>CM059564.1:60406536-62895588 GCA_030386875.1 Morinoia aosen
TCTGTCACTCAAGCTACAAAATATCAAGCGAGGGCTCTTTCCAATTTGTTCGGATATGACGTGAAACGACGTGTTATTTTACCCCAGAGAAATTATGTACATGCAAAAGAGTCGTCAGCTTTCGTCCAAATGACAGGAGCCTAGTGAGCAGTTCAGGCAACACGAGCCATTTCGCTGCGTTGTGTTTGCATTCTTCGTCTTCTGTGCACTAAGACTGGTGGAGGGCTTTACTCGGTGTTGTAACTCCAGAAACCTGATGCTCTCAGCAGCTGAGCACAAATCTGACACTTGAAACTCCTATGAGTTAGGTATGAGACACTTGATGCTACGGAAACTTACTACAAGATGCTTGCAGCTCCCACCAACATGCCATCGCACAATAGAAGCTCCCATGAGCTAGGTATCAGACACTTGATGCTACAGAAATTTACTACAAGATGCTTGTGGCTCCCACCGCCTTACTACCACACAATTAAAGATTCCAGCAACTCGCTATACGGCATTAATTATTTTGAGGCCCCCAAGGACTCCCCGTAATACACTTTATGCTGACAGTAACTTACCGCCAAACACTTGATACTTCGAGCAACTTTCAAGATGCACTTGATGCTACCGATAGCAATATACGAGTATCAAACACATTATAGTAGCTAAGAACAAAAAACTCCTGCCATCGGCTTAATATGAGACACTTGATGCTCTAACCGTTCATCGTGGTAGGCGAAGTGCAACGTATCAGTCGCTCAACACCAGACATTTGATGCTACTAGTGGGTTAACTTCAGAGAATTGATGCTGCAGCACTAGACACAGCGCAACACAAAACACTTGATGTACCACGCACTGCAGTACACGACACTTGATGCAACACTCAGAACAGCCCAGACATTTTATGCATCAGCAGTGCTGCCTTAGTTGATGCACAACGCAATGCAGCTCTTGAACTTTAACATACCGCGCAGTGCAGCTCTAAATACTTGATGCATCACGCTGTACAGTAGAAGACATTTGATGCACCAGGAATTAGAACATCAAACCCTTGATGCATCATAGAGACTTGCACGACTCTCTGCTGTGTATTATCACTTAAAAAACGAAGGATATTCTGGAAGCACTTTTTCTCGTGAGCTGAGGATTATTGGTATAAGAGTTGCTTTTGCATCTCAGCAGCACTCTTACCATATTGGTCACACGAACCGTCGGAAATGGGGACTGAATTCGGTAATTCTAAAACTTCCTAACGAGAAAGACCCCCGCTAGAATACTTGGTAGAAATATAAACCACATGCATGTGAGACACAACCACCTCAAGCCTATCACTGATTTCTTTAGGGTTGAAAACAATAATAATTGCATGAGCCCACTCTACTGTACATTTTACAGATATTATTGTTTAAGCTTGTAAAAATTCTTCGCAAAACCTTTGATCGACGCCTTAACGGACCCGACTCGTAAATCATGCCATTCCTCGTCTTGCAGTTACAAGAGTAAATGTCATTTACATACAACATACAAATAGCGATACAGGAAGCTGCAGTAAGAGTTACTCACCCTTCAACCTTTTCAACCTCTGAATCTTGAAACATCTGTGAGTGAAGATTCAGAAAAATCTTGGCACACTTGGGTGAGCCATTCTTGAACGTATCCTCAAAAACATACTACCCTCTTAATAAAACTTAATAAATGCATGCTTTGATTCAAATTTTACACTCCTTCCAGCCTAACTGCATGCTTAACCAAAGATAAGTTAATGAAACTTTCGCATAAATACCGTAGGCTTGAGCGACGTGTGTCCTGTTGGCCCACTGCCTTTGTTTTTTTTATGCAGGAAGTATTTATCGGAGAGGTTTTTGGCAGAAACATTATGTTTGAATTAAATCTGAGCCTGTTTCATGACCGCATGCTGATGCTCGTGTGTGGCATACCGTCATGTTCGGCTGAAAAATGTGCAATAACTCAATAACTTCGGGTGTCAGAATACACAGAAAATTGTACTAAACACAGAATTCGGGCTGAAATTTGCAATTTCAGACGATTTAATGCGTCACAGGAATAACGTAGTGCCTTCAAATACACTTCCAAGTTAAGGGCTCAATTTTTTTTAATTAATCACTGTTCACTAACCCTTAACAGTGATGAACCTTAGATTTCTCCAATAACCTGCTTTTAATTACGTGAGGAATAACTTTCTTGACTATAGGATCCTCCAGCTTCTAATCCTAGGACGCATACGCATGAACCACCTTGTACTTATTCCTTCGGAATACCTAAAGTAAAATTCACTGGTCTTCAGCGTGGCTAAAAATACTGTATAAAGGCTTTCAGTGTATGAATAGAATTCAAGTATATTATACACTAGTTAGTTCCCTCGTTGTGAATACCGAGACTCATGCATCGGCATTTAACTCACAAAATAAATTAATTCTTTTAAAATCACCTCAGCTAGGCACCAACACAAGTGTACTTAACATTCAGAGCTATTTAGTACTCTAGCGCCAAGATCGCGTGCATTAACTAAGTGCGTTAACGATGTTTCTCTAGCGCATCGTACTGACTTGTCTCTGTTCTTGCCATGGTTCATTATCAGTAATTCTGTGCAGGCGAGTCTGCTCAGGGTTAATGAGGGACCCCGATGTTCCGGAGTGGCCATAGATTTGCTAGGCAGCGATATTGGCAGGACTGTCAGCCAAATCGTTCATCATGGTGAGTTAACAAATGAATAAAAAATTTGTAATATTACCAAATCTCTCCTCAGACCATGAAACGAGTGAACTAAGAAACCACACCTCCTGCAGTACCGTAAATTGTCACCTTTGATGTGGAAAGAAAATTTGTGCGGTTTTTGTGAGCTGAATTCACTTGAGGTGCTGATGATTGAAATGTGCCTTAAAATTGTTCGGGTACTGACAGAATTCCTTTGCACCTCAGCAGATCAATCTCAGCGTCTCACCCACAAGGCAAGTTCGGGTTACATCCGAATAATTGCTTCACAACAGCCTTTTCTGCCCCGACGCTAGGGCAAAAACTGCTTTGTAACAGGCAAATTTTGCCGCACAATACGTCCGTCGATCTCGGGCAATTTAGGCCAACGGGTTTTCATTGGGACGTTTTCGAACAGATGCCTCCTTGTTGAAACAATCTACTTCTGTCGCCAGCAGGGCGAAGTTAGTGAGAATTCATTTTAAAAACTCAGCATCGTTCTATGCATCCTGCACCAATTTGATCGAGGGGATCATCTGAACGATTTCCTGGAACTGGAGCTGCCCCATGAGAGGACGAAACAAAACGTTTTTTTGGCAGAGAATAATGTGAGCGGCGGGCTGGTCAATGCTCGATGTCGATTGCGAGGAATTCAGTCCTCGAAGAAAGCTATCAAAAAATGGCAATAGAGCAGCGAGTAACGACATTCGAGGGCATTCATTTCTCTGCAGACAGGCCAGCACATCGCGTTTAGGCGAATGCTGGAAACCCAGAAAACCAACAACGATATCAAACCGTTCGTCATTTTAATAGTTTAGAAAACTTTGCAGTGGCTGTAGAGTGCCCTCAAGCACCCCAAAAGTGACGGTCTGAGGAGGCTGTTCTGAAAGAAATCCCAGTCTAACTTTTTCGCCGCCTTCATGCATGTTTTTTGCCATCCAAGTAATTAAATCCCGTAGGCGGCGAAAAACATGCATGCTCCGGCGAAAAAGTTTGACTGGGATGCCAGACACGTACAGCACAATATTTGCAGTGCGCCAGCAGCACACAGCGCCATAGCCTCTCCCGTTGCCGGATCTGGACGCCGTCTCACTACGCCGCGATAGCATCTTCATTAAACAAGACAGGATCAAGTTTCCGAGGCGCTTGGAAGTTTAAATAGCCGAAGCCTGTCGGGATTTTTTTTAATCAAAGGGAAGTTCAAGTAGAGTAAAAATAAGGCGTTGATGTCTGACTAATCAAGCAGGGAAACATAACGGAAGCAATAAGCTGCTAGCTAATTATATGGAAAGCTGAATTAAACTACTAACCAATTTTTCATATGCTGATGCACCGTAATCATTTGCACCATAAATATTTCTAATAATAGATTTCGTTTCTTGCAGCTTCTACTTCACCTGAACGAAGTAACTATATATATTTAACGAACAAAACCCCCTGCTATCGACCGGGCATTTTTTTTTCCTTTTCTTATGTTAAAATGTTTGAGATATACAGCTACGTATTAACATTTAAATTGAACCATTCCAAAGAAATGAACAGTAACCTGCCAAGTCTGCTTTCCACCTCCGTAGCTGAACGCTTAATGGCGAGCAGAACTCATTGCCTGAAACCTGCATAATCACAGCAGATCATTTTCAATTCATGCGATCTACAGATCGCTTCATGCATGCCTCCTTTGGTAACACGGACTGGGAGCACATTAATACGGTCTAAGCTGGCTATGCCTTGAATTTACCGCACGCCATCTCGCATTAAATGCTTCACCTCGAGTTAGCGCGCCGACAGCATCTGTTTCGGAAACTGACGCTGCCTACACCATTCGTTGGGCTATATATTTACTCACTCATTTGTGTATTTATTCATTTATTTGTGCAAGATTTGATGTCCATGTTCACTCACTTTAGGTGCTTTTGAAAGAAAAATAAGACCAAGTTGAAGTACAAATGGTTAGCCCACGGGTACTAAATTTCAATGCCTTTGATGGTAGAGCTCGAAGGGTAGCCGAAGATACAAGCATCTCGATAAAACAAAAACCTGAAATGAGAATATTTACCAAAACGTAGGCGCCCAATCACGCCAGGTCCGTTGTGTGGTACACTGACCATAGGTTGAGAACACTTGCATAATTATTAAACTTCTATGCAAGTGTAAACCGTAACAGACTCCTGTAACGAGTGATAATGATTGAATTTTTATAGCTCATCGCTAAAAAGCGTAAAATTCCCTAATTTCTAACAAGGACAGACTTTATTGTTACCTTCTCCTGCAGTCTGAATGTTGCTCAAGAATCCTGCCAATAACCGAGAAGCGCTAGGCTTCTCGGCTCAACATGAGCTGAAAAACAATCCCTTCAGAACCTCAAAAAAGGCTTGCCTAGCGTCAAGGCTTTCAACAAAATTTAAGTGAAATTAATCGAACTTCCGCTGGTAATTTATACCCACTTTGAAATTTTGCCAACATTCCTTGTCTGTAGTAAATATGTACAACTATTGAAGTTTTATACAATTTTTAAGAGGAAATGAATTTTGTTTTTACAAGGAACTAAATATATAATTATACAGAACACTTGGGGTACAGTTCTACGGTTTCTAAGTGCCGAACATAAAGCCTACAAAGTCTTACTTATATTATTTCTCAAGCCTCGACGGTCATTTGCCTGAGATAATCGTCGTCCAATTAGGAATAATTCTGATCGAACTCGAGATGTCGGTCAGATTCAATCCACAGCATTAGAGGTAATGAGTCGCTAATATAAGACTAGCTAATAAGGCCAACGCGTCGCGGTAGCAGCAATACCCCTCACGTCTTGCAGAATATACATAGAGTTGTGATAAATTTGGCAGAGCTGGGGGACCAAATCTAATATCGAGGCAAAATTTCTTGAACGAACAACAGCAGTCACGTCTCGGCGCGGGACGGCTGCGTCTAATCTAAATATGCGCGAATATTTTCAGACGTCAATACACGGTCGCTCGAATTTTGACTTCCCGTTAAATTTGGCCGGCACCTGAACGTCGTGCACGGCGAGAAATTCAGGTATGTTGTGAAGCGATCTTGCATTAGATGATATTATTTTAGTTTAAGATCCCAAACCACAACTAAAGTGTTCTCAAAGGAAAAAAATTAAGTATAAAATAGAGAGAACGGTGAATCAGTGCACGAGGTGTGTTACCACACCACGCACATGTAAACAGCAAGATTGAAAAAAAAAATTGTGATACAAAATAAGAGTTGAAGAAATAATAAATACGGGCTGAAAATGAAAAAATGATGCCCAGAATAAAAAACATTCAAAATGAAAAATTAGAAAGCGTATCGGACTTTCACCCTTGGACCATGAGCGCTCTTTGGGAACGCTAAATCAGCTTGGGAAGTTTAATGAAGGCTCAAAAGTTTTCTGACTTTGCTATCTTAGTTATTTCCGCAATACCAGTTATTTTTGAAGCTACTGAGGTCGCAGCAACTGTAAGTCTTGAGTGAGCATGGAAATTTTGCTAATCAAACGCGTCTCTTTTAAGTTCAATTTTTTACCATCCCCAGTAAAAATAAACAATGAACTGCTGAATAGAAAACGAGCAATCGTCTGAAAATTTAAGCTTAGATCGTGTTCAATAATACCTTAGAAAAATTTTAAAGAAATACTTAGGAAAAGTCAAACATGAGTGAAAATATATATTTTCACTATACCACCTGCGATAACTAGATTATTCTATTCACAGTGTCGTTTGAACTGCACGATTCGAGCGTCATGCAATAACCAAGATTCACGAACCAAAAAAAAAAAAAACGGCCAATCCTCATAGTTAAGGGGCATCAAGTGACTCCAGGTCTTTTATCTCGAGCAACAGCTCATATAGTGGAGAATGCATACTCAAGACTCGACTTTTGGTTTTTCGTGGATGGTATTTCCAGTTTCAGCTGAGCCGGCTGGTGGAAGACAGCTCTGTTTGCTGAACCATCGAGGCAGCCCGCGTTCAGTTTACACACCATTTGGCCGGACGCTCCAGAAACTTGAACTTTTAAGAGGTCCGCGACACGGTTTTCTTCTCCAAAACCTCGGTCCCGTCGGTGGCGCACGACTGTAATTCTTGCTGGGGTCTTCACAACGAACGCTTTTAAAAAATCTTCTGTCGTGTCTCGGAAAGAAAAGGTCATTTTTAGCAGAAAACGTTTGATGTTCTCGAACCCGTTTTTAAAAGACAGTAGTGTCATTTGAACCAGTTCGAACTCATGTTAACACGTTCTCTGCGTTCCGCAGTTGTTAAAGCTTGGTATGGTCAGGTTGTAAGTCAAAGAAGTGGACAATCAACTTTACCGCTCGAATATATTTCTATCCTTTCTCAAGAAATATTAAAATACAGTTGTACGATAATATTTCATCACGTATAAAAACAGTTCATTTTCAGAAAGGTCAAGAAATAGATGGAATGTCATTCATTTACACCGGTACGTGAATAAGCAATTTATCGACTGGTACACATATGGCCCAATACACAGGGAAAGTGTAATCAGTTACAATACAAATTTATTCACAACTGCCTATTCGTTCTCATAAAAATCAACGATACTTTTTAAATTTCGGTATTAAATACTTGTTCATTTTCTCACGACATCACGAGTTCTTACCCTTCAGGGGGATACAACTATTGTATCTATGGGAATTAGCGCTCCCACGGGGACAATCTGAGGGCCCGAGCTGAGAGTTAGGTAGGCCTTCTTTTTGTTGGAATAAGATGTTTTTGTTATGTTAAGGACCATCTTTTTTTTGGTTCACTGCAGTCCTGTTTTTCAGCACCTACTACTTTCTTCTTCAACTTTGATCTTGTTTCATAATCTTCTTTCTCAACTATTTTTATGCCCTTTCTGCAGAGATTCCGCGTTCTCTAAACTCCATACTGAATGGTGCCTTCCTCCCTCCTCTCTTTGGATCGCCTTCGTTGCGGATAGGGAGGCTAAAACTAATAGTCAAATCACGAGTTCTTAGGAGAAAACTTTAACGAGACGTCATTTCATCGTTTTACAAATTTCATGATCCCAATTTGGAATTTAACAACTTTACATTCCAGCTATGTGACATTTTACAGCAAGAAAAAACAATTTCCATCGTAAATATTAGAAAATATTGTCTTGCCACCTGTTGACTAATAAAAAAGGTGGCAATTAAATGTTAATTGCAGTGTAAAAACTTGCAGTTACAAGAATCGGACGCAAAATATCGCCCATAACTCCACAGGCCTGCCGACACTTGCAAGCTGGAAACGCTAAAAGTTTTAAGCCTAAAAGTTTTAATGTTATCTTAAAAAAATTTTGTCCAGCAATTTCATGGCACTGAAATAATTTTTGTAACAGTCTGTCAGGTACTTTCCAGCCTAATTTTGTTTGCACTGAACAAAACTATAAAGAAAGTCCAAGTTGCCAACTAGGAACTGCATGTCAAAATTGACAAAATCAATCAGCTAACGAAGTGAACAAAAAATAAAGACGCGCTGCACATCAATGTTGCGTTGTTCAATTGAAAGTTACTTCATTAAACTCCTCCTCGAATGTGTTATGCCTCATCTACGAATTAGCAAACACCAACTTGAAATTTAATGACGCTAATATCAAGTCTGATTTTCTCTCCGGGCATCTATGAATTTAATCCTTCAAGTTAAAATAGCTTTTGCAAAGGACGACCGAAATTACAGATACATCTGTGGAAAAAGATTGCGTATGAATAACCTTATAATTAATTCGTACTCAGTCTTATTTGCCGCTATTCGATAAATTTATCAGCGATGCCTCAGAAATAAAATCACGTTTATGCTTGCGTAAAGCAAGTGACATTAGAGTGAAAGTTCGTGCAGGACTTCCTATATCCGCTACAAAGGTGATGTAATGATAGGATGAACGAAGTCGCCATTATGTTTAAGGGATGGTAAGGTGGTGTGCGTCCACACGCTCTGAGCACGGAAACAGGTAATGTTGAAAAAAGTTTATGAGACAAGAGGAGAGCTGAAGAAGAAAGTAATGAACGCAGACAAATGGGCGCCAGTGATCGGAAAAAATCATTCGTAAACCAAACAAAAAACTATGTTTCAAAAAAGCCCTCCATCACCTGTAGCTCAAGACCTCAAATGTTTCCTTGACGCACATTACCGCCTTTTTTCAATCGACTCAAAAAGAATACATAAAAATCATTATTAGCAAAAGATATTTCATCAATACTACCTGCGCGCGCTTTGAATTACAATGTATGTGGCGCAGCAAAAAGAAAAATATCGCCACGGAAGTTCTATGATTATGATTGAAATGCATTGCTCCCGACCAACGTTTTTCAAAGGTTTTCCACAATACGTAATGAATGAATGAAATGGTCCGTTCCCTTTTGATTCTTAGTTCATGATTTTAGCGGAATAATGATCTATTTGAGCTAATATTAATAAGATAAACTATGAAGCACCTCGCAACTCCTCATCTCTAAGTATGCTCCACTTGACGCCCTTATAGCAAACTCCACTCGGCGACTCAAGTCTCGATGCGTTTGCGAGACGTAATTATCCAACTCGCCTCACAGCTAGAGTAACTTGCGAGAACTCACAACTTTTTATATTCTGTTCTTATAATTTGTTGAGTGGTGCTGTTCACGGGCGCGTGACGCTGCTAGATCTTCAAGATCAGCGACCCCAGCTGTGTTGCCTTCGTTGCTTGAGCGAAAGTTTCGCGCCATAGTTAGGAAAGATTCACGCTCTGACCTTGTCATTCAAATCCAATGGTGAGGCACGGCACCCAGTTCTGTATCCCGGGAAACATTTACTCGCTTTATTTTAGCATTTCTAGATAAAGTCAAGTTTTAATGAAGAAAATGGAGTGCTAAGAGTAGTTCGACTGTACTGTCCCACCCTATTTACAGCCGTTCGTGTCCGTTTGGGAAATATTTACGCTCACGATTAAACAAACTTTCCTATTCATAGGGTCGCCTCGAGCTGTGAAACTAAAATATATTAATTCTCTGCGACAGTAATCCACACACTCATCATATGTCATGCATAAATCGAAGATTGATATTCATTATTGCAATTGCAAAATAGCGTCTTTGTTCAGCCTTGTAGTAAATATGCTTACAAGGTAAAGGTAATTCATTTCACTCGTGCATCTCTTCACTATCTGGCAGAAAGATTTCCACGCTTGTCTCAAAGCTTGCATTCCTAATAGAGAGCACCTATAATATACGCAACATGCGGTAAAATTAACGATGCTTGAAAATTGGGTTTATGGGATAAAATAGGAAAACATTATTTGACAAAGTTTTAGATTGCGTTTTGTTTTGACAAGTTTGAGTGCGATAATCTGTGACCGCAATAACTTCTCTCACTCTAAAATCTCCTGTTCTTTGCAGGTACAGTTTGTTTAAAACCACTGGCATACTCAACTATGACTCGTATAACCTTTATTCTTTCTTGGTAAAATACGCGATGACATCCTCAATTCAGAAAGGCAAGTAACAAGAGACTAAATGTTCGAATTTGGACTATTGTCTCACCCTGATTTACTATGAAGTGTTGTGCTGACAAATTAAATCTCCCGCTGATGTACTATGAAGTGTTGTGCTGACGAATTATTGTCTCAAGCTGATGTACTATGAAGTGATGTGCTGACGAATTATTGTCTCAAGCTGATGTACTATGAAGTGTTGTGCTGACGAATTATTGTCTCAAGCTGATGTACTATGAAGTGTTGTGCTGACGAATTATTGTCTCAAGCTGATGTACTATGAAGTGTTGTGCTGACGAATTATTGTCTCAAGCTGATGTACTATGAAGTGATGTGCTGACGAATTATTGTCTCAAGCTGATGTACTATGAAGTGATGTGCTGACGAATTATTGTCTCAAGCTGATGTACTATGAAGTGATGTGCTGACGAATTATTGTCTCAAGCTGATGTACTATGAAGTGTTGTGCTGACGAATTATTGTCTCAAGCTGATGTACTATGAAGTGTTGTGCTGACGAATTATTGTCTCAAGCTGATGTACTATGAAGTGTTGTGCTGACGAATTATTGTCTCACGCTGATGTACTATGAAGTGTCGTGCTGACGAATTATTGTCTCACGCTGATGTACTATGAAGTGTTGTGCTGACGAATTATTGTCTCACGCTGATGTACTATGAAGTGTCGTGCTGACGAATTATTGCCTCACACTGATGTACTCAGAAGTGTTGTGCTGACGAATTATTGCCTCACGCTGATGTACTATGAGGTGTCGTGCTGACGAATTATTGTCTCACGCTGATGTACTATGAAGTGTTGTGCTGACGAATTATTGCCTCACTCACGCTGATGTACTCAGAAGTGTTGTGCTGACGAATTATTGCCTCACGCTGATGTACTATGAAGTGTCGTGGTGACGAATTATTGTCTCACGCTGATGTACTATAAAGTGTCGTGCTGACGAATCATTGCCTCACGCTGATGTACTATGAAGTGTCGTTCTGACGAATTATTGTCTCACGCTGATGTGCTATGAAGTGTAGTGCTGATAAATCATTGCCTCACGCTGATGTACTCAGAAGTGTTGGGCTGACGAATTATTGCCTCACGCTGATGTACTATGAAGTGTCGTGCTGACGAATTATTGTCTCACGCTGATGTACTATGAAGTTTTGTGCTGACGAATTATTGCCTCACTCACGCTGATGTACTCAGAAGTGTTGGGCTGACGAATTATTGCCTCACGCTGATGTACTCAGAAGTGTTTGGGCTGACGAATTATTGCCTCACGCTGATGTACTCATAGGTGTTGGGCTGACGAATTATTGTCTCACGCAGATGTACTCATAAGTGTTGGGCTGACGAATTATTGTCTCACGCTGATGTACTCTGAAGTGTTGGGCTGACGAGTCACTAGCCAAGATGATTGGTAATTGGCTATCTCCAGGTGACAACCAAGGATTCTTGCTGGCTTTGGTGTTATCTTAGCGAGGGGGAAAATACTGTGCGCATACGAATGCATTCTTAAGGGTCTTTGGTGACTATGAAAATATTTTTCAAACACTGAAACAACACACGATTCATTGGCAAGTAAAGTTTCAAGCATTCAAAGTATGTTTTATGAAACGAATTATAAATATTATTTGAAGGTCAATAAGAGATTTTTGCAATGGCTATCTAACCAAATACCTTAAAGATATCTTTAAGCATCATGAATCATGTTCCCAACAAGCTTCCATGCGAATAACAGCATTCAAAATAATTCTCCGAACTATTCCTCAAACATGCTCTTCATGAATGCTGCCAAAATTTTCGAACATGGCGAAGTCATTTCCATCGCTTGAATGTTTCTTCTGACCAAAAGTTTTTAATCCAGCATTCAAAATAAATCTTCGGACGATTCCCCAAACATGCTTTCCGTGAAAGCCGCCCAAAGTTTTTCCGAGCATAATGAAGTCATTTCCATCGCTTGTATATTCATTTTATTACAAATTGCGAAGGCCAGTTATTAGTAGCAGGGTCCAAATTCCGGGCCTCGCCGGCCGTAGTGTGTTGGGAACGACATTGTCCGAACGCAATTGGCAGCGGGCCACGCAGGGCTTCGTTTGAACAAGGGCCCATTTCCTGCTTTCAGAATTTCCAGTCTGCAAAAACAAATATTTCTTTGTAAGAAAAATTGCAAGCTACAGGTGTTCCATACAGTAAACTAATCAAATTTTCGATGTAATGCTAATTTTCAAATCCAAGACAAATAATGTCATGAATGTATGGGATAAGGTATTTTCAATTAACCTCTGCAATAATCTCACATATACATATTCGCTCATTTAGCAAGAAGGAGTGGAAGCATCTCCTGGAAAGAGCCGCGTGATGCCTGAACGATTTTCTGCCTGGAATTTTTTCTAGTCTGAAATGAGAAAAGATTCTGCCGGCACGGTCATGGCGAGCATTTGATGGTTTGTCTTAAGCCAGGAATAACAAGGAAGAAATGGTCCCAGTTTTGTTTGCATTATAACACCAGCACTTTCTGAGCATTAGAATCTAAGCGAGAGCAATCTCGTGAAAGATATGAAAGAGAAAAGTGATGAAAAGTTTAATGCATACATAGTTCATAGTTACCGGAGACGAATAGTGGATTATGTACAGCAATATTAAACGTTAACATCAATAGCTAGGGCGACATGCAAAACCACAATCACAACCAAAAAGAGGATTCCATCAAAAAAAGGCTTTGCTGTGTGTTTGGGGGAATATGAGAGATATCATTCATTAAGAACCTCTTCAAAACAATCAAACAGTCCAGCAGAACTAGACTGTCAGCAGCTGCGAAGACTAAATACCGCTTTAAATAAGAAGCGCCCAGCTATGGTCAATCAAAAGGGCGTCATCCTTCAGCACGACAATGCGCGTCCGCATACAGCACGAATGACTTAGAGCACAATTGAAACGCTGAAATGGAAAACATTGATGCATCCGCCATATTATCCAGATATTGCTTCTTCAGACTTCCATCTGCTTAGGAGTCTAGACAATCATTTAAGGAGAATAACTTTGGTAGACAAAGACATCAAATGAATACCAGGTCTTTCATGTTTCCAAAACCAAAAAACTCTATGAACGAGGCATTACAAAATTGGTTAGAAGGTGGTTAGAAGTTGTTACTTAAGGTGGAGAACATGTTGTTGAATAAATAAATGCTACTTGATATGTTTTTACTCTACTTATACTAGTAAAAAACAAACATAACTTATGGTACGACCTGATAATTATAATTGTGTGTGTGTGACAACATCACCCGAGTATTAAAAATTCTTTAATTCTCTATCAGTTTGACCAGAGAGCAAAATAACATTGGAGACTACAATATTCAACATGCCAGAATACTCATGCCCTCTATTGTTCTAAAAGTAATGTGATTTAAAATGCGTGGCAAATATTTTTTTCTACCTTAGTTATACTAAACTCAGACATTAAACAACCGACAGCTTAGCATCTTTCCATCGCTTTCATCGAGTGCGAGCAAGATGAGGCAAGAGAGCTTATAAACATGAAGCATCATTTTTGAAGAGATTATTGCAGGAGAACATCGTTTACCCAGTACAAAATACAGAATATTCTGCTCTTCATTCTACTCAAATAGACTTCGAGGAAAATTGATACAAGAACCGATGTAGCAATTATTCACTGAAAAATATCAGAGAGAAATACCTAATTACTCCCCTACAAAGGCTTCAATAGCTCGTGGCAGGCAGCTGGACTGATAAGAGGCAGAGTCGCAGGAAATTAGCCATTATGTTCTAATTAGCACTGATGATGAGCAGGGAGGTTATCACGGGAGGGCAGATTTATTTCTGTGGCAAATGAGGGAGAATTTTCCCACCACCGCACGAGGTAATGAAGCCAACGAACAAAAATCAGAATGTTACTGTAACAAACAAGCTGCAAAATAATCATAGCGAATTACAAGATCTACATTCACAGGAAACACCCAAGATCAAGAAGTACAGGAAAATAACTGGGAGTCGAAAGAACATGAATAGGAAGCTCCTAGCAGGCAACGATGTTTGTAGAAAAAAGACCGCAAGTAACAGATGAAAGTCACAAGTAATTCTCCACATCATTCTGCTTATGAGGCAGGGACAAAATATCCGCAAAAATAAAACAGGAAATAGGAGAAAATAATACAAAAAGTTGAGCATCAAAAACAAAGAAGAAGGATGATCAACGAGGGCGAGGAATTTCGCTGCTGCAGTTAGACGGTCCCGAGAGATTTGAAGATTTTGAGTGAGCCGAGATCTGGCGGACAAGATTGAGCGGCGCGAAAATGCTGTCGATGAACACAAGATGACGCTGAGAGCACCAGCGAGGAAAGATGGAAATGGAGCAGAAAAGGCTTTACAAATCTAAACTCAACGCTGTTATTTCACATGAACTCGAATAGCAAAAAATCTTTGTGCTCTGTTCACAGTTCAAAAACCATAACTGACAGTTATCCAGACTAAGTTTACATCGTTATTCTAATGGTCCCGTCTGTGCCTCATCTAAGCGCGTATTTCAAAGCCTAAGCCAAGCCCATCCGTGAAAGAACCGTTTAAAACTCTCCTGTACTCGTGCTCTGAGGCCTTCCGATATTTTAAATAACGAATGCGTTTTGCCAGTCGCTTTTCACTTAGGCATAGCTAAATTAATTGAACCCAGATTTGTTGACAAAATTTTAAATGTCGAATACGCTGTTCAAGAAAGCTGTAATTTATCAAGTAAATTCAAGGAACGGCATGGAAATTAAATAAGTGTTACTAAATTCGATAGATTGTCATAGCGCTAGAACGTATTCCGCAGAACAAGAATTCAGAATCGGAGTCAACTGTATGCACATCCTCAAGGAGAAAGACAGAGAGCTGGGTTATTTAGGAGAGAAATCAAGCGCCAAGGATCAATTGTTAAAGACACCGCCGCTAGCGTAAGGGAACCGTTAAATAAACCAACCTCACTAGGATATTAAACCCGCTCAAATTTGGCAAAATTTTACGACCAGCACTCGTAGAACCACTGCGAACAGATCGGTATCTGCAATTATTATCAGGTTTTTCATTTTACCACCACGGCAGATTGATTAAGAAAAGCATCGTTAAATGTACAATTGTACATAATGCACCATCTTGTCAAGCACAGAAATCTACTCGAATGAAGAATAAACTTTACTTCTCTATTGCGTAATTTCCGTTTTTTTAAATAAGAAATGAAGCATCGACGTTTTAAACCTCTAACCGTCCGCGTCTAGTTATCTATCTGCCCCTTGTAGGTTACATTTTCCCCATCACTGTCCATTTAACTAGCCCAGGCAGAGTATTCGCAAAACACATCTGTCCATATTAGTAGACGCAAGGTGTTTTTAGCTATCTATGATGGTCACCATCCACGTATCAGCTCTGTAAAGCAAATGAAGGCTGTCACCGAGGTGACAGTGTGGATGCGCTGCTGCCACTCCGCAGTGAGAGTTAACAAACTAAATTCTTCAATGATTTCATTTGTACTGCAACAAAAACTGTAACCAAGCGTAGTTCATGCGGTATTTTCCTTCATAGATTAGCAGTTTTGTCAACTAAAAAGTACTTCCTCTGTTGGTAGCACAGACGCTACTACAAAGAATTCCCCGTCATATCTGGAAAGAAATCACTACAGTTTCGGAATTCGAGCTGCACAAAACGAAGTCCCTTTCAACCCAGCACTGCTTCCCAAGCAATAAAAGCTGCGCTACGGAGCTCTGTCTAGCGAAGGCAGACGCATATCAATACCTGCCATAGAGCGAACGATATCAAAATGGAACAATATGAGGTCCTATCCAGAAAAACTTAGAACGGATGTGTCTTTGAACGGTTATAGCCGCACTGTCCTAGATATAGCATCTCGAGCCAGCGACGCAGCAGCGACAGCGGGAAATGCTCGCCACTTCTGCTAAAGCGAAATCGGGCACGGACGGACACAACGAACCAAAATGAGGAAGTGTGCCGCGCTAAGCGAGCTGGCGTTGCTTTTATTCTTCCTGGAATGCTTTAGAAGAAGCGTTAGGTGGCGTAACGAGACGTTGCAGTGAGCACCTCACTGACACCCGAAAGAATTGCAATATTGTTCCATAAAAATCAGCAGAATGGGTATTTTTGTAGTGCATCACAAGTGAACGTTTGAGATTGGAATGGGAAATTTCAACATTCTTTTATTCAAACTGAAATATAGAATTGTTTAACGCCAACGAAGAAAATAAATATGTAAAATATTTCGACCAACACAAGATGTGTATGGTGACCTGTAACACGTCGTTAAAAACTTTTCAATTTACGTTGCGTTAAAAGTGAAAAAAGGTTCAATATTTAAGAGATCCGAAATTCCCACGACTGACAGTATATTTTATTTCGATTCGATTAAGTTGGAAGTTGGCTTAAACCTTCTTAAACCACAACAAAGGAGTTCCTAAGAGAGACAGGAGAAAGGCACCAACTAGTAAGGAATTAATTAACGTAATCGTGAATCTATGCTCAGAGTGTGTCCCCCCGATATGCGCAGTGAAACAGTAAATATTGAGAAAAGTTTATGAAACAAGGTAAAGTTAAATAAGAAAGTAATACGCACTAGAAACAGATAGCCAAAAAAAAAAAGCCGCAGCACAGCAACAAAAACCCAATTTCATTTCAAACAAAGGAGAGCCTACCCGACCTTCAGCTGGGGATCTAACATCTCCCCCCTGATGGGAGCGCACTGACGCATTCAAGAAATGATTCATGTTTATCAAAATACTATTTCGAATAATATAATTCAAATTAATTGATTAGATTAGATTATTAGTTAGTTTAAGCCTCCCTATCCTCAACAAATGAGATCCAAAGAGAGGAAGGAAGAAGGCACCATTTAGTATGGAGTTAAGGGAACGTGGAATCTATGCAGAAAAGGCATAGAAACAGTCAGATGAGAAAGAAGTTCATGAAACAAGATCAAAGTTGAAGAAGAAAGTAATAGGTGCTGAAAAAACAGGACAGCAGTGAACCGAAAAAAGATGGTCCGTAACAAAACAAAAACCTATGCTATTTTAACAAAAATAAAGCCTACCTAACCTTTAGCTCGGGCCCACACATTGTCCCCCTGGGAGCGCTAATTCCCATAGATACAATACTTGTATCCCCCTGAGGGGTTCAAATTAATTGATTCGTCTAACTAATTTTAAGAATATTATTTTAACAAATGGTCCTAACGTAGTAAACAACAATCGAAAGACGCTCAGGTGCTTCTTTACAACAGGTGTCTTATGATTAATTAATAACTCATCCATCAGTTCACTAAACCTTTTGGTACGTAAAATGCTCTCTTTCAAAGCCTTGTTTCTCGCTCCGTCATTCGTTCATTAAACCAGTACCACAACTGGAGCCCTCGTGAACTTGCTTAGAATTCTCCAATGGACCATTTCTCGCAACGTAGCAGGGCAAACGAAATCCCTTCTTCGTAAAACCACATCAAAAACACTTGCGAAGTTCGAGGAAACAATCAATTTACTCTCGACAAATTTTGTGCCTTGCCAGGAACATATAACCAATTCTCAACATTATTTGCTGGAAAGATTGCTTCAATTCTAACTTGAAGTGTCTGCAAATTGGCTGTTTCATTGTGCTCGCTCTCCAATTAAAATTCCAGCAAGTTTATCGCCAGCGAGTTAATAGATTCGTTAAAAGAAACCTATTATCTCGCCAGGAATCTGAAGAAACTTCGGGGCATTCGGAAGCCCGAGATTGCGATGGGATGGGTGAGATTGAGACACGGATTTCAAGATCGAGACAGGGAGGTCAAGATCGAGACAGGGAGGTCAAGATCGAGACAGGGGGGTCAAGATCGAGACAGGGAGGCCAAGATCGAGACAGGGAGGCCAAGATCGAGACAGGGAGGCCAAGATCGAGACAGGGAGGCCAAGATCGAGACAGGGAGGCCAAGATCGAGACAGGGAGGCCAAGGTCGAGACAGGGAGGTCAAGATCGAGACAGGGAGGCCAAGATCAAGACAGGGAGGCCAAGATTGAGACAAAGATGCCAAGATTGAGACAAAGATGCCAAGATTCAGACAAAGATGCCAAGATTGAAACAAAGACGTCAAGATTGAAACAAAGATGCCAAGATTGTTAGAGATATATCAAAGTCGAGAAAGCTGGGCAAACAGTGAACCACGACGATGATGATTCGACCGCTTTTAGTGACAGGTGGTCTCTAGAGCGCATGGAAAAATAGTTTGTGCATCATTTTTCGAAAATTATTTCTAGGTTCAAGTCAAATACTATCACATAATTAAAAATAACTCATACGAACCGGGAATAAACATCATTTTCTAACTACCATTTTGAGTTAAATTAATGAGATGCCATTAGTTGTAAGATAACGGCACCCTAAAACGTCAATGTATTTTCAAGCCCCGACGGACTTCAAAGTCCACATTTTAATCTCAATTTTCCTTGCTCGTAGACATGACCGAGGCTTTTCATTCAGCGAGCCATGCACTGCCAATGACGACAGAATTTGAACTGCAATTTTCCTCGCTACCATATCACATTATTGCTGTCTATCGAGTGCCATTATTGTTATATCTACAGCAATTGCAGCAAGTGACAGAGCCTAGTAGATAACAACTGTACTGTAAGGTCGTATGCACACTGTACTGTAATGTTAAATTGAATATACTTTTGCTATTCTGCGTCAAATTTCGAGCGTTATCGGTGAAGCTAACGAGTGGATTTACTTCAAGGGCAAAAAAATTTGCGTTTGAGAAGAACAGTGAAACTTCGAGCAAGCCATCAAGACTTGATATTTGTGCAGGAAAATAGTTGAATTAAAGTTAAAACTTCTCACATACTTCTTTGCAACTAGTCTCCAGAGTGAGAAGACTTGTTCGAAATAATTCCGAGTGCAAAACTTGCAGGTAAATCTAATAGTTCGGTAATGGGAATGCAGGAGTCTTTTGAGCAACTGGGAATCAACTTGAAGCATTAAGACTCTTAATAGAAGTTAAAAGAAATTAAAGTAAAGAAATTGGCTGAGTAAAAGCACCTTTCCTCACCGAAAAGTGTGCCACGTAAGGTATACATGCTGCGCGTAGATATTAACTAATCACTTATTAAGAACTTCAAGTATTACGCATGACGGTGCCCTTGCTGATATAGGAGAGGTGGATTATCGACAAGTCAATCAATATGAAATCACTTCAAAGCAGTAGCTTTTGTTTTTTCTTTCGAATAAAGATGACTAATTTTGTTAGCATTTTCTTCGCTTTCAAGTTTTTGGTGAATTTGCGATTTAAACAAAGTAAACATTTGTGTAGTTGCTATTAATCGAGCTGCTCAACTAAAAATCGCAAAAATACCAGATTGCCCGCAATAATCACTCAATCAACTTTAGAGGCTACAATGTCATCATCCAACCGTATATTCCATCACGACATATTTGCTTTGCGATGCATGTTAAGTATTTAAACTTTTCATGTAGAGTTGAGCATGCCTCTTGTTGAAATAAAATGCCTCGCTTTTTATGAAACAGACAACTTCGATTTCGATCTTCAGAATGATATTTTTCTCTCCTTGGGCATTCTAGATCAAAGGAACCGGCATCTTACGGCCAAATCTCTCAAGCGAATGCAGGATATTTATCTGGCTCGAAAAAGCCAAAATATTTCGGTGTACAATTGATAAAAATAAGAAGTCAGGTGTTTGCGTTCCATCTACAGAAGGAAGACTCCGCTTGCATTCAATCCCACTGAAGCTAAGGTTCCTTGCTTACATTCCATTTGGCAGACAGCAGCTCTGACCGACATTTTTGGCAACAGACGAGCAGTAAAAAAACGGCACGGAACTCGCACACCAGTGGAAGATCACAACTTTTTATTTATTGCCAAATCGTGGTCATAAGTTTTATAAAACACGAGATGTGGGCACCTGCTGCGTTATGCGCACACTATTCCATTAACAGCAATATAATGCGCACACCAACATATTAACTTCAATATAATGCGCACACCAACATATTAACTTCAATATAATGCGCACACCAACATATTAACGTCAATATAATGCGCACACCAACACAATAACTTCAATATAATGCGCACACCATCATATTAACTTCAATTTGTGCGCGCACTCTATTGCATTAAATATAACGTCATGTACACTGTAATACATTAATTACAACATCGTGCGCTCAGTAACATTAACTACAGTGTTATGCGCACTTTATAACAAAACTATTGCGTTATGCTCACTCTAAAGCATAACTACAGTGTTATGCGCACTCTATAACATAACTACAGTGTTATGCGCACTCTATAACATAACTACAGTGTTATGCGCACTCTATAACATAACTACAGTGTTATGCGCACTCTATAACATAACTACAGTGTTATGCGCACTCTATAACATAACTACAGTGTTATGCGCACTCTATAACATAACTACAGTGTTATGCGCAATCTATAACATAACTACAGTGTTATGCGCAATCTATAACATAACCACAGTGTTATGTGCACTCTATAACATAAATACAGTGTTATGCGCACTCTATAACATAACCACAGTGTTATGTGCACTCTATAACATAAATACAGTGTTATGTGCACTCTATAACATAACTACAGTGTTATGCGCACTCTATAACATAACCACAGTGTTATGTGCACTCTATAACATAAATACAGTGTTATGTGCACTCTATAACTTAAATACAGTGTTATGCGCACTCTATAACATAACTACAGTGTTATGTGCAATCTATAACATAACCACAGTGTTATGTGCACTCTATAACATAAATACAGTGTTATGTGCACTCTATAACATAACTACAGTGTTATGCGCACTCTATAACATAACCACAGTGTTATGTGCACTCTATAACATAAATACAGTGTTATGCGCACTCTATAACATAAACACAGTGTTATGTGCACTCTATAACATAAATACAGTGTTATGTGCACTCTATAACATAACTACAGTGTTATGCGCACTCTATAACATAACCACAGTGTTATGTGCACTCTATAACATAAATACAGTGTTATGTGCACTCTATAACATAACTACAGTGTTATGCGCAATCTATAACATAACCACAGTGTTATGTGCACTCTATAACATAAATACAGTGCTATCTGCACTCTATAACATAACTACAGTGTTATGTGCTCTCTATAACATAACTACAGTGTTATGTGCTCTCTATAACATAACTACTCTGCTATCCGCACTTTATAACATTAACTAGTGACGGACTTTTCCTATTGCACTAACTAGGGTTAGGCGCACCCTATTGCATTAACTATAAATGGTTAGACCTATTCTACTGCATTGACTAATGTTATGCGCACCCTTTTCTCAGGAATGGGTTGATAGTTGACCAGGGAGTGACGTTAGTATTGGTTTGCTGGTCGAAAGTAATGACTTTCAGTATTGCTAGAACATGAATTTCATAAATTCGTTGAATGCATCGTCAAATCGAGTCCAGTAACTTGGTGCAATAAACAAACATTTTCGGTCCATTGAGCAGTGGTGTGTTCAAAGATTACTCCGGTATTTGAAAAAAATTGTGTCAAGTCTGTTTATGCACACTAGAGTATCAATACCTTTGCTTTTAGATGACAACCAATTGTGTGCTTAGAGGGTGAATGTTCCAAAATTCCCACTACATTTGATATTCGGTAACTCACATCCGAAATCGCGCTACCGTAAAACAAATCTCCCTACCACGGAATATTAAAATTAGCAGCGTCACGCATCAACACAAAAAATATTAAAATCTTAGGTACAAAATAATTATTATACAAAAAGCCCTTCAGAAAAACTGTGCCGTTAATTTTCAGGTTTATAGTTCTGATAATTAGTCGAAGTATTTTAATTCCGTTTATTGGTTACATTCGAGCTAATGTTTTCTTGTCACATATGTACTGACATTAAAATTTCTTGCTTTTTTGGCTCGCCAGGACGCATTGAATGAAATTAAGAGAATTGCGTACATCAAAAGGTTCGTCCCCTGCCACCCACGTCCATTCACCACCGAGAGATTCAAACGAACGAATCTCTAGCAGTGAATGGTATCCCCGAAGCCCTGATCCAACATCCCATTATTCTTTATTACAAGGTTTAAAACACAAGAAGGGCGTTCCCCACCACGCGATTAGGACGACTTATGGAAGTGAATTACGAGCTCAACTGAAATTTTAAAAGATACCGCCTGGCTAAACGCAGCTGCCGAAATGTCGATCAGACGTTAAGTTGGGTTAAATTAAAAATTAGTTCAACTCTTCCTTACCCCAACAAAGGAGTTCCCAGGAGAGGAGAGAAGGAAGCCCCCATTTAAAAAAATTAAAAGAATGGGAAATATTTTCACCCAACTCATAGATGGTTCGATTATACGGGATTTTTGGTTTCCCTAACCACAACAAATGTGTTCCAAAAAGAAAGAAGGGAGACACCTTAAGTGTGGAGTGAAGGGAACGGTGAATACACGCTCGAGGCGAGTTCCCACATAAGACCTCCTGCGCTAAGATTCTGCGTCAGGGAGTAAGTTTATGAAACAAGAAAGGAGCTGAAGAAGCAAGACGAATAGAGGTGGAAGAGGAAAGACGAATAGAGGTTGGAAAACAGAACAGCACTGAATCGAAAAAAAATTTTCAACAAAGTGTAAAAAAATGCATTTCGTTGAAAACAATTGCCTACCTTATCTTCAGCTTGGTACCACACATTTTTCCCTGGGAGTGTTAATTCCCGTAATGACAATAGTTGTAACATCTTGAGGTTACCAGAAAGATATTCGATATATTGCGTAAAATAAATTAAATTAGAGCACGAATCTCAAAATTAGCATATCCCCATCAGGTCGTAGATAAGCCCTCTTCTTCCCCACTTCCCCCCCAAAAAGGAAAATAATAAGTCTTGTGAGAAATCTCACAGAGCACGAAAAACGAACTCCTGAACTACTCGTCTGTGTCGCCATCTACAACAAACGCGAGTTCAGCCTAAGGAGGCGACAAGCTTCATTATAAACTTTGGGCACAACAAAAGCGCGGCAAGTCATCCTACGGAAACTTCTCACTCATATCACTGAGTTCCAGCGAAATATTTATCCCGATTTACTGTTAGTCGCAAACGATCAAAGGGCGGATAAGGTATTAGTTTCGACACGAACACTCCACGCTGGTGCCCGCAAGTGTTCGAGCACGCGCTATTGCATGAGGAGATGTACATAGAGAGCGTTAACTAGCCTCTATCACACGAGACGTTTGTATTCAGTAGTTTGAATCAATTTTGTGGCTAGAAATACCAGTTTATGAAATGGTGTTACATGGGAAAACGCTTTCAAATGCTGAAATGTGAAAACAACAAGGGGCCTTTCTATACTATCCGTATATTGTACTTTAGGCAAGAGAATAAATCAAACTTCAGATGTCTAAAGTTTCATCAATTTTGTTTTTTTCCATCTTCAATTGTGGTCGATGAGAGCACCAATATTCTTCTCTGAAATAAATAGGACCAACAGAACCTGCTTCCAGAAGAAGATACTACGAGAAAACTGCTAATATCCTTTTTACAATGGTGTAAGTCGCGTTACCGTACTTAACGTTAAATACTTGGTACATCATGAAAGTAACAGCGAGGACATAACGGCTTCTGTAATATTATGCCACGGTAGCTCTATATGTGGCAGCAACTACTTCTTACGTATATTTAAACGTCATTCTGTAAAAACATTAAAAATTCAGAAAGGTTATCCCATGACTGGGACAGCAAAACATTCGATAACAGTAGCAAAACAATCGATAGAGTTAGTTTCCTCACTGGGTTAGTCATACGTTGAGAAAAATTCTGAACACTTAAAACGACCAAGTCAAACCTTCCCTGAAAATTAAGTTTGAGGTTACGTACAGTACTTCTGCCATTGGCAGTTACTCGAACTGCTCCCGTCTTAGTTCAAATGCCGAATGTAAAAAACGCGCTATGGCAATGCTCAACTTCGGTCACTGCTCGACAGAGGATAATAAATTACTTTTCGCAACTTTTGAGCTGCATTTTTTGAAGGATTCACTCTCCACTCGATGGATGGATCGAAGAAAAAAGAACGACGCCGCCATCGGCACTGAAAGACAAAATTATTCCTGCCTGAGAGCCATTCCATGTAGCGCTTCCGATCGTCAACACTTAGGCCAGTCTAATAGGCCTCACATTTTCCCCGCTCTCAAAAAGTTCCCTCGCTCTGAACCTTCACCTTAACACCAGCTAGGGGAGGGAAAAGATGTCAAATTTATGCGAGGTTTGTTTTGGTGATAGCCCAATCTGTTATTTTAAGCTTATAAATCTCGCTCGAGTTTGGTTATAAATTTTCGTTCCTGTCAAAAGAAAGACGATATTAAACAATTACACTTACTGAATAGTTTCTTCAATATATAAATTCTCCTTGCACAAGACCAAATATCACGCTAACGATGGCGCATTTAACAAACGAAACTTTTTAGAACCGATTCTCTCCCTGAAATATTTCATGGGAAACGAACTTAAATATTCAACCGAAGGTATCTCGAGCGCGCCACATTTTGCAGCAGACAGAAAAACGCATTTAACGGTGCAGAAATTTAGATTTATTACTTACTGGTTCTTCGTTGCGGCTTCCAAAAGACAATCTTACGCAAAGTGGCATTTATGATGAGGTTTTAGTCTGTGATCAAACTTCCCGAATTGAAATGGAATGAGCTGAGATCGAAGTAATGCTTTCCACGAATAAAAAAGGTTTCAATTATGTAATTACAGCTTTAAAATTTGTTGAGATGCCTTCGAAGTGAAACGATGTTAAGAACTAGTAAATCGAGGGTAAAGTTAGTCATTATTAGATAAGTTAGTTTAAGCCTCCCAAACTACAACGGAGACATTCCTAAGAGAGGAAGAGTGAAAACACTTTTTAGTATGAAGTTATGGGAACGCGGAATCTATACACAAGGTGTGTTCCTACATAAGATCCCCCGTACAAAAACAGCAAGTTGAGTAGACAGTTGATAAAACAAGTAAACAAGTTGAAGTAAAGTAGTAAGAAAAAGTAGTAACAAGTAAAAAAAGTTGAAGAAGAAAGCTATACGTCCTGTAATGCAGGACAACAGTAAACCGGAAAAAGATGACGTTTAATTAATAAAAAAGAACACATTTTATTACAACAAAAAGAAGGCCTAACTAACTCTCAGCTTGGGACTTTACCTCTTCCGCCTGAGAGTGCTAAGTTCCACAGACACCATAGTTGTATGCTTCCAAGGTAAATTAGAGAGTGGAGTACCAATTTCTTCGGTACATACTGACGTACGTAACATGAGTAAATGGTGTCTGGTATCGCATCACCGAGTATCGCATCACCGAGTATCGCATCACCGAGTATCGCATCACCGAGTATCGCATCACCGAGTATCGCATCACCGAGTATCGCATCACCGAGTATCGCATCACCGCGGACTGGTGGTTGTGCGCTCTTGCGGGTAGAGGATCGAGGTTTCTTTTTCAGAGCCCAGGGTTTCTTCCCGTAGGGAAAAGAAAAAACTCAAACCAGACTCTTCTCCCCCTCCAAGCGTTCATAATGGGCACAAGCTTGACAGGGCCGAACCGGGATTGAGTTATTGCATTAACCATAAATTATGTTAAAAGTTAGTTTGAGCCTTTCTAGCAACATCAATAACAAAGGTATTCCTAATGGCGGAAGCAGGGAAGATGACATCATTTAGAATGGAGTTAGGGGAACGGGGAATCTTTGCAGATGGGTGCGTCATCACACCAAGTGCACCGAAACAGCAAGCTTAAGAGTAGTTTATGATACAAGATTAAAGTTGAAGAAAAATTTGCTAGATGCTAAAAAAATGGACAACAATGAATAAAAAATGAACAACATTGGACTGGAAAAATCAGTACACGAAAAAAAAACATTCTATTTCAGCAAAAGAACGGCCGCCCTAACTTTCAGCTCGGGAACCTCACATCAATTAAAAGGCATTCAATAAAACAATGCAAAATATGACTTGTACCACATCAAATTGATGGCGAACATTTCCCTGATACGCAGTAACAAAACGCTCAAAAGACTCGTCAAATATTTTACTCGGCATTTGCAGCTGAATCAGCAGTGAAAAGAGCCAATTCATGCCTAAATTGAACACTCATTTTGCTCTTCCTAATTGAATTTCATAGCAATCATGCGTGTATTCAATAAAATGCGGGCCAAAACAAAACTGCGTTTGTTGAAACAATTTCAGCGATATGCCGAGCACAATATTTTGTAGTGGGCTTGCTGCGAGGCGGAAAATGTTCCGTGGTAAATGGAGGGGAACAGAACATCACTACTGTTGCTCATATTATTCTATCGAAAGTTTCATGAGTGTGAAATTGAACGCATTGTATTTGTACCCGCAGTGTTGTGCTATAAGTTTCAGGGTGAAAAAAACTGTGAAGTAAAACCTCTATCGAAACTTAACGCAAGTCACAGTCCCACAGTACATCAGGACGCGTTCCACAGCGCGATGAAATTGAGTTGGTCATACTAATGCCAGCGCAACACATGCTCTCGCAAAGAGCTCAAAGTACGGGGCTCCGTAGGGAAATATTCTTAATAGCCCTGGCTATACACAGCGCATTTTTCAAAGATCGAAAACTTGCTTGAAGTTATTTTTGATCAGTCGTACCCGCCAAGTTCATGAAGAATCCAAAAATATTTACAGTAAAGGTCATACCAAGTTTCGCGTCGTATGATGAAATTTTGCTACAATATGTATTGAATGCAGTATCCAAATATATTCACATTAACACGTTAGTTGCGATGGGTTAAACCGAAGTTCAATATTCAACTTGAATTTAAAGTCAAAAGTGATAAGCAAATTTGTAAATATCAAACATTAACTGGGCCTGTTAAATACCACTAATTTAGAAAGGTTGTTAGAATTTTTCAAAACGACCCATCGATGGGTCGTTTCGCAGCAGGAAAAACCTAAGCACGACCCACCGGTGGGTCGTGTCGCAGTCAACGTGTTAAAGGTTAAGTCCTATTTTACATGACATGATTAAATTGTGCTCTAGCATACATTGTAAAGAGCGCCCAAAAACCTTCATATTAAAGGTCACGTCCAGTTTTGCGTGATATGACTAAATTCAGCTCAGCATATTCTAAAGATAGCGCTTTTTCTGAGCAAAAAATGACGAGTGCGCCGTTCATCTCGCTGGCCAGCAGCAATAATCAGCCTTATTTACTTCTGCCAGCCGCCGGCCATTGAGTGCAAATTCTCATGAATCTCGGCACCAAGCGCTCACACAAAGGGCTATTTTTTGAGGAGTTATTTCTTCAGCAGAGATCTCTGTGTGATGGATGCTGGACTTCCAGACGCTGGGCGATGCATCACAACGCTTTGTTTTTGTTCAAGACACAAAAACTTATGGAATGCCTTGTGCTTGCGGAACTGAGCCAACAGGTTAAGCACCGACTAACGTTGGAAAATATTACAAACATTAATATTAGTTTTCCAAACGCCTCATTTACACGACCGGGAACATGCATCATACTGATTGGTTTTAAGAAGCTATTTATGTTCACTCAGGGCCGGTAAATATTGTATTACCATTCTGAATGTAATTTTAATAACTTTTTCTTATGAGCATTAAACCTGATGCATAAAACGTTCAATAATATTCAGCATGAGGGGGACTTTCGCTCAGAGCAAACCGTAAAACAACAAGTACGCTCGTTAAAGAGCATCTTAGTTATTTCAGAAGAAAACAAGCTCCAGACGTATTCATCCAAACACAACTTCGAAAACATTCATTTACTAACCAGAGTACGAAAATGAAGAAATTTTGGTAATATCACAGTAGAGGATTATTGAACATGAGTTGCTTTCACAATTCACGTCTTTATGAGATTGACTACGGATGGGATCAACGGTATGTATTTCTATTTCTATGGTGCGCTTGATCCACTGAAAAGAATTTAGAAATCCTACCACGCATAGTTCGCGTTGCCCTGAACGAATAGCTACTCTGAAGGTATATCTGCTACCAAAAGATAGCTTCACGTCTCTATAATGTGCTCAAAACAGAGCAACCGAGAGTCACTCATACGAGGGAATTCTACTCAAATGGCTTTAGGCATTCAAGGGACACTCCGTAGGGACGCAGCACTGGCATGCACCCAATAGACCAGAACCTGTTCAAGTCTGCCCACGGGAGCGGGAGCAGCACATGTTGCGACCACTACCGAGGCCGCTGGAATATAAAGCATGGTTTGAATTGCGACTGGATACATTCATCAGTTCTATTGCTCCCGGTCATGGCACTGAGAGAGTTTATCAGGCTGGGGATGATAGACGGCAGGGTCGCATGCGGCTTTCATCAGAGGTTCAAGATTTGAACACAGCGGTAGAGACCATCATGGCCATCTTGAGACGATCTCAATTTCACTTGAGAGAAGGTCGTGAAAGAATCTTCAGCTTCTTTAAGCTTTGGAGCAAATAAACTCTAGTTATAAACATTCTCGCGATTTATCGAGTGACGTAGCTATAAAGACCGGAGGCTTGATGAGCCATAACTCGATTTGATAGAATGAATGAAACAAAAGAACCGTTTCATCGCATTCGTTACTCGAATCTTGTCAGAAACATGACGTCAACTCGAGAATAACACATGCTTAGAGTGGAAAGTTTTCAGTACGATATTCCATAGAACAAGTAAACAAAGATGAGACCAGCTACACTTGAGTGTTGCATTTAGCTGCCATAACTAAGACAGTAATATAAGAAATAAGTTATTTACCATGTCTAACAAAGATTTCAGTATACACAACTACACAGTCAGACTATCGCGAAGGATGCAGCAACACTTTCTAACTTGAGAAGGAAACTCTGAACGAGTTTAAAAAGGACATTTTGTAGACTCGCCATGTGTTCAGTCTTTCAACTTTGTTCTTAATCCTGCAATCAAACATGCGTGCATCTCATATGCGTTCAATCGAGAAAATGAGGAAAACGCTAACTTTTAGGGGCCCCAAATTGTGCAAAAACTTCATAAATTGAACTAAAAATTTGAAACACCTTGAAAAGTTGCCAATATATCTTCTAATGTAATTTAGGTTCACTTTTTGAGGCAATTACAGCCTGAATTCTCCGAGATATTATTTCATACAAATTGTGAATTGTTTCCAAAAGAATTTTAGCCTTTTCTTCAGTTAAAAAACTCCACAATTCATTTCGAGACGGTGGCGGCCGAATTCGACTTCATACTGGAGTTTCTAAAACCGACTATAAATGTTTAATAATGTTGAGGTCTGGGGATTTTACAGGCCCTGTGAGATGCTCAACTTCTTTATAATGTTCCTCGAGCCATTCTATAACAATTTTAGCGGTATAGATTGGGGCATCATCATCTTGAAATACGGCGTTTCCCTCCGGAAACAGTGCTTGAACCATGGGATGATCTTGGTAACCCAAAATTCCTAAATAGTCTCGGCTGTTATAATTCCTTCATGAAGAGAAATCATTGCCCCAGCGGATTTTCATGAAATAGCACCCCCAGATCATCACAGAACCCCCACTATGTTTTACCGTTGGGAGAAGGCAATCTGGATTAAAAGCTTCTTTCGGCTGTCTCCAAACGTAAACTCGGTCGAAGGTCGGAAATCAGGTAAACGGTGATCCGTCAGAGAAAATCACATTTTTCCACTGCTCGAAGGACCAATTCTGGTGGTTTCTACGCCACTCTAAGCGCTGTGAAACCTTTCTCTTTGAAACGCAGAGGTTTTCAAATTGCAGCTCTTCAGTAGTATCCAGACGAACAGTTTTTGTGGAAACCGGGTTCTGTAGAGGTTCATTGAGGTCTGCAGTGATTTTAAGAGACGTGTCTCTCCGACGAGAGTCTGAGGGTCTCTCAGACCACTACAAATTTCGGCCAGACCTGTGCTTTGCTTAGGACGTTTTTCATTCTCTTTCAAAGAGTCTACTTTTGAGACAGGACCTCTTGAAACGGCAAGCATTCTGGCAGTTTATGTTACACTAGCACCTGCCACACGGGCACCAACAATTTGGCCTTTTTGAAATTCAGAAAGGTCTGCCATTTCTATGAGGTTATTATCAAATATTTCATTTAGAAATCTGTAAAAACAATTACTGTAATGAGAATTTAGAATAACTTTAATAATAAAAATTTAATATCAAAATATGTCAACTTTTGATTATTTATAACACGTTCAAACACTATGACTCCAAAATATTTGGCGTTTCCGATTTTTTGTCCAACCCCTGTATATTGCACTAATTGGGGTGAATGTCAGTTGCAGATGTATTGTTTCAGAATTAATAGTTTTAGAACATGTTGACGCTTTCATTGGAAAGAAATGAGCTTCTGGCCTTATGTAGTTGTTTAGAGAACAATAGTTTCATTTTATAGAAAAAGAGATGCTTTGATAAGCTGTGCGTGCATGACGTCAGTAATCATCGAAATTTGTCTTCAATAGAAAATTATCAAAGTAAGCAAAAAAAGCTTCTTTTTATGGAGATGTTACTCGAAAATCCATTCTCCAATTCAGTGCAAGGCTGTCAATACCATCACAATATAATCTAATTATTGTTTTTTCATTGGAACTTTTACCGTTTTTTGTTCAGATTATGAATTAATTGCAAAAAGATGCATCTACATAACTGATAAATTTTTTCATATTTTTCATTTTCATAATGCATAATACATTGTTTTGTTATAGAACTTGATTATTTTTGGTTGAAAATAACCGTAACCTAACGTCGGAATACGAAAGTAAATAACTCTACCTCATTGCTTGAATTCGGAGAAAACCCCAACGGAGATCGATTAATGAACCCGGAACGATGATGTACTTATTCTCTAGGAAAATTTTATTCATTAAATCTTACCAATATTATCAATCACAAGCAACCGACGTTTTGTACAGCTTTTAAATTGACCTCTCGGTCGCGTCGCATTTGCTTAAACCAATAAACAGAGACCGCATACCCGAAGAATGATGGACTTGGGAGCGTGTCACTCCTCAGCCCCTTTCATCACTCTCGCTCGCAGCGAAGTTGTGAGTCGAGGGGGGTTCAGTTTAGACCGGCAAGGCGATATTAAAAGATTCTTCAACGCCCCAAATTGATAATTTGATATTTTTTGCTGCAACTGGAACACTTGATTCGCTACAGTAATGGCGTATGCGAATTTAGAACAGCACATGATCGTCGAACTTAAGCGCCATAAAAGACTCAAATTCAAAACAACGGTCGTTAACTCAGTCCTTTGTTTGCAGTATTCGTATATTTAATATGAAAGAGTCGATAAGTTCCAAAGTTCAGTATCATTGATTCCCTACATGTTCACTTAATTGAGCCCACCGAGTCGAGTATAAAAGCCACGAGATCTTAAGAACAAACACACTTTTGATCTCCTGCCTAGAATAATGGAACTGAATATTATATTAAATGTTATTTTAAACCTCCCTAACTGTTAAAAAAGCGTTCCGAAGAGAGGAAGGAAGGAGGCACCATTTAGTATGGAAATAAGGTAACGCGGAATCTATGCAGACGGGGCATAGAAACAGTAAGTTGAGAAAGAAGTTTATGAAACAAGATAAAAGTTGAAGAAGAAAGTAGTCGGTGCTGTAAACAGGACAACAGTGAACTGAAAAAGATGGTCCGCAACATTATAACAAAAAAAAAACATTTTATTCTAACCAAAAGAAGGCTTACCTAATTCTCAGCTTGGGTCCTCACATTTTCCCCCTGGGAGTGCTAATTACCATAGATACAATAGTTATATCTTACGAGGGGATATTGAAACTGGAACAAGTAGTAAATGTACTTCTTTATCATGCTCATAAATCAACTTTTCCTCCCTTGTAAAATATAACCATAATTTACGAAAAAGATGCTAACGTGGTCAGACCGATACAGTACTATTGTCATTTGCGACCTGACCTTCTGTCTTTCGCACACCAAAGAAGTAGATCTCCAGCCTCTCCGCACTGAAAATATCAGTTCACGCCCAACTATCAGCACGTTAACACCATTTGACCTCTCTGTGTGTTCTTCCGTCATTGATTCCCTTTGATGACCATTGTCAAGACTGTTTAGCGTCGCCATGGCTGAGTAAGAGGCGGTGGCTCCTTGGGCTGGCGGCTGCGGTGGGCGCCGCGACTGCTCACGCGCTCTGCAGAGGATCAGTCATACAACGCTGACGCGTCGCATGGGGTGCTCGGCTGCGGACTTCTACAGCTATCATGAGCTGTTGGTCACCTCAACAGCATCGCACCGGTGGCAACGAGAGCGCCTTCCTTGACGACTTCCTGCAGACCATCGCGGCGGAGACTACGGAACCAGTTCGCTTATGTGGTGGGTCGCATTGACATATAGCGCTGTGTACGGTCGACCCTTCGTAGCGAATCCTCCATCTAAAACCGATGTTGGTTCGGTTCCCCACTCCATCCTTACTACAAATTAGTGTTGGTCGGTGCGGGCATTAGGTCTCTATAGAGGGAAGCGATTGAGCGGGGGGAACGAACTTACTGCTAATCTAAAAACGTAACTTATCGCTAATCTATAAATAAAACCTTATTGCTAACTTATTGCTAATTTATGAATAAAACCTTATTGCTAACATATTGCTAATTTATGAATGAAAAGTTACTGCTAAAATATTGCTTATCTGTAATTGTAAGAGGTGCTAAAATATTATTGATCTGCAACTATAAGACCTGCTGATATATTGCTACTATATTGCAGTTCTCCTAAATTAAGTAATGCTTAAAAAACTCCTTAATCTAATCGTCTTTCTTGTTCATCTCACGACATCTGTAATATAGTAATCTTTGCTTCCAGCTCACACCCATCCGCTTTCTTGGGATCCTTGTTAACCCAATTATTTGTTTGCAGCCCGATCTCGGCCTTCCGATTCGTGTGTGCCGGTGGGTCAGCCGTGGTTCTGCGCTACCAAACCTGCATGGCTTGGTCTTCCACGACTGGCGAGGGCAGTTTTACTGCCGGTGTTAACTCTTAGCTAAACTGGAACCAACAGTAAAGTTGCATTACACCGGTGCTATATTTCCTTCGCCCGCCGTCATTTTCGATATCCCTATCTGAAAACCCTATTATAACTTTACGAAGAGCATGTGCGATTACATTCCCGTTCAAGTCAAGTACAGGCTAAATACTTTAGTTTTCATCGAGCCTGTACTACGATACGAGACTATATTTCACTATATGTATCACTAAGCCTACCTCTGAGCTTCCTATGATTAAAATTCGGGTAGCCTGGAACGAGTTGAGCAGCAAAACAAGCTACACTCAACTCGGGCTTTTGGTACAATAAAATTGACATTGCAAAGCGAGCTGTAGGCTATAGAGTCAGGAGACAGCAGGACGAGTCCCAGGTACCAACGTTTCCTGGAAGTCCAAGTACCTGCAAAATGAATACGACCGTCGTCGCTCAAGACGCCATTGCCGAGGCTTCAAACGTCTCCAACTTTTGTTCTCTGACTTCAAAGGTAGATTTAAACATCATTTCAGTTCTTATTTTACGAAGCCCCGAAACTCTCGAGGCTTTGAACAAAAGACGGCCCATGAATAAGTTTGTTCTTGAATTGCAAAGACTCGCTGAAACCTCATTGAATGTAAAGAAATAGCAGGATGTGTACGTATACTTATGAGCTTTCCTCTGATGATGCTTCATTGATTTATTTCTATCAGCATATATGAACAGTTTGGAATGCCTCTGAAACCGCTCTTTAGTTTTGTCACTTTACAATCCCGTTTATCAAAATTTATCCGCAAGCCATGTTTATTAACCTGCCATTATTAGAGTACAACGAAAAACTAAATATAACCATAGATATAAAATTTTAATTGGCGTTAAATGAACATAAAATACAATGAAGAACTACAATTGAACAAGCACAACTAACTAATATAAAGTAATTTATGCAGATAAACATCCAGGATTACCTTAAAGTTATGAGCTCGATCAATACCTTCATTATATGTCCCAACCTAACCTGAAAATGGTGTAAAGAATATCGAAATTTTATTTATTCTCTTATTCTTTCACTGGTCAATGCGATGAAACTTGGACTGCGCTTGGATCTCTGGAAATCCAAGGATTACGAGAACTAATCTCGTATTATTCCATCAGTGGGAAATCATTCGGATTTCGTTCCATTTATTCGAGTAGAACCGTTTCAATTTACAATTTGGAGTTCTAAATCTCAATAAACAATGCAAAATAATAGTCACACGTCAATTGATCACGCTGTAATGAACTAAGAGAAACACTATTAACTAAAATGAACAGTAGTTGCACCCAACCAACATACAAATCACATTATAATTACACTAAATTACTCGTGAGTTCATAAAGAATTTCAGAACACATACGTGATAGCATTGGATAACAATTGAGTTGACAATATTCTTCATATAGTACCATGTTGAATAGATTGCAAAATTGATAAATGGCGCTGAATGGTCAGAAGCAAAGACATCATACCCCGTAAAAACTCAAACACACAAATTTTTAAGCCTAAAGGAGTCTAAAATTCGAAAAAATACGACCCATCAATTAATTATATTCTTCCGCAGCCTGGGTACCTAAAGAATCCTGCCGATGTAACGTGAATACCACGGATGCACGGACACAAAAAAGTTAATGGGATATTTTCGTGAGGCACTAATGGAAATGAAGCCTCACTCAGTCCACAACACGCCACATCAATTGGACGTCTTTTGAAGCCTCGCCTCGATGATTTAATGAGCTCCGACGCACGCGACACCAGCGCATCAGCCGCCCTTTTAGGGCGAATTTCGGTCGAGATGAGCTCCTGATTGGAGCCGATGCTGCAGGGTGGGACGCTCGGCTAGGTTTATCTCGGGTATTTGTTTTCAAACTTGCAATGCAAACGGTGAACTGGAATTTCAGGCAATAGTAATACAGAAATACAAAAAGTATCGTCAATGGCGTAAGGGAATATATGGCATCCTTATTTACGAAAACAAACTTTAAATTTAAATTTCAAGTCACATGCTCTAACAAATGAGTTCCAATTTTAAAGTTTGTAATTACAACTTATTTACATTTCCTGTACTTTTAATACGATGATTCACATGTCACTGATTCTCAAAGCCAATTTTGTTCATTTGTAATCTATCTGAATAAGACTCTAGCTAATTGTTACTTTCTAACGATATCCCATCTATCAGCGTTTTCATTTTATCTTTTATATCAAAGTCTGTATATTATCCGCAATAATAAGTGAATGAGAAATTTAACACATTCATTGCAGTATGACACACCGGTGGGTCGTAGTTAGGTTTTCCAGCTGCGAAACGACCCATCGAAGTGTCGTTTTGAAAAATTCTAACAACCTTTCTATATTAATGGTATTTAACAGGCCCAGTTAATGTTTGATATTTACAAATTTGCTTATCACTTTTGACTTTAAATTCAAGTTGAATATTGAACTTCAGTTTAACCCATCGCAACTAACGTGTTAAATCCTTTCATGTGCTTTATCTGTCACTTTTTTCCGATGTCATCATCCCAATCGGGACTTGTGAATTCCTCGCTTGTAAATTCTGTAAATTTAGACACAAAGTGCAAATTCCACTCTTTTTCAATCTCTTCTCTGGCTGTTAACCTAAGTCCACCAAAATGGTTCAGTACTTATCGGAAAAAATGGAAATCATGAGCAGGTTAAATGGGCAATGTGTCTTGCAACTTCCCTAATGGTAACAGTATTCTCGGACACAAGAACATTCAACGAACCGGAACCAAGTGTTTTTGGACGACCTTTAGTTCATATTTTAAGGTGAAATCCCCACACCGCACACGCAAAAATCATCTACATCTTTCATTCATTAGATCTACCCCATAAGTGTTCTGAATAGATCTTTCTGCCGCGCTTGTATTAAAACCTTTGAGACTCGTACAGTAGTAAATTTCTCATGTGATCTCTTGATGGGACAAACATGGATCCCAATTTTTTGAAAAATGTTAACGTCACAAAGATAAACTGAGAGAAAATCATTGAGTTCAGTCACAGAAATACATCACACCCATAACAGAGCGTAAATAATTGACCAATCAAACTTTAAACATCTGTTCTAAAAATTGGACACTACCTTTGTACCAGCCTGATGCATATTTCTATCCCAAAATTTTATTACATGAATGAGAAATGAACTATTTACCTTACAAAATTACGTACTGTACTATCATGATAAAAATAGATGAAGAGGCTAAACATGAAAAAAAAAATTGTCCACTTAAATCCCATTGCACGATAAAAAAAACCATGAGCGAAATCAAACGAGACGATTGTAGATATAGAAGTATCTCTACATTGTGTGTTCAGCTCGTCAAAATTCTAAAAATAGAGCATTTTTTCAGTAACTTATCACTGTAGGCCCCGCTTCACTAACCCCAACATTAATTAATCCACCAGATTAAAAGAAGCAAACTGAAAGGTTTCTGCACACTTTCTACATCACTTTAGCTACTGACCAGGCTAAAAACAGACGCGAACTCCGGTTAAAACAGCGTGCTCACACCAAGCGAAATTTACAACGACGATAGAGACGGTGATCACCGAAATATTTGAGAACGATGTAATAGATGACAGAGTCAGCGATATTCGACCTGATGCATGTCACTGGATTGTATCGGGGGAAAACGTAAAACCTGTCGCCTGTATAAATAGAAAGTCGTATCAAAATTTGCTGAGTCACCTTTTGGCACTGTCCTCAGGCATAAAGCCAGGGTGTAGCGGCGGGATCCGAAATGTGGTTATGAGGTATCGAAATGCGGCTACCAGGCATCGAAATGCAGATACGAGGTATCGAAATGCGGATACGAGGCATCGAAATGCAGATACGAGGTATCGAAATGCGGATACGAGGTATCGAAATGCGGATACGAGGTATCGAAATGCGGATACGAGTTATCGAAATGCGGATACGAGGCATCGAAATGCGGATACGAGGCATCGAAATGCGGATACGAGGCATCGAAATGCGGATACGAGGCATCGAAATGCGGATACGAGGCATCGAAATGCGGATACGAGGCATCGAAATGCGGATACGAGGTATCGAAATGCGGTTACGAGGTACCGAAATGCGGTTACGAGGTACCGAAATGCGGTTACGAGGTACCGAAATGCGGTTACGAGGTACCGAAATGCGGATACGAGGTATCGAAATGCGGATACGAGGTATCGAAATGCGGATACGAGGCATCGAAATGCGGATACGAGGTATCGAAATGCGGTTACGAGGTATCGAAATGCGGTTACGAGGTACCGAAATGCGGTTACGAGGTACCGAAATGCGGTTACGAGGTATCGAAATGCGGTTACGAGGTATCGAAATGCGGTTACGAGGTACCGAAATGCGGTTACGAGGTACCGAAATGCGGTTACGAAGTACCGAAATGCGGTTACGAGGTACCGAAATGCGGTTACGAGGTACCGAAATGCGGTTACGAGGTACCGAAATGCGGTTACGAGGTACCGAAATGCGGTTACGAGGTACCGAAATGCGGTTACGAGGTACCGAAATGCGGTTACGAAGTACCGAAATGCGGTAACGAGGTACCGAAATGCGGTTACGAGGTACCGAAATGCGGTTACGAGGTACCGAAATGCGGTTACGAGGTACCGAAATGCGGTTACGAGGTACCGAAATGCGGTTACGCGGTACCGAAATGCGGTTACGAGGTACCGAAATGCGGTTACGAGGTACCGAAATGCGGTTACGAGGTACCGAAATGCGGTTACGAGGTACCGAAATGCGGTTACGAGGTACCGAAATGCGGTTACGAGGTACCGAAATGCGGTTACGAGGTACCGAAATGCGGTTACGAGGTACCGAAATGCGGTTACGAGGTACCGAAATGCGGTTACGAGGTACCGAAATGCGGTTACGAGGTACCGAAATGCGGTTACGAGGTACCGAAATGCGGTTACGAGGTACCGAAATGCGGTTACGAGGTACCGAAATGCGGTTACGAGGTACCGAAATGCGGTTACGAGGTACCGAAATGCGGTTACGAGGTACCGAAATGCGGTTACGAGGTACCGAAATGCGGTTACGAGGTACCGAAATGCGGTTACGAGGTACCGAAATGCGGTTACGAGGTACCGAAACGCGGTTACCGAAACGCATTTACGAGGTACCGAAACGCGGTTACCGAAACGCGAGGTTACGATGTACCGAAACGCGGTTACGAGGTACCGAAACGCGGTTACGAGGTGCCGAAACGCGGTTACGAGGTGCCGAAACGCGGTTACGAGGTACCGAAACGCGGTTACGAGGTACCGAAACGCGGTTACGAGGTGCCGAAACGCGGTTACGAGGTACCGAAACGCGGTTACGAGGTCCCGAAACGCGGTTACGAGGTGCCGAAACGCGGTTACGAGGTACCGAAATACGAATACAAGGTACCGAAATGCGGATACGAGGTATCAAAATGCGGTTTTGAGGCATCGAAATGCGGTTATGATGCATCAAAATGCGGTTTTGAGGCATCAAAATGCGTTAACTTGACATCGGAACTCGGTTATGTGGTCAACCTTAACCTAACCGCACTTAAGAATGCAAGCCTCTTTAATTACCCCTTCATGAAAAATTCTGTTTAAATTCCATAAGAACTGTTATATAAAACCCTACTTCCCAATATGTATCATTTTCCACATCCTTTAATTAATCGTCCACAGTTTCGTAAAAGTTATCGTGTACCACACCCGCGTGCGCTAAAATGGGACACACTTCTCCAGCAGCCCGGCGTTACTGATCATTTCAAACTATAACTCCTCGAAGGTATGGACGTAAGAGACAATCGAATTGCCGCACAGTTTGTGAAGGCAGAGATGCTGGACACATAGCTCCTGCCTGGTGAGAGCGGCTTGCATTATTGCACGCTAAGCTATCGAATCTTAATTCCAGCCCGTAAGTTCTGAGCGCTATTTTTCCCTCAATAATTACGGGGTTTTCATAAAAGATTCCACTGTTCAGCACAGGAATATATCCTAAAACGCAACGTCAACTCCCGACCTCTTTAGGCTTTAGGCCCTAAGTTACACAAGGCCGTTTTTTAAAGCGCTGTTATTATTCTGCCATCATAGGAATTTAATTGCTAACTGCTCTAAAAGCACAGCCTTCTATTCGTCGCGAGTCATAATGAGGCAGCTTTCGTAACCTAAGTGAGCACAATCATCTTCCCTGAAGAGACAGTTAGCGCAAATGTTTTAAATGAAGCTAATGCGTGTTCTCTCCTACCGCGAGTCTTTGCATAATGAATTTCAAACCACTGCATAGAAGTTAGACTAATTTAAATTGCAGAAATAGAAATTTAACTGTTTCACATGGTACATATAGCGTCGTAATGTTCATCCTGAATTAGGCTTTGAAAATTCACGAATCAGTTATGATATTTACCCGTTGAAAAAAAAGCATTTTCGAGCTAACGTTCACTTGTAATTAGGCTATTTAGGAGTAGTCACACGATCTCAAGACGAGGGTTTCGCAAGTGTTAATATTCTTCAAATGAATCCATATGATTCTGATGCATCTTCACGTTTCAGTTTTCAAGTTCATTTTATATTACTGGGATAATATTCCCTCACATATTTACTCTCTGTAAACAGCTGCTATCGGACACGCGTCTATAGCAACGCAGTCAGTGATGTGAAATGTGCTTTTAATACATCTGTATGGCTCACCTGCAACACAGAGGTAGATCGGAGAGATAAGCCCGAAAGACACAAAAGGAATGTTCAAAAAAGTTCCATTTGAATCAAGTAAAGATGACATCAAATCACAGATTGATCAAATGTAATATAAGAAATTTGAGGACGAGAAGAAGGTAACCCTCTGTCAAGCAGACGCAGATTTTCAAACTTGTATCAAGTGAAGAAAATAGAATGTTCTTTTTCCAAACGGGAAGAAACACCGGGCTGGCAACGCGGAGGATTGAACTGATTACTCTTCACGCACGTGGGCGAGCGTTCTTGACTACCCAACACACGGCGGACAATCCGTGGTAAGAGAAATGCTGAAGAGACATTCAAGGCATGTAGGTAGACTTGGCTTGCAGAGGAGCAAAGCAAATAAAGGCTGAATTATAGTTACCAGTGGGCCACCTCATGTTTAGTTGCAATATATTTCAATCGGTGACTACTACCCCACGCATTCATTATCTCTCAGCTCTATGGACATATTAGACGTTAGCTAAAGCCTCCCAAAGAGCACCAAAGGCGTTCCAAAGAGAGGAAGGAGAAATGCGCCGTGCAATATGAACTTGAGGGAACGAGGAATCTATGTACAAAGTGAATGAGGGCAGTAAGTTGAGAAAAAAGTTCTTGAAACAAGTTAAAAGTTGAAGAAGAAAGTAGTAGGTGCTGGAACAAAAAACAGCAGTGGACTGAAAAAAATGGTCAACAAATTGAAAAAACTATTCAATTTAAACATAAGGAAGGTCTTCCAAATCCTTACCTCGGGACCTCTCATATTTCTCCTGGGAGCACTAATTCCCATAGATACAAAAGTTGTATAACCCTTAGGGAGGTGCTTCACAGACAAGCCTAACGAGTAATTTAAAGCACACGTTTGATTTATTCATACTATTATAAATGATAACTAACGGAGCAAAAAATTCATTTCAGACCCATCAATGCTTGATTGTTCTTCAGCCGCTCCAATGAGATAACAAAAACATTCATCGCATAATGCAGAAATTCATAAGCCTTCGCGGCCTTTTTGCATGTAAAGCTGCCAAAGAAAATCAGACCTGAAAAAAATGGATCTGGATTCGAGCATTCTTCGTCGGGCAGATTCTTCCGTTCCCGTTTTATGCTAAGAAAATTGAGACTCCTCCAACTCAAAAGCCTAGACATGTTTTCGCATTAGGAAAGGCGGAGGAAAAATGGCATACCTTATCCTTCGGCTGCAGACATTCCCTCCTCATTCCGAGCTCCCAGCCTCAGAGTCCCAGCCGCCGCAGTGTCCCGGGAGAGCTGCGGAGGCCTACTTTTTCCAGACGCCGCAGGCAAGTTTGCACTGAAAATTTCCCTCCGAAAATGTGGCCCGGAATAATATTAATGGCTGCTGAGAAGACGAGTTAAATTCTCTTTCATTTGATATGATTCGCCGAATGATTTTTAATTCCCGTTTTTTATTCATGATACCTTAAGAAATGTTCTAACAAAAACGAAATAAATATTGGAAAATGGCCATCGTTGCAAATATGAATGAGTTCTTTGACTCCAATACATGAAACGCAGAAAAAAAGAGTTCAAAAAAATTCCACAGCTAACACCTCAACAATGAACTCCAATTCTGGGAAACACTCACGTCTTCAGAAATATTTGAAACTTTCTGCATTTGCAAAGAATCCTTTGTGGTCTCGAATAGCTTGAAAGCACGATAAGGTAAACAAAACATGTGACAACATTCATTTTGACTGCACCCACATGACGGTACATCATAAACCTATGAATACAGAACATGAAAGTTGCTGATATGCTCTATTTTCTTGAGCAACTTTCCATCATTTTTAACAGAAGAAGCAAAAGAAATAAAAAATCAGCACATGCATTTGAAATGCCAACAATGTTGAAAAGTCAAAGTTTTTCGCCTCTGAGATACCGAATTTCGACGTCTAGTGGAGTCAAACAAAATCGAGGGCTGTCCCCTGACTCACGGATAAACGAAGCTCTTTTGTTTGCATGAACTTCACCACGGAACTGGAATTACAATAAGAGTTCAAAATTCCGCCCACAGCCCCACATCGGAATGACGGAGAGCGTTCCGTGCCGACCGCGCGCGCAGTCGTTCAGAAGCAAATTAACAGCGAGCTCACTTTGAAAACAGCGCCGCGGGTATTTTTTATTGCGGGGTCAAGCTCAGAGCCGGTGTTTTGAAAATTTGCTGAATAAAATTCGGTCTATATCCCAGGATTTTAGACCCATCTACAGAAAAAGTTTTCTCTCTGCAAAGTACACGAGGAATCATCACCATGATGAGAGCAAAACTGTGATAGTGGAAAGACTTAGAACTGACAGCTGTTGCTTTTAAGCGCTCCAGTTGCAGCTGTTGCTTTTGCTGCACTTGCAGCACATGTTATTCAAGATGCACTTTCAGCAGATGTTCTTCCTGCTGCACTTTCAGCAGACGTTGTTCCTGCAGCACGTTCAGCAGACGTTGTTCCTGCAGCACTTTCAGCAGATGTAGTTCCTGCAGCACTTTCAGCAGATGTTGTTCCTGCTGCACTTTCAGCAGACGTTGTTCCTGTTGCACTTTCAGCAGACGTTGTTCCTGTTGCACTTTCAGCAGACGTTGTTCCTGCTGCACTTTCAGCAGATGTTGGTCCTGCTGCACTTTCAGCAGACGTTGTTCCTGCTGCACTTTCAGCAAACGTTGTTCCTGCAGCACTTTCAGCAGACGTTGTTCCTGCAGCACTTTCAGCAGATGTTGTTCCTGCAGCACTTCCAGTAGATGCTGTTCCTGCAGCACTTCCAGCAGATGCTGTTCCTGCAGCACTTCCAGCAGATGCTGTTCCTGCAGCACTTTCAGCAGATGCTGTTCCTGCAGCACTTTCAGCAGACGTTGTTCCTGCAGCACTTTCAGCAGACGTTGTTCCTGCTGCACTTTCAGCAGATGTTGTTCCTGCAGCACTTTCAGCAGATGTTGGTCCTGCTGCACTTTCAGCAGACGTTGTTCCTGCAGCACTTTCAGCAGACGTTGTTCCTGCAGCACTTTCAGCAGACGTTGTTCCTGCAGCACTTTCAGCAGATGTTGTTCCTGCAGCACTTTCAGCAGACGTTGTTCCTGCTGCACTTTCAGCAGATGTTCCTGCAGCACTTTCAGCAGACGTTGTTCCTGCTGCACTTTCAGCAGAGGTTGTTCCTGCTGCACTTTCAGCAGACGTTGTTCCTGCTGTAGTCGCAGCTGTTGCTTCTGCTTCTGCTTCAGTTGTTTGTCATTTTTGCTTTAGTTTAAAGTAAATATAACTGTTACTGTTCTGTATTCAGCTGTTGTAGCTCCAGCTACTGCTGTATTTCCAGCTGCATCAGCCGTATAATTAGCAATGAGACAGCAGCTCCTATAGCGCTGCCTGCATAGTCCCGCCGCAGCAATAACGAGTTTGAGCAGCAAACACGGGGCTCACTTCCGAACGGCGTCTTCTGAGTGACAATAAATCTCAGAGAACAAAGCGCCGTGAGCCCTCATTTGTTTGCACGTCTTTTTGGGTCAGTCACGCAAAGAACTTCTCGTCTTTGTAAAACGCACCTTTGCTTTGGTGTGAACCTGATTGATTGATTGTTAGTTTCAGCCTCGTTTAACACAATAAAGATGTTCCCAGAAAGGGATGATGAAGGCATCATTTAGTATGGTGTTAAGGAATGTAGAACCTAAGCACAAAGTGTGGTCTCTCACAGGAACCCTTGCGCGTAGATATAGTAACTTAAGAAGGAAGGTCAAAGACAAGATAAAAGTTGGAAAAGAAAGTCAAAGATACTGAAAAACAGGACAGCAATGAACAGCAAAAGAAGGTCTATAACAAAAGATAAAATGTGTTTCTTTCAACATAAAAGAGGCCTACCTAACTCTCAGCTCCACACCTCACATTTTCTCCCTGGGAGTGCTGATTACCGGCGTGACCCAGATATTAACTTCATTTCAACATTTAATAAGGGTAAATGGTACATAGCGATTGGATGTTTATGAGTAAAGAAGACGATTTCAATAATTACTTCTGCGGGGCTAAGGAAAAATTGCGCAACCCAACGAGCACAATTGAATTCCTTACACCGATTCCATTTGTTTTTTCAAACCTGCAGGCTCTCTGGAGCTCAAAATTAAGCAAATTGTGCTCGATTTTCTGTAGTTTACACAACAAATAACGGTTGTGATTTTTTAGATTCCGGCTGCTTATTTTTTGTTCATTGTGACTTGCCCGTTTCTCAACCTCATGTGTAGATGTTAGGAAAGACTTGAAAATATTGTGAAGCTCAACTCATGATAAGGATTCTCTTAACGCTAGTCTCGAATAAGACTGCTTTCTACAGAGCGATTAAAGGTAAAATTCCTGCACTTAAAATTATGCCGATATTCTACGAAAGTTCTTCCAGAAAAAAATCCCATGACTCAAGATGAGGTTAACGATTACATTCGTGAATAGCGCTATAATTCATTCGAGCATTAAAATCATGCAGTCTGTGCCTAAAATGCCGTGCACTGCGCAGCTATGACGTAGGGACCTAGTCTAATACTAATGCTCGGATCTAGTCTGACTTTCCAACCGGGGCATTTAATGATTTTGGCCATCCCAGTATACGTAGCTTTTGCATAGGGCGGCTAAAATTAAAGATGCCACAGCGAAGAAGTTAGGCTGGGTATGATGTAGGTTGCACAAGCAGCAACTTCATGACAGAAAAATACACACGAAAAAATTGTCACTATATGCTCTAGAATTACTGATTCCTTTGCTGGTAGTTCTGATGAATTAAAACAAGTCTATATATATGAAAGCCTAGCATGGTTAGGCCCATTTCACCCTAGAGCTAGCAAAGCAGCATCTAGCAAGCTCGGTCGAGCTGTCTGGCAGATGGTCTGCGAGACTTGTAGGTAGGAATAGGTTTTTCACCTCGCATGGTGGATGCTGGATAAAACGTGCGAGTTCAGTGTGAAGGCAACGGCTCGAAGTAGTGCTATTCCTACCTACAAGTCTCACAGATCATCTGCTAGATAACTCATGCGAGCTTGCTAGACGCTGCTTTGCTAGCTCAGTGAGAAATGGGCCTAACCAGATATTTAGCTACATTAAGCCTGCGGACGAACTGGATACGAATCTAGGCCTTCAGAGTGCGCATTACTTTCTTGCATTTAGAGACCATTAAAGTTTAAAGGAACAAGGTTCACCTCAAATTATGTTTTCCATTGAAAATCTTTTCGCAGTCAATCATGACTGCGAGAAAACCAAAATAACATATTGACAACACGGTAGATGCACAATTTTAACGATCCAGTCACTACCTGGCTAGAAAATATGTGATATAAAAACGAAAAGAAACCAATCGGTCTACTTCCACTAAATCGAACTGTAGCTTTTATTCTACCTGACAGATTACATGTACGAGTCTCTTCTGCAACTCTAATTTTCATCAACATTTCAATCCCTTTTCGCAAATTTTTATTACTGATGAATGTTTTCATTAGAAATTGACACTCCTGATCATAAATTTAACACTAGTTGGAATATCGAAAACTTATTTTTTCATAAGTAAACTGTAAAAGTATTTTGCCTACAACGAAGCTGAAGTTAACAAAATATGGACTTGCTAACAAACCATACCTCCTTTCTTGTCGATAACTTCAAAAATTTTCGCAGCATGTTGGAAATGATAGTGTAAGGCCATGATGTTTCTGCGTCAGCCTTTGAGTTGAGTTTGCGGCGCTTGAAGCAGCGGCCTTACATTTAACCCTTTAACGCCCCAGAGGACACCAGTGTCCTCTTTCAAAATTCCCCTTCAATATATTTTATTTCTTATTCAATTAGTTCCCTAATGTGTTCTTTGAAGTTCTCTGCCGAGTGGCAGTTCCTATCCCATCCTGATATCGGTGACTGCCAGATCCCAGCGCCAGTTTAGTGACGGTGGTTGTGTTAACGGTAATATGAGTACAAAAATTCGGACGTTAAAGGGTTAAACTTCTCCTGCAGGTGGTTTCGGTGATACGCAGAGGTGATGGGGGAACTTTTTTTTTTCAGGACTGGGAACTTTTCTTAAATAAATTTACACTGACACATATTACGAATACTGAACAGAGAAGGACTAGAATCGAGGTTTGAGGGGTAACTAAGGTAGGGCACTACAATAGTATCTTACAGGGCTAGAGGGAGAATTTTCCAAGCGATGATGATGGCATCACAAAATCCTTCGCTGTCTCAAATTGTCGTCAATTTCCTGTTACGCTCCATACCATCCACCTTCAAAAGTTCTTTTTCAGATTCAAATCTGGGAAAGGGCCTGGATGACGGTGAGGAGGGACATTACGCTTGTGAAAGGCAGTCTTGGTCAAGCGCGCATTGTGAACCGTTATACATCATCTTGCTAGAAGAACCACCCATCTGATTAGATTAGACGTGTAAGCCTCCCTAACTGCAAGAAAAGTGTTCCAAAGAGCGGAAGGAGGAAGGTAGCATTTAGTATAAAGATAAGCGAACGTGGATTCTATGCCCAAGGTGTATAGATACGGTAAGTTGAGAAAGAAGTTCATGAAACAAGATCAAAGTTGAAGAAGAAAGTAGTAGGAGCTGAAAAAACAGGAAAGCAGTGAACAGGAAAAAGATGGTCCTCAACGTCATGAATTAAATTATATTATTAGTTAGTTTAAGCCTCCCTATTCTCAACAAATGAGATCCGAAGAGAGGAAGGAAGAAGGCACCATTTAGTATGGAGTTAAGAGAACGCGGAATCTGTGCAGAAAGGGCATAGAAACAGTAAGCTGAGAAAGAAGTTCATGAAACAAGATCAAAGTTGAAGAAGAAAGTAGTAGGAGCTGAAAAAACAGAACAGCAGTGAACCGAAAAAAGATGGCCCGTAACAAAACAAAAACCTATGTTATTTTAAAAAAGAGAAAACCTACCTAACCTTTACCTCAGGCCCTCACATTGTCCCCCTGGGAGCGCTAATTCCCATAGATAAAATAGTTGTATCCCCCTGAGGGGCTCAACGAATTGAAAAATATTTTATTTCAACATAAAGAAGGCCTACCCAACTTTCAGCTCAGGACCACAAATTTTCCCCCTGGGAGTCGAACCATCCATCATCACACAAATGCAGGTCCTCTGTGGTTATGAATGTTCTCTGCAAACGTACCAGCATATTCAGCTACTGTTTGATGCCCTTGCTCAACCTTAAATTTTATTGGTGGAAAAGCATCTCATACCATGACGGAATCTCCCCCAGTGTGACGCATAGAAAACGCATCAGAAGGTACCTCTTTGTAATAACGAAGGTTACTTTGGAAGCTATCAGGTCTGTTGAGGACAAATTTTTCTATATCAGATAATGGTTAATGATAATAAGAAATTTTTAGCTTTCTTTTACCACAACAAAGATATTCAAAGAGAGGAAGGGAAGAAGGCACCGTTTAGTATGGAGTTAAAGGGATGCGGAATCTACGCAAAAGGGGCATAGAAACACTAAGTTGAGAATGAAATTTATGAAACAAGATGAAAGTTGAAAAAAATAGGTGCTGAAAAGCATGACAGCACTGAACTGAAAAAAAGTAGTCCCTAACGTAACAAAAGACATTTCATTTCAACAAAACGAAGGCCTACCCAACACTCAGTTCGGGCCCTCACATACTCCCCCTGGGAGCGCTAATTGCCCTAAATACAATAGTTGTATCCCCCTGAACTGCTGAGTTTCTCAAAATGTAATTTTCTAATTAAATATATTAGATAAGAATTCTTTGTCTTCGCTTGCCTCCATCTTTACTAATAAGTAAACTCTAGTAAGCAAACTCGCAACATCTATATCTGCAAAGGGTTTTTTCAGTTTTCAACTGGTCATGTACTCATAACCAAGAGTGTATCTCAATTTTTTCAGGAGTGCACCTCATACCTCAAAAACCGATCTTGAGCAATTTTGTCTATATGAATGCGTACGTTGTCGCCATGGAACAATTCGTTACCAATAGAGAAGTAAAATTTCGGTGGAAGGTAACGTTGCTCATCAAGTTCTTGCAAAAGTTACATCACCTCATTTTCTCTTCGCAAAGACAGCCAGATTCATATCTGTAGTACCAAAAACATCACCAAAGCTCTCTACAAGGCAATGAGATGAGGCAGAAGTTTTCTCCGGAATTTAATTATTCAAACAATTTAAACAATTATCTCATCGTTCTGGTAAATTGTTATCCTTGACTCTTACGAAATGTTAAACAAATACCCTTTCAGACCTCGATGGTCCAGTCTCGATGGATCCAAGCAAATACCACGTTTTTGTGCGACTTTGGGCAGATGCAACAGGTGTCTTATTGAATCTGGATCTGGAAAAATTAATTTTTTCAACTCGCGGTACAGAGTACATGATAATTTTATGTTAAAACTCTCATGGAAGTTGTTATTTACGTTACTGATTACCACCGGATTTTTTTGAATACTTTCAAAGAATGGACGCATTTCATGTTTAGAATGTTTTGTCTTTTTCACTTGCCGCGAAATGGACAGAAGTCACCCTCTTGTTTCCAAGATTCAATTACCCCCTTCTTATCTTTTATGTCTATACCAGTTGCTCTTCATATATATCCCGAGCAGAGTTTCCACTTTGATGAAAACCAATAATACGTTCTTTACCCGATGCTGAAATGTCTGTCCGATGGGTTCACGTTTTTTATCTTGAAACAAGACTGGGAAAGCAATCTCTTCCAAAATAGGTCAAGCTAAACGATAAACACGCCGAGTGTTACCATATAAATATTTACATAAGTGAATAAATAAGATATAATACGAATGAAATGTATAAGGTGCTGAACACCGGTGCGTAAATTTTTAGTTTACTAGCCTGTATTCTTAGAAGATGCTTTTACGTAGAAAGCACGTCGCTCGAAGCAATATTCATGTTAATTACTTATAACCAGCTAACGACAGCCTAACGCATTATTCGTATTCGAAATGCTGGTTGATGGCAAACACAACACGAATTAGAAACAGAAGCAAAAGGAAAAATAGTGAGAAAGAAACAGCAGTACATAAATAACGCAAGAAATGAAGAAAAGGTAGGAGAAACAGAATGGCTGCTCGTCGTCAGAACGTGGACAGGGTCTCATTAAGTAGGCAGCGGAGTCTCATTACACTGAGGGTGAGGCGTAATTAAACGCAAGGCAGCGTCTCGTTAAGCTCGCGGGGCCTCGTTTGATTAACGATCATCTGCGCAGCAAAGCTGCACCTGAAGCACTTTATTTCCGATCGGTAGGACCACTTTGAGACAGATTCTTCAGGAGCGCAATATTATTTTGCAATGACATATGATGACGGTAACAGTAGAACCAGCTCAACTTGTTCCCTGCGTATGGGGCATATGCGTACCAGTCGGTAAATTTCTCATTCACGTACCAGTAAAAACGAACATTTAATTTGTTTCGCAACCTCTTTCAGAAATATCTAATATCAGGTATAATGTATCGTGCAATTGAATCTGTCATATTTCTTAGGAGAGATTAAAATGTATTCAAGCATTAAAATCGATATCCCTATTCTGCAACTAAGAACCCAATGAAACCAACCGTTTACAACAGTGGAAACGTGCTGAACGTGTTTAACTCACTTCCAGGGCGTGGTCAACATCACGCAGTGCTCTAGTATAGAAATTAATAAAAAGAAAACAGTTACAGTGGGGGATTTGACCACTGTGAGCTATTGAAATGCTCACAGGCCAAAGAAAAGAAAGATAGCTTAGTACCGATAATGATACAAAATAAACATTGGTTTTTAAGATGGCTCAGCATGTTGGTCCTTAGGTGGGAAACACACACGGGTACCATGCTACCCATGTCAATTGTAAATCAAATAATTGAAAAAGAAACAAGAAAACTTATTCCTTCGCAAGGCTATACGTTTGTTAATGCTTATAAAAACATGTAAAACATGAAAATATCGCGCAGCACCGCACAGAAGTCCTGGCGCTAAAAGCTGAGTTGGCTTCAAAAAAGGCAACACATACAAAATACACAGAAAAAACAAAAAGTATACCCAAGCATTGGATGAAAAACAGCATGAGATGTTTCTGTCTGAATGATTCTACGTATTTTTCATCGTTTTTTTAGTGGAATTTGGTTTCATGTCATCCTTTGCGCCCTTGGACCACACCCACGATAGCGCTTGACACGTCGCCATCTAGCTGCTGCTGCAGCGCGGCCAGCTCTCATGCTAGCGGGCGTGTGTCGCCTGTTGCTGGTACTGCAGGTACGGCCAGGCACTGCTGGTACGGCCACGGCCAAGCACTGCTGGTACGGCCAGGCACTGCTGGTACGGCCAGGCACTGCTGGTACGGCCAGGCACTGCTGGTACGGCCAGGCACTGCTGGTACGGCCAGGCACTGCTGGTACGGCCAGGCACTGCTGGTACGGCCAGGCACTGCTGGCACGGCCAGGCCCTGCTGGCACGGCCAGGCCCTGCTGGCACGGCCAGGCCCTGCTGGTACGGCCAGGCACTGCTTGTACGGCCAGGCCCTGCTGGTACGACCAGGCACTGCTGGTACGGCCAGGCACTGCTGGTACGACCAGACACTGTTGGTACGGCCAGGCACTGCTGGTACAACAAGGCACTGTTGGTACGGCCAGGCACTGCTGGTACGGCCAGGCACTGTTGGTACGGCCAGGCACTGCTGGTACAACAAGGCACTGCTGGTACAACCAGGTTCTACTTGCACCACCTAGTACTACTGGCAGAATTAGGTACGATTGATACAAAGAAACGCTTTCAAGATTAGATGATATGTTAGTTTAAGACTTTCTCACCCCAATAGGTATCCCAAAGAGAGGATAGAGGCAAGCACCATTTAGTATGGAGTTAAAAGGAACGAGTAATCTATGCCTAAGATACATTCACATTCAAGATATACTGCACAAAGAAACACCAACTCAGGGAAGTTCATGGAACCACATAAAAATAAAGAAAGTAGTAGGTACTGAGAACCAAGTTAGCAGTGAACCGAAAGAAGTTGATTCGCAGCGATACAAATAATTCTATATCAATGGAAGAGTGGCCGACTAACTTTCAGCTCGAGACCTCGCACATTTCCTTTGGGAACGCTAATTCCCATAGGTACACGAGTTGTATCCACCTAGCGGGCCATATATGATACTACCAATGGAGAGATGTACTACCGACACAGCTTGGTACTACCGTAACTGGTATTTATTAAAAGGCTCGTGGCTTTTATCTCAGTAATTGTTTTACGGAGTCCGACAAGCGCGCTGCTAATTGGGAGGCCAAAAAACTGATTCCTATATGCATAAAAACAAATTTTAGTACATTTTTTTCCTATTATCAGCTTTCATTTCGATTATCCGAGGAAAATCTAATCTAATGATCTTATTTGATCTGATGTATTTAACTTCCCCATCTCGCGCCCCACTCGGCCCAGTGCGGCGCTAGTGACAGCAGACACGCCGCAACGAATCAGGGAGAACGTTTAGCAAAATTTTCCACGAAACAATTATTTCTGAAATCTGCATGATGCGATATTTTGACGAAGACGATAAAATGCTAAAAGATTAATCGTTAGTGATCCAAAAAAATGCGATCCAAAGAGAGGATGGAGGAAGGCCCCATTTAGTATGGAGTTGAGGAAACGCGGAATCTATGCAGAAAGGGCATAGAAACAGTAAGATAAGAAAGAAGTTCATGAAACAAGAAAAATTTGAAGATGGAAATAGTAGGTGCTGAAAAACAGGACAGCAGTGAACCGAAAAACGGTGGCCCTTAACATAACAAAAACATTTTTTTTCAACAAAAAGAAGGCCTACCTAACTTTCAGCTCGGGCCCTCACATAGTCCCTCTGGGAGCGCTAATTCCCATAGATACAATCATTGTATCCCCCTGAGGGGTAAAATGCCAAAAAAGTTGTTGAAAAAATGTTTGTAAAAGCAACATTACGGCATAAGATGCTATGGTGGACAATTAGCAAGAAAATGCTAGAAACCTCATTTTATTTACTGTACATCAGTAGATGAAAAAATTTTCATGTTTATATCTACAAAAGTATTTAAACTTGTAACTTACATGAACTAAACCTCCTTCCTCCTCCCATTCCCAAACAGCGAATATAAAAGAATAGCTAATAACTAAATTTATCATCGTAATTTGCAGTTTGGAGAGCAGCACCACACCTCACACACTCACCATCGGAAATTCCCTTCTCTCGACAGCAATGTTGATAGGAAACCTTGCACTTGAATCTCGTTCGAAGCTTTAAAAAACGGGGTTAACCAAGCGCAATAGCAGAAGAGCCAGAAAGGCTTTCAGAAGCGGTGCGCATCTCTTGGCGGCAAGGCCTTGAATCGAGAAGTGCCCTTCGATTTTACAGCATCAAAGGTACTTCTCCGGGTGGAAATTTTCGAAAAGCATGACAGTCAAAAATGGATATCAAAATGATGAGATTCCATCTGTTAAGCACATTCCTCTTGTAAGTCAAGTTACTTACCCTTAGCTAACAAGCTGGGGACAGGTACATTCATATGATACGCAAAGGTGAACATCTGATCTAGTATCGCTCGCTATAGATAGTATAGAATGCTGTAAAAAGCATTCCTTCACTTACGTAAAACAAACCGCAACAACATCGTGTCATTTTTCAAGGATTTGCTACAAGAAAGTGAGGCCTCATCAACGCCTGATATCGACCTGTTGAATTGTTCTGTGGGATTTGTTCTGAAGTCTGGCTTCGTGATTTCTTTCATACGAAGTGAAGCTCCGGAGCGCTCCTTCAAAATACATGGGAGAAATTCCCTCAAGAGCTGCTATGAAATGTGGCAGATCATTTTATCCTTTCAAATTCAATTTTATGATTTGGCCTTTATGAGGGACTTGTTTAATTAGAGTTGGTCATGCGTCGGTGAAGTAGTGAACTAAAAGTTGTAAATAATTAGCACTACTTTTCTAATTAGTTCTCTTAGTTTTCTAACCGCTAATCGCGTGAAATATTTCAGGCGGTAAAAAAAATCGATAAATTATGCTGAAATATTTTTTAATCGGTGAGTTGAACATAGCTTTATCAAAAGAACGTGTAAAAGCAGGCTAATGGTAGATTTCTTTAACGAATTCTTCGATAGGGGTTTTTATAATTTTCGGCCCAAAAGTTGTCCAAAGTTCTATTCATTCGTGAAAACTTTATTTCTACGAAAACAGAAAATGGACTAAACAGATGTGTTGCAAATATGCCCTTTAAACTGGTGTCTTGAATTCAATTCTATGAAGACATTTGAACGAATCTACCCGTAAACCAAGACTTTTTAGGAATTTAAATTCAACAGCATTAAACTTAGAATTCCCCCATAATTCTAAGCAACACGCTGACTTTGCAAAACCATTCAGCAAGCAATCCTGAACTACACAACCCAAACCATTTAAACACATACAAAATTAAGTTTCCACTCAACCACCGTCTCGGTAAGGCGGTGAGAACGTAGGCCCAAGACAGAAGAGCTCTCAGGGCTACAGGTATCGTCCATTGTAGCGGAGACCGGACGCATCCATCACGCCGGTGCTCCCCCTCACACCCCCCGCTGGCAGCCGCCGCAGCAGCTAGTCCTCGCTAACATATGAAAGGGCTAAACAAACGAGTGAACTTTTAAAGATCCATTAATGTTGTAACATTTACAAGTAATTCGTACGAACAACAATGGGGAATATTAATTGAGAAAATTAGAAGGGACCACAAACGATAATGTGGAGTAATCCTTTGATCTGTGTGAAATGATAATGTAAAATTAAACTTATGAAGACACACAAAATAAAAATAGCTAAACTTGCGATTACTTAATGGGATTAGCGTTGTGATGCGTAGCAAGGAGTTACAATGAAGACCGCTGACACCCAAAAGCACAGTCGCGAGAGCAGCGACTAAAGCATCACCATCAGGTGCAGTTCTGAGATGCAACAATCTGCACGTTCAAAAAAAAAAACACCAATTTTCGAAGACATGCTAAAATACCCTCTGGTTTACCTCCAACCTCATCACCTAAGGAACAGTGCACTATTAATGCATTTAACATTTGGAAAAGCAATTAATATAAATGATTTAATGCAGTTTTCTCAATGATGCAGCGACTGAAACTCAGAAGTGAACTGGAAAAATAATTGATCAGTATTTTTCTTTATCAACGAATAAGAAATTTGAAATTTCGAAATAAATTCTTAGGTTCATATCAATAATGCATTTGAATGGTACATTGCAAAACTGATGCCAAAATAAACCTGCAGGTGAATATTGGAAAAAAATTTTGAAGAATCGTAATGCTACACAAATAAGCCCTGAAAATAATTCTCGACTGCCTCACACTGAAAATAATTCCCTAAAAATAAGACCTGAAAATAATTCTCGAGTAGAGATGAAAGAGATTGGGCGATGTTATGCCGATTTTGAGTCATCATTAGGCCCAAGCCAAAGAAACATGCTCTCAATGCACTGCAAACAGGAATATGTGTACCAACGCTTGCGACCCGCTTGAACTTCTAAGCAGATTTCATATCTAGATTTGAAATTGCTGCGCGAATTATTCTGTGCAATTTAAATGATGTAAAGAGCAGGAAAATATCATGAGACGACTAGAGGCGCTGGAAATATAGATAGGCCACAGCTCTAGCTCTGGCAGATGCAGTCCCGGCACACAGAGCGGCAGCTGCACATCACAGCTTGGGAAGCGTCGTTGATAGCGACTCCAGCACGCCTCGGAGCTCATCAGCTCAGTTACAAAGAACGGAAGCAAGTGGGTCATGTGTGTCGGGAAACAGGGTAATCATGACACGTGAATGGGCGTTCAATAATGAAACTGGGGCGTTCGGCAATGAAACTGGGGCGTTCGGCAATGAAACTGGGGCGTTCGGCAATGAAACTGAGTAATGAAACTGAGACGCTCGGCAAAGAAACTGAGACGCTCGGCAATGAAACTACTACGGTGAATAATGAAACTAGGGCATTCACTTACAAAACAAAACGTTCTAAATAGAACCAAAAACGTTCTGTGTTGAAACAAAAACATTTTACATGAAAAAAAGGTTGCTGAGGAAACAATGCAATTCACAGCTAAGCTCTGTGAAAAATACGAAGGCTTCGGTAAAAAAAATACAACCAGAAATTTTCCTTTCGAACACATAACTGGAGGAGCAATATGAGTTGAGCAGCAGATCAACAGGTGCTGCAAGCAGCACAGATCAACAGGTGCTGCAAGCAGCACAGATCAACAGGTGCTGCAAGCAGCACAGATCAACAGGTGCTGCAAGCAGCACAGATCAACAGGTGCTGCAAGCAGCACAGATCAACAGGTGCTGCAAGCAGCACAGATCAACAGGTGTTTCAATAAGCACAGATCAACAGGTGCTGCAAGCAGTACAGATCAGGCGGTCGTGGAGTGAGCGTCAGGCGGTGGTGGAGTGAGCGTCAGGCGGTGGTGGAGTGAGCGTCAGGCGGTGGTGGAGTGAGCGTCAGGCGGTGGTGGAGTGAGCGTCAGGCGGTGGTGGAGTGAGCGTCAGGCGGTGGTGGAGTGAGCGTCAGGCGGTGGTGGAGTGAGCGTCAGGCGGTGGTGGAGTGAGCGTCAGGCGGTGGTGGAGTGAGCGTCAGGCGGTGGTGGAGTTAGCGTCAGGCGGTGGTGGAGTGAGCGTCAGGCGGTGGGGGAGTGAGCGTCAGGCGGTGGTGGAGTGAGCGTCAGGCGGTGGTGGAGTGAGCGTCAGGCGGTCGTGGTGTGAGCGTCAGACGGTCGTGGAGTGAGCGTCAGGCGGTCGTGGAGTGAGCGTCAGGCGGTCGTGGAGTGAGCGTCAGGCGGTCGTGGAGTGAGCGTCAGGCGGTCGTGGAGTGAGCGTCAGGCGGTCGTGGAGTGAGCGTCAGGCGGTCGTGGAGTGAGCGTCAGGTGGTCGTGGAGTGAGCATCAGGCGGTGGTGGGGTGAGCGTCAGGCGGTGGTGGAGTGAGGATCAGGCGGTGGTGGAGTGAGCGTCAGGCAGTGGTGGAGTGAGCGTCAGGTGGTGGTGGAGTGAGCGTCTGGCGGTGGTGATGTGAGCGTCAGGCGGTGGTGGAGTGAGCGTCAGGCGGTAGTGGAGTGAGCGTCAGGCGGCGGTGGAGTGAGCGCCAGGCGGCGGTGGAGTGAGCGCCAGGCGGCGGTGGAGTGAGCGTCAGGCGGCGGTGGAGTGAGCGCCAGGCGGCGGTGGAGTGAGCGCCAGGCGGCGGTGGAGTGAGCGTCAGGTGGCGGTGGAGTGAGCGTCAGGCGGCGGTGGAGTGAGCGTCAGGTGGCGGTGGAGTGAGCGTCAGGTGGCGGTGGAGTGAGCGTCAGGCGGCGGTGGAGTGAGCGTCAGGCGGCGGTGGAGTGAGCGTCAGGCGGCGGTGGAGTGAGCGTCAGGTGGCGGTGGAATGAGCGTCAGGCGATAGTGGAGTGAGCGTCAGGCGATAGTGGAGTGAGCGTCAGGCGATAGTGGAGTGAGCGTCAGGCGGTGGTGAAGTGAGCGTCAGGCGGTGGTGGAGTGAGCGTCAGGCGATAGTGGAGTGAGCGTCAGGCGATAGTGGAGTGAGCGTCAGGCGGTGGTGGAGTGAGCGTCAGGCGGTGGTGGAGTGAGCGTCAGGCGGTGGTGGAGTGAGCGTCAGGCGGTGGTGGAGTGAGCGTCAGGCGGTGGTGGAGTGAGCGTCAGGCGGTGGTGGAGTGAGCGTCAGGCGGTAGTGGAATGAGCGTCAGGCGGTAGTGGAGTGAGCGTCAGGCGGTGGTGGAGTGAGCGTCAGGCGGTGGTGGAGTGAGCGTCAGGCGGTGGTGGAGTTAGCGTCAGGCGGTGGTGGAGTGAGCGTCCGGCGGTGGTGGAGTGAGCTTCAGGCGGTGGTGGAGTGAGCGTCAGGCGATAGTGGAGTGAGCGTCAGGTGATGCGTTCCATGTGTGTGGGAATAGGTCCGAACTCAGATGATGCCTGCAAGTGCTGATGTGGTGCACACAAGATGTGGCCTGTGCGCCACATCGTTGATGGGATCTGCGCCACGAGATGTGGTACAGTGTCATTAGCCTCATTACAACGAAAGCTGTATAATTACTAAGCTGAACACAGTTTTTTTAAGCTGGTTATACGTTCTTCAATGAGAACGAATCGAAGGAATACGAATCTCTGTAAACTGCTCACAGTCATCTCGTACCGTTCTACATGTACGACTAAAAACTGAAACCCTCCTATTCAAATGAGGCAATAAGGGATGCTCTAATTGACTCTAATCGAGCGGTTATGTTCCACACTGCGGGGTTTATACCAACATCAAATCCTAAGCCACCCCTAATCGGCTCCAAGAAAAAAAATCTAGCGCTTATAAAAGATGCCAGATGTCGACGTCAAGCCAAAGTTTATCTTTTGATAGTTTTCATGTCATTGTTTGACCCTATTTCGTAAGAAAATTACGTAAAATGTTTTTTATAAATAATTTGAGAGTAATGAAAGTTTTAATTAAGAAAAAATTTCAATATATTATCATCAAACGACGTAATAAATAATAATAATGAGGGGTGTTGATACATCAAACGACTTAGCTTGCTCGAGAGGTCCGATCATAACCGACACAAAGCCGCTTCAAAACGCGTTGCCTTCCCTCAGATGTTTAAGCCCGACGCTCTTGCTACAACCGAGATAAGAGAAAATCGTTGTTTTCCACCCCGCCTGCCTTTTGGGAATGACGAGGCACTATCTAGATAAAACAACCTCATTGACATTAAATAATGGAAGCCAAAGGACGTGTTAACGAACTTAAAGTTCCCGATCCAATCGTCAACCAGCAGCCGACGAGCAAAGCTAAGTTCATTATTTACCTATAATCACATGAGTCTAATTCAGTCCGCTGATTTACGCATAGGATTATCTTTGACGCGTAGGATTATCTCTGATGTAGTAGGCTTATCATTAATGTGGTAGACATATCGTTGATGCGCTAGGTAATTAGGGCATTCTGTTCTTTTTGGACAGTAAATCATTAATGTGGTTCTGGTCGTCTTACTTCCGTGTCGAAGATGGAGTTGGAAGTTGTCGCTGACGTTCTTGAAGTTGATAATTATTATTAGCCTCAAACCATTCCTAAAGGCTTGGAGAAAATCTGGTAAATCATATAGGACAATTTTGATCTAAACTACGAATGACTTACCCATCTTGAGAAGGATTTTGAAACATTAGAGTTATGAGAAAAAAGTCACTATGACGAAGATAAAAATGTGGTGATGAGAATACGAATAGAACTTAACGCGTTGTTTATTTTCTTGCACTTTCAGGAGAAAATCTCATTTATTCTGAATATTCAGAATATTTATACGTAAATATAGCCGTCGTAAATACTGATCATGATAACGAACAGCATAAAAAGTTCCCTAACACGGGAGGCCGCAGCAGAGGGGTCGAAATTCAACCTGAAAAGAACCCTTATACCGGTTGACAAAGCGCTACAGCGAGATCAAGAAAAATCACCCTAAAAGGATATATTGCTAAACACCAACGAGACGAAATAGAAAAATTAGTGAGCAGAAACTTCTCACCAGTCCAAGTGACGAAAATAAAGTGCGAAAAAACTTGAACAACTATCCGGATACTTCTGGCCAGTCGCAGCTGCGTCAGAAAGTAACTTGGTCACAGCGCTAGGGTATTGCAAATGATGCCACTCAAAGGCGCCCGCACTGCCACTGCCGTCACCAAAACGAACCATCCTACTGCTCATACGTTGTAAAAATTCTGTTACATTTGCAGAATCAAAGTTGCTCAAAATTTCTAAGAGCATGACCGTGCATGCCCTTACTTGTTCAGGCAATTCAAAATCACGCTTACAAAGAAGTAACCACTTTTGTTAAAATTAGAAAACGAACAGATTTAGATAGAATTAGTGCAATTGGGCATGTCAGAATACTTTGTCTCAGAGTAAGGCATGTAGAAAACTTGTACAAAATGAGCAGTGTGTTCCTGACCAAAATTAAAATCAAGGTAATTTCTTGGTGTCAGTTTTATACTTAATTTGAAACTGCTTCCCAAAGCCGATGCTGCTTTACTGCTGAAAAACTATTCGGTCGTCGTCGCTCTCTGTGATTATTTCCTACCTCATTTATTCGTGACTACAAAATACTGATTTGAGCAAACTATTCAACTCATTACAGTGAAAAATTTTACATTTCATTGAACCAAGTGAACCAAAAAATGAAGGAAAATATCATTCGCATCATGGATACTAACGGAAACTTTATTTGTCGTTCGTTTCATTTTCACAAGCTCAGAAAACGGGCTGAATAGATGACAGGGTATCAAAGACTCATACAGTCATTGGCTTCTTGAAATTTACAGACCAACAATATCAATAAACAAGATAGGTTCATTAGTGATGCCAATGAAAGGAATGCCTACGACTGCCAACTACAGACTTTTATCCTAACTTCCTCACAAAAAGCTCATCACGAGAACACGTCACATAGTGAGAGAAAACGCCCTTTTCGCCTCCAAAAAATAGACAGAGATAGAAACTCGGTGCGGTCCGTAAATACGAAGAAAGAGAAAGCCCTGATATATTAGCGGCAGCACTTGCCACTGCCACTTATTCTACTTAATTGATGGGTCCGTTAAATGCCAGCCCGTGCTGATAGCAGGCGACAAAAGGCAGTAAATAAGGAGTAGCCTAAGCAGCTTCCGCCGCTATCGCAGCCTCGCAACTCTAAAAGAAAAAGCTCAGGAAAACAAGTGTTATGTCTTTTCTGTATTTTAGCGAGTTCTGAGACAGTCTTTTTATTATTTAGTGCGATTTCAGTGTGTCAATTGTCACCAGCAAGCACGGCGGTCTATCAGCCAGTTTTCCCAGAGGGGTGATCAAAATAAAGCCGTGTTCCCGCCCGCTGTGGAGGGTAGAAAGCTATTGCATGGCCTCGATACAGGCAGTGCTTAACGCTGTGCTGCACTTCCAGAGACTGCACTCGCTGTCTATTTCGATTATAGCAGATTAGTTGCCTATAATTACTATTGTTACTGTTATACGAGTGAAGATTCTATAGCTACACCAATTGCAATCTCATGTGAGCGACTAGAAATGACCATTTAGTAAATGAATTTAGGAAAAAGATGAATCTACGCACAAGGTACGTTTCCTCATAGGATACCCTACGCAAGGAACTAGTAGGTTAAGAGTGATGAGGAAAAAGAAGAGACAAAGATGAGACAAAGATGAGACAAAGAAGTCATGAAAACTGAAATAAGCAAAATAGGCACGAGATATAAAACTCTTAAACGCGATCTATAACAAAGGTGACCTAACAGTATCTCTGCAGGGGGTGCCAGCCTCCATAGCTTAGGATAGATAATCTTGACTAATTGAAACCTAATGCCTCTCTTACGCCCGCTGAGGTGATTAGACTATAAGTCAGCTCAAGCTTTGCTGAGCAAAATAATGGTGTTCCCTAGAAAGGAAGGAGAAAAACACCAATAACTGTGTAATTAAGGGAACGAGTGATTTATGTCCAAGATGTGTCCTCCACACCCAGTGCACAGAAACAGCATGATTGAACTAAAGAAGTGCAGGAGACAAAATAAAAGTTTCTTAACCCGTTGAGCCCTGCGGGATAAAGTGAAATTCGATATTCAACTCAAATTAGAGTTTTTTTAGATCAATTTTGGAAATAATGGATGGTAAATAGATCGCTACTTCATTTAGTTTTCATCAAGCATTTATCGAAATTGAGTTAGGGGCTGCTGGTCGGTCAGCAGCATAATGAAAGTCCCCTCAGTGACCACCGGTATGTCACGTCGCACTTAAAGTGTTAAAGTAATAAGTGCTGAAAAAAAGACAGCCATGCACCGAAATGAGAAGATACGTAGGTAGCAAAAGCAAACACCCTCGATTAAAAAACAAAATGATAGCCTACCTAACCTTTATCGCGGGACTTCACAACTTCCCCCTACTACTCATTCCTATGCATACAATAGCTTTATATGACAAGAGGCTAACTTTTTACTTCTCTTCATTCAAAATTCCCATTACCTAACAGCCAAAATTCTCACAATCACGAGTGTGATGACTGACAAGTGCACTGATGTCACGTCAATAAAAAATTTCAAACTACGCTAACAATATCATTTTTATGACAAGCTTCAGAACTATTCAAACGTATTTATTTTTGTGGTTTTGAAGACCAGTTGCAATAACGATGGAGCCGAGAGCTCTCTATCCTCTTGCTTTGTTGTACCTCCACGCGTCTCTAAACTTTCTGAACACTTGATGGATGCGGTCCATCAATTCGACTTGGTTTGGCAGGAAATATTTCCAGCCCATCAACAGCCTTCGGAACAAAATGTTTTGTACGGTCGCAGAATTTAGGAAATGAATTTGTGGGAATTTGGTCGCTTGAATTTGGTGAAAACCTGAAGGTGTATAAGTGAAAACTTCCAAAGGGAAAAACTTGAAAATTTACAACCGCTAGAGTTTTTTTCTGGATGCACAAAGCTTTGCCAAATTTTGTGGACAAACAGTTTCAGCGCTTATATGTGTCCCACAAGTAGCACATCATCATCCTTCACCAGGAATTCCTGTTGCACGATGCTTGCTTCGTCCGATACCAACAGTCACAGACATCAGTTAAAAAATACGGAACTTTTATTTTCCCCGTGAAGTTCGATCATCTGACCGAGAGCCGATAACATCATTTCGTATTCAGTGTGCATACTACAAGTCAACTCGCACCAAGTTTGCGACGTGACTACTCTCATGGTTGGGTGCAGTGAAAATTTATTTTAGTGCTAGTATAATACCGATGCTTTGTTTTATTCGAGGTCTTCTATTGTAGGGCTGTCAGTACACTGAGCGAAAGCATTAGCTCAGGCGACGTCGTTTATTTCTACGCCGACCAACAGAATGCTTCGGTTTCTTAATGTCAAAAAATTTAGAAGAACTTTTCTCTAAAAAAACTTCACTACGTTTCCAATCAAATTGTTTGTCATCGTGAAAATATAAAGCCAACGGGGTTTCAGGATTTATGTCGTACATTTTTTACCTTTACACTTATTTACCTCGATTCATGCACTATAACATACCACACTGAACATTCCACAGCATAATTTATTGCAATCGTGCATCAGGTGAATGATAAGTTCTTTTGTATTTTTCCGATGATAAGAAAACAAGTTTTAAGGGGCTACACCTCCCGTACAAGAACCAAGTTCAACTGTCGGGTTAAGACTAGAAATTAAATGTAAAAACCACTTCTCTACAACATATACTGTATGTACAACTATTGCCAAAAGTTTCCTTCCATTAAAAACCCAATCAAAATTTTTGGCATGCTTTATCTGGCAAATAATTTCTATTGAACTGTGTGAAACTTGCATAACGTCGGAATGATATTCAATCCTCTCATAAAAGACAATTTTTCATTTCGCTGCTCATCAGGATCTTCAGGCGCATAGTCATAACGTAAGTGCTTCTGCTTTCGCAAGGCGTGAATTTAACAAATATATACCATTTACCTGGCCGTATGGGTTGAAATAAAGATTTTAACAGTTATGCCGTGGTAGATTCCTGCGTTATGTTTTGTTATAAAATAGTACGACTTAGCAGTGCGGTATACCTCAGCTTAAGGGTACGGTCTGGGTCTAATTTGGATAATGGTAGTTTTCGATTCATAAACTCATCTTATAAAAAATTTTCTTGCGCATCCAACGATATAATTGGCTCTCAAGAACGTACATTGGTTCGTCTCCTAGACGGAGTAGAAGACGCGCAGTAACTCGACCTTGGCGCGCCGATTTATGAGTGATTTCCCCCTTCCCCCCCTAATTACGAATCAGTTTTGGGCGTTCCTCGACGTGAATAGCAAGAGAGTTCGTTCATTGCCTTGCTTGAAATGCTTTAGTACTCAAACGAAACATTCCAACACTCAGTGTTAATTATGATGATTTAACTGAAAGTTTGTTACGAGTCCGGCTGCTCTGAGTCATCAGCTAATTAGCTGTTGTGTAAACATATAATCGCCTCCCGTAGTTTTGAAGGTACAAGAATGGCAAATATATCATTCAAAAGGGCTCAAAAAGAGCTCCAAAGTGACAGTGTTGATTAAAAAAAATTAATTTGTAATTAAGAAAAAACCTTATTTTAAAAAAAAGACTGGTGTTCTGAAATTTGAATTCATTGTTTTTTGATATGGATCCTTTCCCACAGTTTTGAAGGTTCAGGAATGGCTATTATACCGATCGATAGAGCTTGGAAGGATCTACCATAGCACTGAAATATTTTGAAAAAATGCCTAGCTCATGAAAAATACTAAGAAAATGAGAAAAATTTTAGAAAAATGGCTCTATTGAAAACTTAACTTTTTTGATCTTTAAAGAGGCCCTTCTCCCACAGTTTTGAAGGTAAAGGAATGGCAAATATATCAATCGATGGCAATTGAAATATTCTAAAGAGGCGGCGATACAGTTTTTTAAATTTCAAATTATGTTGAAAGTTATAAAAAAAATTCGAAAAAACGTAAAAAGTGGTCGGTCTGGGGAAAAAATCTCTTATAATTCAAAAAATCAAATTATTGAAAAATGTTCCCACCGGATCTCAAGACAAGACAATTAGCTACCTAGGAAACATTTTCACAGTTCTGTAACTTCAAAATTGTAGGCGATGGACACCTTTCCGCAACACCTATTTTTTCACGTTTTTTTAAATTATTTTTTATGAATTTACAAAAAAAAACACATTAATTAAAAAAAATACCGCATCATTTGACACCGATTGTGAAAATCTCAGAAAAATCGAGAACTGACGGACTTTTGGTTCCCCCCCAACCGTGGCACTCAATCACTTTGAGTTAACTACTGTCTCCCGTCCTGCCAGGACTAAGCGCCGATTCTCGTTCAACATTTGTGCTGTAAGGCCAAGTGTTGCTGCTTCGGCCATTGAGTTCTGTTTGAGGCGAGTGAGGCAGCGGCCTTACTCATATACTTCTCCGGCATTTGGTATCTTTGATACACGGCGGAGAAGTTGGAACTTTTAATTTATAGTCTTGAGAAATGAGTTGTATCCATGAGGGCTTTAGTGCCAAATTAAAAAGCAGCCGTACATAGTTTTGCGGTTCGTAGCCTTCTAAGGCTAAAATATGAAGTATAGAGACAAATGTGTTCCACACCTTATTGAAATTTATCAAGGCAGCTCGTTTACATGCGTGCAAAGTTATAGCAAATATAAATAAACTTCTTTATTCCATTTTCTAATGCTATTAGGGGGGAAATCCTATTTTCTTTCGCTAAACATTATATTTTCTACAGAATAACAACGCAAATAGAAATTCCTCCAACTTTTTATTTTCCTATCGTATTTTTCCAAGAAGTTCGCCCTTCGGATTCAGTTGCATTAGAAATTCGAGGAACGAAGCTGTCGTTTTCTGAAATTTCCTCCAAGAAATGTATCTTTACAAAAGACTTTCTTAATATTCAGTCCAGTGTTGGCAATAGAAAGTTTCCGCAGAACTTGGTTTGAAGGAGGAAACCTTCCGAAATTTTGAAGGTTTGACTTGCCACCAAAAAATAAAAACTTTCGCTGGATGTGGCCATGCGAAAGATAACTTGTGGGCGTGGACCTAACCGATACAAACAAGAAGTTGATGCCAAAATTCGGCCGCGTGAAAAACACACTCGCTTAAAACCCTAATGGAACTTTAAAAAGACGCAAAACTTACCAGAGTTGAATTGGCATCCACCAATTTAATATCCTAAGATTTTGACGTCCAGGAACTGTACGTTACCAATCAAGTAATAAATTTTCAATGATTTGTGTACATATTTGAAGCGACAGAAACTCTTCTGGTGCAAAGATTACTATATTACAGGCATAAAATACCCAATTTGAAACACTTAAACACACTGTATTGTGAAATACTCGTACAATTGATTTGAAATTGGGAGATGTCAAACGTCACTTTTGTTGTAGCTGAACAGTTCTTTCAGTTATTGAAGAGAATACGAGCAGGCTTCGACAATTATTCTGAACTTTATCCCCCTGAGTGCACTAGATATGCTTTTATCCATGACACGATTTCACTACACTATTAATGCTTCAAATCGTAGTCTACTTCGAAAAAATACACAAAGTTACTTCGATGTCCGCAGCGAAAGAAACCACTTTAACTCTTTCCTGCAACAATAAACTGATGGATCTGCGTGTTTAGGGGCTTAGTCTTCCGTGATATTCTTATAGTGCTTCTTCATAAATGTTGCATAGTTGCTGCCACCGATTTTTTATTCATGGTCAAAGTTAGCTAGGAATTTTAAAAAAGTTGTCTTTCGCAATGGGGATGGCTGGACTCAGCACGGCTGCTTGAGACTTCAAAACACCACAGCTTTTGTTCTATTTGGATGAGGCCATTTAAAATCGATGAAATATAAGTGATACTAGTCAGAAAATAACAATAATAAACAACGTAAAAAACTTGTACCTTTTGTAGAGAGAGATCATATTCAGTTCATGCTAAGATGTTCTGGTGATGTATTCCTTACAAATGTTGAGACTTTACGTACACTGATAACTTCAATTCTAAATGTAACTGCATTCAATGAGTTAAAAAATGTCAAGCATTCTCTGAACAAATCAGATGTGTACACTTCTAAAATCAAAAACAGGAACCTATTTTTTAGCATAAAAATAGGTTCCTGTTTTTGGAATGGTGAAAGCGTAGCTTAAATGCAGATGAATACTATATCGTCGAACTTCAAAATCCTGTACGACGTGCTCAAAATTATTTTCAAAACTGCGAAAATTTGCAGGCCTTTTCCTCGAGAATATTCAAGCCAACTTTTAGCATGAATAATTCCTCCTAAACTATTTAAACTTCGAGGACAAAATTATGAAGCTATGACTTTAATTCCTCGGGATAGCAAACGTTTCTCATTACTGCCGAGCGTAGCGAATCCAAGGATTTGAGTCCGATCCTTGCTGGCTTAATGAGACGCACGAGCCGGAACTGAAGCCGCACAATCATGAAGAAAAGGTGTGAATAGCACTGAATAGAAAATTGTACAAATTTCATTAGAATAAAAATTAGATTAGAATAGAAATTATAATAAAATAGAAATTATAATAAAATAGAAATTCCATTAAAATAGAAATTACATTAGAATAGAAATTAGATTATCATAGAAATTAGATTATCATAGAAATTAGATTATCATAGAAATTAGATTATCATAGAAATTAGATTATCATAGAAATTAGATTATCATAGAAATTAGATTATCATAGAAATTAGATTAGCATAGAAATTAGATTAGCATAGAAATTAGATTAGCATAGAAATTAGATTAGCATAGAAATTAGATTAGCATAGAAATTAGATTAGCATAGAAATTAAATTAGCATAGATATTAGATTAGCATAAAAATTAGATTCAATATATCTGCGGTAGAATTCAGGCTTAAACTCTGTGGGACAATCTGCCAACCATTTTTCTTCCCAATGGCACATGAAAATATTGGCAAACGTAGGCCCCAGGGGAAAACCCATACCGAGACCCTCAACTTGCTTATACAACTTTCCTACAAAAATAAACACAGAATTTAACACGGAAAGTTCAAGGAGGGTTTTAAAATGAGTTTTTCCTAGACCTAAAATCGTGTTTGTAGAATTAACAAAAATGGTATTCATAATTATATTTATAGTTTCCGCTAATGGAATATTAGTAAACAAATTTTCCACATCAAATGAAGCCATTGTCATTCCATTTGCATTCTGAAAAGAAGTAATCTCCCTAACGAACTGAGAAGAATTTTCCGACGTGTAAACATTCTTGGTTAAAGGTCTTAATAAGGGTACCAGGAATCGAGCTAAATTGAAACTAGCCGTATTACAAGCAGAAAAAATAGGCCGGAACTGAAACTTAGATGAAAAGTCTGGCTTGTGCACTTTCGGTAAACCGTACAATACTCCTGGACATGAACCAGATACGTACAACTTAGAATATATTTCAGGTGACAAAACCTGCAAATTTTTTAGCTTCCGCAAAAAGTTATTAATTTTATCTTCAATTTGAAGAATAGTTTTTTCCCATGACTCTGTTATCAATTTAAATTTAGATGCATCAGATATTAAAGCTTCCATTTTAGTATTGTATACGGACTTACCAAGAATTACAATGCCTCTGCCTTTATCAGGTTTACCTACTACGATTTTGTCATTGCGGCCCAATTCTTTCAGCGCAGATACATCGTTCTTCTTATACACGGTTGAGAAATTTTTCTGCGGTTTAAAACTATAGAAGTAACGATGGGCTAGAGAACGAAAATCTTGCAAGAATCTCGTACAATCAGCACACTGCAAAGATTTACTCGAATATGCAAGTTTTTCGTAAGATAAGAAGTATTTGTAAAAGTCCAATTTAAAATTGGGTAAGCAGAAGTCGAGACCAAAAGCTATTAGTAATTTTGTACGTTCCGATAACGATATTGCACTGTAGTTGAATATGACTTGGTTTGGATCACATGGGTTAATATCGTATTGCACACCAAGGTTTGCAAGTTTCCTATTATGCACCCTGAGAGTAGCCATTTTGAACTTTGCATCTTCCGACTGCCGAAAACCACGAACGCACAACGCGTCCAAGCGGGAGAAGAAAGCGCCAGCTTCAGCTTCAGCGGTTGCCACTTTTCCGGTCAAGTTACGCACAGCATCTCGTTTCTGTTGTAACTCCTGCATTAACAACTTATTCTGCCAGGACTTGTAGAAATGAGAGGTGTGGAGAGATCTTCTGTGGAGTTTAAACCGTAGAAACTTGGGCACCACACCAAATATTTTGCAACGTGTTAAAAATTCGACGTCTAAAGATGCCTTCATCAGTTTGCGAGATAAATCACAGTATTTCCGTAGTATCTTAAAACCATTTTCGCCGTATTTGTTTTTTATAAAGTCAGAGAAGTTGCTTTTATTCAGGCGAATGATCATTAGGAATTTAAAAACGAAGAATGCACTACATATTGAAATAATATTTATATTTAATTAAGATTATACACTAACTATATATTCAAAACTAAGTCAATTCTATAAAACGTTTCGGAGACCAGCTCCATCTTCAGTTAACCGTCTGCAAGTGAAAAGTAAAGAAAATCAGTCTTCTATACAAAATACAAGGGTACAATAAAATCTACAAGTGAATTTGCAATGGATATGAACTATTAGCGCTATTAAGATCCGGTTTTTCCTTTGAAATAAAAAGAGATTCTAAAATACGTATATCTAAGTCATTGGATGCTGTGCGTAAAATTGAAAAATTTTCCTCTGCTATTCGGTCACAACACTGCTCGCTGTGAAGGCGGATAGATGAATGAGGCGGTTGGGTCAAAGGTCTTCCGCTACGGTAGCTGACTCCACGGTGTTGGGCAATCCTAATATAGAATGGCAAAGTCGTCATGCCGACATAGCCAGATGTACACTGTACACAACTAAACTTATACACAATGGATGCCTGCATCCGTTTAGGAATCACGTCCTCGTAGCGAAAGAACGACCCAACTTTAAGTGAATTAACCGACACAATACACAGTTTTACAGCAGGAAAATGACGTTTAAAAATAATTTCCAAATCTCGCGACATTTTATCAGTATAGTCTCCAAAATACGGGAAAACGCAATAAAGACGTTGCAATGGTTCTATCACGGCATTTGTGACGGAGTATTTTTTAGCCAAAAATTTTTTAATATGAACATCGACAATAGACGTAGGGTACCCATTTTTTCGTAAAAATTTTTGTAAAAAAGAAAACTCCATATGAAGATCAACGTAATTAGAACAAATATTGAATGCACGATTTAACAAGGTTTTTATAGTATTGATTTTAAACCTATAGTTACAGAAACTAAAAAAGCTTAAGCCCAAACCAGTGAATTAAGGTTTGCGATAGACAGACGAACTGAACGTATGGCCGCTTCTAGTAATTTTAGAATCCAAAAAAGATAAACAATTATTTGACTCAATTTCAATTGTGAATTTTATTGACGGGTGTTTAGAGTTTAAGTAATCTCTGAACAAAGGTGCATGGCTAGGATCTCTAAACAATAAAAACGTATCGTCAATATATCTGCGGTAAAACTCAGGCTTGAGTTTAAGCCTGAATTCTACCGCAGATATATTGACGATACGTTTTTATTGTTTAGAGATCCTAGAAATTAGATTAGCATAGAAATTACATCAGAATAGAAATTAGATTAGCATAGAAATTAGATTAGCATAGAAATTAGATTAGCATAGAAATTAGATTTGCATTGAAATTAGATTAGCATAGAAATTAGATTAGCATAGAAATTAGATTAGCATAGAAATTAGATTTGCATAGAAATTAGATTTGCATAGAAATTAGATTTGCATAGAAATTAGATTTGCATAGAAATTAGATTAGCATAGAAATTAGATTAGCATAGAAATTAGATTTGCATAGAAATTAGATTTGCATAGAAATTAGATTAGCATTGAAATTAGATTAGCATAGAAATTAGATTAGCATAGAAATTAGATTTGCATAGAAATTAGATTAGCATAGAAATTAGATTAGCATAGAAATTAGATTAGCATAGAAATTAGATTTGCATAGAAATTAGATTTGCATAGAAATTAGATTTGCATAGAAATTAGATTAGCATTGAAATTAGATTTGCATAGAAATTAGATTTGCATAGAAATTAGATTTGCATAGAAATTAGATTTGCATAGAAATTAGATTTGCATAGAAATTAGATTAGCATAGAAATTAGATTAGCATAGAAATTAGATTAGCATAGAAATTAGATTAGCATAGAAATTAGATTAGCATAGAAATTAGATTAGCATAGAAATTAGATTAGCATAGAAATTAGATTAGCATAGAAATTAGATTAGCATAGAAATTAGATTTGCATAGAAATTAGATTAGCATAGAAATTAGATTAGCATAGAAATTAGATTTGCATAGAAATTAGATTTGCATAGAAATTAGATTTGCATAGAAATTAGATTTGCATAGAAATTAGATTAGCATAGAAATTAGATTAGCATAGAAATTAGATTTGCATAGAAATTAGATTTGCATAGAAATTAGATTAGCATAGAAATTAGATTAGCATAGAAATTAGATTTGCATAGAAATTAGATTAGCATAGAAATTAGATTAGCATAGAAATTAGATTAGCATAGAAATTAGATTTGCATAGAAATTAGATTTGCATAGAAATTAGATTAGCATAGAAATTAGATTAGCATAGAAATTAGATTAGCATAGAAATTAGATTAGCATAGAAATTAGATTTGCATAGAAATTAGATTTGCATAGAAATTAGATTTGCATAGAAATTAGATTTGCATAGAAATTAGATTTGCATAGAAATTAGATTTGCATAGAAATTAGATTTGCATAGAAATTAGATTTGCATAGAAATTAGATTTGCATAGAAATTAGATTTGCATAGAAATTAGATTTGCATAGAAATTAGATTAGCATAGAAATTAGATTTGCATAGAAATTAGATTTGCATAGAAATTAGATTTGCATAGAAATTAGATTTGCATAGAAATTAGATTAGCATAGAAATTAGATTTGCATAGAAATTAGATTTGCATAGAAATTAGATTTGCATAGAAATTAGATTTGCATAGAAATTAGATTAGCATAGAAATTAGGTGGCTCCCTAAGCATAATAAAGTGATCACAAAAGAAAAAAAAGGATTCCTATAGCATTGAATTAACACGTTGACGGCGTAATGGGACATAGGTGTCCCTCTAGGTAAATAGCTCATTTACGCGCCTATATAAATGAGTAGCACTTCAAATGTTTCACTATCATTTTTTAAAAACGTATATCAGCAAATGAGGCAGAGCAATATCGGTTGATCATATTTTTCACAATTCTTGAAAAGAACAGAAATTTAAACTAGCGGTGAAGTACGTTTGTCAATTCTGCTACTCGAAACCTCATTTGTTTAATTGTAGCAGCCACCAAAACGTCGTGATCGTGTTGAGGAAACTGAGAATAAACATGTGTGCACAAGGTGTATCCCCACACTCTGAACGTAGTTACAGCAAGATTGAAAGAAATTAATAAAGTAAAACTTAAGTTTAAAGAAAAAGTAATATGTACTGTAAAAATGTTATCGGTCAATATATAGCCTCTAGCCAACAAAAACTTAGTATCAACAAGAGGATGGTATACCTAATATTGAACACAAGACCTCACGTATTCCCATAAAGTTACTTGCAAGTTCCTATGGTTACAATTATGTACGCCCTTGAACAGAAAATAGAACAGAATATGAGAGCAGAAACGAGTCTTGCGAATCATTCTTGTAAACAAAGGTCACAGTTCAGTGCGTGCAATTCATCGCCCAAATTTTCATTTTCAATGTCTCTGCAGAATGGGCTACAAAATGACACGAATCCATGTTAATCTCTCTGTTCCATGAAAAATAACTCAGTTTCTTATAGAGGGAGCAGTGATACATAGCTCAATATTACCTTTTTTCACGCTAAGTATTTTTGCACGGTTTGTGTAATATTATATTTAATACTAAAAATATCAACTTTAAAAACCACCGCGTCTGTTTACTCTCGTAAATACAAACCACTAATTTGGATGCCATGATATTAGCGAACTCAAGTCACGGAGTTGATCACCACACTCAAACCACACCGCAGTTTATCTCATTCAAACCCAAAAATGATAATCATCGTAAGTAAATACTTCGAAACAAGAGCGAATATTAATCTCATAGAATAAGCTTCAAACACTGATTAATTTTTCTAGGTTTCATAAATGTTAAATCTCCACTCTCTTTGGAATTTCGCTCGCTGGCACAAAAAGTGAACCAGTCGAGTTACTTCGTCCCGATTAAAAACTTATTCGCGTGCCATATTCAGAGACTGAGCTTATCTCAATATCAGGCATTGAAGATGAACGACGCCGGTTGAAGCTCTCTTGAATAATCGAAGAGAAACATAAGTTGCTTTTCACCAATTCCATCACGAGTACCAAATATTTGATCTATTCATCAATACAAAACACCGAACAAATGTCAATTATCTGTGGTCTTCCCATTACATCATAAGAAATGCTCACCACTCGTTACTGTGAAGGACGTGACTATATATATATATATATGACTGATGCCACAGAAATCCATTGGATTTGCTGCAAGGAAGAAATTTATTATCTTGCTGCAGTTGAATAAAGTGTGCAGTCATCCAACTGAAAATATACCTGCACATTACCGTAATTAAATTTTAAGTCTAAGGCTCCGTAACCACCACAAAGCAGTCCCAAAAAGGGAAGGAAGAAGCACCATCTCGTATGGAATAAGGAAAAGAGGAACCTGTGAACAAGGTGTGTCTACACACCCTTGAAAAAGCAAGATTGTTGAAAGAGCAAGATTGAGAAAAGCTTATGCAACAAGATAAGAACTGAACAAAAAAGTGACAGGAGCAGAAAAAAAAGGAGAGATGTGAATCGAAAAAAAGATATTTAGGTTCGAAAAAATGAACAATCAATTCTACCTCAACCAAAGGAAAGTCTACCTAGCTTTCAGTTCGGGACCCACATCTTCCTGGGACTAGGAATTCCTAGAGATACAATAGCTGCATCGTCCTGAAGGGGCTTATTATGAAGATGAATGTGAAAGACATTTAGGTGTGGAGCCCCACTGAAGGCGCATGGAAAGCAATGCATTTGAATTGGAGATGCTCGCCACTTGCAAGTGAATTCAACAGTTCATAACAAACTCGTTGAGCGTCGTTTTTTCCTCGTTTGTGTTGGTCGATAAAACATATCACAAGGGGAAAGAATTTATTCACTGGATTGATGAAATCCTTGCCCCACATTTAAGAATTCAAAACGTAGAGCAGTAGTAGGTTACCACTGTGAGATCAAGATTATTTTTAGGTTAACCTATTGTAAAACTACCCAATAAGTGCGCACGCAGGAAAAACTAAATCTCGTTAGTAATAGGTGCCACCAAGTTCCTTTGCTTCAGTGCGTTTATTGAGTTCGTTAGGGAACCCATTGTGTATCCAAGCATTTATTTATTTTTAACTTCAGCACACACGAGATAGCAAGTCATTTATTAGCTACCCACGCATGATGGAATGAATCCGTGATCCATGGCACACGCGAGCTATTGTACATCTGCCTGACAAGCGGAGTCATCAAAGCTCGACGCAATTAGCGGCCAAAGCTCCCACGTATCCGCTGCAGCAACACGTCGCTCTGGACGTTGGCAACTGCACGCATAAATATTTTGTATGTTCAGTGCGGCTGCCCAGCCTGGCAATCAATTGCAACCAACTGCATGCCTTCGTAATGAGGATGAAGTTGAGCTGAGCGTTGCGTGCCTGCCAATTGCGATGTAAGTGCTGGTTTTTAATTCCTGGTGTCCACATGATTTTAAAAAAAACGAAACAGGGAGCGAATTTGGGGATTGCAGCTCAATATTTGATAAACGCCAATGTATGAACTTGTGTTGATTATGCGTTGTGTTAACACGTTCACTGCGTATTGGGCCACATGTGTACCAACAGTTAAATTGCCCATTTACGTGCCGGTTTAACTGCACGACATTTTATCTGTTTCGTGATGATTTTGCAAAATAATTGTTATCATACGAGGGGAAATGTTATCGTACAATTGTATTCTTCATATTCATTGGGAAAAATTGAAATTTATTCAAGCTGGGAAATCGATTTCCCTATTCTGCTATCTACAGCCTAACCAAACCAATTGTTTACAATAGCAGATTCGCAGTGAACGTGTTAAGTGCATGAACATGGAGAGTGTAGCATATTAATACGCGATTGTATTGACACCAATTATACTTGTTTACTCGTTTCATAAATTGTCGATTGTAACGATTGGTTGCGGCTAAATAATAGCACTCGCTCACAATTTGGCAATTCACGTAAATCAACACTTATGATTTACTCCAAACACGCGAAGCCAAGAGGACGAAGGTTTACTAGAACGTTCAATACAGTCGAAACTCAAAAATACCTTTAGCTTTCGGTCTTTCTGAACGCCCCAAACATTGCTTAGAGTTTGACGTATTCTGTGCCCTAACATCAGCGTCCCAGTGACATGCAGGGAGAGGGGAGCAGCTCGGTGACAAGGGGATTAATGCCTGTGTGAATGTGAATTGGTCACGCTCGTAACTGCTAAAAATTTGAAAGGTAAACTTATCACTTAAAATCCTTTGTCGTATTCTAAAATCTGCTAAATAGTGTTGAAACAGGTGGTCACTAATTATTTTAGGTTTGTACATTTAATAACTTGAAATGAGTAACATCGCCCATGGATTAAATTTTCAATAACTTCGGAGTCCCTTTCGGGAACATAAATACAGTTCTTCATCCGTTGAATACGAACTATTTTCGTCAAGAGAAAATAATATCTTGCAAGAAAAATAAATATCTAACCTTTGTCCGCTCCATGGAGATAAGTCATCGATACCAAAAATAAAACTCTAGAGCTCCCCTTTGCTCAGACCGAAAACTGCTGGCGGATCAAAACAACCAGAGCTGTCACGCTCGAACCAATCATGCTTGGAGCTCTGAAAATCGTAACCAATCAAAACCCAAGGAAATTGCATCATTGATTCCCAATGTCGACTGTCTAGCTTCAATTTAAATTTTCAAAGCCACGATTGGCAGGCCTCACTAATCACCAAAGCCAATGAAGCCCAGGATCTAAAAATCTAAGACACGTATTGATCTCCGATCCAGCCTAACATTTGAATTATTGTCATGCAGGGTCCTGGACGCACTGGAACGTAAAGGCCACTCGGCCAAATCAGATCACGTCGCAAGTACGACAATGAACGCAAAAAAGACTAGAATAGAAGCGACTGTGCTATAGCCGAGACTCGCAGAAGTTATTCGATAGTTACCTTGTGATACGGCAATGAAAGCAAAAATAGAAGAGCGGCATGCTATGCGATAGAAGTGAAACGCAGAGTAGACTCTTATATTCGACTGTAATGAATTTATTGCAGGCAGCTCTAAACGACTCTAGAGGTCTCCTTCTCCCCACAGAAGACGCTAACTCGAACAGACGGTACTGCCACTTCACTCTAAAGGAAAGTCCAAGAATCTTACGCGTGGGCTCAGGTTCCCCGAAAATACATTGAAGTGTAATCCCATTTAGCGAAATTTCCCAGGGGTTTGAAAATAAAGGCCTACTGTATTCTAAGGAGGAAGTCACTTGTAGAACGAAATAAAATTCAAAATACCTGCTTCACCGCTAAAATGTCTTTGACATTCATTGCCATGAGGACTTCCCAAATGCTACCAATATTGAATGTATTTTGAATGTGTTAGTTTTCCTTACAAAATTTAACCCTTTAACGCCCACATTTTTATACTCATATTACCGTTATAACAACCACTATCACTAAGCCGACACTGGCATTAGGTAGTCACTGTTAGTTTCAAGATGGGGAAGGAACTGCCGCTCGACAGTGAAGTTCAAAGGACACATTAGTGAACAAATTGAATAAGAAATACATTATATTATTGTTATTTTTGAAAGAGGACCGTAGAGTCCACTTGGGCGTTAAAGGGTTAATGACTAAATGTTTTCTACTATCAAATAATTTGAATTTTCCTCCTGTATAAACAAAAATTCACTCGCGCCAGCATGAGAGTACCAATGATTCCAAACGACAGCGATCCGGTGACTGCGTTCCACACACGGCCACAGAAGTTTTGTGCAAACTTTTTTACTTCCAACATCCTAAAACGAATGGCAATTTGTCGTCATGATCGACATTTTCTGGCTTTTGCAGTGCTGAAATAAGCTTGGAATAAATTCCGGCGAAGTGTTCTCCTCGACGTTTACGCTTTGTTGAATCAAGGAATCAGACGTATCAACAAAACTAATTGGCTTCTGTGAATTATGTCGTACCCTGACATGACATGAAATTTAAGAAAAATATTCACGCTGTGCTCCCAATTTTCTAACAGTTGTTTACATTAAATTTGCTTAACACATCGTTCTAGCACTGAAACACATTGAAAAGAACTGGGTGTTTCTCAACAATTCTTGGAGAACATCAACAGAAAATAATTCAGAAGAAAGTCTCTAAAACGAATTGTGTACAGTACTTAACATTAAAAACAACTTTAGGAGCAGATGTAACACTGTTATCGAGAATTCCTCACGTTACACACAGAACACGCAGTCACAGAAAAATACATGGGTTACAAAAAGCCACACAAAAACTGCAAAGAGAGCTAGATAAACAGTCGCAAGAACCTGCTCAAATCACACTCAAAACACACACTCACTGAGAAATACAATATAATAAAAAGAAAGCAAACACACAAAAAAATCGAGAAGGGCACAAACATGAGACAGTCACAAGATCCTGCTCAAATCACACTCGTAACGCACAGTCAAGGAGAAATACAATGCAAATACAGCAAACACGCCCAAAAACTGCTAAGGTGGCCAGCATTACACACATTCACAGCGAATTGCACGAGGCAAACATTCACAGGGAACCGCTAAGATAGCGCACTAGAGGAGGCCGACTACCGTAATGGCGTCATCATGAGAGGGCAGCGTCCCAGCGGCACGTCGCGCATTAATTTTTTGCAAGTGATGCTCTGTTGTAAGTGATGCTCACACCACGACAGCGCGTCTCGCGGTCACGGTATTGCGTGCCAGGTTCGCTCAACGAAGGATAGCCAATATCGAATAGCGTTCTGAGTGCTCGCTAGTTGCTATCGAGTGTACAGTTACTCGTGTAAAAAGGCTCTCGTGTTGGTCTCAGCTGTCATAATATTATCCATGAACTGGCCAGATTTCGGTGTTGTTTTAGAGCTCGCTATTCTCCTTGAGAATTATAGTGAGATTTTGGTATCTGAAGGAAAAAGTTGAAGAAAAATATGACGGGAGTTTCTCTCGCGTTTTCTTTAGGCACATTTTATCGACTGCTGATTTAATGGGACTGGAGCTATGCAAACACTTCGAATTTTAGGTCAGCGCAATTCGCTTTCGGTCCTTAGTAAGCGAGGAAATTTTTTCGAATAATTTTGTTCCGACTTGAACGAGAAATAATAACGGTGAAACAATTTTCTAAAAGTGCGTCGGTATTTGAAGTTTCATCGGGTACGAGTGATGTGCGTCAAAATGAGACCAAATTGATTTTCAAAAATTCATTCTAGGGCAGTAATCAGGAACTGTGGGTCTCTATTTTAACCGTAAATATCATGTTTCACTAAGTGTCATACAAAACACGATTAACACAAAGAGCTTGGAAATTGTCCTAAAACAAGCGCAAATATTATTGCGCACGGTACCATTTTTTGCGTTTCAAAAATGCTTATTTAGGCTTTCAACGAAATGCAAACATCTAGAACTGAAAAATTTGCAAAAACACTAATATATGACAGAACTTAGAGGTAACCCTACTAAAATGCACCCTAAATTCAATTGTTTTACCTTGGACCGGTATTGAGAGCGTAATTAAGCAAACCTTAGTTGAGAAGTTCGCTCTGGCTTATTCAACTCTATTGAACGGAGATCTAATCCTTCAATAGTTCTAGGCCTTCCCTATCGTCTCTGGTTATCAAGAGGAATTCCTGCCTGTCATGACGCTATTTCTAAGTTATTTTAAACCTTCTCATATGATATATTAAGTTTAGACGAGTTAGTTTCAGCTTCTTTTGCCACAGCTAAAATGTTCGCAAAGGAAAGAACCATTTAGTACGGAGATGAGAAACGAAGACTCTATGCACTAGGTATGTTCCCACCCAAGATCTCCTACGTATAAAAACGTTGAGTTGAAAAGAATTTTTATGAGACATGATGAGGGTTGAAGAAGAAAATAATAGATATTGCAATGCAGGACAACAGCGAACCGAAAATAGATTATCCGTAACAAAACAACACTTGATCCATCTTAACCTTCAGCTTGGAACCTCACATCTTCCCGAGAGCACTGACACCCATAGATACAATAGTTGCATCCATTAGTTTGAACCAGTTAGTTTAAAGCCTCTTTAGTCATAACGAAAGTGTTCCGAAAGGATGAAGGAGTTTGTGACTACTGGTCGTTCATCCGCATAATGAAAATTTCGTCCGTGTATACCGAAAGCTCACATCGGGACCAACGTGTTAACCTATGCAAGCAGTCCGTCCATCATGCCTATTTTGTGCAGGGATAGAAACTTGGACAATTTTCTAAATTTTTTGCCCCAATGAAAATATCAAAAGCTTGCCGCTTTTGTTCATCATTTGATCTACACCTGTTTCGTTTACCACGACCAGTCCTATAAAAAATTTCCACAAATCATGTAGAAGACAATCAGATGCTGGGAAGTTGTTTTGCGAATTCGCTCCGCATGCAATGCTGCGAGTAATACGAACTTGTCCGTTTCCTGTCCCGACTCACGCCGCAATTCCTGAATTGTCATGGCCATCTGCAGCTATTCACAGCGTTGGCTGCTATGAAATCGGGAGCTGCATGGTGCAGCGAGGACGGGGCGATTATCTACACAGGTGCTCTGGGTACATTTACTGCCTGTGAATAAGAACTGAATATGTTTTTATCAAGTACACAAATAATTCGGTATTTTTGGGGAAAGTAATCATGTTCTAATTGAATTTATTCACACAAAGCGTTGAGGAGGTTGCAGTACTAATTCTCTCAAAACATAGAAAAAGAAAAGATCAATACGAAAGAGAAAAATTGTAATAATATTAAGTTTGTGTTATGAAGCAAGCCCGACGGAGTGTACGGCACTGAATTATTCCATTACAAAAATGGTCTGAATTACAGCTAGAACCATGGCAATCCGATTGCAATGAACATTCGTAAAAACAATGTTCGGTAACATTTCGTGCGTACTTGAAACTTTATGTTCAATTTAAATGACAAATGAGTCGAAGAAAATTGAATTTTTGTAAATCTCGTCTATCTAAAGCATGCCCTTAAATATCACCGCCAGATCAATTCTTTTCTAACATGCATCCCATTATGAAACAATTAAGAAACACACAATCGTAATAATATACTGCTACTGCAGAAATAATGCTCCTAAATTAAATAGAATTTCCGTCTAGGTACATTCATCATAGAGGAGTTCACTGAAGAGAAGAAGACGCATTTCGGTAGTACTTTTGAGTGTCATGCTCGTCCCACGACCGATACACCAACGAGCATCACCAACATTTCACGGCACATTTGGCCGTGTCATGTTACGGCACGACACGCGTAAACGTGCTGACCATGACACACGTGGTTGGTGTGTATGTTTCACATAAAAGGATCACCATGTCAGATTATTTATAAATTATGGGAATAGAACAGGAAAAATTGAAGGTTAAAAAGATGAACATCGTGAACTTTCTGAAATGGTATTGTACGTTCAAGTAAATTCCAGTGTAATTCGGTCCATAATAGGATAACTTGCCCGGTCTGAAAGTGGGGAACGAGTATAACTGCCTTAATTGTTTACGCATGAGCTCAACGTCGGCACATCTAGGTGTGGTAGATTATTGTTTGTGTGTTCTATCTGTGACTAACAAACTTAGTGATTGAATTACACACTTGTCACTAGAAAGGTACATGAATGGGAAGACAGTCATAAGAAAAACTGTGCATCAATCGTGGCGCTACTCAAGATTAAACAAAGGTACTCTATAATTGTAAGAAAACTGTGCACAACAGATGAAAAATTATGTTAGAGCTGTCTATTTTCAATTTTAGGTTGAACAAGCCTCACGTCATTACTTCGTAGTCGGACAGTTTTAGAACGTATCAATGCAGGTTTGTTGCTACAGACATTGGAAGCATGAGAGGTGGATTCTTAGCCCGTTCGCCTTCAGTCTGTTCGACCTTAAATTGTGCCTGCATCAGTTAGAATGCTACCGAAGTTTCCACTATTGAACCTTCTAGCCGAGAGAGACAGCACAGTTTAGTACGAACGTGAATTTTAGAGCACTTTGAAACTAGTTTACTTAGCATTCAACCCGACTTACTTTCTTACGAGTGAGAACAAGTGTCTAATATATAAGAGAAGACATGAAAAGCGTGTTCAAGCTATAGGAGTCGTCCACCCTGGTGAAGTATAAAATACTTTCGCTTATAAAAAGGACCAATATTCCTCCATTCAACTTTAAGTTCCCGCTTAGGTATTGCAAAATCATTTGAGGCGTTTTTGTTACCTGAAGTTTTGACGGTTTGGTTGACTTCTACCATTGAAGGTAGAACCAAGTGAAGACTATATGCTGTATCCTAGAATTTAAATTTAAAATGCACGTATTAAGCACTCGTTTCATGTGTTATTACACCTCTAGCGAGGCTGTAAATGCTTGGAAATGCTGTGGCAAGTGACACCGTTCTCTGTTAAGTACGACAAATTGGCACCTGAGTTCAACAAAAAACAATGCACTTTTAGGCTCAGCTGTTTTGGCTACGAAGCATTCTAGGCTCCTTTCCATAATGCAGCAAACTTTCCATAATGCAGCCAGAAAAATGCACAACAAATATTTCCTAGCGGGTATCATAATTAAACTCCAAGTTAGCGATAATATTTTCAGCCAAAGTCCGGGCAAGTTTGGCGGCGAAGAGCCGCAGGGCCTCCATAACAAAGTGCTCAGCTCTACCAAAAAACACAGGACACTCTTCCGACGTTAATTTTTGGTGTGACGACTGGCCGCTTTTTGCGGTAGCCTCGAATGAGGTGCCAAGAGCGCCATCACAAAGTTGCGCCATCACAAAGTTGAGCCATCCAGGACTTGACTTTGAAGCTTACCGCTCTGAAAATTGTTTTATCTCAATGTGGCGCCATCAACAATGGACTCTGGGCTGCGTGCTGCTCACCGGAAATGAGAGTTTGCATACTTTTGTATGTCTCTACTTTGACTGCGTTTTCCGCTACCTGATGTGGACCAAGCTAGAACACACAGTGTAGCCAAATTTCACTCGTACGACTAAATTGAAACGAACTAATAGTCACTGGGCATCAAAAATACATGCTCACTATTTCCGTAAACTCTTTATTTCCGTTAACTTAGTTTAGCCGCTAGGATTGTGCCGGTAAACTGAAATATTCTTTGCTGAAGCCTGTTCATATACATCGTATTAATTAATTAAACACGTCGACTGCGATTGGTTTAACCGATATATTAAATTCTACTCTAATATAAAGTCAATTGCAGTAAGTAACTTTACAAATAGCAAACATCAGCAGGATCGCCATCATTTAGCTTTGATTAAGTTTTTATGAAAATTGAGTTTGTCACTACTGCATGGTCGGTGAGCAGCATAAAGAAAATTCCCTCCGCGCACACCGGCGGCTCACATCGCGACCAGCGTGTTAAGTCTCCGCAGCCACAACAAAGGCGATCTCCAGCGAGCGAGGTGAAGGGGCCATTTACTGAGGATTGTAAAAAATGGGAAATATAGGTACCAGGCGAGTTCCCACACAGGGTATTCTGCGCATAGAAACACCACGTTAGGGAAAGGAACAAAAGACGCAGAAGAGATGGCGAAGAACGCATAATACTCGTAATATGAAGAAGCAAAGGAAGCATGAATAATAGATGACCCGAAGTCTATCTATAGCTCAGGTAACGCAACAGTATCCCCGCTGGGGACGCCAGCCTCAGGACCATAGGATGCACAACACTAAGTTGCCTGTCTGTTGCCCATTCAATGCCCTCTGATGGCACCGAAACCTTAGCGTTATGAGAAACGAGGGAGGAACAGTAAGAAATTTTAATGAATCGTTTGAGTAGCTTCTTAAAAAAAGCACTGAAGTCAACATCTTCTTCCGGTTAAACTTCATTAGAAATTATGACACCCTATAATCAGGAATAGTTTTGATTGTCAGTAGAAATTTTAGTAGTTGCAACTCACACGCAGTCCGTAAATTATTTTCATAAAAAAATTACATTCGACATTCAACCGTCATGCACACGATATTTACTATACACACTATAACTTACAGAATTTAGCCCCTTACTACTTATTCACATCCGCTAATGATATTGTAAATTCACACACACGCATGCAAATGTTTTCGCAAATCAATCCTGAAGGGCTTTTAAGTCCGTACATTGCAGTATAAAGGAGCTGCCCAAAATAAGGAGCTATTTTTTTCAGGCCCTCATTTTCTTAGATTAATTAACGTATGAAAGGGTTCGAACGATTGGCCTCAATTTTCAGTATTTAAAAAAAAATGATTTGAATACCTTATTTAAATTTCAAAAAAACACCAGACGAAAAAGGTCATGAGCGACTGGTAACTAAAAACGGAGAATAAAACGGCCAGTTGACGACTCGATGACGTCACGTCTAACCTCATCTTACCAAAACCGCTATTAGACGTTTTGGTCATTCTATGTTAGGTTTGGTTTGATTAGGTTAGATAAGATTAGGTGAGGATGAGTTAAGTCATGTCAAGGTCAGGTCAGGTCAGGTCAAGTTCTCGCTCACGACGACTCAGTTTGAAAAAAATAAGATACAGTTAAATTCCAGGCCCTGATTCCCAAAATCACCACATGGCCAACATCCGAAAAAAGTGTGTACGTTTATGGTTGCTCTTATTCCATGCTTTAACAGCACATGTGAACATGTAAATCCAAGTAACTGAAGTTGCGACAAAAAACGAACTTCATCTTTAGAGCCGCCCGACCGCCCATGCAAGTAAGCAAAAAAAAGTAATGCGATGGCGTCGTCCTCAAATCCACTCACGAAAAGAACCAAGTTATAATTTGAGAAAATTTCATAATTTTCCCCTACAGTTCTTGCAGTAATTATTAGCAGCACTGGAAATGCTAAATGAAAATTATAATTTCAAAAAATATTTTCATGAACCCCATTGAGGTTGGAGGTAGGTGCTCGTGAAGAATTCTAGACCAAGTTTGCTTCTCACAGATGAATTAAGATGAATTCAATTGACGAATGAGAATAAATGCGAGAAATTAAACTCATTTATAACCATAATTTTCACTTTATTTATAAATTTAAATTACAATGACATACACAAGAAATGAAACGTATTTATAACCATGATTTTGGGCCTATTCATGAATTTAAATTACATTGAAGTCTATTTTTACATTTATACCTGTTGAACCATGGCTCTAATAAAGACTATAAAACTAGAATGTCACAAAACTCTCCAAAAATTTAGAGTAGATTCGCGATTCATGTACAAAATTTTCACCAGCCCTTGCTGATACCCCACGTTTTATTCGTCCTATTTTATGCACGAGAGGCCTTTTGCAAGCTCCTTTGCACCACTCATGAAAGCTGCTATGGAAGACCTGCGTGATTTTCAAACGCAAAATACAAAGTCTCCACTAAAATTCCCTCGGGCATTTGCAGGCACTACATTAAACGACGTCCTTACACGGAGCTCCTACTCAGCTTTGATGGAACGTCTAAGCTTCTTTGATGCAGGTACATGCATTTGATGAAGCTACCGCTAATGCAACCTCCTGGACTGCAATCTCATCCCTACGGGCCGGGCCGCAGCTGCTGCCTCTCAATGCTGCTCTTAGAAACTTCTGTTCGCCTCGTGATGTTGATACCAAAGTCATTATGGTGCGTTCGTCCTGTATACCGCGGTCCTTACGAGGCGTTTGTCCCATTGGTGACTTGGAGGTTATTATGACGAGTTCGGCTCTCATTAGTGATACTGCGGGGCTGATTATTATGAGCATGTTTCTCAATAGCAATGAGTATATTGGGTTCATTAGCGTGATAATCATGGAAGCTTGCCATCATTGTATGAAGCATGCTATTGTTGCAGCGAATTGCTGGAAGAAAAATTCCTATTACCCCAAAAAGTAGCTAAAAAGTTGTCAATAGCCTGTGCAAAAATATTCCTACAAACATACGAGTCATTTTTGATCGCCTTTCTTTCAATTCTTGAGTTTGAGCAGACATTGCTGAAAGGTGCGATAATGAGTTCTAAAAAGGGACCAGTTCTAACTAATGAGAAGCTTGAGGTTTCGTTTATCCGACTCCGTGTACAATAATTTGATTGTTAGTTTCAGCCTCACTTACCATAACAAAGATATTCAAAGGGAAGAAGGATGAAGCCACCACTCAGTGTGGAGTTAAGAGAACGCTGAATATTTGCATTAGGTGTGTTTCCGCACAGCATCTACTGGGTGTGGAAAAACATTAAGCTGAAAAAGTGTTATAAAACATGATAAAATCAGAAGAAAAAGTTCAAGGGTACTGAAAACCAGGACAAAAGTGAGTAAAAAAGATGGCCCTTAACTAAACAATAAAAAAATTCAACAGAGCAGAGGCTTACCTAACTTTTTGCCCGAGGTCTCACAATTTCCTCCCGAGGGAGCTAATACCCATGGATAAAAAAGTTGAATTTCTCGAGGGGATCACGACCCCGTGCACAGATTACTAGGTCTTGTATCACAAAAATGGGGTCAAAAGAAACAGTGGTATAAAAATGGGATAGGTCAAAAAAAAATTCATGTGCAGCAAGCTTACTTCTTTTCCGTCAAACCATCAAGCGTCCTGTCCACGGTTGATAAACTGTTAACTTCAATACGCGACTTTCGATGAAACCTTGTAGAGCCACTTCAGTTGAGCGTCTTTGTGCATCGTGTCGTAGCAGAAAAGAATAAACTTGAATTAATTCCTGTTGCAAAGTACCAAAATCGGCTCACTTTGAAAAAAAAATTATTGTATTAAGAATCAATTTCCGTAAGCCGATTATTTTTCTGCATGAAATATCTCATCACATTCCATATCTTCATTACAATACATTAGCAGAAAAACAAAGTTTAAAATTCATATATCAAATTACACACAGTTTTTCAGCATTATACTCGACTGATATACGCGTGCCTTTGCCCTAAAATGAACGTAGCAGTAAGTTGAATTACGGGCAAACATCAAGAAAATATGCGGAGTCGAAATGGTCTCTAAATACAGGAAGCACTAGTGCCTGGTTATTTGAGAAGCAATAAGGCCTCCGAATGGCCTTACAATCCGCCTAAGCCTACAACAGCGAACGAATGAACAATTTCGCTCAATAAAGAGATTTAATCAAGCTGGTGTCACCCCCAGCATGGACCAAGGGTTCAAGCGAAGATTACCCGCCCCCAATTTGTTCACTGATTTGCCTGCTGGAGCTCGCACGCACGAGTCAATCCTCCTTCCTTCGCTCAAATTAAAGCGCCAATGCCACCAATCTTTCCTGTTACCATGATGGGTTCGTGTCAGACTATTGTACTAATTTTCGCTAGCAAGTTACGTGGAGGGTAATTCTACTTTATCGTACGTTTGCAATATATTTTCATGTGAACTTATTTCCGATGTCTTTTCTGTGCAAACGAAGGCTGCAGAGAATCAATTGCATCTGAGTTTTTTCATTCAGAGTTAATCATTGTATAGAAATACTTTCAAGTTCCGTTGTAGAAGGGCAAAAAAAGGTTTCCCCTTCTAAATTCACGTCTCATTTTTGTTGAGGCTTTGCATCATAAATATACTTGTGGTATCAAATTTTTCGACTTCCAAGAACAAAAATCCGGAAACTTTTCACCCAAATTCTCTACTGCTCTGTAGTACACACGCAACTTGGTGGTGATAACTCGTGAAGCGGAGCGTGTAAATTCCTAGTCAGCTCCTAGACTTCCACGAGTTAAGTCAGCAAGAGAAAAATATTTTGAATAAAACAAATGACATTGTATAATGGCGCGTTTAAAATTAGTCTATAGATGATATAGCAAGGAGAAACTGATGACAAAATAATTAACGGGTAAATTTTGTAGCAGGTACCACAGCAGACTCTTGCTCCAACCAACGAAGCAAAATCTGCCTATCGTTGATTCATGGAACTCCCGGCTTAAGATTAGATTACGAGTTGGTCAAAGCTTCCCGAAAAAATGAAAATGTTTCCTGTGAGGAAGAAGGAAAGCATAATTTGGAATGGAAGATTGGATTTTAAGTTAGTTTCAGCCTCTGTAACACAACACAGGTGTTACAAGGAAAAAAAAAGATGAAGCACCAATTAATATGTGTGAAGTGAACGTGAAATCTGCGAACGAGGTGTGCTTGTACACAGGATCCCCCGCGCATTGAAACAGTAAATTGATAAGATAGGTTATAAGAATAGATGAAAGTTGAAGAAGAAATTCAGAGCTGATAAAAAAAGCAGGACATCAGTGAATCGACAAAAGACGATGTTTAATAAAATAAAGAACCTGTTATATTTCAACAAAAACAAGACATACCTAAAATAGAAGTGTTGCCTAACTCTATGATCACAACCTCACATTATCCATCTGTAAGTGTTAATTCCCGTAGATTCAAAAATTGTATCCCCCGAGGGGATCTGTAGTGGAATTAAGAAAACGGGGAATTTATGCACAAGGTGTGTACCACACCCTGTGTACAGAAGAGCAAAATCGAAAAAAGTTTATGAAGCTAGATAACAGTATAAGAAGAAAGTAACAAGACATTAAAAACGAACAGCAATCAACGGAAAAATAATTATTCAATTTCAATAAAAGGGAGGCCTACCTTAGCTTCAGCTCAAGACCACATATGTTCCTCTGGGCGCTAATTCCCATACAATATATTGTTTTATCTTTTAGAGCATTGTTTACTCTCTATGAACTCCAAGGAGAACAGACTGTCAATAAACGCTTTAAATGAAATAAATTTCATGTAGCGATATTTCCATGGAGGTGCTACCGAGAAATTCCCTGCACAGCGGCACCACGAACATTCTCTTATTCTTGGTGCCCATAGAAATAACATGAAAAATAGCAGACACTGACTGAAATAAAATATTTGCTACAACATCGAATACGCAATACTTGAGAAAAAATTGCTAGACTAGCGCGAAAGAAACCTTGAACGATTTTTTCCACCTGAGTCGATGCAAGGAAGAATTATCAATTATAAAGTTGTACGTAAATTTTTACAGCATTTTCTGGTCCGAAACTCGCTGCTGCATTTTGACTTACCAAATGCAAATTTCTAGCCAAGTTCTAATTATACGAAGTCATTAATTCATTATTTTAAATGTTAGTGGGAAAAAAAAATCGTGAAAATGTGAAAGCCTCTTCCGAAACTTGTTCAACACATTGCATGATATTTAAACAATATACCTAAAATTAGAAAGAGTAGGATTCTTTTCGCTCTTTTCCAGTGCGAGACAAAAATTACTGACAACATACTTTAGCAGCAGCAGCATCAGAACAAAAGTTTCTCAATAAAATGTAAAGATAAAGAAAACTTCAGTAATTCAGTGACATTAATTCCCTACGGAAATTAAATCCTTGGCCGATTTGTTCAAGGAAGAGGGACCGATTCTCCTGAAAGATCCTCTACTTGATCCTGATCTTTTTATCGAAGAACTTTCTTCATTTCAATGGGAAGTTCAACAAAGACTGGGAGTTGATCGGTGGGTTCGATGCAGCGGATTACATCGAAGATGAAGTGCAGAAGATGGAGTCTTTCTCTGAACTTCCACGCAGCGCCGGGCATCAGAAATTTTGCTGCTGCTGTCACTCAAGGGATGACAAATGCCGCAAGTTTCGAGGCACGAGACTCCAAGTCGACTACCTGCTGATTGGGTGCGGCCACGGACGCCTTGCGCAAACGTTTCTCAAGCAAGAAATGCTCAGATTTTACTCAAGTTCATGAGTTCCGACTAAGTGGACTTGCAAACTTTGGATAAAAGCTCGTGAATCAAGAAAGAATTATCGCCTCCTGCGGTGGAGGTCATTAAAACAGTTGCTGCGAACAACGGTGGAACTTTGATGCAGGAAGCAAACTTTATGGTTAATTTACAGAGCTAACACGATCGCTCATTTGCTTAAAATATCTTTAAAGAGCTCATTCATTTTAAAAGTTCTTGAAGCTATAATTATAATTCTTCTTTAGGTTGCAATAATTTTGAAATATGTGTTTCATCACGGCTCGATAGCATGGGAAATAAAGGTCACGCACACATAGCTGACTTCAAATATTTTCTAAAAATTTGAATGCAATGCATTATATTTAATAAATATTGTGAACACTTCAGCCAGTAAGCATTTTGAAAATTTTATTTACCACAAGCGATGCATTACTAGATTATTTCTCAAGTCTAGTACAATGGACACATTCGAGTATAGCTACTTTTGGGCCCAAATATGTTCAGCAACTTCACAGGCAACCTATCATCTACGCTATTTTAAAGTGTAAAATTATGTTTAACCTAATTCACTTGACCTAGGTGCACTGTAGACTGATACATCAACTAGTTTGCTCAAGATTCGATGCTTCATTTTACAATAAAAGTAAATTCACAATGGCTACATGTCTATAAAGTCTAAAAAAAATTCTTAAGCCCAGACTTAAGACCTATGTCATTAATTATGGTAAATTACCCTATCAAGATGAATCATATTAAAAAATGTATTTGACTTGATTACCTTATGTGATTAAAATTCCGACATCGGTTTTATTAGTAGTAAGAGCATCGGTTTTTCCGTCCATTTATTTCTTAACTTGACCTAATTTCAAACACAATTTTAACGAGACTCTGCGTTCCCAGTTTCCATTTTCCACCGACAGGACGCGGAGCTTGAATAATGGTCGACAATATACACAGGTTTCTCTGAAATATCTAATTTGCCATGAAATGAACTTCTACACGGAATACGCATCAAACCAACTGCTATATCACTTGGCAAATTATGTTTTCGAGTTTCGCTTAGGACAAAAAGAGAGACCGATTTCCCAGACCAATCGAAACTCCGCACAACTCGTATATGATTTTCGTTTTGGTTTGTTTTGAGTTGGCACACTTGCAGCAAACCAGTAAAGAAGGAACTTGAAATTTAAATTTGCATTTACTCTGACTTGTGGTGAACAATATCTTATTATGAATTTTTATCTGCTTTAAATGACTGTGAGGTTGATACATTAATAAGCTCTCTTCATAGGGCTATTTCGCATTGAAGTGAGGTGAAACAAAGTTCATCAACTGTATTTTATCCCCCTAACTAGCGTTGAATGAACTTTGAAGAAATTTCGCACTTATTAAACAATCGCGTCGACTCTCGTACTGAAGTCAACCAAACACTTTCCTATAGTTTTTCTGTCATAAATACAAAGCTCTAGTTACAGTCCTTTGGTAAATGATGTATAAAAAATCATCAGTTTTGAAATATCAGTTCATTAATGGTCGAGACCAGCTCCAAAAACAATGAAAATTTTAGAAACGGAGCAAGCAAATACGATACCAAACACACGCCTGCAAAACTCCCCCACAGGAAATGTCAGCGCTGGTAATTTATAACTCACACGGAAACTGACGGCAATACTCTGGCACGAGCGTCGCTCACTGTGCAGTTTGCAGCAAGATACATTTTGGCTCCCAGAAAATTCAGATGGCATCAATGTACTCTCCTCAAAAGATGCTCGGAAACCTTACCATACAACACTGAAAAGCAGTTATTGAAAAGCGTACCCACCGTGCAGAATATTGACTATAAGTTTGCGCAAGCCTCCCTGAGCAATAGTTAAAAATGCATACCTTCTGTTCACTCCTTTTCCCGTTTTCCTACTGTAGTTTTTCCTCAGCTATAAATTTACTCTGCTTCACGTCGTAAAATTCTTCCGCTAAACATGAAATAATGCTAAACTTCAACAGAAATGTTTAAAGCTGTACACGCTTCCATTTTGTTCGATGCCCGGTAAAACAGAGTAGCTACTCAGAAAAATAAGAATTTTCGAGAACTGTAAAGTTGTTCATCTTTTAATGAATAAATTGCTCAAGCTCAAAAATTTTTCGTTAGTAACTTTCTAACTCAAAGTATTTTGCCTTTCGCATGTATACTTCAAATTTTTCTAGAATTTTCTTTACGCAATCATTGAATTGATTTTGAAAATATGTCATTTATCTATTTGGATGGTTATCATTCTAATTTATAAAGATATATTAACTATCTAAAAATCGAATCGATATCAAAATTTGCAGTCATCCAACAACAGAGCTAAAAGTTTCTAATGTAGGTACAAGTTTCTAATGAAGGCACAGGAAAGTAATGACAGTGGAGTAAATTAAACATGTGTAGTAAAAACCGTAGACTTATACGAGATGGCTTATGTATGGAGGAAACTCAATTTCATTACCATAATATACAAAAAACAATTTTGATAATTTTATTACGAATCTAATAGCTTTGCATTTCGGAAAATTTAAATATTAAAATTTAAGGTTATTTATGCGAGGTTATATAGCAATAAAAGATGGTTAAGCCCGTATATAAACCAATGATTTCAAGTTCAACAATGTTCCAGGGCAAACATTCACAAGCGGGACCTTCTTACTCCCTGTTTTTTCAACTTAGAGTGCTCAAAGCCATCAAGGAAACAAACCATCATCCGTATTTGACTTCCAGAAATTACCGATCTTCGTTTCGTCGCGAACTATATTTTTAAAAAAAGCATACAGCGTATCATAATGCAAATTCATTCTATCAACCGCATATTCACATTATAATTATTCACACCACTCATTCATGATGCATAAGATGAAATTAAAACGCTAATTAATCCATCACACCAGGCGATCCTTAGAATGCGTACAAACTTTGGCACACGTTAAGGCGTCAAAACAAGCTGCGAGCAGGAACTCGCTGCAAAACACATCAGTCATTTTTGCTCTGAGTAATGACCACTCGATGCTTTCTGAACCTCCCACGTAAAGCTGCGCGGACTCTCTTGTCTCGTTCGCGTTAGGAAGGCTGCAGCGGGCGGCGCTACACCTACGCTATCACGGCGGCGGCGCGGTGCCGACTGCAGGAGAATCGGCGGCATTGGTCTCTTTACTGAGACGTAGCGGCTCTCTACACAAGCCTCAATGAAAAGAGGTGTTTCACTGAGGTTCTTAATGATGCCCTGAGGTGCACTGGCACCCCCCAACAAATGCTCAGATTTTCGTTGTGGTGTGGGTGTAGCAGAAGGACGGATATTGGGTGTGGTATTTATTGCGGAGTGTAGCAGCGTCCATGGGAATATATGCTGGGCAGAAAATTATCCTAATACCTCGACTGTAAAAATTGCTATATGATATATCTATGAACTTGTGTGCCATATTTGATTGACGTAACGGGCAATTTAATAAATTAGGCGTGTGGATTTTCTGGTTGAGAAGACGGCTTGCACTCACAGTTATCACATACTGAAGAGCACTAGCATCCGAATGCAGATATGCTCTGCCGCTCCTTTCGAGCATGGATATCTATAAGCTATTCCATTGCGTTTCGAAGCACTCAGATCCCAGGGCTGCTCATAAAAAAATTTCTTACCGAAATAAAGAATTCCTGAACACATTTCAAGTTGAGTTTTCTTCCAGAAGAAACATCAAAATAAAAGTCATACCAAAAAGCTAATACTCTTACTGATCATTTTCTATCATTGTTTTCAATAAGTTGAGAAGTTATTATCATTGAATATTGTTGTGAATTTATTACGACGTTGTTGTTTCCTTTGATATCAAAAATCCATTGTTAATAGCGCTCAAAAAATCCACATCAAAATAAATGTTGTGAGTTTTTAAGATAGTATACATCAGATACTTGTGTTGCCTCCCAAGGAACACAGGTCTGTCTATTGTAACTTCGCTGAAGCTTATTTCATGCTTTTATTAAAGAGAACGTCCATTTTCTCGTTTCAGTTGCAGGAGAACGAATTTTAAGGAATAGATTATTGATGAAGAATATCAAGGCATTGATCCAACACTTCCCCAAGCATAAAATAAAGTTACGGTGCTGAACAAGTAATTGAAGACCATATTAAATAAATACCTTCATCAAAATTCAAGTCTGGAAAAAAACCTACCGTTTCAGTAAAAAAAGCTTATAACAATGTTTTAGTCAAGCTCTTATCTTTTCAGGCCTCTCTAGTATACGCATAGGATCAGCAGTATCAACAACCGTAGTATCAGCGGTATCGACAACCGTAGTATCAGCGGTATCGACAACCGTAGTATCAGCGGTATCGACAACCGTAGTTTCAGTGGTATCAACAACCGCAGTATCAGCGGTATCAACAACCGTAGTATCAGCGGTATCGACAACCGTAGTATCAGCGGTATTAACAACCGTAGTTTCAGTGGTATTAACAACCGTAGTTTCAGTGGTATCAACAACCGCAGTATCAGCAGTATCAACAACCGCAGTATCAGCAGTATCAACAACCGCAGTATCAGCAGTATCAACAACCGTAGTATCAGCGGTATCGACAACCGTAGTATCAGCGGTATCGACAACCGTAGTATCAGCGGTATCGACAACCGTAGTTTCAGTGGTATCAACAACCGCAGTATCAGCGGTATCAACAAGCGTAGTATCAGCGGTATCGACAACCGCAGTATCAGCGGTATCAACAACCGTAGTATCAGCGGTATCAACATCCGTAGTATCAGCGGTATCAACATCCGTAGTATCAGCGGTATCAACATCCGTAGTATCAGCGGTATCAACATCTGTAGTATCAGCGGTATCAACAACAGTAGTTTCAGTGGTATTAACAACCGTAGTATCAGCGGTATCGACAACCGTAGTATCAGCGGTATCGACAACCGTAGTATCAGCGGTATTAACAACCGTAGTTTCAGTGGTATTAACAACCGTAGTTTCAGTGGTATCAACAACCGCAGTATCAGCAGTATCAACAACCGCAGTATCAGCAGTATCAACAACCGCAGTATCAGCAGTATCAACAACCGTAGTATCAGCGGTATCGACAACCGTAGTATCAGCGGTATCGACAACCGTAGTATCAGCGGTATCGACAACCGTAGTTTCAGTGGTATCAACAACCGCAGTATCAGCGGTATCAACAACCGTAGTATCAGCGGTATCGACAACCGTAGTATCAGCGGTATCGACAACCGTAGTATCAGCGGTATTAACAACCGTAGTTTCAGTGGTATTAACAACCGTAGTTTCAGTGGTATCAACAACCGCAGTATCAGCAGTATCAACAACCGCAGTATCAGCAGTATCAACAACCGCAGTATCAGCAGTATCAACAACCGTAGTATCAGCGGTATCGACAACCGTAGTATCAGCGGTATCGACAACCGTAGTATCAGCGGTATCGACAACCGTAGTTTCAGTGGTATCAACAACCGCAGTATCAGCGGTATCAACAAGCGTAGTATCAGCGGTATCGACAACCGCAGTATCAGCGGTATCAACAACCGTAGTATCAGCGGTATCAACATCCGTAGTATCAGCGGTATCAACATCCGTAGTATCAGCGGTATCAACATCCGTAGTATCAGCGGTATCAACATCTGTAGTATCAGCGGTATCAACAACAGTAGTTTCAGTGGTATCAACAACCGCAGTATCAGCGGTATCAACAACCGTAGTATCAGCGGTATCGACAACCGTAGTATCAGCGGTATTAACAACCGTAGTTTCAGTGGTATTAACAACCGTAGTTTCAGTGGTATCAACAACCGCAGTATCAGCAGTATCAACAACCGCAGTATCAGCAGTATCAACAACCGCAGTATCAGCAGTATCAACAACCGTAGTATCAGCGGTATCGACAACCGTAGTATCAGCGGTATCGACAACCGTAGTATCAGCGGTATCGACAACCGTAGTTTCAGTGGTATCAACAACCGCAGTATCAGCGGTATCAACAACCGTAGTATCAGCGGTATCGACAACCGTAGTATCAGCGGTATCGACAACCGTAGTATCAGCGGTATTAACAACCGTAGTTTCAGTGGTATTAACAATCGTAGTTTCAGTGGTATCAACAACCGCAGTATCAGCAGTATCAACAACCGCAGTATCAGCAGTATCAACAACCGCAGTATCAGCAGTATCAACAACCGTAGTATCAGCGGTATCGACAACCGTAGTATCAGCGGTATCGACAACCGTAGTATCAGCGGTATCGACAACCGTAGTTTCAGTGGTATCAACAACCGCAGTATCAGCGGTATCAACAACCGTAGTATCAGCGGTATCGACAACCGTAGTATCAGCGGTATCGACAACCGTAGTATCAGCGGTATCGACAACCGTAGTTTCAGTGGTATCAACAACCGCAGTATCAGCGGTATCAACAACCGTAGTATCAGCGGTATCGACAACCGTAGTATCAGCGGTATTAACAACCGTAGTTTCAGTGGTATTAACAACCGTAGTTTCAGTGGTATCAACAACCGCAGTATCAGCAGTATCAACAACCGCAGTATCAGCAGTATCAACAACCGCAGTATCAGCAGTATCAACAACCGTAGTATCAGCGGTATCGACAACCGTAGTATCAGCGGTATCGACAACCGTAGTATCAGCGGTATCGACAACCGTAGTTTCAGTGGTATCAACAACCGCAGTATCAGCGGTATCAACAAGCGTAGTATCAGCGGTATCGACAACCGCAGTATCAGCGGTATCAACAACCGTAGTATCAGCGGTATCAACATCCGTAGTATCAGCGGTATCAACATCCGTAGTATCAGCGGTATCAACATCCGTAGTATCAGCGGTATCAACATCTGTAGTATCAGCGGTATCAACAACAGTAGTTTCAGTGGTATCAACAACCGCAGTATCAGCGGTATCGACAACCGTAGTATCAGCGGTATCGACAACCGTAGTATCAGCGGTATCGACAACCGTAGTATCAGCGGTATCGACAACCGTAGTTTCAGTGGTATCAACAACCGCAGTATCAGCGGTATCAACAAGCGTAGTATCAGCGGTATCGACAACCGCAGTATCAGCGGTATCAACAAGCGTAGTATCAGCGGTATCAACATCCGTAGTATCAGCGGTATCAACATCCGTAGTATCAGCGGTATCAACAACAGTAGTTTCAGTGGTATCAACAACCGCAGTATCAGCGGTATCAACAACCGTAGTATCAGCGGTATCAACAACCGTAGTATCAGCGATAACAACAACCGTAGTATCAGCGGTATCAACAACCGTAGTATCAGCGGTATCAACAACCGTAGTATCAGCGGTATCAACATCCGTAGTATCAGCGGTATCAACAACCGTAGTATCAGCGGTATCGACAACCGTAGTATCAGCGGTATCGACAACCGTAGTTACAACTTCGTCAGTTTCGCAGAAAAATTCTCTCAAAAAAAACAGCACAAAAGCTCAATCTCTGCGCATAACAACAGATGTTCATCGCCGGTTGAGGGAGACCGTGCATTCTATCATCCGCCATTGAAGCGAACTGAATAAGAAACCAGAAATTCTAGTTCACTTCAGCGATATCTAAACCTCTGCGACACGCTATTGTGATTCGCCAGGATGGAACTAGTACATTTGAGGACAGAGAAATATAATCGAAAGATTGATTTTTATGAATTTTTGGACATTGAAGCTTATTTGGAGAACAAAGTACGCAAAGGTGCAATAAGCAACGCTTGTAAATATCTCTAAGCTATCTATAATACCCAACACTATTACTTTGTATCATGAGCACAAGTTTTCAAGACGATAATATAAATCTTTATATTATTTAAAAATTATTCTCGACACCGTTAATGGAATAAGTATTTTGATCTCTTACGAAACAAATAACGAAAAAGGAAACACTTTGTTTTTCAAAAATGAAAACAAAGATGTATAATAAACTATTTTTTAATGCCCAAACCTAACGATTCCCAGTTATTAAAACCTACCAAGATTGGTACCACAATAGCCACTCTTAATGTGGGTACAAATGATTGAGCAAAAAACAGCAATGAGTTTCTTTGGCCTCAACAAGTACCAATGAGCCTCACCGAGCCTCACCGAGCCTCACCGAGCCTCACCGAGCCTCACCGAGCCTCACCGAGCCTCACCGAGCCTCACCGAGCCTCACCGAGCCTCACCGAGCCTCACCGAGCCTCACCGAGCCTCACCGAGCCTCACCGAGCCTCACCGAGCCTCACCGAGCCTCACCGAGCCTCACCGAGCCTCACCGAGCCTCACCGAGCCTCACCGAGCCTCACCGAGCCTCACCGAGCCTCACCGAGCCTCACCGAGCCTCACCGAGCCTCACCGAGCCTCACCGAGCCTCACCGAGCCTCACCGAGCCTCACCGAGCCACACCAAGCCTCACCGAGCCTCACCGAGCCTCACCGAGCCTCACCGAGCCTCACCGAGCCTCACCGAGCCTCACCGAGCCTCACCGAGCCTCACCGAGCCTCGCCGAGCCTCGCCGAGCCTCGCCGAGCCTCGCCGAGCCTCGCCGAGCCTCACCGAGCCTCACCGAGCCTCACCGAGCCTCACCGAGCCTCACCGAGCCTCACCGAGCCTCACCGATCCTCACCGATCCTCACCGATCCTCACCGATCCTCACCGATCCTCACCGATCCTCACCGATCCCCACCGATCCTCACCGATCCCCACCGATCCTCACCGATCCCCACCGATCCTCACCGATCCTCACCGATCCTCACCGATCCTCACCGATCCTCACCGCGTTTCACCGAGCTTCACCGAGCTTCACTGAGCTTCACTGAGCTTCACTGAGCTTCACTGAGCTTCACTGAGCTTCACTGAGCTTCACCGATCCTCACCGATCCTCACCGATCCTCACCGAGCTTCACTGAGCCTCACTGAGCCTCACTGAGCCTCACTGAGCCTCACTGAGCCCCAAAGGCATGCGCCAAGTAAAAAATTCATGTTTCAGTCTCATGAAAAACATGAAGTTATTTTTCGCTTAGATTAATTTCCACAAGGAAAAACTGTACTTGGATAGCAATATCTACAACATCACACAGCATTGGGCTTCTATTTGTTTCAAGATCCGCTGCTGAGTCTAACATTGACGAGCCTCATACGGCTCCCACTTAGGCATCAATTATTGTAATGTTGTGCTCCGAGAGTCAATGAAAGTATGTACTCCAAGAGGCAATTATCTCTTCTAAGACTTCCCCACAGTTGCGATTAAAGATACGCAACACAAAAGCTAGCTGCTGCCTCACTTATTCAGTGCAGACAACCTCAAACAGTTTCTCGGTATTGCTAGAAGCCTCTTCAGAGATGCCCTTCGCTAATGATTGAAAAATGGATTGGCCTATTGTTGTGGAAAATGACAAGAAACTTAACTGTTATGAATCAAATAAATTTGTGCTGCTGTGCAGCAGCTCTGTATACCATGAAAAGCTGAGCAAATTCTCATTGCCATACAGAATTTTGAGGCTAGTACAAGAAAAATATAGTATGAACGAACGCTTGCAACTGTACATAATAAATAATTTTGAAATTACTTGGCTGTCCATATCCTATCCCATCGGAACTCAGAATAAAGCACTAAAATTATTTTTATACATTAGAACCTACAAAAAACATGGTTTGCTATAATCAAAATCTCTCCCCACCCTGTCCTGTCTGTAGTGTTGATAAAAGATTAGATGCTAGTTTAAGCTTCCCTAACCGCAACAAAGGCGTTCCTTAAAGAAAAAAAAGAAAGAACATTTTAGTATAGAATTAAGGGAACGAGGAATCTATGTAGAAGATGCACAGAGACAGTAAGTTGAGAAATAGGTTCATGAAGCAAGATATAAGTTTAAAAACAGGACTGCAGTGAACTGAAAAAATTGTCCATAACAAAACAAGAGGACTATTTTATTTCAATAAAAGGTATACCTAAAAAGGCGAGGTATACCTACGTATACCTAGCCTTGAGCTCGGGGCCTCACATATTCCCCATGAGAGCGTTAATTCCCAAAGGTACAATAACCGTATTCTCCTGAGGAGTGCAGTGATGATATGAAGCTCACAAAGTAACTCAAGCAAAATTAACCAGCGTAAAACAAAACTGAATTTGACTTGAACAGGAAAGTTCCACCCAATTTTCTCCTATCTAGTTCAAAAAATATACATAGTCACTTTTCAGCTTGAGACTGAACGTATTTATGAATACTCAGAAGATGCTCCTCTCTGCTGAGTTCCATTTATTATTTCTACTAGCAATACACCCACAGACATGTTCACTGAGAAGAAGCAATTTGTTTTCTACTGTCGAGAAAATAGTGTAAGGTGAATTCATGTTCACGACTATTGCATTAGAATCCTTCGTTCACCGGCTAATCGGGTGAGGAGCTTGTCCACTAGAGAAACTGACCGAAAATAACGGGACAAGACTTCTATTTCAATGCTCAAGGGAAAGTATAAAAATTTACACTGGCTGTTAACACACATATGAACACTTATTGAACTCAGTTGTTGTAAGCTAGCACTCGTTTTAAAAATTCTAAAACCTAAAATGTCCGGATAACCTATAGCAATAGATATTAATTACACTTTTTGAAATTACTTAATATATGTAAAAGCATCAATTATGCTATTATCCAAGGAAATAGTTCAAATTTCAAAACATTTAGAGGTGCATACGTCAAGTTTGACCTCCTTGCTATTGCAACTGAAACGAACAGCACAACATCTCTGTGTCACACCTCACAAACTGACTGAAGAAATTTACAAATTCCAAGCAACAGTGTAAAGTGTGACAACGCGAGACAAATTTCCGAATTGCAGTATCAAGTATATTATCTGAAATGGGGAACCGAAATTCTCAAGGGGATCAGAACGATCATGATACATAAATGCATTTTGAATATTTTATCAAAATAAGTGATGTTTTGTCAATGTTAGATTGTTACTCAACTTGTAGCAACACTAGTATATTTCGCAATAGAAAACCTAAATAACGAGTTTTTAATCATTCTTCAAATTTCTTCACCTTTCAATTTTACATAATATGCTAAATTTAATTACTTCCAGGATTTTTTTACTTCAACTCATTCATTCACAATCTTTCTATGATTTCTTACATATATTGCTGGAGATTTTTCTTTCATTATTTCCTGAATATTTTTCTACTAACTTGAGATCTGAACCTCGAGTAAGCTAGCTCATCACTAGAATAAATACTATGCAATTTTATTCATTATAAAAATATGTTACTGATTTGGCTAGCAAGCAAAGAAAAATATCAATGTTAAAGAATCCCCTGCGGTGTTTATGAGTCTGTGAGGCGAGCATAAGTAGGTAGTTTTTAAATTCATAACATACAGTCGAACTAACTTTTCACTTTAACATTTCCGAAGAAACAATTTGCTCTTTACTGTCCATTCAGAGACGGTTTCAACACCGAAAAATAGAGCAGGAGCTTAACGAAGTAAGCTATTATAAATCCCCAGAACATCATAGAGCTAGCAATCTAACCAAACGGATATATATATGGAATTAAACGTTTATTTTCAGTGTAGTGTAAACAACACAAAACGAATAAACTTGTTGTACTTACGACGACGAGACAAGGCCGCTCCACTAAGCTGTCTTACCTGCGCAGGGAAAAAATTCACGTTACATCAAGTTCTATTTTTGTGCTCTCTAATATGTAATCCATTCTACATTTAGTGTTTTTGTTTTAGAAAGAAATTTATGAAGATAATTTCTTTCAGAAAATAAATTGTATATCGGGAAGAACTTATTATCCTTGGATTTTTCATCAATACAGAAACGAATAAAAATTATTTGGTGATAGATATACACCGCATAAAACATATACTTAAATAACTACAAAGAAGAAAGTTGCAAAACACTCTTTTAGGCCCCCTCATGAAGTCCAAGAACTCCATAACGGAAAAGCACAAGACTTACACCCTGTAAAAGCGCGTGTTGCATCAATAAATAACTGCCATAAACTTTGGCCACCAAATGAATCCAATTCACAAGCGCCTCATAAAAAAGATGAACAACATATATGCACAACCAGCCGCGCAGCTACATTTGCGCACCACTTTGCGCACTGGAGCACTATTTGTGCCCGACGCACCTCAACCCGACCCAGAGGAAAGGTTGCGCTTACAAATGTACAGTAGCGGTAAATTTTTCTCTCAGATACCTACCTAATATACAGTCGGGAGAAATGTCACGCAGATCTCTGCGTAATTCCCAAAGCGCTTCCTAGAATACTATCTAGAGAATCAAATCAATTTTTTCCCCTCGACTGAGAACTCAGAAAGAACTCCAATTTTGATACGAAAACATTGAGCTCCATGAACTTTGCCTTATCTATGGCTGAAGTTATTTAATAATATTTCTCCTGAGGGTGCTAGTCTCTGTAGCATTAGATAGACAAACCTAACTCACTAAAACCTTTAGCCAATTATATGCCTTCTGAGAGGGTTATAACTCGTCGCAATTTCTTACATTGCAACTGCAGCATCTGCACTTACATTATACTTTGAACTTAATAATTACCGAGTACGATGATCTGATCTCATTTTCTTACACAACTTCTGTTTCGTCCCAAAATTCACCCTAGCTTCTAAGCGATGTAATTGCTTCATCGCTTAGCTCATCTTAATTGCTAACTTGAACTGTTGGTCCATAAGCCCTTTCTTCCGATAGTTCTCTAATACCTGCTTACTTCCTCAGGAGAATACAACAATTATATCTGTGGAAATTAGCGTACTCACGATGATGATGAGAGGCCCCAATTCGGAGATTAGGCAGGCGGTGTTGAAATAGATAAGGTTTTGTTTCGTTATGACAATTCTTTGTTCGATTCACTGCGGCCCTTTTTTCAACAGCTATTATCTTTTTGTTCTTTTTTTGTCAACTTTTATTTGGTTTCATGAACATCAGTCTGGCGGTTTAATTGCACAGAGTTTGAACACACACCTCGTTCATTGATTTAGATTAGATTATTGGTTAGTTTAAGCCTCCCTATCCGCAACAAAGGCTATCCAAAGAGAGGAAGGAAGAAGGCACCATTTAGTATGGAGTTAAAGAAACGCGGAATCTATGCACAAGGTGTACAGAAACAGAAAGCTAAGAAAGAAGATCATGAAACAAGAAAAAGTTGAAGAAGAAAGTAGTAGGTGCTGAAAAACAGGACAGTAGTGAACCGAAAAAAGATGGTCCGTAACAAAACAAAAACCTATGTTATTAAAACAAAAAGAAAGCCTACCTAACCTTTAGCACAGGCCCTCGCATAGTATCCCCTGGGAGCGCTAATTCCCATAGATACAACAGTTGTATCCCCCTGAGGGGTAGGTTGGTTCATCGATTCACCGTCCCTTTAATTCCATAATAAATGGTGCATTCCGTCATACGTTCTTGGGAACACGTACATTTTAGTCTAAGAGGCTTAAACTAGCTAATGACCTCAATCTTGTGCTTACCCACAGTCATGCCATTTAATACTTCTAATTCTTTACAAGATTGCTTTGTTGGCCCCCATATGTTAAATTTTGTTATAAAATTAGCAGGAAATCTTTCCAATGCATAGGCTGTCACTGATCAGGAATTTACAACTCAACCAATTTACAAAACTGTACTCTAAATTAATCATTTTCCTCAACTTGCACAGCCTTTGATTACGCCGGTACCGTATTTCTCCCATAAATAACGAGTGAGCTTAGTAGTCTCAATTAAAACAAATCTCGGTGTTTTCGAAGTATTATTTTATTTTGGATACACTAGGGCGCAGGATGGGCCTACTTTCCCCACTTCTGGAAACGGTAGTGGAATATGAGGCTCCAGCTCAGATTAGATTATTAGTTAGCTTAAGCTTCCCTATTCACTACAAAAGCGATCCAAAGCGAGGAAGGAAGAAGGCACCATTTAGTATGGAGTTAAGGGAACGCGAAATCTATGCAGAAAGGGCATAGAAACAGCAAGATAAGATAGAAGTTCACGAAACAAGAACAAAGTTGAAGAAGAAAGTAGTAGGTGGTGAAAAACCAGGACAGCAGCGAACCGAAAAAAGATGGTTCTTAACATGACAAAAGTATTTATTTCAACAAAAAGAAAGCCTACCTGACTCTCAGCTCGGGCTCTCACATTGTCCCCCTAGGAGCGCTAATTTCCATAAATACAACAGTTGTATCCCCCTGAGGGGAAGGCTCTAGCTTACTATAACTTGAAGCAACAGCCCTGCACGCGGAGATCTGAAACTTTTGAACTCTGTTCTTCTCTTCTGCTGTGCGTCAGAAAAGAATGAAATCATGTTCAAGGTAACGCTCATCATCAATTAACAGAGGCAAATGCTACTCATTTTCTTTCAATCGTAATTTAACTTTCGAATTATTCCGTATTAACATGAGGTTCAAATAGTTGCCCCACTTTATTAATACATTTCAATTCAGCCAATGTTATTCATTAGAATCTAAAATATCAGCCATCCGTGATCATCTAACCCAAAGCTCAGGTCTAGGCTTGCTGGAGTGTTTGTTTTCCTTTAAAGTGTGAATAATTATCACATAAACTACTTACGCTCAAGTCCGTCGTGGCTTGAAGCAGCAATAATTATTGAAGGGCATGCTCAGTCAAATAGAGCAACAAAAATTTGCAACGAACTGTTATGTTTTCTGCCTCTCTAGTTCTATTATGCAGACAACCTGCGGTCATGCCAATGTATACTTTCAAACGTGTTGCAACTTTTTCGATTTACTGTATTATTATTATTATTATTATTATTATTATTATTATTATTATTATTATTATATGAGGAAGTTTTAGCCTCCCTTAACCACGACAAAGATGTTCTAAGAGAGGAGAGAGGAAAGAGGAAGGCACCAATTAGTGTGGAATTGAGGGAACGCGGAATCTATGCACAAGGTGCACAGAAACAGTAAGCTAGGAAATGATTTCATGAAATAAGAAAAATGTTGAAGAAGAAAGTAGTAGGTGCTGAAAAACAGGACAGCAGTGAACCGAAAAAAGTTGGTCCGTAACAAAACAAAACCTATTCTATTTCAACGAAAGGAAGCCTACCTAACCTTTAGCTCAGGCCCTCACATAGTCCCCCTGGGAGCGCTAATTCCCATAGACACAATACCTGTATCCCCCTGAAGGGTATTAACTGAATAACAAAAACAGATTTAATGGGAAGCACAAACAGCATTGGAATGTTCTTAATAATTTTCCGTCATTTAAATTGGGGTAAAAGGAAGCTCAAAGCATCTATATGTTAGACTGAGAAATATGATGCAATAGATGGTATCATCGAAGTCAGGCTGAGATTTGTACATGTATGCAAACAGCTTTGCACTACATTTTTGTATCAATAAGCATGAAAAATGGAAAGTATCATTTGATGATTTCACTTATGAAGCGCAGTTCTTTAGTTCACCAATGGTACAAATTCCATTTCCGCGGAACAAGTGCCCCGTCCGGCACAAGTGCCCCGTCCGGCACAAGTGCCCCGTCCGGCACAAGTGCCCCGTCCGGCACAAGTGCCCCGTCCGGCACAAGTGCCCCGTCCGGCACAAGTGCCCCGTCCGGCACAAGTGCCCCGTCCGGCACAAGTGCCCCGTCCGGCACAAGTGCCCCGTCCGGCACAAGTGCCCCGTCCGGCACAAGTGCCCCGTCCGGCACAAGTGCCCCGTCCGGCACAAGTGCCCCGTCCGGCACAAGTGCCCCGTCCGGCACAAGTGCCCCGTGCGGCACAAGTGCCCCGTGCGGCACAAGTGCCCCGTGCGGCACAAGTGCCCCGTGCGGCACAAGTGCCCCGTGCGGCACAAGTGCCCCGTGCGGCACAAGTGCCCCGTGCGGCACAAGTGCCCCGTCCGGCACAAGTGCCCCGTGCGGCACAAGTGCCCCGTCCGGCACAAGTGCCCCGTCCGGCACAAGTGCCCCGTCCGGCACAAGTGCCCCGTCCGGCACAAGTGCCCCGTCCGGCACAAGTGCCCCGTCCGGCACAAGTGCGCCGTCCGGCACAAGTGCCCCGTCCGGCACAAGTGCCCCGTCCGGCACAAGTGCCCCGTCCGGCACAAGTGCCCCGTCCGGCACAAGTGCCCCGTCCGGCACAAGTGCCCCGTCCGGCACAAGTGCCCCGTCCGGCACAAGTGCCCCGTCCGGCACAAGTGCCCCGTCCGGCACAAGTGCCCCGTCCGGCACAAGTGCCCCGTCCGGCACAAGTGTCCCGTCCGGCACAAGTGCCCCGTCCGGCACAAGTGCCCCGTCCGGCACAAGTGCCCCGTCCGGCACAAGTGCCCCGTCCGGCACAAGTGCCCCGTCCGGCACAAGTGCCCCGTCCGGCACAAGTGCCCCGTCCGGCACAAGTGCCCCGTCCGGCACAAGTGCCCCGTCCGGCACAAGTGCCCCGTCCGGCACAAGTGCCCCGTCCGGCACAAGTGCCCCGTCCGGCACAAGTGCCCCGTCCGGCACAAGTGCCCCGTCCGGCACAAGTGCCCCGTGCGGCACAAGTGCCCCGTCCGGCACAAGTGCCCCGTGCGGCACAAGTGCCCCGTGCGGCACAAGTGCCCCGTCCGGCACAAGTGCCCCGTCCGGCACAAGTGCCCCGTTCGGCACAAGTGCCCCGTGCGGCACAAGTGCCCCGTCCGGCACAAGTGCCCCGTCCAGCACAAGTGCCCCGTCCGGCACAAGTGCCCCGTCCAGCACAAGTGCCCCGTCCAGCACAAGTGCCCCGTCCAGCACAAGTGCCCCGTCCGGCACAAGTGCCCCGTCCGGCACAAGTGCCCCGTCCGGCACAAGTGCCCCGTCCGGCGCAAGTTCCATGTCTGGCACAAGTACCCCGTCTGGCACAAGTGCCCCGTCCGGCACGATAAATACCTCATACAATCCTAATGCCCGTCACGCACGACAGTAGACACTCGCGCCCCGCATCCAGCTAAATTTCAGTCCAGCATCTGTTCTAAAACTGAATGAATCAGTCAGGTCCAATAGCAACTTTTTTTTCGGCCTCGTGTCCAGTAGCTCGGTTGGGCGAAGCAATGCTCAAGACTTCCGTTATTTTGATTGTGGAAGCGGTTTTTATGAACATAATCGGGACTAACAGTGTCCAGACTTTTTGGACAGAATCCTCAGCTCATGATATGTGTGGAAATTTTTTGAAGTTGTTATCCTTGCTGAGTTTTCTTTCGTCAAGTGAAGAAAATTACCTCGCATGGGAAACTGATGCGAAGATAGTCAATTTATCATGACAATTTTCATAAAACTCATTTTAACGGTAGTGTTATTGTTTATTATTTTCCACGAGAATTAGTTAATTTCTAACAATTTATCTCGATGTATAAACATTGAACACGAAAAGTAAGTTGAATCTTGGGAGCAAAGTCCGTAGATTATACAGCTCTTTCACAGGTCATGTTATACAGAGTAATCCTTCAAAATTCTACGGTGTTTACGCTTCATATTCAACTTACTTTTCATAAAATTCTGGGTTTTCTTCATTTTTATCAGAACAAACTTTTATGAAACTATTACTTCACCGAGACATTTTCATAGAGTAACCACTCTAGGAGTTAAAAGCTTTCTAAGAAAGTTAAAAAATCACCTTAGCCCCTATCCCACACAGGTACTACCTCAGCTGCCGACAGAATATACCCTCTCTTGTTTATTTTTTCAATTTTACAGTTCGCCTAAAAACTTAAAAGTGAAAGGGTGAGTATCAGTTTCGGAAAATCTTACCGCAATCTAATCATTCTTTATCGTACTATTTATGCATACATTGATGTTTACAGGGTGTTTCAGAACAAGAGGTATAAAATTGCACACCAAGTAGAAAATGACCAAATAAATACTATTTCCTTCATGAAATTCTCTGAAAAAATCAGTTTTTTGAGATACTAGCTGTTCATTGTTCTAGAATATAAAATTTTATCACACAATTACTCGCAATATTTATTTTAATCTTACTCTAGGGAAATAGTTTAAAATGTGTTCCATCTACATCACTGCACTTTTCAAATCTTAGCCTTAACAACTGCCGGATATCAGGAAACACGTCTCGTATTTCAGAAATCTCCCCAGCAGCCACTGCAATTCTGGCCACGAGATCTTCCTCAGATTCAATGGGTGCATCTTAAACAAGGCTACAAGGCATTTTACCAAATAGCATTGAACTAAATTTTGTTATTGTTAACTCTCATAGAATATAAGTGTTTGTACGCAAATTTAAAAAAAATATTGCGAGTAATTGTATAATTAATTTTCATCCTTTAAAACAACAAACCGCTAATATCTTAAAAAGTTAATTTTTTCGGAAAATTTTACAGAAAAAAGTGTTTATTTGGTCATTTTATACTTGCTGCTCAATTTTGTACCTCTTGTTCTGAAACACCCTGTGTATTTTGAATATATTCATTATTTGATAATCGTATATTCAACTCCTGATTCAGGACATTTTGAATTTGAGTCTGCATTGTAAGCTAAGCTTATACTATTCAAACAGTTTGAACATTTGAGCAAGTTTTACTAAGAATTCATGCTTCAAAAATTACGAAAGTGCAAAAACTTTCCTATAACAGCGTTGCTCAAGTATAGTTGTTGCTACATTCAATAATGCGATAAAGCTACATCACTTCGTCTTAGACATACGTGAGAGTCGAGTTGGAAAAAACTTTGGAAAACAAACTTTTGAAACCAATTACGTTTTAGCTTAACCACCCGTTCATAATTATTCAGTTTAGCTAAAAAGTTACAAAGAATAAAATTAAGTTCCAGAATAAGCCGAGGATGAGCGTGTGGTTGAAGGAGAACGTTCAACTAGCGACCATGGCAGCATCGTCCATTAAAGGAGCTCTGATACAAATTCATGCCGAATTGTTATTTCACGTGTTCTTATGCACAAATTTTGGATAAGGCATTGATCGTTGCTGGTAACAAACGCATGTGCGGCTAATACGGCAGCTATGTCAGTTTGTAAGTTTTGTTTCAACTGATGGCCTATAGCAATTGATTAAACATCGAATTTTATTCAATTAATTGTAAAGAACTCTCCTCCTTTCCTCCGTATCACGAGCATCTGTTTAAGCCTCCCTAACCGCTACAAAAAAACCTATAGAAGAGAGGAAGGAAGGAGGCACCATTTAGTATGGAGATAAGAGAATGCGGAACCTATGCAGAAGAGGCATAGAAACAGAAAGTTGAGAAAGAAGTTCATGAAACAAGATAATAGTAGAAGAAGGAAGTAGTCAGTGCTGAAAAACAGGGCAGCAGTGAATAAAAAAAAAATGGTTCTTAACACAACAAAAACATTTTATTTCAACGAAAAGAAGGCCTACCTAACTCTCAGCTCAGGCCCTCACACATTTTCCCCCTGGGAGTACTAATTCCCAAAGATACAATAGTTATATCCTCCTGAAGGGTGATAATACCGAAGAAAATTGAGGATATTCATAGCATTCAAGTTTTCATGATCGAGTTAGTGCTATTTTAGATAAACTGGATACGTCATGCAAATTATGAATATTAGTATTTTTGTTAAAGAAGCAGAAACGTTTCGTCATATTTCTTAGAAGGGTATTTTAGAAAGTTTCCTTAGATTTTGCTGTGGCTACGTGCTGGTACTCGCAGAGATGAGCAATTATTTCAGAAAAAGTGCGTGCAATGACTTTTTAATGAATTGGCTGTTAAAAATAAAACGTTAATTTTGCATAATTAGCGAGTGACAAGACGTGTAACTTGTCTCCTGGCTTGAATGAAAGGGCTTACTGGTCTGACGCCGCTACTATCTAACTGAAGGTTTTGTTAACTGGTCTGACGCCACGACTATCGAACTGACATTGTTGAACGGACGAGATGGGTGGTTAAGAAATTGACATGTTATTCCGTTTTCGTTTTTATCTTAGAATTCGTTAAGAATATTTCCTTGAATTGAATATTCTATTTTTTGCAGCTGATTATATTCCCTAAGCAAACTACACCATCAAAACATGCTTGTCGCTTTTCATGGTTTCGTTCTCTTAATGTTAGTCCTGTACAGTATGAAAACGCTTTCATCAGTTAGAGCTCCCTAGCTACAAGAAAACCGACCTCAAGCAAACCAAGAAAAATGAAAATTTATCATGGGCTGTAGGAAAGAAGGTATCTCCGTACGAGTAAGACGTGTTCCCACTCAAGAAAATCTGATCATAAAGACAGCAAGTTAAATAAGAAGCAGAAAAATAGAAATAGAGAAGAAAGCATGGAAATGGAGCAGTATCTCCCTGACAGGTGATTTGCACAATATATACGTTAGGAAAGATAAACATGAGTGCCAAATATTATTCGTAAAATATCTCAATAGACTAATTTATTTGACTCCTAATATCGCAGGAAAGTAATCTACGTTCATTTATTTAAGGTATCACCATTGCACCCTCTCAGTTCAGTAACTATCGCAAAGAAAATCTCTGAACTGCACCACATGGGTACAAAATTTGAGTGACACGTTTATCAACGCCCGACGCGGTGACAAAAATACACAAAAAACCTGACGAGATTAAAAAGCCGCTGATTATAAAACAAAGACACCCGTGCAGGATATAGTTTGCTCGGTACACCGGACACTCCGAGAAGAGTGGTAGTAATGAATTAAAAATAAAACCTGCGTAACTTTAAATCCACACTTAAAACAAGCTACGGTAACAAGTGTTGCTGATTCTGCAATGAGTAGCTAGAGCCAACTCTGATGAGCGCTAATACCTTAAAGTACACTGGCTAGGACAGACACTATCAGCATGCTCACCTGAGAGTACCTCAGGAATAATGCATCTCCAACACTGCATAAAATGTTTCATTATTCAGTGCAGAACCTTTCTCTTCAGCGTACTCCCCGAGGGGTAATCCATGTTTTATCTATTTCTATGCAGAACATTTTCAATCTATCATTTTCAGTAGAAATTGCGGACCAAATTTTCTCGTTTCACGAACAAAAAAATAAGCTAACATGAATAGTGGGACACTGACTATCTTGATGATAGCTTTTTCAATGCCTTATCTGAAATACCATGCTGAGCAAAAAGAACTAATGTACTTCTCATATGCTGACAGTGGCGCCTGAACCATGACAAACAAACTCAAGAACGTCTCTAACTGCTGGCGTACGACATCAGAGCTCGACATATTACAGGAATAAAAAGGCTTTCAAGAGTCGAGAACGACATCAAGGAAGGGAAAAAATTCGTGCTGCGTGTGCCCGGCGGAGCCTAAAGACGCCTGCGTTTCTCATTTCTTGGATACGTTCCCAGAGCAGCAAAAAATTTTCGTGTACCGACCGCAGGCGATGTTGGTATACTGGATACAATATTCTCCGCCGCACCCCAAATAAAAAAGGCAAAACTTTCCGCAATACCTCAAGGCAAAATAGATCATATTCGGTGAGTTATTCTTCCAAGCTTGGAGCTTGACGACAATAGTGCCTGAAAGATCATCGTCATTTTAACGAACTTGCGTCGAAAAAAATTTGGTGATTTGCTTGAATCGACAATTTTCTAAAAACGTGCTAGCAAAGTTAATTCTGGAGAAGTTCACCGCATTTACTGAGAAATTTTTTTCGGAGTCCCGCTCTACTACAAGTCTCAGAAAAAACACAACGTACCTAAAACAAAATTTTAAATAAAAGTTAATATTAGTTGGAATTCTCCCATAGAAGCGATTTTACGATACAGTGAAGTGTGTAATTGACTTTCGTCTTATAAAACTAAGCAGACTTGCGAAGATAAGTTTTTTTTAACAAACTAACAGTTTAATTTCTTTTAAACGATGTTTCAGTATAAGGTTGTTCATAAAACAGTTCATCAAACAGTTTGGAAGTTCAAACAGAACAAATGTATCAATAATGCATTGCAATTGTAGAAAACTGGCTTAAAATCAGGAAGCGGAAGTAAGATATAGTACGTAATTGAGATATATGTTAGGTTTCCATCAAATGAGACAACTAATAACAAAACTTTAATTAATAACTGAAAATACCGTCATCTTAAATCCAAAACAAATCAACGAATGTCTTCCTAATTAAAGAAGAAATGAAATTAATTTAGTGGTAGTGGGGAAAAAATAACAAAACATTCGTGAATAAAATTCCGAGTCGTGAAACGTTTTACCAAAGCACTCGTTTCCAAAATAACAGATATCATTAGCCGTATCATTTGCACTGGATGCCACACGACTTCGAATTTTTCACGTTCCTAGCTCGATAAAAGAATAGAGAGAAAATTCATTTGATGAAATTTTGATTTATAAAACCTAAATTGCCCAAGCCATGAAAAGTCGTGAAATGGAACTTCGAAATATTTTATTTTCAAACTGTCAAATGAATGAAAATGAACACATCTCTGTGCGTGCTCAAATTTTGATTCATAAAATTCATTTGCAAAAACAGGAAATTTCATGTACTGTTCTCCGCCAGAATTTTTGAAATAGCTAAAACGATGGCTCGTGTTTATCTTGAAATACATTTAAATTTTTTTTTTTCGATATATTTACCTGGCTAGTTCATTGTTATTTCCATCATACACCACAAATACTCCTAAAAAATTCAAATCAAGTTTAACCATTTATCAATATCAAACTTAATTCCTGCTTAGTAACTGAACAAAAAAATTCTGAATTATAAGCTAAAATTCTTCGGCAGATATAATCATGCAATTTTCACGCTTCGAAATCACGAGAAAAACATGTAACCATTTTAATATCTACTGTTTTTAACTCCCCACGCAGCACCAACTACAGCCGGGGCAACAGCATCAACTTTCGGACGCTGACACACACTTCAGATGCTTATCTCATTAGTTTTTTCTTCCCGAGTTAAGAATGCAAATGGGATAGCAGGCCTCATTTAAAATGCAGCTGCGAGGGCAAACTACACAACTAGTACAGTCCTTAACAGGAATTTTACTTCATCTAAGTCGAGTTTCCATTACAGAATAGATTTACATGCGAATAACTTCCTTTGCATCTCAATGTTGAATGCATGTAAGGGAGTTTCAAGTTTGATAAACTCGTCAGGTTTGATGAAGATGAAAATAAAATTCTTTTTCCTTCAAGATTATCTCTAATTTCTTCTTATTTTTATTTTTTTTAATTCAGCTCGCAATAACAATTTTTCATTCCAGACCCCAAAACCATGTTGTTTCAGGTGAAAACTAGATTAGATTATTAGTTTAAGCCTCAACAAATGAGATCCAAAGAGAGGAAGGAAGAAGGCACCATTTAGTATGGAGTTTAAGGGAACGTGGAATCTATGCAGAAAGGGCATAGAAACAGTAAGATGAGAAAGAAGTTCAAGAAATAAGATCGAAGTTGAAGAAGAAAGCAGTAGATGCTGAAAAACAGAACAGCGGTAAACCGAAAAAAGATGGTCCGTAACAAAACAAAAACCTATGTTATTTTAACAAAAGAAAGCCTACCTAACTCTCAGCTCGGGCCCTCACATTGTCCTCCTGGGAGCGCTAATTCCCATAGATACAATAGCTGTATCCTCATGAGGCGCAGGTGAAAACTATTCAATTGAAGCTTCACAAAAACACCTTCGAGAATGGCTCGCGCTCCTATTCATATACAGATTGTGTGTAGAGCAGTAAGCTCCCATCCTTGGTCCCAGAATAAGGGTTTCCACAAACGTGTGTTGCTCATTTAACAATGGCCACTACAATATTATCTTGCATACACTATTAAAACGGAGTTGAAGCAAGTGCTTCGTGGAGAAAAAATAACTAGCTTCGATTTCAAAAATATGAAGTAAAACTATCGTAAAAAAAACAAATTCAAAATCTTGGAAGGTGATGCAACAGTACACATTTCACGTTGATCCATTTCATATTATTACATTTCACGTCAATCAGACGCCCACAGGTCAGAAAAATCTCTAATTTTTCCGTATAAAGAATAATTCCTCATAATTTCACACTTAAAAACTAGAATAGATCTACCTCAGTTTAATACAGAATCTCAATCACCTGTTGATTTAGAAAACGTTAAATTCACGTGAAAATTTTTCACACCGTTCATTTTTTATGCAATTAAACGCCCCCTCCAAAATTACAAGATAATTCTCAGCGCGAAGGCTTGTTTGATAAAACGTCAACACCACAAAAATTTCCTGCCTCGTAATTCGAGAGACTGGCGGCGGCTCACTGCACATTCTCTCAGCTTTCATCATTATAAATTTGGGAAGCATTTGCCTTTTTTAAGCTCCGTGTTAGCTCAAGATTTTGGCGGGAGATTAGTACTATGAAGAAAATATTAGCAAACCTGTGCTACCGTGGCCTTTAATTTAGAAAGACTGCTTCGCGTCTTGAAAATACGATCTTTGCTAAGAGAAGTTCCACTAATAAGGCATTCACAATACCTTAACCTCACTCAAACCGATACGCTCAACAAGGTTGAACAAGTGTTCGTGCACTCCATGAAATTCATACAGTAAAGGCTACAGTTATAATTTAACTGTAAATCTCACATACTAAGCAAATATTCATGTTAGCACACACTGAGCACTAGAATACAAGAAACACTTTAGTAAAGATGAGGAAACAAGCATTTGAACACTTGAAATTAGTTTTAAACTTGTTAACTCATTGAATTAGAAGTTATTAGATTATTAAATACTTTAAGCATCTTTTACCCCATCTTACTTTAATCTTTAAGCATCTTTTACTTTAAGCATCTTTTTTACACAAGGTGTGTCGGAACACCTTGAGCATTAAAACAGCAAGATTTAAATAAAATTAATGGAACATGATAGCAGTCTAAGAAAAACTAATTACTGAAGAAGTCATTAGTGCACCAAAAAGATGGTCTGAATGATACAAAGCCCCTTTCCTTTGTATTTCAACCGAAAGAAGAAGGCCCTCTTAACCTTCATCTCGGGTTCTCTGGAAGTGCTAATTCTCACAGATGCAATAGTAGTCCCCTCATGAGGGAAAGCTTTAAGCACGTTATTTCTGCAAACTTCGGAACCAAAGTTTACTACTAACTTCTAGAAAATCCTGATTGGCATGTGATTTTACACGAAATATTTTATGGCAGGGAGATCAATACATTTTACGGTGAGTTTCCTGTCAGATACCTGTTTAACAGCACCTCAAATTCAAAAACGTGCACCATCCTGTCCTGTCTATGCATTTTGTGGAATGTTTCTATGAATCTACATGACCGGTGAAACCTTGTAGGTTCCTCAATGAAGACATGAAAGATGACAAGGTCCTCGAGTAATTTTTGCTTCATTTTCATCGGGTAATTTTTACTTCATTTTCGTCGGGTAATATTTACTTCATTTTCGTCGGGTAATTTTTACTTCATTTTCGTCGGGTAATTTTTACTTCATTTTCGTTGGGTAATTTTTACTTCATTTTCGTCAGGTAATTTTTACTTCATTTTCGTCGGGTAATTTTTACTTCATTTTCGTCGGGTAATTTTTACTTCATTTTCATCGGGTAATTTTTACTTCATTTTCAACGGGTAATTTTTACTTCACCACGAACGATTTCATCGAAAAGTTCACTGGAAATGTGACGAAATATTAAAACTTATTCGTTAGGGGCAAGGGAAGAACTTCAAATATACCTTCATGCTGCTGGAACACATGTCTGCCCGAAAAAAAGTAATGAAATCTTTGGCAAGAACACGGACCACGATAACCACAAAATAAAATCAAGGCTGCAGTTTGCTGAAGCAAACTTAGAGGATGATGATATTTTACAATAAATTTTGGGGTCAATTCCAAGCAGAACAGTTTTATGCTCATAAGGATTTCCCTTGTGATAGAAGAATATCTGGAACAGTTTACACAAATAAAATGCTATTCCACCTTTGCAGCATGATAGGGGAAACACAAGATGTTATAGGCAGCTTTGCATTAAATTGTAAAGAAATATTGAAATAATTGATAAACCTAGCTAGGAATAATACGAAATATCTAAGTATTTTAGGATATACGAGTAATTTGTTTAATTTACTGAGAAACTGGATCTCTGATTTAATTGGCTGTTTCAACGAGACAACGATCCTGAAGATTGATTGCTTATAGGTTAGTTTTAGCCTCCCTTACCTCAGCAGAGATGCCTAAAGAGAGGAAATGTGAAGGCGCCACTTAGGAAGGAGTTAAGGAAACACAGAATCTATGCACAAGATGTGTTCCCTCACAGGATCCTGTCCGCATAGAAACAGTGTTGAAGGGACTGTTCGGGCTCAAAATCCGCAAATTATAAATTTTCTGTTGTTTAACTCCTGTAATACAGAATTTTCTTTCAAATCTAAGGGACTACATCCTAAAATTATCAATCCGTTGTTTTTAACTGATGTTGTTGAGCATTTTATTACGTATCTAACGATGGGCTTCACTGCCCTATAAGTGCGTTCGTTCGTCTGCTACAGCTTTCAAAAAGCCAGCCATTTGCCACGTCGCAGCGGCAGATGACGAGTTTGTCAGGCTCGCCTGGAATCTTGAACATGCTGTCGTTTGAAATGCTACTCCTCACACAGTATTAGATGTAAAGGAATGGCAATTAAATCATTCGATAAGGCTTAAAAAGAGTTACTGAAACATGGAAATAGATTTTAAGGAAAGATTTCATTCGAAAATTACGTTAGAATTAAGCGGAAAAAATTTAAAATTGGGGAATTTTGGGAAAAACTTCCTAAAATTCAACAAATCTAAATACCAAATGATTTCTAAAAAGTTTCGTTAAATATTACACTGAGTTATCTAATAAATATGTTACCAGTTCTGTAACTTTAAAATTGTAGAAGAAGCATGTTCCATTATACCCATTTTTTTCACTAATTCCGAAAAAGAACTAATAAAAGTACATTAAAACACTCGAAGCAAAAAAGATCGTTGCATAATTTCACACTGATGATGAAAATTCCGAAAATATGTCGGAAAATGCCCAGACGGTCCTTTTCGGTCTTCGAAAACCATTTGGGTATTTTCGGTCTTCGAAGAGGAGTGACAATTTCCGTAATGCCTATTTTTTCATGTTTGAAAAAAAATCAATTTCCTGATAAAATTACCAAAAAACACCAGAAAAAAATATTATTTTATCATATTACACTGTGGTGAAAATTTCAGAAAAATCCGCCGAGAAATGACGGAATTCTTTGCCTAGACAATCTCCTTGAGATGGATCGTCATAAAATGAGAAAAAATTTGAAGCAAGTCCGAGGTGCTAAAACCAGTACATCAGTGAACCGAAGTGCATCAAACCAGCTTCAAAGAATGTACCATGCACCGTCGACGCGAGGTTATTTCCATTCAGTTTAAACTCACAAGATCAGGAATCTGACCAGTCGAGCGATTAACAGCAAGTGTGAGATAGGTTAAACTTGTGTACAGATGGTAGATTTTTAAATTTTTTATCCTCTGAAATGATATCCAACACCGTGCATATTTGTATCACTAAGACATTGTATCACTTTGGGTATCCCCACGTAAGTCATATCTTCAACCCTCTAACATGAAAGAAGGTAGATGATACGCTGTCTTCTGTCTTCTCAGCCTTAATGACAGACATACATCATCTTAATTCTTAAAATCGGTTATCAGCTTCCAATATCACAGTAATGAATTGCAATAACCTGTTCATGGGCTTCATGATCTATTCTGCACATTCTCTCGCCCATTCCGATATCAGAATTTCCTCAGAACTTCAGGTGATCCGATTATCTCCAGTAAAGGATTCTCACCCCGTCAGACCTGTTCGCAGCGTAATAGAGTGGTGATAACCCTCGTCTTTTTCAAGCCCTCCATTTTTATTGAAATTCAAAGCGTTCCCCGGTCACGGCAGCACATTTTTGTTGCTCATGTCTCCCTTGAGTTCTTCATATCCGGCACGATCACGGCCGGCAATTTGCATGCCAGATTAATCTGACCCAAAAAGACCAACTGGAGAAAACCTTTTATTTTCACCTGCACGGGTCCGGTTGTCCTTCGCAGAAATTTTACCGATGCTGCTCTCGTTTTGCAGGTGATGCCGAATGGCTTGTTTTGACATCTTTTGGCTCCTTCCAGTGATTTGGGTTCGCCTCTTTTGACCAGATGTTCTTTCATCTTTGGGGAAGACAAGGGCGGCGAAGAGACAATAGTGTGGTGAATGCAGTGGAACAGTATGAGCATTTAATCCTTCTGGGTTAAAATTTCATAGCAACACTCTCCATTTGACGACATCATAATGTCGCAAAGAGCTATAGCAGTGCTGTAAAATGGCCAGAAATAAGACAATATAAGTAAGCCATTTCATAAAGACGCTTTAAAAGGCACACTACATTTGAATACGCTTCTTTTTGGAGCTATGCTTCACTCTGATCAAAGAGCCACGCACGAGTTAAGGTCCATGTCAGACTGCATGTTAGAGCTGCTGGTTCTGTTGCCGGTACTGTAACTGTTTTCACGGCTGGTGCTGGTGCTGATACTTTAATTTCTGATGCTGCTGGTGCAGCCATTGGTGGTGATGCTGCTGGTGCAGCCATTGGTGGTGATGCTGCTGGTGCAGCCATTGGTGGTGATGCTGCTGGTGCAGCCATTGGTGGTGATGCTGCTGGTGCAGCCATTGGTGGTGATGCTGCTGGTGCAGCCATTGGTGGTGATGCTGCTGGTGCAGCCATTGGTGGTGATGCTGCTGGTGCAGCCATTGGTGGTGATGCTGCTGGTGCAGCCATTGGTGGTGATGCTGCTGGTGCAGCCATTGGTGGTGATGCTGCTGGTGCAGCCATTGGTTTTGATGCTGGTGGTGCAGCCATTGGTGGTGCTGCTAGTGGTGCAGCCATTGGTGGTGCTGCTGGTGGTGCAGCCATTGGTGGTGCTGCTGGTGGTGCAGCCATTGATGGTGCTGCTGGTGGTGCAGCCATTGGTGGTGCTGCTGGTGGTGCAGCCGTTGGTGGTGCTGCTGGTGGTGCAGCCATTGGTGGTGCAGCCATTGGTGGTGCTGCTGGTGGTGCAGCTATTGGTGATGCTGCTGGTGGTGCAGCCATTGGCGGTGCTGCTGGTGGTGCAGCCATTGGCTGTGCTGCTGGTGGTGCTGCTATCGGTGGTGATGCTGGTGGTGCAGCCATTGGTGGTGATGCTGCTGGTGCAGCCATTGGTGGTGATGCTGGTGATGCAGCCATTGGTGGTGCTGCTGGTGGTGCAGCCATTGGTGGTGCAGCCATTGGTGGTGATGCTGGTGGTGCAGCCATTGGTGGTGATGGTAGTGGTGCAGCTATCGGTGGTGATGGTGGTGGTGCAGCTATCGGTGGTGATGGTAGTGGTGCAGCTATCGGTGGTGATGGTAGTGGTGCAGCTATCGGTGGTGATGGTGCTGGTGCAGCTATCGGTGGTGATGGTGCTGGTGCAGCTATCGGTGGTGATGGTGCTGGTGCAGCTACCGGTGGTGATGGTGGTGGTGCAGCTATCGGTGGTGATGGTGGTGGTGCTGCTATGAGCACAGTCTGTGCCCATGTCCTTCATGCTCCCCAATTCTCCCCGAAAAAGTTTCCCTGGCGTGCAGAGCCCGACGATTCAAGGACTTCATTTCCCGAACTTCTGAGCCTATCGATGAAGATCTCGGTTTTATTTCGTCTTCCTCTCATTTTCTTCTCTTCTACTCTAGTCGTTCGTAATACTTTCTTGTACGTTATTGGTACATTGACTACTTCAGGCCATCGACCATCGATTTTATTTCGACCATTTTCCATATGAGACTTTATTTCTTCCCACATGACCTTAGCAGCGAGAAAATTCTTCTCAGTTTGCCAAAAAATGTTTTTTTGACGCATGACTTCACTTTAGTTAACAGAGCATTTTATTAAGCTTCTTTCTAATTAAACACGGTTAGTCGCTTCTTTTATTCGCTCTCTAGCCTGTTTGCCTGCTTACTTGCTTGTGAATTTGAGTTCTCGCTTCATTTCTCGTTCCTCAATCACAATGCTTTGAAGTAAATACACATCATGACACCAGATTTTTTAAATTATGAACTATTTAAATAAAATAGAATTCTTGAAGATTATCTGAACATAACAACGAAGAAAACAAAAAAAGACTCGCATTTAAGTTTTGTATGAACAGTTTTCATGAATGAATTGCAGCTAACATGAAAAAGTGCCCTTATTTTTGATGACGCACATCAACTTTCAAATTAAATGCTTTGATTCGTGTTTTACCTAAATCGCAAAATATAGAATTCATGTCCCTCTCTTTTTCAAATTCACGAATCTTTTTGTATTTTCGTAACTAAACAGCATATTTATTATCAAGTGAGCAAAGATGAAAATTAGTTTTCAACTCAATCATCTGTCTCGGAAACTAACAGTCGTCGAGCCTTCGAGTCGAACGCAAACCTAAAAAAACATCGTTCATCATTTCTTTCGTTTTCTCTACAATAGCCTGCTCCCTATCGTTACCCTGCTTCTGTAACAGGGCCCTCCATTCACTTATGATAAAATAATCCCGACAGATATTGCAGTGAGGTGAACATCCAGTGGAACACCTGCACCTCCCTAGACTGGGGTCAGCGTGTTAAAGACGACCCTCCGCCTTTCTGGCCGCTCTTAGTTCCGAGGTCGACTGATAAAAAGTCATTGAATTTTATAAATTCATATCGTATCTATTCTACGACTAAACAAATACCTGTGGCTATTAATTCTATTCTGTAAAGGATATCCGAGATGTATGAATATATTACTTTAGCACTCCCATGTCACAACGAAGGCAATCTCAAGAGGGAAGAAAATGAACCACTTAATACGGAGTGTAAGAGATGGGGAATCTATTCACGAGGTGCTTTCTGAAACAGGATACCCCGCACACAGAAATTGGAATAAGGAGGAACAGGAGGAAAATGCAAAGAAGAGACAGGAAGAAGACATGAAAGCTGAAAGAGGTGAAGTGTGCTCGAAAGCTAGAAGTCAGGAGAGCTTAGATAACCTGACAGTCTCCCCCTGGAGGCGCCATTCCCTATAGTATAATGTAAAATAGGCTAAGCCAACCATCCTTAGCTCATTGCCTATCCTATGCCACTGAGGAGTGTCTGGTCAACCTATTTCACGTTTGTGTCAGTCTGTAGAGCAATTAGTCAGAATTTAGATCGGTCACTACGTCAAAAAAATCTCATTTCCTAATATTTTTGAACATCTTGCGATATTTCCTTCAGTGATCAGCTCTAATTACTTTAAAATAATTTTATTTACTAGGATCCTCGAGTCAAATATATTCAGAGTAGATGAAACAAAAATAAAACGTCAATCATCAGTTAATTTTTACAAAACATAATCCCGTATACAAAGCGGATGTGAATTTTGAAATCGAATAAACAGCCTATCGCATATGAACTTTGAAATCGAATAGATAGCACATCGCATGTAAATTTTGAAACAGAATAGGTAGCACATCCCATGCAAATTTTAAAATCGAATAGATAGTACATCGCATGCAAATTTAAACCGAATAGATAGCACATCCCATGCAAATTTTAAAATCGAATAGATAGCACATCGCATGTAAATTTTGAAACAGAATAGATAGCACATCCCATGCAAATTTTAAAATCGAATAGATAGTACATCGCATGCAAATTTAAACCGAATAGATAGCACATCCCATGCAAATTTTAAAATCGAATAGATAGCACATCGCATGCAAATTTGCGTCGGGATTCGGGACGAGGGTCCAGGTAGAGGCAGCAGCAAGCCTTGGGAGACCAAGCCAAGCAGCGCATGCATAAAAGATCTCACTAAGGCACGCTTTTCGTCGGCCAAAGCAAGAACTCCAGTCTCTCATCAACCGATCCAACAAATTAGATCGAGAATTCCTGAAGGGGATGAATGCTCTCACTGACACTGCCGTGATTCCTGAATTAAATTTAAGAGACAGTGATGAGACCGGAAAACGCTGGAGTTTAGATTTTGATTTCGTTTGCAGCGCCCCAGGGGAAGCTGAATAAACAGGCTGAACTATTCCCGCGTCATAGGATGCTAAGATTTTTGGCTTGAAATTGGCTCCTAAGATCGGATGCTAAGATTTTTTGGGGATTGAAAAACAATTAGAATTTTAGGAACGCTGGAGTATATTTTCTGTGAAGGACTTCATATTTTATAAGATACAAAAGAAAATATAATCTGGGAAAATATAATCTCAAGTGTCGCGAATGTCAATGCTGGGGAATAACTGAGAAAAATAAAATTCGAAATCAAAAGCCACGAACCGAGTCGCGAGAAAGAATTTCTAAATGAAGTTGATCGGAAAACATTCTTCGACTCTGGCTTGGAAGTGAGAAGAGATGGTGGTCAAATTTTCATAATAACCTCATTGTCTGTTGCTTTCTATGGAGTGTTCCTGATTTCAACATTCATGATTGAAAATATTGAGCAAAAACTCTAGACGTTATTTCACACTCTGTAAAAGAGCAAAATGCAAACCAATATAAGTAAAAGAATTAATTATGCCGCAAATTGAGACGAGGAGCGTCCGCCACTTTGCGCTTATTCCACAACAGAGCTCTAAAAATTTAGAGACCTTATTGTCACACGTCAGACCAACGGTAACTGAGACTTTCCTCCGATTGTTTGCTATTAGTCAGAAGAAATATTACAGCATCTGCTTTAATCTGAAGGAAGTAGAGAACCGAGAACACGTGGCGCGCTCTCTCGTTGCGAAATTTCTCTGAAATTGAGATTCAGCCAAGTTTTTATGAGAATGGTTGTATGACTGCGCTTCTCAAGATGGCCTATGACACACAACCCTGACTGTAATGTTCGTACATTTTCATAATCCTTTTTGAAAATTTTAAGGTGTGTTTCCCCAATTATACTACAATAGTCTAAACGCGATAATATTGAAGACAGGATTGTCAATAATCTAGTGGTTCCATCAAGAGTGTTCTTAATCAGTTGAAAAACATTGAGGCTCCGCTAGTTTATTGCATATTGTTTCCACTGGGGGTATGAGTCATGGTTTGGTCAAACTAAAAACCAATATTTTTTTTGTTGACGAGCTCGATTGAAACCCCGCTTCATCAATATTGGCAATATTGGCAATATATGTGGACACATTATGTTAAAAATCTATAAAATAGCGCATTGCTTTTCACTCGAGTTCAGTTCAAGGTGCCATTTTGGTCATAGCTCGATTTTAGGGTGTTAAGGAGGCTTTAAAATATCTTTCCGATAACGTTGTTATTTTAAGCCCAATTTCATTACTTTTTATGGACAATATCAGTACAAACACTTGCTAAAAGCAAATTAGAACATTCCATGTTTCATCAACTCGAAACTCTTTGAGATCTATTTCATTTATTGCGAGACAGCGGCCAGTTTTTCCGAAAAAGCATTCAAAGCACTGATTTCAACTGCTTTTGCTTACCTAGCTTGAATTATTTTGAACTCCAAACCGACCATGTGTTACTTCCCAGCTGGACACTGGGAGCACAGCAGGCATCATAGCGCTCCGTAGGAATAGCATAGCAAACTTGGGTTCCTGCTGGCCTTCAATACATCACTATTTCGGGTGGGCATACCCGAGATTCGTTTTTATGCCCCGCCGGTGCAACTTTTTCTTTTAGGGAAATTCGTGAGAGGTGATGCGCATAAAATCCCAATGCATCCTGTCGCACGTGGATGCATATTGATGCGAGTGATGCGCAGGGATCTATTACCTGCAGGCTTGTGCATGCTGACAAATGGTCGTAAGTAGAATGGCATACTGATGCGCTCTACCGTATGAAGGACTGCAAGTCAGGCGAGTGGCACGAACTCTTGAAGAGCGAGTCATTCCACCGGAACACTTGTTCTGAGGAAATTGAAATAATGCTACACTAATTTTATCTACACTAAAAGCTTGCTTATATCAAAGTTGATGCCTTGTACGAGTATAATTAAGGAAGCAGCAAAACGGTTCATGATACTCCTGTATTCTTAGTGCATTATTTCCCATGATTTTCTCTTAATACTGGAATACAGTTTCACCCAAAAATTGAAAGGAATGAAGCTGGCAAAATTTCTCGTCATTCAATAATGCAGTGCCTCGCAAAGTCATTCCTCAGAAATATCAACGATGTAACCCAAGCAGAAGTATTTTTATCGAAACATTTATGTGTCGACTACATTAATATTGTTCGCTATGTAATAGGCCAATGATGAAATAAAATCGTACGTTGGCAAAAAAGGTGAACAATTGAAAATTAAAGCTCCTCTTAATGTTTAAATGATATTCACAGCATGCGCTACTCTTTGACAGTTCATCTATGGAAAAATTTAAAACCTATCGTGATGAGCTCAATATCCTACAATAAGTGTTACGACTAGTATCATGAACGGCACCTACTCAACATACAACGAAGCCCTGTTATAAACAACGCCACAAGCTTTTATCCTCCTTGAACTCTGAAGTCAAAAGGAGCTGTTGCACCCGACGTCTGATGCTTGCCACCCGTGGGGAAAATAACACGATTTCAAAACACTTGAATTATGCATTTCCTGGTGGCATTTATGCAACCGGGAATAATTTTCTGATCCAAGTTAGCCACAACACGCTACTTTTTTCTTTCAATACTGCTCCTCATATGGATATATATAGATGTAACATTTCAGCCGCTACTGAAACTACTCGAACATTTAAGTGGCTGCATTCGACCTTATTTATCCTATCTTACTATGAGTTTAACGACCATCGATTGTTCAATGGCTCTAGCCCTTACATATTTCTACCCACGATCTAAAAACAACGAAAGATAGGCAGAAACACTTTCGAATCTTCACATTCCCTCGATGCTCATTCTCCGTGAGAGAGGCACGCGAGAGGCGCGCGAGAGGCGCGTGAGAGGCGCGTGAGAGGCGCGCGAGAGGCACACGAGAGGCACGCGAGAGGCACGCGAGAGGCGCGCGAGAGGCGCGCGAGAGGCGCGCGAGAGGCGCGCGAGAGGCGTGCGAGAGGCGCGCGAGAGGCGCGCGAGAGGCGCGCGAGAGGCGCGCGAGAGGCGCGCGAGAGGCGCGCGAGAGGCGCGCGAGAGGCGCGCGAGAGGCGCGCGAGAGGCGCGCGAGAGGCGCGCGAGAGGCGCGCGAGAGGCGCGCGAGAGGCGCGCGAGAGGCGCGCGAGAGGCGCGCGAGAGGCGCGCGAGAGGCGCGCGAGAGGCGCGCGAGAGGCGCGCGAGAGGCGCGCGAGAGGCGCGCGAGAGGCGCGCGAGAGGCGCGCGAGAGGCGCGCGAGAGGCGCGCGAGAGGCGCGCGAGAGGCGCGCGAGAGGCGCGCGAGAGGCGCGCGAGAGGCGCGCGAGAGGCGCGCAAGAGGCGCGCGAGAGGCGCGCGAGAGGCGCGCGAGAGGCGCGCGAGAGGCGCGCGAGAGGCGCGCGAGAGGCGCGCGAGAGGCGCGCGAGAGGCGCGCGAGAGGCGCGCGAAAGGCGCGCGAGAGGCGCGCGAGAGGCGCGCGAGAGGCGCGCGAGAGGCGCGCGAGAGGCGCGCGAGAGGCACGCGAGAGGCGCGCGAGAGGCACGCGAGAGGCGCGCGAGAGGCACGCGAGAGGCGCGCGAGAGGCACGCGAGAGGCGCGCGAGAGGCACGCGAGAGGCGCGCGAGAGGCACGCGAGAGGCACGCGAGAGGCGCGCGAGAGGCGCGCGAAAGGCGCGCGAAAGGCGCGCGAGAGGCGCGCGAGAGGCGCGCGAGAGGCACGCGAGAGGCGCGCGAGAGGCGCGCGAGAGGCACGCGAGAGGCACGCGAGAGGCACGCGAGAGGCACGCGAGAGGCACGCGAGAGGCACGCGAGAGGCACGCGAGAGGCACGCGAGAGGCGCGCGAGAGGCGCGCGAGAGGCGCGCGAGAGGCGCGCGAGAGGCGCGCGAGAGGCGCGCGAGAGGCGCGCGAGAGGCACGCGAGAGGCGCGCGAGAGGCGCGCGAGAGGCGCGCGAGAGGCGCGCGAGAGGCACGCGAGAGGCGCGCGAGAGGCGCGCGAGAGGCGCGCGAGAGGCACGCGAGAGGCGCGCGAGAGGCACGCGAGAGGCACGCGAGAGGCGCGCGAGAGGCGCGCGAGAGGCGCGCGAGAGGCACGCGAGAGGCACGCGAGAGGCGCGCGAGAGGCACGCGAGAGGCGCGCGAGAGGCACGCGAGAGGCGCGCGAGAGGCACGCGAGAGGCGCGCGAGAGGCACGCGAGAGGCACGCGAGAGGCACGCGAGAGGCACGCGAGAGGCACGCGAGAGGCGCGCGAGAGGCACGCGAGAGGCGCGCGAGAGGCACGCGAGAGGCGGGAGAGAGGAGTGAGGCACCTCCAGGCCACCAGCAAACCTTCAACAATCCCCGCGCAAATGAGCCGGAAAGCTCGCTGCCTGCCGCCGCTGCGCAGCGTCACGTCGTAACGCGCTGAAAATTTCCGAGCTCATCCAGGCATGTTGACGGGCGAAATACCGGTACTGCGATGCGCAGCAGAGAGTTCTAAAAAATTCACCTCGTTCGATTTCGTCTATAAGGTTTTTTCCTTTGGAAATGCCCGGTAGAACTATTTTACAAAGGTAATTGAAAAGCGACCACGCACGTAAATGAATTACGATCGTTTCAAGTCATTTGAAGTACAGTAATGCGGATTACGAGTATTGATATTAGAATAAAACGTTACCGTATAAAAGTTTCACGAGATGCGTGACCCAATATTTTCAAGAGTAGTTGAGTATCACGGGCATGTTTCAGATTTTTTAGAAATTTTCGCATAAACGATCTAACCAAGCGTTGAGATCTAATAATATTGGTTCAGACCATTTGGATCACTCATTGAGTATGTGGTTTCAGGCAAATCCTTTACAATTATTTCAAGCGAGGTAGAATGTTACATTTAGGTAGAAAGTTTCTATTGCAAACATACTGGTATCATGCAAAGAGCTACCAAGTATGGCTTACGTGTCAACCATAGAAGATTAGAAGATTATAAGTTAGTTTAAGCCTCTCTAACCGCTACAAAAAAGTGCGTATCGAAGAGAGGAAGGAGGAAGGCACCATTTAGTATGGAGATAAGAGAATGGGGAATCTATGCAGAAGGGGCATAGAAACAGTAAGATAAGAAAGAAGTTCATGAAACAAGATCAAAGTTGAAGAAGACAGTAGTAGGTGCTGAAAAAACAGGACAGCAGTGAACCGAAAAAAGGTGGTCCATAACATAACAAAAACCTATTCTATTCTAACAGAAAAAAGCCTACCTAACCTTTAGCTCGGGCCCTCACATTGTCCCCCTGGGAGCGCTAATTCCCATAGATACAATAGTTGTATCCCCCTGAGGGGTCGTGTCAACCATTCTTAAATGTGCAAAATAACGTGTTCTCTCTAATCAATACCGCTTAAAAGTTATTCATAATGAACTGCTATTTTAAAATATTCAAATTTTTTATGAATATGCTCCATGTTATAATTGCTATTCCGTGTTTTGCGAGTTCTTGTTTTCCATATTTGACTGTTGAGTCCTTTTCATCAGTTCAACGCCATAATTGCATGCACAGCAATATTTTGATTTGTAGCTTCAGTTTTGCAGCCTCTTCGATTATTTTTATCGCTCTGTCAAAAAACACAACGTCCTCATTTATTAACGCACAGATAGACAAATGTTAAGTTCTGCGTTTTTACTCATGGCGAAAATTATTCACAGGGGATTATTTTGGTCTAAATGGTACACAATATCGTGGTTCCCTTATAATATATCCCATTCTTAACCACCAGCATATCAGTAAACGGCTTTCAAGCCAAATTACCTAACGTGAACTTCTCACATAGTTTTCTCCCATAGGGGGTTACGACTTCAATCGCGCGAAGAACAAAGCTTTATATTTTTCTTAAAGCCACCGCGCACGTGTGACGCCCGCACTCATTTGTCTAAAGAAGGCTCTAACAAGAAGACGGCGGGAGGCGTCCCAACTTGCTCCATCATCTCTGTAAAGTTAAGCTGCGATGCTGCAGTTTCTACGATCTCTGCCTTGCACTTTGCACTAAAGACGCATCTGGCAAGTGCTCGAGTTAAGGAAAACAGGGTCGTTCCGCTGTCTGTGAGATGGCATCCGCTTCCATTTCTGGAGTTTCTTTTCAACTGGAATAGGGAAGCAGATTTTGAAGAGGGACGTGGAACTGAGCACCAGATTTTGAAGGGTACCATAAAAGTGAAATACAGATTCTGAAGGGTAACGTAAAAGGGAAATACAGAATTTGAAGGGTAGCATATAAGGGAAATGCAGATTTAGAAGAGTAACATAAAAGAAAAATGCTGATTCTGAAGGTTAGCATGGATTCAAAGAAAGCTTTCGAGGAACGAGGAAATTTCGGTTATCCCAGAAAAAGCAATTCAGAGGGAGCAGTATCAAAACAAAGCTCATGCAAACCAAAAAGACCTCAAGAATTGAAAAAGGGAATTAGTGAACTGATATGAAACGCACGTGAACTGCACGCGTACGATTCGTGCTCTGGTTGAGAGTTGGGAGATTTGTTGTTCGCGGTGTGAAGCAGCTAGGTGAGGGTAAAAGAACCTTAAAACATGCCTACAGCGGCTTCTTTTGGATCTAACAATCGATAAAAAACATGCGTATGAAAATGGTAATGAAGCTCATTTGAAATGAAATAATTCAATTCTATAAGCAACCAACAAACATGGCGATTATCAACTAAATTTAGAAGATTAACAATTGATAATTTCAAACTCCGACATGAACTTTGAGCTGTCACAGTGCCGGTAGCTGGAGATAGAGATCCTAAAAATACATTAATAATAATTGAGCTATCTGTTGCAACGATATTCCTAATAAAAATCGAAGCCGTAATTGGGGTGGGCTGTTGTCGACCAGCATCACATTCTCATGGCCCAGCAGCGTCATTGCTGCGCAGTGGCAGCGCTATCGCTGCGCAGCGGAAGTGCAAAATTGACAATTTGACCTCGGTGGCTGCCGGTAGCGCAAATATCCTGGATGAAGAGGTGAAATACAACACGCAGCCATACGGAAGCCATGACTGACATTAGATCCCCATCCCTCGCGCAAACGACTCTGCATCAAACTGCGCTCTGCGTTCCACGGTTCGCTGATCTACGCAAATACCAGAGGCGAATTTTTAATGGAGTGTCGCCCTCTCCGTGACTGAATATTGGTTTGGGACAGGAACTGACCAACACTAGCCAACTTTTTCCATTGAAACTACGGTATATTGATCTCTTACCTACACAACTAAGTTCTTTCTTCGCGGCTACAGAACTCTTGCTTCAGAACTACCAACCAACAAACGAACTCATGGATAATTTTTTACCTGTAAAAAACCACCAGCGGGCAGTTGCTGCACTTTTCAATAGATTTACCTCACTATTCTTATCGGAAGAAATAACAGGAAAATTAAAATCCGGGACAGCAATTTTCCAAAAAGAAAATAGTTTTGACTGCTCCAAAGCAAAACCCATGCTGAGCGCAACCTAAACTTGTAAATTTAATTTTATGGCGTGCAAAAATCCATCATGCGTACATGGAAACGTTTTCAGTGAAATTGAGTGACGGAAACTTCCACACGAATTCACTCAATCTAAATTTGATTCAACACGACTGCCTTCAAAGGTTTCACGTTGATCGAAAAACAAATGAATTGAAGCTTGCAGAGATACGTTGAGCAGAATTTGTCCCTGAAACCACAAAACTGACAATGGCACACTGTTTCCCAGGAACGGTTTTTTCTCACCCAGATAGATAAAATGAAGTCGGCAGGATTTCCTTCATTATAGAGCGAATACTGAAAAGTTAACATGCGATCAAACTATGCGATAAAAATACGCAAATGTTGCACAATTTGGGTTACCAAGCCTTAGCAGAACAGCAGCTGTCCTTTTGGTCACTGAAATTCATCGATCTAAGAACGTGCATTTTTAAGAGCTGTTGTAGCTCACTTCATTCGCTGAAGGCTTAATTAAGGAAAAAGGATATGGAATGAGGCTGTAACTGAAATCATATAAGACACAAACACACTGCAATTTAGCCACTGCAGCACTTATATCCTCGTCATTGACTTTCATCCTAGCTAAACACACCACACGTAGCGACATGATGGTCTGTTTGAGTTGCATTTGAAATTACCTGTTTACGTCACTCATTTATCACTAATTAATTTAAATGATCTGAGTTTTTAGCTTCAACTCTTCTTGTACTAGAATAATTTCTCCATTTTCCAGCATAATCATACATGAGAGCGTCATGTACTTATTAATGCGTTCTTAAAAGCATTCATCTTATCTGTGCAGGCATCCACCTCATTTAAAGTCGCATTCATCGCGTTGTGGATGTATTCGTCTCGTGTGCATGTATCTGTTCTAGTCAGACTGTGTCGACATCTACTACAGCTGCTACAACAGCTCCTTACATTTGCCGCGCTGCAACAACAGCTTCCGACATTCGCCGCAGCTGCAACAACAGCTTCCGACATTCGTCGCAGCTGCAACAACAGCTCCCGACGTTCACTGCCGTTACAGCGCTCAATGTGAGACACGCCCTGGTCCGGCAACAGAATGGTCTCTCACACCAATGCAAGGGCACGATGCTGAGACACGAGCTTCATTACGCCATTCAGATACAAATATATGGGGGTGTGGATGCTGCCTAGTACGGCTGCTGCGTGGTGGTGTGGCGGAATGAGAGGTGATGAGGCGTGGTTACTGCTTGGTAGTGTGGTTGCATTTGGAGTGAAAAGGCGAGGTTACTGAGTGGTGACATCAGTTACAATAGCTGCATGAATGGTGGCAATGAAAAAGTATAGTTATGAAACATGCAATTTACGTTCACTCAATTTTATTGATTATAAAAAAGTTTTAGCCTCCCTTCACCACAACAAAGATGTTCAAAGCGAGGAAGGATTATTATTATTATTATTACTATTATTATATAAGAAATTTTTAGCATCCCTTAACCACGACAAAGATATTCCAAGAGAGGAAAGAGGAAGGCACCATTTAGTATGGAGTTGAGGGAACGCGGAATCCATGCACAAGGTGCACAGAAACAGAAAGCTAGGAAAGAAGTTCATGAAACAAGAAAAAAGTTGAAAAAGAAAGTAGTAGGTGCTGAAAAACAGGATAGCAGTGAACCGAAAAAAGATGGTCCGTAACAAAACAGAAACCTATTTTATAACAACAAAAAGGAAGCCTACCTAACCTTTAGCCCGGGTCCTCACATGGTTCCCCTAGGAGCGCTAATTCCCATAGATACAATAGTTGTATCCCCCTGAGGGGAGCGAGGAAGGATGAAGGCACCGCATAGTATGGAGTTAAGTGAGCTCAGAATCTACGCACAAGGTGCATAAAGACAGTAAGTTAAGAAAGACGTTTATGAAGCGAGATGAAAGTAGAAGAAGAAAGTAGTAGGTGCTGAAAAATGGGACAGCAGTGAACTGATGGTCCGTAACTGAACAAAAAACCTGTTTTATTTCAACCGAAAGAAGAGCCTACCTAACTCTCAGCTCGGACCCTAACACATTTTCCCCTGGGAATGCTAATTCCCATAGATGTAATAGTTGCATCTCCTTGAGGTGTTTAACATACACTCAATTGAATTTACGTGTAGTAAGGGATCGGTTCTTGCATTGGAATGCAAAATACTCGAACCCAATTGAAAATTATCGCCCTTTTCAGGTAGTAAATTAGTCGTAAAAGGTCGAAAACGGCCCAAAAGGGCCAAAAATCCCGACTTCAAACCGACTCCTACCTATACTTGGCCTATTAGGGCTTGAAAAGGGCTCTTCATTCAACTGGCCTTTTATAGGTCTAGTCAATGTCTGTTTGCGGGCTCATTCGGGTCGTTTAAAGTCGTTTTCAAGCCTTTTCGACGACCTCTATTTGGACGCGTAATAGATTGTAAAAAGACTCGTAATCGTAAATGTTGCATTACTTCAGTAAATGTAAAGAACTAAATGAATTTCAACTAACCTAACTTAGTTAAGTTAGATTAGGTAAGGTTCGTTAAACACCTTCAACAATACTATAAATAATTAATCCAATCAACATGAAAACTAGGATAGAAAAGCTAACTGCTGAGCATAACATCAAATTGGCACTTTATTAATGCATTATATAAATTAAATATGAATGATAGCTTAAAACTGTTGGAACACTTGGGTTGTCGAACGCTGAGCATTCAACTTGTAATGCTTTACCCTAGTTACACCTCAAACCTCGATTCTAGTCCTTCTATGTTCAGTAATCTTAATATATCCCAATGTAAATTTATTTTAGAAAAAGTTCCCACTTCTCCGCCGCTTATGATCGATACCTACAGCCGGAGAAGTATAAACGTAAGTCCGCTGCTTCACTCGCCTAAAATCGGAACTCACTAGGCGAAGCAGCCACAAGACCCGGCCTTACAAACTCTTAATATCGTATAAAAAATCTGATGTTGGAGCTCTTTGGGGTCGTTGCAAGGCCCACTATAAGTCGTACGGAAGCCTAATAAGGCCGGTATTATAGCCTTGATCAAGCAGTAAGGAAGCCCAAAAGGGCCGGTATTAGCCTTGATCAAGCAGTAAGGAAGCCCAAAAGGGCCGGTATTAGCCTTGATCAAGCAGTAAGGAAGCTCAAAATGGCCGTTGCATTAGCCGTTTCGATGCCCAGAAATAGCCGTTTAAAAGGGCTTAAAATAAGTAGACATTTGCTCCGAAAAAGGCTAATTTACTGCTTGAAAACGACTAAACTCTTGGCTTATAACTGCCTGAAAACGATCTGTAAAAGGCTCAGAATTTCAATTGGGAATGATTTAACTGTTATCTTTGAATCTTTGACAGAGAAGCGTTCCATGAGACGGTACGGAGGCATGTTACCAACGGACGGTGCCTTTACGTCGCTGGCTCTGACGGTTGCTTACACGTCTGTCAGCACGAGGGATCAATGAGCAACTGTCCTCTATTGGCGTTTGTAAAAATGCACGATACGCCTCTATATTCTGAACTTGAACACATATACGAGGGGTAGCCAAAAAGTTCTCAGACAAATGTCATAATTTCTTTATTTAACAACTCATTACTTTTATTTTTATAAATAAGCTCCATTGTTGTCTATACACTTTTTAATCTATGTTTACACCAGTAAATGCCTTCCTGATAGAATTGGGGGGCTTGTTCCACTAGGTTCTGTACAAGAGAGATGTTTTCTTCATTTGTTGCGGTGGTGGGTCTTCCTCCTCGAGGGTCGTCATCAAGTTGGACTCTTCCTTCTTTAAAGCGTTTAATCCAATCATAAACGTCTGCTCTACATGGCGCAGAGTCTCCATGAGCCTGCCATAAAGCTTCGATGATCTAAACAGGTTTATTTAGTTTAGTTAAAAATTTGATGTTAGCTCTGATCTCAAAATTTGCCATTTGAAGGGTTGAAAATTACTGTTTTGAGATGCAACCTCTCTCGATGCTGACCTGACATAGACGGATGAGACAGCTGCAAGTTATCAAGGAAGCTCTAAGAACAGGTTTCAGCTTGTTAAAACTTGTAAATCTCTGTTCAGTTAAAAATTATGACATTGGTCTGAGCACTTTTTTGATTAACCCTCGTATGTAGCGTTACTCAGCAGAGTACTTGAGCATGTATACATGTGTAGTGTGCAACGAAACAAAACTAAACTTCGGTAATGAATTTGAATAATGTAGGACGATATAAGTCAACTTAAGGGTCCCTCATAGACCCTGCTATATTACTCGGTCAATGCAATGAAAGTACAACTTAACTTTGGCAAATTGCATCGCCTTTTAAAAAAAAAACGAAAATATAACTATGAGCCTTATGTTGATGAGCTGCTGCAATTGCTCTCAGTAATTATGCACAAAAAATATAGAAATCTCACAATAAAATTCTATCCACAGAAGTGTCCCACAACGCATTTTGTGTGATGCAAATATAAAAGGAAACCTGTGATGACCGAATACCTTGCACTTTAGTACTGCAGTAGCCTCACTATCAACAAAAGGATTCTGTTATATATAATGAAGTAAGCACGCGCCATGGTTTGGCAGTTGCATTTTGTAATCAAGCTGACCTCATGTGAGGGCTATTTTCCAAGCTAGCATTGCCGATTCACGTTGAGTGAATTTATTTTCCTGTACTTGGTATATCAATGCTTGGTATAACAAGTCCCAGCAGTGGAAAAAAATGTTGAAAATGTTATAATTTAGATCATTTAAACCGAACATTTTATCAAACTCGTGATAAATGCGGCACTCCTCACGTGATACCGACAAAAATGTTACTGCCCAATATTGGTATAGGTGGTTCACGTGCAGACATCAAATTAAGGTACCAATTTTTCAAGAAAAATTGCGACAGTACCTATTTTATTAGGAATGGAGACAGTAGAAAAGTTAGTGCACAAAATGTACAAAATATATGTTCAATTTAGAGGCCGAGCAAAACTCGTGTACTGCAGCTTTTTCCAGCTTTGGATGTGAAACCAATCATGGCCGAGCTCCAACGCACACCATACAAAACGCGCATGTTTCATTGCTTTTGTGTGCTCAGTTTGTTTCAGCTTTAGGCATGAACCCAACCACGGCCGAGCTCCAACGCACCCCATACAAAACGCGCATGTTTCATTGCTTTCGTGTACCAAGTTTATTTCAGCTTTAGGCATGAAACAAGCCATGGCCGAGCTCCATTGCACACCATATAAACCGCGCATTTTTCGTTGCTTTAGAGAAGTTGAGTTTCTGAGACGCCCACACCACACCAAGCCTCCGATTCCCAGACTTGCTCCAGCACACACGGACCCGCAACGTCAGAAGGCCGCTGATATAGCGACGGCTACCGAAAATCACAGGTCGTTCTTCCCCGAAATGCCTTCAATAGCGTGATCGGCGACCAAAGCTAGGCAGTTCCAGCGAAGTATAAAGGCCCGGCAGGAACTTTTCGGGAACTGGAATCACTTGGCAAGTGTTCCCATTTAGCTGATGTACAGCGTCATATTTCTGGGATATATTCAGCCCGATTCTACTACAAACAAGCTGTATTTCCAAGTTTATCAGTTACTCTCTATTTCCAATAACAGACCAGGGCTGCTGATGCTCATTCCTATGTATCACCAGTGTGAATCATTCAGAAATTTTATCTAACATACATTCACATATCGAATGCATAACCGTTGAATTACAGTTGGAAAATATCTCTACTCTCAGTTTTCAGCTTTACCGTGTGTTACAACACAGTTTACCAACCGGTTATATACACTCTCCAATTCGTGTAATTTCTATGACTGAAACCGGGAAAAATTTTTCCATACTTCATGCGATCATAAAACTAGAAGACCCACCACAAAATTTGCAAGGCGCTGCTGAGAGAAGAAAATAATTCGCAGCCTAATACTGTTCTTCCATTCATGAGATGATTAGAGCGCTCGACGTCTCACTTTCATTTCGTCCTTTTCGAACTGATCATGTCAAAATTTTACCCCTATTAGAGAGTACACCCAAAATTCGTTACATTTTACAAGGTCTTAAAATACTCCTAAAAGTAAACAACTCACAGCACATGCTCCTAGCTTAAATTTAATATTTACTTAATAATTCCTTTTTATGTGCGAGTCATCGAGGCTTTTTGTCAGTCATTTGAACTTTAAAAATCAAAACACGAAGAATTGGAAGGCGTAATCGAATTTAATATCTATAGAACGACAAACAAATCTACTAAACAAATATTTCCAAAAGAAGTTAATGTTAATACGTAGAGCTTTCCGAAAACATCGAAGATAGATCCTACTCATAGAAAGCTTCTTCAGAGAAGGATGCACCGGAATAAAGTAGCAGCATATCACGGTCTCAGTGACAGCCCTACGCTGTCATGAAGCCTCCAGTTTTGAACACAGCAGGCAGGCAAGCAGCCCAGCCCACGCTATTAGCAAGCAGCCCACAACACGCAGCAGCCAGCAGCCCTCCCAACACTGGTAGCAATGCTCCATCCAAATCGCCCCGCTTCCCAAGTTCCATGCATGAACTGCTCGCGAAGTTTGAGACTTTTCTCTTCCAATGCTGAAACTTGCGATGCTGGGCGCTCGCGAGTGAACGGAAATCGTATGTTGCTTCTTCTGGCGAGATTTGATTTATATTTGTCTTCTTCAATTCATTTCGGGCTTGTTCTTTTTGTTCTTCTTTTGCGGGGCTTCCTTCATACTACAGGGTCATTTCCTTCCTCTTAATTTTGTATTATTTATACTTACAAATGAAGTGCATATTGTCAAATATATATCATGATCATACCAGCTTGAGACATAGGTATTTATTAACGACTGGGTCATTGAATATTGGTTTCAAATTTCAAGCACACGTGAAATTTTATTCATAAAAGAATTATCGGTAAATTAATTCTACTCCTGAACTTTCGGTGGCCGTAACTAAAAATAAAAAAAATTGAGATAGCTCGCGATCAGCAGTCAGGTAAGATTAGATTATAAGTTAATTCAAGCCTCTCTAGCCCTGATCAAGGTGATCACAGAAAAGGAATGAGGGAGGCCCTATTAAATACGGAATGAAAGGAATGGACATCTATGCACAAAGTGTGTCCCCACATCTTGCTCACAGAAACAGTAAGGGTGAAGAAAGTTCACAAAGCTGGACAAGAGAGTAATTGGAGGTAATATAAGGATTGCAAAGACCTGGAAAGATCACTTGATTCAGGCCAAACCACTCCAACATCAACAAATAAGATGCCTACCTAACATTCAGCTTGGGACTTCGAATCTTCCTCCTGGGGGCGCTAATAACTATAGATACAATAGATGTTTCTCCTTTTCAAGTGACTGACAATCAAGATTTTCCTCTTCCTTATTTGTCTACTGTTGATCACCTCTATACCTTGACCAGGACCATAAAACAAACCTGCAAATCTCTTATTAGTTAACTATTATCACAAAAAATATTTCTATGCCCGAAGACTACCGTCGGTACTTCCTCATACTCACAGTTTCTTACTGAGAGCAATCAAGCCATTGCGGTGGAATGGAATCAGGTTAGGTTATATAAGTCAGTTTAAGCCTCCCTTACGCAAAAAAAGGCGTTCCAGAGAGAGAGGGACAATGAAAGCTTCATTTATTATGAATGAAAGAGAATGCGGAATCTACGCACAAGGTGTTTTCCCTCACCAGATCCCTTGAGCATAGAAGCGGTGAGTTTAGAAGGAAATTTCTGAAAGATAAAAGTTGAAGAAGAAAGTTAGACAGGCTGAAAACCAGAACAGCAACGAATCGAAAAAAGGTGGCCCTTAACGAAAAGACACATTTCAACAAACAAAAACCTAACAAATTCTCAGTTCGGTAGTTTGCATTTTCCCCTGAGAGAATGAAACCAGGTTTTATTATTAGTAAATGTAAAATAATTCCAAGTGAAACTTCAACGTAGAAATGAAGAATCAAGAGTTTACGTATGAGGAGTACAAGGAGTACTTAAACTACAGAGATTGAATAGTTCGTTCATTTACTAATCAAAATTACTGAGTGCAAAACTCATTTTCAGCATACCTGACATTCTATTTTCAAACCATATAATTTGTCAAAAATAATACCAATACCAGAAAAAAAAGAACGAGCGGCAAAACTTACCAGTACAAGAACCGTACTTAAACCGTCAAAAAAGTTAATTTCCAATAAATACACAGGTCCTTCGTTTACAAAATTTCTAAACTCAACACTTCGGCTTTGAGGGGTTATATAAAAGTTCCCTGTGTTAGCTTGAATGCTGAATTGTGCTTCAGACTCACGTGAAACTAAGGGTATTGAACAATTAGTCAATGCACAATTCTAATTGTATTTATACTACAATATCAAGACCTGACATTTCATTTTATTTAAAGCATTTACCTATTCTGTTAACCTACAATGCTAGTTTCATCCGTGGACTTGTCCATACTATGTCCTTCCATGAACCTTTCTATGTTTTCAAAAGAATCACGATACATTTTCGAGCCTACCCTCAAGAATAACCTGTTCTTCGATACTTACTCCCGCGTTGTAAATCTCGTGCCACAAAAAACTTGAGGGCTCAAGTCAAGATCACCTCAGAGACCTGCTGCTATTTTCTGGCACATCTTCGCACGTGACCGACACTTACTGCTTCAACCTTGCTTATCTCGCATCACTCCGTTAATGATGCGCTCTCCTGGCCCACATTTTATCACTCTGCCAACACAACATTGGCATTCTTATCGCCCTGGCACCACACACACTGCTTCCCTCGACTGATGCCAGTCTTCGCACAGTTACTGATGGCTCAGTGGGGACCCGGGCCTTAGTGCTACAAATGAAAGTTGTCCGTGCAGCTCCCTCGGGAGATCAGCGTCTGCGGCCCAACTTAAAGATGCTCTTTGTGCTCCGAAAAGTGCATGGGCTACCAGAACATCGCGTTCATGGTGCAATATCTAAACGGTGTGTTGAGTTTGTGATTTTTTTTAAAGTATCGTGCAGTGGTCTGACGTAAAGGGTGGTGGGTTCCTTAAGGATATAAGTAATGCGACGTAGAGAAAGACTGTTGTGAGTTAGAGATACAAACAGTTTCCAGAAGAGACATTTGCTAGTGATATACATGGAAATTTTGTTCGGATCTAGGTATGATACAAAGAAGATTAGTAGAACTGAAATAACAACACCCCATTACAAAGAGAAAACAGCGATAAACAATGTTGAAGGTATTCACTAGAGTACTTCACGGCTAATTGAAAATAATAGCCAGAAAACACTGCATTTAAGAAGCTCAAGCAGTCAGGGATGATTTTTCCGGATAGGAATTGTGACAGTTTTCTCCACAAATGGCCTATAAAAAGGAGCTTAAGTGTTACAGTAATGGAATGTGTGTGCCAGATAGCACTCAAAGCAGAAGTCCATAAAGCTCACAGTAACGAGTTGGAGACGGATGATGCGGTTCTGTCTGGAAACTTACGGACTTTCACAGCTGCATGCTTATGAACAGTCTCCGAGCAATGATAGCGAGTGTGGTAGCATTGGAAATCTACGAATTGTAACATGCAGGTGAAGGCAATTAATCGCCATTGCTTAGTTAAACGTCCATGTTACAATGAAGGGAAAGGGGAATCTATGCTCAAGGTGTGTTCCCACACGAGATGGAAACGCTAAGTTAGAATGGAAGTAAATGAAGCAAGTGAAAATGATCTACCTAACTCTCACTCTGGACCTTACAGTTTTCTTCTGGGGCATTGGTTCTCACTGATAAAATATTTGCATCCCCCCGAGAAGCTAAATATTGGTATAATATTAACACGTTAAACTATTATATCCTCATAAAAGACCTCATCGCACTTATAAAATTAGTTATATAGCCATAATTAACAGCCCTAGAATATTTGAAAGTGTTAGTAGGAGGATAGGAATGTTGTAGGACTTTCTAGAATAATAATTCATTTCACTCACACAAAACAGAAGCGACCAGCCAGCGTTTGACCGCTGCGTGAGAAAGAAGTCATCGTTCGATACTCTATTAATAAATAAATGGCAGAAATATGACAAAAACAACTTGTTCAGTAACATAGAAGGGGTTTGAGACAGAAAAATTTAATCCGAGCTTAAAATACCAATCTGAACCGTTGGTTACATGATTCGCCAGTTCAAGTCTTATCAGTTCATTGCAAGTCCACCACATTCATGTGGAACATTCATCGAAAATTCCACACCGTGCAGCGAAAAAGGTAAAGTGACGAAGTCCTCAAGTGACTCGATTTGAACTTGAAAACGATTTGGAAGTGGCTGGGACAAATGGATGCAAAACACATGAGAGAAGTTTGATGTTAGGAACGAGGGATTTCCTTTTCGTACACCAAAAAGACACATCAAACTAATTCATTTCACTAATCTTTTGAATTGTACTAACAAACATTTTGAACAACCTGCAGGCTTTCCAGACGGTGTACCATGGCTTTAAACGACGAAAGTTGAGATATTTTGAAGAAATGGTACAAGTCACAACTGTAGGCAAAAAAACACTGCAGAGGATCCTACTAATACGAGTATAATGCCAGCAATGATATTGGTATAGGCAATCTGAAGGAATGGGGCTGGTTCTTCACCGTAAGTACTGACAGACTCCATATTAATCATGGAAAAATAAATTGTAACCGCCGAATGCCCGCTCCGGGCACCATGCCATGTACATCGCAGCGCGAGCTATAGCGCGGTCAAAGCTGGCTGTAGTCGGTGTGCTCCACTGCTACCGCTTTTGTTTGTTACCTTCGTTGTCCTCGTTACCGATAGGTTATGTGTATCTGAGAAGTATTTTCCTTCTTCTCCTTTGTTCGTATTTAGCAGGAGCATTGAGATGTATCTAGGTAGAAGAAACTTTATTCGTAAGATAGTGGTGAAATATTCTAAGCTGATTGTATCTGTATTGGTGTAGTTATCGTTATGAGTGGGTGATTAGCATCCCGAGCGTTACTGACTGGAGTCTCCTATCAGTCTCCTGTTGCGTTGCTGTGTTATACGGCTGCGTGGCACATTGCTCGATAATTCAGTCGATAAATTATCTGCTGAGAGAACAGTTGCTGTTCATATGTGATTTTTGTATCTTGAGTCAATAATTCGGATGATCCTGAAATGAAGTAGATAATGCTTTGTGCAATCGATAATGTTTAATTTTGTGTATGTGGAATTGTTCCTTATCAAATGACTGGTGTAATTGTGTAGGTGTTCCTTCTCAGACTATTCGAATATTTATTCATTTTTTGCAATTAAATGATTTGTGTATTTTTTCTTTCAGACATGCCAATAAAATTTGCAACCACTTGCTTATACTCTCAATTGAAATTTTTGAGATCCATGGTAGCAAATTAAGACATGTGTAACGTGCGGTAAACGAAAAACGTCGCCCCTTGAGCCCTGCCCAGGGTGGCAGTTTATGTTCGGGGCCCAGTAGGCGGCCGAGACGCTTCGGCGCCTACATAAATGTTCAGGTTCAACTGAGGGTTCTAGACGTTAATCTCTTAAAATCCGCAAATGACATGAAGTTACCAAAGTGAGGGATGTTGCAGTGAGACAACGATTGAAAACAGGCTGAGACGAGCATTGTAGCCTGGTCTCAGCAGGCGTAAATAAAGGTTATAGGATGGCCAATTCTGTTTCCAGGCCTAAATCGTATGGTGACCTGAGGTGAGAATTGTAAATAATGATTTGGAACAGGGCAATAAAGTTCAACAGATTTGAAAAGGATTGACCGAAAAAGAATGGGCCAAGATACCTTCGTATACGAAGTGCTTCAAGAAATGTATGCAAGCATGGAACTATCAAGAAAAAAATATTTTCCAGCTTACAAGTTTAGACTTTAAACAAAATTCTAAGTTAAAATAAAAACCAATATGACGCGTATACCTTTAGGTACAACTAAATATTTGGAAGGCTAGATTGAATGTTCAAACTAGTGGCCTTCAGCATCGGTACACATCTGAACACGAGTCACAACTGATTTCGTACTTCGCACCAATTCGGTATCTAACGGGATTCCTGCGCACACCACTTGCCCCATAATCACTTTCCACTGCCTCTGACCCATGGTGACATTCTCAAATATCCTGGATCGCTTAATAACCTGTCGATGCTCTTCAATGCTCAAACGTATGCCAGCCTTTTAGCGCACCTCGATGGACCATTCTGGTTTATGGTCCGGGAACATTACAACAAATTTGTAAAGAAATTAAACTGATTACCGACAGAAATTAAACTTATTAAAGTACGGCAACTACATCAGCAAAAAGTGTGTATGCATTTCTTCATACCACATAGAAATACCATTGTGCACATTGAGCATTAGTACAATATCTGCTGTGACTAAAGCCCATCAGTGTTTCGATGCTGAGGGTCATCAGTTCAAACATTTAATCTCATCATTGGAACATCCTTGATAAAAGTGTACCTATTTATCAAATCTAACTCGGAAGTTGCTTCTCCAAAAATTCTACATCCGCACATTTGTTTCAAAAACAAATATTTTTACGATATTTTGAAACATGCTGCATTTATTTGAAGCAACCTACATATGCAAGAACCTTATAAGTAGTTCTCTCTGACAGCTACAAGCCGTACTTACGAAGGAAAGTCATGGTACTTATTGCACTAAGTACAGTACAATACGCTTTCCATGAATGTATGAAACACTTTCTGAGGCGTTCATGTGATATTTCTGATATAATTATGGTCATGCTTCATTATTTTTGTATTCTGATTCTGAATGTGCATCTCAACTTCGAAAATGCATTAAATTTCAAATTTCCGTTTAATTTGCCATTTTAAAACCTTGGGAAATGAATTTTCGACCATGTATTAGATATTTCTTACACCTACTGTGTCTTTTAGCTTAGGGATCTAAGTTTTTATGAACAACAAATAACAATGAGACGAGCGCAGATATAAATCAATAAGAAATATTCTGGCTTCTTCATGCTTTACTTTTGCTGGTTTCAAATTTTCACAGTACACGTACACTCAATTCATAGTTTAATTAGGTGCAAACATCCCAACTATGAGCTATGCCAGGGTTTTGTGCCTGTAGGATCAGTTACAGGCGTTTTTCTCCACCAGCTTCAACCGATGCCTGCATAAACACGCGAAACTTGATAGTAACCAGTGCTGCATTGTGTTCATAGAACTACAAAATATGAACTCATATTGGTTCATGTTTTTAATTCTGTTAAATAAAAATTCTCAAGACACGAAACCTGACAATGAACTTACATTGGTGGCATGAGGTCGCAACCGAGGAGCCATTCTTTATTTACATGTGAATAACTTAATCCACTGAATATCAACGAACAGTAAACCAGATTCCCCTCTCATGTGCGTACTGACAAATTAAACATGATAAAACTAAAATTCAGTTCGTGCATAAATGTTCCAACTCCATATTATTATCGTAAACGCTAAGCAAGAAACTGAAACTATGTGAGTTTATACAGTCACAACAAATAATTTGCACGCGCATGCTTCCTATTCGTGTGCCTGAGCAACGCCCTATATGCGAGTTCAATCCTTGTTTCCAGAAAATATCAGCAGGCCCACAAAAAATGCTTATGAGACATAATTCATTGCATCAAGAGAGAATACCTTTTTCGTTTAAGGCAGCGAAAAGTAGAAGCAATGTTACCAACTAAACTACTGATGAGCAAGAGCTCTGATTTAAGATTACAATCTCTGAGGCCGGCAGGCTCCCCACAACTATGAGATGGTACGCGTCATTGGAAGACAAACTTAGTAAGGAAGTAAAATGGTAGCTGGGTGAACGTTTGATGGCTGCAGAAACAATTCTGGTAAGACTTTATGCAAAGGGAGCCGATTGATATTCAAGCACCGGACGATTTGCATAGAGATGATTGCTTTTCACAAACAAGAAAAGCTTCTTATGATCGGCTAATTCAATACTGGAGTGGTCAGTATACGATGAACAGAACTTCAAAAACATCATATGAGTTTAAAAAAAAACGAATTCTCGAGATTTAAAGAGAACGCACATAAGACAATGAAAGAACAATGCAGGAATACCAAACTAATGAGCAGTAATGAGCTATAGAGCAAGTGATGGCTATTAAGGCGAAGCAATAATGCGCAGGAGGGAGGCAGTAAAGTAGCACTGCCTCGTTTATGTGCAGAGCAGAAACCGTTGCGGAAATAAGGCTCTCCAGCCACGCCCGCACGCTCGGAAATTAGGCGTGAGGAGCGTCACTAAATCAGCTCAGCAGTGCCAACTCCTGCCTCACTGGCGCACCGATTGTGTGCCTAGCCTTCTTTGGTATTTATTTGGGTCGTTTCAATTTTCAGGACAGGAGTGTGTATGTGTGCGCGCCTTAGTAAAATGGACGTGGTAATACCTGTCGACAGGGCCTACTGCGTATAGATTTGAAGAAAAAATGAACGTAAGTATGAGAAAAAATTTCTTCTTTGTCAGAAATAAGGTGAACGGAACACGAATGCATAAAAATTTGCAGTTATTTGGAGAGTATTAGCGGTAATATATTTTCAATGTATTCTCACCGTTTAATATTTTTAACGTAATTTAAATATAGGAAATACTTCAAATTTTTCGCTCAAAATTTTCCCTGAAAAAACAGGTGCACGTTATCGATAGAAATGGAAATGGAAATTTGAAATTCCCTCACATTAATGAGTTGTCTCCGATGTATTTTTAAAAAAAAAGGAACAACTCATAAATGAAATTATAGCAGAAATTTTTCAAAAACCATTGATTTTTTACCTAGCAAAGATACGAAAATTCTGAATTTATGAAGATCTATGCTCGTACTCGGTATCAAATAAATAAAGTATTTCACCTTATCTTGAAAAAACGATAATGCAAAATAATTCAATTTTTTAATTTTCCAACTTATAATTGCCAAAAATGGACAGCAGACGTCGACAAAACGACACAAATAGCAATTTTTCCGAGAACATTTCTAAAGTTTGATCTAAGATTTTAAAAATCCTCCAATTTTAGAATAAACCCACAAAATTGCTAAGGATAGCCACAACCTACGGACTTTACTGCCACTCAGGGAAACCGCTTAGAATTTCCTTCAAAAATAGAAGAAATGATTTTATTGAAAACAGATGCAGGATCACAATACACCTTTCAATAAAACTTTCAAATTCAAGCTCCAATGGATGTCAGCAACAAAGAAATCCAAATTTAAGAGATTATTAACGTAATAGAGAACTTTGTGCATAACTGGGTCGACGTTTATAGGTTAGTTAAGATAGCACTGCAGCTCACGTGGTACGCAATAGAAAAGAAGACCTTGGTTTATGCAGAATTAAATTAGACCTAGCAGCCAAATAAATTGGTTGCCGTGGTATTAAAAGCTCGAGGTAACGGCTACCCGTAATGGAACCCTTGCTCGCTCTCCCCTCTGGCCTGCTGCTGGTTGCAGAAGAGGTTGCCGAAATGCTCGCAACAAATTAGATTTTTTTAAATGTTAGCTTAAGCTTCCCTAAACGTAAAAAACGTTCCAAAGAGAAGAAGGAGGAAGGCACCATTTAGTATGGAGTCAAGGGATTAGATTAGATGCTAACAACAACGAAGGCATTCCAAAGAGAGGAAAGAGGAAAGCACCATTTAGTAAAGAGTAAATGGATTAGATTAGATGTTAGTTTAAGCTTCCCTAAACGTAATAAAAACATTTCAAAGAGAAAAAAAAGAGGAACGCACCATTTAGTAAGGAGTTATGGGAATGCAGAATCTATGCACAAAGTGAATAGGTATGACAAGTTGAGAAAGAAGTTTGTGAAACAAGAAAAAAATTAAGGATAGTAGTAGGTTCTGAAAAAGAAAACTGCAGTGAACTAGAAAAAAGGTGGTCCGTAATAAAACAAAAAAAAACCTATTCTATTTAAACAAAAAAGAAATTTAAATAAAAAATAATGCCTATATAACCTTTAGCTCGGGATCTCGCACATCCTCCTTTGGGAGCCCTAAATCCCATAGATAAAAAAGTTGTATCCTCCTACAGGGAACGCTCGCAACACAAATTCCTTGTATTGATGGAGTTCATTAACAACTTGGAGAATGTACGTGCAACAGCGCTACCCAGAGACGGTACATGATTTGGGTGTAGGAGAGTAGCTGATGCTCGTGATAATGCAAGTGTCTTCTGTGAGCGAAATTCCTTAACGAAAAATAGGTTTCCGAAAAAATTATTTTTATCTTTTTGATATGGTATTTTACCTCGTTTTCTATTAACTCTGAGGACAAGTTGGGTAAAATACATTATGCTGCGAAATAACACAATAATCTTGACAAGAAATTGCGTTTAATCGGTATTGCTACTCAGAATATACAGCGCTAAACTCAGCATCATTCATTGGAAGCCTACAGGCGCGCAGGCTCTCAGATGTGAACGTGGAGGTAAAATTGTATTTTGATGTTCATTTCGGAAGCTCGAGCGAATAATGCAAAATAATGCAACTCACTTGACAGACGTGAGGTGCAGCGCCGGTCTGCAGAGACAAAAACACTTCATGATTGAAGGATCTCGTCCCAGTTTACTAGACCTCTTTCCGACTCGAGCTTTATTTGTTGACTTGTCGGGGCAGCTCACGAGACTTTTACTTTATATAATAGACAAAACTTCAGCAGATCATGACACAATCTACAATAATTCAGTCTTCGAAGCCTGGAAGGTGCACAAGGATTCATCTCTAAAAAGAACGACCGTACTTTCAGTAGTCTGATAGATTTAAAATCGAGTTCTGTGACCCTAAATTTTACTAAAAGATTCAAAACACACTCTGAGCCCCTCTACATCGGAAAATAAGACTCGAGCTGAAGTTTGTAGCACACTTATGCAAACTACAACTTATGCAAACTGCGACCAGCGAACATACGCAAGCGTGTCTCTCCAAAAGGAAGAAGGGCACTCATGAGTGGAGCCTAAGTTGTCCACGGAGCTCACTTAAGGAAAGTCATCAAGTTTAGTCTGAAAATGCCAAGTTTAGAAGTCGCTCCGCTTCTGCACCCAAACTTTACTCCTTATGGAAATTTGTGCAAAATTATCAATGCAAAGAGAGCGTGGTCACGCTAAATTCGCCTCCCAGTTTTGTGCATCACAACACAGGAAACAGGCATCAGAGAGCTTTTGTGCGATGAGCATCAGTTCTGTAAGCTTTCCAGTTTTAGGAACTAATTTAACATTTCTTCAGTAATTGAACGTAAATTTTGAATAGCCAGCGTAAATTTTGAATATATGTAACCAAAAGAGATCTAGCGTAGACGCCCATTACTTTGAAAGACTTTCGAGGCATATGTTCGCTTTGGGTGATGTTAGAGCGGAAGAGGGAATTTGAAACGCCTTTCGAGAGTATCAGATCTAAAGAGTTTAAACAAAAGACAGCTATTTAAAACTAATAAAAGATATTTCCAACATCTTATCATGGGAGATAAGATTAGATTATTAGTTAGTTTAAGCTTCCCTATCCGTCACAAAGGCGATCCAAAGAGAGGAAGGAGGAAGGCACCATTTAGCTTGAAATTAAGAGAACGCGGAATCTATGCAGAGAGGGCATAGAAACAGTAAGTTGAGAAAGAAGATTCTGAAACAAGATCAAAGCTGAAGAGGGAAGTAGTAGGTGCTGAAAAACAGGACAGCAATGAACCGAAAAAAAGATAGTCCATAACATAACAAAAACATTTTATTTCGACAAAAAAGGCCTACCTAACTCTCAGCTCGGGCCCTCTCATTTTCTCCCTGGGAGCGCTTATTCCCATAGAAACAATAGTTGTATCCCCTTGAAAAGGTTAACATCGGCATCTTTGGGATGCTTTATTTCCAATCAAGCCTGATACATATGATCTTAGCATTGGTTTTTCAAATGTCTTATATAACTAACCCTATATATAGGACACCATGACGGTTCCCCCGTAAAGCCGGTACCCATTTCCGACACCTGGGTTGAGTGGGGTATTGTGCTCGAGCTTTCCCTTATACCCAACGGGGAAAATCTCCGCGCCAGCGCCGGGATACGAACCCGCAACTCCAACATACGAGCCCGATCCCTTAACCACTGTACCACGGAGAGCACCATGGTGAAGGGAATAGATGAAATGATATTCGTATATACCGGTACTTGAAAGCGCAATTTACTTAGTGGTACACAAATGTACCAATACGCAGTCAACATGTTAACTAGAGGGTAATATAAGTTTGTTCTACAATGTACTATATTAGACCTACAGTAGGCGCTGAAGTACTGATGTTCAGAATGCGTCCGTCACTTCTGGACTAGGTTTGGCCAGACAACGTGCTATTTTAAACCATCTCTTCACAATGGTTTTATTAATTCCTGTAATAACTTCCACTTTGAAATCATACATGAAATGATAACTGAAAACTTAGAAACAGAAAATGTAATCACAAAATATTGATGGATCTTATTTAGTCTCCAGGAACTGAGCAAGCTGCTAAGAGCTATTTTCTCCACAGCACGTTGGAACAGCGGCTCATCTCTGGCGCGGCTCCAGCGCAGAGAGGACTGAACTCGTGCGATAATCGAGTGGTCTGCAGCCCCTGTACACATGTCCGGCATCCCTATGCAAACAGCATGCAAATGGAGGTGTTAGATCCATGGCACTTGCTGAACGACACACATCGCTTTTAGAACCAAACATTTAACGAGCTTTCTTTCAGCTACTATCAGACAGAGGCTTTCTCATGCATTATAGATAGAATCTCACTTTATGATACGGATGTTCTACAAATTTTGTAGGCATGAACGGAGCTACGACTTAGCGTTGTTGGTGCTCCAGCCAATTTAAACAATTTATACATTACGGCTACGGAAGATTAACTTGAAAAAACCGCAAAATACAAATAAATTTACTGCACCTTACCAAGCATTTTTATTACATTAAAATAACAAGACGCCCTCAGATCCGACAAAAAAACTTACACCGAAAACTATTCCTTCTCGAAACCTTTCGAAGCCCCATAGGCTCTCTATCCCCAGAGGCTCTCGATGCCCAGAGGCTCTCGATGCCCAGAGGCTCTCGATGCCCAGAGGCTCTCGATGCCCAGATGCTCTCGATGCCCAGAGGCTCTCGATGCCCAGAGGCTCTCGATGCCCAGAGGCTCTCGATGCCAGGAGGCTCTCGATGCCAGGAGGCTCTCGATGCCAGGAGGCTCTCGATGCCAGGAGGCTCTCGATGCCAGGAGGCTCCCGATGCCAGGAGGCTCTCGATGCCAGGAGGCTCTCGATGCCAGGAGGCTCTCGATGCCAGGAGGCTCTCGATGCCAGGAGGCTCTCGATGCCAGGAGGCTCTCGATGCCAGGAAGCTATCGATGCCCAGAGGCTCTCGATGCCCAGAGGCTCTCGATGCCCAGAGGCTCTCGATGCCCAGAGGCTCTCGATGCCCAGAGGCTCTCGATGCCCAGAGGCTCTCGATGCCCAGAGGCTCTCGATGCCCATAGGCTCTCGATGCCCAGAGGCTCTCGATGCCCAGAGGCTCTCGATGCCCAGAGGCTCTCGATGCCCAGAGGCTCTCGATGCCCAGAGGCTCTCGATGCCCAGAGGCTCTCGATGCCCAGAGTCTCTCGATGCCCAGAGGCTCTCGATGCCCAGAGGCTCTCGATGCCCAGAGGCTCTCGATGCCCAGAGGCTCTCGATGCCCAGAGGCTCTCAATGCCCAGAGGCTCTCGATGCCCAGAGGCTCTCAATGCCCAGAGGCTCTCAATGCCCAGAGGCTCTCAATCCTCAAAGGCTCTTAAAGCTCTCAACCCTAAAAGAATTTGAAGTACTTGACTTCAAAAGCTCTTAAAGCCCTCGATACCAAAATCTCTCTACGCTCCCAACCCCTAAAGCTGATACTCTCGACATGATAAGCCCGAGCTTTAACACCAAAAGCTACCAGTGCTCTTGACCCTAAATGATCTCACAGCTCTTGGCCCTAAAAGGCTAAACATAAATGTCTTGACCCCAGAGGCATTTGATCCCACGTGCTCATGATCCCTGTTTGTTCCTGCGATCACGAGGGCTCGGGTGTTGGAGGGCTCTTTCCCATCAGCGATGGAGTGTCGTGCAGTGTGTGTTCATTGCCTCCGTGCTGAGTGCTCTGCATGCCGCCGTGTGTGCTGAACTGCGCCTGATGCGCTGGTCAACTGTGCCTGATGCGCTGGTCAACTGTGCCTGATGCGCTGGTCAACTGTGCCTGATGCGCTGGTCAACTGTGCCTGATGCGCTGGTCAACTGTGCCTGATGCGCTGGTCAACTGTGCCTGATGCGCTGGTCAACTGTGCCTGATGCGCTGGTCAACTGTGCCTGATGCGCTGGTCAACTGTGCCTGATGCGCTGGTCAACTGTGCCTGATGCGCTGGTCAACTGTGCCTGATGCGCTGGTCAACTGTGCTTGATGCGCTGGTCAACTGTGCTTGATGTGCTGGTCAACTGTGCCTGATGCGCTGGTCAACTGTGCCTGATGAGCTGGTCAACTGTGCCTGATGCGCTGGTCAACTGTGCCTCATCTGCTGCAACTCTTATTTGGAAATTATAAGCATTTCAAGCAACAAGACTTGCTACAAGTGTTCTGATGAAAATAGTTACAGGTCTGGCAAAAAAACTGCTAAAGCTTTGATAAAAAAAACTGCTCCAGGTCTCTCAAAAAAATGTTACATGTCCCGCAAAAGAATGTTAAGTTCGATGCGCTACACCTTGCCATGGAATTGCTACATCTCTCACGAAAAAAAATGCTGCAGGTCTGGGAGAAACGGGTTACAACAGCTCTCACCGCAAAAAAATTCTACACCTCTGGAAAGTAAAAAAATGCTTCTACTGGTTACCAAAAATTGCAACAGATCTGGCAACAAACAGGTGCCGCAGTTTTCAATATAGAAGTTGCTATAGCTATCGGAACAAAATTCGTGTACCAGTCACCGTTCCCGAATGACCAGGTGGAGTTGTAAGTAGACAAGAAGGCGAGCAGCGATTGCTGGCTTCTCAGGCTGATGAGAGGTGAGCTGACTGCGTGCGAGCCGTTGCGATGCAAGCTGCGCTCGGGATGTACTTTCACTCAATTTTGCCAGTCGCGCATTAATTAAACAGGGTGCCAGTACAAAATAATCTTACAAACTACACTTTTTTTTCATTAGAGTTGGACTTCTTGCTTCGCGCCATCTTACTTTGCGCGCTTCTTATTCCACGCTAAATATTTTATCTAGACACATCCCAATTTCAGATGAGACATCTTAATTTACGCAATATGGCACTACGGTTTTCATTTGTCTCTCGGAAAATATTACCACGTGTCACACTTTAGATTAATAGTGACCGGTAGATTTTTGTTATTACAGCCTCTGTCTCATCTGTGATTTATGTTCACCTAAAATGGCACGCACAATGAAAATGAGAAATTGCAGCAAAACTGTAATAAAGGAATTAAAAATAACAAAAAAAGCACTGAAATGGATAAATACATTCTAGTTCAGTTAAAGCGTAGAAAAAGAGAGATGGAAATTGCAAGAGATAAGAACTTACCCGCATCAGCAGTGTTTTTTTTTTTAAATAATGAGGACATACTGAAAGAATGTGTTACAAGTGTTTCAGCAAAAGCAGCAAATAATGTTTTTCTCCCACGTCGTTCACTTGTTCATAAAACAGAAATACTTTTATACACTTGGATACAAGACCAATGAAGGAAATGTGTTCCGTTGGATGGTAATATATGATTCAGATTAAAGCAAAATCACTCTTATTATTATTATTATATAAGAAAGTTTTAGCCTCCCTTAACCACGACAAAGATGTTCCAAGAGAGGAAAAAGGAAGGCACCATTTAGTATGGAGTTGAGGGAACGTGGAATCTATGCACAAGGTGCACAGAAACAGTAAGCTAGGAAAGAAGTTCATGAAACAAGAAAAAAGTTGAAGAAGAAAGTAGGAGGTGCTGAAAAACAGGACAGCAGTGAACCGAAAAAAGGTGGTCCGTAACAAAACAAAAACCTATTTTATTACAACAAAAGGAAGCCTACCTAACCTTTAGCTTGGGCCCACACATGGTTCCCCTGGGAGCGCAAATTCCCATAGATACAATAGTTGTTTCCCCCTGAGGGGAGCAAAATCACTCTTTGAAGATCTAAAATCGCAAATTGAAGATCTAATGAGCAGAAATTCAACATTCAGCGCTGGTTTGAAAATGGTTTGATAAATTTAACACGATCACTGCGTATTGGGCCACATGTGTACCATACGGTAACTTGCTCATTCAAGTACCGGTGTAAATAAACGACATCTTATCTGTTTCACGAACTTTTTAAAATATAACTTATCACACATCGGGAAATGCTATCATGCAATTGTATTTTCATATTTCTTAGAGAAGGATGAAATTGTATTCGAGCACAAAGTCGATTTCCCAGTCGATTGTACTAGTTACAAACTAACCAAACCAACCGTTAACAACCGTGGAAACGCAGTGAACGTGTTAATAAGAGATTCCAGCTAGAACAGATTACAAAGTGATGCTGCCAGTACAGACAATCAAGCGGTACCTGATTTTGTAGGCATTTTCAAGAGTAACGGGTCTGACATGCATTTTTCTCCGAAACAAATTTGTAAGAATACTGACGGGACGAGCTTACTTTAAAGGAGAATACTATACGTAAACACTTCATCCTTAAATAGACACTGCATCCTATCACCAAATACCTATTTTATATATTTTTTTATTTTTTAACAATTATTAATGTGTTTCTTTGCATTGTTCATTATGTATAGCACGCATGAATGTAAGTTTTAATTTTCTTACACTCGTTGGCTTTTCTCAGATTTTTTCACAGTGTTCCAACGTACACCAATTAACAGAGTTATCATTAAAATTTAAATGAAATGCAATTTTTTATAGCAAATGATAAACATCGAACAATCAAATTTGCGTTGCTTCCGACTTCCGGTATCTCTTTCAGAACCTATCTTGCGCAAAGTCATAAATTCTACTGTATCCTTGGTCAATGCTTCAATAAGGAAGAATCCACGCATCAACATATTTGCCTCTCTGAACACAATTCGCATGTTGAGAAAAACTTAGACCCCAACTCAATCTACTGATTCACATCAATTGATTGATCCACATCAATTCACTGATCCATATCAAATGATTGATCCACATCAATTCACTGATTGAAATCAATTGACTGATTCACATCAATTGATTGATCCACATTAATTCACTGATTCACATCAATTGATTGATCCACATCAATTCACTGATCCGTGTCAATTCACTGCATCCATGCAGGGAAAAAACATCCGGTATTTAAAGATCTGGTAGCTAAGTAAAGTACTCCGCTCAACACCTTTACCCGTACTACATCTGAGCGAGGCATGCCCGTACGGCGGCCGTCCCTTCAAAGGAAGAGAGAAGCCGATACGTCGCATCTCGAGCTGAAGCGATAAGGGAAGTGCCCAACAAATATTCTCCCATGCTTGTGCTCATGCTGCACGAAAAGCCAGTCATGGAAATAAGCTGCAAGGCGTAAAATATAAGCTCAGTATTTTCAAACTAACGGGCTTGACTCCCACACAAACACGCGCTCACGAAAGCAAGTCTCTGAGAGAAAGTACTCATAAATGCGCCGAAAAATTAGCATTCGAGCACGGAAAACCCGGCTTCTTCTCTACCTCCTATCCCCCATAAAAGCCGTATTCTGTGAGAGAGAGTATAAAGAAGCGTGCTAATAACACAGGGTGTTCCCCCCACGCAAGCATGCTCTCGCCGCCAAGAAAGCCAGCGTAAGTGAAGAAATGTCAGCAACACCCAAAATGCCATGCAGCTCAGCCATACAGCAGGGCCAAAAAACTACGAACTCTCACATTAAATGGGTAATGAATGCGTTTCTGATACACTCTTCCTGCCAATAATGGAAACCGCTGGTAAATAGTTTTAAAAATTATAGAGTTATTAGCTCTTAGTTTCAAAATGTGCGTTTTTGTAGCTCCCCTTGTGTAGGGACTGCAAGATAGCTATTCAAAATAAAACGTTCATTGAATACATCAGACGTTCAATTTACGTGGTCAATTATGGACCTGAAAATGCACGAATTATTTCCGTTGGAAATAAAAGCTCATATTGTATTTTGGCACAGCTCTGTGATGAACTAAGTTGCTTGTCTAATAAATGACTGTAGCATACTGATAGGTAAGCCCTAGTGAAATATGTTGTTAAAGTTAGGAATCAAATACTCTGAGAACAACTCTGCGCTGAATTTCGTTTGGCCAAAATACAATCAGATGCGCATTGAAATACCTGGAACAACATAAAGACTACCCACAGTAAATTGGATATTTTGAAATCCTAGAAATATTCAGGACGCTGCTTATTCAATAGTTTTATTAGAACTTTTGTGAGGTAAAATTTTGGGTTTGTGAGTTGTGAATGACCCATCTGGTAAAAATCAAATAAAGCTCAGTAATGTACCAATATTGTAAAAATTGCTCTCAGCAAACAGCATTAAAACGGCATCTCCTGTTCTTAAAAGAACCAAATTATCGCAGAAGCCCCACTGAAAAAATAATAAACATCAACCCTCAAACAAACACTTGATACTGAATTGTCCATTTAAGATTTCATGCGCTCCTTAATCTAATCAGTTTCATGCTTAATGAACCTCTTCTTAGTGTGATACTAGACCCAACATATGGGAGATAGCGGCAATTACTGTTAGCTTATTCGGGGCATTATGTCAGTGTACCCGTCTGTTTTCGGGAAAATTCTTTGGTAACTTTTTAGCGCTGAAAATTGGAAGCTGAGGCTCGGTGCGACGCAATGCCTGGGTGCCGCCAATGAGGCCAGGAGATACGAACGTCTTGGCTTATGCAGTCGACAAGTTAAAGATGCCGGTCCAATTCGAGGGCCCTCGCCTGCATCTCTTCGCCGATTCAATGCCCAGACCTGCTTTTGTGTCAGGACTGTGTCGCCTCAACCGGCACCTGAGCCGACGCCTCCATATTCTGAATAAACAATCGAGTTTCATTGGAACAACCGAAACTCGTTTTCATTCACATGAGTTGAGGTTCGCAAAAGATGATGTTGGATCGGGTGCAGTTTTCTCGAGACGTACAGTGTTTCGCCGGGAGGTGAAAATGGAATAGAAAAATCGGAAAGCTTTTAGATCTCGCATGTGTTTCTTTATTTCATCCCTAAGAAATCAGAGGTTTTTCCTGCGGATGCTTTTATGACCCACCAGAATTTCGTCTGACGTATATGACGCTTTTACGTCGAAGTGCAAATATCGCTTTGTTACTCATCTCTAGTTCAAAAAGAAATCCGCAAAAGAAATCTCGCTCCCTGAAATCCGCAATCAGACTACGGTTTTAAGCTTATAGCACCATTCGGACAAGCAAAAAATTACCTAAATAGAATTTGCTATCAATAACAGTGATTAACTTTAGAAGCTTAGCTATATTCCCTAGCAGTCAATACACAAGATAATTACTTCAGAACTCTGAAGATTGAGATTTAGTGACCCTGCAAAGCATAAAATTACGATGCTCTGCCTGGTTAAGTTCACTACGGACTCCAGAAACGTGCAACGTGCAGGCTTTTTAAGAAGGTGAAAATGTAAGCGAGAAAATAGTAAGAATTACTCGTACAAACAAGTCGAAAATATTCAAGTAAAAGCACTGCTGCAAAATGTCGTAACTCATAAAGCTTGCAGGAGAGGAGAGAATCAATGAATGGCGAAAAAGAGAACCCTTCGATTGTATTGTAATTCATTGTATAACTAAGAAGTGTACTCTAACCACAAATTGAGAAACTTGTCGGCTTTCCTGCTTACGACAGAGGATCAAAATTCATAAGCATATCGCACTCATAAAAATGAAATTAATTACGCTAAGATGAACAGAAATGAGAAGCTCAAGAGCGTACTCTACAAGACCAGAGTTTGCCCGAAACCCAAGACACTTTACTTGCGAAAAGTAATTACAGGGTGAGAATATTATACCCAGCGGCAGCGCGGCTGGAGATTTTTTAGCGGAACTAAAATGCTGAGAGATGTTTCTTGAAGAAAAGCTGCTCCCGAGGTCTTGACACCCCCACGCCATGCCCCACGCCTGTGTGTACAGGTCCTCCATAAATGAAACTCACTTTCAGGATCACTGCGAGTGGCTGGAGTACGCCATGAGAAGCCGTGAGGGGCCATATACACTTGAATACATGACCAACACATAAAAATCTCTTGGATGGCCGCAGCAACGCATGAAAAATGTCTATTTTTTTATTAAATCAAAAATTTAAAACAATAAAAATATAGGATCTGTACTTGGTTATAGGAGCAATAGGATGTAGTGTTTACCCACACATTTCTTACACATTTACACATGTTTGCTTCACGGCATCTTCACAGCTGAACATCATGCGAGGCCTCGGCAACGATGTGCCTCTCACTGCTTGGTAAATTTCTTGCAGTAAACAATTAATGCATTAATTAGACGCATGAAGATCTGTTGTGAAGGATCATATGATCTTTTTCTCCACTCGACAGGACTAAATTTTGAAATTTGTTAAAAAAAAATCGTTTTCTACATTGCCAATCCTAATGATTCTTTATTGGAAAAAAGATCGTGCTGCAGAACAAGGCGTGACCACAAATGTTATCGTCAAGTGCTAAAACACAAAAGTGCGCCAGCTAAAAGTGTAATGAACGTTTGCCTCACGAGTATGAGTTGAACCCAACGTACATTGTGCAATTCTTTCGGTTAATCATGGGTAGTGTTCTATTCAGGCCATAAAAAAGCGTTGAAACTCTTTCCCCGCCAGAAATATTTAGCACAGAGCTACCAAAATAAAATTGCAGCAGCTTTCGCAACAGAGCTTGTGCCAGTGTTCGACCCCTAAATTCGCATCTCGAACCGTCACTCAATGTGAGTGCGCGGAGACAATACAGCATATATTAGCTGCTGATGCGAAATAAATTTTACGACGACGTACTAATCAGCATAGAAACTGCAAAACGCGATGTAAGATTTTCCATTAATATAGCAGACAGCTTCAGTTCTGTACGAACAACTAGGGTGCACCAGAACATGCAGAAGTTGGTAACAAGACATTGGGAGCAGCAGGAGCGGCTGCAGCGTAATGCGAGCACTGTGATGCGCAAAGTTCGCCTCAAAACTTGGTGCTGGCAAGCAGCTGCTGCTGCTGGCCTGCGCAGCGCGTGGCGGACTTGGTGTGGTTGTTCAAGTCGCCGGCGCCTTCATTTGAAAGCTTGCTGGTCGTTACGACTGCAATACCCGGCCTGGTGCTTCATTAGGGCAAGCCTCCACTCTGCTACGAAAGCAGTAGCAGCAACAGATGCAGCGGCTACAACAGCACCGACAATAACAGGAGCAGCGAAAAGTATAATTTTCTTACGCAACTCTCCCATGGAAAGAAAATATCGCGCATTTGTACTCAAGGGCAGTCGGATCTATCGCACTCGGCGCGCTAGTTCAGGCAGAGCTGCTCATCAGCTGGGGTGGCGTCACCTGTGTTGAATTATTGGAAGTAACTGCTAATTCTAACAGCACGGATAGCAGCTTTACAATTGAGTGAGACAAGCTATTTAATGCTGAAGAAATTAATTTTATAGTTTACGCTCAATCCGAAGAGTTACGAGTTTTATGTTATGTCTTACTCTCGATGATAAGACGCTTTTCAAAGGCGCAACAAACAATATTGGGCTACAAATGCACAAATCGAAGTGTAATGAGATCTCGAAGACCAATTGGTGGAAAAAATATCGGGTATAATACACTCAGCCGTCATACACTCTCCCTCAGGCCAGAAAACAGTGGCCTGCAATTGCACTGAACGTCGATGAATAAATGAGGATAATTTCACTCATTTGAACCACCCAGGGCGCCGCGAAAACTACTTCATCTCATCTTGAACTCGCTCAACGTCATTAAAGCTTACAGCTAAACGAATGAAGAGTTAATTTGCACCTAACGTCATCAATGCAATAGTCCTTGTTGTAGCTGGGTTCTCCGATAGCCGCAAACTAAAATCTCCCTCGTGAGAACTCAGCCAGAACTGCCCGAGCTCTGCAGGAGGACTTTTTATGATTGCGTTCAGTTCCCAACCTCATTGTCTGGAGCACGTAACACCATTCAATCCGAAGGAAACTTATGGGGAATAATTTAAGAGTAACACATTACTCTTGAGCTCGGTTTTCAACACTGAATAAATAGATTCTATCAATGTTCTATCAATGTCTTCTATCTATAGTTGCTGTGCACACTGCGCTACCAATGCGCTGTGCACACTGCACTACCAACGCGCAGTGCACACTGTACTACCAATACGCCGTGCACACTGCTCTACCAATGCGCTGTGCACACTTCACTAATGATGCACTACGAGCCACAATGAAAAACACTGAAAAATCCACTTGTCCATGCGAGGCACGTGACGATTTCGCGCTCTACACCAACTCAGCTAGCCGATGTAATATTAAACAGTTCTACCTTCCATCAAAAGGTGAGTTAAATTCTTCGCTGTCATATTTAATAACGAATGAAGACAATTTCCGTTTTAGTGAAAGGTATCAAAGGATATTAAACGGAAATGTTCTGCGTTGAAAATAGCGCGGATAAAATATCGATTAGAATAAAATATCAGTCGGTATAAAATAATAGTGGGAATATTGCTTCGAGCACAATGCTCGAGTCCACAAGACGTAACGTAGAGTTAAAAATCACCGTCGGAATACATTACTGAAATTAAAATCGTTCGTGTACAATTAGAGTGTCTGAGTTTCTAAACAGGTTGACTGCGATGAATTAAACTGATGAAAATATTCAACTCAATATTCAATTCAAATTCAGAGTCAAAAGTTGTTAGCAACTTATTAAATACCTGACATTATGTTCATCTATTAAATACGATTAATTTTGAACGATTTGAAAAGTTTCAAAAGTTCCATCAATTGGTCGTTTCGCAGCAAGAAGAACTTAAGCCCGACCCATGCAAGTGTTGACGCAAGTTACGCTGGTAGCACTGCTGCTCCACACCGGCACCGCACGCGCTGCTGCAGCTCTTGTTTTCCCTTCCTTCTTGGAATTGCGCCGGCATTTTTGAAGCCTTCGGCACCCAAACTCGTGTTGCGCTAAAACAAGCACTTGATTGCCGGCGTATCTCAGAAAATTGCGTTTCCTAAATTAGTTGGCGGCACTTTTGACAAAAGTGTTTGCTGAACTTGAATTTCTTCTGCAGCAAAAGCTCTCTGTAGCTTTGCCCAGACGGCAGCTGTCCGGCCATACGTGACAACGCGACGAAATGTGTTCCAAATTTCGCGCAAGCAATTCTGAAGAAAATATCTGCTGACGTAGCATATTTCTACAAAATAAAATAGTTAGTGGTGACCTGAAGATGACTTTTTTTTAATGCAATGACCCCCGACTACCAATTCTGTCCAGATATTTTTATTTTTTTGACTGATAATTAATATGAAACAATTTTCTGTAGTGACCGGTGTTCGCATTGGTGATATTATATCTCTTCACTAACAAATATTACACCGTATATAATTTGCAAAAGAGAGCGATCTAAACCCGGATAATCAAAAATCTACTAATCTAACCTAATCATACCCTGCGTGTGTTTATTTATTTTTATATTTGCTAAGTGTTTGCTTTTTCCGTCTCTCTGTCGAGCTCATAAGGATGCTTAATGACCGTATCTGTGATACGAGTTTCACCAGAGCAGAAGTGCAGGAATATTTTTATAGCAGGCAATTAGGATGGAAATATTTGTTTGTTATCATCAACTCGAAAATTTACGCAAGGAAAATATTGAATTCCTTCATTTTCGACAGGCTGTGTACACTAGCATTTTAATAATGTCCTCCACACGCGAGGACTTAGAAGCCTTTCATTTGCTTTAAGAAAGACAGGTAATGACGAAGTTGTGCTAGAGCCTTTAAGGGCAGTTGTGGACAATAACGACTTAGCTCAAAGTTATCGGACGCAGTCACGTCATATTATTTAATTTACTAGTTTGTGAGTTTAACAATTCTAAGCGTTTCGGACACGATTTATAAGTGAAACATTACTGAGCAATTATTTTATCGAGACGATTTTCGAATTGAACATTTCTAAGCCTAAGCTTTTGTGGACACGATGAGATTAGGGCAAATTTTCAGTCCGATCATGCCTCCCAAAAAAACAAAAAAGGCATTTCCATGAGAGGAATGAGGGAGGTACAATTCAAAATAGATGAAATGGAACGGGGCATTTATGGCCGAGGCTTGTCTCCATACCCTGTGCATAAAGAAAAAAAAATTAAATGAATTTCATAAAGAAAGAAGTGAAGAAAGTAATTAATGCTGATCAAAAGAGCCTCACGAAATTGAAAAAAACGGTCCGTGATGCAAGCAAAGACCTATTTTACTTCAACAGAATGAACACTTACATAACCTTCAGCTGGGGACTTCACATAATCCCCCAAGAGAGCTAATTCACATAGATACAGCAGTTGAGTTTCCGTGAAGGAATATTATTATTCTTCTAAAGAATTCCACGTTAGCTGAAAAAAAAGACTCACTGTTTCCTATCTGGCCAAATTCGAAAGCGGTTGTGGCCAATAACGACTTAGGCTGAAGTTATCGGACGCAGTCAAGTCACTTAAGGACGCTCGACGATCTCAGGCCGCACGCAGCCTTGTTTCCAGCTCGCATTTTTGGTCGAACCGAACCAAATAAAACCAAGATTCTGGTCTTAGATTTGAGGGCTTTTGCAAACCTCGAGGTGGAAGCAGAGCTACTGGCAATAGCTGGGACTGGAACATAGGCTGGACACGTGGCAGTGAGTCGAGCTGCACGTGTAACAGCGAGTAGAGCTGCACGCGTAACAGCGAGTAGAGCTGCACGCGTAACAGCGAGTAGAGCTGCACGCGTAGCAGCGAGTAGAGCTGCACGCGTAGCAGTGAGTAGAGCTGCACGCGTAGCAGTGAGTCGAGCTGGACGCGTGGCAGTGAGTCGAGCTGGACGCGTGGCAGTGAGTCGAGCTGGACGCGTTGCAGTGAGTCGAGCTGGACGCGTGGCAGTGAGTCGAGCTGGACGCGTGGCAGTGAGTCGAGCTGGACGCGTGGCAGTGAGTCGAGCTGGACGCGTGGCAGTGAGTCGAGCTGGACGCGTGGCAGTGAGTCGAGCTGGACGCGTGGCAGTGAGTCGAGCTGGACGCGTAGCAGTGAGTCGAGCTGGACGCGTAGCAGTGAGTCGAGCTGGACGCGTAGCAGTGAGTCGAGCTGGACGCGTGGCAGTGAGTCGAGCTGGACGCGTAGCAGTGAGTCGAGCTGGACGCGTAGCAGTGAGTCGAGCTGGACGCGTAGCAGTGAGTCGAGCTGGACGCGTAGCAGTGAGTCGAGCTGGACGCGTAGCAGTGAGTCGAGCTGGACGCGTAGCAGTGAGTCGAGCTGGACGCGTAGCAGTGAGTCGAGCTGGACGCGTAGCAGTGAGTCGAGCTGGACGCGTGGCAGTGAGTCGAGCTGGACGCGTAGCAGTGAGTCGAGCTGGACGCGTAGCAGTGAGTCGAGCTGGACGCGTAGCAGTGAGTCGAGTTGGACGCGTAGCAGTGAGTCGAGCTGGACGCGTAGCAGTGAGTCGAGCTGGACGCGTAGCAGTGAGTCGAGCTGGACGCGTAGCAGTGAGTCGAGCTGGACGCGTAGCAGTGAGTCGAGCTGGACGCGTAGCAGTGAGTCGAGCTGGACGCGTGGCAGTGAGTCGAGCTGGACGCGTAGCAGTGAGTCGAGCTGGACGCGTAGCAGTGAGTCGAGCTGGACGCGTAGCAGTGAGTCGAGCTGGACGCGTGGCAGTGAGTCGAGCTGGACGCGTGGCAGTGAGTCGAGCTGGACGCGTAGCAGTGAGTCGAGCTGGACGCGTGGCAGTGAGTCGAGCTGGACGCGTAGCAGTGAGTCGAGCTGGACGCGTAGCAGTGAGTCGAGCTGGACGCGTAGCAGTGAGTCGAGCTGGACGCGTGGCAGTGAGTCGAGCTGGACGCGTAGCAGTGAGTCGAGCTGGACGCGTAGCAGTGAGTCGAGCTGGACGCGTAGCAGTGAGTCGAGTTGGACGCGTAGCAGTGAGTCGAGCTGGACGCGTAGCAGTGAGTCGAGCTGGACGCGTAGCAGTGAGTCGAGCTGGACGCGTGGCAGTGAGTCGAGCTGGACGCGTAGCAGTGAGTCGAGCTGGACGCGTAGCAGTGAGTCGAGCTGGACGCGTAGCAGTGAGTCGAGCTGGACGCGTAGCAGTGAGTCGAGCTGGACGCGTAGCAGTGAGTCGAGCTGGACGCGTAGCAGTGAGTCGAATTTTCATTTAGAACACTTAAGTTCGAATTCGTCATTTCCAAATGTATTATTTAGCACAATGAAATCACATGCATACCATGTTGATCCAGTCAAATCACTTTTGTCACTAAGTCAAGTTACTTTTGCCTGAGGTAACTTTTGGTGTTCGTTAAATCACTAAGATGACACCATCAAAATATGAAGGCGTGAATGAAAACAGTGAATGCTTCTTAGAAAAGTCGTTCAATAGACCAGTCTGAACAAAATATACCACACGTCGATAGGGCCACGATTCACGATTGTTTTCGCGTAGGCGATGGCGTAAAAAATTTCTTAGACGAGCCATTTCCTCCGAAGGAATGAGGTCCAAAATGAGGTTTAAAATCTGGTTTAGATTTTAAGCAATTTTCGATCTCTAAAACTACAACAAAGGTGTCAAAAGAAGGGATTATGGCGCCATTTAGTCGTGAGCCGAGAGAACATGAAATCTATGCACAAGGTGCGTTCTCACTGAAGAACCCTTCCGCATAGAAACAGGAAGTTCAGAAAAAGGTAATTAGGTAAAAATTGAGAAAAAAACAGAGGTGCTGAAAAACAAGAGAGGCAGTGAACCTAAAAAAAGATGATCCTCAAAAAAACAGAAATCATATTTTATCTCAACAAATAGAAGGCCTGCGTTATACAGACTGTATATATCCCCCTATGAGTGCTAATGTCCATAGATAAAATAGTCATATCTCCGCGAGGGAACCCATTGGTGGTCACACAGGGGAAGTTTCAAATTGCAGATGACCCACAGGTGGTAATGAGCTAAACTTTACATGCGCTCGATAATAATAAGATGGAATGAAACTACGACTTGCGATTTGTTCACATTAACGTTGAAAATTCAAATTGAGCGTAATAGATTAGATTAGATTATTAGTTAGTTTAAGCCTCCCTATCCGCAACAAAGGCTATCCAAAGAGAGGAAGGAAGAAGGCACCATTTAGTATGGAGTTAAGGAAACACGTAATCTATGCAGAAAGGGCACAGAAACAGAAAGCTAAGAACAAGAAAAAGTTGAAGAAGAAAGTAGTAGGTGCTGAAAAACAGGACAGCAGTGAACCGAAAAAAGATGGTCCGTAACAAAACAAAAACCTATTTTATTACAACAAAAAGGAAGCCTACCTAACCTTTAGCTCGGGCCCTCACATGGTCCCCCTGGGAGCGCTAATTCCCATAGATACAATAGTTGTATCCCCCTGAGGGGGTTGGGCGTAATATGAACTCCAGTTTACCCCACTACAAACACCTCGGTAAAACGTTGACAGCGTCGTGAACTATATATAGTACGTTACTAAATAGCCACATTATACATACAGCGATCTCTGCAGTCGCAGGCAGCGAGCTAAGCGTACCGCCTGAACTACAAATCAGCGAAGTTTCATTCCTTGCTAACTGTTGCCCTCGCCTGGGGCTGATTTCAACAATGGCGAATAGATTATATGTTAGTGTAAGCCTCCCTGGCTGCTAAAAATGAGGGTTTGAAGAGAGGAAGGAGAAAGGCGCCATTTAGTATGGAGATAAGGGACCACGGAATCTATGCAGAAGAGGCGTAGAAACAAAGTCAAGAAAGAAGTTCATAAAACAAGATGAAAACTTGAAGAAGAAAATAGTAGGTGCTGAAAAACAGGACAGCAGTGAACCGAAAAAGGCGGTCCTAAACGTAACAAAAAACGTTTTATTTCAACACAAAAGAAAGCCTGCCTAACTCTCAGCTCAGGCTCACACTCATTTTCCGCCTGGGAGCGCTAATTCCCATAGATACAACAGTTGTATCCGCCTCAGGAGTGTATCAATTACGAATATTGAATTCTACCAGCATCATTTTCAGCTCACGGGTAATTTGAATAAATGTTAATGCTTGCTATGCCGGTGTCATTTGCAAAGATTTACTGGCAAAAACCTTGAAAATTCCTTACAACGAAAGGGTTTCAGATCAAAATAAATGGAACAGTGCAATTCCAGATGAAAATTTCGCTGGTAACTAGCAGTAACGCTAGAAGCATGCACGAGCAGCAACTTCAACACACTGAAAGCAGTGTGGTGATCCATTTAGAACAGAAGTCTTTAAGCGATAGTGCACATAAGTGCGGCCACTTTCCATCAAGTAGCTCCTCTAAACTTTTGAATTGTTCTGTTTAAGGTCACAAGACAAAATTTAGTATCATTAATAATATCTAAACAATCAAGAGTTATTTACAGTATTGTTTACCATCGCTCACCCCAAATTTCAGGTATTTAGAAACAATAGGCAGACAAGACTTATAATAAATGAAAAACAGCCAATAATAATTAAACACCAAACGTTGCAATTTACTATCAAAAATTTCAGCGGCTGAAAATAGCGAGTTGTTAAAAAAATCAGAACTAACCCTTGCCTGCAAATTATGAAAGAAAAAACATCAACTGGAGGCAAGGCTTCGCACGAGCAATTAATTCTAGTGTTAACCAGGTGAAAATAATCGCCTGCTTCTAAATTAAGGGCCAATAAAATGCAGAAGAAGCGGTGTTCCTGTAAAATTGCGCGGTTAATTCCTAAGCCTGGGTGAAATATTAAATCTCGAATGTCCTGAACAAATGTATGCATATTGGCTGCAGCAATAGTGCTGCAGTATTTTGTGAAGTGAAGCCTCGGAGCTTCAACGTGGTGCTTTGTCCTCACTGTTTAGATTGAATAAGGAATGAACAATTCCGTAGTGTAATATCTCAGTAGGCAGTATCTCTTACATCTCGATGCGTGCTCGTAGGCATGGTGACGACAGAGTAGTGGTTTAAGATTTGGTAGCATGTATCATACATCAAAGAGGTAAAATTAAGTTAACTCTAATCCATCGTTTTTTCTCATGAAACAAAGCTAAGCAGGCATGGGAAAATTTCAAGAGATTTGCAGTAATACTTCTCTGTGCAATGAACAAGCATATCAAATATATAGTTTTCCTTCACCCATTTTCGATTCGACAGAAAATAAAGGATAGTCGAGCTTGTTTTAGCCCGACGTTACTCCGTGCCATCCGATTGAGCAATTAATGAAGAAGATTTTTCACTAACTCATTTTCTTACAATAGCAGTAGGCTTGCTGTATTTATTTTATCACTCAGGTATATCAGTTACATCAGATTATTTGCACTATTTTATTTCTATATCAACCCTACTTCTGACAAGATAGTCATAAATATTCAGATACAACAAAATTCTGTCATAGTTCATCACAGAAACGGAAAAACTCTCTAAATCAGGAATTTTTATTTTAAAATCTGCCTACCTACAATTTTTGTCTTCCACGGGCTGCGCAGGTCCTTACAACAACAAATTCCGTATTTTATCATGAATACATCAGAAACGCATGTTTCATTTGCCTATAAAATACACACGGAAAGGTCCCCATGTTTTACTTATCATATTACGTAACTTTTGACCCCTCACACACTATATCATAAAAGTTCTTTTGAAAATTAGACACTGAGCTAAGACCTTTAGATTCTATTTAAAACTATCAGCATCTTCCGACCACTAGCATGACGTCATTGCGTTGCTGCCCCGCCTAGAGGCAGGAGTAAATATGTAAAAGCCATTGGTTGTGCTGACCTGCTTGTCTGCTGCGTGGTGGCCTGCTCTGGTGCGTTCCTACAGGTGCTGTATTACTCGTATATCGGTGAAGTTTTCGTGAGTTCAAATAAAAAAAATACGACCAATAAGTGAGCCGCCCAATGAATGTATGAACCACTCAACTAAGCAATGAACCACTCAATTAAGCCATGAACCACTCCATTAAGCAATGAACCACTCAATTAAGCCATGAACCACTCCATTAAGCCATGAACCACTCCATTAAGCAATGAACCACTCCATTAAGCAATGAACTACTCCATTAAGCAATGAACCACTCAGTTAAGCAATGAACCACTCAATTAAGCAATGAACCACTCAATTAAGCAATGAACCACTCCATTAAGCAATGAACCACTCCATTAAGCAATGAACCACTCCATTAAGCAATGAACCACTCCATTAAGCAATGAACCACTCCATTAAGCAATGAACCACTCCATTAAGCAATGAACCACTCCATTAGGCAATGAACCACTCCATTAAGCAATGAACCACTCCATTAAGCAATGAACCACTCCATTAAGCAATGAACCACTCCATTAAGCAATGAACCACTCCATTAAGCAATGAACCACTCCATTAAGCAATGAACCACTGCATTAAGCAATGAACCACTGCATTAAGCAATGAACCACTCCATTAAGCAATGAACCACTCCATTAAGCAATGAACCACTCAATTAGGCAATGAATCACTCCATTAAGCAATGAACCACTCCATTAAGCAATGAACCACTCCATTAAGCAATGAACCACTCCATTAAGCAATGAACCACTGCATTAAGCAATGAACCACTCCATTAAGCAATGAACCACTCCATTAAGCAATGAACCACTCCATTAAGCAATGAACCACTCCATTAAGCAATGAACCACTCCATTAGGCGATGAACCACTGCATTAAGCAATGAACCACTCCATTAAGCAATGAACCACTCCATTAAGCAATGAACCACTCCATTAAGCAATGAACCACTCCATTAAGCAATGAACCACTCAATTAAGCAATGAATCACTCCATTGAGCAATGAACCACTGCATTAAGCAATGAACCAATCCATTAAGCAATGAACCACTGCATTAAGCAATGAACCAATCCATTAAGCAATGAACCACTCCATTAAGCAATGAACCACTCCATTAAGCAATGAACCACTCCATTAAGCAATGAACCACTCAATTGAGCAATGAACTTCGCACAAAATAAGAGAACTGCGCACGAAATGAGTAAATTGTGCACGAAATGAGTAAACTGCTCACGAAATGAGTAAACTGCGCACGAAATGAATGAACTGCGCACGAAATGAATGAACTGCGCAAGAAATGAGTAAACTGCGCACGAAATGAGTAAACTGCGCACGAAATGAGTAAACTGCTCACGAAATGAGTAAACTGCGCAAGAAATGAGTAAACTGCGCAAGAAATGAGTAAACTGCGCACGAAATGAGTAAACTGCGCACGAAATGAGTAAACTGCGCACGAAATGAGTAAACTGCGCAAGAAATGAGTAAACTGCGCACGAAATGAGTAAACTGCGCAAGAAATGAGTAAACTGCGCACGAAATGAGTAAACTGCGCAAGAAATGAGTAAACTGCGCACGAAATGAGTAAACTGCGCACGAAATGAGTAAACTGCGCAAGAAATGAGTAAACTGCGCAAGAAATGAGTAAACTGCGCACGAAATGAGTAAACTGCGCACGAAATGAGTAAACTGCGCACGAAATGAGTAAACTGCGCAAGAAATGAGTAAACTGCGCAAGAAATGAGTAAACTGCGCACGAAATGAGTAAACTGCGCACGAAATGAGTAAACTGCGCAAGAAATGAGTAAACTGCGCAAGAAATGAGTAAACTGCGCACGAAATGAGTTAACTGCGCACGAAATGAGTAAACTGCTCAAGAAATGAGTAAACTGCGCACGAAATGAGTAAACTGCGCACGAAATGAGTAAACTGCGCACGAAATGAGTAAACTGCTCACGAAATGAGTAAACTGCGCACGAAATGAGTAAACTGCGCACGAAATGAGTAAACTGCGCACGAAATGAGTAAACTGCGCAAGAAATGAGTAAACTGCGCAAGAAATGAGTAAACTGCGCACGAAATGAGTAAACTGCGCAAGAAATGAGTAAACTGCGCACGAAATGAGTAAACTGCTCACGAAATGAGTAAACTGCGCACGAAATGAGTAAACTGCGCACGAAATGAGTAAACTGCGCACGAAATGAGTAAACTGCGCAAGAAATGAGTAAACTGCTCACGAAATGAGTAAACTGCTCACGAAATGAGTAAACTGCGCACGAAATGAGTAAACTGCGCAAGAAATGAGTAAACTGCGCACGAAATGAGTAAACTGCGCACGAAATGAATAAACTGCGCACAAAATGAGTAAACTGCGCACGAAATGAATAAACTGCGCACAAAATGAGTAAACTGCGCACGAAATGAGTAAACTGCGCACGAAATAAGAGATTCGATGCTCAGATGTAACAATGGCTGTACCGTGTTACTCAAAAATTTCTTCTCGTGATATAGTAATTTCTAAGTAAGCGTATCAAAGTTTTTATTAGAAAGCGGAACAAGCGTAATAATTTCGAAATGGATCCAATTTCGCATTTTACTCGTTCTTGCGGAAGGTGCAAGAATACCTGAACTCAAAAACATTCATTCCCCTACAGCAAAGAAGTAGAAAATGTACACACATACGGCTAACATAGCTCATTTACACAGATTGGAAGAAGCGTTTGTAATCTGGAGATAATGTTAGTTAGTTAAAGCTCCCTAGCCACACTTAAAGTGTTCCAAAAAGTGGAAGGAGGATCACACCATTTAGTGAGGAGTTATGTGAGCGGGGAATCGATGAGCAAGGTGTGTTCGCACGCAAGACCCGTTGCGTATAGAGCCAGCAGATTAGATTAATCGTTAGTTTTAGCCTCCCTACCCGCAGCAACAAATGCGATCCAAAGAGCGGAAGGAGGAAGGCACCATTCAGTATGGAGTTAAGGAAAAGCGGAATCTACGCAGAAAGGGCATAGAAACAGTAAGTTGGGGAAGAAGATTATGAGACAAGACCAAAGTTGAAGAAGAAAGTAGTAGGTGCTGAAAAACAGGACAGCAGTGAACCGAAAAAAGGTGGTCCTTAACATAACAAAAACATTTTATATCGACAAAAGTAAGCCTACCTCACCTTTAGTTCGGGCCCTCACATAGCCCCCTTGGGAGCGCTAGTTCTATAGAGCCAGCAAATTTAAAAAGAAGTGTTGAACCACGATTAAAGCTGAACAAGAAACATCAGAGATTCTGAAAAAAGATGGTCCTGTAATAAAACCATGCCTATTTTATTTCAACACCTAATCCTTAGCTCACTATCTCACTTCTTCCTCAGGGAGGTTTAATTTACATACATAAAATAAAAGTTTCCCCCTGAGGCGCGTGACAATTGGGAAACAACAAACCATATTTGAATACAAATTATCAAAGTTGAAAGAGTTCGGCTGCGTCCTGTAATAGCATAAAATTCGCCCCATCGATATAAATTAGTTATAAGCGTCTCCCTAAGCCAGGCTTAAGCCAAGGCTGGGCATGAAGTAGACTCCAATAAGTTTTGACTTTGCTTGAGGTGACGGCAAGAATATGGCAGCATTTTAGGATGTTTATGCGGGGACATAACTTAAGACCCGGGAAGGCAGTAACATGCGCCGCTGGCGCGAGACGCTCTTTTCACGTTTCTTAACGTTCTCGTCAAATCTAAATCGTTCTCTTCTAACGTTTATTCAAATTCTCTTAACGCTCTTCTTAAATTCAGAGTTTCTAACATGAAAAACTCATACCACCACAGTTTTAATAACATATAATTCAAGCAGAGTTTCTGAGCAGGGAATGTTTAAAAAGACTCAAAATAGTCAGTACACAAAAAGAATAAACTGTCTTGCTCAGGCCACTGTTTCAGGCATCTCAGGCTGAAATAACGATTGTTTCAGCTAAATCAGCTGTCACAACAGTAAAATTTCAACTACAATTTTATCAAGGGAAGAAAAAGAAGACAGGTTGGTTTAAAATCAATTTGTTCTGACTAAGCCTCGTCGCATAACTTCGATCAAGCGATGAAAAACATGCGAAGTTTTCTCAATGTCTACTTCCTAAAACTAAGGCTCACCCTATAACGAGACCACGTGAGTCTATAGAAAGATGGAAGGCTTAAGAGGAGAGAAAGAGTTTCAAATAAATTAAAATATGTTTTTGAGCAGGAATCGATATAAATGTTAAGCTACCTACTTCATAGTACACATGAAAAATGAAACATTATGCCTTTTTATTTCTGATAAACGAAAGGTTAAATAACATGAATCACAAGAAGACGAAATAAAGGAAAGGAGAGCAAGAGTTGAATAGGAACAAAGATTTTACCGAAACGTTAGGCCACCGAACTCGGAGTAGAAGAGGGAAATGAAGCCTCACACCTCCCCATCAATCTGAAGAATACTACATTGAACAGCCGCAGTCATTGCTGCTCAATTTACTGCAGCGATGTACCTCAAATAATCTGTAAGGATGCCATGAACAAGAAGATTAACTCGAGCATTTCTGCCCTCTTGAGAAAAATTCTGAAATCTTGACCATTTTCAAAGGTCGATAGATGTCTAAGATACGTTTAAGGACAACTTTTCACTTCAGAGGGAAAGATGGTCGTGACACAGATCTGAAAACTGACGCTAGATGTGAGTTGAACGACGCCCTACTCCCTGTGTAAACTGAATACGGAAAAGAAAGAGCGATAATATTTCGGTAGACTCGATCTTGCTTGCAACGCACATTAACTTCAGCTAAATGCCGGCTAACTCAGCAGTGAGTAATTCAAGATATTAAAGATATCAAGTATGAGGTCTAGTTTTCTCGGATAAACCGACGAGTGTGGACATGCCAGCATGCCTTCCCTTGTTTCCAGAGAATCGGGCAAATTAAAGACCTCCTGGGAACGATATATTGTCGCGCAAAAAATAACCGGCCTTACTTTTTCCATGGGTATTCAAGTTTGCAAAACAAGAAATCTAAACATCAAAGCTTTGAAAATTACTCACGTTAGCTTCGCCAGATCTGGCGCTTGCAGAAAAAGTTTTCAAATACATTACGTATTGAACAGTAAATTTGCTGCAGCTGCGGCAAAGTAAATTAAATTTCTTGGAATGTAATGCCCCGGTGAAGTTTGCAAAGTGAGCGCAAAGTTCATTTCCATAGAATAAAAATTTTGCGATACTGGAAAAATTTGTTAAAATTAGTTCGAGCTGAGCGCAATTCTCTCCTTGCCAACGAAATCTGTTTCTTTGTCTACCGTAAGTGGTTTGGCTACAAAAGCCCTCTCCGGAAAAGTAAAAATCTTCAGGTACGCTCAATTGGAAAGATCCTCTTACGAGAAATTCTTGGAACTTCGCTAAAGAATGTACAAGTAATTGGACTTCACTAGTCTTCACAGACATTCCGGAAATTGAAACTTTACGACATCATTTGCAGTAGTAAAGACGAAACAGAGCCGGGGCAATTGACTTCTCAGATGAAATTTCCAGCAGTTCTAAGACTTGAATCAACGAGGTTGAAAGGGAAGAAGAGTTTAAAATAAAACAATTAATCAATTGATTTTTCTTTGACAGAGACCAAAGACTTGAAACCAGTATCAATTTAGTATGAAAATTAAGAACGATCGAAGACTTGAAAAGTTGCGTGTAAGTGATGTTCCAAATAAGACGAAACTACGGAAAGCTTTTTATTACAAGACAGCAAAAATACGAACGCAAAATTGCAAAGGCGATCGCCAGCCTGGAGATCTGGATGAAGAAAACCTCGACAGCACTGAGCCCATTTCAACCACACAAAACGCGTAGCTGTTGAGAACTCCTTTCTTCAACTAGGTGTAACGGTCTTTGAAATCAGCGAAAACGAAAACGATCGGTTTTTTCGGGGGCTCCTGGATCGTCACTGGAATGAGAGCGTCGAGTCAACACGATACGTTCTAAGTCAGACATGCGAGAGAAACCACGAATTCACAGAGGAAAATTTTTAATTAATAACGACTCAACTTTTTGGTTGAAATAGAGCCAATTCCCCCAAAACAATTTTTATATGTGTTTGAATAGGATTTAAGACAGATTCATCTCAAGCCCACCAGAGCACAGATAACACTATGGTACAGACTCGTAAATATGTACATCTTAGTTAGTTATTGCCCGAAACAGTGATCATTTTTCCCCAACTGTTGAACATTTACCTCATTATCCTTCACGTAAGTACACTATAAACTGACGTGATGCTTTGATCTTTAACTCAGCTGATCGTAAAACTTTGAGCAAAGGAATGCAGCAGGTACAACAGGGCTTTTGTTTTGTCTTCACATACACTGGCGTGATATGTCCGCTGATTTACCAGCAAGTGACCGCTGCTCTCTCTTTCTGAGAATCAAGTAAAATTTACGTGGCTGTCACACTAAATTTGGCTTCTGAGACGATAAATTCGGACTTCGGAGAGGATTTTTGGAGCTCGCGCTCTTCCGCCCGCACCAGAAAATCTCCTGTCGCGGCAGCTCCGCCAGTTCAGACGAACGACTTCAGGATCGTCCACAATTTTGTGAGAAAAATACCGAGTAATGAAAGGCTTGTAGGATTTATAACTGTCACCATAGGTCGATTTGGAAAAAAAGCAAATAAAATCCCGTATGAAAAAAAAGCTCACCGTAAATAGCCGTTACGGCCGTTTAGAACATTCGTACATTTTTTTAGATATTGGAGTGCAATTAAAACTTATATTTAAATAAGAAAATAAAATTCAAGTACGACCCCTAAAAATAACGACTCGTGCGCATCAGGAATAAATTTTTTTCATGTGTGCAAATTGTATATTTCCGTTACTTTCGCTCTTTTCACGTCCACCTCATGATTTGAGTCGAATATTTGAGCTGTAGAGTTACTAAGCAGTGAAGCTGGAAAAATAATTAATTAAAGACATCGCCCCACGATAACATCAACACGATAACATCCTTGTAAATCAATGAAATGTTTGCGTCACTTACTCATGCATGGTAAAATATGTCTCCATGAGGTCAAAAACAGGACACTCAATGTGCGCAATACTGCTCAGTAAGCTGAACATTATTTACATGCACATTTTACACTTTAAAGTAATCAGCTATGGAACATATTTTTGCTAGCTTGTGTTCACTCCTGAGTAAATGCAGCTAGCATAAAAATTTCACATAAATTGTGAAAAATTACCGTGTGTAAATCATTGCAAGTAAAATTGCTAATATGAAGGCAAAGAAAATAATTCAATATAATAAAGGAGAATATGTGCAATAGTTAAATTTACAAATTATACTTTCTTACAAATGAACCATTTCTAAATGAATATCGCAATCAGAGGTCGACAAAATTCTTTTACGAACTAATTCCGAGGTACTTCAAATATTTATATGGCCGGCAATTACCGAATAAGCAAAGTACAACAAACTGTGAATGAATCCATGAAAAACGAAACTGTTCGCTCAGAACTTAAGTAAAATTCGATAGAGCTGAAAATTTGAAACTGTTTAAACTTGAATAGAACATGAGCGCCCAGCGCAACGCTGCCACGCAACACCAGAGAAACATCCACAAAGTGAGACGGTCTGGTGCGCGGAAGACAAGATCTTGCGCTCACTGTTGCTCTGAAAAGTGGCTGAAGAATCACAAGGACAAATTAAGGCAATATCAAAGGCGAAAGAAGCCAAGGACGAGCCATAGATCACTTACCTGTTATGAGACAGGCGATACAAACGCTCCAGAGAAGCTGCAGCGCTGGTCCCGCTCTCGTAGTCATGACTTGAAGAAGCTAAGTGCGGCCAAGATGCTCTCCTTTGTTCTGAAATTCCGTAGAGTTTGATCAGGAAATTGGTGCCCCAAAATAACGTTATTTTGACGGTGAAGAGTTTTCAGAGTCAGATGCCCGTAAGAACAGTCGTCATGGTGGGCAGCGTATTAGTAAACATGTACGTGGTGAGTATGAATTACTTTTCAGCTGCAGTAGAAGCCCGACTTGCTACAAGGCTACACTTACTGCATGGTTCTGTGGCCAACACGGTCTCTGATACAGATCATCCAGCAAGTTGTCATGCCCGGCTGTTCCGGTTGAAGGAAAACGACGCTCCGAGACACTCCGTTTTGATGTGCAACGAAGCTGTCTCGCACGACCAAGACTGCTGTGTTCACCTGCCGTGACTGATGATCCTGTGCAGCCACAGATGTGTTCAACACCGACGTTCACAGACCGTAAAGAAATTTCTCATTTCAAGGATAATTTCTACGATGGCTCAAATTATCAGGACAAATGTAGTTCTCGTTTTCATTCGAGGTCTTGATCGAGTCGGTCTTGATCGAGTCGTGTCCACTTGCTAGAAAGTTATTATTCACGAAAAACTTGGCTTTCAATTCCTGGTTCAGACCCAAACCACCGCTGCGAAAACCATGGTGTCTAATGTGAGAGTAATTTGATATCACTGCGTCATACTCAGTTGCAGAATTCAGATTGCCAACCAAGAACGAAGAGTTGCCCGATAAACTTGGTCCGATGAGATGATGTGTCCGACGTTCTGTAGCAGTGCTACGAGCAGACAAGTCGGCGAGCTGGTCGACCCGTCATCGGTCATACGGACATTGAATAGCAAAGGAATTATGGATGACGATGTCCTGTGTCTTGGAGTGAGTTACGAGTTGAGCGAAGATAGGACTCAAATCGTTCTAATTTCATCGACTACAGAAATCAAGTAGAATTAATTTTAAATGAACATGAAATATTTTATTGGAATGATAACTGTTTTCCACAGACTTAAAATGAAGCCATTTCATCATAAAAAATCAGGTTTAGCTAAAAAATCCAGATTTAATTTAAGTCACAATAGATTCAAAATTGATTACGTCAGAATAACTTTATAATTTTCAAAATAGTCACTTGATGAACTAGATTTTCCTTTCACAATTCAAATAATTAAAAAAAGTTTGAACCGTCGGCGATAACCGTACAATTAGTCAGCAGTACACGATCCGGCTAGTTTTTCCAAGTTATTTGATTTAGTTAAGTTGGAAGAAAAGACTGGCCACCAGATTTTCCCCATAGCCACTTTTATGTAAAATTTCTCAGGAGCTTCGCATCGCTCTCCTGTTGAATAGAAATAGTTTTCTTTTTTCCACGTTTTCTCTTCCTCTTGTGCTTTTGCTGTTAGTCGCTTCTAACAGATTCTCCATACAAACAATAGTTTTCCCAGTATATTCCTCAAGTTTTTCACTATTTTGTTTACTCACTTCAAATGAACGAAGGATTGATTTACTGAAAAATCAATGATAACCGCAGTGACGCACGACTCACAAATCGGTATTTACTTCAATTAACCTACACCATCATTTATACTATTATTTCAACATTATTCCTCTAACACATCCACCATCACTGAAATGTGCTAGCATTGATGAGTATCGTACACTGAGAAACCGATATGCATAGATATTATCAAGTATGTTTTTTACAAAGCACTACGTTCACAACACTAACTGAGCAAATTTCAACAATTTCCATGTGACATCGAGTACGCTACACAAGCGAGTAGCGAAGGAAACGTAATCATCATTGCTCAGGCGCTGAGCAACTTATCCAGTGGAGCGGATCACAAGTTTTCGCTGCTCGATTATTGCTCAAAAAATCACAGTTTCAGAGCGACTGACCACTCGCAGCGCTCGTTTGAGCATCCGCTCGCTGCTCATTTAGGAAATTAATGTAATTTGGAATTCCAAACTGAATTACACGCTTAAAAAGTTCTCAGATTTTGAGTGAACATGATTCACAATAAAAATTAAACCTGAAATGAAGGGAACAGGTTAAACAGAGAAAGCTAGCACCCATAAATATGATAAAAATGTTAGTCGTTTATTATAACTAGTTTGCTTAAAAAATAAATATTTTTTGATGTTTAAAAGGCACCTCGTTTTAACCCGCTATAAATTTTGATACACTTCAAATTCCTTCTCTGCAACTGCAAAGGTTACTTCACAATATTTGTTGCTTGCAAACACTTAAGGTCAAATAACTTCCGAAATCCCTTTCACCTTGAATCAGATTTCTCTGCCTCTACATGACATGTTGAACCTGTTTATTTTACGGGGATTTGAGCGTTTGTACGAACGGATTAAACCCGTCTACGTGAATCATATGTAACAAGTATTTTTGAAATTTTAATTTTTTTCCCGAAATATTCATGGGAAATTTAGATTCAAACACTTGTAGCTATCATAAAGGAAACAAAATTTCAATATCTTTTAGGTCATAGTATGTGTACAAAAGATGGAATTTTGAAATATTTTCCTGTCCAGATCTCATGAGTTAACACGTTAACTGCGATGGGTTAAACTGAAGTTCAATATTCAATACAAATTTAAAGTCAATTGTGGTAATCAACTTTGAAAATAGCAAACAATAACTGGCTCGGGGCTTTATTTAGCTTTCATTAAGTATTAATAAAAAATGAGTTAGTGACTACAGGTGGGTCAGCAGCACTATGAAAATCACATAAGTGACAACCGGTGGGTCACTTCACAGGAAATGTGTTAAAATTTTCAATCGCTATTATATTCAATAACATTAGTTTTGCTTTAGGCATCATTGTATCCAAGAAGTGCCCTCCCATAAGATTCTACCATGTAATTGCATTATCGATAAAAAGAAAAGTTAAAGTCCTCTGTATTGTCACGCTTAACTTCTGTCTCAATAATTTTATATATCTCATCCCACATTTAAATACCCAGCCTCCCTCAGTCCTATCTAGTAATCATAAGCAAACTGCATGAACCTGTAAAAGATATGCATCAATTTTGAAAAGTAAAAAGTTAAACTATTAATAATACAGCAAAATCCTAACATCAGTACAAAGGGCATGGAAAACAATATTTATTCATATATTCCGCATACTCCTATATTACAAACTGCTTGGACAATTCAAGTGGCTTGATCAATAGGCCTATGAGCACCATGCGGTGTAGAGAAGAGTCCCGTGCAACGTTGCTGAAGCATTTCTGAAGAGCAGCGAACATAACGTTGCGGCGCACCGTTCTTTCGGAAGGCTCTTTGCACTTTTTTTAGAAAACAGTTCAAATGTTACGCATCAATTAAAACTCATTTCTACTTGTTATCTCCGACTGTAAAGAATGATAAAGTTTTACACTGTGTACGCACTCTTACGCAGCACAGAAGAAATTGCAAGGGCTCGGTGGAGGCGCCAGACGTTTAGCTCAGAATCCATTCCGGCATCAGAATAGGAAAACAACACTAATGTGACAAAAAATGCCCCTCCCTTTTGAATGATTTTCACAACCCGGAAAAAACGAGTCGAATGCAAAATGAAACCGAACTAAATTAAGCTGTATAATTGTTGTTCATGAATTCTGAATTTCAGGTATCAAGCGAGTCAGATCAGAGAAATCGACGGTAATTTAATATCAGCAATTAAATTTATCTCGTCATTATGAATTTTCGCGGCAACCTCATTACTTAAAATCAACGAGCAGCAGATTGTTTTGTGTAAATGAAATCAGGAGTAAAGCATGTTGCGTCACTTTCGACCAAAAAATAGAGGCATTCAAGGGTAATAGCAATGCAGTAATGACCTTCAACGTACTCTGTCAGTTGCAACAAAGCAGTTGTTAAGAAATATGCAGCTGATTTTCAACACCTCCCAATTCTGAATACCAGAAACTCGGGAAACTTGCCATTGAAATGCATGCGGAGAACAAAGCCGAGACTTCTCAAGATGATATTAAAACTGTGTTTGCCAACAAATATATATTGAGAGAAATAGCTTTATAGTCTTCGCATCAAATCCCCAATAGTTGGTGCCTAAAGATATTTCCAGGTACCAAGAATTGATGTAAGTATTGTAAGCATGCGGTATCCCAACTTCGATTCGACGTTTGCTGGATCCAAATTCAAACGTCAAAAAAAGAGTAGCCCGTTGACCACGATGGGTTAAACTAAAGTTCAATATTCAACTCAATTGAGGTAAACAATTTTGAAAACAGCATGTATTTACTGGATCGTTCCTTGATTCAGCCTTGATGAAGCATTTATAAAAATTGAGTTTGTGAATGATGGTCGGTCAACAGCATTATGAAAAATTCACTCCGTGTACACTGGCGGCTCACATCGTAGCAAACGTGCTACAATTAACCACAAAAGGCATTCCGAAGAAAGGGAAGGCTCTATTTAATATGTTCAGGTATCGGGGAACTTATGTACAGAGTATGTTCCCACACAAAATCATCTAAGCACCGAAGTATTAAGTACAAAATCGTTTCTGAAACAAAACTAACTTTTAGAAGAAACTCAGTAGGGCTAAAAAAGGACATCAGTGAACCAGAAAATGATGATCCGAAGCAAATCAAAAACTTATTCTATTACAACCAAGTGATGCACTACCGAACCTTCAACTCGGGACCCCTCGTTTTCTCCCTAGTAGTGATTATTTCCATAAATTCAATGTTGTATCACCTTGAGGGACATCAGTGAGAGAAAAAATTAACAGATGACTGCGACGTGAGCCACCAGTAGTCACTGAGGGAATTTTTATAAATCTAGCTAACCATCCAGCAGTCACAACTCTATTATCACAAATAATTAATCAAAAATAACTGCACCCACGATCCATTTAATGTTTTTCCTTCAAAATTGATTACTAAAATTAGCTTCAACTAGAGTTGAAAATTGAATTTCAGTTTAACCCGCTACAGTCAAAGTGTCGAGGAACGCTGAAGTGCATCGGTACACACCAACACACAATGCCTGCTTCTCCCAACACTGAAGTAGAGCTATGCAAAAGTTAACGGAATAGCTCGGTGAGACTTTGGTCGAAGACAATGTTTGCATCCTGAGAATACGACCAGCCTCAACACAAACGTTTACGGAACCGCACACTGCCGCGAAAGACCGTGTTTTGCTGACCGCCCAGTCCCAGAACCGATAAAGTTTCGTTTAAAAATTCGGGAGGCGTAGCCGGGACTGGGGCGCAATTTATTAGGTGGCAACGGCGCCCGTAGCAGGAATACCCAACTTCGCCTGCCACCATCATCGGTCATCTCGCTTCCCACCTCAAATTATTGCTGCCAAACAATGGGTAATCATTCTCCCTAAGGATATTTAACCGGTACAATAACTTTTAGAAATTAAGAATAACTCTGTCGACGGATATCTGAGCATCTCAACACCTGTGCATTTAGTTTAATATAATTGTTAAACGTAACGTAAATAGCATCTTCCTCAGCACCGCCACATCGATTTTTAGCTTCGTGCTAGGCAAAAATTATTCTGTTCGTATAAGTTTCAAAACTAGTTTCTTAAAATGGTTAAATGAGCAATAGAATGTTCAAAATTGGATACATAGCTTTCAGAACTGCCTCAGCTGCAATTTCCTCCTTTCAAACATTGCGTGGCATCACATAAAGACTGGTATTCCCTTATTCAATCGTAAATAAATCCGATAACTTCAAAATAATGAGTCTTTGAAAGTATATCCTAGGAACCTTTACATCGTTACCACCCACTACGGTCAATATTGATTTTACTGTTGTCAACGATTTCGAAAATTTCGTTGCCAGATTTAGGTAGTTGGAAGACATTTTAAGACGTTTTACACGAATGATGTTGTGCTCGCAAATGCTTAGTTTTCGAGATTTAGCATAAATAACGTTCACGTAAGAATAGCATTAACGGCAGTTTCGATATGGCTTTTCCGGCGTTTCACGGACGCGGAACACGCGAAGTTTCTTGGCAGGAGACATCAGCCTCGATATGGCTAAGCTAAGTTATTTTAGTTTTGATTAGTTTGTTAACTAACCTAACTTCGCCTAACCTAACTTCGTTACGTCAAAAACGTATTTCAGCTTATTTCCGTGTCCGTTTGTTCTATTTATATACGACGTTCCTATAACTTTAATGTTAAATATCTCGAAAACTAAGCATTTGCGAGCACAATAACATTATGTGAATCGTCTAAAAATTTACCCTATCGCCTAAATGTGGCAACAAAAGTTTCGAAATCAATGACAACAATAAAATCAATATTGACCACCTGTTGAAACGTACGACCCATACACAGTGGCCAGCTCACAATATACATTGATGTCAAAGTCAAGATTGTGCGGAGCAGACACGATTCTAATAGTGCCTAAACGCATCAGAGAAAAAAAAACTATAATTCTTGCAAAAACCATCAAAAGGTGCGATAAAAATAGGTCTCTGTTCATAATTCCGCCTTTGGCGCAAAACTTCAATATTACCGGAGCATATTTGAGCCGCTTAGGAAGGCCGGGCCGGCAACGACAGCTTTACCTTAATGCGACGCTAAGTCCTGAGGGCAACTCCGTTCTTGATCTCGCCCAGCTCTCTCAAACTTTCCCAACTCCTGGCCTCATTTCAAGTTCAATAATTTCAGTTTCATAATAGCTTCCAATGACCAAGAAGCAATCACTGGTGGAATAAATTATATAGTGAACTACATCCACTGCAAAGCAGAGAAAGCGACCGTATGCATTTTCATGATTGCTACCGATTTAAATATGATTAAGAAAATTCGGAACAACAGAAGCTACAGTGTTCCATCGGCACAAGTTTCCCAATTGCTCAACTTTGTAACAGACCAGGCAGCAGAATTCCTTCGTTTCGGTTCTCCGTCAACAAAAAAGCTTGCTGACAATGAAAGGACTACTCACTTTCAGTGTTCAACTTAATGCTCCAAATTTGAGCGACCTTGAAAACCAAAAAACAAGACACTTTCACTGACACGGCACAAGATATCTCGTACAGTGATTTAATTCCACTTGAGCACTCAGCCATTTACTCCCCTACCCTATAATAGAAACAAACACGTTCACATACCAACAAATTGAAATTGGCAAAGATGCTACGACACAAAGAAATGATTTAATCAGTCCCCGATAGGCAAGGGCTCGAAGAGATTCCGACCGAATACCCCAATAGCTTTATTGGACGGCCAGGAGCGTCCGGTCAGGGCCGCGGATCAAGGCTAGTTAACGCGGAGCAGTTCCCAGTTGAAAAACAGAAGTGTTAATTAGTCAAGCTTTATTTTCAAGAGCTATATTTTATTGCAAGGTTCTATTTATGATCGATGGAAACGAGAAGTTTAGGATAGAGTTTGGGGGAAGCATCTCGCAATTTATTTGCATCGTATGACTGCAACACTTATGCGGTCAATATTTTCTTCGTTAAAAGTCATCGTAGTATTGCAAAGTGATCATATGATATTGAATGAAAGTATGTGTTTTACTCTACTTTTTGATGCAAATTTGCTTCAAGATTATTCCATTATTCCATACATGCCCATCTGATGGTCAAATTTGATTTTTTTAATCACTCTCTAATCCAAAATTAGAATGGATGTTATTTTAAACCTCCCTAACAGCAACAAAGGCGTTCCAAAGAGAAGGAGGGGGAAGGCACCATTTAGTTTAGCGTCAAGGGAACGCGGAATTTATGCACAAGGAAGATTGAAAAAGAAAGATGGGGAAGAAGCTCATGAAACAAGATGAAATATGAAAAAGAACGTAGTACATGCAGAAAAACAGGATATCAGTGAACCAACGAAAAGATGGTCGGTGAGAAACAAAAACTTATTCTATTTCTGCAAAAGGAAGACCTACTTAACCTTTTGTTAACGAACCTCACATATTTCCCCTGGAAGTGCTAATTCCTATAGATACAATAGATGTATTCCCCTGAGGGGTCATACTATAATCTCGAGTGCAATACCCAAGACGATGAAACTTATGTCAGAGCTCTCCGTCGCCTGAGTTTTTACCGAGTGTAAATTTAAACATAAATTAAAAATTAAATGTAATGGAAATTCAGGAATCAGTATGTTAACGACTAATAAATTAACTTTAAGATTTTCAAGATCAGGTAAAGAGACCATCCCTCACTTTTGACCGTGAGCTAACAATATGAATTCATAGTAGTACCTTAAAGTATCTCTACCTGTTCAGAAATTTCTGGGTATTTTCAGAGTTGTTTTCAAAGACCAGAGCAAGTAGCACCGAAAATGTAAATTCAAGCAACTTTTATTCTGAATTTTTGAGGACTTAACTGGCATCAAGTCTGCTGCGAATGACAGCAAAAAAAGGCGTGCCGAAGATATTTAAACAGTGCAACTCAAACGAAGTTCATTCCTGTCTATTGCACGAAGTTCATTCCTGTCTAAAGAACGTCGCAAAACAACTTTGTCTGAATGGTTTTGCTTTTTCAATTCCGAACCAGATGTTGCATCAGGACGTTTGTGATGGTGAATATCGATCTTGAAGCCACGTATTACACACCTTAACGTGCTCTTGTCACTAAACATCACTTTCTGTCCCTGGTCACTACTATTCCATGAAGAAATCGGATTTTCTTGTCATGGTCTCAGTGAGCAGAGGTTTTTAGAAAAAGGTCGTGCTTCCACTTTCAGATCCTTCTGAAGCTAACGTTGGATCCTTCCCTCCGTGATTTTTTTAAAGAACGCATGATGGTATGCCTAGAAACCGACGGCTGCTATCTCTATGTTTGATTTCCCTTCACTCGACTTTGGATCTTGTTAGTGGGAGCAGAAGGTTTTCCCATGCTCTATAGTTTGACATTCTTAGTGGTACAGTATGGAAGGGACAGCCGCTGCTGCACTTTCACCCTGTGGATGGTCATCCTCATCACTAACAGACGTGCGGCCATGCGAATCACTTACAAGTTTGGTGTGGAAGTATAAAACAGAAAACTGAGGAATAGCGTAGTGGGAATCTGATCGTATCGAGCTCTGACAGTTCACCGAGTAGTAGGAGTGTGAAACACTAAACCGAGGCAGGATTGACATGCATATTGCACACTTTGTAATTTCCAGCTTCCTTTAGATTCCTATGGCGTAAACGCAAGTGAGTCCTGTGAGTAATATCCCAAGCGTAAATTTTTTCCTGGGAAAATTACCACGTTTTTACTGCTACTCTAGATGAGGTCGAAATGTTTACACTAAAACCATTTTTTCAATATATTTTGCATGACGTAGCACTCATGTTCTGGAAATTTAGAGAAATGAAATAATGAGCTGTTCAGTGTTCAACAAATTCCGAATAAAATTGAACTTTAGCCAAACAATCAAGAAATAACGAGTTTGAAACCCCATAGATCATATTATTCATGTACAAAGTCCCCTTTACGAGGCAAGTCTGGGAAAATTTCTTAGATCAAATAACGATGTAGAAACTCAAATATTGCGATAGCCAGTGAAAAGCATGTTAGAAGTATCTGAATGAAAAACTATAATGTAAAGTTTAGACATCCCCCAATTAAGTATTAAAGTATTCGTTGAAGAAATAAAAAAATTATAGTTTAGTAAATATTTTTTTACAAAAAATTCTGCAGTGTATCACAAAGAATTTTCATTCAAGTATGATCTTAATGGAATATTTCAGGGTTATCTGAACGAGCTTAAATTCAGTTAAAATCTTCGTTCGTAACTTCATGGAAATTCTGCTTTGAGGTCCGTTTAAACTTACGTGTGAAAAACTCTCCACTAAAAATTCATGCCAGCGTAATAATGTGCAAAAAAGTTATAGAGAAGCTTTTTTTGAACAAGAATGATACGAGCTCAGCACACCAATGTTGTCAACCAGTACCCCACACGAGTGAATCAACGTTTCGTAGCATCTCCTCTGAATAAGAGAAGTCTTCCAAGCCCCAGTGTGGGATAATAGCTCCATAGGAATGTGGCAGGGAATTAATGAGACCCTAAATAGCTCTGCCAATTGCTTTAATGCCTCGAATTAATACTGACCAAGTCTTAACGCGTCCTGTCTATGCTGGACATCGGCTGCCAATAATTGCAGCTTGTAGAGTGGGCGTAAGCTTGACCTGCTTTCAGCTCGCTTGCGAGACTTGACTCATTTCCCTAGAATCTGGCTGAAATCTGATAGAATATCGTCCGACTGTGATATTCATGTTATTGATGCCCAGTGGCGAGCGCGTCGCAACCAGGTTGGCAAATAGAACAAGGGACAGGCGAGCACAGTGGGAGTCGAGGCTGAGTATATCATCGACCTCAGTCACTCCATGCAAGCGCGAATACTCGTCCGCATGAAAACAAATTGTCTCATTTTTTCTGGTCCGATTTTTGGACAAGATTTACATTAGGCTTTGATATTTTGAAAGACTGTTCGATCTGAGTTTCTAAGCCTCATAATTCTTCTGAACGACTATTTTACCCAAGTTTATTTCAGACTCATAATTTTTTATTTAAGACTCAGCAAGAGTAGTAGAACTGTAAGACCGCCTTAACACAGGTAAAAATATACTTGTGAGATAAATTTTTTCCCTCGAAATCAAAATATGCTGACAGCTTCCTTTGCATTGCCATCAATTATTGAAAATCAATTTAATTATTTGATTCATCTAAACTCATTTTAATGCGAGCATAACTCTATGCAGATTATGAATGTAGCATAATGCATAACGCATGCGAGCTCCCGTGTGTAAGTCATAACTACATATATCACTCATGACTTACTATCGATATTAAATTGGCAAGTCCCGTTCCAAAAAAGCGAAAAGTTTCACTAAAAATTAATTTGTACATCAAGTTGGTGCAAGAATGTGACGTTCAACTCAACTCAAAAATTCAAAACACCAATTAATAAATGCTTCCTCCGTGAGTTATTATTTTAATTACCGAAGTTTTTCTTAGATTGAAATCAACTAGCAACTGAATTCCCTAAATTTTAGGCCCATCAATGAACCAACATAATAACTTTATTAGTTCCATTAAGACTGTTTCCCCTCGAGCATGTAGCAACGTCCCTATTACACACAAATAGGTAATAATATTCCTATCAAACATTAATAGGCCGTAATATTCCTACTAAAGGGGTCCCGATTCCCAGCCGTCTGCTCCATCTAAAAATCATGCGACTTAACTACAGTTTCCTGGTAGAAAAATTCATGCGCAAAAATTCTATCCCTGTGACCCACACAGCACGCCACAGTAGTCACGTCGAGCAGTTTTTCCCATCCTCATGTCTGGTGGTCGAGACGTGAGCCTGTCATACTGGACGTAAAGAAAGCAAAGATTTTGCGGTTTCCGATTTGAGGCACAGCTCGTACAAGTGTAATGTATGATTTTACAGAGCCTAGAGCGTGTGCTTTTACAGCACTCATCAGACTGGTTCCCAACTCTGTGTATCGATGAACTGAGTTCATGTAAACTTTATTTCAACGAAAATTAAAGAGATGCAGGCTAGGTAGGTACACATTTAAATTAAATTGAGTTGTACTTCAATTTAAGCAAATTTAATTTTTAAATTGAGGATAATATCAGTTTGCGACTTATTTACTAACTTCAATGAAAGTCAAACTCAAGTTACACTTGGAGAACTCATAGTGCTCTGTCTGGGCCAGGAGCTTCACCACGAAGTCCTGAAGGCGACCGCGAGAGATATCAATTGCCTGACTTGTTTTCAATAAGGCAAGGTTGGCGCAGTTGCACTTTTATTAATAAAACAGCTGCCCATCTGCTCTCCCCGCTACAGCTCCTCCCAGACTGCACTACACCGACTTCATAGAGCTCTGCTTTGTTCTTCCTTCTAATGAAATCCGGAAAAGTCGTTGGAGGAAGGGCCGCAAAAAAATACGTGCACAATTTTCACGCTCTGAAATACTGCTTAAATTTTAAAAAGATTACAAATATGTCATACTGCAATTTGAAAAAACGATTGCATTCTGCTGAACTCGAGGTGGTGTAATTAGATTGATGGTTCCTGATCGGTTTATGAAACATCCTCTTTGAGGTTGTCTTCGTCTCAGGCCAAGTGAGGTGAAGTGCTTGCACATAGAAACACAAGTTCTGAGGTGATATAGCGCATCATGATATTGCTTGCTGAATACAGCATCAAGGTGTCCGGTGACTCGCTATAGCACAGCCTATGCAGTAAATTGCAAAATAACGGTGAGATCCAGTGAAATAAGGGGGGGGGGAACGTGGGCCTCCCCCAAAATACAATAAATTGTCAAAAATCAAGATATTTTCATCTAAAGATTTTACTATACGCGCAGTTGAGCAGATAAATATTGGGTTTAAATTTATACTAGCATCTCTCTCTCTCTGAGCTGTTCCCTGAGCGGGTAAATCAGCCTCTCGAGTTTGGGCATAGAAAAACAGCTGCAAATGTTGTATTGCCGGTCTTTGAAAAATAATTGAAATACATTGGGTATTTTTCAGTGGACTCTGTTCTTTTTGCCGACATATTCATGTTTCGCAGTTTAGTTTATTAGTTAGTTTAAGCCTCCCTATCCTCAACAATGAGATGTAAAGAGAGGAAGGAAGAAGGCACCATTTAGTATGGATTTAAGGGAACGTGGAATCTATGCAGAAAGGGCACAGAAACAGAAAGCTAAGAAAGAAGTTCATGAAACAAGAAAAAGTTGAAGATGAAAGTGGTAGGCGGTGAAAAACAGGACAGCAGTGAACCGAAAAAAAGATGGTCTAATCTGGCATAGTAACCAACGTTAGAGGCGTAAATGAAATCAAGGTATCCAGGCAGCTGAAGGTAAGACGCACAGTCCAACTTAACCGTCGGATCAACGGCGCTTCTCATTAACTTATATATTTACATAATGTTTTATTCATATACATAGATATATTTTTTTGCATTTATTTTAGGTCAGTTATAAATTGAATTAAAACTGCGGAGTAGATGGAGAATTTGATATGAGGCAGTTTTTTACTTGAAGACTAGTGGTGAAGGACACAACAACGAGCGCTGTAACGTTTAATTAACTCTCATGGAGCACGAGTCGGGTAAAGTAGCTCGTAATTAGTCTTGAAACTGTCGCTGGACGAGAAAACAACGCGGGGTGATATGCTCACGAAGGAGAGATTAATTGTTCTCAAGACTCAACATGGAATGCGCACTAATTAAAGTACCATTAAATCAGACTTTGCTGGACGATCAGCAAAGCTCTTAGGAACATTGAACATGACATCTGAGCACGCTCATCGTTAGAATACGAAAGGATTCTTTTGCTCAACCGAACATGGTGCCACCAAATTCATTCGCAGCGTACAGCTCAATAATATTATTCATTCATGCACACATTCATACATGTATGTGAACCCTTTCCGGTTTCATTTAAAATGGAAAATGGATTTTTTAAAGTGTATTGTCATGAAGAATAACGCAAAAATGAGCCTACTCTTTGTAAAAAAGTTAGGATAAAAGAATAATTGACCGTGCTATGAATGTATATGGCATTTGATTTACAGGCATTTCAATTTCGTGTAAGCTTTGGTGTGTGTAGCTGATCAAATTTTTGTTTGGCACACGTTGCCGAAAGGGCTTAATATTGAAATTCAGACTTACAATTCTACTCTTAGCCGCCTTCGGTTGCTTAAGATGCTCATATTTATTAAGCCCTGTCGTTGTTCAGCTGTTTGGGCTACCATATCGTAACATTGCCCGTTTTCTCTTACAAATATTAACCCAAATCGTCCAGAAAAGAATAAAATTTCTGCGCAGAGCTTGCACTAAGTACATTCTACAAAAATGATCAGCTTATGTCGCTTAGCGAAGGGTAAATCAATTTACGAATCCTAAGAGCTTTTCACACCGGAAAGACCTACCAAACGGCTAAATAGAGCAAAAAAAGAAAAACCTGACTGCCAGGGGCAAAGTGGCAAAAAAACTTACTACATAACTCATAAAAATATTAGTCTCTAGCACACAATTTTTCACATACGCATCCTGACTTCCGAAATTTAGAAGCAATGATGTTAAAGACAATATTTTTCCCCATCTGATCTATGGTACGTTCGGCATGAGAGAATTCTACAGAGCAATTAATTTGCCAATAACTGTGTCCACAAATATATCCTGATTACTAAATTTTGCTACCGATGATATTGACATCAGAATTTTTTCCCCATTAAATCAAGTTAGCGTAGAGTTTTTACCTTTCAACACCAACAGAAAATACAGAGGAGGAAATGATTTTCAGCACTCCCTGATTGCTGCTCGAGGCGTCAGATTTTAGTGCGTCTGCGACGATGGTATTTCAGAACATAATTTTTATTGGACTTCTTCGAATTTGAATTCCGACGCAATTCACTGCTGGCAAAATTTTCTACTATGAACTCGTTAGAGAGATGAAAAAGCTCGGCTGATTTATTTGACTAATTATCTAATTCACTCAAACATTAATGTGATCTAAGCTTTGCTGATTGATTTTGTTCGATAATTTGCTATGACATACCTTTTGCTTTAAATTCAAGTGACAGCCACAAAACACTAATCATGCACTGATTGACTTCATCAATGACACTGACAAAAAATCTTTCATTGTCATGCTGCTCCAAAAAATGAATTCCTGAAACAAACCACATCCAGGAGCGTGGGTGGCTTCGAAATAATCAAAATAGTTGCATGTGATACGCAGAAAGATCCTTGGACTCTCATTTTAAATGTCTAGTGTTCAAGGATATTGCATGTTTTGGAAAATATTGGTTATGAAAAAAAATTAACATTTCTCGCTTTTGCGACGCATAATGAACGAAGCGATGAAGTTTTGTTTAACGGAAATTCTGAAGACTGCATGTCAACGAAACACCAAAGAATGCGGAGGTCATTCAGACGTTTTCATTAGACATCCATAAAAAAATTGGCAAAGCGTCAGCATCGTAATGAGTGGACATTTACACTGGCAAATGAGTGAAGTACCAAACATAGTTTTCTGCTATCTATTAGAGAATTCAAAGGCTGCAAGAGATTTTGATGTTTGCAGCCTTTACACTGTTTAGCGGTGAATAGCATCGATGGGTATCAAAGTTCGTTGTGTTACGTTTAAAACATCAGTTACTATCTTACATTTGCTATTGACGGACGCCAGTTCGAGTTATTGAGCTATTGACGGAAACTAGTTCGAGTTATTGATCACAAACTTCATTTGTTTTGATTTTTTCTTGATTTGTTTTGCTTCCCGGTGTATTTTTCCGCCCTGAAACACCCTCAGGATTCGTGATTTCGTGTACCCAGTTGCTAAGCAGCATAAAGTTATCAGTTTCTGCACAATGTGTTTTGTTAAATCTTTGCGCAGAAATCTTACTATTTTATTAACTAATAAAGTTAACATTTCGTTAGTTGAAAGAGACAATAATTTTCCCAGAACTCGGTCCACAGATGCGCATGAGAGCAATGCCAGTAACGGAGAACAGCCACAAAATAAATACTTAACACTACATCCTGAGACTTGTCAACTCCAGTACCCTATTTCTACAGTATGATATTTATCTCGCCGTGACCCAATTGTATATGTTAACAAAAACCCTCGATAACAATAACCCCTTACATATAAGCTGATACTTTAGTGAAACCAATTCCATTAGTTCATTGCTTTCGGTGAGAAGTCATTGCGGACAGGTCCTGACGCCAGGCCTCGGACACAGGAGCGCTGTTACATTTCCTTTAATACGTCGCCCACCGTCGGCTGCTGCTGCAGCTCTGACAAAACCGAGCTTTGCAAAGATCGGCTTTACGGAGAGCCTAGCTCAAGTATAGTAAGGTGATACCTTTTATACGGACTACTCGCTCAATATCATAAAATTCACCGTTTCCTCAGTCAAGTTATTCATGTCGAGTATGCAAATTCTAAGCCATACAAATAAAGTACGTTGGTCGTTTAGTAAAACCAAATGATTCTATTGGTCTCTTTCATGCCGGTACAAAATAGGACAGTTATAACATAAAAGTCCCAGAAAATTTGTGAAACGATTTCCCCGCTCACGTTTTTGTACGAACACGATTTTAGAGTTTGTCTTACATCGAAGAGTAGTGGGGACTAGTGCAGTCAACTGAGCCCAAAGGAATCATGTGCGGTTCTTCAATTGAAAACCGCCGCAGAGAGCGCTGACTTGTCTGAACACAGTTGTGCATCTCTCACTTTTTTCAGGGTGCATTTGTTATCTGCAGATGTATTGTGGGCATATTTTACGTATTCATGCATGCAGGAAATTAGGTAATGTAGCCTTTTTACTTGCAGAGCTTGTTAGCATTTTGAAATCAGCTCGTTTTATCTTTTTTCCCCCCTATGTTTTCAATACTGTTTTGAAACGCTTATTAGTTATTTATTTCCATCACCAAAATAGAGCAGAATTTTACGCTTTTTTGGGGGGCGTAGGGGTTAGGCATCAGATATTTGGCAAAAAAAGAAGACCATGGTTCGATTCCAGCCCGATAACCGAGATATTTTTTACCAGAACGCAGCTCTGGTGACGATAGCAAACGGAGAACACCAGACAAAGATGTCAGAGGGGGATCTTTTCCACTCTCTGAGTTCGCTTCTCTCTCGCCCTCCTAAGGATAAAAGAAGAGAATATCCATTTGTAACTCATACGGCAGGTTAAAGAAGAAAGACTCATACGGCAGGTTAAATTTCTTGGTTTTCCTCCATGAAATTTTCATACACACAATTCCACAGAAACATTTTGTGCGTATAATTTTTACCTATACTGCGAACTAAGTTTCTCGACCAAACTAGCGTACTAGATGCAAATGCATCGCAGCTGAAACTAAAGTTGCAATAGTCGTGATATTTTTACCTTCACAAAATGTTAGTGAGAAACAGTGACGCGCGCAGGCACAACCGTTCTAAGAAGAGAAGAAAGTTCTTATTTTTTATCGATACTTTCATCGCAACTCATTTGCCAGTAGCAGCAATGTGTCAAGTTACCGCAAGCATGCAGATCAGGACTGTTCTATGAATCCCGTAGAATAACGATTTAGCTAGAGTTATTCCAAAGAAAACCTTGAATTCCTGTCACGGTTCCCCGTTATACAGTGTCTCCAGTATTGTTTTATTCACAGCATTACCCTAATTCCACAACTGAACAGCTCTCAAATCTTTCAACTAGAAGCAATGGACCAGGAGTCACTGAAGAAGTAAAAGGAGAGTGTATACGCAAGGTGCGTTCCCGCACAGGATTCCGTGCGCATGGAAACAGTAAATTGAGAAGGAAATTTAGGAAACAAACAAAACCTGATTAAGATCTCAGAGGTGCTGAAAAAATGGACAGCAGTGAACTGAAAGAAGATGATTCCTAACCAAAGCACAAAATATATTTTATTTCAATAAAAAGATGGCCTATCTTACTCTCAGCTCGGGACTTCATATCTTCCCCTGGAAGCTCTAATTCCCATGGATACAATAGTTGTATCCCCTGGAGCGGATTTTAAAATGCAATGAATTCATAATTGAATTAAAAGAATTATACACCATTCGGATTTTTCACATCTCACGAGATCCTCGTCTCTAAATGCTGAAACCAAGACTCTGACACACCATCCATCATCCAGATATTGGAGTGCTTTCGTGTCTGTGAAATTCTGCCATTCTAAAGGAAAGGATGCTTTATGGCTCCCACACGCCTCACTTAAGCTGATTTTTAATTTCTGGCCTTTTCACCGGAGCACAAATCATCCTCTCTTCCTAACGTAATCGTTTGAAACGAAGAATTGAAAATCTCTCCTTTCCTGAGGGGATGAGGCTAGCACCATAATTTACACCTTTTCAATCTCAGCTTGAAACGGTGAGCGATTTTTTTACGAACTTCGACAGGTTTTAAACTCAAATTAAGCTCACCTAAAAATTTAGAAGGGCTTGTGAATTTCAAGCTACTTAACCTAGGGGTAATACGTAAAATTTCATCGGAAATTTTTCGACCTCAACGCGAATTATTCGATAGTTTTCCAGGATAATCCCTTTTTTTAAATTATTAAGGTTTAACAGCTGACACTTTCAATTCAGTTGCTCTAAAGGCGACAAAAAAAAACTTGAAGACCTTGAATGATTAAACTAACTTTATTGATGGGGACATTTTAATTCACGAACATAATTTTGATAAACTGGATGAAACTGGCAGTTAGAAAACAACCACATTACACGAACTGAAATAATCAGTTTTAGCTCGTAACTTTACGTAAGATGACCTGTAGCCACCGTCGCAAATCAGCGTTGGAAATGCGACCAAATAAGGGCCAGCACCAAATAACTTATGAGTCTCTATTAGAAACTAAGTTTCTCCAGGTCATCAACAAAAAGATCAGTCTTAAGAAAACTTTATACGAGCAGCTTCCGCATAAATTGCACTATTTATTCACACAATCACTACCAGAAATGAGACATATGTCATTCCAAAGAATCGTTAGTACCCCTGTGTCGTAGAAGTTACTACTTCGAATACGCATGCAATGCGCGTAATTATGATTTACTGGTTGTGGCTACTAAGGAAATGGCTACTGCGTTGTGAAATTGTGAAACGAGGGTTCTCCTCGATGCGCTCCTGGACTTACCACGCAAGATCGTCTGTTTCTGCGCTTCACATCGTGCACATTTTAATGACCATTTGAAAATTCCGTCTGGCAGCGACGCAACATTTGCTTGCCCATGATGCTCGTTGCACGGTCTATCCTCGGGATTCCCAGCCTGGGGTGCTCGCATCCCCTGGGGGGTGCGAGACGGTCTTCCAGGGGGTGGGAGAAAACTCGAGGTAAATAATAAAATATTAGCTATATGTTGGCATTTTCATTTCAAGGGCTGTGAGGTTCGAATGAAATTTTTTTAACGGCGCGGGGCGAAAAAAGATAGAGAACCCCTGGTCTATACACTCGACAGAGTTAACGATGGATTTCGATCAGTACCATGTTCTGTGCGTTGTAAAGCTTTTTCACAGACCAAACCTTATTTGCTGTAACGGTTGAAATTAAACCCAAAAATGCTTCACTCGTGTTCTTGAGGGGTATCAGACAGTACTTCCTGGCACATGCGATTCCCACATAATTATTCTCTCAAGAACGCGTACTAGCCTTTCAGAATGTATGGATTTCTGCCAGACAACCTTAAAAGAAATTTACTTTCTGGGTACGCCTGCTAGGCACGAAGTTGAAGCGTTTAGCGTCGGCTGACGTCGTTTCTGGAAACTTCTAATTCTATTTAAAGACAGCCAACATAGTTCCCACACCGCAGTTAGCATCTCAACTGCTGTTGAAAACGCAGTGCCTCATGTAAAGTTTAAGGGATTTATCAAGTTATTTTAGCGTTTCTAATGCACACCTTTGAACTGTCGTGGCACTCTTCCACTTGCTCTTTCGGTCTCTGTAGAATTTATAATCTGCTTTGCATTCACTTGTTCACGCGTTTTGAGTAGTCGTATTTTTTCGATCAGAATAAATTCAATCATGATTCGTCTCGTTTAAAATAGATATCATTTGAATCGTGATTTTTAACGTCGCTATCATAAGCATTGTTCCTATGATTGGAAGCCGTAATTAACACACCCTATTTTACCTAACATCATGCTTTTAATTCTGAAGTGTTTCTCTGATATCAATAACTCGTCTCTTTGTGACAAGTTATTACGAAGTAGCTAACTTAACTTAGTTCACTCTTCAAAATTCATGCCTTTATTCATGAGTGTTGTTAGCCGACCATAATTTTTTCGTAGCGAATTCAACCAACAATCGCAAGTTTGGCGATAAAAGTCCTCGATAGAACACAACGTACGAGGTTAGATGACTTTTTCTGCTCTAAAAATACGATGTAACTAAATTAGATAGTGAAATATATAAATATCATAGCAGTACTGTTGCAGCTACATCCCTCTAAAGCCTTTCAATTTACCACAATCAAATTATCCTTGGCATATCAGTTAAATTGAAAAACCTTCTACTTGATTAAGATAGATTTCTTGCAAATATTGCTCTTCTTACCTTGATTTGACAGAACTTCAACTCTCGACCCAGACCTTTCAATGTATTGATTTAAAGACATTTGTTCATTTATTCACACTCCATGACGCCAATTTTTCTTCATTCGACGTAAAAATGGTCTCCTTAGTTCAATTATATTCATTCGTTCATTTCTCCCTACTTAAGAACGCTGTTGCCCCAATCCACGTTAGTCAACCCGTTGTTTAGCTTTGGCCCCTGGTCGCCCAAACAGATTGCCCAGCACTGTGGCCTGCGCCATATCACACGGGAACCATTCTCTTTAAAAATTAGACTTTGGAACACGTTTGACGCGTACAACCCTAACGAATTATCGCTCGCCCGAGCCTGACAACGTGCTGGCAGCGCAGGCAAACTTCAGCCGTCGTAAACTAGAGCTCTGCCTCCCAAACTTGGCGTGGTTGCTTAAGTTATAATTCAACATCGGTGGGTTAAATGAAGCCACTCTTTTGGGGAACTTAGACCATCCTCAAACAATGAGAGGCTAATGGGGCTCACTCCTGCATGATGACTTGGACAAACTCCCGCTAAAGTTGCCGAGTTATGGCAATAGTTGCGTTTTGCAGTATCAGTTCACGAAATTAAACAATTTGCTTACTTATACGATGTCGTGTATAGGCGGGTAAACGCTTTGTCGACGCCAGATGTTAATTACCTGAGTTTTTCTTTACGGTGACTAAAGGCGAATTAATCTTTGTTTTTGAGCGAATAATAATTGATGCTCAATATAATCACCTTCTTGTTCTGCGAGAATATTGATGAGGGTTGTAGTTCATGACAGTTATTTTTCTTCGACTGTTAGTTTATTTGTTCTCAAAAAACTGAGCGCTCACGTTTCATGACGTAGCCATCAAAGATATTTGTCCACTAACCGTAGCTATTATATTTAATCCACGGTTTGAATGAGCATTTTGATAGAAATTATGATGCCAAAGTGGTGAAACGTAGCTGACAAGAAAACGTGAACCCCGAACCTACACAGCTAAAGTCGTAGCACGTGTTAAAAGTGCATTCATGATCGGAATTTTCCTTCGGCAAAACCGGCCATGCAGTACACAAAGACGTGCGAACATCGCCCTCATTATTTCACTTAGCAATGAAAACGTGTGTCGCTCACTCGTGCTCGCTCCATGTAGTGCAGTTAAAGTCTTCAAGAACTCGACGGTCAGTGCCTTTGTTGTCTCTTGGGACGTTTTAGTGAGCGCTCTTCTTTGTGGCGGCCACCGCTGGAGGAGGCATGAACGACCTATAAAAATGCCTTACACCCCACGATGGAAATTTTCGTTTCGCATGAAAACCAAAATTTTCCATTTTCTCTTAACATATTGAGAATGTAGCTGTGGCAATAATTGGAATGTTCAAAATATTTCAACGGGCTGTTAATGCAAATGAGTCGCGTGATTGGAGCGAGCGGACACAGTGAATAAATGCCGACTGGAAAAATTCCTCGAACATTGAGGGGAGGTTAATTTTAAGAATTTTAGAACATGGGTTTAGATTTTCGTTGAAGGCTTGCTTGTCCCGCTCCACGTTTGTGGTCTAAAGATTTTAACATGAATGATTTAAAATGCTTGCCTGTGCTACCACTAGAATTCCACACGCTGCTGCCTCCAGTTTTGATTTTGCCAAACCTCAGTTTCATACGAGCCAATAGTGACCTGATGCCACTTGGCTGCAGATCAGTAAATAACATGGCTTGATAACATTGCATGGTTGTAGATTAGCCAATACATACCGTGATTTGATAACGTCGCATGGTTGCAGGTCAGCCAATACCAAGTCTTGATAACGCCGCATAATTGTGGATGAGGAAATACAGTGCTTGAAAATGCCGCATGGTTATACATTAGCCAGTGCCGTGTCTTGATAACGCCGCATAATTGTGGATAAGGAAATACAGTGGCTTAACAACGCCGCATGGTTGTAGATTAGAAAAAACTGCCATTTGAAAACGCTGCATGATTTTAGATCAGCCAATACAGTGGCTTGATAACGCTGCATGGTTGCAGGTTAGCCAATACCGTGGCTTAACAACGCCGCATGGTTGTAGATTAGCCAAAACCGAGATTTGAAAACGCTGCATAATTGTAGATCAGCCTATACAGTGGCTTGATAACGCTGCATGATGACATAAAACAATAGCTGGTCTCATCACACGGCGAATGGTCACAAGCAACACTGGCAAAGCATTGATGTTCCACCCCTCTCCCGCGACAGTCAACACTTCGCACAAAGAGGCTATTCACTCACTCATCAGCGCAATTTTCAGTGATGCTGCGAACTAATTAACTCATTTGCTAAAATTTTAATACAGAAATATTCCTATCAGACCTGAATATTTTAATATTGCCCCAATTAATGGCAAGCGCTTATCACACCTTTGAAAGAATTTATTTTTAATTTTAGTAATCCCGGGCATGATAAATAATTTTATAATTTGCCGCGCAGCGCATTGGTACAGCCTCCTTTAATGAAAGAATTGATCTACTCATTGTCATATGAATAAAAGTGAAAACGTAGACAGACTTACATAGAAATGAAAATAGGAAGAAAGTGCAATAGATAAACAACAATGTATTTTTTAGATGAAGGTGGTCACAATGAGCATTTCTATACTCGAGAGGAAATGTCAGTTTTCAGAATTATCGGTCAGTTCAGTGTCAGTCTTCAGAAATGTCGGTCAGTTCAGTGTCAGTTTTCAGAATACTCGGTCAGTTCAGTATCAGTCTTCAGAATTGTTGGTCAGTTCAGTGTCAGTCTTCAGAATTGTCGGTCAGTTCAGTGTCAGTTTTCAGAATTGTCAGTCAGTTCAGTGTCAGTCTTCAGTATTGTGGGTCAGTTCAGTGTCAGTCTTCAGAATTGTCAGTCAGTTCAGTGTCAGTCTTCAGAATTGTCAGTCAGTTCAGTGTCAGTCTTCAGTATTGTGGGTCAGTTCAGTGTCAGTCTTCAGAATTTTCGGTCAGTTCAGTGCCAGTCTTCAGAATTTTCGGTCAGTTCAGTGTCAGTCTTCAGTATTGAAAAAGTATCGGCGCCGAACACTCAGGACTGATCCAAAGTTTACCGGCCGTTTGGAGCGCATTATAGCATCACAGCCACAAAACTCGCAAAAGAGGACGCAGAAAATCTATGAATTTCTTTCGCTACACGCTCCGCCTCTGCGCAGGATCGCTTATCTACCGCAATGTTGTCATATCACCCTCAATATTCGCACTGTATGCTCGCGCGAGCGCATAACATGCGAATTCTGCTGCCTCCGTAATGAAGCCATCGCATTAGAGATGAGACTTAATTGACTACCCGGCTCAGTGTCTTTGTGGGCAAAATACCGAGTCACTTTTTATTAATTTTGACCACGGAAAATAAGAGACGGAAAATAAGAGACGGAAGGTTATTTTCAAAATCGCCCATGTTAGATGATCGCATTTGGGGCTTCCTGACGGAGGACGGGGAGTGAGAAACGCTTTCTGGCATCGCTGCTCTCCAACATGACGGTATAATTTAAGTTTATAAAACGAATGAGTCGTCATCAAATTCATTTACCACCCAAACAAATTGTTTTCTTTCAGATGAAAAATTACGAAGAAGTCGCTCTAAAAACGACTATAACAATGAAATATGAAGACGATGGAACGAATAGGAAAACATGAAGATGATGAAACGAATAGGAGGATCATTGTCAACCACCACAAATTTCTGAGGGTTCGTTAAATGCAGCATGATTAGCACCTCACAACGAAGGTGTCACGACTTGATGGTCACAGAGCAACAATTCTCGAGTCCATGGCTTATACTTCCTGCAGACGCGCGTCTGCGCAGGTGTGAAGGGTGTACTAACAGTGCGTGAATTAAGCTGAACCAGCCGCTGAAGGACGCGTTCAAACACATGGCGGGCAGTTTTCACAATTTAAGACACAAGTTGTCCTCTTAACTAAGTGCAGAATATAGAGGAAGAAACAAAACAGTTAAAATAATTTAAAAGGGCTTTTTTCAAATATGTGTCAGAGAATCTTCATTTGAATCCAAATTATTTTCAACTCGAGTAATTATTGCTCGAGAGGCAAAACATTCCACTCGTTGTATATATCGTTCCTGTATAGTAGCACACTAATAAAATTAGTTTAAATTTTAAAGTGAGTTTTAATTGAAAAACATACACTAATCGACAAAATTCTTGGCTAGGCTTATCAAGAACTATATACCTTAGTTCAAAACAACACATGAAAATCCTCATATCATACGATTTTTTATGAAAACTGAAAGAATAAATCACTTACTGAAAATTTTGAAGCATATCCAACTCAATAAAGAAATTAGGCATTATACGTTGAAAAATTATCAGCCATATCTATTAATTAGTCAATTATAATACTTTTAAAGCCATGCTTGACACAATCTTTTATTAGATATTATATAATATCAGATTTGATAAATTAGTTTAGCCTCCCTAACTACGGTACCTGTCTCCTAAAGAGAGGAAGGAAGAAGGCACCATTTAGTATGGAAATGAGAAAACAAGGAATCTATGCACTAAGTCTGTTCGCGCCCGAGACCCTCTGCGTACAGCAAGAGTGAATCAAGAAAAAATTACGAAAGAAGATAAAATTGAAAGAGAAAGTCAGAGATACTGAAGATAAAAGACTACAGTGATCTGAAAAAAGATTATTCGTAACAAAACCAAATCCTATAACATTCGAACTCAGCCCAGCAAACCTTCAGCTCGGGACCTCATATCGCCTGCATGAGAGCGCTAGTTCCCAACGGTATAATAGTTGTATCTCCCCGAGGGTTGTAATTTTCCGCTAGAGTCTAGTGCATTCATCGACTGTTAAATTACTACATTAGTCATGATAAAGCTCAACCAATTGCTCAAGATTTCAAATGTTCCTCTTCATTATAACAATCTTTAATGTTTCCATAAATTCTTCATTAGATTGAACGCTGGACTCTGCGATGACCACTCTAGCGCATAAGTTTTGTTGTTCTCCAACCAGTTCTGAGCTTATTTAGAACTGCGTTTTTGATCATCGACTTGTGCAAAGCTTCGACAACGACTCAAATTGTTCTCTTCTGAAAAATCCTTCAGGTTGTCAAAAACTCAACATATTATTTCCTCTTTACAACTCCATCAACCTTATCAAATATTCCAGGTCCAGACGCAGTAGAGCGCTCCCAAATATCAAGCTCACTCCAACATGCTCCACTCTCGGAATGCCGTACTCCGAAAGATGCTCTTCGCCTGATTTCCTGTGTGCCAGCGCAATATTTTTATTGCGAAAGATTTCGATTTTAGTCTCATCCGACCCCAAACAGGTTCCACACTACGAGACGTTTTTCCATGATGCGTTTTGCAAATGAAATCCTTGCTTTGAGATGCAATGGGTACAAAATCAGCTTTATTTTAGACCTCACGAATTCAGATCGTCTCGCTCTAGAACTCTACCAACTGTCAGACTAGACACGAGCCCTGATTTGAAAGAAACAACGGATTTAAATAGTTTGGACGACAGGAAACAATGTGAAAATACTGTATGATCTGCAATTTTCATATTTTTGGTACGGACGTTCTCAAAAAAAAAGGAAATGAATTTTTCCCTAAGGAATTACTATTAGCGTAATTTTTTCGAGTTTTAATTCTTGAAAGAGTAATTCACCGGGAAATGTACGGACGCACACTCGTCAGTACATTTCCGTACATTTTGGCACAAGCGGATGGCACAAGCACAAGCGGATTTGGCACAAGCGGATTTATAAATGGATTACCTGTTACACCAAAATAACCAATCAATGCACTCACTGAGAACAAATCTACTGGTAAATGAAGACCTACAAAACACCGCGCTCCGTGTTTACCCAAATTCTTAGAATGCAAACTCATTTCACAGGTCATTTAAATCAACTTCGAAGTTGGGAGAAACTGAAATTTTATAGCCTAACAAACTCGTAAAAACGCTGACGATTGACGAAAACCCTCAGTCAATGAACACATAAGCTACTGTACTCGCTAGTCGTAGGTCTGCACTCTTCATTACAGCAGTCAAATGAAAGAATGATCCAATGGTCATCATTTTCAGCCGTTGCCTGATATTATATACGTTCTTATTTAAACCAAACTAATTACTCTTTGCTGAACAAGAAAAAGCATGTGGATTTCTGATTTTTCCTTCATGTATGTCCTTCAAAACATAGTTCAGGAATATTTGAGCGAATGCTAGCTTGTAGAAGAAGAGATGACATTAAATATGTAGTGCGGGAATATTTCATTAACAAACTGATTCGTTACTATTAAATTTTATATCAATGAGCGGATGAATATTTTGACAAACTTCCCCTGAGCGTTAAAAAAATGTATGTATCGTCTCAATGCACAAACTATATATTTCCCTTCAAAAGCCTCATTATTACAGATTTCCTCTCTGATATTTTCTTAGTAAATTCTTACCTCAGCTTATACTCCATAATACAATTAAATAACACAGACAGCTCACAAATGTTTAGAGGGTCTCACGGAAGAAGCTTTGAGGCTCACACGCGGGACATTTGCAAGATTTAAACTTCATTTTCATTCCTATACCAAACATAAAATGCTGCTCCTATAATGTTCCTAGCAGTCGTTCAGAGGGCTAAGCAGCGCTGTACTTTTTTGGAAAAAAGCCAGGGACAAATAATTCCCTTGAACATAGCTACCGTTTAGATTCTACGCACGAATAAGAACTTTCATGGCCACATTGTGGCCCTACCTCATCCAGAAGCACAGCTACAGGGCAGCCCATTGAAAAATAGCCAATGTATTGAGCACTAATACTCTTATACCTCTCGTGCCTAACTGTTTGTACCTGTTATTGAATGTTATAGATTTTGAGAGCATAGGATATTGAAGCAGTTACAGTGAGTAAATGGAGACTTCTGTAACAGACATCGGAACTGCAGTTGAAACGCTGAACTTTCAAATTTACTCTTCCAGCTTTTTTAATTAACGTTGTTTGTCGATTGGATGTTATTCACAGAAGAAGCCAATATTTTCAATGAAAATATTGATTGAGAATTCATTTAAGAAACGACAAACCATTTGCAGTCGATTCAATTACGGTTAATTGAGTGCTCTGAACTTCACTACAATTGTTCGATGTGTTGCCTGCGTATCAATTACACCGACGCCAAGGCTTATGATGGAAGCTCCAAACACAAGAGTTTGCTCGATTGAACCTGGATTTATGTGTACGAGGTTGTATTTATTGAACAAATAGCAATGCTGTTCGAAAATGAACTTTATTATTCTGATGGAATCACATTCATTTAATGAAGCTCACCAATCTCAAATAATACTAATGAAACCATCGTCATTCTAAAAATTGAAGGAAAAGATGTTATGCGACGTGAAATTTCTAAACAAACATAGCGTTTAGAATTGCAAATGCTAACTTCATGCGTAGGATTCCGCAGTGCAGCTTCCATACGATCGCACAACCTAGCATTTTGACGCTTGTTTCACTCGAGCTGGTAGGCAAATCGTAGAATATTCCTGACAATTTAAAGCAAAAGACCTGTAATTAATTCGTCGGAAAAGCTCCCCAATTTTCTCCAGTACTCTCAGAGCAAATGGCTTTCTTGCTGATAAGTCTAAGGAAAGACTTAGCTTCAGGAAAAAAATTTCTAGCACTCGAACGTTGGCGGTGTATGAGACAGAAACAATGACAGGGATAGAGTGTGCAGCAACTGTTGCAGGTACATAGTTACCGCACCAGAGAACGTTCAGTATCTGAAAATACAAGAGAAACCACAGCAGCTCCAAAATTCATTAGTTTATATCTGTAAATATATTACATAGTTTAGGATAGAAGTTGCCCTATTCTCATAAGAAAGGTGTATTAAATCGTGTGTATTGCATTAGTTATGTTACAAAACAGAATTTTGTAAAACAGTAAAGTCATTGGAAAAATAGATTCTAACTTCGGTCCATGTTAAAGGTATGGAATGAAAATACTTCAACACGTTTGCGATTCACCGCAACTGTGCAACATTCAACACACAATTCTCTGCTTTCAAAAATATTGCAGCATCATCGCCCCGGCCTGCCAATCAGTTCTGCGAGAGAATGGAACATTTGAACCGTGCAGTTGAACCTTAATTTGTAAATTTAATAAGATTGAAATTGTGTTTTTCTGATGAAGAATGTTCGTTTCAAAACTAATCAAAATTTGAAATCGATGAAACGCAGGTAACAAATTTACCTATCCTCCACTTTTTGGCAGTAGAAATATCATTCTAATTCGACCAATAAATGTGTAGTATTAAAGTACTCACCACTACCGTCGTGACTGTCTTCAATATCTTGCATTACATAATATTCAAATGATAATTTTGTTTTAGGTTTTCTAACTTGAAAAGTATAATTATTCTACTCATTTCAATATAATACTATTACCAGTGCATTTCAGGTTGTAGAGGCTTCAAAGCTACGCAAATATGCGCGCGGGGCAAATGATATGAGAAGAAATTCTGCAAGTCAGATGAAGGAAGGAATGCCTGCCTCTGCCGCAGTGTAGCTGCTTTCAATATCTACTCAATATATTTGCGTTCATACTAAATAGCAATACTTTTCAGGGTTATGAGAGTGGTGCGTCGTCTTTACTTTGCATCTGTATGCTAATAACAGTTTATTTTTACTGCATTTTTACGCTGTTGACTTGTGAATGAGCGTTGTCGGGAAGGTAATTCTCAGGAAATTTGTTTTACATTTTCATGAATATCGAAATACAGCAATGGAGCAATTATAATTGTATAGTTTCTTTTTAACTGATTAATTGCATGCAAAGATCCTTTTTCTCTTTTGAATTTTGTATTGCATGAGAGAATTGAACAACGTGCGTGAAGGGCTTTAAATTTTAGAGAAAAATACTTACTGATTTTGACCTGATGTGGCTATTTTTCTTATCTCACTTTATCTTTTGCTTGCGCCGACAATTCTAATCACAGATGAATGGCTAGTCTATGGGAAAGGAACTGCTAATAGTTTATGAGTTATAGACTAAAAACGTACATAGACGTAACATTATTACTTCAGGAACGAGTGAAAAATAATCAAATAGCCTACTTTAATCACGTCATGTCGTATAGCACAACTCAAATATTCACGTTTAAACTTTCTAATAACACTGTGATATGTACGAAGACACATGTCGGATTCATGTTGCAAAGTTACATAATATATATCCATAACAACACGTGATACTCTATTCACTCTTACATTTCTTTCAGACCCAAAATAGTATTTGGTTGCCAGAGTAGTGGTAATCAGAAATTATTTAAATATCGTTCTCATTTATTCCGAGCTTATTATTTGTACCTCCAACCAACTAGGTGTGCGTGGAAGAGCAGAAAGAAAACAGGCTGCACTGTTCTCGTGGCTCTGCTCAAATCCATTAAAGCTATGGAAGCTCCAGATTATTTGGACCCCTCTATAAGGCTACGTCATCGCTAAAATTGATGTCTTCCTCTGTTCCAAAATGAGAATCGTTATGCTTTTTGAATAGGGAAGACTGCATTGGAGCGACCTCGGCTCGATAGGCACTCTCTTAGAGCCGGTGTTACTATGCACTCCATTCAGTCGGTAGAGCTGAGTAACTTTTATCGCTACTTTAATACAAGGATAATTACAGCGATAATACTGAGTTGCTAAACTTGAGTACACAAACTGAAATGTCCTCGTGTTGCATTTCACTGCAAGGCATCTGGTTTGGGATTTAAGTAAAAAATTCAACTGTTCGAGGCTCAAATTTAATCAATCTCACATTGACACTCCTTCTAAGGGAGAATTGAAATGAAAAGTGAAAATTAGCGCCAATGTTTCGTTCACAGGACTTTTACTCACATGTTAGGTTTTTGTCTAAGTTTTTAACCACAAAGTAATCAAATTATGTCCGACCACGAGTCTCATAAAAGAAGCTTTTTCTTCTTCTCACGGCCGGCTTCACTGCCCGCTGCTTGATCAAGCCGTAACGCGATCGTATGGCGATATCTTATTGGAAAAAAGCAGCGCGGGATTTAATTTTGAATTTCAAACAAAATTTCCAGAAATATGAACCGAAGCTCTAAAAATATTACGTCTTCCAACGAGCTAGTTTACTAAGATTCAGATATTATGGTAATCTGAAATTATCGTGTTCGAAAGTATGACAATTTTCAAGGAACAAAGAGGCAACATGCAATAACGTCTCATGTAATTAACACGCGTTAACGAAAGCTTGTGCTCAGTTTGAAGCTAGTAAAAATCCCATGCAATTATAAAAAAACCATCTTCAGAGTAAAAAAGTAAGCCTTATTACATGCACGTAAAATACCGAGTTATGACCGCACCTTCTGGTATCAGCCAAAAGCCGCATAAAGCTAAATCTGGGCAGACTCAGCGAGATGCGGTTTCAAGATAAAATTGCACGTAAGTCTCAAAACATGCTTGTCTTCCACTGAAAATAATCTTTCATGATTGCGTGCCGTTCTTTGCTGGCTTTAAACTGACACAAACTTTCTTTCAAGCCTGTTTATTATACGATTATTTTTTCATTTTCACTTCTTTCTTCAGAATTTTAATGCTTTCAAGCACGAGAAGTTCGAGTTTCCTTGAAATGAAAATCGTTCAAAGGGAATGACATCGTTGGGAGACGTAAGATTTTCAGACATTTGCTACACATGTCTGAATATTTTGTTTGGAATTCCAAATTAATTACCGTGATGCCGTTTCCAGTAAAATGTCGTAAACGCCACGTCTTTCAATAAGACATTCGTTGTTCTAACTATAAATTTACAGATTAAAGTATACTTAAAACAGAAGCTCACTGTTAATGTCAGTGAGTGTTCAGCAATTCTTTCATCGGACGGTGCGGGTTGAGTTTCCACAGGATATTTCTGGTTGTAAAATTGTGAGACTCACCCTGATTTATGGCGGGTGTTTCCTCCACCAATTTCAGTTTTTTCTCCGCTCTTTTATGAGAATTCTTACGGCACTACTAAGAATACAGTTATGAACAAAATAATAAAATGCTAACGAGATTAGCCAAAATATGTGCTCTACTAAACAATGTAGCTTGAATTTGAACAAGGAGAGACATACTCCGAACTTCTCCGAAGTCTGATCTGAAAGAAAAAACTACATACCCTTTTTCGTACGCCCTTCAAGCAACTGCGTAAAAATGATTCATCTTCAGTGCACACAAAAGTTCTCAGTGTCATCAATTCGACCAGCGCTCTGAGCGAAATGTCAAGGACTAACGCTACTCCTACTTCAGGGGAAAGATAGAACGGCGTCTTGAGAGGCTTTAAAGGATCCCTCACTCTTTTTGCCTTGGGCATTTTCGTGGCTTCAGAATTAATGCCTCGTCCTTACTGTAAAGAAAAAAACTCGTTGCGAATTCACCAAAAGCTGCAGCGATGCATTTCATGCTGCAAATTTGTGTGGGATCACAGTGCCGAACCTGAACGATTCAAAACGATGTATTTACTTTCGAAATTTCGCATGTGCTCAAAAATAGGGAAAGTGGGCTATGGTCCGTCAACGTACATAGAAAACAAAGAAGAGTTTCACAAGAGGCCGTCAAACCGAATCCATGAAATTTACGTACAAGGAAGAAACCTGGTCAGTTGATGCAGCAGAGATCCTCCGAGTCGATACAGGTCTGTATATCCTCACACTAAATCCCGTAATAGTCATTGTCACATAGAGTAATTGGATTTATTTAGCTCTCTTAGCTTCATACTCCCTCCAAAACAAAAATGTCTAAGCATCAGTATGCAAAATATAGCTAACTACCTATTCAGGAAGTATCAACAATGTTTTTACACAGCAAATTTTCAAAAATAAGGTGTACTGTAAACAAAAACTTACTCTTAACGTCAGCGAATACTGAAAACTGCACAGATATTTCTCGGTGAACAATTACTCTTTCGTCACTAACATAGGTTGAACAGTTTGAAAACCCAGCACACGATTAACAAGAATTTGAAGTTATGCAATAAAAGAACAACAGCAATAATGAAGATTACCAAAACATAAGAACTTGAACAGAACTGTAATTACAAGTTAGTTAAACTTCTGGAACAAGCTTTGAAATGTGAAAGAAAACACAGTAGAGATATAAAAAGGGAGTGAAAAAAATCAGATCATTCCAATTCCGTGGAAATCAAGTTACAGCTTGGGCATTCAAATTTTGAAATATGAGCAGACCATATAGAGAAATTGCATAAACATTGTCAAATATATTTCTCACAGTCTTTATAAAAACGGCATGTATACATGACATGTCTTTTGTGTCAAATCTTTTTCACATAATATTTTTTTGGAGAAGCAATTTTAGAATGTTCTGTTTCGTGGAATTCAAGAGAGGTGAAAACATTGCTGCAAACTCCCCCTCTTCAATTTGAACTTTTCTGTTGTGTCATCTGAAGAACAATACAAGCCCAGCCTCAGATCACCAAGCTTAATTTTGCATTCTCTTGCTCTGTTCCTCAAAAACAGCTCCCATTTTGGGTGGACGGGAAGCATGCAACCGTTGGCAAGTGATGAACTTCCAGAGCGACGACTTTTATCAGTGTAGTCGGCACAACTTGCCTCTAAAAGTTGCGCCAACTTCCAGTGAAGTCGACCATTTTTCATTCATTTATATGAGGAAAAATCTGTCCTGAATTAGGAAAGTTATTTCCCAGTTCTAAATTGAAGTTAAATTCCTCAAATTGAGAGAAAATTTATCTTTCTTGCACTAAATGATGCAGCGAGCACTCCTTTCCTCTCAGTCCATGTGAGTGCCTCAGTAACTTGAACAATTAACGCACGCGAGTTGGTCCGGTGCCTATAAAAACGTAATTGGAGTAGTTTGACACAATGTAATACTCAAGTAAATTTGGTTTCAATCGTTTATAATTCGTAACAGTGAAATTCACAATCAAGACAGAATGACTTAGAACATTAACATGTTGAGTTTCCCTCCACTACTGCATTGTATGCGACAAAACTAGGACTTTTAGGTCTAAACAAGCTATTTTTTCACCCTTTTTCGATTTATTTTTCTACGGTGACGTACAATGTAAATGAAGCATTTCAGACAAATTTTTCTCACCGGAGTATCGTGCAAAGCATTGAGCAAGGTGGAGTCAGAACCCAGAGAAATGAACTGCATGACACACACCTCAGCAAGTGCACCAGGTCCGCTCGAGAGCTGCCGCACCCGATAACGAGCTCACTCTTTTTCAGGAGCGTGGGACGATCGACGGGAGACACGGAGCAAAAATTGCCCCCTGTGACCCGAGAATCTTTCTCTTCGCTGAGCTACGGGGAGCGACGGCATGAATTTAGAGTTTTTGTTCCTGTTGTTAGCTTACAGTTTCCGCTGTGAGGAAACTTTCTTCGTACCTATATAAATTTATTTCTTTCTTTTAGTAATGTCAGTGCGTATTTGTAGTGGGAGAAATTGTGTAAATCGTTGATGTTGAATGGTTATCAGAAATATTCACGGTAATTTTTTAGCGTTACAGTGTACAGGGTTTGCCTCCAATAATAAATAAGCCCTGTTTTAAGAAATTCAAATACTTGTAGCTGAGTTATAAATTATTGTTTTTGTAGGTTTTGTTTACTAATGTATTTTATCTAAATGCGAAAATATTTTTCGAACTGTTGCACTAAAAAGTTAAAATGGCTGTTGTAAGAGAAAAACTAATGCTCGAATGCGGGTAATGTAGAAACTATGCTTAAATATTAGATGATAAAATGAATAGTGAGTGAATTAAATATCAAAATTTGGTATTACTTAACGATAATCATTCTTGAAGCAACAAAAAACAATTTAGCGAATTTTTTACCACCAATAACTTTCAGTTTAATTTTTGCGCTAAGTAAGCACATGTCAAGTCCATTGATTTAGAGGAATTACTTTTAGCGATTTGATGTAAAATGTAAACGCATTTACCACACGTGGGAGACTAATTTTCATACAAAACATATCAATAGCCCAGGGAAAAATATTCAACGGTTACCCAGTCTGTGCAAAGAGCGTAAACTCTGTATTCCTTTCTTGTGAGAGGCAGTATAATGCAATAACACCGATCCCTTTAGTAAATTATGCTTTCCCCCCTTAAAAATACGGAAAATTTCACAGATATTTTACATTGTTCAACAATTTATAAAAGAATATGCAGTGTAAGGAAACAAATAACATGAGATAATGTATTAAATCCAAGTCTCACTAACACTTCTGAGGGAGTGGAACGTTCGTTCGCACAGTCTTTTTTACCGAGGCATGTGTGATTTTAGCCCCCATGTATAGCCTCTTCATTACGCTGCTGAAATCCACGATACTACGTCGATAAATTGAGACTTGGCTGACTAGATACTGCTTTCAAATAACAACAGGAACTCTAGACGCCTTGTAATATAAGAAGGAAATAATTTTTATATATAACTGCCCAAGTTTATCATAGGAATCGATTCACTCTAGGCCTAAATTAGTGAGTTCAAACCTATCAATTATTTCAACTTTGGCTTTTGATCATTTCTTTTAATGATAATGCTTTGCAAAGTTTTGAAATAGCTTTATCTATGTCTAATTATCACTTTAAAAAAAATATCTTCTTGGTACTCAGCTGGTCTATATCGACACCCATTAAGCATTGTCAACAAATTAACTTTGGATTAACATCAATTGCAAAATTGAAATTATGAATTTTTCGTAGGACGATCTTCAGTTTACAGTTACAATATATGTACGTCTGCCACATCATGTAATAGCACCAGAAACCGCATGGAGATGTTTTAACATATTTTCATCAATATTCTCTCTCAAGTGTTGAAATGAAAAACTTACCCCAATACTTCAATGTTAGAGCTAATTTCAAAATTGAAATATAGAAACTTCACCAGAGGTAAAATTTAAAAGCTTCATCGCAGACGAGCATTATATCTTTTCTCCCTTCCGGTAGTGTTTTTGAGTGCAAGTTTTAGCCATTTTGACGGCTGTTCAAGTGCTTGTAGCAAAAGCCGCGCGACTTCTGGTATCTACATTATTCATTGAAGTTTTTCTTGATATTTCCAGCAAGTTCATTCGTTTATGAAAAATTTACATTAATTTAGTCTTAAAAAATTGGAAAATTAGGTTCTTGTGTAGCACCTACTTATATTTGCCTGTGCAATAAAAAACATTTTAGCGAATTTTTTGCCCACAATAACATTCGATTTAACTTTTGCTCTAACAAACACATGTATGATGTGTGCTAATCATAAAGTACTCATCAGCTAAGATATGCTTATCAGGAATACTCTCGCCGTATGAGTCTGCACGATAACAATAAAATCGTCCACTTCGGTTCGTTTTGTGGGCAGTCCACCCCAAAACAAAGAGCTATAGCCGTTAACTATTCACAAATTCCCTTGATAATAATGTATTCTTCGACCTACATCCGTGATCACCAATCGTTGACATACCCAGGTTACAAATTCAGTTGATATCACTACGCATTCAATTGCAGTTTTAAGTTGACGCAAAACTCTACATCAATGAAGAGTGTGCTCGGCTGCCCAGAAAACCAGAAAAATGCATATCACCGAAATCTCGCTTCAGAGGCAGTGCCAAATGGAATGAAGGGGAATTTTCAACCTCTGGAAATGGTTGCCAGCCAACTGGGTGCAAAATTACCAAATTTCCGCTGCGAATTGTTCCCGTTTACCGTGAAGGAAAAGTTATCATTCCGTTCTAAAAATTACTAGTGGGAGCTTCAGCGCTACATGAGCGAGGAAGGTGCGAATACGCGAGCTGAACTTGGTATGTAGCATCAATTGTCGGACATTTTGGTAGTTTTATAATTGGTTCAGAACCGAGGCAGTCGTATAAAATAATTCGATGAACGCTTTCTATTACCTCCACCTTTATCCCAGCCCCGACTCTTTCTGCAAACGCAATAAGCGAAACATTTTTAGAAGATTTGCATCGGATCTAAATTTGTAGGCAGCGAAATCCGTCAAAATGAGGCAGCAGCCCGGCCTTGCACAATGCGCTGTATTGAATCTTGTGTCAATTCAAGCAAAAATGAAGCCGTGCTGCATCATTTGGGGCATACAAATGTTGACGTGAAGCAAATCCTCTCATGAAATGGAATCGAATGAAGTGTTTGTTTATATTTTTTCCGAAAGAAAAGCGTCTGGCTTTTTTTAGAATTCAGTGAGATCTTTCATTGTGTTGAATGGCTTGATAGGTCGATGTCTCACAATAGTGCGTCAGAGCTGAACACAATGCATCGGTTGCCGGAGGAAGCCGTCTCCTGCTTAACTATGTGGAAGAAAGGACTAGAAGAACTTAAATGGATAGTTAACAATTCTTTGTGAGCTTATTTTGCGGTAATATACTCTCAACACTCAACATTTTAAGTTAAAATTGAGTTAAAAATGCGTACATTGGAATCAATTTATAATTTAAAAGTATTAGATAAATAGTCATAAAGCCTTTTTCGCAAAATTTTCATTCATTAGACATTAGTTCACAGTGTGTCAGGAGTGCAGTAAATTTCATGTTTTGGGCCATTCTTCACCCACCATGAGAAAAATAGAACTAGGAATGTAAATTTACTGCCAATCGACGTTAATTTTGAAATTTTACCCACCATATACCCTCAATTTCTTTACGGATTATGAAAAACATTTCATGGAGTAAATTAGAAAACTAATGTTGAAAGTTAGCAATATGATGTACACACTCAAAAACTTGAAACGCAAGCAGAGTCTTCGGAAGCAATCGAATGGAGCCTCCTTTGCGATCCCATGAGCTGTGGGACCCTCATCGCAAAACTCAAGCAAATTCATGTAGAAATTTGGTTTAATGAACGGAATTTCAATGCTCCTGCATCATTCAATTGGCTGTGCAAAATGACACAATGTTTTCTGAATGACTTGGTTCCATGACGAGCGTGAGCGCAAATGAGGCATAAACTCAACAAGCATTTATGCATTTATCACGCCAAATCGGACAATATAGCGATGTTCCTGAAAATTCATTCAGCAGCAGTGGACTGCTTTTGTAAGTTATGATAAAAAACACTAGCGTTCAGTCCCATTTGCTCATGAAGGTTTGTATGGATTTTCAATAATATATTATTTCAATCGGAATAACTGAATTCATAGCACCCTGGGAATATTTTTCTGAAATAAATCCGGTCAAGTCACATTGCGATATCTTCTGGTCTTTGAGAGAGTTTAAAATCAATCAGACGAGCTTGGATAGGTATAGAAATTTGGTGAGATATTTTCTATGCAAAGATAAAAGCTTTTTAACTTCTAGGAAACTGAAGTGAAACTGAACTCAGCTTCACCATGAAATGCGTCATTCACTTCTCCTGAATTGGTTGGAAAATATACGTAAAATAGTTTTAATCATTGCACACCTTTAGTTTAACCGGACTAATTCGTTGCCAATTTGTTGACCATAAAAATATTTGACTCCAGTTTTAAGACCACCATCAGCCGGTCTCTTTAACTAAAAAAGCATTACATCTACTCTAATTTATTACAAGTATACGTAGGCATAAACAGACAGAATCCCATCAATTCTTCACAAAAACTTTCACATCTATCTCAAAAATCCTGTAAAGTACATTTTATTTACATTCTTACAGATTTCACCGCGCTCTTGAATAAGTCCGTTCGTACCACGCTGCCCTCATTTTCATCTTTTTCAACTGAAATAAAAAACATGAATTGCGTTTGCATTGGGACATGCTAAGATGCTTAGTGAATTCAAGCCCCCACGCACACCTCAGTAAGCGCTAATCTTGCAGCTGTCACGCACAGCCAGCGCTGCAAGCCAGGCCGGACAGAAAGCCAGTTGTGTGCGTCCAGAAAATTTAATTAGGTTCCTTGCTCTCGGTCAGCAAACGTCGAGCAGTGCTGCAGCAAGTGCTGCCTCAGGTCCATGTCGCACAAACTAGAAGGCCTCGCTATTTGGTCTCGAGACTATGCTGCTGCTGCTGATCTAATAACGCTTTTGGCGTGACTGCCTAGCTCTGGCCGGGGCATGGAACTGTTAGAGCCTTTGTTACGATGTCCCACTGTCAAACGAATGGCATTGCTGTCAGTCTCTTGCAAGGAGACTTGTGAAAGCGAAAAGAGGGACATATTCCAGTGTGAAACTTCTATTTTACATGAAAAATGCTGCATCTGAAGTGTTTTGTTGGGGCTTTTTAGATACAGAATATAGCAGCTCAATGCAGTCATGACTACAAGTGTGAAGAGTTGAGAAAAGCATTCCCAATTGAAATTCAAAAGAATAAAACTTTGGTATTTATATCAGTAGCTCTACAGCAATATGAGGGATTTAAACATGGTGAGTTCTACTAATTCAGACCCAATGTAAGAACAATGTTCGAATTCACAAACTCATTGGAAAGCTTCATCGAATTATCTTACTATGACTGCATCTACTGCCTCGAAATGTTTTTGAGCACATAACACTCTGAATCTCATTCCAAAATACAGCTGATTTTTTATTTGTGCAAAGCAGCATGTAGAATGCCCCACCCACATTACACTAAATATGTATATAAAAAGAAGACTACTTGTCCTGAGCGGCTCACACCCTCATTTTGTTTGCAGAACCAGAGCTCAGTTCCCATAGCATTGCTTCCTTTGTGGTGCGGAGTATCCTGCCTACGGAGCAGAACTACATTGGTGCTGCTGAGTCAGCACTGACGCATGCATGCGCTGGTGGGGAGATGCTCTGTATTTTGACGGGGCAGTTCCCTTCATGCCTAACTTTGGCACTCTCAGCTCATGGCAGTGCGGCAGCTGTTCACTATTTCTGCGCTAGTCAGCCGCCATGAGTGTCAACGTTTGCATTGCATTTGTCTAGGAAGGTGACACAGTAGTCTGAATAGAGCATTTGGTCGTATTTTGGCTATTCTGGCACCTGTCTTCATTGATGTCATCAGGCATTAGCCTCAAATACTGCATTATGCGTTCATTCCTAAGCAGCCCTAAATAAACGCCTTTTTACGACGGATCTCATCTTCTTTAGTGTCCCACAGAGCCTCCTCTGAGCTGCTCTTGTAACACAGTTCTCACTTGGCCATCTGATGCAGCTGCTCAACATGTGAGCAACCACCTTGTTCGGCCTTTAGTTATGTTTTTAATTTCACTGACGTTAAGTGAATGCCGACAGAGCTGTACTTGTCTTTTTATCACTCTAGTTACTCAAGTGTCAAACGATGTCAATCTAACAATTAATCGAGCAATCAATCAGAATCGATCAATTAACTTCGCTCAATTTCCTCGAATGCTTCATGTTTTGCCGCTGCAACAATCGATGTAAACACCATTTCCAATCGTCTGGCTCACTTATCATCTGAATCGTCCTCCGGACTCCCAAAGAGCTTGAACTCTCGTTCCCTACCTATATATATCTATTAACTCCACCTGTATATAACCTACGTATAATTCTACATGAATATAACTGTTCTTGTATGTGCACACCATTGTAATGTAAGCGATTGTTACATTAAGTTAATTTCGATAATTATTATTATTTTATCGACCATTCAAACTTACAACTGATTTAAAGATCATTACCGTCGAGCATCTTACTACCTCCACTTGAGGTCTCGATAGCCAATTTCTCCTGGTGCTTCAACTGTCTGATTCAGCAATTGCTTCAATTTCAATCGCCTTTCAGTCCTTCAACTTCTATTCAACTATTCCTCCAACTTCTTCCAGACCTATTTTTTAAGTATTTGTTAATCACAAATACTCATTTCAATTTCCACCACTGTTATTGTGGTGTCACTATTTCAACCTTAATACTACGTTACATACCCCACTATTTCCACCAATACACCTGCTGCAACTATCCCACATGTCAAACGCTACAACCGTCCATTGCGACAACTGCTTCTGTCTAATATTACAATTGATGATACTGTCCATCATTACGGCAGCTGCATCTGTCCATCATTACTACTGCTGCAACTGTCCATCATTACTACTGCTGCAATTGTCCATCATTACAGATGCTGCAACCGTCCTTCACCGTAACACTACCACCCATCACCCAAGGAAAACTTACTATTACGTCTTTTAGTTTCAATGTGAGTCGGGCAGAGAGCCATTAACTTCGCATTAGTGGCCACTCTGCCTCTTTTAGGGCTCGGTGGGATTCTTTGTTTGCTCCCGTTCTAATTTTGCCAGTGTTGTCTGGGCAGTTTTCTTGTCTTTGAGAAAGCGCGTGACTCGCAGTTCGCTCTGAGGGGAGCTTCGCTGAGTTGCGCTATTTGCCCCGGCTTGCGTCGAATGGAAATAATTGAGTCGTATTGCAGTGAAGTAAAAATGATTGAGCCGTAGTGCAGGGTAGTAAATATGATTAAGGCCAATTTTGGTGAAATAAAAACGGTGGCACTGTATTGCAGTAAAGTAAAAATGATTAAGCCGTATCGCATCGAAGTGAAGATGATTGAGCCGCTTTTCGGGGCAGTAAATGTGTTATAACCGTATATTAGCTCAATGGAGAGGGTTGATTCGTTTGATTCATTTCTCGCGTGGAAAATTTTACTTTGATTTAATACTGTTTGCTGGTACAAATGAAGATTTTTCCCAATTTTCCATTATGTTTTTTTCTTGAATGTAACAAATTATTTTTAGTTTATCCATCTGTACGACGCCACGGAACAATTATTAAGCAACTCAAAATTTTATGACAATTAATCTCAGATTCATTCTCATCGACAGTCACTTCAATGACAGTCACTTCTGCTTCGCAATTCTTTTCAATAAAGAACTCGTTCCACATTCCATGTCAATAAAATAAAAATCGTTCGACGGCACATGTCAATAAAAGGAAATCTTGCCATTTCGCGTCAAGGGCACTGAGTGGCTGCCGCACCTCGCCACATAAATACCGCATTACTGCCGTCTTGAGTTTATGGCTTCTAACGAAAGAGTTTCACTGATCTGTCGCTCTTTTAAATCGTTCGAAAAAAATAAACTCCGCTCCCCCGCCTTACTTCTTCAGCTCGTAAACACGAGTGAATGATTGCTTTTGTTTCGGTCCTTTGGCACAAAAAACGGCTGGCGTTTCCAGAGGTGTTTTCTGATCGCAGTCAGCGGGCCTTGGTAATGGTACTTATGTAGTATGGCTCATTTTGATTCAAGACTTTAACTTAATTTTTTGCTAATGGAGCAGATAGGCGTAGTAGTAGTTAAGGGTATGTTGGTACCAGGAAGCCTCATAGAGAAGTTCGAGACTGGCAGGGTGGAGTAAAATTTTCAGCTGTTTGTGCTCAAGGAATTAGTCGAGTTTATGTATGCGCAGTATGTCAAAATTAGGACGGTGTATGATTTAACCCTTTCGGTACGATAATTCAAATTGTTTGGGTAAAAACTTCCTGGGGAAAAAGTTGTCATTACCCTGAATTGTCAGTGAAATTGTCCTAGCGTGGTGCTTTTAGCTTAAGTAAGTGCCTTCTTCATTATTTTAATTTTGAAATTTTTTGTATCTTTGAAGCTCGATGCTTGGCGACAGAAATTTTTGATGTTGATAATAAAGTTTTCGTATTTACGAAGAAATTATTTATACGTTTTTGCCCGAATTTACCAAAAATCAACAAAGTTCAGAAAAAACTTGCTCAAGTTAAATGGAAAGGGTATTGAATATGTTGCTCGGGTCCTGTAGCATGAACTTACGCGTGCTACAGGGTCCTATGGTAATTACAGGGGCCTATGGTAACCTATGGTAATTTACGCGTGCAGGTTTCTGGAATTGTTTAAAAACTAGTTTAATGAATGTTTGTAATTTCCCTAATTTTGTTATTACTCCAAAATATTCCCTCACTAGTTAAATTAGTTTAAAACTAGGTTAGATGCCCTAAACTGGAAGCACTAGCCAACTTGGCACTGGAGTAGCCGTCAGGACCGAAAGGGTTAATGGTTCTTTCACTCACTTTTCTGTAACATTTCAGAACGAATTGAGGGCAAAAATTTCTTGGAATAACATGCATCATGATTTTACACTGTACTCTGTACAGTGAATTGTGCCAGACGACCCTTCACAACTAAGACAATTAAGAAATCTAATCGTGACTGAAGTAGTGTCATTTCGTTTTTCCTTTGGTATAATGTGTTTCTGACTGCACTCCAACTCGTACCTCAGTTTTCCAACACTGATTTGAGAATATATTCTACTAGCCTGATTCTTTTGTCAGATCAAATAAGAAAAATAAATTAAAATAATTAAATTCACTGAATTGACAATCATTTAATTTCAATTTCAAAATTTCATTATTTAAAATCCGAATGTTTTTGGATTGCAAATATGAGCTTTCGATATCCTCTTATCTGATATCCTCATAATTGACGCTCAAGAGCAGTTGGATATTCATTCCCACAGCGTGACGAACAATATCTCGATAAAAATTACAAACATTGCATCAAAGAAATTTCGAGAGCAAAGTTTCTCAGCGTTTAACTGATATTTTTATATTCACCTCAAACAAAACCATAAGCTTAGCGATGTATCACTCTCACTTGAATTCCAATGCTGTAGTGAAAGTGTCATGAGCCCTCACCTCACGCTTATGAATGCCCCCGAAGTCAATGGGATTTGGGACCAAAATGCAGTTAGATCCGGCAGTCGAGCTCTCGCTGTCGCCCTCACAGCTGCAGAGCAATGTAGTCCTTTTCTGAGTTTTTCCCAGCGGAGCTCGAATCCTTTGTTATTAGGCTATCTTTTACCTCTCACCTACAACTCCGGAGCTTTTTGGGCCCTCCAATAACTCAGAAACTTTTATTGTCTCCCTCTCTACAATTCCCTGACGGCTTTAGCGTCCCTCAGTCCTTCTTTTATTGACTTCGAGTCTCATCCATCTCTTAGCGACATATACTCGTTTTATTCCATAATCTTGAACTGTCCAACTTTTTCAGTTGTGATAGAGCATTGCAACTTAAAAAAATGGGTCTTTTGACATCACACTGACGTCCAGTGAATTGAATAGTAAATTAATATATGTTTTCTCCCGGACACTTATTTCTCAGCTCAGATGTATCTGAAAAGGATTACTAGTGCTCTCTGTAATTCTGAAGGATTTTAGCAAGCGACAGTTGTCCAAAACTTGCGATGCATTCTATGAGATAGCTAGGAACACTGCACGTGCTGCGTTCGATTTTAATAACTATTTTTTCTTAGTTCCACATTCATAGCAAGTAGTCACACATGATGAACAAGTATTGCGCTGTGCCATGAATTCATGTTAAGATAAACCTCAGCCACAAAAATATAATTCGAGAAGATGCCAACGTAGCAACAAATTCAATGGACATTTCTTTGCTAATGAATATTCAATAAGCCAAAAATAACGTTGTATTCTTATGAACGGGTAAATTTCGTCCAAGTACCAACCTAAAGAGGGTATAATATCATAGAATGGCAGTATTTCCTCGTTTTCAACCTCCTGACTAAACTTTCGTAACCCAACTCTCAACCAAAATTTAAAACCAAAACATTTCAAATGGAGAAGTATGTAAAACATTAATGTTTTTCGATGATTTTTCATCGTTCCGAAAACGACCTTAAACACTGCCCAGCATCTTAAAATGATTATGACCATTAACAAAATTTTACATAGCCCATGCCATCCATCATACGAGCAAACCTCACGACTCTCAGAATGTGATCAACACGATAAGATTTTTATGAGCGAGGTATCATACGACTGTACCTTCAACCAATCAGCATCCAATAATCTCAAAATGAACAGTAGTCAAACGATCGAACGATTTTCAGGCTCTCTTTAAATTTGTAAAGATTAGAAGTGCCACCGACACAAAGGCGTGAATCCTGCCCCGACTATGAGAGCTGCATTAGCTGTTGTGGATCCAGCTGCATTTGATTTCGGTGGGCTTCCGAACAGCAGGTCTCTGATGGTTCTCGTTACTCTGTAACTCGTTGTACGCTGGTGTCTGGGAACAATTTCCTTTCTGTACGGGAATAAGTTACATTATAGGTACGTGAGTTCCGGTGCTCATCCGAGCCTTTGATGGACTCAGATCAAAACAGATATGTTAATTCAAATCTTTCAAGCCCCAACAACAGAGTTCCAAAGAGAGGAAGGAGGTAAGGAACTCTTAGTATAGAGTACAGAGAACGGAGAACCTGTGCGCAAGGTACGTTCCCACACAAGACCCTCAGTCTACAGAAACAGCAAGTTAAATAAATTTATGAAGCAAAATGAAAGGTTAAGATATAAGTCAGAGGCGCTGGAAAAAAGTCAACAGTGAATCAAAAAAAGATAGTGAGTAACCAAAAGAGAACCTATTCTATTTCGATAAAATGGAGGCCTACCAAACTTTCAGCTCAAGACCTCACTTTTCCCCCAGTGAGCCATAATTTCCATAAATAAATTAGTTGTATCTCCCTGAGGAGAGAAGGGAATTATGTAACCTAAGTTTCATCATTTTTGAACAGAGCGCTCGGTATCGAACACTCAAGAATGAAGGTTTCTCTTGATAGGCGTTTCACACTTTCCTTTATGACAAAAATTACCGGCTAAATGCTCATTTATGTTGAACATCCGATAACAATATCTGCTTATCATGAATTCATAATACCACAGCAAAACTCAACACGTTGCTTTAGTAAAACAGCATCACATAGTCAGCGCCCAGCACGTAGAGCTGAAATGCTGGTTATATCCCGAAGACGCCAGGGCAAACACCGGGTCTACATGTCACGGAACTGAAAAGACCTCGCCTTCACCCCTCACTCCTGTACTCCTCACTCCTGTACTCCTCACTCCTGTACTCCTCACTCCTGTACTCTTCACTCCTGTACTCCTCACTCCTGTACTCCTCACTCCTGTACTCCTCACTCCTGTACTCCTCACTCCTGTACTCCTCACTCCTGTACTCCTCACTCCTGTACTCCTCACTCATGTACTCCTCACCCCTGTACTCCTCACTCCTGTACTCCTCACTCCTGTACTCCTCACTCCTGTACTCCTCACTCCTGTACTCCTCACTCCTGTACTCCTCACTCCTGTACTCCTCACTCCTGTACTCCTCACTCCTGTACTCCTCACTCCTGTACTCCTCACTCCTGTACTCCTCACTCCTGTACTCCTCGCTCCTGTACTCCTCACTCCTGTACTCCTCACTCCTGTACTCCTCACTCCTGTACTCCTCACTCCTGTACTCCTCACTCTTGTACTCCTCACTCCTGTACTCCTCACTCCTGTACTCCTCACTCCTGTACTCCTCACTCCTGAACTCCTCACTCCTGTACTCCTCACCCCTGTACTCCTCACTCCTGTACTCCTCACTCCTGTACTCCTCACTCCTGTACTCCTCACTCCTGTACTCCTCACTCCTGTACTGATCACTCCTGTACTCCTCACTCCTGTACTCCTCACTCCTGTACTCCTCACTCCTGTACTCCTCACTCCTGTACTCCTCACTCCTGTACTCCTCACTCCTGTACTCCTCACTCCTGTACTCCTCACTCCTGTACTCCTCACTCCTGTACTCCTCACTCCTGTACTCCTCACTCCTGTACTCCTCACTCCTGTACTCCTCACTCCTGTACTCCTCACTCCTGTACTCCTCACTCCTGTACTCCTCACTCCTGTACTCCTCACTCCTGTACTCCTCACTCCTGTACTCCTCACTCCTGTACTCCTCACTCCTGTACTCCTCACTCCTGTACTCCTCACTCCTGTACTCCTCACTCCTGTACTCCTCACTCCTGTACTCCTCACTCCTGTACTCCTCACTCCTGTACTCCTCACTCCTGTACTCCTCACTCTTGTACTCCTCACTCTTGTACTCCTCACTCCTGTACTCCTCACTCCTGTACTGATCACTCCTGTACTGATCACTCCTGTACTGATCACTCCTGTACTCCTCACTCCTGTACTCCTCACTCCTGTACTCCTCACTCCTGTACTCCTCACTCCTGTACTCCTCACTCCTGTACTCCTCACTCCTGTACTCCTCACTCCTGTACTCCTCACTCCTGTACTCCTCACTCCTGTACTCCTCACTCCTGTACTCCTCACTCCTGTACTCCTCACTCCTGTACTCCTCACTCCTGTACTCCTCACTCCTGTACTCCTCACTCCTGTACTCCTCACTCCTGTACTCCTCACTCCTGTACTCCTCACTCCTGTACTCCTCACTCCTGTACTCCTCACTCCTGTACTCCTCACTCCTGTACTCCTCACTCCTGTACTCCTCACTCCTGTACTCCTCACTCCTGTACTCCTCACTCTTGTACTCCTCACTCCTGTACTCCTCACTCCTGTACTCCTCACTCCTGTACTCCTCACTCCTGTACTCCTCACTCCTGTACTCCTCACTCCTGTACTCCTCACTCCTGTACTCCTCACTCCTGTACTCCTCACTCCTGTACTCCTCACTCCTGTACTCCTCACTCCTGTACTCCTCACTCCTGTACTCCTCACTCCTGTACTTCTCACTCCTGTACTCCTCACTCCTGTACTCCTCACTCCTGTACTCCTCACTCCTGTACTCCTCACTCCTGTACTCCTCACTCCTGTACTCCTCACTTCTGTACTCCTCACTCCTGTACTCCTCACTCCTGTACTCCTCACTCCTGTACTCCTCACTCCTGTACTCCTCACTCCTGTACTCCTCACTCCTGTACTCCTCACTCCTGTACTCCTCACTCCTGTACTCCTCACTCCTCTACTTTTCGACTCCTCACTATGGAGAACTCGCCCCCACCCGAGCGGGTATGAGGCACCGCCACACCGCCACACCTCCACACCTCCACACTACCACACCGCCACACCTCCACACCGCCACACCGCCACACCGCCACACTGCCACACTGCCACACTGCCGCCACACTGCCACACCCGCACGTCGGTCGGGCCGGCCACGTCCCAGAGAGACACTCAAGAGCGAGCCGAACTGCGTCCAGTTAACTCGAGCCAATTTTCTGTCCCTCCGATGCGTCTCGCATGATGGAGCTCACGCTCTTTCTTTACTACACCCACTCCCTCAAAAAAAAAACGTTTATTACGCTGAAACAAACTTCAACTGCTAGTCGCGCGTACAGAAAGTGAAGGAAAGTTTACTTGTTTTTTAAAGAAAAGCACTTCAGTGGTGAAAGCATACTCACTCGTAGGTTTGTTGTAGTGAAGAAGGCAGTAATAAAGTTGTACCGTTTATCAAGTGTCAACAAGGATAGAGGTTTTAGACAAATGAGCTTCTTACTTATTCCTACACTTTTACAATGTAATTGTAAAAAATCAGCATCTCTTTATGTATAATATGCATGCGTTTTCAGAAACTAAAGATGATCTCAAGCAAGAAAAACTTGAACCCGTCAACATAGCGACGCATAAAAGCATATTGTTTCATCATCGGAAGGAAGATGTTCTGTGTTTATACGTTTTTCTTACAGTTGTAATAATTACAATTAAGGTATTCAATTCTTAAAATTTAACTCATAACATTATTCCATGATAGCGCAGTTGTGACCATTTAGAATAAATTGGTAAGGGAAACTATTCTGATTACGCTCCTAATTTATCCTAGTCTAATGACATGACGGAACTTTGGCAGTTTCTAGTTAGAAAGTTGAGACCTTTTCTTTGCGTTATATCCCGGTTTGCTAATCTTCCACGTAACTTTAACATAGTCATCCACTGTGCCACAGCTCCCTGTAATATTCTACTGCAAACAATCATCGAGTAAACCTTTACTATCAATTTCTCAAACTGAATGGAAAAAATTGCCTGCTGGCTAAATAGATGAAGAATTTTGATGCTAATTTTCAGAAGAATAATTGCTTCAGATTAGGAAAAAAATCTGACTCATCCTCTCACAGTATCATGATTAGTGATACTGTGACACGGATGTTACAGTGATTTACACACAGGCTTCAAAAATACTTTCGATTTCGCGAATGGGATATTCAAATACAGACACTGTATTATCTGATAGGAAAGGCTCATTTTCCGTTTTGGCAATCATGTTTTGTTCTGATGCAGTCAATTTACCTTCGATAAATGATTTTCAGTGCATCATCGCTGACCTTGTTTATTTTTCACTCAATTGAAGATTAGCTTCCCTTGCACCATAATCCGACTTCCGCTTACGGACCTATGACAAATTTTCTTAGGAGCAATTTACAATTGAGCTTATTAATGCAAGAGACTTCTTTGGGAACTTGTATCTAAATTAATGTACTTCGAAGTACTAGGCATAAAATGGGATGAAAAAATTAGCCAAAAGACTCACTTCCAGGTTGCTACCTAATTCCTATGCCAACACACACTAACAAGACACCGACAAAGGAGTTGGAAGGGACATGATGCAATTACAAATATATTTATTGTCGTCATTTTTAGCTCTTATGCACCAGAACATTCGGTTTGCAACAACTTTGACACCGTTTCGCAGAAGTGTGATTTCATCATTTGCTAATTTTTTGACGTCGCAAAAATGAAAGCCACCAAATATTCGTTTTTCTTTACCATAATATCTCTATCATCGTGTAACCAAATGCTTACTGTATCATAAATATATGATACACAGTAGCACGGTGTCCGATAATGCCTAATGATTTATGCATAATAATAATTTTCTTGAGAAATGTGCTGATGTACTCAATTTGATGCAGTTATTCTGACTTTATTTTATCATATTCGTTAATACAAAAAAAATAGCGAACATATTTCGTTAAGCATTTCAACAAGATATTTAAATTAATGGGTGCTCAAAATATCAAAATATATAATAACCCCTTGTTTGTTTCATATAATTTCAAAACATGATGTTCGAGACAACCACAAAACAGAGGAATGCATCAGCTACAGCAATTCTGCAAATAACTTCTGACGGTTGTTTTAATTAAAACAATTGGTTCTCATTTCAATACAAAATTCCGCATAGTAACTTTTGGTTTTAGCCGACCCAGTGAAAGCATTGGTGTTGCCAGTACGTACCATTTTAATGAAAGGAAATCGAAACGAGAAATTTTCCGTGGAATAATTTCTGCATAAAAGCCTCGTTGATCGGGTTCCCAAATTTGCCAGTGTGCCGTAGTTCTTTTTCACAATCGCGTCTTAGAGACTCACCAGCACAACACTGAACGTGTTAGTTCTATGAGTGATAAAATCCTACTCAAACACTCTCAGGCTTTCAGATCTCTGTAACCAGTCTTGCCGGGACTGAATCTACAGTTAAACAGTGCAGAGTCTCGCGCGGGTTCTGCAGAAAGAGCATTTTCTCTATAGACATTGGAAACGCAGCCTTCGCTCAGTCACTTCCTGGAATTAAAGAGACCGGCTCGCACTGCTACCTTGGAATAAATAAACCATAGAGACCCTTAGGACGGGGTTCTTGGAAATGATACACGCTGAGGAACGGGAGCGTCACCTGGGGTAGAAGGGTCTCCTTCAGGTGTCCAATTTCTGTCGTTTTTAAAGACTACCTGCAAAAATATTGCGCACCAGAAGATACGATCCACTCCATAGCACTGACGAACGGCGTAAGTCAGTACAAGTCCGTCGTTAGTTTGTTAGTCGAAGTTTCTTTCCTATTTATGAACTAATGCGTCGCTAAATGATATTAAAAATTTTCTTGCAGTTGCAATTACCTGAAATGAATTCTGAAAAAATGATATGGTCTTTTGCACCAACGGGAAATTTTTTCTTCCTAACGCCACTAAGTTGAATATTGGGAGTATTATCCGTAGATTTTAGCTGATATTTTCCAACTTTGTCAAAGAAAAGATGAAGGGGATAATATATATAAAATTTAAAACAATAGATTCTCCATTCAGAAAAAGGTTGTTGTTTTCGTATAATATTCATTATAAAACAAATTTTCTTAAGCCCACTGGTCGATTCCAAAAATATAGTAGAATCAATTACCCATATCACCAACCATCATTCCAAGCAAAGCCTTTAAAAATGCATACCACTCGATGAATGAAATCTGCAACCCTAACATTTTTTGGCGTTGTCACTGATTACGGTTTTATTTTCACTAAATAATTCTGAGAGTATTGAATCTGGACTTCTACTTTCAATGGACTTGAAAAGTTGAAACAAAATAGATGCACTTAAAAAGAGGGAAAAGGCTTGTTTATAGTAGTACAAAATAAATTAAGTTTGTAAAAAGAGATTAGAAACTACTATTATTTCTAAACACATTTGGACCAAAAATAACTTATTTCTATCAGGAATTGGTTTCCATATCTTTACTTTGGTTCTAAGAACTAGCTGAAACATGATGCATATTTCAACTTCACTGGGAATTTAAATTTATTAGATAAACAACCCAGCCTCGAGTACTAAATAGTTCAAAAACAGATCATCAATTTTATCGAAGAACAAATGACTGGAGTGCCATAAGCGCTAGAGTGGAAATGTATTAATGTTACAAACACAACATGAACATTTAAAGCTGGTCTTTCGTTTTACCCGAACAGCAAAGAATCAGTATATCATGAACGGTTATTTCGGAAATGATTACTGTCTTATCAATGAGGCTCTTAACTCTTTCCTAACTTTAAAACAAAATAATAACTAGAACAAAAGATTTTCTAATCAAGCGCGTGGGCTTTTTTTATCCCAATCAGATAAAATTCATAAGCTTGTAAGTTCTTACGGGATAAAAATCAACACTTTTTAATTTTGTTATTTCAACCTTTTAAGTCTCTGCGCTAAGTTTTCCATGAGATACTGCTCCCCTTACATTAAGCGAAGTGTTATTTTAGAAACCTTTCGTCTGTTTGTATGAGGAGCTCATTCTTCGTTGCCAGGCTCCCTGTCCATCATCTTGATTTATGATCTTCGCTGCAGTTTTCAGACCAAAGGAATATTGCGTGACTAAAGCGCACTAACAGGAAGTGAGGGTTGAACTTTCTAAAAAGAAGATGGTTTCAATTGTTTAACTCCGTGCTTTTATTTTGATATCCATTATAGCTTGGGAAATTTTCTGCTAACTCTAGGCTTAGCGTAAATTTTACAGTGAGAAAAAGGTATTAAGTGGCAAAAAGGGGGACTGCTGAATGTACTTGTCTATTCTGTGATTGTAACTTGGAGTGAGAATGAGGCAAACATGACTGCTTTTTCAGTGAATAAATTTGAGAGACTTGCTTTACAGAACAATATAATAGCTTGAGTCTGTCTCTATAGAAGATGTGTTGTACAAAAAACGCGTCAGCTTTTCTCCCTCTAGATTTGTGGTTTTATATCAGTACCTGAAATTATTGAAGATTTGATCTAACCAAAAAGTAAGTTAAATATTTATAGTATATTCCGTAGATATGTTGAGATTCGTTAGAAAAATAAGCCTGCACATTAAGTACAAATTATGTAGATTTACACACTCACTTATGCTTAATTCTGACGTACGCTTGTGTTCATACACAATTTATTACTTTATTCGTGTCAGTGATGCCTGATATTGTGTCAGGGTAGATTTAATTTTTCTACTAATTTCTATTTTACACTTACTTCACAAAGAACTAGATTCATGACCTCAAACGTACCTGTCATTTCATATCTCGTAACTTACCTTCATTAGCCAGTTAATAAAAAGAGAGAGCCTTCAAGGAATATTGTGCAAACATCTTCCTTTTTTTGTGCTTAGTATTTAGCCGAATGAATATATATCATTTACCAACCGTCCTGATTTTAGGTAACCGATAATTTTAAAATCTACTCACAATTTGCTCCCACACTTTTCTTTAAATGGTTTTCACCTTGATCGGCGAACATTTCACAATAAGCGTACAGTGAGCCACGCCCGGCTTCAGAAGCGCTGTAAAGCCTCGGCGTCGGCTGACAAATGCTCCGAGTGCGCACACGCCGTGTGTATATTTTGTATAATTTTACAACACAAACTTGTAGAGTTACCTAATTTCTGGTGGGTAACACGTAGGCAATTTGCTGGTCCTAATCTAACTGCTAGGCCAGTGAAAACGTAAAGAATTCAACTAGGTTTTCAGTACTCGAAATTGCAACCGTGCCTGACATAAGCCAGGAGGCCGTCGGAAGCAGCAGCACTCGACTTGAATGATTTTCGCAGATTTCTTATAATACTTAGAGGTCGTTTTCACCTCTATCCACTGAACAAGAAACATAAAATTTCAAGTTTGATTCAGACATTCATTACCTATCACAATTCATTTTCCACCAAACGCCAAAATAATGGATTTATGGGCAAAAAGACGTAAAAGCTCATTTCCTCAACAAGCTCATCAGATGCTACTGTTCTGTGGTCGGCGGAATAGTATTACAGAGGTCAGTTTATGGCTTCATTCAAAAATTCCCTTCCTATCACGGGATTGGAAGGTCAAATAAAGAGTCAATTTATGACTTCAAGCAAATATTCCCTTCCTTCCACCAGATAGATTCACTTCACCTTTCCATTTATGGTGGTCAGTAGACAACAACACCAAGCGTTCAGGTATTTTTACTTGAGTTTTCCAGTGTGCTACTCGCAAAATTTAGTATTGCAGAGGAAACTGACTTCTCAGCAAAGTTTACCATTTTCATATTTGAAAGGAATAAAAACGAAAATGTACCGTGAGTTTGGTAAGGTCCGTCGAATTGTCGTCGTCAGGATGAGAACAAGAGAACACTTGGAAAAATTATTCCTCCGAGTTCTCATAAAAATTCTAGCTCACTACGGCATGTATAGTAGCTATTCTCGATTGACTTTACTCCGTACACATGACGCTGAAGTCTACAGAAGAAGTGAAGTTCCATTCCGCAGTAACTAGCTCCGAATAATATTGGTCACCTTTAGCTCTTACATTATATGGACAGGCAGTACGAATAAATTTGTTGTCTTCACATTATCTTTCGCTCAAAATCATTGAAATAAGAATGTCGATCTACGAGACTACATAAGTTTGAAAGGGAAAAATAATGAAAATGACCTACCATAAAAGATAATGATAACCTGCTTTTATATAAATACTTTCAATTTCTACAAACAACTTGGAAGTCCCCTCTGTTTTAAAGAATGCTATGCTGATGTAAGGTTTGCCTTCAAAGCAGCCTAAACCTTCTGATTTATAAATTTGAATTTTCACACAAACTTCATTAATACGGAACTTCAATTGGAACTTTTACACTAGTATTTATGAGCAAATTTAGAGCTTTCATGCCACTTTTCTACGAAATGAAATGTTTGCCTTTAAAAAATCAAGCCGTAGAGTGACGTCCTGGAAATGTTATTTTATTCAACGCATTCTTAGAGTCCGAGTCACGTCACGAAAATTAGCGCAGTGATTCAGTCAGGCCTCGTTGAAATACTCATGCGTTCTTCGACCGTCATGCAATACTCCACTATCACTCACAAAAATCTTCAAAATCCCATGATATTCTCAGCGTGGTAGCGCGCATATCACACAAACCCAAAATTCCCCTTAGAAGCGGCTCAATATTTTCAAAGAGCAAAAAAAACTCGCGACGGAGGCCTCTGATTTCTCCTAATCAGCGGACACCGACGCATTGCAGAGCACGTGACCGAAACGACGACTTAACCCACCCATACTCGACAAGCGCCAGCGGCGCACTGAGTGCCATCATTGACAGATCAGCGGGTACTATCCCCTCACGGACTCGAGGGAAAACTTAATTACACTCATCTTATTCGTACGTAACTCATGCGAAGTTTTTGTGCGTTTTAATATAAACTAATCGGAAGGACTGTTCACACTATAGCGGTACCTCTGTTGAAATGAGAAGGCTAAAATACTAGGAACGCAGTTGAACTGTTCAAATAAAGTAAAGGCTTCATTCAATCGAGCTTTGGATGCTAGAGATGCCGCCGCTTCTGGTTTTTATTTTGCCGTTTTTGAACTGCCCGTCTGTAACGTAAGTAACTCAATCTTTGCTGCTCTCAAGCCCCAGATGGTGCTGCCACTTTTTGTGGCGGCGGTATTTTTCTGGATTGTTTGCTTTTGCATGCATTTTAGGCAACAATGAGGGAGCTTCGTGATATTGCCTGAGCCTAAGGAGGCATTCTTTAAGCGGAACTGCTCAAAGATGAGCATTTCATTGCTCAAGCTGTTGCCGAAATGCACTTGTCCTCACGTGCGAGTGTGCGGTATAAAATTAACGCTAGTCACACGCCTTGGTCGTGCAGGATGACGCTATTGATACTTTTGCCGTGACACAAGTAAAGCTGCATTGGACTTCCCTGAGCTGGAAGTTGACGGATAAAGTAGGAATAAATTCTCCCACTAACGCAGAGAGAGCCTATGTGAGCACGTGAACTTCTTGAAAAATCAAGAATAAGATAAAAGAAACAGTCCTCAGAATTGTGTTCTCCCGCGATCATCCGCCGAGAAAGGGAAACAATTAAGAAAGGATGTCCGAAATTAAGCATGAGACTCGATCGTAGACTGACAAAAGATCCACGGCAGCTTTCAAACACCGTCGCTGCAAAAACACATTATATGTTCACGTTCCAGCAAAGTACCGAAATGCTTCAACAAAAATATATATATGACCGAGCTAAAAACTGATGTTCAGACACGCGGATGAGAAAGCATGAGTTTATTTTCAGTGATGAAGCTTAGCAAATAGCATTTTCAATTATGTAAGGAATGGTTTGCAATGGGAAAAGCCAATAGCCAAAGCCAATGTAATTGTCTAAGTTGGTGTTTGAACCCGTGAGATAATTCTACGTTTTTTAACTGAACTTTAACGTTGCGAACGCGTAAAATTAATTTTAATTAAATTACCTTCTATTTTTAATTCAATTTAAGAACATGTTGAGCAGAAAAAAACGTTACGGAGAAAAAAAAAGACTCGGAGAACACGGACGAAAAAATATATTTTTGCATTTCTACGAAATTGCAATTTTAAAGCAAATTTGTTCGTTTCAAGTGTTATCTCTTGTACTCGAGAATTTTTGACAGCGAAATTTCTTACTCTCAGGAATACGCTTTCAGAAACATAATTCGTATAACTGAAGCACTCCCAGGTAAAAAAGACTTCTTACATGAACTACAGTTAAATAATAAATTTGAAATACCCACTAATAGAAAAAAATATCAAAAATTTTTCATCTTGAAAATCAAATCTTTTTTTAAAGTTCATCAGCAGAAAATGAAGTGATTTTATAACACAGATTGATTTGATTTCGTTTCTGTAGCAAGTGTATCAGTCAGACAAGCGTTCGTCGCTCACAAGCGAATTCGATAATAAAAATTTTCTACATTGGGTACAAAACAACGCACGTCATCCGGAAGCAATAACACATGAAAAGAATGTAATAATGTCTTGGGTCGAACAAATATTTCCTGTTTTTACCTCGAGGTAATAAGTATCGTGATCAAATCTAACAAAATATATTTACTCTCACTATTGACTACCTATTCTAAAGGCAAAATAGGCTGCACAGTGTTGAAAAATCATCAGAGACATCACATTAAAAACCTCGTGTGTAAAGGGACTCTAGTAAAAGCATGAAAAGAACATAAGAAATATCTAAAATTCAATGTACGAAACCTAAAAAACCTGAAAACCTCAAACAGAATCCCACTTGAGTCTGACGATATTTACCAGTCGCGAAACACGGAAAAAATTAAAGCCCTGCGTGCGCATTAAACGCGTCTGCCATAAGAATACTCGCCGCATGGAAAAGTCGTCAACCGTGCAAATAAAATCGCGAGGGAAGCCGACAGCAGAAGAGAACACTTGTAAGATTTCCCCTGGGCTGAGCAAAGCTCTCTGCCTCCCGTCGGGAGCTACGGCTCCCGGGCAAGCTCAGCGGATCACGCTCGCCATATTGGCTATTTTTGAGGCTACAATAGTCAGTTCGGTCTATTTGCATTCGAAATATCTCTTAGTGTTGAGCAGCTCAGTTATGCTCAGTGAGGTCAAATTTCTGTTGAAGAAATTAAAACATTTCGGACAGAAAAAAATTCAATCTGGGAAGCCTCAAAAAAGTCGATGTGACTTTCTTACCTTCGTAGAATAATTTTCCTATTCTATTTTCGATAAATTTGGATTATGAATCAATGAACCAGTGGTTGTTGGCTAGATCGGGGCTATAGGGATGTGTTATCACTTATGCCTCATGAAAGTCTAGTAATTATTAGGGAAGAGAAACCTGCACTCAGCTATAAGGCATGAAAAATAACTGCCCATTATAGAGTTGATGACCTCATTTTTCTGCATCATCGATCCCTAAAAGAACTGGCGTTATATGTGGCAATTCAAGAGGTTTTCAACACTCATGTCCGTTTGACCGATCAAGTTGATTAGACGCTTCTATAACTTCCTTATGCTAACTCATTCGAGGTTCAAATGATGTAATTCATTGTGCAGCTGTAATGTGTTCAGCCAAAGTTAATGTAGATGATGAATTCCAGAATAGTTTAAGAAATAATAATTTCATTGCACAAATGAAGCAAAATGTGTAATGATTCACACTATCACTAAAATAATTAAAATAGTATACCAAATAGAATTCGTCAACCGAAATTGCCCAGTCTCAGTTTTCTTGTACCGTGCCCTCAGAAATCAATCACGCACAAGCACCAGCCATCAATTTTCAAGCACAACCACCACTACATTGATGGAAAAACAAATCTCAATCTCGACTGTTGCAATACGTGGCTCAATATGCGGCCTCGTTACGGAAAATCCCGGAATCAGCCATGTACATCATTCAAAGAGTAAATATTATTCTCGTTACATTAATGCACGCTTCCAGGAATTCGAAACTTTCATTTTGCTTCCTTCGAGTGCCTTGTGTTTTACAAGCGATCTTGAAAAAGATATTCTTACTTTGTAACTTGAAAAGTTTTTAAACTGTTTAATTTAAAGTTCTGCTTGCATTCGTTTCACGAGAGGGACTTTTATTCTAAAGCTTTGTTAGACTTGGAAAATTTGCACAATTAATTCAGTTCATAATGAATTGGAATAATGTACTTTCAAAAAGCGTAGCAAACTCTGCATTATGACGCCAAATCTTTAGAGCAAATTTCATTATGAATCTTGATTTGGATGAATCCAATAAAATTGAGTTGAAAAATTTGCAAACGAGAGTTTGTATCGTGCAGAAATGGAAATCATAGAAATTTCACTTTAAGATTTTGTTGTGTCTCCAGAATACCGAAACTAAGTTAGACCATGACTGCATGCAAAGAAGACCGCCATTAAATATACAATATGGACGTTAACGGCAATCCTTGAACGAGCGCTCAAGGCATAGAAGTGCTGCTGTAACTGCGGTGGCACTGCACGTTATCTGGTGCTTTACTGCACCGAAACTGAGGCGATATTACGCTGTAACTGCAGCAGCACTGCAACGTGACTGCGGCGGCACTGCACCTTATCTGGTGCGGCACAGCACCGTAACTGCGGTGGAGGCTGACAGAAAGCAGATGCAGAGGAGTGGCAGAAAAAAGGTTTTTGGAGTGCTTTGCATTCTGCTGAGAACAGGCACATCATTCGCACGGAAGCATTCATTTCACCCGATATCGAATTGATTTCAAAACATCGGATCGCATAATCCGATGAAGAAGCAGAGATTCGATATTTTCCGCATTTCAAGCACCTGCATGGCTGAGGCTTACCAAAGCGACATGTTCATGCGCGAAGTTACAACTGGGAGACTTTTTTATGCACCTATTTAATGTACGCATTTGCCAACTGGAGGTGTTCCCATCCCATCATTGTTCAAATCTTTTCACTCAATACCATTGCAACAAGCCAGTAAAGGCACACTTCTGCTGATTTTAATGTAAGATGGGAAGCATTAAAAAAGCGTGTTTTCCAGGGGCGCAAATCTCCTCCTTGTCCTGATTTTAAAAAATTGATGTATTAGTGCAATACCAATAGTGAAACGCAGAAGTGGTTTCGCAGCAACACAATTAACAAATGTATTTTTACTACAGTAATACAGCGTGATTGCTGGCGCAAATGTAATAATTCCACCAGTGAACGCCCCTGAGCGCAACCAAACTGCGCAGTCAGAGGCTAGTAGTATTTACCAACCTAGTTTCATGCATTGCACACCGTAGTAATGCCCTTATAATTTTGCTGCAGCGAACTGCTCGAGGCAGCAGCCGATTCACATCAACCAGAACTATAGACGCAGCGTTCTGCTCTAAGTCGACCATAACTACCCTTGCTGCATTGAATTGGAAAAAATTTTCGTAAATAATTGTCTAATTTTTAACATGGGCTAATAGTGATTTTCAGAAAAAAATGACGGTTGTTAAGTTATACTGAAACCAGAAACCAATGCCAACAATGAACTAAGTCAAAGTTATGATGGTTTTTACAATAGTATTTGTATATTGGCTTTTAAATAACTCTCGTCAAATCCTGGAATTGATGACTGCCATCAGAATTGCGGTTCAGAAGAAAGCTTTCCAATTAAACATAGATCAATGGAACCAATGACAATAGTCCTGAAAGCTATTTCTAATGAAAGCGCTTTGTGCTTCAATTAGTAAGAGATGATTGGTAATTTCAGATGCACGGTAGTATATGCTCTGAGCTTATCAATGAATATAAAATTTATGTTCAATCTTCAATTCCCAACACTGAGGCTAATCCAAAAACGGGGACGATCCATTGCAGAACGCTTTTACTTCTTACCGAGAGATTTTATACTCAACATGAGGAGTCATTTTGAATGGAAATGTAAAGCCTTCATCGATGACGCTCCATCGCTCTCTAAAGAGCATAAATTAAAAAGCTGTGTGAGTTCTAGCATCCAACCTGTCACTTTTCTAGCTTCCGACAACGTATGCCCCATTTTTGTGCTTTAGAAAATCAGAATAATAATCATATTGGAAGACTGTGATTAATGAAGTTTAACACTGCTGCAATTCTCGTGTGCGAAACCATTCGGATTTTGATATTTTCGTTCAGATGTAATCAACTGATGGCATTTTTTGAGGGTGGCTTTCAATTTCTGCGAGATCATTAATTACTCATATCGCTACAGAGTATAAAATGACGAATGCATGAGATTTTAGGCGTCGAATTATCGGCATTTTGTTCATCAACCTTCGTAATTTTCAATACGTGTGAACAAATATGTATTTTTGTATGGCTTTACCCATTCGCTTTGCTCTGTGTGAACTGAATTAAAATGAACTTTAACTAGAAATGCAAGCCGATGGAATTGAAAGTAGAAGTATGTTTGCATATTTATCAACAAGCTTCTTTACGAATAGATTGTGTTAAACATATATTCGACTTAGATCTATTTTAAGTGTTACCAATGCTTTTGCAATAAATAGCCAACGTCTTAGCTAAATTTTCCAATGTTGACTCACATGGGATGGAATAACAAAAGCGTACTCTTCTGCCAGGACTGCAAAGAGTAGATTGAACATCAATCCGTTGTTTCTGACCTACATACATTGCAGAAGACTCCACTCCTCAACTTGTTTGACTGTAGTACTCCCTACGAGTTAACTGAACACTTGAATCCAGTCAAGTAGCCCTTGAAAATAAATGTTTTCTTCTCACACACAGGCAATTTTCACTCTCACAAAAAACTGATGGTGCCAATGAGCTACTGTTACTCGCGTGAGAAATAAGCGCGCTAAATATGAAGTTGATCCAGATTAAAGCGGCCGCAAGATAACGTGTGAGCGATAGTTTGAAAAAAGTAAGTTTTCCCACAGTTAGGGGAAGCGTGTGAATATGTTCTCAAATCCTTTTCCCGTATTCTAAAAGAATCTCAACTGTGCTTTACATAAAATGACATGTGAGTTATAGATAATTCGACACAATTTAAATCTTTTTAGTAATTGAAAACACGTTACCCTCATTCGAAATTGGCATTCGAATACTACTCAAATGAAGGTTTTGATATTTTATGTATAATATATCGTTTATAGGAATGGGTTCTAATACTCTCGTTTCCTACATTGGCTGTATAACAAAAAACGCATACAAAAATATGCTATACATAAATGATAGAGTATAAAGTATAAATTAATAATAAAAAGCCAATAACCGATAAAGGGTGCTAAAAACTCGGTGAAAAGGGAAACAGAAGAGCAACATTTAGTCCTTATTGTGACGTCCCGAATTTAAAAGTCGACACAGGTAGCTTGTACACGTCCTTTCTACGTGCGATTTCTCGTGGAAAAAAAACATAGCCAAGTGCCTGGTAGAGGAAACAAGGTACGTTCAAACCAGTCTTTTTTTCGTTGACGGTGGGGTTTTGCTGACGCCACGGCAACGAACCAATAGCAGCGCTCATATTGCAACTGGTAGCACTGCTACCCCCAAATCTGGCTGCACTATTGGCTTAATGACGTGGCGTTTTGGTGACATCATAAAGTTTATTTGAAATGAAGCCTTTCTATTGGCTACGCGAACAAGAGGAGGTGTATTTTCTCACATAGAAGTGACCCTACCTTGTTTCCTCTACCGTGGCCAAGTGTCCTCTACATCATGCCTTGTTGTTAACGACATGAAGCTCGACTTGCTGCTCGCACTAGAGGAGACATCTTCCACCGCACTAACAGTTTATATTCGCTAATGGCAGGCGATGCTCCAGCTACTGAGTCGTTTAGAATACAAATGCTGTAAACTCCCCCGAGATTAATTCATTAGAATTCCAGCTAACGGCGCACTTCTGTGTAAATAATTGTCACATAATACCTCATGAGCTCAGCCGCTGTTTCCCTGAGAGTTGGCTTTACAAGCGGCACCTTGAATAACCCACAATTAGATACACATAACACGCTTAAAACCACTGTTTTAGCGACGTTATAGCTACATGTAGACAAGTATTTAAAGCCTTTCTTATGCGGGAATGTCACTAAAAGTAAAATTCCAGAGTGCTAATCGAGGTTTAGAACGCAGAAAATGAGATAGTGTTTCGTTGTGTTGAGACAAAGTTAGCTAACAGCAGAGAACTGTTGTACGAAATGCTCTCCCACAGATCCTCCTCTCATATCCCTGCTTTGCTGCTGCATTTAAAGTGAAGTAGAAAAAACACGAGGCAGGCTTGCTTGGGTGCAGTGTGCAACAATTCTAAGATTACGGCATCATTTTGAGGCTTATATTACAATTATTTCCCTCGCTAACTCTTATTACGCAGGCAGTCTTGCAGCTATTCCTTGAAATCTCCAGCGATCGCACGCAAATGCAGTCATTGCTTTAATGGTTAGAAACACAATCCCTTATATTAGTACGAATAACGAAAACGGACGCGAGGCGGCGGAGAATACGGTTAATTTCGATTGTACCTGCTTGGTAACATAATTTTCTTTGAGACTGCTTGGAAAACAAGCTCTCCTTGACTCTGGTCATTGTTCTCATAGTATGCAAGGTGTTACAAGGATTTTAAATCGGTTTTCCTTTCAGAATAAAGCTTGTAAGTTATTAAAAGCACTCATTAATCGCCTTTCTCAAAAGCATCATCAAATTCTGTTTAGGATTGATGTAAAATATTCTAAAAAATGGGGCACGGGACGTTTTTGAGTGAACAAAAAATTACATGGGGCCTAGCAAACCTCTTTTATTTCTAGGTGAATAATTTCATCTTTTCACTTTCGTTATCGGGTAATTCAAGTTAAAAATAGTTAAAATCGCAATTAACATTTCCTTCGTGAACCATTTCGCAATGTGAACTAAGATATTACGAACAACTCATGAGTCAATTTGAAATAACTAACAACAAGCCGCGTAATCTAGTAACTTGTAGAACTGCCTTCTATAGGCAATTACGATAAAAAAGGTAAAAAACGGTATTCTCACTTGTGGTTCTTGTTCAATTCCCATCACTTCATATACCCTCATGCTCCGCTCGTGCTGTTCATCATCTCTGAGAGCATAACTGCTTTATTTCCGATGTATGCAGCATATATAAAGGGCACACTTGTCAGATAATGTCTCACTTCAATTACTTTATTAGTTGCTCAAGAAGAAGCTGGGTCATGGGGGTGACGCGCCACAAGTTCGTGCTCCGCCATTCAGGAAAAATCATCGCAAAATTCTATTTCTTGTAGAAATAATGTTGGATAAATTTATATCCCTGCAACAAAATGTGAATAACTTCTTCAAACTCTTCGTACAGTTTTGTGGAAGCGTAGAAAACACGTGTTTTGAATGTTTGCTGTCGACAAACATAGTAATAAACTCCTATTGCTCCTCAGCAAAACCTACGAGCGCACGGCCTGTTTCCAGAAGCATTTAAATGAAAGTTTGCCTCGGATGTAAGATACGAAGAAGTTTTAAATTTGATGCAGTATTTTTCAATATTCTGTTTTCTTTCTATGAATTATTTGATACTGTAACGCGAAACTCTGGAAAATTCAATCACACATGAAATACAACATCAATGTAGAAGAATATTTCAAACTTCTGCAGCAATTGCACAAGGTTTCAGATTTTTTCATGAATAAATACAAACCTAAATCGAGAAGATAGTTTATTTGTACGAATTCGAAGAAATCTTTTAAATTCAAAAGAAGTTTCAAGACAATTTCCGACCCTCTTCAAAGATTAAGCTTTTCTTTGATGAAATGCTCACTTATCCCCATGCAGAAGAAACAGCATCAGGAGATAAATGCGCTTAGACAAGCAGAATCAAAAGGATCAGAGAACAAACAAGCTGAACATCGTTTGAACATCTCAAGTGATTTACTTCAGCAACAGGCTGACTTACTTAAGCAAATTCACATTTGATGAGATTACACGAGTTGACTTGACGTGAATAGCAACGACAGAACTTCGGCCCACGGAGACTGCGTTCGCTGACTTCACAAGTTTTACAGACAGGAGTTCTTCGTTCACTTGTGAACTTTTTGTCAATCGTGGCTCGGACGCTGCAAAGCTAGGTCTCTCTTTAAAGGATTGAATTAGTTTTGTGCGACAGAGTTGAGCTGGGAAGCGCTGGCTCAAGTGGAGCGTAAACCGAGGGAGTCACTCAAAGTCAGAACTTTCATGTTTATTCTCCGGGGAAACGCCCGCACCGGTATTCAAAAAAGCACGGATGACAAAATCAAATGTGCATGTCTGTCTTTTGATGCAGAATGCCATGGGAAAATCCATTGAAAATGTATTCTTCAGCAGCTCAGTTCAATTACTTTCAGCTATCACATGACATCTGGAATGTTAATACTTGATGAATTTCGAAAGACAACTCCCACTTTCATTAGACATAGACGAAATTATTCGTTCACTCACCACAATTTAAGCACTTTTATTTATTTCCGAGTTTATTGCTCCCATGATTCCACAGTTTTTGCTTGCTATCATGTACACAAAGGAATGTGAAAACCATTTTTCAAAAAGATATATTGAAATAGATTTTATAATTCAACGTACAGATTGTTAAAGCATTTATTTGGGCTGTAACACTATCACACACTTTAAAATTTGGCGACATGTAATTGTAAGAATATTGTATTTTTATTCCATGTTTAAAGCTTTTTAGAACATTTAGTTTCCAGAAAGTTATATCACAAAAAATTAGGAGCTAATCTTATCTAAGATTACACACCGCAAAAAAAGTTGCCTCGGTGTCATTCTGACGGTATTTTACCCTAAAGTATGCACAGATCTACTATATGTCTACTGCATGGTGCGTTGTATCTGCAATATTGTGCGTTGTATCTACTATACTGTGGGTTGTAACTACTATATAGCGCGTTGTATCTACTACATAGTTCGTTTTATCTACTATATTGTGCGTTGTATCTACTATACATATTGCGCGTTGCAATAAAATTTATGCAGAAAGCAGGGCAATAAGTTTGTTTTGGCGTGGCTGAGAGCTGTAATTTTTGTCAAAAATTGAAATTACACACAAGCCGGATTTAAGCGTATATTCATTTTTGTTTCGTTTATTTTTTTAAATGACAGTGCTCAGACCTTTCAAACGTTATCTTGGTTATCTTGGTTATCAGCGCAAGCACTAGCGCATCACAGCGGTAATAATAAGAATAGAATTTATTGAAATTGACTTTTCCCAAACATTATCACGTTTTATCTCGCTTTTTTCCTAAATTTCTTGGCACTGACAATTTTTTCGCAATCGAAGACTGTTAAATAATTAATCAAAAGTTAAGCTCCGTAGATATTATCATGCAAAGATAATTTGAAACAAAATTTTAAAGTCTCTCGAAAAGGACAAAACATCAGCAAAGCGGGCTTTGAGTTGTTTTAGCTAAAGTAGAAGTGGAATATTAATTTCAATTAGAAGAACAGCGAGCAATAAGGACTGCTTCAATTTCTCGGTGCCACAATATTGAGCTATGCCTCACAATAAGATAATAACTTCCGGTAAAATGGACGTAAAAACACCAGCTCTTAGTGATGAGTAAAAAACGAAACATGAAAGATCTGCGGGAAAAGCCTTGATTAAATAATATTTAGTAATCATGGGTGAGGATATCGATTTAGTTTAAATCTTTATTATAAACCACCTAGGGATATTAAGTGTAATATTTTAAGATCAGAATAAAAATCCACTAGAAACTTGTTCACATTTAACAAAATTTATAAAAAATAACTGCAGAAAATTTTAAAAAATATGTGGCGACGTCACAGTTATTGATCTGGTGAAGTTTTAGTCTATCCTGCTTAACTAATAATTTTAATAGAATTTTTTCTTCGTAAGTGCGTGTAACTTAATCTATCCTTCAGACAATGGAGATTTGATTTTTTTCTAACTCAATAATAAATAAAAAAACTCGGCATCATACGTGCATTAACTTCCTAAAAATTAGTAAAAATACTGAGCGCTGATGGGTGCGTGAATAATTTACGTCTAACTACTGATTGTATTATGCAGTGTGACATCTTGATTCAATCGAACGTATAACATTAGATGGCAAAAAGCCATGAATAATCAATTAAAAATAGCGTCGTTCCGGTCCAAGAATTGAATTTGGAAATGTTAGATGACTTCGAGATTCAAAACGAACCACGAGTTCAGTTGAAACGCTCACCTCTAATAGTTGAGGTTGCACCATTATTTCGATATCTATCATTCTGCATAATCACTAAATGAAACGGGAAAAAGTTAGATAAACAATGTTTCGGTAACTGCAGTTTGAACAAGAATGAGTTCGAGGCGTAACAATCATATTGTTTACAATAATACAACGTAAAAGATAACATGGAATATAACATACGAAAGTGTTATATTCAAATCAGTCAATTTGATCACATCATATCAAAGTACATACATCGAGTAGATTATGCAGTTAATTTACACTGTGTGCGACGCAACATTCACTGAGCGTTATAGAATAGAAAAAAATAGCATTACTGAAGGTGTGTGTGCACAATCTCGGCCAATTGCCTACAAGTATCGGCATAGAATTTCAGTAAACATTCGAAGAATTATTATTATGGTTAAAACTACACACCCCGTATCCGTGGACTACTAATGAAACCCAGATCAAAAGAGTCAGCACCCCACGACATCCAGAGCGCTTCTAACAAAAAATATTTGAATAACATAACCAGGCAACTTGAAAGACTGCATTTCAATTCGGCTCGACGCACGTCTCGGCAATAAATTCCATGCCATCACATGTATACAAAGATAAAAGCGGAGTTTTTCTTTAAAAAACATCCAAAATATTGAGCGTTATTTCGACATAAAAAGTACGTTAAGCGTTGCAAAATGAATTTAAAAACTTTCGTTGCTTTCCTTAATCTACACTTTCTCGCTAGAAATTAAAACAAAATACTGGCCAGATAATGGGTGTTTTTTATGTTCGAATTTACTTAAAAATTCAAACTTGACGTACCACGTCGACTTGAAAAGAGGTGCTAGCTGCACCACTAAGACGACTTGATTTGTTCGGAAATACTGCTCCTAATATTCCCAAAATACTGGGACTTATTTCAACAAAAACTTACGCTAAAAGTTGCGAAATGCATTTAACATAACCCGCCCCGCAAAACTCCAGGCCACCGTGCCACACCAGCCTCATGACTCGCTGCGCTCAACAGCAAGCAGGCACCAAGCCTCGCTTCCAACAGCTGCACGGCAGCCGCCCTCCAGAAAACAGGGAAACACCAAAAGCTCGAAAACAGTCCGACCGACCGACCGACAAAGTTTAGATGAGAACTGCTTCAGAGTTTGGTGGCCATCATTAAAGATGAGTGATACAGTCGTTGATAGTGGCACCTGCTCAGTGTTTTAGTCCTGAAAAATCAATGTTTAGGAATTGCCTTCAGTTGTGGAACAAGATCGTAGAATACTCGCGATTGTCTTTTATGACTGTAATGCACTAATATGTATGTTGCGCAACATCAAAAGGAAGAGTAAAATTCATTACTTCTAACGCTATTTAATCTCATGAGAATTTGATCCGTTCATGCATAGCTTTACTTATGATTTCTTCCTTTGCTTTGTATTAAACTGTCTAAAAAGTCGTGAAGCATGTGTGATAACTACGTACTAGTTCAATGGTATAATATTTTCTTTAACCTATAATTTCATTCAATGCAGCGTTCATTTTTCTCATCACAAACGCAAGAACATCCCAGGATTTTGCGGACAACAGATGTAGACCTCTGTTCCTTACTCGATAACTCGCATAGCAATATTTATGCAGTAGGGTCGCACAAGACCACCATCTCATATAATTATTATGCGGCAAGAAAATTAACAAATTGCAGCAACACTTAATTCTGCTGGATTTCATAGTTTCCACAAGCTACTCACGTAATGTTTCCTCCTTCAAGCCAGTTAATGAAAGCTAATCACTAAAAAGGCTGGCGTAAAAGGTACGGCATGCATAACAACAAACGCTTCGCATAATATTACTGCTAATCCTAATGTTCTCAGCTCTAATGGTAAATGGATTTTATTATTGATTGAGGGCACCACACACCTTCGGTTGGCATCACCGGCCTTAGTTATTTTTTACCAATATTTTACTGGACACAAAATAAACATGAGCACATTCAGCTTGAAACAATAGTCATTAATTCACAATTTTGTTTTGCGCTGGTCGACATCACAGCGAAACAGGTAACACAGAAATTAGCGGCACAATGAGAAGATACAGTTAAGGCTACAGAACGGCTACAGTAGCTTCAGAGAATGGCTACAGTGGCTACAGTGAAATGCTGCAGAGAATGGATGCAGGTTGTAAATAATTAGAGATCCGTTCTCCAACTAAATGAAATATATAGGGGTAAACTGATGCAATTAACTTCTTAGTTCCCAACTCGTAAGAAATCCAACATTATAATTTATTTTAAAATATTCAAAGTTTCAGTTCAACGCAAATATAACAGTAAATGAACCTAGCGAATAATCATAAAAATGTAGTCACAATTTAAAAAATCACTCCGGCATAAACTAACAATCAAATAATTCGTGCTTATCACGAACACAAGTGTTCTGCTTCTTAACCTAAGTCAAAATTAAGAACTGAGGCCACATTGATTCAAAAAAATTACTTTAATCGATCAGTTTTTTCTAAATTTGTGCACTCACTATGAAGTTTTGCTACTCATTTTTCTGGTGAGCTTCAATAAAATCTGAAAAGACTATTTTTTTCGTTTTCATTTAAGGTTTCGGAACTCACATCAGCACTTCAGAAAAACATTTACCTATCGCGCAGCATTACTGAGCGGCATTACAGATGTTCTACTTCACAGAGGACGCAGTTTCTTATCGAAAATTTCAACCGCGAAATTTTTTTATCAATTTCATTTGGAGGTAAAGAAAGAGTCTCATTGCAGCTTGAATTCTGATCTAAAAAATTGTACGCGTTCCGTAAAAATGACTGCAAGACAATTCATGATCTCCCTGTATAAAAAGGATCGCAATGTTTAATCGTATCGAGAAAAAAATTAATTGCTGAAGCTGAACAGTTAACTGGCCTGGTAAATTAACTCATGTCACGGTGTATCTGAATTACTCGTTTCTTAGTTTATATATAAACGTTGTAAACAAGTTTTTCCCGGGCAACAGTCGTAAAATATTATTTGTATGTGAATGCCCGAGCGCCAGCTAGTTCAGAAGTTGGTACCACTCACACGCACACACTGTGCATCACTGCTGAAGTCTGTGTTACGTCTCTGTAGGACTATGGATTTAACTTCCTCCTGAAGATTTTCCCGTTATTTACAACCAGACGTTTTTATTACTGACTCACATTTACGCTCCACGTCTAAGTTTTTTTCGTTTATGGTTAAACGAACGTCAAATACGAAGCACCGCTGTAGCATATGTATTTAACGCACTTGGTTGCTTTAAAACTTGGTTCCGTGTCTTTAGTTTACTTCCAGATATACTTTGACTTGTCATACAAGAAGCGTACCGGCTTTAACGCCATCAGTTACATCCAGTTCTGGCACGCACCCTTAGGATGACTCTATGCGCAACAGGTGTATTATATTACTTGTATACGAATGCCGCTGGCATTCCTAATACTATAGTCACTCTCAGTTTCCTGCGTACCAAATTCGTTCAATTTTGAGTTGATCATTTCGCTGCAAAACGTATTTGTCTGAGCAAAAACCTCTGAATGAATCGTTTTCGAGCATCATTACTTCATAATTGTTAGTTCAGCATGATGCGGTATAAAAATGAAACTTATATGACAGATGGAATTACCACATGCCTCAAATCTCCTGCCAAAAATCTCGCATTCGCTATGAGAAGTAAGCCGTAGTTTCAAGTTGACGTCTTGACTGAATTCATCGATTTTTTCAGGCTCAAAAACGTCTTACGCTCACAAATGTGGAAGGATGGAAATACTACTACATGATATAGTGTTAATTTAGAACTGCGGTTATTGAACAACTTGTCTGAAATACGGAAGACAGTCTTTTTCTTCAGAGCGTATTTTTTATATGAGAAGAGAACTCTAATATTATTGATGAAATGGACTTTATAAAATTTAGAAATAAGGCATAGTTCACCTGAGCACGTGGTTTCAAATATAGTCACGCTCGACTCGGAAACCCTGAAGGCATTCATCAATCTGTGGCGGCGAGTTTTCATTGCGAATGTCACGGTTTATGAATCCTAGAGTCTCATGTTCATGGCGCAAAGTTCGCGCAACGACCGCCATCAAATAGTTTAGTATCTCAAGCAAATGTTGCCCTTTGGTCATCACCACATCTCAGGTACGACACGTTCCCTAGCCTAGACGCAACACGTTTGCCCAAGACGTAACACCTTTTGTGTTGCCCTAGCAGCAGTTTTGCTTATTCCCCTAAAAATCTTCAAAAAAAGCCATTTTTTCTGAATAACTTCAACGTTTGATTACCGAAAATCTCCATATACTTCCTACCATAATCGTAAATCAATTGAAGTATCAGGCAAATGCAGCTAACAGTTCAGCTCAGTTCCACCATTTAGAACTTGAATAATGAGTGAAAATTTTTAAGCGAAATTGTACAGCACTCTCGATCTAAACTTCGAAATTGTCGGCTAGTTGTAGAGTAATTATTTCTGAATTATCAGTCTAACACGTTAAGTTTAGGAAGCACTAGAAATAAACTTTTAGGATAAATTCGGCTCGACAATTATGGCAAGACCTTCGAATTCTGGCCAATTTTTGGACGAGGACTCCATGGTAAGTTTCGGTTTCACGACCCGTTTTGAGGTTCTTTTTATCTTGTGTTCTGACATGAGATCTTCCTCCATTTCTTACAAACCTCGGACAGTATTACAAGTTCATGGTAAACGTATGCTTGTTTTTGAGCTGGAACAATCTTTGAAGTTCTATCTACGAGGGGTTAGAGAGACGAGTCGTTACCATATTGAGACTGCTCATGACTAGTGTTGAGAGATAGAATTACAAGCATAGAATTAAATTCTACAGATTCACTGTAGTATGAATGGCAAAGTATGAATAGCATGGAGTATGAGAGAACTGAAGAAACATCTTTGCCCTGAACGACAAAAATTACCGCATCAAAGATGTTTGGGGTCAAGAATTCTTATAGATGCAGCTTTTGTTGCGATCATGTAATACTAGTTTGCAACGACATTGCACCACATGTCCTGTTGAGATATTTTGTAATGCTTTCATAGTCATAAGAGTACTTCACACACGGTTGGTTCAGCGCAAATGCAATAAAAAAATTATTTGCTAGCTCTCATCTAACGATATGCAAGCGTTCGATTGGACTGGAAAACTGAAAAGTTGCATCTGTTATGGAAGCGTTTGTATCTAACTTCAGATGATTGAAAATTTGTTTGTAGTTGAGTCGAGGAAAAAGATACGATCAAAAAACCTGAAGGAAATGAAAAAAAAATGTTGAGAAATCAACTCATAATCTACTCTATTATGCTTCTGAAATATTAATATCCAAGCATGTTTAAACGCTGATTGTCTTACTTAGATTCTTGAAGTATTATATTCGAACGAACATAAGTAAAGTATGAAAAAACATAAGTGTATACACGAGTGCTTTACTACAGATAAGGCAGCAGTTCTTGGGTAGCACCCAGCGGCCAAGGCTCGGCCAGGACGCGCTTGAAGATAATTAGGGGCAGCAAACACTAATATTTGCCCGGCTGCTGGAGCCTGGCAGTCAAACAAATGCTGCCTAAATCCTCCTGGCAAAACTGGCGCGTAATCGGTCGCTTCAAACTGCGGTGCTGAGTGCTGCTGGGTGCTTGCAGTGGTGGTGCTTCAGTGGTGGTGCTGCTCTGAAGCTGTGCTGCTGGGTGCTTGCAGTGGTGGTGCTTCGGTGGTGGTGCTGCTGTGAAGCTGTGCTGCTGGGTGCTTGAAGTGGTGCTGCTTCGGTGGTGGTGCTGCTCTGAAGCTGTGCTGCTGAGTGCTTGAAGTGGTGCTGCTTCGGTGGTGGTGCTGCTCTATAGCTGTGCTGCTGGGTGCTTGAAGTGGTGCTGCTTCAGGGGTGGTGCTGCTGCTCTGAAGCTGTGCTGCTGAGTGCTTGAAGTGGTGCTGCTTCGGTGGTGGAGCTGCTTCAGTGGTGGTGCTGCTCTGAAGCTGTGCTGCTGGGTGCTTGAAGTGATGCTGCTTCGGTGGTGGTGCTGCTGTGAAGCTGTGCTGCTGGGTGCTTGATGTGGTGCTGCTTCAGTGGTGCTGCTGCTCTAAAGCTGTGCTGATTCAGTGGTAGTGCTACAGTTGTGCTGCTGCTGTCGTGCTGCTATGAAGGCATGCTGCAGCAGTCGTGATGCCGCTTCAATGTTGCAGGAGGCATGCTGCTGCTCGCCCGTAATGCGGCTGAGATGAAACAATTACATCTTATCACGACGCGCTAATACGAGTTTCATAACAGGTAACATCAGAAATCAAATTAGATCTTGCAGCTTCAAACGCTTGCCCCATATCCCAGGCGTAGCTACCTCAGTCCTCAAACGGCGCACGTAATTGTAAAGACAACAAACTCGTTGTGTGGGATCTCAAGCGCTCGGTGAGGCAACACACACTTGCACAACGCCCTGTGCTGGCTGCTACGCTTTCTAAGAGCTCAAAATGAAAACTTCGCTCTCAGAGTCAAACGCTGGTGAAGCTACACTGCCTGCTCTGTGAAACCCCGCGTAGTCTTTCTTTTGCATAATACCGTCATGCTGTTAACTTCGAGATTCAAACATGGTTCTGAAGATAGTATTTTTCCTATAGAAGCATGTTTCTCAACTTCGGTTTTTCCATTCAGCTTGACTCGATGTCAGCTACGCGACCAGAAATTCACTGAGCTACTCGACTAGCAGCTCACTGAGCCACTCGACTAGCGACTCACTGAGCTACACGACTAGCAACTCACTGAACCACTCGACTAGTAACTCACTGAGCCACTCGACTAGCAACTCACTGAACCACTCGACTAGTAACTCACTGAGCCACTCGACTAGCAATTCACTGAACCACTCGACTAGTAACTCACTGAACCACCCGACTAGTAACGTACTGAACCACTCGACTAGTAACTCACTGAGCCACACGACTAGCAACTCACTGAACCACTCGACTAGTAACTCACTGAGCCACTCGACTAGCAACTCACTGAACCACTCGACTAGTAACTCACTGAGCCACTCGACTAGCAATACACTGAACCACTCGACTAGCAACTCACAGAACCACTCGACTAGTAACTCACTGAACCACCCGACTAGTAACGTACTGAACCACTCGACTAGTAACTCACTGAGCCACACGACTAGCAACTCACTGAACCACTCGACTAGCAACTCACTGAGCCACTCAACTGGCAACTCACTGAGCCAATCCACCAGCAACTCACTGAGACGCGGCTGTGCGACACGGCACTCGGTGCTACAGAGGAGCGCGCTGCTGGGAGCCTGATTTCATGAGTCAGACAGCGGCGCAGTTCACGGCTCGGCGCTCCTCTTCAAGTTGCGTGAAATTCTCCGTCCGCTCGAGATACCCGCCACATGCTGCGCCACTTTCATGACTGCGACGTTGTGGCGGTTAGGAGACGAACGCAAGTCTAAAAATGTGACAGCGTTAACCTAAATTGACGTGCGTTTTAGCTTTCGGAGATGATTCCTACGGCCTAATATCGATGTTTTATGGGGGATGAATGTAAAATGTACAAGATTTTTCGCATGCAAGTGAAATGCCTTTGATTTTGATTTGAGAATGAGACATGATTAGGAAAAAAATACATGCTAAAATAAGTGTTGCTCTCGCGCAGCCATACACACGTTGCTTCACAATTCTTCGAGCTTGTGTGGTTTATCCCCGGAAATAGTAACGCAAGCCAAACAAGTTCATGCTTATGGCGCTAACACGAAGCTTTTGTTGTCCGATGGAGGTGTTTTTATCGAAGAAAAACTTCTGAGCAATTTTCATCGAAATGGGCCTTGAGATGGCCGAGCAAGAACGCACGAGTTGTTATTGAGCTCCTCACACACTACACAGCACTGCTCAAGATTCTGTACTCTTTTGTTCATTTCAGAGAAGAATTAACGCAGTTTTTCAGCAATATAGTTCACAATATAGTTCGCCAATATAGTTCACAACCACGCGTCATTTTTTGGGGATTAAATTACAGTCTTTCTAAAGTCGCTCTCCAAAACATTATCAAAAGCCGCGTTAGACTGTTAATATTTTTATTCATTGTGTAATTGAAAAAAGCTCTGAAATACCTACCTGTGTATGCAGGAAAAAGCGCTACGCAGCCAGTACGAATTTTCAGCTATCGTTCACAGTTCAAATAACAGCAAATAATAACCCACTGAGATTATTTGGACGAAATGCTGAATATCTTTTGTCTTTGTTAACGGTGGCGGTTCAATTGAAATACTGAAATGCCAAGGAGCTAACATATTTCACACATGAGACTGCTTTTTTTTATTTTTGCATGCAATAACCTGAGTTAAATGCTAATGTGTTACAGATTTTTGGCCACTTTAAGCTGACTGATTAGCGAGGAGGAAAGTCAAAGACATATTCGATAATTTGCGCACAGAACGAATCACAGACACGAATGTGCTATGCTCAGAAAAAGCTCGAATACATCCTCCTATCATTGCAGAGTTAGAGCATTTAAAGAAGAATAATCCTTAGGAAAATTTATGTGACTGCAAAAATATCTGACCTTTACTTAAGTTTAAAAAGTTTTAAATTTCTGAGAACATTTCAAGAACGTTGTGTGGGTAGTGAACGAAAAAAAAATTAGAAATAACGTCACAGTCACAATTAGTTCTGAGCTTTTGGTCGTGCAGCGATTTACTTTATTACATACACATTTTCGTCATTCCCACCTCCACGAAAGTCGCGAAAAATTTCAAGCAAAATCAACACTTTAAAGTTGATATGTTACTCGAGCATGGAATGAGACGATGAAACATCCCAGTCTAACGTTTTCGCCGGAGCTTGCATGTTTTTCGCCGCTCAAGCGACTTGCTTAATTGGGCGGCGAAAAACATGCATGCAGGCGGCGAAAAAGTTAGACTGGGATGGACCGCGTCACGGAGTATGTAGTGAAAAATATTATATGAAATTAGGTACAGGTTATGCTGAGTTGGCATTCATCCAAATTTCGACGAAGGCGCTGCTTCATCACTTCTAACAAGGGAAATGAACATTGTAAAAGAACCTAACTAAAAACAAGAGCTATGAATCTTTATTCCATCAGTGAACTATTCAGAACAATTTCACAGCATTATTTTGATGTGGTACAAGAATGTATATGTACGGAGCGCAACAAAATAACTATGTGTGCTGCTTATTTATAAAAATAAACGCTCTCCCTGCCAAGAATATCATCATTGCCTGAAAAATACGATCTCCCGACAATTCTTCTCTTCCGTCTCGCAGAGTGCGAACCTCTTCACTAAAAAATATAGCGAATAAGGAAAGAAAGTCTTCCTTTTGTTTCTTTGTTGGTTTCCCGTCGCTGCGATGCGAGCCTCATTCATTTCCTAGTAACGGAAACGGCACCGCGACTCTGAAACTGGGAGGCTGACTCTGTTATTTTGTTTGTGTTCATTTCCCGAGCAGGACAGAGTACAGAATTCAATTGGTAAGAACAAAGAAGCGGTCGTGTGACCGGCCGAAGCTATTTTACGGCGCTCCTCGCACCAGAACGGCCGCAACCCGCTGCTGCAACTTGTGCGAGAGATGCGCCAAATAATTACAGAGCGCCGCACAGACCTGCACATTTGATGGAGTTGCGCTTTGATGACATTTTGGAGCGCACTGTGGAGGTCGAATTCCGCTCCTGTTCAGAGGAATCAATGCTCGTTTGTTTTAAAACCGGAATGTTAATTTCTGGAATTTGCGTTGTTTGATTAAAGAGTAAGCCATGAGATAAAAGCTATGTAAGTTCTTAGCGTTTCTCAATCCAAGTGATTTAGGGGTGTCAATCATCGTACAAAAAGGATTATGAATATTATAAAAATTAATTTCAAATGGCCTGAAAGAACTCTACGATTTCTGTTTGTTATAAAAATGATCAACTTATAAATAAATCTTTTAGGTATTTAGGCAAAATTAATTCAGACAGCCTAAACTTAGAAACTCATTTCCTTTATAAACAATAATCCGCCTCCAGCGCATAAATTTTATAAATATTATGATAAACTAAATAAGTAAAAGCATTGAATAATATCTGATTTTGTTATCTGCCCTTATATTTTACATGCTTTATTTTAATGGAATCATTTTTAACACAAAAAGAATGAACCTGGAGGGGTGAATTCTTGTGGTAGTTCTGACAAGTAAAGAACGAGTGAATCATCGAGTGTTCGTTCGTGGAAACATTGTTCTTGATTTGGTTTGGAATGGAACAAAAGTGCACCGACGCGATCAGCAATCAGTTTAATCCTCCTGTCTAGATTGGGACTCCAAGCGGCAGCGCGGGAATTGCCGTCAGGAGTCTTCGGAGTTCGAGAAGAATTTCTCTCTCTGAAGACAGTATTATTTTTTCCTGTTCCATTCGGAGAGACTTGTAATGTCTGTGATTTGACTCACATGAAAAACTAGGGGAACTACTATAAGTAGTTCTGAATCATTGTTCTGGTGGCAGGATGTTTATTTGAACGAACTTTTAATGTCAATGGTGTACCTACCATGCAGTAAAGGCATGAAGACTACGAATAACAAGATAAAATCGAAGTTCTTCTTATGTAACACTGGCAAAGGCCATACTTTAGGTGGGAAGGTGGGAACTGATGGGAAGAAACACATGTGCATTTCCCCGTGAATTTCATGCGTGTGTTTTACTGAGAGACGTTGCGACTGAACGGGTATGTGGACTGACAGTGTAATAACGCTCTTCAGCTGAACTAAAGCTAACTTACACCAATGTTACGAATATCTTTCGACATGTTCAGTTGCAGTCTTTTCTTTCGAAGTCTTAAACACAACGAAGAACTATCTCCTTCAGTAATGGGAGATTTTGATTCACGTTACAGTTGCCCGTTTGACGTTGAGATGACAGCAACTTTTCAGTTCACTCAAATATTTAAAATGCTCAACAATTTACTCCTAGCAGCTCATTTGAAATGAGCTTTATTTTATTCTTAACATTCATTATCTGTGTAAAATAATGAATATTATTAGAAGAGCCTTCATTGTTATTAGAATAGCCTTAATAGTTCGTATACCTGCAGAAAAAAATTAACAGGCTATTAAGATTTATGCCAACGATTAAACGTATTTTGATTAGGGTGCAAAATACTTGCATGCGTCCCAAAAATTTCAAACGTATGAATGAAAATTTTTCAGCAAAATAAAGAAAAACTGAAAAAACTCGTCTCGGGAACAAAAGCGGGTGCTGCTCAATAAGCAGAGCTGATATCACTGCTTTAGCTCAGCCCTAAGTGCGGTGGCGAGTGAAATATTCAGACACGGAGGACCGAAATATTGGGACGCGGGAGCACGGCTGCAGCGACGCGTGGAGGTGACAAAAGCAAGGCTCATTTCAGCAGCGCTGCGCCTTGGTGAGCTAAATTTCATAGGCCCGGCCATGGATTGAATATCAGTTCATTTCCGAACTGTTCCGGAGACCGCCCCGAAAACGGCTAAATTTCCGGAATTCCAGCATAGCCTCAATGCAGGGCAACGTCGTCACCGGAGCTCAAATTTCCTTTCCTTTGGGCTTTATTCCGTTCCAAAACTTGATTCATTTTCATTACCAAATTGCATCGTATCTAAAAGGAAAATTGGAAATGAGAGCATTCCCATAGAGAAATTAATGGAATCATTTTGAGAACATTTTACGCTAACTTTGAAATGTATTCGTTAATGATAAGTCATTTTAATTGAAAGAAGTTACAATTTTAGTGTAGCTACTTTTTGAATGAAGCTACACTGTAGAATCTCATTTCTTCTTGATGAAAACCCGATGCTAGTCGGAATACTAGGAATAAATCTATCCATTAGTTTCCCAAGGACATGGCTACATTCAATCAGCTCAAGAAAATTTAAAAATGCTAGCACTGAAAACTGCGCATCTCGTCATTCGAATCCAATGTCTCATGGAACGAGAACTTTTAATGTTACGCTATTGAATGCAGGTATGGAATTCCCTTGACAAAAACTAGAAGAAATAAACTTTCCTGGTTGATTTATTGCTTAGAGCATAAAATATGAGTAATTTATAAATTTACAAACGTTTCCTGCCAAAACAGAATGAAATATTTTACGATACATACGAGGTAAACTTGGCCAACACAAAAACAGTTAACCCTGGCCAAATTATTGAATGGGTTAGGTTTATTCTTCAATCGAGCTACAGATTGGAAAGATCGCAACTTTAATCGAAGGATTAGCGCGAAATTAAATAAACCCTGAAACGGAGCAATTCCACTACGCACAAAAGTAATGCTATCCATTTTAACAAGTCGGTGCAAGTTCATCAAAACCTGCAGCAGTTCAGCGATGCGAGCCGCTTCCAATTTTGTTCAGAAAGATTAATCTAATGGTGGCGGAAAATTGAGCAAGTCCAAGTCCGAATAAAAATTGGATGTTGACACAAAAATATCCTGGGATTGGGTGTCTGAATGTACGACTGCAGTCCGATAGAATAAGTTCGAATGCTCACTGGGGACAAACAAATGAATTTATACTACAGAAATAGAACTAACGATTTCAACACTAGTTTCTTTTCTAACGTAAATTTTATGACAACAAAGGCTTAATGTCGCGTCAGAAAAACTATTAAAACCTGATGGAATTTAAGCAAAAAATGATCCCCGAGCATGGATGCACTTTCGGTTAAGCTATGACGATATAGGCGAGAAGTGCGTTTTTTTACCATTTGTGGACTAGTTGCGTCTAAAAACCTCGTCTTTTCGTCAGCGTTAAAAATAAAGCGGATGGATGCTGTTTACATTACTTGTGAAGAATCAAAACTTTATGTAACTCTTTGATATGTTCGTTTCACCTTAGTTCAGAATCAGCACTCAGGAAAAAATTGAGAAAAAATCAGCAGTCCTCCAACATTGAGCACCATCACTATCGAAAATGTTCGATTATAATTATCTAGACACAGCCTGATCGACCCAAATTATGTATAATTGTTTGTAACTCCTTACAGGCTTCTGAAACTGTTTACCGAATTGTTCAAACCCCTTCTCTGAAGTTAAAAATTTTCACTCTATAGTTGATATCCTAAACCAAGCAGAAGTTCCTGCAATACGAAAGATATGTCAAATTGAGTTCACTTCACTCTTAAATGATGCACACTACACTCTATACTGAGTTTTGCCTATGATCATATTCGTTATAGTTTTCTACGTATAAATTTTAAGCACAATTTTTTACTGAAGCGCATTTAATTGTTTCTTATGACGCGGATTAATATTAACTGGAGAGGTATTAATTACGACGATCATAATAGTTTACACTTATGATGACGACATGAATGTTACATGTATCATGCACACAAATGTCCCCTGCTAGCTCAGATCGGTAGAACTAAGATTATTAGTTTTTTTCAAGGTGTTTGTGCTCGCTACATCCTCGCCCTGCGTCGTCGACATACTCCATGCCCATTACTCACATTTAAAAGTTTAAAAGAACCGCTACATATTTACATCTCTTTCGTTCATTGAAGGTCATGCATGCTTCAACTATTCGTTATTAAACTCTACAAGTTGAATTTTTGTAAAAGAATGCAGTTAAAATTTGTATCTGCTACTTACAAAATGTGCCTGCTACTGAGATTTGAAAGCATTCCACGCTGTAGAAATTTCCGTCTAGCTTCGATATCTCAGTACATCTTGTGAGAGATGAGTAGAAGGCAAGTTCTTGCTACTAGGATGATCGAATCGCAAAATTAATCCTTGAGGCGTTTGGCCTTAAGCTGAACTAATGACCCTGCGGTCAGAGGATTAGACCCAAATTAAAAAGTCCATGATGGATGCAGCGAAGGCCTGACTGAGTGCCTCACGCTAGCACTGCAGCCTCTTAGTGCTGGTGCACCGACTGCCATAACACTGCTCGTGTGGGGTAAACGGCCGGAGCTATCTCACAAATACTTCATAAGAGAAACCAAAGAAATGTGAGATTCCTTCTGTGGTCTTTCGACTTTATCTATTTTTTCAGGAAACTCTAATAATCTTGTTCGCCAGCCTACTTGATTCCTTGGTTGTCACTCTACCCTCTTTGCCTTCAGTAATAACGTTGGACAAAATTTAACACCTTAGTAGTATAGTAATGATAGAGCACAAAATTTAAAATTCTTTCACGCTCTTCTGTGAATGCAATGTTAAAAATCTATTTCACGACTTGCCTAATTTCAACTTAATAGCGTAGGTCTACGATATTTGCGTTGGAAAGTGGAAATTCAACTCACCTACATATAGATTGGGTTTCAATTTTTTCGAAAGTAGAGGTTGTAATGCAGTTTAGCTTCATGCTACCATTAGATTTCCATTCAGTACTAGGAACTATCCATCTTTCTGAATAATGGTCGAATGAAACTATGAACGCATTTCCCTCGGAGCAACTCTCAGGCAGCGCTTGAGGATCATTAAAATATGTTGGAGCTATCAAGATTTACTAAACTCGAAGTGTTTGGTAACTGATAGTGTAACACATACAGCTTCAACAGGGCGTAACTGGTGTACACTACCGGTGAAGATTGAAATTGTAAGCAACGTGAAACGAAACTCATGAAAACATTAAACTGACGGAAGATTTATCAAAATTCATCCTATTTCTACAGTCGTTCAAAAGCCTTTTAACTTAGCAGCATTATCAGTGTCTTCATTCACTTCATACTTTCAATATTACTGAACACTCACACGTGAGAGGCTTTTATCACCGCCGTATGCAACCCACTGGCTTATTTCTGCGGTTTCTAGACGCCATTTCGTGACCTGTTCTGAGGTCATTTTTCAAACTTCTGAGGGGAACTGTCAAACACGCTCACAATTTATACCAGCTGCTTTACCGCTATTCAAAGCCTCGGTGCCCGGCTCAAGCACAAGAAGCATGGCCTTAAAGCGCGGCTTAGCTGTGCCTGCGAGCAACACCACAAATAATAAAAATAAAAATTGCAGAGTTGAGCTTAAGCCTTGTGCTGCATGCATTTGAAGCATTCATGATGAACTAAATTTGATGATGGACATCAAAGCTTTCAAGCAAAACAACTTTTTCATAGATGCTTCCCAGTGTTCGAGCCCATGTTTCTCTATGATAAACTTTGTATCTTCATGGAGCGTGTTCTTACGAAGACAAAACGCAATATCTGGCTGTTACGAATAATTCAGCGAGTATGGGAAGAGTTCAAGCTTCAGCACTGATAAGAATGCATAACTGGAAGATGCATTAAGACTTTTTCTCGTTAGCTGAAGACCTGCCTGAAATGCGTTTTTTTTTTGGCAGGGCTGATCTTCCAATATCCTTCACTCTTGTATAACACTACTGCCTTGCGTTGGAAATTATGTCAGAGTAAGTTATTGTACTGCTTGTTAATTTATATCTAAATTATTAACCATATAAATTTGAACAAATGTCATTATATAGAACTGACGATAAGCGGTAAACGAATTAGAATTGGTACTGTGGATAGGCCTTCAACAGCTTGTTCAGCATCTTTCCAGAATGAGCTCAGTATAATTATGTTTCAGTTTACCAAGTCTTTATACAATGAAATAATAATCTGCTGTGACTTCAAATACGATATTTTAAAAAATGAAAGCTGCGAACAAACCCTAAATTTTATGAATGATTTTCAGTTTGAATCTTTCCCTCCAACCATCACGAAGCCGACACGTGTCTCATCAAAATATGCTACACTTCTCCATGATATCTTCATGATAGATTCAACTGATTTGCACTTTGGGACTAACAACTACCGACATATTTGATCATTGCTCGGTGTTTCTTGTAAAAAGAAAAATTTCGTTACTATTTGTGCACAGACTGAAACTAACTAATGTCATTGAGTAAATTAATCAAAATTAGAAACAATGAGCAATGTTCAAGAACTAATACAAATGTTGAACATCTATCAACACGACAAAAATACGACAAACATTAATGAAACAATTCTAAACTTAATTAAAATTATAGCAAATGCAAATGATCAATGTTCTTCGATCTTCACTGGTACAATTGCACCGAAAAATATTAAGGAGCCCAGGATTACTGAATACATCGTAATCAAAATAAAAAAACGTCAAGCGTACCTAGCTCTCCCACGCTAAGGGAGAATATCTAATGAAATGTAAAGCAGATTCAGGAATTATGTGGGATATTATATAAGAACATCGAAAAAATTATTTTACGCTCAAATTCCCTCAATTTAAAAATGATATTAAAAACCTCAACGCTTGCTAAATTTTTCCATAAGCCGAATAATAGTGCTACGAAAACAATGGAGCCCATTGTTCAAGATAATGTATATTATCACGAGAAGAAAGATATTACAGCTGTGTTAAACAACTTTTGTAAAATAGAAAAAATACTGCAAATGGTATTTCTAAAGAACCTACTGACCACTTAGAATGCATGGATCATGTCCGTGAACACAACACTGTATTACTTTGCCCCTGTTAATTCCTTCAATGTAATTGAGTGCATAAAAAATTTGAAAAAAAAATTAAGCGGATTAAAAACGTTATTGTCTAACGTAATGAAAGGTATAGCTGAAAGACTTGTATCGTTTGTATCCAATAATATTAACAAGTCGCTTCTACTTGGTATTTTCTCGGATTCTCTAAATATTGCCGAGTAACCCCTATTTTTGAAACAGGTGATGAGACTTGTGTTAAAAATTATAGACCTGTCTCTGTTTTGACAATTATTAACAAAATGTTTGAAAAAACTGTATATGAAAAGTGTTTCCTAGTTTGATCAAAAATCATTTCTCTTTGATGAACAATAGTATTTTTGTTCTAAAAAATGAACAACACAAGCTGTATTGTATCATTTACAATACCCTTATTCCAATATAGAAGAAGAAAAACTTATTTTTTCTGTGTTTCTTTAGTTTCGTAAAGCATTTGATTGTGTGGACAAGAACATTTTACTCTCGAAACTCCACTGTAATGGCATTAGACGAGTTCCACGTGATTGGCTCAAATCATATCTAATGAATCGAAAGCAATATATTGCTATTGTCGATTTAATAGTAACTACTGACGATTAGCCATAAAGAACCTCAAGGATCTATCCTTCGGCGTCTCCTATTTTTGATCTGCATCAATGATTTAGTTAAGTCTTTTTCATTTTCCAAATTCATACTTTTTGCCGACGAAAGCACACTTTCAGCGACCTTTCCTAATTAAAATTCTATTTTAATTGAATAAAGTATGAATGACGAGCTTCAAAAGGTTTCAATGTAGCTAAAAATAAACCTTAATATCGGCAAGACAAAATATATTATATCCTCTCACAAGCGGAATGCGTCTCTTCCATGCACTAAGATATGTAAAGGTGAAATGTAAGAAACCAACTCCTGTAAGTTTCAGGGCATTACAATAGAAAAACATCTAACCTTCAAAGAGCATGGTGCACATATCAGTACTAAATTATCGAAATTCGTAGGAATCCTGGATAAAGTAAAAATGTATTTCTTGAAGATGCTTTAAAATATTACACAAAAATAAAGCAAATTTACTCTTCGCCCTGCAAAAAAGACCCATCAGAGCGGTACGATTCATCTAAAAAATACTCAAGCCTTTGGATCTGAACAAGCTTCCCATGCGTTATTGCACGTGTGAAACATTGACTAATGAGGGGGATAAACACCTTAAGCAATTATTGACCACCCAAACTAGCCATTATGATTTGATAACGAAAAATAGAAGCCACTTCATACTCCCTATTTATTCAAAAGCTCAGTCACAACACAGCATGCTCTTCATTGTCACCAAGACTTGGAATTTGATCCTTGCTGAGATCCGTGAAAAAAGTTCTTACAAAGGTTTCAAAATGAATTATAAATTCCTATTTCTATCGAAATAATAATGACATAAAGTAATCGAGTCAGATCTTCTCGGCTATTTGATTCATCATGAAAGGTCATTTATCGAGAGTACTGACTTAAATCTTAACACGTTAAGTGCGGCGTGACCCACCGGTGGTCATTTAGGTGATTTTCATAATGCTGCTGGCCGACCTGCAGTCACTGACTCAATTTTTATAAATACTAAATGAAAGTTAAATGAAGGCATGATCCAGTCAATGTTTACCATTTTCAAAATTTCTAACGACAATTAACTCTAAATTTGAGCTGGATATTGAACTTTAGTTTAATCCGCCGCACTTAACGTGTTAAATTTTCTTTTAAATCTTTTCTAAAATACACCGTTCTCCTCTAGCCCATACTGACTATTGCTATAAAATTAAGCATCGAATCTAGAGAGGACCAATTCAATGGTCAGCCTAGTGTGTAAATAAGTTAAGTGAATTAGGTTAAACATAATTGTACACCTTACAATAGTGTTGATGATAGGATACCGTAGAAATCGCTGAACTTATTCTGGCCCACAAGTAGCCATACTCAAATGTGTCTATTGTAATAGCTTTAATAAACAATCTACAGATGCATTGTTTGTCGCGAATATATTGTTTATGATTGTTTCAAAAATTATATTTAGGAACACGGTGCGGAATAATGCAGGGTCGACTTCCTAACTTTTTGTTACCAAAACCTGTTATACGTTCCTAGGTGAATAAAAACACTGTTTTTATTGATTTTAATAGAATGAACAACCTGAATGAACAGCCACTGTCGTAAAATTTTACGGCTACAAGAACTATGTTTTCTGGATCCTAAATAAGTACGACGAAGAAATATTTGCATGCACCGCTTGTTTTGCCTCATAGTACATGTGAAGTGCGTCTCCCCGCCAACATTTAGATAACTTACATTATGTTTTGTCTCATGGTACATGTGAAGTGCGTCTTCACACCAATATTTAGAGAACTTACATTATGTTTTGTCTCATGGTACATGTGAAGTGCGTCTCCACACCAACATTTAGAGAACTTACATTATGTTTTGTCTCATGGTACATGTGAAGCGTGTCTCCACACCAACATTTAGATAACTTACATTATGTTTTGTCTCATGGTACATGTGAAGTGCGTCTCCACTCCAACATCTAGATAACTTACATTATGTTTTGTCTCATGGTACATGTGAAGTGCGTCTCCACACCAACATTTAGATAACTTATATTATGTTTTGTCTCATGGTACATGTGAAGTCCGTCTCCACGCCAACATTTAGAGAACTTACATCATGTTTTGCCTCATGGTACATGTGAAGTCCGTCTCCACATCAACATTTAGATAACTTACATTATGTTTTGTCTCATGGTACATGTGAAGTCCGTCTCCACGCCAACATTTAGAGAACTTACATCATGTTTTGCCTCATGGTACATGTGAAGTCCGTCTCCACACCAACATTCAGATAACTTACATTATGTTTTGTCTCATGGTACATGTGTTATGAATGATTAATTTTGCGAATTAAAGCTGAGAATTTAGGAAAAATTTTAATTGTGTTTAATAAATTTTTAAGTGTGTGTAATAAATTTTGTGCTTAAAAGTTTGTTCGTTGAAATATCTTAGTAAATTCCAACAGTACAGATGGGTCGCTTCAACATGTATGTTACATGCCTGAATGTTTGGGCTCAACAAATGTTATGTGTAGCGATAAGCTGTGTTGGTTCTAGCGATGTCTGTTTATATTGAGTTAGCAAGAATTTTATAGTGTGAGCAGTTTTCGAGAGGCCTCGGTCGGCCTCTTGGGACGAGAAATTTAATCAGCCACACACTTGAGACGTTCGAAAGTGCCGACGCTGTGGGAAACACTCGCCGCAGGGTTGACAGAGATATGTCGCTACACTTAAGCTAAGAGGGTGACATAGCAACGGTTTCGTATGTTTGAGATTTAGATAGGGCGGGACATACCGCGTTCTCGGCAAAAGAGCTTTAGCCAATAAGGAACAGTGATACCAGGAAAGGGAAATTCGAAGGGCTGAAGCCACGTATAATTATAATACAGCAACAGCAACGCACAGGCGGAGCTTCGGACATTACGTACGGACTTCGAAGCAGTTGATTGGCTGTACGAAAAGCAGAAAATCGCTCTCTCCCAGACATTTTGGTAGAAGCGAATGAAATAATTTCAGTTTGGAGCCGAGGATCGTCGGAGAAAGTACGTGTTATAAATAGGAGGTGGTGGAGATAAAGTTACTCTAAAAGAAAAATACCAATCTGAAATAATGTGACAGTGTATTTCAAATGAAGGAAGTTGAACTTATCAAAATTTCTCTTCTTTTTCAATAAAGTAAATATCCTCCGTTTTTCTGTGCAGAGGGGAATTTCAAACCCAACCAAATCGTAGGAGTCATTTAATGGAACATGGAGATGCTACATTAGATGGGAGGGTAAGAGAGATGTAGTTTCCTTTGGAAAAGATATTTTTGAAATAAATATTGTGAAAATTCAATGGCATTCAGTGAAGTAAAAATTGAGATATTTTGAGGAAACGTCAGTGACGCGATTAAAAAAGTAACAAGTTAAATTTTTGTCTTAACAGGCGAGAAAAATTGATCTGCTCGGATGAAAAGGGGATTGACGTGTGAAGATACTGAAGCGGAATGAGCAGTATAACGTTATCAATAAACATTTTCTGAACAGTGCATAAGACAGGAATTTGAACTGAAGCGAGTCGTGGACGAATGATTCTGTGGTTTGAAGTGACGATCACCTACTGTGCTGCTGGAATAGCTGAGATAGAATAGACCAGAATAGACCATGTCTCATGTGTAGCTCTCGTAAACTTTGGGGTGGCTGGCCAGCCGAATCATTCAGTATGGTTCTGTGATGTAAGCCATTTGGCGTATGCAGTTTCTAGATTCCATTACTTGGTTTGAATCATTCCTAATAACATTCATTGTACGTACGCTTGTTGATGTTTTGTATGACGTATGGCCGAAAATCATAAATGTTAAGCGAATTTCACCCTGTGTATTATGCCCAACATTAGAAGCGACAGCTCGCAACATCACGGGTGCGCTCAGAAAATGCGCTGAGTAAGTTGAGTCGTCTTTCATCGGTGAGTAACGTTGTGTTTTAGTATATACTGTAATGTTGATAATTTGGCTTTTGGGCTTGCCCATGAGTTTTCTTGTGTTTTCTGTGCATTGCATGGAGGTGAGCCAATTCCTCAAAACGAGCGTTCGGTCTCCTTGTTAGTGCAAACTAATGAGGGACAGGACAAAAGTTTCTCGTGACACATGTGAAGTGCGTCTCTACACCAACATTCAGAGAACATACCTTATGTTTTTGCCTCGTGTTACACGTGAAGTGCGTCTCTACACCAACATTCAGAGAGCATACTTAAATTGCTAATTTTTATGAATTATTCATTTCGTTTTGATAATTTTAATAAGTGTATAAATAATTAAATGGGATATTTTAAACCTTGAAGGTTGAATTCTGTTCCTCTGTTTAAGCACAGGTTGCCGCATTGCTTTACTCATTAATCCTCAATTCATTCTTGCGCTCAGATGCAAAGCATCTGATGCAAAGCATAGATGCATAGATAACTCATTGGTATTTATTTATTCTCGTGAAAATATTTCTTCCCATGAGAGGTTGGCATCAAAGCATGTCCATGTTGCCATTGACGTGCATTCAATTAATTGAGAGGTTCCAATGCAGCAGAATCACACAGCTGTATTATTAAGTTACCAGCATTGATTAAATCCGAGCATATCTGATTGCTAATGCGTAGCGTAACGAGACGAGTTAGTTATATTATCCGACAACCTCAGCAGCGAGTCCGCTCAAGCTGCGCTTGGAGCGCTGGTTATACAGCAGAAGTTGCGCACACGCAAACGTAAATGACATCAAATAATTGTGTCTATTTCCATAGATTCCAGGTAATGAATGTTACGAAAAGCTTCCTGGCATGAGTACAATCAAATGAGCTCGACGTCACTTATAAAATTATAAAATGAAATAAAAAAAGATGCATGCTTAGTCTTCCTTTGCTACGAGTCTATCACAACCTCGGCGCTCACTAAGTACTTCTTTAAATGCTTGCAAACAGACTGAGCCGCGACCTCCGCCCGCATTTTGGCGAAGCCCTTACTTCTCCAGCTTAAATTATCGCACGTCATCGATGTTGAGATGCTGCTCACAGATGCAGTGAAACCGGGTTCCTTTGAGGAAACTTCCTCACGTCGACATAGTTTTTGGCATACAGGTTTTTAAATAAAGCGATTCCTAACGTTATTTCGTAAATTCAAAATCATCAGCGACAGCCGTCAGAATAATTTTAGCTGCCTCACATGCTAAGAATTTCCGTAATTGATCACAATTTCGTTGAGGGGAAATGAAACAAATCAATATTCTTTGGCAAGAACTGATATTTTAAAAGCTCTTTGAAAAACCAGTAGTAATTACTAGAAATATCTATTCGTGAAATTCTGCGAGGTAAACTTGCAGCTACACAAGGGTCAGGTCTGTCTAACTTTCGCTAGGGTCACAAGTTTTGACCAGAAGAAGCCCAGCCAAGTACGGTAACTTCAGAATGAAGTTTCCTTCGGTGTGCGTTATCATGAAAATCTTTACGAAAGTGGCCTTTCTTTCAACGCTGAGTGAAAAAAATGTTGGGAGCGAAAGTTCCTTCAGAACTCTGACTGAAAACAACTTTGAAAGATTAAACTTTTTTCAAAGTTTGGAAGCGAAATGCGGCAAAAGTGTATTCCTCAATAAAACTGAAAACCTTAGACAAGTGTTTGGTCTAACTTTTATCGCGAAATTCATAGGCGAGAGTAAGTTGGTTTGCAACTCTAATGTGGAAACCTCAACACGAATAACACGTTGTGAAACTCAGCGGTAATTCTACATGAGTCGTGAATTCTTATGCACTGAGACGGGAATTCTGTAAACAGAAGCGAGCGAGCTCTAGTCACCGAAAACTCCGGAATTCTTTCAAATCCTACCGTTAAAAATTTGAACGCGAGGCTCAAGCATCTAGAAGAAAAATAGACAACTAAGACTAATTTGTCTTTTAACAGCACTCAAAAACTTATTCAATAAATTTTCAATAAAGTTAGAAATATACATTGAAAAAGTCGTCATAACAGAGAGCTACATCGCAGTTTCTCTGAAGAAATAGAAAAGACCGACATAGACTCCAGTTTTTGGAGCCAGCTCGTTCTCAGCTTTCCTGTTACCTCGGCCCCTTTAAAATTCTCGCCCCTAAATTCAGGCGTCATGTCAGGTAAAAATACTAACACAGTAACAGCTCAGGGCTTCCAAACAGGCATACTTTGTGTAGACCGCACCTTGCTGGCAACACTGTGATGCGTTTTTCGTCTCGTTTTTAGAACAGGTTTTCAGATGCTTGTATAGTCTAAATGCCAGAGGAGCAAAAATGCAGCTAAGCGAGATGAAAAAGCTAGGATTCAAAGCTAAATAAGGATCCACCCGATGAAGATTGGAATCTTGTTAATTGCAAGTTTGAAATGTATTTACAGCAGACAAAGAGCAATAACTGCCTCCGATACAAACACATTTATGGCTAGCAATCTTTCACCAGCACCTCCCCTGAAGAAAAAGTAGAAAAAATTAAGCGACGCTCATTGACGTGAAATTTTTCTACCTTCTTATGGCAATTAAATTCTTCGGCCCCACGCAACGACAGCTTTGCTAGCAAAAATGTGCATCAAACCCTGAGAAAAGTTGCCAAGAACGCCTCTGCTTTTAAAATTAGCCCTATCATTTAACAGAAAATTTCTAGCTTTCCATCGTTTATACTGTTATAGGAATTCCGCTCTTCATGAGGACTGGAATTTTGCATGCGGAAACGTCCCTCACAGAGCGCTAGGGTAGCGCTGAGAAGCAGGACAATCAATGCGTGCGCGAGCTGCGCGGCTGTCACAAGTGAGCAGTTTGACTGCGACTGGACATCTGACACTGAGCGCGGAAACTACACTTATTCTAGGAACTCACTAGAAGAAAACCTTTATAGGGAAATTTATAATGCTTTAAAACGTTCAGAGAGTTGTCTACTCGTGCTGCAATATTATAAAAATCGTTTACTTTATAGTTAAAATCGCATTAAATTAAATTAGATTATATAAAATTAGAAACTATTTTAAGCCTTCCATTAAGCACCATATAGTATGGAGTTGTGGAAACGCGGAATCTATGCACAAGGTGTGTTCTCACACAAGATCCCCAGCGCATGGAAACAGTAAGTTGAAAAAAGAATGGTAATGAAACAGGATAAAATTTAAACAAGAAAGTGGTAAAAGCTGCAAAACAGAACAGCAGTAAACCTAATAAAGAAGTTCCTCAACAAACAAAAAGCCTATTCTATTTCAACCAAAAAACTTTCAGCTCGGGACCTCATTTCCGTCTGAGAAAATTCATTCCCATTCCCATTAGATACAATAGTTTGTCCCCCTGAGGAGAGTTTTAATCTGATGGAAATGTGGAAGTACAAGATCTGAAGTAAAGTACCGCCTAAATACTGAATTTTGAAGCAATTTACCTCGTCGTCGTCATGCACTCAGTAGCGTTAGTTCTTCTGTCAATTTGGCCACGTCCCATGTTATTTATCCTGACCAATATGCTCAAATTTAATTTGAAAATAGCTCTCATACCTGAGCATTTTGTCCAGAACAGGTAGCACGTAGAGCAGCAGAACAGAGAGAAGATCTTACGCAGCCAGCTGTACAGGCACGACGACAAATGCTTTCTGATATCCGCCCCAAAAGACTGTCCCTGCACAGGGTCGTCAGACTGGCCATTTCATGGCCAATTTACACAAAATTGGCAATTTTTAGAAGGTCGTGGTCATGAGAAATTCACTTGGCCATTGTTGAAAACATCACACAACCGAAGAAACAAAAGACGTGCAACATCTCGAGGAGATGCTTTCGTAGTAACATTGTCAAAGTGAGTAAAAAGTTATTAGTATTGTGATTTTTAAGTGAAAAATGCCTATATAAATTTTGAAGTGGCCATTTTGGCCATCGTTTTTCGTAAAATGTGGCCATGAGCTGACGGATTCATCTGGCAACTCTGGACCCTGCATCAAACATGCGTAGGATCTCCGCTATCACAGCTGTCAAATTAGGTTACACATTTGCGATATTGGTACAACAGCGTCAATTTCAGCGTAAAATTCCTGCTGCAGTTCGTCTTCTAATGAATTGAGCGAACGCTCAATACGACACTCGAAGTGCGACATTCAAAATGGGAAAGCAGTGGATGTTCGGTATTTAATAGTACCTAAATAATGAGACTCTGAACAACTGAATTACTCATATTCTTCGGTACGGAAGCTATAAAAATTGTGAAAAATGAAACTTATTCCTTAGTGAAAAGGCCATCTAACCTGAAACTAGAATATTGAATTCGTTATGAACTGCACTCATAAAGTTACTCATTTGTAACTCATTAAGATATATTTAAAATACTCTTCAGATTCTCAGTTCTATTCGCAGTCGAGTAGTTGAGTTAAATTACAAACTTCAGGGTGACTAGGACACCACAGCTATCGAGGTAGAAATGATTCAGAACTCCATGACCTCAGCTACTAGCGTCATCTTAGAACGCGTCAACTTACATCCTTCGGACAAAGAACACTGCGAGGTTAACTAATCAAGACCCACTACGTACCGAGAGCAGCGATTTGGAATTAATAAAATAAACTTTTTCTAATTTTTGTGGTAACAATTTCTACAACATTGAAAACGATGACAAAAAATATTGTATCGTCGAGTGCTTTTAGAAAAATTGCCTTAGACCGGCTGAAAGTAAAATTAGAAAGCATTCTCCACGTACTGATGCTGCGTGACCGGAATCAATCAAGTTACATTATTTATTATTGAGTCTATGTTGAAAGCCTCAACTGTATGCAACGTAAAATAGATATGAAAGGAAAGAAAATTCAACGATTCTTTCAAAACCGATTGCACAGCAAAAAGTAAAAAAATTTAGGTACCACACCAGCGCCTGTCAGTTTACTCTAAAATGCACATATTGGTGGTGCCTGTGAAGAAGATTGGCGTGAACCTAACAATTACTTCTTTTCCTAAACCTCTTTGTACTTTGTTCCTGGAGAGGTGCGAAAGGAATGCATTAGCGGCAGTGGCGGCAGACTTGTGCGCTGGAAGCAGTAGTACTCGCAGATTTTTGACCTGCGTCATCCCTTTCCCTCAACTTCTCTTCGACTATCTGCGCTAGATTGGTATCTGATGCTATATGCTTCGGACTACAATCCAAGATGATCCGAATCTGCTCATTAGTCTTGCGAAATTTCATTCTATTTTGTTCCAGACTAGGGCGAACCTCAAGCATAATTACGTACAGGAATTTTAGAAACCATGCAGGATTTCTTTTACACTGACTGGCGAATCTTAACTAACGATTGGACAACAGCTCATTGCATTTCACCGGAATAAATAGTAAATTAAAACTTGCGTATTGTTACATCATGTACTGTAGATTTACTAAGAACACACACAATTCAATTACATTTGTGCTCAGAGTATCATTGGTCATTTTCAGCACTAAGTAGAAAACCCAATACTTGGACGTGCACTACAACTGCTATATATATATGCGTTCTCAGCTTCTGACACCCAAAAAAAGCAGGACGTACCTCACTCACCCCTTAAAAGAAAATCTCAAACTTTATATACATGGTGCTGAAAAAAATTCTGCATTCACAGAGACCTTCTCCCTATGATTGTCAGGATTTCAAATCTGCCTTAATTTACCGTTCTTATGTCAGTGCTAAAACATTTAAATGAGATTGTCTCATTAATTATGTCCTTTGATAATTATTTATTGGGGGGTCGCTTGTACTGAGTTCTCAACAGTATTCGACTGGGACCGAAAGCTGCTAACTGTACGCCATTGCTTATAGTGTGGTGCTATATAAACCGGTCCAAAACTCTCTGCCTGTATTCAAGTCTAACTTGAACAAGAAAAGCAGCAGAAATGACTAAAATTCACTTATGCTCCTGCGAGAAGTTCCACCGACAACATCAGTGGCGTTTGAATTTTGAATTCAAGGTGATCCTAAGCTGCCTAATTTTCTTACGTTGAGAAATTGACTTAATTGTTGAGCTTAACATTGAGTATCTCAACACTTGCAAGTAATTTGCGCATCTAGAACAAGAAGAGTAAAACTAAATCCCTCAAATTGTTATAATCAAAATCTTTGTTTGACTGCCATATTTTGAGTGGACGTAATTCAGATAATTTTCTCAAACTGAGAGAAAGTGAAAAATGCTTGCCTACATTAACATTAACTCATAGATTTACAACAAATAGCTATCCACAAAACCCATCATTATAAGAACGAATCAATTATTTACGACCGAATCTACTACTTATTTTCTATCTATAATAGAACCTATTACGTAAGAACTTTCCGAGAAGTTATTATAGGATACATCACGCTGGCCAATTATTCTTTTTTCACGATGAATTGTTCTAAAGGAATATTTTCATGAAAGAGAATCAAAGAGAGCCCACAGATCTGTCAGCTTGCCGCATTTACTTCTCTCTTAGACGCCAAAACGAAAAATCCATCACTGCTTGGTGTTGAGCTATTCTCTGTACTATTCAAAAGCAAAGGTTGAGTGGCATCACTAAATTTTGGCTTTCGAAAAGAACTGAAACTTCTGTTCTGTGTACCAGATATAAAATCAAGAACATCTATACGGATAAAGAAAATCAAACATCAGCAGTTCTACAGCAATTAGAGGTATGTCAAGGTAACGAGTGCAAAATTAGCCTCATCCCTCGTGTCGCAATGGATAACGAATCCCAAACTTATTTACGGTCTTGTGCCAAGCATCCTGCTGACTGCACTCTTCCATTCTTGAGCAACTTTTACGGCACCTTTGAAGAAATGATGTTTTTTGGCAGAGCTTTGCTAGGAGTTCAGGGCCCTAATGAAGGATAGATATAAATGCACTTGTTCTCATGCGCTTCAAGAAATTCTTTGTTTTGTTTGGACTGAGATACAAACTATCTCAAGATTTCCCAAGGAGATTTTTTATATGCTCACAAAGTCACCGTCACACGGGCTGCATTTTTTGACCAATCTATGAATTAATTTGACCTATGAAAGCTTCGCTGTAGATTTTCAATAATAAACCTTTTATGAAAAAATAACCCTTCAGTACCTGCAAACTGTCACGTGTTTGCTTGGCAGCAGCACGAGTCTACATTTTCACAATTCGTCCTACACTCAGCAATTTATTACTCGAGCAAGTTGTGGTGAATGATATTCTTATTTGTCTGAATTTTGGACAGCTGGCCTGCAAAGAAATAAACAAGAGAGACAAAAGAAAGATCCCAAACAATTTAAGATGCAAATGTGGCGCAGTTAACCAGCCGGACTCACGTAAAAACCTCAAGACAACAACCCAAAGAAAAGACTTGAGAGCATCGGACGGGGCCTCATTAAAGAGGCTGAAGGGATGCCTAGTGGCCTGCTAAAATTGTCTCAGAAATTCCATCTAAATAGAGGAATAATGGACGGATGAGGTTTATTGACGTTTTGTTACATGTCACACGAATCTCTAACTCGGTCAAGTTAAGGATGATAAATTCCAATTCTGCATTCAATTGCGATAAATAAATTTTGCTACTCACTTATAAATAATTTTCAGTACAGCTTGTAGATTTTGAATGCTAGACGAGATGTTTATGCATAACATGACCTGATTGCGTCAGATTTTGAGAAGTAGAGACTAAATGCCGTTATTGTATGCTAGCAAATTTCAATTACTTTAAACCATGACAGGGTGGACATCTGAACACGGGGCTCATGCTTAGGAATGTACAAGTATCTCCGCCATGGTTATGTCCGTAAGTTAGAATACTGTTGCAACCTTACGCAGTCTGTCTCGTAGAATCGGAACAGTTTTGTTTTCAAATTCCCGCCTCAATTCATGTTGCCAATTTGAATTGCAAACTATTTAGGCAGCTATGAAATTGTTGTCAACCCTTGCACAATTACCACTGCAGCACATAAGCTACAGTTCTTTAATGTAAAAAAAACTTTGAAATTAAATTTGCGAGAAATCATTGTTCCAGAGTGCATTGGCTTCACACGGCGCCACCGTCCAGCCGATGTTGAGGCAATCGGAGCGCCAAATCTTTACAGAATGCCGACTCGGGCTTCAGACGACGATAAGTCGCCCATGTTTGGAGCTCGTACGCCGTTTTTCAACGCTTTCCTTCCAGGATTTGATGTAAATAGCGCCAAACTCAGCCGAGATCATTTCACCTAAAACGGGAATTGCTGGACCTGCACGGCAGAAATTTCCGGCCTTTTTGGAGCTTTCAGAAGCCTGAAATTTTGTGCATGTCAGCCCCGAATTTTCCAGGAAAGAATGATGATGAGAGTTTGATTGTGCGCATCACTTGCAATCAAACCGCACACAGAGAACCAAACGCTGAACGACGGACTTGAACGCTTCATGCATTAAAAAAGAAACTCTCATGCGTTCCTTGTTTGAAGAAGTAAAATTTGCCAAAACCTTAGCTTCAACATTAATACGTAAAATGAAGTATTTACCACCCACTCTGAGAAACGTTCTTGTGTCAAAACGATTTTTCCTGATCCTGTTAAAATCGTTATTCGATCTCAATGATGTAATAAATTATGTTTAGAACCGTTTCTAAGCGCGCTGTAATCTCAGTCAAATTTATCGAGCAATTTCCTCTTCAATGAAAGTCTACGCTGGATCTCATTTCTGAGGGGCTGAAAAAAGTAACGCTTACCATTCGTAGTTGGCCACGAATTTTTTTTATGCTGCATTTAGTTTTTGAAATTGAGTTTGAGAAAATACTGCAAAAATATCATTGCCCTTAGCAATGTGGCAGGGGATCACCAGCAATTGGTACACCTCAACGCCCTTACTGCAACAATAATAATGCTATGTACGGTGCACAAATATTGGACATACCTTCATATCAGTATCAGGACGTCTGCATTCTGTTGTTCATTAAATAAATGAAATGATTGCTTACTCGTGAACTTGAATAAGAGCCTGACAATTAACTGAAGTAATGCCAGCAGCATTCAGAAGAGACACTCTCCACGATACCCAGATAAGCAAACATTTCCTGCTCGTAAAAGAAAGCTCAAACGGATTATCACCCGCATTTATATTCGCTCACGCGAATTTTAATTTACCTGTCTTTTGAAGGTGCACTGTTTCTATTTGACACTCAATTCAAATCAATTCAATACAACACCTAAATTTTCTCAATCTTATCAATTCAACTACATAAATTTTATTTTCCTTTTATCTCCGTGGATCCAAGATCAGATGGCTTGCTGCATGTTGAAAATCAGATTGCATTTTCGCCCTGTAATCGGTGCAAATTCAAGCACGGTTTTTTAGTTTTAAGCTCTTCATTAGCGCCATGACAACAGTCCTGTTAAATGCACAGAGGCTTCCCAGCTTTTTGACAGCGATTAATTTTTTCCCAGCACTTCAATCGCTGAAAGAATCCCCTAATTGTGAACGCTTTCCATCATTCAAACCAGCATATCACCTGACTATAGCATGCACCTAATTTGGCAGTCCTCACAACAGCATTTGTGGAGCTCCTTTTAGCGCCAATAACATCAAATCTCTCTTTGATGGTCAGGAATGCATAAATTACTGTCTAATTTATCCGTTAATAAATGGTCTCACACCTCGCTGAAAATTAACTCAGCTTATCTCTTGATGCGTTGGAAAAAAAATTAATTCGCTAATTCTGTGAGTGTGAACGCGTTCACGACGCCATCCCTAATATTCATGAGGTTCAATCAAAAAATACTGAAATTCTCTGAATTTTTGAAAACCAAGGCTTATACGTCCACGCTGATCAAAAAGCAACTTTTCCTTGCCAGTAATTCATGAATTTGGATCCAGTTGAAAGTTATTTCGTGTCCTATTAGCATCGCCCCTCGTTCCGTATTATAATCCCCCAAAATTTTCGTTCTTTCGGTTGTGTTTTTGACCAATTTCTATCATTTTTACAAAAAATGCATGGACTTAATCGATTGCCTTCGGCGCACGAAACTTTCAATAGATTGTTTTCATATTCGATATTTCCATCATAGTTTTGCACTATCCGGGACGGTGAAATAGAAACGGGTTTGAGCGAAAATTCAGGCTTTGTGTATTAAAGACCGAGTTAATGCAAAAATTCTCTTACATTTAAAACGAAAATAATGTGAAATTTCCTGAGAAATTAGTTGTGAAGAAAATTTCAATGATGCTTATCGGAGACACAGTGAGCGAAGTTATGATGAGATGTATTAAACTTTCCCATCAGTACTAATTAAGAACAATACCAGGAAATAACACCAATACAAACATAGGCTGAGGCAAACTGTATGCACAAAATTAAAATCAGCTGCAGTGTTTTGGTATTTCAGATTTGCAAACATCTGATCAATGAATCTGAGAGAAAGTTCGAAGCATTAAAATTTGAGCTTGGGGAAACTTGAAAATGAAGTATAAAGATTCTTTAGAGTGAGATTAAATTGTAATTGTATACTAAATATGGTTCAGTGTGGGAACCCATTAAGAGCACTAGGGTATAATATAGTTTTCGCAATGACCATATTTTGTTCTATACATTATAGAACACCCACTCTTACTCCACCTCAATACAGTAGTGTTTTTTGATGTCCGCTAGACTCCTTGTGTTTGAGAATTACAATGAATGAAGAGGCGCACTTATCAAGAAAGAATTTTTTTAAATAATTTAATCAGCAATTATTTATCAAACATAAAATTCACACCGGGAAAGGTACTGCTGAGAACCAGACCGAAATTTTTTCCTATACTATACACTTCTGATCAATCTAAGAGCATAATCGTAAGCACTCAGAATTTTGTTCTCATATTACCGTTATTACAGCCGCCGCCAATAGACTGGCACTGACATCAGGTTGTCACTGACCCGAAAATATGGAAGCACTCATCCTTAAAAACAAAACACATTAAAGTACAAATTTGGCGAGAAATAAAATATACGAGAATTTACATTGAGTGTGCCATTTACGATACCCGGGGCAGTTTAGGGTAAAGACACAAAGCGCGTTTCTTATTCCAACAGCTGGCCAGGAAGCCCCAGTTCCATATTAAGGATCACAACCTGTAGACCGCGTGTCAGACAATGTTCCTTCTGGCTAACCTATTGATTAGCTCTCTGATAATTATAATTAATGCGTTTTGGAGCTTATATTGTGCTTGAAACGAAATTACTGCGAAGATTTACAGTCATATTAAAATTATCGCTTCAGGAATTATTTAACGAAAATTTAGCAGGGTTTTAAAAAATTTAAGGAAATATAACAACAAAAAATGTAATAGTAGTGGGACACGAGAAGAAAGCAAAAAGATAGCGAGATTTGATATGAAAAAGGAAGGATTGACTGATATAATAAAAAAATAGAGCAACTAAACCTAAAATGAGAGCATGATATCGCGTGAATGTATAGCGTGATGCAAAACTACTATGCAGTTACATGAGTGCGAATTGATGGCGTATTAAAATAAGATAACGACCGATTCGGTCTAAAATTGAACTTTTTATCAAGCAACCCTAACGACGCTGCTTTCCTGCAGACCATTCGAAGGACCTCCGTACAATGGACGCAGTGAACCTTGAGAAATTCTGCCTTTGAAAAGTTCAGAGCAAACGGTGAACACGGCGGTGCTCTCGAGTGAGTGACCTGCGCTAGTTATCTCCCTCAAAGAATTAAGAGCCGAGAAGGAGTTGAGTTTCGTACCGAATAGACCCGCAACAAGTTAGGCAGAACTCCTGCGGCGAGCGATCCGTTCACGCCAAGTTTTCCGTGTCTGTCAATTATGAGCTGCAGCGCCGTGAAAGCGCACACCTAAAGTAGTTAGCGGACTTGTATTCGCCAACTGAAACTCAAGTCAAGGAGAACTTCTGAAATGAACAGGTAAAGTTGCCACTACGGGGAGCTAATGAAATGCATAAGAAATGCGAGAACACCCTACAAATCCCGTCATTTGAGAACACCCGCATTTGATTTATGAGGGAGTTGCGAGGGAACTTATTGCTGAGAAATAAAAAAGATAATGGTAATTTTATGTGCTGTGCACACGAGCAAGCGCCCAGGTAATTACGTACCCAAGACACGCTCAGGAAATCTAAGCACGAGATTTAAGCAATCCTAAAGCTCGGCTGGAAAAGTGAATGGTCCCAGCATTTGCGAAATTATGAGCGCAGAAGTGAAATAAATCATGAAACGAAAGGAATAAAATAAAGAGAACTACACAAAATAAAGCCCTATAATATATGTGGTTGTCACATAAAACATACAATTTACGGAAAAATGTATAAAAGAATTGCAGTCAAACGAGTACAATTTAAAGTGAATGTTTCTGAAACACTTTTAAAGTGTCAGTGTGTGTCAGCTTATGAATCAAATGAGCACGAAAGAGAACAAAGGAGTCAGATTGTGACATAAGTGCAAGTGTTGACGTATGAGTCAGATTATGAACTAAATGAGTGCAAATGAGAACAAATGAGTCAGAGTATGAATCAAATGAGTTCGCTTGGGGTCAAATGAATGAGATTATGAAACAAATGAGTGCAAATGAGAACAAATGAGTCAGAGTATGAATCAAATGAGTTCGCTTGGGGTCAAATGAATGAGATTATGAAACAAATGAGTGCAAATGAGAACAAATGAGTCAGAGTATGAATCAAATGAGTTCGCTTGGGGTCAAATGAATGAGATTATGAAACAAATGAATGCAATAGGAAGAAGTGCTTTCTCGAGCGCCCTATTGGGTCACGAGTTCTTGTCGCTGAGACGATCGATGTGCCTCCCCAGGGCGTCTATTTGTCTGAGGAGGAGCGGCGAGAAGGAAGGAACGGCAGCCGCGCTCCCTTCACTGTGAAATGAGGGAACAATTCCTCAATGAACTTCTTTTCGAATGATCAGTGAGGGATGTGCTCTTAGCTGATGTGAGCTCTCACTAAAGGATATGAAAACTGTTTCTTAGTGGCATACTTCTGCAGAAGGAATACAAATGGTGAAGCAGTGCTGGAGAAATATTTTCGATGGGAGTAAAGCATTCTCTGTATTCTCGCAAAAGCCGTCGGTTTTCAAATAATTTACAAATTATTTCAAGGAGAATTTGGGTAACTAAGGAGTAAATTATCGTCCAAAAATTTCTAGAAGTAATCAAAAATAACTAGGTGAAATGCTTGTCAGACTATTTGACAGAAAACAGTAAAAAAATTAAAATTAATCTCTAGGGTGTGAAAATCCTACCATTCAAAAAACACAATCGTTCGCGAAGTTGAATGGTCATTCATCACAGTTTTATGAACGATTTGATTTCCTAATCAAATTTTATTAGACCATGAGAGATTATGCTCCTCCAATAGCTCGTTCATCATTCGAAAAACGTACCTTGAGAGGAAACCTTCAAGAAGAGTATCATTACCCGAGCTGCAGCTTGCCGCAAGTAATCAACTTGTCGTATATGGGCAAGGCCCTCAAGGCCCAGCTGTCCACCAGCGACTCTCGAAATATTCAGGCCAGAAATTTGCAGTCAGCCGCGAGGTCTGAAGCCAGCGAGCTGACAGCTCCAACGCGCCTTTAGGACTCGGTCGCGAGTCGCTCGAGCAGGTTGGCAGGCCGCTACGAGTGGGTCAATAGAAAGATTATTATCAAAATACTGGGCTCTAGCTCCTCTGTGCTCCTCTGTACAACACCCGTAGGATAGATACGGCAGGGTGAGATATCAGGACTTAGTTATCACTTAAATAGGATGATTATTTTAAAAACTAGTGTTCACGGCCAGCCAAAAATGACGGGATTCAATACCTTTCTTGTACAAACTTTCCAGGTGTGGATGACTAACAAAAATATCTATCCTAGCAGTCCCCATGATAGAAAAATATCATTGTACTTCAGCACTGGTGAAACTGGTATCACAGATACGGTCATTATGGCTATCTTTATGAGCATGACATAGAAATGGAAGAAGCAGACTCGAAACAAATAATTAAGGGTATTGTTAGGTAGTAGAAAAACCCGTGGAAATTCCTCGGACCCGTGGAAATTCCTAAATGCACCCGTGTAAAATCCTGTCAATGTTACCTAACCTATGCTAACCTATCCTATCCTAATCAAACCTATCCTAAGCGAACACATCCTGATACAATTCAAAAATATCAATGCATGAAAAAAGAAAAAAGAAAAAAAAAAGAAAAACAGTTTATTTCCAATAGAGATTGTCCAATATTACAATCATTGGTTTTCAAATATCTTAAAATTAATATACTTAGATGATACACACACACGAGTATTGAAAAACTCGTGTCACTAGTCGAAAAGAAATGATTGAGGGCAATGAACTCCTAATCTAGCTTAATCTACATTTGATAATACATGTAATGATAATTATAAGAGATAACACAATTTCATGGACGATGCATTTTCATTGTGGGGTGAAAACACTTTTGACAGTTTACATGTACATGACATAAGACTTCGCAATTCTTGACGCCAGGAAATAATATATGAAATCGCTTGTTTCGGTCAATGTTCACAAGTGTCGTTTTAAGGAAGTATGAAAAAAAATATATATAAATATATATCCATATGCACACATATGTACATATACGTATGCATGTGTGTGCATATCCATACACACACTCACACACACACACACATACACACACACACAAATACATATATACATATAAGCATGAGGACCAAGAAGATTATAAGTTTTGTATTACTGATTCAACAATTTTAACATAACGGTCATTAGTTAACAAGCATTTTATTTAAATATAAATGGATGATCGCACAACAAAAGTATAGTTTTTACATGAATGCTTCACAATACTAAAGATATGACGAGTTAGGTAATGTTACAAGTTGAGAGTGCACAGAAAAAAGACCATTATCTCTGGTAAAATGCTAGTTGTCAGTCTAGTATACACATATGTGCACGTATACATGTAAATATATACACATACACATGCACACATATACCCACGCACATACTTACACCAAACTCGTAAGCAAACACAAATGCATTTCTCTGCATCGAGGCAATACATACGCATTCTACAGAGTGTCATACGCATAGCGTGGACACGTACACATATACACAAGTAAGCATGTGCGCAAATATCAGCGTAAACTAGTTCGTATAAACCAGAATTCCAATCGAGGGAAACGGAGAAAATATCTTTTATTATAGCATGAATTTTATAAAATTTCGTGCTAAAAATAGTGGCACAAAACAGTCCACTTAAGTCGGAAACATGAAAACGATTGTGGGACGTGAATAAGAAAGAAAACATTAATGTCCTATAAAGGTTTCATATTAGAAAAAAAAATCACATTATCTTTGAAATATGGCGCAAATTGTCGGCAGTTGATAAACAAACATAGGTATCACATTATTATAAGCATATAACTATAAGCCGAATAAGTATATTACTGCAGTATAAATGGATGATCACACAACGAATTTATTTTTTTTACATGGATGCTTTACAATTTCATATTAGAAAAAAACACATTATTTTTTTTAATATGGTGCAGAATGTCTGCAATTGATCAACACACACACACATAGGTACCATGTCGGTCTAGTTTGATGCTTGCACAGAAACGGAGAGGAATGACATAAAATGCACCTTCGACTGGTTGATCTACTCTAGTGCACACAGTTGTACGTGCATATATACACACCCATATGCGCACATACACCTATATACGTACACACATATACAAGTAAGCATGTTTGCAAATGACGACGTATAGGCGGTCAAATCATAATACCTACGCATACTTCAAAACTGTTGTGTGATGTCTTGAATTATAAAACAATGAGCGAGGGAGATTGTTCAGCAATGGAGATACCAGGTAAATGAGATTCATCAGTACTCATTCAGTATGTTCTGTAATTAAGGATTATTATTGAGACACAAGATGACGAGTTATTTTGGCTTTAAATTCTCTCGGTCTTTGAGGGACTTTAATACTCAGGGGAAGTTTGTTCCACAGTAAGGCGCCTGATATGGACAGAGCCTTCTGCCCTAAGTGAGATGAACGATAGTTGACTAAGACATTATTGTTTCTGTTCGGTTTTTGATTGGTTACAGTGGGTGGATGGAAACACACTATCTCAGCATTGCTCTGAGGAAGATATAACGAGGAGAATACGTATTGGGCCTTCTGCATGAGGAGCCTTTCTTGGATAGGGATCCAGCCGAGTTTATTGAGGAGAGGGGTTACGTGATCACTTCTTTTGAAATTACCGTTGCATACCACCTTGGCTGCAAAATTCATGCATTTTTGTAAGTCCCTTTTAAGGTATTGAGGTAAGTCTCCCCATACTAGGCTGCAGTAGTCAATGCGCGATAACACAAGGGATTGAATGGCTAATAATCTGGATTTTTCGTCTAGCATACTTTTTATACGATGAAAAAATATTAAAGTTCCGTAGATTTTGTTGCAAGTAGTCTCAACGTGAGATTTGAAGGACATATTTCTATATAAAAAGCCATATTTTATTGTTACTAGTGCACACGACCCGTCAAAAATTGCGGGATTCAATATTTTCCTCTAATAAATCCTCCAGATGTGAATGTTGAACAAATATATCCATCCTAATAGTGCCCGCGATTAAAATATTCTTGCAATTATACACTGGTGATACTCGTATCACAGATACGGTCATTGAGCGTCCTCCAACTCAAATCAAAGACGTTCTTTCTTGAGAGGCCGACACCAAACAAACAAACACACCAAAAGTATTATTAGGTATGATGATTACTCATGATCTCCTTTGTCTTCTTCAGATCACATTTAGCGTTTATTACAGCAGCTCTACAGTGCACACATAGTATCATCACACAAGCGGGGCGGTTGAATCGCTTTGTTCCTTTTTAGATGCGGTCATTTTGAGGGCGACAGCAGCTTTCAAAAACTTAGATGTTATGATTTTACCTTTTTCATATAATTAAGTCTAATTATGTTTTCTACTCGATTTTAATGAACAATTGAGAGTACGCATGGTCGAAACAAACGACTCGTGTCGTCGAATAATCATCACTATATAGTGCACACGTGCTGGTCGGCATTAATCTGAAGAATTTCATCCCTTCTTTCTTGAGTTAAATTCGCTTGTGGAAGTCGATGCTGTTCGGCATTAGTCTAAAGAATTTCACCCCTTCTTTCTTGAGTTAAATTCCCTCGTGCCACTCGATGTTGTCCAGCACTATGCTGAAGAATTTCCTCGCTTCTTTCATGTGTTTAGCTCTCTCTAGCTACTCGGTGTTGCTCTGCATTATTCCGTAGAATTTCCAAACACCGTTCATGGGTCAATTTAGCTCTAGCTTCTCGTTGGCGAACAGCATTGCTTCGTCTTGCTATTTCGCGTTGTTAATTCGATCGTCTTCGGCGTTTTTCTTGCTGTCGAAGTCTTGCTACTTCTCTCTTGCGGTTGGACACATTTCCATCCATGGTGGCCTCTTTTGCCGGAATTTTATTCTGAAATGTCTGTTATCTCTTCGAAGCTTTTCAAGAAAATCACAATTTCGAAAACGATAACTCAAGTTCCAAAATCTTGGGCTTTACACTAAGTGGTAACCAGGTTACTGGTCAAACGAATTTAAAACATTTTATTTCGCATTATTAATTAAAAATATCAAAGCAACACGATGAATTTCAACAGAGAAAGCTCCAAAGAAAATTTCTATTTGTAAAAATAAGCCGATTGAATTCTGGATACAATAATAATCCAAGTGAAAGGAAATTGAATCGCAACAAAAAAATAATGCAATAGAAGGATTTCTTGCATTTCTTAAGCTTTATCCTTGTTGCTATCAAAGCTATCGATTAGAAGAGGGGGTCACACGGACGGACGGGGCTACTTTTATGATAGTGATACTGAGGAATTCGGTATCCATGATACAGCAAACTCGGATATCCTAAGTTTCTTAAGAAGCGGACACCAAACAAATATATAAATAAATATATAAATATACACACAACGGGTATTATTAAGTTAGATACTGGGCTCTAGCTTCTCTGTACATCGCACGTAGACTAGATACAGCAGGGTGAGATATCAGGACTTGGTTATCACTTCAATAGGAAGAATATTTTCAGAATACTGCATGGGCTTTTAATCCTTCTATACACCCCATGTGCGTAGGAAAGATACAGCGGGGTGAGATACCAGGACTCGGCTTTCATTTTAACAGCAAGGTTATTTTCAAAATACTGTGCTTCATCCCTTCTCTACATCACGCGTAGGATAGATGCAATGGGGTGAGATATCAGGACTGGGTTTTTATTCCGATTGGAAGATTATTTTCAAAATACTAGGCTTTAACCTTTCATTAGATCGCACGGAGGATAGATACTATGAGTTGATATATCAGAATTCGGTTGCCATTTCCATTGGAAGATTACTTTCAAAATACAGGCTTCTAGCTCCTCTGTATATCGCTCGTAGAGTTGACTAGGTGTGAGTATGTTATCATAACCGCATGCTCAGGTTAATTACTTTAAAAGTACTGTGCTATGGCTCTTTTGTACGTCACATGTAGGGTAGATAAAGTATGGGTGAGTAGTGAGGTCATCTCTCAGCACTGTACCAGTGTTAGTATACATTTACTGACTATTTAAGGCTTGAAGCATCCTTACCATGTGTAGTTTTGTGCCACGGTTTCAGCATTTATGTCCAGGAGGAAAACAGCTTCAGCAGAAATTAACCGGGAACCGAATATACGAATGTTATAATGTATGCAGACGACAAGATGATCAAGACAAGCACTGGTCAAACACAAAATAATAAGAATTTGGTTGGATTCTTAATACGAATCCAACCTTTACGGATGACATGAAACAGGAAATCAAACACAGGAGTTTTGCTGCGTGCAAAAACCAAGTACACATGTATCGCCACATATAGTACGAATTTAACTTTATGTGTTCCCTGCGTACCCACAAGGGCAACCACAACAAAGAAATATTTTACCAGTGTATAAAGTCAGGGTATGAAGTCAGATTCATCCCATCTTTGCCGTTGGCATTGCCGAGCGAAAAGAATATATTTAATGTTAAGACTGGATCTTAAATGACACGGGTCGTAAAGTTTGTACCAGCTTTCGTGCTATGGTTTTGGGAAAGATATGAGAGAGACGTTCTCATTACGAAACACTGCCATAGTAAATTTAATAATTGGATGTGCTTGGGCTGCGGCGGTCACACCGTCATAAAGACGACGCAGGACTCGTAGAGCGCGACCACGTAGATTGGTCAAGGGCACTATAAGTTATTGGAAATATATATAACGACGGCCAGCTTCGGTCGCGGGACGACGGGCAGAGCGGGAGGGCAATAAGGGCTGAATACGTCATGGTCGGAGAAAGCGGGGCCCCCACGAGAGCTCACCCCTGCATCCCTTCTCCCCACAAAACCTACCCCCCTTTTTGGGAAGGAGGCGCGAGACCAGGGGAGAGTGGGCTCAGAGAAAGGACATTCGGTCGCCGGTCGTTTGAGTGAGCAGTCAAGGGCTCGAGTCGGGAGGTACAAGAGACGGGTAGAGTAAAGTAAATAAAACACGTCGAGCGGAGTTGGGGCAGTAGAGGCTCCCGTAATTGCAGTTCATAACTTAAGAGCGGCGTTTCCATTAGTGTATTTTCAATACTGTGATTGTGGCAAAGCGTATGCGCGACGTTCACTTTTGGATCGTGTTCCTTGGATTGTTGTCGAGCGTTTGTGAGACGTTCACCTTGGATCGTTTTCCGTGGATTGTGGTCGAACGTATGCAGACGTTCATTGGAAGAGTCGAGTTGTGTTCAAATACCGGTTAAACTGTCCGTGATAAGTGTCGAAGACTTGCTCCCGTTTAGCGTGTTGTTGGAACACGCTGATTGTAAAGTCTTGGTAAAGTACTCGCGGATCAGGTTAATTACCGCTAGATCTTGGTGTCAATCTCAACTCGTGAGTGTATTCAACCGGCTAGCATTGACCTAATAAATGATTAACTCGTCAGTCGTCGTCCCTTACCTCTCATCTCTCTCGTGACTAGCGCCTGAAACACGCGCCAACCGCCGCCATTGCTACCAAGAAAATACGCACGATTATTTCATATCTAATTTTAGTCGAGGTTGTATATCTATGCACCTCGTGGTGGCAGCAAATAACACGCTACCGTTCTCATAAAATCTTAACGAAACGTCATCCGAATAAGGCTGTCAGAAAAGTAACAGCAGATAAATGAAAGACACTTAAGCTTCGGAGCGGGCAGAAAATAACCCGAATTACATAGTATTGGCAGACGTATATTCAATAAACCTAATCATATACTTCATGATTGACGCGGATTAAATGAACGTTGAGGCCATAAGGCAAGAAAGAGCGGACGAAAAACCCGACTCATACACTGGTGCCATTATTTGCGGTGGCGGAAACTAGTCGCTGAGAGAGAGAGGAGGAAATAGAGCTATTAGGTGGTGAAAGATTGAAAATAAAAAGGGAGAGGAAGAGAAGAACCTGAAGCAATCAATCCAGAGCTGCAAGCGGGCAGCGGCGTCCAAGATCAACAAAAAACTGTAAGTAAACACCATTTCATTTCATTTCTGCGTATGCCTTCAACTGCAAATTTTTACTTATTTATTGTTTTCTGTTCGATGTGTGTCGCGTGAGTGTAGCCCCTAACAGATATTGCGCATATCGCGGTGCAGCCAGGAAGTGTCATTTTCTGTGAGATTAGAAGCGGACCCAGCCATAAAACCTTACAGCCAGTCCTTGAGCGCGAGAAAGCCAAAAGAAAGTGCATTTCAATTTGGTAGGGATTGCTGCACCTGAGAAGTAGAAGCATCGAAGATTCTTTAAGAATAGTATTTTTTTTATGTCTTCGGAAGAGATATTTGATTCTCGTGCTCTTTGTGTGGTAAATTAGGTACATATTGGGTGAATATTGTGTTGTGAGCAGGATTGCAAATTTAGGGATTGTTCGTGCAAATCTAGTTTGCAAATAGATATTATTGTGTCATTCTACTCCGTTATTGGGGGTAAACCAACGATTCGTCTGTAGAAACACCCATTTAAATGTTCGTGTGTTCCCTAGGAAAGAAATAATACGTAGCAAGTCCGCATTTTATCGGTCGCTCCTTATCGGTGTTTGGGGAAGAGATCAACACTTCACATAAAAGTTATTCTGTTGTCCAAAGAAAATATATAATATTTTTGTGTGTCGTGGGCTGAACTAGGATCAGTGAGATGATTATGCAAGAATAACATTGCAAATTGAGGGAACGATTAACGTAAATATTTACGCAAAGTTGTGCTGGTATAGGACTCGTTTAATTAACGGTATTTGGTTAGGAGATTCCCTCCTGACTTATGATTTGATGCCCTACGCACGAGAGTCCGCATTTCGGTAATTTTTGCCAGTGGGGCCCTCTTGGATACACCCGAAAATTTTTTTTTTGTGTGTTTATGCTTGGATACCAGTATTTATCGTAAAAATTAGAGGTTCAGTGTAGTGCGTGTGCGTTGCAACTGCAATAGATAGATTGAAAAGAAAAAATGGAGTGATCATCGCTGAGTTTAAGCTGCAAAATGTCTAAGGACGAAGAAAACTATGCTTTAGAGGAGGATTTTCCTCACGCCGCCTTTGCCAGATTGCAAATTGCGTTCGAAAACGCGATGTCAGCAAGCCGACATGCACATGACAAAGATGTGAGATATCAGCGCGTGAGAGATCAAGAACTTAGAGTCGGCGATTGCGTATTCCTACGGAATACAGCAGGAAGGAATAAGGCGATGGGGAAATTCCGACCCAATTGGTTAGGCCCGTACAGAATTCAGGCCCTTCCAACACCGATGAACGTCGTAATACGACAAGTCCACGGCCGCCGGCATGAGATAACGGTCCACAGAAATAGACTTAAGCCCGCGTCATTTCAGCCCGAGGAGACAATAGTAATACAAGACGAGCGTCCCAGCGGCAGGGAGAGGAACGTCGAGCACGTCACAAAGTGCGTCACGAAGGAAGCGATTCGGACAGCAGCGACGACGAAATCTATGTAACAAGACCCGAAGCTCCCTCACCCCTACCCACCCCGGCAGCGAGGCGTCCTTACGCCCTTCGATCTGCAGGTCCAGTAGAGGAGTAGAGGAGAAGACGACATAAGCAAAAGCCTATGTAACAAGTGGAGAGTAAAGACGCTTGCTAATCTAATGTCCTTTACAGAATAAACTAGCAAGTAAATAGGAGATAGGCCTACTAATTTAATGTTCCTTTTCAGATTTACCTAGCAAATAAGTAGTAGATAAGCACTAATCTAATTCCTTTACAGAATGGCTTAGCAACAACTAGGTTGGCAGGAAAATTTCTGAGTAGTCGACTGCTAGGCAAATAACTTTTAGGAATGCTAGCAGCCAGCACGAGCGACTGTGCGCAGAGCTTTAGAGCCGGCACAGGACGAGTCATAAAATCGAGAGGCATAAAGGATCTCAAGCCGAGCCCGGAAAAGATGAGCTCAACCGCCTGAAGCGAGTGCGACGCGCAGAAAAGAGGCTAGTAGAGACTCGGCATACATATTATAGTGGCGTACTTGACGAAATTTTCATTCTTTTTGGTAGTATTGATAAGTACAGTCTTACTAATAAAAATTGCCTTTCAGGTGTAGATTTGAAAAGTCCGCAACTGGGATGGGAAATAGAGATATCCGTCTAGTACATTGGCTGTTTAGGGTGAAAAATTCCTTGTAAAGGAATTTTCCTGTATCGTCGGGGGGGAAGATAAATTTGAAAAATTTATTGATTTCTGAAAAAAAGGAGAGAAATAGGCTCAATGCAGCGAGAGACGTCAAATTAGAGTTATCTTGGGATGAGTCTTGCTTCATTTCGAAGAACGAAACCTGAGCCTGTCATGAGCTGATAGGAGGCGGATACTAGCCGATAGTAAGATCTCGTATAACAGAACCCCTGAGAGCTGTGCAGAACTTATACCGAGACACTAGAATTAATCAAGTCCCATTACGGACATAGTATAATTTAGCAAATACTGCTCTTTAATAATAACGTAGCTTAGTGTGGAAAGGCAGGCTGGACGAGCACTTGCGAGGCAGAGACTCGAGGCGTAAGCCCACGAGACAAGGCAGCCACAGAGGGACCATAAAACTTGAGATGCGTTCCACGCTGGAACTCATTTAATATGAGCGGCGACACGCCGGAGATTAGAGAAGGCAGTCTGAGCAGAGAGAAGCGCACAGCGATTCGTGTGCGATGCTAATTACGAGATAGATGGGAGAACAAAATAAATAGAGATGAGCAAAAAGAATATAGATAACAGAGATGGACGGCTCCTGTGCTGAGAAATCAGAGCGTGAACAGCACCGAACCGACGCTAGAGCTGAAATATTTAATGATAAATGTACTAAGGTTATTTTGAAGATTTTCAGGAAGGCGACAGCGAGCGAGGTGCGGGCGTGTGCGCGGTGCTAAACCAGCACCACAGCGGCCTCCAACGGAGACGGACCGGAACTGCGGTCGACGTAAGAAAGACGGAGAGGCATTCGGCAATGGTAAGATCGGGAATACCCCTGCGCGTAGGAAACACGTGCGTGAACTGTGGAGGGTGTTATGAATATCTGGTCTGCTGACGAGCGGATAAGGGAGATTACGGGAAGCATGACCGAGGGATTTTTAAGCATGTCCAGAGATATGTGCGCAATGCTTGAGGCATCGCAGCGGTTACCGATACCATGAGATTTGAAGATTAAAAAGATAAGTCGTGTGCGACGGGTACATAAAATATATATGCAAACGAGGGACGCCTCCGTATTGCACCCATACGAAATTGATGCTTGCTTCTCACGAGAGATTAGCAAATGCCATTCAGTAACAAAAAAAAACAGTCAGCTGACACGGAAAGAATAGGAAGTAGGAACAATTCTCATCATTTAATCATAAGGACCTGCACCACGAGTGAAAGACAAATGAACAGGAGGTGGGTGTGTTGTCAGAGTATGTGCGGTAACGTGGGCAGGAGTATGTGCTGTATAGTGTGCAGGAGTGTGGGGACTTAGTCATTCAAGTCTGCTAGGACTTGTTAGGTTCATGAATCCCAAAATCATATATCATTCATCATGTAACATACGCGTTCATTATGAGGCGAAGAAAGGAAAATTTTTGAAAATAGGCTCTATATTGATATCTAACCCATGTAACAAAATTAATGCCCGGCCGTGTGCCGTAGGAAACGGCGACGTACATGCATCGAGGGCGGAGACGGAGGCCGAGCGAGGTGGTGCGCCAGCTCGGGACATACGTCGCAGCGCGCAACTACGAGACGTCATTGTGGCTTCCAGACGGGAGTCTGGAGACCGTCTCGGCCGATACGGACTGGGCGCGAGCGGCTGCGACCCTGGCGGGGCACCCGCTCATCGTCCACTTCGTCCCGAGGCCGGGAGTACACCCAGCGGGGACGACCCTCAACGAAGTCATCAGACATCTGGTCGTGCCCCGCGATGATGGAGAAATTGAAGCAAGGACGTCAGGCACGCGGATCTCATCCGCATGGGTGTTCCCCTACTACCTTTGGACAGAACAACTGCGACATCAGGAATTCCGACTGATGATCAGTCGCTAACAACGGTTATAGCGCGGAACACTGTAATGCAAGATTCATGGTTGTAGTAGTTGCGAGTCGCTGGGCGTCACCCACGGCTGTAGTAATGTCTCCGCGAGCCAGGCGAAATACTGAAATACGTGTCTCATGTTAAAGTAGGGTCATGGCAATTTATTGATGTCTTCGTGAAATATTAGGAGCACTCGCGAGTCATATCTTCATTGTTCTGTCGTCTTGTTGTTCGGTGTCGTTTCGGGGTGCTTTGTATCAGTGTTCGCCAGTCGGGTAAGAAATGCACTGAGGCCAAGACATAGAAAAAGAAATTATTACATAATTTCTTTTTGCGTTAGTGGGGGAAGGGTGTATAAAGTCAGGGTATGAAGTCAGATTCATCCCATCTTTGCCGTTGGCATTGCCGAGCGAAAAGAATATATTTAATGTTAAGACTGGATCTTAAATGACACGGGTCGTAAAGTTTGTACCAGCTTTCGTGCTATGGTTTTGGGAAAGATATGAGAGAGACGTTCTCATTACGAAACACTGCCATAGTAAATTTAATAATTGGATGTGCTTGGGCTGCGGCGGTCACACCGTCATAAAGACGACGCAGGACTCGTAGAGCGCGACCACGTAGATTGGTCAAGGGCACTATAAGTTATTGGAAATATATATAACGACGGCCAGCTTCGGTCGCGGGACGACGGGCAGAGCGGGAGGGCAATAAGGGCTGAATACGTCATGGTCGGAGAAAGCGGGGCCCCCACGAGAGCTCACCCCTGCATCCCTTCTCCCCACAAAACCTACCCCCCTTTTTGGGAAGGAGGCGCGAGACCAGGGGAGAGTGGGCTCAGAGAAAGGACATTCGGTCGCCGGTCGTTTGAGTGAGCAGTCAAGGGCTCGAGTCGGGAGGTACAAGAGACGGGTAGAGTAAAGTAAATAAAACACGTCGAGCGGAGTTGGGGCAGTAGAGGCTCCCGTAATTGCAGTTCATAACTTAAGAGCGGCGTTTCCATTAGTGTATTTTCAATACTGTGATTGTGGCAAAGCGTATGCGCGACGTTCACTTTTGGATCGTGTTCCTTGGATTGTTGTCGAGCGTTTGTGAGACGTTCACCTTGGATCGTTTTCCGTGGATTGTGGTCGAACGTATGCAGACGTTCATTGGAAGAGTCGAGTTGTGTTCAAATACCGGTTAAACTGTCCGTGATAAGTGTCGAAGACTTGCTCCCGTTTAGCGTGTTGTTGGAACACGCTGATTGTAAAGTCTTGGTAAAGTACTCGCGGATCAGGTTAATTACCGCTAGATCTTGGTGTCAATCTCAACTCGTGAGTGTATTCAACCGGCTAGCATTGACCTAATAAATGATTAACTCGTCAGTCGTCGTCCCTTACCTCTCATCTCTCTCGTGACTAGCGCCTGAAACACGCGCCAACCGCCGCCATTGCTACCAAGAAAATACGCACGATTATTTCATATCTAATTTTAGTCGAGGTTGTATATCTATGCACCTCGTGGTGGCAGCAAATAACACGCTACCGTTCTCATAAAATCTTAACGAAACGTCATCCGAATAAGGCTGTCAGAAAAGTAACAGCAGATAAATGAAAGACACTTAAGCTTCGGAGCGGGCAGAAAATAACCCGAATTACATAGTATTGGCAGACGTATATTCAATAAACCTAATCATATACTTCATGATTGACGCGGATTAAATGAACGTTGAGGCCATAAGGCAAGAAAGAGCGGACGAAAAACCCGACTCATACACCAGCCAAAAAAAAATCTTCACATGAATTCACAAGCAATTACTTTCTGTCAACGATGTTAGGTATTTGAATTAATTGGCTTTGCTCTCAAGCGGCTCGAAATCAATATAAAAGTGGAGGAGCATTAACAGCGGCATGCACGTTGACGGTGACACTGAGTGTCGCAGACCGCATACTACCATCCCGTAGGGTGCACTACCATCACGTAGGACGTACTACCATCACGTAGAACGTACCACCATCACGTAGGACGTACTACCATCACGTAGGACATACTACCATCACGTAGGGTGCACTACCATCACGTAGGGTGCACTACCATCACGTAGGACGTACTACCATCACGTAGGGTGCACTACCATCCCGTAGGGTGCACTACCATCACATAGGACGTACCACCATCACGTTGGATACTAGTTACATTCAGGAACTTTGAAGTTTCAGATAATCTCTTCGTATACGTTTGCTGAGAGTACGAGCACAAGGTACGCCCAATTTTAAGATGTTGAAGGCCTATTCAAGCCTGTCAAATGCACAGGACTCTTTTAATTACCGCTGATGTAGGTGACTCGAAGTCTGCGATTTACTTCAATGTTTCTTTGAGCTCGGTCAGAATTATGCAGCCCTGCGAGCACCGTCAAACTTGTTTATGCGAATATGGGGCATTTTAAGAGATGTTATTCTGTGGTTTTTATGATTTTTTTCTCCAGCGTCACCTCGAGTTCTTGCTCCGACGCTAATGACCGGCGGCTGCGAGTCTTCCTTCATTTCATGTCAACTAATTTCTTCTGCAGGTGTATTTGCACTGACGGATGATGTCGAATCGTTAAAAGAGATTTCTCAAAGAAGTTTCGTTTCGAGATGATCACTCGGAAAAAACTTTCACAAAAAAGTTCTATAGGAAAATTTCAGGTGAAGAATCTTTGGAAAGGCTTATCTACTAAAATTTTCATGCAAAAGATCTAACTCCAAGTTGACACAAAGGCTCTCAGCACAAAATAAAACCTGAAAAGATTCTCTACGTAAGAACCTTTGTAAAGATTCTGTTTCAAGGAATGTCTGATGTTAGAGTCGCCAACACACACCTTAATTCAAGAGGAAAATGATTGTTAACTTTTTATTTGGGTGGCATAAAATCCATCGAAACAGAATAATAACTTTGCTACAAGCAATCAACACATGAACGGGCCAACTTAACGTAATAGATACTTGTTTTGTTTGCAAATTTCAATGTATATTTCGAGCAGAAATTGTCCCGTTTTAAAGATTTCAAATAGAGTTTGAACACTTTACAGGAGCTGATTTGCTTCAGATGCATGGAGATGTAGAATCGTTTTTAAAGAACATTCCAATTTTTCCACAATTCTTATAAAAAAATGAACGGTTTGACTTCGGTTTGATACACGACCGTATTGCACGAATAAAACATCACGATCAAAGCGTGAGCGTACCGCCACTTGCACTGCCCTGCGACCAGCCACAGGCGCAACCTATGGCAAGGGACCAAATTTCTAAAGCCCGACGTATTCCCGAGATGAAAGGCGCTTGAACCAATGAATATTCAGCCGCTCACGGAGCGACCCGACAAACAGAGATTTCGTGTTCCAGTGGCATCCCTTCTGAACCAAATTGATTCTATGGCTTCGAAAAAAACAGACGAATCAAAATTTAAAGTTTAAGAGCATTTGGTGAGGGCACTAGGCTATTTTAGACTCATTTCGGAAAGAAAAAGGTAAGCATCAGTCTTGCATTCCATTCGATATCTGGAGCGAGTCAATATTTGGCATGATAAATATTGACTTTCATGAATTATTGTATTTTCAGAGAAAATAATTCACTAATAATTATCCCAATCCCTTCTTTGTCAGCCCCGTCCTAGGCGTTCGCCCTTTCGAAAAAATAGGCGAACTAACTTCAGGTTAATTCAGCGATCTTGGTTGAATATCCGTCTACGACACGGACAGAAGATTGTGTGGTTCATCAATTCGAGGAAAGACAAATCGGACTCATTCCCGCCGCCCTGCTAAACGGAGCAGCGGCGATGCAACTCCAAGGAAACAAACACTTCTCATGAGAGCTCGCTGGAAGTGATCACTGCGAGGGTGATTGTGGCTAAAGTGATCACTGTGAAAGTGGTCACTGCGAAAATTACAATTGTGAAAGTAATCACAGTGAGGGTAATCGCGTCTGAAGTGGTCTCTGTGAAAGTGGTCACTGCGATAGTGACCATCTCGAGAGTCTTCACTGTTGAGAGTCATCATTATTATAAAAATCTGGGAAATGTGAAACAATTAGCGTTACTCAACATAATTGTATTGCTTTCCCCTATCTTATTTCAATAACCACGAATTGTTCAATCTCTGCGAGAGTTTTTTTTACACTGTTCTTACCCTAAGACAGTATAAACTTCAACTAACGAGTTATCTGTGTAGCGCTTTTTCAAAGTTCTTCTTTATGCTACGATACCTTGTTTCAAGCCGCAACCTGGAGACTTTTTACGAGGTTTCGCAGAACATTTTTTTATCATAATTTTTAACGAGACGTGAAGGTCTGAAGAACCAAGGCTTTGCTTTTCTCCACGTTCCTTCAAATAAAAAACCACCTCGCTGACGTAGACTAAGAAGCAGTAAATGCATCACAAACTCGTTTAGTAGCACAAAATATACGTTGCAATATTGCAGAGCCATTTCGTCGACGTTTTGATTTTGCTTTATAACTCAGGAAATGAATATGAGGCAAGTGGTTTGAAATCAACGGAAAGATGAAAATAAGTATGCATCAGAAAAAAATCAGAGTCTGCCTCGCTCTAATACCTCAACTCACACGACACGGTAAAACAACTTTTTTCCAGAGCATGCCACCTCTCTCACACGATTCGCTTATTCTTTTCCAGCCCCTTAACCTTACGAAATTGTTCCTGTTTTTCCCATAAAAAAAATTCAATAAAAGTTACTCATCATTTATAAAAAATAACACTGTGAAAAACAACGTCGGATTGTGTAGATTGACAGTGGCAGAGCATTTTATAAATTGACAGTATTTCAGTAAAAATAACTAGTGATTTTCTTCGAATTTCGTCGAAAAAAAGACAAAAACAACGTTGCATTTTGTAGACTGACAGTAACAGAGCATTCAACAGGCTTACAGTATTTCACTAGAAATAACTAGTGATATCAATAACTAGTGATTATATCAAGGCTCACATATTCGTTGAGGTCAGGTTGAGTCAGGTACAAAAATGAGCTGCCCACTCTTGCTGATGTCCTCGTTCTGAATGCACCTCAATCCCATAGCGAAGTGTTGGATTAGATTTATCGGTAGAGCTGCGATTCCTACTGCTGAGATAATTAATTTCGATTGATATTCTCGATAGTAAATGATTCTATTGCGTAATTACAATAGTAAAACATAGCAATCATTACTAAAAGTCTAACTCGTAGTGATGTTACTAAGTACCACTATTGCAATAAGACACCTAAACGGGAGAACTCCGGAGATAAAATGGAAGTTCAACACTCAACTCAAATTCAAATCAATTTTACTCCTCAACACTGGAACATTTCCTCAATTGGAATATTTGTGGAACATTTCCTCAATTGGTTTTGATTAAACATCCAAAGCAATTGTGTTTTTTGACTATCGGTAGGTCATCAAGCAAAGTGTTAATATCTAAATTGCAAAAGATTGAGCAGGAAGCGCACTTCCGACACCAGCCTTTGATGTACAGCCAAAAGGATCCGCATTGCAGGCAGCGAGACCGCAATTTCCAGAATAACAGCCACGCTTGGTTTGCTCGTTCCCTGTTCCGCTGCGTACAACCAAACACTTCGCTTGCAAAAACTAGAGACGGTGAAATTAAATTCTGCTTGATTCTCCAAAAAGTTCGGGGCTTATAGAAATGAATTAAAATTCACCCATGATAAGGTCATATGGGAATTTAACTTCTAGTTTTATTCAGGTTTGAGAACTGCAGTTCAGATCAACATCGCTCGCTAACCTAAAACTCAAGACCATCAAGGTTGTAGGCAAATGTATGCTGAATGTACGCGATCTAGGTTTCTTTGAAAACGTTTTCAAAAATTTCACTAGACGTCAAACTGAGTTCAGTCCTAATCACGCCAATCAAGCCAAGAGCGCAGGCTTTTATTGTAATAACCTAGAGATAACTTTCCTTTCATGAAGAGTTACATGGCTACTCGGCATCAAAGTGCAGAGTGCGAATGCAGCTTCTGGTATCTCATGTCACAGCTCTGCTATATTCTTTGTGCGGAGTTGTGTAGTTCATCTCCAGGCCCACAGCTGCTTCATACCCGCACAGCTGCAAATGCATCTGCCGGCAGCGATACACAGCAGCTGTGCATTGATTAATGGCGCGGAAAGCGTATTTATTATAGAGGGCCGAGGCGTTCCGGGCGCTGAGATGGCCACTTAAATTCCAAACAATGGAGATCTGCGCAATGAAACCGAGTCCTCGAAGCGCTTCCGGACGCCTTAATGGAAGATCCTATACTGATGCAGCGCCTCCATTGATCTTAAATGAAATTTCTCTGAGAAACACACGTGTGCCCTCGTCTAGCACAGGATCATGGGACTCGAAAGAAGGATCCTGAGATCTGGCACAAATTTTTGCTAGTATCCTAGTAAACGGGTCAGTGGCCTCATAACTGGAGCAAACATCTCGACTCATATTTTAATGCTGACCACCAATGGGAAACCTTGCAATTAAAGTGTGCAGTAAATTTACTCCTCGAGATACATTCGAATATACGGACGAAAGTGAGTACTAAACGTGAGCTACACCAGTAACATTTAAAGAAATGAGTCATAGTTACATCAGATCAGGATTAGGTCACATTATATACTTTTTCAAGCACCAACACTGACGGACGTAATTAAAAGCCTTCTTTGTTGCACGGCGAATGAGGTTGAAAATATGATGGTTCCTTTTGTAAGCATTCATACGGAGCAGAATAATTAAGAAAGTTAATTCTTAGTTAAACTTCAAAAGGACAGTTCATTGGTGCCCATAGCAGGTGGGGTACTGGAACTACAGTAGCAACAACTTCCTGCCATATATTCGTTCAAATTGTGGCCTTGCAATATGATCAGCCTGCCTCTGCAACTCAGTTTTTCCATTTGTACACCACTCGTAGCCACGAAAATTGAAGCTCAACAACCCCGACGAATAGTTTGAACATTATCAGCCTGGTGGCCTTGACGTAGTTATAAAGATATTTATGTTAATAAATGATCTGAATACAATATATTGAACACACTATAGATTCAATATGCAGAACAACGAATGCGCCAACGAATTATCATCAAAGATATTGTTTTCATACACTACGATGTTGTAGAACCGTCTTGCCGACCTTTCGAATGTGAATTACAGCCACAGAAATAAAATGAAAGGAAAGATTTCGACGTAAATTCAACACAGCGAGTCGTTATAGTCAATGCGAGCCCCACCATACTGGAGAGACTCTCACATTGCAACTGACAGTAAAAGTTTGTACACAGTTTCCGATAATGCGACCGTATTAGAACAGCGGAAGTTTTTGGATCATCCATTAGCTCGCATTCGAGCAATGTTAGGATCTCCCCCTGGGATACCAGAATAACAAAAAATTCCCTTCAGAGAACATGTCCGTAAATATAGTAATGAGAATAACTACTCAAGTTATTTTTAATTTAACTCGTTTGAAGCCTTTCAGGTCAATACTAAGTTTTATGAGATGAGAGGAAAAGCGATAAAAAATTACATGTGCATGCGAGGCTGAAACCTATTTTCAAAATAATGTAATTTCAAAATTTGCTTAGATATTATTTAAATCTTAGATAATATTTAAATATCTTAGATAATCTAAACAATTTTAGATATTTTCGTATATTTAAGATGCGTCAAAATGCCTAAGTAATTTTTTTCAGCAAATTTCTTATCGCTTTGCCCCTTGATTGTTTGCATTTTTATTTTTTTTAGATACTTTTCATTTAACCAGGGGACTCATGAGCGCCACAAGAGCCGACACCAAAAATGAACGAAACTCTGAAATATCTCTGATGCATTTGTAAGGAATTTCAACTTACGAATTTATTCAATTTCAAAACGCCTAATACTTAAGAAAAGACAAGGAGAAATTGTGAGGGAGAGCAAGTCAAGTGGACATTACGCATGATTGACCGTTCAATCGATCGATATACAAGACGCCTGGCTCAAACAAATCCAAGGATCACCGCAGTGGATATACAACGAGACCTCAACCACCTAAATCCATCAGCACACAGGCTCGGAAAATGTTTACTAGGATTGCTTGAAAAAGACCCGTGGTGCAAGTATTGATCCCCGAAGAGAATCGATGCATCCTCACTCTATGGGCGAATAACCAGATTCAAAAGGCGACTACACAATGAATTACATTATTGAAGTAGAGTAGTCTGGAGGGAAAAACTGGATTACAGTGTGATTCAAAAATAACTTCAGCATTGATGCTTCTGAGCTTGGGAATAAGAAGCAAGGCGATAATCGCCACACGTGAATTAATTTTTATTAAAAATGATCACAAAAAATTGAACGTTTCGGACAAACAGCCCATCTTCAGCAAAATCTCTGTAAAAAAAGCCAAAAGAGGAAAAATTAATTCACTGATAAAGTATTTCTCCACCCTCTGTGTAACAGTGTTATTAGTTTATGTCCAGCTTAAGAAAAGTCGTCAGATGTTCGACTAGCATTAGATTTGACCCCATATATCGAATTCTCAGTGAAATAGAAGACGCATGCAAGTATTTGAGTGAAAGTCTTTTTAAGCCTTAGCATCTTAGTTTTGTTCAAGAAAAAATAGGCTGACTGCCTGCCGTATGAAGAAAACCTTGAGACGAAGATCTACGTCTGTCCAAAAGAGTAACTCGGTAAGAGTATTCTTTTTACGCAAGAAAAAAAATCCAAATCACACATCTTGCCACGTGTTGCAACGCTTCAGACGCCGTCCTGGTGACATTTAAGACTGGCCAGCTCAGTGTCTGGACTTGACTATCACACAGACGATGTGGGCAGAACTTGTGGAACGCTTAGGAAATAGCCTCACCCAAAACGTGGACAAAGAGAGTTCCAATAGCAGGATGAGGTGTGGAAGCAAGCACCAGAGACGGCTATAACTAAGTTAGTGTAGCCCTTGCCAAGATGTTGCCGTGCTGTAATTGACACGGAACGCTTCGCAGCGAAATATGAGTCTGGAAGATTGCATACCTGTGCTTTTGTCTTTATTTGCGGACATAAGTTGGCATTTCACGCGATCTCTTACAGAGATCCCACATTTATTGCTGAGAGGTACACTGGATACATTCCGGTGAAGCATTACTTCATAAAATGTTAGTGTCAACCACTATACATACATTCAACTTAATTTTCCTGATTTCAACTTTTTGGATCAATATGAAAATTTTAGACCAATTCCTTTAAAAAAGAAAATGATACAATTACCCACGGTCTCTGCTGTAGGTATGACGTTACCCAGAGCACGTGTATTCCTCCATCTAGCTCCACATACGCATCGTCCTATGTCTAATTTGAGTGTTCAATTACGCTGAGGTGACGCAGACGTCAGCGGAGGCTACAGCAGCCCAGAAGTGTGGTCCAGTAAGGCCTCATTTGAAGGCAATCAGAGCAGATTTTGTTAAACAGCGGCGGCGGTGGCAGCAACTGCGGCTCTTTAAAGGGGAGCCTTCGACGGGCCTTCCGCTCCCTGTGTGCTGCTGTCGCTCCCCTCCGCCTCGCTGCTGCTGCTCCACTTCTGCCTGACCCCGTACTGCTGCTGCCGCTCTCTGCTCTACTTCCCTGGGCTACTTCTTCTCCTGCCGTCTTATTTGCCTTATTGCTTTCTTATCCCACTCTGTGCTCTGCTTCCCTGGGCTACTTCTTCTCCTGCCATCTTATTTGCCTTATATCTGTTGCTTTCTTATCCCATTCTGTGCTCTACTTCCCTGGGCTACTTCTTCTCCTGCCGGTTTATTTGTCTTGTATCTACTGCTTTCTTATCCTACTCTTCTCTACTTCCCTGCTCTACTTTCTTTTATGCCATTTTTTCTTCATAACTCACACGGATCGATTGCTTTATCCCACTCTACTCTACTTCCCTGATCTGCTTCATTTTCTGCCATCTTATTTGTGTTATATCTATCTACTGCATTCTTATTCCAAATATCCCTTTAGTTACCTCATCTCTTTAGTTAACGTACACGTCTGTCTCTTTTACGAGCATCTGTTTATTCTGTAACTTGGTTCTTTAGCTACCTCATGTTTCCGTAGTTAAAACCTCAATCAACGGTGCTTGAGAAAATGCTTGTGCTTCCTATATGAGTTATCAAATCTGCCTCTCTGCTATCACATCTGTAATCTAACTGCAATCTAAGTTAAAACATTTGTCTTCTTGACCACAACATCTACCTTCTTAGCTACCACAGCTATAATCTAAGTTGGAACATTTTTCTTCTTAGCTACAACATCTACCTCCTTAACTACCACATCTGCCTTAGCTACCACAGCTGTTATCTAAGTTGAAACACATATCTTCTTAGCTATCCCATCTTCCTCGTTAGCTACCATATCTGATTCCTCAGCTTCCTTATTTACCTCTTCAGTTCTCAAATCTGCCTCCTTAGCTTCCTTATCTGCCTCCTTAGCGTCCTTATCTGCCTCCTTAGCTTCCTGATCTGCCTCCTTAGCTTCCTGATCTGCCTCCTTAGCTTCCTGATCTGCCTCCTTAGCTTCCTGATCTGCCTCCTTAGCTTCCTGATCTGCCTCCTTAGCTTCCTTATTGCCTCCTTAGCTTCCTTATCTGCCTCCTTAGCTTCCTTATCTGCCTCCTTAGCTACCACAGTTGTTTCCCTCCTACCACCCTGAATATCCCGAGATTTTGCCGACTTAACACCACACCAACTTAACGCTCCCGAACTTAAAACATTTCACGAGCATGTACAGCGCAAACTCTTACAATATAGTTTCCTATATGCATCGTACTCTTCCTTCAAGTTCTACCAGTTACTGCACCAGTTCTACCAGTTACTGCAGTTACTGCATCTATCAATAAAAGCTATGAAACTACAATTCCACGTTACCAATAACATCCTTGCTGAGCGGAATGAATACCTGAGATAATTATGACAAACAGATATGGGAACAACGAAAAGTTATGGACAATATAAGAGGGTGTTTTTGATTTTCTGCAACTAGGGTGAGAACTTAGAAATTACGCTGTCCCAGCCGCATGAAAACAAGCTACACGTATGTGCCTGCATAGATGCTTATATTGTACAAGCTAATTACTCTAGTTTCTCTCATTTTGTCGGTCCATTCATATATGTAGGCTCATTCGAACAGCTTGATTTCATCTGTAAAGGGATTTAAAATGTAAACTTTCATTTGAAGGAAATCAAATTTTTTACAGCTGCGAATGGTGCAGTAATCGTAAGAGTGAAAGCTAGGGACATAACCTGCGAAGTAATAAATTTTAAAGCGGTACGATCGAATCAGCAGGGGCCGAATGTTCAAACAATTTTAGTCGTTATGGCGGCGAGACTGGTACTGCAAGACATTCTTAGTTGATCTGGCTACGCAATGAGCGGTTTTTCTCAGATAAAAACCCACAAGTTTTAGCCTCTTTCATATGAAATTTAAACACTCTGCATTTCGCAACCCTCCAAGTACCACACGCTAAATGACGTACCTAAAATATGTATATTAACACTTTGATCACGGTGTGAGCCTCAGGCGTACATACACAGAGAAAATTTCCATAATGCTGCTGACCGACCAATAGTCACAAACTCGATTTTTATAAATACTTAATCAAAGCTGTTATGAACGTGGTTTCTCATCGAAGCCGTGATCGTAATTTTCATCAATGTCGCATTTATTTGTTGGCCGATTTTCAGGAGGCAATTCTTTTCTCTGCATTATTTCTCGTTATTTCCTCGTCGCTTTCATTTACTTTCGATCAATAGTCGAGACAGAAGGCCTCAATTATTCTATTTTGTTTGTATTAAAGATCGAAGTAGATTGAGACTTTTCAATGTCATTAGTTACAATTAAATATAATATTATAGCAAATCGAATAGGGCCTCATTAAGGATAGTGACGACACTGTTACAACGTAAATTTCTGTTAAAATGATGACGTCCTTCAAATAGCAATAGATTACATATTAGGATAGTGATTGACTTGCGATGCACATGTCATATTAATGAATTTAGATGATCGTGACACCATCAAATCTCAGAAACTATTCTAATCTATCAGAAAATACAGTTACAGGAGATCGCATCATGATCTCAAAATAAGCAGGTGAAGCCTTCATTACTTGAACATTAATACATTGATAATTACTATAAGCACATTTTATGTGAGGTGAAGCCTCCGCGGAATCATTTGTCTTGCGAAATACAGAACATTTAACTCATCAATAAACCTAGCTCAATACATTTAGGTTACAGAATCTAGACCTACTACACGAAGCAAAGTGGCTTGAATGTATGGAATACGAAAACACTAGAATACTTAGCTCTGTCCTGAATGGCGCCTACGAGTCAACACACGACTCATTGAATAACAAGTGGGTAACCCTCACTGCCTGGCTGACTAGCCAGAGCAGCGAGGTGGGAGGACACAAACAGACGTGACTGTGCTTTGCGATTGCTGGGACGCTTCTCCCGGATCGTCGTCTACCAAGCGTAGGAAGATAAAAACCCACAAGTTTTAGCCTCTTTCATATGAAATTTAAACACTCTGCATTTCGCAACCCTCCAAGTACCACACGCTAAATGACGTACCTAAAATATGTATATTAACACTTTGATCACGGTGTGAGCCTCAGGCGTACATACACAGAGAAAATTTCCATAATGCTGCTGACCGACCAATAGTCACAAACTCGATTTTTATAAATACTTAATCAAAGCTAATCGAAGGTATGATCCCGTTAATGTTTGATATTTTTAGAATTGCATACTGCAATTGACTTTAAATTTGCGTTGAATTGTAAATTCAGCTTAACCCATAACGGTCAACGTGTTGAGAAATCATGTACTCCTATTTGTATGTCATATTGGTTGCATTACAAATACTTGAACTGATATTGTTTGTCTAATTCATTTCGAACACTTCCATAGCAATTATTTTAATTTCTAACGTAACCCATTCCAATTTGGACTAAATAAAGCACTGAACAAGAAATCAATCTTCAGCCAAAACATTAGTGCATTATACTAAAATCAGATGGCAAATGCTGTTTGCGCATCCTAGTTATGCCTCAAAACGAGATGTAAAAATAGTTAACTATTCTGCAAAACCTATCTATCAAAATGTATAATTATATGCGGTGATACTAGCGACGTTGGCTGCAAAACGCAACGCTTACCCTTTAACGTTCACGTAGATTTTAAAATTAGATTTCCTGATAGGTTTGAGTTCTTACCGAATTGCTATCTCAAAGTATTCTATGGCGGTTCTTTCCTCATTCGGGAGTCGATGACAACTTATGTAAGTGACAGTCTAATGACGATCGTTACATTAATTGCACAATAGCTAAAAGTTTTCAGATGCCAAAGAGCCAAAGATAATTAAACGAGATTGACACCCTGACCGCACGGGTTAAATTGAAGTTCAATATTCAACTTAAACTTAAAGTTAATGGTAGTTGGTAATTTTGAAAATAGCAAACATTAGCTAGATCGCACCTTCGTTCAGCTTGATTAAGTATTTATGAAAATTGAGCTAGTAACTACTGGTCGGTCAGCAGCATTAAGAAAATTCCCTCCGTGTACACCGGCGGTTCACATCGCGACAGACGTTTTAATATCCCGGGTTTTTTACCTCCGCGGCGCACAATCGTGACTTGCAGCACGCCGATTACCATAGTTGCCATCCGCATACGCTTAAATACTTTGAACCCTCAAAGTTTTTATATTTTAAATTTTTCTTGAAATCTTGTGCCTTCAATATTTCTCATGATTTAAATTTCTAAGTATTTTTAGGTTATGTTTTGTCAATTAGTTGTTCATTCCTACACGGAGGATATATTTTTTTCAGGTTCCCGCTATGAATTAATTATTAGCTGGAGTTGCTGAGTCTCGAGCGTTGTTATTTCTCTCCCACGCGACCCTCGATCGAAAACTTGCATACCTTCCAAAATGAAGTCATATTGTCTCGAACATGCGTGGTAAATGGTGGGATTTTGATGCCTTGAAGATATATCATAGAACACGTGGCATTCTGTGCCTGAGTGGCTGTACGGCACCTCAGAGCGCTCCAATTCTAAACTCAGTGCTCATGAAGCTAAGGTAAGCGCATTCATTAAGCATCGTAATAAGATCACTTTTTCGCTGATTCTCCCGTGAAAAATCTAGCGGCTACATATCTACCATTAATTCTTCAGGGATAAAAACGGTACAGCAACTGAGCTAAAAGAAGCTCTATTAACTGGAAACAAAACGAACTGCGTTTGAAGACCCTAAAAATATACCGACATTGTCTCGGCCTAACTGATACTCCCGCGAAATAATTTTAGTTTAATTGTCATTTTGTTCTTCATTAAAATAAAAGCGCGTAGTTTTCATCAACGCATCGGTTTTAGTGCGAGAATAGTACGTTATATATATAAATTCCATCTGAACCCATTATCTTTTGAAAATTCTCCTAGTAGACACAAACACAAAGTTTGTTCATTAAAAATACTAGTAACTATGACAGAATCATTTTTCTAGAAATCGTACCTCCAGAGAAACCTTTTACATTTGTCTCAATTACTAAATCGTATAAACCGATTCTCTCAAAATATCTGTCTAGGGGCCAATAAAACTCAAATACTTTCAGAGATGATTAATGTGAACCTCGTATTGCACAAAGATCTATTAGCAAAAAATCTTTGATGAATTTTAAGATTCTTGTATTCCCCCGAAAAATTCGCGGCCCTCGTTAAGATGTCGTTCCGCACCACGTGTCACACAAAGGTCCCTTGAAGAAGCAAAGATGCCAGCAACGACAGAAACAGCACCTCGGCGCATCGGTTTCGATATCGACCCCAGACCAAACAAGTCTGCAACACGCCTGCAATACGTCCGCAACATGTGCTGCGAAACGCTTGCCTTTAAAGGATTCTTCCGATATTTGGCCGTTCGCTTTCTAGTGGGGATAGTATGAAATTTAATGATATTGTTTTTTATTCTGACTTCAGAAAAAATAATTTTCAGTATTCAACAATAAGGACCGTATTGCCATGATCTACTATAAATGAAGCATTTTCCACAGATGCATATTCAAATGAAACTCATATAAAAGAACAACGAATGGTGTTGAATATTGCAAACTAACTATGGCGGCTTAAATGAACAATGAGTATAAAGACTGAAATGCGTAAATGATAACGAAAATCACGTATGGCGGGTAATGACAAAACAGGAAATGGAATTAGTTTATTCTCTTGCATCGTAAACTTTGATGCAGCAATTGATTGAAAACAACTACTAAAGATGAATAAACATTGAAGATTTCGACCATTTGAATAAATAATAAAGTCGATGAAACGGAAGGACTGTCGACCCGTAGAGAGTGACGGGGACAGCGTCGCGTCACCTTCCGTCTACCCGCCAAGGATTCGTTCAATGAGAAGCAAGTAACCATCTGTTGAACACGAAAACCGTACTCGTTACTACTAAATTACGAAGAATGCTGCGATCAGGCAAAAGGTTAGGAGATACCTATCTTTAACCTATTTTAGAACGAACTAACCGAAGTCAATTACTATCAATTATCAGTTACTATCAATTATCAGTTACTATCAATTATCAGTTACTATCAATTATCAGTTACTATCAATTATCAGTTACTATCAATTATCAGTTACTATCAATTATCAGTTACTATCAATTATCAGTTACTATCAATTATCAGTTACTATCAATTATCAGTTACTATCAATTATCAGTTACTATCAATTATCAGTTACTATCAATTATCAGTTACTATCAATTATCAGTTACTATCAATTATCAGTTACTATCAATTATCAATTACTATCAATTACTTAAACCGTATTTGTCCAGGCTTCTCATCTTTATTTTTCTGCAGGCTGTGCAGCTAACCCCATGTCTCGGAAAAACCTCGTCACTGACATTCACACGACGACACAAATGTGTGACTTACGGCGTTAGTATCGGAGAAGGGCCTGCGTCTTGGGTCCAATGAAACTCCCCGGGTGAGGCGTCTACTGATGTCCATGACGTCCCAGTCTCCCGGGCGTCGGCCGCCACAGTCTACTCGGTTATTGCGGCCATAATTAATGAATCTTGGCTTGCATCAATAAAATTTCATGAAGAAGAAGAAAATAGAAAATTACGATGATCACCACGATGAAACCACTGATCAGCTACGATGAGGAGCACCACGATGAACTACCGATGAAGAGCACCACGATGAAGAGCACCACGATGAACTATTGCCGATCCCCCGGCAAAGCACTGCCTCGAAACTACAGCAGTGTAGGGACTTCATCACAGTCCTAGTGAAGCACGAGCAGCATGATCAGCACCGCTTTCCTCAGGAACCAGAAAAATAATAGCGACCCCTCCTTCCTCTTCCATCGCCGCCGTTCACAGCTTGCGTTCCATTCTGTAGCTCAAGAATTTGTAATGAATGGAACACAATGATAGAGCGCAATAAACATCACAATTTATGGAATCGATAGAATGCAGTGACGAATAAATAAAATTTAATTTCCCTGTGATTTTTATTATCAAAATTCATTAAATAAATAAGGAATTTTCTACACTGCGGCCACGGGGATTCGGATTTCCTGGCAACACTTTGCGAAAAATCCGAATTAGATTCTAAACAGAATTCTAACTAAGTCTTACATGTCTTAACAATCCCCACATTAATTACTTAACTACGATTAAGTTCCTTATTCTACATGTAAGTTTATATAAGGATACTAATCTACTTAGTACAATAACTAACCTGAGAAACAAAGATAAGACCGTCAACCTCAACCCGAACTTTTTCGAACGAGGAACGATCTCTTCTCAAATCCTTAATCTTAACCCACATCGACAAAGAACAATAAAGGAACAACTACAACCCAGCAAACCAACAATAGGCCGAGAAAGTTGTTCAACAAATTATCAAACCAGGCCCGCCTTTTGCAGGTCCCTTGTTTTCTTTTCGCCACGTACTGCAGCAAACCTTTGTGGTCGTCCGAGTTTATGGTAAGAATCGGAATCTGCAGACGTAGTACAGTCAAAAGAAGAGTCCGTTCTATTAGGAGTGAAAAGAGGAATTACTGAAGTGACATGTCTCTTCACTGACTCTCCCGTGTTCCCTTTCTTTGCGACAACGTTAGTGACTTCACCCAGCTCGTTGTAGATGGCTTTTGTAACCACCGCCATCGGAAAATGGCTGGACTTGAGCATTGGGTCTTTGAGCAAAATGATATCTCCGACGCTTAGGAGTCGGTGAGGAACCGGTTTATACCGTTGTTGGGCATTGGCAGCCTGCTGGATTAGTGTTTGGTGAAATTCGTCAGTGTAAATTTTAATTAGGTCTGTTCTTACTTTACGTAGTTTGGCAAATTGCTTTCTTAGTGCATCCTCTGATCCCAACTTCTTATTCCAATCAGGATCAGCGTCTGGGTCAGGTTGTAATGCTGGAAACAAGTTCAAAGATAGCAAATCCCTACCTTTGCACAGCAGCTCCGGCGTAATAACAGCTGGAGCGGAAGAACAGTCTTCGTCCCGCAGAGCTTCTTTGAAAGCAATTGGCCTCTTGTTGACTATGTGGATAATTTGCTGTACTAACAATTCAAAATCACGGTACAACAATATTTTATTACGGATTGACCCGAAAATTAACCTCTTGACGAACTTTACACAAATTTCAACTAAAGAGCCCAGAGAACTGTTCCCTTTAAAGTAATGTTCAAATTTGAGTTTACCCACTCCGTTTTCAGCGAGGTAGGCGTGAGTATCGCAGTTATCTAGGAAATTCCTAATTATGTCTGCCCCAGCCGTAATTTGAGACCCCAAGTCGGAGAAAACCAAGTTGGGTAATCCTTCCTGATATACATGAATTTGTAGGGCTCTTAGAAAGCTTCCCACGGTCCTGTCACGGTCGTCATAACGAAAATCACGTATGGCGGGTAATGACAAAACAGGAAATGGAATTAGTTTATTCTCTTGCATCGTAAACTTTGATGCAGCAATTGATTGAAAACAATTACTAAAGATGAATAAACATTGAAGATTTCGACCATTTGAATAAATAATAAAGTCGATGAAACGGAAGGACTGTCGACCCGTAGAGAGTGAGGGGGACAGCGTCGCGTCACCTTCCGTCTACCCGCCAAGGACTCGTTCAATGAGAAGCAAGTAACCATCTGTTGAACACGAAAACCGTACTCGTTACTACTAAATTACGAAGAATGCTGCGATCAGGCAAAAGGTTAGGAGATACCTATCTTTAACCTATTTTAGAACGAACTAACCGAAGTCAATTACTATCAATTATCAGTTACTATCAATTATCAGTTACTATCAATTATCAGTTACTATCAATTATCAGTTACTATCAATTATCAGTTACTATCAATTATCAGTTACTATCAATTATCAGTTACTATCAATTATCAGTTACTATCAATTATCAGTTACTATCAATTATCAGTTACTATCAATTATCAGTTACTATCAATTATCAGTTACTATCAATTATCAGTTACTATCAATTATCAGTTACTATCAATTATCAGTTACTATCAATTATCAGTTACTATCAATTATCAATTACTATCACTTACTTAAACCGTATTTGTCCAGGCTTCTCATCTTTATTTTTCTGCAGGCTGTGCAGCTAACCCCATGTCTCGGAAAAACCTCGTCACTGACATTCACACGACGACACAAATGTGTGACTTACGGCGTTAGTATCGGAGAAGGGCCTGCGTCTTGGGTCCAATGAAACTCCCCGGGTGAGGCGTCTACTGATGTCCATGACGTCCCAGTCTCCCGGGCGTCGGCCGCCACAGTCTACTCGGTTATTGCGGCCATAATTAATGAATCTTGGCTTGCATCAATAAAATTTCATGAAGAAGAAGAAAATAGAAAATTACGATGATCACCACGATGAAACCACTGATCAGCTACGATGAGGAGCACCACGATGAACTACCGATGAAGAGCACCACGATGAAGAGCACCACGATGAACTATTGCCGATCCCCCGGCAAAGCACTGCCTCGAAACTACAGCAGTGTAGGGACTTCATCACAGTCCTAGTGAAGCACGAGCAGCATGATCAGCACCGCTTTCCTCAGGAACCAGAAAAATAATAGCGACCCCTCCTTCCTCTTCCATCGCCGCCGTTCACAGCTTGCGTTCCATTCTGTAGCTCAAGAATTTGTAATGAATGGAACACAATGATAGAGCGCAATAAACATCACAATTTATGAAATCGATAGAATGCAGTGACGAATAAATAAAATTTAATTTCCCTGTGATTTTTATTATCAAAATTCATTAAATAAATAAGGAATTTTCTACAAATGATGGTTATACAGAAATAAAATAAACTATATACCAAAACTTCAGTTATAAACAAAAAACTTACCACAACGCGCTAAAATTATTATTATTATATAAGAAAGTTTTAGCCTCCCTTAACCACGACAAAGATGTTCCAAGAGAGGAAAGAGGAAGGCACCATTTAGTATGGAGTTGAGGGAACGCGGAATCTATGCACAAGGTGCACAGAAACAGTAAGCTAGGAAAGAAGTTCATGAAACAAGAAAAAAGTTGAAGAAGAAAGTAGGAGGTGCTGAAAAACAGGACAGCAGTGAACCGAAAAAAGATGGTCCGTAACGAAACAAAAACCTATTTTATTACAACAAAAAGGAAGCCTACCTAACCTTTAGCTCGGGCCCTCACATGATTCCCCTGGGAGCGCTAATTCCCATAGATACAATAGTTGTATCCCCCTGAGGGGAACGCGCTAAAATTATCCTGCTCTAAATTGATCAGTATGCACAAAATAATCCTCATTTAATAGGAATATATGTAACTTGCAAAGCTTTATGTGATGTTTCTTTGAACCCTCGATCAAGATGAAGCTCCACCCGCTTTTTCCCTCAAAGCAAAGAAAGTTGAAAACTTGAATCTGTTCAACGGAAATTCCGAGATAATTTGAAGGGATGAACTTACAACCAGATCTGATGGATGACTAGTAAACTATAACAAAACGACGTAAAACGACAAGGGATGTAAAGATAATACGGGCCTCGCACCAGTCTATCAGAACAGGCAAGCTAAAATGTCAATAGTTTACCACAGATATTTTAATTCTAAGAAGTTTATGAAACCATAAAAGCAGATATCACCGTATTTCTTCGTGCTCATATCTCACATCCGAGTCAAAATCATCTCAGATACGATTTAATTTTAATTTAAAATTTTCACAACCAATCATTTCATTCTGAGACACCATAGATCCCTCGGTAAATGTACGATTACAGCATTCAGAAAATCAATCAGTAAAGTGAAAGTGAGTCCGACAAATGTAAATTATCGCCCGCCAAGTGGAATGTCACTCACCGTGTTAGCACGCCTATAAATATTCACTCCTGGCACTAGCCTGCTCGTCTCTAGGTTACTCCAGTTCTCCAGTTCTATCATAAGTCCCCTCAGGAGGGTACAACTAGCGTACATATGTGATTTAGCACTCTCAAGGGGATCAAGTGAGGCCTCGAGCTGAACGTTAGGGAGGCTATCTAATTATTGGAGCAGAAAACGTTTTTCCCTTACGGACCATCGTTTTTAGTTCACTACTTTTTCCAGCACCTTTTTCTTCCTTCTCCAGTTTTTATCTTGTTTTATAAACTTTTTTCTGGGAGGCTTCAACTAACCTATAATCTAATCTGATTCTTCGTCTCGACTACAGTACATCATGGGGCTCATGGCTTGCCGTCTTGGGGAAATTCAAATCTTGAGCAAGAAATAGCTGAATTCGAGCACGGTAACAAGAAAAACTTCCCAATTTTCCCTCCATCAACATGCTGGCTTTTGAATTAGAATACGAGCGGTTAACCCAAGCGCACGTTCAGCTTGCAACCAAAACCGGAGTTTCCAAACTGCGTTCTCAGACGCTCGTTTTGGGTGCCAGCTTACATTACCACGCTGCCGGCGACTCAACGAGCTGGAACTGAACTTAAGTACTTCCAGGCAGCTTAGAACATCCATAAAAAGAATTTTAACTGAATTCATTATCAGAGAGCACAAAATAGAGCTATAACTTCCTAAGAAATTCAGAATCATGAAGAACATAATGTGCCCAAATGCGCTTCCCAAAACCGGAACGTCTCTCTGCTTGCAAGGGAGAAGCTATATGGCTAATGAAGAGGAAATGTTTTAACATTGAAAAAGAATAAAAATATTTGTATCAGAATTTAGTAAAAGTTATAGCGTTAAAAGCGAGGAGAAACTGGAGCAGTAAATTGAACAGCGTAATATACCACGAAATAGCAAACGAAACGATATCACTAAAAGAAAACTAATGCCTAAGCACTGAAAAAAAGTGACAATTATTCATTAAAATAGAACAAAAACGATGCCACTAGTGACGATCAACTATTTCCTGAAAGTGATAAGAATCTGTGGCAATAAAGAGAGGAGCAAGCACAGCACTGAAAGTAAGGAGAAACTATAGCACTAAAGAGCCTATCTCTCAAAGTTCCGTAATTGCAAACGATCTCTGAACCTGCCTCGGGTCAATCGAAGTAGCTCGCAATCTCAAAGAATTCTTCCAGATTTCAAGACTCGGCGGTCCGCCAAAGTTACGTAATGAAGTCAATTTGTGATCCTATAATTGCAGACAAAGTAATTGAACGATCGCAGTTGTTATTTCAGTCTTATCGACGCTAATGGCTCATTGTTTGAATGAAGCGATAGCGGGGAGCATAATGGGATGGCAGCTGCTGTAGGCACTTGGTGTCCAACTGGATGCAGCGTTGTTAGTACAACCTAGCAAAGTAATAAGTAAACGATCGAACTCTAATATGACTTTTGGTCGAGATGGTAAGCAGATTTGCTGCAGTTATAGATATTTCACAGCATATCCACCATTCTAAGCGCAGACACCGAAGAAACCAAGCTTTTGTGAGAGATTAAAGCGAATGGTAAACATTTCCTGCACCTCATTACCTTCTCCTCAAATGATTAACTGAATCGGGGATAGACTAAAACAAGCACGTTTTTTTATTACTAGAAGACAGAAGTTAAAGAGATGGGTTTGAAGGTATTTGAAAAAGGAACCTAACCACTAGTACTTACAGTAATTATTGCTGTTAATATTCCAGCATTTAGCGTCAGTTCGTATCCCTTCTATCGTAACGAGCATGCAGGATACTGAAGGTCCTTCATTTTGAGTAAAAATGTAATGCGAAAGAACAAGGAGCACCAATAAAATATTTGGGAGACGCGTTATGGCATCAAAGTAAAAACAGCACTGCAGAGTACACAGGTAGGTAACAGATGCATGTAATTTGATTCTTGGAACTTTTATGCCACTAATGCGAGTCGCAATCAACTAATGAAGCCAAATAGACTTACCTCAATGTTTTTTTTTTAAATTTAGTCCCGCTTCTAAGTTGATGAAGCTACTCTTGTTCGCTCAGAAAAAGAGCTGAAAAATAGACTGGAGATGCTACAGTTCATATTACTATTGAATGGGTGGAAGCTAGTGCCGACGGTTTTACATTTAGCTGTCGTTCAACAGCAAAATAGTTTATTGCATGGTAGTGCTAGCGGCCAAATTCTTTTCGGTTTTCAAGCATAAGAACTAGTTGTCATGCTGAATTTTGCGTAGCTTAACCGACAGCGCTCCACTCGGGCACATATGCAGATGCAGCACCACGAGTCATTATATTTATTTTCCCTTAAATCACTACATACTGTATAACACGGCTTATTATAGGTATTGCCTACTTCAAGAACTAAGACGCGTATAGGACGCGTGTTGTATCATTTGCACGTAATGTAAGAAGTCGAATGTTCGCAGCTCTTGAGAACTAAGTGTTAATATAACAATCCTGTTAAGAGTGAGAATTGTATTAATTCTTAACGAAGTGAAACATGCTTAATAGCTACACTGTGAATGTTGCTGATAATCAGGAATGATTTTACTGTACTTGTGCGGCGACAGAAGATCGCATTCACGCTACAATCTCTGGGCTTCTCACATGAAGAGCGTTAACATTCTCCTGTCTAGAGAAGGGTTCCAGTACGTTCAGTTACGTGCGTTTCTGGGTGCTGACGAATCGAGCAAAATCTCTATTAAGTGTTAATAATCAGTTCTTTTAGTACGTGCGTACCAACCAGTGAACTGAAACCATGCCTGAACACTACGCAGTCACTGCTAAATTTTATATTTTCTTGAATTGCAATTTATTTGCACGGATTGAAATTTATCCTGATCTGATCCTAACTCAAAAATGGGAAATACCAAAAAGGAGAAGACACTCTAAATGTTCATTGACAATAATTTTACAGGTTAATAACATTTCAAGCCTAGGAAAGCGCTTACTTTTTGACGGCGATGCAACATCAGCTGTTCAGTGAGAGAGCTTCTCTCCTTGTCACAACACTCTGAAAGCGACCACCTGAGTGTCAGTAAGTCATTCTGAAGAGACTAAAGCCCGTGCCACACCTTGCAACTTCGAGTGCTCCATGCCGCACCGACGAGTTGCCCAGAGCTCTCTCAGGTGCTCGGCTGCATCAGGAGCAAAAGTCGAGGCAGCTTGATTCATGTAGCAGGACGACAGTGTTTCCACGAGCAGGGTAATTACCCTAGTTTAGGGTAATCAGTGGTCCCCTAGGGTAATGTTTAGGGTAATGAAGAATGTGGCCAAATCTAGGGTAATCAGAGCTCCGAGAAGGAAGTGCCCGCCTAATCTACGAAAATTAAAAATTGAAAGCCAATATGCAAGCACCCTACTGGTTACCACTTGAACGAAATGTAATGAAACGGGTCAGAATTTAGTGTTCACAAAACTGCATTGCTGCTGTGCCAGCTGTGGTTAGTGTCACATATTTGAATGTCATAAGGTATCGCTCACGAAAGACGGCGTCAAGATACGAAGCCATAATATCTCTTGTCCACTTCGTTTTGACAAATGATTCTGAGTTGCATTTTGCTAATAAAAACTCGATCGGTCACAGCAACAGCCAGTAGACGAAAGTCACTGTACTATTCTGATTGCGCTAGTGGTTATAAGCTTCAAAAGAATATTGACATGTATGTTTGTTGTATTGTTAAATTCCACAGCTCCCCTCAGGGGGATACAACTATTGTATCTATGGAAATTAGCGCTCCCAGGGGAAAAATGTGAGGGCCCGAGCTGAAAGTTAGGCAGGCCTTCTTTTTGTTGAAATGAAATGTTCTTTGTTATGTTAAGGACCACCTTTTTCGGTTCACTTCTGTCCTGTTTTTCAGTACCTCCTTTCTTCCTCAACTTTTATCTTATTTCATGAACTTCTTTCTCAACTTTACTGTTTCTATGCCCCTTCTGCATAGATTCATCATTCTCTTATCTCCATACTAAATGGTGCCTTCCTCCTTTCCTCTCTTCGATACGCTCTTTTTTTGTAGCGGTTAGGGAAGCTTAAACTAACTTATAATCTAATCTAATCTAATTCCACAGCTAATATATTTCATCGTAGAAATAATTAAAAAATTCATTCTCGTGATAGTCATTGAATTAACAGCAGAGTTACCTCACAGTGCCGGTATTTTGCCAGCTAATAAGATGGAAGGCGTCCTATTTCTTAGCCATGTTGCACGCCAAAGAAGCATGTTATTGTAGCGATGCAAACAAAAAAATTTAGACAGGGTTCTTTGACACTTCGAGTTACAAAAGGTGCTAAAAGCGAAAGGAAGAAGCTATAAAATTAGTTACAAAAGTTCATATAATCAAAAGAGTACAGTTATCGACTTAAAACTTGCAATATATGCTTGTATTCTCAATGTCTTTTTTAGGCGCAGCCGCGCAGTAGCCCGGACGTAGAATTTGATATAGCTGCGATCATGCCTAGAATTCCGTCAACCAAAATTGAAGCACTAAGGGTTCTACAACTGAGTGATGAGGAAAGTTTATGCATATTAATAAAGGCAATGTAGTTTTTTTCCAAAAACCTCTGAATTTCCTCACCCGCCCTTCAGGAAATGAAGAAATTTGATAACTTTACGATCAACTTTATGAGTTTATAAGTGAATGTGATTGGAACGAAGTCTCTGAGAAGCATATGGATTGTAACAAGGTTGGATAAAATCCGTTATGAAAAGAAATGACGAAGGTCATGTGTGAGGGAAGCTAGAAAGTCATCACAGAGAGTGGATCAAAGTGTTAGGTTAGATTGAGAATGTGGAAAGAATAACTGAAGTGCGTGAATGGATTGAAAATTAAATAAAAAATAAATATTTGTACTAGGACTAGGGATAGGTACACATATTATTGTATTTCTTGCAGCATAGCAGATGATCGCGCACCGAGTGAGGAAAAGCCAACGACATCACCTCGAAAAAAGGAAAGCTCCACTTGAAAGCTAGAAACAACCAGCAGAAATTTAAAGATTCGTTGACATCGGAACCTGAGTTTGAGGGATGGTTAGCCAAGTTCTCAAAATCAACAGAGCAATAGGATGTGGAATATTGTTAGGTTTGTCGAACCTATATTACTTGTGGGAAATCGATGATCTGGCCTCACATGCTCTCAGCGACACAAACAACAATCCATGGTGACAAAAAACCATCAATTGCCAGCTACGTGCTATCCAATGATCCTCTCGAAAATCGTGCTCGTAAAGTGGAACTGCAAGTTTGTGCATTTTTAGCTAAGCACCAGCTATCTCATTGTGTGAACCTCTTTTAGTTTGATGAAAACAATGTTCCCAGATCAGGAGTCGCAGAAAAAAAGGGGGCCTTGGAAAACAGCGAGCATCAAAATTAATTCGGCAGGTTTCTGGCAAACATCTTGTACGTGATATCGTTTGGATATAAAACCAGCATTTTAACGTCGTTCGACTGGATTTCTCTCCTGACGCTCATGTTGTATGTAACTCAGGGCTTATTCATACTGACGGAGCTCTGGAAACCAGTCCATTTACCTTTTAGTTAATTAATAGACCATGGATCAGGATTTGCTGTTTTAGGGTAATCTGGGGTAATCAACACCCTTCAGCTAGGGTAATTAGAGTTGCCTCGCGTGGAAACCCTGCAGGACGACGGCGCACAGCAGAGCCAGTGCGAGCCAAGGAGGCATTGAGCATGGTTGTCTCGCTCAAGCGCTCACTGTTGTCTCGCTAGCGCGCGTTCCACGATAATCCGAGCGCAGCTGCTTTGCAGAGCACATTGTCGTCTGACGTCCTCCTTCTCTCAAAGCTTCAATGGAACTGGCTGCCGCGCGTTGTCACGCGCTCATCCACAAGCTCGTTAAGCCGCAGCGGTTGTTCTGCGACACCAATACAGTCGCAAGTAGCATCGACATAATGCAAGGTGTGGCGGTGCCTTAAGGCTCAATTTTTAATATCGCTTGGCCAAAATTTTCAGTTATTCGGGAATAATCTTGTCACTGCCAACATGCCAACGCCGTTTGCTTCCATCAAACAGAGTTCAAAAACAACACGCATACACAGCTTCGTAATCCCCTTATGACGGGCAATCGCCGGAGCAATGGGCGTTTTTGTCGAGAATAATCCGACCCCGCGAGAGAAACGAGCCTCCGTCGAGGCAATCTGAGTCGACAGACTTTTATCAATTATCGGAAAAAGCTTCGACGGCTGTAACGTTCTCGCGGTTCAACAGGCGAAGATTTTTTCATTTAAAACACAATTGGCACGGCAATTCGGAGCACTGCTGCAGGAAGCGTTTACATCGGAAACAATCGCTCAGTGCCGCTCGTGTCGCTGCTTTCCACACTGCGCTGGAAGTGCGCTCAAAGGAATTCGTATCGCAGCGGGGCTCACATGCGTCACTCGAAGCTTTTTATGAATGTAAAAGGAATGTTTTCTCGCTGAAATACAAAACCACGTTCAGAACATCGCTACAGTAGAAGTGTTAAAATCCTACCTACTCGCAGCCCTTACCTTCATTTTATTTGTAAAGTACTGTTTATTATGAGCCATTTTATACCCATAGATCATATGCACCACGAAGGAAGAAAATAAATTTTAAAAAGTGACGCTTCACTTAGTAAACATTATTATGTAAGGGTCACATCTTACAAGCGTCGAATGCCAGAGAAAACCATAAATGATCGAGGCATCTTTCCGAATGGGTGTCAATTTTTGCAGCAGTTCGAGGCAGATACAACCTCGAACATCAATATTTATCTTACTACGTGTTGAGCGGCGTAACACCTTTGTGATGCGGTAAATGTACGTGACAATGGTCTGAGCTGGGGAAATGATCTCTCTGCGCCGGCGACCAAATGGGGATCGTGAAGTTTCGTTCAGATTTCCAGTTCGATGAAGACTTCAACCGCAGGAAATGAGAAGTTGAGAAGGAAGTTTAGGAAACAAAAGATGACAGAAGTTGAAGAAGAAATTCGCAGGCGGTGTAAAACAGGACAACAGCAAACCAAAAAAAGACGGTCCGTTATAAAATAAATTTACATTTCATTTCAGCAAAAAGAACACCTACCAAACTCTCAGTTTGAGACCTCACATTGTTCCTCTGGGAGCGCTGATTTCCATAAATAAAGTAATTGTATCCCTCTGAAGGGCTCAAAGCAACTGCCACTCACGACATTCAGAGCAACTGCCACTCACGACATTCAGAGCAGCTGCTACTCACGACATTCAGAGCAGCTGCCACTCACGACATTCAGAGCAACTGCCACTCACGACATTCAAAGCAGCTGCCACTCACGACATTCAGAGCAACTGCCACTCACGACATTCAGAGCAACTGCCACTCACGACATTCAGAGCAACTGCCACTCACGACATTCAGAGCAACTGCCACTCACGACATTCAGAGCAACTGCCACTCACGACATTCAGAGCAACTGCCACTCACGACATTCAGAGCAACTGCCACTCACGACATTCAGAGCAACTGCCACTCACGACATTCAGAGCAACTGCCACTCACGACATTCAGAGCAACTGCCACTCACGACATTCAGAGCAACTGCCACTCACGACATTCAGAGCAACTCCCACTCACGACATTCAGAGCAACTGCCACTCACGACATTCAGAGCAACTGCCACTCACGACATTCAAAGCAGCTGCCACTCACGACATTCAGAGCAACTGCCACTCACGACATTCAGAGCAACTGCCACTCACGACATTCAGAGCAACTGCCACTCACGACATTCAGAGAAACTGCCACTCACGACATTCAGAGAAACTGCCACTCACGACATTCAGAGCAACCGCCACTTACGACATTCCAATCAACTGCCACTCACGAAATTCAGACCAGACCAACCGCCACTCACGACATTCAAATCAACCGCCACTCACGACATTGAAATCAACTGCCACTCACGACATTCAGAGCAGCCGCCACGCAATGCAGCGACGCAACATTTCACGCTCCGACCGCCATTCTCAGCAGATGGAAACCTGAAATTCAGTAAATGGACCCCCGCTCGAACTCTGCCGTCCGCGTCGTTGATAGATCAGCCCCCCCAGCCTCCTGAGCGCCGGCAGCTGCTCTGGGTTAGGAGGAAACTGCCAGGTCTTGCAGCAGCGAAAACTGCCGAGTGTTACAGTCGCAGCAGCTGCAAAGTATGGCAGCTGCAAAACTGCCAAGTGTTACAGTTGCAGCAGCTGCAAAGTATTGCGACAGTGGGAACTGGTAAGTCTTTCTGCAGAGGTAGCTGGGAAGTATGGCTACTGCAAAACCGCCAAATGTTGCAGCAACAGTAGCTGCAAAGTATTGTAGCTTTAAAAACTGCAAAGTATTGCCTCACGAGTAGCTACAAAGTATTGCAGCAGTAAAAAGTGCTAAGTATTGCACGTGCAAAAAATGTGAAATATTGCAGAATATGATTAGAGAAAACAGTGAAAAATTTGCCGCACTGATGCTCATAGCTGGTTTTCATTCGATCATCTAACATGGATACTCATCAGACTTTTTCATGAGTTAGGTGTGTTTATTCTAATAAAAATTTAAATTAAGGCACCTATTTAAAAAAAGATTTTAAAAGATTGTTAGAAGTTCACAAAAATTCAGTTAAATTTCACTTTCTAATGACGACATTAACTTTCTTCGAATGTTTCCAAAACATTTTCCATTGGGCCTGAAAGCCTTGTAAGACCTATACAGTATTTGGCATTCTTCTCTTTTTTGCCTCTATCGCGTCGCACGTTTGCTCCTTCGTTTTGCCTCTATATGCGACCATATGATCCAATCACAAGATCTTCACCTGCATTACCTTCACACACAGGTCCCATAAAACCATATTTTATCTCAAAATCTAATTCTTCAGTGGTGTATTTAAATTTTTAAGGATTCTTTTGGTATTTTGACGGGTTCTCAGCTAATTTTCATTTCATTTTCAATTTAGGGTAATTGGTTTACGTTTTAATTTTAGTTTTTTGTCATCACAGCAATCGTTTTTTGTATCATTTTATATTGATATATATCATCTTCAAGCCATTCGAAATTTTCTACTGGGAATCTTAACATATCCTCAACCAACAGTCAACCAAACTTCATTTGCACGCACTGTAAACATTTTTGTGTTGATATTTACTACCTTGAGGTGACTAACGCAAGATGGATTAACTTTTCCTACACAAAACAGCTCAATACTTCATCATTAACAGAAACTTTATCTTATTCAGCCTTTTACTGGCTCGAAATAGTTGAGTTAGCCCAATCGAAGTTCCTCGAGCTTCTTAGAAACCACGAAAACTGATGAAACTAAATTGCGACGTTCAAAGCAACTGTCGCGGGACGGCCAATTTACGTTTTGACCGCCATTCTCCACAGATGGAAATCTAAATTTCAGTAAATGGACTCGTGCTCGAACTCTGCAGTCTGTTCGTTACATTCACAAGGCAGTTGACGTATGCCTACAGATTCAACTCACAAGCCTGGGCAGGACTTGTATATTTTTTACGTCGTCATAGCAGCCCAGGCTGCTGCTCAGGGTTATCTGACGGTATGGCTAATCCATGTGCACTTCTTCAAAGCTAATTCTCAAGTTTGAACTGTTTTTCAATCGAATATGGCCCTGAGCATTTGATAACCCTGTTGTGTTGTGAGATGACGTTGTATGCTCAAATTTTAGGTGAAAAACGTTCAGTTAAAATACAATAACTTTCGTGCCTGGTTCATGGTACTGCAAGATTCAGTCCGAGCATAGCATGAGACTTGTGACAGAAACTCGACGCGCAATTCGACTCAAAAATGCAAGCTTGGAGCCAGGACGGAAGTAAGTCGTATGTTATCAGAGAGAATCAACGTAATAATTATTTTCTCAAGTTCTTCATTTATTTCTAAAAACAGCTCAGTAGAATATCAAGGTTAGGGTAAAGTGTGTAGAAATAACGTGAAGCGACATGATGCTTGTAATTAAGACGGTAAGTTCATCAAAAACTATACTGATGACCTAAACGATTTAAACGTTAACTTCCACGTACGACCTTCGTCTCTCATTTATGAAATCCAAAGAGTTAATTATTTAGTTTAGTCTTTGTTTACCTTTGGGTTAATTCAACTTGGATGACAGTGGAGTATGCGAGTCTAACACACGGTCGACCTTCACGTTTTAGATAACAGTGAGTCTGCGCATTCACATCCAAACATTCACAATTAGGTGCCCAACGCACGGTCAACGTCCACTTTTGGATGTCCAACACACGGTCAAGATTCACGTTTTTACGTCTAACAATCAGTCGGCGCGTTCACATCCCAACGTTTGGATGTCCAACACACGGTCGAGATTCACATTTTTACGTCTAACAATCAGTCGGCGCGTTCACATCCCAACGTTTGGATGTCCAACACACGGTCGAGGTTCACTTTTGGATGTCCACGTACGGTCAATGTTCACGTCTGCACGTCTAATAATCAGAATGCTCATTCACATCCATACACTCACATTTGGATGTTCAACACGCGGTCACGTTCACGTCTGCACGTCCGGCAATCAGTCCGCGCTCGATACGCAAGACATGGCGAGTTCAATTCCGCATGTGAAGATGACGCCAGATGGCGCGCTGCATTATTCAGAGCGAGGTAACTCCCTCTGTTTATAACTCGCTTAGCAGCGGCGCATAATGTATGCAGGCAGCCTGCCATGGATCCGCCATTTTTGCCTTGTTCGCCTGCATATTCAAAGGGGCAAATTCAAAAGCGTCCGGAGGGCGCAACCGAATGTTATAAAAGCATGTAACTGCGTTGCTGCGCTCGAGTCAGCAGAGCTGGCTGTGTCTTCTGGAGTGGCGGTGCTGCAAACTGTGTTTGGCAGCGTAAGTGTTGGTTTGGGAGCTGAAAATGTTCCTTAACACGTTCAGCGCGTTTCCGAGGCTGTTGACGGTTGGTTTGGTTAGGTTGTAAGTAGCAGTACAGGGAAATAGATTTTCCAGCTTGAATAAATTTTAATTCTTACTAATGAACATGAAAAATGCAGTTGCACGATAACATTTCACCTCTTTTGATAACAATTCATTTTAAAAAATATTGCGAAACAGATAAAATCTCGTGCATTTATACCGGCGCGTGAAGGGGCAATTTACCTGTTGGTACACATGTGGCCCAATACTCAGTGAACGTGTTAAATGAAATGAATGTGGTAGAGAGGGATTTTGTGAGGGGAGAGACCCCCGAACTGTGTTATGGAGCAGTGAATGTTAGCTAGGGAAAATGAATGCTAGTTAGGGAGCGTGAATGTTATTCAGGGAGCAGAAAAAGCCAGTTAAAAACATGAACAAGATAGATAGGGAACATAGGGAACATAGATAGATAGGGAACATGAAAGTTGGTTAGGGAGCATGAATGTTAGACTGGGAGCATAAATATTACTTAGAGAATAGTGAATGTTACTTAGGGAGCAGTGAATGTTACTTAGGAAGCAGTGAATGTTAGATGGGGAGCAGTGAATGTTAGATGGGGAGCAGTGAATGTTAGATGGGGAGCAGTGAATGTTAGATGGGGAGCAGTGAATGTTAGATGGGGAGCAGTGAATGTTAATTAGGGAGCAGTGATTGTTAATTAGGGAGCAGTGAATGTTAGATGGGGATCATGGTGTATAAGAGAGCAATGACTGCAGCTTAAGGCTTAAGTCTCGCTGAGCCGCGTCGCCGCTCAGCGAGAATGAAAATATCGATTATAACTGGAATTTGATGCTGATTCCGAATATGCAATTTGTTTTGACCGCTCTAGATTTTTTCGATTTTTTTTTATTTTTTTTTTTTGAAAGGCGGCTAGCAACAACTGAGGTGGTGCCCAAAGAATGCCATGTCCGTACAGGTTAGGTGGAACCCAGCCCTATCCGGTACTCAGGTCTTCAAGGCACGGTCTGACCATGTTGGGTCGAGAATGGCAGAGTTCGGATCATGAGGTGGTGCAGGCCAAAGTATGCCAAGTCCGACCAGGTTGGGTCGAGAATGACAGAGTTCGGATCATGAGGTGGTGCAAGCCAAAGTATGCCAAGTCCGACCAGGTTGGGTCGAGAATGGCAGAGTTCGGATCATGAGGTGGTGCAGGCCAAAGTATGCCAAGTCCGACCAGGTTGGGTCGAGAATGGCAGAGTTCGGATCATGAGGTGGTGCAAGCCAAAAAAAACATTAAAAATGTATAAAAATTTAAAATTCAAAAAAGCACAAAAAATCGAAAAAATCGAGAGCGGTCAAAACAAATTGCAGATTCGGAATCAGCATCAAATTCCAGTTATAATCGATATTTTCATTCTCGCTTCTCGCTTGTTGGGGTCTCGCTTCGCCGCTCAGCGAGACTTGTTCCCAGCTTAAAAAACAACAAACGCTGTTTAGAGAACAATGAATGTCATTTCATTTATTCAATTTAAAATTCATTTATAATTTAAAATAAATGTGAACATTTTTACTTACCTTCACTTGGACGCACTACAAACTTCAGAGGTGACCGTGGTGCAGCGTTAGTCCGAGATGAAAAGTTATTTTTTAACGAAAATTTTCAGCTCGTCTTTGAAGGTGCAAGCGCAAAAACTGAGCATTTTTTATGGAAGTACAAATCACTTCAACGACATAACACATTTGTTTAAAAATTCATGAGAATAGTACACTTGCAATTTTTGAAAATTTAATTATGCACTGCGTGACTACACAACACATACATAACCATCCTTTACACTGTACCAACGCATACTAGGAAATCCGAACAAATATTTACTTAAAAATGTTACCTCCAGATTTGTTGCGTCAATTTTCCTCGAAAAAACGAAATTGTGAGAAGTGCTAAATTAATTTTCGAAGCTTATGCAAGAATGTAAATAACAAAAAGCATCTAAAATAGTATTTTTACATGATACAAAAATATTTAAATACATTTTCTTTTAACGAGGTTGGTCTCAGCCATTTGTAACGCCCGTTCATGAATTTCACGCATAAAGTGTTTCCCTTGGTTAGCGACTGTGAATTAAAATAGCGTTTGAATAATTTTCTTTTATGCTTGTGATATTAAAATCTAAAGATTTTTATGAAGACGCAAAATGAAGACATAAATCAATGAAGTAACTGATGAAAAATAAAACCAATATACTTTTTACTCAGCAAAAAAGAGCCTTCAGAGCGGTAAAGAAACTAGAATATAATGCTCAGTCACACAAACGATTCATACAAAAATTTACAAATACTTAAGCTTTCGGGTCTTTACAAGCTCTCCATAAGCAATTTCATGAATAAAACATTGACCAATGATGGCGATTAAAACCTCAAACAATTATCAACGGCACAAACTGGTCATCACGAACGTTTAACCCCTAATAGAAGTAACTTCATGCTTCCTTATTATTCAGAAGCTCGGTCACAGCACAGTATCCTTTTCGTGGGAACTAAAACTTGGAACTCAATCCCTGCTGAGATCCGTGAAAGTAATTCTTACAAAATATTCAGATTAAATATTGAATCTCATTTCCTATCGTAATATTAACCATGTTAGATAACCAAGTCAAATCTTTACTCCTAAATGACTAATTCTGATAGGGTAATTTGCCATGGTTAATCTCGTAATCTTCAGTCTGTTATTAAATCGTTTCTAGAATATACTATTAACATCTAACCTATTTAAACTACTTTGTAAAATGAAGCATCGAATATCGAAGGAACTAATTCATTGATCAGTCTAATGCGTAACTAGGTTAAGTGAATTAGGTTAAACATTATTTTACACCATAGAATAGCGTTGGAGGTAGGATGCCCTAGAAGTCGCTGGACTTATTCAGGCCTATAGGTAGCTATACTCAAATTTGACTAGTGTACTAGACTTAAGAAACAATCTTCTTCTCTATCGCTTGTGGTAAATAAATTGTAAATTGTTCAAAGTATTTCTTTTCCATCTTATTTTCGTCTGCGCAGTCTATCTTTGGAAAAATCTTGCGTGAAACTCTGCAGAATTATACTATACCACCTAATGTTCTCTAAATTTAAGTATCATCATTCCCTTGGATCACAAAAATAGAAGAAAATGATGGGATGCGTTTTTGTCGTAAGGACATTAAATGTATAATGAGAATTTTGAGTAGCCATCTAGCTGCGGTCGTTAGATTCAACTACATACATAATTTTAGTTACCTGATATGATGTTTGTAGTTTCTGTACTTTTTTAACTCAAATTTCTACGCTCTTTGCTCTCAATTTGCTCCCAATGGAATCACAAAATGCAAAATGAGAGCAAAGGAGTTTAAAACGCTCCAGGGTCAGCTCTAGGACAAAAAAGAAATAATATTTATGGAGTGATAATTTCTACCGACCAATTAAACGAAAATCCCTCACTAATGCAGGAAATATGAATAGGCTGTGGTGCAGTCTCGAAGCTCTTCGCATCGCCAGCAAATTTCGTTACACTCGCTGTGAAATTTTAGGCCGTCACTTCTGATCCAGTCCTAGGGTTCAGAACAAAAATGAATTTTGATATAAAGAGCCTCGAGTCTGAGAAAAAAAATGAAATCAGTCGAAGTCTGGAAGTATGAAATTAACGTAAAATTACGTTGGCGTTTCCTTCCAATGTTTTTCAAACGAAAGTCTTCGTCATCTGAAGAATGTAAAAATTTGAGTTAAAAAGCTTCAAAAACTACAAACATAGCATCAGGCAATTTTCTGTACATTATTCATCGTCAGGAACGTTTACATAGTTAATTCTCACAACCGAATTAATTTTTTGGGTAATATTCACAACTTCATACATTTGTAAGATACGCGAAAACAGCTTTTTCAAGAAGAAATGCCATCACTGATTTCACATGCACACACGCACAAAACTTTCATTGTTATGTCGCCCATGGTTCAGCAGTCAATCCTGCATTTTAGGCTTCCGCAGTCTTCTCTGAAATGCAGGGTCGACTGTCGCCCCTGTAGTTTTACCCACTGGGGGTTTGGTAAGCCTAAGTTTGGGAGTTTTCACTCGTTCATCACTTCGTTTATCACTTCGTCTTCTCTTCTTACATATAGGTATCCTTAATGTGATCGTAGTTCATAGCACAGATTTGTAAAAGAAGAATTTCAATCATATGTTCGCAGGCAAGCACTCATGGGTGGATGGAAGGAACGAACCAACACACACACACCAAAACCCAAGCATCGCCTCAGAACAGAACCTCTGATCTGAGCAAGTGAATGCAGTTGTGCTCTTGCAGAGTGTGGGTCCCCCGGTACAATACGTTTTCTGACGTTCCAATAATAATTAACGTAACTACCAACAGAAGTAGAGACTGAGCATTAAGCAACGCTACAAGCTATCTCTGCCTGACCTGGGCTACCCATTTACAAATGATTATCTCCACTATTACCTCTTCAGGAATCAATATAATGAAGACTCTCCGTATGTTTGTGGCTCCGAAACGCAATGAATTCAAACTTAATTGGAGCATTCTGTGCGTTATCTATCGTACGAGGAAAATCATCCACAACTAACAGGATTCAAACAAAACTGAAATGTGAGCTCAAAACTTACGAGGAACTTTCATACAGCATTCCTTGGTAAATGTTGAGGATTATCCGGGAATCGATTATCCACTTTTCGAATCCTAAACATAGTAAATTAGATCGAAATAAACAAGTTTTCATCTATGCACTTTCCGTCGTAAATGATTGTTTTACGAATTAAAGCGGTAGGTTTAGTTTCGTCTTTGGTACGATGACGAATTCGCTCAAATAAACAGCTACTCATTGATTTTCGAATTTTTGTTGCTTGAATCATGGTAATAACATCGAAATCAACTACTTTTCTTCTATACACTTTTTTCGTCAAATAAGTATTTTACGAGTTAGCGCGGTAGGTTTAGTTTCGTCTTTGATAACGAGAAAACGAGAAGCGAGACTCCATTGCAGCGTTGCCATTCGCCGGGCCAAATGAATTACTTCCCGCTTCAAACACTTGAGTTGCGGTAACTAATTCACCGCTATAACTCGTGAAATACTTATTTACGACGGAAAGTTCATAGAAGAAAACTTGCTTATTTCGATCTAATTAACTATGTTTCGGCACCGAAAAATTAAATATCGATTCCCGGATAATCCTCAACATTTACCCATTCCTTTACTGTGCTGGAATAATATTTAGCTGAAGAGTTAGGGAGGCTCGAATGAAGTAGTACGAAGAAGCAAAGCTTCAATTCCGCATCATGGAAGAAATTGCTCTCGAGTTTCGAGCTTGACGATTGGCTAAAATTTCTCGAGTTAACAAAATGTAAATTTATGAACTTATGAGATAAATTACATTCTTCTCAGCACTTTAGATTATTTTCCGAACCTCGACCCGAAAGGAAAATTTCATCTAATATTTTCTACGTCTCCTAAGCATGTATGAATTTAACACAAGCTGGGAATTTATTTAAACTATTTCTCCTTAAGAAATTTATTATCCTTGCGTTTCTTTTAACACGAGCGGATAACAAAGCCACGCCGCTAGCAAGGTCTCACTTTTTAGAAATGATGCATTTTCTCATTAACCAAACCAATAGGCAATTTTAACTGTACAGCCAATTTTTAACTTCATTTCTTTATGTATGTAGGAGTCATTAGATAAAATAAAATCAATACTTGCTTGTAATAGGCATGGCTTCATGGAGAATTCACTGAAACTCGCGGGGGACTAAAGACTACTTATTTACTTACCTACCTTTTAACCTGCTTATGGCTTCTGAACAGCCAAATCGATCACCGTTTAATTAGAAGGCGTGAAACTTCAACTGATACATCTGCCATTTGGAGATAGACATAATTGGAATATCTACGTTCAGTTTCACGAGCTTACGAACACCACGCTCAGAGAAACACATTTCGCGGCCAAGTTTGAGCCACTCACAGCCACCATTAATTTCGACAGCTGCGTGTTCATCACTCACACCACCCAACTGAGATGACGAATGCTCTTCCCGTCCAGACTTCGCAGATTGCAAACAACGGAATGGCATCGCAGCTTTCAGCTCTGAAGATTTGTGACAAGACGTGAACACGCTGCTCTGTTACGGGTGTGTGCCGTGACGAAATGTAAGCGCTGTGTCTGATTGCGAAGATTTGTGATAGTGACATGTTAACCCGATGTCTGATTGCGAAGATTTGCAGCTGGGAAGTATGAATCTGCTCTGCCAAACCGTATTTTAGCAACGACGAGATGTAAACCCATTGTCAGAGACCACGGAGATTTGTGAGTCCTAAAGTTGGACTCCAGTTCAAATAAGAGGCGTTTAACAGTTGTTGGTGACCTTCGTTTTCACCAATGAGAATCGCAACGTAAATTTATGACAGAAACTTATAACTTGCATTCATCCCTGAATATTAATTAAGATGAACGTTATTATAGAACCAACCTCTAGTTTCACCAGTCTATGAACACGACAGAAGCAGAAGCCCAATTACAGGTCAAATTTGAGCGTTTGTGAGCCAAAAATATTATCTGAGCCTTCACATTATTATTTTAAAACCCGTGATTGAAAACATCAGCTAGAAAAAAATTACGTAACATAAAGAAGTCAACCTAGAAAACTTACACTACCAGTTACACCATTAGGGCGACGTACAGGGTCTGAAATGCGGCCTCGCGTCAAGGAGCCGAGGTCTCGGGAACTTGCTGCGAAACGAGCGCTGTGAGTTGCACCAGAATAACCTCGAACTATTTCAATTAAAGCATGTATTTCTGTGAGGGTTTTCACATTTTGAGGAAACTTTTTATATGGCTTTACAAACCGACGCCCAACACTTCTTGCTTTGGTGAATTTTACTTCACAAACTTGAAAAGTAGGTAATTAAGCTAAATTCTTTGCTGTGAAGGGACACCTAATCGTCTTACAAAAAAACCTTAACTATAAGTGAGAGCTAATATGAGTTAGGAATTACATTTAAAGAATCCTATCTCGCTTAATTTTCTCACAGCATGATTGGTTCGATAGTCATTCTCATTGCCACGACACATTTCGGCCGGACGCTCTCTACGGTGGAATGAGAACCAGGTGTCGAAAAGGGGATTAGAACCCCTCGATAGAGAAGCAAGATTAGATGGAGAAGGATAGAAAAAAGATATTCAGAATGATGACACTATGAGACAGAATGAAAGTCCTACGCTACATAAGTTTGATAAACACAGAGGCAATAATGACGCAGAAAAAGATTACATTATTTTAATTTAAAGTAAGAGCGTAGTTGTTCATGGTGGTATATTTGTGCACGAGAATACAACTCACGAGAATTTGGCTACGATAAATTTATTTACAATTTTAAAATCATCCATAACTCACCTGATTATTTCCGTCGCACTGAAGCAAACTAATCAATGTACAAACAATTCGTTAAGACAAAATCTCTCTCTCTCTTTCTCTCTCTATAATATTTTACTTTTTAGAACTTGCAGTAAATAATTTCAGTTTATAATTCGTGCTTCACGAGACAATTATGAATATATTCATATTAAAGAAGAATAAACGATAAAATGCAATTGCAACCATCATTTAATTTTAGATGTTTATGAAAAAGTAGTTAATTAATTGTTTACATAGTTTATGATAAATTAATCTTTTCACGAAATTTCATAGAATGTAAATTTTAATGAATGAAATATCGGAGAAGTCCATGACGGCCTACAGTTAAAGTCTCACAGTATAGACGTTTCTGAGCGGTGGTATCCACTCATAGAAAAATGGCGTTTTGAATGCCGGTTACAGGCTCAGCTAAGCCCCTTGTTTTCATCTCATATATAAATAAAATATATGATTGTGTTGCATGGAATATGTCTAATGAAGCTTACCGTTTTGAATGCCGGTTACAGGCTCAGCTAAGCCCCTTGTTTTCATCTCATATATAAATAAAATATATGATTGTGTTGCATGGAATATGTCTAATGAAGCTTACCGTTTTGAATGCCGGGTACAGGCTCAGCTAAGCCCCTTATTTCCACCTTATCTTTAAACGAAAAATACAATTATATTGCATGGAATATGTCGAATAAAGCTTACACTCAAATTAAACAAAGAAAACCACACTTTAATAGGTAGACCAGGGACTACACATATAACGAAATTAGAGCCGTGCTTCCCGAGCGAATTACACTTCGGAAAAACCCTCTTTGTTGTCATCACAACCCTTCTAAAGACTGTGATGTCCTCTTTCGAAATTAGCATCGATATGTTGCACTTCTTTTTTGCTAAATTTGTTCCCTAATGTGTTCCCTGGAGTTCACTACCGAGTCGCGGTTCTTTCCTCATTCTGATCTCCGTGACTACCTGATGCCAGTGCCAGCTTAATAATGATAGTTGTGAGAACGGTTATAAGAGAACAAAAATGCTGACGTTGAAGGGTTCACTAACTGTGAGACCCACGTTCTGGATTCTTCTCGAAAAATCGATCCCAGCGCCAAAGACGTAGATCACTTTTGTTTGAAATATTCCTTTAACATGTAGAAGCACTTCTGTTATCTAAAATTCCTTAAATTTCAAATGGAATGGTATTTTTCGTGTATGAAAGCCCTCATTAGCTCAAAAATTTTGTCCTTGGCAGCCATAGGAAAGGTTTCCTCTTTGCTTGACCCACAGACTACCCCAGCCTCTCTTTCCCCTCGGGACGGGTTTTTCTTTCCCTTTTTCTCCCTTCCCAGCTCAGAAATACTCCAAGTGCAATTGCAACTCAGAAATACTCATTATATTCGACCATAGCCGCAGATTTTCTGATGTAATGGTATGGTGATTTATTGAGATTAAAGGTTTTCTGAATAATTATTCAACTCTTTCCTGATGCCTAGCAAGAACATCGTAATTTCCTTATTATTCATAATTGAAATCAATCACTGAATCATTTTTGTTACCGATTTGTCAGTATGAAAAGCAGTTTTTGAATTATTCTACAGAAATGAAGTATTGTCCTACTTCTACTGTCTATTGCTCCTTTGATGAATTTTTCATCACGTCATTTACATATTTTTTGAATAAGATGCGACGTTCTATTCCTGGTCAGTTTTACAACGTTTCATGCATTTTCTTATTAAAAGAAATCATCAATACTAGTGCACTTAAAGCAAAGTCAGCCCGCCATAAAATACTCCGCCGAAATTATTGTTTCGTGTATTCTATCAGCTGTTTTGTTATAAAAAAATTTCTAAATCACTAGGTTATTCACACATCGAAAATATCTGTCGCTTTTTCGTCTGAATATTCAAAGAGAAATTGTTATTAAAACCCCAAAATTCGTCAGCCAACATTGAGATCAGACATTCCGAGCTCACAACAAATTATTCACAGCTTGATGTGCTCGAACAATCATCATTCACCATTATTCTCTCACATTCATAACTTCCAAAAAATTATTTTGACTCTGAAGGACGCCCGTAGTACACTTACGCCATTATTCTTCCCCGTTCTTAGCTTCTAATAAATTATTTTGACTCTGAGGAACTCTCATGATCTACTTACACCATTATTGTTCTACCTTCTTAACTTCCAGCAAATTATCTCAGCTGCGAGACGCTGCACAGCTCATTATATATCATTATTCTCCTTCATAACTTAAATCAAATTATCTTAACACCTAATTGTAGCAAAGATCTTCTTACATTATTTTCTTACCTTCATAACTTCCAACAAATTATCTCCACTGTGAGTGCTTCAAAGATTATCTCACGCCATTACCCTCGCTGCTCGATAGCTTCGTTGCATCCTCTGGTACAGAATTGTGCAGTAGGAACTCGAGAGCGGAAAATGAGAGAACGGTTTAGGCAGAATTTAAGGCCGTCGCAAATTACTCTAGGGTGAAATATGCCAAGTTTCAAGGCTTACTTTTAGAAGGGAAGACTGAGTCAACACTGAGTCGTTCAAGGTGCATTTGCAGCCTAGATAAAAAACTTTCGAGGGAACGAGCTCCTCAGAGAGGCAATAAAGAAGAAGATCTCTCAAAGCTGATTGGAAATTTCAAGGAATAGACTTTGCTGACATTGAATCAGAGAGTTTGGGAAATGAAACGTGAAAAAACGTTTATTTTGACGCGTGGACGTCAGGGGGAGAAGTGAAGATCGAAATTTCGACACTTTTCAGCAGATACGACTATAAATTTTGGAGCCCTCAAGTTTCATGGTCTGTTTTAGTCAAATTCATTCGCTGGCGAGAGAGGGTAAGGAGAGAAATTAGATTGCTAAATATATTTCAACATTATTAGCTGGGGTTCAAATGTATGACTAATGAGTGGAAGCTTATGAACCGTCAATGCAATTCAGATAACTTCTAATCTCACGCTGTACTAGACTCCTAATATATTGTGGCAGGAGTGAGATAGTACAACCAGCCAGCTCGTACTGCCCCCATCGAAAGGAATTGCTTTTTTGTTCTCTGCAGAAAATCGACAAAAATTTTAGTTTTATGTGGCATGCGTGAAACATGCGAATCTTCCTCAGCATCGCCACCTTGTACATTTTCTTACTGTTGTCTAGGCAGGAAGCGCGGAGGCATAATACTGTATTTCCACCTATCGGTGGCATAAAATGGAATAAATAACTCGATTAATTCTTCGTTATGGAAATTTTTAGATGCTTAAAAATATTCATATCAAAAGGAATATTACTTAAGGGAACAATTTTAAGCTACAGGTTCAACTCGCGAAAACGTTAACGCTATTCCTAGAATTTAGTGTCTCGTATGCAAGCGTATAACAAGAGCACACCAAAGTTTACCTGGTTCACAACTACGACTTTAGGTTTGCAGGTTTACATGAAGACTGATTCATTTGCTTTTTATTGAGAAAATCCAATTGTAGTCTCTTGTCTCTTAAGGCGGGAGTTTCTCATCAATTTTAGAGTCATTCGTTCTAGAAAAGGCGAAAGGTTTTCAAAAGAGTATAAAATTTTCATGGATTTGATTACATTTAGCCAACACATAAAGCTTTGCTTAAAGAACTTTGATATATAAGTATGTGGAAAAATGAATGCTGCTGTGAAGCGTTCATCGCATAGTCATCTTGACCGAGAGTAAGGATCTTCATCCAGAGATGAAACATAAAGTTTCATGATATCATGGACCTCTTCCGGGTATGAACTTAAACAAAAAATTTTGGTATATTTTTCATTATGTGCAAACATAGGAAAAAGAAACCGTGTAAAAGATTACGACGGCATCGTGCGTTCAAAATTTCAAAGAGAAGGTAGTTGATATCTTATTGTAAAATCTTATTGTAAAATCTATGAAAAGCAACCTGTCTGCTCAGCAAATCAAAATTAAATTTTCTTTGCTTCTTTGGGTATTAGAGGCAATCATATGGACGATTCTCTTTTTGTGTGTCACATGCTCCTAATTTACATCTAAATTACTGGTTTTAAGTATCTACAATTAAGTGCGCATGAAATAATCAAGAGTAACACAACAACTCCAGGTCCAGTTCAGACACAGAAAAGCAGCGCATCACTTACTTTAAACAAGAGTTCCAACACCCCGGCAATGTCTCCACCAACAATACAAAACAATTAAGTAATTTTTCCAGCGTTTAAACTTGATGAATGCTTTTCTGAAGCAAAAAAATACCGCGTCTAGATACTCAAGATAATTTAGCAAAGGACGCGATTTCGCCATTTCTGCTGCTGAATTTACATGATACCCTGTAGCAAGCTTGAATCACTTGTTGTAACACTATAGATGATATCAAGATTAACAATAGAGCAGCGTTTTAAGTATATGAGCGGAGTAGCGTCCTAAAGTTGCATTATGGCGCGCTCTCAAGTGCTCCGCTGCCGTATAGCCTCATACCCTCTCGGTGAGGCTGCAACTTTTGGCCGTAAGATCTGAGCAGAGTGATGATCGAGCTCAGAATGCGCCGTTTGTTTCAGAAAGCGAGGAGCAAACGAGTGTCGAGTTATCGTAACGAGTGCAGCCAAACGACCGCCTGCAAAAGAAGGCTTAGCAGCCCACGCTGGCTGCTTCATGCGCCAGCCAGACACATCTTTGTGTGTGAGAAACAGGTGGAGAAGACAGATGTTCCTGAAGCGACGATGTGCGTGGTATTTCTATTCTGGTTGGGACTTTGATCTATCGAGAGCTATTTTTTGAAACTTGATTCCAACAGACACGAAAATCTGCCGCATGCGGGCAAATGAACGAGAAAAAAGGATCTTTTATATTAATTTTGCTAAACGGAACTGTTTCTTGTGAATATCTTATTTAAACTAGTTCGCCATCGCCGCTTAAAATAACAGCTTTATTTTAAACTTATAACTGCATTATACATTGCTTAATTTCTGGGTAATCTAAGTTTAATTATGAAATAGCGGATCAGGGTCGGTAAAGATTTAAAGTCGCTGTGAACATAAATTTAGTAGAATTAAGTTGACTGCAGGATGTTTGGTTCTATTATTACTTACAGGTATACAAGTGCTTCTAGAATTATTCAGTTCTACATGGTCAAGTTTTCTGTTCACTGAACTAGTCATTTTCAAAGCAAAAGAAAAGAAAAAATTATTACAGTAATTTGCCAGATATATATGATACGTATGAGCATAAACTGATTTAAATTTCCCGCCAAACATGCTCACGCAACGAACCGCGTTAGGTACGTGGAGTGAGTTGAATTAATTACTTTGAAAATGGAAACATGAAAGGAAGGACGGATTTACAAATTTAGGAAGGCTCAATGACGATATTTTACACAAGAGCAGAGTAACAATTTCGGATATCTCGGGCTCTGTTTACTGCATGAGATGACTAGGCTTCAATAAATTTATATAGATAAGCGCGTTGCTCTTGATCCAGTATTTAGATACCCTCGATGTCAATTATGGTTTCCTGTGCGTGAAAGTAGATTTTTTGCTAATTCTTCCTGTTGGCTGAAGACTTTCTAAGCTCATTTTTTCTGTAAAAGACTTACCAGTTTGTCTCATCAATGTGAACTATTTTACGTTTTGGAAATAAGGTTTCGAAAATGATGATTTTCATGAGTTGAATGAAATGAAGAAAGTTAAATGAAGCATTTCATACCCCGACTGCCAAGCAATTTACATAGGTTAAGTAAGCACATTCCAATAAAATTAAGCGAACGTAGAAAGCCTCCAGTCTACGTAAAGAAGTTAACAGTATGTATCTACTACGCATGGCTGGTGTATCTATACTCAAGCAATTGGTCACATAACGGGTATCGAGAATATATAGATAGATCCTGGCTCAAGAACAACGCGCTTGTGACGCGTGCAACATTACGCGCGTTAGTTAGTCATCTCAAGCTAGCAACAAAACCCGAGATATTCCAAATTGTCGCTCTGCTATTCTGTGAAATGTCCTTCGTTGATCCTAAATTTGTATATCCTTACTCATTTATTCCTACAACGTTAGCGATACTGCTACAACATCAACTACGTATCATGGTGCTTTGCTATTTGAGCATTTGTGTTGAAAAAACAGAAAAACTTACTCTAATGTTTTTCCTCAACACTTTTAATTTTTAGCTTTTCAATTGTTAGCTTTTAAATTTTTGCCTTGAAAATGGTTTTATTTCCCTGAGCAGAAAGCCCTGCCAACTATGAATCAAAAAATTCAGAAAGGAATCAGTTTTTAAGTTGACGAGCAATTTTACAGAAAGTTTGGTGACATATAGGTTGCTTTATTTCATAAAACTCAAACTAAAATTCTTTTCTGACAACTTATTTTAAATAAGAGTTCAAATGAGAGTCTTAATTTTTTCGACTCTTCTGTTTTCCTGCAAAAATAACTCCAAATTAAAATCAATCAAATTAAATCAATAAGAGCATAAAACAATAAATTGATTGTCATTATGTAGCGTTCAGGTATCCAGTTTACAATGTTCGACTGAGAACGGAGAGACCAACGCCACAGACCATATACTTATGTAAATGTTCTGTAACCAACGTCACGGTAGAAGAAACAAGATAGGGTCGAATCAGTCATTTTTTTGTCGACCGTGTGGCAATGCTGACGTCATGCCAACGAACTAATAGCAGCGCTCATATTGCATCTGAAATCACTGCTAGCTCCAAATCTGGCACCACTATTGGCCCCACAACATGCAATGGTGACGTCATAAAGTTTGTTTGAAATAAAGCCAATAGAACACTGGCTAGCCGAACAAGAGGAGGTGTATTTTCCCCATAGAAATGACTCAACCTTGTTTCCTCTACCGTGACCGACACCAAGCTAACAGTACACTACGGATTGGAAAAGAGACAGCAGCAATCCATGTGAAGTAGATTCCTGGAAATGTAAAAACACTCTAAGCCACTACCACATCTAACCATTTAGGTATATTCAACTTTAGCATGCAGCTAATAGTGCGGAGAGACACTGTTTTTAACTCCACGTCGCCCAATGGACTTTAAATTCTAACAACGTCTTTTCAGCACTCGTCGCCATGGCTTCATTAGTGCATAAGCCACACTCATGTTTGGCCAGTGCATTAAATACTCGAGGTTTGCTTCATACTTGAAGAAGCTACGAGAAGTAACAGCACACCACACGAACTCACATTTCGCTTCTTGATTTAACTTTTTCCTCTAGAACTGTGACTCTTGGGGGTTAGTTTAATGGATGTGTGGAACCTGAAGTAACTTATAACAAATGGACACTCTGGGTAATTAGTCTATAGAGGTATATAATTACAGGAGCACTACAAATAATATGAGAATTCTGAAAAGGGGTAAATCAAAGTAAAAAATTTTGGAGCCACGCTTCGTTGTTTTAGTTTATATTTTATGATGAGCGGATGGAAAGATTTACACAGCATCGATCTGTTTAAGTGTTTCAGGTATTATTATTCTTACGAACATAATTTCAAACTTTTATATCAGTTAACTTCACCAGCAAACTCAAAATATGTTAATGCTGTAAAATACATGAAGTCGTTGGCAAAAATTTACCTTAATTATTCAATGACATAGTTTACGACATTATAAAAAAAATATGTCGTCATGTACACAAATGCGGACGGCGGTATTTTTCACTGAATTTAATTAGTAGTTTCCAAATTGATGTTTTGATGAAGCCCAAAAATCTTTATTCGGCTTCTGATTCGTTTTAAACTCGAATATTGTACGTGCAAGCAGCACTCGTGCGAAGGCAACATGTCAGCGATGGTACCGAGGGTCTCTTTAAAGCAAAGCAGTTGGATTGGGTATCTGGGATGCGGAAGTAATATTTTATTAACAAGTGAGTACGTTCTATTTTTAGAAAAAAAAACATAAAAACCTGCAATGCGCGTAGCCAGTCAAAAATTCGGCACTGTGACGAGCGATGAAACATGGATCATTTACTGTTTTTGAATGAACTAAAAAGTATAAAATCAAGTGTCCTTTTGCACCCGTTTATGGATATTACAAATGAATTGGATACTCCGGATCAAACTTTTTTTTATTGTAAGGTATCTTATCACTTTCAGCATAGATTACAGGCTAGCGAGTGCTCTAACAGCTATGACAATAGGGTACAAAACGAAGAATATTAATTTTTCAATTTCATACCACTGAAATAAGAGTATTTCGTGATCTCTGGATTACTTACATCGCAGAAATATATTCAATACTGAAAAGTATAACCGCGCCGTCTAAAAATGACGGTTAAAGCTGTATCTGCTTCCCTTTCAATAGTATCAGACTTGAATCATTTATTCGAGTTAGTAGGCGTGTAATGAGAATTTCTACGTCAATTTATTTAATAACTGAAATTGTCTTGAGGGTATCTGTGAAACCGACCGCACTACCACTCTTATTTCCCCTATGTGATTAATAGTCCTTCAGAAGAAAACACCAAGTAAACACTGAAATGTGTAAGGATTGTATGGGGCAAACCAAAATTTTCATTGTTCAGTTATCCTCTCACAATCGTTCATTTCACTTTGAGACGATCAAGAAACTGTTCATCCCATTTTTATCTCCACTAGTTTTTCCTGATACTAGTTTTGTATTGCTGATTTGGGTGACGGAAAGACTACCCAAGTAAGGAAACAACCAACGATCTACTTACGTAGCGAAGAATGTCTAGTAAAAAGTCTCTCGATATTTCTGATGCGAAGTTGTATTCACGCTCAGTCACCATAGCACAGGGCCGCTGGGAGTGCGGTGGGGTGGTTCAAGATATAGGTACAGGGTGTCCACTAAAAATGTGTCCACTAAATTTTAGTATCCATGATACCATTTCATTGTATCATATTTATAAAGCTGCATTTTTAAAGATAAAGGCTGAAAATAATATTTGAGCAAAACTGTTATATGGTAGAATCGATAAAAATTAATAATAGTACTTGAAATTAGTGGATGCATCTTTCGTGGATCTTGTATATGTTAGAGCAGTAAGTCAGCCAGCTCGCCTACAACGTGTTTTGAGCAGTTGCTTTGCAAATCTACCGCTTAATAGTTTCACTATGATCCCTAATCCATCCCTTTCCACAATCAAGAATGAATAATTTGGTGATTAGAAATGACGAGCGTTACCAAAATACTTGTTTCATGTTATGTTGGTCAGCCTGGGACCGTATTTTCGAACAGTTCACGCTATCAGAGCGGTATCGCCAGCTGTTGAGGTTTGCTCGCCTATTTTTCAATTCCAAGTTCTGCTGTTTGTGGCCAAAATTTTCATCGCCGAGTTTTTTTCACAAATGAAATTGGTTCACACAGCCTCTGACAACCGTTTGCGGTTGCAAGATGCAGTGTAATCACAGAAAACGCACAAACTTTTCGAACATGTCCACGAACACTAGTACTCACGGCTGACAGATAAGTAAATAAACTTTATTGATGGCTGCGGTGTAATGATGACGCAAAATATCTAAAAATGCGGTCCCTGGTCATCATCATGAGTTATGTCAATCATTTGCTCATGTTGAACAGGCACGCGCGAGGTCAGCGCTGAGAGCAGCAGCCACAGCAAGTAAACAGTGGAGATCTGTCGTATTGTAAAGCCTGCTATTTTAGCTCGTGGACTTAGTGTGTACTCCAGCAAATTCTGCCATCGTCAGCTCACCTCTCTCCCAAACTCTTGTTACAATAGCAAAATTTCATACAAGCCTGAGAGCAGTGTGCAATTTCATTTGGTAGTGGTATACAGTTTGCGTCATTTCAATTCAAAATATCCAACAAATGCTACGATTTATTCCGCTGTTTTATTTTTCTTGTTACATGACTTTCAAAATTAAAACATATTATATTTAATGAATATTACTAATGAAGCTCGGCGGTAACGCGATCGCTTTCTGACGTGTGACAACCCCATTACTTACAGTGATTGTTGCGAATAATTCAAGCATTTCAGCGATTATTGAAAAGAAAAAAAGCGTCCACTCTTAATTAACAAATTTAGTTCATATAAAACCAGTAATTAGACAAATTCAGTTTTAGGGAAATGAAAATCTCGAGATATTTCATCGTTTCTATTCACTTTCAACTTGTAAGCATCAAATGTACAAATTAAATACGCCGTGAGGCCAAGAAAATTTGACCTTTCTCACCAATGCTCGGCTCCGAAAATAATTAATATACTCTCTCCAAAACATAAAATTAGTTACAGTTAACATTTCAGAATAAGGACTATTATGAGCTAGTAATTTTGAGTAAAGCTAGTGAGGACTACAGCGTCAACAGCAGAGACGAAAGCAATGAAAGCGACCTAGAATAATGTCCGTATCACAGCAGAGTCGAATTGTCAATTGAAGAACAAATTTTATTAAGAGCGATGCCCCAAGACAACTTCGGGCACTAAATGACTGGAAGACAATGTGTTCAGAAGAGAAAATACGACTTTTTCAGTCAGAAACCATCCATGTAGCAGTTCTGATACTTGAACTCTGCGATCTCGAGTGCTATGGCAGCAAGCTCAGAAACATCGCCTTCTCATCGGCAGCCTCACTCTTGAAACACTGAAAAATTCAGCTTAGGAAGCAGGGTCCAATGTACGCTGAGCTGGCTGCTGTCATGTTAACTTCACTACTCTTAATTTAGCACAAGGGGAATAACTGTAACGAAACAGGGATGCTCTGGCCAGTGAGGTTGGTGATCAAGCTGAAGTTTTATTTTCATTCGTGGTATCGAAATTCTCCAAATAAGGAATGATATGTTCATTAAGCGATAATTTTTTAAATTGTAAAATAAAGCTTGATACGTCCTGCTCGTGCTTAGTAGCATAACCTTCAATACTTTCGTGCCGGTCGTTCACGGCAACTGATATGAACACACGGAGTGCTATAGCAAGGCTCGGGAGGCGAGATTGTAAAGACAGAATTTCTATCAGCCGACGGTCGCTTAACTGATGTTCCCTAGCAGAAAACTATGTCGCAAAACCTTCAAGTGTTACACTCCTCACTTCATTTCACGTAATTTTCCAAGACCAACTTGTCACTTTCTCAGGCACGCCTCTTATTTCAAGTCACTCGCTAGAAAGACCTGAATGTAAAGCAATGAAGGTTTGGGGAGCCGAGCAAAGGCTGAAAACGTCGTAAATGACAGGGAAACGTGGACGAACACTTACACTCACACGGCCTTCTCTTCTTTCTCGGCTTCCAGCAGGGTATTATAATTATTACGAAAATTCCATGGGGCATTGAACAAGAATCAAAACAATAAAAAAGTATGATCGGAAAACAAATGTTAAGAAGTCGCAGTTATGCGTCATAAGCCGAGGAACTTAAAGAATAATGAACAATGATAAAATATATCAAGGGATGCATTGAGAGAAAGTGTTTTAATTTTCAAATTGACCCCAAACTTCAGATGGTGTAAAAACGATATGTAACAGAGGCAAATGACGATCAATCATAATACTGTCCGACGTGTGTCCGACGTAAATACGTCCGCTCTCACAGTCGTGCAGTTTGAAATTGTCCAAGCGAGGTTATCAAAAAAATAGTCGAGTTGGAAGAAGAAGGCCGCGTCCATGACACGGAAAGGGTGGGAGACTAGCCTATGACAGGACAGAATTCCAGCTAAGACAAGACTTCTACGATACAGTAATTCCTCGATTAACGCGCTTCAGGTTAACGTGGTACTCGGCTGTTACAGCTGAAATCGGCGACGGCAAATTCCGTCAACGCAGTCATTTATAGCAGAACTTGACGCGAAGTACATATGTCAGTCTTACTCCCGCTTGGAGAGCAACCATCTACGGTAAGTTTGAACTGTAGTGAAATTAATGGAAAAACACTTGGGGCACATGGTGATGAATGAATTCAACTTTCATTGCGTTAATCAAGGGAAAACTGTACAGCAAGAAAAATCGCGACGTATCTTTATCTGAGATGTAACGAATATAGCTAAAACAAATATACCCTTTTGTTATACAGAACAATGCCTCAAAACAACATGCAATAGCTATAATTTTCTTTAACCAGATGCAAAAAATTTTCATTGAAGACAAATGCAAATTTTTTACTTTAAAGCGGTCATTTTCAGCATCGAAAAACATAGTTACCCTTTGCAATCATCCAACATTCATTGTTTTTCACCGAATTTTTGCGCGACTATTAATTACACCAAATTTCAATCAATTTCAAGTCTTAGCCATGACTGAAGAGTTTCCCCCGTTAAATGGAAGTTCCACGAATATAATAAATGAGGAATGGCTGGTGACAACGACCTGTTTATTTAAAAGAACGAGAAGTTATTCCGTGATAACTAGACATCTCACGATAATGATTGGTTCAGCAAAGCTAACGTAGTATTCGAGCACCTCGTGGCTATTGTGGTTTGGTCATCAAATAAATTTCAACGAAGGACCTATAACAGTCAGCGCGTTCTGACCCAAGACGTAGAGTGAAGGCTACACAAATGTTGTCTGGACAGTACAAAAGTATCTTTAATCAACATTCCCATGGGTTCTCCGAACTCGAAACGGACATTTCTAATAACACATACTCTACAAAAGTATTCGCCACTTACGTGCTTATAGTTGAGCCGTCACCATGCCACTCATCTTTCAGTAGGAAAAAAAGGTGCAAAGCATGAGTGATAAAGTAAGTCATCAGCGGGGAGTAATGATTTCAACTCAGGGAAACTATCCTCATCTAACGGAAAATCTAAAACTGAAAACAAAGCAGGGAGGTGAAAGTGTGAGTACATCGACTCGGGGGATGAAAACGCACATCAAATTTTCACAGTAGGTGATGAGAGGGCAACTATTTTATACAGTCTTCAAATGAATAAACGGGAAACTATTTTATTTAAAATTTTAAATCAAATTCTGTCCCGTCTACGACTGGCACACAGAGAGAGTTATGGATAATAAGTTCAACAACGAGAAATTGGAGTATGTCACACAGTTCTCTAAATCTCTAGTAATTAATTAATCAATAATAAACTGTATCTACAAGTTTCTTATTCATAATTCTACAAACAAGAAGAATACAAAATATCCAAAAAGCAGCATATAAAACAGTGGCCAGAATTTGTTCTGGTCAACTCCTGCTCCCGAAAGATACGCTGGTTTTCATCAAGATTTTACGCGTAAACACAGTAATACAACTGAGAGGTTTTTAAAATGCTCAGAGCAACTTAATTTCATGACTGCCAAGCCGTCAATTTGCTTCCCTCAGTCGTGACACTTTTTTTGCTCAACTCAGCCGCAAGATGCAATTGAAAGCACTTCACTTGACAAAAGTCGGTGAGGCAACAACACAAGTTCATACAGCAGATTTAATGACATCTGTCTATAAGAACATGTGAACAAGAGGAACCAAAAAACAATTACTCTAAAACCTCATTCATTGAACCCACCTAAACAAAACTCAGAACATTTTGAACAAACGAAGCATTGGGTTCTGACTGCTTTCGTAGCCATTGAAGCCGTTGTTCTTAGCGACTAAATGGTTGGAAATGAAGCCCTATACGCTTCTTGTATTCCCCAGGAGAATAGCAGCTCTGAATGAGTTCCGCAGTTCATTGCTGAGATCAAAGCATTTAAGGCAGCCGTTCTGAGGAAACAAATTCGTACGGTAGAAGGCTAAGACAAAAATACAAACACAAGTAAGAGAGTTCATGGTCAGTTTTAAGTTTCATAGGCACACACGACAGAACAGTAAAGCCTATCCTACGTAGCAAGTAAAAGTGGTTTATTTGAAGTAATCCTTACTAACTGCTTATTTTCAAATGCACTTCTTACTAGACTCTCTAATCACAATAACCTTCAACAGACATAATCGAAAATTATCCGAAAACGATTAGCTAATAAATACACTGAATTCTTTCAGTCCAGATGGCAGAATGCATCGGTAGATATCTTTCAAGGGTTAAGTGACCAATATCACAACATCTACTCCGAAATCTATTCCTACGGTTATTTTGGAGAAGTTTGAAGCCAGATTCTTGATTTCCCACTTGTCATAAGTAATCTTTTCGGATGCTGAAAATGATTTTTACACTGCTGTTGAATGATATTCAATCCTCTTTTCACATGGAAAAAGACTGGTCGAATAATGTACGAGCCTCTGCATACTTACAGTTGAGGAATTTTACAAAAAATAGCGCTCCTTCCATACCACTAGAGCTTAAGTCCGCGTTGAAGTTGGTATGGAACGTGCTCGTATTGATAACAATTCGTGGAAATATTTGCAAGGTTTCAGCACGTTGAAACTGTGACTGCAACACACGTAGCCCAAAGCCTTCGATGCGAGGGAGTAATAAGTCATTATATCAAAGAGTCTATGTAAATTAGGGTATTTGTTTCCAATTCATCAGCCAGAAACAGAGTTTGCAAAGTTTTTTGTAGCTATAATACCCTCAGATTTTCAGATTCTTCACCACAATACCTAGGACACATTGAATTTGAATGTACTTCTTTGGGTGAATTACAATACAAAGAGTCTATCTAGTTGAAGCTAGACTTCAGTCGAATTAATATGTGCTAACTTTTACCACCTATTCTCTCACGGAGTTCTCAACAGCGGCAGTGATCATCTCATCAAGGAAAAAATGAAGAGAAGAAGTAAACAGGTATGGCATACCGAGAACACAATACTAAGCATTCGATTACGCGGTACACTGGCCTCAGTATAGAGAGAGCATTAAAAAATAAGAAAATAGACAAATTTCCAAACTTGGAACCTCAACTGACATCAGAATACTCAAAAATATGACCGATTCTGTGGTTGGAAGTTCGATTTATCACTGAAAATCGTTTGAAACAACATATAAACAAACAAGAGCCGAAGGTATGAAGATCCGTTTTTATTGAGATCAAAGAGACGGAATTTTCAGATAATTCACGTCAATGCAGGGGTACAGCTGACACTGTAAGTTCATCTAAGTTAACTTGGTGCTTCTTGATCAAATTCACACCGAATTCCTGACCGAATCATACCTGCATATTAGCGAAATTTTATGAGGGAAACCCCAAAATGTAAGCAGAGGTCTCGAGTCGACTTAAAAGACTTCCACCACAGCGGTACCCTTACGATGACATAAATTCTAAGGAAATCCTACCTAAGAACTTTACAAATTAATCTCTTGCGAGGAAATGCGTCTCTTTAGGAATGCAGCACGCCAGCACCAAAACAACCGCGACGATAGTTCAAGTAAACGGCAGCTGCGCTCTACTGATGTTTTATTTAGGTATTGTTGACGACGATAATTTGCAGCATTGCGTCAGCATCAGATAGATGGTGCAACCGTAACTTATTTTTGTGGCACAAACATATTCACAAAACATATTCGAATTTTGTAATTCATCAATGATAAGTGGAGTAAATTAGAATCACAAGAAGTATCGGATAACATGAGGTACCCAACAGAAGCGTTGGCCCAAATCCGAACAGGAGCGCGCAAACGTGACTGCACCGCACACCAGAACTGCTCGGGGATATTTTGAAAGACAGCCTAACTCTGAGGGCAACCCCAGCAGCTTCACGACAGCTCCACACGTACACACACAGAATTTACAGAAATATTAACGCACGAGCACCTATGAATGGAATCCCAAAAAGGCTCTTAACTCTGACAAGGAAATAATAAAGTTATTCTAGAACTGCCAACTAGAGAGAGTAATAATTATTAATTACACCTATTATTACAGATATGAGTTTTAAATATTTATGTGGGCAGTATCTCAATGTAAATATTAGACACAAATGCATAGTTAGTGGCTGCTGAGCGGCGAATGAATTCTTCAGCAGCCCAGAAGACAAAGCATGCAAAGGCTTATCTTATTTTTTCCAGAATCGAATTAACGCGTAGCAATATGTTGGTATTGCAATGCAGCATATCGGATGTAGTCATTGGAGGAGTGAGATGAGGTTCCATAACGTGTAGCACGTGAAAGTAATTCATTTTCCGTTGTGAAGTCACGAGATAAAGCCAAAGAAGCAGGTATAAATGTAAGCGCAGACCAGTGGTGATCCAGTCATAGCCCACGGCTTGAGTACACTCAACAAGTAAAAACCAACGTGAAGGAAGCAAAAACGTGATCATATGACGCTGGAAGATAAACGAAAAATTTTGAACTATAGTTATTGTTTGAACCAAGATGATGCTACGTAATAACACACAATATTCAGAGTCCTTTAATAAAGTGAGAGAGAAAATAACAACTAACAATAAAAGCGTTCGGCTTTCATGTTCCACCCAAATCACTGGCGCCTTAAGAATTTAAGGGAAATTTTTCTCGATGCATCCGTATTTAACAAAAACATGTCTGATACAGGAGAACAAATACGCAAAACATAAAAATTCCAGGGTGAGTGGAAGAAAACAAGTAGCAAGAGAATCCCCTTGGGTTTACGGGTACAACGCAAGTGCCGAAGACATTTCAAGTACAGATGTTAAATATATGGACCAAAGCTAGGAGACCATACTATGGCCACTGAAGGCAAAAGTAGCAAGCGATTCATGGATTGGACAGTGGAATTGGCTATCTGACTATATTTTCTGCCGGCATTACAGCACTTATTTATAAAAACCTAACAACACACATAACAACAGAGGCAACTGTAAAAATTTACTTTCGCTAACAGGTAGATTTACACTTATTCACTCGACAGCTGGATCTTCTCAACACTTCTTCCGAATAGAAGCTGGTCGCAAGCGTTGGCTCTGTAATTGTTCACACACATGCGAGGGAAACGACGCACAATTGTGGTCACAGCCTTTTCTCGAAAGAAGACTACGAACCGATACAATATAATATCTGCATCAGAGCCTGCAACAAGCACTGTCAGTCTACTTCCAGAAAGGACCGCGAAGGGACCAGTAGTCCTTCTTGTCAACCATGTCCTTAGCCGAGCAGGTAAATAACCAACAGGATAACGAGAAATTTTCACACAACTACTAGTACATGACCTTAAACGTGACTATCAATAAGACTTTATTACGTTTATCGACGAATGTTGAGACGTGACGGTAGTATCATCTGAGTTCTAGTAGCAGAGGATCCCAAGCAGCCAAAACGCGAGACGTGATTCCTTAGACTCAATAGTTAACACACAATCATGGCACAAAGTTATTGATAACCAAACGACTGCCATCATAGCTCTGCAGTGGTATATAACAAGAAATTTTCACAATGAATGACGGAACTGCTGGAACATGCCTCCACTGATGGTACCAGCTGCAATATTGGAGAGACGATAATGCGCGTTAATCACACCTGCAGCTACAATGACGCAAGGGAATTTAAACACCATATTCGGGTAATTGATAACACAGCAAACAGAAATCTGAAAGATCATTCCTACCGGATTTCATTCCATAACGGACTTCCCAGCAAGTGTTACGCTCTCGCGAAACCATTCAGTATGTTTCTGTTTCAGTAGTTGAAGTATGTTTCTGCTTGTGAGCCTCTGCTACAGATGCCTCCACATGCTACGCGCGCAAAACTGCTCCTAAGTTTACTTTTAACAACCATCTTCTCATATATTCACACGCAGAAGAGAAGAAATTTGTGCATACTTCTCGTAAAGCCTCCTGCTGTTGATTCTCGGGAAAAAGTGTCGCGCGGGAATGATCTCACTCCAGCACGAGCGAACAGACAAAGTTTTTTCCTAAAGAGGGAATTTTCAGCGGCACTGCAAGCCATATGCATTTTGTTGAGAGGTTTGATTTTGAAACTGGGCTGCAGTAGAAAGAGTAGGAACGATGTTCGTGGAAAAAAACGGTAGCTTCGGGCAGAAAATGGTCACACTAGCAACTACTACCTATACTGTCTCTCGTGACCGATATGCAAGTAGTCAACTCTTACAGGATCGAGCGAGCTGACCAGGTGAGTGCAGGTTTATTATTGCTATGTCTAAATTCTAATGAGTGATGGCCGTAGTAAACCTATGCAAATGTAGGAGAAAATGCGCCTTATCTAACCAAGCCGCTGCAATGCAGAGAGCACCGCGTTCATCAGTTCACAGTGATTTGAAGATTGAAGAACAACAACTAAATAGCGCGTAATTGTATGTGCGTAAAACATAGGTAAGATGCATACATAGATGTGTATTTGGCTATAAAATAAGTCACGTCCCTTTAGCAACAAGCTTTTGAAATCAGTCAATCGTTCACAAGCGCAATTAAAAATAATTCGCCAAGTCGGTTACAAATTAAATATTAATAATAAATAGCATAACAATATAACAATGGTGCACTGCGTTCTTCACTAAGTTATAATCAAGATCATGGCATCACCTCATTTATAACAGCATGCATGGAAAATAGAGCAAAAGTTACATCCGTGATGAAACAGGATAGATGCTTTTAGCGACGGCAAAACCATCACAGCCATGAACAGAAAGGCAAAATTAACCATAATGGAGCAAAAGAATGTTCATCAAAATTATGCAGGCTGCCCAGTAATTCATAGTACACTGGGCGTGATCACTACAGATTAACTTCATTTCGCCAGATACAAATGAACCAAATGGAAATAAAGGCCTTTGCCTTTACGCTTTGTGAACAAAGGCGTAGTAAGTTCCATGAGTGCGACATGAAGGCTGTCGAAGGGGAAATGCAGAACAGCATTTCGTTAGAGAGCACACGTTCATGTACGAGCTCCAAATTATGAGCGAGTCAATGAGTTCAACAAAGTTATGGACTAACATAAATCGTATGTCACAATGCTCTGTACGCTCACACTTGAAAAAAAGTTAACATAGCCAAATTTACTACATATACGGGAAAATTTTTATTTTCTTTACTTCCAATCATTTATTTTTAATTTATTCTTTTAATTAACCTGTAACTAAATCGTGAGACTATCAAATGCATCACATTTAGAAGCACAAGCAGACCATTGTGGATGAAATTTTCAAGAACGATGAAGTCACAACTTTAACAGCGTAACACGCTGACGAATGTCAAACCAAATAGTATTCACAGATGCACGGTGCAAAAAGTAAAAAGTAAAATAATATTAGATGACACATTAGCTAATATCAGCGCACGTTAAGATGAAACAAAGCAATCAGCATAAATTAAACTTACTTAGTTTTGAAAGCTACAGTGAAACCGTAGAGTAAGTACAACTCATTACAGAATACCTTAAATTAACGTATGCCTTGTGGTCCATGATGAAATGTCCAAACTGTACAGAAAATAGCAGTGCACCAAACTTGGTTCCTGAATCTATATCGGTCAGACTAACCAGACTAGAATTGTAAAACTTATACTTGCGTGTCGCACAATATCATTTCAATGCAAGCTCAAGTTGAAAACAATGTAAGGTGACCTCTAATTAAAAGTACTTGTTACAGTCAAATGGGACTACTGACTGTTATTTCGTAGATGAAATGTTTAAATCTAAAGTGTTGTAAATCAACAGAGATAAAAAACCTAATTTCAGGGGAAGTGAGATCATGCATTGTTTTCAACATATTCCAGAGAAATATAGGCCATAGCAATAATGGGCGTTACCAAATTTTGAAACCTCCTACAACAGGAGAAGAAAATCTAGCAAAATGATGCAGTACTTTCTAATGCCCGTTAGTCCTACATAAAAGTGCCAAATCACGTATCTCAACTGACATACTTCTTCTTCATCTCATGATATAAGATTATCAAGAATTGAGGAAAAACGTTCAAAATATTTTTTCCATATTTCATTAGGTGAATTATAAAACTCGGGTGCATGAGTTCAAGAAAGTTTGCGATATCTCTGCACAACGAAGCAACTCAATTCCATACCGAAATTTTATAGATTTAAAAGTACTTGTGATTTATGTGTATCGTTAGTCAATCACGCATGTTAAAATAAATCAACACTAAAAAATTTCTGGCTTCTTTCATTTGTTACCGACTTGGCTAAATAAATAATAGATAAGAAAGGAGGCCTAAAGTTCCGCTGCAAAATAGTGTTCACTCAATAGACCAAAAAATAGCCATACACATTTCTTGAATTTTGAAATGCATTTGCGACAATGCCAGCGTGGAGGCACGTGGCAACAAAGAAGAGAAGTGTTCCAAGAGGCGGCAGGAGGTCCTGTAGCAAATGATGGAGTTGTGGTGAACAGTTTTTTCCGCAACGAGAAGGGTGGATTCCGAAGACGTAGACAAAAAAAAACCTGGAAATACAAAACATATTTAGACACCTAGGAATTTTGAAGGTAACCGTACACTAGCGTAGCTCTGAGCATCTAGCTTTAGAGATATAACTCCTTTCAAGATGAAGTTCAAAGCTCGAGAACACAAACTACTGAATAATTTCCACTACAGTTTAGAGAAACATTGGGTATATTTCTCCTTTTCTAAAGGAGCTGTCAGTGTGTTTAGTAAAATCTAATCTAGCTTTTGAAATTACAAAGACCTTAATTTGTGAATGTTCCCTGCACAGAATTATACGTATAGGAACAAATAACTTTCATTTAATTTATTCTTCAATCGATCTGTTTTTCTTTTAATGCACATGGCAAATTGAACAGCAATCAAACTTTTTTAAATCATCTTCTGTTGATGTGAAGCCAGCATTGGACTCGCACAAAAGCACGTTTTATTTTTATTTTTTTAAAGTCACTTTACTCACAATACAGGCACACCAAATATACCAGATAAAAACGGAAGGTAGGAAAGATTTCAGATCATTTCACAAAACAAGGCACGGCCCTTTACGACTTTGCGAATAATTGGAAGCTCGGCTCCGTTCACCGTACGTTTAAGTGAAATGAAACCAAACTGTTTACTTGACACAAATGTGTCCTTAGAGAGGCGCGAGATTATTGCGCAAATTTATCGAGCTCCAAGTTACCACGGTGATTCAAAAATTCCTCATTGTGACAGAACATTGAAGGACATATTATAATAACGTAAAAGTCTTCAAATGTACGAGTATAATTGACTTGTCATGGTAGACTATATTGAGTTCTGTAAATACACGTCATGAATTTAATTTTCACACATGAAAACAGGGCACATCGCTAAGCGCTAATTCTATAGCCTTTATATTTCACAACACAACTTAGATACTTCGTCAGCCTTGTATGCATTGTCCTAAAGTTAGATAATGACGACAGATGAAACTGCACGTGATGCCAAGCTTTACTGAACGCCACGTTGAGCAAGAAAAACGTAGATCTTCCTAATTACTTTATTTCGCTCTTCACCGAGGCAAAGTATTCAGCGTAGTAATTTTAATGTTTTAGAACCCGCAATTTTGGCTTCGTAAAATTGTGAGCACATTGGGGCGAGTGAACACAGATTCTCCAATTAGGACGACACGCAGTATGCGCAGCGGAACTATTAATTACAGACCAAGAAATAAATTACTATACTATTTTCGCTTGTAAAGTTCAAATGTTTAAAGAGTTTAATCAAAAGATAAAAAACGTTAAAAACCCGTTGGTATTGCTGTTATTAGATTTAACAACCAAATGTACTGAGAATGATAAATAGTAGCAGAAAATGTAATCAATTTGAAACTCATTGCGGAGTAATCTAATTTTTTCCTTAAAGGAAAGTATGCTCAGAACCGTTTCAATATAATTGAAATAAATTTTGAAGCCTTGATCATTAGTTTTAAATGATAAGAACTAATGAAATTTGAATGAAACACATATAATAACCCATCAAATAGTGCAAGGTACTTCTACATGAGAAATTTTTTTTATTTCATTCCAGCGTAATATAATATCCATACCACTATACCAATCATACTATGCGTGACTATTAAACGTGTCAACAGCTCCAACACTTCAGCGGGTCAATAGTTCGTGGGCCGTTTACACTAGGGGACATTTTGGCCGTGAGGCGCGACACGTGTATACGAGGCTCACCACTGAGGCTCGTATTTGTATGTGTGTATACGAAGTTCCCTATTCGCTCTGATCGAATTCGTAATGCGCGACACTCAAGAGCCTCGTAACTACCGAGGCGAATAGGGAACTTCGTATAAACACGCACAAATATGAGACTCAATGGTGAGCCTCGTTTACACGTGTCGCGCCTCACGGCCGAAATGTCCCCTAGTGTAAACGGCCCTTGAGTTGTCACACTACACGAGGCGTACAAAAGTGTAGTGTGAATGATGGATGTGTGGGCATAGCTCTCGCAACGACACACACACTCAGTACAAAATAAACTTGTGACTGCCCTTTGGTTTGTTCAAGTTTTGAGAACTACAGGAAAGCAACGTGACTCGGATATCCACTACTCTCAAGAAAGAAACTGGTCTACCTGTCCAGTTGTGTCTGCACAACTGCCCGGTTGATGCAAGTTTACTTCACGTTAGAGGTTGAGTTAGAAATGAGTGAAAGTTTAAGCAGTGTTTGTCATTCCCATATGCAATGCCGAATCCGTCTTAGGATCTACTTTCAAGAATTTATACTTCAACAAGGAAAATTGCTCTAAGCTCTTTTTTTTGTTAGCTGGATATAAAAATTTGGTAATTATGTACAAAAGGTTTTAAATTAACCACTCTGGAAGAGATTTAACGAGCTAACGTCAGGTCTCAGCCAATAAGAAACTCCAAGTGATCCAGTTCTGACGTCAGCGCCATGCAACACTAACTTGCTCTGCGAGCATCTCATGGTAAAGTTCAAATTCAAATTCGATCCGATAAGGTGCTAAGGGAAGAAAAGCATTTCAAAGCATGTATGGAAGTTTTCAGGTCTTGTCATGCATAACGGAAAGGAGAAAATGTGAAGCTACGGCACTTGCATTCAGGTGCTCTTATACTAAAGAGAGACTAAAGCGTACACTGCCCAACCTTGAAAAATCGATGAAGAAACGTTTCCAATGCAAAAATTCAAAATAAGTTTCAAAAAATTGTACAAACCTTGCAGCTCCTTAGCAACGATCGACCAGCAAAACTAGAACTTGATAATTAGAAAACAGAAATTTGAAAAACCGAAAACTGTAAAACCTGTACAGCATTTACTTTATTATTTTGAAAGAAATATCGAATAGTTGTTGAGTACCTTTCAAAAATAAGGAAGATAAGTTTTCAAATTGATTTTGCAACTGTACATACTTGTACACCAGTACTGAATGAGTTAAATTTAAGTAAAGCGCAAACATAGTTGTTTTTATTAGTTCACAATGCTATGAGAATAAACTACTTTACTTGCTCTTATAATGTATATAGACGTTCATGGTCCGTTCAACAGTGAACTATGTTTGTCAAATATGAAATGTAAGAACAGAAAAAAATCTTATCTTAGTTAAGAAATCTAGTCTTCTACTATAGCACTTTTAGGATTAAGTGATTGAAGTTCATTCGCGTAAATATTTACTCGAAATACAAAACACAGCATGACTTCCTTCCATAAAACATAAATGCCTGCATCTTGACTCGTAAACAAGGGAGCTGCAACTGCTAATGAAACACTATCGTCAAATATTAAAAATTATTCCCACTCATAAATGAAAAAGAAAAGCTTTGATTTGGTGCCCGAAGCTAGGACCTCAAACATTCCTCGCTATTACGTTCGCATGGGAGTTGACTTAAGAGACTCGTTGACAGCTTCTCATTTCTCCAGAGGCTCATAATATGTATCTTAGAAAGGTTGTTTATAGATGGTAATTTTAATTGTATGTAGTTAATATATTATTTTACATTAAAAAAGGTAGAGCATTAAACTTTGGAACGAACAGAAGTTTTATACAAGTACATGTCATTATTGTTCCTCTGCCATCACATCTTTTCTGCTACTATTTGTTTTAATCCATTCCCCAAGTGTGGAATATATTCTCTTAACTAATAAGAAAATGAATCTTTGCAAATTTGTTACATTAATTTTTCATTGGCAATGCATTTGATTTGAATAGATCAAATGTTCACCCAGTATTTTCTGTCTCGAAGACTGAAATTCAAGTTGAAACGACCTCAGTCTCACGCGGAGATTAATAGCGTAGAGCTCTTTATTTAATTGTGCATAAAATTTCGTAAGATGTTCTAGACTATTCGACCCGGTATTTCAAAGCGTCTTCCAAAATCGCCGTTATTGAAAGCAAGAAAAATGACAAACAACGACATTTAGTAAATTTACCTTCCTTGACAGTTAAAAATTTCTCATTCCTAGGTCATTTCATCGATAAAATATTGTGTTTCACGCCACATTTATGCGCAACTTTAGGTGTACAGTAAACTGATTTTTGGTTGCAGCATACGGTACAAACTTTAATCAAACACGATCTCTGTTTGAACGCGTAAAAAATGGGAATTTTCCCTTGCAAAAACGAATGAAACAATGAATTCAAATTTTACAGTTGGCCTCGCAAACAATTTACAACGCTTTCATTATCCACTTGTACCATGGTATAATATTACTGTGTAAAACTCACCTCAGTGATACAGCAGTTGTTTGATGAAGTCTCTTCTTTTACGTTACGTAACCAGAGAGGAAATCAATCATATCTCTTTACCTCACAGCTAAAATTTAGCATTAACCTGAATATTATACATCAGTCCCTCTTTGCTGCTCGGCTAAAACTTTATCGATGAATGCTGTGACGTTTATCACATCGTTTAAATGCAGTACATTTAGCCTGTTTCGCTCGTAGCAGCAATAATATCATCAATCACTCGTCTGATCAAAACTCAATTTCGAGTTGTCGTAACACGACTTTCTCTCAAAATTTAGTTCTAGTTTAGATAATTGTGAGAAAAAAAGCTAATTTCAAATTTGATACCTCGTATTTTCAAATGGCAGTCTGTATTGCTGAATGCTACGCTGTAAAATACTCAACTTACCCTCCTCGTACAGGTTAGCGGGCTTAGAAAGTTCGCCCCACGACACACTCAAGTCAACTCCGCTCAGTACTCCAGCTGGCCAATTTAAGCTACGCATGTTCAACATAATGCTTATGACTCACCCTAGTATAGATAGCCGGCTACTGTAGAGGCGAGTATAACACAGAGCACCGTGACACACACCAAGATCATGATCTTCTTCTGTACGGCGCCACCGTTTGGTCGAGCAGAGTTAGAGCAGATTATCGAAAGTGCATCACATGAAAATCTACACGAGGATGCGGATCCGAACCGATTTTACGTGAAACCATAGCCTTTTATTTGAAAGGTTTCCTCAAAAATGAAACTGAAGTTCATTTCCTTTTATGATGAAGAAACGAGTTTCAAAATGCGTAACTAAATTTCTTAAACTGGGAGTAAACTATTAAGCGACGGAACTTCATAACATAAGGCTGTGCATCGGTAAAATCAATTCAAGGACCATGAGTGCGCTGAAGCATTAACTTTCTTGGAGCTTCTTTTCTACAGTCAAGAAGAGAAATGATAAGAGTAATCAGTGAGAAGAAAACGTTACATCTATGACAAAATAGATATTCAAGAGTGTAAGCAGAATCACAGCCAGGCAACCAATGAGTGGGAGAGGAGAACGGAAAGGACTCGGACAAGTATCAGATCCACGACTGTATGCATATGATGTGCGAGAAGGCAAGGATGACCAATTCTAAAATTTTACAATTGCAGGGGGTTCAGTTTCGCTGAAAAGGCATGCAGGCCACTCTCTTAGCAGGTATTAACAGAGAATCTTACGGTTACCGGATATCAAGAAGATAGAACAAGACATTCACATCTACGGACAAGCAAACCATCCTTCAATAAGTGAAATAACAAAGAGAAATTTTGAGTTCTAACATTGAGGTATACAATGTTATTCGTAGCCAAGTGCGAACACAATGCATAAGGTGGAGATCAAAATGACGGCATACGGTGAGGGAAAGGCTTTCCGTGAAGATTTAAGAGTCCGTAAAATGTTGCAGAGAATAATTGGAGTACAACTAAGGCTGTGAAAGACACTGTGCGACTCAGTAGAGAATGATGGATAAAACAGAGGTCTACTACAAGGCGGTGTTCATCTGTATGTCGATACGATGCAGCCTCATGCTCTTAGTTACTAGGGTGGAGACATCCAAAAAGGTTGACACCAAGAGCACTACACGCCTGAGTGCAAGTTAAATAATCCTATAACAAGCTTCAATATCATTTTAGGACTTATCCTATCGTACTACGTCACTGAATAAATATGAAACGTCAATTCGATCCCAACAAAGAGTATAGCGCATTCTTGAGAGAACTTAACAGCGCGAGAAATGGAGCTGTCATCAGGCTCTGAAGTAATTCTTACAAGAAATGGTATATAAGATAAAACTAAAACAGTAGTCTAAAGAAAGCTTTATTGAATTAAAATTAGAAAATATTCTGGAGAAACTGTTTTACCTTATTATTATTTAGCAAAGCCTTGTAAATAAAAAATGCACGAAAGATTCGTGAACCACAGATCTCGTTTCTCGTGCTAAGTCAGTATCTATAAACCTTGAGTAGTAAGCTTGGGTAGTTTACTACAAACTTTGAGTAGTAGATTAAATACTTGTTAGGCGCAGGAACAAAGCATGGAGGGAAATTATGGACGAGTTTTAAATCCATGTAATTTTTCACTTCATGGTATTTACTTTCAGGATCAAAAAATTTGTTAAATTGATCGAATTCTTGGCGCCATTAAGCGGTAGTGAAAACATCACAAAACTTTCATTCTCCTTGAAAAAATGGTATTTCTTTATCTCTTTAAAATGTTTGCAATTCACATTTTGAAAAGCAATTTGACGATCAAATAATGCATGTGAGCAGCAACGAGGCGCCTGCTCTGAGCCTTTACATGAAATCAGCATATTTTTTCCAAAAAATCAATGAATTCATTTTAAGGTCTTCTGTTTCCTTACATTTTTTAAGCAATAAACCTCAAAAGCACTATTTCAAACATAGTTCTGAAGCAAGAGAAATAGCTCATGGAACTGTAGATGAGGAAAGAATTCAAATTTACCCAAGACATTGAGGAAATATTTCAAATTGCTGAGGTTCGAGATGCATCTCTAGCTTACACGAGAAATTCCAAATTAACACACGAGAGCATAAAAGTTTCGAATTTAGAGGCGAGCTGATAAATTTCAATGGAAAGAATGAAGAGCAAGTCTACAGAGCAGGTGGTCACACGTGGTCAGGAGAGGGAACAAGTCTCTCCCACGCAGCACGTGCAGCAGTCTCTCTAGAGAGGAAACTTTCAGTATATGATAACGTAGAACGTGTCCGCTACTCACTGCAGCGATCGTGTAGCTAGATGCTCTGCAAGTTGTTTCATTTTGCGCAGTGAACTATTGAGTGTTGGCGACTTAGATAAGATTGAGGTATTTAGCACCGGACACGGACAACACCAGGCATGTCACCGATAAACACACGATGATCATGATCTTCTTCTGCAAAGACACAATCGAGCTAACAGTTAGAACACAAATACGGCTAGCTGGCCGCACATTCACGGACAAACAGTGGACGTTGAAGACAAAGGAACACTTATACCATTAACGAATGTGTCGCCGAATGCATCAAATACGGTGAAAGGAGAAATAAAGACGTGACAATTGGAGGTTTCCCAAAGCTACAATAATGAAGTCTAGCAACAGCTCCTAGAATCTAAATGATCGGGTAAAAACTTGCAGTGACTTCAAGTCATTTAGAATTAGGTAAATACCAGATGGTGCAAGTGATTTGAACATTCACCGTGAAGAATGTAACAATTTGATGTATTCATTTAGCCATTGGTGACCCATTCGGCGACAGGAGTATAGAAATACCATCTAGAAGGAAGAGCAGCGTTAAAGGAAGAAAAAAGAGAGTGGACAAGTGTTCTGCAACGCAGTAGAAAGGGATAAGTCGGACAACCACAAAGCACTTAATTAGAAAAGGCAAAAACAAAAACTTCGAGGGAGAAACTATTTGATTGGTTAATTTTGATCTAAAGAACAGGTGCTATAAAATTTGACAGAACAGAAAAAATTGAAGCGAACAAAGGAAGTGAAAAAACAACAACATAATAGGAAATTATCGAAGCCTAAAGGAAAAGTTCGGTTTAATGGATGGGCATTTTAATGAATATGAATTTATTTCCAGCATTTTTAAAATGAGATTTGATATTAACTTTCGTTAACACTGCCGTGTTCACTCGTAGATTGTGATTTTCAGACGAACAAATTGAAGGAAGTGAGGGTTCTCCTTAGAGGGGAATATCTTTGATCGAAATAAAATAATCAAATTCATCTTGGGATAATCATATTTTTGACATGAACAGAAGACAATTAATAAATATCTTTCACTACTTCCTCACGATGAAGAGGCAAGTTTGCAATCGTCCAGTGTAGAAACTTGGTACGAGTACGGAGAATGCGGCTGGCGGCCGCAGCGCAGCAATGCATCACCAGCAACACAATTTACAAAAGTATTAGAGTTGCTCGCAAGACTAACTCCGGTCTTCAGTTGGACGCATCTACTATTCTAGCAAATCTACATGAACTTGACGATGACACAAAACTTGTACAAAATTTAATAGCTATTGTAATTTCTGGGCTTTAATGATTTTTTCAATTGATCAATGAAAATTGAAATTTGGATACGTTCAAATAAGAATACGAAGTAAAGGAATTACAACTAATGTGAAATAAAGCTGAAAACAAGGCTGGAAAACATAACTGGCGGGAAGACGAGGAAGACAGACATAGAAGATAAGGTCTGCATAGAAGCTCCAGTATCAAATTCATCAAATCAGTAAATATATATATAAGTATAACAATATAGCTATACATTTTCATAAATCACATTCATATCAAAATAAAGCATTATATCAAACCCAAAGTATCATCATTTGATAGCCACAACAAATATTTCAAAATTTAAAATATAACATCAGGATATTCTAGGGCAAATTAATTAATGAAACAGTTCCTACAAAATTCAAAGCTCAATTACATATACTAATAGCGAGTGTGTACGGCAAGGCAGCAGATAGTACAAATCAAAATGTTTGTCATGACTCCGGTTATGGTGGAAAACGATTAACGATAGAAACTATTCCGTAATGTAGGTTCATGTGAACTAAAGTAGAAGTATATGATACTCCGTAGTTATGCAAAAAAATTTCAATTTGGAATTAGTAACCTTCAATCACCGTAAGAATAAGAACTGCAAGTACTGCCCCGGTTTTAAAGTAAAGAAGATGAAGGTAAAAAGTTGAGGCGCAAAAAACGTTCTTAACCTTGCGAGAAAGCCCATAAGAACAGGCAGCTCGTAACAAATTCAAGAAAAATGCCCGAAATCACAAAACTGAGGGAATGCTTTTCATTTCAGGAGATGTGTCAATCAAAGGAAGGAACTATTAGAACATACCTAGACTCGGTCTCGCACTGCTCTCTCTCTGCAGCCTGTAGACGTGGCCTCACCTGAGCTCCAGAGCACGGCGGCAACGCGACGGTCCAAAAGTGCAATGATCACGTCAAATATAGTGAAGTCCGGCACGACATGCAGCAGTGTAGGAGACGGTCTCTCCATACAGTACCCTCGACTGAAGAGGCGCTATAACTGCTACAGGAATCCCTCAAATAAATCATTACTCGACGCTCAAATCTAGGCTTGAGTCGTTGAGTTTCTGTTTTCTTTGGTATCGAAACAAGGCAGGAATAGATGGTTTTGAACACAGAGTGCAACAAACTTTTGCATCATTTAACGTGAAACAAGCATCTTATTTAAAACGTGTTGTAGATTACTTTAACCCGGCAAGGATTCTTATCTTCCGAGGAGCGACCAAGGCTTCGATCCCTTACAACTTGTGAACTGATCTTAATATTTTAATTTTAAAACTCTCCCAGATTTGACACATAAATTTCCCACGTTTACAAGTGCTCTAAATAACAGATAATAATTAATTGCATCTAGGCAATATGAACATGAGAACTAATTTACCCAACACGCGCTCCTCCACGTTTAATCCGCGCAAAACTTTGGGTCGCTACCACGCCAAGATGAGAGTTCCAGGCTGAGGAATTCCTGTAGGCACGGGCGACCCTCAGGCCCTTGCAGCAGCCACACGACGCCCGTGACGTTATCAAAGGGGAACAAAACAAGCAATACAAGGGTCTGGTGACCTCGTAACAGACTTTGTGCGGCTAAGATGAACGATTGCTACAGGAGTTAGGTAATTTTGAGTAGCAGAATTGCTACTCAGTAAAAGCTAATAATCAATCTCGAACATAATCAATCCAGTGTTCAATTTTTGAAGGTTAAAACTGAATAAATAGCATATGTGAGGAGAGATTTTACGTATCCCAATCGGGTAGTGCGAAGATTACTCTTGTTTGAAGTTTGAAAAAAATTCAAGAACATGCATAAAATAATTCGTTCACGCAATGAGATTTATGCTTAACTCTACAGTAGCATGCTTTGTGGTCGAAGGAAGATTGCATAGAGATTACCTCAAAAGCGAAGCAACGGATACTTATTAAGAGAGCAGGCAAGTTACACATAGCCTCGCTAATCCACGAGCCTTGCATCAATTCCTAAAATGCGCCGTGCTCTCATACTGGAACTCGCACACCCGGGCCAAAAATTTCAAGGCTTGAAATTTAAATGCGCATGCTACCACAAACAGCATCACTTTTGTTGCGACAAACTCATGTCACTGAAGCGTTTCATGCTCACTCTTCTTACTGGGATCATCGGGAAGCTGTTATCGTGTGCTCGCTACTTCAGAAAATGGATAAAATTGCTAGCATCAAGCGAAGAGAGAGAAGAAGTACTAGTCAGTCATGTCATCGGTCGCTCACAGCTAACAAAACACACAAGCCACAGCATAACGTCTTGAGCACAAGCTCATAACTTGTTCACTGCTTGCCTCATTTTGGAGATAATTTGGCAATGATGCGCCAGTGATTGCGGTGAAAATTTTGCTATCGTTGATTGAGATGGAATTTGTGCCCTAGTTTTTGAAGGAGAAAGAAATTTTACCCTGGTTTATATAGGAGATGAAAATTAGGCCCTTGTTTGTACACGACAAGTGAATTTTATCCGCGTATATCAAGTCGTATGAGGTAAACATGTCCTTCCTTTCCCAACACTGGTGACACCGTTCAGACAAAAACTTAAATTTTATAAAGCAAAGGCTGTTTTGGCAAGACGAGAATTTTAAGGGAACGCTAGACAGAGTGTTGCGTCTATAACAAAAACCATATATAGTTATTATCAATTGGTCAGGAACAAAATAAACTCAATATAATAGAGTACATGGTTTTTATACAGAAGATGAGAATCAGCATTCAGGCTCTCCAGAAAAGTCAGCATTCAGGCGATAGATAGCATGAACAAATAACACAGTTGCAGAATCAAAAAATAGATACAGTTTTAACGTTAGAGTTCGGAAGTAAGTTTACAACAAAAATAGGAGCATGCATCAGCATTTCATGTTTTATTGCTGTTCATTTGAGTGTTAAACCGATGGGCTTTTATGCGCATATGAATATATGTTAGCAAATATGGCCGAGTAATATCTGAAAAACACCTCAATTTGATTTTGATTCCATTTGATGAACCAAATCAAATTAGGAGTAACAAATTTAAGCAAACTGGGAAAGCTGTACGAAAAGAATTTTTGTACTACTATACATTACCAAATTACATTAATTCGTCATTTAGATTCACAATGAAACTCTACGCCGCTACAGAATAAAAAAAAAATTTTTAAATCAAATTTTTTTACAAAATACTGCAAAATGGTTTCAGTGAAACTATTTTCAAGCACATACATTCATTTTGTGCCCCGCATGTTCAATATTGCGCCCAAAAAAAAAATTTGGAATTAAAATAAGTGTATTGAAATGCTTGTACTCTCATGTTCTCAACAAATTTGCAAAAAAATACCGAGCTAAAATATCATCAACAGAGACGGAAAAATTGCAGTTCGTTAAGTAGTGTTGCAGTTGTATTCTTATCGAACTACTTCCCTGAATTTGGTAAATTACACAAACTGCTGTAACTGGAATTTTCAACATTTACCATCATCAAAATAGAAATTTCTTACCTAATGTAGAAATTGTTTTGCCTGAGCTTCAAAAAAGTTTAATGGGTTATACTATAGGTACCAGATCAGTTTACAATACTAATAGACCTCATTAAAAGTTATATGGGAGAAATGCTTCAATGTTAAAATGAGGTACAGCAATGCACAATGGTTTCATTATTAGAATACGAGCCAAGTGCTACACCAGTGTGGTGTGATATGTCAACATTATACGGTGTTCAGCAATCTCGCAGTAGTCTGTATCATTTAGCGTACAGCCACAGTGCGATGGATTGTACAAGCGAAGCACTCGGGACTGGATCAGCGCACATGGACATTACAGTGCTCGACAGAGTATTTCAGTGGTGCAACATGCCTTAACAGTGAGTGCACGGCAGAACTGTAGTTCATACTAACACAGAGTCAATTTACAGTGCAGGGATCTTCACTTTCAATCATGGCTTTGATCTCCTCGCAACGTAAAATTTTGATATCCATTTTCCGATTGTTTCAGCTTCCGCAGGATTACTGAGAAACAATCTTTTCTCTCGGTCTTAAATTGCCTCATCGACACAGGTAGTGACGTCTTCCTGAAAATCACTCATTGTGAAAAGTGGTTCGTTCGCAAGGATGTGCTGCAAGAAACTACTGTTATTTTACGAATGCATTTAATTTTATGTTATCAAACATCTGAGGAAAAAGTGTAGTATAGAGTCTGAAAATATGCAGTTTTTCCTGTGAAATCATTGCAGAAGAACCACTTTGATGTGAGTAGATCTACCCGAATCGTGATTTTCATTCTTCTAGCATGCAACATGCGCCAGCCATGCAAGCACTAATCTATTAAATATATTTATAAAGATAAGTTTCTCGTCAACATAGAGCATCCGTCTTTGCCTAGTAGTAAAAGTATGTCTACTTGTTTAAAAGAACCATTATCAGCATCGTCAACAGTCGTGTAGTAAAGGCAAAAGAATCAGTCAGCGAGATTTCGGCAGTAAGAAGACTGGTTTGTGTAAATTAAGTTAAGCAGTCGCTGCGAGCCAGAAATAAAACATTATTGCTTAGCTGGAGTCAGCGAATTATATGCGTCCGTTAAATAAAGTATGAGATAATTCTAACGCAAACATTAAAAAAAACTAATTACGTTGAACCTGAGTTCGCAACGTCAAACTTTCTGGTGAATTAAGAAAGTAAAACTAACGTATGGAATGGTGAAGGTTTAGTCTCTTTTAAAAAGTAAGCCAAGTCACACCGAAAATCAATTTTGAAGAAGATTGTCCTATATATAAAAGTTCTCAAAAAGGATTGGTAAACCAATTAAACAATTTGCAGTGATTTTTATTACTGCTCGCCGATAAATCACAGTATAACCACATTTCTACACGATATTAACAAATTCATACATCTTTGAATCACTATATTCAACATAACGTAAATAAATAATACATATTACAACATGCCTGACTCAAGGACCTTATGCATAGCGCACAAATGTACATATATTCGGACAAAATAACAACACTTCCAAAAAACTTGCCTGAAAACCGAAAAAAATGTTCGTGGCCACAATAAATATTTCGTTAAATTAAAACTCTATTCGAAGATTTCTCCAAAAATTTTGGACCAATTGTCAGTTCAATCGAAGCTATCAAATTACTTGACTTTCCCAAATTTATCGGAGTGATAACAAGCTACTAATGTTGTTTCAAATTGATAGACCATTTGTTTTCGAACCATATTTAGAATACCTGCAATAGTTCAAGGAGTAAAAAACTAAAGACTCGAGAAATCTGACCCAAATAGGAGATTACTAAACAACGGGTTCGGAAACAAACACCAGTCCTCGAAATTAATTCATTTGGAAGAGGTGGAACATGATTATTAGAACTACCTCGTTACAATAATATTTTCTTACATGACATACCAATTCTATGAAAAACCTGAACTTGCATCAGTATCCCAAAAAAAACATTTTTAAATTGTTAAACTTATTTCCGGACAGAATACGTTCGCTTGATTTTCATGAGTGTGTGTGTCGGCCCACCTGGTCCAGTGAAGTTCTCGTGACAGACTCGCGCGACTACAACCTAACGTCACAGGGTGTGCTCGAACTAAAGAAACCTTGGCAAAGCGAATTCATTACACACCCACCACATTGCAGCTGGAAACACAGCGGTATTTACATTGAAAGTGGCATATTCATCAGTTTGTACCCGAATTCATACTAGAGTTTTCTGTAATCAACGGAACCGTGAAAATTATCAGATAATTTTATTACCTCAAAAACGAATTGGACGTCAATTTTAATTATGTCTAATTCACAGAACATTTTATACCCGGCGAAAGAATTTGAAATAATTTCTCGTAACCCTCAAATACATGAAGAATGCATCAGGGACAGGTAAACTTTTTAACCGATTTTCAAACTCAGAGAAATGTTTCCTCAAATTACTAGTGAGTGAGATTACATTCATTAGGAATGTAATATATTTCTCTGAAAACCGAAATAGGCCGGAGCAAATAAACCACCCATTAGTGGGCGTAGGTGTCAAACCCATAATCGTTCACTCACGCCATGCAGAAACACGATAACTGATATCCACAGTTAATATTCGCTTGACGCTATGTAGAAGAATAATACCGCTATTTTTGACTGGAGAGTTTCAAGGAAACTCTCACCTCCACTATGTTGGCAACAAAGTAACACATCACACGTACCACATTCAAGTTCTATCCAGCACTACAAGAAGCGCTTAACTGCCGCGAAAGCGGGCATCACACTGCCCAACATGAAATTGCGAAATTGCATAAAATTTCATCGATTATTTGATGGCGGCAGAGAATGGTTTTAAAAAATGTCAGCTCACTGACAAGCTTACCAACAATGAAAACTTCGAATATATTCAGAATAAATCTTGCTCTTATATGAAAAAGACATTTATTTTGGTTGTGTAAAGGCTGAAGACAAAATATTAGGCCGAAATAAACTCAAGTGTTCGTAAGCTAAACATATGCGATACTAGGAAGAAGCTGATATTTGGCCACGGCGCTAACGATTCAATTCAACTCGAACCACTAAGACCTTACGTACAAAGATATGTACTTGGGAAGCATCGTGAATATTAATATAAGATCTGCATAACTTACAAGATATTAGTACGGCCGACTTTGGCCACAAGTTTCTTTGTGCTGACAACACCATCTCGCACCTAGAAAACGGAAATGAATTACGATACATTATCTCTACCTTGTTAAAATAGGTAAATGTTAGCTCCGACTGCTCATCACCATTGCTGAACTACAGTTCTAGAACGTCTCAAAGATGTTCAGACTTGAGGCAAGCCTCGTCACGTTCGCCGTCATATTATGGAGAGGCTAACATGAAGGGTACCTCGCTCGTTAAACGAGAATACAATTATTTATGAGCGACAATACTCAACAGGAGTAAAAATTTTCAGCTCCAGGGCTGAACTTTGTCCTTACGTTTTAAGTTAGTTTAAAGTTTTTTTGAGGGAAATTCAGGGTAGGAGGAATATTTGACGTGGGAGCTACTAGCTACGCAGGGAGGGAACAGTTATGCTTAGTTAAATGTATATTTATTGATAGAATACCTAGTGTACGACTATGCCGCTTATAAAGAGTCGCAGGCTTTTATTATTGCTAGGTATGTTGATACTGGCATCAAGCACTTCACTATTGCTGCGAGTTCGAATCTCGCCTGTACACAGGAGGTTGGACTAGGGAAGTGTGTAGTAACCTGCAAACGCGAACTTTCACTTTTTACTTAACAACATCGGACTTGGTTTCAGTTCATGAGCACCCACCAGAAAGGCCGAGAAAGTGTAATTTAAAGCTGATAAGAAATATACAACAGCACTACAAAATATCAACGTAATAGTTAATCATTGGATCCAATAATTCCAGGTTGAGTAGAGTAATATAAAAATGATTTTAAAGAGAAAAGCTAACAACAATGTAAACGATGCAACATTAAGAGAGCTCACCTGTAAAAAAGGAGACCCATTTCACGGTTAAACTACAAATTTACCATGTCATCAGAAATTTAAGATTAGCTTTAAAAACTATGTCTGAGTAAAGGCCAAAGTATATTATTTCGACGCAATATGCGATGACCTATTCCAGTCCGAATTAAATTACCATTTTTACATCTTACACAACTTCAGTAACTCCACTAAGACGCGTACTAAATGACTTGTACCAGTGTCTACAATGAAGGATTTAGCCCCTGGCGAAAACCTTGCACAATATTTCTGTATCCGATAGGCTTTTTGATTTAAAGGAGTAGTAATTCTCGACAAACATCACCTTTTCTCGCGTTCAAAATTTAAATCTTAGAGATAACAATTTTGAGAGGTGATAGTATTATCACTGTCATGTTAAATACTACATCATTAATTAAAGATTATGCTGCTTAAAGATTAGTCGTTAGTTTTAGCCTCCCTACCCGCAGCAACAAATGCGATCCAAAGAGAGGAAGGAGGAAGGCATCATTTAGTATGGAGTGAAGGAAACCCGGAATCTACGCAGAAAGGGCATAGAAACAGTAAGTTGCGAAAGAAGATTATGAAACAAGACCAAAGTTGAAGAAGAAAGTAGTAGGTGCTGAAAAACAGGGTAGCAGTGAACCGAAAAAAGGTGGTCCCTTAACATTACAAAAACATTTCATTTCAACAAAAAGAAAGCCTACCAAACCTTTAGCTCGAGCCCTCACATAGTCCCCCTGGGAGCGCTAGTTCCCATAGACACAATAGTTGTATCCCCACGAGGGGCTTCTGCTGCTCAAAGAAGCCGATCTATACAACATAATCGAATTCACTGAAGATTAGTTTACCTTTTCGTTCCAGCTACAATCGTAACCAGCGAGCCAGCTACAAATTATCATGAAAGCGTGACTTAAGAAACAAAACAGAAGACATTTAATCTAGTTGCACAACGCTCACGTTTCTGCAGTAAAGCACTATCTCCATACAAAAATAAAGACCAAATCTGCTCTCATAATAACCCCTGAAAGAAGCGAATACTCGGCAAGAGTTTAATTTTTTCAAAATATGAAGTCGTAGACACCTTTCCATCAACCTACTCCACATGGAAGTTCAAAACTCGATACATCGTAGATTTCCAATGTGTATCGGCAGCTAAACGCATTCTTTTCACTCGTTGAAGCGCATACAGAATGGTCTATCGTCCCGTTCGCCACTTCTTGCTACGAATTTGCATAATATATCTTGGGTAAAATTACGATCTCCTATCAAGCGTGTTCATTTTGAGAGCCATTTAAAGAATATTTGCAATTCGAAGTTTAGGCACATACATTGTCTCAGCCAAACAAGTTACAAGTAAATTCATAATATGTTTCCTTCGATTTGAAACAACGACAATTAGGGGGTTATCACTTTTTTAGGGATTTTGACTCAATTTCGCCTATTTACGGTCAGCATTTTACCGAGTGTTCGTAGTCTAACACATTACAGCAATTATGATTATGTTAATAACGTTGGAAGTTAAATTTCATGCCTTGACAGTTACATCTTACCTGGAAAACCAAAAACTTTACGTCTCCTGCGCACAAATTTATTTTTGGGCACAATTATATTACTCCAATATTGACTTGCAAATGATACGTATAGCACTCCTCAGGGGAGAAAGGGCCCGAACAAACTGGAGGTGATAATTTTGCTGCCGTCGTGTTCACGAAACATTTCTGGTGCATATGTGATGAGAAGCCAGTCTCGGAAACAAAACAAAAAAAAAAAAGAGAAGAACGTAAGTACAAAAAAAGAACCAGGTACGAAATAAATTTTACTCGCGGCATGGTAAGGACAAAAAAAGTGTTTAGCATCAATATATACGACATTCACGTTATTGTATTTTAAAAACAAGAAATTTTAAGGTCAGGATTACAGAGTAAAATCACGAGAGGCCACTGAATTCACTCTAGCAGTCACGACAATTCAATGCCAGAAGAAGAGTTCTGCTTCACCTCACAGTTACACAGCCAGAGGAAGTGCTGAGTTATGCTTTGAAGTATACGTTACGGAGTAAAGTTGGCCATGGTTTGAGAAAATAAATATATATACGAGTGGATGCATAGTAAAAGCCTCACGTTCGAATGGCTCTCAACTCACGAGTTATTATAAAAACTACGTCGTAAATTTCATTTTATTCTCTCTTGCACACTAGCATTATTTTTAATATTCATATTATTATTCTTAACATGATTCTTACTGGCGTTTGCTCATCTTCAATCGGCAACTATTGCAATGCACGAACATCGCAGAGAGTAAGAACGCATTAGTTACGAACAAAACCAGTTTTCTCGAATTTTACGAAACGTCGTTCATATAAAATACTTTTAAATATGTGCATAAATTTTACAAATATCCAACACTATAAAGGGTGTTTGTGATTTCTGAATATGCGGCATAAAAAAATATTCAATAATTCCTATATTAATGAACGGATTTAAAAATACAAGTATTTGTGAAATCCTAAAATACATTCGATTATTCTGATTGCATTTTGAGTATTACATTCTTCATGTGCCGCCCTCTGAGTGCAGACAAAAATCGGCACGATTACGTGGGCTGTTCATTACGGCACTGCTGGAATCAGATTCAATTCGATGGATTTCTTCCTCGAGCTGGTGTAGATTTCTTGGTTTTTCGCGGTAAACTCTTCCTTTAAGGCCATTTAAGGCTGGGCCTTGAACATGTTCTTAAGCAGTTTTAATGATGAGTTGTTCTTTAGTCCAGCATGTCATTTTTGGGGTAACTAAAATCGTGTGCATTTATTATTTAAATGTGGCTGTCATGCAAGACAGTGAATCTTACTTACCATATTTTCTATAAAACTAGTACTTTTCAGAATTGCTTGAATACTTTTTAAAATATACTCAATAATATTGGAATTATTACATATTTTTCTAGGCCTCATACTTAAAAATCACCCTGTACAATAGGCGTACTTTTATGCCTCTAACAACAAAATAGAGAGCGTTATCGGTAAATACTTATTTCAATGGAATATACCGACTATTAATGAAAAAATTTTCGGGTTCACTAATGTAATTTCTCGTGATCACTCCGTTTCTGAATCGAATCTTAATATTTACAAAGTTATTGGAGAAGAAAGCAAATGTACAGCAGCACCGCAATCGAACTACAATTGCTTTTGGTGCTAATTTTACATTGTTGGGTTCAACCAAGAAACTATGACAGATGAAGTATTCAAAACATAGAGCGCTTATCTCACATTCTGGGTAATATTTACATAAAAATTACTAACAGAACTTTTATTGAAACGACCAATATTAGTTAACTGACGCAAGATTATTACTGCAACTGCAACCCTGATTTAACCGCAGCCACTACTTCATGAGTTGTCCAGTCAGCGAAGCTCAGACTGACGCCAGAGATGCTAACAAAATGACTAAAAATAGAATTTTGAACATTTCACTGGAATCAGGATTCTAAGACCATTATATTCTGAATCCCTGAAGATAAGAGCAGGTAACTAGATACGACACCTGCTGATGTAAAGGAGGCTACTCATGATCGAATTTAGGAGTGTTTTTAAACAGATCCACCACTGAAAAAAAGGTGTGTACCTATTCATCGGCTGATCGGTATGCAGGAATACAAGGTACAATACCTTCCTCGTCGCAGCAAAAATGAGGATTCAAACAAAAACCTAGTAAACAATACACAACCTATTCAGTCTAGAACATCGCATCAAGAGCTGATGAAGTAGTCGAACAACGCTGGCCAGTTGCGGTCACGATAGAAACCCACAATGGAGTTGCCTCAGGACTTCATCAAGAATCAGCGTACCGGCCAACGCGCGGCCAGTTGTGGTCACCATAGAAATCCACAATGGAGTTGCCTCAAGACTTCACCAACAATCAGCGCAGTTCATGGCGTGGTGGTAGGGATGTTAAGGAGGGGTCGCGGTGGAGACGAGGTCGGGCGAGAAGACCATAGCAATAGGAACAGGTAAGGACGGTCGGAGGGAGTAGTAGAGCACGAGGATGAGGACGATCACCCCCAAGACCCCCAGGCAAATGCCAATACAACATATCTTCTTCTGTCTTCCAGAAGCCATGTTGAGGAAAAGAATAAAACGAAGCAATGTGTCAGATTTGAACGTTCAACGTAAAATTTCCTTAAAAGTGCTTGTGCTAGCGTGAAAAAGCGTACTTGCAACCACAGGATAAAAACAGTGCAAAAACAACTAAATAAATGTAAACCTTGAAGAAATCATAATTATGACAAAGAAACATGATTTTGAAGTATACGTAAGCGAACAATACCATGTTGCCTCAAATGAAGATTGCGATGAATTGACACTTGAATAATTTTTTAATTATGTTGAACTTAAGTAAGACTTTATGTGCTTCTTTGCCTTTTTGCCTAAGTGATGATTCCTGACAGCAATCATTGCCTGAAAATGGTTGATGCCTTAGTTACGAAACAAATAAAAACTGAATTCAAAATGTGATGAAAATTTATAGCTTTTGTTACATTTTCAAGACCTCATTTAAAGATCTTGGCTGCCATCACGAGGGAACTGTTAGCCAAGAATATCAGCAAACCAACCGGTATGAAAACTGATAAATAACTCAGAGTGAGATATGATTCTGATTCATGAAAACAGAACAGCTTACAACTCATTTGTGCAATCAAAATGCAAAATAAAAGCGAAAATATAACAGCAATAAAAACTTAATAAAATGAGGAAAAGAAAAAAAAAGAACAGATCCTTCACATTTATTCACAGCTATACAAATATAACTTTTTACACAAAAAATAATAACAAAAATGAAAGATTCAATACAAAACGAAACCAAAGTCTCGTACAGGGACACCAACAAAAGTACATGTACTAGATATAGTAAACTAAAATATGACTCATGAAATCTATTTTTAATCACTACATTTAAAAAAACTAAAAAAATTCAATGGAAATGGTGGCGATTGATTGATAGATCAATGATTTGGGATGAAATAAAACATGGTCTGAAGAATGCAACATTTCAAACCATTATAATATGATTTCTGATTTGCGACTTGAGCACTAGATACCTTAAAATGAGCAGGTGCTAGATAATCTGAAACCTTTGAAATGACTGCATAGAATTTTTGAAGCGGGCTGTCGTCCGTAAATGACAGAAAAAAATTATTCCCAGCCCGAGAACTTACAGTAAAGAAAGAGGCAAAAGACACTCTTTCGAAGCGTCTACTAATCAAATAATATCGAGGAACTATCAGCTTCAATATTGAATTCTACAGGCTGCTACGTTCGTGAGTTCAACTTCGCCGTCCGTGCTCTAGTAAACACAGATATCCGAGTTTATTAGACAGGCCAATCTTTAAATGGTTGATAAAGAGACAGTGTTAGTCAATCTGTCGACTACGTAAGCATCAGATCCACTCAACCAAGAAATAAGAAGTTATGGATCCAGTACGTTACATGCACCACTTCTCTCTCCACACAAGAAGTCACTCCGTGCCATGACGTCGCCAGAAGGCCAAGCGAAGTGGCTGACGAGATGACACACCAAAGAGTTAGACAGCACAAATGCGCGCTCTAAAATGGGGAGACAACAAACGGCTAATTTGCATGCAACTCTCAACTCCAGGAAAGTTCACAAAAAGGACCAATGAGAGAAGCAATGTAACTACGAAACAAATTTACAAAATGGCAACAACAAACCCTCAGTAATGACGTGTAATGTTAGAATGAAAGTTAAAAATTATTTGAAAACCTCGTAACTCATTGCAGGCTTAAAAGATCGTAGTATTAATGACGAAAACTCAATATAATCACGTAAGCCAATTCAGAAATACGAGAAAATATCTTTAGAACGCGAAAAACTTCACCACGTTCACAAATGCGAGTACCTGATAAGTGGTAAAGCCTCACAGCCGCGCTTGAAAAAAATAGTTTCAGCCTCCATAACAAAAACCAAAAAGCTCCCGAAGAAATATAAGGAGAACATCATTTAGTATGGAATTGAGGGAACGGGAGTCTACACACACGTGTGTCCTCACACAATTGAAAGTTTATGAAACACGGTCAAAGTTGAAGAAGAAAGTAATATGCGCCAAAAGGACAACAGTAAACCTTAAAAAGATGGTGCGTAAAAACCAAAATCCAATTCTAGTTTAACAAAAGGAAGGCCTACCTAACCTTCAGCTCGGGGACTCGTATTCCAGCGCCTCAATTCTTCATTAGGTTTCATTCAAACTAAAGGGGTTACCAAAGCAATTGAACTAAATGAACAATAGGCAAGAAAAAAAACTTGCAACAAAATATGTGGAAAGCTAGAAAGATAATGAAAAATGAAACGATAATATAACCATTATTCGGCAAAGGTGCAAGCACCATTAAGAAAAATGAGGAAGCTCATCTTTGGCATCTTTGTGCTATTAGTAGGCTAATGATAAATATTAATTTAATACTACTGAAAAATATGCGTATGAATGTGATGAAATGAGAACCTGAGAAATAGAGAACAACGATATCTATTCGGCGAGGAACAATGAAAGTCTTCTAAAATAAAGGAATATGAGGATCTAGAGCGAAGAATCTCACCTTACTTTCCTAGTGTAATTGACATGAAGTCTAGTGTGTGCGAGGACACCATAACTCGCCGCACGCACGGAAGGCAGAGGCAACATAATAACAAAGCTTGCAGAGTTAACAACTATAGCTAATCTCGTTTTACAGTAAGTGGTAACTTGTGACTTCAGAAAGCTACGTAAAATCAGCAAAATTTAAATTTCTTCATCTGACACAAATTTGCAGCCAAAAGTTTAGGAAGAAATGAAAATCTCACGACTGTCTAAATAAAATACACCATGAAAACTGTAAAAATAAATTCAGAAATAAAATTTTTTCAAATATTTCTAGGTGAAATTTTAATAGCAATTAAAGCAAAGGTGCAAATTAAACTGCAGTGCAGAGACACTCAAAACTCACACAGGAAAATAAAAACAAAAGCTCACGCCATGCTCATGTTAGAATATAAGAAAATAATATAAAATGAAGTAGAGAAGTACCCTCTACCCATCGAGTTGGATGTAAGAAAATAAAAGAATAAATAACGAAAGGGGCAATTGAAAACGTTTAAAGCAAAGAAGCCACGCTCAGCCAAATTAAAGAAAGCGATCCAATTCAGAAGGTTTGTTATGAGTCGCCCATGTGGAGTACCACAGCAACGTTTTGGCAAGGTTTAGCACAAAAGGGCCAAATCCAAAACACCAAATAACAAACCAGAAAAATCAAAGAAAACTAAACGAGTACCAACGAAAAGAGAGATGAGAAAGACCGGCTCCTCACAAGTTCTCAGAAACATTTCATTACAAAATCTAAACTATGATATAACAGTTACAAGTCAAGGATATACTTCTCGCGACGCAAATCATCTGTGGTTACTAGATCCAACACGCAAAACTGGATACACAAGAATCCATACGCTAACCTCATTAAAATAAACACCAATGCTTCACAAAGTTTCACCGCGGGACTCATTTCCCAGCGTCATATAATACATTTAATACCTGTACATAACTCACGTTTAGCCCACAATTTTCCGACGTCCACTTCCTATCAAAAAGGGCGTGATAAAATCCAACCAATGACTACCTCGGAAGACCAGGACACCTAGAGGTTCGACGTCTCCAACCGTGGCATTAGGTAAGTAACTATTCGGGCACAAGTTATACACTGTTACTCCTAAAATTTCTAGCTGATTCACTCCAATTCCACCTGAAACCACTAGAATGACGTATTCCAATGGTGTTGCACAATAAACAGGCAATTATCGAAAATTGTAAAATATTTCCCAAGGATTTATGAACATTATACAGCAAATTCACAACTGCAGGTATCAGCTCGAAAGAATTTTGAATGCAGGCTAGTTAGTGGTCGTTCAGAAGACTAACAGCTCAAGACGCTCAGTAAAATTCTGTATTATGGACCATGAGCTCCAGTAAAGACATTCAGGAAAATGCGTTGAAATAATCATAAAAGCAAGAAACGAAGATGACGAATGGAAAAATACCTAACACATTGAACTCATGTGCTAAAAAATAGAATAATCAGACTTCAAAGGAACATGCCAGTCATAAATTTTAGTTCATTGAATAAGCGTCCATAAAGAAATGTACCCGTATCAGTGATCTTTCATACTAAAATTTAGAGCACACTTTGCACAAAGTATTAATTTGGATGAATTTTCTGAAAATTCTTGACGAACACCAATTTTTGCCAAATGTTGACAGAAGAAACAGAATCAACAGTTTAAATTTATTCCAACTTCAGAGCATCCATTCATGACTTTAGTTACAGATGGTTCGATTCAAATGAAGATCAGCATCGTCAGTTATTCACACGACAGGCAATAGCTTAGTGCCACGACTTAATCACAGATTACATTGACATTTGGTATCAGTCATAGGAGTCTTACCCGGGACTTTTATTCTCTAATTATCTGCAAAAGAGAATAATTGTAAATATCACTTTACCTGCAAAAGAATGCCGTGTTGTCAAGTTTACTAGCTCTTTGAAAATCATTGGCTCTTAAAAATTTAAAATAACGGAACCTAGAAAAGTAAAAAAATGTCAGCATGATATTGAGAAAGTGCAAGAGCAAAGAGCTAAAGAAAAACAAACACGCCAAATGCTAGAGCCCCAGAGTATCTATAATATATAAAGTGAGTTAAGTTCGAGCAACAGCTTAATGAAGCGGAGTGCACGGCACGGCACATGAAGGTTATGGCGGGGTTATTCTCGTCAGCTTTGTCATGATAGCTTTGCGAATGACTACAGACCATGAAACTATTTTTTTTTTCTTTTTTCAACCATAAACACACTGTGTGTTCAAGAAAACTTGCATATTTCTTTCACAATGAGAGCCGACCCACAAGTACAGAATTCCCTGCTAATTCTAGCCTGAAATGCTTCCTCCCTATTTACACGAGCAAACTGCCGATGGTACGAATCATAGCAGCTCGCATGCTGCACTCGAATTTTGTGACGATAGGCTAATCATACCCAACACAAAATGAAAGACGAACTATTTCGAAGAAACTTCAAGATATTAAATAATAATTAGGTAAAAATTACTAAACAGTCTTTTGTAGCTTGCTGTAATATAATACAAAGGGTCGTGAATAAACCATAACCACAGTGAAATCCTTTACACGACTAAAATCAAGATATTGGGCTGCCTAACTCACACGTCCACAAGACAGGCACTAAACTTCTAACAAATGCCAAAACGCTCACACACGTAAAAAATAGTCAGCCAGGCAAGAGTCGCAATCCTTGTATAAGATGTGATTGTTGGTTATTTTTAAATGATACAACTTTCTAAATTGTAAGAAATACTCCACTAGTATTGAGATCGTCCTATGAATTATATAAGAGATAAAGCATCATGAAACCTTTCAAAAAACCAAGATATTTATCAGATTTACAATTCTGAAGACCTTAGAAAGTTCTGAAACGAATGCATCTAATGATAATGTCAGTGATCAGTTATTTTTAATTGGAAATTTTAATACAATTGTAGAAATGATTTTCACTTGGAGCTGACTGACCTGTATCAGCTGATTTCCTCCGTCGAAGTCGGATGAGGCCAAAGCCTACATTAACGTATATAAACAAACCCACTTAATATAACAGACAGGTAGGTACAGCACGTTGCTCCACCACGACTGCCTCGTTGTACAGAAAACTCCAATCTCAGTTTCTTTAGTCCACCCCACATCGGTACAGCACATCCGCCAACTAGGTCGGTCGCGCCACAAAGCCCCTGCGCCGAGAGGCTAACGCTCTTTACAATACAATATAGTACACGAGTACTTGAAACTCATCGTGACGCCTAGAACTAGATAAAGCTTGCATTCCAGATGGCCGTTTCAACGCAACGCACCGTCACAAACCCTCCTGGTAACAATTACTTTGAATTGGAATCGTGAACTATCACCTTAGGACAGTTAAGATCCCTAGATCTATATATCTACCCGCGAAGACCAGTACACGACCGGAAGTCTATGCTACCCGACTTTTCTGGAAGTTCAACACAGTACATCACGGAAATTAGGCGAAGTCACACAGAAAGACATAAATGGCAGTGTTCAATTTAACTGGAAACCCTGAAGCTATCACTAGCTCAATATTAGCTGACGACTCTTTCAAAATTTCACGACAGAAACGATTAAACGTATCGCAGGAGCCAAATTTAGACGGGCAAAAACCATGTCAATGAAAACTTATCGCAAATATAACGAAAGAGTTCAATGAGATAGATCTCTGGTTCATGCTTCCGTCGACTTCTGCGACGGCCACTTACTTGTGACCAGAATGCGCCCGCTGCTTTACTTGCTACACCAAGTTAAATGGTACACAGCCTACACATGATACCCAGCTATTGACATACATAAGCCAACTCTAAATGAAAATTGTCTTGTAATTTGACGCTTGACAACCAAGGTACGCTGAAATACTTAAGTATACAAAAGCCTCGTATTTCCACGATAGAAGGCATCAAAAATGTACACTTTTAATAACATTGACAAAACAATAACATTCGAAGAGAAAAGCCAAGTCAAATGGAGTTGGTAGCACAGGCTACCTCACGTCAACTGGCTGATTATCACAGCTAATAGTATGATGCCCACAATCGACACGCATATGATGATCATTATTTTCTTCTGTGGAAGAGAAAAACCAAAAATAAATCAACATGAGATAAGGCTTAAAGAATAGCTCGCTCAACATTGAGTAGCAGGGCACGTACATTAAACGTTATCCTCATCCTCGTCAAGATATTTATCACAAAATTCGGAGAGCATTTACTACAATATGAAAGCTCGAAACTACTGGATATTATCGATAGCTTAAGCTAATACGAAATTAGGAATCTATAGCACGTATTTCAAACATTGAAATAAACTTGAACAATCAACAGAACAACTACACAAAACTTGAAGAGCAAGGGAAAAAATGAAACAGGTCTCCAAGGAAAAATATCGAACAACCGACCGTAGATTTAAACACCGATTTAACAGCCTAACTATAACTGCAAAATGGTAGTGAAACTTTAAGTGGTGAAGTACACAAAATAAATGCCAATACGTTGCGAAGGTATACGAACAAATTCTGAAGAAAATTTCGAAGTCCCCGATCTCCTTTCAACGACAAGCTACAAATAACCGCGAACACTGTACAACGACAACACACAAAAACAATGTGCCTCAGCAGAGCCCGAATTCAGGTACAACACTCAGTGTGTGCACCTTCGAAATCCTGCCCCTGATAGAGCACAGCTAGTATCGATACTCAAAGAAGAAACAATAACGTGGCGAGAAGTTCGTCACCCATGATTCAAACCCTTTAACGTCAGCATTTTCGAGCTCATTTTGACGTTATCAAAACCACCATCATTAGACTGTCACTGGCATTCGGTAGCCACTGATATCAGAATGAGGAAGGAACTGAAGCTCGACAGTGAAATTCAAAGAACACATTAGGGAAGAAATTGAACAAGAAGTGTAATTTATTAAGGATGTTGTCGAAAGAAGACCGTTTAGTCCTTTGCGGCGTTAAAGGGTTGACGTCATTTCGTCTTCGATATAAGCACAAAGAACCACAAGTTCCTCTCAACCGAATACTATCAAATGAGGAACTGTTATAAAAAATATGAACTATAAAAAGAGAGCATTTTGGCAGTGAGGAGAATTTCACTCATAAAAAAACGAACAAATCAATTTTTCGAAGCAGTTACGGTCATGTAATCACATACAAAGCGCAAAATAAGATCACACCTTGGCGACAGTTTCAGAGGAAGACTGAGCAAGAGCACACAAGCCATATTCGTCCAAAATGTATTCCTCAATGGTCTCAATGGTTCGTGTTCGTTCAACACACCAAATGGTCAAGCGGCCTCATCGAATCTTTGCGACAATCTGAATACGAACTAGAAGATGACGATACAGAAGATATTAGCTAAATTATTATGCTATACGAGATAATTAAAGACTCCCTAGCTAGAACATAGGATCTCAAGAGAGCTAGGAGAAAGGGTGATTTAGTATGGACCGTAGAAAACGTGGAGTCAATGCATAAGGTGCGTTCCCACACAGGATACCCTGCGCATAGGAACAGCAACTTAGGAAGGAAGAAAAATAAAATATGAAGAAGAGGTAGAGAAGAAAGCTTGAAAACTGCTAGTGGTAAAGTGGGCATGAAAGGAAGGTCACGAAGCTCATTTATGGATGAGATAACCTAACCGCATCTTCCTGGGGATGTCAGTTCCAATAACATGGGGTAGGCAAACTAAACTAACCCTATCCTATGTCCCCAAAGGGATTACAGAATTGTTATTCATTATCTGGTAATTTTGCAAAAATTATATATAAACATACTATGATTTGCCCCTTCCAGGGAAGTCCATTGAAAATTTCAAGTGTATCGTTTTCACTTACAATTGCACCCTGATGGCAGTGAAAATAAATACGATCCCAATAATGACTTTCACATTACAAGTGAATAAGAATTTTGCGAGCCTTTTCACGAGAACGTAAGCCATAATAAGTGTTATTAATAATACGTTTATCACTCTATTCAAAGTTTTTACCTCAGGAAGGAACAGTGGAAGGAAGTGCGCAACTTCTGAATCGAAAAGGTTCCAAAAGAATATAAACACCGAAGCAATATTATAGGATATTCTCTCACAGCGACAAGAATAAAACGCCAAGAAGGTATGCGAAGCAAACCACCACCGATTAATTGCAAGGGGAATATAAGAAGTAGAGTTCCTCGATGCCACAGAAAGACAACAAGAACCAATCCTTGACCCAATAGAATAAGTCAGTGCGTCATGACACTCAGAACTGCTCGTCATACTTGCTCTTGCCTCTTTCGTAATACAAGCAGGATACATTCACTGAACGAAGCCGAACCCAACCGCGACAACTCTAGATATCACTGAAGCCACAAATGAATTCTAAATCCCAGAAAAAAATTCCACAAGGGATCAAAAGTGCAACCCTGAGTGTTGTAATGTGTGTGACTTGCTATATATATAATAGCTATTATTCACTGGGAAGCTGAAAGAATGCGCTTTCATTCAAAGTCATATGGTATCGAAAAAAGTGAACGCAAAAAAAGCAAAAGCGACTGTGCTCAAAAAAGTGTTTGGCAGGGGGGCACTTCAGCCACCTCCGGTAGAAATAGAAAAAAACAGATACGGTAAATAAAACGTGTTGGCCTGAAAGCAAAATTGTTCCATAGCACAATCCTAATTTAGTGCCTTCACTTACGGACATTAAAGAACCGAGAAACGCCACAAGCCTCGTACAAAGCCAATCATGCCAGACGCCTTTGTAGTTTATTTTAGGGTTACCTGATAATCATTACGATTCTTTTCATATCAAATAGCTCAAGACTCCCAAGTCACAAAAAAAGCGATCTCAAAAGAACGAAGAGACGGGACCATCTAGCATTGACTGTAGCAAACGAGAAACCTATGAACAAGGTATATTCCCACGCAGGATACTCTGCGCATAGAAACACCAGGTTAGAAAGGAATAACAGGAAAAAAAACACGGCAGAGATTAATACGAAGAATTCGTTAAAATTAAGAGAAACTAAGTAGGCAGGAAGGAAACAATGGAAGTCTCGAAGGCCTATCTATAGCTGAGGTAATCTAACACTAACAGTATCCATCCCTCTGGGGGTGCCATTCTCCATGGGATTGGATAGAGACAAACCGAACTGGTGTAAATTCACTGCCTATCCTATGCCCCTCTGAGTAATTTTCTATATGGATGAGCAATGTAAAAGATTACACTACACCGAAGCATAGGCTACGGTGGCATTTTATTACAGTTGAAAAACCTGAAAATCGAACTCAATCAAGCCACTCTTCACTGTAAATGACAGCGAAAAAAGAACAAGATTAAATTTGAATCAGCCGACCAGAAATGAAACACGTGGAACTTCCAAGAACGAAGAGAACTTACCCGTCTTGCCTTATTTTGATACCGGATGGCTTTTTTAGTATCCTGCTTGGCAGTGACGACGTAGTCCTGTGCTTCTAAGACGTGATTCTCGATTCTGTTCATAAGTTCGCCCTGTTGTTCCAACGGCGACACCAGGAGAGCGAAGATGGAGTTTTCGCCGTAGAAGGGAGCCCTCGAACGTGTACGAAGTGTTCGCAGTGATATGATGATGGGCATGACAGGCGAGTGTGCTCTGTTGTGAAGCGAGGAGGTTGGTAGGAGAGATGCGTGTTGTTTGTTAATACAAGAAGTTGTGGAGGAAAAGGCGGAGAGAAAAAAAACTAGGTATGTGAAATGGTATTGGGTAAATGATTTCAAAATGATCAGAGAATGATCAGAAATGAACACATGATGGGTTATAAGTACGAAAGTAAGAATAAATGAAGAGGAAGAAATATTTTAAAAATAAAAAGAGAAAACGGAACTCAAGTGTAGAGAACCAAGAAAGTTTCCACAAAGAAAGCTTACGCAAAAGAAAATTACCACAAAAAGATAATTGAAGAACAAGAAAAGGAAACACACGTGAACACAGATAGATGAGCAATATACACTAACAATGAACAGGTATAGCGGATAACACCCAAGTAAGACCGAGCAGCAAGTTAACGGGAAACAGTCCGGTTTGTATGGGAAAGTTGGTCAACTCCGACGTCAGGGAGTGAATAAGAATTAAGTGTTTTAATAAGCATTAATTAGATTCCCTTCCACAAAAAAATCGTACTTTTGACAACACATCAATTTTAACGTTGAATGTGTTTTCATTCCCCGATAAAAATCAATTCGTTTTAGCAAGAAAATAAATTAATTTCAAATCTTTACATCAGTATTCAGCAATATATTTTATTGTGAATAGAAATTGAGAATTTAAACACATTTTAACTAGCCAGATGAATTCGATCGAAATACATGCCAACCGAAAATTTCAATCAATATAATGAAATTCAAGCCAGATATGAAAACGGCTCGATGCGTAATATAAAATGAAACTTGTTCAAAAAAATACGTTGCAGATTTTCTACATGAGCAATTCGGGTGTCCCAACAGAGAGGATTAAGATACATCCGAGCATGGAAGATATCAGAAAGCCACCGAGTTGGAGGGTTAATTGAAGTAAATTCAGGGAAAAAAGGCAATTCATCATTTCAAAGGGCCAATAAGAAAACACGGGCCGTCTTCGAGTGACGCAGACAGTCAGGGTTTTTCCCGCAGAAGACAAGGGCAAATTACCAACAGCATTCGTAAGTGAATCGCAAATTGGTCGCATTCGTTAATAAAGGGCGTCAGAAACATCCAAAGGCGGACACGAGCAACATTTGGTTAATGAAGAGCGTTATTTAAACGACTTTAGTCAATTACATGAGTTAACGTTGAGCGTTATTTAAAATGGGAAACAAACGTCATTTGTAAATCAATGTCTCGAACATATGCATAATAAATTGATTGGTACGAATGAACATACTAATTAAAAAAATTGAAAGAACATTTATTGAATAAAACGTTGAAACGCTCAACGGTGGTACACATAAATAGGAAGTCAAGAGTATTAATGCGTTCTCAAGTAAACGATTTGGAATATTAGAAAAAGCCAACGACAGGTAATCCAGTAAATTTAATTCATTATTAATTCATCATTTTTAACGGACATTGTTGATTTATGAGAAACGATGAAACAGCAGTGACACGATGATTTTTTATGCCGCAAGTAAGACGAATACTTAAATTTTTATCAAGAAGATATTAAGGTTAGTTATTATGAGTTTACATTGTGTGCGTAGTAGCGAATAGAGCACGAGGAAGCAGACGTTAGCAGCGGATCAGAAAATAATTCCAGGCAAACAGACGTAACGTAAAACACTCACCGAGGGAACCAAATGAGAACGTTAAGCCACATACATGTAACTTAGCACACAGATAAAAAACCCAAAAGTAAAACGGAAAATAATTAAAAATCAGAGAAAGGAAAGAACAGCTAAGGAGCAGGAAGGGTGTATCAGAGCGAGTGAAGGTTTTATGTCGAAAAAGGTGATGTGTTTCTCAAAAAATTGCATGTGACAATTATGATAATTTCCAAATGTAACGATCGGAATGAATTTGAGCAAAAGAAATATAAACGTTGAAAACGTGTTCATTATAGTTGTAATTCAAAGTTGAATAAATTATAACACGTCAATGATTAGTATAGTAGCAGAGGCATACGGCATGGTTTTAAGAGCTCAAGTAAGGCATAACTTATGCATGTGGTAGGGTAATTATGGATTCACGACTATCCGCACGATGTAGGTGAAGGAGTGGAGGCGCACGTGAGTGGCGAGCACGGAGTGAAGAGGTGTCATGAGAGTCAGTAGTGCGGACGGGGTTAGCGATGTAGAGTTAGAAGCACAGCGCGGTAGCACCAAAGCACACCAACACGCAACAAGGCAGAGGAAGAGCTAACAGAGGAGAGAGAGACGTGAGCACCGGACCTCGCGAAGAAAGAGAGAAGACAAAATGACAATCACGAGGCTCCGAACACGAGCATGTCGAGACCCCCTCTACACGAACACGCGACCGATCCTAAACATAATGATTTAGTTATGCCACCAAAACACCGAACATGGAGTTACCGCCCGCCCGACAACAAAGAACAAGACACCAAAGAAAAGACGAATAGTACACAGGAGTTCGCATCATCAGAGTTGAAAGCAAGAGGAAAGTTGAAAAATTCGCAGTTGTTTCGTTCATGACGAGCGTACAGAAAACTCGATACGTACGACCGAGAGAATGAGTGAGAAATCCATAAATTTCGATAATTTTTTACACCGACGTAAAATTGTTTTGGTAGGTATTCCGAAATAAACCCCATCAGGTACATTTTCATACAGAAATTGAGCGGAACAAAAGCATAAGTCAAGTTAGTTAAGTTTCCGATTGATATAAGCAGAGAAACATTCCAAGTATCGTATCCATACGCCGACACGAGAGATAATTACCTTAGAAATAACCGTAATGATTAAAATATAAAATGTCGTAAGTTCGGTCGAGGTAAGAAATTTATGAGTCACATGCCGATCGTTCGTTATTGTCAAGAAATAAAAATGATATAAAGAGCGAAGGCAATCCGCCAAGCCACAGTTATATTGTGAAGCCAAAAGCAAATGCGCTAAAATGTATCCGTACAAGAATATATATGTACTTTATTTCAAAACAAGATATAGTGCGGCATAGATGCAGTATAAAAATGTTTGTATAGGTCGAGCAGTAAGATGCGATTCAAGTGCAAGGGTGTACAGTCAAAGACAAAGTTTAGTGGAGCAGTGCAAAGGAGCAATTAGAGAAAATACAGGAGTAAAACAACCAAACTTTAGAGGAAATTCATGCAAATCACTCAAGGAAAGGAAATTTAAATACCAAAGAAGTCAAACTCAAAGACATCAATCGTAAAAAATTCCAACGAGGAAGCCCATATACTTCAATACATGTCAGCGAAGGAACAATCCGATGTAGAGGGATAAGAAAATATGTTACAGTTTTGAGCCCAAATAGTTAAGTAAAGGTACGCGGGTAAAGATGCAGCATGCTCATGCCAATGGTACATATGAATGCACATTAGTATTCCATTCCCAATTAGATGAAACGTTTAATAATACACAATGACAAACTAAAAGATAACATGCAGTTAGCACAATTCACTAAACAAGAGTACGAAATGAAGGAGCAAAAAAATAGGTGAAGGCGCGTAACATCAACAACGAAAATGCTGTGAGAAGGCAGATTAGATATTCAAAGATTATGATCAAGGGATCCACACCAAGAACAGAACTCTTCAAATGCGCATATGAACAGAAGTCACGAGTGACGACATCCTAATCAATGAAGTAAGATGTACAAACGCAATATAGAATTGAAAGCATCAATGAACAAATTAGCATGAAGAACAATTTGTTTATAATAGTAGGTAGAAAAGCAAGAAAAAAGTATACTGGCATTTTGAATGATAAACGGTACAAAATGTTAGTGAAATTGAAAAATACAGGTCTACGAATTCGAGAGACCATCAGAAAAATATACAAACATAAATATACAATAATATACAACAAGAAAAAGTTTAATTCAGAGAAGGGTGAATTGGGTGGAGGCAAAGAAAACGAGGTGATAGTGAGTTAGCACAGCCACGACAATGGTAGTTGGGAAATTCCAGCAGTGAGTCAGGTGAGGTGCGTCAAACTCCCATTACAGAAAATAATTAGTGGAATGTGGTAACAAAGTTTCAAGTAAACGTAAACAATGAAAGATGCTTTACGACCCAAGTCAAGACATCAAAGTTATTTTATGAAAACGCAAACGTTGAGCAGACAGTTTGTGCATAGCAAATACAGTAACCAGCATGAATAATCATAAAAAGGTAGCAAATACATTTAAATTTTGAAACGGTAACAAACACAGTAACTAGGAAGAACAACCATGAAAATATGATAGCATAAAGGCGATTTTCATTAAAAAAAAGCACGGAAATGTAAAAAATATATTAATGAAAAACAAAAAAATAAAACGCGCATAATGCAAAATGAAGTTACCTGATTTTATAAAAGCGATCAATGACGTAGTTTTAAAGAAGAAAGGCGGAAAACTCGTGGGAGTGACGCGAATGGAATAGGAATAAGAGTGAAAGCAATGAACTCGAGAAGACTTAAGAGACGCACAAGGGGGAAGCACGGTATGTGAGATATGAGTATGTTGGTACGGGCCGGGACGTGGGGTGAGCGGCCAAGGCGCGAGGAACCACCATCAATATAAAAAAAAGAGAAAACAAAATTTCAATTAGCAAAGGTAATAAAATGGGATAATTACGACGAGAATAACGATTGTGATCGTGATGATAAAGAAAGCAATAAAACCACAATACTAAAAAAAAAGCGATGGATTCTAAATTAGGAGGTTGTGGTGCTGTAGCGAGCAACTAGATTACTTTCGGTAAAATAGGTAAATTTATAAAAACCATGACGAGCTTTAATGTTCAAAATCAACTCAACAAAACTAACGTCACTATAAGAAACACAACCTTAGAGCTAAGTGAATACAAAAATAATCTCAGAAGTGACTGACAAATCTAAGGACTATAAAAGCAAAAGCATACCATTTAAGATTTCAATTGAGGTCTATTAAAATAAAATGTTAAAAGTTTTGCTATAATGTCTGGTAGTTAATTATGCTGAACATAATACTGGACAGTCTTGCAACATACTCGAGACTATAAAAAATGATCATAAATAAACAAATACTTTCATTCACCTTGGGAAATTTACAAAATCAAATCATCAAATGGATAAATAAATCCCTCATAAATTAAAGAACTTTCATAAAATAAAGTCAAGAGAAAATGCTGGAATCTAAAAACCAAAAGCCGCCGCAAATGACGACAGCACGCGTGGGGTACTGTTTTCATCAACAAATCGGACCTAGTGTCTGCAAAAACAGGGATGTAGAGTAAACGAGCGTCAACACAGTAACAACAATAATGCCACCTAATTGCTTCCTTGATTTCCACGTGGGGATCATTGGTGAACAACTTGAGTCAAAAGAATCAAAAGTAAACCAAATTTGTATGCTGCTCCAGCTAATTCAATGAGGCTGTGATAAGATGAAAAATTTTATAAATAAAATAAGTTAATTCAATTAAAAATACACGTATGATAAAAATGTAAAAACCCAGGGACAATATTCCAACAACCGAAATAAAATGAAATATTGCTCGTCGAATCTTAATTGAACAGTAACTGAGCAGTAGAAAATTCCGCACAGTAAATAGCATTGATATGGGTGTAGTTTAATTGTGCGAACAGAAATATTACACCACGATCGTTGCGTCTCCCAACACTTGGCAATTCGAGAAAGAGATGGAATAAATGGAACAAAATTATGAATTTGAAACGGAAATGTTTAGAATTGTGTAAATAATAGATCATAGAAAAATTGGTCGACTCGCAGAAATCGTAAGAAGACAGGCTGTGATCACGGGAGCGTAATTGAACAAAATCAATACGCTAAGCGTAACTAAAGAACTACCCACGTTTGTTGTTGCAAACTCATTAAAGACTTGCAGCTTAAAGAGAAACTTAACATTTCGTGAATAAATGATCCCTAATTGATTGTGTGAATGTATTCCAACATTGAACATTAGAGAACCACAATGAAGACGATGTAGGCAAAACTAAAAGGAAGCCTATATACAAGATGATGAAATGAGCACGCGAAAATAAAATACCGATAAATTCAAATGAGGATGATTACTGAAGATATGAGTCACAGATATACAACAGAATATTTGGACACGAGGCTGAGCACGCAGGAACGATGTCACAAGACAAGTACAAAATTATATCTCGTTCCAAGACCGGGATGCACAGCAGACATTAGTGAAGCTACCAGGATAATAAAAAAACTCGTCAAAAATCTGCAAAGCAACAGCTAAAAAATTGTGCCCTTATATAAAAATGTAAAAACCTGAAACGAGTGACTGTAACAGCGGTTAACATTTTCTAGCAATCAGATATAAGGGATGTGAATAGAAGCAAGTAAAATTACCGAGATAAAAATCGAAGAATGTGTCGTGCCAAAACATGTGTGAACCGGAAACAATTTGATTATTCTATGCAGTCCCCAAACGAGGTGAGTCTTTCTGGAAAACCGCCGCACATGACCTAAAGCAAGAACAAAATCTTCAAATAATACTTTTTGTACGTCGTTAAGTTTTGCCATGATCTAAAGCACCGGCTATTCATAAAGTAAATTCACAATTTCAAGTGACCACACAGAGATCATCTATGTTACAAGTACTTTAATCGTTTTAACTTGATTCATTTTTTCGGCGGTACGAAGAACAATGACTTCCTGATGAACGACTGGACAAATAACATACTTGACTAGTCAATAAAGTTGAACTTACAGGGATTTCTCAACCATTTACTTCAACAAGATGGTAGTTCAAAAATCTCTGGTACACGAAAAAGAATAAATACTCAAGAACAAGAGAAGTATCAGCAGGCGCCCTATCTATAAATAGAAATATGCGCCCACTAGAAAGGTTTTAACCAATGTCAGCGAAAGATATGGCCGGTACGATGATGCACCATTTCTGACCAGAACTATAATTCAAATGAGTTAAACACTATTGACACGATTTCACAACTCCTCGTATAGGGCATCATTCGTCATGTGTTGTAGTCAATAGAATAGAATTAGCAATTTTTCAAGAACAATTACCGCACCAGTGGGAATAAAAAATTAATTTTACAGACGTGAATACTAACCTACGTTTCTTTCCGCGACACTAAGGACCGCATTTCCAGAACTACTTGGAATAGTTTTCGCATTTTATTAAAGCAGCTATAAAGAGATACAATACAAATATAAGATGAGGGAGAATTAATACGGAGAAAGAAGGAAGCAAGGCGAGGGAAGAATAGAGGATGCAGAGCTAAGAAACTCAGGCAAATTTCGAATCAGATTATGCGGATAATATGTATATACAGACAACTGAAGCATGCTCCTCTCTAAGTGCATGGACGACTCAGAACCTAAGCTTTCGAACTCCAAACCTTGCTGCACGCAACACGAGATGCATGTCGCAAACTCGAGAAAAACAGGATCAGTAAAATGAAAGCAAAACTTGACGACGAAAGTTGCCCGAGGGTTTTGCCGCGAGTAGCCCGGCAGCAGAAGGAGGCAGGGGCGGTCAACAGAACACAGCGAGAGGGCTTACCTGTGCGCTGAGCGGCCGCCACGTACCGCAAGTGAAGGAATCCCTCACCTTGACTTCTCTTCAGCGGAACGTCTCATTTTGATGTTCTTTTTATAATCATCAGAATTTTAGCAGCTAGGAGTAAATGTATTTCAGATACCGAGGCCGCTACGTCATATGTCAGCCACAAGGGTCAAATATGTCAACGACAAGGGTTTCCAGACATACTTCAAGTTCAGACTAATAATTTCCATGAAGACGGAGTTTTTTTCTGTCAGACTAAAATTTGTATGCAAAACCGGCACAATCGAAGGATGAACTTGTACGTGTACACATATTCCGATTGAAAAAAATGAAGACCAAAAAAAACAGCTTTGAAAGATAAGTTTATTCCATTATCTACAACTTATTCATCAGATTTTAAATAAAAATAATTTAGAACTTTCACTAAGGTATTAAAGAATATTCACTGATATTAACACATGGGTGCAGAGATCGAGCGGTAGCAGCCATTATCACTACGTGACATGAGACCTCCGTCCTCACGAAAACTGGGCATCACACCTATCAAGTGGTAATAGCAAAGGTTATTCGCCTGTCATAGTTTCGGAAATCACTAAACCAGCATTTGGTCAATTTCCCCTCACGGTAAAGGTGTGCTGGGAAGCAGCACCGCTACCAACAAGACTACAATTTCCCCTCGCGTTAAACGTGTGCTGGGAATCTACACCGTACGCTAAAAACAAGCGTACTAAGCTGCTCTTGCCGTACCTCTCGCGTGTACACGGTGCACTAGGTGGGTGGTGTCTACACAGCAGTGTAAGGTGGTGACGGCACTTACCCTCCTCGCCTTGCTCTGGTACTTCAAGGCTTTCTTTGTGTCCTCCATGGCTTTGCCCACATACTCCACCGACTGATCGACATGGTACTCGATCCTGTCTATCATCTCGCCCTGTGTACCCGACACGGTCAACAACACGTACATGCGCTTCAAATTGGTATCGGACATACAATATTTACAATTTTACGAGTGGTTCATAAGATATTTTCAATCCGCAGTCAAGACAAAATTGATGGAATAATTTGAAAATGAGCAGACATTTAACGGAAGTGGCTGGGATTACTAATAAGTTCATCATTCCACTTCAATGTATTAGGCCAATAAACGTAGGGCATGTTGCAAATTCCAGTTCAGAACTTAAACCGTTACTCTGAGTATTCATGATTACCCCGCGGTATTGAACATTCAATTTGAAATTTTTATTGAAACGTAGGAGTTATAGCAGGAGCTTCAAAATTGAAGCTCTTATCAGAATCTTTTATTTGCACACATTCAACCTAGATTGTTTCTGAATTTTAGCACGAAACACGTCGCCTTGAAAGTGTTACGAAATAAGAAGCGTGCAAGAGATATATATTTTTAAAGTCCAGGAAATTAAAATTGTGTCCTTAAAACATTCAAGACTAACGATTAATGACCAGCTGTGGGCACATTTAAAGAGACCAAATTTTAGCTTTAGCAATGGTCAGATATATCAGTGCCCATTAATGGTTAGCAGAATGTTTGCTGCCACGCGCACTTTCTCTATTTAAACTTTCTCAGAGCTCGGAGCTAACTCCGTTACGAGGGTTGCAACGATCGACAGGATCAAGTTAACCACGTCCAGGGAAGTAACAGAGAAGAGAACAGAAAACACGTTGAAAGGAGTGGTATTAGCAGCAGAGACGGTTAGTCAGAGTGAAGCACACACAAACATATACACTGTATGTATAAATTACTCGGTAACTAACCAACGTATTACAACGCTACCAGAAGAGAAGTTATATTACACTGAACCTGGTACACGATCATATGCAGCGATTCGTGTTGCTACTGTTTGAAAACCGTGAGTCACAATAAGTGTATGACAATTAATACACTAAAGGTGAACACACATCCCAATTCTAAGAGATGATTGACAAAATGTCAAGTACGCTTTCACGATAATTCAAATTATGCTAAAAAAAAATTGTACGTGACCAAGTTTTTGGTTTCTTCAGACTAACACAAAGCTGAGAAACTCTCAAGACCCGCATAGGTCAAGTAGCAACACTAAGGCCAGGTATTTGATGCCTATATCAACATGAAATAAATGGTTAATTGAGTGCTACTTTAAATACTAAGTGCAATAATGACAAGAGCAAGTGAATCTGATGCATTTTGCAGTTAAGCTAATATTTGTGATTTGGTTCAGCATTACACGCCCACTAAAATTGTTCATTTTACGTTAGAAAAGTATTCACGATTTCAACTTTAGTAAAAATTCAAGTTGTGAAAAAATGACGCAGCTATACATTCAGCACGACTGAAGAATCTTATCCAAACACTCGCAGCCGAGGTAATTGATAGAAAGACATATGGAGTCAAAGTCTGAAAAAGAATGTGAGAACACATCTTGGATTAGTGCCTTTTGCTTAATTTTTCACGATTAGTTTGTAACTCGAGAAACCGACGGCAGTCCTGAACCTTAGTATATGAGGGAAAATATAAAATGTGATCAGGAGGATGTCGACTTTATATTTGTCTGTGCGACGTAGTAACTTCAATTCAGATGAGTGAAAGCACCTTATTGTCATCACGATGCAGGGTTGGCACATAAAAAACCCACCCAAAAAAAAAACACCCAAAAAAGCCCAAAAAAACCCACACTGAAAAACCCACTAAATAGTGGGTTTTTTGGGTTTTATTACTGTTATGTAAATTTTATTTGTTTTCAAGCTTATAGAATCAAAATGAGCTAAATATTAATCTTGTCAAAATAAGTATCTAAGTCATGTGCATGACTATGACACGAAAACATTGAAAAACAAAACACCAACCCTATACAGATCAAATTAGAAAAACCTTAATCACAAAAAAACTCCAGGGACTAATATATTTTAATGAATTCCATTTCCAAAGTAAAAAAACAAAAATTTAGAAACAAATGCAGTTTGACTACTTAATATAGAGACTTCTGAATTTTTCCTGTTTTCTAGACTAGACTGCTACTACAATACTATTGTGTTTCTTTTTCTACATCCACTGCCATTTCATCGTTGTCATCCACATCATGATCATTTGTGAGGTGGCGATATACTGAGACGATTGCTGTGCGCGTTCTGATCCTAATCTATTTCTCAATTTATTCTACACAATTCCAAATGTTGAGAAATTTCTCTCAATGGATCCTGAACTTGCGGGGCAAGAATGAAGATTGCCTATAAACTTGCAGAAACCATCTGCCAGTGTTTTTTCATGAATCTGCATTTTCTGCTGTTTCATGCCTTGAATATCCCACCATCAACGAGGAGTCGTTGTCTTAGTGATATTCTCATTGAACATGTGTTTTGGGAAGATGTTGGAGTCCTTCAATTTATAGGAGTAAAGCGCACCGATGAACTCCGGATTGTACTCAGCCAACCACTCTTCAATATCAGTCTCCTGTTAGAGCTTTGCCTTAAATGTTGTAAAATGAAACATCAATATCGAGTTCATTATCTTGTTGATCAGTCTAATGTGAAACTAGGCTAAGTGAATTAGGTTAAACATTATTGTACACCCTAGAATAATGTAATGGTAGGATGCCCTAGAACTAGAAGTCGCTGAACTTATTCGAGCCCACAGGTAGCTATACTCAAATTTGACCATTGTATTAGACTTGAGAAAAATTCTACCTCTGTATCACCTGTGGTAAATAAATTGTTTAAATTGAAATAAGTCTAACAATTATAGTCAGATGGGGCAAGACAACCGCAGCCATCATGGGGTGAGAAAGTAAAGAAACTACTGGCCTATGGGGAGCATTCAAGCTGCACTGGAACAAATTTGACGACGGAATCTGTTAGAGCATTTACTTCCAATCATTTTAGTGTTTGTTGCTATTCTGTACTGCGAAAATTGAATTTTTTTGGCAAATTTAAAAAAAAATTTGGCATTTTACTACATGTTGTAACATGTAACAGTGTGGTTGACTGACTTGACTTGCACTGCTAAGCACTCCAGCTCCCACAATACACATGTTAAGTTGTTAACAGCATGACTGTTAAGTGATGTGCAGCTGTCTTGCTTCAAGTTGCTTGTGGTGGTTACTTATGATCTGCATGGTGCTTCCCTCTCACATGACTTGCATCTGTCTGCTGCTAAAACAACTTACTATGGATTGACGAGCATAGCAATTCTCTTTGGACATCTTATATCTTTACAGACTGCAGAGCTATGTCTCTATGCATATGGTAAATGGTAATTGTGATGGACAAACTTAATTCATATATTGTTCATATAATGTAATAATTCATATAATAATGTAATATAATGTTGGAAATAAAGTAATCAAATAACAATATTTACTCAATAAGTGTATGTATATAAATCTGAAATAGGGGCAACAGGAGTTGTGTGAATAACTCTTTTACAAAAACAGGTATTACAAAAAAAACAATAAAGCCCAAAAAAACCCAATAAAACCCATAAAACCCAATTTAACCCAAAAAAACCCAGGTGGGTTGGTTTTTTTTAAAAAACCCTGGGTTTTTTCCATCCCTGTTACGATGTATGATCCTTCACCAGTCCTGGATACTGGCTACACTAAATCAAACTCTGAAGAGCTATTAGATATTAGTAATCAGGAAAAACAATTTAACGCAGTAAAAAGTTGGGTTCATAACAAAAATCTCTATGGAAAATCAGAATTCTAAGTTAGGTAAAAAAAACGACGGCCTACTTTCCCAGAGAAAATTCGAACAATCGCAACAATTTAGAAAGAAGACAATAGAACCAAAAAAATGAAAAATTTTCACATATACTTGACGATAAATCTGAATGGCATCTGAATGGCGTCTGCATAATCTTGAGTCAAGATCTAGGTTGTTCCACTCTCTCCTGCTGAAAAATAGTTAGCGATAAAACATTTTGAGCAATAAAAATTGCATCCGAAGATCATTATGTAAAACAGCATTTGAATAAGACGAAAAAAGAGCCAATCCCGCGTTATGGTAGCTGAGTGAGAGTAGTTTGAACTCCAGAGGGCAGAGTCAAACGTGCGCCTCGTCAAGCCATGCAAGTTCTAATCCTCTTCTGATGAAAGGCTCGCAATATGTCACGAGTTCTGAAGCAGGGATACTCGAGGTTCAAGACCCGCATTTGTATTTTTTAAGGCTTGTAACATTAATCATCACCTAAACTTGAACATATAACCTTACTCATAATTTTCACTGTATTTCACGGCTGCGCTGCAGCAATTCCAAATCGAGCAAAACTCGTTCATACAAAGCGAGAAGTAAACTTTTAATGAGAAGTAGTAATTCGGAGAGCATGATCGAAATTACATGGTCGTTTTACCAACCTGTGCACAGCTTTTGGAAAGTTGATATACAGCTTAAATAATCAAGCTGCATTGATTCAGCGCTACAAGTCGATTTCGGTATTGAAAATAAATTATGGTTGGGTATATCACCGTTTTTGCATACCAAACAATATCTCTTATGGGTGAATCCCATTCAAGATTAAGATTATAAGTTAGTTTAAGCCTCCCTAGCCGCTGCAAAAATAGAGCGTATCGAAGAGAGGAAGGAGGAAGGCACCATTTAGTATGGATATAAGAAAATGAGGAATCTATGCAGAAAGGGCATAGAAACAGTAAGATGGGAAAGAAGTTCATGAAATAAGATAAAAGTTGAAGAAGAAAGCCAGAGGTGCTGAAAAACAGGACAGTAGTGAACCGAAAAAAGTTGGTCCTTAACATAACAAAAAAAAACATTTTATATCAACAAAAAGAAGGCCTACCTAACTCTCAGCTCGGGCCCTCACATTTATCCCCTGGGAGCGCTAATGCTGAATCCCATTTAATCTCCATCCTGAAACTCGATAGCTCACAGTCATTCAACTATAAACTAACTCAACATTCTCTTGAAAAAAAATACTTCATAACCCACTGCGAACCAGCCGTGCATTTCTAACAACAAAGGACGACTTTGGTGACTGACAGCACAGTTGACTAACCGTCTTCTAAGTGCGCTCTTGGCTTCAGTGGCCGTGCCTACATTGAAGCAAAGTGAACAAAGCCACAGCTCTCAAAATTTACCATACCAGTCACTTAATCTCGACTATGTACATTGACGAACATTAGCACCATACCTGCCGCAGAACCTCCACTATTTACAATTCTGCGCGGAGTCGTCCACTGTTCAATCATGATTCACTAAATATTCATTAACAAAACAACATCTATAATCGTCACCTGTTCCCTGCTATGTACAATGCCTTCCTTCATACGTGAACTGATTACACACATTTCACCAACAATAAGAATTAGATTGCTACATTTCCAAGACCCTCGAAGAGTTAGCAACTGCTTATCCTTCTAGACCTTTCTTTTAGCGCACCTGCTTCAAATATAACTGATTTTGGTTCATAAACATTTAGATAACTATCCCAATTGGAAATAACATTGTACTAAACTTGATTTTTTAGGTTAAATGTTCAATTAAGGAGCACTCCTATTAACTGTGCTGCAACCAAGTTAGTGCAGCTTTATAAAGACTCCACTGACTGAGAGGCAAGCATCATAATCCCGACAAAAGGGAAAAATGCCACTGAACGGTGGAGGTACCTCTATTACACAACAGTGCGGGATGTCATTCATAACTTACCACCTGAACGTGTGTATTGAAAGGAATAATGCAACGTATCGAGAGACAAAGCATTTGTGCAAAGTAGACTGATAGACTTCGTTCTCGGATTTTCTTTTATAACAACTCATATTTTGATTTTACAGCAGTAAACTTATTTCGGAAAAATACTTATGGAAGAGCTCGTAAAACCGGTATCTCAATAGAAGTTATAAGCAGGAGATGCGTGTGCTACGTGCCCAATGCGTTTTCTAGGTATAAAACAACTCACTAGCTCGTATGATACACACTGGCTGCTGTACACGTTTTGCCCGTGGTACCGATCTCACGGGCAGTTGCAGGCTCGTGAATTTTACGTCAGCAGAATTTCATTCACTACAACTACAATGAACACCGGGATGTGAATACGTCCAACACAGTTGAGTTGAGCACAAGTCTACATAAACACGAGCCCAATTCTGCGAAGTGATGAGCTCCGAGGTCTGTGAGTCTCACCCTGCGGCTCTTGCTTTGATAACGCACGGCTTTCTTCGTGTCCTCGGTGGCAGTTTGCACGAACTCCTTCGCTGACTCAACATTGAACTCTATTCGGTCTATCATTTCCCCCTGTCACACCACACCGAGAGAACATGGTCAGCATTAGGTGCGCAGAGGCTTGCATTTACTGTGAGTTCAGAGTTGACCCCAAGAAGTTTTGTTGGCTGAAGACATAACAGCTACAACAAAGCCACAGTAAAATTCTGCAGTCACAGCACTGTCTGTATCCAGTGGGAATTCAATGAAAATCATCAGTTACAACAGAAAGAACAGAACTGCAGAATTACCAAAGAATCGAACAAAATAGAGTACGAAACTGCGTACACGAAAATAATAAGAGCGTACGAACAGAAAAAGAACTGAAAACCTAACTGAAATCTGAGAGTTTTTCTTTCAACACATATATTATTAACACGCAAAAAGTGTTCAATCATTATTACAACCATCAAGTCTCAAATTTAACTTACTGTTTTACATTAAAAGTACAATGAACTGATGGCATTAATTCAATGATAATTTACTAAAAATGGAATCAGAAACCAATGCAATTTTCACCGTTTTTGAAAAATTCCAACAACTCGAACACAAAGAATAACCTATATATCTATGTTATCATACATAAATTACATTGAATATTCATTTGAACTCGATATATCTCATCGTGGTATACGTGCATGACAATATGAAATGCTCAAATCAATCACAGACCTTAATGTTTGTTTTTCAAAAAGATGTAAACGTTACTTGCCTGAGATTTAAGCTTTTTCTTCCTAGCATTACAATTTTAGAAAATGCAAAAAGATTCTACTTAATTTTTTCAACAATTTCACTGATCAAACACGGCATTAGAGAAAGACTCATCTGATGACCTCCGTAATAGCTGTATCGAGCAGCACAAACAAGGGAATGCATCCAGTAAAGTATTCCAGGAACGAAAAATTATTGCGAGGTGAGTAAGGTAATCAGTAAGGGGAGAAAGACTGCATCTTTCCACTGAGCCAAGGATGGGACGACTGAGGAAATTACTTGAGCGGAAGAGAAGAGGTTATTAGATAAGACAATAGGTACCAGTGTCTAACTCGTTCCGAGTTCCAAGGCGATCTACAGAGTACTACTGTTGGAAAGTCTGTCAGCAAGGACACCATCAGTCGATATTTTCATCAAACAGGCTGCCACTCAAGGTGTATTAATTATTTTCTAGATCAATGCCATTCCACCATTGTACTTTTATTTAAAAAACGATTAATAGAATTTGATAATTTGAACATATATTGATGTGTCGGATACTTTCGCGTGTCATTGTAGATGAACACGAAACGACGCAGACTGAAAATGCAATTAAAAAGAAAAACTTTTGAAAAATAATTGTACACCACAGTTAAGGGATTAGTTACTGCAAATGTAAAAGCCTTCAGTAAGAAGAAATGCATGTTATTTCCAGGACACCTGTACCAGCCGTTTCCTACCTTAAAGCTCTAGCACAAGTTAACGCTGGTGATTTCATATAGTAGTTCTTAGTGATAAGGGATAAACCAATAGGTATTAGATACTGTTCAAAGTAAAATATGATTATAAAAACGCATTCCGTACAGATTTGCAAGACTTAACAATGCTCACTAAAGTCAGAAAAATGGAAAAAATTGACTCTTAATTCAATTTAATTGAAACTTATTCCTACGAAACTTCCAACAAAAATTGAATGGCGACTGATCTTGCGTATTGTACGAGTGTTTTGTACGCGAATGAATTCAATGAAAGTTTGCAAACACTATTTTTAATCTCAACTTTCTGCATCTCCATCTCCAAAAGGAAAATTACATTCAAAATTTAGAACTCGCTAAGTAAGCAAGTGACATCAATGAATGAAGGGAATTTCAGTAATTTAAAGCTCACTCAGTTCAGACAACTCTGCTATTGCAGCCATATTTTTAGATTAAACGACAAATTAAATACATCCTATATAAAACCAAAAAGAGGAAAAATTTCCAATGCCGGTTTCTCGAACAAAGCAAGTTCCTTTGGAGTTAAAAGTACACAACTTAACCACTAACGCAAAAAAATAGTTGCCCCACTTTCCCACGAAAACACGAATATTATTTATTCAATCTATTCGAATGAAGAATACTTGAAGTTACTATGAACGAAGTAAGCACGCTAATGTATTTATCGCTCAATGCTAACGAGCTAAACTGCACAGTCGCGCAGTAACGGTGCTGGATCGCACTGTTCCAGAATAAAAATTATTTGATAGCAGTAAACGAAGATCTCTAAGCCTGCTAGCATGTTGAGATCACTGAAATTAAAACAAAATTTTAAAAATAAGATTATCATCACAAGCATTGAATAACAAAATACTGTGGACATGGAAAAAGGAAAGGAGCCAAGGAATAACACATCTGAAAGTCAAATTAATAAAACAAAAATTAGTGTTTATATCGTTGATTTTATTAATAATGTTGATGCCCCCAGAAGAGACGCAGGAGACTAGTATTCAACAACCCTGCATGTAACAACAATTGACGTCCGAACCCCAATAAGTTACACGAGACCTTGCGAATAACAGTAACAAAAGAAGAAGAAATGAAGCATAAGTACAATAATTTTGAAGATAACAGTACCACCACGTTTGCTCCTGCACACGGTTCTGTCGTATCATAATCCTGCAAGGAACAATGACACACGACGTTCAATATCTAAATAAAAGAAGCGTGCGGCGATGAACACCCACAGGACCTCCTGAAAAATTGATGTGAACCACTTGCATGAATTGAGGCGACACCTACAAAACAACTGAGCTTACACTGAAAGTCACAGAGCTAAACTGGCCCACATTGTCCTCTGAAGGGACTTGTAAGAAAGGACGCAAGAAGTGCCACTAATGGCTGGGTTCGCACCTGACTCTCGACGAGCATGGCCATGTCCATGAACATGTCGTGCAGCTCTCTGATGCTCGTCTCGAGCTTGATGATGTCTGCGTGGCGCGCCTCGATGTCCGCCAGCGTCTGCTTCGCCTGCTGCGTCTCCATGATGATCTGCACACACACACACGAGTCCACCGTCATGCTTCTCTTCAACTCGCATTTTGTTTACCAGTGGAACTGGTACCAACTTCTCTACCCGTGAAACTGTCGCGAAGTTTTAATTCTCTACCCATAAATCTGTTGCAAAGTTCTAATTCTCTATCAGTGAAACTGTCGCAAAATTTAAATTCTCAACCTGTGAAACTGATGCTGAGTTCTAATTCTATACTCTTATAACTGTCCCGTAGTTTTAATTCTCAACCCATGAAACTGCGTGAAGTTTTAATGAACTACACTGAGAAAAATTTTGTCGCAAAAGCGGCACACTTTTCTGTGTCAAGTTGTCGCAAAACCGGCACACAAAAGTGTGTCAACAATATACATGATTAGCCTATGTATTTTGACACACTTTTGTGTGTCATGGGCTTATACGACACACTTAAGCATGCCAAACATGACACACTTAACGTAAGTCAATTTTATTTCTCATAAATATTTTACTTTCTTTGACTAGCAACTAATTACACTGATATAAAGACAATCTCCATGAATTAGAGGAAAAATTAGCGAAGATTTGAAGTTTTTTTTAGGGAGAATTGTACTCCAATCACAAAATTTGAGCACAGTTCGGTTTTCTGCAATAAAAGCTGAGCCAGTTGAATCGTGAATAAGTGTTTTAAGTCTCTCAATCGCTTTAATATGTGGTCAAAGGAAATCCTTCAATGTGTATTAAAACATTTCTGAATAACCGTTTGACACACCCAGGTGTGTCAAAATTTCTCTCAGTGTACTCGCAAAACCATTTCTGATGGTAATGATGGATGAGCGTAGAAAATACAGAATACAAATCAGGAGAGAAAAAATTGGCAAGTTATCAAGTCCAGTATCATTGGATGTAGCTTCCTAATCCCACAACTCTCAGAACTAGATCCAAAATTGAATATTACATAGGAAATCCTTTTAATCAACCTACGGAATATTGTTCCCTCAAATCGAACATTCAGTACCTCTAGATCAGTGGTTCTTAACCCGGGACGGTGAGTCAGTTTCATTGTAGTCATTGTACAGTTTGTGCACTAATGCAGTATACATATAATATATACCACATGTTTTGAATTTGATGAAAAAGCAACACATTTCATTTTTCCACAGTACCTCCAACAAGATTAAGAACCACTGCTCTAGATTGATGAGAAATTTCCACGAACTGCGTCTTAGGTCGACTTTCATCGCCTGAGGACCTCTCCCAATACCCTTCACTAACGTGCAGTGTCAAAGCCCCAGAAGATGCCCCTCTCACACCTTTTCACATGATGACCCTCACTAGTTTCTCCCTACCGTATTTCAAGTTCGCGGGCTCTTGAAATATCTCACAAGGCGTACAATGTACGTAAAAAAGCATCAATAAGTTGTGTAAATGGGTGATAAATAAACACGAAACTTGAACTGAATATTGAACGATCGCCAAACAAACCGACGAGCCACCCACTGTTGGCTCTGAAATGACAGGCGCTTTACTTGCATAATAAGTGCGTCACATTAAGTCATCTCATTATTCGCAGGCCCTCTCTCTCGCATAAGATAGCCCAGCCTAACACCAGCGCCCAGAGCCAGCGAGAGCTGCCCGCTCCCTCACCCCCTGCGTGAAGACGGCCGGGTTGCCCTGCTCCAGCATGTCCTCCAGCTCGTCACTGGTGGTGTTCCGGCCCGCTGCACACACACAACACGCGTTACCGCCGCCGTCACACACAATCCAACTTCTGCCGTCACACCTAACTTCTAATAATGGTATCACTTACAGAACGAATCCCACACGAATGAATGTTAATCAGAAGTAGATGTGATGACAATGCACTAAAAATATCTTCTTCGACTAAAAAGTAGCAAAAAATATTATCATGCAATTCAAAAACTGCTGAAAAACGATTTATTTTGGCCGGAAATGAGAATGACTTATGTCGCGGGATTAGTAACTTTGTAATAATTGTTATTATACGATAAATAGACATCGAAGCAGCAACGTTGACTCTTGCAAAATGAAAATTATAGAAAAAACAATCATTGTTCGTTTCATGCGCCATACACTTAAAAAACATTGCTCAGCTCCGAAGGAGACTTAAGAAAAGTCAGTTTAGCATACCTGCATAACGTGAATGGTGTCTTTATCTAGTATTATGACCAGATTACATACACGAGTAAACCAGCTAAGAATACCGAACAACAAAATAAAACTCATTGATAACACAGGAGTCAGAGGTCATGAATCCGAGTCTCATTACAAAAGCCCAACCTCAACGAGATATCTGAGCTGTAGAACTCACTGATCTCAAGCTGCCTCTGTATCCTGCCCTTGCAGCGCTCCCTGTAGTCGGTCTGGGTGCGGTTGTACTCAGTCATCACCTCTACGAACTTGCGGCTGAGCGTCGAGTGCTGCGTCTTCTTTATTCGCAGGTCGGCGCTGGCTTTGTTCACGTGCTCGTCGGACTCGATGCTTTGCTCGATCACTGCACAAATGTCAGCACACATGTTAACGGGTCTTCTGGCTATACGTTCTTGAATGCCTACAGCCTTGTTTCCATCGTCTTTCTACTACGAGGTAATAAAAGTGGCCCGAGAAATATACTTATCAAAGCCATCGCCACTAACTGTTTTTTCTGCATATGTTAGCATCAGTGATACGAGATTAGTAAAATGTCACTGTTTCAATGGACAAAATAATCCACTAAATAAAGATACACAGTTGTTGCTTGCTTGGTTGGTGCGTGTGTCTGTGACGCTCTCAAACATGAGGGACCGTATCTGTGATCAGAGTTTCACCAGTGCACAAGTACAAGAATATTTTAAACGCAGGTACTATTAGGATGGATTTATACGTCATCCACATCTAAAAAACTTATTTCAGGAAAATATCGAATTCCATCGTTTTTAACGGACCGTGTACACAGTTTAAAATGAGTAGTAAAGTTCTTTTGCGATGAGGAAACTCCACTGAACGAAGAAACCTACTTACAATTTGAGCTGGGTTCGCATATTCAAAAAGAAATGAGAAAACTGATCCTTCCGGAATTCTAAAGAACAAATCCATTGATATCGTTTGGCAAATCACACAGAAAACCTTCACAAAACTAAGAGGTCTCTCGCTGCGGTCTCTTATGAACAACTCAAGTGACGTGAGACATTTCGAATAAATTTATTGAAGGATAAGGCACTGAAAACGGAAATAAATGTGTATGAAGTACGACAGTCATACCGTGGAAAGTGATCATTCCTTCACCATAAGCAAGTGCATAAGCGGTGCAGGGAATTACTCAGTGAACAAAAACCAATTTAGGAAAATGAGACACTTTTAGTTCCCGCATAATAATTCATCATAAAATGTTCAAAATAAGCAGTAAGTTAGGAAGCATTATTATTGAAGGTTAATGGTCAGAATAAAACATTCTGAATTAATGGTGATCGCAAAATATTAAGGAACACTTGGAAACAATATATTCTGCATCAAGTTGATAGAACTTCTCCATTTTTAGCTATTCAAATACTCGGCCAAAACCCACTACTGTTCGCTTAACTTTGGCAAGGCATAAATAAAAAAAAACTTCAACCAATTTAAAAAATATTCGATACATGAATACTATGATATTTCAGACGATGTCAAACGGAATTTTCCAATAAGTTTGAGAGAAATTAAATGAACCAGAGCACAAAACGAAATTATAGTGATGATAATCAAAGGGACTATGTAAATTGAAATGCGAGAATCAGAATACCCAACGAGCATGTGATTAACATGGACAACTAACCTTTTAGTTTGGCTCTGACTCTGTTTGCAGTTCTTTTGATGTCGGTCATCATGTCGTCGAGTTCCTGCTTGGTCTCTGAGGGAGGAAATGGAAAATTAGAAGCGTAGGGTAAATTGACACGCAAATAGAGGGAACACATGGACGATCTGGAAGCATATCAGGCACTTTCGCATGTCTAGCGCATTCCCAACGTCACTAGTACTTATTACTTGTGAAACAAAGCCTCATTTGTAGGTGAATACTTGCACTTAGGACGTTCAATTTCTAATATTTATTTTCTCTGCCACTGAGGACAAAGTATTGTACTTCACAATAAAAGCCAGCGCATACAGGTGTATGATGGCTTCGACAGCTATCAACTACAACGACAGATTGAATTTTGTCATCATATTTATCGGCTCTATGAACTAATTCAAATGGTTAAACTTTAAATAATATTTAACAGATAATTTACATTCTGAATGTTAAACACTAGGGACATAGAAGCTACCAATTCTCATTGTTCCCATTTGACTTGGCGACACGATGAGCAAGAACCTAATATTTTCCTTTCAGTCTATAAAAATTTGGCTCGGTGCAGCAAACGCCTATCGGTTGCTTGGTCTCACATCAGCTAGAGCGTTATGCGTAATTCGAACTTTATGAAGTAGTGCTATTATTTCAGCGTGAGTCATTTTATGAGGAGTTGAATCGAAATATCTTCACAGAGCGTGCAATGTAAGCAAAAAGCATCAATAAGTAAAGTAAATGGGCGATAAACACGGGACTTGAACAGAATATAGGACGAGCATCAAACAAACCGACGAGCCCCCCACTGTTGGCTCTGAAATAATAGGAGCTTTACTTGCGTAATAAGTGCATCACATGAAGTCATCGTCTTGTCAGTTAACCTGCAGTCACGATCACTAGCTATGCACACGAAAGACTATATTATTTGAATGGTTTACAATACAATTACCGGAACATTAATGCAGAAACAATAACTTCAACTTTATTACAAACACTACCCTTAGCTTCAAGCAAACAAGTTCAATTCCTCTGAGCTACTAGTTTATACTGAAGTATCTTTTCAAGCGAATGAGCTATTATGAAGCTAATAATGTAAACAAATCGGAGCTACACCAGTTTCTTCACACTCTGACTGCGACGTGCGCCACCGGTGGTACACGGAGGTAATTTTCATAATGCTGCTGGCCGACCAGAAGTCGCTAGCTCAATTTTCATAAATACTTAATCAAAGCTAAATGAAGGCACGATGCATGTCATGGTTGGTATTTTCGAAATAGTTTACTACAATTGACTTTAAATTTGAGTTTGGAGTTGAGCTTAATATTTAGTTGCCGCATTCAAAGTGTTAAATTATCATGCAAGCTCTGTAGCAGATCATTCTTCTTGCATGGTCTCGAGATTGGTGAAGGTGTCAACATTACACGGTCTGGAGACGACAGCAGTTCAATGCAGGCTTTGTGACTTACTGTTCTTCATACTCAAGTGTCTTAGTTGAGCCCAAATGAAAGAAACCAAAAGATTAAACGGTAGGTCCGTTAAGATTAAGTCGTCAACACTGAATAATCCACAATAGTAGCAGGTGATACATCAATCAACACGGCAGAATCTCAGTACCTACGCTAAGTTTTGCGCTAGTTTTCAACAGAACAGAACGCTGCAGGACAGCGGTTGAAGCCTTACTCTCATCTGGCTGTGGAGCGGACAAGATGTCGCTGTGTTTCTTTTTGACCTCCTCCACGTTGCTCTGAATCTTCTCTATCATCTCTCGTATCTCCTCCACCTGAAACAGGGAAAGCGGTTAATATATGATCAAGGTTGAAAGGTGACTTATGGAGACACTAAACAGTTGAAAATTAACATTCTAGTGTTATCAGATCAAAAACTCCCACTTTACTCAACACAAAATTGAAACGCACATCGCCCAACATCGGAACATCCCTAGTCGGACCGAGAATCGCTTTGGGGAAGAAATAGAATACAGCCAACACTAAAATACCATAACATGGATTTGGATACAGTCATCGGACAAAAAGAAATCAAAATTCATTCGAGATACATACACAAGAAAATTTACAAACGGGTCTTCAACGATGGATTGAACAAAGCTTGAAATGTTTGCACTAAGGTTTTCAATTTAAGAGTAGCCCTCCTCCATCTTTGATATATTGATATTTTCTTTGCAAGGCACGTTCAGACAGCATTCATATCGTCGAGATTAGATTAGAAGTAGGCTTGAGCAACAAATAACAAATGTGTTCCCAAACGAGGAAGGAGAAAGGCACCAATTGAAATGGAACAAGAGAAAAAGGAATTTATGCACGTGGTGTGTCTCACACACCGCGCATAGAAACAGCAAGGTTGACAAAATTTAAGAAACGAAATAAAAGTTGAAAGAGAAAATTATCCATGCTGAAATAATGGCAGCAGTGAACCGAGAAATGGAAGTCAGTAATAAAACAGAAACAAAAAACATTTCATTTTAACAGGGGACGGCCACCAAACTTTCAGCTCTGTGCCTCGCATCTTCCTTTAGGAGCACTAATTCAAGGAAAAACAATTATATTCCCCTGAAGGGATCATCAGATCAGGGATTTTGCTCTGACTTCTGCTACTTCCGTAAAATAAATAGAACGCGCATATTGCTTCAGGTCACACAGGACGGCGGCTCGACTAGCTACCAAGAGCGAAAAATGAGCCTGCCGCAGTTGCTCTGAGAAGCTAAAAACTTCCTTTTGAAAATCAATGCATTTCTTCAGAGGAAGTCCCAGCCCACGGCTGTTTCTAAGCTACTTACTTTTCTGCCCAATTTATTTCACCCGAGCAATTAACGAAGTTAGCCAAATATCGTACATTTTGAACTAAGACTTGGAGACCCGAGAGCGCGTACGCGGAGTGAGTACTGGTACAATATCGCAACTTACCTCCTCAGTGACACATTGATAAAATAAACGCGTGCTGTCACATTAAATTAGATTATATGTTAGTGCAAGCCTCCTTAACAGCTAAAAAAAAGCGTTCCGAAGAGAGGAAGGAGGAAGACATCATTTTGTATGGAGATAAGGGAACGCAGAATCTATGTAGAAAGGGCATAGAAACAGTAAGTTGAGAAACAAGTTCATGAAACAAGATAAAATTCAAAGAAAGTAGTAGGTGCTGAAAAACAGGAAGTGAACCGAAAAAATTGGTCTTTAACACAACAAAAAACATTTCATTTCAACAACAAAAAAAAGTCCTACCGAACTTTGAGCTCGGGATTTCACGTTTTCCCCTTGGGAGTGCTAATTTTCATAGATACAATAGCTGTCTCACCCTGACGGGGAAGCTTATGAAAACAAGGCAAAAAGGTTGATGGAAAAAGTCAGGTATCATAGAAAAGCATAGAAGGGAAAATGACACAGTGATCTAAAACGATGATCCTTTAAATCAGAAAACCTAACATATTTCATCAAAAATACCCACCAAATTCTCAGGTCAGGACCTCCCATTTTGTCATCGTGAGCGCAAATTTCCCTAGTTACAATAGTAATATCCTCCTGAGCAGACCGAAAAAAATCAAAGATGGTCCGTAACAAAACAACCATTTTACTTCAACAAAGGGATGGACTACCAAACTCTCAGCTTGAGACGACATCTCCTCCCTCCGCCCACTAGCTCCCATACTTATTGAATCCTCCTGAAGGGGTGTAAAGAAAATAGGCTCTGGAAAAGCACAGCGGCAAACAAAGAAAGAAAAGATGGCTCGCAACAAAATAACACCTTTTTTCTTATTTTATTTCAATGAAGGGGAATTTAACTTAGACCTTGCGATCTCACAGCTTCCCTCTGAGAAACAAGAGGTTTAACCACCATCAACAGATGTAACCTGCGGCACATCAACAGCTGTAACTGACAACACAACAACAGCTGCAACTGACAACACAACAACAGCTGCAACTGACAACACAACAACAGCTGCAACTGACAACACAACAACAACTGCAACTGACAACAGAACAACAACAACTGCAACTGACAACAAAACAACTGCAACTGACAAAAGAACAACAGCTGCAACAGGCAACACAGCAACGGCTACAACACAACAGCTACAACTGACAACACAACAACAACTGCAACTGACAACAGAACAACAGCTGCAACAGGCAACACATCAACAGCTACAACACAACAACAACAACAACAACAACAACAACAACAACAACAACAAAAACTGCAACTGACAACAATACAACAGCTGCAACAGGCAACACATCAACAGCTGCAACAGGCAACACATCAACAGCTACAACACAACAACAGCTACAACTGACAACACAACAACAACTTCAACTGACAACAAAACAACAGCTGCAACAGGCAACACATCAACAGCTGCAACAGGCAACACATCAACAGCTGCAACAGGCAACACATCAATAACTACAACACAACAACAGCTACAACTGACAACACAACAACAACAACAACAACTGCAACTGACAACAGAACAACAACTGCAACTGACAACAGAACAACAACTGCAACTGACAACAGAACAACGGCTGCAACGGGCAACACATCAACAGCTATAACACAACAAGAGCTACAACTGACAACACAACAACAACTGCAACTGACAACACAACAACAACTGCAACTGACAACACAACAACAACTGCAACTGACAACACAACAACATCAACTGCAACTGACAACAGAACAACAGCTGCAACAGGCAACACAACAACAGCTGCAACAGGCAACACATCAACAGCTACAACAGGCAACACAACAACAGCTGCAAATGACAACAGAACAACAGCTGCAACAGGCGATGCAGCAGCAGCAGCAGCAGCAGGGAAGGGATCACGACGGAGCCAATTGAGCTCAGCTCTCGCTGCCTCACGAAGCTATACGACGATAAAGCTGAGAGTTCGATTGCTAAAACGGACACCTCGTGAGGCTTACTTGCAGTGCCAGTCTTAAGGCAGATAATCCTTGCCTCCTATCACTCTAAATTGAACAGTAAATCACGCAATCACAGCGCTGTTGAGCCCCTAAAAGTACCAGCAATTGTATCCAACACCAATTTTCGTCGCATAAGTCATAAATGACACCATTGAAGATCAGATAACTTCGAACGAAAACAGAAGCAAATACTGTAGGAAGCTACGTTCAAAAATATACCTACAATACAAAATTGATGAAGTTATCAAAACGTGTCGACGTACGCGAACCATTAATTATGTTCAATTTTTCTAGAGCAGAAGAAAACTTGCAAATTCTTACATAATGTAAGTCAGGTAAATTTTTACTACAAAATTTGGTACGATATACAAGCATCGTCTGCAGTCCTGGCAGAGAAATGCCGCAACCTAGCCGTCGGCAGTCATGACCACGCTGCTAAAATGCGAGAAAAAGAACAGAGGAAAATATCCGGGGTTCAGGACAACGCACTCCGTGAAATTTTTTAAGAGGAGTAAGGCGAGCGCTTGCCAGGTCCTGTAGAAAGGAGCTAGTGGAATGTGAAATCGTAAAGTTACTAATGAAGGGCGCCCTTAAAAGAAAATTGCTCGCCGGCAGACAGGCAATCCCTGCAAAAGACCAGCGCAACGTCTAATTTGGCCGCTACGCACGGCGCGGGAGAAGCACGCAGCAAACACAGCAAAACGACACCCGAGATGAACAAATTGAAAAAACACGGCACAATGCAACCCAAATTGAGCAGAGCACATAGGCGTCGATGCCGTGCAGACATGCAAGCATGTATCATGAATGTGGTAATTTGGGGCACTAATGATTTTTTTGCTGCCTTGTTTTCTTAACAGTACATGCCGGCAACGAAGTAACGCGAAGACTAAATTTTGAGTTAAAAAATATTCTCCAAACACAACAAGAGTGTTCCCTAGAGAAGCAGAGGAAGGCACCATTAAAAATGGCATAAAAAAACAGGAAACTTATGCATAAACTGTGTCGCCATACCCTGCGCACGGAAACAAGATTGAAAAAGTTTACAAGTATGTATCAAGGTAAAAGTAGAAGAAGGAAGTATGAGGAGTAGAAATATCGAGCAATGAGTCGTAAAAAATCGTCAGTAAATAAGGAAAACCCATACTACTCCAAGGAAAGGAAAGCCCACCTAATCGTTAGCTCGGGTTCTTACACCTCCTACAGGGAAAGTTAGTTACTGACCATAAAACGGCTGTATTCACCATAGGGGGAAGAAGGTACGCATGTCCATTACCTTTCCCGTCTGAGGTTTTTCAATATTACCGTTATTAAGCTGGCACTGACATTAGGTCATTACCTACGTAAAAATGGAGAGACACCTCCACTCGGCAGTGAACTTCAAAGAACATGTTAGGGAACAACATCAACAAGAATTGGGGGAATGAAATTTAATAATTCAAGCTGTTTATAGAAATAGATTTTGTAGCTTACTAGGACTATGAATGATCAATGAATTTAGTTACCACTTAATAAAATACATACAGTTTTATTTCGAGTGATTACGATTTCAGTGCATACAAGGACACTAAAAAACAACATCTACAGGAGAAAATAGCTGCATCACAGAAGGCACCCAAGGTGAATGTGCATCGTCTCAATAACGTGTGGAGAATCACGCGACGTCAACACAACGCTTATAGCTGTCAAACATCTTTTAACAGAGGAAAGAGAACAAAACAGATTATTTATGCACGAGGTTTGTTACTAACAAAAAATCGTGCATAGTAACAACAAATTAAGAAGGGGAGAAAAGACCAAGAAGAGATTGATTGATTTAAGCAAGTTTCAACCCCCCTTACACAAAAACTAACCAACCAATTATCATAAACAAACCCAACTAACCTAAGCCTATTGTCAATCCTATGCTTCCTGAGGAAAAGACTCTTATGAAAAATGAAAGCTGTTTCGCACACGTTCCTAATTCTACTGAAACTCACCGAGATATAAACCTCCAGCAGTCTATTTCCGTAAGCTGAATGAATGCTTTAGAGCGTAAATCCATGCTCAGCAGAAGACTTGAGAGCCATCTCTGTATGTGCCCTGTGTTAATGATAAAACCGAACAAAAAATATAACCGTGCTACCACACACGAACCTACGGCGATGATTAAGTTACTCTTCCTGTCCCTCCTTCTAGACGCAACTTTTCTCGTTTAATCCTCCGGTTTAAACTAACCACATCGCTTGCTCCTTAATTCGTTCATGCAAGCCGCGCCACTCCACCACCGTCCCAGACGCAAGACGCAAGTTTCCCTCCAGCGGCGAGTTACTGCCCACACGGGACCCCTCATGAACGTGCTCTACTCCCACTGATGGCTGCTGACCCGCACTTCACTGCTTTTATCCCACGCACAAATTGAGCTCTGTCCGACATTACATAAACCGCTCTTAATCGGAAAAAATAATTCCGAAGGTTCACTTCTATCTCATCATACTTGCACTTACTTCGTCATCTTCGCTGCCATTAACTCTGAAGTATACGTTTTCTAGCTGCCATTTAGCTTCTTAATATCAGGGTTGGCATAAAAACCTCACCTGAAATACCCACTTCGCCCCAAACAAAACAGAGACACTAAATAAAACCCAAGAAAGAACATCATCCATTTGCGTGTTTTGTTTTTATATATATCGATCTCCTTAGTAAAAATAATTCCGACACAAGAAACTATCATCCCCGTACGAAAACCTAATATCCATTTTTATATTCAACTAACCTTTTTTAAAGTTAAGCAAATGTGGATCCAAGTAATGCTAACTCTGTAGATAGATAAATTATAAATCGTTTCCTGAGCTAAAGTGCCTAAAAACTTCCACAAGCCACTAGGCACTTTAGCCTTCCACTTCCACTAAAGTGCCTGTGTCCACTTCCACTAACCTTCCACTTCCACAAACCTAGACTATGTAGAAATGGCTTAGCGAATATAAGCTCAATCCCATGGTTAGCTGTCATATCCCCCTACGCTACATAGGCACGCCCCCCGGAGGTATGTCGTTATGGGCTTTAGAAGCATATAGGTTGTACTGATGTTAAGTGTGTTATATCCATAGGATTCTTACAATTATGCCTTGTGTACGTTTATACTACTTCGGTATTATTTACGTTTTCTCCGTTTCGTTGTAGGTCACGCGAAGGGGCAGTTGCCGGTGCTCCTTATCTCTGCCTCTCTATAGCTAAGTACCATACTGTGTAGTGATACAAGCTTGGCCACCATATCTCACCCACATTTACTTAGTGATGTGTTCAATAAACGAGTGGATCAGTGTCGTTCCTCTGACCCCACAAACTGAATAGGAGGAAGAGAATTCAAACAAGATGAGATCTTGTTACAGCTGGTAATTATCGGTTTGCTTGAACGAGAAATTGCTGGGTACGCAAGAAGCAACAAAATGAACAGAAACCTCATAGAAACAAATTTGGCGATCGCTTTCCTTGTTTTTGGTTGCTTTCCTTGTTGGTATGCAATAAGTTGTTTGTTTTTCTGGTGCCATGGAGGATGAAAGTGAATCACTGAATATGTGACATTCATTTACTAGTATATAATGAGATGTAAGACTAGCGGCTTAAACTACCTTAACAATGATAGTCAGAAGCATTTCAAGTTGCTATCCTCGAGTTTACTGAATAAATTTCGATCATTTTCTTTGCGTTTAAGCAAATGTAATCGAATCATAGGCTCAAATTTTTACACCTTCCGTTGTGAGTTTTTTCAATAGCATTAAATACATTCAGACACGTGTTGATATTTCAATTTGTCTCTTATATTAGAATCTAATTTAAAGATCACCCATATTATAAAAAAAATTGAGGAAACTTCAAAGAAAAAGTAGAAAGTTTTGAAGAACCCCAATAAATCCCTCACCAAAAAACAATGCACTCTAGAAAAGCCCATTAGAACCCAATGAAACTCGGGTGGATTAGGTTGTGAGAAACATGTTTTCGCAAACCCTCCTTAATATCAACCGAACTTTGCCCCACTCCAATTCATATTTACCACGTAGGGAACGAAGCTCTATACGAGCTCTATTCAAACTTCTCCTTGGCGCAGGGAAACTCGACACCAAGTTCGGCAACAAGAACCAAGTGACAGTTCGCTGTGGAGAGCTGATCGTTTCAATACCACTACCGCTTGAGATCATTATTTCAGCCCTTTCAACAGACGAAAGTTGCAATCCCGTAGTACCCAAAATTTTATATAGAACGGTAAAGACAGCGCTACAATTTCGTGTCGTCGATAACTGCGTTTCAGCTCTGGCAAGTGTGGTGGAAAACACGAAGGCTCGAGTCACGTGCGCCCATTCCATTACGTTCGATTACTTTCGGAATGAAAAAGGCCATATCAAATGACAACGCCACACGTCCCCTCACAAATACTAAACTTCATTCTGCTCATAACGCTATGGTTTGAATGGTTGAGAAACACCTGAATGAAATCACAATAGCAATGTTATGTTCTTAGCGTTGGATTTGATCTGTAAAACATATTTCTAGGACTGCCGAATAAAACGAGAAAGAGAAATGCATCATCGACGCATTTCATCCACGGCTGAAACTACATCTATCACAAATTTTAACAGAATAATATCTAATCTGTCTCAGCTCAAGCGTATCGACTATAATTTCATGATGGTTTTATCGGTACCCGAAACACCGCTCCGCCATTACTGCCGCCGTTGCATTGTGCACAAAGTATCTACGTTGAACCTATGTTCCATTGTTGAAGCTGGAACTCCGAGTCGAACGCTCGACTCCATTATTCCCTTTGAATAACTTCGTCGTAAATTCCATCGTAAGAATAATAGCTTCAAGTTTATTAAATCTCGAGTTATCGCACCGCTGGGAGTCAGGAAATTACGAGGTTCTCGCAAAGTTTATGGGAAGAAAGGTCTGTATCAAATACCCCACGGAAGCACTGAAGATTGGATAATTTTTCTTCAACGATTTCAGTTATCTATTGACTGTAATGATATTTGAGATCTTCAAATTTTGTTTTACTCCAAATAAGGTCAGACAGAAATGCTGAACGTAGTTGAAAGGGCTAGAAGAAGCAAATTTTTCCTAGTTTTCAATTAGAAAAAATGACAGATGCACCGCACAGAAAAATTAAAGCAATGACATCCTTACTTGCACGTAGTTTCTCCTGAATATTTACAAGTACTACTGCAACTCACTGAGTCAAGAAAAACACTCAAATCGTAACCCTGTAAAACCTCTTCGGTAACCCAATTGTTATCGCTAATCTAACTCGGGTACCTGATAATTTGCATGCCTGATCGACACCAGACAAAACTTGAGCACGATCTACTGATGCGAAACCCTTTACACTGCGAGAATATATTAAAATTCACCAGACCGGTAACGTGCATAGAATAAAAGACCGTTTCTCAATTAAAACTGAAAAGATACATTTAAATATACGTACTACTTACTGAGAAGTCACTGGGACACTGCTTGTACGTGAACTTCCCAAAATGCCCACTAGAAGTAGTTCATTTTCAAAATATCGTACACCAATCAATATAATTGTAAAAAACGTAAATCAACCAAATAAAATTCGTTCATTTGGCGATTCTACAGCAACAAAACGTCAGGGAAACTGACTCGGTAATAGCATCAAGATACAGGCCCTCTTCCAGCGGATTCGAGCGAGAAAGTTGGTCCTGACGCCGAGCAACGTAAGCTTGTGCGGTGCATCCAGAATGTAAGCGCAGAACTGGGTTGCCAGATAAATCAGTCCGCTAATGGCTACATTTTTCGGGGAAAAACAACCAAAAAGCCACTTCAAAATATATAGACATATTTTAATAAAAAATCCCAACACTAATAAACTTATATATTGACAGTATTTTGACGAGAGCACCTCCTCGATATATTTCAGATCCTGTGTTTCTTGAGTCGTGCGATATTGGTAAAAATGGCCAAATATATTTTCTCATGGCAACGGTGTTTAAAAAGTGGCTAATTTTGTGTGAATCGGTCATGAAATGGCCAATCTGGCAACCTGGCGCAGAATGAGCGGGGATCTCTGTACTAGCGGCGTCGTAACTGACCTCATCTCCCAGGCCGCGAGCGATCACACGGCATTTGCACTCACTACGGTAAAATTCTTTCCTTTGTATTATCAAGACTTAATCTAGTCAAATGATAGTAAAATCTAATACATTACTATTCAACCCAATACAATACTATCGAAGGCGGCCAGTAACAAGTTAAACTTGATGAACTTATACTAAAGCTAGAAGATAATAGTTTATTCATCTACGTACTACTTTCTAACATACTATCACAGAGGAGCATCAAAAACATCAGAAACTAAACTCGAAAAGCGACAAAATAGCACGCACAATGCTCAACAAAGAATTAGGTTGAAGCCTCCAACTAACTCATTGTTGGTACCCCCTTACAATTTACCTCATGGAAATGAAGGTAACTAATACCTCAGGAGCTCGCTAGGAGCAGGAGCTCCACCAATTAGCGTAGTTGCATAATAAAGTTTCGCAGGAGCGCCCTACACGACCTAACTTGAGAGTACGGCTCATTACGCCATTAAACGAGCCTAGCCGATACAGCACTTCGTCTCCCAGGGCACGGTGACTGGACGTAACGAAAAAATGGACAACACTTTACATCGAGGCAGCAGTGTGGTCAAGTCAGCGAACTGGACTACACCATGCAATATAGCACGAAGCGCAGCCAAGTCGTCTTACAAGAACACACGCTGCCTATTTTAGCGCTACGACGACGTGAATGGTCTTCACTGGCCCCACACCCTCCCTGAGACGATAATTTACGCTAATGCCTACCTTTTCCTCACACATTTACTTGTGTTATATAAACTTCCAGAAACTATGGTGAATGTTGAACATAAAATGAAAAAATGAAAGAATGAAGAATGTATAGATCATGTTCAATTTCTAACTACGGGACGAGTAATTTGTTCCGTGGACAAACCTCTGTACTTCACAAAGTTTTAAATAGAGGAGTATTGAAATGACATGGGGCCAACTGAGAGGTTGATGAACGTTGGCCAATTAAACACTTCGAAAGGAAACGTGTTTCCCACAACCAGATTATTACATTTCTTCAAACCATTTCACTCGTAAGCAGCACAACTCATGGACAAAAAAGTACTTCACAACGCCATAATCCTCCAACTCAGTGCAACCAAGAAATGATACATTGCACAACGAAATTAATCTGTCATTTGTTTTTTAAGGGAGAATGGCAGACGCCCTCGTAATGAAGACAGAAGAGCGAGGAATGCCGCAAAATACTGCGTCCCCAACCATGCTCGCCACAAAATTTGGCGCGATCCTGGTATGAAGTCGGGAAGTGTTATGGCACTGTGTACGGACTCAGAATTGCAGGTCTCTAACCGCACGCTTCACTGAACTATTGATTACTTTGACTTCAGAAGCGAGTTTTGTACGCACAGTCTGGTCAAAAGAAGCGCCGAGCTAAATTTAGCTACATATGATAACGACCCAAGTCAGGATCCACTACGAGTTTCCGAAGCTTCTTTCAAGTCGTAGTTCAGAACACTGGTCTTGAGACCTTTAAGCTGGAGTAAAGGAAGATCCGTGAGCGCTAAATTGAATTACACGCAACCGTAGATGCACTTCACCACACACACTGCGATGTGAAAGGGCCGCGCTTCACCACGGAGGACTCTTCCTCCGTACGTCACAGCACTTGCAGTGCCTTCCCTTGAATCAGTTAACGACTGCAGTGCACTTATGACATAAAATTCAGCAATGCTGCAATTGAAAGTATAAAAAAACATAAATGATCATTTAGATAAATGAGAGCAGTAATTGGCAGTACTTGTTAGTTAGAGTCCTCAAGTTCTGTCAATAATGGCGGTAAATAATGTCCTCAAGATGGCGACCATTATTAGTAACGCACTAGTGGAGTCGATCTCTGAAGTCTTGAACAGCACGTTCACAAATATTGTGTGGTATGGCAATGACTTTTACAATTTGTTCCCTTACCTCTGGTATGCGCACGAGTGATATTTAAATGCCTTTTCTTTCAGGATATCTCTACAGAAAGAAAACGCAAATGCTCACGCCAGGTGACAGCTCAGGCCTCCCTAAATCATCCCTCAGAGAAACCAGACGTCCGGGAAACATTCTTCTCAAAACAGTTAGTAGATTTCGAGCCGTATGAGTTGTACCCCTTTCTGTTGGAATTATAAGTTCCCAAAACCGTCATCCTCAATTATCTCTTCCATTTTGGACTGCACGAAATTGTGCAGCATTGATATATAATGTTCGGAAGTTACTGTCACGCTCACTCCCTCCTCCTCAAAGAAGGATGGACTTATAACACCTAACCAGGGTTGCGGAGTCGGTGGAATAAATTTGCGACTCCGACTCCGACTCCGACTCCACCTTTCCAGAATTTTGCGACTCCGACTCCGACTCCGACTCCACCTTTTCAGAATTTGGCGACTCCGACTCCGACTCCGACTCCACCTATTCAGAATTTGGCGACTCCGACTCCGACTCCGACTCCACCTTTTCAGAATTTGGCGACTCCGACTCCGACTCCGACTCCATTTCTCCAGAATTTGGCGACTCCAACACCGACTCCGCCTATTCACAATTTTGTGGCTCCAACTTCACCTATTCATAATTTATAAGATGAATATTTTATTTCTTAACTAGTGTACACACACCGTCAAAAATGACGAGATTCAATACCTTTCTACAACAAACTTTCGTTTGAGTGGAGTTTCCATGCTTTCAGCTTATTCCAAAGGTAACTTAAATTTCTTATAAGAGTAATAAACACTCAGAACACAGCATTTTTGAGCCGTAAGAGAAGTAGTTATAGCCATTCGTGTCGTATCCGAGATACAGAAATTCAGCATTACTGAAAGCAACTGCGAACTTGTGTATGTATATTTCAATATGCAATACAGTACATTGCATTACAGTATATTGTAATATACAATACAGCATATTGTAATATGCAATACCCCGCCGAACTCGGTATTCACGATACAAACTTGAGTATATAAGGCTATGGATCGCTCTAATTGTGATGAAAGTGACTTATTATAGAGCTATTGCACAACGAAAATGAGTGTATTAATTGACCGTGAACTGGAACCAAGACCGCCAGTGCAAATTTTTTCCTATCAATTATTCTTAACAGCGTGACACAAAACGTATAAATAAACACACGACAGTCATTCTTAGTAGTAAACGGTTGCAGGTGTTGAAACCTGTGCATATGTTCATTATATTCTTTATTATCGAACGACTTTTAAATTGACTACAGATTGTTAATAATCAAGATACTAGTGTACATGATTGGTCAAAAATGACGGGATCCAATGGTATCGTTTTAAAAAAATCTCAAGATAAAATGGCAAACAAATATATCCATTGTAATAGTACCCGCGATTAAAATACAGTATTCTCATACTTGTGACTGGTAAAAATCGTATCACAGATACGGTCATTAAGCATATTCAAAAACGTCACAAACGCACACAACAACCAAGCAAATTGTATAACATAATACCTATCTGAATTGTAATTTAAATTATTGTTCGCAAGAGGTTTTTAATAAATTTGCCATACCTTTTAAGCATTTAAATGCCTTTGAAATTTAAATGCGATGAGCCGCATTTTCTTGACAGTTGATTCGATTTTCACGCAATGGTTTCTACTTATAAACATAAGTGAGCAGATGCCTGGTTTTTCATATTTCGATGGTATTTATGATACTGAGTTTGGAGACTGGTTACAGAGTTTGGTAGAGTGTGCGAAAGGCGGAAATTGAGGGTAAATGTGAATAAAAGTAAGGTGATGAGATGTTCAAGAGGTGGAGTGTTTGGAACTTTGGATGTGAGGTTGAATGGGGAAGTTTTAGAGGAGGTAGAGCATTTTAGGTACCTCGGGTCGGATGTGACTGTTAAGGATAGTATGGAAGTAGAAGTGAAGCATCGAGTGAGTGAAGGTTGTAAGACATTGAGTGCAATGAGGAAAGTTTTTGAATGCAGGAGTTTGAGTATGAATGTTAAGAGGGGACTGTATGAGAGATTGATTGTGCCAGTTTTGTTGAATGGAGCAGAGTCCTGGGGGTTGAGAGCAGCTGAGAGGAGGAAGTTGGATGTGTTTGAGATGAAGTGTTTGAGGAGCACGTATGGAGTAACTAGAAGAGATAGGATGAGGAATGAGTTGGTTAGGGGGCAGACTGGTGTTATCAAAAAGTTGAGCAGGCGAGTGGATGAAAAAGTGCTTGGATGGTTTGGGCATGTTGAGTGAATGAATGTTGAGCGGCTGGTGAAAAAGATATATATGTCAGAAGTGAGTGGTCTTCGAGCGCGAGGTAGACCACGGATGAGTTGGATGGATGGGGTGAGACGTGCTTTGTATGAGAGGGGTCTGACTGTGGACGTGGCGAGAGGGATGGCTGCGGACAGAAGTGCGTGGGAGCAGTGTATAGGGAGGTAATTTTATTTCTGACGCGTTACTGGAAGCTGCCCGCTTGTGATGGGGTTGACCTGTCATGTGCGGGGGGAGGGGCTGCACTCAATGAAGCGGTCGGGGTAAACCAGCTGTGGCTGTCGGGCCTGACTGTGGGAGGTGGTTGTGCTGGGCTGCTGCTGATCCTAGCAGTTCAGGTGCAGCCAGTGCTGCCTCTCTCGCCTCCTAGTGACTAAGTGTGGGGATTGTGGCCTGCTGTCGGCTACCCTCCCATAGGGAGGATAAGCCCGGTTTATGTGTGTATGTATGTATTTATGATACTGTCCAAGCAAGCAGATTCCCATTGTAATGAGATAGGGGAAATTACGCACGAGAACATGTACTTATCATTGACGGACACCTGGTTTTTTATTATATCGGGTGTCCTGTAAAAATGTCCCCGATTTTTAATTAATTATATCTCAGCTTTAAATTAACATATTTGAATTGCCTTTGTTCACAATGTAGTAAATTTTGTTTCCTTTTCGAATAATTTATGTTATTGAAAATCGGTTGAATAACCACTTTATAATGTCCAATTTACTGAATGGAGTAGAAAAATTAATTGTTCAAATGAAAAGTTTTTAAAACAATATTGATATTCTTCCTTGTTTTGTAGTTTCCATAAAACTGAACACACAAAAATTTTAAGGAGTAACAAATCATTACCTTATATAACCTTAACGACATACCCTCCATTTCTCTCAAGGCAAGTATTACTTCTAGCCACCATTGAACGAAGAGTTTTACCCATTATTCCACCGTTTTCTATCAGTCCTTGAAACACTATTATTGAGAACACTTGAAAATTGAAACCTCTCAGAGGGTTTAAATACTTAGTTGTATGTACGATACATCGTTATGAAATTATTCTCAACAGTAGGTATTGAGGAATGGAGAAGAACACCAGTGTTGTTTTTAAAACTTTCCCTTTGAACAATTTTTCTACCCCTTTCAGTGAATCGATCACCTTGAAGTTTATTCAACTGATTTTCAAAAACTTATATTATTTCAAAAGGAAACCAAATTGAATAAATTGTAAATAAAAGACAATTAAAATATGTTAATTTAAGCAGAGATATTATCAATTAAAAAGTCCGGGACATTTTTGTGGGACACGCAGTATAGTATTGATTGTTCTTATACAATAAATGGTCAAGTGTCTCCTTTGAACAAATTAATAAATAGGTTTAGCTATTTCGTGAGCGTAATCTCTTCTATGTTAGTACAATGAAGTTTTAGGACTTAAAACTTAAGAGAAATTGGTCGAACATTTATTTCAAATACAGAAGAACTTCAAGGGAGCAACAGCAAGTCGTTTCCCGAGATACGCAAAAATAGAAACCGTACCCAAGTTAGGTGGATCTTGAGGATTCCAACAGTACGCACAGGAGCGTCCTCTGCGACATTTTTATTATTGAATTCCTTTAAAATGAAGACCGAAAATCTTCTTTAACGTAAGGTTAGTTTTTAAAACGATACTCGCTAAAAATAGAAGACACCCAATGGACGCGGCCGGTCATCAGCACGGTACTCCGGTAGGAAATTTTAGAGGCGTTCTGAGTAGAGAGATACAGAGTTTTAAGATGTCCGGTCGCCGACTAGGTGAATATCGTATCTTATTGTAAGATTACATATAGCACTAAGATGTTAACAATTAATTGACAATTAATTACCTTGAATAGTAAGTGCCTATTCAAGAGGCTGCAAAAGCCGGGTCGAGGAGTTCAAGTCGCAGAAAGAGACTGCTTTTTACGCAATAGAAATAAGTTAGAGGTACCAGACCCACTTTTATTAAAAGGAAGACATGCTGCCCAAGCAGAGCAAGCTCAAAGATAATTTAATGAGTGAATGCCAAAGCGTCACAAGTAATGTTAATTAAAGCTATTTAAGGTTAATGCAGTCTGCTAGAAGCGCAAACATGCTTATTTATAGAAAGTTAAATTTAAACACAAAAACCGGAAAAAAATATGCAGCTGCAAAACAAAAAACAACGAACAAAAAGATCTAATTTCATCAGTTTCAAATTCTTTTCTGTGAACTAAGAGAGGCCAACTGAAGAAAACTTTTTCCTCCACAAAGCCGCCATCAGAAATACGGAAAATATTCAACAGGAAATTTCATTGGACAAACAAAATTGGCTGTTCGTCTTTGTTGGTTGATCTGTCTCCCTTTCACGCTCTTAGAGATACTTAACTACTGTATCTGTGATGCCAGTTTCACCAGTGAACAAGTATTAGAATATTTTAATCGCGGGTGCTATTTTAGGATGAAAATATTTCTTTATGGTCCACATCTGGAAGATTTCTATACAGACAATATCGAATCCCGTCATTTGATGAGTCGTGTACACAATTTTGTATACTGAGTGTTTCAGAAAACGAGGTACAAAATTGCACATCAAGTAGAAAATGGCCAAATAAACACTTTTTGTCCTATGAAATTTTCACCCAAAAAATCGGGGTTGGGAGGCATTAGGTGTTTATTGTTTTTAAGGTTTAAATTTAATGGCACAATTACTCGCGGTATTGATTCTGAATTTACTTTGCAAAAATTGTTCAAAATGTGTTCCACCTACATCTATGCGCTTTTCGAATGTTAGCCTTAACGGCTGCCGAATATTAGGAAACACGTCTGGCATTAAGGTATCTCACCTGCAGCCACTGCAATTCTGGCCACAAGATCTTCCTCAGACCCAATGGGTGTAGCATAAACAAGGCTCTTCACGTGTCCCCAAAAATTGAAACCGAGTGGAGTCATGTCAGGAGATCTAGGAGGTCTTGTAACTAGCACATTTCGCCCGATCAACGTAAATTCAAAATAAATATTGCGAGTAGTTTATTCATTAAATTTCACCCTTTAAAACAATAAGCTGCTAATATCTCAATGTCTCTTTCTTCGGAAAATTTTATGGAAGAAAAAGTTTTTATTTGGATATCTTCTATTTGGTGTGCAATTTTTTGCCTCTTATTCTGAATCTGAAACACCCTGTATATTACTGACAAGTGTTTTCTGAGTAGGTAATGTAGGCATTGTCTACACTGAGAAGCATAGATATGCATCAACAGTTTTTTATTACTAAGTATGCACTAATTCAGTGAAATTATAGTAGTTAATTCAATGACTATGCTTCAAATCCCCAAAATTATGATATACGTGTAGATAAGGTAGGTAAGATTTGCACACTGCCTTTTCTTCTTTGTATCTACACTATGCAGGGTAACAATGCAGAAAAGGTGTCATATTATTGCTCAACACTATGTTACATTTCGGCTATAATAAGCAAAAGTTGTTCTGCTTTCATTGCAGGGGCCTGACGTTTTCGGAAAGTTTTTTTTACGAATAAAAGTCACTTCTAGCTTCTTTGCGTGTATTATGATACTATCTCTTATTTTCGTCTAACTTTTTACTTTGTATTGGACACTTTGTTATTTTAATAAACGCCCAGGTTCTTCTCATTTCGTGTTTTTTGGAGCAATTTGAAACGTTTCCAGCAAGAGAATTTGTACTATCGCATAAATGCAAAAACCATTGCAGCTGAGATAGTGCATTGTTTTCAGTTACAATGTGTGTGTGACTGTAAGTGAAGTTTTTGCTGGTGTGTGTAATTATTTTCATTGCAGCTCGCTTACATCGTATTTATTTTTTTTTAAAGTGTCTCAATGCCGATATAGATAACCTTACAACATTTCCAAATCTTCCTTAACAAGAAGTAATTAATTACATAATGCTACAAAACAAATACTATTTCAGTTTTTTAAAATGTATCAACATAATTATAAAATTCTGCATTTCAGCGTATACTAGCTTAGAAACTGGGGAGTGATACGAAGATAAATATTAAACATGATGATGAAATAGTGAAAAACAATATAACTCTGAAAGAACCAAATTACATTCAAGGAATAACTTGAGAAATGAGAAGAAATTTTTATTATCAATACATGTTAACTTGACTTAAAAACACGGAAGCCATATCAATTTTGATAACATGACTTGAAAACTAGAAGTCTTTGTGCACTAGACCATAGCTTCAGGTTTCGGCAAAGACTACTCATTGGCAATGAATCATAACCAAAAGACTAGAAATGTTTATGATCATTATCAATCAATGCATCATTTTGAGCATACAGAGTTACCACTCTTTATGTGAGTACAATGTATTGCATCAGCTGAAATGTTCTGCAAGTAACTTGCAACACATTTACTACTATTTTCCTGTTCCTATGTATTAATTGAAGGAAAAATGAACAAAACAGAAATATACAGAATGAATTTGCGATGCTTTCAATTACTAATTCCTGCTTTTAACTACAAAATATACATTAATGCTGGGTACAAAAATTATATTTCGCACTCGTAGGTTTCTCATATATATCTGTGCAAACCCTCAATGACTAGATAACATGACGGTATTAGGTGATAGGAATAAATACGCTGTTTCAAACTTAGAACAAAACAATCAACGAAAACATTGCGTATTTCTTAGATTTTTCAGCAAAGCATTCTAACTCTGTTTTGGTTTACTTCTAGTTTTAAAGAATTATAAATAATTTTAAGCAAAAATTAGAATCGAAGACACCAAAAAATAGCGACTCCAACCACGACTCTTCCACATCCGAATGAACGACTCCGACTCCGACTCCGACTCCACCACATTCGGAAAAGCGACTCCGACTCCGACTCCGACTCCATCACACTTCAGAGTAGCGACTCCGACTCCGACTCCGACTCCACCACACTTCAGAGAAGCGACTCCGACTCCGACTCCGACTCCACCCTAAAACATCCGACTCCGGCGACTCCGACTCCCGACTCCGACTCCGACTCCGCAACCCTGCACCTAACCGTCACACGGCACACCAAACCGTTGGTTTAGGGAAATGTAGCGGTGTTTCGTGGATAAATCAAGGGTTTAATGCGCGATAACGAAAATTTTACTTATTGACTCAGGTGAAAATGTGCCTAATGGTGAAAATGCATCGTGCATGGCACAATGCATTAAGTTGATATTCGGGTCAAGTTCAATTCGAAACAAAATATAGTCTTCAGAATCCACGTACGTAGTCAATAAATTGAAGACAAATTCTCACCATCTCCAAGGCATTGTATGTAAGGAAATAAAAGCCGCCATAACTAACTCTAAATGTGTCGAATGTCCACAAAGAGGCTCGCGATTGTTTCCAAACTGTGGCGTCTGAATCGGTCACCATCCATTACCGAGAAGTAACAATAACTCCATACTAATGATAACTAACGATTACGTATTTTATGAAAAATAAAAATAAATATAAAATAATATAATACATAACAATGTCCAACAGCAATAAATAACGCATTCATAGAATTTTACCCTACATAAAAAAGGAAAGAGTAACTGATATTCATCGACAAAGAAAAATTACATTTGCCCCATAGTTAAATTCACGAGAAAAGGTATACAACTGTCATTATATGAACCAATGGCAATGAATGCTTCAGAACAAGCGAGTCTAAACACACGGCATTATTCCAACTTTCCGCAGGAGCATCTATGATTTTAGCCGAACAAATATAGCCCCAGCAATTGGCGGCTAAAATTAAAGATGCCACGGCGAAAAAACAGACGGAGGCCAGAACCTTGCAGAAACACGCCTATAATCGCATGCTTACCCCAAGCGCTCGAGCGAAGAGGATTCCCAGCACACATCATTACCTGAAACGAAAGAAAAAGCAGATCAGAGGAAAGTCGCGGGAAGATGTGAATTCATAAAATGTTTCCTTGACAAAATAAGCAAGGTTAAAATTCGAAACAGATTTCACCTCAAACTTTAATGTTGATTTTAATCATTAATCGTCCCTGCTTAACTTACCGCACTTGGAACGCGTATTGATTCTATCCTCATAGTGGATCAACAACTGCAAATTTCCAATACATGTTGGATGAGTAGCAGATACGTCACTAGCCCCAACAAAAACCAAAAAAATTGCGAAAGAGCGGCATCAAAATTGCGGACGAGAATCTTTATACAGGCTTCTTTACGTACGAGAAATTCCCCCTAAAATCTTCTCCAGGACGAGCATAGCAACTCCTAAGCTGCGAAGACTCCGCAACCAACGGCCTCGGTCACCTGAAATTGTGCCGACATCAAACGAAGCTGGACGTGCCACGGCAAAGAAGATCTTAGCGGTTTCAGCTCACCGCAATCCCCAGCAGCGTTTCAGGAGGCCTTGCTAGGCAAAACTCTGACCGCCACGAAGAACATGAACGCGACACTGTGTCCGCAACACATTACAGAGCAGCATGTTCAGCACGGCTCTCATGTTCAGTTGCTGATTACGCTAAACCATCACTGTCAGCACGGCTCATATTCAGACGTTGACCATGCTCACTCATCACATTCAGCACGGCTCATATTCAGACGCTGACTACGCTAAACCATCACGGTCAACACGGCTCATATTCAGACGCTAACCACGCTCGCTCATCACAGTTAGCACGGCTCATATTCAGACGCTGACTACGCTAAACCATCACGGTCAGCACGGCTCATATTCAGACGCTAACCACGCTCACTCATCACAGTCAGCACGGCTCATATTCAGACGCTGATTACGCTAAACCATCACGGTCAACACGGCTCATATTCAGACGCTAACCACGCTCACTCATCACAGTCAGCACGGCTCATATTTAGACGCTGACCACGCTAACCGTTCACGGTCACTCCTCCACAACACGCGGGCGCTATGGGGCTCATGACCCACAGTAACGACCAAGCAATCAACCGCACAACCGCCACCTGAATCACTCAATTTCCGGGAATTCCCAGCTACAATAAATATCCAGACGGCGAGCGTCGGAGATTGTCCTTTACTGCATCGCGGGGACCTGGCGCTTCACGGGAAATGTGTTGTATTTCCTTAGCGTTGACATAGGGGCGCTGATAGTGTCTGCACTCCTCAGCATAAAGTAACCTTTAGACTATTCCTCAAAAAATCTTCACTACGCAAAAAGAAGTATATGTTAGAATCGGCTGTAGATTCAATCGTTAGACCCGACTTGCATGTTTTCCCGTGCCATCATTTTGGCGGCGAAACCATTTACCGAGGAACAAATAGCAGTAATGTTTCTTTCTTATTTTCTTCTCACTTGGTTTACTTTTTTATGTGGTGCTTACACTGCCTATTTTGCCTGCCCTAGCTAGCTATCAGCTACGAGATAATAAAATACATGACATTTTTGAGTAATCGCTTGGGCAAAATCTGGCCCGAGTTTTTACAACAATCGCTTTAATCGAACGAAAATTGTGGCAAATACTGAATGCAATTATGTCAAGAAAGCAGCCGGCCTGAAACCTCTATAAAAATTTACGTTAACGCGTAAATGCTGAATCACCCTGCAATATTTGCTACACAGCACAATCTGCCAATAACATGAAGATGTTACTCTTTCGAAGCCATTATAACCAGCCTCGACATGAAGGGATAAACGCAGTACTTCTTCATCCCTCACATCAGTATTACAACCTCCCTGCACTCTGACAATTCACCTCCCGTACTCCCACCAAATGCAGCCCAGCTTCGGTCCCACAGCTCCAGCTCTCCTGCACTGCTAGCCCGCCGCTTCAACTCCGCGGCAAATTCGGCAGCACCGCAACCAGTCACGGCGGACAAACAGATGCAGAACTTCCTGCGACGTGCAGACATGCAGCCAGCACCATCATCCATGATTCTATGTATATAGCTACAATACATGAACAGCAATTTAAGGAGAGTTTTGAAAACTAATAGTGAAACAAAAATTAGGACGGAGGTAATTTCCCAAAAACATCTTCGAACAAACAATTTTTTCGAGTTACCTTAACAACCTTCGCTGATAATTACGAATAAAAATTTCAATCAGAAGTGATGCAAATTTTCTACATAAGCTTATAACGATACCACCTTGTTACGACACCAGCGGTCGCCCCTGCCGATTTGAAGGTTCGCAAGAGCAAAAAACGACGGGCGCTGAGCACCACTGAGTGGCGGGAGCAAGTACCCTTACGGAATTGAGTGGCCGGGATGCAGGCGAGGCTATCGCCATCCTGCCCACCATTTGGACAGGAAGGAGGACGACATGAGCAGTGGTCACGGTAGCAAGAGGAGCGCAGTCCGTACGTGGGAGGCGTCGGACACTATCCGCCCGAAGGAAGAGAGAGAGAGAGAGAGAGGAGAGCTACACCCGAGCAGCAAGCACGCATCCACACACGAGGGCTCGCTCGCCGCCTTCCTATTGATTGAGGGCACCATTCACGGCCACGCAGACACTGCGTCTACCATGCACTCGCCTGCCTACATCTCTCTCTAGTTTACTCCTCTTCTGCACTTACACTGCCTATACTTCGCCACCATCTAGCTTTTCTGTCTGTTGGGGCGTTACTTTGGAATGTTCCATTTCAGTTTATATCATATTTGCATATATTCTGATTATTTTAGATTCGGCCCAGTCCTCATTTTCATATGTATGGACACCTCGTTAATCCCAATTACCTTTCTAATACCAGCCATGCTGCTACCACAGAGGCATGGTATAGTGAGAATATGGGATTTATAGATGAACGTAGAAAAAAGTTCAAGTCTGGTTTCCTCGAACAATCTCTAACCTACTACGTCTAAAATTCCATCGAACATGAACAATCAGTGACATCTCTTCTCTGGGATAAAAAACAAACCACAACGCTCTAAACACTGCCGTTAATTCAATTCTGAAAACCTCATTCCTAGAAAAGAAACAAGAGAATTTCCCGCCTCATTGCTAGGTTAGAATCTATTTTTTTTGGAGAAAGTAACACTAGCCAATGTACTCGGCGGGAATCGCTCAACAAGTTGACCGAGCCAACTGCCAACATGGATCTTCTTCCTAACAATCCGAGTGGGAGTTGTTTGAACGGATTAGCGAGCAGCAGTCGGAGAAGGAAGTCGAAGGCTATTGGCAATTAAAATGTTTTATTCGCTGTTTTCAAAGCAGGTTGGCTTTTAGGCTGATTGCTATCGACGTTTTACTAGATAACTACGCGACACGCGAACAATATTTGGAGAGCAAAATGCAGTATTTCAATCAGATGATTTTATTATGTGTTTCGACCCAAAGATTGCTTTTAAATTAAACTCATCTTAACGCGCACTCAATGAGAGAGGCATATCCCAAGTTATTGCAAAAAAAGGACCCAAATGAAAAGAAGGCTCAACACCTGCGTTGTCTTCCAAGCACAAGCATAATAAAGCCAACTCACACTTAGCACATCACATTGCAACTAAGATCACTGTTAACAAAATGAGGGATTTGATAACGAAAACGGGGACTGGACAAAAAGCAAGTCAGGTTTGAGATGAGCACGACTCAGAGAAAGACAGTAACGAATTATGGAGGCTGGAAGAAAAGCTCACACAATCCAGGCGTGGATATTTGTGACCAGACGAACCTATTTATAGCCCTTAGGAAGCCACGAGAAGAGAGTAGGAGAGCGCGGAGTAGAGGGTGATGAAGAGAGCAGCAGAGACTTGTTACTGGAGAGCGCGAGCTTCGCTCAGGGTCGCAGAGAGCTCAGGAAGAGAGAGCCATGAACCAAAACTACGAAGTACGTAAGGACAGAATTACAAATCCATGAAAAAACCGAGCTACAAAAGGAGCAAAAGGAATGAAACTGCTGAGAAAGAACTACTCCCACACCACACTTTCTTCAGCTTACTACTACAAGTAATTTTATAGAGCATAAGTAGACCGACCGTCTCAAGATACTCCATCTTACCCAAAATGTTATATTTACAAGCTTTAGCGTCACATCCTTGTGCAATAAGGAAAAGGTAACACAATCTACGAATTGTGTCCTCTCAACACTCACGTGAAGCTCCAGTGCAAGAATTCATGCTCGTATACTCCAAGCTATATACCGCCGTGACAACGTAGCTGTGCGGCGCGTAAGGCTGAATTTCAACAAGACAGCCCACGAACTAAATATTTAAAAAAAATTCCGTGAGAGTGGCAGTAGAGCAAATACTCGCACTAACGATGTGAGCCCCCATGCCCAGTGAATACCGTCAAGGGACAAAGAAGAAGAAGGGCAGCCGGCGCTCATTGATGCAGGTCCACGCTTCAAATGAGGTCGCGTCGGGCCTAGCGAAGACACACCAACAATCTGTACGCTCTGCGGCGCTGCTTCATTATTGCTGCGCACTCGCTGAATGTGTGTTTCATGACCTATGATGAGTTTAATGGACCAGCTGTGCTATAACTTTATCATTCATAGCTATACGGCCACAGCCGTGTCCTCGAGTGAGTTGACACGTGAGAAAAAGTCCTCTACTGACATAATAAGAGCTATAAACACGCCAGTAATGAAACTAGCTCATAGGGTGGGATATAAGAGTTCGTGGAACGTGTAATAACCGGTGCGTAGTAGGTAAGTTAGCATAATTTGTCTTTGCTGAAAATATTCTTGGAAAATACCGACCAGAAAAGCCAATATTCTCGTGCTTCGTGCCTCCATCATGCATAGCTGTAACTTCACAGGAAGCTTGCAATATGGGAACAAAACCTATTTAGACGGATAGCTGGAAGTTTATCGTGTTCAGAGGGCCTGGGATAATAAAACATGGGTACTAAAATCCGTAGATTTATTCCAGTCACTGCTCAACCGTCATCAAAACAAAGTTGTTAACTCGTTATAAACAACCCCTGATCATTTGAGAACACTTGACAAAAAAAAACGCTTCGAAGCGAGAATACAGCATAATCATGCACGCCAATTCAACTATTGAAGCTAAGAGCTATTTAATGGAAGTGCGAGAAGTCGCACGATACTCCAAATTTGTTTTGTCAGCAATACGCCATAAGGAACTTCTATCATTGCACTGTGCACCAAGTAACAAAGAAAAGGAGTGGCAACGTCCAAAGCTGAGCAGGTCTCGCCTACACGGCCACGCCACGTCAGCACTTCTCAGGAAGAGGCACCATCGGAAATCCCGAGGAGACTCCGAGAGTTCCGACGTCTCTGAAGTTTGGTCATAGAAAACTCGAGTTGGTCACTCTACTGGAAGCTTGCCAGCGCCAAACAGGAACTCAGAAAGGAACAAGGAACTATGTATTCACTAGAAAAAGAAAAGATTTCAGAAATGAAACATTTGTGTTGTCTGTAAAATATTTACATTATTAAAAATGATAGGAAAAGAGATCCAAGTCCTCTTCCGGGAAAATTTATGACAAAATATCAGGCCAGAATTTGAAGAAGATATTAAACCGAAAAACAACAGAAAATAATAGCACAACAGATGGCGAGGAAGCTTATGATAGTATCCTTGCATAGAATTAAGAAGTATCATCGCCCTTTATAATATCCGTAGCATACAAAACTAGCTAGTACTTCTGAGACGAACGTATACACGAATCCAACAACCGATAAGAGGAATAAAAAACTTGACATCGACTAAACGAGAAACTAGGAATTACACGGACAGGTTTTAGCTCCACCAAATGCCGGGCAAAATCATAACTTTGTTTACGCACATGAGCTTCAGAGGCGACACAAAATTATTAGTATTTACACCGAGAAATTACCGCGTCTGACCACTGATGTCTTAAGTTATCATGGTTAACTTAGCTTGACACATTATCTAATGCAGGACTTACTCGGCGCGTTGATCGTCGGCGCGACTCGAATGTTCAACAGGGAAAGAAGTCACTAATCAAAAGTGATCATGAAACACCAGAAGCAAGCCTAAAAATAAATCGTGGGTACGCCAAGACTATCACTCCATTGCAGTTCATTTCACGCAATTGTCCCTCAGTGGCATGGAACAATCAAGAAAAACTAGGATGCTCGTTTTGGCAAGCGACCAAAAAGGATTGAAGGTAATTGCAGAGTTTACGATGGCAAGCGAGAACAAGCCGCGCGGCGTAGCGGGCCTAGCCGCTAAAGCTGAGGGGGTCATTTGAAGCACTCCGTATAATTAGACACCAGCTCCACGCCAGCACCAGCCTCCAGTGGGAGCATCCTTCGGCCGTGCCCAGACAGCTTCATTCTAATCTAACTAGAGATTAATGCTCGCCTCAAAATGCGCGCTCGCCTCATCGCAAATGCCCTCGCGCGCGGTGTAATGAGGATCTCCTGTGTTGCGCGTATTGATGCGACGGCTTTAATTCCTCGAGCGCTCTCGGTTTGAACAGAGTGGTACAACGCGGAACATTAAGTCGTGCAAAAAAATAATCATAAACATGAACCATTATATTCCTTTACAAGTTCTCTAAAACGTTCAGAGAAAAAGAGCAAGGGGAAACGGATGAGTTTCGCAAAGTTCTAAACAAATCAAAAAATGTTGTAGCAGCAAGTGCTGTTGTATTAGCCATCGATAGCTCTGACAAACGCTGGCACCGCATGGTTACACATTGACTGCGATGGGTTGAACTGAAGTTCAATATTCAACTCAAATTTGAAGTCGAAAGTGATTAAAAAATTTATAAAAGCCAAATATTAACTGGGTCCATTAAATACTATTAATTTAGAAAAGATTGAAGAATTTTTCAAACGGCCCATCGATTGATCGTTTCGCAGCAGGAAAAACCTAAACACGAGGTCATACCGCAAGCAATGTGTTACGGAACGTTGAGCGTCACGGACACTTTCTTGCAACAACCCACCATCTCAAGAAGCTCAATAATTGCATTCCGTACTTCCGAAGAAAGTAACCCCCCAATACGATCCAAAGGTCAAAAACTCATTTTACTTCAACCAAAGGGAAAGCCCACCTAACCTTCCGCTCGGGAGCTTTTCTCTTATCTAGTAGTGCTAATTTTCATTGATGTGATAGCTGTATCCTCTTAAGGGATCCATTAGGCCAAACAAAATCGTCGGAAACCAGCAAGTCAGGAGCAGCAAGTTCAAAAATATCACGTACATAAATAAGGATCAGCTCAACTGAACGCCGTCCCACTGGGGGAAAAGATGAACGAGTTCGCCAGGCTTCCCTGACTTTAATATTGCTCTGCTTGGATCTGAAAGAGGCACGTACTTGTCGCGTCGCAAATGCTGATAAGAAAACGAAACCCAGCAAGAAACAAATCCCTTCAATGATGCCCTGTCACGCACGACCTGCCAAGCAGCGTTTCTCATTCGTGTTCATCACAGGCGATAAAATACGCCCTAAAATCTTATCACTGCAGATTCCCAGCATCCCAACACAATAAAAGTCACACGTGGATAGGGAAGACATTTTGTAGTTACCATGCATGGGATTTTACGATTTACACGAAGAAAAAAAAACAAAAAGAGGTGGAAAGCATTTCATTTCACAGAAATGCCCAGCACACAGCCGCAAAACAAAATTAGCTCACCTTCACTACATTAGTAACAGCCGGGTTCAATCGAAACAAGGATCCGAGGGTGTTTCAGTAGTAAAATTTTACATCCAAAAGCGCAATGATAGAGTAAAAGATGGCAGAGCATGATAAATACAAGTTCAAGCAACTTAAATTCATTGTTAATTAAAATGAGAGGACGTTGCAATTTTAAATTTAGCATGAAATGCTGTCACTAACTACCAATTCAATTATCTTCAGTCATACTAATTTCATAATGCTTTTTGAAAAAGTAAATACTTTGAAAAGCTGCCGTGTTATTTAGTTGCCGTTATAACCCTAGAAAGTCATGTGTTTTCGTCTTCCTTTTAACTCAAACCCACTCAGAAATCACCCAGTATGTCTCAGTGGCGCATGCTCCATAGTTTGAATTTATTGCAATATCATATGCATGCCAAGAAATGACATAGGCACTTATGTAGTTTAGATAGGTTAGTTTTAAACTAGGCTCTGTTCCAATTAACTTAGTATTTTGTGTATACAACAAGAATGGAGTATTGAGGCACATCTAGAAATGAAAACCGTCATTTTCACCATCAATGTGACCAGATTTCCCTGCGAACATACACAACGCCTGAACTGCCCCGTAATTGATAACTCATGACAGGGCTGGCGGGTCATCCCACATCCCAAGGTACACAAAACAATCACTCGTGACGCATCATGAGCAGTCGAGATTAGATCGAGTGCGCCAGTAGACAACACTCGGGCCGCGGACGTGCCAGGTCCGGGGACCGCCTAAAACAAACAGAAAGAAGAGGGAGCTATAATTCTCGGAGACAGCAAGGCCTCGCAATTGCGACGTCTGGCCCAGCACGCAATTGTGCGCTTGACGGCCCCTCTTAGGATCTGTCGTTTGCCAAGCAACACGCCGACGTTGGGCCCGATGCTGCTTTAAAAAATACACACGAAACTTGCCGTAGACGTCGACATTGACGGATATTTTTCCAAAGCGCTTCCAGGGTGAGCTTTAAAGGCTAAACTTTAAAAATAAACATCGAAGTTTTTAAAATCTTACAACTGCTCAACGCTTTTGTGAAATGGACTCATGCGTCATCTGTTCTAACACTTGCAGGTTCTGAGAAATGTTTCAACTGAAAAGCCGCATCACCTCAAATTTAACGCGTGCTAGCATTTTGAAGTCGTACTAACTTTCTTCTATGGCCGATGGTCCATAGAAGTTCTATGTACTAATGGATTTTCAATAAATAAAACTCGGGAATATTCTAACGTAACATTTGACTTCATTTTCATTAAAAGGGGGTGACGTCTACTCCTCTTCTTCATCACTTATGTTTGTGGTTTAACAACCATCTACTGCAAGTCGTATCTGCACACACCACCAAGTCAACAAACAATCTTGGTCTTGAGCCGCCCCTGGCACACTTGAACGTGATTTCGTCAAGGAACATTTCCTGTCTCTGCGGTGAATCAAATCCTAATATTCCAAGTACAAATCAAACCGTTTCGTCTCCAAAGTTTCACTAAGCAAAGGTTTCTGGGTAGCATATCGAGCTGTATGATCATATCCTTTAGCAGCTAGCTAAAGTTGGATCGTTCTAGCAGTGATTTGTTATGAAGATATTGATATTTTTTCTTGATGCCGATGGCTGTTACGGTAAGGTCTGAGATCACTTTTCATCCTAAAATAACATCTTCTTCGAAGCCTTAGTTCCCGACTTTCTTGATGGTACGGTACTAATGATAGCGTGACGGTATTTTTAACCAGGTTGTACATGGCATCCGCGTCGCACACAGAAGCGCGTTCACACGTATCACTGACATTTTCAGTTGAAACAAAGTGAGTACCCAGGTTTTAATCGTTACGAAAGTTTGGCAATATAGGGCGAGTTATAAGTTTTCAAAACGAGTGAGGAAGCGCAAAATGAGGCACTGGAAAACCTAGAACATCCTTCAGATAGCTCAATAAAGAGCAGTGTGTTCGGGAACAGTAGAGCGATGCATAACTAAATATGCTATGCTAACATAGGTTCCGCGATTCTCCTATAATGGGACCGCGCAGGAAATTGAAAGTAAGCTCGCGTGTATAGACTCTTCATCATGAAAATAAACACGCTTTTTGCTGCCGCTGCATATCGATTTCAAAGTACTTCATTTTAAAGGTATCGCGATTCCAAGAAGAACCATGCATACTTACTAGATTTAATGTGCCTTGGCATAAAAAGTGAAGGCCGTAGGCCATATTCCTAGATCAAGCACATTGTTTAACTACTAGAGTAAATATTCAAGACTGCAAAATTTTAGTACCCACCGCTTACTTAAGCCACAGAAAAAGCGGAAGTATATCCGAGGTGTGAGAGAATATAGAAACAAAAAAGGCAGTAGCACTCGTTCAAGGTTTCTGCTGTACAGTATGTAGGTTATTTCAAGGAAAACCCTTGGAATGGAAAAATTGGATACGGGTTTACAGCAACTCCAACAAAAAAGTTACGGTAAAAACGCTTACTCTGCCAACATAGCTCGAGAACGTTTAGGTTAGAACGAGGACAGACACTCAGCATATTGCCTACCCCTTGGAGATGATCGCAGGAACCTGTTGATGCCCAGAGGATGGCTCTGTATGCACCTGAGGTGCGTCAGGGGAAAACTTCATTGAACGATCCATCAGGGCGGCTCACAGCCCGTCTCTAGAATCAGTCTCTCAGGAGAGCAACAAAGCCAGGATATCCTCCACAATGCCAACAATGACAGGCATTATTTTCTCTTCAGCACGAATGAAAATACAAACACTAACAGAAGTTCGGGTTACGCGCGTAGAGGCACAAGTAACAAGTTATTTCAGAAAAACTACATACATTTTTTTCGTTTCGTCAAATCAATCAGCTTCTTGCTAGCAGATTTATTCCTTTACAATGAAACAAGATCTAAAGGGGCAGGTAGAAAATCTTGTAGGCAGAAGCATAATGTTGACGTAAGAAGCACACGCCGTAGTGACATAACCAATAGAAGCAGACAGGTGCAGATACTCTTCCAGTAAGCATTTGAGTTCCAGCTGTGACTTCGATACAGAGGACGGTGGATGAGTCCATATTAGTTGAAGAGCTATTCCTCAGGTAATTCTGAATCATTTCTGAGGCACTTCAGAATGACACAGGTTTTTGCTAGTCGCAAACTACGATAAAAAGGTGCGTCACTCGCCAGGGAAAAAGAACTATTGGGAAGCGAAAAATAGCGTCATCCTCGCAAGAAGTTGACTGGCACCGCTTGAACGGCTCGTTGTAACTCGGTGCACACACTGCAGTCAGCAACCATGCAGGGCAAGCAAGCAGCTCATTCACACGCTGAGACGACGAGAGATTAACGAGCCAAGTATCAAAGTAGTCTCACACAAGAAAAAAGTAAATGAACTTAAAATGTTACGAGTGGAGAGTCCTAAGCGAACAAGACGTGTCTGACACCAAACAAAAATATGCAAAACACAAGCATCGCACCATGACGAGTCAGCAATGAAAAGCTCGGCAACACCAAGCAGGTGAAGCAGAATGAGAATGAGCACACCTGTCCAGCGTACAGCTGAGAGCATGGCGAGCTCGCTAATAGACTACAAGACGCACGTCAAACAGCATCAGAATTTGGGGCAACGAGGTAGAATTAAAGGCTCATCAGCAGCCTCAAATGGAAGCACGGAGGCAGGAGAGGCTCGTTACTGGGACACTCCAGAGAGAAATGGGCCACGCTAGACCTTGCGAAGGTTTACTTGCCTGGAAACAACTGCTTACTGAAGCATTTTAAAGAAGAAGGTTAGGGTCACGAGATAACCAAGTTATGCTCTTCATAATACTGGCATGGTTACACAGCAATGTAAGGCACGATCTTGGTTTGATTGATGAACACTATAGAATGAAATTTTCGCTTAATGTATAAATGGAACATTCCAAGCGCTGTGCACTGATTTTTCCGTTTTTGTATTCCCATTGTTTTATTTCCCGCGACCTACATGACTGCACGGCAGAAGCAGACACAAACCTTGCTCTGCATTCCACTCAATGCAGAGAATGTGGAGCACAGCGATGTTTCGGTTTCTACGCATAACACGGTTTCAATACCACATCACTTGACATCGAATGGGATTTTGTTACACAATTTGACTAACTTAGCAACACATTATTATTATTATTAATATTATTATTATTATCATTATAATTATATAAGAAAGTTTTAGCCTCCCTTTACCACGACAAAGATGTTCTAAGAGAGGAAGAATGAAGGCACCATTTAGTATGGAGTTGACGGAACGCAGAATCTATGCACAAGGTGCATAGAAACAGTAAGCTAAGAAAGAAGTTCATGAAAGAAGAAAAAGTTGAAGAAGAAAGTAGTAGGTGCTGAAAAACAGGACAGCAGTGAACCGAAAAAAGATGATCCGTAACAAAACAATAACCTATTCTATTTAAACAAAAAGGAGGCCAACCTAACCCCTAGCTCGGGCCCACACATAATTCCCCTCGGAACGCTAATTCCCATAGATACAATAGTTGTATCCCCGTGAGGGGACTTAGCAACACAAGTACATTGCCAAATTTCAACTGTAAGTAATGCAATGAATTACTGTCTTTACACAGAACTACACCCTTTTTTGCTGATTTTCGTAAACATACCGCGGACGAAAAACAATCATCTCGCTAAAATACCTAAATGATAAATTCAACTTTAGCGTAGAATCATGGTCCTCTTACATCGAAAAAAAACTACAAATGAAACACTACAGAGTTGAATTAACGCAAAGAAGGAACACACCCACATAAGCGCAGGCACAGCAGCTGAAGCACAAGAACGAACACCCCCCGCACGCTCAGCCCGGAGACCGAGGCTGATCCAATTCCCACGGCTCGAAGTTGCCAAAGAGAAACTATAGAGCCCTAGTGCATATAAAAGTGGTCAAATCGAGATGTTCAGTTCTCAGACCGTGGAGACTAATTTGAAGAAAAGAGCCACAGCACACGGGAAGGGCGCGCTCAAGACAGAGGGGGGAGGTGGAGACGTGGAAGACGGGGGACGGAGAGACGACAACGAGAGCAAATGTGTCTGGCACCTTTAAAGGGGACTACGGACGGTGGCTGCTGCACCGCTGCACCCACCGCCTCAGTGCTGCTGCACCCACCGCCTCAGTGCTGCTGCACCGCTGCACCCACCGCCTCAGTGCTGCTGCACCGCTGCACCCACCGCCTCAGTGCTGCTGCACCGCTGCACCCACCGCCTCAGTGCTGCTGCACCGCTGCACCCACCGCCTCAGTGCTGCTGCACCGCTGCACCCACCGCCTCAGTGCTGCTGCACCGCTGCACCCACCGCCTCAGTGCTGCTGCACCGCTGCACCCACCGCCTCAGTGCTGCTGCACCCACCGCCTCAGTGCTGCTGCACCGCTGCACCCACCGCCTCAGTGCTGCTGCACCGCTGCACCCACCGCCTCAGTGCTGCTGCACCCACCGCCTCAGTGCTGCTGCACCGCTGCACCCACCGCCTCAGTGCTGCTGCACCCACCGCCTCAGTGCTGCTGCACCGCTGCACCCACCGCCTCAGTGCTGCACCCACCGCCTCAGTGCTGCTGCACCGCTGCACCCACCGCCTCAGTGCTGCTGCACCGCTGCACCCACCGCCTCAGTGCTGCTGCACCGCTGCACCCACCGCCTCAGTGCTGCTGCACCGCTGCACCCACCGCCTCAGTGCTGCTGCACCGCTGCACCCACCGCCTCAGTGCTGCTGCACCGCTGCACCCACCGCCTCAGTGCTGCTGCACCGCTGCACCCACCGCCTCAGTGCTGCTGCACCGCTGCACCCACCGCCTCAGTGCTGCTGCACCGCTGCACCCACCGCCTCAATGCTGCTGCACCGCTGCACCCACCGCCTCAGTGCTGCTGCACCCACCGTCTCAATGCTGCACCCACCGCCTCAGCGCTGCTGCACCGCTACACCCACCGCCTCAATGCTGCTGCACCGCTGCACCCACCACCTCAGTGCTGCTGCACCGCTGCACCCACCACCTCAGTGCTGCTGCACCGCTGCACCCACCACCTCAGTGCTGCTGCACCGCTGCACCCACCACCTCAGTGCTGCTGCACCCACCGTCTCAATGCTGCACCCACCGCCTCAGCGCTGCTGCACCGCTACACCCACCGCCTCAATGCTGCTGCACCGCTGCACCCACCGCCTCAGTTCTGCTGCATCGCTGCACCCACCGCCTCAATGCTGCACCCACCGCCTCAGCGCTGCTGCACCGCTGCACCCACCGCCTCAGTGCTGCTGCACCGCTGCACCCACCGCCTCAATGCTGCACACACCGCCTCAGTGCTGCTGCATCGCTGCACCCACCGCCTCAGTGCTGCTGCATCGCTGCACCCACAGCCTCAGTGCTGCTGCACCGCTCCACCCACGCCTCAGTGCTGCACCCACAGCCTCAGTGCTGCTGCATCGCTGCACCCACCGCCGCAGTGCTGCTGCACCGCTGCAGCCACAGCCTCAGTGCTGCTGCACCGCTCCACCCACCGCCTCATTGCTGCACCCACAGCCTCAGTGCTGCTGCATCGCTGCACCCACCGCCTCAGTGCTGCTGCACCGCTCCACCCACCGCCTCATTGCTGCACCCACAGCCTCAGTGCTGCTGCATCGCTGCACCCACAGCCTCAGTGCTGCTGCACCGCTCCACCCACCGCCTCAGTGCTGCATCCACAGCCTCAGTGCTGCTGCATCGCTGCACCCAACGCCTCAGTGCTGCTGCATCGCTGCACTCACCGCCTCAGTGCTGCTGCACCGCTCCACCCACCGCCTCAGTGCTGCACCCACCGCCTCAGTGCTGCACCCACAGCCTCAGTGCTGCTGCATCGCTGCACTCACCGCCTCAGTGCTGCTGCACCGCTCCACCCACCGCCTCAGTGCTGCACCCACAGCCTCAGTGCTGCTGCATCGCTGCACCCACCGCCTCATTGCTGCTGCATCGCTGCACCCACAGCCTCATTGCTGCTGCATCGCTGCACCCACCGCCTCCGTGCTGCTGCATCGCTGCACTCACCGCCGCAGTGCTGCTGCACCGCTCCACCCACCGCCTCAGTGCTGCACCCACAGCATCAGTGCTGCTGCATCGCTGCACCCACCGCCTCATTGCTGCTGTATCGCTGCACCCACCGCCTCAGTGCTGCTGCACCGCTGCACCCATCGCCTCAGTGCTGCTGCACCGCTGCACCCACCGCCTCAGTGCTGCTGCATCGCTGCACCCACCGCCTCAGTGCTGCTGCACCGCTCCACCCACCGCCTCAGTGCTGCTGCACCGCTCCACCCACCGCCTCAGTGCTGCACCCACAGCCCCAGTGCTGCTGCATCGCTGCACCCACAGCCTCAGTGCTGCTGCATCGCTGCACCCACAGCCTCAGTGCTGCTGCATCGCTGCACCCACCGCCTCAGTGCTGCTGCACCGCTCCACCCACCACCTCAGTGCTGCACCCACAGCCTCAGTGCTGCTGCACCGCTGCACCCACCGCCTCAGTGCTGCTGCACCGCTCCACCCACCACCTCAGTGCTGCACCCACAGCCTCAGTGCTGCTGCACCGCTGCACCCACCGCCTCAGTGCTGCTCCACCGCTCCACCCACAGCGCCAGGCTACAATTCCTCATGCGGGAATGACCATATTACGTTCCAGTAATCCACTGGAATGCCAAAGCAGCCGTTACGACACGCACAGCACGCAGTTACGAGCAATGCCGCAGTGCTTTTCAGCGACCATCATGTTCTCAGCTGATTAGACAAGATGTTAATTTTAGCTTCTTTCATCGCAACAAAAGATTTCCAAAAAGAGGAAGGAGGATAGCACCATTTAGTATGAACTAAAGGGAACGCGGAATCTATGCACAAGGTGTATAGAAATAATAAGTTGAGAAATAAGTTCATGAAACAGGAAAGAAGTTGAAGAAAGTGTAGATGCTGAAAACAGGACAGCAGTGAACCGAAAAAAAAGATGGTCCACAACATAACAAAAACTAATTCTTTTTCAATTATAGGTAGGCCTACTTAGCTTGCAGCTGCGGGCCTGACATATTCTCCCTGGGAGTGCTAATTCCCACAGATACCACAATAATTGTACCCCCTGAGGGGACATGTCCTCAGAAATGGTGAGAACGTTACAGGGTCAGTTATCCATCATGAGGATCGGCATCTTCATCATAACTCGTGTGTACAGTCAAAAGTAAATCAACAGACTAATGCCAGTCCAATTACAACCTGATCAAGGATGATCATAATCACGATAAGGCAGTTACTGACATTTATTCAACACATTTTGTGGGAGAGAAGTAAAATTTGGTTCCACGCTGAAGTTTTTGCAGCGATTTAGCCCAAGGTTGCAGGCACGCTTGAGGATCACTAGTTGCGCCTCACGAAAGCTACAGCCAGCGAAGCTGTACCAAAGTATAATTTTGATTTTTGACAAAAGGCCACTGAGAGCATGGAACTCAACTTTAAAGGCGCTCAGCAAACGACTATTAGTAAGTGCTTCAGAAGTGCATCACACAACTTGACCAAAGGCGCACGAAAATTATTAATACCTACCTTGAAGAGCACGATACCGCCAAGACAGAACCTGTGCTCGACAATTAACACACAAACTGGGAACGCCGTAACTTTCGGGGCTGGAACCCAAAATGCGGCTAGCAGAGCTGCAGCCAATCTCAGTTACAGACAACTAACGTGCCTCCCCAATGGCTTCATTTCGCTCCGATTGCTGCTGTTCCCCCAGGGATGGCAGCCCTCCATTCAACAAGGGACGCAATCTTCACGGAAGCTCTCAATGTAACACGGAGCATCTTAATATGTCCCTTCAAAAATCATTCTCCTTTTAATGAGGAAGAAAACATACAAGCAGCCCATAAGTTATAATTTTAATCAGCGTTGTGTCAAGGTCGCCGCGAACACGAACTGAGCATCTCCAAGAGAGGAAATTAAAACGTTATAAATTATGGTGCACTGGTGGCGGCAGCGAGCGGCGCGATGCGAAGTACGCGGCATGCAACACTTGCTGGCGCTCTACTCCAGCGCCCTATAATGTAGACAGGTAAATAGGTAACTATGGGTCGTAAAATCCCTGCACCGATCTCGTCCACATCTTATATAATACAACAATGCACGCAATGCAATCCAGGATGATTAGTCTAGTGTATGTTTAAAATAATTGCTCGAGGCTAAATGGATCGTTTACATAAGATAAAATAAGCTGACCGTAGGATACCCAAGAAGTTGCTGAACTTTGTCGAGTCTACACGTAGTTATGTTTCTACCTACCCATCGTAATCGATTCAAATTATGATTCTATTGATGTATATCGTGAAGTAAATAAATTGTTAGCAAAATTAAATAAAGATTTCATGCAGGAAGGAGAAACACAACGTGCAAAATATAGAAATAAAACATTTACCCGATACTACATATAAAGAATGAGTCAACCATGAAGCTTCACATAATGACTACGAAGAAGACCAATGATGTACCATTAAAACTGCAGGTAATGATATCCATCGATCCTAAATCGCAAAAAAACGTGCATAAAAACAACGTAGGTGGAACAAGTGTGCACACGGGACTTAATCGAACGATTGCACAGAATTGAAGATATTTAAGCACGTTCAGGTGTGTTTAGACTGGTGTGAGCCGTGAAGTGGATCAAGGGCGCACAGCCCGGCAACACATGTCGGAGCGCAGGTGCAGCAGCAGCTGGTGGCGTGCCGTCATTATCTCAGCATTAGATACTTCTGTCATGACTCACGGCTCGCGCCTGCACTCGAGCGCTCATCGCCACACGTTATCTCTATCGCCCCTCGCCCTGGTAACCTGCGTCACAGATCCGCCTTTTCAAAAGCCATCGTATTCAGATTTGGATCATCTCAAACTGAATTCGGGAGTGACATTTACTCAGTGTCTGGTAACTGCACACAGGTGCTAGATGTTGAGAGGTGATAGAGATTTTTTTTTCAAAGAAGCAAAGATTAAGAAATTTGGCCATAAAAATGGCCAACCCTATTGCAGTGAGTCATGAACCGTATCTCAGTACGCCTGCCTCATGGTGCATATGACGCACTGCCTGCACTCGTCACGCTCCGAACCCGCCTCGTCATAACATGCCAGAAAATGAATCGACATCACGGGAGAGGATACACCCAACCACGTCACTCGTGAACATCTACGACATAGACGATGTTACGAGATACCTGTAGGCTCAGGTGAAAGGTGACTAAAGTAAAATGAAATGGTTATTAAAATTTCATAGTGTTTTAAACTACAACATTGAAAAAAATCAATGAAACTGTAATTTTGTGCGCGTTACATTAGTTCTACGCGACCTACAAAACCTCTTTGAATAGTCATGTACACTTGCTTTTCACACAATAATTGCACTAAATTAAGCCAGTTGCATATCAGAATAGGCTATCACAGAATATCTGCTAAGTTTAGATGCAGGAAAATATGCACAGAGACATTTTGATTCAAGCTAAGCAGTGACCATTTGTGCGCTAACTGCTACAGCGACGGCGCTAACAAAGCTGGCACAACAGAAGACTTAAAAAAGACAAACCATCACTAAAAGCTCGGGTGACTGCGTCAGGAGCGACTTAGTAAGTCTGCTGAGTAGCGATAAGCGCGAACATAGATAGGTAGGAATTGCGCAAGAACTTCAAGATCCGTGTAATATGAACACGAAGGAAAACCGGTCTTTCATTTGCATCATAGACAGGTTGGTAAATGATGAAAACTTTAGGTCACAAGCCTGATGCCCCATGATAGATTAAGTCATTAGTTTAAGCCTACCCAACAAAAACAAAGGCGTTCCCTGAAAAGAAAGCACCATTCAGTGTAGAATAGAGAGAACGGGAAATCTAAGCACATGGTATGATCCCTATACCCAGCGGATAAAAAAAAGAAAAATTAAGATCATTGAACAAGATATAAAAGTTGAAGGATTATGAAAAAAGCGAAAAAAATTCGGCAGTGAATCAAAATGATGGTCCGCAATTAAACAAAAAAACTATTTCTATTTCAACAAAAGAAAGCCTACTTCTCTGTCAGCTCGAGACCATACATCACATCTTCTCTCTGGAAGCGCCAATTACCGTGGATATAAAAGTTGTCTTTCTCTAAGAGATCTTTCGCCTCGAAATCTGAGGATGAGCACGAGTTCGTAACAGAAATTTGCTTCACAAGTCCAACACTCTTCCACTTACTTGAAGAGAGCACACTAGGAAGACGTGAAATGAAGTAACGCTCCAGCGAGGCGCACGAAAGACAACAGCAGCGGCTGTTTTACGAATCTCGTACAAAGTTCGGCTCACGGCAGCGGCAGCGGCAGTGCCATCCGACATGGGCGCGGTCACCCGAAACATCACAACAATATGGGGAGAAGGCTAGTGCTAGGCTGTGTTGGATCTGTAAACCACTCAAACCGTGAATTTTCCAGCTACTGCACACCGAGGAGACGAAGCGAAGAACTTCATACACCTTCAGAACTCAAGAAAGATTCTTACAGACGAGGCTGCTGAGTCAACACTGGAACCTCATAGTTCGGAGGATCATTCGAGTGATATCGATGAGCACCAGCACCGCTCAAATCTCTAGACGACCAATCACCAAAAACGAAACCGAGTAAGTTTCATTTACTTTGTCACGAAAGACCTTAATGAGAAATAGTTATCTAGCTCCCTAGAATAAGTTAGAGAAGTAAAAGTCGGAGGGGCTGATTCCAGACTACGGAGGAATCGCAAAACCGGTCCTAGAATGATTTGCTCTAAAATATCCCTGCAATTTGAGGAACTGATGTGCGGCAAAATACTGACACACTGTGCCCGCTGATGCTCAGTGTCCTGGAACGACGTAACACAAAACAGAGCCAGGCAGCCGAGGCATGTACTATGTATGGCGGGATGAAGAGGTAATTTCCCATGTGCATGAAATGTGATATTCTGACCTTGTCGAGCACAATACTGAGGCAGATGCCAAAGAAAAAAGTACTTCTAGGGCATTCTTACAGCATAGCACGTGTTTTCTATACCGTAGCAGCCCCCAGCTACAAAAAAACTCCTAATTATCCTTTTTCGTATTGAACAAGACTCTTGCTACGCTTTAGAGCTATCTGCTTTCAGAACATAAGTTAAGTGAATAGAAAGAAAAACCAATTAAAATACTCGAGCTCACTATAATACATGAAAAAATTATCTCAAATCTCAAATCACAATCAATCGTGCACGTACTCAGTAACCTTTTTTTCTTTCACTTTTAGAAATTGCCAACTACTTCGCATTCTAATGCAAAAATTCCAATTCTATGTTCCACCTCCCAAACAAATACCTCCTTTGCTGCCCTCCACACGCGATGACCATCGTCCATCCTTTTCACGTCAGCAGCGCAGTATTCAGCCCACTCACCGAAGAACCTACCCATTACACCCACTCTCTAATGATCACAAACATACACGAACGCTTTCACGATGCGCACAAACCATTTTGTTGCTAATATTCTGCCACAACCATCCCACCCGTCGATAATCCTGCCAACAACCGTTACCAAACACGTGAAACACTACACACTCGTCACCGCCCACACCTTTCCACGGCGTAGGTAGCCGCTTCAAAAATATGCTACTCCCGCAATTACTAACTTAAAGTTACGTCAGCCATAGACACCCACTCCAGTGCAACAACCACGACATCCATCCTAATGATATTATTAATAAAATCAGAGCTCAAAATTGGTTTCCACTCGAAGGCAATATTTGCAGTGAGCATCATGAATGATTCTCAAATGTGTACTTTGTACAAGACTTAAGAAACAATTTACTGCTGTATCGCTTGTGGTAAATAAATTTTTCAAACCTCATTTAAACATCGCAAGTAGTAGGTGCTGAACAAAAGATCAGCAGCCAATCGAAAACAAGATGGTCCGTAACAAAATAAGTTCTATTCGATTTCAACAGAACATCTCTCTGACCATCTCGGAACCTCACATCATTTCCCTGGAAAACTTAATTTCATTAATTCCTACAGATACAACAGCAGCATTCCCCGAGGGAGTGACAAGAATGTATGTTTTAATACGATCAAGATGTGTGCCATACCATAAGTGAAGTTTTTGTTTACCTCAATTAATTCCAGAACGCTGTTGAATCTCGATTGAGCCAGTACTCATTTTCTACACCCTACTAGAGCGGGGAATTAAGGTGAGCTTCTTTCTTCTCGGCACAGGAAGAAACACCAAGGTCGCAAAGCGGGGCTCGTATTCGCGACCTTTAGCACGAATGGCCAGTAAGCCGAAGTGACCACACACCAATGGACCACTGTCTCACAGAATGAAGGAAAAAATGCCTGTATAACTACAAAACGAAATAAAATATAAGGTTTATCTAATAAAAACAAAACCCACAACTGCTACAGAAAGCCAGCGTCACTAATTTTGCGTTCCTGTTGAACTTGAACTCACTTACCAGCCTGCAACGATTGATCATGTCAACTACAATTGCTCATGCCCGGAGAGACGCAGAGGATCACCTCTAAGAGGATCGCTTTGACCCAGACTCGCCCTCAAACATCCCCTCCAGCGCCCCCATGATGCTGCAGCCCACACAACCCCGCACGGATAACAGCCCGGCAGCCAATCCTGATTTTTGCCTTTATGATTATCGGGGAGACCATAAACGAGACAAGACGCTCATCACGTCTCTATAAACCCTGACCTTCGCTGAAATCCTCCTCTCCCTCCTGTCTCAGAGCTCTCAGCGCAGCCCACGTTCCACCCCCGCATCGCCTCGCATTCTGTCGTTGTCTCTCGCTCAGTTTTCCTCTCAGCTGAACTCGCTCTCCATTTGTTGAAAGTCGGGCCGTGACGCACGGAAGAGTTGCGTTGGCGGCTTATCGTGCGAGCATTTTTGCGACACCTCGCCAGACATATTTGAATAGCTTCCAGGTATATTGTCGCCACAAGTTTCTTGAAGAGCTTACTTTATGGTCGAATCGACAACTTGTTTCATCTCTAGAAAATACGGACCTGTGAAAACTATTTTGACTGGGATGAATAAAGTATTTTTACGGTAAAACATAAATCTTGCTCTTCGTTATGAGTGTCATATAATGAAAGCACACAAGTTTTTGTTCGGTTGTATCTTCGTAATTTCATATTTATCCAATTATCCATTCGCGTTTTCAGTTTTGGATAGAGAAATAAAAATTTACTATGCTATAGGCTTTGTAATCATATTCGCATTTCTAAACTGCTTCTGCCAGTGATCAGATAATTGGTATTTTATTCTATCAAAGTTTGATCAGAAATAAAATCTTCGTTAACAACGTTTACAAATTACTATTCATGTTTTCAGTGCAAGTCTGAGCAGTCGTCATTTTCCCTTATTTCAATAAATATCCGAATGAAGTGATTTTCGAAAGAAATAAAACCCCAAACGATGAAATAAAATTCAAATTGATGGGCATTCAAACTAGCGCGCATAGTTTCGAATATTACAATTCATTTTCAATGAATGCCTGAAACAAAATAAGAAAGCACATTAAAAAAGACTTACAATTTTGCATATTACTTATGAAATGGAAACTACACATGATTTCAGAGAATGTTCAATGGATATGCAGATTGGTCAAAATTCAGATTAGGTTGCAGCTTTCTTATAGAAATGGATTCTAAAATTCTGATATCTATTTCATTGCAAGTATCTATAATTTTGAAATCAGCGCTGGAGAAACTATGATTGGTCTGATCACAATGGTTCCTGGGGGCAGACTGAGGTGGAGTTTGAAGTGGATTATTTGTTCTGAAAGAATGGCCTAAATGTTGCCAGAAACGAATTTTCGACTGCTTTCGCGCACTCCCAACGTAGGAACTCTTGCAAGTTCCGCACGTATATTGATAAATGACATTCGAGAGAACAGCCGCAGGCAGTCGATCTTTTTATTGAAAAAAATTTTGAATTTTGAATGAATTTTTGAAGCTGAAACGAAAGTCTAGTTGAGGATAAAATTTTGATAAAGTCAAGACTAAATATTTCTACATATCGTGTGAACACTCGCCAATGAAAGGTAAAGACACATAAAAAGTTTTTCCTCGCAACAGTAGGTAGATCGGGATTATTAGACGTAAATTTAGTGCACAGAAACTTCTTCACGATATTCTCGAATAAATGGATGGGATAACAGTTGTCTGAAAAGAATTTACGGAGAAAGTCAAATTCTATGGCCATTAAATTATAATTGGATGATAGATAATATCCTCTGTAAATAAGGGTACGAATTGCATTCAGTTTGTAAATAAAAGAGGAGAAACAAAGAAAATTCATACCAAGTCCAGTGAACGTAGGTTTCCTATAAACACTTAGTTGAAGGTTGCCATTATGCTTGTGAATCAACATATCAAGAAATGGTAGTTTGAAAATGAATTGTAATATTCGAAACTATGCGCGCTAGTCTGAATTCCCATCAATATGAATTTATTTCATCGTTTGTGGTTTTATTTCTTTTAAAGATTCGATTTCCAAAGAGTGTGCCCATTAGTGAAGTGATTTTCGCGGTTATTCGAAAATTGTCGAATGTTAATTTTGGCAGGTGGTATACGGTGTACGCTAGTGAGCGATAACGCTTACTAAGTACAATACTACAAACTTCCAAGTCTCCTTTACACCATGCTTGTGCATTAAAATGATTGTACCGATCTGCCTACATACCTTCGTCATGTTTTCTGAAATTACACGGGCAGAAATCGTAATTTCCTTAACCCTTTAATGGTCACATGTAGAATTTGGGGAAAAAAATTTTTTTCATGTCAAATTCCTTTATCTCTGAAGTAGAGTAACAACTTTTGTTTGAGAAAATTTTTTGTTCCTAGCATATTTCTCGAGTTACGAGTCTCAACAATATTGTTGAGCTGCCACATTACGGTAGCTACAATTTTGTCGAGCTGCCTCATTATGGTTATAAGGTAGACATGCATACTGACTCATCATTATATTTTTCACAAACAATAACATAAGTAACAAACTTATTCCCTTCTAATATTATGAAATACAAAAATTGACGGGTAAACCGGAAATCAACATTTTGTGGCCATATCAACTGAAAATCTTTGAGTTGTACTGTATCAAATAGAAAAAGGTTTTTGGATGGGTTTCAGTGAACTAGAAGATACGACTGGAGTCACTTGCAATCACCGCCCAGGCGCATGTTCACTTCTTGTGACAGATTAGATCATAGATTAGATTATGTTAGTTTAAGCCTCCCTAACCGATGCAAAAATAGAGCGTATCGAAGAGAGGAAGGAGGAAGGCACCATTTAGTATGGAGATAAGAAAATGAGGAATCTATGCAGAAAGGGCATAGAAACAGTAAGATGGGAAAGAAGTTCATGAAATAAGATAGAAGTTGAAGAAGAAAGTCAGAGGTGCTGAAAAACAGGACAGTAGTGAACCGAGAAAAGTTGGTCCTTAACATAACAAAAAACATTTTATTTCAACAAAAAGAAGGCCTACCTAACTCTCAGCTCGGGCCCTCACATTTTTCCCCTGGGAGCGCTAATTCCCATAGATACAATAGTTGTATCCCCCTGAGGGGACTTCTTGTGACAATCAAAGCAGCAAGTTTGCTTATTTTTCAGGTGCGAGAATACATCACACTTTACAGAATATTGTGAAAAAGTTATCACAAAAACAACAGCTGATTGAGGGTTAGGGGAAGATCTTGTCATTATCAACATCACTTTTTAACCAAGCGAGAGGTCTATCTCATTTTATTTTGTGATAAATAATGTTTTTCCTTGAAAGGATGAATGTTGTTTTTCCTTTTGTTTTTTCTTGAATAGTAAATCATGAATGATTTTACTACAGCTTGATCTACAAAAGATCTTGAAGCCCCACTTATTGGGTTGATTTCTGATGTACTAGCATAATTTTCCTGCCCTAGTGCCTTTGTAAGGCATCATTTTTTCATTATTCTACACTCTGGTATGGGATGCTCTCAACCGTCTTACAGTGGTCACAATGCATTTCAGACAGCTGCCTAAGCTTCCAAAATTTCTTGTCATTATTGTGTTCAATATTGTTGGTAAAATGTATATATATATACATATATATTTGGAGATATTAACCTTGGTACTTGGTCCCTCTAGCTGTTAGTTTGAGCTACCCTCATTTGCATGCAATATAGTAGTACCTTTATCACATGTATCATTGCCTTCATCAATGTCATCAGCTATAGCACCACTTGTGTTGGGAATGAAATCAGGATCAGCAACATCGTTGTCTGTGTCCATGCCATCATCAGAATTGTCAGCTTAATTTGGAGCCACACCTTGCAGATATCTATTACTGGTACCATTGAAACCTGACATCAATTTTGGGGCCTGTGAAGGTTAAATGAAATGAATAACCACTATAAATAACATAGTTCAACAATTTTGTTGAGTTGATTCTCTACTCATAATTTTTACCATGAATGGGCAGCTCAACAAAATTGTGGACCAATATTCAAGTACCTTACACGGAGTCATAATTGCATAATTATCTGCAAAACAAGTATTCAAACACGTCTACAACAACAAATTAAATATCTGATGTATTATAGGCATAGATTATTTACTAGTTATAACCTGAAATTGAATTAGGAAAGTTAAGAAGTTTGGCGACACGTACACAGGGATCAAAAGGTTGTTGACATTGAGGCTTGCCACTACCTCAGGGCCGTCTATTGCCTACTTTTTGCACCTACCTGACGCGTAACAATTCTGTTTAGCCGCCAGAACAAGAGAAAACATTGAGTAACTGCAATTTCATATATTTTATTAGGCTTAAAAATACCTCGACAATTTTGTTGAACAAACCATTAAAGGGTTAATATACAGAGGGGGTTTAACTGCCGATAGTAACCACAAGTAGAAGTTAAAAGCAATCAAATCGCAGTGATAGGTATTCACTCATCATACACGAAAGAAGGCTCCGAAATAAAGCATAACATTCCATCGGTTGAAGGCGAACTAGTTTTATTAACGTACTAAATCATCGCTCGGCAGAAAAAATGACCTGATCCGTCTCGGTCAGGCGCAACCCTAACAAGATCTACGTCCCAGGCTCCAACACACGCCTCAGATCTTTTCTCGGACAAATATGGAAGAACAACTCGATTACGAGCGAAATTTCGGTTCCTTAGGGCGCCATCACAGGTTGAAACTTGCAGGTAAATTGTTTCGCCGTAACTGGGGCTCGGCCAGAGACGCAAAAATTCTCAACCAACAGGCACGCGCCGTTAGCTGTATAAAAATGCAAATTATGAACGCAACCCAAATATAGAAGGAAACTGATAAGTAAAAATTATTGCACACCGTTTTAGCTCTTTTCCGAATGAGAAGCCGCAATCAGAAGACCACAGAAGATGAGGTACATTTGCACGTAACGGAAAACGCAATTAATAACTATGAACGGCAGTCCTGAAGCTTGGCCAGCTTTTTCATCTAACCTTTAAACTAACGCTTCAATGAATGCATACCCCTAAATCTAACGAGTGCATCAAATGACTTTAAATTAGACTTCTACTCTACTAGATACAATGAAAAGCAATTCCTTTCCAGCATCGCGCCCACCACCACTTTTCCCGTTACCAGACGACGTAACCGAAGAGGGAGCGAGTTACAAGGCGGCACCAAGATGCGATAATAACTCAGCAGCCCCTCGCCAAAACCGCCTTCAGTGATCATTAGGGCGGCGCCGTCTCACTATGCTCTCAACAAGACCATCAGCAACCTTGGCTGCTCTATCATGGATTCTTACTCAGACCGACCAATGAAGCGTCATGGAACACAACTCGAAGATCATGAGAATTTACTGTACAAAACTAAAAATTTTGAGCTATTTTCTTTACGAACAACCTCGCAACCACGTATATTTGTGTTGACCTGATTCAAGCCTCAGTCTAATAATAGTGGTTGTGATATTGGGAAGACGAGTAAAAAATTTGGGCAGTTCAAGGTTAAGCCTCCCTAACCGCAACAAAGACGTTCCAAAAAGAGGAAGTAAGAAGGCACCATTTAGTATGGGCTAGGGGGAACGTGGAATCTACGCATACGGCTCATAGAAACAGTAAATTGAGGACAAGTCAATGGAAAAAGATCACAGTTTAAGAAAAACGTAGCAAGTGCTGAAAAACAGGAGGGCAGAGAACCGAAAAAAGGTGGTCCGTAATAAAACAAAAAACCTATTCTATTTTAACAAAATAAAAGTCAACCTAACCTTTAGCTCCGAACCTCGCATATTCCCCTCATGAGTGCTAATTCCCATGGGTACAATAGTTGTATCCCCTGAGGGGGGCATATTCCCCTCATGAGTGCTAATTCCCATGGGTACAATAGTTGTATCCCCTGAGGGGGGCATATTCCCCTCATCAGTGCTAATTCCCATGGATACAATAGCTGTATCCCCTGAGGGGGCTACGACACAAAACGTGAAGAGGAATAGCTTCAATCACTCCTATCAACGGTATACATAATTCTCACAAGTGCGCTCATTTCCCTCAAATTGATCGCATTCAAGCTCGGCGATTGAAATACGATGAACAAAAAACCTTTCACCAAAGTAAAAAATATACAATCAATGCACAAAAACATCTATGATCAATACGAACCTTTGCCCCGCAGCAGTAATGAGATGTAAGGCACACTTCAGAACAGCTACACTGACAGCAAACATTATATTCAACGCACAGACATCCTTCATGGCACGCAATAAATATAGCATAATACCGGAGATTAACGACGCAAGCACTACCACTTTACAGAACGACCGCTACAAAATACAGTACATAAGCACAGATATCGACAATAATAGAACAGATGTGAGGCCGGTCGGCGCGCGCACACGCTCGTGCATTTAGTACTGAAGAGAAACACGCTGTATTTTTGTGCCGTAAATAGAAAGGTTTACCATGACAACAAGTCTTGTTTTGAAGGAGCACGAGAGAGCAATTTAACGAGGCGTCCACCCAACACTGCACAAAGCGCCGGCACCGAACAGGACAACATGCACGGTCAGCTGATGTGATCCGAGTGCTCGTGATGCGGAGACATGCACATTGCGCAGCCCTTGATCTTTACCTCGGTGCTGAGTATGCAAGGGCTGTTAAAATTCTTTCGCAACGCGTGATTAAGCGATGCGAACAATGGTAAATTTTAAAGCAAATTTTGCTCGAACACACCTCACACTGAGGTATAACTAAAGACAATGTAAGAACGGAGAGGTAATCATACAACATGCGTCTAAAATTACTAAGATCGGTTAGAAAAGCATAGCTTCCAATAAAAACGCAACGATAATAAAACATGAGCAAAATTTTTCCACTAATCCACAGAATTTACTCAGTCAGCCACACACCGCTTTTCTACCCAAACAGAAAATTGAGAGAAGTCTGATCTGATGAAATTCCAGCCCAAGAAAGCTCCATTTCGCACGGAATACCGCCACGCCAAACCAGCTCGCTCTGTTTAGCGGCAGCCGAGTACAGTAGCAGCCGCCGTCTTGACGCTAAATTGAGTCCTGGGAAATGTTGGGTCTCTTTTAGGCGAAAAACCTTCACGGAGAATGAGTGGAGAGAACGTAAACTCGAGAAAACACGATCACTTGCAAACTTGTCCAATTCTGGAGCAGCGCCACACGCACGAGGGAACAAATAACCCTTCACGGGCATATACAAATCCTACATTAGTGTAGTTTCATAAGCACGCACTTCAAAATTAGTAGGCGTTTCTTAATCGCTCATGTGAAACTCTAGTACGTTTCACTGAACTTGGCTCTACTATCGCTCGTATCAACAGTAAAAACTGTCCTAGTTTTAGGTGTCTCAATTTGGTGAAATTCTCGTATTTTTTAAGTTTACTTGACTTTCATGCAAAGCTCCAACACGAATTCTTCTTTGTTACTAACTGCGAAGTATGCAGCCAACTTGCAAATTCCGCACAGAGGAGAAGAGTTTGAACAAATCTGCCCCAAAGCGACAACGTGAAATTCATCCCAGTTGAAGGCGACCGTCATTTTAAATCTACAGTACATCAAACAAAGAAAATGCATTTTGAAATGCTCTCCATTTGAATTTGAAACAAAGCTTAAACGTTCTAGTCTGAGAATTGTATTTACTGCACCCATCAACGTTCACGCACAGTTTAATATTAGCATTACTCTAATGGTACATTATCCACTTCCCTGCAGCGAAAATACACTGAACAAAGGACCAATTTGAAACAGACAAGGAATGTCCTTTTAATTCCGAACGTACACAACTCAAACTAAATAATTTTCTCAAAACAATGTAGTCAAGTAGGAACTTTACGAGGAATTTTCAAGTCAAACAAGATTATGGTGGTACGATTCTTCATATCTCGAGTCCACTTAAATGTCTGCGCTACGCAATAAGTGTTGCGACCGGCCTGCCTATTCACTTCGACCCGACAAAACGAACAGCGTCCATCGTAGTTGAAGATATAATTGGCCACGAGTTTTCTACGAGTTCAACTATGTTCAAACTACGATATTCTGGAAGCCTTCCCTTACAATAAAGCTTGTTCATACAACGACAGCGTCACAGTCACGAACGCGTTACATCGACGTCCTCCCTACATGCAAGCTGCCACCAGCAACCACCATTCAAGACATCTTCTGATCTCTATTTACTCTATTCATAACGCTATAACTTTATGCTTTAGGAGGAATTTCATAATTGGAATTAATTTTCATGTTATAGATTTATTTATGCATATTCCCATGTTCGTTAAAAATCTAAATATTTTCCTAAACGTCGTTTGAGCGACTGAGTTCGATTCAAGCGGTGGCCTTCTAATTGCCCGACATAGCTGAGGGGGCAGTAGGGCCCCAGACTTCATCGAAGCCAGGAGTGCGGTATTTAACTTCGTGCCCTTCACCCATTGGGTGTGAGCTGTCGCACTTATTATATTAAAGTAGTCTGTGAACTCGGCTTTTCTATCAGTAAATCACATAAAGACTTCCTGCGATGGTCTTTGTGCTGAAGTGTCTGACAGCCTATAAATTGTGGCTTCTCACCCGAGTGTTCAAAACCACTACTGTCAATCGTCTGCAGCAACTCTCATAAAGCTGAGTATCCTGATCCATACAGTTCATGAAACCTCATTTACACAACTACTTTTCCCCATATCGTAGCGTGAGCAATATCGTATAGTATCAATTGAAAATGTCATCTACGTCAGATTAGTTCTTTAGTGCAAATTGTAATCTTTATCTTAGGTGGATCAATTCCAATTCGTTTTGAAAAGATGTGAGATTGGCGCGAAACAAGTTCAGTTAGTACACGTCACCTTAACAATTTAAATCAGAACTATTCAATATACATCATCATAAGACATACATCTATCTTTGGAAAATACTTTACAAATATACATTTACCCGTGTTGGTGGCAACATACTAAATGTTACAATGAAAATAAACTGATGCATGATTACCGAAAGAAAATGCTTCATAACTGATTTGATGACGAGAACACAGAAAAGTTCCGTCCAAACTCGAAAATAAACATAAATGATAACAGAGGGGTGTAATACCTACATTAAACAAGAGAACCTTTACAATTTATGATTTTAATCGCCCAGTGCTGAGACTAATATTATGGAGGCACCAGCGAAAAAAAGCGAGACAGCGTAACCATTCTAGAGTGACACGTTTCCATTCTAGCCCACACTGCAACTTCAGCTACGCAACGCCTTTAAACGTCCCACAATAATTACTACACGAGGCAGGGACGCCACAGGCCAGCCTCAAAGAGCTACATTTGACGGCGCCTCAAAACTCTCACCGGCATTTGTAACACGAATTCAAGACAGAAGAAAAGATCGAGTCAAGGCGAGTTCCCTTCTTGGAAATGAGAAATTCTCGAAAAGGACATTCCTGAGTTAGGAGTCATTAAGCGAAGAGCGATTGCGACCAAAGAGAAATTCCTAATCAGAAAAGAAATCCCTGAATAAGGAGCAATTTTCCAGCGAACAGCAATCATTTCCCCAAGGGAGAGCGATTGCGAGGTGAACACAATTCTAAGCTAAGAGATATCCTCGAATAAAGAGGAACTTACGAAGGGGGAGCAATTCCCCAGCGAATAGCAACTCCCACTACAGAGTATTTATACAGTGAAGTGAAATACTCAAGTGAAAGGGAATTCCCCACTGAAAGTAAATCTTCTAAGGATTTAAATTGCCCGATGATGAAGAAAAAATTATTCATTAGAGCAAAAGCCACTCGGAAACATTTCCTCCGAAGGTTGATTTGTTGGAATTCCCGGGATACTCGCATTACACTCAAATATTTTGTTACTCCAGGCAGCCAAACAAAGGTGCCGTAACGCAAGCAAGTGAAACATTCAGACAAGCTCTAAGAACTCAAAACAAGCAGTGATGCCACCATGCGCTGTCAAGATTGCTTGTTCTGTCATGTAAAGCAGCGCAGACTCACGGCAGTTACAAAGCTCGCTGCCACGAAGTAATTGAATGCATGAACCAAGTTTGGATATTTAAGCACAACTGAGCTCAAATTGGTCCATGAATTTTATTTTATGAAGCTCAACTTTCCAAGTTCCAAAAGCAATTTCTTCCAATTCCAAGAGAAGGCGAGTTAAAAGTTTGGTTACGGCCAAAAACGCAGCAGCATGTCATGCGCGGTATGGAAAAGCATGCGAGGAGCTTCTCTTGCAGACCACCACCACAGAGTTCTCATTAAACTAAAGAGATAAGAAAGTGGCCAAATGTGCCATTACAGCGAAGCCTCGCCTTGACTTCTAGACCCACCGCTGGTAGCGGCGCACCAGAACCCACTGGGCGGATTAGAACGCGCTTCATTAGCTCACCTGAAGCAAGAGAACAGGACACGAGGGCAGAGACAACTCACCTCATTGAAGAAGTCGTCCATGTAGCCAACGTTGCCCTCAACGTTGACCGTGACGTCATCCGGCCCCATGTCATCATCGTCGCTCTGGGCCTGCAATACAACACAATTTCATGTAACTTCATGATGAGCAATCGGCTAAGAATAATTTCCAGTAATTAAGGAAACAGTTTAAAAATACAGCGCAATTCTTCGCAATAGAGGCGTTGAGAAAGGTTCAATAATACATCAGGATTCTACGGATGAAAGTGAGGTCTCAAAAATTAGGCGCAAGAAATATGCATGCATGGGAACCAGATCAACTGTGCACGCTGGGGAAAATCTAAAAATTTAAGAAACTGATCCTTGAAAAGCACGTACAAAATGTATCAATTCGTTGACAGAAAAACAAGACATCTCGCATGCTAAAAAAAATATCAGATTTTACTAATATTGATTCATTAACCTTCTATGTAAAAAGTTATCTTATAAACGAAACATTACGATATCAAGTTGAATATTATTCATAACATGCCATAGGAGGCGACTTTTCCGATGAGACATTATGAGTATAAGAACGTTATAAATTAATCCTCATGTCCTTCAGAATCCTCATGTGCTTCAGAAGCACAATAATCCTCATAATAATCCTTCGTCTAATAATTCATCCTTCAATAATCCTTCATAAATGACCAACTAACAACAGATTAGATTATTAGTTAGTTTAAGCCTCTTTATCCGCAACGTATGCGATCCAAAGAGAGGAAGAAGGAAGGCACCATTCAGTATAGAGGTAAGGGAACGCGGAATCTATGCAGAAAGGGCATAGAAACAGTTAATTGTGAAAGAAGTTCATGAAACAAGATAAAAGTTGAAGAACAAAGCATTAGGTGTTGAAAAGCAGGACAGCAGTGAACCGAGAAAAGGTGGTCCTTAACTTAATAAAAAAAAATTTTATTTCAACGAAAAGAAGGCCTACGTAACTCAGCTCAGGACCTCACAACATTCCCCTGGGAGTGTTAATGCCCTTAGATACAATAGTTGCATCCCCTTGAGGGGTGCTTATTGATGACGCTAACGCGCAAGGCCAATTACAAACGCAAATTTAATTTAAAGAACGTTAATGGGAGCCCACTTAATAATACGCATTCAACACAGACAAGACAATATCCTCTTGCTAAAAATTTGCACCACAATAGGGCACAATTGCTCAAGAGCGCAGGTCTATTTTGTACTTTGTAAAATTGTCACGCTAACGAAACTCATTATGAAAGAATAAATAACGATCAGAATCAAATGGGGGATATGGCCACCGAACAAATCCTTGATTCTATTACATTGTCTGAGGAATTCATTTTCAGGTAAGGATTGAAAATGCATTTTAATTTTCATCAGCATAGTTTTCCTAAATTGACACTTCAATTCAGCAAAAAGAGAATGCTAGTAATTTTGTGATTCTTGAGCAAGTTTTACAAACACCTCGATTTGACAAGCATTTCGCGACGAAGTCGAGATAGTCTCAACAAACATACTGGAAATCCATTCGTAAAACTTTTGTTCTTGCAGAAGTTCTACAAGCAATGAAGTTCTGATGATACATGAACGCAACGAATCTACCGTGACACACCAGCCTCTGACGAGAAGTTTTATATCTATGTACGTCTCAACGGTTTCCAACAAAAGCTGGCTTCACGGGAAGTACGAATGAATCAACACTGACAATCTGACCAGTCGACTCGTCCCAATTATCCTGATGTATGATTGCTGCTGCTCGAAGCTACAAAGGCAACGACCAACTGCTTACAACAAAATCCACACGAGTCGTTTGCTAGAGACGCGCAACATGCTTACCTTAAGCTGCCGATAACTGCAATAATGGATCACAACGCTTTTTCAATGATTCTAGAACTCAGTGAACATTGAGAACAATGCTTTGCATACATAGTTTTTGAACACAACGAAGGTAAGACAAAACTCAACATAATTTTGGGAACATAGATGTTAAGATGCTTTAGTTTATGTAAAGGCAAACCAGTAATAGCTCGCCGTTTTGAACATAATTTAGCAACATAGTAATCGCAAGGCAGTGTTGTATACACAGGATGGAATACCACTTGTACAATAAAGGAACAGATGCCGCAAACTCATTGCGCAGCCAGAACGTAATCAGAACTCTCCATATTTATGCCACATCGCAGGTAAGTTAACGCGCTGCCCGGGGAGCTATTTGCGGCAACAAGTTTTCAACTCAGCTGCATAGATAGCAAAGCAAAATATCCACAAAAAATAATCCGTTATCCAGGCGATGGTCAAGTAGTAATAGTTAGGGATAGAGTAAGACTCCGTTTTCATTGCAAACTTGCTTTCATAGAATAAAGAGAATGGACAATTTTTTAAGGACTAAGAAAAACGTGGAACCTACCGACAGATTAGATTAAATGTTAGTTTAAGCCTCCCGAACTGCAACAAAGGCGTTCCTAAGAGAAGAAGTAGGAAGACACTATTTAATATGGAGATCAGGAAACGTTGAACTTGCCACAAGGTGTCCTGACGCGCAAGATGCGCTGCGCGTAGAAACGGCAAGTCATGAAGGAAGTGGGAGAAAAAAACAAAGAAAATACAGCGAAAAAGGGTTGAACCTAAAAGAAGCAAAGTGGAGACGAATGATTCAAGTCCCGAAAAAATATTTATCGCTGAAGTAACCTAACAGCATCTCCCCGGGGAGAGCCAGTCCCTATATCTCAGGATAGACGAACCTGACTAACCTTAGCCTATCCTACGTTCCCTGAGAAAAGTGATGATCTAACACCTGTTCTACGATAACTAAGAAAATGACCACCTGACTACAGCACAGCGCAGACAGCATATGTACTCACGGAGGACGGACGGACAGACAACGCAAGAGACTTCTAGATTAGATGTTAGTTTAAGCCTTCCTAACCGCTGCACAGACGTCCGAAAGGGAGGAAGGAGGAAGGCACCGTTTAGCAAGGACTTGAGGGAAAGAGGAATCTATGCACAAGGTGCATGGAAACCGTAAGTAAAGAAAGAAGAACGTGAAACAAGATGAAATTTGAAGAAGTTGCAGGTGCTGGAAAACAGGACAGCAGTGAATCGAAAAAAGACGGTCCTTAACCTAACACACGTTTCAGTTGAACAAAAAGGCCACCTAGCTCTCAGCGTGGGGCCTCACATCTACCCCCTGGGAGTGCTAATTCCCAAAGATACATTAGTTGTATCCTCCTGAAGCGCACAAAAGACCACTATCCCGAACCTTATGTACAGCATTAATAATATTTAAGTAGGAAATCGAAATACTAAAGGGAATACGTATCCATTTCTAAGTAAAGGCGAATAAAGTATTATTGGAAGCTTCCACAATTACTCAAGGGCTCTGACTAATCACCAAGGTCCCACGCAGGTGATAACAGCCATTAGTCACGTGGTCTAATTGAACACATTTTTATGTAATCTTTGTTGCTCGCGTGGTTGTAGAGTTAATTTTTCATCCCAGCGGAGATTGTGGTTATTCTGAGAACACGAAACGTTCATATAAGGGAATCTTTAGTTTAATTTTTATGTAAAGGATTCTTTGACCTCAAGGTTGATATAAGAATGTTTAATATTACCATGAGGATAACTGCATGAGATACTCTATACTTAACACGTTCCCTGCGTATTGGGCCGCATGTGTACCAACATGTAAATTGCCAACTGCCGGTATAAATGCGCGACATTTAAGGTTTCGTGACATTTTTTAAAAATAATTGTTACCGTGCGAGGTGAAATGATATCGTGCAATTGTATTTTTCATATCCATTAGGATTACAATTTTTTCAAGCTAGAAAACCGATTTCCCAGTTATACCACTTGCAATCTAACCAAGCCAACCGTAAACAGCCGCGGAAACGCGGTGAACGTGTTAAAGATGCAGCGACGACGCGGCCCCGGTGTTGGCTGATATAATGACGTGGTTCTGACATGTAGTACCGAGCGCAATTATACTCAGTTTTGAGTTCTAAACATAGTTCGAAAAATATCACTCATCGATACTAAATGTTGATACGATGCGAGGAACAGCAATAACGGAACATTTGCAGAGCTGGACTTAATTTTCGATATTATCTTTATACTATTCGTGTACGGTTGAAGTTCGTCTAAATGACGCATTGAAGTCAGACTTTTCTGTGTTTTTGTACGCTAAATTGTGTGGTTTCTGAATCTACCGTTCAAGTAACGGCAACTTTTGGCAACTTTGTTGAGTTGTCAAAGTCAATCCATTATTCCTTACAATTAAGGTAGTACACTAACAAATTGCCTATAAAACTTTTTGTAAACACTTTATAAACACTTCACAAGAATTATTCTACGAAGAAAAGGGCATAAACAGATACGTACTTGTACCGAATGCATTAAAAATCAATCTGAAATGCATATAACGAGACGAGTTACTTTTAAATAACTTGATTTAGTCACCCCAGCTGCTGCAGATGAAGTGTTAGCACATATAGAGTAATTGATCTCCTCTCACACACAAAAAGAGGCTGGATGAGACACCCCACACAGCAAGCACCGAAAACATCCCACAAAACAAGAGAACAGAAGCAGACGTGTTGGCATGCCATGCTGTCATAGATGCTGCAGGACGTCTACGGGTCTCCACATAAAACGTCGCGATATAGAGCTGTGTTCACGTTAAGATGCCTACATTATTCAGCATGGAAACAACATTTGGAAACCAGTGGCGACATGGGTTATGCTCGTAATTTGCTCTAAATGGCGAGCACCGGATAAAAATTAGAGAGAAGATATTGCCTCATTGACCGTTCTCACATTTGCATGTTTCTCTAGACCACACACACAGGCGGACGCAATTGGGCAAACGAAGCACGTCTTTATCAACAAATTTAGAATAGACGATAATATTAAAATCGAGAAACGAAATGAAAAAACACGAGATTGCATGAAGATTAGATTAGTCGTTAGTTTTAGCCTCCCTACCCAGCAACAATTGCGATCCAAAGAGAGGAAGGAGGAAGGCACCATTTAGTATGGAGTTAAGGAAACGTGGAATCTACGCAGAAAGGCATAGAAACAGTTAGTTGTGAAAGAAGATTATGAAACAAGACCAAAGTTGAAGAAGACAGTAGTAGGTGCTGAAAAACAGGACAGCAGTGAACCGAAAAAAGGTGGTCCTTAACATAACTGTTGTATAGTGACGCTCTTGGGATATTTATGGAGGTTCCGGCTGCGGATATTTATGAGTCTCGCTCGCTCAGAGTTTCCGGCGGAACCGCCGATGCGCGCCTGGTATTTACAAGCACCGGATAGGTCGGAAGCGCGCCTACTGCCGGGCGGAAGTTCATTGTTCGAACTAGACTTAAGAGCAAGCTGTGTGAACTTGAGATCAGTACAAAACTAGTAGTCCTGCTGTTCGTTTTGCTATCCTCTTGCCTGGTTTACGGCTAGGCTAACCGATCTACAAGTGCTGTCCAGTAAACCTTATATCTTGCTGAAATTCCAAGATATTACAATAACAAAAACATTTTATTTCAACAAAAAGAAGGCCTACCTAACTCTCAGCTCAGGCCCTCACATTGTCCCCCTGGGAGCGCTAGTTCCCATAGATACAATAATTGTATCCCCCTGAGGGGGAGATTGCATGAAAGTAAAATTTGGCAGGGATATTAAAAAAGCGCCTCGTCCATCAAAAATAAACTTGGGCAGTCAAATTCTTTAACTTAATACAAAAGTAAATCGACAATATTGAAGTGGACATTTAGGAAGAAATATGGTATTCCATCACCACAATCTCGCACGGGTAGTAAGTCATGAGTAAGTAAGTCGCTTAGATTCGCTGACGAACAGTATCCCACTACAACCTCTGGAGCGCATTGGTATCAGTGACGGTCAGTCAGGGGTAGCAAAAATAAATGACGATTTTGACAGCAATGAATGTAGCATGCAGTGCCTGAAACTAAACCAGCGTACTAAATGCTCTGACCATGAGCTACCTGTTTTCGATGGACAAGTAATGGACTTGAAGCGAAGCATAGAAACATATTTTGTACCACTCAATAACGAGACGGATCATGAAAGCAAAACTTCTGAAAAATGATGAAAATATGAAGGAAAATATCCCTGCCTAAGAAAAACCACAAGTCACTACAGAAACAAAGCCCTCAAGTGCCGAGTACTCCAGAGAAAACGTAGAAAGGTCACGTAGAGACACAGAGGAGGGGCTCTCAGAAGCCGCGCATCATCGACCACAGCCGCGGAGATCGACGCTATGTTCCCTCCTCCCATCTGCATGTGCCGCGGCCACACGCAGCAGCACAGAGAGGTACCAAAATGACTTTCCTATTTCTGTACTATTAGAAGTTGATTCAAGCCTTCCAACTACAACAAAGAGGTTCCCAAGAAAGGAAGGAAGAAAGCACCATTTAGCATGGATTAAAGAAACGAGGATTTCGCCCTAAAGATGTCTTCACATCCTGCGTATAGAAAGAGCAAAATTGATGTAAGTTGACGAAACAAGATGAAAATTGATGAAGAAAGTAGTACTGAAAAAAAAACAGAAACCAAAAATGATAGACCGTAATATAGTAAAAATGCTAACTATATTTCAAAAAAAGAATTCTTAACTAACCTTCAAGTCAGAGGATCTCACATGTTTCCCTGGAAGCGCTAATTCACAGACACGATAGTTGTAACCCCCGAGAGGTCACACTCGCGCACTTATTTCTACATCCCAACAACACAGGTACCTACTTCTCACGTCCACGCGCTATTTTTATCTTTTACACATACAAAAATAACATCGCCATCACGAATATCAAACAATCCCCCTTCTACATATACGCACGCCAACCCTCGCATCGAAATAACACATTCAGCTTCTACGCACGACTTTTTTATCAGAACAGTTATTTTATACACATGTTCATTTATTCTAATGAGGTTCCCAGATATGAAGCCGTCCACTTCATGGAATCGTACAGAACACAGTTATATCTACCCGCACTGAAACCGCCGCTGATGTCGATATTGTAATTTGTTACTGGCTGTCCCATCTGAAATTAAGTTCTACGCTAAGATGCATACGTAAGTAATGAGGGGTGACCATAAATTATTATTATTATTATTATTATTATATAAGAAAGTTTCAGCCTCCCTTAATTGCACGACAAAGATGTTCTAAGAGAGGAAGGAGGAAGGCACCATTTAGTATGGAGTTGAGGGAACGCGGAATCTATGCACAAGGTGCACAGAAACAGGAAGCCAAGAAAGAAGTTCATGAAACAAGAAAAATTTGAAGAAGAAAGTAGTAGGTACTGAAAAACAGGACAGCAGTGAACCGAAAAAAGATGGTCCGCAACAAGACAAAACCCATTCTATTTCAACAAAAGGAAGCCTACCTAACCTTTAGCTCAGGCCTTCACATAGTCCCCCTGGGAGCGCTAATTCCCATTGATACAATACCTGTATCCCCCTGAGAGGGGTGACCATAAATTGAGACATTAATTCACATTCCCGGGTGTAGGAACGGAAGCTAATATCAAGTACCTGAACAAGAGCAGACACTACCATCACACACGCTTAAGCCACACACATTACAAGGAGGGAATGACTTCTACAAAGCACCGGTAAGTCTCGCAACGCGTGTTGACCAAATCAATTCCACCAGCCCTGAGAGCACACCTATTTTGAACGTATAGAAACTATATAAATAGGTCCATTCATGAATCAAGCGAGGTTCTGACGAACGTGCGCCAGGGAAGCGGAAGGGCAGGCGGCGTCATTATTGACGTGTCGCGCGGGGTCGATACATGCGGGCTGCGTGTCTCCTTCCTTCGGTGCTGCCGCCGCCTGTGCGCTGCAGGCATGGTTGCAGGCTCAACTCGTGCCGTACCGCTAGCTGCTGTTCTCTGAATATCAGACGATCGTGTTCACTAACTGCTGTTCGCTGAATACGAGACGATAGCGCTTCAATTACACAGAATTTAATGCCTACCATGGTTGCTGGCTCAACTAGCGCCGTACCGCTAGCTGCTGTTCTCTGATTATATACATAATTATGAGACGATAGCGCCAAGATTAGATTAGATTATTAGTTAGTTTCAGCCTCCCTATCCACAACAAATGAGATCCAAAGAGAGGAAAGAAGAAGGCACCATTTAGTATGGAGTTTAAGCCCCATTAGCATGGAATTAAGCATGGATTAAGCATTAGGCACCATTTAGCATGGAATTAAGGAAACGCGGAATCTATGCAAAAAGGGCATAGAAACAGTACGATGAGAATGAAGTTCATGAAACAAGATCAAAGTTGAAGAAGAAAGTAGTATGTGCTGAAAAAACAGGACTGCAGTGAACCGAAAACAGATGGTCTGTAACAAAACAAAACCTATGTTATTTTTTAAAAAAAAAAAGCCTCCCTAACCTTTAGCTCGGGCCCTCACGTTGTCCCCCTGGGAGCGCTAATTTCCATAGATACAACAGTTGTATCCCCCTGAGGGGCGATAGCGCCATGTTTACACCGAATCCAATACCTACTATTTGCGACGAACCAGCTGCTCGTCAAATGCTAACTAAAACAAGTGAGTCATATCCGCGAGTTCGAGACACTCCAGATTTCAGTTGTATTGCGTGTTTTTAACACTGTGATGGTAGAACTACGAGTGAAGAAATCACAGGTAACTATAATAGTGTACCTCCCGACAGCCTCAGAAATTACACACTGATATCAGCCCCCAGGCAGATACGCGAGTGTATTATCACCGTCTCATAACCAGTGAAGCATGACCTCAGATAGGGTGACGCTTTAGCCTCACTTCTCTGCCAGTGGAGAGAACGATTCTGACTACCGAGTCCAACGTCGCATTGCGCACAGCGTTGCACGTCCAGGAGAGTTGGAGACAACCCGGGAATGGACAACCCCCACTTGGTTTGTTCTTGTAGCATTGTTTTATTCTATTTCAGGAACACATCGACCCTCGCTGTCCTGGGCAGTTACGCCCCTTGTATTGGGTAGTTACGCCCCTTGTCTCGGGTAGTTACTCCCCTTGTCTTGGGTAATTAAAATTCAATAAAAAAAAACATTACCAAAAGCAGTCAATGTTACACCTGACTCATTAAGAATTCTCGGAAGAGATCATTTAACAGACAAGTAACTGCGAACGACAAGCAAATGAACACAAGATTAAAAAATATAGATCTCAGCTCATTTATTACGGTACGCGACGAAATAAAACCCGAGCTTAAGTAAGCTGAAGAATGACCAGAAGGTCAAGCAGAAGATAGCTATAGCATGGCGCTAGCTGTGGGCCCGCGTTGAAGCGACGATGCCTCCTTGCGGCCAGTGTTGGCGTTCCAAAGAAAAATTTGGCAAATTGGAGGCGCTAACAAACATGGCGGGGCCTAAAACCGCGCCTGGCTGACAGCGGGAGATTCAGCACGCCTGTAATTAACCCAGCAGAGAGGGGAGGGACGATGGGGGAAGGTGAGGAGAGAAAACAGGAAGATGAGAAGAGAAGAAGGCAAGAGCAGATGACTGGAAGAGGGTATAAAGAGATAAAAGGAAGCCACTTCTTTCCATCACTTCTGGATTTTTCCCCTTCACGTATCGCTATCCATATAGGCGTACAAGCGCACTACAGTAAGCGAGTGCATTTCGAAATATCTGACAACCTTATCAGCGGAGCTGTGAGGCGTAATGTTTTTTTTTCAATACCTTATTTAGCGCGAACACGACTCATCATCTAGAGAACACAGTAGCTTGGTGATTAAAAACGCTGCCTTTCACGTGACTGTTCATTGGTTCGATACAACGTATTTCTCCCTGATAGGCAGAGGTAAAGTTGAACCACCATTTCCTACCCAGTTGTTCGAAATGAATACAGGCTCGGCTGAGAGTACCATCACTGAAGGCAGATCTACGTAATAAGGTGTTTGAAAACCTAACATACAATATATGCATCTCACTCAATTGGACTGAAACATCCTGTAGATTGATTTGATTGTTAGCTTGAGTCTCCTTAACCACAATAGAACAGTGGCCAAGATGGAAAGGAAGAAAGCACCATTTACCATGAAAGCAAATAAACGAGGAATCAACGTATAAAGTGCGTACTCCACACCTATAGCATAGAAACAGCAAGGTTGAAGGTAGTTTATAAAACATGATAAAATTTTGAAAAAGAGGGTAACACGTGCTGACAAAAAGAATAACAGAGAACCGAAATAATAAAGTAATAAGGCAAAATACCTATTCTGTTTCAATGAAAAGAATGTCAATCTAGCATTCAGCTTGGGACCTCACATTATCTGACCTCAACACTATTCCTGTTCAGTTAAATTATCTGAGCTTGAACATCTCTGCCAAATTCAAGAAGCATGAAATAGTACACGAAGTGTCATCAGGAGCTCATTGTAAGAGGGTAGTAAATTTTAAAACATTGAACGCTCGACGATTTAATGAGTTAGAATTGGTTCAGACGCATTTAATTGACGCGCATCACAATCGATATTGGAAAATAACAATGTTCGAAAAAAAGGTTAAAATAGCTACTAGAAGCCTCTGGTGAACATGACCCCACCTTTCGTCAACACAACTACGCCTATAGTCAACACACCACACCTGCACGCCCGCAAATATAGCCCCACCTCCAGGCGACAGCCAACAATGCCCGCACTCACTACGGCAATTGTGTGAGTGGCGCGAGCAGGCTGATGCTAGGCCTTGCCCGTGCTAGCTGGCGAGACGTTCACTGCTCTTGAGTTCTTGTACATCTTATGTTGGTTCATTCGAATAAATAGTTCAATTCGAGGACGCCGGCTAATTCGAAGACGCCGGCTAATTCGAAGACGCCGGCTAATTCGAAGACGCCGGCTAATTCGAAGACGCCGGCTAATTCGAAGACGCCGGCTAATTCGAAGACGCCGGCTAATTCGAGGACGCCGGCTAATTCGAGGACGCCGGCTAATTCGAGGACGCCGGCTAATTCGAGGACGCCGGCTAATTCGAGGACGCCGGCTAATTCGAGGACGCCGGCTAATTCGAGGACGCCGGCTAATTCGAGGACGCCGGCTAATTCGAGGACGCCGGCTAATTCGAGGACGCCGGCTAATTCGAGGACGCCGGCTAATTCGAGGACGCCGGCTAATTCGAGGACGCCGGCTAATTCGAGGACGCCGGCTAATTCGAGGACGCCGGCTAATTCGAGGACGCCGGCTAATTCGAGGACGCCGGCTAATTCGAGGACGCCGGCTAATTCGAGGACGCCGGCTAATTCGAGGACGCCGGCTAATTCGAGGACGCCGGCTAATTCGAGGACGCCGGCTAATTCGAGGACGCCGGCTAATTCGAGGACGCCGGCTAATTCGAGGACGCCGGCTAATTCGAGGACGCCGGCTAATTCGAGGACGCCGGCTAATTCGAGGACGCCGGCTAATTCGAGGACGCCGGCTAATTCGAGGACGCCGGCTAATTCGAGGACGCCGGCTAATTCGAGGACGCCGGCTAATTCGAGGACGCCGGCTAATTCGAGGACGCCGGCTAATTCGAGGACGCCGGCTAATTCGGGGACGCCGGCTAATTCGGGGACACCGGCTAATTCGGGGACGCCGGCTAATTCGAAGACGCCGGCTAATTCGAGGACGCCGGCTAATTCGAGGACGCCGGCTAATTCGAGGACGCCGGCTAATTCGAAGACGCCGGCTAATTCGAGGACGCCGGCTAATTCGAGGACGCCGGCTAATTCGAGGACGCCGGCTAATTCGAGGACGCCGGCTAATTCGAGGACGCCGGCTAATTCGAGGACGCCGGCTAATTCGAGGACGCCGGCTAATTCGAGGACGCCGGCTAATTCGAGGACGCCGGCTAATTCGAGGACGCCGGCTAATTCGAGGACGCCGGCTAATTCGAGGACGCCGGCTAATTCGAGGACGCCGGCTAATTCGAGGACGCCGGCTAATTCGAGGACGCCGGCTAATTCGAGGACGCCGGCTAATTCGAGGACGCCGGCTAATTCGAGGACGCCGGCTAATTCGAGGACGCCGGCTAATTCGAGGACGCCGGCTAATTCGAGGACGCCGGCTAATTCGAGGACGCCGGCTAATTCGAGGACGCCGGCTAATTCGAGGACGCCGGCTAATTCGAGGACGCCGGCTAATTCGAGGACGCCGGCTAATTCGAGGACGCCGGCTAATTCGAGGACGCCGGCTAATTCGAGGACGCCGGCTAATTCGAGGACGCCGGCTAATTCGAGGACGCCGGCTAATTCGAGGACGCCGGCTAATTCGAGGACGCCGGCTAATTCGAGGACGCCGGCTAATTCGAGGACGCCGGCTAATTCGAGGACGCCGGCTAATTGGACGTTGGTTGATTCGAAAAGAAAGTTAACTCAATAGTGTTGATTTAAGTAAACCGATAAGCCAGCGATAATTTTTCCGTGAGTGACATGAAACGTGGAACATGAGTTTTAAAATAGGTCATGTAAGGAAAAATGTTCAAAGTCTAACAAACAGATCAGATATATTTGTTGGAACTTCCCTAATCAAAACAAAGATATTTCAAGGAGGAAGGAATGAGGTACCATCAATTATGGAATTAAAGAAACGTGGTTGACATTTATAATTCCCAGCTATACGTGATACAAACATCAATGAGCGCACACACAATGATTGGTGTCAGGAACAATGCTAATTAAGTAATGAAAGCAAATAGCATACGTCAAATGACCTACTGCACATAATTACACAGAAATTTGGCTGGCCAGCCTTTAACCGCAGATTGCTTATGCATCCAAACATAACACAGATAATGCCTACAATCTCTAAGTACTCCCAACAGCCAGTAGGCGAAGGTCACTTCAACCACCGAATTCATCCGCAACTCGCTTCAGTTCAAGGCCTATCTTATACACTTTTCAGAAAATGTCTAGTGATGACGTCATCTTGCTCATCCCGTTTCGGCATGTTCACACGTCGATTCCCTTCATTCGAGCTGATCAATCCTCAGACATATGACTGAATAACCGTCCCGCCTGTCAAAGATAAAAATTTAACTTGTTACTTTTTAAGCGCATCAATGACTGAATGACAATGAATTATCGCAATATTTATCTCAACAATATCTTTACTCTTTTTTTTAAGAAATGCATCTCTTACCCTCCCTTCTAGTGCAGCATCTCCATGTTCCATCAATAACTCCCACGGTGGGTTATGTTTTGATAAATTTCCCCTTTGTGAACGTGGTGACGGGAACACGTAAATTTTCTGCAAGTGAAACGAGAATGTGTTACTTTCTGGATTACATTATAGCGTGAAACTTAGTATAATTTTAAATATAGCCACTTTTCTTATTATTGCGCTTGTTATTGTGAACACACCCGCGTTTCTAGGTTGCACCTCACGTTACGGTTTCGCCGGTCGAACTGTCCATTGTTCCTCAGACGCCTTGATCCCTGGCGTATTTTCTTCGAGGGTTGTGCACTCTCACCTTCGGCCTATGAGAATCCTCAGACCCTGCCAGTGACCGCCCACATCTCTTCTCATTGGTAGTCCCGCAGTTCGTCTTTATTTATTTTTTCTTAGCCTCATTGTATCCCACGCTCAGGCTCCTTCGAAACCGTTACTCCGTTCACCCTCGCAGCTCAAGGGTCGCGATTTATGTGTCGATTTATCTTTGACAAGAAGGCGACTTTGTTCGCGCTTGTGTAGGCATTTTTTCGCGCGTCTCAGGTTTTCCAAGGGCTCGCCCTAATGAAAGATTTGCCAAAGTCCCCTCCAGAGACAACACACACTGTAAACATACATCGTTTGGCTTTCGCACCTTATCGCAGCCTCCTAACATTGCTGAATTGAAAGAAAACATACAGGCGTAAAAACATACATGTTGAAGCGACATAAAACATTCATGTTGAAGCGACCCCTCTGGCTGCTGGGATTTTCTGAGATATTTCAAGACACAACTTTTTACGTAAGCACAAATTTGTTACATTACACACAATTACAAGAATTTTCATTTTTAATTCGCAAAATTTGATCATTCTGAACATATTCTCGACACCGGCTAATTCGAGGACGCCGGCTAATTCGAGGACGCCGGCTAATTCGAGGACGCCGGCTAATTCGAGGACGCCGGCTAATTCGAGGACGCCGGCTAATTCGAGGACGCCGGCTAATTCGAGGACGCCGGCTAATTCGAGGACGCCGGCTAATTCGAGGACGCCGGCTAATTCGAGGACGCCGGCTAATTCGAGGACGCCGGCTAATTCGAGGACGCCGGCTAATTCGAGGACGCCGGCTAATTCGAGGACGCCGGCTAATTCGAGGACGCCGGCTAATTCGAGGACGCCGGCTAATTCGAGGACGCCGGCTAATTGGACGTTGGTTGATTCGAAAAGAAAGTTAACTCAATAGTGTTGATTTAAGTAAACCGATAAGCCAGCGATAATTTTTCCGTGAGTGACATGAAACGTGGAACATGAGTGTTAAAATAGGTGATGTAAGGAAAAATGTTCAAAGTCTAACAAACAGATCAGATATATTTGTTGGAACTTCCCTAATCAAAAAAAAGATATTTCAAGGAGGAAGGAATGAGGTACCATCAATTATGGAATTAAAGAAACGTGGAATTTATGCGCAAGGTGTGTTCCCTCACACGATACCCTACGCAGAGAAACGGCAAATTAGGTCATGAAACCAGAATAAAGTTGAAAAACCAAATAGTAAGTGCTGAAAACAGGACAAGAGCGAACTGAAAAAAAGATAGTCTGTAGTATAACAAAACTCTTTATTTGATCAAAAAGTAAGGCTTACCTATCCTTAAGCTCAAGTCGTCATATTTTCCCCCTGAGAGCGCTAATTCCCATAGATACCACAGTAGTATCCAATGAGGGGTTAAATCTGTTAACACATCATTTGTTAGTTCTAATATTCGGATGCACTAAAGAAACCACACATATTAGAATGGTCTACGATAAGACGCATAAAACAGCGCTAAGGTGACCCATGGTTCATTTTCAGCCGTCGATACACTTCCAATTAAGAGGCCGTACGTCATCTAGCGCACTAGGGCTAGCCTGCCACATTACATACATCACGGGAGGCGGAGTGGCCGCCATATCGACCGACACAATTTAAGGGCAGCAAACGAATGTCAAAGTACTCGCTGGCAAAGAATAGTTTTTAACTTTGATGAATCGAGCTGCAGGCATACCGTCTATTTCATATGAGGAACGATCAAACATTTCATCCTCTAAGTGACAAGATAAATGACGGTATCGAAGGATTGAAACTGCAGCACACCACTGGACTATTTCAGCTACACACTGATGTTAGCATCAGCTACGATCACGTGTTCATCGCGTTGCAGCTGCCCGTAACACTGAGAATTCGTGGCTCTTCGTAATACATCACGACCATGACTCACTTCAACGGCACTCAACAAATCGCCATTTTGGTCGACGCACATGCGTCTTGGCGTAAGCAATAGTGGACAATATTATCCTTTACCAGAGTATGTACAACGTAAATCAGCAAACACTTTGAAACGACCGATTTCTCTGGGAATGTTGAGCGTGAGGAGAGTATTATCATTGATCTTGAGTATTCGAACGGATCTCACCTCATCAGCATACCTCTCATTCGTCACCGAGTTCGGCTCCAATTTTTACTTTACGAAACAAAATGTTATAGGTCCGATTGACACCGACGACAAAAATAGCAACATAGCGGCTCCTTCCGTCACCAACAAATTAAGAATAGGAATGAATTGAAACAAGCACTCGCCAGTCTCACCACGAGAAAGCAGTGGCTGGGAGGAATAAACAGCCTAAAAACTAAATTCACAGCGAATATCAGTAGTACGAGTTGCCTACTTTGATCCAAGTAGCTAGGAACATTTCACACGATTAGATTATTAGTTAGTTTAAGCCTCCCTATCCTCTACAAAGGCGATCCAAAAAGAAGAAGGAAGGCGATATTTAGTATGAGTTAAAAACGCGGAACCTATGCAGAAAGGGCATAGAAACAAGTTGAGAAAGAAGATTATGAAACAAAAAGTCGAAAAAGAAAGTAGTAGGTGCTGAAAAAAGGACAGCAGTGAACCGAAAAAAGATAGTCCTTCACAAAAGAAAACAAAAAAAATTATTTCAACTAAAGGAGGGCCTACCTAACTCAGCTCGAGCCCTCCCATTTTCCCCCTGGGAGTGCTAATTCCAATAGATACAATAGTTGTATCCCCCTGAGGGGACATTTCACAGGAAATCAGAAGCCCACAGTAGCGCACATCTGCAGCTTTACCCCACAACGGCTCGCTCCCGCAGGTAAAAGGGCAACGCAGCACAGCTACTCCCACATGCACCTCAGCTCGAGCTGATGAGGATGAACACCATCAGCATACCAATCCCGCAGGAATTCGAGAACCTCACCAGCACCTGAGCAGCATCAAGACCCAAGATTCGTAGATCAAAAGGCAATTCCTCACATCAACTCGCTCATATGAGAAAGCCTCTCAAGTACTGTGACAACCCAAGGAAACTTGCAAAGTCTAAGGCAGATTTATTATTAGCGCATCACGAGGCAAGTATGAATGCGATTACACCAGAGGGCACGCGATGTCAAGCAGTCCTCGCTTATGGAACGAAGTGAATGCACGGGGGTATTATTATTACGGTGAGTTAGTTTATGCTCCACAAACACGACAAAAGGTGTTTCGACGAGAGGAATGATTAGAAGATGAGTCAAAGCTTCATTGACCACAACAAAGGTGCTCCAAAAAGAGGAAGGAAAAAGGCACCATTTAGTATGGAGTTAAGGGAACGGGGAATCTATACACAAGGTGCATACGGGAAGTTAAGAAGGAAGTTTACAAAACATGATAGATTGAAGAAGGAAGTCTGCGGCGCTGAAAGAAAAGGACAGCAGTGAACCTAAAAAAATTATCCCTAATAAATCAAAAACTTTTTCTAATTTAACAAAAAGAAAGCCTACCTAACCTTCAATTCGGGACCTCACATCTTCCCTATGTGAGCGCCTATTCCTACAGATGCAATAGTTGGATCCTCCTAAAGAGCACGCCACACCCAAACTGAGAGACAAAATCCAAACCATAAAGAGCTTGAAAAATATAAAAGCAAGAACACAAAAGAAGTTTTCAGACTCTCAGCCCAGCGCGACATCACAATTTCACCAGGAGTCTGTACGGCAGAGTCATACAACTAATGAATGGCTGAAGTCCAAAATTGTCACCTGCTGTACAAAGAATCAAATTTCACACATCAATCGCATGCCAAATGCATTAAAGAGGGATCAATATCTGTGGGCCGCAGCCTAATTATTTATAGCGCAGCAAAGCCGGTCGGTCTCGCTGTTCAAACCGAACACCAGGCCGCACTTGCGAGGGATTGCTGCGCCGCACGCATGTGACGTCAAAATGTCTGATAACTTCTGCGAGTTTTAGTGTCTCATAAATATCGGTGTCGATATTCTCAGATATGAATCGGTCACGAAACCGAGGCTGGAATCAATACTCCACTAGCGGCTATCGTGCCATTGAAGCAACATTTAGCCATAAACTGATACTACTCTATCAAAACCTTGAAAATGTAGCCGACGCCGAACACTAGCGTTAAATTCTACAAATCTTGCATGAAAATTGAACCTCAACTGAGGGATGAGAGCAAATGAGGTGAAATTAACACGTTCATTACGTATTGGTACATATGTGTGTTGGAATAAAATTGAAATGCAATTGAAATGCATATATAAGCTAAACCGACACAACAAAAGTCAGCAACCGGCGATCGGAAGGACGCTGAGCGGGCTGAGGGATCTTGGAAGGAGAAGGGAGGCGTACGTTGGGGGTAGCCGCTGTGTAAGAAGCTAGCTCGGAAAATTACACATAGTATTACACAAGGACAACTTGATTGTGTAGTAGAGAAAAACTATGTATTAAAATTAATTACCAACGAGAAAGGGAACTGTGGAAAATATGAACCTGAGCAGAAGAATATGTCAGAGGGAAATGCGCGTAGAAATACTAAGTTGTGTAACGCAGGGGACACGTCAGAGGTGACGCGTTAGAAACACCCAATCGCGAGATGCCACGTCACTAACAATTTGCGCGGGCATCCCGCACCATCTACAATGAGCGTCCCTTGTGCGGCGGGGGGTATTTAAGCAGAGCAAGCGCGGGGACCGGCCTATTTGACCGGTGTAGTGGCAAGGATGTAGGCTTCCTGACGGCCAGCGGGGAGGCGGGTTGGGAGAGCTAGCCTACGCGGCTGCTGAGATAGCGGAGACGTGGGCTGTGAACGCCTAACATCCGAGGGCCTGTAGCGACACAACCGGCTGAGCGTTCGCAACCTTGAGGCGGGCAGCCAGCCTGGCATTCAACGCCAATGACGAAGCCTGGAGGCTGCGTTCGAGCCTCGACAGGACAACGACAGGGTATTTACTCCAGTTGTAATTTTTGAAGAATGAAGGGAAGAAGAGGCACGCCGAACAGTGCAAATCTTTGGTTGGAGCGCAGTGTTTAATATGAATTGTGCTAGCCAGGATGTTCGTGTTTATGTTTCTAATTCATGTTGTTTGTGCGTGAATCTCCGGGTTGATAATTGCCAAGAGAGGCTGATTTGCGTTAAATCATGTGATCGTTCGCTGGCGTTCAATAATTTTCTAGCCTGGATCTCTCACTTCATGTGTCATATTCCATCAACGTGTTCATCTTAATTAGAATGTGTTTGAATCTTCGCCGTTTGTCTATGTAACATCATTATGCCGGATAGAACTATCATGTCGCAGATCATTAACATCTTGCCTGAGGGCTCTGGTGCGAAAATGAGTGTTGCGATAAAAAACATGTTTACTTGTGCCAATTTCCCTGTGTCAGCTCCATGTGTTCACTCAAAATTAGTTGCGATAAAAAGATGTTTACTTGTGCCAATTTCCCTGTGTCATCTCAATGTGTGCAGTTGAAAAATAAAGGTGCTAATCTTTGATGACCATTACTCTCCATGACTAATTATGTGGGTAGCTGGCGAGCAGAAAGGTGTACATTTTATTTATTTTACGGAGGTTGCAAGTCCTACGTTACGTGCTTAACCGGCATTGTATCGTGACATGTGTATCATTTGGTATATTACTCGTTTACGCACCAGTAACGATGGGTACCATTTCACGGATTTCCTCGCCATTATTTAAATTAAACAATGGCGTACAAGTTAAAATATAATCGTGCAATTATACTTTTCCCGCTCGTTAGAAAGGATAAGAATGCAATCAAGCTGTAAAGGTGGCTTTTCAATTCTGTTTCCTCCGACGTAACCAAATCGATTTTAGCAACCATGGAATAGTAGTGAACGTGTGAACACTTAGACAGCAGTTAGTTAAACTGAAATTCAATATTCGACTCAAATTTAAAATCAACTGTAGTAACCAATTTGGAAAAAAAACATTAGCTGGAAACGTGCCTTCATTTAGCTTTAATTGCTGACGAAAATTGGATTTGTGCCTATTTGTCATTATGAAAATACCCTCCGTGTGCACCGGTGGCGCACGTTGCGGTGTTAAGTGAGGGGGTGAACATGACGCGCAAATCGAGCGGGTAGCGGCAGGCGTGTGGGTGCCCGCTGTGCCAGCCAGCGCACGAGGTTGGCAGGTCAGACCGTCTAGTGATCCCTGAACTGAAAGGACAACACAGCGTGTTGGTGTTGGCACCGAGGCCACTAGATGGGCAACACTGCATTGACGTGGAAACTTAAATGGAAGCAGCAGCGTATTCCCTACACTATTTGTTAGAAATTGCCAGCCATGATAGACGCCTGTGGTTTCAGAAATTGTACGTTACTATGGGTGTGTGCTCTACTGTAAGAAAAATTGTATTTTACATTTGAGAATAGAATGTTCCACACGCAGTGCCTAATTGTTCTCAATAACGATTCCTTTTGCTCAAATGAAACATAGAAAACACGATATAATTTATATTATTTTACCAGTATCGTAGGTACTGGCCTCAAACCGAGAAATTTCACAGTACCCTTAACTTGCCAGTACATCGATTTTCCTTATACCCAGCAATGAGTTCCCACAAAACCCAGCATTAGCACACTAATCGTCAATGCTGTTGCCCAGCTGACAAAAAAATCAATAGGAAGTATTTAATTGTCAAAAAAATTCTAAATAAATAGGCATTTAAATGAACAACAGCTAAGTGTTTTTGTACGTATCAATTTGATATTTACGAACAAAAAATGCTGAAGTAATGTACATGAGCACTTTATGATACACTATAAGACGGCGCGAGTCAAGACTGGCCATGACACTCCTTTTTTTCCAATAAACGTTTAGAGGCGAGCAGAGTTGCGTTATTCAGAGGGGAACAGGGTCAGTCAGGTGGTCAATTGTTTATCACTCCAGCGCCGCGCAACCATGGCCAGTAACAACAGCACTTGGCCGAGGAGGCACGTGAAGTCTACGCAGCCAGGGGCTAAATTCCTGAAGAATTCTTCTGTCGACTCTAGCACTGCGTGCTATTTTTATGGCCTAGATCCTCAAGTTGGAGCTCATTTTAAATGAAATTTGAGGACTGTGCATCTAAGAATCCTCCATGGTTACGGGATGTTCACTAGCTCACTCTTTTACACATAATACTCAACTATCGAGTTTTATAAATGCTCAAAGTTTAGATTAGATTATTAGTTAGTTTGAGCCTCCCTATCCGCAACAAAGGCTATCCAAAGAGAGGAAGGAAGAAGGCACCATTTAGTATGGAGTTAAAGCAACGTGGAATCTATGCAGAAAGGGCACAGAAACAGAAAGTTAAGAAATAAGTTCATGAAACAAGAAAAAGTTGAAGAAGAAAGTAGTAGGTGCTGAAAAACAGGACAGCAATGAACCGAAAAAAGATGGTCCATAACAAAACAAAACCTTTACTATTTCAACAAAAAAGAAAGCCTACCTAACCTTTAGCTCAGGCCCTTACATAGTCACCCTGGGAGCGCTAATTCCCATAGATACAATAGTTGTATCCCCCTGAGGGGTTATAAATGCTCAAATTCATTAGCAAATGTTGTTCAAGTGCGCCGAAAATGGCAATGTTTCTCCGAAAGACCATTAAAGCTCGTTAGTTTGTGCGCAAACTAATTTTACAAATGAGGTCTGGGGAAAGGCGGCCTGCGTAACTTCCTCCGCCCTACCGACCCACGCACTAAGTGTTCCAAGCACATTAGACGCTCTTTATCGTGAATTATAGCAACGATAAACGTCAAATTTCATATAGGGGGAACAAAAATAACAGAGCGAGGAATCGAGATGTTTACGGCAGACTCTAACTCGAATAGGCACTGATGCACACTGGCATGCAATAGAACTGGAATCCCATTGCGGTTCGAGGAAAACTTCGTTGAAAATTCAAAAAGATCCGGAAATACGAGGGAGGTGCGGCAACAAAACACATTCGGACAAAGGCACGAAAATCGATGAAGCGACCTCGGACGCCGCTATTATGTCAGATTTATCGCTCGGACTGTAGGACTAACTTCACTAGTGTGATGAAGAACATGGCGTACGAGCTTGTACACATGACAAACTCGAATAATTTAGAAAATAATGCTGCGAACAAGACTTTTGAGCCAAAATCGTGTGCCCGCTGCAACTGCGACTGACAAAGCCTCCACCACCCAGCGGTGCCGTCACTCGGCAGCCAGTACAGCGGCGCGAGATAGAGGTTCCCTCATGGTCGTGTGACGCACATACGAGCCGCAGACACGTCAGCACTAACGATCACATCAATAGCTGCAGTAAAATTATTTCAGCGTATTGATATCCAGTACTGGAAGAATATGAATATTTTGGTATTTTAGAGTATTCTCATGAGAGAAATTGCCTTTAATTTGGATGAATTCAGAGCTACAGACACTATTTATCAATGCATTAGACAACATTACCTTCTACACTTAGTGCTGTTTTTCAGAGCATTAAAGCATTGCAAGTTCATGGAAGAAAATTACATAACCTCGCTGCCCGAAACAGATGCTGCTGATTAGCTACATAAACGTTACTGTTAGGCTAAATCTCACACAAAAATATTGCTATAGTTATTAAGCTGAATCTCACACCACCCAATGTGGTGCAGCTTTTCATGAGTGGGTTAATTCAGCACTAGTCTGGACATCCATATGAGAAATACATTTTCCCAAGGAAGACCAGAAATATGCAAATACATTTTTCAGATTTCGTACATCATTTTTCAGATTTCGTTCAGTACATCATCCACTTCTTGCTTTCTGCAAATAACTGATAATATAAGGGAAAATTTCTTTCAAAATAAATGTTCATCCTGTAATAACGCGGAAGTAACAGGTACTGGGGCCAAAGTGCAGAACATTTCACTTTGGTTTCCACATAAGCTCAAGATACTAATATTATATTAGATGGTTGAAGACTTGCAAGCCACAACAAATGCAATCTCAAGAGAGAAGGGACCACTTAGTATGGACTGTAAAAAATGGGAAATCTATGCAGAAGATGTTGTCACACAGGATACTATGTACATAGGAATAGCATATTAAAAAGGAAGAGCAAGAAAATATGGAGGAATGAAAACTGAAAGAAGCCAAGTGGGTACAAAAGAAAGAAGTCCTGAAAACATAGCTATAGCTCAGATAGCATAACAGTATCTCTGCTGGGGGCAATTGTCTCAAAGCATAAGATAGACAAACCTAAACTTATTGCCTATCTTAAGCTCCCAGATATAAGATAAAATATTTTGTCAGGCAGAAAGGGAGTGCAGCAGTTTGAGAAGTGCAGGAGTTTTGCACCTGTTATGAGCATTTAGAGTGTTTCCTCAGACCAAATACATGGAAGACTCTTGTCACCATGACAGCAATGAGAACAGATGAACTTTTAGAAACTTTAAACGCAACAAACTAGCAAACTCATTTTTATGTTTCCTACACATGCTAGCAATGGCTTAAGCAGTTTTACTTGAAGCTTGGGAATAACTTGGACATTAACTTGGCATCAGCTAAGGCACAAATCTGTTCCCACATGAAACACTGTGAATGATTCTTCTTATGAAAGAACTTGAATGGTATAAGTACAAATTTTGAAATAAGCACTAAACCATATGAACAGTTGTATTAATCAAACTGTCTTCCATTCCTACTCAAATGCTAATTCAGATCTCAACATAACTAAATTCAACCTATTTTCTGTATGTGCAATTTGTTGTGAACCACATAAATAAGGAAATCTAAGTTCTCAAATACCTTAAGAAGCTAGCCAGATAAGCCTCACCTTAGGTCTCCAGACATTAGAAGTTAGATGATACTTGTTAGCTCAAACTTAGGAACAACAGGAGTTTAATGGAAGCTTTGAGGATCACCGAGCCTGGATACTTCACACATGAACTAGGTTTTAAGGCTTGATTGTTTTGCTTTATATGCTGCACTGAAGTACAATGATGTACAAGGTATCAATTTTTCAACAGAAAACCTTGACTAAGAAGTTCAGAAACTTCCAGCAAGTTTTCCAAAAACTCCACAGCAGGATATGAAAAAATTTATATCCTTGAATTTGTCCACTACAGGATGCCCCAATTATACTCATTAATTCAAAAGAAATTGCAATTCATCTATGTATCAATGCATTTTATGTGATAATTATAAAATTTGGAAATACCAACTGTCAGGATATCTCTATCAAGGAAGTAGGGCAAAGAAAGTGATAAAGAGCATAGGAGGTTAACAATGCAAGACACACCCCCTGGTTGGACCCCAGGCATTACTATTCTACCATAAGCATACCTACTTTGCAACACTACAAAATGGGTATAAAATTGCAAGAGAAACTACAATTACTCCCAACCCAGAGCGACAATGTGCAGTGCAGAGATGGGATACTGTAGAACATGGCTAGGCAGCCAAGCTTCAACAATTTTGCTCATAGCCTAGTGAATATTCAACTTCCAGTAGAGGCCTATCAGAATACTACAAGACTTGCACTTAACACGTTTGCTGCTGCTTTTGGGCACACGTCCTCAAGCGGTACCGAGCGCAGAACTTGAAATTTACTAAAAGTTTAGTTGCTAACCAAGCACCACAGCGCACCGCTGTTGAATTTATTTTAACAGCCGTTATCATTGACACACTAGCCCTTTGGTAAAATCAATAGATAAATAAATGAACTCCTCCCTTCCTCATAAATATCATAGTTCCTTTAGCCTACTCTTCTCTGACGGGTGTGAGGAGGCCAATTGGCGATGACAGCAATGAACATGTTAACCATCACATGATCAAAAAATACTTATTTTAAAAGCCAAATTGGTACACAAGACACAGCATTGGAATCTTTATGTGCCTCCATTTTATTTCCTTCATTGCATCAGAACTAGCCCATTTTTTTCAAGCATTAAGAAAACTAATTTTATTTTCATATCTACTGCTATTAAAAACTTGATATTTAGATCTCTTGCTACATAATTTATCATGAGTACTTCAACAAATATTATAAATACCAGACTTTCAACAAGCAGAGTTGAAAGACTTTTTTTTAAATTACATGCACCATCAAGCAGTGCAAACATTTATTTGATATGCTTGAAACATGCCAGAAATATCTTTAACCCATATTAGTTTAAGAAACACAGAAATTACACAACCACAATACTAAAATTGTAGGCAGGCAATTGTACAGAAAATTATCATGAATAATACTCTGATCTCCTTCAATGCCAGTCTGTAAAGTGTAGTTGAATCATTATCACTTACTCATTGCAATGTAACTCACAAGCAGAAATTTAAAAAATAGTGGGTTATGCAGCAGCGTTTCAGCGTCCTTACTGCGTAAGCTTCATTAGCATATTCAACTTTAAATGCAGTATCATTTTATTTAAAATTGAAAAATTTATGATTCTAAAATTATTTTATATAGCTTTCCTTTGAAGATATCTGATATTTATATTTTCTCCAAAGATGTGATCTTGCAACATTGGCTAGACTATTGATTTGATAAATACAACAATTTTACCATGTTAAAGTTATAAATACAGCTAAACCAAACTCTAGGAAGGTTCTCCTTAAGCCTTAGAGCAAAAGCCCAAGAAAATCAATACCATATCAACAATACTGTATACTGAATTCTGTATTTGCACAGAATTACTCTATGCATCTGTATTTCATTTATCACTATAGAAAAATTTTCTTGAAATACCTAAATTGAAATCATGAAAATTGATATAACTAACAGAGAGTAATAGCAGGCCTGGTTTGCCCTCTCTGTAGGGTCAGCAAATCAGCTATTGTAGGTATTAGAATTTCAAACTCTACTAAATATTGTGTGTTCAGTTATATTTATTCTTTAAAATGTGACATAAAACCTCAAAACCCTTCTTAAGGTATTTCCAAAAATCTTAGCAATAAAAACTCAGAAACCAAGCAGCAGCAATTTGAAAATTACCGTGTTATGTTTTGTTAACTGAATACATTGAGAGACAATACATTAATCAGACTATAGGAAGTTCTACAAGCTCTTTGCATTTTAGCAGCATTTGGATAAAATATACCCTCAGAAAAATTTAGGTAAATGTCCAGGAGATAACCATAATCGATTGTCGGATGGCAACACTACAATGGACTCTCCCTTCCGATGCCCTTGATCATTCCCGCCATGCAAGACGAAAATGAACATACCACTATAATTCGTTATTTTTGGGTGATAATTTCTATTGTGTTGATAACAAAAAGATCCTAGAGTAAATGTAAAGCGTTTGCTAGGAATCGATTTTTAGGTTTTCGGTGCCTAAACATAGTTAATTAGTTCAACGTAAACAAGTTTTCTTCTATAAACTTTCCGTTGCAAATGAGTATTTAACGAATTATAGCAGTAGGTTTAGTTTCGTCTTTGATGACGAATGCGCTCAAATAAACAGCTACTCATTGATTTTCAAATTTTTGTTGCTTGAATCATGGTAATAACATTGAAATAAACTACTTTTCTTCTAAACACTTTTTTCGTAAAATGAATATTTTATGAGTTAGCGCGGTAGGTTTAGTCTTGTCTTTGATGATGAGCGCACCGGAAGCGAGACTCCATTGCAGTGTTGCCACACGCCGGGCTCAATGAATTACTTCCCGCTTCAAACACTTGAGATGCGGTAACTAATTTACCACTATAACTTGTAAAATACTTATTTCTGACGGAAAGTGCATGGATAAAAACTTATTTATTTTGATCTAATTAACCATGAATAGGCACCCAAAATTTGAAAATCAATTACTAGCAAACACTTTACATTTATCAATCCTAGAAGCGGGGTCAGGCGCCGCAGGGCCGGCAAATAATAAATTACAAAGTACCCAAACATACTCTACCCAAACTAAACCTACTCCTATCACTCATGAAATACTTATTGGCTTATTGAAAATATCGATTATAACTGGAATTTGATGCTGATTCCGAATATGCAATTTGTTTTGACCGCTCTCGATTTTTTCAATTTTTTTTTTTTTTTGGAAAGGCGGCTAGCAACAACTGAGGTGGTGCCCAAAGAATGCCATGTCCGTACAGGTTGGGTGGAACCCGGCCCTATCCGGTACTCAGGTCTTCAAGGCACGGTCTGACCATGTTGGGTCAAGAATGGCAGAGTTCGGATCATGAGGTGGTGCAGGCCAAAGTATGCCAAGTCCGACCAGGTTGGGTCGAGAATGACAGAGTTCAGATCATGAGGTGGTGCAAGCCAAAGTATGCCAAGTCCGACCAGGTTGGGTCGAGAATGGCAGAGTTTGGATCATGAGGTGGTGCAGGCCCAAAAAAACATTAAAAATGTATAAAAGTTTAAAATTCAAAAAAATCACAAAAAATCGAGAGCGGTCAAAACAAATTGCAGATTCGGAATCAGCATCAAATTCCAGTTATAATCGATATTTTAATTCTCGCTGAGCGGCTTCGCCGCTCAGCGAGACTTGTTCCTGCTTATTTCTGACAGAAAGTGCATAGAAGAAAAGTTGTTTATTTACATCTAATTAGCTATGTTTAGGCACCAAAAAGTGGGAAATCAATTATGGTGATCTCCCAGACAAATAACAAAATTTGGTTCTTTTCACGGTAAATGTGTAGCGTTTGGAAATAATCAATTTTTAAATTTTCAAGGCATGAACATAGTTAATTAGGTTAATTTAAACAAGTTTTCTTCTATGCACTTTCCGTCACAAATGATTATTTTACCAGTTATAACGGTTTCGTCTTTGATGACGAATGCGCTCGAATAAACACCTACTCATAGATTTTTTAATTTTAGTTGCTTGAATTGTGGTAAAGACATCAAAATAAACAACTTTTCTTCTATACACTTTTTTCGTCAAATGAGTATTTACCGAGGTATAGCGGTAGGTTTGGTTTCGTCTTTGATTACAATCAGGCTGGAAGCGAGACAGCATTGCAGTGATGCCGTATGACATGCTATTTGAATTACTTGCCGCTCCAAACACTAGAGTTGCGGTCAGTAATTTACCGCTATAACTCATCAAATACTCATTTGCGACAGAAAGTGCATAGAAGAAAACTTGTTTATTTTAACCTAATTAACTATGTATATGCCTCAAAAACTAGAAAATCGATTATTACCAAACGCTACATATTTACCCTTTTCACTTAGTTTTTGAGCAAGATCCCTAGAAAATTTTTACAAAATCTCAAAAATGACTTCCCCTAAAATTGAATGGGGGTGAGCCATATGATATAAAAATTTGGTTAATGTGAAGGAGATGCAACTAATCGATTTTTGAAACTTTGTTGCCTAAAACATATCAATTACATCAAAATGAACAACTTTTCATCTATGCACTTTTTGGGGCAATTGAGTATTTAACCAGTTATGGCGGTAAATTACTGACCGCAAATCTAGTGTTTGAAGCGGCAAGTAATTCAAGCAGCGCGTCAGACGGCAACACTGCAATGCTGTCTCGCGAACATCGTGCTTGTCACCAAAGACAACACCAAACCTACCGCTATACCTCATTAAATATTTATGTACCGCAAAAAGTGTATAGAAGAACAGTAATTTATTTCAATATTATTACCATGGTTCAAGCAAGAAAAATTCTAAAATCGGTAAATCTGAAGGACATGACAGTTGTCGATTTTGCAAATTTTAATGGCTAAACATGGTTAATAACACCAAAATAAATAAGTTTTCTTCTATGCACTTTTCGTCTCAAGTGAGTATTTTATTAGTTATAGCGGTAAATGACTTACCGCATCTCCAGTCTTTGAAGCGGAAAGAAATTCCTTGATCGAGTTGTATGGCAATACTGCAATGGCGTCTCGCTTCCAGCGCTCTGTCTTGAAAGACGAAACCAAACCTACCGCTATACCTCGTTAAATACTCATTTGACGAAAAAAGTGTATAGAAGAAAAGTTGTTTATTTCGATGTTATTACCATGTTTCAAGCAAAAAAAATTCGAAAATCGATGAGTAGCTGTTTATTCGAGCGCATTTGTCATCAATGACGAAACTATACTTACCGCTATAAATCGTAAAATACTCATTTGAGACGAAAAGTGCATAGAAGAAAACTTGTTTATTTCGATTCCATTAATTAGGTTCAGGCACCAAAAAGTGGAAAATCGACAACTGTCATCTCCTTCAGATTTACCCTAAAATCCATTAGAAGATGTTTATTTCATCGCATTCATCATCAGAGATGAAAATTAACATACCGCTATAACTTGTAAAATACTCATTTGCTCTAAAAAGTGCATAGAAGAAAAGTTGCTTATTTCAATATAATTACCACAACACAGACAAAAAAATTTTGAAAATTGATTAGTTGCATCTTCTTCACAGTTACCAAACATTTCCTACAGTTGTTTATGTGTTCAACTTGTAACCAGATACATTAAACATTCTAACTCTTTCATCAGAGTGTCCAATGAGGTAGATGAACAGCTGCTAATTTGCAGAACCCTTTGAAAATTTGATGGTCCATCTTCTATTTTTACACATAAGTGCATAAGGATCAGCTCTTTCTTTCCCCTAGTACAGCAATTTTGATTAGTGAGTAACTTCGGGCTTGAGTATATTGTATTTCAATCTAATACTATAATGAGTTTTTTGCATCTAAAAAGCCTAACCAAAATGAATTTTAGAGATTCATGACAACCTCTTAATTCACCAAATCTAAAGTGAAGATAACAGAGTAGGTGTGATTGTTACTTAGGCTATGATCAATTGTGAAAGAGGCTGACTGGAACTAAAAAACTGGAGACCTTTGAATTTCTCGTTATATAAAACCTAAAATTTCTATATCTAATAAAAAAAATGCAAGCATAAGCCCTATATAATTTTAAAACTGCTTTGATAAGACGGCATTGAAGGGCATCAAAATTTTACTCAAAAATCGGGAGTCACGACTGTCACGCGAGGGGCGTGACGTGATCCATTGATAACAAAACTGAAAATTTAGGCATTAGGCTAAATAAGAATTTCAAAAAATAGAGCACTTACCGCCTTCAAGGCAGCAAGTCTGTCTTTTGTCATGATGAAGGTATTTCACTCCAGATATGTCCAAGAAAACTGTTATCACTGAAGGCCCCGCACTATGACTCACATCCCACTCACGCCACTGGAACACTGACTGCGAATCGATAGAGTGCCAAACACGAGTGCCAGACTGCGCGCGCATGAGACAATAAATTCTCAAAAGCTTGAACCTATTACACTTAACTTGACATTTCAATTTTTTGGTCTTAGGCATGTCCCTGAAAAATACTCTACAATATTAGAATATGACGTTTATCTTTTCATTTCAAACTTTCGGGGCACAAAAAAAGGAGGTAGAATATCCTTAGCTGATATATAACTGCAAATTCTTCTTCATATTAAACTGTTTTCCTCATTCTCCTTATAAACTGTGCCATAAATATCATTTTGAGTTAGGGAAAAGCTTTAACAATAGACTAGAGCGTCCAAACTGATCTGACTAAAGTCTGATTAGGATTTATGTATTAACAGAACATTCAAACATGTATATCAACATCAAATTCAGGAAACATCAAGGAGCCAAAATACTGCTTAATGGCATCTCATGGATATTTTTCCTTAAAATACAAAGTAACCTTTAACAAATGATGCAAACTAAATAGTATTTAGTATAAAACGTGATGAATTCAGTTCACAGAGTTAATTAGTTGAGTACACCTAAAAGTTATAAAGAAAACGCTCATCCACTAATAAAATTCGGGAAATTCTAAAATTTCTTAGAGGATCTATAATGAGACATGATACAGCACTAGATTTAGAAACACCTTGCATATGAAATCTTTAGATTTCAAACACGCCATAGGACTTTTTCAATAGGTTTGTTGAAGAAAAATGTTAGTGCTCCAATTGTAGTGAACGCCCTCAGCCCCACTTCAGCCTAATTTCATAAATGTAAAAACTAACATCCTAAAATTAAATTATACAGATGTAATTATTTTTACAAATTTACAAGACCGAATTCATTCGATAAAACCCGAAATTTTACAAAAATTGTGTTTCGAAAATATTTGCCGATCACGTTTCCGTCCGTCACTTCCGTTTGGAAACACTGCGCAGAACCATTTTGCAAGCGCTCACAGCGTATCTAAGGCCGGTTTTCCAGGCAGAGTCGTCATTCACGTAAGAGATTCTCCTGAGTGTAGTGCTTGGGCCCCAGAGCGGGCATATAAGGACCTACGAGCCAACACACAAACACAACCACCTAGTCCTCAATCCCCGCCATTGAGCCAAAAATCTGGACCTTCCTCAGACTCACTTGCGAAGTTCCTCACATTCACTCAGCCATACGGCTCCACACGCAAAAACCCTACAAGGTACTGCCTCTTTTGAGACCTCCTAATTAAGCCATACTTATCACCCGCATAAGTTTTTTATCGATTCAGATCGCCTCACACGCAGCAGTACCTTCTCCCTTGGCGCCTTAACAAATAGAATTTGAATTTAAACCAAGTTTTCCCACAAGGAAATGCGCCTAACCAGATCCATCAAAGTCTCAAAATTGAATAATAAGTATAATAATAAAAATATAATTTGTCATAACTCATGACACTAATGAGATGAGAAAATCACATAGGCAACATAGTTTACCTTGTGAGCTTTAATCAGTTATATGTCGGGTTTTCGTGACCGTTGGGGTAGTTTGAACTTAAATGTTAGTTCTTGACGGCCAAAAACTCGAACAACTCTCGATAGTGTTGTGGGAAATTACAAGAGGGATAATGAAAAACGGATTTGGACTCAGCTTAGTTCAGGTGGAGTTTATTGGAAGAGGAAACCAGGAGGTCTTCGATGAGCTTGACTGGAAATCCCAGTGAGGTCCTGAGTGCCGGTGGTGAGCTTCGGTGAGCGATGGCGTCGCTCCGGCCGGTAGATGAGATTTTTAAGTGTATCGAGTTCAGAATATTCAATTTACTGTGGGCAATTTTTAAAACAAGCACAACAATCAGTGCGTAGCTAGTTGTGTGGGCAAAGCATGCTTAATTTTGGAGCAGATGAGTTTGATCAAGGTGCCGAGCCTGATGGCGATGATGACTCTTGGTTTGAATAGTACTTAAGATCCAGGCACGCGGAATTATAAGCGAATGCAAAGCTAATTCAATGGTGCCCGTAATTAGAGAATATATCAGGCTAAAGGCCCCAGAGTATAGCCAAATCCAATCCAAGTAGAAAAACCAAAAGCGGCCCAGGGAGAATGTTGTAAGTGGTGTGTGTGATGACGTTGAGGTCCTGTAAGGGGCAGAGGCGTTGGATGAAACGTTCCAGGAGAGACATCAAGACATTCCACCACTGGCAATCCAACATATAATGACAACTCTTCCCACACGGAGGACTCCGAGAAACTCCTACAGGTTTGACACCAGCTACTTTGAGGATTCTCACTTTTGGCAAACTCAAAAAGATAGAACAGATCTTTGGTTGACAGATTTTAACAATAAATAAATTGTTTAAACTGTTTAGCTTTCAACACTGTTCACTAATGCCTCTGGCTTTTAAAAATCTGAGTATTAGGTTTAAGAACTTCCGGTAATAAAGATCGTGATTCCTTACAGAGACTACGGGCAAGTAAACACGAGATCTACGGAATATCGTGAAAATATCAAGTGACTGCACTTTTGAAAGCAGTAAGAACAAACATAAAAATCCCAAAGTTCATGGATATAAATCCTACTGAAAAATCCTGGTAGATATCATTTGCAATAATAAGGGAATTAAGGAATAATATATATCCCCAATGATAAAAGGAAAAAAGGAAAACCTAAGCGTTGATTTCACAGGCGGAAAATACGCGAAAAAAGAAAAAACGAAAGCATGAAAGTTCCGTGTGGCGATTTAGCCGGGCGGCTTTACGCGTCGGCCTCAGCCAAAACCGCCAGCAATTTGCACACACTCAAGATAGGCAGATGGTAGTGGGTGTTTGTCACAAGAATGCGATGAGTTAAATTAAATTTTATTGAAATGTTTTATATTGAAATAAGTGCGGTTACGTAAAGGTTTCAAGGAGTATGGAATTAAGAAATGAAATTCCAAAACTTAGCAAGCATAGACATGAATACTTTTCGTAATTTAAGACTACTGCGAGTCGGTTTATAAAAAAAAGAATAAATGCTACTATAACACATGCCTATAGTATTTATAATCACAGAGTAATGACAAGAGACGACGGTGTGAGGTTCCGCCATTAAACAAAGGTTATCGACAACGAAAAGCCGGCAAGTTCAGCCGCGTTCGTTCCGAGTATCGAATCATGAATGGAACTGCAGGTATATACTATTATCGTAAAGAAAAAGAACGAACATGATTATGCTTTGATAATAAAATCATGACACGGAAATGCAATGCACATCTGACGCAATATTTTACGCTAAGTCATGTTGGGAAACAAAACAAAACACTGAATGAGAACATGCTACGTCACAATTCCCACGCATAACAACGTATCTTAACAACACTGCACTGTCAACTATTAATACTCACTGAACACGAAGAAAGAACACGATTATTTTCTAACACTGATTGCTCACGAGAACGAAGAAAGAACACGATTATTTTCTAACATTGATTACTCACGAGAGAAAAATGTTGTGAGCTGGCTAGTCAATCGCCAAAGTAAGAGTGCACTATTTGAAACAGAGACGCGCATTGCGCAGTATTGCCACCAGAGGGCTTCTCTCTCGAAAAATGTAAATTGTTATTTTATCGTCTCATGTATTTACACAAAAACTTCAATGATTACGAATTAGAAGTAGAAAATAATTAATAATAAATTAGAGTAAGATTTTTAATGCTACTAATTAATTTATTTAAGTATGAATGGCAAATTTCTAATTTTTACGCTTATGTAGCGGTATGCTACATATATGTGTGGTGAGCATGTAGTGAACTCCCTCAGCCTAATTTCAGCCTAAATTCATAAGTTATTAAAACTAACATTTTAAAATTAAATTATACAAATAAAATTATTTCCATAAATTTATTCAACTAATTTTATTCGATTAACCCGATATTTCATCAAAAATGTGCTTCGGAAATACTGTACCGATCATGTTCTTCCTTCCGTCACTTCCGCTTGGCAACACTCCCCAAGCCATTTTTAAACTGACTCGTACTCTCACGTCTAGTGTGTTGGTTCTTGTGCTTTGTAGCGACGGGATCTACTGGACAGCACATCCCACTCACTCACAAACACTTTAAGGAGTCAAAAACCCTAACATCTTAATTGCAGCCACTCTGCATTAAGATCGATAGTCATACTCCAACCACCATAGAGGAGATTACCTCTTCGCCCAAATTAATTAATCTGGAAGGCCTGCATACCTGCAGCTAAGCCTCTAAGAACTCCAGTTTAAGTGCTTTATTCTTACCGAGTTTTTCAAACCGGTAGCTTTTCACTTCCTGCAACAGTTGTCATTACAAAATCTTCCCATTCCGAGTCACTTAGTGTCGAAACTTTCAACACTTAACACCATCCTAAACTTCATACTCCAGTACACGCTTTCACAAGCCTGAGCTGGAAGCGCACTGTCTGAAGTTCCTTCAACCGCCCCGGACTCTTCCCAAGAACGTCTCACCTCACGAACTGAGAATCAAGCCTCGCCCTACAGCGTGTCAACCACCATTTTAATAAACAAGGCGAGCCCATTCTAATCTCATTGACCCCAAGTGATGATGGTTCGATTGGTTTGTCTATAAAACATCTGTTTGATTATTGACGCTTGAAAAGATTGCGTCCGAACCCCAACTCCTTCTGAGTAAGTGGCCATACCAATTCATTTTAATATTGATGCCTCCCCGGGTGTCTGGTGACCTCATATAATCACGGAACACCAACTCTGTGCTATTTGTATATTCAGCTAAAATCAAGCGAATTACGCCACAACAAGTGGGACTTTAAACTAGCAACCCACAGTCATTGAAACGAACTTTAAAAGCAAGCCGCATCTGCTGGGACCTTTAAATAATTTCAACGATTACTTCGAGTCCCCGTCAACTTGAACTCAGCAATGAGAAGTTAGATTTAGGCAGCAGTTTCTCTCCACCCAAGCTCAATACCACAGAGGTGTTAGAGGGTTCCTCTTCTTCAGCCTTTCTTTGTACTGCTGACGAAAGTATTTCGTAACTGCAGCCACATAATTTATTAATAACCAGACTCATGCATTGTTGCTAGTATTAGTATGAACTAAAAAGCAAGGCGAAAATCGCTACACGTAAACTCATTTTTATTAAAAATGATCATATAAAACTGAACGTTTCGGACTAACTGTCCATCATCAGCAAGAATTATCTCTAAAACGAAACAAAAAGAAGAAGAAATAATACACTAAAGTAGTATCTATAGAAAATCTAAACTTTGAGTAAACACGATAGACTGTAAAAAAATATAAAAGGTAAAGAAAGACTGAGCAACTGAATTAGGTGTTGGCAACATGAAGCGGGAAAGCACTTAGGGTGTCATTCAGAGCCGGTTTCATTTTGTAAATATGCAATGATTCGAGGAGGCGCAGATCTGTTCTGTGAGAGGTACTTGCCAAGATTTTAAAATCATTTAGGGGGACAGGAACATCGCACTCTTCAGCACGAGATCTAACAGAGGACAGTGGGGGGGACGCAAGAGGAAGACCAGTTCTGCAACTACGCCCAGCATGCTCGAAAACTCTAGTCATCAGGGTACGGCAGTTAGAACCAACGTACCGCGATTCATAACGTGAACAACTGTATTGGTACACCAGAGACGAGCACAGTGAGGGTGGCAGTTTGTCTTTGAAACGAAAAAGAGAACCAATTGTAAAATTATTCACGAGGACTACTTGAACTTTTAGCTGCGGGAAAAACTTGTTAATAAGGGATTTAACATCCTTGCTTAGTTACAATGACTGATCCCCAAAATACGGCAACTTCACAAAGAAAGCTTGTTGTGCACGAGATTGAACAGATTGAGAGTTATCATAAATTTTTGACAAAAATCTATTATATGCCTGTCAACAACAGAAGAAGGAAATCCGATCTTGGCAAAATATCGTCGCAAAAAATCGAACTCTTTGTGTAAGTATTGAAAGTTAGAACACATATTAAACGCTCTATGGACGAGCGTACGGATGCCGCAAACCTTAAAATTGTATGAACAAAAGGTAAAAAAGCTAGTCCCGAGCCCAGAAAAGTTTTCTTTCGGAAAACAGTGCTCTGAAAAGTATTACCAACTCTCTCTACACAAACATCAAGGAACGGTAACCTATCATTGTCTTCGTATTCCCTAGTAAATCTAATATTGCTATGACGAGAATTTAAATATTGGAGAAAGAGGTCAGCATGAGCCTTATCTGAGAATAAAACAAAGGTGTCATCAACATACCGCTTGTAAAATACCGGCCTAAACACAGGAGGCCATTCTTTTAACCAGTTTTGTTCATGGTGGCACAAAAATATATTAGCAAACGTTGGGCCTAAAGGTAAACCCATGCACAACCCATCAACTTGCTTCTAATATTTACGATTGAAAATGAAAAAAGAATTACAGGCTGCTAATTTTAGTAACTTTTCGACAATACTGTGAGAAAGCCCCATGAAAGTTTGACGATTTGCGAATAATTTTGATAAGAAAATTTCTATAGTTTCCTGTAAAGGTACATTGGTAAACAAATTTTCCAAAGGTACAATGCATATAGTTGCAAGTGTTGTGGCAATTATAAATAAATGAGTTATAATAGTACAACCATGCGTTTAGCACCACTCGGTACGAACGATCAGCACTCTAGTGTGCTGCCAAGCGCGCACCCCCTTGCATGCTGCAAGGGCAGCCTCTCATGTCACCCGTAACTTACCTTTTTCATATTGTGCCCTTGATAATCATATTACCTTCCGGTTCAATTACATGGCCCCCACAAGAAGTAGAAAATTTAGTATGAAGTTGTCTTGGCTCAAACTTTCGAATGAGCCTTAATTGATAACATCCTCATTGCTCTAGAATCAAGGCACGTAAAAAACTTCCTGCAGTTACATTTAATTATAACAAATTTTGTAAAAGATATGGGTATAAATATTTCCCGTATCAGCATAGATAGAACGATGAACTTCGTCATTTTGTGTCTGGGGCGCATCCGTTCAAAAAATACGTGAGAATAGCTTCATCGGAGGCTGTGGTCACACGGGATAAATCTGTGTGAGTACAGGCCGGACGCCGCTCGTTAGCCGTCCCCTCCGAGGGCCCGAGACTCACGTCAGCCCGAACATCGCTTCATGGCATCGAATTAGCATATACGCTGCAAATGCATTGAATAGATTTTTTCCTGATTACCAGATTGGGGAAAAACCTATCCTGATTTATAATTCCATCTGTTATTGTCGTGGACAACACTTCTAGTTAATAGTTGAATTCTTAACTGGTAAAATACTTCGGAAATCCCTCATCATATTGAGTTTCACATGACAGCAAAGACTGTTTAAGTATTATAATTTTCACCTCTTTTATCGGAATGCAACCTTCCATACTTGTTATCATGCACTTTTAACTGAGAAACCTCCTTAATTACAGAGAAACCTCCTCTTCTGCAGAATTCTCTTAAAATGCAATTACCCTTTGATCGTAGGGAGACAATACAGCAGTGAGATCACACAGACAGGAAGGTTCATCTCTTATCAGGGTTGCAGCCAGCCTGTCTCCAGGCATAGAAATTCGAAAATCCGTACGCCCAATCAGCACACAGAAATGTTCTAAATAAGTAGCTCTGTGTGCGCACACGTGCACACTTGAGTTTCAATTATGCGCATTATAGGTTTCACAGCCCAGTTTATAGCGGAACTCAATCTTAGTTTCAGTTCTTAACTGACTGGTGACCTGCAAGCCTAGCTTGCCTAGAAGGAATCGAAGGAGTTCATCTCATTCACTCACTGATCAAAACTCCGCGCAATGTGCTGTATTTATAATTGATCACTGAGACTTAGGGGCCTTCTCAATCACAACCCTCCTATGCCAAAAAAAGGAATCATTCATCTAAAGCAATGTGGAGATGTGCTGTAATATTTTCAATGAGCTTAATTTGTCCTTTCATTACAGAACACTACTCAAATTCAGAAGCGGAGGAATCATCCAAATTGTCTTCAATTTCTCATTGTTGAACGGATGCATGAGGAAGTAATCATTGACTACAATTAACTCATTCATACAAATTTAATAGAGACATGTTAAATGACCAAAAAAGATCAAAATTTTGATAACTACCCAGACTTATAAAGAGGCGATGAATTTGAATTTCCATCGAAGGGCGTTGCTGATGGAATGCAGTAACAAGTGTACACATGTAAAGTGAAAATTCCCGAGCTTGTTTTAAAGTTTAGACTAGAGTCACTAGACTGTCGATGGTATGATGTGACAGAAAAATGGCCCAACTGATAAAATATTTTCTGATGGTTGAACTCTTATCCTGGCAAGAGGAATAAACTCTGAATTTGCAACAAAATAAGCTTCATTACTGAACACTCCGAAGTAATGGTCTGAACTCCAATGCAACAAAACCATGCAGCGAAATAGTGTTGTTTTCCATTTACTATCACATAGCGTCAGATTTTTGCTGCAGTTTCAATGTCGATTATGCCATTGAATTTCAAGTGACAATTTCAAAATATGTTTTCAAGATACCAAACCAGTACCGGATGGCCCTCTGAGTCTCCATCAAGGTTTTGATGCAGGACTTCCTACTGCCAGCACAGCCAATGGCGCACCGTTTCCTGCCGTTGCGCAAGGCACTACTGCGGGCACCACCCACAGATAAGGAGGGTTTCTAATGCACCCAGTAATGCAGACTCGCTGTTGGCCAGTGGCTGTCGACTTTCGGTTGTGTCGGGTGGTGAGCCGTGTTACTGCTTTGTCTTGCTGGGACCGGCATCTAAACCATTTCCATATAGATCTTGGAAATAGACGACACCGAAAGAGTTGAACGAGTCTCATTAATCAAAAACGGTAAAGTTTTGAAAAATGATTGACTTCAATGGTAAAAGAGCTCTGGTTACGGGTGCTGGGGCTGGCATTGGCCGCCAAATAGCCCTTTTGCTCTCTAAACTCGGAGCCGAAGTATTCGCCTTGAGTCGCACTAAGTCGAAACTTGATTCGCTCCAAGAAGAAGATCCCAAAATCAAGATCATCACTCAGGATGTGTCAGACTGGGATGCTACTCGCAAGGCAGTGGCAGAAATCACTCCCATCCACTTGCTTGTGAACAACGCCGGCTTTTTTAGCATGGGCAATTTCCTATCTGCGACTCCTGAATCCGTGGATGAAACTTTTAATGTGAATGTGAAGGCCCCAATGAACGTTGCTCAAGTCGTCGTCAATGATTTAATCGAGAGGAACTTGCCGGGTAGCATTGTGATGGTTTCATCTGACTCCGGTCTTGCAGGCTTCGCTGACTGCTTCGTGTACAACGCCAGTAAAGCGGCGCTGGACAACTGCGTCAAGAGTATGGCCGTTGAACTCTCCCCGAAGGGCATCAGGATTAACTCCGTTAACCCTGGACTCGTGATGACAGATATGGGTAAGGTCTGGGCCGACGAAAACTCGAAAAAATGGGAAGAAGTTCGTCTCCGCACTCCATTGCGCCGCCTTGCGGAGACTTCAGATGTAGCTAACGTGGTTGCGTTCTTGCTCAGCGATAACAGTGCCATGGTGAATGGGCATAACTTGCCGGTGGAGGGGGGATGGCTCTGTGGTATCAATCTGCTGTCTGATGAGCCCCAGAACTGATGAATGACCCGAAGATCATTGCATGAGAGCAATGCTTTTATGTCACTTTAATATTATTATTAATAAAGGGTTTCTCGTTTCACCCCTCGTATCGTTGAATTTTGATTACCGTATCGATTCATTTTCAGCCATTATGCACTTAATATTTTTGTTGTATTATCTTTGAAATATGAACACTTGTTACCTTATTTAAACATAAACATGGTGTCTGTAACCTAGACTACTGAGTAACTCGTTCAGTATTTTAAAGGTAAGCGATGAAAAATCTTCCCACAGGAGTCAGATGAGCGAACTTTTTTCAAAATATTTCTTCGAAAGGCTTTTTTAGAGTATGTTTTGAAACGTTAGTTGATAAACTTATTGGCCTACCGTTCGCCACTGAACAGTAAATTTTAACGCCGAACGAAATAAAATAAATCAAGTAACTCTCCACCTGCATAATTCTGCATGGGTTGAGTAGTGTTTCTCGTACTGCACAGTATATTCAAGATATTTATTTAAAATATGTCTAGCTGATTTTGCTTCCAAAATTATTCTTCTGGAAAGAATATTTAATTTTTGTACAGAACTTACTCTATAGAACGATAAGAAAACCACGCCTGTTTTTTGGTTTGTCCCTCACAGTAATTGACGATCGAGTTTATTGGGCTCATTATTTTTCATATCGGCAGAAGTTAATGGCCCTGTTAGTCTCGTTTCAATGCCGATGTTTAGTTTTGCAGATTATTACCATCGCACAGAATTTAATTAAGATTATCGGACTTGTATTCCAGAAAAAAAACCCTAAGCCATTATAATCGTACGAAAAATCGGATATGATATCCGACATGATGTTGTTGCTTAAATTATATCTTGAGTAATTTTGCTTTTTTCGTGACCAATATTCCTTGATTTAACTGCTGAGTGAACTACCTTACGTTGTGTTAAGTGTAGTGTGGCTTGTGAGTTCTGTAGCTTTCCCTTTTTCAGTGCTCATCGGCTCAAGATAGAGGTCAAGGAATAAATTTAACTAGAACCTTTAATAACCATATTTGAATCAAATTGTGTAGTGCTTCTATTTGCTGGGTCTTATTTATTGAGACGATAGCCACATATGCTCGTATAGCATAGCATCTATCACTTGTCTGGCTCGTGTGCAGTCATATAGCAAAATTACCTTTTCTACCTCTAGTCTTAACTGAATTGTGACTGAATAATCTCGTTAAAAATTTGAAGTTTCTTTTCTGTCAGCACAAATAGTATCGTTTTCCATGTCGTTGGTCAGTGCGAACTTGATCAAAAGTTGCTTAGTTATTCTTAGCAAGAATTTGTTTGGTTTTTGATGGAAGAAATCTTTTGAATAGTTTAAAGTTAATTGCTATCTATAATGCTTCCAAATGGTAGTTTATTTGGTTGGTGAACGCTTATTATTGTATTAACATTCTAAGTTCGATTGTTCAAATGCTTAACCCTAGTTAGTCAGATGTGCTCATAAAAATTATCAAAATGTATTTTCCATTATTTTAAATTGCGTGGCTATTTTTAATTCGTAGTAGACTCTTTTCGCATTCAACAGCTAATACCTACTTTTACTTATACTGAATTTGTCGTCAAAAAGAAAATATTAATTTGTTAAACCCACTGTTTTTCAGAACCTATTTTCGTTATTTTAGTATGAGTGTCGCGTTCATATCCTTCCAATTGTGTGTGTGTTGGCTAGCTATGAGGCATTTTTCTGCAAAAGTGCACCTGTTGTATAACGTTGTATGTTTTACTGCACGATATAACTAATGCAAATTATATTACACACATAAACCATACGTCGTATAGCGTGAAAATGTGCTTGCGAGTGGCCCACTGCGACGCTTTGGATTGAAAATATCATGCAAAGCACAAAACTATTACAAAACTGTGCAGCCAATATTGAATAAGAACTGTTAATTTAATGTGTTGATTATTTACGCTCAAACTGTATGCCAAATCTGAGTAATATTAACCTATTTTTAATTCGTAATATTTCGTTTTAGTCAAAATGGGAGCCTTCAGCAGAGAAAATAGTTCAACGCCAATGTCAGTCACATAGCATCCCACACACATACTCGTGTCAATCTTAGCTGCATTCGACTTCCAAAAATGAATTAAATGAGATGCCCACTTTTCCCTTCCCTTTCCGAGCAACCCTATTTTTTGGGGATAGTTTTGTTCACCATATAACATTTAATATTTAGTCGCATAAAGCAAACCCCATAGAGGATGCGGATAATATGTTGCTGTACAATCATGCTTTTTGCAGCTAAAATGACTTTCCTCTCACATGCAGTAAGTATTATACTGGGGGAAAATACCAATACACTAATTGAATTGAATTTATAACTCAAATTATTTTTGATTTATGTGAACACTATATAAGCTCCCCTAGTTTCCTTGATGCCAAGATCATCGAATGCAATTCTACAAGTTCTGATTATACACAAGCACTGGGATTATACGTGCTCTACCTCAGCCCTAAGTGCTCGTTGAGTATCGAATGTTGTGCGCCGATTACAGATCTTGTTGAAAAAATCAGAGCTAGAGTGCCACCGTACTTGGAGATCATGTGTCAGGCAACCAACGCATGGCTGAGATATGTGGGGGTAAATCGTCCTCCATTGCCATCAGTACCCGAGTTCTGTTTTGATATGGTGAAAGTTCTGCGCAAATCGTGGCTGCTGTGATCATATGAAGCAATGTCCACGAGATGATTATTTAGTGTCACAATTTTGAACGATAGAGGTACATGCGCAAGGATCATGAAAGAATCTGTTAGAAGTATTTTTTTTTTAACTTGCATTTGGTGACAGTAACAAAGAGTAGCAATATTTGTGTGCTATTCGTGTAAGATTTTGAACAAATGTTTTCGGTATTTGCATTGAGTAAAATTATTTTATATTCGACTACTTTTAAGCGCTGATATTTATATCCTCTTCATTTCCTTGCTTTTGTTAGTCCTTTGCGTCCTTGCTTTAAAATATCCATTTTGCTGGATTTATTTAACTGAGTCATCAGGAAATTCAGCGAAAATATTTATTCTTCTTCAGTGCATGTGCTTCTCCTCCCACTGCATCTCGTCATTCTTTCCTGCAAATAATTTGTCCAAGTCTATTGACCATATTCATCATTCAATTTATGTAACTTCTGCCCATGCATTTCCTAAGAATTATCTTCAAGAAAATGAAAGCAGTATAATAATGACTGTAGTTTCAGTTCACCAGATAATTACTCAACAAATTTCGTGAGACATATTAAAATCAGTTATTTTTATGAAATGCGTGCAATATTACTCAGGATGTTAGACCGGCGTCACTGAATTAACGACCGTGACGGATACATTTGCCGTTTTTCAGTTATGAATAATATTCTGCTTTCTGTTTGTATTACTATGGTTTCCATTGTTTATTAATCATTTTCGTTTGTATTTTACGTCGAATCGAGCGAATTACGATGAACATATTCAATGCAGAGATGTTCTTTTATGTTTGCGAGTACGAATCTGAATTCCATGCTATAAAGACTTCATAAGCTCCTTTTGTTTCACTATCCTATGAAATGTCTGCAAGTTTTACGCACGAATGACTCAAGTAAAGCGAATAAAATATGAATACAAATGAGGAAATTAAAGGAATGATGAAATTCGTTCTCGACATTTTTGATACGAGTGTCTGGGAGAAACAAGAGCCTACTTTGCTGAATGAATAAAATTCGAATCATGTATGGGCATGAGGGAATATCTGCTGTGTGGAGAAGCCCAGGGACAGGTAGAGGTGCTAGACAAGTTTAGAAAAGTATTTCTTCAAATATATGTTGAAAGAAGTGGAGGAAGAATGGTAAAAATATTTCTTAAGTATATACGTTGTGTTAAAATATGATTTTCATCATGAGCACAACTTACGCAACTTGATATTAGGGGCTTAAGACGATAATGTTTTTAAAGCTCGGTTTTGTTGCACGTATCTGAGTCATTGCCGTCGCATAATCTCTCACTTACAGGTATGTGAATTTTTTCCAGTAGGTAATCCTACCTTATAGATGGTAACAGATAGTGAAAGATCATGAAGTTATCAGTTTTAATGCCAAGTTTTGCTTGAAATTTCCTTTTTTATATTAAATTAATAAAATACTAAAGTTTTGGTTGAACATTAGAAAAATTTAGCCACAGAAACTATCAAAGATTATAAAATGAATCAACGTCAAGTTCAACTTGAATTTTATTCTTAACGGAAAAAAGTTTGTTAAAGTACAAGCTGAACAATAGGAAAATTGCACAACGGAGATAGTCGAAATTTAAACAATGAACGAGTTTTAATTTAATAGTGGAGATTCTCTGGGTACATATAAGAAAGTTCTTATCGTATCAAGTTCAACTTGCTTGAGTTCTCCCTTTACCCAACGGGGAGAAATCACCGCTCAGCGCCGCGGAGCACGCGGCTGATCCAAAAAGTTACTCAGTTCTCCTTCGTTTCGAAAACACCGAGAAGGGATGCGGAAATTTTTCGCGCTGGCAGAATGCGTAGCGTTAGTATGCGCAAAACACATAGAAATACATTTTCACAAATTTATCTCTACCTTTAAGCAAGTTATCGATACGCAATTCACCGTAGCTGCCTGAAAAAGTCCAGTGGGAGAACTAAAGCCCTCTACGAGGCGTAAATTGAGGAATTTGAACCCAGCATATATGAGGGAATACTTAGAGTGAGAGTCTGTGTAAGGACAGAAAAGTTGATTTGCTCAGGAAAAATGAAAGAGAAACGAACGTAATATTTCATCCGATTCTAGACCCCAAGGCAAACTACTGCAAATCCACCCTATGGAGGACATCCTCCAGTCGTACTTAGGTGAGCCTTCTAGTATGAATGAACAACCTCAACACGTCAAGTTCGGCGGGTGAAACTGAAGTTCAATATCTAAATAAAGTTAGAGTTATTTTTAGAGATCAATTTCGAAAATAACGAACGTTAAATAGATCGTGCCTTTATTTAGTCTCCATTAAGTACTTACGAAAATTGAGTTAGTGACCGCTAGTCGGTCAGCAGCATTTTGATAACCCCTCTTCAAGCAGTTGTGGATCACGTCGCTCTCAAAGTGTTAAAATTGAATACACAATGAAGTTCACTAATAGTTTCCATTCACGCAGACAAAACGATAGCTAAAAAATAGAATCCAGGAAGATTAAAAAAGCTCTCAGACCTGGCACTGCTCAGTGGCTCAGTTGCTCCACCGCCAGCTCTGCCTGCTGCACCTTTTTAGCAGCACCTCAATTTGATCCCACCTACAAAATATAGGATTGTAACAGCTGACAGAGCATTTGCATGTAGTTTGTCTTAAATTTTTTCAACTTTTTTGCTGGAGATAATTTTTTTGCCAATGACTGTTTGCTTTCGCCTTTTCATTATACTTGCATGACTTAGGGAATCACATGGAGGAGTTGGGAGTAATCCTACGGCTCGGGAATTAGCTACTATGCGAAAAAAACGTTCACAGACTCTCATTTCATCGTTGAAATGAAATCAAAACAGTCCAACACTCCTTGTTACCACCTAAAAGTTCCCTAATTCAGTGGAACACTTGACAAGATAAAAATTTTCGTACCTGCTTCACATATGATATCCGTCAGCCTTGTTGGGCATCATCACAGTGAGGTAGAGTGGTGAAGCAACGGGTATGGTGTACGTAGTGATGTAACTCATTAATTTCTAGCTGGGAAAGAACTTCGTAAAAGAAAACGTTTGATCGAGATGATGCTAATTTCAAAGACAAGGCTGGAGGTCTTTGGATGTAAATAACACGTTCTGCTCGTGCGACATAAGTATGTTAATACTCATATCTTGGAACCAAGTTTACAGCTGATTTTAGTATTTTTTACTCCTTGATCAGGCCTGGCTGAAGTAATATTGAAGAAGCTGTTCATTTCTAAAATGGAGTGCGATAACTGCAATTAGATTAGAAATGGTTATCCTTTGATCTCTTTAGTAGTTCAATTTAGCAAAATATATCAGTGTTTACGATACTCAAAAGCTCGACCACTACGAAACAACCATGCATGCGGTTAAAAATTTTGGAGAACAGGTATTAATCTTTTGGACTTTTGATTAGCTTTTTGGTACGAGGGAATTGCAAGGTACATGTGCGTTTTTATCAAGAAGTTCAAAGTAAAATTGCGGAAGTTTTTACTGCTAATTTTAAAATCGTCTTGGTAGGAACTAGTTTAACATCTAGTATATCCTGCTCTGAGTAGAGACATCCTAATATAGGAAAAATGAAGAACGAAAACGTGATTTATAATACCGAGAGAAGTGAAACTTTGGAAGCTGAGAATTTCTTTCGTTTTCAGGAGAAATTTTTGACTAGTGAATTTTCTATACTATGAAACCAATGCTAAAGCTTGCGAAAGTTATTCAGTATTTGTCTGATTTTTCATGACATTTTGCGCAGTTTAACAACCACGTGACAAGTTACTCCTCACACATCTTCAACAGTAATTATCGCATCTTCAAGCAAATGCTTAATAGAAACATCGACGAACACAGTATAAATACTCTACGCCGTATTCGTGATTTCAAATCCGCTCTGCACTGTACATTTTTTTTCAAATTGCATGGTGTGTGACCAAATCTATATATCCTAGTGCTTAGCCTGCTAGTGCCTCTCCTTAAGTTCAGGAGGAAAGATCTGAGGTCTTGTGTGCAACTGTTTGTATTTGGGCTGTGATTGTAGCATCAATTTCGATTCAGTGATACTTTTTATTTCTTCTTCTGATCACTGATGTTGATCAGATTTCTGAAAATGATTTTTATTTCTGATGTTGAAGACCAGATAATGCTTACACTCAGCTAGGACTGAACAAAGAATTGGAAAGGAAACGAAATTTACGAAAATGTGTATTTATTAAAGATTTAGGAGTCTATAGATCTAATTCTGTAAAATTACATTCACTTAATATAAAAGAGAAAACAATAAAATGTTATTGAAAGATGACTGAGTCATGGACAGTGGATGGAGAATGATACGAGTCATATATACACATGACACAGAAAATTCAATTACAGAAATACGTGTAGATAGAATGGAATTTACATGATACAATGAAAACGATGAGATTGATGTTTTTCTGGCGAGAATATCAAAATAAAATTATACGAAATAAAACAATAAAATATGGAGACGCAGAGTATAACACATAGTGATTATGCTCCAGTGCAATGCCTGCTGAAGAGAACATGAAAAGAATTTCAACGAGTGCCCTGGTAATGCAAATATCAAATATCAAAAACACGAACCGAAAGTTTAAGTCAATAAACAAAAGCTTTCGCTCGTCATTTTTTTGCTACACGAGCGAACGTCCGCCGCACGAGGGCAGGCATGTGTGAGCTAAGTCGGTACTCCTAATACAGCTCTACTTCATCTAGCCTACACTGCATTAACATGCTATAACACCACATGAATTATTATCGTCGGAGGAGCCTACCTGTGTCTTGCTATTGTAATATCCATACTGATGGACTAATAGGGTACATATTAACTATCCATGGAGCAGTTGGACTACTCGAGCTACTCTCACGCACTCACGTGCTCTCACTATGTCATAGACGGTGAGGTCTGGGCTAAATTTTGATACATTCGCCGAGACACGGAAGTATCTGAGCTATGTGTGTGTCCTTGTGACCTGGAGTAACTCTAGCCTAAAGAATAAAATTATTGCTATTAAAGAGTACTTTAAAACGAGCTGAGCTACATGCACAAGTACTTGCTATTCAACAACTGCATCTCTTGGGTAACTAACTGTTAAATTTTTACTTTGAAAGTGACATTTTTCGAGCTAACTATGACCGCTCATGCAGTGACGATGTTAGGGGTAACGAAATACGTCCATGTTGCCCATCATGGAGGGCTTAATAACGTAGCTAAATCATAAGTGCATTGAAATTCTAAAGTAACGGAACTTGACAAATTCAACTAAGCCCATAGATAATATCTTGCTTTTATGGCTAGATGGTCAGCCTCTTTGATGTAGAACATTTGCCAGTAATACAGAAAAAAGACTGCAAAGGAACCCATATAAAATGGCATCCATGCATCCATCGTAAAACCCGTGATCACAGTTCTCATTTAGCGATGGAGTCCTTGCACAGCATATACTTACTGACTGCGAATACCACGCACCTCCGTGAATATCAAATTCCTCCGTAACTCTAATATTTCAATGGCATTCACAGACCGTCAACGTACCTCTCCGCCAGACGCGTGCCACAGCTTCAGCATGCTAAAGTTTATTCATACTCTAACTCAGACTAGAGTAACCCACATCAAACCTTACGAGGGAAGACACAATTCCGAATAAGTAAATATCCACAAGCGAAGTTGATGACATCAATGAAATGCGTAACATAAATAAAATGAATTTCTAAGATGTGCGGGAGAAGTAAGCTTTCTAGTTCTACATGTTCAGTATCTCATGATATAAGACTATAAATAAATAACAACGTATTATTCGGTCGCTCAATTTCATGTTAACCCTCATCATTCTTGCCTGCAGTAGCTCGATCCGATTTCCCTCCGTGTTCGACTTCCAACCATTTTACTTTTGCACTCAGTTTTTACTTCTTGTGGCAAAATTGTTCTCGAAAAATATTCTTTCTAAAATCCAGGTCGTAAACTGCGTGGCTTAGAACGCGACTTTCATTTCGGATACCAAGGAAATACGCGAGTACAGCTCTGCAACTTTGGGTCTCGGTACAAGCTAAAAGGGCGTCATTCTTCACTCGTTCTTTTTCAATTGTAGCAGGACGACAAGTCGCTCACGACAGAGATGTCGAAAACAATTTTCAAAACATGATCATAACATTCTGCAGCGAGCAGCGGAAGGTAACACGGACAATCATTGGTGAGGGAATTAATCTAAATTAAGTTTTCAGAATTTTCAGTGCGTTAGAAAGATGATCTTGGACCAATTATTGCACTTCATGGAGTTCAGGAGTGGCAGTTAGCTAAAACATAAATAATTTTAAAGAAATGTGAAATTTTCTATTTTGCGACCTTGGTAAAATGATTACTTGGAAAAATTTTACAGAGTTTGATCCTAAACGAATGCAGAATTCATCTTATTTCGTGCGAAATAATAAATATGACGTTTAAGGAACCCATATATAACAACTGACAATACTGCACTGAATAAACAAACAGTGACTAATTGAGAAAAAAGTATTAACAAGAGAAATTATTTTCTTATTTTCACAACAAGAAAATAGCACAGATTTCTCCTCCTCCCCAGAAAGTTTGAATTAAGGAGCAGTGCTTACATTGGAATATAGTGCTTGTCTTGATAAAAGCAATTAATTCAAGGAAAAATTCTAAAGGTTATAGGTTGAACCACACATAATTTAACTCTATGGAATCGAAATACTCTAGTTTTATTTCATGCTAGTTTTTTCAAAAAATAGAATCTATACTTTGTTCTCGAATCAGCAGATTTGAGCTCATCAAAGGATAAGAGAGGTAATCATACCCTTTTTCCGATAACCCAATCACTTATTGCATACGAATAACCCTAGTTTAATCACAATGTCCACGAATGTTGCAGCTCCATGGGAGCGATTTAGACAATTCATCTGACACAGTACAAAAACAAAAAAATGTAGAATGAAAACGTGATTTATGATACCGAGAGAAGTGAAACTTTGGTAGCTGAGAATTTTTTAGACGCAGTTGTCTGAATTGGTTAAGGGATCGAGGGTGAGGGTCTTTTTGTAGGTGATGGGTGGGTTGTTGTCCCAGTCCTGGGGCCTGAGGTGGTGGGCCTTCAGGATCGGTTTTGTGGACGCCTGCCACTTCTGCAAGAAAGAATAAAATTATTTATTTTGTCTCATCGATATTGAGGCTTAATTTATTAATTTTGAAACCTTCTGCAGCTCGCTTTTTATGCACCTACAATTAAAATGAAATTTTCATTAAGGAAAGCCGCAAAGATCCTTGAATTTTTTTTTAATTTAAAGCTACTTCTTTTTAAAGCCACTTCTGACCCGCAATGGCAGGTCAGATACAAGAACAAATATTTTAATATTTTTAGTGGGTCCACATTTTGGCCACATCTGCATATTTTTTATAACAAACATTTTTATAATTTTTAGTGGTTCCACATCTTTGCCACACCTGCAAATGAAATCACAGAGTATCCGAATCCACTGAACATAATTTAACGTTTTAAAAACCTCTTCTGTGTATTACAACTGCAACAGTAATAAGCATGCATTTAGTAGCCATTTTTAATTATTTTGAAACAATTGAAAGAAAGCAGGGCATATCATCGCAACGACGAACACTGTTTCTGCATAATTTTTGAACCGAAATTGACGCCATTTTTCAACGAGATGCTTACCTCTTTGAAGTTACCAGGGTAGCTGCAGAGCTGGTAGATCATGTAGCCTGGAATCCAAATGAGGGAACTGGCAGTGAGCAGCCAGCCGAACCCAAGAGCCCACGTCGGGTACTCGTACACTCCGTTATATTTGAGGGTCTCGTAGAACAGAACGGCAAATACAACCATTATCTGGAAAAGAATTAAATAAGTTTGTAAAACTGAACGGGAAATACAACCATTACCTTTAAAAGGATTAAATAAGTTTATAAAACAGAACGGGAAATACAACCATTGCCTGGAAAATAATCAAATGAGTTTGTAAAACAAAATAATAAATACAACCATTGCCTGAAAAAGAATTGAAGGGTCCCGTAAAAAAACGACGGCAAATATATCCATTACCTAAAATGAATTAAATGATTTTGATAAACAGTATGGCAAATGCAGCCATTCCCTGGAAAGGAGTTGAGGGTTCCGTAAAACTTAATAGCGAATGCAATCATCATTACATGGAAAAGAAATAAAGAGTCTCGTTTAGAAAAGAGCGTGATATGTAACCATTATCTACACATGGAATTGAGACACTACGAGTTACTACAAATAATAGATACACTGAATTTTCTGGTATGAATGGAAGAATTACCATTAATCGCGACACTACAGAACGGTATGGTTCAGCAAATTCTGAAATTTCCGTCGACAGAATCGTAGCAGTTATTAACAGAAACTCTGAGGTCTGAATCTTCTTACAACTACAGTTCGTTCAGTGATCTATAAAAAATTAAGCTATTTTTAAACGCTTAGTTATTTCTTATCGTCTATTATAAAGTTTTTTTTTAATCGTAGGTTCCTTTCTACTTGCAGCTTTCGTACTCTGATTTTGTGAAAACACAAATCCTTCGGCGTGAATTGTGAAACCGGATTTCTTGGATTTCTTCTCACGTTGCTGGTCATAAATTTGAATTTCTTTGATTAGGAGCGTAAATTTCTGACACTTCCTCAATCTGGAGGTCTAGATCGGAGCACAATTTCAAGAATTACAGGAACTTTGCCTGTGTATGGTTTCCTGTTGAAATTATTTTGAGAATCTCGGAAATTTCAGATAACGCATTTTCAAAGTTAAAAGTCCAGGTTAATATGCTGAAGTGTTTTCAAAAAAACATGCTAACTGATAAATTATTATCAGAAGAGTGTTCAATATTCAATTTCATTATGTGAATTCAATGAAAATAATTAGGACGAAACAATCAAATTTTAGGATCAATTTAGTATGAGGAATTCTCAGCCAAATTTACAGAAGCCATTCTCAGGGACGATTTTGTAGAGACCTCTAAGTCTTGACGCATTTCCTGCCGAGTGACCCACCGGTTGTCACTTGGGTGATTTTCATAGTGCTGCTGATCCATCTGCAGTCACTTGCTCATTTTTTATTAATACTTAAGGGAAGCTAAATGAAGGTCCAATCCAGTTAATGTTTGCTATTTTCAAAGTTGATTACCACAATTGACTTTAAATTTGAATTGAATATTGAACTTCAGTTTAACCCATCACAGTTAACGTGTTAAATAGAAAGCGTCCTGAACTTCACTCCAGCACTTACGAAGGTTTGAATGGGAGTGATGTATTTCCAGGCGTATTTGAAGAAGCGCCAGAGCTTGAAGCCCAGCATCATCTCCATGTTGTCGAGCAGGCGGTCGATTCCGTACACCCAGGACAGGATGAGCGCCTCCAGCCCGCAGATGGTCAGGAGAATGATGCCGCTGGCTGAGAAGTAGTCGAACAACTGGAACACGTACATGCCGCCCTGCACACATACAAGCATTCAATGAGAACGAAATTTCACGCGTCATATGACGTGTTTTAGTATCTAACTGGTTAAATAAACTGGTTTCCAGGTTTATGTTTTGAGGCTTTTATTAGAAATCCTACCTTCGCCACAAGTTAAATGAATGTTGTTGATTAAGAATACAACTACCACACCTACTGCTGGCTTCGAGTCTGACAAAGTTCCATAGAAAACTCAGATGGTCTGCAAAATTGATCTGGCTATGTATATAAACTAGTTTACTATTGTTATCCTTCAAAAGGTACAAAAAACGTAACAAAATAAGAAAAAGCTAATTTTGAAGCCAGACTATAACAATATTAATGGCACATAACACAATACATTCGCTGAAAGTAGTGGCATCAATCGAGCCTCGTATTGAAATGACGCTAGACACAGAATGTTACACAGACGAAATGCCACACAGAAAAACGCATTAAAGCCACACAGGAAGACCCTAGATGAAACTATTATAGCAATAATTTCTTCATGATGTAAAATATTACTTGAAATAAAATATATTCACCTATAAAAGGGTTCGACTGCTGCTGGCACTAAAAAATGTGGTATTGAATTTCAATATTAAGATACCGATGGATCATTTCCTGTACTCATCAATTAACAAAGAACAAAAAAGCAATTTGTACTCTGATAAAACTGTTCATGTTCCTAACTGTGAGCTAGTGAGCTATACCCCCTCAGGGTAGTGATGGAGTGAACTACTTCTATCTGTTTGCTGGTTGACTGCCCTGTGCGATTCTCCTCACAGCAACACAAGCTGCTCAATACTTTACGAAGAATATAAGCACATTCAAGTCTCAAACTGTTCCAATGGTTCTCAATGCTGACAACATTATATCTACCGAAAAGGATTACTTTTATCAATAAATTATGCTATTGAGCCAGTACTGACACAACGCACACCACCGTTACGTTTTTTTTTGTTTAAATGCGTTATAATGCGCTAAAATCGCATTTGAGAGCACACAACTATAGTTGAGGCCATCTTTGACGCTTTTAATGGATAAAATTTAAAACCAAATCTACTACAGTATACCGTAGATCGGCCGTGCATTCTCTTCTACGGGACAAAAAGTTGAGGTAGATTTTAAACGCGAAAATATTTTCGACACGTGTTACATTACATTTCTTATTTTAAATATCAAATTTATGGAGTTAAACTATCATGTTACCACAAATCCTAATGACTCTCGGTGTTTTGAATGTTGAACAATCTGTGGTTGCCGTAGTTGAAGCACATATACTCGAAAATTTATATGCGTACATTTTTTTTATCTTCTCAATTGTCCATAATAATTTTAAAGGCATATTTTACAAATAAATTCATGACTACGCCTCACAGGCTTGCATCCTCTCTACATAAATACATGCAAAAATGATTAACAAGTCGTTTCTTTCCTACACACCTACAGATGATGGAAAAGTAAATTTCTCTCAACAAACTCACAGACATAGAATAAATTTCTCCCAACAAGCTCACAGACAAAGAATATATTTCTCCCAACAAACTTACAGACGAAGAGTGTCTCCCAACAAACTTACAGGCCTTTTTAACGTAAATTTTTCGCTACATACCATGATAAAGTATAATTCTGTACATACTTACAGATCACAACAAAGTAAATTTTTCTGTACATAGCAGATCACGACTGAGTTAGCAGGTATGCACACACCTGCATGACCATAGAGCATCCGACCGCAAAGTCAATCAAGCAGACGATTCCGACGATGATTTCGCGATTGCGCCCTCGTCTGAGCACGTCAGGGTACAAGTCCACGATGGCAGTGACCACTGACTCGACCTGGACGAACTGCGAGTCTAGTCCCACCATCAGGATCATGCAGAAGAACATGGCAGACCACAGCGGCGAGAAGGGCATCTGCGCCATTGCTTTTGGGTATGCGATGAATACCAAACCGGGCCCTGTCGATAGAAAAAAACTTACTGAATGCAGCAGAATGGGTGGAAATGAATCGTGCGAATATTTACCGGTGACTCGTTTGACAGGGATGAGTCGTGTTATCCTAATATGGAGGAATTTTATTTATCTTCAAACAAAAAGTTATTTTTAAATTTGTTTCATGAATCTTTTCCTCAAATAATTCAAAATTAAATTAAATTCAAAAGATGATTTTTTATGAGGTATCGACGTTGAAATACATTTTTAATTACTAAGCGGAAATGTTAAAGTAAATTACAAAATTTTAATGAAAATAATAAATAGTCATCTTGTGCATACTGAAAATGATATTATTTCATGACTTGGTTCATGAACGAACACACCTCCGAATACTCCGCTAGCTAGCAATTTAACAATAACATTCTCTTATTCTACTTGTGCTTTCTCTAATTCTGCTGCACCAATTCTTTTTATGAATCATCACTGAAAGACTTACAAGTTCCCTCTATTTTACTCTTTGAATTCTTAGCTATTCCACTTCAATTCGTTCAATCACACTCTGAGAAACACTACACAAATCCCCGTGTTTCTCCAAACTGAACTACGCAGATGTGCTGCGACGTTGTTATGTTTCCTCACCAGCTTCGGCCACTTTATCCATCGGCAGTTCGAGCGAGTAGCTCATGTAGCCCAGAACGCTGAAGATTCCGAACCCTGCGAAGAGGGAAGTGAGGGAGTTGCAAAGACACAGGAGGCCACACTGCTTGGCGAAGTTGTTGTTGAATTTGTTGTATGAGCCCAAAGCGACCATGCCTCCGAGTCCCACGGCATACGAGTAGAAGATCTGCGTACCGGCATCATTCCACACCTGAACAGGAAAAGCAAGCGTTACCATGTGGAACCTAAGTAAAACGCCCTCATATGTAGTATAAAAAGATCTGTCTATTTCGTCAGCTATTCAACAATGTTTCACGTATGTCATGTATCATCTTCTGCCCCGCAGGGTCTTTACTTCCAAATTTTCAAGTTTCAATAAAAAGTGGACGGGTATACTTGGCCTTCTATGGGTACATCAGTGACCTCGGGTTGATCGATCAGAGCTTTAGTAAGGACATCATAAAGTTTTTGATCACTTACTTCATTAGAGTACAATTCAAATTTGCAATTTTAAATTTGTTGAAATTTTTCCTTTAGAAGCTTGGAAAGCTTAGGTTTTGAAAAATGCTGATCGAATGAAGAGTGAACTGTAACGTCAGGATGCCTTTAGGTAAGAGCTAGTTGCACGCAGCAAAAAATCAACGTTAACAAGTCCATTGTATATATCAGTTTAGTACGGGCAGTGAAAAAATCTCAAATTTCTATTAGATTGACGAAACTTTGGAAAAGGCCTCTGGGTAGGCTGATAATTTTTTAGGATCAAAATAGCAACAACTACCCATTTTGTATGAGCCAGGAATCAGCCAATACATCATCCATTATTCTCAAACTTCATGAATTGATTCACAGTAGGATGAACTGCAATGAATTTTTGGTTAAAACTTTTTATTACTTGAAAACTGGAATCGGTGTAGTACGCTCGAGAGCGAGCAATTGGCACATGGGTTTTTGGGACAAGTGTTAAGGGAAGGACATGTTAAGTTGACTCATTGGCGCGGTTCCGACCGGAGCAGACGTTCAGCCCGATGATGCACTAAAACCACAGCGACATAACGCGCGTGCAAATATTCAGAGGATATTCAAGGTAATTTGATTGTTTAAAATTTGTAATGCTTAGAAAATATTTCCATAAATTCGGGTTATTTGACCAGCAATAGCTTTATTCCGACAAGCCGTACAGTTAAACTGAATTGCAAGTCTTGATGGTTGGATATCTCCATGCAGGATTTACAATATTTCAGTCTCTGAACATTGCACATTAACATTTTATTAGAAATAATGAATTTATGAATTTAATGATTTGTTTTTCGCACAACATTTCATTTTCTGGGTGAAGATAAAAATAAAGATTGAATAGGAACTTAATCTCTGTGATTGCTTTGACTAGACCGGCGAATTTTTACATGACAGGTAAACATGGTACTCTTAGCTAAAGCCATGAAATTTGTTCACATAATAACTCACTGAATTCCTTTGGTTCTGGGAATCTAAAAGCAAAATACCTATCATATTCCTCTGCATGTTTTGCTAACAAAAGCCCAACGAGCGTGTGGTCAAGTGCATTTTGCAAAGTTTTTCTTCTAGTATAAATTCACGCTGGATGATATACTTAAGTAACTGCCACAAACACATGAGCAGGAACTAGCAAATCTCACTTGAATACAACACCGCCACGGGAACAAATCCTACACCCAACATTAAATAGAATGGCTCAAGTGGAGTCTCAGTCCTCATGTACGGACACGAACCTATATCATTTGCACAACATTCAATGCTGTGCTAGAAGTAACATACCCAGGTAAACATTTTACACGGTTATATACCTCCAAACATCTAATGAAAATATATATATATAGGGAAGAAAATGAGGGAAAGGGAATAGAATGTGCCCATGAAACACAAATGAATAGAAATCCTTTAAAGCAGGCGAAAAAGTTCAACAGGCCCACGATTATCCCCAGAGCGACGATGCTTTTGAGATCGTCATAAGCAATAAGATCGTCAATAGCAATACTCCCACTTCTTCAGAAAACGTTGCTCGTACAGACAATTGAGACGCGGCTGTAGGAACTGACAAACTCAGACCAGCAGGACAAAAACGTACAAGCAAAGCGATGAAACTCAACAGAAATAAATAAAACGGCATGAGTTTCTCAATCTAATCTTGTAGTATAGAGATACTTAAGAGAAATAACAGTTTCTTACTTCCAATTTACGTGCTGAGTCCGCTACAAGTCTCTAGAGCCTAGGACGTACTACAGTGCACATTTTTTCTAGATAAACAACGCTCACTAAAGCACAGAAAACTTCAGTAAAGAGCTCTTGACCATGTCAATTCTCATCCAGCAACGACTGAAATTACATAACCGGGCGTATTCTTGCTAGATCAAGAGCGTAACCTATTGTTAGCAAGGTCACTCAGAGGAGGGGCTCTCAGCTTCCCGCTCCGGCCATTTCGCCACGCCGCCAAACAACCTACGGAGTGCGGCGTGGGCAAGACCCAGCAGTGGCCTTGGAGGGCGACAACTGCAGCGCCGTCTGGTGAAGAGTCTGCAACTTAGGCGGCCTACCGCCAGCGAGGTAATGAACATCATAATTAGAACTCAATTGTTATTACATACAAAATTCTAGTGATACCACTTTACAACTTTTTTGCGTAACATATGAACCAAACGCAAAACTTCATTCTATGTTTAAAATTACTGGTCTTCATTTGCCTTTTGTCGTTTAGTTAGTGTAACCCATGATCGAGGGGCGAATTAATTCATTTTTGTGTAAATTTCAAAGTAAATATTTCATTCGATCGATCGTACTAACATAGAAATCTTTTTCAAAGTTTCCCTCGAGAAACAAGTATTTGAGGCGTACTTCTAAACTAATAGCAGGAACAGCTTTTGCTGCCTAATACAGATTGGTTCATCTAATTTCAGCATATATGAATTCGTTCCCTGAATGACAATTGATCAAATCTTAATAAGTTAGTCTAAGTTGCCGAGAGAAAGTTTACTGCAGCTCGAGTTTCAGGGAATCTTGAGGTAAGAGCGGCTGTTGAAATAATGGGCACACATCGTAGGTTCCCCTGGGTCTGTTAACGAAAATGTTTCCGGGAAGCATTTCTGAAATTCATGGATATACATGCAGTAGTGACCACATGGATGCCATGCATGGAGGCGAGGAAACAATTTCTCTTCGCCTCTCACTTGGAAAGCAGTGCAAATCGTTTCCAAGATGGGTTGAGAACACAGAACAAATAAAATGAACATACCTCGAAGAAACATGCGATTGTCTCGGCCATTCCTCCGCCAGCGAAGAGCCCTTACTCAGGACCTGAAAATACGACGTTATTTACCTGGTAGTCGAGGATTTTGTCCCATTTTGGCTCAAGGTAGTAACGTATACCGTCAGCAGCGCCAGGCAGAGTCACACCCCGAATGAGAAGGGCAGTGAGCATCACATACGGGAATGTAGCTGTGTAAAGATGTGACGTTAGTTACACTCATCAAACTCACGTGAACATTCCTGAAATACAGAGGGTGTTATGGAAAACCGCCACGCCGATAGCCGCACTTCTGTAGGGTTGTATAATATGTAAATTATGGACAGCTATTTCAAGTATGGCAAGTATTAGCCAGAATAAGTTACACGCAAAAGATGAGGAGCTCAGCCTAACAACTGCTGGAGGTAAAATGATAGGAAGGAACGAGGTTCAAGGAACACAACAAGGAGGCAGAAACTTACCAGTGAAGTACATGATTTTGCCGGTGACTTTGACGCCTTTCCAAATGGCGAAGTAGGTGCAGAGCCAGCTGAACACCAGGCAGCCAAACAGGGGCCACACCATCGTACCCATGTCGTCGATGCCTTTGGTGATTTGCAGCGCGTTATGACTGTTACGATACAAATTGTAAGTTACTTTCGGAAATTTACGTTTCAACTTCTAACCTGCGAAGAGAATGTAGGGGAAATAGTGTTATCTCACTCTAATTATAAAATAAGGGAGCTCAGTTTGAGACCTAGTTTTAGACTAGACAGGTCCCCAATTACATTTACTTGGATTTTAGGGAAACCATCTCGTTAGTAGGGTTGATTATTTAGGGATTACTTCCGTATTATCCGACAGATTATTCAGCGTTATTCTGAATGACAAAGAATGTTTGCGGCTTGGATTTTGCGCGGCTTAAAATTGCTTAACACAAATGAAAAATTGGCACAAAAATAAATTTCTCATCTAAGTGAAGGAAAATCATTTCCATTTAACTTTTTTAACCTTTTTAGTATGATCCTCTCGTAGTTAAGATTGATACAAGGCTATTCGAACCCTTTCATTGCGTTTTTCGCTTTTATTTCAATACATGTGCGCACTAACGAGAGTGTTTTTCAACTAAGCGTTACGAGGATTTTGTTTTCTTAGTCACTTTTATGTAAATGCACTGCCAAAAACAGATTACGCAACGAAAAGGAACTAATTTTTGTTGAGTTCCTCTGTAAATCACTTTTGGTTTCGACATTCTACATGGGTATTATGATACCGATGTGCAATTATCAACTAAGATATTAATGTTATAATATTTTAAAAACCAATGTTAAATATTTCATATAACCCTATTGGAAATAAACTGATTTTCTTTATCTTTTTTTTCTTTTTACTGAGGAAGGGTTCTTCAACTACGCTTCAGTACTTTGAGTTCCTCTTATCGCGCAAATTCTATACTCAGTAGCTTCAATACAGCTTAAATGACGAGAACGTACCATTAACTAGGATACTACTTTCAGCAACGATGAAAGTTCTCTACATCTCATACGAACGTTTGATTCAACCAAATACAACTACATTTTTCATTCAGCTCAAGTCCAAACAATGAGTTTGATATATTGACAAGAATTAGACAGCATTTGTATCAGAAATCCCGATAAGTTATTTAGTTTTCGTAATTTTTTAGCATCGTATTTCGAATATGGAGCGCTAGATAGGGAGCTGCTACAGTCACTTACTCCCAAAATTCGACCACGGAATCCTTAGGCGTGATATTCATGGCCTTGAGACCCTCCAACGTTGTGTGGTTGGCACCCTCAGCCACACAGGCAACCGTGTTCCACCTGCACAGTTTAATCACACTTTCACAAACAGAAATTCCGAAAATGGATTGAAAAGTTTGCCATTTGTAAGTTTAGTACTCCTGGTATAGATGCTATAAAAAATGCTACCAAAAATGCTACCAAATGCTCTACGTGGCACAGCGGCTAAGGGATCGGACTTGTATGCTGGAAGTCACGGGTTCGTTCCCAGCGCTGGCGCGGAGATTTTCCCCGTTGGGTATAAGGGAAAGCTCAAGCACAATACCCCACTCAACCCAGGTGTCGGAAATGGGTACCGGCTTTACGGGGGAACCGTCATGGTGTCCTATACATAGGCTTAGTTATAAGACATTTGAAAAACCAATGCTAAGATCATATGTATCAGGCTTGATTAGAAATAAAGCATCCCAAAGATGCCGATGTTAACTTTTTAACTAACTTTAACTAGATATTTAATTCGTCAGGTAAAGGATAACAAACACTAGTGATAGAAGTATGACTTTTAACTCGATTTTCCCCCATCCACTTATTACAGTGAATGAAGTAATCAATTAGTTTAATTTCCCAAATTCAATTATTCAAATCAGAAGACCATATATCAGAGAATATTCTAAAACAACATTCAATCCATCGACAACGTCGATTTTTTGCTCTTCATTCTACACCTTGTAATATGGTTGATAGGATGCCCTAGAAGTCGCTGAACTTATTCGGGGCCACAAGTAGCCATACTGAAATGTGTCTATCGTGAGAGCTTTAAAAAACAATCCAATTGATGTACCACCTGTGATAAATAAATTGTTTGAATAGTTAAAAGTGTTTAAATAGTTAATTTTGTCAATGATTCTTCGGAGCGTGATAACAACGAATCGAGACGTAGCAGCGTTGAGTGACAGCGACAATTGAAAATAACACAATTACATAAAAATAACAACACCAAAAAATCAGCAATGCTGCGTGTGATGGAGGCTTAAATTAGCTTTAAGAACAAAACTGTACTCACCAATTGCCGCACGTGGCCCAGGGCAGCACGCTTTGGAAGGACAGTACGAAGTAGTAGAGGGCCCACGAGATGATCACAATGTAGTACATGTTGAGCAGGTTACACACTGATATAGCTGCGAAACCGATACCTGCGGGGGTGGGAACACTCGGTTTTATATGCAAGTCATTCATTCATCTTCATATACCAATAAGCCAGGGTTAGTAAAGTGCAAAAATTAATGAGATGAAGTTCTAAATCGTGGTTAGCTGAACAAAGCAGCCCCTTGGTGCCGGGAAACTCATCGTCATGTCATTTTTACTAACTTCTTCGAATTCTTAAAGGATTTTCAAACGTGATACTTTAAACTGTAGTACGGTGATAAATGATGCAGCAAAATTAAGAAAACTGATTCACTATTTATCGTTCCTTAAATGCATTGAACTGAATTACTGTTATTTATATTAAACTAAATACGAATGCTTTACGAATCGAAGAGGGAAATTCTACGAGGAATTACTTCGGGACTACTACATATCACTCCTTTTAATTGAAACACTATCTCAATTCATGCTCTTGGCGCACACTAACTGACGTCAAAACAGCAAGATTCCAATAAAAGGTAAACGCTGAAAATTTTGAACTAAATCTTATCAAGCAATTATTTTATATTTTTTCAATTGTTAAATAAGTATAACCTTTTTAAAATATATCCTTTATGTGTATTGTGTTTTAAACAATCTTTCGAACATCGCGTCGTAATCTCTGCTTTGACGTACTCGTAAACTTCCGGAATTTAAAACTACCTTTAGAACCTGCGTAAGCTGCTTCTGGTGTATAACTAAACGCTTTCCAGTCTCCTAGTGTAACGCAAATACACAATCATGGCAAAAATTAAATCAGAGAAAATTATTGTACAGTTTTAAATTATATTCAATAAACTTAACATATTTGAACGCTTCAGTGCTTGGTCTGTCCTTAGCCAGAAGTGTTCATGTTCAAGAAATAAAAAAATTAGTCGCACTATCTCCTCCTGCTACAACTCCTGTTACAAGTCGAGTGGGCTGCTATGTGAAGCTCAATTGTTAGATTCGCTTCATACATCAGAGGTGTGTTGAACCTCTAATCATACATTTTTACATAAACTACACAGATAGATATAGATAAATGCTATATACTCCTGAACACTTTTAGCGTATAGGAAATAAAATGAATGAGGAAAAAGTGCAGGTGATTGAAAAAATTGTCATTCGAAATGATCATTTGGTACTCTTACCCTTATGATTAGGACATAACATGCGAACGAAATAAAACTTGTATGGTCGAGAAGAGCAAGTTTACCTCTGACTACAGAGATTCGAGGACCTTCCTCTTGTTCTCGAACCCTGGACTGCACAAAAAATATAACGGACCCTTTAACACTGATTAATGATCTTATGGGTCTACACTACACACCTCTACGAGCTGACACAATGTCACTGGAAATATTCCTTACAAGCTAAGGTCAATATTGAATTTAATGTTGTCAACAACTTTCATAATTTCATTACGAAATTTAGGTAATTGAAGACATTTTAAGACTTTTTACATGAATGACATTGTGCTCGCAAATGCTTAGTTTTCGAGATATAGCATAAATAACGTTCAGGTACGAATAGCATTAACGGCAGTTTCAATATGGCTCTTCCGGCGTTTCGCGGACGCGGACCATGCCAAGTTTTTTGGCGGGAATCATCGGCCTCGGCATGGTTGAGTTAAATTAAGTTATTTTTGGTTAGTTTATTTAACTAACCTAACTTTACCTAACCTAACCTCACCTATTGTTGCGTCAAAACCGTATTTCTGCTTATTTACGTGTCCGTTTGTTCAATTTTATAAGCGACGTTCCTATAACTTTGAAGTTAACTATCTCGAAAACTAAGCATTTGCGAGCACAATGTCATTCATGTAAAATATCTTCAATTGTACCATATTACCCATATGTGGCAACAAAATTATTGAAATCGTTGACAACATTAAATTCAATATTGACCCAAGCTAACTCTACTGCATGAGATTTACCACTGAAATTGAGTAGTGCTTTAACAAAGAAAAAACTCATTGCAGGATGTTGACGATATTTAGGGAAACTTAAACGAAACATATTCATAAAATTATTACTAATGTACAAATTAGAACATACAGGTTTGAATTTAATAATATGAACAAGAAATATTATACATAAGAAAGGAAAAGCTTAATAAATGTTTTCGCGTAGTTAGAGGAGCCTCCTGAATTACATTCCATTACTCACACAACTGTGAATCATGTTAGGTTGTCCAACTCATTTAACAAATTTTTCCCGTGTCTGAGTACTGTATATATTATTCTACATTCAAATTTCTTATAGGATACATGCAACAGATATTGATTCAACAGTGTCGTGTTTTTAACATCTTTTGAAAATGAAAAAAATGATCTCACGCAGAAGAAAATAAGTATCACACATGGGTGTGGTTTAATGATCACAATGCATTAAAAGGCGAGAAGTAAGACTGCCTCCTCCCTGTCTAGACAGCAGGAGAACCCATCAGACGAGTTTGCCTCGAGACAGACGATGGTGAGAGCGTTACCACTGAACTCAGATACGCAGTTATCAGCCTAGCGATGTGACTCGTGAACTACACTTTATTGGACGACTCTACTTTGTGAACTATGCTTTATTGAGCGACTCTACTTTGTGATCTATGCTTTATTGGGCGACTCTACTTCGTGAACTATGCTTTATTGGCGACTCTACTTAGTGGACTATACTGCTTTATTGGCGACTCTACTCAGTGGACTATGCTTTATTGGCGACTCTACTTAGTGGACTATGCTTTATTGGCGACTCTACATTGTAAACTGAACTTTATTGGGCGACTCTACTTCGTGACCTATGTTTTATTGGCGACTCTACTTAGTGGACTATGCTTTATTGGCGACTCTACTTAGTGAACTATGCTTTATTGGCGACTCTACTTAGTGGACTATGCTTTATTGGGTGACTCTACATTGTAAACTGAACTTTATTGGGCGACTCTACTTAGTGAACTATGCTTTATTGGCGACTCTACTTAGTGGACTATGCTTTGTTGGCGACTCTACATTGTAAACTGAACTTTATTGGGCGACTCTACCTTCTCGCAAACCCAGGTCTTGTGTAAAGCAAAAGGAAACCGAGAATGAAGTTTTTGGAGGTTCTTCTTTCAGTTGCTGCAAATTTACGAGAGGCCCCAAATTCCTAGAACGCAAGAAAAACTTGTTTGCGTATGCACTCGGTTGTTCCCATGATGTTGGGTAGGTTTTCGGAACATAGACTTCTATTTAGTGTTTTATTCATGGTTTTAAATTTTCAGGCACAGGTTATCTGAAAATTAATTACCAAAAAAACTTACTTGTTTTCTAACATTTATACTGAATCGTACATGAAAAATTTTTCAACTGATAATTTTTGAAGTCAAATCATTTCAGAATTTGGTAACATGAACGTAAATATTTCAGGAATATGAGATGAGAAACACGTATTAACTATTACAAATGCTCACTTGTATTGATAAACCAGCGACAATGCCTAGAATTACATGATTCAAACAAATGGTATTTTTTCTCGAGAATTACAAGGTTTCAAAAAAATAAGATGAGAAATGATAAAATTATCTCCCTAACTTAAATATTCTCCGCAATTTAAATTTTCGTTTATTTACACTACAGCAAATATCTTCGAAAATTAATAGACTTAATTGATGCGTTTAATATCCCACAAATTTTTCATTGTATTTGTACATTTTATGAATTCGTTGCCTGGACTAAAATCTTTCTCGGATCGTTGAATTTAAAATTTATACGAATTGCATTCAATAAATGTACAAAAATTAACTTTCCTGTGCTTCTAAAACAAAAAAATTGAAAAAATTGTAATTTGTTTGTGAGCAGTAGTCGCAAACGAGTTAAATTTTTTTTGTATCTTCACAACGGGTCAATTTAGCCGAGGGAAATATCGACGCTGCTCTTCGTTAACAGTACAATTTAACTCGGAAATACTGTAGATAAAATTGCTTAATAACTGTATTGAATTTTAAAACCAATATACTGTAGGTTTTTTTCAATAGGTCTGCACAAGTACAAGTTTGGTAGGTAGGAAGAATTTAATATTAATGTGCCCATTGACTACTCACAAAAGCATTTTGCAGCATGATGATTGAATAGTGTTATCAGAGCTAAAAACCTTCGCATTATTTAAGTCACAATATAACTTGATATCGGAAAAATATAAGGTACTGCGCGCAAATTACAATAAAATGGCTTTTGAAAGAAGAAAAATAAATAATGAAAATTCTTTCAACATGATAACAAACGCGTACAGCCTAGTAAAGTAAACATTGTTTAGTCATTGCTTTATGTTTGGAATTTTTTGAAGGAATACGTATTTCTATCTTCGTACATTTTAGTTGTCAACTAAACGTTACTTTCACTTTTAAGCTAAGCAAGATTTTTACACAGAAATCAGGAGCAACTTTTAGTAGTCAGAAGCCCTCAAACTTCCATCCTCACGGTCGCTCGCAAAGAATGAGCACGGAAAACAATACGCGTTACGAACTTTTCATAAAGTCATGAATTCTAACATACGGCGCTGAATCGGAAGTTTTAACTGGGATAGGTTGTTCTTTTCCGGTTACTGGTATGCATATGCAATAGCAATGCGCTAAATTGAGCTGAATTCACCTTCAAGATTTGAATCTTTTTCGACGATCAGTTCTCGTCTGACAAATATGAAACTCTTCCATACGAGACGCTTTTCTCGCAATGATTTAGTTTAAACTCGTGCACTTCAAGTGTTTTATTATTTCTTTCGTGTATATTCCAAAGATGTGGGCCTCATGAGTGCTTACCTTTGAACAGCGGGCACATCTTCCAGACGGAGATGCCTCCTTCGCTCATGAACTGCCCGATGCCCACCTCTAGGAAGAACATTGGCACCCCGCCAAGGATGGCGCAGATCACGTAAGGGATGAGGAAAGCTCCTGCACGCAGAAAATTACAAGGTTAATTGTTCAGAAGTAATGTTAAAAAATGAGCTCATTCCGTTGGTTATTTTTCAATTCCAACTTCAAAACAAACTGAGATATTTGGTAAATGAAGAGAGAGAAGATCTTTTACACCACAAAGAACGGTTACAAAATATTGAAGTACTGTGTGTGTTATTTCTAGTATTCATCCAAGCGTTTACGATTAACAGTGCGAATTTCCCGTGAGGTGGGACAAAAACGACGCTTAATGACAAATATAAGGAAAGAGTTTTATTACAATGAATAAAAACGCAAAAAACACGATCTTGATGCTGATCCACGAGTAATATTACACTGCATTACAGTGTGCAGTGATATTACCCTGCAGTGATATTACACTGCACGTTGAATAATTTAACACTTTAACGAGCATTTAAGTTTAAAATTGCGAGTGAAGTTCAATCCATTCGTAAAACCAAAGGCATATAATTGAACAGGAAATACCTGCTCACAAAAAAAGAAACCTGACATCGTGAATGGGTCTACATGCCAAACAGCCAGCAAAAAATACACTAAAAAAATACGACTTCATCTTACGTAGTAAGGCAAAAAAAAATTTGACTAGCATATGTTCGATTCTTTATTCATTTTCAGATGCTTCAAGATTTAATTCAAAAATCGTCACAAAGGTCTTATCGACAGTATTAAGATATCGTTATCTATACGCCCAGATATATTTCTTTTCAACTCTTTCCGGTCTCCGGTCAAGATTGTGGCGATCATAACAAGAATTCCATCATTTGATGTGAGGAATAATTTACGATCATAGATAAACTCAACTGTGATTATATGAAAAGAAATCAAAATGGAGATGTACAGCATGCTGGTGTTAGAATTCATGTCGTTTCCCGTCTCTTGAACGTAATCCTCAGCTAGGGGCAAATATTCCTCGATTTTGTACTCATTTTTTAAAGTGACATCTGGGTGCTAACACGCCTTAATTGAGGTCGCACCGCTCAGCTTGTGACTCGTGTGATCAGATTTTATAAATACTAAGGGTACTTTTTGACGGTACCAATAAGCGTTCCCTGAGCAACTTCCTGTCCTCATAGGTTTCGGAGAATTTTCCTAGAATTGTTTACTTCACTGCATTCACTATCTCTTGGTGCTGATGATAACCCAGCAAAAATCATAAATTATCGGAGCTCAGAATATGATCTGATATTGTACAGTCCATGGAAGATATTTTTACGACTGAAATACGAAAAATCTTACAAATACAGAAATATGTAGGATTTACCAAGATTTCTTGCTTCATAACCATTTTTTTTAATTACTGAAAAGATTTTCATTTCAGCCCGAAAGCGACTAAAATAAGAGAACTCATATAAATGATAAAATATGTAGTATTTAACAAAATTTTTGGCTTCATAACTTTCATTTTGTTCTTTCAGTTATTGAAAAGATTTCCATTTCAGTGAGAAAGCTTAAAACATAATTAGAGCAAGTAGATTCCCCCTCAGAAAAAATGGTTTTGTAATAGAATTACCATTATTTCTATATATGCGCCTGGTACAGGATAACATTGACGCCCTCCAAAAAAGTATACAATACAATATATGCAGTAAACAGGCACACCTAAAATTTGCACCACTGAGGCTTATTTTTTCGAAACGAAGAACATTCATTGTACGATAGTAAGAAAAATGATTCAGAAAGTCATGTGGTATGGCGTTGAACGTTCGTACGCAAGTTATTTCTACAGTGATCTGCTATAGAAGAATTGTAAGAAAATTTCAGACATCATCAGCCAATTTAGGTACAACTGCTAATCGCACGGAGAATGTGAGAATGTTTCAAAATAAGTACCGTTTAACGAACAGGAATTACTTTTTGGTCCACATTTCCTTGATCACAGCGGGGGAATTTCAGCCCGCACGTTAACATTAAATCAACGATGGGGATTTATTCTACGAACAAATCATTTGCATCAATGCAGAGGGTTGTTACTCCTTTCATTAGAAAAAGGTTTTGAAATTAAGAACATAAATACTCCTCTTGGCCTCCTGTAAGAATAAGCTCCATGAAGCAAAAGAAAAGAGAGAAAAAAATTAACAGCTGTTTCACAAAACAAAAAACTGATAGACACACATCACATGCCAGGTGGCAGCACCGGCAGATCTATTTTGTCGCTCGCGCGAAATGAACGAAAACCCCAGGCAGATGTAGATCTAAATTTTCATTATGAAGATTGTATCTGGCGAAAACAGCTGAAACATGATTACTTAAAGATATTTAGCGCGCGGATACAGTTTTTAGAAGTTCACCTTTTGAAATATCATGAGTAATGCAACGCATCTGCTCTGTAAAGAAACAGATAAGCCCAGGCACGTGACAGTGACAGAATTGAAGTGCTAAATGCAACATCAACATTTTTGTAGGGTAGGAACGTTTATGTCCGAACAAAATAGTGCTGTGTGATTCTTAGCATTTGAAGAACATCAGGAATGCCCACTGGTTCTGGAACAAATATGGATTCATGGTTTTCCTTTGCGTCATCCAATGAGGTGCAGTTTACACGAAAATAAAATATGAACAGAAGGCAAAAAATTTTGCAAGGCTACTTTTCCTCGTGCGTAAAAGAATCAGGTACAATTTACACTTCAGTATGATGACATGGAAACGCGTGTATGATGATTAGATGAAGTTCACACATAAATGAAAGGCAGAAAGAACAGCGAATTTTGGCAAGTGTAGACTGAAGTACAGCAGCAAGCGAGTTCGTCCCTAGATGGGAAGTGCAGCCACAGCTACCGAAAGCTTTGTGTCTGTTGAAGCAGCATTACGGTTATGTGAGTCATGTGTTGAGGCAACATGACGATCATGTGAGTGAGCGTTGAAGCAAGATAGCGGGCTAGTGGGCGTTGGAACAACATAACGATCACGTGAGTCTACGTGTTCAGGCAATTTGTTGGTCATCTTGGTCTGTGTGTAGGTGCAACATGGCAGTCATGTGTGTCTGTGCGTTGAAGCAACATGCCGGTCATGCTAGTGCGTGTGGGCTGCTCGCGTGCGTGTCGTGAGAGAGACGCTGCCAGCGCTTGCATGCAGGTCCGACGCACGGCCGAGCCGGGCATTAAATCGAGAATTTCATTCCTAAATTGCTGCGGCGCAGACGCGCGGTTAAATTAGGACCAGTCTGAGTGGTCTGGCCAAAGTTTATCAGCCCTTTCGTTTCATGGCATGGGCAATTTGGCACTGCAAGTGCGCGTGTTTTGTGGTATCTGGGAAATTTTGAAAGCTTCGATCGTGTTCTGCGCATGTTTTTTTGCTGTTGAGGGTTCTGATCTCTTGTTATCGAATGCTTCGAAGAACAGACTTAAGGCAAACCAACTGATTTTGGCGGAATGGCAATGCAAATACTCCCTTAGAATTATTTCTTGAAGACAGTGCAAAGTTTTCCCATACGAATACGCTTTCTGTTGGTGCGTTCTGAGAGAATGGATAATTAAAAAAAAAACACAATGAATTCGGGTATTCACGGGAAAAGATAATTCTTAGAAAACAATACTAAGAAATGCTGTAGAAAATATTTTGTTCATTGTTTCTGTAATCGCTATTTTTGTCATCATTGCTTGCCTATGAATGTCTGAAGAATAATTAAGTACCAAATCTCTAATAAAGCCTGCTCTGGTAAGCAAGAAATATTATTCTGATCCTCTTCTGCGGTTAAAGCGAGGCTTGAACCGAGAATGATGCAAATTATGAAACACAGAAGCGTCCAGTGAAATACCGCGGAGAACAGGATCACGCGAAATGTGCACAATGTGTGTAATAAAGTGGCCTGGCATCAACGGGATCAGTTCAATCAGCAGTAAACAAGTGGAAGCAGCGCATTTTTTAACGACGGAATGAGTGTTAGTTTCATTTTAATATTTTGATTAATACGCAATGCATATTTTCATGATGCAACCGAGAACTTCAAATGAAGAATCATCTTACATTGAGTGACGGAAGATGTTCAAAACGAGACTTCGTCCTTTTAGGGTATTAATTATTGATACAACATTATCCATACTAGTATTCCATGCTCAACATAAAAATTATTACTTACACAAAAAAGAGGTGAGTTTTATTTTTACACAAACTCTCTACCTTTGTAATTTATTTGAACTCACTCATCTCCTATTTATCAGATGCTTCTTTCTGAATTTTTTACTTCTTCAGGGGGTGATGAAGTTACGTCCGTTGAAGGTAAATCATACTCCTTTCATGATTTTTTTGCGGGGAGGGAAGGGGGTTATCGGAGCATTTTAATATATTTTCTATTTGTCTCTAAATACTGGAATTTTCTTCTAAGATTTTCGCATAAATTATGAACTAGAAAAAAGTCAGATGAAACAGCAGCTACAGAGCGTGGGGAACTTATTAACAAAGCCACTACAATTTGCGTTGCTTCAGCAGATTCAATGATGAAGGCGCATTCTTTTCTTGATGAGGCAAACAACCCGGTGGCGTTCAGCAAAACGTGAAGGCTGCATTGCAGCAGCTGTGGAAAGTGAGTTGCAAAAGCTGCAAAATTTATCGAACTGCGTTTTATATATTTTATTTTTCATATTGTATAATAAGTCCTGGATAAATATGCTTAAGGCAACCAGCCTACTCATGAGACTGTTGTAATAGACTGTTTCTTTCACTTTGAATGCAATAGGTCTGGTAAGTTCTAATTGTACGTACTTCCCTTTATTGAACTAACAACAAACTCATTCTTCTTCAGTACAACTTGTAGCACAACAACTACGCAAAAAAAGCTATCACACACTTTTCGCTGGAGGTAAATTTAATTTATTCAATCAATTTCCCTAAAAACACAACTTTAAACGCCGAATGTTGTGGAAAGGAAAAGCATTCGTCAACAAGCACTGGGTGCCTCCCATCAAGTACCCAGGGAGCGATCAGACCACGGAGCAGATCTTGATCTCTGTGCGCGATAAGAAGCTCTCGGACTCAAAGGAACCGATATCAGTACACTCGAATTGGTACGGGACAAAATGTTCTAGTCGCAACTTGCAGATAAATGAACTGCGTCGCACCCAGGTCGGTAAAGGCTGGGAGGTGCTCAATGTTGGCGCCACCCAAACATGCCTCGAGTACTTTTCTTGGCCTCGAGCACTTTATGTTGTCCTAGGGTACCTTATGTTGACCTCGAGATCCTTATGTTGGCTTAGAGTACCTTATGTTGGCCTCGACCACTTTATGTTGGCCTAGAGTACCTTATGTTGGCCTCGAGCACTTTATGTTGGCCTAGAGTAGCTTATATTTGCCTAAAGCAAGTTAGGTTGACCTCAAGCTCCTAATGTTGACCTCGAGTACCTTGTGTTAGCTTGGAGAACCTTATTGTGACTTAGAGTGCTTTATTTTGATTTAATTTTGGCATATTATTATTTTGGCATATTATGGTAGCTTAGAGTGCCTTGTGTTGTCTTATAATACTTAACTCTGCATAGAAATTAACCAATTAAGCATTCAGCCGAAGGATTGTGTAGGCAAAGATCATAAAATCGTTTCGCAAGCTGGTAAAAAATGAGGCTCAGTTCCATGAAAATATCAAAGATATTGCTCAGTAATGTCCATTGCTCCTATTTGTTTGAGAGTATTTTAAAAAGTTTATAATCTTTTTTTCTTCTTTTGTAACTAGAGTTCATTCTGACTCAGGTAATTATAAATAATACATGATTGAATATCCTTCGTTTGATGATTTGGAGATAATTAAGTCGTAGCTGAAAAAGGTACTAAGTTGTGAGACAGGAAGCAATGGTTGAATGTAGAGCAAGACCATAAAAGAACTTACCCGTAAAATTGACGACTCCGTAGCTGATCAAGCTGTAGACGCTCAAATATCTCAATGCTTCTAATGTGTGTGAGCAAAGTTTCAATGCTGCTGACTTAAAGGGGCTCGAGAAAATTGAAATTTACTTCAAAGATAGCCTCTTTAAAAGCCGAGCCAGCTTGTTTTTTTCCAGAGTTGAAGCATTTGGGAAAATAATTGATCGAATGAAGTAATAAAACGTTAAATCATCAGGTGTTCTAGTCTTATTGAACCCTAGTGCGGATTTTGTTAGCGTTCTTGTATTCAATATATAGCCTTAGTTGATATCTCATCAGCCGTGCTTACAAATGTACACAGATTTGAGAATTTTACTTAGTGATCACGAGAATTTTTGCACTTGAAATAAAGTTCAGGGAGAAAAAGTTTACAGTAATCAGTCAAAAATTCAACATAAATGCGAACCACAATGTTGACAAAGCATACATGCGATTCACTTTCATAAAATGAGTACTTTCAGCTCACTTCCCACGTCACAGCTTTCCTACTAACATGGATACAATTTTACGCTCGTGGATAGATCGGAGTGAAGAAGAACAATAAAGAAAGGCGAAATTTTGGAGCATTTGAGTCTTTGTTTAGACTGCGCGGTCGGTTCTAGGCGGTCGAGCTTGGGCTGCTCGTCCGAATGTATATAAATAAAGTGAGTGAGACATACCATCTGCTCCACATCTGGGCTCTCTTTCGCAAACGTATTCCTTCCTTTAGCATGCATTTCATTTTGTCAGACGTCAACAAGAAGGCTCTATTAATTTATTAGCTCGCGATGAACTCTTTCCCCTGCTGAGAATAATCATAACACACGGTCTTATTACGTTCACTGATAAAGCAAGCAATGAGCACTGCTGTAATCGTGGATCTCTGATCGATCGGGGAGTGATGGATGTGCGCTGAGGTGTAGGCTGTGGTGTAGGCTGTGGTGTAGGCTGAAGTGTAGGCTGTGGTGTAGGCTGAGGTGTAGGCTGAGGTGTAGGCTGTGGTGTAGGTTGAGGTGTAGGCTGTGGTGTAGGCTGTGGTGTAAGCTGAGGTGTAGGCTGTGGTGTAGGCTGTGGTGTAGGCTGAGGTGTAGGCTGTGGTGTAGGCTGAGGTGTAGGCTGTGGTGTAGGCTGTGGGGTAGGCTGAAGTGTAGGCTGTGGTGTAGGCTGAGGTGTAGGCTGAGGTGTAGGCTGTGGTGTAGGTTGAGGTGTAGGCTGTGGTGTAGGCTGAGGCGTAGGCTGAGGTGTAGGCTGAGGTGTAGGCTGTGGTGTATGCTGAGGTGTAGGCTGTGGTGTAGGCTGTGGTGTAGGCTTTGGTGTAGGCTGTGGTGTAGGCTGAGGTGTAGGCTGAGGTGTAGGCTGAGGTGTAGGCTGTGGTGTAGGCTGAGGTGTAGGCTGAGGTGTAGGCTGTGGTTTAGGCTGTGGTGTAGGCTGTGGTGTAAGCTGAGGTGTAGGCTGTGGTGTAGGCTGTGGTGTAGGCTGAGGTGTAGGCTGTGGTGTAGGCTGTGGTGTAGGCTGAGGTGTAGGCTGTGGTGTAGGCTGAGGTGTAGGCTGAGGTGTAGGCTGAAGTGTAAGGTTGGATTCATCATAAATTCGAAAAAGACGTAACACAACATCACTGTTGTTTTAAATGTACTTGTGAGCATGTTTCAAAATATCTATTCCCTGGAGATTCAAATTAATGAATGGCGTGTGCTTCAAAGCATTGAGAGTAATTATAAATCCATCATTTGCAAGTCCTATTTTATTTCTTTTCTTGAGTATGCAGTGCCGAGATAGCATTAAAAATAAATAACTGAGGGACATGAATATTTAAATTCAGACTTAGTCGAGTGCTCCTATTTACACAAGAAGAAACCGGTGAAGTGAATAGAAAAGCTTGCGTGTTCCTTTAAAATTTTTTAAAACTTATCCTTGAAATCTAAATTTCGAATTTTATGTAGGTACAACTGAACTGAAATGAGCCCACTAATGTTTATACCATGTTTTCCGCACAAATTTTTCTGAAGGAATTGCAAGGTATCTACGATCAACGCATTCAGCTTACTGACTCATCAGTTTACTCATGCATTGAGGTGTGCACCGTAGCGCGCAATGTGACATTATTGTAGACAAATGAAAAAAACAGATCATCATTATAAGTTCAGATAATTTTTGCAGACTTTTTGTTTCTCATAGACACCATGTTTCGTACAGTCATCGTGTTTCTCACAGACATCAAGTTCCTTCCTAGAGGTATCATGTTGCTTCGTGCGGCCTTAGAGCACATTCTTCCGATATTGGCTGCTTTAACAATTAATATTAACTTAGCCGATTAATAAGGACACCTCGCATATCGAAATTACGTGATGAGATCGTTTAGAAGAAGGCATCAGTCGTAAATTGGAAACACCCGATTATCGCTTAAAAGGTCGAAACGTTTATTTTTACTCATTGGCTTCCGTTAATGAGATAATGCATGCTTCTTCACACTTTTATTTATTAGCCGTACAAGGCAACGCAGGTGACAATGACGGTCGGTGTAAAATTAGTAAGATTAAATACGTGTTTGCTTGAACATGTATTCATTACCCGCAGCCAGCAGCGGCGATGACAATGATGACGGTCGTTGTAAAGTTAGCAATACTAAATGCGTGTTTGCCTGGACTTTTATTTATCACCCGTAGTCAGCAGCGACGATGACTACAGTGACGGTCGTTGTAAAGTTAGCAATATTGAATGCGTGTTTGCCTGGACTTTTCTTTATCACCCGCAGTCAGCAGCGACGATGACAACAGTGCGGTGCAAAGTAAGCGCAGGCCGCACCGCAATATGTAAGCGCCGTGTGGCCACTTCTCTCATCCCTCGAGCACCTCTTCCTCTCGCGCACGCTGAGAGCTCGTGTTCGCTCTATCGAATAATAGAGAGGCTCTATTCTCATATCTATCGAACAATCTTGGCAAGTCAATAAAAAAACTAGTCTTGAAGTTTACATGCTCAATGACGTTCCCAGACACATATTTTTTCTTTAAATCTATATTTTAAAACGTCCTTTTGTTCATATACCCACTCCCCGTCACGTGTTTTTCCGAAAATAATTTTTGTTTGGTTGAATATAATCAGCTCATTTTCTACAGGTATTGAAGGTCGCCAGTTTCCAAACTATACCAAACTATAAAATTAATATAAATTTAATATCCACAGCACACACCGCGAGAGGTTCTCTTTTTCGACCTCCGTCACCTCACTGATGGAACATTCCTAGTTCAGTGATACTACCTGGCGCGATCGATATAACAGAGCGTGCACACACACAGTCACTGGTCTAGTCATCCTCTGTGGTGATGTTTCATTTACAAAGATTATCATCGACACCACTTGAATGAAGTAGAGAGTCTTCATTCCACACAAACAGCAGGTAACGAGAGAGTGTGCTGCACTTGCCATTTTCCCTCAAACTTTTAGCTTTAATTTTGATTTTAAAATTAAAATATTATCTCTAGCACTTCTATAAAATACAGCATATACTTCATAACCATGAGCGTAGAGGGTTTCAAATGAATTACTGTATTTCTATAAGTTCATTAACCAATCAGTTTATCTTCATGATATTATTTTTTCAGTATTTTCGTTAACGTGTTTTTAAAATTGCTATATTTTCCGAAATCTATCATCCTTATAGTTCAATGTTGAGCAGTTTATCACGCATCAGCTTTTCATTTCATTATTTCAAACCTTAGCATTTATATTCGTTCGAAATTAAACACTTCGTCATTCATCAGCTCTTCATTTCGCTATCGAATATTGTGGTGAAGTAATCTTTCTCTTTTCATTTTCTTCATTCCATTATTGAATATTCTAGTGAAGTAATCGCTTTTTTCATTTTCTTCATTTCACTATCGATTATTCTAGTGAAATAATCTCTCTTTTCATTCCCTTCATTTCATTATCAAATATTGTGGGGAAGCAATCTCTCTTTTTTCATTCTCTTCATTTCATTATCGAATATTGTGGGGAAGTAATCTCTCTATTTTCACTCTCTTAATTTTACTATCGAATATTGTGGCGAAGTAATCTCTCTCTTCTCATTCTCTTCATTTCATTATCGAATATTGTGGCGAAGTAACCTCTCTCTTTTCACTCCATTTCCCTGCGCTGCAGCTCGACCGTCACGTCTCGAAGGCAGGAGAGCAGGTCACCACCACCACCGTCGTCGCGGCCGCCCTCACCGCGACGCGCCACGGCGTCATGGAAACTTCCAAGCGATGCACTTCGCGGGGAGCGGCCTCCCCTGGCAAGGCAAGGGGCCAGGGGGTGACTTTCACACTCCTTTAAGGAAATCAAACACAAGCAACTCAAGTAACGGCCGAATGAATGCGCAGAAATCGTTCAGAAGGGCTTGAAGAATTTCATCGTTTCGAAAGAACGTGGGGGGAAGGGCTATTATGTCAAATTCTGTAGAAAATTCGACGTGGTTGGAACTCTCTTGCCTGTAATTGAAGTCAGAGCTGGTGTTATTTGCGGTCTTCAAGAGAAGAAGCTTTAAAATGAAACCATGATTCTGTACGACGAAGATATTCGAAGAGCTACATTCATTAACACAAGTTCGCTTTACTACAGGGAAATCAGTGAAATAAGAAAACGCAACGACTAAATTAAAAGGGCCGCAATTTCAGTGGTAGGAAAAACTTTGAGAACGGTTCAGTTTGTGAGAAGGCGCTTCAATTTCCTTTGGGAGTTAAGTGATTTCGGAAGGACACGTGAGTTTGATCGAACTCCATCGCCATACTTTTTCAGCAACGGGAATCCAGATAATGCATTGCTTTCACAACATCCAGCGGATTCTGTGAATCCAGACGCAGCGTGCAGACTTGCAGGGGACACAGAAACAAGTTCCTTGCTCTTGCACGACTGCAGTTCAAGGCGCTCGTTTCCAGGCGCCCACGGAGGCAAAAGTGATTGCGCGTACGGTTGAATGCAAGCAGGATAGGGGTAAAAAATTACCTTTTGGCAACTAGATACCTCTGGGTAACGGAAATACTTCTGGGTAACGATAATATCTCTGGGTTTTCGAGAGTATTTCTGGGTAACGAGAATACCTCTGGGTAACGAGAATACCTGTGGACAACGAGAATACCTGTGGACAACGAGAATACCTCAGAGTAACTAGAGTATCTCTGGATAACGAGAATACCTCTATCAATTTCCACGTCTTTATATTTTCACAGGATAACGAGCACGTCATTGAACCAATTTTCTTTTCATTATGTTTTACGAGTACGTCTACAACATTTTAGCAAAACTTAGCATCCCAGAATAAAGCCGAAGTAAGTCTTTATTTTGATCATATAACGAAGTGCATGATCAGTGCAAAATTCTCCGAGTTCCGAGCTCAAAAGCTGAAAACACTTTGAGCCTCTATAGCTTGATCGGCTACAGAGTCGCTAAAATACAGAACGAGTTCCTCAATAGTCTTGTTCCTCATTCAATCACTGCTTCCTAGAGCCATTTTCTGCCTCAACACGGTTATCTCCAAATGATCAATAACAATTCTAAATTGAAACAGTTGTAAGCGAAGGTTTTGAGTTTAATATTGAGCAATGATAGCTGTAGTGTCGAAGAGAACTTGAAAGCCCCTAAGAAGAGGAAGTTCAGCACAACGATATCAAGTTAATGATTCGCGTTCCCAAGTCTCGTTAATTTCGCAAGCTTTCATTTTTAAAGCATTTTCATGCGAACAAATGGCGGAAATTAACTCATCAAACTTCCGCATTGTTGTCATCAGATTCGCTTCATTCACATCTGTGCAAGCATTTGTGAATCATCACTCGAAAAATGAGTCGGTCTCGGTAAAAATATTTTAAATGTTCTTATTTTTTAGGGTGTTTCTTCTCGGCCACTTGACTGCAAAATGGATTGCTGTAATTGCTCTTTATTGAGAATTTTCAAGTACATCTCGCAAAAAGTTTCATTATTCTCGAAACAGGAAATTCGCACAGGTATAAAAATATTCTTATCGTATAATATTCGCCCACGTGTCTAGCGTAAACAATTTTACACCGTAATTCTGCTCACAGCTCACAGAATACTTGAAGTTGATTTCAGAAGAACAATAACCGATAGTTCCGCATGTCAAAGGAAGCGCAGTCTTTGAAAGAAATTAAGTTTAAATCTTCAACAAATCTCTCGCGCTTGGGGAGCTATTGCAGGGCTTCTCTTGCTAGCAGCCCTCTTTGGTTCTGCGTCAAGCAGCTTTCGAAAAGGCTATAAAAGGTTTTTTACTATTATAATGCAATGCACTTTTATTTTTCACAAAAATTCAACTAATGAAGTCACGTGTAAACGTGTTTTAATCACTGTGAATAACTAGAAATAAAATAGTTGAAGGGAGAATAATAAGGCTATATTGGAGAATATTTCTTCGAGCACGAAATTATGATCCTGCTGCTTAATTACACCTATAACATTCTTTACACAACATTTTCCGTTCAAGTACACCTGGTAAAACCCTCCTTTCAAGAGGCCATAATATTCTCTAAGCTTTGCTAAGAAATCTCACCTGGATTTACCAAGAATCCAATTTTTCTCCGATATACCTGCTATTCACGAGCTTTGCCATCTCAAGTTGAGATAAAAATGAGCAATTGAAGAATGTCAGAGCTAGCTTTGACAGCGGTCTACAGGAGGGGCATGAAAATGAATATTCTATACTTCATGAGGTGCAGTATATCAAAATTCAGAAATTTGTGAACGCTTTAGTTTAATTTAACAAAAATCTTATTCTGGGCATCATATCTGCGACAGTCTCAAGCTAGACTGTACTGCCATTCATACGATCATTTGTTTTATTGTAAATGATATAATTAATGGTGAATCCTTTCATAGCAATAACAAATTTCCTTGGGGCATCGCTTTTAAAAATAAAGCATAAAATACTCGTACATTAAACCATTAGTTCGCTTGAAATTGATCACTAGATAAATGTGCACCCTACTTTGTTATAAATAATGTTGCATAGCAGGCCCATTTCTGTGAATTTGAGCAGTCGTAGATCATCTCTCCTAATTATTCGTATTCCCAGAAGATCCTCGATAAAATTGGTCGCTCATTAATCATTTGAAGGAAGCTCCGGGGTGAATGATGCGAAAAGCGACAGTGGAAACTTCCGTGCTCATATTGTGCTCATGAGAGCGATAAACTCAGAAATATCTCAATGACATCAACAACAAAAAAACAAAAAACAAAGCTCTTGTGTTCGGTGACGGTGTGATCGTTTATTGCTTGCATCAGCACCCCTTGACTTCTGCTATCAGCACGGAGATAAAGTGCAGCAGATGACTCTTAGTGACGTTATGACTGAAAGGAGGTGCCGCCATGGGAGCTCCGTTGCACTTTTATAGAGGCAGTATACTGATAACGCCCTGGCTTCATCAATCAGCCTCTCTCTATTTACCCTTTATGATCTTAGCTGCAAGCTGGGTATCAGCTCACTTGAGTGCGCAAATTTCCTCCCAATCTACCTTGACAGATAAGATTTCCCCAGCCCATACTTAAGAATTTTCCACGTAACGTCTGAATAAATGTGAACGTGTTGCATTCATGGCAGCATTTACTCCATTTTTATAATGTGTGATGGTAGCGCAACGTTGTGAGAAGACCAAATTCATTTAAAATTAAGGTCAACTAATTCTTACTAACGAGAAAAACCTTCTTAAATAATGAACTGCTCGTCAATGCTTGGACGATGACCAAAATTTGCTTAGTTGCACCAATGATCAGGTTAGGTTCCATCGCACGAATAGGACGAACCGATTAGCCAGTGTTTACAAACAGCTGTCAACTTTGTTATTGGAATCAGCTATTAGGCTGAAAAAAGACCAAAGTTTTAACAAGCCATGTGCTCAACTTTAATAGTTCTGTGTTATTGGAATTTGGGCTCATGAGCGTCTCGGAGATCTAGGAATACTGGGTACTTATTTAGCCAAGGTGATAAGCAATGAACTCGGCACGACCAGATCAAGGCATTAAATAACCGTACAAGGACCAAATTATTTTCTTGTGAATGAAATTTTGCGGCAAAGTTTCATAAATGATCGCTCATAATATGCGATAGGGTACGACCTCTTTAAAAAATTATCCAGAGTATGGGTAAGTTACACATTGCTTAATTTCAAGGAGATAGTTGTCACGGCTTCATTTTTCTTCACCGACGACATGCTTTTAATGCTCGCAGGAATAGCAAATTTTTCACCCTTCGCAATTCATAATACTTACATTCTTCTATAAAAACCCTAATTATATTTCAAAGTTATTCACCAGAGCCTGAAAAAAGCTTTGGTTGTTTTCACAATCATAATTCACACCGTCAAACATTCAAGAAATGAAACGGTCGGGTTTAAGAAGTAGGCACAAATGTTAGTTGGGCGGCCGTTACATATACAGCATCTCGGGATGAAAGAAGCAATCTTTCACTGACCTGAACTGCCAACGGAGGAACGTTACTTTATCTGAGAGAAAGGACTCACCACAAAAAGCAATGGAATATATTATAAGAAAAATATATCAATGTACAGGCATATATAAAACTTATTTTTCTACAATACTTCCGGAGTGCAGGAGTGAGCAGTCCAGGTCGAGGCTATGATAATGCGTCAGCTATTGTGTCGCCGTTGAATTAGAGCATAAACATCCCACTTCCTCAACGATTATGGTTCGCGAGCTCAATTGATAATAAAAAATAATTTGGCCGCGGTCAGGTACTTGATAGCTGTAGGTGTGCGTGCTTGCTTACAGCTACACGGAATGAGAAATTGCAAATTGTCGCTCTCTGTCGCAGGGCTCAATGCTGATTATTTTTATCATTACCCGTACAATTCAGATTGCAACAGCTCACACGCTCAGCAGTGCTTAGTTCTTAACTTAGCAACGAAATTCCGTCTTATTTACAGGTTTAGAATTTATTTCCAGAGATTGTTGATTAGATGACAACTTCCTCATTAAAGTAAGCATACACAGCACTGAACAATTACTTAACGAGCTCGTGTAGTGACTTGAGTTGTAACTCAAATACCTTATTGCATACAAGCTCTCATTTTGTATAAGAGCAGCAGCATTTAAAGAGCATATATAGAACTTTCCACTTAGATATTTCAGATAACGAATGGCTACGACGCTACAAAATTTTGCATTTACTCTCACTTGCCATCTTATTTAACCCATTGTAACACAAGTTTTGTTGCAGCTATATCGAGAAAATACATAACTACAATTTGGTTTGTATCGAATGGCGCAATCAGTAAAGGTGTAATAAGGGGAGTAATTTCATACCCATGAGGCCTATTGAATAATTTTGCTTGACATTGTAAGAAATGAAGTAAATTATAACTCTTTATCATGGTCCAAAATAGTAAGCCTTCCTTTCTATCGTTTCAGAAAGGAGCGAAGGTTCATTGCACGTCTCTGTTCTCGCGGCCCTCAACATTTAGTGTCGCAGCTATAATACACACCGCTGAACATCAGTAATACTGAAAAAGTAATGCTTCTCAAAACCTTTGGGAGGCACTTGTGATTTTATTTTGTAATCCCTGGAAGCCTTCTTTCCGATATGAGTGCTGTTCTAATATTCAAATATATTCTAGGTAGCGCTGTTGTTGTTGCGGATTCATAGAAAAACATCTGAAATTTATGCGTTTATTCTTCCTTTTCTTGTGCTCCGTCTCCCTAAGAAGCACACACACACAAGGGACTTCACTCTTCACCGTCCCCCTCGCCGGGTGGAGTGGTGGCCTGCTTGAGATAAAGACCTATTGGATATAGGCAAGTTTCGTGTACGACAGGGAGACCGGGTTGGCGCCTACCGACTGATAACGCTACGCCAGGACATCGCAGAGGAAGAACGTAACACTGGGCATCTTATGCTGGCTACGTAAGTCGTGGAAAAGTACCAGTGGCATGTACAGTAAAGTTATATGAGTGTAAGAGACCGCATACCTTCCGCTATGACTATGTTTTTCATTTTTTCTCTAAAGTGCTTTCTGAAAAGCGGGAAGATTCACGTTTCGCATTAAAATGATTTTTTCTCAACGATTGTTTTCCTTTGGAAACATCACTTCATTATCGAAAGAAATTTGATGCTGAATTTCAGTCAAGGAAAATGAAAATAAACTTTTTTATAAAGGTGGATTAAAACGTATCCTCATGATCAAATCTTGATTCGATTTTAAACTTAAGAACTTATGGTGTTAGACTGATCTAAAAAAATTACATGAACTGAAATATAGGTTAATTGAACAAGACCGGGCCCATTCACTCGATATTAAAACACAACTACCCACGAATGTACAAAATTTATAGTTAGACCACGGGCTAACAATATTATCGCATAGACCCAAATATTACCTTAACTCGCTATGCACACACCGTTCCCGAGCAAGGGAAGCAATAGAGAGCACCACTAATAATAGCGCCTGCTTGACGCGCCTCCTCAGAGCAAGAGAGGCCCGCCAAGCAGCACCGGAAAGTCGCACTTCATGGCATCTTCTGACGGCGGCGCCCCCACTCGCACACGGCACCGCAGCGGGTGTGGGACTATAATTATTCTGTGATGCAGCGACGGAGGTGTGTTGCGGTAGGAACGCCGCAGTGGGTCATTGGGTGTGGGTGTTCTGTGAAGTTCAATGTGGCGTTTGGGTGTGTGTGTTCTGTGTAGTTCAATGTAGCGTTTGGGTGTGGGTGTTCGGTGAAGTTCAATGTGGCGTTTGGGTGTGGGTGTTCTGTGTAGTTCAATGTGGCGTTTGGGTGTGGGTGTTCTGTGTAGTTCAATGTAGCGTTTGGGTGTGTGTGTTCTGTGTAGTTCAATGTGGCGTTTGGGTGTGGGTGTTCTGTGTAGTTCAATGTGGCGTTTGGGTGTGGGTGTTCTGTGTAGTTCAATGTGGCGTTTGGGTGTGGGTGTTCTGTGTAGTTCAATGTAGCGTTTGGGTGTGTGTGTTCTGTGTAGTTCAATGTAGCGTTTGGGTGTGGGTGTTCGGTGAAGTTGAATGTGGCGTTTGGGTGTGGGTGTTCGGTGAAGTTCAATGTGGCGTTTGGGTGTGGGTGTTTTGTGTAGTTCAATGTAGCGTTTGGGAGTGGGTGTTCTGTGTAGTTCAATGTGGCGTTTGGGTGTGGGTGTTCTGTGAAGTTCAATGTGGCGTTTGGGTGTGGGTGTTCGGTGAAGTTCAATGTGGCGTTTGGGTGTGGGTGTTCTGTGAAGTTCAATGTAGCGTTTGGGTGTGGGTGTTCTGTGTAGTTCAATGTGGCGTTTGGGTGTGGGTGTCCGGTGAAGTTCAATGTGGCGTTTGGGTGTGTGTGTTTTGTCTAGTTCAATGTGGCGTTTGGGTGTGGGTGTTCTGCGTAGTTCAATGTGGCGTTTGGGTGTGGGTGTTCTGCGTAGTTCAATGTGGCGTTTGGGTGTGGGTGTTCTGTGTAGTTTAATGTGGCGTTTGGGTGTGGGTGTTCAGTGTAGTTCAGTATAGCGTTTGGGTGTGGGTCTTGAGTCTAGTTCAATGTAGCGTTTGGGTGTGGGTTTTCAGTGTAGTTCAGTATAGCGTTTGGGTGTGGGTGTCCAATGCAGCCATTTTTGAGTTCAACGTAGCGTTCGGGTAATTTTGTGTAAATTTTTGTTCAGTGCCACCGCAAATGAGCGTGTTGACCTGTATATGCTTTTCACTGAGTTGCAGGTATTAGGTAGATGCAGGTTCTGCCTAATATCTTGAAAAACATGAATTCAATACCTCGAAAAAAATGAATTTAATTTCTCAAAAATCATGAATTCAATATCTCGAACAACACGAATTAAATATCTTGCAAAACATGAAGTCAATATCCTAAATAAAACGAACTCAATTGGAGCCCTGTCAGTTTAGATCAACGTCAATTCTGACGGCTAATAAAGCTAATCGGTAAGGATGCTCGGCTGGAGAAGATTACGGTACTTCTTGCACGCGGCCAAGAACATAAGCAATACTAAATAAATAATTTACTTAATACCAATGTCTCATGACTAATATTACTTTCTCGACTAAGTTATAACTTAATTTATTTGTGCTTCGCTGGGAATCAATTTTTCACTCTATATTACTGTTTTAACCCTCCATTTTTCCGGTTCGCACGCAAACTTTCTCTATTTACTTTTCTTGCAAACTGTCAGCGAAATTAGTTTTTTGTACTTTGCAAAATTTATCTTGATTTTTTATGTCAGCTGTAACTGTATTTGAGAATCCTACATAAGACAGAAATGTTTCAAGACCATTTAGAAATGAAACTTGTCCTCTTATGTTTCTGACCAACCATAAAACTCTTCTTGCAGCCACGGTGTTTAAATTCCCCAATGATAACCACTCTGCTACTAACCAGACACCAAGAAAACCTCAACCCACAATCTACCTCCTCTTTTCCACTGATATCTAGAACTACGGATTGCCATTTCAGGCCGCCAACTCTCACATTTCACCCTGTCTTTCAGAGGCATTAAGCGCTCTAGCCACCGCCTGCACCTGATTTGGAATGTGCTGTTATTCTGCGCGCGCTAACCTATTGCTCTACTTGAGACGGTGTCCATCTCATGACCCAGTTCCTGAAGGCCATTTCCTCGACGTCATTTACCTTTACCTTGAAATTTTCGGCTCTGCCAGCCCTTTCTCGTGCTCTTCAAGCCGGCTTCACATCTCAAAAAAGAAGCGAAGACCAAACAGAAAACAGCAAAAAAAAAAACGAAAGCTCAACGAGAGCGGCCGTGACAAGGGCAAATGGGACGCAACTCTCGTCTCTTTTTTTTTGGTTGATGGAGTGTTCGAAAATAGACTTTCGGTTTACTTTCCATTAAAATTCTCTGCACTCGCTGTAACTTTTATCGAATAAGACGTTCAAGTTAACTACAAGTGCATGAGGTTGAAAAACCAATGTATTGAGAGAGCACACAAGTATTTAATACATTTGAAATGAATGAGTGGCGATTCTAACAAAAGACGGAATTGCATATTTGAATTCAAATGAATTACTCTTGTTAGGCATTAAAGTTCTACAGTCGTTTATTGTGTGTTAAAAGCAGGGAAAATACAAAACAAACCGGGGAATTTTCTCCTCAAAGTTCAGTTGATTCAAGCTTCTTTTAACTTTTGTTACAATCAATTTCAAGACCAGTTCTGCGGCATAATACGTATTCTTTGATATTTTAAACTATTTGATGAGAAACATTTTAATTGAAGTAGACGCTTTTCTCAGGACTGCTATAATTAGGTACAGAAAAATAACTTGACTGTAATTTTATAAAAACCAATATTCTTTCATTTTAAAGGTGAATAATTTTTAAATTTATCTATCAACTGAAACTATGTGAATATAATTCAAAAAGTGTCATTGACAAATTTATTAAAAATAAATAAATTTAACAATGTCAGTTGTAGGGCACGATGACCACTCTTCTCACATGGTGGGATACGAATAGAAATTAAGTAATAAAATTTGTTTGTCTCGTTGTTCTGAGGCTTGCAAAACCGCAGAATAACAATATTGAAGATTATCAGTCTGATGACTCAAAATTCAAGAATAATTTCAATGAAAGTCACTTGAAGTTAGTGTGAAGGCTTGTATAAACTAACTCAAAGTTCCCTCGCTGAAGCTAACGTCATTGAACTCGTTTAAACGAATGATTTCATTCCATACTTTGTAGAACTTCGTACACTTCTATGTCCTCGTAAGCAGATGACATCAACATTTTCGAGAATTTAAATCTCGTAGTGAGTGGTAGAATGCTCAATTTTTTGTTATTACAGTTGAATACTTACTCTTTTTAAATCGATCTAGCTGGTCAGTAGTAGAATGGAACAATTTTCGAAGGTGAAGTAAATTTAAAAAAACATATTTGCGAAATGTTTGAGATTCTTCGAAATGGAGTGGCTTTTCCTTTCCTTTCCCCGCAAATGTAAGGGTTGAATCACAATGAATTACAGCGAGGTTGCTCCTGCGCACATTGGCTTCTCGCATCAATGCCGTCGCAGGTTGACTTGCTGTAAGCGGACATCATATTACTATAGTAGAATGTTACGATGTTGAATTAAAAGTGAAGCGCACGCTAACTTGGTGACGTGCGTCTTGCCTACGTACGTTGGTAACGCAACCAGATGCTTTAGAGGATAGAGGCAATGGTTAGAGATGAAATGAAGAAAACGAGAAATAATAAAAGCTTGAATTGCGACTGATTACTAAGCAAAGGAATGAAGGGGCTACCGATGACGAGCTCACTCTTCCAGAACGTACGTTGATATTGACGATTATATTACACTGCACGCAGTGTTCAGAAGCCGAGGTCACTGCGTCCAATTTATAGACCTGTTTGATGTTCGTTCATTAAGACTTATGCCTGACGTAGGCCCTATAACAAGGCCCCGCACTCGACCGGCTTTACAGCACCGTCAGGCTCTCAGGCCGGTTGACGATCGATGTTGACTGTGGCTGTGGTTTGAAGGACACAGCCGCTGTGTGGCGGACTCCTTGCATGCACACACCTCTGACGCCTGCAAACCTCCCTGCAATTCCCTGCCATGTATGCGCTTTCTTCCTATGAGTCATTTGACGCGTGTCATCTGCCAAGACAACTTTAGCCCGCTGAAAAAGAGTCATAAATGAATGCGATATCATGAGAGAAGAGGCGAGTAAGTCGTGTGACGACAAGTTCAAGCAATGCTCGTCTGCGCTGGCAAGTTTCCACAGAGGCACGACGAGCGACGCGTGTTGTAGCGTAATGCTGATCCATAAATACCCGATCAGGTACGGTAATATGAGCCTAATACCTCTCCAAATTCCCTGCCCCTCCAACTTAACAATGAAAATGTAGCGCAAGGGACCTGACATCGGCAGAAATAGATGAGAATAAGAAAACGTTGAAAGTTTTCCGTTCATTTCGTATGGGTATCGGTGCCCTTGCCCCCCACATTCGAGTCCCTGGCAGTTCTCCAAGGGCTCGACAAGAGTTGCGGGAGACGCTGAGCAGCTGCAGTGCCGCGATGACCGCTCATTCCGTATCTGCTGCCTCCTACATTTTCGCCTCCAAATTCTAGCGCGTATCCACGGTAAATAGGCTCGTAGAAAGGAGGAATTCGCAGTTAAGTTTATAATTTTAGAATATTGTTGTGCAAAATAATGCTGATGCTAACAATAAGATCCTGCATTATGATGACTTTTCAGCAAAGGCGTGACCTTGAATGCACATGACAAATGTATGTTTATGATATAAAAATTGCAAAGGATCATCTCTTACTCCCGGTTCATGAGAGGAAAAGTTTTAAGGTAATCCTGTAAATGCAGTTTAGCAGCCTATTCCATTAAGTCAAAAAAATAAAATAAAATATCAAACCCCTTTTGGATGAAATCTTCACAGAATTTAAGATTTGAAATACAGAATTCTCAAATTTACTTTGTGTTGAATCATTAATGTGTTATGAAATACACAGGAAGGAAAAACCGCGAGCAACCATATGATATTTTAAATAACTGCCACCCCTTACTAGTACGGATGAACGAGAACGTCGATTTCATAAAGCCAGGTCCGCTTGAATTTGCGTGGATCCCGGGTACATAAAAAAACGATCTACTCAACTTTTTCAAAAAGAATAACCGGAAGAATGTGATAGACGCCAGCCTTCAGTCCGAAGTACCAGCAAACAACAGACGCCGCCGAAGAAAACCTCGAAAAATTCGTCTTAAATCCCCGTTAAAATCCGTCCCGCTTTAATGCGGGCATGTGACAGCCAGATAATGGAGGCGTTTTTGTTAGGGATAAAAAGGCAAAAATAAAATCGATCATGCTCTATTATTCCGTCTGAGCGTCACAGCAGTCTCTTGTTTTTATGAGTTTCTTTGTAACTCTACACGTGTTTGAAAAGGCCTCTTGCAAAATAACGCCGACGAAGAATTTTTTAACAAACTACTGTAGTTATAGTGCTGACTACCGTCTATTTTACGCTTGACCTACTTAGTGCGTTAAGTGCGGTGTGGTGAACTGAGATTGAAGATGAGATGCAATCTTGATTTAAACTCAGTTACAACATTTAACTATCAAACCAGCAAGAAAATTTTAGGTATATGCCATCGCCTGGCTTTAGGTGAGTGTAAATAAAATCAGTTTGAGATCACCACTTGGTCACCCTGCATTATGTAAGCCCCTTCAGTGACCACCGGTGGGTCTTCAAGCAGTTAACGCGGTAAACGATTCAAGATCCTAAATTTCTTTCCATAACGAATTGGTAATATTTAACCTTTCACCTGAATTCAATACCTATATATGATGCAATCTTGCTACCTTCCTCATTCTTTTAGCTTCTTAGATTTAATTTGTATTAAAGCTAAGTCATATTGGTGATTTTTTTTCAATTACTTCAATTTTTCGACATAGATGAAGCATGTTCAACAAATTCAATGAAAATTTTTATTTTGTTTCAAGCGCCATGGCTGTCCATGTTTGGTTTTTCTCGGGATGTGTTACATTTTATTTAATCAATTACAACTCCACCATGGTTACGACTGAAAGAAAAAAAAACAGTTACTGCTGTATTTCAGACGATGGAATTTTCCCTCATGCGATGAATTTTACTAGTTCATTGCACTCGATCGGAAAAATTTCTATCACGTGTTTGCAGGGCGCTTACGCTTTGTCAGACCTAAACTACGCAAACACTTCGTATCAGCACTTTACGTTTTTGACGCTCTGTTTTAAAATAGTTAGCATTGGTCCCAGCATTGGCGCTATGGTCTCACTATCCATCACAGTCACTTGGCCGCACCTTCACGAAATGTCACTTGCATTTACATCTCCTCAGTGAATGCAGGAGTCGCATCCTACACCTGGAGGAAGTTCCCGATGAGCGTGAATGATCTCCCTTTTGTGACGGTCTTCAGAAGCATCTTACATCAAAAAACATTTGTAAGAATTGTTCAGATGACAGACGACGCATCATTTTAGTTCAGGCAGTCGACTTATCGGGAATCGACGCTGAAGTAAGATGAACTGTACTCTGAGATGATGTAAGAATGCTTTTTGATGCAAGTTCTGGTTGAGGAAGATCAGTAAAAATTCAAAAACAGTACTGACCGCTTGTTCTATTTTTACAAAAGTTTGCGTACATGAAGAGAACGAAATCGTTTCTTACAGCTAAAAGGATAACGTGAGCGAGTTCATTCAAGTTCACAGTAGGAAAACCAAACACGAAGAAGCTTTCCAAGCGTTCGAACTTTATAACCTTTTACTCCACTTGAACCAATTTTGAAGAGCGTTCCTGATATTCTATGTAGTCATTTTTTCAGTGAGTCTACAATACGAAACGCTCGGTTACGTGCCCCAAAGCGGTAGCCATCCTCCCCTCAGCCGTCGAGTTTAAAGTTCGGCGCGGGTTGTATTGGCATTGAGAAGAGGTTGGTCGGGCCCAAGAGGTGCGGGTTAAAGATAACGGTAACTGCGAGACCTCAGCGGCAGCCTCGCCGGCCAAATTGACCACCTGTGAGCAGGGACTGTTTTCTCAGCGAAGCCTTTTGGCCTGTAATCGGTAGAATTAGCCGAATATATCAGGAGAGAACCAGTTTTTATCAGTACACGGACAGTTTCCAAGCGCATCTTGGGGCAAAGACGAACTTATTTAGAAATAATTATACCGATATTACATTACAATGACAACCTATCGGGTTTTTGAGAGCGCAATAGACGCAGGACTGTAGAAAAGTAAAAACACGGTTTTCAGGAAAAATTCACTTCTCCTAATTATCAATAGGAGGAAAACCTACGAAAAAACTCAACTCCCAAAAGCTTCTGATCGCGGGTAACAAAGAAACCTCTCCTCTCTTTTGGTATCATTCGAGTTTTGCAAACATCATTTTCATAAACATTGCCAACATTTTTATTTTAGCGATAAAACATTGTGATTAGTGTAATATAGCGGTAAACGCTCGAGTTGTTAGCGAATACTGCTGATTTTTGTTAATTAGTACTACATAATGCAACGTTTGCAGTTGTTTGCATGATCGACATTCGTTTAGACCATTATTCATTTAGGATTATCATTAGGTCATCAGTTTGTCTTCAATATCATTAAAATAACGATCTATAATTTCATTCGAAAATAGTAAATAAATATTCCGTAATAGTAAATAGCCCACTTCAGCTCTACGCACACCGACGCAGCAGAGAAATGCACACTAAAGCAACGAGACGGCTGCAGTTGGCAGCAGCTTAAAAAGCGTGACTGAAACGGTTGCTGGCAGAGCTCCAGCGAGTGTAACTTAATTTGGCAGCATGACCAGGAAAACGTCAAGGTTTTGTTGTCAACCGTCTTTTACTTCTCATTTTAGCGAGTTTACTTCAGTGTTTCCCTTCTGCAGACGCAAGTCTACAAGCGACGTGGCTGTTTTCGCTCGACCGGCGGTCGCAAAGCAACAGCGTATTTGTTTTGTTGGCTGCTAAAAATGAGGTTCGTCTTTTTCAATTAATTCGCGGGTATATTACAGCTACTACAAATTCCTTGGCCGTACATTTTTAGATTCTATCAGCATATACACAACCTAGGCTAAATGTTGGTTTCGATTTTCCGCAGATAGATTAAAATATATGAAATTTAATATTAGAGCATACATATCGGTGACCTGAAATTTAAAACGTTATCGAATGAAATATATAAAATACGCACAATTCCCAGGATAAAATCTGTCTAATCATTAGCATGAAAATTAGTTATCCGTATATATATATATAAATAACTGTGCCCAACGATAATCTCTATTATAAAATGAAAAATTGCGGACAAATTCCAGTAGGAAATGAGTAGAATGCTAAGCGTTAAACACGGATAATGCATGTTGTAAATTGCGTATTATGTTTTACTGTGATGTGCATAGTGCGTGACATAAAATACAAGTAATAAATTGCGTAAAATGTCCATAATGCGATGCATAAAATGCGTATGCATAGTTATTTAAAATACGTATAAGACGTTGCTTTAAGTGAGCACAAAATCCAATAAAAGTGATATTTTTTATGATTTCATGAATACTTTGTTGGTTGAAATCCATTCAAGTTATTAAATATTCTTATATTTAAGACTATTTATAAATAGTTATTAAATATTATTTAAGGCCCAATATTTAAAAATTGCCGTGTATTTAGGAGGGCATCTTAAAATAAAAGTTGGCGGAGGCGATCGAGGTGCCGCCAGCAAGCAAAGCACTCGCTCGTGGCGCCATGGTGCGTAAAGTAAATTTCATATAAAAGTTTATAAATGCGTTGTTGTGAATCAGTAAATTGTACTTTTGAAAGTAAATCGGATGTATCATTTGATTGCGAATTGTAGTTTCTATTTCTTTACCAATTTTTCAGCATCAGGATATATTTGAAGTTCATTGCGTGAAAAAATTCTCAGCAAATTGCTTATCATTTTACTAAATCACACCATAGTCAATAGGTAAAATGCAACACATAAACACTTTGGCCAAGTGAACATGCGTTGAGAAAGTTAGTCTTGGTATTTTACATCCATGAGTGTTTTTTGTATTAATTTTATTAATGGTCTTTGTTTGCCTGTATGATTGTTTCATTTCTATTGAGTGACCAGTTTTCTTTTCGTCTTTTCAGCCTGAGGATGATGCCGGTGGCATTGAAACGTTGCATTTTACCTATTGACTATAGTGTGATTTAGTAAAATGATTAGCAATTTGCTGAGAATTTTAACACGTAATGAACTTCAAAGTTTCTATTTCTGTTTTATTTTAAATGGGTTTAAGTCTTTCGAAAAGCATCACCGGGGAATGCTGCAAACGTCTATGCATGGACTAAATGAGAAAGCCATTGAGAAATTCGCATGAAAAGAATAAGTTAGAACGTAAATAGATTATGGAAGTAGCACGAACAATTTCCATTGAGTCCAAAACATCGCAGTAGCGTTCATTTATCATTGCAACCTACGCAGCATGACATGATTTTATCTCAACGTACCTCGAGGTACTGCGCGTCTGATCACCAGGTCATTGGCATCAACTCAAGTGGGGAAGAAAAAGAAAAGAACGTTTGTTCCATTAAAATTCGTTCATGATGAACACATCATCATTTTTTAAATTTATTAATGACGATTCGCAAAACATATTGATGGTGAAGCCGGTACCCGTCCAAGGGTTGGCTGCGAAATTGCGGACTAATTTCATTTTAGAAGTGATACACATTACTGCTCACGTTGTTACTGTTGAACTCGAACGCGGGAACCTTTAAATGACGAATACGCATGTTACCTCAACACTCCGGTGATCCAGTAGAACCTGCGCATGGATTGCCTAGCATGGTATTGATTTGTATAACTTCTGCATAATTAAATGCACTCGATGAAGTAGAGTTTCGATTGCTTTCACCGAAGCAGGGGACTCAGGCAGCCTGGAGAATTCCATTGTTATCGAGGAGCATAGCTTGCGCTGCTCATCCATTGTTATTTGGTATTAATTTTCCATTCATTAGCTAATGACCGGTCTTGTATGCCGAAGTGTACATCTTTTAAATTTAAAGGACAAAAAGTCAATTGCGTTTCAAATTGCATACCGAGAACGTAGTAGGACTAAGTATCGTATGCAGATGAGAGTACATGCACATTACTTTCTTTGTTGAAAAAAAAATCCCATGCAAGTTTGTTTTAAAATGAGTGTAGCACATAATGCTTTAATAATGAATTGGAAGCTGAAAATGGAACTGACTATAATCACTGACGATAAATAACAACGAAATGAGGGACTCTATATGCCAATCAGCGCTTGGACACCAACGACTAAGTGTGAGCAAATGCCGAGCAACATCTGAATCTGGTAAGTTAACTTCTCCCTCATCTGCCGAGTCAGAGATGAGTATAAATTTGTGTTGAGAAATGATACACACTAAAGTAATGACGAAGGAAGAAAAACGACTAATTAGACCAATTTTGCTGAAGAGAAGCTATGCAAAAAACTTCAGTCGCAGTGAACAGAGAAACGGATAATTTGTGTTCAGAAATTATACAATAAGTAAAAAAGTTAAGTAGACCCTTACTGAACAGAAGCTATACAAAAATTATGATTCCAGTGGACAGAGAAACGTACAATTTATGCTGAGGAATGACGCAGGAAGCTTAAGACCAAAGTAGACAACGTTTTCTGAAGAGTTGCAGTGCTAAGTTGCGACCCCTGTGAACTCCGCTTCAGCTTTAACGATTTTTCCAGCTCGCTGCATGCGTGAACCTAATGATGGCAATTACCAGGCTGTGTGCGGGTCAATTAGCTCTCATTATAAACTCAGGAGCTACGATGACACGATTTGCTTGAAACACAAAGAGCATTGTACATAATTCACACGTGTACTTCCCTACTTCCTAGAAGATAATAATTCAGGTATGTAAAATGCAAAACTAAAATAATAACAATCGTTGTTACTTGATTCGCTTCGAAGATCTTCGAAATGGTAAAATATTACTCCATTAAAAAATAAGAGGAGCCTTGAATTTTATAAAGGGATTGCAATTTGTTCCTTGGCTCTATAATGAATCGAGACTTGTTTCTTTGAATGAGCTGTTAACCTTTGAAATGACGATGGACGCAAATTCAAAGAAGTCAAGCCTGTAAAAAAATTTTTGTTAATGATGAAACTTTATCTATGTTCGTGTACCTGTGATATATACGAACTAACCATGGCCGCTTGAGTTTACATTTTGCAATGGAATAATGTTTGATTTGATTTGTTCGTCATGCGCACTATTTCTGTATTTCCACTACATTGTACTAAGGATGCATTTGTGATCAAAATTCGAGGAAAATGATTAAAAAATTATTTAACTGTTTTCTGTCAATCCATAGAATTATATCAATTCTCATGCTGTTCGGAAAACAATCGAAATTAATTTTTTTAGATAACTTACAAGCGTGTTTCATGCATCAACGTTCAATGATCAATAATTTTACTGGATGAATTATTCAATTTCACAACATCCATTTCATTATAACTGATATTTTATATTTAAATTAACAGAATTAAAACACATTGAGAACATTTAATTGAGAAGTACACTGCAGTGATACAGCTGTTCCTGTGCGAACTCGAGATGCTCGTTGCCAAGCTGTGCCGCTGCCGTCCTCACCTCAGAAAGCTAAACTACTCTGCTGAAGTTTCATTACTTTAGTTAAATATTCTAAATTTATTCCGGAATATTTACTCGCGGCCCCCAAAATTGGAAATTTAGAGAAATTTGTGTCATTTTTCTCTAAACTTGTTTTCATACCAACTAATTTTCATGAATTGAGTTCGTAAGTGAAAGACCAGCACTGCCATGCGCTGCATGTGTTGCAGTCGCATTTGCTTGCTCACTAAACCTGTGAGTTCCTACAATAAAACTTTTTTTTGGAGTTCATCTTCGCTACAACACATGCAGCCGTCGTTTTGTTTTCCCTCAACTAAAGCTGGGCAAGATCAAAATGATGCTGAGCTTAACACACTTCGTTTATTTCACTAAACATAGGTTTAGAAAATTACGTGGAGTCAAACCAGACAATTTTGGGGGAGATTTACGCTAACTTCTAAGAAATCTCACACCTGATAATTGTAGTTTGGTGCTTGTACTGGTGAATTTTTGATAATGTACGCAGAGTCTCTTTGTGTAACTCGGTCATGCGGTCTGCAATTTTCTCACTTGCATAAATGATTAGACAAGGTGAAATTTTATAAGACGAATTAGTTTTATCGATACAATCGTTTTATCTCTTGCATAAGAACTGCCCCATTTAAGCCAATTCTTGGGAAAATATGTACTCCAATGCATTCATGCGTGTGTACATTTTATTATTATTTCTTGAAAACACTACAGCACCACGTGAGTCCTGCTTACATCAAACCCACTCCCTTTACTTTGGAGGAAAAAATTATTTCATGGAGATGATAGAAAAACTTTCCCTGAAGTCAAGTTCATGAATAAGATACGAGTATTCTCCTTAGGCCACCATTGGTGCGATCGAGATCAGGTCAAAGCCTCGCAACCTAAATTCAATGACCCAGAGCTCACGCCACGGCTACTCCACGTCAGGGTTTGCAGGGTCACGCAGCTAAACGGTACACAAGCGTAGTGTGCTGAGTTAAATCTTGTACATAAGTGCGACAATTTCTCATATATGACTTCCGTTTGGCTGTAAAATTAAGAAGATTTTTCAAATATCCCTAACATTTGGCTCGTTCAGCGTGAGCAGTAATTTATCTTCATATGTTATCAAATCGAAAATATCAGTGCACGGAAAATATTTCCCATGTTTTCATGGGAATAACACCCGTGGGTCTGCAAATATTGGATATGCTGAGCTTCTAGAACCTGGAAGGTGACAAAGTATTCCGTGCAAATTTGCGTTTTGTTCCATTCTTATGTATAATAATTGCAAGACTTCTGCCACGTTCATGAGTAACGATTTGTGTTGGAACTGTAAAATGACAGTCGCTAGAACAGGTCAAACTCAGACAAAGTCAAAGTGTGCACTTTTTCAGTGCAGAGGAATGTAAAGATGAGATTTTGATGAAAGTAAGATCAATTCCTGGGCGGTTGCGAATATTGATTAGTCTCATCACTCAGGACGCTTTTCAATTTTACTGCCTTTCAAAAATCTCATGGGATTTACATAATAACGTTTTTTTGTGGTCCGTTGCCCTTAATGTAACCAACTTCTAATTTGCATCGAACTGTTATTCCAGTGTAATCGAAATTACTCAGAGTTGTGGTATTTGCCTTTGGCTTCAGATTTATTTAAGTATCACAAAGTAATGATAAATGCTCTGTGCCCCTTTCTGACTTGGTCCCTCTGTCCGCAGTCTCACCCAGTCTGGAAGTGAATTCCTGAACACCGCATCATGAGTACTAATTTCTGGTATAGAATTGCTTTTTTTATTATAATTTATTCGCAAGTTATCCCAAAACCAAAATAAAAGAATCGAAAGAAAATATAGCACGCATTTAAGCAGTTCATTCAAAACACACTACACGAATGAATAATAACTTTAACTTCAAAATACTGGTGTCATTTTTGCGTCGTGAGTAGCCTACACTAGTTCTCCGTATAATGTGCACGAATCGTACTGAATTTTAAACGTGCTGAATTTTAGATTATCAATTTCGAATCTTTTTTAAATACTCGTGTAAAACTTCTCTCAGTTTGAATTAGGCGGATAGTTGATAAAGAAAAGACGATCGAACGTTCCCCACTGCGAGTCTGGCGCCACAGGGACAGCCTCGATATGTCGTTACGGCCCGTCCTCATTGGCTTAACTACGACTGTAGAAATCAGGTAGGAGGCGGTTCAGATCTTCTCTTTATGCCAAATATTTACGAACGCTGCTGTGCCCAAAGAGCCATCTGTTCGATTTACAAAATAAAGGTTCTCTGTTGTCGACTTCATTGCATTGCATGTGGTGCGCGTGTTCTTCGTTGGTATTTCGTGCACCAATTTCATAAAAAAAGCTGCAACTTCGGTGGTTTTTCCAGTGAAGGTAATGAATAGTAAAATTATTTAATGGAACCAGATAATATGACCTGAATAGTACCATTAGTTTATAAAATTTTAAGCGTTGGTCTTAGAAAATATTTTACCGAAAGTGTTTGCTTCTAGACCAGCAGCGTCAGTGTCGCGTTCATTTGTTGTTGTGTAGTGGTGCTCTTGACCTCTATTTGCAATATAAGAATTTTCTGATGTTAAAGAAATACTGTACCCTCTGAATTACTTGAGAAAGTGATTTGAAAATGCACTGAAAACATATCGTAGTATTTAATGCAATTTTTTTAACGGTGTTTAAAAAAATAATGAATAGCAGCAGTTCAGACCCAACGTTAAGTGCTTCATTTTATGAATTATCAATGAGAATTGTTGTGCTCTAATTTCACCCAATCAACACACACGTTCGTTAATGCCACATACGGTTTCAATAGTGAATTATTAAATGTATCGTTATAAATTTCTCAAGTTTTTGCTAATGGACGATTACTGTTGCAAAATACGCATAAATTTTGCTCAGACGACTAGATAAACAAAATTAAACCTAAACAAAAATTGAAATCTACGAAAACCTTCTACGCAAAATGCATCGTAGAGAAGTGAAATAAATAAAAAATAAGAAGCAATTTCCCGACCATATCCCGCATCTGCTTTCCGTCTCTGCGGACATCCCTCACCTGTAGTCCGCATCTGAAGTTCGGCGTGTGTAGTGGTCGTTTGAACGAGTTTGTACTGTATAGGCTGCAACGTTTAATTTTTGAGTGCATTTTACACTGGAACAAACTTCAAGTAAGATGTGTTTTGAATTATAGTATCAGAAACCTACTCCAGTGAAGGGGCATATACCAGGAGCTGAAACCTTCAAGTTTGTTCCAGTGTTCAAGTTTTTTCCCCTGAGAAAAATGTGATATTTAGACAGAATCTTTCATTCTTCTCTCGCGTGATGCACTTAAATTTTGTGTTAGAAAAAAAAGACGTAGAAAAGCAAGACATAATTTGGGATTGTAATTTTTCAGTCTTTTGTCGTCTGATGTTCAAAGTTTAAAGACAACTTAAAGAAATGCACGGTCTTCGCCAACTTTCAACGATGGAGTCATCGGAGGCTTAGTCTTCAATTTAGAGGTGAGTGCGCCCTTTTCATGTTTCATGAAAAATCTATAACATGTACAAATGAATTTAGGGCAGAGAAATTAGGACATGCAATTCATGAAGACATTCTTTGGTGTCGTCATGATGTGTATTTCAGTTGAACATGAAGAGTGAATTTTGAAGAAATTACACAAGTTTTATTTGGTTTTACAAGTTTATTAATTTGGAAAATAGATTTGAATTGGTCGGTGCCATTTTTGAGATCATTCCGCTTAATATCTCTTCAGGCTAGGATAATTCATAATTATTCTTGAATCGTGAGACAAACCAAATTTAGAAGTGAAAAAATGTTTAGAAAATTTAAAATTTGTTGTTTTTTCAATAAATAGATTTAAACTTACGTGTCAATTAGTTACTGGTTTTATTTTTGTTAGTTACTTGTTTGTACGTTAAATGATTCCTGCACCGTTTAAATGTTGCAAAACTTTCAGGAAAACTGCAAAACTGATCGAATTTGAATCGAATTTTCACTGGATGATGTGGTTATAATGCAAAATTTCCTCATTTCCTCCGAGACTGAATAATTTTTGCGACATCGTATTTATTAGTTTTCCTAATTCCAACAATGTTTAGGAGTCACTTAGGTAAATGTGTAGCGTTGGTCAGTAATCGATTTTCCACTTTTCGGTGCCTAGAAATAGGTAATTAGATCTAAATAAACAATTTTTCTTCAATGCACTTTCCGTCGGAAATGAGTATTTAACGAGTTATGGCGCTAGGTTTATTTTCGTCTTCGATGGCGAATGCGCTCGAATAAACAGCTACTCATCGATTGTCGAATTTTGTTGCTTGAATCATGGTAATAACATCGAAATAAACAACTTCTCTTCTATACACTTTTTTCGTCAAATGAGTATTTAACGAGGTATAGCGGTAGGTTTAATTTCGTCTTTGATGACGATCGCGCTCGAGGCGAGACTTCATTGCAGTGATGCCCTACCACGGGATCGATGAATTTCTTTCCGCTTCAAACACTGGAGTTGCGGTAACTTATTTACCGCTATAACTCGTAAAGTATTCGTTTCCGACGGAAAGTGCATAAAAGAAAACTTGTTTATTTCGATCTAATGAAGTACGATTAGACACCGAAAACTGGAAAATCGATTACTGACCAATGCTACACATTTACCGTCACTTTTAAGAACTTATTTATTTACATCACCACATGGGCGGCCATGACGTTGGTATCGCCGAGGTTTGGCGCCAACGCGGAATTATGCGGTGCGGAAAAGAGAGTGGCGGCGCTTGCAAGCGGAGCCGTTTTCACCACCTCGAGATCTGCCTTTAACACGTTTCGTGCGGTGGGACCCACCAGTGGTCACTGAAGGGGTTTTTATAATGCTGCTGACCGGCCTACAGGTACTAACTCAATTTTTATACACACTTAATGAAAGGTAAATAAAGGCATGATTCAGTTAATGTTGGCTATTTTCAAAATTGCTTTGTACAAATAATTTTGAATTTGAGTTGAATATTGAACTTCAGTTTAACCCATTTGCAGGAAACGTGTTAAACAGCCAGGCAGTGCAGGAATTGAACAATAAAGAATTAGGGCATTTTGTTCACGTAATGTCTTAGCCCTCCGTCGCGGTGGCGCCGAAAAGTAATTTCGCCAAATGTTTCACGAAGTAATTCCGTAAAAGGCTCCGAAAATTTCCTTGGTATAACAGTGTCAAAACTCATCGTGGTGGAAATATGACAAAAAGTCATTAGGTAAAAAGTGCGCACAAGTTGGCAAGGGAAGAGTTACGAAAGAATTAACTGCGCGAAAGGTTTCAAAAAGTCAGCTGATGTCAGCTGATGGAAAAAAGCAAAAAATTGAAACTTAGCTACTAAGCGAAGAGGTGCTAAAAAAAGTGAGGTAATAAAAATGTGCTGAAAAATAACTCCGGGTAGCGATGCCAAATCGTAAAAATCGAGAAGGTGCTAAAAAGTAACGTTGTGCTAAAAATAAACTTTGAAAAGAGGTACCAAGAAAGCAACTTAGTGAAAAGATGCTGAAAATTACGCAGTGAAGGGATGTCAGAGAGTAACTTGGAGACAATGTGCCAAAAAAGCAACTTGGCGAAGGGGTACCGATTTGTAACGCTTCTAAGAAATGCCAAGAAGCAAATTTGCGTAGTTGTAGCAGAAAGGAGCGTAGTGTAGTATTGCCAAAAAGTAACTGATTGAAAAGATGCCAAAAACTAACTTAGAGACTAATTCTAACAAAGTACATTCATTGAGGAGAGTCAAATAAACGTAACACAGTGAAACAAGACCAGGAACTATGCTGGGAGCAACACGACAGTACTTACCCCCTCCATTCTTGTAGCACAGATACGGGAACCTCCAGACGTTGCCCAGCCCCACGCAGAAGCCCACCACCGACAGGATGAACTCGAACTTATTGTTCCATTGCTCTCGCTCGGCACTTTTGCCTTCCATTGTGCCGCTATAATATTACAACTCTTTTCTCGAATTATCAATGCTCACAAGCTTAAAAATTTCCGCAGCTCAGTTACGAACTTAAGGATAATTTTAAAGAAATACTCAAATCCGTCACTAAGAGCTCTAGTGACACGTGAAAAACAATATGATAGAAAATAAGCTTCGTTCTGACTAAGTGAATGTCACAGGAGCGTGCAAACCAGAAAGCGCTCTGAGATGAATAACGAGGACCTAGTCCGCAACCTCGTCAGCTCTTGCGGCAAATATATCGCACGTTTCTGTGCGGCGCTGTGTTTGCGAGTGAGCGTCCCAGGCGAGGTGCACCTTCCTTTATAGACAACCGAGTGCCCCGCAGCCCCTCACCCTCTTCTCTTTTCATCTACAGGGACGAGAGTTGAGCTCCTGTCCTGGCTGTGCCAGCGTCACCACCATTTTCTTTCCGCTCTTTTCCGCATCTCGGAGATTAATTTTCTTCACGGCGCTCAGCTGAAGCTGCCTCCTGTTGGGGCGCCAGGCGCTCTCGAGGGCTGGGTACGCTCGAGCGTGCTGCCTGCTTCGGAATTTTGTGGTGGCGTTGCTCAAGTGTGTCAATCTTGCTCTTATAGCTATTGTTTTGTGCCTCGCTGGTGCCTCGCTTGTGCCTCGCTGGTGCCTCGCTTGTGCCTCGCTGGTGCCTCGCTTCTGCCTCGCTTATGCCTCGCATGTGCCTCGCTGGTGCCTCGCTGGTGCCTCGCATGTGCCTCGCTTGTGCCTCTCTGGTGCTTCGATTGTGCCTCGCTTGTGCCTCGCTTGTGCCTCGCTTGTGCCTCGCTTGTGCCTCGCTTGTGCCTCGCTTGTGGCTCGCTTGTGGCTCGCTTGTGCCTCGCTTGTGCCTCGCTTGTGCCTCGCTTGTGGCTCGCTTGTGGCTCGCTTGTGGCTCGCTTGTGCCTCGCTTGTGGCTCGCTTGTGGCTCGCTTGTGGCTCGCTTGTGGCTCGCTTGTGGCTCGCTTGTGGCTCGCTTGTGGCTCGCTTGTGGCTCGCTTGTGGCTCGCTTGTGGCTCGCTTGTGGCTCGCTTGTGGCTCGCTTGTGCCTCGCTTGTGCCTCGCTTGTGCCTCGCTTGTGCCTCGCTTGTGGCTCGCTTGTGCCTCGCTTGTGCCTCGCTTGTGCCTCGCTTGTGCCTCGCTGGTGCTTCGATTGTGCCTCGCTTGTGCCTCGCTTGTGCCTCGCTTGTGCCTCGCTTGTGCCTCGCTTGTGCCTCGCTTGTGCCTCGCTTGTGCCTCGCTTGTGCCTCGCTTGTGCCTCGCTTGTGCCTCGCTTGTGCCTCGCTTGTGCCTCGCTTGTGCCTCGCTTGTGCCTCGCTTGTGCCTCGCTTGTGCCTCGCTTGTGGCTCGCTTGTGGCTCGCTTGTGGCTCGCTTGTGGCTCGCTTGTGGCTCGCTTGTGGCTCGCTTGTGGCTCGCTTGTGCCTCGCTTGTGCCTCGCTTGTGCCTCGCTTGTGCCTCGCTTGTGCCTCGCTGGTGCTTCGATTGTGCCTCGCTTGTGCCTCGCTTGTGCCTCGCTTGTGCCTCGCATGTGCCTCGCTTGTGCCTCGCTTGTGCCTCGCTTGTGCCTCGCTTGTGCCTCGCTTGTGCCTCGCTTGTGCCTCGCTTGTGCCTCGCTTGTGCCTCGCTTGTGCCTCGCTTGTGCCTCGCTTGTGCCTCGCTTGTGCCTCGCTTGTGCCTCGCTTGTGCCTCGCTTGTGCCTCGCTTGTGCCTCGCTTGTGCCTCGCTTGTGCCTCGCTTGTGCCTCGCTTGTGCCTCGCTTGTGCCTCGCTTGTGCCTCGCTTGTGCCTCGCTTGTGCCTCGCTTGTGCCTCGCTTGTGCCTCGCTTGTGCCTCGCTTGTGGCTCGCTTGTGGCTCGCTTGTGGCTCGCTTGTGGCTCGCTTGTGGCTCGCTTGTGGCTCGCTTGTGGCTCGCTTGTGGCTCGCTTGTGGCTCGCTTGTGGCTCGCTTGTGGCTCGCTTGTGGCTCGCTTGTGGCTCGCTTGTGGCTCGCTTGTGGCTCGCTTGTGGCTCGCTTGTGGCTCGCTTGTGGCTCGCTTGTGCCTCGCTTGTGCCTCGCTTGTGCCTCGCTTGTGCCTCGCTTGTGCCTCGCTTGTGCCTCGCTTGTGCCTCGCTTGTGCCTCGCTTGTGCCTCGCTTGTGCCTCGCTTGTGCCTCGCTTGTGCCTCGCTTGTGCCTCGCTTGTGGCTCGCTTGTGGCTCGCTTGTGCCTCGCTTGTGCCTCGCTTGTGCCTCGCTTGTGCCTCGCTTGTGCCTCGCTTGTGCCTCGCTTGTGCCTCGCTGGTGCTTCGATTGTGCCTCGCTTGTGCCTCGCTTGTGCCTCGCTTGTGCCTCGCTGGTGCCTCGCTTGTGCCTCGCTTGTGCCTCGCTTGTGCCTCGCTTGTGCCTCGCTTGTGCCTCGCTTGTGCCTCGCTTGTGCCTCGCTTGTGGCTCGCTTGTGCCTCGCTTGTGCCTCGCTTGTGGCTCGCTTGTGCCTCGCTTGTGGCTCGCTTGTGCCTCGCTTGTGGCTCGCTTGTGCCTCGCTTGTGCCTCGCTTGTGGCTCGCTTGTGCCTCGCTTGTGCCTCGCTTGTGCCTCGCTTGTGCCTCGCTTGTGCCTCGCTTGTGCCTCGCTTGTGCCTCGCTTGTGCCTCGCTTGTGCCTCGCTTGTGCCTCGCTTGTGCCTCGCTTGTGCCTCGCTTGTGCCTCGCTTGTGCCTCGCTTGTGCCTCGCTTGTGCCTCGCTTGTGCCTCGCTTGTGCCTCGCTTGTGCCTCGCTTGTGCCTCGCTTGTGGCTCGCTTGTGGCTCGCTTGTGGCTCGCTTGTGGCTCGCTTGTGGCTCGCTTGTGGCTCGCTTGTGGCTCGCTTGTGGCTCGCTTGTGGCTCGCTTGTGCCTCGCTTGTGCCTCGCTTGTGCCTCGCTTGTGCCTCGCTTGTGCCTCGCTTGTGCCTCGCTTGTGCCTCGCTTGTGGCTCGCTTGTGGCTCGCTTGTGGCTCGCTTGTGCCTCGCTTGTGCCTCGCTTGTGCCTCGCTTGTGCCTCGCTTGTGCCTCGCTTGTGCCTCGCTTGTGCCTCGCTTGTGCCTCGCTTGTGGCTCGCTTGTGGCTCGCTTGTGCCTCGCTTGTGGCTCGCTTGTGCCTCGCTTGTGCCTCGCTTGTGGCTCGCTTGTGGCTCGCTTGTGGCTCGCTTGTGGCTCGCTTGTGGCTCGCTTGTGGCTCGCTTGTGGCTCGCTTGTGGCTCGCTTGTGGCTCGCTTGTGGCTCGCTTGTGCCTCGCTTGTGGCTCGCTTGTGCCTCGCTTGTGGCTCGCTTGTGCCTCGCTTGTGCCTCGCTTGTGCCTCGCTTGTGCCTCGCTTGTGCCTCGCTTGTGCCTCGCTGGTGCCTCGCTGGTGCCTCGCTTGTGCCTCGCTGGTGCCTCGCTGGTGCCTCGCTGGTGCCTCGCTGGTGCCTCGCTGGTGCCTCGCTGGTGCCTCGCTGGTGCCTCGCTGGTGCCTCGCTGGTGCCTCGCTGGTGCCTCGCTGGTGCCTCGCTGGCGCCTTAACTTTGGTCCACCAGCCGGTATTGCAGCGCGTATCACCGAGTGGGGGCGAGGGAGTGTGCGGCTAGCGCTGTGAGGTTGTGTGTCGTGCGCTGTGGTGGGTATTCTTGTGCTGACCAGTGCTGAGTGGTACTGACCAGTGCCGACTGGTGCTGAGTGATGCGGCTTAGTGAGGCATAGTGCTGTTGTATGTTTGCACTGCGTTGTGTTTTGCAGTACTCATGTACCGTATTGTGTTACGCAGCTTACGTGTACCTCAACTGAGGTCCTAAGTTTATCTTCAGTTTAAATGGCCAGAAGCTAGAGCGACGGGCCTAAATCTCTGCTGGCACTTTGAGGGTATTCAAAAATCCTCTTGACCAATGCTGGGTCGGTTATCCTAAGGATTTTTAAGTTTGAGAATTGACCGGAATTCAACAAGAATCGGAGGAAAGAAGCATTCATGCATAGTTTGTTTACTATTATTATTATTCGAAACAGTATGCTGCCTACACTCCCTGTCACACTCCCTGCCACACTCCCTGCGACACTCCCTGCCACACTCCCTGCCACACTCCCTGCCACACTCCCTGCCACACTCCCTGCCACACTCCCTGCCACACTCCCCGCCACACTCCCTGCCACACTCCCTGCCACACTCCCTGCCACACTCCCCGCCACACTCCCTGCCACACTCCCTGCCACACTCCCTGCCACACTCCCTGCCACACTCCCTGCCACATTCCCTGTCACATTCCCTGCCACACTCCCTGCTGCGCTCCCTGCCACACTCCCTGTCACACTCCCTGCTGCGCTCCCTGCCGCGCCGCTCCATGCCACGCTCCCTGCCACGCTCCCTGCCTCGCTCCCTGCCACACTTCCTGCCACACTCCCTGCCACACTCCCTGCCACACTCCCTGCCGCACTCCCTGCCACACTCCCTGCCACACTCCCTGCCGCACTCCCTGCCGCACTCCCTGCTGCGCTCCCTGCCGCACTCCCTGCCGCGCTCCCTGCCGCACTCCCTGCTGCGCTCCCTGCCACACTCCCTGCCACACTCCCTGCCACGCTCCCTGCCACGCTCCCTGCCACGCTCCCTGCCTCGCTCCCTGCCTCGCTCCCTGCCACACGCTCTAACACACGCTCTACCACACGCTCTACCACACGCTCTACCACACGCTCTACCACACGCTCTACCACACGCTCTACCACACGCTCTACCACACGCTCTACCACACGCTCTACCACACGCTCTACCACACGCTCTACCACACACTCTACCACACGCTCTACCACACGCTCTACCACACGCTCTACCACACGCTCTACCACACGCTCTACCACACGCTCTACCACACGCTCTACCACACGCTCTACCACACGCTCTACCACACGCTCTACCACACTCTTTACCACACTCTTTACCACACTCTTTACCACACTCTCTACCACACTCTTCACCACACTCTTCACCACACTCTTCACCACACTCTTTACCACACTCTTTACCACACTCTTTACCACACTCTTTACCACACTCTTTACCACACTCTTTACCACACTCTTTACCACACTCTTTACCACACTCTTTACCACACTCTTTACCACACTCTTTACCACACTCTTTACCACACTCTTTACCACACTCTTTACCACACTCTTTACCACACTCTTTACCACACTCTTTACCACACTCTTTACCACACTCTTTACCACACTCTTTACCACACTCTTTACCACACTCTTTACCACACTCTTTACCACACTCTTTACCACACTCTTTACCACACTCTTTACCACACTCTTTACCACACTCTTTACCACACTCTTTACCACACTCTTTACCACACTCTTTACCACACTCTTTACCACACTCTTTACCACACTCTTTACCACACTCTTTACCACACTCTTTACCACACTCTCTCACACTTACTTTCCCACTCCCTTTCCCCCTCTAACTCACACACCATCTCGTACTCTTTCCCACACATTATTTATACGGCCTCCCCACACACCCCTTCCCACACATTATTTATACGGCCTCCCCACACACCCCTTCCCACAAGCCTCCACCCACAGCCCCTCTACCTCCACATTAAGACAAAACGGACGCTCCTTCAATACTTCATGTGCCGTAAAGTGACCAATAGCCATTAAACGTATGTGCTTCCAGTGCTACCGCCTCATTTTTCTGCCGCAAAAAGACAACATATCCGTCGGCCCCGCGTCCTTCCTTTGCGTGGCCTAAATATCATCTGGCTCTGGCTACAGTAGCATGGTTCCCTCCTATTGATAGCGTTTAGTGTCCTGGTGTGGTGAGCTGGGTGTTGTGGTGTGCTGAGTGTTGTGGTGTGCTGGGTGTTGTGGTGTGCTGGGTGTTGTGGTGTGCTGGGTGTTGTGGTGTGCTGGGTGTTGTGGTGTGCTGGGTGTTGTGGTGTGCTGGGTGTTGTGGTGTGCTGGGTGTTGTGGTGTGTTGGGTGTTGTGGTGTTCTGGGTGTTTTGGTGTCCTGGGTGTTGTGGTGTTCTGGGTGTTGTGGTGTTCTGGGTGTTGTGGTGTGCTGGGTGTTGTGGTGTGCTGGGTGTTGTGGTGGGCTGGGTGTTGTGGTGTGCTGGGTGTTGTGGTGTGCTGGGTGTTGTGGTGTGCTGGGTGTTGTGGTGTGTTGGGTGTTGTGGTGTTCTGGGTGTTTTGGTGTCCTGGGTGTTGTGGTGTTCTGGGTGTTGTGGTGTTCTGGGTGTTGTGGTGTGCTGGGTGTTGTGGTGTGCTGGGTGTTGTGGTGGGCTGGGTGTTGTGGTGTGCTGGGTGTTGTGGTGTGCTGGGTGTTGTGGTGTGCTGGGTGTTGTGGTGTGCTGGGTGTTGTGGTGTGCTGGGTGTTGCGGTGTGCTGGGTGTTGCGGTGTGCTGGGTGTTGCGGTGTGCTGGGTGTTGTGGTGTGCTGGGTGTTGTGGTGTGCTGGGTGTTGTGGTGTGCTGGGTGTTGCGGTGTGCTGGGTGTTGTGGTGTGCTGGGTGTTGCGGTGTGCTGGGTGTTGTGGTGTGCTGGGTGTTGTGGTGTGCTGGGTGTTGTGGTGTGCTGGGTGTTGTGGTGTGCTGGGTGTTGCGGTGTGCTGGGTGTTGTGGTGTGCTGGGTGTTGTGGTGTGCTGGGTGTTGTGGTGTGCTGGGTGTTGTGGTGTGCTGGGTGTTGCGGTGTGCTGGGTGTTGTGGTGTGCTGGGTGTTGTGGTGTGCTGGGTGTTGCGGTGTGCTGGCTCAATTTTCATAAATACTTGAAGGAAACTAAATGCAGGCATGATCTATGTAACGTTCGCTTTTTTCAAAATTAATCTCAAAAACTACCTCTAATTTCAGTAGAATAATAAACTTTAGTTTAATCGCCGCACTTAATGTGTTAATGTAGGGTTTCGTAAATATAAAAAACGTCCGCTTTACCTGTAGTGCAAAACATGTGCGTCTGTAAGATATTAAACTGTTGTCAGCTCCAATACCTGGTATCGGTAGAAAGCTGCGAAATCTTTCATTCTTCGTGTACATGTAATATATTCTCGAAAGCGAGGCTAGTTATGCTTTAGTTAGTTGAGGCTCCCTTTCATGGGAAATGCCAGGTTGGGTAATCGCAAAATTGATCATGAGAAAATTATTTAAAAAAACTACGTTTTGGTGATCGAATGCGAGACCTGAACATTAAACGCACTTTTCAGTCGAGGCATTGCAGCAGAATAGCAGAATTTTGAATGACGCACCAACCATGTGTCTGTTACCAACCACTCGGTGTACGATCGTGCTGTCCCAAGATTATTTCCGTGGGTGCTTATCCCATTTGAGGACAATGGAAGAACCTGTTCAAAAGCGTGGTAGGATATTAAAGGTAACCTACTCCAGCGGCAGTCCAGGTCCGGACCGTTCTGGCGCCGACAGGTTCCAGCTGGATATGCCAGAGCGCTTCCAGGTCTCGCCAGCCTGTGCTCCTGTGCGCCAGACTCTGTTTTCCAGCCGCATTTGACCTTCAACACCGACTTTATTCCCTGTTTACTTCTATGAACGTTATTTTATTGGGAATTTCTGTCTTGGGTATTCCGTGATAAATGTTACGAGGTAAATCAAAGTATAGGACCATGTGAGGCGAGTACACGGACGTTGCCTGATGTCGCCAGACAACATCGTCAATTGTCAATAGCGATGTGTCGAGCTTTTCGTGTTGTTTCTGTGAAAGATATTGAGGTATCTCGTCTCATCTATTTCAGACCAGGAAATTGAGCTTGGAAAAATTTGTCATCAACGCTTTTTCATCATTCGCTAAAAATGCCGATGTGTGTACTCACAGTTGCTATAATAGATAATTTGATTAACTCAAGGGTTACATAAGAAACGTTTTAATTGAAGAAACGGATGTGATATTCCTGAACCCGGCATTATGAAAATAGGTCTGGATTTGAAAACTATCGTTTGTCTTTGGTTCTCATATTGATCGATAGGCATTGATGCTAATCGCCCTATTTAAATCTAGTCCTGAGCGAGCTGGGTGCTGGAACGAGCTGAGTGCTGAGACGAGCTGGGTACTGGAACGAGCCTGGGTGCTGAGATGAGCTGGGTGCTGGGACGAGCTGGGTGCTGGAACGAGCTGGGTGCCGGGACGAGCTGGGTGCTGGAACGAGCCTGGGTGCTGACATGAGCTGGGTGCTGGGACGAGCTGGGTGATGGAACGAGCTGGGTGCTGGGACGAGCTGGGTGCTGGGACGAGCTGGGTGCTGGGACGAGCTGGGTGCTGGGACGAGCTGGGTGCTGGGACGAGCTGGGTGCTGGGACGAGCTGGGTGCTGGAACGAGCTGGGTGCTGGAACGAGCTGGGTGCTGGAACGAGCTGGGTGCTGGAACGAGCTTGGTGCTGAGATGAGCTGGGTGCTGGGACGAGCTGGGTGCTGGACGAGCTGGGTGCTGAGATGAGCTGGGTGCTGGGACGAGCTGAGTGCTGGAACGAGCTGGGTGCTGGAACGAGCTGGGTGCTGAGATGAGCTGGGTGCTGGGACGAGCTGGGTGCTAAGACGAGCTGGGTGCTGGGCCGGGCTGGCCTCACCGCACCGCCACCACCGTCTGCTGCAGGGTTTCGCAAACATGAGGGAATGCGGCCGCTGTGTGCCGGAGGTGCCCTGCCTGTGCGTCATTGACACGTTGCCGACGTTTGGGCGGTTGCTACGGTTGAATAAATTAGGTCTTAAGTAGTATGAAAAACGTACTTAATCGCTGGTATACATTTATTTACATTCTTTCTAAGAATTTTTAAAAATATAATTGAACGATGATGTTTTGTCTCATTCGCTAATATAGGTTTAAAAAAAATAGTTGTGAAGTATTTGAAATTTTGCTAATTTATACCGGCGCGTAAATGAGCAATTTACCTAGTGGTACACATATGACCCAACGTGCCATGCCATCAACGTGTTGAGATACTGAACACTGAAAGCTTCACTGCTTTGCAAATTTTGGACGCTAACTCACTTTCTCATCATCTCCACGAGCAACGTTAACTCGGTAACAATTTAGCTCACTTTGATATCATCAGACGAATCGATTGAAGTAGTTTTAAATACGTGGGTCATCGTAACTTCGTCATCGTCCTCTTTTGATGCCTACTCTGTAGTGCTTCGAATGGCCATTGCAACTAAAAACGCGCATTTTGAAGAAAATGGGGCGATTGGCATCCTGAACTTTGCCCCTCAGGCTGTAGTGTTTGTACTTACAGTGGTTATTGCGTCTAGAAACGCTCCGTTTGTACGAGATGAGGTGATCATCGTCCTAAACTTGGCGCCTCAGCCCGTAGTGTTGGTGATTGTATCACACACTTCGTGCCTCGTGACCTGCCTGTGCTGTTTCTAGGCTTTGATGCTTCCAACCTCGCTTCAAAAAATCCTACCTCCAGGTTCGCGACGGCTCTTCTATTGATGTAGGAACTTACAAGCTGAATCATCTTAGTTCAAATGTAAGGCGAAACTATTGGCCGAAATCTAATGTAATCGTAAGATTCAGGCAAAAACAGAGGCTGCAAAGTTATTTGAGTCCTTGGGCAAACTCCGAAACTTCAAAGGTGCACGACTATTACTAGCGAGCCGTAATCTTTCCGAAATTTCATCCCGAATATCGAACGAACTTTCGTTTTTTATTGTCGATACTCAAATAATTTTTTGGCTGCAAGTGTGATTCTCCTATCCTCATGCAAGGTTAAAAAAATGCATAGCGAGTTTTATTATTTTATTACCACATCAAGAAAGAAAAGAAGCATTCTCAAACATCTCAAAAGGAGCATGTAGCGCTGCTTCGTTTCAAAATAAGTTTGATTCATATTTATTAAGCCGCATTGGACAGAAGAGGCTCTTGAATTTGCCAAAAAATCCACCACAAACTGAAATCGGGGTTGAACTCTTCTGACCTCCTGCCTCTGTGGCCAAATTTTAAATGTTGGGAGAGAAGTCAAATTGAGAAGCATATATCAGACAGCGTCTCAAGGGCCCACCCGTACAGTATGTGCCCAGGATTGTTTCGTTATTTTACTGTGAAAAGCAAACGCACCGGCAGCTCGAGTGGTGCCTGGCCGCTCACTCGTGGAGTGCTTGCACCTCAGAGGGTCGTTTCACTTGTGTGCCGTAAAAGTTTTTGATGTTCTTAGTCATATTGGCACCCTGAGTCCCTCGCACATATTTGACTAGGTGGGTACTATGCTACGTGGGTATTACGCTTTGTAAGTACTACGCGAACTACGCTGTGGGGGTACTGCGCTGTGTGGGTACTACGCTGTGTGGGTACTGCGCTGTGTGGGTACTGCGCTGTGTGGGTACTGCGCTGTGTGGGTACTGCGCTGTGTGGGTACTGCGCTGTGTGGGTACTGCGCTGTGTGGGTACTGCGCTGTGTGGGTACTGCGCTGTGTGGGAACTGCGCTGTGTGGGTACTACGCTGTGTGGGAACTGCGCTGTGTGGGTACTGCGCTGTGTGGGTACTGCGCTGTGTGGGTACTGCGCTGTGTGGGTACTGCGCTGTGTGGGTACTGCGCTGTGTGGGTACTACGCTGTGTGGGAACTGCGCTGTGTAGGTACAACGCTGTGTGGGTACTACGCTGTGTGGGTACTGCGCTGTGTGGGTACTGCGCTGTGTGGGAACTGCGCTGTGTAGGTACAACGCTGTGTGGGTACTACGCTGTGTGGGTACTGCGCTGTGTGGGTACTACGCTGTGTGGGTACTACGCTGTGTGGGTACTGCGCTGTGTGGGAACTGCGCTGTGTGGGTACTGCGCTGTGTGGGTACTACGCTGTGTAGGTACTACGCTGTGTAGGTACTACGCTGTGTAGGTACTACGCTGTGTGGGTACTACGCTGTGTGGGTACTACGCTGTGTGGGTACTGCGCTGTGTGGGTACTGCGCTGTGTGGGTACTGCGCTGTGTGGGTACTGCGCTGTGTGGGTACTGCGCTGTGTGGGTACTGCGCTGTGTGGGTACTGCGCTGTGTGGGTACTACGCTGTGTGGGTACTGCGCTGTGTGGGTACTGCGCTGTGTGGGTACTGCGCTGTGTGGGAACTACGCTGTGTGGGTACTACGCTGTGTGGGTACTACGCTGTGTGGGTACTAGGCTGTGTGGGTACTACGCTGTGTGGGTACTGCGCTGTGTGGGTACTGCGCTGTGTGGGTACCGCGCTGTGTGGGTACTGCGCTGTGTGGGTACTACGCTGTGAGGGTACTGCGCTGTGTGGGTACTGCGCTGTGTGGGTACTACGCTGTGTGGGTACTGCGCTGTGTGGGTACTGCGCTGTGTGGGTACTGCGCTGTGTGGGTACTGCGCTGTGTGGGTACTGCGCTGTGTGGGTACTGCGCTGTGTGGGTACTGCGATGTGTGGGTACTACGCTGTGTGAATACTGCGCTGTGTGGGTACTACGCTGTGTGGGTACTGCGCTGTGTGGGTACTACGCTGTGAGGGTACTGCGCTGTGTGGGTACTGCGCTGTGTGGGTACTACGCTGTGTGGGTACTGCGCTGTGTGGGTACTGCGCTGTGTGGGTACTGCGCTGTGTGGGTACTGCGCTGTGTGGGTACTGCGCTGTGTGGGTACTGCGCTGTGTGGGTACTGCGATGTGTGGGTACTACGCTGTGTGAATACTGCGCTGTGTGGGTACTACGCTGTGTGGGTACTACGCTGTGTGGGTACTACGCTGTGTGGGTACTACGCTGTGTGGGTACTGCGCTGTGTGGGTACTGCGCTGTGTGGGTACTGCGCTGTGTGAGTACTGCGCTGTGTGAGTACTACGCTGTGTGGGTACTGCGCTGTGTGGGTACTGCGCTGTGTGGGTACTGCGCTGTATGGGTACTGCGCTGTATGGGTACTGCGCTGTGTAGGTTCAGCGCTGTGTAGGTACAGCGCTATGTGGGTACTGCGCTGTGTGGGTACTGCACCGTGTGGGTACTGCACCGTGTGGGTACTACGCCGTGTGGGTACTACGCCGTGTGGGTACAACGCCGTGTGGGTACTACGCGGTGTGGGTACTACTCTGTGTGGGTACTACGCTGTGTGGGTACTACGCTGTGTGGGTACTACGCCGTGTGGGTACTACGCTGTGGGGGGTACTACGCTGTGGGGGTACAACGCTGTGGGGGTACAACGCTGTGTGGGTACAACGCTGTGTGGGTACAACGCTGTGTGGGTACAGCGCTGTGTGGGTACAACGCTGTGGGGGTACAACGCTGTGGGGGTACTACGCTGTGGGGGTACTACGCTGTGGGGGTACTACGCTGTGGGGGTACTACGCTGTGGGGGTACTACGCTGTGGGGGTACTACGCTGTGGGGGTACTACGCTGTGGGGGTACTACGCTGTGGGGGTACTACGCTGTGGGGGTACTACGCTGTGGGGGTACTACGCAGTGTGGGTACAACGTTGTGTGGGTACAGTAAAGGCACCTAGCGGCCTTCCCGTCTGGTGTAAGGAAAGCCAGGCACCTAGCGGCCTCCCGTCTGGTGTAAGGAGAGCCAGGCACCTAGCGGCCTCCCCGTCTGGTGAAAGGAGAGCCAGGCACCTAGCGGCCTCCCCGTTTGGTGTAAGGAGAGCCAGGCACCTAGCGGCCTCCCCGTCTGGTGTAAGGAGAGCCAGGCACCTAGCGGCCTCCCCGTCTGGTGTAATTAGAGCCAGGCACCTAGCGGCCTCCCCGTCTTGTGTAAGGAGAGCCAGGCACCTAGCGGCCTCCCCGTCTGGTGTAAGGAGAGCCAGGCACCTAGCGGCCTCCCAGTCTGGTGTAAGGAGAGCCAGGCACCTAGTGGCCTCCCCGTCTGGTGTAAGGAGAGCCAGGCACCTAGCGGCCTCCCCGTCTGGTGTAAGGAGAGCCAGGCACCTAGCGGCCTCCCCGTCTGGTGTTAGGAGAGCCAGGCACCTAGCGGGCTCCCCGTCTGGTGTAAGGAGAGCCAGGCACCTAGCGGGCTCCCCGTCTGGTGTAAGGAGAGCCAGGCACCTAGCGGCCTCCCCGTCTGGTGTAAGGAGAGCCAGGCACCTAGCGGCCTCCCCGTCTGGTGTAAGGAGAGCCAGGCACCTAGCGGCCTCCCCGTCTGGTGTAAGGAGAGCCAGGCACCTAGCGGCCTCCCCGTCTGGTGTAAGGAGAGTCAGGCACCTAGCGGCCTCCCCGTCTGGTGTAAGGAGAGCCGGCACCTAGCGGCCTCCCCATCTGGTGTAAGGAGAGCCAGGCACCTAGCGGCCTCCCCGTCTGGTGTAAGGAGAGCCAGGCACCTAGCGGCCTCCCCGTCTGGTGTAAGGAGAGCCAGGCACCTAGCGGCCTCCCCGTCTGGTGTAAGGAGAGCCGGCACCTAGCGGCCTCCCTGTCTGGTGTAAGGAGAGCCAGGCACCTAGCGGCCTCCCCGTCTGGTGTAAGGAGAGCCAGGCACATAGCGGCCTCCCCGTCTGGTGTACGGAGAGCCAGGCACATTGCGGCCTCCCCGTCTGGTGTAAGGAGAGCCAGGCACCTAGCGGCCTCCCCGTCTGGTGTAAGGAGAGCCAGGCACCTAGCGGCCTCCCCGTCTGGTGAAGGAGAGCCAGGCACCCAGCGGCCTCCCCGTCTGGTGTAAGGAGAGCCAGGCACCTAGCGGCCTCTCCGTCTGGTGTAAGGAGAGTCAGGCACCTAGCGGCCTCCCCGTCTGGTGTAAGGAGAGCCAGGCACCTAGCGGCCTCCCCGTCTGGTGAAGGAGAGTCGGGTGTCGAAGATGGGATTTAAACCTTCGATAGGGAAAGAGAAAGACGTAGAAAATTTTGGGAGGAAAGATACGTAGAAAAAGAGAAAAAAGATAGAGAGAAATTCCTCACTGCATTTGCTCGATCAACAGCGGAATAATGGCTAACTGGAAGATTAAATTATTTTATTTAAAGTAAATGCGTGAGTTAACCCTTTCGGTCCAAAAGTTCAAATGGTTTACGGAAAAATTTCCAGGGAAAAAGTTGTCAGTACCCTGAAATGCCAGTGAAATTGTCCTGGTGTGGGTGCTTTTAGCGTTTTAGGCAGACTTTATCAGAAACAAACGAAGTTCAGAAAAAACTTAGTCAAGTTAAATAGAAAGGTTACTGAATATGTTGCACGGATCCTGTGGCATGAACTTAGAGGTAACCAATGGTAATTGTACCTCTAAGTTGGTACGCGAGCAGGCTTCTGAATGTTTAAAAAGAAGTTTCATGAATGCTTGTTATTTCCCTAATTTTGATATTTACTTTAAAATATTTCCTCACTAGTTAAATTACTTTATAATTATGTTAGATGCTATAAGCTTGAAGCACTAGCCATCTTGGTACTGTAGTAACCGTCCGGTCTCAAAGGAGTTAATAAAGGCATCAATGTGAATGAGTGCGCAACATAGTAGGACTAAATAATCAATGTGAGACCCAGCAACAATCTTACGACACATTCATCAACACAACAAAATATGAAAAATTGTAAGCATGCCATTTAGATCACCACATTATTATTTGAACTCCAAGGGAGAGTTGAAATCCGCATTGAAAGCACGCTGTATTTTTTACACTATTGATGACCGCATTTTTCCTGCGTAACTTGGAGAGTGACACAACTTTCCTTACATTTAATAACTTGGAACTATTTGATCATTACGTTCGAGATATCACTTCAACTCATCTTGAAAACAAGTCCCTGAATTTCGCTCTACACTTCACCCTTCAAATCATTTATACGTTCACGTCTAGTTCGCCCCGTCCTTGGCTCGGGCGGATTTCTCACGATGTCATAAATCTCGTGTTTTGAACTGTGGCGTAGTCTCCACCCTCGTCATAAACGCAGGAACGGCGATGACCACCCTCTTCTATGCTGTACGGGGTATTGCTGAGCTGGACGTCCCCTTCTAATTTTTACGAGTCTCATTTTCGAGCTTCGACTAACCGTCGAACATCTTTCAACATTCTTTCGTGTCAACATCTAGATCTTGTCTGTTAAAAAAGCTTTCCCCACGCTTCAGCTACCTCAACATACACCACCCTGCGCTATGAGGCGACTGACGTCCCTCTCCTCCCTTCGCTCATCAAAGTAATATTCGGAGAAGTAATTTTCGAATCTTCCGTAGCGACGCTGTATTATTTCCCGCGCTTTACAATAGTTTCATTACAGTACTACGCTATGTAGGTAGTTCGCAAACGGGGTACTACGCTATGTAGGTGCTTCGCAAACGGGGGTACTACGCTAAGCGAGCAGTACGGAAAGGGAGTAACAAGCTAAGTGGGTACTACGCAAAGTGGGTAACAGACCAAGTGGGTACTTCGGAAAGTGGGTAACAGACCAAGTGGGTACTACGCAAAGTGGGTAACAGACCAAGTGGGTACTACGCAAAGTGGGTAACAGACCAAGTGGGTACTACGCAAAGTGGGTAACAGACTAAGTGGGTACTACGCAAAGTGGGCAACAGACCAAGTGGGTACTACGCAAAGTGGGTAACAGACTAAGTGGGTACTACGCAAAGTGGGTAACAGACCAAGTGGGTACTACGCAAAGTGGGTAACAGACTAAGTGCGTACTACGGAAAGTGGGTACTACGGAAAGTGGGTAACAGACAAAGTGGGTACTACTGAAAGTGGGTACTACGGAAAGTGGGTACTACGGAAAGTGGGTACTACGGAAAGTGGGTAACAGACCAAGTGCGTACTACGGAAAGTGAGTAACAGACCAAGTGCATACTACGGAAAGTGGGTAACAGACCAAGTGGATATTACGGAAAGTGGGTAACAGACTAAGTGCGCACTATGGAAAGTGAGTAACAGACCAAGTGCGTACTACGGAAAGTGGGTACTACGGAAAGTGGGTAACAGACCAAGTGGGTACTACGGAAAGTGGGTAACAGACTAAGTGGGTACTACGCTACGTGGACACTCTACCAAGTGGGTACTGTACAGATGGGACACTTCAGTAAGTCGGTATTAAGTAAAGTGTCTGTAACCCCATTACGTACCCACTTTGCGTAGTACCCACGTAGGAATTGTGTGAATTATAATTATTTGAATTGGATGACCTTAGTGAAACGGAAGACTCGTGGCTCTCCAGAGACCCTCACTACGATAGGCTGTCGTATTTCTATTGATATTTCCCTAAGCGTTCCGACTTCGGTAACTGCAAAAATATCACATGGGCTAAAAATCTTCAGAGATTTTGCTTGAATGTATATTTAATTTAATACGCACTTTTTCAATTAGTGTTCAATATGTTTCTATAAGAGGAACATCAGCGATTGCATTATAGCTCGTAAAAGGTATTTTAATTTTTTCAAATTTAAATGCCAGCGAAACCGTTTACAAACGTCATTGGTTGGGGTAACTCATGATAACCTTTCAAACGGTATCACTGCCAATACTTCCGATGTCATGTTGTAAGTGTACAGTATTTAACTGGGTATTTTAGGAACATCAAAGATGATAACGCTCTTCGAGTACGGACGTTCAAATAATTTTTTTTTACGTACGTTCCGTTTGTAGTGGTACAATAATTTCATACTTTATTATTTGTTCTGAGAGCGCAACAAAACTGACGCAAGTGACTGCAACATTGCCGAGCCTTAGTTCATCGAGTTATTAGAGCTGATTTTTCTTGAAAATATAGGAACAGGACGACGTGAGGTAGTGGAAATGAATTTCAGTAGGCGCATACAAAATTGACTCGAGCATATTAGTATCGATGCAAAATAAAGCAACTGCGCGCATTAGGCAAGCGATTATCTATGGGAGTTAGCACTCCTACAGGGAAATGTGTGGGAGCCCGAGCTGAGAGTTAGGTATGCCTTATATTGTTGAAATAAAATGTTTTGTTTTTGTTATGTTAAGAACCAACTTTTTCAGTTCACTGTTGTCCTGTTTTGCAGCACCTACTACTCTCTTCTTTAACTTTTATCTTGTTTCATAATCTTTTTTCTCATCTTACTGTTTCTATGCCCTTTCTGCGTTGATGCGGCATTCCCTTATCTCTGTAATAAATTGTCCCTCCCTCCTTCCTCTCTTTGGAATGATTTCTTTAGCGGTTATGGAGGCTTAAACAACATCTTATCTAATCTTAGACAAGCGATCTGTTTGATTTAATCGTAAGAGTGCAGGCATGTATTCAACCCACAGTTTTTTTATAAAGACCATTTACAGTGCATGCTGCGGTCAAAAGAACCTAATTTATTCAACGGAATGCCAATTTCTAAGAAGTGCCAAAGTTTCAGCCATCCTCCATCTAAGTGATATTTCGGGTAAATTTAAGTACCCTGGGAAACAGCCACACAAAAAACACGCCCTATTATAGGCACGACTTATTTTAATGATTACTTATCTGAAGTTTGTGTTTTATACGTTTTACTATAGTGCCGTCACGTTTGGCATAAATAAAGTATGCATTTCCTGTAAGTCTCATGGATGATGGAAAATAAAATGAGCTAAATAATGGAATTATAGCGTAGTTAGAGGCTTATCGCATTCGATAGGTAACGTATTCTGAGAAGGTCAGCAGACCGTGTTATCAGCTCAAGAGCACAACCACTGCGGAGATAGGCCCAAAATGATGGAACTGTTGATGATGCTAGGGACAAACCCTGATTATCTCCAGCAGTGACATTCCCAGAATATGAGTACGCCTTTCTCTACATTGATTGCAGTGCAAGGATAGAGAACAACAAAGCATGAATAAAATATTAAGTTCAATTTTTAACATAGGGGTGATGTACTAGGGATCATTTAGGGCGAGCTACTTAGGAAACAAAGCCGTTTTGCAACAGTAGGCTGTACTTCAAATTAATACCAACGCTTAATTAAATTAGTGGATGAATCTTTGTTTCGTTTCGCGTTTTCCGCGGAACCGACAGAGTTATGGAAAAATTAAGTGTTGTTTAATCTGGGAGCTTCATTTTGTTTACTGCATGAAGAACTTTTTTTTCTGAGGTGTGAATATATATGATAAAGCTCAGGCGTGAGTTCAGAAAACAACGTTATATAGCTTGATTTGTTAGATGAGAAGCTACAATGAAGTTCAACTAGAGTGTCTAGCTCTTACGCTACTTCTGAGAGTGACACAACTCTTTTCAGAAAACTGGTGATAATGTTAGTCTTTTTTCCGCTGCAGGGAGAGTGGTTGTCTTGAGGGCAACATCACGACTTATCTCTACAGTCCGAACCCACGAAACGCACACATCAGCACTATGTAAGATGAACCGACAGTTATCGCTAAGGCGATAGAAAAAATTTGCTTACAGGAGTTTTATTTGAAGTAATAGAACTGGTTTGATTGTCGTATATACTATTTTTATTCCTAAAAATCTGTTTTCGATCATGCATCTACTTTCATGGAAAAGCTGATGGACTAACTCTGTATTTCATGTTGATAAAAACTTACAGAATCAAAATTATTCTGTACCTACATTCACTACTCCAATTTATTACACTTAGTTAATTTTTACGAGACTGCTGAGAATGCCTCACTATCACTCTTAGTCTGCTGCCTCAGTGCCTTCTGTTCATTAAGGTTTTTTAATACTACAATAAGTGACACAGAAAAAAACGTTCAATTCAATTTTCTGGCCTATTTCATTTGCTTCCGATAAAATTTTGCGTTTTATATCTTTCTCTCATCCACCGTTTCGTGAAAAAAAAACTATTCCTGGAGAGAGCTAGCGAGCCTAGCAAGATCGAGTCGAAGTTTTGCTGCGACACTTGAATGTTGATGTCCCTGATTATGCCGCACCCAGGTTGTATGCCTGGCGCCGGTGTCTGCCAACACTGGAGTTCCATGTGTTGCGTCCCTGCAGCCGATCGCGAGGAGTTCCACTGTACTGGCATTGCGCAGAGCTGACCGGGTGCAGTATACTGACTTTGGCTGAGTTTGCGCAGAGCTGACTCCACATGGTGCTAACTTTGCGAACAGCTGACTTTGTGCAAAGCTAACTTTGCTTCTATCCATTTTGCACTTTGCGTAGTGCTCATTTTGCTTAATACCCACTTTGCTTATCCCCACTTTGCTTAATACGCACTCTGCTTAATACCCACTTTGCTTAATACCCACTCTGCGTAATACCCACTCTGCGTAATACCCACTCTGCGTACTGTCCACTTTGCTTAATGCCCATTCTGCGCAGTGCTAATTTGCATACGACTCAGTGTTGCCATGAAAACGAGCGACGAATTACTTACTCGCATTAACTGAGTTTTCAATATTCTTATCACCGGACAGCTGAGGGTTGAGGCCGTCACGGCACCAGCTCTGAATTACCTTCCTTCGCTGGTGTGTTAACTGCGAGCTGGCACTCCGACTAGCCCTTTCCGAGAACTTATATTTCTGTTTTCCCCTGTTACTCCTAGAACAAATTCGAAAAGAATGACGTAAAATTACGGAAATTTAAAGTTATAATCGAATTTACTCGTAAGAATGAATTACTCTTGTCTCATTGCTCGCCTAAACTATAAAAAATCAACTAACAGGCGTCATTAGTGTCTTTGCGGTTTAACCCTTTGGAAACTGACGGTTTCTCTAGTGCCAAGAGGGCTAGTGCTTCCAGTTTAGGGTATATAATTTAATTTTAAAATAATTTAACAAGTGAGAGAATATTTTGAAGTAAATTACAAAATTAGGGAAATTAATAGCATTCATGAAACCATTTTTCAAACATTCCGGAAGCCTGCTCGCGTAAATTACCATTGATTATCATTAAGTTCACGCCACAGGGTCCGTGCAACGTATTTAATGACATTTCTATTCAGCTTGAGCAAACTTTTTCGGACCTTCGTTAACTTTTTGGTAAGGTTAGGCAAGGACTCATAAATTATTTTTTCGAAAAACATCCACACTACGGCAATTCCATTGATATTTCAGGGCACTGACAAGTTTTTCCCCAGGAAATTTTTCCCTAAACCGTTTGAATTTTCGGACCCGAAGGGTTAAGTTGCTGTAAACGGAAGAGTGAAAGTTTTTGGGCTCAGATTGTGCTAGCAAGAACAGAAGAAAACGTGAATTGAAAGAAATGATTGATATAAGAAAAATTTATGCCATAATTTTCGGCAGTACTCTGAGGTGATGAAAGGAAACCAAATCACCACCAAATATGTGTGTACAGTGTGTCAAAATTCTAGTCCGTAATCCCAAGTTTTTTAGGATGTAGAAGAACACACTACGTTGAATCGACTTCCTCCAAAGCTTGGTCCGGGTATATTCCACTACCGAGGTCAAGGTTGCTGCTCTTCAAGCAATCTTTATGCACGTACGCCTGATGCTTGCACCAAACTATAGCCACTTGACTGCTCGTCACATTTGTAAATAACTCACAGTGCAGTTCGATGAAATTTTATTTACTAGAGGGACAAAAGACATTCGTTAAGTCCATTCTCTTCGTTCGAAAAATAGTAAGCCAACATACGACCTCTTTTCATACGCATGATACTTAATATTTATCAAAGCACTATTGGGCTCATCGATTTAGAGACTGCAGGTGCCCTTAGCCCCTAAGCAGAGCATTTAGATAAAAATAATTACATGTCAGGAAGTGTGCACACTCACAACTCGATCAGAGAAAACGAAAATTAGTTGCGTTTAAGACAAGTAGTCACTCAGGCGTCTTCGTTCATCTCGGTAGGCCCCTCAGGGGGATACAACTATTGTATCTATGGGAATTAGCGCTCCCAGGGGAACCATGTGTGGGCCCGAGCTAAAGGTTAGGTAGGCTTCCTTTTGTTGTAATAAAATAGGTTTTTGTTTTGTTACGGACCATCTTTTTTCGGTTCACTGCTGTCCTGTTTTTCAGCACCTACTACTTCTTCAACTTTTTTCTTGTTTCATGAACTTCTTTCCTAGCTTACTGTTTCTGTGCACCTTGTGCATAGATTCCACGTTCCCTCAACTCCATACTAAATGGTGCCTTCCTTTTTCCTCTCTTGGAACATCTTAGTCGTGGTTAAGGGAGGCTAAAACTTTCTTATATAATAATAATAATAATCATCTCGGTAGGCGGGAAGAAGTCTTTAGACGTGGTTCAGGCAGCGTCGAATAACAGGATGCTGCAGGAGAAAACAAGAAATTACTCTAATTCATGGAGTGATGTGCGAAAATGTCACTGACTTGAATTCATAGATTTAACATGTAACAGGAAATTTCACGCCCTCAGTCGATTAAAGTTCTGCATTTGGAGTAAAAAGCAGATACTATCAGAGCTTACGGGGACAGTTGTCTTCCTCTAAGAAGGGAGAGTAGCTTGGCTCTCATACAGCGAAAAATGAAATGATAGACGTTAACATCGCGAAAATAAGGCAGGAAAAAATAAACATCATTATTTCAAATTCTAGATCAATAAAATTAATAAGGCACACCTGAGAAATTTATCTTCTGTGAAGCATTCACTCTTTCAGGGGTACGGAAAAGTTAGAAAAGCTTAGGTAGTGAAAAAGAATTCTCAGTAAGAGACGACGAACAACAAGGGACTAACGTTGAAATCTTGAAGTTAAGCGCAAAGTTATTATTCCACCAAATTGTTTTATGTGTTGGCTTCCCGAAGAGGACTCTAAATGTTGGCCTCTCGAGGAGGACTTTGAACGCTGGCCTCTCGAGGACCTTGGATATAATTATTCCTGAATTCCAGAGAAATGCGTAACTATTAATCTGAAGAGGAGGAAATGTGGAAAATAGAGAAAGCCCTGAAAAAACTAACTCATCAACTTGAACTAACTCATCAAATCTAATCTGTATGCTTTTACTTCAGGTATTGCCCTGAATATTTATTTTTGATTAATGCTGATTTCTTTTTAAATGCACTTAGCCTTCATTTGTTATTGTTGTGGATGCCCATGTTCATACAACACATTCGTTTGGAATCATTTTTTACCACTAGCATTTTTCGGATTAGTGCTCTGCCAACGTCTTCCTCTCAAGTATTTTTGGGCAGTGTTCCTTTGTTGCAGTGATTTCAGTGTACAACAAGGGACTCTTCCCCGAGGGGCGTGGGTAGGCATAAGTTTTGGTTAGCGTGATGTGTCCGACCTGTGCTAGGGGAACACGGCGCTTCCAAAAGAGATCCTGTTAGGTCACCTCAGCCTTTGGGACTTCAATCTTTCGTACTCCCTTTGCTTCTTTTCGTTTTCAAGCCTTCTCCGCTACTTATTTTTTGTGTTTTATTTCTCTTCCTTCCTAACTTGCCGTTTTTATGCGCTGAGTATCCTGTGCGGAGACACACCTTTTGTATAGATTCCTCGTTTTTAAATGTCCATACTATTTCTTTTCAATTTTTTGAGATCGCTTTTGTTGTGGTACGAGGATCTTAAAGTAACTAGTAAAGTGATAACAATAATAATAATAATAATAATAATAATAATAATAATAATAATAATAATAAGGGACACATAGTGCACGCGTCAAATAAGGTTCATTGGTGACGTTTTCCAAAACAACAACTTCACATTAACCATATTTAGCATCACCAGCTATGTCAATCTCCCAAGTGTTTGAGTTCTTATTTCATCTCTGATTATGCTTTCAAATAAGAGTCATTTTGTGGTTGTGGTGCGAGTTTGCGATCTTTGACAGTTTGTGTCTTATTTGATTTTTGTTTGGTATTTGACAGTAAAAAATTATGGCAAGTCGTCGGCTGATTTTTTTCTACCGCTTCCTATTAACATTGCGTCTGCATCCGCCCCGCGTATTAGTTCTTATTTGCCGCGAGGTCCTTATTGCTCTTCAGATCCATCCATTTCAGCTTTTTCTTACCATGCCTCTACTCAGATGGTCGCCTTTACTATATCTGTAGGAACTAGAGTCCCTAGTGGGAAGGTGTTAGGTCCTTAGCTGAAATTTAGGTAGGCCTTCCTTTCATTGAAACAAAAGAGGATTTTTGTTTTTTCGAACCTTCCTTTTTCCGGCTCTCAGCTGTCGCAGTTATCTTCGTTAATCGTGATGTATATTCGTAAAATGAAAAAAAAATCATAATGAGTAGAAAATATAAATGATGTCAGAATTGGACATTAACACGTTCGTTGCCGCTGGGTGCGCATGTGCGTCCAGCTGTCTCACGTTAAGTAAGGTTATAAGTAGCAGAGTTTAAAGAACGACTCTACTGCTAAACAAATTTTTTAGCTTTCCTCAGAAGTGTAAAATCTAATAGTATGATATTTTACTTTGCAAGCTTAAATCTCTTGTAAAAAAGATGTTGAAAAAATTGAAATGCTGTTCGCTCACACCGAAACATAAACGAGCAATTTACCTCGTGGTACTCTTATGCCTCAATTGACGGCCAACCTGTTAAGCGTGATATATACACGTACAATTAAAAAAATCACAATCTGTAGAAAAATACAACTAACGTCATTAGAATTCGACGTTAACTAGTTGAGACCACCGGCACCAGCAAAGCCCAACACTGCAGCACGCGGCTGGGTACCTCGAACACTTGCGTCGGAAAACTTTCCTCGAGTAGCCGCACCATATCACTAGTTGATCAGAGGGACCCATAACTATACGTACCTAGCGAAGATAGGAATGTCCTGTTTCAAGCCGCTGCTCTACGAGAAGAACATCACATAAAAACGAGGTCAGTGAGGACGCACAGAAGTAGTTTTGTAGCTCGCAGCTACACACACCGCTACGTAAAAGGCTGTTAGAATATACGCAGGACATCCGCGTTCAACAAACAACACGCAAAATGTAGATAAACTGAAAAATACCGTCTACCTGGTGAGAGGTAGGCAGTGTTTAGAGCGAGCTAAAACATTCATAGCAAATTTCTTCTGTAATTTTTCCTTAGCAATTACGTATTGTGTCGATCTGTTCCTCTTTGCATATATTTGTTGCAGCGACTTAGTACTATTGTAATTCAAATCGCCGAAAGAAATATTACTGACTCTCGGAAATACCAATTATTAAATTCCCCTTCAGTAGCTTCAAGGCTTCATCGATATTATTTATCGAATTGCTTTTTTTCATGATTTTCGAGAGAATATTTCGTTTTTTATTTTACATATGAGTAATATTCAAAACTTTCAGCTACTTGTGTTTCCGTTTTTGTTGTAAACGCAATAATAACAATAAATTTCCATATAGGATTCGTATTTTTATCGTGAAACAGACGCGGTTGTGTTTTTAAAATTAGGAGAAATCTGTAAGCTGAAAATGACGCGAATTTTAGTTGACTGCGGGATAATGTTTCGTCTTATGGTAATGGCTGAATTGATGCGGGTCCCCCCCCAAAAAATTTCATTCTTACACTGCAGATGCAAGTGTTCCTTAATATTGTGTTTCATGATTCATTTAAGTAATCTATATTTTTCACTTCTGTAAAAATCATTACATGAGTAGGCATGCTTGATTTTTCAGATTGAAAATTAAATTTTTTAATTTATGACGAGGAAGTAAATTCATCCATTAGCTTTTTCCATTTGACGTGTAAAATTGAGAATAAACGTACTCAATATTTTAGGAGTTATGGCTTGGCGGGACTCCAGTGGCATAGCTCCCTGTATTCGTCATGATATGGAGTCAAGTCGCGAATGCAGGGCGAGTGCCACCGAGTTGAATGCATTGGGGGGCTGGCAGCAGCAGCAAGTAGCAGCATTGGGCTCGCACTGATCATGAGGAAGTCACTCCACATCTCGACTGCTGGTCCTTTCATTGGTGCTACAGAGAGTGTGGGAAAAAGTACAGATAATTGTGGTCAGTGGAACATCTGCAGATACATCCCGAACTTCCAGTATGGGAAAGTTTAGCTCGGACGTGAGAGAACTGAAATTTGTTGCAGTACGCTTGTTAGATTATTCAGAAATTACGAAGTTTTCATTGAAATCGTCCTGAATACACTCAATCACTGGAAATAATTACGAGTTAAAATTGCATTAGTTAATATTGGTTATTGTTAATGTTGAAGAATCGCTTTATGCTGTATATCTTTCTCCATGCTGGCAAATTATGTTCAGTCACGTTAGATAGCTTCAACAACGTTAATACGGTACGTAAGAATGTATCATAATGTCAATATTTGTTTTATAACGAGTAGCTCAATATGTTTTGCTTTTATGGTATTAGTAAAGCATATTTTTTCCTTCGATTTTGCTAGATATTTCTTTTATCCCGCAAGGGGATTTTCTTATGGCTTCTGAAACGGTGCGATAATATTTCAGCCCTCATTTTATGCTTCTATTTTACTTTTATGTCCTTCGCTTATAATGACATTGTATATTGTATTTCTGACGTACATCCTAATTAGCATAAAATTTATATAACCTTGAACAATTATTCAATACAATTTACATGGTGTTCAAACATTTGCCCATATGGGCTGTACTAAATATTATGTCCAATAATTTCTGGTGTAGTCTTTCTATTTTTACATCGCTTTCCAATCTTATTGCTAGGGAATTGAATTCCTCTTCGTGAATAACATGTTTCATGTTTTGTTAGAGAGGCCCATATCCCGTGACCCATCTTATTTCAGCACTGTTTGCTTTTATCATCATCTTTATTTGTGTTTCATTAACTTCTTCTAGTCGGGTTATTTCCATGTGCTGGGTGTGGGGACACCTTTATGCATAATTGATTGCTTGATTGCTTAGTATATCGTTAAGGATCACCTGGGTTTGGGTTACAGAGTTTTAAATTAACTCAAATCTATTAATTCTGATATGTATAATCCTTTCAAGGACACGGTTTTCAAGAACGTTACTTACCACGTTAATTCAGCGGGGTTAACTGCCCTTTGAAATTGAAAATTATTTCCCTTAACCTTCTCTCTGCTTTACTCGCATTGATTTTTTTAATTTCATTACTTTTCAATTTACATGACGACCTTAAACCAATCACTTTTGATGGCAATAATAGACTCTACATTGCTATTTTTGTAAGTGCACTTCATCTTTCAGGCTTTATTACAGAATTTCAATAACGATGCTTTTCCCTATTTCATAATCTTATCCTCTTCCAATTTTAGTTTGGTCATGAATTTCATTTCTGAGTTATGGGCAAGAGTTAGCCGATTTTGTGTGTTCTCGTCTAGTAATGCTTGTCGCCTGAATCTGTTTTTGATTTAGCTTTGTTGTTAACATTTTTTATGATTGTTTACTCAACTTTCATTCCTTTGGGAAGCTTGTGGACAGTACAACCGATCTCGACCTGGCGTTTTTTTTCTTATTATTCTCTCGTCCCTTCTTCATTTACCAATATTTACTATTTATATTTACCAAAAAAAGTGGGCTTTGGCAACCGAGTTCACATTGTAACAGTGAATTTTAAGCTATCGTTGTGCCACTTAGAATAAAATAGTAAAATTGCAAATAATACAAAAGAGCCAAGTGGCCCCTTTTCCCCTATCACCTATCAATCAAATTTAATTTTTACAGTTATATCATTTTAATATTTCTTTTCGCGAAAATGGCAGTTTAACTGTTAATACATGAATCTATCATGATTCAGCAAGAGGAGAAGGCATCAAATGTTTTTCCTCATCGAAGTGTTTTAGAAATATGACGCTCCTGATTGTTTATTCCATTAGCTACTTACTCAGGAATAATCCATGTTTGTTTCGTGAGCTTCTGAAACTTAGCTGTTCTTCGTTTCAACTTTCCTCTTCTCTAACACTGATATGACAGCGATTTGCGTGAGGTGAAAAGAGTACAGGGACTGATATGAGACGGCCTTATAGAAGGTTAATTGCGTTTTACATTCAAGTGTCCTTTTGTACACTTCGAGCTAACGTTCTCTTGTACACTTCGCGCAAACGTTCTCTTGTACACTTCGAGCTAACGTTCTCTTGTACACTTCGCGCAAACGTTCTCTTGTACACTTCGCTCAAACGTTCTCTTGTACACTTCGCGCAAATGTTCTCTTGTACACTTCGCTCAAACGTTCTCTTGTACACTTCGCGCAAATGTTCTCTTGTACACTTCGCTCAAACGTTCTCTTGTACACTTCGTGCAAACGTTCTCTTGTACACTTCGCTCAAACGTTCTCTTGTACACTTCGAGCTAACGTTCTCTTGTACACTTCGCGCAAACGTTCTCTTGTACACTTCGCTCAAACGTTCTCTTGTACACTTCGCGCAAATGTTCTCTTGTACACTTCGCTCAAACGTTCTCTTGTACACTTCGTGCAAACGTTCTCTTGTACACTTCGCTCAAACGTTCTCTTGTACACTTCGAGCTAACGTTCTCTTGTACACTTCGCGCAAACGTTCTCTTGTACACTTCGCTCAAACGTTCTCTTGTACACTTCGCGCAAATGTTCTCTTGTACACTTCGCTCAAACGTTCTCTTGTACACTTCGTGCAAACGTTCTCTTGTACACTTCGTGCAAACGTTCTCTTGTACACTTCGTGCAAACGTTCTCTTGTACACTTCGCTCAAACGTTCTCTTGTACACTTCGCTCAAACGTTCTCTTGTACACTTCGCGCAAACGTTCTCTTGTACACTTCGTGCAAACGTTCTCTTGTACACTTCGCTCAAACGTTCTCTTGTACACTTCGTGCAAACGTTCTCTTGTACACTTCGCGCAAACGTTCTCTTGTACACTTCGTGCAAACGTTCTCTTGTACACTTCGCTCAAACGTTCTCTTGTACACTTCGCGCAAACGTTCTCTTGTACACTTCGTGCAAACGTTCTCTTGTACACTTCGCTCAAACGTTCTCTTGTACACTTCGCTCAAACGTTCTCTTGTACACTTCGCGCAAACGTTCTCTTGTACACTTCGTGCAAACGTTCTCTTGTACACTTCGCTCAAACGTTCTCTTGTACACTTCGTGCAAACGTTCTCTTGTACACTTCGCGCAAACGTTCTCTTGTACACTTCGCGCAAACGTTCTCTTGTACACTTCGAGCTAACGTTCTCTTGTACACTTCGCTCAAACGTTCTCTTGTACACTTCGTGCAAACGTTCTCTTGTACACTTCGTGCAAACGTTCTCTTGTACACTTCGCTCAAACGTTCTCTTGTACACTTCGAGCTAACGTTCTCTTGTACATTTCGCTCAAACGTTCTCTTGTACACTTCGCGCAAACGTTCTCTTGTACACTTCGAGCTAACGTTCTCTTGTACACTTCGCTCAAACGTTCTCTTGTACACTTCGTGCAAACGTTCTCTTGTACACTTCGCGCAAACGTTCTCTTGTACACTTCGCGCAAACGTTCTCTTGTACACTTCGCGCAAACGTTCTCTTGTACACTTCGCGCAAACGTTCTCTTGTACACTTCGCGCAAACGTTCTCTTGTACACTTCGCGCAAACGTTCTCTTGTACACTTCGCGCAAACGTTCTCTTGTACACTTCGCGCAAACGTTCTCTTGTACACTTCGCGCAAACGTTCTCTTGTACACTTCGCGCAAACGTTCTCTTGTACACTTCGCGCAAACTTTCTTTTGCACAGTACGCCCAAATATCCTCTTGTACAGTACGTGCAAATATCCTCTTGTACAGTACGCCCAAATATCCTCTTGTACAGTACGCCCAAATATCCTCTTGTACAGTACGTGCAAATATCCTCTTGTACAGTACGTGCAAATATCCTCTTGTACAGTACGTACAAATATCCTCTTGTACAGTACGCCCAAATATCCTCTTGTACAGTACGCCCAAATATCCTCTTGTACAGTACGCCCAAATATCCTCTTGTACAGTACGTGCAAATATCCTCTTGTACAGTGCGCGCAAATATCCTCTAGTACAGTACGTACAAATATCCTCTTGTACAGTACGCCCAAATATCCTCTTGTACAGTACGCGCAAATGTCCTCTTGTACAGTGCGCGCAAATATCCTCTTGTACAGTACGCCCAAATATCCTCTTGTACAGTACGCCCAAATATCCTCTTGTACAGTACGTGCAAATATCCTCTTGTACAGTGCGCGCAAATATCCTCTAGTACAGTACGTACAAATATCCTCTTGTACAGTACGCCCAAATATCCTCTTGTACAGTACGCGCAAATGTCCTCTTGTACAGTGCGCGCAAATATCCTCTAGTACAGTACGTACAAATATCCTCTTGTACAGTACGTGCAAATATCCTCTTGTACAGTACGCGCAAATGTCCTCTTGTACAGTGCGCGCAAATATCCTCTAGTACAGTACGTACAAATATCCTCTTGTACAGTATGTGCAAATATCCTCTTGTACAGTACGTGCAAATATCCTCTTGTACAGTACGTGCAAATATCCTCTTGTACAGTACGTGCAAATATCCTCTTGTACAGTACGTGCAAATATCTTCTTGTACAGTACGTACAAATATCCTCTTGTACAGTACGCGCAAATATCCTCCTGTACAGTACGTGCAAATATCCTCTTGTACAGTACGTGCAAATATCCTCTTGGACAGTACGTGCAAATATCCTCTTGTACAGAACGTGCAAATATCCTCTTGTACAGTACGTGCAAATATCCTCTTGTACAGTACGCCCAAATATCCTCTTGTACAGTACGCGCAAATGTCCTCTTGTACAGTGCGCGCAAATATCCTCTAGTACAGTACGTACAAATATCTTCTTGTACAGTATGTGCAAATATCCTCTTGTACAGTACGTGCAAATATCCTCTTGTACAGTACGTGCAAATATCCTCTTGTACAGTACGTGCAAATATCCTCTTGTACAGTACGTGCAAATATCCTCTTGTACAGTACGTACAAATATCCTCTTGTACAGTACGCGCAAATATCCTCCTGTACAGTACGTGCAAATATCCTCTTGTACAGTACGTTCAAATATCCTCTTGTACAGTACGTACAAATAGCCTCTTGTACAGTACGTGCAAATATCCTCTTGTACAGTACGTGCAAATATCCTCTTGTACAGTACGCCCAAATATCCTCTTGTACAGTACGCCCAAATATCCTCTTGTACAGTACGCCCAAATATCCTCTTGTACAGTACGCCCAAATATCCTCTTGTACAGTACGTGCAAATATCCTCTTGTACAGTACGCCCAAATATCCTCTTGTACAGTACGCGCAAATATCCTCTTGTACAGTACGCGCAAAAATCCTCTTGTACAGTACGCGCAAATATCCTCTTGTACAGTACGTGCAAATATCCTCTTGTACAGTACGCGCAAATATCCTCTTGTACAGTACGCGCAAATATCCTCTTGTACAGTACGCCCAAATATCCTCTTGTAAAGTACCTGCAAATATCCTCTTGTACAGTACGCCCAAATATCCTCTTGTACAGTACGTGCAAATATCCTCTTGTACAGTACGTGCAAATATCCTCTTGTACAGTACGTGCAAATATCCTCTTGTACAGTACGTGCAAATATCCTCTTGTACAGTACGTGCAAATATCCTCTTGTACAGTACGTACAAATATCCTCTTGTACAGTACGTGCAATTATCCTCTTGTACAGTACGCCCAAATATCCTCTTGTACAGTACGTGCAAATATCCTCTTGTACAGTACGTACAAATATCCTCTTGTACAGTACGCCCAAATATCCTCTTGTACAGTACGTGCAAATATCCTCTTGTACAGTACGCCCAAATATCCTCTTGTACAGTACGCCCACATATCCTTTTGTAAAGTACGTGCAAATATCCTCTTGTACAGTACGCCCAAATATCCTCTTGTACAGTACGTGCAAATATCCTCTTGTACAGTACGTGCAAATATCCTCTTGTACAGTACGTGCAATTATCCTCTTGTACGGTTTGCGCAACTGTCCCCTTGTACGAGTGTATAATTGATGTTCCTATATTTTCCTCGCTAACTCTATGAAATGCAGTGTAGTTTCGTGAACGTGGACAGTAGATGACAATGCTGATCGTACACTTATAGATTGCTGATTGAACTACATTTCACGCAAACTTTATATCAGTGCCCTAGTTAATCGAAAGCGATGGTTGAATATATTGTTACACTTTCTTCAACTCTTTTTGATCTGAAACTGTTCATATTCGGGAGACTTCATCAATAGTTATACGATTTTCCTGTATATTTAAACTGGTTGCGCTGATGTTCAGGTGTAATTATACCGGGAGGTATTCTAACATTGAAATTCTATTCGACTGGCTAGTGACAGTCGTGTGTCCACGGTTGTCGTGACAATGACATTTCCGTTATTTTATTTTTTTTTTCGACGCGTAAGTTCGGGACGCGAGCGCTGATAATGGTAGTTACGGCGCGATGTACATTCTCCTTTGTTGAAGTTACGTGTTCGATTTTTTTTTCAAACTAAGGTTTATTGAAGTTCGTGGCTGCCTGTATTACAAATGATTATCATTAAGTATTTTAATATATTTTGATTTAATCATCTCAATAAACTACTGAAGCAATTTCTTAGAGTAATATGGACTAAAACAGAGATAATGAGCTGTTGAAAACAACTCTATGACTGCATAGGCCGCAAAATAAGGATCAAGTTGATGTGTGTGAGACTGACATATCAGTTGGAATGTGCTAGTTTCGCATTATAAAAGAAGCATGAACTACTCGTCTGCACAGATCAGCAGATCAGCTTCATGTTCTTGATTCCAGTTTTAAAGGATAAAAATTTAATTCAGGACTCGAGAACATCGTTTCGAAAATATTTCCCTTTATTCGGTAGAGGAAAAATAAAACACTGCGAACAAGGAGTCCCTAAGTAGGCATAGGATGGGCCATGGTGTTGTTAGGGTTGTTTATCACATATGCTGAGGGGAACTGGCGTCTCCAGGGCAATGGCGAGGCTACCCTCAGCAATTGATGCATATATCGTTTGTGCCGAGCCCATTCTACGTCTTCAATTTTTCATGCCGACTTCGATTTCTATTCCTTTTATTTTTTCCTCTCCCTCTTCTGCGTGTTGCTTTATGAGCATGGTATGCTGCGCAAGAACTCACCGTGTGCGTAGATTCCCCGTTCAGTTTTCTACACTTCATACTTCATCCTAAATGATCCTTTCTCTTCGTCTCCTTGATCACCTTTGTTGTGTAAAGACAGATTGAATTATTAATAATAATAATAATAATAATAATAATAATAGATTATTATAGACGTGGCAGTTCCGTACGACTCAAGAATCGTCGAAAAGGAGGCTGAGAAAATCCTCAAGTATCAAGACCTCCGGGTCGAGCTCGCCTCGACCCATGGTTGCCGCGCCGAGGTGGTTCCCATCGTGATTGGGACACTTGGGGCCTCAACCACCAATCTTGAAAGGCATCTGGGTAGCATCGGCTGTGATAAAATCCACCCTGGACTGCTGCAAAAGTCAGTTCTCCTGGGATCTGCCCACATTCTTCGCAAGGTGCTCGGATAACACCGGACACTGAGCTGAAGCCGAACCCACTCAGACGAACTGGATTCGAATATGGAGAAGAGAAGAAGGCGGTGATCCTCAGGGTGCGGGACGCACCCCGGAACGCTACGCCTACTCGTAAAGGGACCGAAGGCTGCGAAGGAAGGAAGAAAGGAAGAGGAGCGTAAAACACTCGTTACACCACTTCTGACTGGAACAACCTGAAGACAACCCTACACCAGCCTTAACAACTTGGCTGTGGATCTGTTTCAATAATAATAATAATAATAATATTAATTCAAATATGGAACCATGCCTTAAGCCGTTGCGAAGTAGAGGTCACTGAGTACATGAAGGGCTCATCAAACATCGCGCCCTTAATATTCATAGGAAAAAACCCGCGTATTGTACGCCTCGCAGTCAGTCTATAGAGAGCGTCGACGTTTCCGTGGTGCTTAATATCCAATAGCAGAGATATCATTTTCGCTTATATAGCTGATCATAAGATGCTATCATTATGCGAACAAACGCCATCTCAACTACATGAAGCCTTGACTTCGTGTTTTTGCTTGCTCATTCACCCTTGAGTAGAGCACATGTTGATTATTGGTCGGCCATCGCTATCACGAAGAGTACCCGACTTGAAAACCTAGGATTGGAGATAAAACCATTTACCCCTCAACGTCCTCGGCGGCGATAACACTATACCTAGACTGCACTGAGCTTGGCTGATAGGCGCGTTTGGGTTTTGGACACAATATGTTTGCGGTTACAGTCAGATTATTCCGATTTCGTCCGCATTCTCTCACAGCAAATCAACAAATTTGATATTGATATCCTGTGGCAGAGCACAATTCACTGCTTGTGACTGGTGAGATATGGCATTAGAATTGTGGCATGAATTGAATTGATCTGTTGAGTAGCTCCTCGGTAGGCATAGGACAGGCAATAAGTTTGGGTTAGTTAAGATTGCCATGGGTTGTTAGGATTCAATGCTGTAGGGATCGGCGTTTTCGTAGGGAGGGGCTGTTGAATTACTTGGGCTATAAAATGATCTTCGGCCATATTCTTTTTTTTTTTATTTTATTACTTTCTTCACTATCTCGCTTTCGACTCTTATTACTCCTCCTTCCAAATCTGTCATTTCTACGTGCAGAGTGTCCTGTGTGGAAACTCATTTCGTACAATAGATTCCTCGTTTTCGACAGTTAACTCTAAATGGTCGTTTTTTGCTCTCATGAGATAGCTTTTGTTGTGGCCAGCGAGTCTCAGACGAACTCATATGATAACAATATTAATCTTCTGTGGTGTACCGTACTGTGTGTACTGTACGCTGTGCCGCTGTGACTAGCAATCTGTCATATCTAAAGACGGTTATATACATACATAACTAACATGACAGTTTATATATATATGTATGTATATATTTGTATATTTTAAAATTCGTATGTTTGGGAAACAATCCTTCCTTTATACATGTTTAGTTAAAAGTGATGCTGAAATTTGTTGATACAAGTTTTTCATATATGTATATAAGTTTTATATATATATATATATATATATATATATGTATATATATATATAGGGTGTTGGTGGAACTCTTGGTACAAACTTCGGCTACTAGTAGAAAATACAATTTTAAACACTTTTTCATCAGTGAAAAAATATCGAAAAACGCTTCGTTTCTTAATTATCGGGCTTATCAGTTTTTAATGCTGCGTTTCAAGAACTCACGGCGATCCTAGTTAACCGCATGCTCTAATGTTCTATAATAACACACGAGGGTAATGAAAAACGTTAAATAACATGAGGTACTGTAATAAATAATAGAAAGTAACGCATCAAAGTAGGTGTTCAAAATTTTGACCATTAACATCGATACACGCACGACACCTTCGTCGAAGCGAGTTGCGTACGTTGCCAAACATTCCTGGGTTGTCAGCGATATCTGCAGCAGCGACTGCAATTCGAGCCACAAGGTCTTCTTCCGACTCCACAGGTGTCGCATAAATCAGAGATTTCAAGTGCCCCCATAAGAAAAAATCTAACGGAGTCAAGTCAGGTGATCTCGGTGGCCAGGACACAGCACCACCACGACCAATCCATCGATTTGGAAATTGTTGGTCAAGAAACCATAGCACATTTAGAGCATAATGTGCCGGAGCTCCATCGTGTTGAAATCAAAGTCGTCTACGAATACCTAATGGCACATTTTCCAATAAACCAGAAGGACTTCTTCAAGAAAGATTTTGTACACATCTCCAGTAAGACGCTCTGGCAGAATGTATGGACCATTGAGTTGATTGTGCACGATACCTGCCTAAACATTGACAGTGTAGCGATGTTGATGATGGCGTTCATGAATGACATGAGGGTTGTTCTGCTGCCATTAGTGAAAGTTATGATAATCAAAAATTCCATCTCGGCTGAAGGTTGTTTCATCCGTAAACAACACACACTCTGCAAAATTGGCATCTTCTACCACTCGATCTAAAAACTACTGCGTGAATCGCTCACGAAGACCATAATCAACGGGAGGGAGACCCTGGACTCTCTGGAAGTGATGCGGATGATTATAATTATTCCGGTTCAATACATGCCACACTGTACTATGGTCACGAATACCCAAAGATGCTGCTGCGGCACGGGTGCTCGTACGCGGGCTTCTCCGGAAATGTTCCAAAACTTCTTGATCTCGATGATAATTTATTGGGCGACCAACGTCTACTCTGTTTACACTAAAACTGCCGGTTTCCGTCAATCTTCGGTGCAATGCAGTGAATAATCGATGATTAGGGACTTCTCGATTAGAGTAACGTTCGTGATAGATTCTCGCGGCACGTCTTGCATTACCATTAGCAGCACCATAAGTGAAATGCATGTCTGCCATTTGTGCATTTGTAAGGCGATACATCTTACCACTTCAGTGCCACGGTGCTAATTGACAAAAGATACTCATACGCTTCTTACCAGGGGTCGCTAACACTGACTAGGAATTTCTAGAAATTTCCTGAATCTGTGAATTAATGTTTTAAACTGTAAATAAAACATGTTCGACTGTGCCAACACTTGTTCATTCTAATTCCCCATATTGCCCTTATTCCTGTCTGTTGCGAAATTGCTGTTGTGTTCTTGTAGCGTAGCATTAAAAACTTCTAAACCCAATAATTAAAAAACTAAGCGTTTTTCGATATTTTTTTACTGATGAAAAAGTGTTTAAATTTGTATTTTCTACTAGTAGCTGAAGTTTGTACCAAGAGTTCCACCAACGCCCTGTATATATATATATATACATATATATATACATATATATATATATATATATATATATATATATATATATATATATATATATATATATATATACACAGTATATGCGTTTTTTTTATTCAGGGAAATTGTGCATTTGGGATTTTCATAATATGAAAATCCTGCTATAGAAATTGAGAGGCTTAAATTGAACTGCTTTAACGTTTATACCATGTGTCTACCGGCACGACATGAGCTTAAAGTATTGGGGACTGGTCAATTTAGTGAGCCATACTATACAGGGTATCCATAAAGTCGTGGTTGAAATTGCTGTAGATTTAAAACTAGATACGATAGAAACAATCTGTGAAAGTTATTAAAAACAAGAAAAATAAGCTTTTTGAATTTATTTACTGCAGCCTTCTGCAGCCTTCAAGTTTCTACACGTTCGCCATCATTAGCTATGCATGGGGTAACACAACTTATAAGTTTATTGAAAACATTTGCCAGTTGGTCAGCAATCATGTCTGGGAGCACAGCAGCTATTTTACCTTCCAAGTCTCTCAATGTACGGGGTCGGTCTTGGTGCGTACATTCTTGTTTTCTTATGCCTCATAAACAATATTCTAGAGGAGCTAAATCTGGGAAACATGGAGGCCATGAAAATGGACCACCTCTTCCGTTGAAGCCATGGGTGATAAGATGCTTTCATAGACAAGATTCAAAACCTTTAATATTATACAAAATATTTTTTGAAAAATATCAACTAACCACGCGTAAACTAGCTACAGTAAATTTTCTAATTCAATTCACAGATTGTTTCTATCATGTATAGTTTCAAAGCTACAGTAATTTCAAATTGCACCACGACTAATTCGACACCCTGTAATTATGGCCTTCATTTTCATTGACTAATTAAAGTTCGGAGTGTGTTAAACTATTTTGGGTACATTTCCAATGTTTTTCATGTGATTTAAATATTCTATCTAATTCCCTATGAAAATGTATAGCTACTAAAACCCAACAAAATGGTGTAAAAAGGAGTAGAACGGATATTGATTATAAAAATGCTTACTCTAACGGTCCCAAACTTGTTTAAAAAGCTTGTTCAACAAAGTACTCGTCACCTTGTTTTGTTATGGGATGCATAATTTTCCCTGCATAAATGCATTGAGAATAATTTAATTGATCTCTTTTCTGCATTCTCAAATCAGTGTCTCCTCCAGAGCGGACGGTTGCACTACGTTGCCTGTTGTGAAGTGCCCTCGTTATTTCGCTGACGAAAGTTTTCCCCAGCCTCTCTAAAACCTTGAGATTAATTATGTGATTTTTATTTTTATCATGCTCCTTGGTTATTTCTTTCAATGTCAATACAGCCGGTGTCTAGAACCCTACCACGCGGCTGTAATATTTCCCATTTAATTTCGCTACAACATTGCTGGACTGTCGTTCCTCAAATTTCGTCATTTTTCAGGAGAAGCATTTCAAAGTATATAAGTCATATAACTTTAATAATTTTACGAAATCAGCAGCGCCATCTCTCGGCCAAAAATGCATTTAGAAATAAAACTTCACTGCCAAAAGACGTAGAATTCATTCTGCATTTTTATACAAATTGTAACTTTGCACTTGAAATTTTTGAGTTATGACCATTTTGCAATGATGCAGCGATTTGATGTTGCATTTTATCCAATATATCGAGCTTCTCTTTATCAAAATACCACGCATAATTTGGTGATATAGGGTGATCTAAAATAATGGTGCCTAAGTATTTGAGACGTTCAACAAATCAATGCACTGTATATCGGCAAAAATTTAATGCCGGGAGTTGGAGGGAGACCGCGATTCACGATATTCTGCTCACAATTATTCTCGGTCTTCGCACCAATAGCAGTTAGTCATCCGACCGGGTCGATTGCGAAGTACAGGCGCACCTCTCACCATGCTATCGTGCTGATTTTGAAACGAGTTTCTCTCGTCGCTAAAATTTTGCATTAACTTCTTGTATTAGTAAACGAGGTTAAGGTTAGATATATTTAAATCTTTGTTGGTGAAGTGCTCAGGTTGGAATATCGAGAACGTGTGCAGTTGCAGTTCACTCAGTCGTGAATGACTGCGTCAGCATCGAGGCAAGGCACTGTCTCGGTTACTGCAACAGTCGCTATCGACCTCAGCCCCACGCTAGTTTACTGATGGAAATGTACAAGTCACGAGTATTTCAGCCTTATTGGCAGGTGTGCTAGCCAGCCTAGCTGTGGATAGTAGTGGTGCAATACAGAACTTCGTGACTTCCCCCTTCTTGTATTTTGATGTATTGCATATTGGCTAGTGATCATAATGGTTTTGTTATTAGTCACCATCGCAGTGCATCAAAAATTCATTACAACACTTCTCGTAAGAACGAGAAAATACAAGTGTGTTGGAAAATTCCTCAAACTTGAATCAAACGGAAATTTATTACTTTCATTGAGTAAATAATAGCATAGAGCTTCTCATATTTATTATAACTTGAAGAGTCAAAAATTAAAAAAAAATCAAGTACATCTATGACTTTTATAATCAAACGTTTTTTGTCAGCCGACGATATTTTCAGTTTTCCGCAACCTTTGTTCATGAAATTCAAATTTTTCTAGCTATTCTCACAGACTTATTTTACGAGGAGCTTCAGAATGATGCGCCTAGTTATTTTTTAATTCAGGTAATACTTTTTAAACATGTTAACTGGGTTCATGTGTACGTTTTGGCTTGCTAAGAGAATCAACTCTACTTTAACTCCACATTTTGAAAAATTCCATAACGCACCGAAAATTGCGGGACAACATTTTTGGACCGATACTATCGGTCTCGACTAATTAGCTCATGCTGTTCTCACATACATACGAAATCTGAAACTATCGTGTAACGTCCTCCTTGTTTAACTGTGGGTGCACCGCATTTCCGCTTCTGAATGTTCTTTAGATTTGCTGCAGATGTGAACACGACGATGTTGCCCAGACCGTTCCAACTAGAACTCGTCTTTCCAAATTGTACCTTTTTGCAGTGTATTCTGACCAGCTTTTGAGCTCCCTAGCGAATTGTAAGCTTACTTTCTCATTCGTGGTCGTCAGTATTGTTTTTTTTTCTCATATCCTTTAAAGGAAATTAAATCAAGTACGATGCTACTCAGCTATACTTAATTATAGTTTATGGTAGCAGTGACACACATCGTACGATTACGGGGTGATTGGAAACTATTTGGGCGCTTTATATATGACTGATAATGAATTGTTATCGAAAGGTTTCAAAACCCTGAAAACATTCTGTGAGCCTCATTACTAATTTCCTCAAAAATTATATAAGGGTATAAAGTGATGCTAAAATGCGGATAAGGTAAGCCAGTGAGAGGTGTTGGACTGTACGATATAAGTAAACGGTTGTATCACCTTCTTAAAATAAAAGTATTCATATTTTGAAAATGTAGCGCAGACAATGAGTGGTGTTACAGTGATAGCGGCTCTCAAACACCTTCTGCAAATTTCCGATAGAAACGAGAACTCTAGGAAGCTTCGTCACACTATTTCAGTGACTTGCATGGTGCTCTTCATGAACTTAGTGGGGAGAAAAATCATTCACGCATTCTATTGCGAATTCTCCAATTGATGACATAAATGAGCACCTACCAAGAAATGAGTCTTGCGCCTCTGCGGGACTGAGATAGAGAGACATTGCGTATTGATCTCTAACAGCTACCTCGAGGGGGACGTGATCTGCTCAAGTTATCTGTGAATGCAATCTGGAGGTGATGCGTACTCCATTTATGGAGTACAGTTGCGAAGAACGACGCCACAGATGCTCTAAAATCAAGCTACCGTATACTTCAGTGGCAGACGAAGAGTCATGTGTTATTTTTTTGAGTAGCGTAACTATATATTCAATTCATTTCACTGCCTGCGCTTTATAAAACAACGTAGCTGAGATAGTGTTAGTGATTACTGGAGAGTCTAATACAAAACGATTATCTTGCAGGTTGAAGTAACCTGTACTTTGTGTCTTTAAGACTAGGATAACCGTGCTGGCACTGCTCCAAGCAAGTTTATCATTTTTTTTGTCTCTGTACCTTAGATCTTTGACATCGTCAGCCACTTCCTTAGCAAAAGTACGTCGCAAGGTTAAGGGCTGTAGTTTCTGTAGCCTGCGTTTCTAGTTTCAAGATTTGTCCTACTAAGGTAACACAGGCTGTATGCCAGCCGCCTATTACACAAATACGCCCCATGGATTCTATTTCATTCATATCATTTATCGATTTCTGAATATCTTCAATACCTACATCATTAGGTAAGAAGCCACTGGAATTACGACAATTACAAAACCCGAGCATTATGATTATCAGTACAAGAGGAAAATAATGAAATAGGTTGGTCCACTTTTCTTTCAATTTAAGGTCAGCACATGATTGACATAAGCGCTATTGTCCGAGCTATCACCGTAGAAACTTCTATGCATTGTGTGAGGTCTAGAGCTGGAAGTTTGGTAGGCCTTCTTTTTGTTGAACTAAAATAGATTTTTTGTTTCGTTACGGACCATCTTTTTTCGGTTCATCGCTGTCCTGTTTTTCAGCACCTACTACTTTATTTTTTAACTTTTACCTTGTTTCATGAACTTCTTTCTTACCTTACTATTTTTATGCACTTTGTGCGCAGATTCCGCGTTCCCTTAAATGGTGCCTTCATTCTTCCTTTTTTTTAACATTTTTGTTATGGTAAAGGGAGGCTAAAACTTTCTTATAATCAATAAATCAACTTCTATGTATTCGAGCAAGCTATTTCCAGCCGCTGAATTGCTTGCAGTTGTCACCTCACTAACACTTATTGCTTTACAAGCTCGAAAATTACGTCTAGGTAGATCGCACTGGTATTAATCGCATTACTCCATCAACATAAATTTTTGTTTCCATTTTATCTCAACCTTTTTATATTTTCTGAGTCAAAGTGTATTGTTTTCGGGTCATAAAGTAATCGGTCAAATATGATTAATCGCCTCTAGTACCTGATACCCGCAGCAGTAAGTGGTCTGCCCTCACAGCTCACCGTGGTGCATAACATATAACGGCTTTCTACAGCGGCTCTGTTCTTCAAAACAGTGAGACAGTGAGACACGCAACTGAATGTTTGAGTCAATATTTCCGACGGCATGAGTTGTAGCCAATGCACACGACAGCGGGACTCAATCCCGAGACACAATAACTCAAGGCTTGTCCACGAGACCCAAGATAGTAGGACGTACACCCGAGATCCAAGAGAGCAGGACTTATACCCGAGACACATGACATCAAGGCATACTCCCGAAACATAATGTACCAAGACTTACACCAAGACCCATTGCATTAAGAATAACCACAGAAAACCATGACGGCAGGACACACAGCGACACGAATTGTCTCTAGTGCGTGCAATGAGGAATCGCAGTTGTATTATAATGAGGCCGCACAGCACTCCCTTCCGCATAACTCGCCTTCCTCTAAACCGGTGTGGGAGACGTGATTGCAGAGATCTACGAGTGTAGAGTTAATCACGAGTATTTCATTTTGAAGCTGGGTTAATGAATCGCTTCTCTCGTATAGAGCACTGGGGAAGAAGCTTAATAGTTGTGGAGGTATTTGTGAAACTCGTACAGGTAAAATTGATTAACTATAGATCATTGAATTCAGGCACTGCGCGTTTTTATAGCATGCGTGCTTAACTTCGCACGTGAAAAGGTAACGCACTTTCCCGTATTAGGTGACTTATAGCACGCAAAGCTAGTGAACGTTGTGCTTTGTTGTAACGAGTCAGGAGTTAATGGCTTGACTCATGCCATTAGCTGGAATGTAGCGGGCCCGGCAACGATACAGGGCTGAGCTGAGTGCTTGTGTCACCTCATTTTATAAAGAACATCGCGGCATTTTCTATTACCGTCCGAAAATTGCAGCGTTTCGCCAGATACGTGGATACTGTTATTCCTTACCTCCCAAAGTTCAGAGTTTTGGGAAATTGGGCAACTAAGTGTGGATTTTGTATTACGTCATAGAAAAAATAACATCCGTCAGCCTTCCGATTTGACGGTGTACACATGTGCAATGCTGCGCTCGTGTTGCGGAAGCATATCTGTTCAATGTATCCAACAACGCAATTAAATATTCAATATTATCATAAGCAAGTCTAAAAATTGTGAAGTTTTACTCGAAAATTTTCGGTGTATTCCCGTAAAATTTGGTTAGCAACCGATCTGAGAAAAAGACTGGATTAATCAACGAATTTGAGAACATTAGCGTTGGTTTTGTTTCTCACACACTTTGACGAAAGGACAAACTCTACAGAAATTTAAATATGTTAGAGTTTTAAGTGAGCATTGCTTTCATTTCTTCGTGCACCGTTACTTGCAATAATACTACCAGAAAAAATAACCTTATAGATGAAAGTAGAAATACACATGATCAGTAGAATAATTTTGTAGGCTCTCCGAATGGACTTGAAAACAACGAGGACATATCAATAGTTGAGTACTCATACGTCTTGTACTCATAAGTTGATTCATATCACATACAGCTCACTCAGTAATGAGTACTAAATTTCTGTCCCACTTAAACTTGCTTTACTAATAATTAGCTACGAAAATAAGACTGACAAAGTGGACAAAATGGCGTGGTTCCTGCGTTGCTGCAGAACTGCACTAAACGCAGGTCGTTGCGGCCCTAAGCGTCCAGTTCTGCGTGCAGGCAGGTGCCCTTAGTAATTTTGAGCTCGTTGCAATTTGCCTCGTGAAATTGGACGTACTTTTTCATTATCAGGATCATAGCATGAAGCTCAGTTGTCGCTCTTCATGTAATGCTGCTATTGGGAGAACGCTTGAAGCCGGTGAGGAATACAGAATTTCATTATTGGTTGCCGTGCTATGTTATTTTACGTTTCGTCTTATTATTATTACGATTTCATATCTATCCTACATTGGTGTAGGTCACTCGTTTTTTGTCACCTCGACTGTTGTTGCGGTAGGTTCTTGACCCCTGTGTGACTCAACAAAACAAAACGCTGCGTGAAATGACATATTGATTGATATTGTTTCACGTCACTCTCAGTGGGGATTCCATTGACTCGTGTTGCTGTAGGTCGCAGGGGAAGATGCGATTCTATGAGCTGAAGGTTAGGTAGGCTTTCATATTGTTGTAATAAAGTATTTTTTTTAATCTAATACAGACCATCATTCTTCTGTTAACTGCTTTTTTCCCAGCCCCTACTACACTTTCTATTTCAATTTTTATCTTGTTTTGTAAACTTGTTCCAGTTTTGATGTGCTTGTGCGCTCTGTGTGGCAACACCTCGTGCAGTGATTTCCCTTTCCCTTAATTCCATGTTAAATGGAGCCTTCCTTTTAGAGAAAACCTTTGTTGTTGGAAACCTAGAACTATTTAACAATGTAATCAAATCAATTTTAGATCGATATTCCAAACATTGACATCTAATCTAACATAAATGAAATCTAATCTACTGTAGCCTGCGATCAATGTGTGATGCCAACCGATGTCCCGTAGATCATTGCAAATGTATGAGTGATGAACAGATGTGACAGAAGGTCACGATGGTGGAGTGACACGTGTACAAAGGTTACTGCTATCACGGATATTACAGAAGGTTGTTATGTGGCCTAGCAGTAACATGCGATGTTGCAGAGGGCTTGGTTAGCACTGCCGCAGTTCTAATGTTCTTGTAGGTTGCCCGTCAGAAAGCTTTAACTCTGTTTGCTTGCGTCACAAAGACAGTCTCAGGTCTACCGTATTTACTGTAGCGAGAAATCAATAGGAGCGCTGTGCGTGTCCGAGGTACCCGACACATGTCGGACTTTTGCTGAACGCTAGGTCATTTTTAAAGTCATTTATCCAGTTCTTCAGACAATGCACTTCTAAGAGAGATCTCTTCGTGCTGAATGATGTCACCATGCCATAAATTGGAGCAGGTTAATTTGAAGATTAATTCATCCAGCTGTGGGATATGCACACCAGTGTACATAGCGTGACGTAAGGGCGCTGGAGTGCACATGTCGGAGTCCTGCCGCATGCATATCGATCACCATTTGCCAGAACGCATTTGTTATTCCACTCACTCTCTTCTCTGCTGGAGATTTAGGAATTTGAAAGTATAGTATTCTGTAAGATGCGTGCTGGTGATCTCAAATCTGTGTTATCTACGAGTACTTTCAAGTTGCTCATTGATCTGCAGCAGGTTGGTGTGTCGGTTGTGGAGCACGTGTCTTGCTCCACACGTGTCGTGCTCCACACGTGTCGTGCTCCACACGTGTCGTGCTCCACACGTGTTGTGCTCCACACGTGTCGTTCCTAACGCACACCCAACCCGGTCTCGGGCATCGATTAGTGCAACTCAGGGCAGGTCACAGGCTCACGTGCGCTCTCTTACATGACTTTCCCATCATATACGCATTACTGGCGCTCCACTGCTGGTTGATATTCTGCATCGATAGTTATGAGCCACTAGGTTTTCAGTCCGTCAAAACTCGATGAATTTTCTTTCAAAAGATTACCGAAAGATATCATGAGCGAGTCTTCATTTTATTAAACTCACGAAAAATTTCAACATGAATAGTCATATATGTTGGAGGGAAAGGTCAAGTGTAAAAAAAAATTCCAGTAACCTTTTAAAACCTACAGAATTCAGCAGTTTTTGTGCAAGAAGGTACAGGACTCGTTCGGAGGAGGACATGTGTCACGGTACGCGAGTGCGTAAGTGCTTTTAGCTGAAAATATTTAACACAAATTGAAGCCAAAAATTAGTTTCATACGTATAATGGACTGGCAACAGGCTTAGGGCATTGACAAGTCGGCAATCCCTTTCTCTAGTCACTATATGGTATTAATAATTCTCTCGTTTGAGGACGGTCAACCTTGCTTCAACATGGATGACATTTTTGCTTTGAAATTCAGAAAAATATTTGATAAATTTGGAAGAATCGCATCGGCGTAGGCCATTTGATTTTAAGAAAAAGGGAGTAAGATAACTGGGATGGACTGCACGTGTTGTTCAGCTCTATTTATATATTCCCTGAATAATGTATCAAATAGAGGCCTCAGTGCATTGTACTGTATGAATAGCTGGTGAATTGCATAGAGAAGCACTTTAAACATGTCCTGCGGATATTTCTGTGTGTAACTTGATAGTTTAAAGCAGACACTGTGTTACGAATAGTTCCTAAATACTTTGAACTTACACCTCTCAGGGGGATACAACTATTATATTATGGGAAGTAGCATTTCCGGAGGAAAATGTGAGGTCCCATGCTGAGAGCTAGGTAAGCATCGTTTTTGTTGAAATAAATATTTTTTGTTTTGTTAAAGACCATCTTTTTTTTAAGATTTCCTGCTGTCCTGTTTTTCAGCACCTCTGATTTTATTCTTCAAATTTTATCCTGTTTCATAACCTTTTTTTTTGTCTTACTTCTTCTATGCGCGCGGGATCCTTTGCGGGAACACCCTTTGTGCATAGATTCCACGTTCCCTTAACTCCATACTAGATGGTCCCTTCATCCTTCCTCTCTATGAACATCTTTGTTGTGGGAGGCTAAAACTAATTTATAATCAATCAGTAGACCTACTTTTTTTGAACTAAAATGGGTTTTCAGTTCTGTTAAGGACCATCCTTTATTGGTTCACTGTTGTTCGATTTTTCAGCACCTCTTACTTTCTTCTTGAACTTTTTATTGTTCTAGAACCTTTCTTCCCGATTGATTGTTTCTCTGCGCAGGGGATCTTGTGTGGGAACATGTCTAGTGCATATATTTTGTGTCCTCTCAATTTCATCCTAAATGGTGTTTTCCTACTTTTTCTCTTTTGAACTCCTTTATTCTGGGTAAGGAGGCTGAAATAAAAGTATAATTTAATCTAATCTTTAAACTTTGGAAAGAAGTAAAAAATTCCCGATAAAATGGGTGTTTCATTTGAGGTTATGGTAATGTGGTGGATATCCATAAGGGGAAGAATGTACGCTGGAATTGATAAACAGTTTACTCCATTTTGTTAAGAATTTAAAGACGAAGAATACAGCATGGAGAGGTATCATATTTAATTGAATTTAACGAAGCTAAACTTAAAATACTTGAATTAGTCAATTTTGAACATTTCGGAGACCAACTTCATCTTCAGTAAGTCTGAAAAAATAAAAAACAAAATTGGTTAGTTCTTAACAAAAGTGACAAAAGTGATCAGTAAGAAAAAAAACTATACAAAAATTTTAAAAGGATATGAACTATTGGCATTATTTAAAAGCGGCTTCTCTTTTGCATTGTGAAGGCATTCTAAAATGCGCAAATCTAACTCGTTAGGTGTAGATCATAAAATAGAAAAATTGTCCTCGGAAATACGGCTGTTACACTGTTCGGTATGAAAGCGGATCGATAAATGAGGAGGTTGAGCTAAAGGTCTCCCGGTACGAAAGCTAACTCCACGGTGCTGGGCGATCCTGACGTAAAAAGGCAGCGTCGTCATGCCGACGTAGCCAGACGTACACTGTACGCAACTAAATTTATATACCAGGGATGCCCGCATCCACTTAGGAATCCTATCTTTGTATCGAAAGAAAGAACCAACTCGCAGCAGATTCACAGTAATTACATTTAATTTTACAGTAGGAAAGTTGTGTTTAAAAAGGTTTTCAATATCCCGGGACATTTTGCTCGTAAAATCACCAAAATATGGAAATACACAGTAGAGCTGTTGCAGCGAATCGGCGACATCGTTAATACCAGAATATTTCTTGGCTTAGGATTTAAAAAGGTTTTAATGGCATTAATTTTATATATACAGGTACAGCTGCTGTAGAAACTTATGCCCAATCCAATAAAAGTAGCCTTACGAAAAACTGAAGAAGTGAAAGCTTTACCTACTCGAGTAATTTTTGACTCCAAATAAGATAACGAACCATTATTCTCAATTTCGATTGTAAATTTTATTGATGAATGTTTCTCATTTAAATAGTCCCTGAACATTTGAGCATGACTTGGATCACGAAACAACAAAAACGTGTCATCACTGGAACAGCGATAAAATTCTGGTTTAAATTCCACAGGACAATCGGCCAGCCATTTTTGTTCCCAGTGACACATGAAAATATTTGCAAATGTGGGTCCTAACGGAAGACCCATGCCTAGGCCTTCGATTTGTTTATACATATTACCAGCAAACACAAACTTTGTTAATATGTATAAACAAATCGAAGGCCTAGGCATGGGTCTTCCGTTAAGAGCCACATTTGCAAATATTTTCATGTGTCACTGGGAACAAAAATGGCTGGCCAATTGTTCTGTGGCATTTAAACCAGAATTTTATCGCTGTTCCAGTGATGACACGTTTTTGTTGTTTCGTGATCCAAGTCATGCTCAAATGTTCAGGGACTATTTAAATGAGAAACATTCATCAATAAAATTTACAATCGAAATTGAGAATAATGGTTCGTTATCTTATTTGGAGTCAAAAATTACTCGAGTAGGTAAAGCTTTCACTTCTTCAGTTTTTCGTAAGGCTACTTTTACTGGATTGGGCATAAGTTTCTTCAGCAACTGTAACTATAGATTTTAAATTAATGCGATTAAAACCTTATTGAATCGTGCCTACAACATTTGTTCTAGTTTTGTGGATCTGCATGCTGAATTTAATTTTTTAGTTTCATTTTTTTGTAAAAACGGTTTCCCTTCCTCAATTGTTCATGCTCATGTTGAAAAATTTTTAGCCAAGAAATATTCAGGTATTAACGATGTTGCCGATTCGGCGCAACAGCTCTACTGTGTATTTCCATATTTTGGTGATTTTACGAGCAAGATGTCCCGGGATATTGAAAACCTATTTAAACACCACTTTCCTGTAGTAAAATTAAATCTAATTACTGTGAATTTGCTGCGAGTTGGTTCTTTCTTTCGGTACAAAGATAGGATTCCTAAGTGGATGCGGGCATCCCTGGTATATAAATTTAGTTGCGTACAGTGTACGTCTGGCTACGTCAGCATGACGACGCTGCCTTTATACGTCAGGATCGCCCATGGCACCGTGGAGTTAGCTTTCCTACCGGGAGACCCTTAGCTCAACCTCCTCATTCATCAATCCGCTTTCATACCGAACAGTGTAGCAGCCGTATTTCCGAGGACAATTTTTCTATTTTATGTTCTGCACCTAACGAGTTAGATGTGTGCATTTTAGAATCCCTTCAAATTGCAAAAGAGAAGCCGCTTTTAAATAATGCCAATAGTTCATATCCGTTTGAAATTTTTGTATAGATTTTTTTCTTACTGATCACTTTTGTCACTTTTGTTAAGAACTAACCAATTTTGTTTTTTATTTTTTCAGACTTACTGAAGATGGAGCTGGTCTCCGAAACGTTTAAAATTGACTAATTCAGATATTTTATTTAAACAATTTAAACAATTTAAACAATTTATTTACCACAGGAGATACAGAGGTAGAATGTTTCTTAAGTCTAGTACAATGGACAAGTTTGAATATAGCTACCTGTGGGCCCGAATAAGTTCAGCGACTTCTGGGGCATCCTACCATCAACATTATTCTAATTAAGGTGTACATTAATGTTTAACCTAATTCACTTAACCTAGTTTCACATTAGACTGATCAGTGAGATAATTCAATCGATATCAGATATTTCATTTTACAAAATAGGTTATGTGGACTATATTTAACAGTACATTCGATAAAAGATTTAACAGCAGACTGAAGGCGAATTACATATTACCCATGGCAAATTTCATTATTGGAAACAGTCATGTTGGAGACAAGATTTGACTTGGTGATCTTACATGACTAATATTCCGATAGGAAGTGAGTCTCGAGATTTCTTTTGAATAACTTGTAAGAATTACTATCACGGATCTCCGCAGGTATTGAGTTCCAAGTTTTAGTTCCAACGAAGAGGATACTGTGTTGCGACCGGGCCTTTGAATAATAAGGAAGCATGAATTTACTTCTATTTCGGGTTAAGTGGTCGTGATGACCAGTTTGCGCACTTAATAATAGTTTCAGGCTATTGTCGCCATCATTTCTTAATGTTTTGTAAATGAAATTACAAATGGAGATTTTATAGAGATCTGGAAGTTTAGGTATTTGTAAATTTTTAAATGAATCGTTTGTGTGAGCATTATATTCTAGATTCTTTACCGCTCTGATTGCTCTTTTTTGCAGAGTAAAAATTATATTGGTTTTATTTTTATCAGTTCCGTGCCATGCTTCTATTCCGTACTGCAAGTATGGTGAAATAAGCGTTCGGTAGAGCATTCGTAAAGCTGTTTCAGGCAGGTAATTTTTAACTTTATTCAGGATTCCGATGGATTTCGATAATTTAGAACTAATATTAGCGATGTGCTCTTTAAAGGTCAGATGTTTATCTATTATGATGCCCAGAAACTTGCATGAGTTGGTTTCTTCGATTTCACCTTCGCCAATTTTTATGTGTGGGAGAGATATGCTTTTCTTGTATGAGAATGTAATATACTTTGTTTTTTCGATGTTGAGGCTTATTTTATTAGCTTTAAGCCATAATGAAACCTTATGGAGTTCATTATTTATGCTCTCCGCAATCATAGCGGGATTTTGGCTCGGAAGGACCGTAGAAAGCGTGCTGTCATCGGCAAAAAGTATGAATTTGAAAAATGTTGTTGATTTGATAATATCATTTATAAATATCAGAAATAGGAGAGGCCCTAGGACAGACCCTTGTGGAACTCCATGGCTAATTGTCTGTGGGTCCGATTTTGCGTCGTCAACGACAACGTATTGCTTCCGATTTGTTAGGTATGATTTGAACCAATCATGGGCAATTCCTCGAATGCCATAACAGTGTAGTTTCGAGAGTAATATCTTATGGTCCACACAGTCGAATGCTTTTCGAAAGTCAAGAAAAACGGAGAAAACAAGCTTTCCTTCATCTATATTAGAGTAAAGGTACTGTAAATGATTTAATACAGCTTGTGTCGTTGATTTCTTAGAACGAAAACCGAATTGTCCGTCATAGAGAAAAGATTTTTGTTCAAAATACGAATACACTTTTTTATACACAATTTTTTCAAATATTTTGCTCATAATTGGTAAAACAGAGATAGGTCTATAATTATTAACGCAGTTTTTATCACCATTTTTAAAAATAGGGGTGACTCTGGCAGTTTTGAGAGAGTTGGGGAAGATACCTTGAGAAAGCGAATGGTTGATAATATCAGATATGCACGGTGCTATTATATCAGCAATAGCCTTAAGAACTTTAGCTGAAAATGTATTTAATCCATTTGATTTATTTTTCAAGTTGTTTATGCATGTAATTACATCGGAGGGGTTAGTTGGCGGGAAAAAGAAAGAGTTGGTTTCACGGACATGGTCCATGTATTGCAAGTGGTCTGTAGGTTCACTAACGACACTATCGGCTATATTTTTTCCTATATTTATAAAAAAGTTGTTGAACACTGTTGCAATATCTTGTTTATCATGATATTTTACATTTTCGTGAACGATGGATTCAATCGTTTTTTTAGCGTTATTATTCGGTCTATAGCATGAATTAAGCAGGCGCCAAGTTTTTTTAATATCAGTTTTGTAGTCAGTGAATTTGCGCGTAAAGTAGTTTTGTTTCGATGTTCGTATTTGATTTGTCACATGATTCCTGAATCTGTTATACGTTAATCTAGAGATTCGTCCTTCGTATAGTAAGGCTAAGTATGCTTGACGTTTCTTTATATTGATCACGATATCTTCAGTAATCCAAGGTTTTTGTCTATTTTTCGGCGTAATTGTGCGGGTGATTATTGGACAACATTGGTTATATGCGGTCGTTATAGTTTCAGTTAGTTTTAGTATTGCTTGGTCAATGTTAATCGCATTATTGTCTAGTTCATAGATGTCCAATGATGGCATTAATTCTTCTAGAACAGTTCGCATTGTCCCCAAGTTATATTCGTTTATACAACGATATGAAAAAGTCTCAGCATGTGGGTTGTTGCAGGGACTATAGACATTCTTCTTGATGAGAAACACCGGAAAATGGTCAGATAAGTCAGAAATTATTATTCCTGTAAGAAAATCAGTCGGATCTAACATAAAAATATTATCGAGCAACGTGGCAGATTCGGATGTAATACGCGTAGGTTTCGTGATGATTGGAAGGAAGGAGTTAGACTGAAAAACATTTATGAAGTTTGAGATTTGTTCACAGCTTTCATATTGAAGAAGATCGTAGTTGAAATCCCCGCAAATTATTATGTCATTGTATAGAGATTTGTTAAACTGAGATATTATGCTTTGAAGCTCGTTCAGGAAAGAAATGTTGCAAGCTGTCGGGGGCCTATATACAGTCCCAAGTACAATCCGTTTACCATTTTTCGTTAGTTCTATAAATAGAGTCTCAATATGTTCACGATTCATAGTCGCACTTATAATGTTTTTCGATGATATGTGTTTAGATATGTACGTACTGATGCCACCACCACGTTTGTTGCTACGGAGTGAATGATGGCTATTATAGTTCTGAATTTGAATTAGGTCTTTAGTTGAGTCATCTAGCCAACTTTCGGTGAAACTGAGAACATCAAAATTGCTGTTTAGCTCAGTGATAGTACAAGATATTTCATCTATTTTCGGATAAATGGACCTACAGTTCCAACATAATACTGAGAGATCGTTACAGGTTTTTCTCATCGATTCATTGAATTCTTTAATATTCAGGTATTTACAATTCCCAGTTTCATTTAGGTTTGGATGCAGTCTATTCAAATGATTGAGATCTGGATCAATATCATCGAAAATATCAACATGGTCAGTCATAAAGATTAAGAAACAGTAAGTAAAATGTGACGTAAAAAATAAAGAAGATGATACAGACTACAAGGTCAAGTTAAAAGTAAAGACATTCCTACTTATAGTAAAATTTAAGAAATAGAGAGAAACTAAAACACACAGAGATTATTAGTCTAAAATTATTTAAAATCTAGAATGATTTCATAAGGAGCTGGCTAACTCAGTCCATGAGTGGGAGCATTAGAGATCATAAATTGCGAATAGTGTAGTTACAAGGCTGTCATACCAGTGGTATCTGCATATAACACATACGATATAGCAAAGAACGAAGTGGATTAGAATCGAAGTGACAGCGAAGTTATTTAATTAATATAAAGATCTTGAGTATCTAGATTATTTTCAGATTTTGAGACAGGTGGTAACAGAATATTTAAATCAGAGTAGAAAATCCGGCATGAGCCTTCTATGAATAATGAGAAAAAGTAGATAAAAAAACAATTTAGTGAGCAGTAAAACAAAGTTGCAAATTCTGCGTGGTTGCTTCGAAGAGCCAAAGGCGATTCTATCAGAAAACAAAAGAAATCATGTGGACAGAGATCAAAATGCTATTAAATTCAGTACATAAGTCTCTAATTACGAATAATTTCTTCTGAGGACTTGCCGACACGTTGTAGTAAGTACTGGTCAAGTGATTCAGGTGTGTTAATGGTGTGAGGTCTAGAAGTTTCTTGTCCAGGTATCCGAGGAGAGTAGACGTTGATATTACCATCCAGAGTTCTTGCGAGACCTATTTTGTCGGGATTTAAATTTAAATTTTAAATTAATTTATTTTAAATTTATCTTCGTTAAATTCTATTAAATATGATACCTATCCGTGCTGTATTCTTCGTCTTTAAATTCTTAATGATAGTCCGACTAAAGAGTTTTAATTTTATGGAATTCCATTTTGTGAGTTATTCTGCGACTACTCAGTCTAGAGATGAGTAGATAAATTTTAGATTACGTATCCTTAAAAAAACTTTTACTGACCAATGGTTCTTGATTTTTTATTTATTACTCTATGAAACAAATAAATGACTCATTTTGCCCAATGAAATATGAATGAAGGAAATTATAATATGAATACCCAATAAAATACGAAACCTTAAAAATTTGTGTGGCTTTCCAAGACCAGTACTCGGTAAAATGCGCCGAGTAGTTGTTGCTGTTTTGTCTTAGGCAGCGAATATTTTTCCTTTCATTCCGCGTACTTAGCAACTAACCTGTACTAACATCTGCTACTAAGAATTTCCGTCGTCTGTTTATATATTTATATGTTACATGTCACGCTCTTAAGAATAGATAGGAAGAAATTAGCCCTGGAGGTCTTGGTTTCAGTTCACCGGTAAATTAATACACTCATTTTCGCTGTACAATTGAAGTGTAATAAGTCACTTTAAAAAAATTAAAGAGATCCAGAGCCTTGTATACTCGAGTCCGTATCGTGGAGACCGAGTTCGGCGGGGTATTGCATAGTAAAATATACATACAAAAGTTCACAGTTGCTTTCAGTAATGCTGAATTTATGTACCATGGATATGACACGAATGGCTGTAAATACTTCTATTATGGCTCAAAAATACTGTATTCCAACTTTTTATTACTATCATAAGAAAAATAATTAGCCTATGAAATAAGCTTGGGCATGGAAACTCCGCTCGAACGAAAATTTGTTCAAGAAAGGTATTGAATCCCGTCATTTTTGATGGGCCGTGTACACTAGTTCGTAATAGATGATTAACTTCAATGTTCATACGAATCCTAAATTTTGCAGTGCATCTTATTACTGATATTTACTAAAACTTTTAGGAGTTGAAAAAATTGGTTTTGTTAGTCTTAAGAGCATCATGAAATATTCAAAGTTGATAATTGCTTACTCTAAACCCAGTGCCTGAGACCTTAGTATGGACTTGTTTCACAGAAACTGCACCCCTTTGAGGCCTCTCCGACTTGACTCATCCCTTACCAATTAACATGACTGCGCGATGGGGGCATTAGGATGATTTCCCTCAGAGTACGTTACTTTACGTCTACATTTGCGTGGAAAATCTACGCGTAAACAAAATTATTTCCATTAGGTCTCGCCGTTAGTGGGATTTTGAATATTTTACTTAACATCATCGATATCCCCGTTTTTTGGCTTATGAACTCTTTCAGTCTCTCATTTTCTGCCACCATGGGCTCAATAAATTCGTTACTAACATAATTGCTATATTCACTCTGCTTCCTAATCGCGAACCCAATCGTAGTGTTCTAGTTATCTTCCACGTTACCTGCAAACGCTTTCCATAAAGGTTACGATATATAACATCAAATACTGAAGGTTCAAATTAAAATTCTTCTATACAACCAAGCTTTGTTTCAAAATATCTATCCCGCGTGGGTCTTCATCAAAGCGAAAGTTGCACAGCTTCCGGACATTAAGGAACTTCATGATGCCTAGAATAACGCTGCGTAACCTCTAATGGGAAACCTTTTCACAATCCATCAAGAAAAAAAGGGGACAGTATGGGGAAAGTTTAATTGGGAAACTTAAAGCCTCAGGGCAATAAGTTCTGCAATAATTTGACTCCACTGCCAATATCATTTTATTGACGATTGCCCCCAGTTATGAAGCCCCTAAAAAATTGAAAATCATCGAAATAGTGTCGACGCAATCCATCAAGAAACAATCTATATAATCAAAAGAGCCGCATCCGTCCGTCCGTGTGTCCCGCCCACCAGCAGACGAGCGTATCTGTGATACAAGCTTCATCAACTCCACAATTTTCGATGCCTTAACCCAGCAGATAGGGAGTCGGAATGAATATCACGTGTATTGGTAGGTTATATTAGGTTGTATAGAATATTAGCGGTTGAGACTTGGGAAAGTATTGGAAAGACATAGAATAGCATGGTAAATCATGGGAAAGCCATGTTGAAGCTCAGTTGGTCCTATATCTAATCCTGACATTTTTTTGACGGGACGTGTGCACTCGTCTGTATAATTCATAGCAGCTTTGTAATTCATAATTACCATTGGTTGTCGTTACCGGGTTTGCTGTCGCTAGGTATGTAGCATGCTCCTGGTTAGGTTAGAATAACTCATGATGTTAGGGCAGCTTAGCATAGGTTAACATAAGATAAGTTGGGTAGGTTGTATTAGGACAGGGAAGCATGCGCGAGCTTAAGAAAAATTGATTTAGGATAAAAAAGTTAGGATTACTTAGGATTGTGTCTGTTATTTAAGTTGAACAATAACCGGCCATTTATATATAGTTCCAGCTATCGTAGATCCAGGTGATGATTACTCCTTTGTCTCTATCGACGTGACGAGTCTATTTGCATCGATCTCCCACCACTTGGCAACAACAAGCTTCTCGGGCACTGTGTGTGTGAGTGACTGCAATTATAGCTACTGTTAACCTACATATTTCGTACTCTAAGTGTCATACCAGAAATCGTGGTAATAAATTTGTGTGTACGCTTGCAGATAACGATTTGGCGGATATCACTACAAATGGACACATGGAGTACCGAATGAGTTTACCGAGATCAATTGTAATATTGGCACCAACTGTTCAGAAAATCGAATCACAACTGAGTTTTCATTATAAGCAGATTTTTTTTGAAAACTGTAGATTAACGCCTTAACTAAATCAGTTTTGGAAAATTTCACGCTAAGTCAAGTTCTTCCTGCCAAAGACTGCACTGAAATCCATTCACAGTACATTGAGTCATGTAGGGTGTCCATAAAGTCTTTTTATCATTTAAAAAATTTATTACGAATGCAATTGATAGGATATTTCATTAGGTTTTTTTATTGTATTCAGCCAATATTTAATTGTTTTACCTTAATTAATCGACTTCTACATGGACTCCATCAATTACCCGAAGCACATCAAGACGGAACTCAATTTCTTGCCATTTTCACTGTAGCATCGCTTCATCAATTGTGGCATTGGCTAACACTGTCCCTGTCTCCATAAATTTTTTGTGCCATTCACGAATTGACGGACGTGATGGTGGATCTCTTCCATACTTGGTTCTATAGTTTCGCTGAGTTTGCCTATCCGAAATTGTTTCAATAAGCCATGAGACACATTACGCCTTCTTCTGAGGGGTAGCCATTTTTGAGGGGTTCATTTAACAGCACATCTTTCACTAAAGGAATCCTTGAAATACACAGAAGCAAAATGTGATAAGTAAACTTTAATAAACACTGAATGCAATAAAGCAAATCTGAATAAAATATATTATCAGTTGCAATTGTAATAATTTTTTTAAATGGTAAAGGGACGTTATGGGCACCCTGCACATTTATCTAACATTGCATTGAAGTCTGGTATGGCACAGATAAGAGTAAAACTGAAAAAGGCTGAAACTTTAATTTGAAAGACCTAAAATTTTTTTGTAGTCTGAATGGCTAGAAAACTGAAAAGTTACTATGTCGAAAAATTCCATTAGAGTAATCGCTGACAGAATAAAAGCCCACATCATCGATTTCTCTAAAAGCTCACAACTTTTGAAACTGTCCGACTGCAACCGAATTATTCTCGGTAATTATTTGTAAATGACACTCAAGAGTAGCGAGAACTGTGAACTACCGCAGCAAATTTACGCTTAAACTGACTACCATGGCTACTTGATGAGAAGCGAGTACAAACTCATCGTCCTGAAAGTGCTAAATCACACATCCGTTTTCTTTTTATTACTTTCAAATTTTGAAATTTGTCCCTTGGCGAAGTCTGTGATACTCCCAACTGTTCAACATTTGAAAGTAGACTTGAATTTCGTTTAATCTCAAGTTACTAATCAAATTTATAATAAAGAAAGATTGGAGGAGAGACGAAGCGAATTGAGGAAAACGAACAAAATATCGTCTCCTAATTATGTCTTCACTGTGAACAGTGAGGAGGGTAGAACTCTAATCATGGTGCTACCAACCAACGTGAATGTGTATGCTTATGTGTTTGTGTAATGGTGTGGTATGTACATTTACATTTGTTTGAAATACTTCAGATAAAAACATTGACCACCCTTCCAAATTGCATTTGATCTGTTTTTTATTAACATACTCAGTTTTATAAGCCTAACTATTATTAAATAAATAACACGAGTAGACTTAAATATTATTCAGTTTAATTTTTGGTTCGTAGAACCCATGACAGGTTGCCATAGCAGCCTCGTAGCTTATTTGGCCTACGATGCTAGTATTCTTGACTATTAGATATCAAGTAAATTCTTGAGCCTAATTTTCAACAATGCACATGCTTGAAGTTAATAATTATAGTTCAGACCTTTCTAATGAATAGAAAATAATCAAATTTTACTGTTCATATTCAATACCTCTGTACACATACGTCGCAGATGAAGCAGGAAAAATTCAAGAGAAACTTTTTTATGTATCACTATTCATTGCGAGGAAACTTAACCAAAAGCGCTCAAGGTTTATCATAACTCAACGATCAATTACCTCACTTTAAACTTCAGAAGTTACAAGCCTCTGAAACATCAGCGAAATGCAGCCATAATTTTCGAAATCAAAAGCTGTTTCTATGAGGGAAATGAACTAAACGGAATAAAAACAGTTTATAAGGAGTTGAAAAAGTAATGACTCGGAGGAAAGAAACAAACGCAAGAAACATATATAGTATAGACTTAAGCAAGTTCAGAATGGTATCGTTAACACTAATACATATGTCTCAGCCTCTTTTTTGGAAAAAAGTCCTAGAACAGATCACAAGTGTGTCAAATCTAATCAATTTCAATGTCTGTATTAAGCGAAGCCCCTTACTCAGAAATATACTTCGTAATCTGCAGGATAAGACTATAATCGATTAAAAAATTGTCTACTGAATGAAATGTCTCAAATGTCCCGCTAACCCCACGACAGGTGCAATCAGAGAACAATCAGAACAACAAACAGAGCAGCGGTTGTGAGAACATGATCGCATGTTTAAGTCCCCAGAGAGGCTGTTAAAAAAAATTCATGGATGGTTTTTCAACTGAAATAATCTAGCCCCCAAGCCGATCCTACATGTGACTTAGCACGTTCCCTGCGTATTGGACCATATGTGTACCATTCGGTGAATTGTTCATTCACGTACCGGTATAAATGAATGACATTTCATCTGTTTCGGGATCTTCTTAAAATAATCACTTATCACACAAGGTAAAATGTTATCGTTCAATTGCATTTTCATATTTCTTAGGAAGGATAAAAATTCATTCAAGCAGTAGAGTCGATTTCCCAATTCTGCTACATACAACCTCACTAAATCAACCGGTAACAACTGCGGAAATGCAGTGAACGTGTTGAACTATTTTACCTTATCAAAACTATTTACTAGAGAGGAAGCTGACAGTGCGTTATAGATACGCTATCACATACTGTCAGGTGCTCAGGAAATTCAAGAATGATATTTCCTGCTAAAAACGTAATGAATTTATTGACGTTCTTTTTCAATATTACTGATTGCTGTCATTTTTGACAAGGGTCATTATATTTATTATAATTTATTATTATATTATTATTTATATTATATTTATTATCATTATATTTATTAGGAATGCGGAAATTATGCTTTCACTGTCCATAAAATAAAAGGAGACAAATTCCATTAAGGCAGAAAAGAGGAAATGCAATGAGTTTTTGCAGAATGAACTGTTTATGTAGAAAAATAGTTATGATGCTTGCAAAAATCGTAGAACGTTTCAAAATTCTGTAAGATAAAATCATAGAACTTGGTAATTACAGGAAAACACATTATGGTCATAGTTTTCGTTCTTAGAATTTTTACTGTTCTGGCCTTAAGTTATTGAAATTTATGATTTTAATTTTTGGAATGGTAAAAAATTGCCACAATGTATCTAAATGAGATTTTTTTCTTAGTCTGTATGAATATTAATTAAATATCGTAGTTTCGTGATAATTTGAGTTTTTAAATAAAACTGGGAAAAATATCGCAAGGCTGTATCCTGACGTATATAATCAAACATTCATAAGTAAAAGTGTTCCCCAATTCGGTAAAACCGCAAGACAACCTGGCTATCGAGCCGGGAATGACAACGTTCTCTTAACATTTACTGTACTAACTTATAAATTTATGTACAATTTGTATTTCTGAAGAATTAATCAATTTTCGAATAAAAAAAGAGCTCCAATGAAGCTATTAAGAAGTATGCTTTTTGTTGTCTTTATAAATATGTTAACTTGATGTAAAAGTTTAGTGAAGATTCGGATGTTCAAATATTTCAAAAATTCCCTTAAAACTTGAGTTATTAGTGAAAAACTGGTGAGAAAATAAGCGTTTCCAATTTGGTTGAATTCAATTATAAAATTTACTATTCACCTCCCGAATAAAAACAGACTTGTTATTTTAGATCTCCTCAGAGGGATACAATTATAGTATCTAAGGTAATTAGCGTTTTCTGGGGGAAGTGCGAGAGACCGAGCTGTAAGTTAGGTAGGCTTTTGTTGAATAAATTAGTTTTCTTCGGTGTGAGGTCCTGAGCTAAAGGTTAGGGAGGCCTTCTTTTTGTTGAAGTAGAATAGGTTTTTTTTGTTTGTTAAAGACCATCTTTTTCAGTTCACTGCTCTCATGTTTTTCAGCGCCTACTACTTTCTTCTTACTTTTTTCTTGTTTCATGTCCTTCTTTTTCAGCTTACCGTTTCTTTGCTCCTTGTGCATAGATTCTACGTTCCCTTAACTCTATACTAGATGGTGCCTTCACCCTTCTCCTCTTTGAACATTTTTGTTGGGGCAAAGGGAGGCTAAAACTTTCTTATAATCAATCTTCAGTTTTCTTCGGTTTTGTTACATGCCATCTTTTCCGGTTCAAGCCTGTTCTTTCTTTCAGCATGTATGGCTTTTTTCGTATACTTTTATTATCTTTTTTAATTAATTTCTTCCTCGATTTGTTGTTGCAAAGCGTAGGGTGTGGAGACACATTTCCCGCATCGATTCCTCGTTTTCAAGTTCACGCGAAATGATCCCTCCTTTTCGCTCTCTTGAGATCGCTTTTGTTGCTGTCAGGGAGTCGTTAACTAATATAATAATCTAAATAATGTCGATGTTCGCTTTGCTAACACTAGTAATTTTTTAAAATTAAAGTTGTGAAATTTAGAACTTACAGTTTTTAAGCTAGAATATTGTTACAAAATGTATTTGAAATAACACCTTCACCTCGTCTTCACGTCAGCTTTATGCAACCGTTTCATGATGATTTTTATTTTTGGGTGAAACTGTAAAGAAACACAATGACCCTATATCACGTATTCTGTTAAAGGTCCTGAACGGAAAATATGTTAACTTCGAGGAAATAAAAGGAAAACACTTGCTATTATATTTCTAAAGACGATTAACTAAGAGTTTTCACTGAGAAAACTTCTAATGTTATGTAGAATTAATATTTCTGATGTTACCCACAAAATTATTTTTTTTTGAGAAGGGAAAAAAGCCGTCAAAATATTTGCGTGTAAGCATACTCATCGTTGTCTGCAACTAAATATGAACTTAATATCTGAGTTTCGGAAGGGTTCAATAATTTCAGTGAGAATGTGAAAAGTATATTAAGGCTCTAACCTTGAGTTTATCACCAAAAGTTGGAATGAGTGAGCACGTTTCTAATTTACATAAAATAGGTGAACAGAGTGTGATTTTCGTGACTTAAAAGTACGATATTGTAATTGTTTTTGCCCTGTAGTTTTAATAATGATTTGGTTGATAACCCCGAAATTAGTAAAATGAATTATTTAAAACGAGGGAGCTCAAAATACTATTGAAAGTCAGTATGGTAGGTTTTCAAATCAGATAGCTTAAGAACTTAAATAGAAAGGGGAACAGTAATCAAGTGGATGGCTAGCCTTTGTTAATGGTGATGAACGGATGAAAATTGAGTGTAGTGCGAAAGTTTCCGGTCGGTCAGGACTGGCAACTGACTCTGAATTCAAGTTCAAAATTATTGATAATAAGATCGAAAAAATGTAGGTACATTATGTGACTGGCAACAACCCAAAGCAAGTCATAGGATCATTCTGTAGATTACTGCTGAAACTAAAAAGGTTTTGTTTCCTGCATAGTTTTTAATACGAGACTGGATGCTAAGGTGTTCTGTCTTCATGAGTAACGTTCCCTTCTAATTTTCCAGTACATTTGACCATTGATATTCAATTTTAGGGTATGTTCATGAATAAAAAATAGTAAGAAACAAGAGCTTTATCAGATTTTCCAGACGATTCTTGCCTTACATGCGTTTTGATATCTTGTGAGACACTGCCGGGTCAGGGAGCCAGAATTTCAAATTTCTACCCTCCAGAGGTCGTTGAATAGGCAATAGGTTTAGGTTAGTCAGATTTGTTTATCATATGCTATGAGGACCGGTATCCTCAAGGGAATATTTAAATTACCCCAGCTATATTTAGATAGGCCTTCAGGTATTCTATCATTTTTGCCCGCTCTGTTTTTTTGTGCCTGCTTTGTTTCTTTCACTGTTCATATGTTATTCGCTTCCTCTGTCTGTTGTTTTTTCGCCTCATTCCCAACATGTTTTTTCAGTGCTGGAGGAGTCATTCACGGGAACATATTTTGAGCGTCGAGTGCCCGTATTTTACGGTTGATTATCCATTCTCTTCGTCCCCTTGATTCTCTTCGACTCCCTTAAGATTACATTTTATGTGGCTAGGGAGTCTTAACACATAGACTAAATTTACGCAGTCGCTACGATTGGTCAAGTTGGTGTATAAGTAGTAAAGTTGAAATACCAACTTTGCTACTCGAATATATCTCTATCCTTTTAAGAAATGTGATAAATATAATATCACGCTCATGTTTTTCCTCTCACGCTAAAATCTCATCTAAAGAAAGGTAGATGAATGTTTGAAATGCTGTTCATTTGTACCGGTGTATGAATGAGAAACTTACCTAGTGGTACATATACATACCGAGACGTTGTCAACGTGTTAAATTGCTTAATAATAATGAGCCCTAAAATTTCTATTGAATTGGGTCTGTAATTTCCTAGTACAGTGGCTTTGGCTTCTAGTTAAAATTTCTCACAGTGTTTCTTAGAATGATCTGGCGCTCGGCTGTTTCAGAGGTATCAAGTACCAATGCAAAAGATACAGTTAGCGATGTCTTAAATCATAGAATCTCTAACAACGCACCCTTTCAAAAGAAGTTGTATCAGCAATTCATGATCTCGGCATAGAGGGAGCACACGTCTGGAGGTGCGGTGTAGGCCGTAGTACACTTAAGGCTTTGTTCCCACAATTGCATGAAAGGCTTCATAGATCACAAGTCAGTGACTTTGGTGTGCTTAACGACTTGTATGCTGCAAGCTAGTGCAGTTTACCATCACGATGCAGCCACGTGCCGGCCTCAAGAAAAGATGTCATTCATTCAATATCGGATTATACGGGCAGTTTATTAGGCTAAAGTCCAGCGTACCTACGCCAACGCTGGACTAGTACTGTGCAGTTTTGGTAACGTATGTGTCCCATATAGTATATATGGGGCTCATACAGAATGTAGTATGTACATCACTCGTATAGTTTTGTTGTTTAAGTATGGTTTCTATGTTCTATTTTGTACATCTTTCCGGTATCTGACGTACATACAACATAGTAGTGGGTCACGTTGGCCGTGGTAATTTCATGCTAAATACTTTTTTTTTGGGAGGACAAGGCCGTTCTCAGTCAGAAACTCTTTACTTGTAAAAACGATTTACATCCGCAGTAAAGCCACCTCTTCAGAATCTTCAATGACAACCTATACTTGTGGCTCTGACTACTCCAATGACTCAAATATGAAAGTGGACCATAATGAAAACCAGATGCGAGACGAAACCTGATGCGATATGTGTCATTATTATTAATCGATTTTAGATAAGCATGAATAATGTCGATATGAGTATCACAAGCAATTAACACTGAATTCAAGAATTTAGTTAACATTTTTGGAAAAAAGAATAGTTTTAGATTTCCGATTAGTTGTTAGAGTTCTTTCTCTTCAAGAGTGAAGCTCGCTATCAGTTGTGAGGTACAATACAATATTGATAATAATCAAGTTGAGGACATGTTCATAATGAAAAATATAGAAACGGGAGCGCTGTAAAATTATCTCGAAATTTTTAAGCATTTATACGTTGAGGTGTTCTTTAAGACACAGCCGTATCCGACTACTGTAATTCCTAGGCACTACTTCTGAGGGGGCTTAGGATAGGCAATAGGTTTTGTGTATTGTGTGTGGTTAGTTTATCTTATGCTATGAGAACTGAGATACATTTAGGTTACCTCTGTTTTAATGGGTGTTCAGGATATTTATCTTTCGCATCCACTTTGCTTCTTTCAATGTTCGTACCTTCTTTGCTTTCTATTGCATGTATTTTGTCTCCACTTTAAACTTGCGTTTTCGATGTGCTCTATCTCAAGTGCATTTACTTTCAAACAATTTAACGCTAATTTCTTAACATTTTTTGAGGTGAAATTCAGCTGTGAAGGAACAGTTCCTCATAATGCACTAGAGCAATCTATGTACGTTTACGAAGCGTTGGTAACATTTATGAAGCATAGGAATTTTCCATCACAAGGACTGGGACTTATATTTGAGCTATACATTCTAAAGAAGGTTCAGTGCGCTCAAGGGAAGCATGACTGCTACATTGAGTTAACTTCAAATGAAAAAATAACATATGACAAGCTATGCGCAAGCATCTCCTTCTGCCATGGTTGTGGTTGAATTTCTCTGCAGTACTCAGTAATATATAAATGGTGATGATGATGTACCTCGGCTTCCTATCCATCACAGAGATTGTTGACTGAAGTGGAGTTGCTTCATTCATGCAGCCTCGAAAGCACTGACCGCCAGCCAGTCTTCTTTCTTGGCTGCTTTCAGGCCACGGAGCCTCAGATTTAACCCTCATTCTTACAGGCTTAATTTGGAAGAACTTGAAAATTTTCGAAATAGTTATGAATTTTGAGGGAAAGATAGCACGATAAAATGCCAATCAGAAATGTGTGTTATGAACGTAAAAAATAAAAAGTATCGGAAATTTGTTTTTACAAGTTTTGATTGACATAGATTTGATGTGTATCGCATTTGATGCATTGAAAGAGAGAGAATACGTTAACAATAGTTTTTCCGGCAGCAAACTCCTGGGCCATCATGTCGGTACTTCCTCCTCCCGCTCTCACATTTCTCGAGGGAATTAAGCGGGAACCCAAGCTTTAGTTGCTTCACATGTTCTAAGTCCATGTTAATGCTTTCTCTATTGAGATGGTGTTATATTTAGCGCTGTCTCTCCCCTCAGGGGGATACAACTATTGTATCTATGGGAATTAGCGCTCCCAGATGAAAAATGTGAGGGCCCGAGCTAAGAGTTAGGTAGGCCTTCTTTTTGTTGAAATAAAATGTTTTTTGTTATGTTAAGGACCACCTTTTTTTTCGGTTCACTACTGTCCTGTTTTTCAGCACCTCTGACTTTCTTCTTCAACTTTTATCTTATTTCATGAACTACTTTCCCATCTTACTGTTTATATGCCCTTTCTGCATAGATTCCTCATTTTCTTATCTCCATACTAAATAGTGCCTTCCTCCTTCCTCTCTTCGATACGCTCTATTTTTGCAGCGGTTAGGGAGGCTTAAACTAACTTATAATCTAATCTTTAGCGCTGTCTCACTTTGTCTTTATATGCCTTAGGGCAGCTATCACTGGCGCAGCTTCTCCCGATTCCATTCGTATACAACAGCGCCCTCACGCCGGAAACGCCACGGTGCTGAACTCTGTGTCCCTCGGTATATCGCTCTCGCCTGCATCGTGTCGCTCTACGGTTCTTCTCGTCTCACTGCGTCGCGCTATCATAGAGGGAACATCTTATCTCTTTGCACCTCCATTTCTCAAGCTGCTCTTAGGCCTGAGGCTTAGCGCATGCGAGTGATGCATTTCATGACTCTACAGACGTCTGTGATTGAACCGTTTGTTTTTTTAGCGTGACTTATGTTGACTTACGGCTGTTATTCAGTGCTGTGAAACAAGTATTTAAAATCTTAAGTAATAAATTTAACAGTCGTTTTAAATCAAACAGTGATTTATTACAGTCTGTAAAAAACAAATTAGTAAAATATACTTGAAAAAGACATTTGTAATTGAAAAATCTAAATGGTGTCATGTGAGGTAAATACCAAATTTTAAACATTTTCCAATAGAAACCTATGCCGATATCTACAAGATGCCGAGGTGAAGGTGGCTATCAAAAGATGTAGAAAATCGTAATATTCCGATGCACACTAGAAAAATGATGTATTAGAGTATCGGAATATTACCAAGAAACTAAATTTTTCCTTAACACTCTAGGTTAAGAAATCGAAAACGGCAGGGACTTCTGGAAATTATCCCAGATTTGGTGTATCATGAATTATTTTGTTGAGAACTTCATGAAGCATGTTGCGTAAAGTCAAAACTTATTTGTTTGTGATGGCAGGGCGTTTTATACGACTCTTCCAAATGAAATTCCCATTCTAATTACAAAGGGGATAAACAGCAGACAACAAAGTTCCAATGTAGCTTTTTGGGAACTAAAATCACTATCAATTACGCAAAATAAACTGTGTTGTCCCATAAGTGGAACACGCCTCTTCCATGAGCCGACATTGTGATGGCAGGTTGAAGAAGCAAATTCCAGTAAATTCCAAGGCATTCTTACCGATAAAAGTCCGATCTTCAAAGAGCATATTGCAAAAGTCATTACTAAACTTTCAAAAACATGTTAGAACCTATAATAGAGTAAAAATATGCTTCTTGAAGAGACTTAAAAAATGCCTAACTGAAAGCTTATTTTTCCATACGTTTAATCCAGAATAGAAGTATGACATAGAACAAATAAAAATTAAATCAATTCACTCAAAACGCTCAGGATAAACATTAAAGAAGAGATAAACTAGGGATACAATGCCCACACTAATGATTCATTCATAAGCATCCAAATGCTAAAACTTTTGAATCTTACTAAGCTCTCTTTACAAGTAATTAATTAATTAGTAATTTCATGCTTAGAACGTTGACTAATGAGGGTGAAAAAGATCTTGAAGATTATAATCTGCATAAACTGGCCTTCATGCTCATACAACACGATGTGGCAATAAATTCATATATCCTTATTTTGTGCGACCTCAACTGAGTTTTTCAACTTCATTGGAACTTAAACTTAAAATTTGATTCATGCTAAAATTAGTGAAAAAACATTCAAATTTTTCTGAACGAATCCCCCCCCTCTCAGGGGAATACAACCATTTCATCTGTGGGAATTAATATTCTCAGGGGGAATATGTGATCTCCCGAGCAAAAGGTTAGGTAGGCCGCCCCTTTCTTTGAAATGGAATGTTTTTGTTTTGTTACGGACCATCTGTTTCGGTTCACAGCTGTCCTTCTTTTCAGCACCTGCAACTTTTTCCAATTTTATTTTGTTTCACGAACTTCTTTCTTAACCTACTGTTTCTATGCACCCTGTGGTTAGATTCCGCGTTCCCTTACCTCCATAAAAAATTGTGCCTCCCTCCTGCTTCTCTTTGAAGCGCCTTTGTTGCGGTTAGAGAGCCTTGAGTTAACATCTAATCCAACATCATTCCATGTATATTGTGGAATGAAATTAAATTTAAATCTTCTCTAGAATGTACTGTACTTGTTTCACTAACACAAAGCATTGTTAACTTCAGAATCGAATTCTGTGAAAATCCATTTAATGATCGGTCTAGTTATAGACTTGATTTAGTGCACTGTATTAGACACAATTGTACACCTCATACTTCACACTGGTGATAGTGTGCCTTGAAAGTTGCTCAACTTATTTGCGCCCGCGAGACACTAATGTTTCCGTGGTAGTTGTCTTGAGGAACAATTTTTTTCAGGTATCACTTGAAATAAATAAACTGTTTAAATTGTTCATCACGTTGACAACTATGGGCTGAACTGAATTTCTAACACCAAATTCTATTCAATTGTAGTAAGCAATTTTGATAACGGAAAACATTAACTGGATCGTGCCTTCAACTAGCTTTGATTAAGTATGTATGTAAATTGAGCTTGTGAAAATTCAGAATTGAATTGTGAAAATTGTGAAAATTTTCTCCGTGCACACCGGCTGCTCACATCGCAACAAATATGCAAATGAAGGTCGCGGGCGGGAACTCGAATCAAGATATCACATGACCGATTACTGGTAAAACTCCATCTAAAACCAAGATTGTAGTTTGCCAAAGCAAATTTGAAGTAAAATTTCTTCAATTTGTTTGTAGTATGATGAAAGTAGATATCGCGCTACAGACTACAATGTTACCCGTGTTTGGAAATAAGATGGAACATCTTGCACCCTAACGAAAATTGTCCCAACTGTGAAGTATCGCGACGAGAGCAGGTCGAGTGACTTTGTATTTATTGGTACACAATAATTTACATCTAACAGAAAGATCTTTAGATAAAGCTAGCTTATTACCGCTAGATATTAAAAGATAATTCTTTAAAATCTTCTGAGTTCCTGAATCTTTCATCCGGATGGCTGTTACAACAGTTCGATGTTCCTTAGCACATCACCGGGTAATTCTTGAAAGGTTCTGAAGCGTCAACATCAAGGTACTGGCATGGGTCAATCAATGGATTTCAATTCGATATAAAATTTACGGAATTTATGAAAAAAACTCAAAATTCTGATACACACAAGACAACCGACTATTCTCAATGCATTGAAGCTGTTTGTTAGAGATAAATGAGCTAAGCTCTGACCCAAATCTTGCTAGGATTTGTATAAGCGGACAAGAATCGTCTAAGATATCTAATTGCAGGCGGAAGTGCTGCAACTAAATTTTAGACAGAATTTTGCAAATTATGAACACTCTTTAGACCACAAGTTTCCACAACTGGATATAAATTTTATATACGTTACAAATGTTTTTTTTTGTTGATCTGTTTTCTTTATTAGTGTTTTTCTGACACTTAGAGTTCCTTCTATTGTTTTGTGTCTTCATCAAAGAGCTTAGAATAAAAATATTTCCTGTCCAAAATTTGTTTTAATTTGTTTTAGGTAGGTACACGTTTATTGCGTTTGACAGTTTTTGCTGTTAACCACCATTCCGACTTGCCTATGACTGACACTCAGGTCTGGCAACTTCTGTACTTGACACAGAGTTAATGCTGTTTGTAACGTAGGTTATATTACTGATAATTTTTTTTTAATTTAGCACTTGATTTTTCTTTTCTCTTTATACTTCTCTTGTGCTAATTTTATTATACTTTAACTTAGTTAGAATTTGTTCCTGTGACGTTATAGCTGCGCTCTGTATTTTGCAGTCAATGCACCATGGTTGTTTTCAATATTTTGTTGTCAGTGCATAACAATCTTCCATCTATGAGCGTTTTGATGATTTACGACTACTTAAGGCTTTATCTCATCACTCATTACTGCTATCATTGAGGATGTGCCATAGGAGTGCACAGGTAGGCATTGTGCGGGCTGTGGTGTTGAGCTTCATCCTGCACACAAGTGGCTCTTTCTGGGGAACACGGGCAATGCAGGAGGCACTGACAGACCGCTTCTCAGAATCACCAGCATCACTTATCTCACTCTATTCCTCACTTGTCCCTAGCCCAGTGATTATGAGCTTTTTACTTACTGTGCATGCTGACGGTGTTAGTGTTTATCCGACCCAAACTGCGCTCTCTCCCAAGGGCTTCTTTATCTCGGTTGGGTGCGTCCATCTTTTTTTCCCTTTTTCTTTTTCTGAATGCAATTCGCTTACTAAAGTCATCGAGAAACTGCATGAATGTCTCTTTTGTATCTTGTATACTTTAAAGGCTGTTTTCTTTCCTTTGAATGTCGAATGGAATTAAAAAGGAGTGAACAGCGCTTATTCTTCTGGCACAGTGCGGGGAAAGAACTCAAGATAATTTAATCAGCCCAAGGAAGACATTTGTTACCTCTCTCTCCCTGAGGCTTTACCGTCCAAACACCCCATGGGAGATTATACCCTCAAAACATCTCCCAACTCGCTCCCAAGGGGCAAATTGTGCACTCAATTCTCATTGCCAACCGCTTCCAAGAGGAAGTTATGTCCTCAAAACTCTTCCCCATAGTCATTCGGGGGAATTTGCATTTCCACATCCTCCCCAAAAGTTCTCGAGCCCTCTCTGTGAGCGGGCTCGAATCCTCTACTGAGCTGACCTCTTGCGAGCCAAGACTTAGGCGTCTCAAGTACGCGAAAGCATTCTTATCTTGGCTAGAAGACATCTCTGTCATATGGAAAGAGAACGTAAGACAACTTGCATAGGAAAAAACTCTTTAATTAACGGTACAACAACAATAATTGGACTGTATTTTAACTAAATAAGTGTGAATGAAATGCCTAAGAGTTAAATGTGCAATTCTAATTGTTTTATATCTCTGGGTGATGATGTTTCTATTTTTAAACACTCTCACATCCAAAGGAAAAAAAACGCAAATGTTCAGTGTTGCCCCATACTAAATAGACTCGGTTGATATAAGAGTATTTATGATTTACTTTCATTTCTGTTATCGATCATGATTGTTCGTTTTGCTGCGCTATTTCCCCTGATGCTGATGTGTGCTGACATTATGAGCATGCTGTATTCAGCATAAACAAGCGTGTCCCTCAGGTCGGCGAAACTTGTTTTGAATATTATTTTTTTATACATACTTAAAATAATATGGAATAGAAGATGACTACAGGAACGAGCCGAATAGCCCATTCTCTGGTTGCTACCTAAATCCCATGCCCTGACACGCCAATCGTGCGCCGGCACGAAAGTGGAAATACAGCAGATATCGGCCACATTCACAGCTGTGATTGATTATTGGAACATTTTTCATAAGCCGGTCCACCAATTTCATGTAGCATGGTTCGTAGTTTATAATTTCGATGAACTCAAGACCAGTGATGTAAGCCTATTATAATTATGTAACTGCTCAGATATCAATTCTGGGAGTGGAGTTACCAGCACCTTGAAATACGCTTGAAACTGCACCAACATCAGTCCTTTTATGTATGAGCTCGCTTATTTGGGGTGGGAAATTCTCACGCTCACCGTTAAGAATGATCCTACATGAGCAAATACTTTTTATACCACGGAATATGTATAAGAAAATATAGAAAATACGCAAATCAACCTTTGATCATGATTGTTCAGTAAAAAAATGAAATTCTAGTAAGAAAACCTTACTTGGGTTAGGAAAAAACAGGTATAATATATATAACCAATTATGTGAATTAAGAACCCCTCAGGGGATACAACTGTTGTATCCATGGGAATTGGCGCTCCCAGGGGGAAAATGTGAGGGCCCGAGCTGTGGAAGAGGTAGACCTTCTTTTTGTTGAAATGAAATGTTTTTGTTATGTTAAGGACCACCTTTTTTCGGTTCACTGCTGTCCTGTTTTTCCGCACCTACTACTTTCTTCTTCAACTTTGATATTGTTTCATAATCTTCTTTCTCAACTTACTGTTTCTATGCCTTCTCTGCATAGATTCCACATTCCCTTAACTTCACACTAAATGGGGCCTTCCTTCTTCCTCTCTTTGGATCGCCTTTGTTGCGGATAGGGAGGATTAAACTAACTAATAATCTAATGTGAATTATGAATTTGGTGGGAGTAGTGATAAATTGCGATTAAATTGTTAAGGTCCTATGCTACTGAAACATTAAATTGTTCTGAACATTCAAATTTTCATGAAATAATATTTTTTGGCTAGGAATGAAAGCACAGACCAACTCATTACGCTGGAGATGCTGTCAATATTGGAAGAACCTAATTAATGAGAAAAAAAATATTGAACGTTTGGCTTGAATCGACCATATTATATCTCATTAGATATCTAAACAAAAGACTTGGTGTCGTGACCTAATTCTGTCTGCCTAGGTTCGCAACATACACTGCACAGCAATTTGCGAGGACGATTTTATCTTAGGAAATCGATACATTTCTTTGTTGAATCGTGAAAGGAATGTCACAATTCCATTGTAAAGCGTAAGGTTTTCTAAATGATTATTTTCTCCCAACAGCAAACATCCTCATTCTGTCACAGCGAGTATTTCACTGCAAGAAAGAGTTTTACAATTCAAGTCGGCATATATAGGAGGTATAAAGTACAAAACTGTTCGATTTTAACAAGAAAAAGTTGCTCAGTATCCAGAACCAGCCGCACCAACTGACTTATTAGGAAATCGGTATGTCGTCGTCAGTGAGCTGTCAGTGTTGGTTTTGGAACATTGATATCGAACGCTCAGTGACGGTCGTCGAACACCAGTTACATCGACCAGCTTCCCCGCTGAGCTCAATAAAAAACAACCGGGCGAGTGAGATAGCAATAGGGAATCCAGTAATTATTTTCTAGGCCTGATGAAGTGAGCACAATAACACCGATCCTTCTTATTCACAAGAAAGGAACTGGAACATAGCGTGCACAAAGAAACGATGGTCTTATTTGTGTTGGTTTTCTCCCTCGATGACAACTTACTTCATTGAAGAAATATTCGGAAAAGCATCTCACAAAGCTCTTGCTTAGGTAGGGGTTCTTGTTTTGTCCCGATTAGATTGTGTGAGCGGTTCTATTATTGTATAGGTTTTTGTGTTCCAGTGAAGTCCAGCATCACTAGGGTGACATGTTTGTGTGTTTGAGCACCGTAATGCACCCTCGTCGTTAGTAGGCGCGTACTTCCCTCTGTGATAGGTATCATTGCAGAAAATGCTGAAGGCTCGTACTTCATGATTATTGAAGGAGAAAATGAGCTTAACTATCTATTTCGTGAGACGTAATCCGGACTAGCTTGAGGCTTCACGTACACGTCAGCTCTTCCGTTCCGTTATGAGGGCCCTCTGGCGCTTAGTTGGACGCTGCTTTTGCTGCTGGATGAAAAATAGAATTTTGACCTAATTTTACTGTATAAATAGGATGCTGAGACATGAGGGAAAATTTGGAGTGATCAGTGGCATTCACGAAGCTAAGTTTAAATAATACGATACCCATTCAAATGAAATTTGCTAACAATTCTCAGAGAGATATTCCACATTGTGATGTGTACTAAGCATACTGCAATTTCTCTTCCCTTGACACGGCTTAATAAAACGTATTTAAATTTCGATTGTTTGCCGATTCGCTTGCATAAAAAATTCTGGATAACGGAAAGTATTTTCCAGCTCGCTAAACTTGTTTGATCAGTATCAGATTTTTGGAACAAAAATGCGCAGGCATTTACATTATCGAAAATTTACTACCGTTGTGAAAATCTTATATTAGAACTCATTCCAGAGGCTGACAACTTTATTCATAGAAGTCTTTTTTGTACAGTTCCAAAGTTTCAGAATTCAGAGACTCGAAGTTGCTGAACTTCTAGCGCGTACCCGCTCGCTCAGTGACACGCTCGTGCGTCACATCTCTGTTTTTCCATAGCCGCCAACTGTGGCTGGTCGCTCACATTTAGCTTGTAAATTAATTCTACGGAGAGTGTCCCATTAACGTCACAGCTTTCCTTTTTGCATTAAGCATTACGCTGCTGTAATGATGCGACTCTCACTCAAACGATGAAATGGACCAATTTGTGCTACAGGGCACGGATAATGAATTAGCCGCGCGGACCACGTGAGCTGCGAGTGCTCACCTGAATGTCTAACGTAATTTGGGCAGCTATTGAAAGTCAGTGCCAACCTTTGCTACACAGCTAATATTCCAGTCTTTAAGGCATACTCCTGTTTCTTGGATGTCATTTCCTTGAAAAATCACGCTAGTATTTATTTAAATTAACTGTTTGAGAACACTTCCTGTCGTTTGACCCTCTAATTGCTTTGTCTTAGTGTTGACAGTTACTATTAAATACAGCTAATTGGTAAACACCTCACTTGAATTTCCATGACGTCATAACGCAACACTGTCTTTACATCTGTACGATTGCGCTGCACGCTTGTATTTTCTATGCCTCTTTATGAAACCTGTCAACATGTTTTCCAGAGTAGTATTAATTATCACAATACCGCTGCCAAAGGAAGAAAATTCATCGGTTTTTTCTCGTTTTGTCGCTGTGACGCGAGGGTGCAAATTTGGACACGCTTTGACGCATAAAAACGTTCAGTGTTCTGGTGTTCTGAGAATCAGTCGAGGCTGTACGTGCCAGTTTTTATAATTTTTATTCAAATACATTTCCCAGAAATTCTTGTTCCCTGACACCACAGGGCGATGGAGTCCCAGTTGTCTGCGAAGTTACGTTTTTTACTCCGCTGTTAATTCAGTTTTTATTTGCGGTCGGCAGGCTGTGGGGGCGTTGGTCTGGATTGCAGCAGAACATCTTGCTCGTAAGTACCTCTAGTATTCTTGCAGCACTTGTTTTTATTTTTAAAGTCACGATCATTTTTTTCAAGTAAACTGAAAAGCATCGAAGTCTCAAATGCCTATATTGACCTCATTATCTCATCATTCTTCGTTGCCTGATTGTTTGTTGTCCTGGCCGCCCTTGCTCTCAAATCTTGTTGAAAAGCTATTCCTTTAACTCCCGATGTTGAAGCACGAAACGCAATGTTTGAAACTACACAGCAAACTTCTATTCTATTATTTGTAATAGAAAAGCGTTATTCATTACTTCCTTAAAATATTACTAATTTTATCATCTTATGAAGGGTAAAATTTAAAGCAGTTTGAAAGTATTTCATTTATAACTTGAAGACAACTTTAAAATTATGAAGGTTAGTTAAATGTTCTTTTTAGATCATTTGAAAATTTGAAAAAAGACTTCACTAGCTTCCCCCGGGTGGAGATACTAGTATTGTATCAATAAAAATTTGTGCTCTCAGGAGGAAGATGTGGGGCCCTAAGCTGAAGGTTATGAAGCCCTTCCTTTTGTTGCAATAGAATAGTTTGTTGTTATGTTAAAGACCATCTTTTTTCGGTTCACTGCTTCATTGTTTTTCAGCTCCTTTTACGTTCTCCAATTTGTTTCATGTATTTGTTTCCTAATTGGCTATTTCTATGCGCTGGGGATCATGTGTGGGAATGTACCTAGTGCATAGATTCCCCATTCCCATTATTCTACTCTAAATGGGGCTTACATCCTTCTTCTCGTTAGAAAACCTTTTTTGCGGTTAGGTAGGCTTATACTAATCTATCTAATCTAGGGACTATGTGAGGGCCTGAGCTAAAGGTTAGGTAGGCTTCCTTTTTGTTGAAATAGAATAGGTTTTTGTTTTGTTACGGACCATCTTTTTTCGGTTCACTGCTGTCCTGTTTTTCAGCACCTACTACTTTCTTCTTCAACTTTTTCTTGTTTCATGAACTTCTTTCTTAGCTTCCTGTTTCTGTGCACCTTGTGCATAGATTCCGCGTTCCCTCAACTCCATACTAAATGGTGCCTTCTTCCTTCCTCTCTTAGAACATCTTTGTCGTGCAGTTAAGGGACGCTAAAACTTTCTTATATAATATAATAATAATCTATCTAATCTAATTATTACTAGGTTCATTAGTTTCACTTAAAGTTTTACTGTACAGCCGGTCTGATTTCATATTTACTTCTGTGTTCCCATGTTTTATCACCACCCCTTTGTCATTTCAAGCTTTAATTTAGTAGTATCAGAGACTTCTGGCGCATAACTGTATAACTGTGACTTGTTTTAAAACTGCTGTAAGTTTTTCTCTGCAGCAATGGTCGCACCTGAGTAGCATGCCATGAACGTTTGTGTTATGTGTGTGTAGTGGAGCGCTTAATTATCCAGATGCTTTTATTTAATGATTCTTTCGTATTTTATTAATTTTTGATGTGATGTATGGTAATATTTCACGTTACTGAGAGTGACATCTTCTCAGTGAGATATTTGAGCGACATCTGCGTCTGAACGTGGCACAATGCATTAAGATCGCGGTCATTTTAACGCAGGTTATTCAGAGCTTAAGGAATAGTCTTTTCAGCGGGTGGGTGTGGAGAGCTCCGTTCTCAGAGCGTAATAGAAATAGTGTGTCTGCGCTAAGTCATGCATCCACTCTCAGGTTGACAGTTATGTCAAGTTACGAGTCACTCTTTACTGCTCTATACGTCACTAAAACTGTCTAAAAGGAATAAATGTTGATAGCGGATTGGAATTCGCCCAAAACATCTTTTAATAGTTATACGATCAGTTATTGTTAGTCTTTTTCATATTTGTTAAGGAGGCGTCAAGGATGAGTTTTATTTTGTCTGGAGCTAGTTCCCAGGCAAGTAACAGATACTCCATGCACTCTTTAACGGACATTGATAGAGTTGTGTGTCATTTTCTGCTTAACTATTCTAACTTTATCAAGTAATATATTACTTTCCTATATTGGCTTAGAGTAGACCTAATTCCATATAATAATAAAATCAGTTAATTAACGACAAGTTCGGTCAAAGACTATTTAGTTGTCTCTTTGTATTCTTATCTAAACTTAAGAAGTGGTGCTTCATGGTCACCTTGTCTACAGGTGTTCAATTGACATTTGTTATTCAATTTGCCATTACTAGATTTATCCAAGAAGTAAAAGCATATCGTTGAGCTCTCTCTAGGCGCACGTTGGAGTTTGGTTTCATTTTCCCCATGACTCACGTGAAGGCCGACAAGATTACCACATTTCGCACTGCATTTAGGTGCATTAAACCAGATTCACCAGCAGTCGCTGCTCACGCTGGCTCCACTTGATATCCTGACAAAGAGACCAGAGCAAGTGCCACTTGCCATGCATCGGCGAGGTTCTTTCAGGTCAATTGTTGTAATAGGAAGCGTGAAAGCGCATAGGAAGCATCACTGAGCTCAAGAGACAGGAGAGCTTTGAACTTACGTGACGTCGCATGACCGTGATTTTCTACTCTGGGCTGTATTTTCGCTCAATTTGATGGCTCAGGTGCAAGTATGACTTTGATGTCGTACTTTAATGGTTTGTACAACTATCAGGCAGTTGTCTTCTTTACTTGGATGTGAAGTTCCTGTACTTTTATCGATAACAAACTTTACTTAACATTAAGTCTAAATTATTAAATATTTTCAAACATTTTCCAGCCTGTCGTCATTGCCAGAAATAGCTGAAGTGAAATTCTGTGTAATATTAGCGATACTGTCGAATAACTCCCTTCTACTCCTCAGGATATTGAGGGCAAGGTTCATAAGAATAAGTACTTGTTGAGCTGTGACTAGGTTTGCGCCCTACTCTTGTTTGTCAATAGGCGCGAGAACGCGAAGTGTACAAAGCTACTGGACAACGCGATAGACCGTTACCAGCCTTAGCAGCTGCTTTGCTGACTCGTGCTGACACAACGTTTTTGAACTCGCGACCAATTGCTGATGTCACTGAACGCTAAGCACTGGAACATTCCTACCCGTTAGAGGAATATTCCACGTTACAGTTAGCAGATCACGCGGCGGATTCACGAGCAAGCACTAGAGGCATTGTGGCACCAGGTGAAGGTGCTCCTGCTCTTCTCGGGCAAATTTCCGTTGCTGGAGATGACGAGCGTCGTGTGGTGTACGAATATTTAAAATGTTGTTCTATTTTTTCCTGTTTTCAATTTTCATTATTTCTTTAAATGCTGCGCTGCAATAGCATCGTTAAAGACATGGATCGAGCTAAAGTTTGCTTACGGACAACATGAGAATGTTCAAAATTTTTGAGCGATGAAATCGATTTTTCATAGCAACGCTTCAATTAACAGTACCAGACCACTGTAACTATTCATTAGTAATTTCCAAATCTGCCGCTATACCTAACAATCGGTACTTTGCCTAGTACGGGGAAAAAGTATGTCGCTAGCTAAAAATGAGAGACCAATCGTGGTCAAGCTCATGATTAGCCATTGCAATTGTCAATCCCCCTATGATCTGGCACGGTTAGTTCCTGTTATAAACCCACAACGCAGTGATGTGTCCCATTCCGCTGCTGCGTATTTGTGTATTTTAGCTATTGGAGTTGGTTTCCATTGTGATTTGTTTACATTGTCGCAGTGCGGCTATCATTCACTAAACGTGAAGTCAGCTGTTAAATTCATTGATTGATAATAGTAAACAAGCTTCAATACGTATTTAAGCTACTAAAAAATGCTTTATGAATTATCAGAAATGAATCAATGATAGCTGAGCAAATTTTTACGAAATAGCTTGCTTGAATTGTTTCGTAGAATAATTATAGTAAAAAAATATAGTGCAAATAATCGTAAAACATCAAATCTTGGAGGGTTTCGCTATTAGCTATGCGTTATCAAGAAATGCCCTTTTAATTCTGCATTACGTGATAACGAATGAAACTTCAACGGAAATTACCAAGAGTAACCAATTTTTTATAGAATTGTGACCCAAATTGGCTGCGTTGTTGCAGGTGAATTTATTGTCTGGCGATTGTTTGGTGCGAGGTGGTAAGTTCTGTGTGGCAAGATATGTTGCATTTGAAACATAAATGTGGATTTTTAGCATTCGATTCACCATGCAACGTCTGTGGAAGTCCGCCGGCTGATTTGTTTGCTTGTTGTAAGAAAAGTACGGCTAACGTGTACTTTCGTACCTACCTTAAATCAACTCTCTGATTTTGACTTATTCTGACGCTATTAATAAATTTCCCCTATGAATTTCTATCTTCCATTAACCGAACCTAGAAACTACCGATTTTAGCTCATTAATTTTCTTATTCCATTGTATTGCTGATTGTCTTGGCTCTCAGTAATGATACTTGATGTAATTGTCCAACTAATATGTGTTCTACGGACAAAATATGTATCACCTATTGTTTCTCGAGCTTTAGTTGTTTACTACGTTCATCAATCGGTGCTGAAAGCTGGACACAAGTTCACGTTGTACTGAAAGGGCATCTGTTTTAATACAGCTGGGAAGGTATCGATTTATTTCTTATTTGCTGCACAACGAAAGTACGAAAGCAATGGGTCACGGAATGACAAAAAGGGGCGTTAGCATTTAGTCGCGAAAAAGAGCACCCAGTGAAAGAAGTAGTAAAATTCTCTGGTGTTTCAAGCCGCACTGCATAGCAGGTATTGGTAGAAAGTGATTCATTTTTCTACCATATTGGTAGAAAGTAATTAATTTTTTGTCTGATGAGCTGTTACGCTGTTTTAACTTCCTGTAAAACATGTTTTCCATGAGCACTCTAAAACGGGTCTCCAAACAAGCAGAAAAAATTCATGCGCTTGCAAAACCGGACTAAAAATTCGATCACCTTGGAAGCCACAATTCACACCCCTCTCTGTTTAGGCTACCTGATCTCGATTCTTCACAGCTTGTTCCGAAGCTCAAATATTATCCCTAAGTACATCCTCATGGTAAGACCCGCCGTAATAGTTTCGGGACTTTAAACTTTAAGCCGTTTGGTTTTAGATAAGGAGCCGCTGTAATGTCTGCGTCGTACTGAGAGGTTGTGCGTAGAGACAGGGGTTTCCCCGAACCTTTCCATGGCTTGCGTTCTTCAAAATTGTGGACTTATATAGGAATTACAGACGCGAGAAATTCCCCAGGTATTGAAACAAGAGAAATGGCAGCACATTATTTTGTAAGGAAGTGTCGACAGCAGCATTTTAGATTATGTTCTTGAGCGCGCACCTATGATAATCTCAGTACAACAATAGGAAAAGCAACTAGTTCTGGAACACCTAAATTTAGCTCTCGCTCTCCCACTCTGACGAGGTGCAGCTGATATGAAACATTGCGCGTACAGCACATCGCTCGGACTGGGTTTGGGTACTGCATGCTAAACTGCATTAGGCTCTTCCCTCAAAAATGATAATACTGCCCATTCTGAAAAATACGTGAAATTACAACCTCCGAAAAGGTTTCAGCTTTGAAATTCAGTAAGAAGTGAAATTATTATATTTAGTGACGGTATACAAACTTAGGAATTTCAGACTAGATCTATGTATAGTTTTGGTTCGTTTTCACTGAGAGCAAAAATTTTGTACAATCATCAAAACCTTAACTTGTGAATCAAATATTGTCCTCACGAAACATAACACGCTTTCTCCATCGCCTCTGGAAACATTCATTGTATGGTTACCGTTAAAAATAGGCTAAACGAAGTTGTTGTAAATGTAGACACACAACTATGTACTATACGAAATAGACAGCGAGAGTCAGAAGCGGATTTCCCATTGCAAAAAAGTGACAAAGTCACTCGCTTTCCGAGAGAAAAGTAGAAAAGATGAAGATTCGTAACTTACTTTACTAGATGATCGGGAAAACAATCTGCATTACAACTAGTTTATGTTCATACACAGTCCGAGACGAAGTTGAAGGTCAGCATTTGATTGTAAGGCCTTACAATTTAGAATTTAATTCAAAATAAACAAGACAGTTTAGTGTTCGAATTTTACGCTCACGCATTTTGTTACATAGGGTTTATTACCCTTTTTTTCTGAAGAAACGAGAGTCAATGTAGACGATTCAGGTAGAGTATAGTATGTACTCAAAGGAAACGAAGGCATTGCAGGCAGTTGAGGTAATAGATCAATCCCGGTAAGCGTCACCAATCTTGTTATATAAATACCTATAATCCCACCAGCAGAGGTGCCAATATCTACTTATAGCTAGATACTCTGAAACTTGATGATGCGTATATTTCTGAAAAAGCTCTCGTCGGAGACATTGCTATGAGAGGATAATTTATTAATTACAGTATTTTACTAACATCAACAACAGGAGTTCTGCCTAAAGGAGATCTTAATTCGAACACGATAATTCACATCACTCACATTCATGCACACGATAGTATCAACAGCATTGTTTAACAACTCATTGCACGCTTTTTGCTTCGAACACGGAATAATAACTAATTGAACCGTTGTTCTGAAGTTTCAGGGAAAAACGAAGAAAGGAATTCAATGAAAAACGGAAAAATGTTACGTTCAAATGAAGGAGGGGAAACCCCGTTCCTAATCGAAATCAGCACTCGAGCTTTAGATAGTTCACCAAAAATGAGACCACTCACAAGCGCTGAGGATTTTCACATAATTACGACAAAGAAGAAAAAAATCGACAACGGCTTTCGAAACTGAACCGAAATGCGCGTAATATTTGGGTTACGTAGCTCAACACTACCACACATTCCTGCACCTAACGTCGACGAATTTATGAAAACAACTTTTGTCAGGGTTCATTAGAAAACTTGTGTTAAATGCACGATATTGATGTAGGACATGCCTTAAAGCGTACGTTTTTACAGAACATGGGAATGAACAAGACTTCATACCGCGTCTACGAAGCGTAATCAGGAAAGCTGAACTCATCGAGAGAGTTCGTTCGCGTAGATTGCCCTTTGATTTTGGTTCATTAAGTTATCGCTCTCAACTGATAATATCAAAAAGAATTTCGAGCTAGATAAACTTTCCACTCCCGAGGTAAGTAGGACGTACACGCTGCAGGCATTAAAAAATTAGTACACTACTCGAAAATTGGCATTGATGATAAAGATAAACGCGCAAAAAAGCCAAATACGAGGGAATTTCACACCGATGTTAAGGAATTGATACACCAAGCGGTCCTTTTCTATAAGGGCAGTGATCTCTAAGAGCATTTACATCTTGCTGTAGCAGGGAAAAATTCGTAACATTGAAATTCAAAGAAATTCTTGACGATTACATGATTCAGGTATGAGCTCCATGTTTCCTGATACTCGACTATTGAGTCGTACTTTTCTTATAGCAAACAATGATCGCTATAAAGGAAACACCAACAAGGAAGGGTATCTAATTATGAAAACACAGAAACAAACGCATGTTAACACGTTCTCGGAAACGATTTCTAGATGCATGGTCGTATAAAAAAGTTGTTAGCTCATCAGATCTGCTCGGAGACAGTTCATAGAAATGCTTTCAAACTATTTTCTGAGAAACAATAATTATGTAAGGAATTTCCTTTGAATGATACTAGAAATGTTTCCGAACGCTTACTAAGACAGACAATAATGTTTTAGAGAGAATGTCCAGCAACTCATACAAATATGTAACTCTAAAGGGAGTTTTAGCATCAGCTTCGGTCGATGGAAGTATCGAAGCCTTTACATTCTTTTTCTTCAAAAAATAAGAGAACGTTAGATAGGTAGGTAGGAAGTTAGGGTTGTGAACATTAGGAAAGACAGTAGCAGCGCTAGAAGAAATTTAGAAGTTGAACTAGAGGCAAAATTAATGCGAGCTCGAAGTGATCCTCCTAGTAATGGCAACTAATACTGCTTGCCTACACTATCTTCAAAAACGAACTAAGTGTGTCTCCTGATTGTTTTCTTCTTCAGGAGAGGCAATATTCACAAGAGTATTTATAGTTTGTAAGTTGATCGTCTCTTCCAAACAGTGAGATCAATTTTCTCAGTCTCCTTTCTTTTCTCTCATTTCATAACCAAGTTAGAGTTCACACAGTAAACTTATCTCTTCACAACAGATATTGATCAAACACGCACAGTAGCAGCACCGCCATTTGTCGTACTGTTATAACTGAAAATAACCTTTGTAATATAATGTAGTCTTCAGGAATTTTACTTCACTAACTGTAAAGCTCAAAGAATTTTCACCAGCCACGAAAAATTTCAAATTCCTGTTCGCTAAGATCAAAGGCGACTTTCAACGACACTGAGCAACTCTTCAACATAACGACTGGCACGGTCCATTAGCATTCATTTCCTTTTCGTTCCAACTCGTTGTAGAATCTCTTGTCCTCCTCCGACCATCGAAATCTCACGACTTCGGCCTTCAGTTTTCTTGCCGGAGTCGAATTGAAGGCACCAAGAGAAGTCCTGCGTTGTGTGTCAAGGGGGCCCGACCCATCCTCAAAACCAGCCGACTCTAAAACTTTTTTCTGCAACGCTCTCATCCCGTTAATATATTTATATTGAAGCTAACTCAGCTCTCGAAAATCCGAGCTTCACGTTGAATACGTGGTCTTATTATCGGACAAATACAGGGTCTAATTCGGCGGCAAAAACGCGGGAATCCCTGGGCGTGTGCAGAAAGGACAGCACTTAAGAGTCGCCTGGCATACGGACCCGCCGAGACGGACGCAGGCCGTCGACGCCTTCAAGTCGACGCACCCTCAGGCTCCTAGGAACCAGTTCTTTCTCGTCGCTCCAGAATCTCACCTCTTTCAGGCTTTTCAAACAGAAGCCTTTCCGACGGTGCCTAAATAGGGCTCAGTTAAATGACACTCAACTTCGGAAAGGCATCTCTTCAGATAGCCATCTTCTCAAAAAACCCTCCGCTTATCCAACATCTCCAAAGTGCTCACATAATCTTGCGCTGAATCCAGACCGTCATTCAGTTTTCTAGCAAGGAGTTTTTGACAACCACTTTCGATCTTAGGTGCGAGTAGAAATTCACAAACTTTCACGGACAAATAAGGTTCATGTTAATTTACGTACAAATTTGTTTTCTGCCGTGAAACGTTCACCCTTCGAAGAAACAAAGTTACTTATCACACACGTGAAGATTGGTTCTGCTGAAATTGAGGTACTATTTGCATATAATAGGATCCAACACTTTTCTTCAATCAAAACATAAACTGAGCATGTTTTCTGCGTTGTAAATGGTAACGTAACAACTTGTACTAGTTCCAGAAGGCCAGCTCATTTTTTGCATGAAAACTAAGGAAGGATTACAATGACTACTGTCACCATTAGGTGAACACAGCGTTCGTTTTTGGCCATGTTGCGTCACAAATAACCAAGAGTTGCGTACGTCTTGACAAATGGGGCGTCCACTCGGCAGCGTTCCCTGCAGAAACAAAATTGAGCATGAGTATTGCATTTTCGAGCACTAAAGACAGCCACGGGATGAACCATGATTAAAAACCGGAGCCAATGAAAATAAATTAAAATATTCAACCAGTTAAGATTTCTTTGATGCTCGAATTTAAAGATGGGGAAAGTAGTAATTTCTATACGAAAACAATACGTTATTCACTAACCGAATAGATCACATGAAGTATACAATTAATGATACACATAAGACTTGATATGCTAACAGTGAAAATAGAAAATGTGATCATTAAACGTCAGAACTGAGAAACAAACTTCAAGCTGAACTATTTCTGAACACAATTTGAACACAGCTCGTTCATCCATCTGACAATCACAATAATTCTCTAACGCCAGGAACAAAGGACATTGTAATGCACAGCCGAGTCGATGCGGCCTCAAAACAAGTCTTGCGTTGAAGGTAATGGTTGCCATGCGCTCAGGGAATGCACGAGCAGAAAAATGAAGGTCGTGGGAACAATCTAACAACAATACAGACTCAAGCACTCTGCATTCGCGAAATAACCAATGGAAACATCAATTTCAGGCGTAAAATGTTTACAAGACAAAAACCGAAGTATCCGGGCAGAATATACTTATTCAAACTTAATTTCGAGCAAACCAATGAACTTCCGCGAACTTTTTTTTAACCTAAATGGAGAATTTATTAACGTCATAAAATACACTCCGAACATGAATTACCACAAAAAAGCTGTCGTTGTGCACCGCGATATTTTGATCCGAGAATTTCACGAAAATAGCTATTGAAAATTCAGAAGCCAAAATCGTCTTTGTTCAGTTAAAATACTTAAGTATTAAACTGTGCAAAATAAGATGAAGTTTCATTATTAGCACATTGCCTGTTGATTAGTACTGCTCTCACTACAATTGCACTTCCAGCTCAAAAAAGATGAACAGTATTTGTTCGCTTTTTAGTCACCTTTCTCATTTTTTAGAGAAGTGCGCACAGCCAGTAGGCATTAGTCAGTAACTCAGGAAGAAATAACGGAAAAGTATGTTAGAACAGCAGGAACACAAACGCGCTCAAAGAAACGGTCGAATTGAGCTCCTCTTCGCAATCAATTCCCTTTGCTATAAGATTGAGAATTGTGGTACTACAACGAAAATTAACAAACATTTACAAAATGATGAGATTGATGGTAGATAGATAGTCCAGGATTTTTCATCGAAGCGACAAGCTTTTCAGGTTCGCAGAATAAATAAGACTCTTATAATAATGCTTAATGATCTTCAAATTCGAAATCCCTTGTATAACTCATTCAGTGGTCGAGAGGTTCCACCATGACTGAACCACTGGGCAAAATTACCAGGAACAAACGAGCAACAGTACGGCAGAGAACAAGAAGTCTAATATGCGCGCACAATGGTATCATTTCCTCCCGAGTTTACTTCCGGTAGCAGTTTAACACATGAGTTCCACCGCGTAAAAAGGAAGGCATTCGGTTAGAGTTTGTAGGGATACAAAATTCAACATTCTGTCTCTAGTTAATAGACGAGCGTGTTTTCTCGTTCTCTAAAGAACCACTTAAAGGGGGTCATCCGCTAAAATCTGAATTTTGATCCGATTGGTCTGAAATTTGGCAAGTACATGTATTTTTGAAAGAAAAACATATTTTATTCATGTAACTTTTTTGATTTAGGCCTTAGTTTTTCCGAAAAATGTGAAATATTAGTTTTCCAGTCATTTTTTATACATATTTCACATGAATAGAAGTCATTGAGTTTTTATGCTAGAACAAAAACAAAGACAGTTTTAGAATCCATGGAACAATGCTAACAAAAGTATGTTCAGTTTTTTGTATATGAATCTTTTTTTAAAGTATGCGATATTTTACCACAATATAAATAAAGTAAAACGAATTTTTGGTTTTGAACTATTATAAAAAAATTAAAAATGCAAAAATTGGAAAAAGACGTACATACATTTGTTAGAAATTGTCTAAGGATTCTAAAACTGTCTTTGTTTTCTTCCTAGCCTAAAAACTCAATCACTTCTATTCTTTTGAATGTTGAAAATAAGGAACTTTACAATACATGCCACTAACAAAATTTTTTGTTGAAGTGTTTTACAATGGAAAATTTATGTAATTGAATGCTGTTTTCGTTTTTATTTCGAAAATATCCATGCATACCTTCATATTCATACTGTGAATTGTAATTTCCATGAAAAAATCAATAAAAAAATATTTTTTTTCATAAAAATCATAATTTTTTTTATTTTCAGTCTGATTTTTATGAAATTTGACTATAATATGTAACTTTTGAAAAGAAACACAATTTTTTCCATACATTGTTCTGATTCAGGCCTTAGTTTTTGAAAAAAATTAACATATTGGTTTTTAGTCCATTGGTATTGCTATTTCAAAAAAAAACAGAGGCAGTTTTTAAATCCTTGGAACATATCTAACCAAAGTATATTAGCAAATTGCCCATTTCCCGTTTTGTTTTCTCTTTATATGGGGTCGAAATGGGGTCGAAAATTAAAGATTTTGGTCTTTAATTTTCTATTGTCCGTAGCGCCATAAAATTTTAGGACCGAATAGTCCACCACCTAAGGGTCCTTTTCCAACAAAAACATGAAAAATTACCATCGTAGCGACAGGGGCCTGGCAGGGGCCTCGGATGACCCCCTTAATTGTGTGGGTGCATAAAAGAAACGAGTGTATTGCATACTCAGCATCGCAAAGAATCTTCAGAGAATCATTTTAAACGTTCAAGATATCTTTCTTTTATTCTTTTACACCGGCTAAATTAAAGTCAAAAATGTAAATAAAACATGAATTTTGAGTTTTGCTAGGAGAATTGGGCAAGAATCTGCTGACAGACAACACCAAGTAACATGAGATGACGCATCACCCTGGAAATCTTACTCGCTAGGCCGGGCTTGGCAGAACATCGCATCCGAATTGGGCATCCATCAAGTACATAAAACATCGCATGCAAAGCAGCTCAAAAACATCTGTGATAACTATGCTTTTGTACTTGTAGCCAATAGCAAATACCAATGTGATAGCGCAAACTAACCCAATTTCAAGTTGCTTCAAAATTGCACTGAAGCCAGATAGGCAAGAAATCCAATTAAAACCCATTGGCAATTCGTCGCGAGCACGTAAAATTTTCAACTATCACACTTGTTGAGGCTTTTTACAAAACATAAATTAGTAAAAGATACTGCACGTAAGCTTCTATGATCAGCTCTATCAGATAGCGCAGTTCTACAATTGCTGGAAGGACCTCGATCACGTCTCTCCCCTGATGTGGTTACTTACAGCAGGTTAAGCTTGGTGGGGAGTGCAATTTGTACCTATGTTCTACTGGCGTCCTCATCACCTGTACTTGGGGTACGTATTCATTTGTCAGACCTATTGGGTGAGCTACGTTAAATCCAGTTTATTTTCATACAATTTTAAGAAATGTGACTGAGTGCTATAGTCAATCAAGGAAAAAAGTGAGGAAATGAGAACCTACAACAATACTAAACTCTGTCCAATATATTTTTTAGGAAATAAGCGGGTGCCAAGTGCAAAATGTTACAATTATTTTTCTTTTTCTTTTGATTTACGTTTAATTTCTACATTATAATTCACTGGCACATTTTAGCATCTCGAAACTCTTCAGTGAGCTTCAGACACAAGACTACAGAAAAAACAGAAAGTTTCAACACACAGTTATGTTGATTTCAGTTATTATTTTGGCGTTTGGCGTTTGAGAATTAAGTTTCTGGGTAAAAGAAAAGAAAATTTATAACAATCATTCCCCTAGAATATGAAACTAATGTGTGCTAACTTTCTAACAGAAAAATGTGACATAGTACTGAATGCTTACGAGAGAGAAAGCTATGAAAAAATAATTTCAACATGATGTGATTGTCAAAATCAACGAAGCAAGTTGTCATCAAATGAAAACATAGTCTCAATGAACCACAAAAATTAGACAAAGAGGGAACCTCAAATCACGTCCAGCAAAAGACAACACAGATGCTCCCAACAGACGCACAATTCACGTCAAACATCGGTAGCAATACTGACCCTGCTTGGGTAGGAGAGAAGGCAGTTACCAGTAAAGTATGTGAGCATTTCAAGGGATGCCTAATGTCGTTCTGTAGAATATTTAACCAACTGCAGGTAAAGAATGAACGGGTAAAGAAAAACAACGAGCAAACGAGATGATCGATGCAAGCTAACTTCTGCAAGAAAGAAGTTGAAAGAAGTTTATGAAACAAGATAAAAGTTGTAGAAAAAAGTACTGTGCTAAAACAAGACATCATTTAATCGAAAATGGAGGTCCGTAATAAAACCCAACGAAACCATTCAGTTCCGCTCAGGACCTTACATCTTCCCTCTAGAAGCACTAACTCCTATGGATACGATACAATAGTTATATTCCTCTGGGGAGCATTTTCAAGGGAAAAAAATTATGGGGGATAAGCTCTTCAATTTAAAAGGCATATGAGCAATATTACAGAAGAAAGATGAAATAATGAAATTAACAGGGCTTTTGTGCACGCCCTAAAAAAAAGAGTGATGGATCTAACGCAAAGAAATAGATCCAGCACAAGGTCATTAACAGCATATTTTAGCTTGATCTGAGGTAACGGAGAAGCTCTAGGGTTCAACCTTGGTGACAAAAAATGCTCAAGAAACTGAGCACTAGGGCAGTTAATAAATTAACGCGAGGAAGAATGACGGTACGCCGGACAAAAAGTGTAACAACCAGAAAGTAAGAGTAATCTCTGTACTACGTATTACAGGTTGCAACTTTCTCAATTAGCTCAAGATTCGCAGAGCTGAGGAGCCAAGTGTCACAAAGACCTCTAACGTACGGGGTGCAGCGTGTTCGTAACACTAGGAGTCAAGTTGCAGCGTGTAGTACCAGTTTCAACTGCACACAATAACAACTACAAGCTGGGACAAGTTTAGAAGCAGGAATCGCATCAGCAAACATTGGCGTATCCAGAAATGGAAAGGGCAACACAAAACATCAGATCTTTTAAAATAGTCCATAGCATCTGTATTTGAGCATGGTACATGAAAATGATTTCAACGAGATTGCAGCATTTATTTCAATAACGTCTGGCGTACAAAATTTATATTTTTTACAGACCAATATTTCCTGACATGATATTTTCTGAATTGAGCATGATGCATCATTTCACTGATCAAAATATCTTAATCACCACTTGAAATTTAAACTGTGTACCACCCAAGCCGGGAATATCTGGATACGCCCAAGGAAGCGAAGAAAAAGGAAATGATGGTGGGGCAGTTGGAGGACAGTAACCCTACCTCGCGAACGGACCAGCTTCTCTTTACAGCCAAGTTGGGGTAAAGGAGCTGCAAAAGAACGCGTGACGAGGAGAGCGTCAACACCAGCTATGAATCTTACAACCAAAACATAAACGCCTAAATCATGCCACCGCTACTCATGAATGCCCGTTCTGTTTCAGGACTATTCTGAAATATCAACTGTGTTAGGACGAGGTCAAAATTTTAAAGTTAATTTTTCTAAACACTCTTAAAGTAGTAATGGCAGTTAGTGTTTAAAATGACATATGGAAAATCAAGAACTTGTTCATGAAGAACTATTCTCCACCCGGAAAGTTGCATTCGACTACAATGAAAATTGAACCCAACAACTTGAGTCTTTGTGATATTGTTATAATTCTTAAGGTTCTCCTTCAAATATACTAATAGTGGATCATCAGTTAAATTTAATGGAGAAATAAATACAATTTTTTTACTAGATTTTTGCTAAGATAGCAATATAAGGATATTTGCCAGATGAAAAGTCGTTGAAGAGAAATCGGGACTTCGGGTGAAACCAATTGTTTGAAGGTAAACTCTTAGGTGAATGAATAAAATAAATAACGAACCCCGGTTGTCTCACCTTTTGAAAATTGAACTATTGCAGTGAACAACGATAGGAGTTGTAGGGGACAAATACGGTGAATACAGGATATTCTGGATTGAAAAACCATTTAGGCAAAGACTTATGTCATAGAAACTTTGGATAAGAAACAATTAGATTCACGAAGTAAGGACTGGAAAAAATATTTAGAGAGATGTGGCAAAGTCACATTTATATACATGAGTTTTGTAATAGAATATATGTAGGATGATGGACGAAAAGAACTTGCTCAATCGAACACCAAGAAGTACACTGAAATCGGGTAAAATTTATTTCCTAAAGAAATTTGGGATAATAGTATTCAGCAATGGAATTGAGGACTTAATGTCGGAATTTAAAATATATAGGTTACCAAGCCGTCATAGAGAAGACAGGTGAGCTATTTGGGAGTTATTACACTAAGAGATGCTTGATAGATACTTAAGACTCTCACGAAAGGATTTAATAGAAGAGATTGGTTCAAAAACGGTGCCCCTGCAAACACCTGTTCAGGATTATTAGTGATTTTTTTTCCGAAAAGACAAAAATTTGCGTACAGAAAGGAGGTCCATGACTAAAGAGAAAATTCTCATCCTATGATTTAATACATAATAGTGGCAAATTTCTCTTAAAAATAAAAATAGTCTTTAGTGAGGGGCAAAAAATAAAAAAATCAGCGACGACACTGAGCCGAGGAAGGCGAAATTGATGAAATTATTCATCAAGATTCATGCATGTTTTTTTGCATTCAGAGGTCGGCGTAAATTAGTCCTACAACTACGATCGAACCAAACTTTATTTACACACACAAATCTAAAGAAGAGCTCGGTAGACAAGGGTGCAAACTTGACAACAGAGGCGACGTGGAGAGTGATAATCAGTACTTTTATTTTCCTCATCAGTGATAAAATCAAAACCTGTGAAGCTAGAGTAAAACATGAATCGATTTGCCTCTGCCCCAGAACCTTTCAATTAAGTTATAACTGTGAAAAAAAATTCTCTTAATTGTTGGTTCGTGTAACGAATATTTCATTATTCAGAAAATGGGTGACAAAATGCGTCGCGATGAGAGACTAATGAAAATAATATTCTAAGGCACTCATTCGTTTCACAGCTGAAAAATAATGCTTAAAACGTCATTATGAAAGCTGATGCTACAACACAATAAATTTCTAGGGCAGTCTTCAATAGCTGTTACATCAGCCAGTTTAAAATAAACACAAATTCAGCGCACTAAAGTCAGTCGCAGCTATGCGGTGTTAAAACTAAGAGGACGATTAATAAAATGATGAAGATACTCACTCGTCTTCCCAGGGGCAAATATCGGCAGGGTCGTTCCATACTTTACTGGCCGGTCTCGTAGACTTTGGAGACGGCGGGGGTTGGGAAGTGGGCTCTTCCGATGACCGGGATGGAAGCTTCTGACTGACAGATGTTGCAATTTCTATCCGGCCGGATGAAGTCTCAATCTGGATCTGACCCGACGTTCCTGCAAGATGACTACCTTGCGCAGACTGACTGCTGTACGAAGGTACTAAACCCTCCCGACTAACAGCCAGGCCGACGGTTTTCCGAGATGGAGCAGGAGACACTGAATGCGACGTTGAGACAGTCATAGTCGGCCGCAGATCCCGTGTATTATCGAGCATAGACGGCAACGTCGAAGAGGCGTACACCGAAGAGTATGAAGACGGGCATGTTTGATGATGCTGTACTTGGGAAGAAGACATCTGTGGCAAAACATGTGTTGATGAAGTCTGTACTATGTGTGGCAGGTTTCGGCTTGACATAAATGCTTCTTGGCTGGCTGCAGGAAAAGATGGTATAGAAGAGTATGGTTCAGGTTTACTAGTCCTCTCACTCTCGTAGCCTCTCATTTGATTCCGAAGTATCGAACGCTGCTTTTCTTCGTCCGCAAATTCTCTCATTCGCTCTCTGTGCGTCGGAATATCTTCATGCCGTATGTCTCCGTAATGTTGCAATGAAAGTTGTCTTTCTTGCTGTGGGGACGGCAGATACACCTGAGAAGTAGGTGGTTCAAGCTGCAGCTGTGCTTCATGTTGTCGAGTTGGGTGATGTTGTTCTTGCCTCTCTCTTTGTCGGAGCTGTTCTTCCAAAGCACTTTGTTGTTCTCGATATTTAATTTCCATTTCTCTTTTATGCTCAGCTCGTCTCTGACTGGCCATAATTTCATCAAACCTTTGGTGGTCCAATCTACCTTCGTCTAACTTTTGATCTTCTTTCCGGTGGTTCCCGTGACCGACCGGCTGTTGGGCTTTCATTTGCCATTGCTGATGACGTTGTTGGTCATCATAATCTTCTTTGCTATGATAATATTGCTGTTGACGATGTTGTTGGCTATATTTCGACTGATTCGGCTCACTGTGTTTTCGCTGCACTGCAACATCTTGCACTAAATATTGTTGAGAATCTCGTACATGCTTCTCTAATTCTGAATCGAGCCTCAGGCTGCCGAACTGAACCTGGAATTGCTGAGAGCGATCTATTGCTTGCTTTATACTCATCTGTTGGGCCTGGGAACGCGAAGTGGGTGGATAATCCATGGCATAGTGTACAGTGCCATGTTTCGGATGTCTGTGCGAGTGCGAGTGTCGGCTAGAATGCCTAAAAGAGGAATCTCGAGATGGATATTGAGTTTGCTGATTGGTTTTATGTTGGACAATGGGATCAGTTTGAGTTTGAGATGATACACTTACAGTTCGAGGGGGCTGAGTTTTTCGAATTTGGGGCGTAGATGGGACCGATATCGGATTCTGCTGTTTTTCATCTGAAGCTTGCATGCTTTCCGAGCGAGTCTCCTCTATTGGTGCTGCTGAAGAGACCACTCCCGCAATATTGAAACTCCCCATTTCAGGCGTTGTTGCAGCCTGGGGAGCAGCATCTGCGGGTTTCAACTCGTACTGATCCGAAGCGTGTCCTGATCGCACTGTGTAATCTAAGTTTGCCTGGTGACCAAGAACGGAAGTGCATGGCACTGAAGCGGAAGCAGAAAGTTCTCGATGAGAGGATTTCCGAGTACTGTTTTCGCCGGACTGATCAACGCTGATCTTCACGTTAGTTAAATCGGTACTGAGCCGGTATACCTGCTGCTTTGTGGACGAGTCAGCGGAAAAATGAGTTACTGAGAGCTGCTGTAAATTTTGGAGGCTACGAGAAGGAGAAGTGCCTGGTACTTTATCGATTTCTTTGTGCTTGATTGAGGTCTCGGAAACTGTCTCTCCTTTTTCTCCCTTTTGGTCAGCGGCTGTAATACTTGATGGAGATTTGCTTCCAGACTGTTCGCGACCTTCAATCTGTGGAGACTCGGTAGTCTGCTTACCACTGTCCGTCGACTGATCCCAGGGACAAACGTCTACGTCAACAGATCGAGATTTCTCTTGCTGTTTCTGCGGCAGGTCTTGCGACTCCCAAGGGCAAATATTCAAAGTAACTTTCGAGTCGCTGGCAGATGGTGCCAAATGAGATCCGCTAGGAGGGGAAACCTGCGTAGTCGAGCCCATGAAATTTCCCCGGTTCTGACCCATGGAGCACACGTCAACGGACACGGATCGATCAGGCGGCTTCCCTTTAAGATGTGTTGTGCTACTTTCCACTCTGAACGATTTTTGTTGCTGGAGCTGCAGGGAACTCGGCTGCGTTGTGGGCGTTCGTGAAGCAGCAGATGAAGAGGGAGGCTCGCTGTTCTCCCAGGGACAGATGTTAGAGGCTTCCACCGTCTCCCACGGGCACACGGATGACTGCTGGGCATCTGGAGCCTCTCCTGCCGCACTGCGAATATCAAAGTTACTTATCACGGATTGAACAATCGAATGAAAAAAAAGTAATGCGTACATTTTTGACGAAAACTGAAAAGGTACACAAGATAAAAAATGAATTGTTACAAAACTGACAACGCGAGCACGTACTGTTACAGAGAGCCATTAGTGTTACTATAAGTGACTGCTATGGTCCAGACTAATACAGAAATTCGTCGCTAATAAACCACAAGCTTGGAGGAAAAACACGTGGAAATTTATGATCTTGTGTAAACTAAAATTACCACCGAAATGTACGGATATAAATTCTTGGTTACTTTTCGCAACTGGAAAATGGATAGTAGTTTACATTAAGCCTTTCGAAAATTTGTGTACCGCTTTGATTCCTGAACATTCCTCCAGTATAAGAGCTTTTGAGCGACTCACTTCAGAAACGACACAAAAGGTTATGAACGTTTAAATCTGTCCAGGAATTATTATTTGTTGTTTCACATCAACGGCCAATGAAAATATATTTTTTAGTCACGAAGTAAGCGTTGGATTTTATTCGGCTAGTTCAAGACAAAGACCTAGTTACCGGAACAAGTGAACGCTAATTCGTTAAAAGCTTTCATGCACTGCATGACTGGGATAAATAATAGGTACAATTTAACTTTTGCAGGCGGGAGAAATCTTTTTTTGACACAAAACCTTACTTGCACCACTGCAGCTGAGAAGGAAGAAAGCTAAGCAGGTCAAGCAAAATTATACTCAAGATGTAAAATTAAAGTTTGAACATCTACGTTCGTTCCACCAACACTGCAAGAAATTAACAGGCAGCGACTACGAAAACAGAAATAAGAGAAACAAAGTTCAATAACAGGACCAGTACATGGAGCGGCACTTGTTGGAGCACCTTGTTATCCTATTATTTCCTATACTTACTCAATAACCTGCTCACGAAACCACATTGATGAACAAATTGAACACACATACATGGACACAGACGTAATGAAAGTAAAGTCCATGCAAAGAAAATTCCGGTTAGAAGATCGCGCTTACGACGAGTTAGTTAAGAAGAATTTTGACATTGAATTAGAGCAAACAATTTGTAATTACTCAACAAACACTTTTTTGAACAATTCATTATTTAAGAACATCTACTGTATTTTGAGTAGGGTTAACTCGAGTTTAGGGCAAAAGCAGAAGAGAGTAGTTGTGTGAAGTCTAAACGTGTACTCTATTTATGAGGCGTGTTCAGACGGTAAGGTCAGAGCAATTAAAATCCTCCCACTAAAGGTAAAGGAGAAACTTTCCTCGATAAGGTTAAGCTGTTCAACGCAACTGAGGAATGCAATCTCTGTAGTGGCGAGCTTTGACGGAGAGTTCTTCCCTGAACCGCGGGGCTCAAACCTGACTTCATTTGATCTCTATAGCTGCTCGCAGAGAACGCATTGTCACATGGGAGCTGCCACCAAAGTTTTTCGTTGTTCCTTTGCCCCTGACAAGAGTGTACCACGAAACGCCAGCAATGATTATAACGGCGCATAGTAGTCCGTGTACTGATGTTTGCGAGTTTTTCGTTAATCTATTAGCTGAACGCAAGTAAAGCCACTAAATGAGGTGTTGCTTTACCCAATGTTAGAAAAGGGATTTGCGTTTGAAAAGATGAGATAATAAATCTAAAAACTAGGGATAATTCATAGTTAATTTTATGCTTGATGATCTCGTTCTATTGCCTACTATATTTCCGTATAATTTTTTAGGATAATTTTTCAAACAATTCATCGCAAGAACATTCCAACAGTCCGAGAATGCTTATAGCTATGAATTATCGAGTGAAAAATGTAGTAAATCTCAATGCTAAATTTGAGATCGATTTTCAACGAGAACATCAAATGAGCTTATTTGGCTTCGTAAACGGTGCCACTGATTTTACGCTAAGCAAGTCCCATTTGCAATAACAACAATGTCATGCCAATGTTCCACGTGTGTTTAGTTTCTGTTAACTGGAGCATATTATTTATTTAGAAATTTACGGCAAAATTGATGTTCATTAGTTATCTCGGTTCGATATTTAATGTTCAGTTCGAGCTTGCAGAACTAGAAGAGACGGCTGTATCAGACGGCCAGATGTGAACGGCACTATGAGAAAGTCGTCGCGGCGAGGCAGTGACCCATCCAAGGAAAGAACCAAGACATGTACGACTGAAGATCTTCTTCGTGCTCCCCCTACCCCAAGAATAAAATTCTTGAGAGTTTGAAACATATTTTGATTGACATACCCAGAAAACGCTTATGGACCGCTTAAATTTCTACATCATTTCCAGTTTATTTTCTTCGAGAGAAATACAAGTACCTCAAAATGGAAATCAATATCCGATTGAAAATCGAGTTCCTCAAAATAAAAATAAGTTATTTTTAGATGTGAATCAAGCTCCTCCAAATGCGTTTTTAGTTTTCAAAGTTAAAATTCATTTTCCCCGATTGTAATTCAAGGTCTTCAACATGTTAAATCAATGCCTCTAAATGAAAACCAAGATCTTTTAATAACATCTAAAATTCCTCAAGATGAATATAAAGTACCTCAAAATTTAAGAGATTTGAAATTAAACTTCCTCAGAGTTTTTCTTCTAAATTTACAACAAATTCGAATTATTTGCCCTTTTACTACCGAATTTATATTAAATACAAAGGGTTTACCATGTACGAGGTTCGTTTGTCAGCGGTGAGGAATAACAATTCGTGAGCAGTAAACGATTTTGCTGCAAATGCACGTAAATGTATTTATACGTATTACTGCAAATATCTTTAATGGACGAGTTGACTTGAAAGATATTTTTGAAAACGTTGCTTTAAACTAAGTCACTTCACCTAGCATAGCAGAAATTTGTGTTTCTAAATACGCATAACAAAAAACTGTGAAAATATTAGGAACAAAAAATCACTGCATTTCAATTATTTTATTTAGCTTCAGTTAATAAAGAGGTAAGAATCAATGTCATGTTTAAAGTAACAATTATTCCATTTTATCAATACATAGTGCATGAATTTAGTAGATATTTTCATGAATGGTAATTACTAAGGGCTTTTTGAAGAATCATCTTGCTTGGCTGCCACCTTTTTTTACATTGTTGTGCTCTCTGTGGCACAGCGGTTAAGGGATCGGACTTGCATGCTGGAAGTCGCGGGTTCGTATCCCGGCGCTGGCGCAGAGATTTTCCCCGTTGGGTATAAGGGAAAGCTCCTGCACAATACCCCACTCAACCCAGGTGTCGGAAATGGGTACCGGCTTTACGGGGGAACCGTCATGGTGTCCTATATATAGGGTTAGTTGTAAGACATTTGAAAAACCAATGCTAAGATCATATGTATCAGGCTTGATTGGAAATAAAGCATCCCAAAGATGCCGATGTTAACCTTGAGAAATTGATCACAATGATCAGATCGGTTTCAGTAATACTTCTCGAGCAAGTAATTACAAGTTTTCATCTGCTGCTCTGTTTTTGACAAGATTGGTTCTCGTTCTATATTCAATATGCTTTCAATGTCCTCTCTCAGGCTATGTTTGAAGTGATTTTTAGGGATTCCCTTTTACCCAATTTAAATGAGTTCAGTAAATAAGGAAAAGGTTGAGAAAGAAGTTCATGAACCAAGATAAAATTTAAAGAAGAAAGTAGTAGGTGCTAAAAAAAACGGACAGTATTGAACCAAAAAAGGTGGTCCTGAAAAAAAAATATTTATTTATTTCAACAAAAATGCCTACCTAGCTCTCAACTCAGGACCTGACGTATTCCCCCAGGGAGTGCTAATTCCCATAGATACAATAGTTAGACCCACTCGAGGGGGACATAACTACGATACAGTTTTTTGGCTAACGGGTGAAGTGCTCACCTAAATGTTAAAAATCGAACTTATCATTTGAAGCATTTTTAGAAATATGTAAGTGAACAAAATCAAGCAACATTGTTAATGTTATTAGTGAACTACAAATAAGCAATTGCTGTGCGTTAAAGCATTTAACAATATCACCCTTGATTAATATTGATCGGATCTTCCAACGTATTTACAATGAAAGAATAGGATGCCTGTAACTTCCAGGAATTATCTTTGGAAGAACATTACACAAGTGGTTGTTTTCACTCTGAGAACCCACCGTAGTAAACCGCTACCCACCAATAAAGTATGTAATTACTATTATTATTATTAGCCCAAGATAGCCTGAATAAGGTGAAAAAACTTTGAAACAAATTTTTCAATGCTAAATGCCCCTCAGTTTGCTCTTCGCCTCCAATTTTTCAGGGAATCATTGATGTGAGAGGAAGAATTTTTTGTTGTTGTGGATGTGCACACATTTCTATGTAAATTCGTTAGACAGGGCTCCCATTTTTGGGGGAAACATCCCGGATGGTGGAATATTTCTTACCAGAGTTAAAGATTCGCAATAGGTTAGATAAATTGGCTTAAGATTCCCTAACCACAACAGAAGTGTTCAAAAGTGAGGAAGGAGGAAGACAGCTCTTAGGATGGAATATGGGGGACGAGGAATCTATGCACAAGATATGTGCCTACACAAAATCCCCAGCGCATAGAAACAGTGAGCTAGAAAGGAAGTTCATGAAACAAGATAAAAGTTGAAGAAGAAAGTAGTAAGCGTTGAAAAACAAGACAGCATTGAACCGAAAAAAATGTGGTCCTTAACATAACAAAAAAAAAAAGATTTTATTTCAATAAAAAGAAGGCCTACCTAACTCTTAGCTCGGGCGTTCACATTTTCCCCCTGGGAGTGCTATTTTCCGTAGATATAAGAGTTGTATCTCCCTGAGAGGGGAAATAAGATATAAGATAAAAGTAGATGGAAAGAGTTATAGGGTGCTGATAATAGGACAGCACTGAACCGAGAGAAGTTGGTCGGTAACAAAACAAAAGGACCTATAATGTTCTAACGAAAGGAAAGCCTACCTAACTTCCAGCTCAGTACCTCACATCCTTGCCTGGAAGCACTATCTCACATATATGCCATAAAAATCTCCCCTTGAGGAGGGACTTGAAATTTTGCAACTATTCATATCACAGATTTAGCGTTGTAGCTTCATGAGCACAAACCTATACGCGGTAATTTCCGCTCGTTAAAATAGCAGAACGACTAGTTTTTAAGCTACAGTTCAAAGTTTCTTGCATACATTCTTAGAATTATGCTCACAAATATTGTTAGTTTCTTAAAAAAAACTAATTTTGATGCTCAATACTACCGGGCATCGGATTTATATTTGCCAGCTTGTTTTACATTCAGTTTAGTACGTGATGATTACGTGAACCCACACAGCACAGCATGCAAACGTTAGATATAAGTTCAAAGTTATATACCGCAGTTAGATATATAGTTCCCGCATCATCTGTAGCTCGAAAGAGAACGTTGTAGTAGTTAATTATTAACTTAGTGCTTAGAACGAAATGCATGAACCGAATACAATATTTAACTTCAGTTTGAACTATCAATCCTTGTGAGATGCACTGGCAGAACTGTTCTTTGGCAGAAAGAACTGTTCCTTTGCACTGGCGGAACTGTGATATTTCGAAACTATGAGAAGACAGTCTTACGAGTCTCCTTGGAGGAATTTCGGTTCCGTTAGTGAAAGCTTAACTAGAGAGTTATTTAGCAGAGTATAAAAACGAATGTGGCCATTCCGCGACACATTATGAATTATGGTATTTAAGATTTGTGGTCCTTGCTGCATGATGGCACTATGCTTGCAGTGTTCATAATGCAAACTGTTCAATACTTGAAAACCTACCGCAGCCTTTTCGTGGTGAAGAAGTTAATAACGCTAGAAAGCTGGTGTTCTGAGAATGGGAATAAATGTATTCCATGGGAAGTGATGTAATATACCGATAGTGTTAAGATCAGTCAAAGTAGAAGCAAGAACAAGGGTTTGAACGCGTTTGCAACTTACTAGGCACCGGACACGTCTTTGCTTTGCGTTAGAATTCGCTGTGTTGGAAGGTCCCCCCTGCGAACGATTGTATAGAGAAAACAGAGTGAGAATTCAATTTTCTTTAAGAAAACTACGGACGAACCGTAGAATTTTTAGAGCCACGCTAAAACTACTCGAGAATCCAATAATCACATGAGGTTTATCCGTCTTCAAAGAAAATTGAATTCTCGATGAGTTTATTAAACTTTCTAGGAAAAGCTACGTAATAATCGGTACATATCTCGGGTGCTTATAAAATAAATGTCATACTATCAGATGCATGATGGTATCAAAGGGTATTTAAGTCAGTCATTATTTAATGCAAAAAAATATTTGAATTTAAGATTTCAAAGCTCTCGCATATTAATATAATAATTTAGAGTAAGGACTACAGTTACAGTAAATGGATCTATCTAAGGGTCATAATAAACTTCAAAGCAATGGAAGTATGCGGTACAAAAGACTAAGCCAAGAATACACTGCAGCGACACTACCATCACCATTGTAACAGCCATCCACAAAGCAGCTGAGAAGCGCACGGCGCTCTAGTTGCCGAGTGCGTGACTAACTTACCTGCGCTAAATGAAGTACTTAACCTACGTGTATGTGAGCAGGGGTAATTTCTTGGTTTCTACATGATATACAGACAAACTTCCATTGAATTTCTATCAGGTTCCATTTGCACTTTTGACCTCAAGTTCGGGTGAAATTTGAAATGGGAATATATCCAGACCTGAATCGGACAATGACAAAATAATGTTCAATGTATACGAACACAAGAAAGGAAAAACTATCTCAAAGTTCCAAGTATATAAGGCAAAATTCAAAAGAGGCCATGGTTAAAAACTCGAACCACTTAAAGCTGAAGGAAGATGCTAGTGAAGACTTGCACGTTTTAAACGAGGAGTTTTCAAGTTCGCGTAAGATTAATTTCACTTTTCAGAGCAAAACTAATTTTTCTTGTACTCTTGTCTTAGTTTCCGCGAGGTTTACAAACATGAAGCTTCTCAGCTCCTGCCCCTCCAGGAACACTGCCTGCTTTTCTAGACTCATGCCTCCGTGTTTTTATGTTAATTTTGTCAACATCCCTCAATATTATAGTTATTCTAGACTCAATGGAATAAATTAGACTAAGGAACAGTCGCTGAAGACCCGCTAGTTGCATAGTTCACTGCAGAGTTACTGTAACGCTATGTCGTAAGCTCACAAGTAACTTTAGAAAGAGAATACTCTCCATGAAACGGCTATTATTATTCTTGGTCAATTGAAAGTTGTTAGTTAAGTCGAGAGCTATTACACCACTGAGCCCCTGGTGCGTTAATGAAGAGACAACCACCTTTTCAGAAGTAGCCATTGTAGTTTTTAATTAATGAAAGAAACTATTACTAATAGGTGGAGAGTTTTTGATGGATATTTTAATGCGAAAGAAAATCCTAACAAACGTCACTCATGCCGTAAAAATTCAAAATCAAAGCTCGCTCTGATGCAGCAGAGAAAGTTATTGAGCACAGTCGAGCACTAAGAAATTTGAAACCAAGCTCTATTAATAATACGCGTAGCAAATCAATGAATTAGTAATAAAAATTTGAAGAGCATACACAGAATTTTTGCAAGGGAATTACGAGAATCAAAATGTTCTTCATAATTTTTGAAAGAAATCCTACGCGAAGTCAAGTGTGTAAGATTCACTGGGTAAAGACTTCATGCAGAAAATGATAAATGCCATGGAAATTACTGTACTATTCATTGCATGTTTTTTCTCCATACAAGTCGTGGAAGTTTGCTCTCGGAAAAGCCTCTTTATGGGTAGGTGCATGCACATTTCAAAATATCGTGTAGAAACGTGCTATATTTGACACCGTCAGTGAAATGTTCCACCATCCCTGTATTTCTTTCCCGCAATTGCAGGCCACGTCTTACAATGACGCAAGAATTAGCCCGTGTCCAGAAATGAGAAGTATCGATATAATTAGTTCACTGGGTATGACGCATTTAAAACTAGACCTACTCATTTGTGACGGTACTCATTCGTGTACTCACTCGTAGCAGTGAGTAAATTTGAAACTAAAATGAGTATTTAACTCGAACAGTATATGTAATGTGCAGGTACATTATAACGTTTCTCTCTCCACACATCAAAGCTACATTTAGGGACAGATATACGCAAGCAAGCCCCATCAAGTGCAGCAGTGAGCGAAAGAATCTAACTTAAAGACAGAAAAAAAGTGAGAGAAGACTAGCAGCAGAAAGAACGATTATTCAGCAGAACTGCACAATTGCTGAGGAATAGGTTTGGCTTAGGAACAACTATACTCGTAGTAATGGAATAACTGTGAGAGTTGAGGCGAATCTGTTGTCAGGGAATATCTTATGTTCGGCAATATCTGTTATTGATAATTAACGGTGCTGCATGAACTGCAGCGCAGGACAACCACAATGCAGAATAACTGATCGGAACGAAATGAGGGGAGAAAAATACGGTAAATATCCTGAGATTTAGACTGCGAAAACAGACGATCAACTACAGTAGTAGAGGACGAACTGTCGTAACTATTTCCCGATTCAGGGAATAAAAAATTGACACAAATGGTAAGATGACACGAAATGATAACCGGGCACAAAAGATAATTGGACACAAAATGAAAATTTAACACAAGAAGGCAACATCACACAAAATGAAAAATCTGTCACGAGAAGGGCAACATATCAAAAATATAACGTGTCACAGAAGATCAATTTGTCAGAGAAGTGTCGATCGGTCACATTAAAGTCAATCTAACACGTAAAAGTGATTCTCTCCGAAAAAAATTAATTTGTCAACAAAAAGAACAATGTATCAAAGAAAAGAAGAAACAGACCCAGAAAAAAAGCTATCTGTCCCCGAAAATAAGATATCTGTCCCCGAAAAAAATCTATGCCACAAAAAAGGGCTATCTGTAAAAAAAAGCTATCTATCATAAAAGCGCTATCAAGTAGAGAAATTCGCCATTCGTGGAACGGACTATCTGTCGTTTCATATGAATGATGTCGCAAAACACAAACTGCGACACCATAACAATCATGACATAAGCTATACGTCGTGGGACCAAACAAACCATAAGGATAAACCGCAGCATCGGTGGACGACATGCGGCAGATGAAGACTAACACTTATCCAATAATATGAATTGGAACTATCAGAGAAGAGAGGGAGCAGAATCAATGCCTCCTACATCTCCTAGCTGCTGGGCGCAATATTGACGAATCGTAGTGAGCATAATAGTCGTCGTCGTCGTATATTTCGCTCCATCTGTGATGGATCGAAGGAGTGAAATTTAGTTAGCTCGAATCTACCGTTGACTTACGTTGAATGGAGCTCATTAGCCCTTGGAAAATAAAAGCAGTGATATTTTTCCGGTCACAGCACATGACAAGTACGTGTCGATAAATTGTCAGTTGCTAGCAATAACATTGCTTACATTATCCATTCTTCTTAGTTTATTAATACCACATGGAGTTCACGGTGTATGAGCCGTTCAAGTGTACCTATCCAGCAGTGTTTCGTGCAAAAATTACGAGTCAACCAACTTCCACTTCATCCTCATCTACCAGACATCTCATTGAAAAATGTCCCAGTTTCACGATTTGATTTTTGTGCGGGTAAATGCCCCAAAGCTTTCTGGCATCCTCGATTTCAACCTTGCTACCAAAAGTGTTTCACAACCAATCAAACTGTCAACGCTGAGATCTACATTCGTCAACACTGAGGCCTTTTGTCAACACTGAGGCCTTTTGTCAACACTGAGAGCTACACAAAAGTGTACACACCTGTAGGGCGGGTCGCAGTCCAGCTTATGGGACGAGAGAGGAGGCGTGGGAGTACCTCCGAGGTGTACCCCGCCAGCATCGCCCCTCGCCTGCTGGTGCTCGTCAGAGCCGTGCCTCTTGAGCGGCTGCGGCGTGACAGCCACCAGCGCCAAGCTGTTCGAGGCAGACGCGCTCGTCGAGGTCTTCTTGCGCCCTGCACCGCTCTTTAGATGGAAGAACCTGGCGGCGAGCAACTGATTAGCTGAAGTACATTTATATTTGAAATAAGAATTGAATGAAATGAGGAAACAGGAACGAATCGAGTCACCAAATCTAGGGTTGCTACCCAAAGCCCATGTCGTCAGACTCCTATCACAGATAGTCACCAGGGTGGAAGTAGATAGAAAATTGAAATCATCTTTACAGTCCTCTATCTTCACTCACAAGATTCAGTACAACAGCTTTTACGCGAGAAAAAGCGTGTTTCACAGGTGAGAGGCCTCATGGTTCATGGTATTTTTAAGCTTTGTCAGTGACATCAGAGCGGTTACGAGTTCTTTTCTATCATTTGGGGGTTTGCCCGAGTCACAGAACAGTCGAGTGATATAAAACTAGACTAGTTTCTCTAGTTTTCTCTCACGTAAAGATTCCCTAAGAATTTCACGCGTGAGATTCCCTAAGAATCGACCTATTGGAAATATAATAGTTTTCTCTCTACCCACTTTTACTAGAAACACAACTCATTGAACATTTTCTGTAGTAGAGTTATACATTTTAAGTAGAGGTAGAAAAAAATAGTTACAAATTTAAGATATGATTATAGATACATTATTGATTATTATCAAATATAAAGATCTCGTTGAGAACGAGTGTGTACGTTCAAATATGAAAACAGGGCGGGTCGGATTCAAGATTAAGAATGAGTAGGAACTGACGATAGGTAGAGCGCATTCTAACTTGAGCTAAGAAACCAACTGGAATAAAGCGCAAATAAAACTTGCAGGCAAAAAAGTAAGAGTAATGACAGTAGTGACAAGCGTGTCTCGAATAGAGACCTCAAAGGAATACGAGTTCCTAGAACACGAGCAGACGAGGTCAAGCAGAGTTCTCAAGGCACACTGAACATTCGTTCGTTTTTAGCCTCGAGTGACTTCCAATAAGGTAGAAAATCGTCTTATCAGTATTCTTTACTCATGTGCCTTACAACAGAATCAAGGTAAAAACAGATTTGTCAGTTCAACTTCTCACGCAGAAAAATCAGCTCGCAGGGCAGTGTAACTGGTGAAAACAACAATTACAATTCATTTCATTTTCAATTAGACAGTATTGCTGTTTCACACACGTGAGAAACCACTTTTAATCATGGCAAGTGACCTGGCCAGATCGATCATCATACTCAAAATACACCAGTAGAGCGAACCTGGCCTTCTTAGCAGAGGGCTGGACGGCAGAGGCGAGGAGGTTCTTGTAGTCGTCGGACCTGAGATAGCGCGGGTAGCAGTCCTTCTTGAGGAGCAGGGCATACACGTGCTCTGATGCCAGGTCGTATGTGTAGCGCGACGGCTGCTTCCTCTGTTGCTGGGTCTCCTCCATCGTCTTGCCGTCGATGTTGATCTCGCAAGGTGCGCCGGGCTTCAAGAACTCCCTGTAGTGCATCTTGATATGAGCTAGCTAACTGGGACATTTTAGCGCGTAACCTTCAACTATGATAGTTTCGTATTTTGGGTTTGTTAAGAACGCTGACTATAAATTATTCTGAATGTTGGAGCGCAAAAAATTCAACAATCCTATTTTTCATGGTTTCATTGAAGGTAGCTAAACGTACAGCAGAGAAAGCTAATTTTCTGTAGTTCTATATAATTTGGCCTAGTGTCCAAATGGCATGCATCAGGGGCAATGAATTTAAGCGTCTCACTAACCACAAGCGATAGCTGGCAAAAAAGTGTCAGAATATCACGAGGTGAGGCTCAATAACAGTGACGTGATGTAAAAAAGAAGATTTTTTCAACCAAATGAGCTTCGTTTTCTTCAAATAATCGAATACCTCCTCGCTCACGAAGTATCGACCAAAGACAAGGGGAATGGGCAAGAAATAAATTTCCTTTGACGCTCAGACACATAACAATGCTTAATCCTAAAAAAAATAAAATAATGGTTTTTTTGCTCAAAGTTTTTCTTTGTGTAAAAATTTCACAGAAGAGCGTAGTAAAACGCGATTTTGTAGGTATGCCTGAGATAATGTACTTATGAAATTCCTTTACTTAGGTTAGCCCGAACACCAACAAGCGAAAACTCTGACTATTCTAACGAATGATTTCATCACCATCTTTTTGATATAAATGGCTAATATCACTCCCAACGAGGGCCAAAATTCACAAAATGTTATTAAAAAGATCAATTCCACTAAAGATGAACGTAATCTGGTTTTCACTCACTACTAAACCAGTTTTTCGTGGAATGCCTTCAAACCAAGGTTTTAAATTATAAATATAGGCACAATTATTACTACTATCATTATGCTAAAAGGAGGGACAATTTAGTATTGATCAAAGAAAGTGGGGAACCTATGAAGAAGGTGAGTTCCCACCCAGGACGCCCTGAGCATAAAAAAAGTTAGGAATTAAGAGAAAAGTAAGACGAAGAGGAAAGGTGAAAAATAGAAAGCAGAGAAGGTATGAAAACGGAAAGAAGCTAAGTGGACACGAAAGATAGAAGTTCCGAAAGCCTTCTTCAGCTAAGGTAACCTAACACTATCTCTCCTAGTGGCGCCCTACGCCCTCGGGGAGATTTAGACACAACAATAATAGGCTATAGAGATAAACGAAATCTGATGTCGTCGCAATGAAGACAAGCAGACTCTGCCCCTACGGCTAATATAGGAGTTGATCAGGGAATGCATCTAAATCATGGTTCTAAATCACGAACAACGCGTCTCACTCATAGATGCTCTCGACGGCCTCGTTCATGCCGGAGGCCGGCCCGTAACGGAGCTCGTTCACCGCCTGCCAGAAGCGGATGTTCTCGTGCGAGTACTCCTTCCTCAGGTAGTTCGTGAACTCCGACATGCCTGCAAACATTCCACACACGTTTGTTTCTTATTCCAGGTATGGTAAATCTGAACTTCTGAAGTAAAGTTAACCTGAACTTCAAAAGCAGAGTAAACCTGAATTTCTTAAGTAAAGTAAATCTGAACTTATAAACTAAAGTAAATCGGAACTTTTCCCACTCATTTAAATCTAAAACGAACTCACAAAAGTTGGTTTATAATACAGCAATCGTTGACTTATTTTCATGAACAAAATTCATTCTTATTTAGCCATTTCAGTAAAATAAATCCAGAAGTAAGAAACGTGGCTCAAAAAACATTACTGGCTAAATCTAAACAGTTGAACCGTTTTTTTTCTTGCAATTAAGATTAATTACCATCCGAACCAGAGTAAATACTTCAGATTTATCAAGACCCAAGTACAAAATTTACATATTGTACGACAAAATTGATGTTAAACATGTTCGAGATTGAAAGGACGAGATTAGGTAAACAGTATATAAAGGTGCACATAGAGCAGTTTCCGTGGGTAAATATTAAATATTTTCATGAGAACGAAGTTATTTACTATATAAGAGTATTAATTACGAAGAGTACTGCGATTTGAAATTTTTTGTGCATACTTGTGTTAAGAACTTGTGTTAAGAGGTCTGAGATCCAGCTCCGACCAGAACATGTCAGAATATGTCTGAACATGTTTTGTCCGACCAGAACGTGGTCAATAAAAAGCATTCAAGAGTTGGAAAAATAATTCAAAACGTCCTGCGCAGGGATAGTTCAATGCCTCCACTTCACGTTCCAGAATAATTCCCCAACTTTAACATTACACGAAAAGCAAGGCACTGAATCACAAAAAATACCCACCCTATGTGTGTGTGTGTATATGTGTACTATATATATATATATATATATATATATATATATATATACATGAAAAACATGAATTCTATACATTCGAAACAACTGAGAACGTTAAGAATCGAAGGTTTACTTTACGTAACAAAAATCAGTGAAGATAATGCTTTCAATGTTAGGACCTATTTAAATCATTAATTCGAAATGCAGCCAGAATAAAATAAGTTGAGCTGATGCCAATCAAATCTCCCTTTAGTGGCACCATTAAAACACGCTAAGCATATTGAAATGAAATCTCCCTTTAGTGACTCCAGTAAAACAAATTACGCCTTTTTGAATCAAATCTCACTTTAGTGGCTCCAGTGAAACAAGTTAAGCAAATTCAAATTAAATCTTACTTTAGTGGCTCCAATGGGTTACTTTTAAAGTTATAACGTTTGAGCTGAATAAGGATATTCCTTACTTGGAGGAATAAAATCAATACATTGTTAGACTTCTCCTTCACTGTGCATGTATTCAGCTTCTCTTAGTTCCACGTTTTAAATTTCAAACGATCAAACGCTCGGCAATCGCCGCACCGTACTCCGAAATGAACGCCCAGTACATAGTTATTACCTCGGCACAACAAGATGATAAGTGAATAATAATACGAGGTCTTTCTTTCAGGGTGTAATTGATTAAAACCTCATTATTTCTTCAGAATATCTGACACGAGAAGAAATATTTACCAGCAGCCAGCAGTGCCACTCACCGAGCGGGTCTGAGATGAGCTCCTGGAAGTTGATGGCCCAACGCTTCACGCGCCTCTCCGTGGGCACGTCAGCGCTGGAGAAACGTCATAAACGATTACTAAAGAGTCAACACAACAGAAGAATCACAGCTATAAGCGGAAGAAATAAAGGTAAAAATGAGCTCAGTAACCATAACCTGTAAACAAACCATGCATTTGAGAGCATAGACAAATATAAGAGCACCCTGAGCGCTCCACATGAAAGTCTCGTTCACAAGCACTACAAGGGGCATGTCGCTCACTAGTCGTCATTGAGCATCCAGAACTCCTCCTCGTCAGAGATCCAGGGGCTGGAGGGGTACGGCGGCACCAAGAAGGCGTCGTACTCAAGGAACACCTCGCAGTGGCTGATCAGAGACTCGCTCGCCACCGACACCTTGCTGCGCGTCCTGTCCAGGCCCGACTGCAACCACTCCAGCTGCATCACACACGTAATTATGAACACATACATCTGTTAATAAAACAATTGCTGAATTTTGAAATGATTTTCATGGCGCAGCAGGCATAAAAAGTTCTTATTTGTCAACTTGACTTCACTTCGTGTTATTTGTACCTAAAATCATCGAATAAACGTTGGTCATATATCATCAGGTAACCCCGCAAGGTTGGCCGATTCTGAAACAAGAACAAGAAAATAAAGAAGGCTGGTACATTGTACGAGCACCTTTAAGCCCTTGCACGACAAACAGGTTCGTAATAATTTTAAATACTTATATTCAGAATGCTGCACCCTACCGCTGTTAATCAGTTCATTCGATGTTCAAAGTGGAAAAAAATAGATACAATTTTTTTGCATCGTAAGATATTACTCTGAGTAAGAAATATATAATTACATTCTTAATGATGAAATGAACTTAAAAATTTTGCGAGGAAAATCACCAGAAAAGCCAATCGTGGCACCCATCGCTTGGAACCTTGATACGAGTGTTGACGATCTTTAAGCATTTCATTCATCATTGATGCCGCTACATCCCTATAATTTATAAGGCATAATATTGTTCAAAATAAACTTGAAACTTTAGAAAGCCGATAATGAACTCAAAAAATTCCCCAACATAAAATAAACCAGGACAATGGCGACGAAAAAAGCACTATTTTCTATTCTGAGCATCACTATCGCAAAAAAGCGTGGTTTTGGCTGCGGTCAAGGGCAAAAATGAAAGAGCACAACAAAGTTGGCGAATAAGGCAGGGTCGCGTGCTGGACTGCACGATCAGATCGCGTGACGGACGATGGGGCGCCAGGACCCGTGAGACAAACATGAAGCTTTCACTGTATTCTTGTCTCTCAAGTTAGCTAAACATGTGAGCTTTATGATTTCTCTTGTATTTGCTTCAGTGAATATAGCGATGCGTCACTTAAGGGTTTACCATTATGTGAACGAAATGATACCTCAAAATGATTTGACTGTCTCCAAACATAGTTTCAGGTAAAAATCGAAAATACCAACAGATTACAAGTAACAGCTGTGTCAGATCTGAACACTGATAAAAAAAAAAGTTGACAACACGTCAACCTCACTGAGGGGGGAAGCCGATTTGGCAATCATAGAATGTTTGAAATAAGTTTACAGTACAATTAAATCAAAAGTGAATTCATAAAACGTCAGACTAACTCACTGCCATCAGGAGACATGAACTCGAAGTTGTTCTTGTCAAGTTGAAAAACTTGGAACAAGGAATGCTCGCAAAATCCAGACGAAAAATGTCCATGATGTGAGCTACTGAAAACCTACACCAAACAGCGTCATGTTATTTTTTGACTTATATTGTTTCTATAAAGTTAGTCTCCAGAACAATATTAAGCGTAAACATACCAATGGCGCGCCAAAATATTGACTTCAGAGGAAACACTGGTGTACGGGAGCGCTTTTTATGCAAATCTTTTACTTTTTTATCATTCCAATTTTCACCTGATTTGGCACTTGAGCATTTTGACTTTAAAAGTCGTTTCTATAAACGCAATAATTTCATATTTGGAATGTCCTGATCTTTAAAACCGTAAAATCCTGCAAACGAAATTATCCAGAAGGCGTCTCGAGTTTACTTAAAATGGACCTCGTAAGCATATTTTAATGAAATCTCCCTTTAGTGACTCCAATAAAACAAGTTAAGCAAATTGAAATTAAATATTACTTTAGTGGCTCCAATGGGTTACTTTTAAAGTTATAACGTTTAAGCTGAATAAGGATATTCCTTACTTGGAGGAATAAAATCAATACTTTGTTAGACTTCTCCTTCACTGTGCATGTATTCAGCTTCTCTTAGTTCCACGTTTTAAATTGCAAACATCCGATGATCATTTCGGCTCCAAATCCTAAAATTTAATTCCCATCATTCACTTTTTGCGGGCAGGGCGCGGGACATTTCTCACCCGCAAAAATAGCTCGCACGATCAATAATCGAGTCCAAAAATAATCTGCTTCAAGCACCTAAAAACGCATGACGCGTTCATCGTTAATTAGAGCTCAATCGGCTCGGTGGCGGCATTTAAAAATAAAATTCTAGAGTTTTGTGAAAATGATCTCGTAATTCACCGAGTGCATTTGCGTTAAGCAATCCAAGTGTCAAAAGTTTCAGGCCTAATTGATAGAGAGGCAGTAACATTACCGTTTAAAGCGATTAAAGAGATTATTGTAAATAAATCCTACAAGTGCAACAATTAACTCCAGCTATATTGAAATAAATATATGCAAATAAACCCCATACTTTTTCTGATTTAATTCCTCTACTTGCAACGCTCAACAGCTCGACCTTTCTAGCCATGACGAGATCATGCTGGGATCAGCATACAGAAATTAAAGCAAATGACGGCTCTCGTAACTCAGAACATTCAACGATACTTCATAACATTCCTGCAAATCTTTCACCACATAAGTATAATTAGTAAAGGAGAACCGTAGAAACATAGTTTTTGAACAGCTGTATAATCTTATAGCAAAGGTTCCACGAAAGTTTCCATGACACACACCTCCTGTTTGAGATGTTGCTCGGTTTTCTTGCGGACCCTGTTGGCCATGTTGGTTTTGTCGGGCACGGGGGCGACCTCGAGGCAGTTGGTGAAGCCCTGAGGCGGCCTGTACACCCGCCAGTATGCCCGCTCCTGAGAGTCCGTCACGATCTTGTCGCCCTTCTTCCGCTCCTTCGACAGCCGCATCTGGGGACACGCGCAATGTCACCTCTATCTATGGAAAAATGCTTCGGACCAAAAAATGAAGGGCTTCGTAAACTTAGAAAAGTTTATCTTGAACTAATTGGAGCCTGAATTTCTTCGCTCCTAACTTCTGCGTTCATTTGTAACTCACGTAGTTTGGTGAAACTTAAGTGATCTGCTATAAAATTGCTAAATAAAATACAGATATTTGTGAAAAACTTGTAATTCTGAGCCGCTCCTTCGTTCTCTCGAACCCTCTCACAGGTGCAACTTACTTCTGAATAAATTTTATTAAATATATAGTACAATTTAACAATCGTTAACGATCATTTTTAGTTATTCTGAGAATTCAAGCTCTCTTAACTTTCGTATGCGTTAGGAGCTATATACAGTAAAACTATACATGCCAGAGCATTGGAGTGCAATACATTTAAATACAAGATACCCAAAATCAGCGAATCAAATTAGCTCTGGAACCACAATAAAATAACTTTTATAATAACTTTAAGTACAATAAAATAACTTTAATCATTCTTCGCCGTCTGAACAGAGCAAATCAAAAAGGTAAACGGAAAAGAGCTTTGCAGCCAACTTCTACTTTCTTATGAACATTTCCATTATGAAACACAGACTCGTAGTTTTCATGCTTTTCATCTAGGACTGGGGCACAACTAGCAACCAAACTCTAAGTAACTGCTCAAACATTTCAGTACACTGCTTCGGGGTCAGAGCATTGTAATAATACTTTACGATTTCATAAAATGGAAAAACAAAATTTGAAATCCTAAAATACTCTGAACATCCTTAGAAGTAAACCGTTTTTCACTATGACTGATTAATGTAAAAAGTAACTAGAGCATGAAATATTAACTATTAGTAATCATCGTAGCAATCATTACCTAGATAGATAAATGAATTATTTGACGTTTGTTCGCAACTGATGTTAACAGGTGAGAGAGGTTTATTTCATGTTCTCTCCTTTCAATAACAATTGCTTCCACAGAAATGATAATTCTCTTTTTATAAATTACTCGTACATGAGTAGCGTTTACTTCCCGAGCATTCTTTATTTTCAACCAATACGTCTGCTTTAGAACACCTTCGCCATCCATTACCTGCTCCTCTGCTTGCATGGTCACAAAGTCCCATTTGTGCCGCAGTCCTTTCTTCAATTTAGCGTACGTCTCCAGCTCGTAGTCCTCGAGACCGTGCTTTTGTTTGTTGCGAAAAAGGCGTTTAGTGAGGTAGATGGCGTAGTCTGTGGTGTCAGCGATGTGGTTCTGTGATGGCCAGTAGTACGGAGACTGCAAGTCAAACAAGAAATGCTCATCTTAGAAATGAGGTTTTTGTCGTACCCTGGGCATTGCAACGAAACACTTTCAACGAAATAGGAGGATATATATATATATATATAAATATAATAGGAAATATAACGAGAAATAATTATTAACGGAATGATTGAATGTGTTGAAAATGCGTGAAGTTAATATACTGTACTTGAAGCTTTGCTCTGGTAATTCTGAAAGGCAAAAACGCTCGTTAGCAACGGCCCAAGCTGCCGGACGTGCATAGTACATAAATACGGAGATGCTGAGCTTTTTAAGTTCGAGAGCAAATTTTGCTGCGAAGACTCTTATTAGTGGGTAGAATGCCAGTTTGATTATAATTAATGGTGTAACAATAACATTTAAATTTGTAAAACACAAACATAGTCTTTCGGAATGTTTCATTAATTAGGTCCACTTTCGAAACAAAAAAGAGAAGGTTGTCACAGCTTTCAATGAAAAAGATCTACGTGCACATGAAAATTTACGTACATTCCTCGGCATGTTATTCTCATAACATAACATGTTATTCTCATAACATAACATAACAAATGAAATAACTTCCGAGATCGAATGATATCGTTTTCCGTTGCTGAATTACAGAATATTTCAGGAGTTGGAAAATGTAAATTCCAAATATATGAAATATAATTGAGTGTAGAATAGAAATTATACAAATAAAAATCTAGAGTGGTAGGATTATTGTTATTTTTAATTTGAAGTTCGACCTCTTTTTCTCGCTCAGTTAAGGCGATTATCCCACAAGATTTCAGTGGAGTATAATTTCACACAGCACCACAAGGGCGCAGAACAGCAGAGTTTCTGTGTATAGCATAGGCGCAGCACGCTGCGCTGGCAAAATATGTGTAACCTTTTGGATAAAGAGAAAATTCACGGGAGTAGCGTTTATAAAAAGATATGACGATACCTCTAAAGGAGGTCATTAAAGGACCATTGTATTCTTCTGATGAAGATTAGATGTTAGTTTAAGCCTCCCTAACCGCAACAACGGCGTTCCAAAGAGAGGCAGGAGGAAGGCACATTTAGTATGGAGTTAAGGAAACGCGGAATCTATGCCCAGCCCGAGGTGCATAGAAACAGTAAGTTGAGAAAGTTCATGGCACGAGATAAAAGTCGAAGAAGAAAGTAGTACGTGGTAAAAAAAGTGCTAATGGTCCAAAACAAAAAGATGGTCCGTTACGAAAAAAAACTCTTCTATTTCAACAAAAGAAAGGCTTGTCTAACTTTATCTCGGGACCTCACATACTCCCCCAGGGAGCGATAATTCCTATAGACAAAATAGTTGTCTTCTGCTCAGGGGTGATTCTGATGAATCCTTACGTGTAGTGAGTTCCCAAGATACGCTGAAGTGAGCGCTCCCTCTCTTGGAGTAAACGTATTCAACTTGCTACAATGAAGACACGAGTCTCGAGCATATACCTTTCAGAACACCATTTGATTTCTTGCCGTCTCGCCATTTCATAAATATCGTACCATATAAGCAGCAGTTGGATGATAAATAATATTTCATTGCATTTTCTCCCACCTTTTCGAAGAATTACGAAAAACATTCTCTCTTATCAAGCAACTAAAATTCGTACAAAATTTAGCGAAAGAAACCTTGGTAATAAACAAGCATGTAAATTGTGCATAATGATCTGTTCAGTTAATTTCATACTTTCTGACCAAACGACTTCTAACGTGCGTCAAAATACGGGGCGAAAGACATGGTTAGTCAAAGGCTTGGAGTAAATAAATTCGACAGAAATTGAACAACTCCATCCAACTCAAAACCTCTGCATCGCTACTCTAAATGGGAGCTTCGGTAGCACCAGCCGGTATACCGTGAGTATACACGCGGTCAACGTACTCACGAGTGGGCTTTTGCTTGATTAAATACCAAGCAACATGCGAGTGCACGGGCCTGCGTTTAGCGAGTGTTTCTATGATCGGGCACAATTCACTATCTCTGTGAGCGTGCTTTCAAGTGTCGTATAAATAAAACACAAGTATGACTTAAATCTGTAAAGTGACAAATCCGTAAATTGATCATGAATAAGAAACCGCAGAAGTTTGATATTTTCTAGTTGATTTCTAAATATTAATTTACTGACGGAGAAAGAGTGATAGCAACGTGAGGGATGTTCATAAGGTCTCTTCACAATTTAAAAAAATAATACAGTGGCGATTGTTTATATTTAAATCAGACTTATGCTGTTGCACTCAGTGGCTATTCAAATCAAATAGCAATTTTTTATTCCTGGCACCTTTATGAATTCAAGAAACATCTTTTTCATAAAATCGTTATAAAAAGGTAATTCTCAAGAGTTAAGGCGATTCTACACTACATCATGCTACACTACGTGTAGCATGGTATATTGAAACAAAATCGCACAGTCAAACACAACTCCAAAATGAAGAATGGAGATGATCAACCATCAAGTCACTCTATTCACGGTACAGAAGTTCAACTGTGCACGACACGAGAAATTCATGGAAACAAGGACAGTGTTAGGAAGAAAAGTGGGTAACCAAGAACATCCGAGAAAACATTGATCGTGTAAGAGAAAGAAGTGCTCATCCGTAGACCGAGCTTCCTACCCTTGCTCAACAGTGCACAAGGCCATTGAGAGGAAGAGGAGAAAGAACGCGCAGAAAGTGACTTCTGCAGGTAATTGTCAAGAGATTTTCTAGACACACCTTATACCACAGAATATAAAACCACACTGACTTGACATTGCATGCATTAAGAGACTAGTCAAAATAACAGAAATAATAAAATTCAGAGTGAAAGATACATAAAAAGTCAGTTTAAGTCTCTCTAACCTCAACGAAAGTGTTCCCATGAGAGGAAGAAAGAAAGCACCATTTAGTATGGAATTGAGGAAAAGGCGAATCTGTAAAGGCATGCACCCACGCGTAGCGTATAGAAACGGCAAGGGTGGAAGAAGTCGACGAAACAAGATAAAAGTATAAAAGAAGAGGTGTTGAAAAAAGGATAACAGTGAATCAAAACAAAGGAACCGGAAAACGTTACAACCGAAAGCATAACAAAACAAAAACCTATTATATTTCACCAAAACGATGGCCTACGTAGCATTGAGCTCGAAGTCTCATAATTTCTCCTGGGACTGCCATTCCAAAACTCCTTGAGATACTAAAGTTCTATCCTCTTGATGAGTATTTACTATGAAGATGCTATAACATACGGAGAACATTTTTTATCCCACAAAAACATTTTAAAGCCCGCTTCGACACCCAATGAGAAGAAAGTAAAAATAGTCGCCACGTCATCTAGTAAGTGCATTTTTTTTCAAGGCATGCCCGCTAAAGAGACAATCTTGTGCCCAGCGCGGTCGCACGATATCAAAACTGCACTAAGGCAGGACTCCATGCCGACTCTGTCGCATTATTAAGGAAGGAGGAGACGCAGAGCGGTCCTTTTCAGCAACACGGCGGTGCAGGCAGCGCTATCATGGCAGCAGAAACCATGGCGGTTGTGAGAAACGGCGACAAAGTGGAGCGTGTATTGTGATGCAATGAAAAAGAAATTTGATGCTCAGTATTTTACTTGAGGAAATATTGAAGTATGGGCAAGATTTTTGTTTATTGTTCTCAAAAGTGCTTAACTTTGAAACTCCTTACATTCCGTTTTCAGTTTTAGGTATTTATTGACTGGAGTAATCGAAGCTTACGTATTTTCAGTTATTGGCCTTAGAACAACTTTTTCAGATCAGTAAGAACACATTACGGGAGCATGTTGGCTCAATTCGTAGCTTTTCAAACCTTCGGACTCGAGCAAGCTTATATTTATAGTGCACTTTCAACTAAAAAAATCCCGGAGTACACGCGTATCGTTTGAAACAATATCAATGATTTCGACAAGTATTCCTTGAATTCACGCATTTTTAGCATGTATGCAGTATCTCCGAAGACACTTAATTCGAATGCATTCAGCTGCATCAGCAATAAGATCAGAGAAGAAGAAACTTCCATAGAAAACAACACTTATCGGAAGGTAGCACTCCAAAAGAGGCCTTTAAGATTGCGACTACTGCGTCTCTGGTTCGACATTTTACATTAGAAATTGTACTATATGAGCACATTTCCGAAAAAAACAGCCATTACAAGTCGTTTCCCCATGAGCGATGTATGAAACTATTAAAGTCCTGCTCCCAAATTTGTGCGTAAACAAGATACCAGAATTACAGGAATCCAGACTCCCCAATTCTGGACATCTGGGTGCAAGCGCTACCGGAAATGAAGCAGACTGTAAGTCAGGGCCGAAAGGAGCTGTTGCGTCGAAGAAACTTCCTCCAACTCCGAGTTAACTTGAGGCCGCAAGCGTCCAAACTGGCTCTGCAGGGCTCTACTTCTTGGGTCAGAAAGTGTTCAACACTAATGGCGGCTTGAAAGCAGAATAGAAGAGGGAATGGCTATTGAAGTAGCAATAAGTGCGTTTGCAGGCTGTAAGTTGAACTATGAAAACTTTAAACATGGGATTTTTGTACGGAAATGGACACTGAAGGAGATGAGACCATGACTGATTTTTACGTCGCTGAGTTAAATAACGTGCTGTACTGCAAAGGGGAATTTGTTGCAATGAATTTCAAAAAGAAAATATTTACAAATTACAGGTTTGTTTGTTGCCCTACCACTACAAGGGATTTTCAAAAAGAAGAATGAGGAAGAAGATGGCATCATTTAGCTATGAAATTAAAGGAAACGGGAAGTCTATGCACAAGGTGCGTCCCTAAACCTAGCATATAGGAACAGTAAGAATGAAAAAAAGTTAACCAAACAAGGTGCGAGTCGAAGAAGAAAGTAATAAGTGATAAAGAAAGAGGACAACAGTGAACCGAAAAACTCATAAAACCTAACAAAAACTTTGTTCTCTTGTAAAAAAAACTACAGCCTACCTTTCATCTCAGGACCTTTCCCCTTCCACATGCAAGCTTCAATTCCGACAATTGTAGGGGTACAATAGTCGTACATCCCTCTCAGGGAAGTTTTTAGCAAAGAATCTAACAGCCTAGTCAATGTCTAACAACACGATCATCAGCGGGACAAAAGGGATTCGCAGCCAGCGATCAGGCTGCCAGGATATCCAGTTGGAAGCCAAACAGCTACGAGGCGCAGCTATTAGCTACCCCGTCAAAAAGTCCAGTCAGTAAAGGCACAGGCATGAAGACCGGCCAGCAGCACGCACGTACAGTCGGTCAGTCAGTGGCCCAAGTCAATATTGGCTGAGGTGGCGGCTTAATAGCAGCCTGATCGTTGATCTCCCGCTGATGTCTAAGCCAATTTTTCTCTGTTTATTGGCTACTCGTGAGCATTGTCTGTCCATCGTCCACGCATTTGTGTGCAAGGTAGGACATTTTTGCCATGACCAAAATGAAACTTAGCAAATCAATAAATTAATACACTTAGAGGCAGATAGCTTATGTTACACAACTAAGCGAAGTTTCTTTATAACGAACATGGTAAAACGATGTAAGCGCAACTCTTTGTTTAAAACTCGAAATTTATGGAAAAGCTGGTACGAAAATATGATCTTTCTTTGTGCCTGGAGTCGTGTTTTAGCACCGCTTGGAACATCTGATGGTACGCAATACAACACTAAGCAAGCGAACCTTTGGAACTGCGCGACATCTCGCTGACGATACAGGAGTAAAAAAGTACTTATGTATCATGCAGTTCGCGCATGCACGGTTACTTTGAGGCTCAAAATGCGCGCGTGCTTAGTTTAAATTATTACCATTTTATTATTTGAATTAAATAATTTAGTTCATGATTCTCCAGCCATAACAACTGCAATTTCACGAGAGCAAAATGAAGGGACCATTTAGCACGAGCGGTTGAAAAGAGGAATTCCCGCACAAAGTGCGTTCCAACTCATTAACTCCTGCACATACGTAAAAACCGTACTTTTTTAAAGGAAGAAGAAGAAAAGAGAAAGAAGAGATCAAGGAAGGCATGAAAATTGGAAAAAACAAAGTAGGCACGAAAGATAGAATTCTCGAAGGCCAATCTATAATTGAGGTAACTTAGCAGTATCCTCCTAGGGTGCCAATCCCGTTAGCATAGGATAGACAAACTGTACTAACCTCAACTTATTACCTATCCTCTACCTCTTGATAAGGTGCGGTAATTGCATTTGATTTGGCTCAAGTTGTCACATAGATAATTAGCTAATTCTTGAGTTCCGGTGAAGAAAACTTCTTTTTTAGTGATGTTCGAACACTATGAGTCACCGACAAGTATACCTGTCTGAAACCTTACTTACAATATACACCATTAGAAGCATTTACTAGTAGATTTCAAGCCTCATTCGTAGGAAAGATAGCATATAAATCAAATGAATGGTTTATGGGAAGATACGTTGATTCGTTTTGGTCGACTAAAGTTTGAAAATGAAAATTCAACCCGAAAAATGGAGAAAATTAGATAAGATAAGCTAGCTTAAGCCTCCCTAACCGAAAAAATGGCGTTTCGAATAGAGGGAGGAGGAAGGCCCTATTCAGCATGAACGTGAGGGGAACGCGTAATATGTGCACAAGGTGCATTGAAATGGCAAATTTGTAAGTTTAGAAAGAAGTTTAGGAAACAAGAAACAATTTGAAGAAGAAAGTATTAGGTGCTGAAAACAGAACAGTAGTGAACTGAAAATAAGTTCGCAACAAAACAAAAACCTATTCCATTTCAATGGAAAGATGGCCTACCAAACCTTCAGCTCAGGACCTCACATATTCCTCCTGGGAGCGCAAATTCCCATACATAATCGTACAATGGTTAAATACAAATTGTTCTTCAAAAAAAGTATGGAAATATTTACTCACTAAAATAAAAGAAACGAAAACTGAAATTTTTCTGTTCATATTTGCCAAGAAAGAAGGGAATAGGACAATTAAGTCATGAGGCAGAAACACAAGGCGTTGTTCATAAAACAAATTTTCAAACTAAAAAGCTTGACCAAAAAATCTGACGAGCGTCTACGACAACGTATCAACGCTGTATGGTGGCACAGAAAAGCCCAAGAATATTTTCTTCGGAGAGTAAATGTCAGAATTGGCAGTAACACGAGCCAAACTGGAACGCTTCTCTCCGTAAAACTCAGTTAAGGGAGATATTCTGATTCGAGCTGGCCAGTGTCGAGGCGGGCCTTTGTCACTGGGGAATAAAAGCTCGTGATCCTCAATAGAAGCTACAGAAAGCATCTCTAGGCGGAGTGCATTCCTTCCATTTTAGTAGGACGAATAAACAAGCCTGGTCTCTTTGGAAGACTGCCAGCCAAACTGGTGGGAGAGCAGCAAGCAGTTTGGCCGGGGTTGCGTTCTTGTCACGAGTTTCTGGCTACATAGACAGACACTGCGCACGACACGCACCGCAATATTTCGCCCAAAATTGGAAGTTCTAACAGATAATAGAGTAGCAAAGAAGTGTATCTGATTGTTCGATGTGCTGTGTCGTCGGCTTCGTTCCAATATTTTGCAAGTGATTTTGCGTCGAAAATCAAGTGTTGCTATGAAACTTGATTTCATAATTATAGCTCGTGTGAAGTGCCAGAGATGTAATATTTACTATGTAAAAATAGGAACAGTCACTGTTAAGGTTACGAATAAGTGTACCGTACAGTAAGGGATTTCTTGATAATAGTTAGTTTGATACTCCTCAGTTTCGAGTAGCAGCAGCAACCAATTGACAGTATAACTATTAACTACCGCCTTTAATGTAGGAATTGCTAAAAATGCAGTGCTTATTGCAAAGGTTGTTCATAAAGCAGCGCAAAGTGAAAAATATCCTACTAAGCATATGCTGAATGAATTCTTTTACATAGTTAAGATACCTGTATGAGTAATTTGAGGAAGCCCACGCTGAAAAATCCTAATGACAGGGTAAGAAAAAGAATGGATTTGTTAAGTGCATAACTTAATTTTTACTCTATACTGCTATTAGACATATAAACCATAACCAGTGGCCGTTATTCTCCGTTTTCATTATAGAAATATTTAGACTCGTTAGTTTTAATTATTCACTAGCGTATGAGACCAATTTAAAATGACTGCGTTTAATGGTTTTATATGAAACTCATTAATCATGTGATTAGGTAGGCTGGTTATAGAAAATAGCATTCTTCTTTGATTGCTAGAGCATCGCTAAGTGGGTGGTAAGCGTATCTGTGATAAAAAATGTACTATCCTTCCAATTTTAAATCACGGGTATTATGGGAGCGATTAATTCATCTTATGTGCATAACGTTAGTACCAATGTCGGAAATTCAAAAAGTAGTGCTGCTTGTGCCCTCGGAATTATTTAGGAAAGTTTTTATTTTATACTATTACAAGCTTAATTAAATGATTCACGCATTTCATTTCTAAATCCTGTCAAATTTCACATTTCCCAATCATGTCATATTTTAAGCGAAGTGTACACTAATTTTATATAAATAAATGAACGATGGCCATTCTTAGAACGGTTTTATACAAGTTTGGCCCTCTTTTTTGCCTCGGTTGCGTGATAATCAATGAGAATCATTTCCGGATAAGCACTAGGCTGAAAACCAGAGATCCCACATCTAGACAGCACGTCCAGAAAACAGTTCAATGCGATGTAGTCAAAAGGAGGAAATGATGTGATGCGCAAACATTACCTGAAATCTGTAGAGGGAGGAGTCTTCCTTGACGATGAGGGACCGGGCTTCTCCCACAGGGAAGAAGTACCCGAACTGACATAGAAGGTTAGCCATGTGGATAGCCTCCGCTGCAAATGATAAGGTAACATAAATTTCAAATTGAACTTCGAATGCAAACTGCGATAAGCTTCAGGTTCAGAAAATAGGCGATACGAACTCATCTGGAATTCAAGAATTATATGTGAAGCATAAAAAATATCTCAAAATAACAATTAAGTGCAAATCCTCACTCGTTTTTTTTAAAGACTACAGTCCACAACAACAAATCCAATTAGCACCACATTTAATTTAGAAATATTCCTACCGGAAGCCTAAGCCAGTAAATTTCTCACACTAAAAATAAATATGATCAGTTATATGTCACAATTTATCGTCGTTTTTTTAGTGTTTGTTAGAGTTCGTGAACTGAAATCACTAAATGGGGAAATTTTATACTTAGTCTACCGCTCGGACGCAAAGAAAGAAAAGAGGAAAGGCACTGAGTAGAAATGTTAAAGCTCGTCTATTTATACAGGCGGTAAAGTTCTATTTTGAAAGGCAAGTATGCTTTCTTCGAAAAGTCGAAAATAGAGCGTAAAAACAAATTGTGAGCAAAAGTTCGGAAAAGAATGATATTATTTTCATTCGCAAATTTCAACACCCGTAGATTCCTCCAAACAACCGAAGCACCCAACACAAAACTTTCAAACTTATCTTGAAGTTTATTCCATGTCCTATTCTCACTACCAATAAGCAATAATTGAGAGCTAACTGAACTAATATTGCGTCACATTTTAGACAATAAGCAAAATTTGTCAGCAATTTGCTTACACAAATTAAGCAATTTGCAGACAATAAGCAAAATTTGTTAGCAATTTGCTTACACAAAATAAGCAATTTGCAGACAATAAGCAAAATACTCACTCGAGTCCTCGATGTCGAGGCGCTCCATGAGCCACTCGACGAGCTCGTACCCTGGAGGCGATGGGAGGCAGTTTGGAAAATTTAGAGCTCTACTTATGACACAAATTGACAGTAATTCAGTTACTATTTCAGGGATACATCGAACCAGACAGCAGAGAAAATTTGGCGCTTGCTTTATGGTAGAAATTGACATTTATTTGAGCAATATTTTAGGCATCGCTACTTAATTTGGCGTGAGGTTTCTCTCAAGAGCCGATACTTTAAAATACTGAAGCAAACTTTGCTGTTGCAGGGAAAGTTGGTGCTAGAAAAATTCATGATTGTAAGCTAAGCAAACATCCCTGAATGGACGGAACGATTGAATGAAAGTTGGGTGTGGTTGCTTAATTAAAATATACGCAATGTATAATTTTCTGAAATGGGCTCTTTGAAAAAATAAATAATAAATAAAATGATTCGCTGCAAATTTAATCAATTTTTTTAGAAACCCATTGTTTTCTTTCATGATCCCTAATTTTAAGCATATTTAAAATTAAAATAAGGAATAACTCACACCCATTATTGAAAATCATCGAAGCAAACGAAAAAGCTCAAGCAAATCGCTTTACCCTAGCAATAAACTAAAAAAATAAAAATTAAAACTGAGCTCCCGAACGCGGAATATGCAATATTATTCACGATATTTCAATATTTTTAATGTTGAGCATGAAAGATCAACAATAAAGCTACGCAAAAAAGAAACAGAGCAATAAAAAAAATTAGTACACTCACGTATTTTTAATGGAAAGGAAAAATGTCGCTAGAAATACTGTCTGACATAATCAGCAAACAAACTAACGTTCTGTGCAATCGTTCATCTTTACAAACAATACAGAATGCCAGCTTTCATGTTGTAAAATTTCCATTGAAGATTCAATGTGCAGATAGGTAATCATGACAAAGACGAGAAAAGGCCTAAGGTGATTGTCAGTCCATAGTTGGGACTGAACTGAAAGTCTAGTATTCTCAAGCACGAAAATTTTCTGGGTAATATACATATAAGACGGGCGCTTCATGATATAGGCTTGTTTAAATAGTTGCAGTGCAACCTCATAGCAGTGCTCTGCATAAGACGTCTCTTTATACCATAACCGCACGAGTACAAGTCTTTCAGAGGCAGTATACCGGTTCAGATCATTTCCAGCACACAACGTGACTGTGAAGATATTCCACGTTTTTGAAATTGATCATGCGGATACCAAAGCTTATCAATGAAGGCGCTGCTTCGAAACAATCAACATTTTATCAAGGCTTTTCAAATGGGAAGTTTTTAAATCATTGCAAATTACGGCGTATATGAATTAAGCAATGTTCCCCCTACCGAAATCTTCCAATCCGACCGAGTAACGGGCTGACTTGAAAATCAACAAAACTCGCACAACAGTAGAAGAGTAAGCGGCACTGGATTCAACCACTGCCATTAACGACCCACAACAATGAAGCAATCAATATTGGAAAGACCCATGAGGGAAAATGAAATTCTGTAACCACTCAAACCTCCCATGAAGATACAGTTATTACACCTAAAAAATTAGCACTCTGAGGAGGAAATTGTGGGATCCCAAGCTGAAGGCTATAGGAGGGTTTTTATTCGTTGAAATAGAGCAATTTTTTCGTTTTGTTGCGGACAATCGTTTTTTGGTTTGTTACTCTCCTTCAAATCAGCAGCAATTATCATCATCGTACACTTCTATCTTGTTTCACTATCTTCCATCAATCTTGCAGTTCCTAGGTGTGCGAAGACATCTTATACAGATATCTCCCGCTCCATCAATGCCCTACTGGATGTTTTTTTCCGATTTTTCCCTCGAAAATTCCTTTGTCATTAAGCAAGCATAAACCAACTTTCGATCTGATTTGTAAGCACGTACACAAAGTTAGTGACAACCCAGAAGAATAAAGATAAACCCATGACGGCAGAATGACTATTACCAAAACTTGCACAAAATAAGTGACAACACTCAACAACAAAGCAATGATGAAAATGCTCGAGACGTAAGAGAAAGGATATTACCATCACTACTACGAAATCAGTGGCAATCCTCATCAATGAAGAGATGGTGACGCTATCCATAAAGACCGATGGGATACTGCGATCACTGCATAAAATCAGTGACATTCCTCAAGATTGGGCAGTGATGCATTACCGATGAAAACGGGAAAGATATTGCGCAAAAATCAATGACAATCCTTAATACTTAGCAAGGGCGCAGTTAAAAATGAAGGCGGGAAAGATCTTACACAAAAATTAGGGACAATCCTCTAGGTTAAGTAATGGTACATTTGCCTATGGAAGCGAAAAAGATATTGCGCAAAATTCAGCGACACTCCTTAATATTAGCAATGGTGCAGTTACCCATGAAGGCGGAAGGGATGGTGGTGAGGAAGAGCTTCTGGCTGCGGATGGGAATGCCGGTCTCCGGATCTTGCATTTCTCGCACCAAGGCCTCCATCTGGACAAACAGAGAAATTTATTTCAATTGAGTCAATAAAGTTGTGGCAATAGCACGTTTTACTGATTTGCATATTTTTCTATTCATTTGCCTATAATCGATTTCCTCATGTTTACACATAAAACTCTTCCGTCCATTGTTTCATGAGAATTTTCCATTTTTCCATTTTTTAATTTTCCACATTGGACGAATTGATGAAGTGGTAATAAACATACGTACACAAGTATACCTAATTTGTTTGACCAATATTGGAGACGGAAAACGTACTTCACTAAAACGTGATTAAAATTAACATGAAAGCATACCCTATTTTTTATAAAAGAAAGAAAATTAGCCCTTAAGGTCGTTTGGACGAAAACCGTCAAAAGACATCTCTCAAAAGAAAACAGGGAAAACTAAGGATGTTGACAACCCAAACTTGGAGGAATCAATAACAGCGCGCGCTTGCAGCTGCGCCGGCATTCATGATCAATTACGTCAGCCGATATTGACTTGGACGAGCAATAACACGCTTGCTTGTCGAGCTTCATCAAGACATTGACGTCCACAACGGACATCGCAAGGCATCGTTGCTTTTGAACGATGTAGGTTCAAAATGTCATACGATTGGACGGTTCTAACACAACTTCTGGCACATAGATATGTTTATAAGAGAAAAACAATTATACTAATTTTTTGTAACACAAAAAGTAACACCCACAGGCTAACAAACCAACGTTTTGTACGAGTATTCACTACATTAGAGAAAAGGTTTGTTGAGTATCCTTGACTTTGGTGAGTTGTTACATAGGAATGGCATAACTAAATGCATTCCACACGCTAATACGGTGTGGTATAAAACTGCATAGTATAAGGCACAGAGCGAAACTGACATAAAAACGAAATTACTCAATGATACGTGGAAGACATTTACGGAACATATAGCTAGCTACTCGACAATTGGTAACGTCTAAAACGTCTGTGGAATAATGAAGGAAGCAGAATACGCTTTTCACTCGGATCAAATAGTTGAAAAACGAACCTGCACCTGTGTTATTTCTGCGTATTTCTGCACGCGCGTTGAAGTCCTCACGTGCATGAAGTGCCAGAACCAAACTCTCGTCCGCTCCATAGAGAAGCTATCGAAAAAACTTTTGAAAGAGCTCTTCCCTTCGAAAGTTGCGATGCGGTTGATCGAGGACTTTCAAATGGAGATCGGGTCTTCAAAAGCTGAAATTTGACGATGTACCTGGAGTTGAATTTTTTTGATTTTTGCAGCGTAATGTGCGATTGAATGTGTCACACACACTAACGTGGACAAACGAAAAAAGTATTAGAGTTGAGAATGGAGGATGAAATTTTAGATGACAATACTCACTTTTACTTGCCGCACAGATGTGTGAATGAATGAATGAATGAATGAATGAATGAATGAATGAATGAATGAATGAATGAATGAATGAATGAATGAATGAATGTGTGCGTCGGAGTGGAGGCCCCCTTGAGAATATTATTTTGAGAAATAATTCATTTCGGTTATTGTATACCAAATGGTTGTTTATTTTGATCATTTATACATAAAAATACATTTTTCATACCTTATTTTTCATTGTTTCAAGAACCTCAAAGATTTTCCGTTCCCTGACGCACCCTGTACTTTTTTCAACGAATACTCATGACAAGCTATATTTATTTCGCTTTCAACGAGAACAGGTCGCTGTTACCAAGGTAAAGTTATTTTATCAATTTGCTACGCACAACACTCACTTCAAAAACGGTCACTTATAAAATTAGATTAGTCGTTAGTTTTAGCCTCCCTACCCAGCAACAAATGCGATCCAAAGAGAGGAAGGAGGAACGCACCATTTAGTATGGAGTTAAGGGAACGCGGAATCTACGCAGAAAGGCATAGAAACAGTAAGTTGTGAAAGAAGATCATGAAACATGAGCAAAGTTGAAGAAGAAAGTAATAGGTGATGAAGAACAGGACAGCAGTGAACCGAAAAAAGGTGGTCCTTAACATAACAAAAACATTTTATTTCAACAAAAAAGAAGGCCTAGCTAACTCTCAGCTCGGGCCCTGACATTGTCCCCCTGGTCACTTATAAAATAACTGGACGCGTACACATATCAATTTCCGGGCTTCTCATTCGCGCTTTGATGACAATGTTAGGGTAGCGCGTCAGCAGCCATATATAGTGTAGGAACTGAACCGAGAATAGCCCAGGAACAGAGAAGAGTTGTCCACCAATGAAGTTCTGTAGTTCGCATAAAGTGGGGAAAGTTGTCAACACCGTCGCATGTTTTTTTCTCTGTTCTATTTCTTATCAAAAGGTGACTGCAGCAAAACACAAACGATCTGGAAAATAAAAAATTGGAAATAATAGCGGAGATACACAAACAATTTTCTCCGAAAACACGAACGGCGAACGTGAAATAAGAACACGCAGTCGGTTGCTCAACAAAGCGCAGTCGGATCCAAAAAATTGGCCCATTTCTCCCCAAAAAGTGTGTGGTGCTCCGTCAGGCAGAAAACTTAGTCTCGGCATAAAATTTACATCTCGGCAAGGCTCGTGGTTGAAATTGAGTGTCACTGGTGTCAGGTGATGTCAAAGTATTAAGCATGGCGTTTTCTCCCTGCATCTGGGATAAAAAAATACATTAATGGAATTTTTAGTACAATTGTATCAAAGCCTGATCAAGGAGGAGACTCATACTTATACAATATTACCCACATGAAAAAAAGGGAAAATGCCTTCCTGTTTGTATCATTCATTTTACCAAGAATATGAACGATGAAACATTACCTTTCCATTTTTTTAGCTTCATTAATAATAGAAATATTTGTTTTAACTTGTTTGTAAAAACGAGTGGCGAAAGTAAACTGCAATAACTTTCGAAAGCAAAGAACTCGAACTTTGCGCAATTAGATAAAAGCTCAATTAATACACTCGATAGCGTTGATCACGATCACACCCGATTATGTTGACCGGTAAAATTGATCTACATCCATTGCAGATCTACTAAGAAAATCACAAGGACCCAACTCGCTTTCAATGCAGCGATTCAGAACGGTGCTTGAAATGAGATTCGTGCGTCACTCGCACCAGTTCTTACTCAAGGGAGCAATAGTTGCACTTCTTACTCACAGCTTACGATTTTTAAAACAGGATGGAAATGAAAGGAACTGAAATCACGAGGGAGAAGTTCGTTCGACCGCCACCAATAGCCAGGCGCTTTATTATGAACATTGGTGGAAAGCAACCTTTAGAATATTTTCTCATTTTACATTCGAGAGAACAAACATATGTTGTAAAATATTTCCTTGCACCATAAAACGGTTCGAAGGTTCTCTTATCATCAGCGACGAAATTCTAGCAAGAGAATTAACTGTAAAACCATGGAATGAACTAGGATAAGAAAATCAAACACGGGAAAAAAAAATACATAAGAATGAAGACAAACTTCAGTGGTCTGTTTTTCGAGGGGAGTCTTCACTGATTTGGGCACTAGGTTTTATAGTTCTTGAGTTTATATTACCACACACAGTTTTGTCAGAATTCTGTTGAGTCGGGCTTCTAATGTGTGCACTGTGTAGCTCGTATCAGTATTCAATGATGAATGTTTTTTTCCTGATATCTTTTTTATCTAATAGGTGTTCATCGTTGTTCATAGACTCACTAATTGGCAATTTTTCGATAGGAAATTGAAAAGTTGTGTAATTTCGGATGAAGAGGTTACCAGCGCTCACACGTTGTCGTTTACGTACTTCGGTCCTCAGTCGGAAAAATAGCAAGGGAAATATAAGCATTACTAGCAAAGTATTTTAGCGGACATAACTTTAGTCATTCAGGTGTGGAATTTAAAATTGGTTCATTATTCCTCTTCAAAGATAATTATTCAATAATGGTGCAGGTATCCTTAATATATAAATACAGTTGTGCACTATACGCATTGAAGTATGTGGGCAAGACTTCTCGTACCCTCGGTTGTAGGATCGCCGAACATCGAGTGAGGAGATATCGTACTGGAAATGTTATAGCAACTCCTTCTCATTCAACTATACTGGATGATACAAATTTGTATCATAACCCTAACTTACGACAGTGATGTTACAGTCCATTTTTGCGAAGATTTATGGATTTTTTATTTTTTCCCATACCTACGACTAAACTTGTTCAAATTATCATTTCCATTTTCTTTGTGTATTTCGTAGCCAACATACAGTGTGCTTCATTTGTATTATTTTTTTGCGCGCGTTTGAGTTATTTACTACACTTTATACCAATATTCTACAAATGATTTTACTATTTTTTCGTAGCTGATGATGAGCAAACGCGCGAAACGTCCTATGTAACAACTTAATTAATAAAATTCCAGGGCGGAAAAGAAGAGACTTTCGGTTTGTGCTGCACAAAAATATTGAAAATTCCGGGCAGATAAATGACCTAATCACGAAGCTAATATCCCACATGAAAATACCTCATGAAAGAAACCTCCAAGGAATTACACACCAAACAAGGTGTCATAAGTTTTGCAAGGAAAAATTTTGATAAAAATTCAGAAATATTTTTGAGCTTTTGGAGCTCAGAGATTTATTCAAAGCTCATGATTCGCCGCACCGAGCTCTACCAAACTTGTGAAGTTTCGCTAGACAACAACACGGACAGGTCTACTTGAATGCCCAACCTCCTCGGTGTTCTCTGCAGACGAGTCACTTCGTTCTCTCCCTCTCTCTAACGCCCGGGATTTGATGGGACTTCTGTGACCATTTGTGGGGCGAACATTCTACTTCTTCACATTCTTTTTAAATCATGCTGGTTTCCTGTTCAGATATTTCCTCTCGACCCGATTTAAGTCTTACGTTTCTGTACTGTAAAAATTTATACATACTTTCGGATGTATCAGTTATAGCTGGCAACATTTAGCTTTTAGTTAGTAAAGAAAATAAAAGCAGGCAATGACCGGAATTAAAGTTGAAAATTCAAACACTCAGTCGATACAATTTCAACCAAATCCCTTGAGCAGGTAACTCTAAACCGACAGGTTATCGCGGCCAAAATTCAAGGTCTCTAGGCAACGGGTAGTTGTAAGTGTACAGCATGAGGTCCCTGAGAGAGGTGTACATAAGCCACTCAACGTGAGAGGAGGAACTACGAGGTCAGCTAAACGTTTGCTGAAAAAGAAATGGAAAACACGCACGGCCTTGAGGTGCGGTTGGAGGTGCAGGTCCATAAGGACGAACAAGACCCCAGACCAATCTTCGTCTTCACCAATAAAAGCCATTACAGGAAAACATACTAATGCCATAACAGACCTTGATTCAATTTGACCGCCCCGTTCTTCTGACTTCTTGGGAAGTCAAGAGCAGTTTCGTAAACAGAAAAACTGAACTTGACTGCTGTGAATTAATTCCTTTTCCTTTTCTCACCACATGAGCAAAAAATAATTCGGAAGAAATTAAAGATAACCTCCGCTCTTTCTTAAACAGGTATACACTTTCATCCAATAGCTAAAAATTTCTATAATGGAAAGAAAAGAAGAAAGAAGGTACCAGAACGTTCAGTAGAGGAAATTTCCCAGTTGATTTCTGTCACACTCAAAATGCAACTCCGGGAGACTATTAATTAAAACTTAAAACCCCGTACTGCACCGTGCGATAATTTCCGGGACAATTTTAATCAAGCACTAAAAGCAGATCGTCGTAAATTCCACAAAGACAATAGAGAAAATATAGTCACTCTGCCGCAGAAGGCAGTATAATATTTTAGCAAGAAAAACTTGGTTCTAGAACTAGAACCAAGCTAGAAAAACTAGATTTAACTTGACTGAAACAACCGACTCTTGAAACAAATAAGCTCCCACCCACCACTAATATTACTTGCAAATTTTGATTCGCATGAGTAATATAAACACAACTAGTATTTAATACATTAAAAACCAGTCCTTGAATTTATATTAAGGCAAAAAACCATTGATCTTCATTCAGTTCCGTCCACAGCTCTTATCTCACGCAGCCAATACGACCAAGTTGAGGTGCAGTGTTTATAAATTTGAATACAAAGCGTCACACAAGCATGTGCACTGGCTTGGCAGCTTTGCTTCGTAAATCTGCAGCCAACCGACACGAAGATTAAAAAACCGCGTGACCTGAATGGATACAAAAATCTCATTTAGCCTAACTGCGAGATATGTCATCACCTAGCTCGGCGGGTAGAGACAATGAATTATATTTTACGTGAGTTTAAAGCCTCTCCAACCCCAACAAAGGTGTTCACAAAAGCAGATAGAGGAAGGCATAATTTAGTATGGAATCAAAGGAACTGAGAAGCTATGCAAAAAATGTGTCCCCTCATCCTGCAATTAGAAACAGTACGATTAGATTAGATGCTAGGTTAAGCTTCCCTAACCGCAAAAAAAACGTTTCAAAGAGAGGAAGGAAGAAGGCACCATTAAGTTTAGAGATTAGGGAACGCAGGATCTGAGCAGAAGGGGCACAGAAACAGTAAGTTGGGAAATAAGTTTATGAAACAAGATAAAAGTTGAAGAAAAAAGTAGTAGGTACTGAAAGAATGGACAGCAGTGAACAGAAAAAAGGTAGTCTTTAACATAAAACATTTTATTTCAACAAAATGAACGCCTACCTAACTCTCAGCTTTAGCCAGAAACAGAAAGATTGAAATAACTCGGTGAAAAACAGATGAATAAGTTGATGAGAGTGATAGGAGTCGATAAAAGAACTGCAGTGAACCAAAATAAACGTTCTTCATAACGAAACAAAAATTGTTCTCGATCGATAAAAGGCGTGCCTTACTTTCGGTTGAAGAGCTCACACCTTCCTCCTGGGAGCGCCAATTCCCATAGATAGCACAGTTTTATTTCTCCGAGAGAAAGCAATATAAAGTAGCATGCCTTCAGAGCAAGCGTTTCGGCACGAAATTTCGATACAAACAATTTATTTGCTCGTAAACATAATGCCAAGCAGCGTTTTTATTTGAAAATAGGATCAACAATGCTCACATTACAAGCCGATCACATTTTCATGGGGATATGAATTTGTATAACGAAGCCATAATGTTTAGATATTCCTGGGAATAAGTTTTTCTCAAAACATAATTCGTAGGGTATATTTTATTCGATACCATGAGTTCAGCGTTGACACGTGTATATTGAGCGTTGGTTTGTATTCAGCGTTGCAGAAAATCAATCAGCGGTAACATTGTGCAAACTGGGATATTTATGAATTCAATCCGCTCCGAGTGGTTATCTTGTCTCAGAATAAGTAATTCTACTTTCTTTTGGGACCCTTGAACAAGGCAGATGGAGCTCCATGAGCCCACGAACAAGAGAATATCCTCTCAGGTCCAGCCTGGCTCAGTGCAGCAAAAATTCGATGGGAGACAAGACCGGACTCTGGCGAGGGTCTTGTGAGAAGAGGCTCAGAACCCGGCAATCTTCTTACGGCTCAGCCAGCCCGGTGCTGTAGCCTGGACACGGCACGAAGCCCGTGGTTCGAGAAAGAGGATTGCTTAGCCGAATCTCGACTATAATCAAGTAATCTCACGGATACGGAAATTGCTGAGGCTATGGAGCTACAAAGCGCCATAAACCACAGATATGGAAATTATCCAAGCCCCAAACGTGGCTGAGTTGTGAGCATGACTTTTCGAGAAAAATTACAGCATTAAAGCATCATGCTTAACATTTCATTAGATGTAGTTGTGATACAGTTTACCCTAAAAGGTTCTAATTTATTAACGACAGGAGTTACACCTAGTAAAATTTGGGATTCATATCTTATCGCTAATGTTTTCGTTGAGCAGGAACCCGGAACGAAACGTGACATCTCTCATGGGTAACGAGGAGTGCGCTAGTCGCTAAGAGGTTAAACAACTTACTTTAAAAAGGTGAAGCACAATCGAGAAAAACATAAAACCCCTTTGCAACAAAATACTCTTTTTACCGAACGTACAGTACATCAAAAAAATAATCATCTAAACACTGATTCCGCACATGCACATGCGGAAAAAAGTTCATAAAAGAAAAATATCTTCTCCAATAGAAGACTATACTTTTCTCACTAAAGAGTGCAACAGTTTTCTTACAATGTAGAATGTATTTCAAATAATTAGAATTTATTGAAATAGCCATTGATGGATTTTGTGGCAATTAGCCTTTTCATGTGAATATCAGCATACTCTTTACTAGATTTAGTTGATTTTCTACTTTTTCCTTGCAAATATTCATCAGTAACGGATGTTTCAGAAGAATCTGGATTGGACTTGAATGTCAATCTACGCCATGAATTTTCGGTCGGGTGGAAGTATCTTGAAAGGCTTGGACATTAAAGAGCACTGACGTTGTAATTAACAGGCCATTTTTAATCGATTTCACTGTCTAGTCTAGCATTTTATTATGAGAACACCTTTTCAATCAGTCTAACTTTTCTAACGAGATAAATTTTTTTTTGGAAAAATAGTGACGCATTAAGGTATTCATTATACTGCCTAATAATTCAGTATTAGCATCAGTGTGACACAGAAATGTTCTGATAAAATTCTAACGCTGAATTATACTGATGAAATAGCATTTCTCGGCTCGAAAGCAGTGCCGTCGTTCCCCTGTTATGACTTCGTACAAAAAATTCTATTTTTCTATCGTCTCCGCAGAAACTTTTGTGAGAAAGATTGACCATCATTCTAGTATTTATTGGCAAATTTCAAATAAAAAACTAATTTTTTTACTAGAATTTTTTGTGCAATATGCGCAACTAAAGCCGTTTTTTAGAAATTTCTTGGTGTGCAGTGCGTTGTAGCTTCAGCCTTGATGAGTTGTCTTTGGATGCACATGAAGTTTGCGCAGTTCTTTGAATGTTGATGAAAAACTACAAATTTATCGCTTTTTCTGTTTGTCAAGAGTTTTCACATTCAAGCTCTTGAGATACAAAGTATTGCAATGCTAATAATATTTAGCAAAGAAGTTATATTTCCAGACATTTTACCGCAACTTCCACTCGCATTTTGAAGTTTTACAATAATTCGTTCCAGTATTGGACAGTTCTTTACCTATTTCCCCAATGGTAATCTACCACTTGAAAATTATGGAATCGGGCGAAAGTAAAGTTCAAGTTAGGGATGTTAAAAATAACTACTGAAAACGGTAGCAGAATACTTCAGGAAGTTTTGTATCGAATAATTGAATTGATTAATTTAATAAAAATATATTCAGCGGTGGTAAAACCAGGAATATAATAATAATAATCGAATAATTGAAAGCCTTTCGAACTTTAAAATCCATATTGCTCGAACAAGTTTTGTGCAAATTAAGAAAAATACATTTTCATGTTGTTCACAGAAGATTTTTAGGTTTTTCACACATCTTTGATGTAGTCTCAGTATACAATCATGTTATGGATATATAGACACCCACGTGGTATCTATGTGTATAAATAAATGAACTGAACGTACCGGGATAAAGTCAGACATTTTGGAGATCAAAAGTTCGGGGACCAAAAGAAGAGATTCACGGCGCGAGACGGCAGGTCAAAAGGGCCAAGGAAGCCCGGCACGTAATGCAGTGTGGCCTGGCGTGAGCTGACGCGCTCTCGCTTCAAAGAGCCGTCATCAGCGATAAAAAGGCCCAATTTGGGTCCAGTTCTGAGATATCCTTTGCTGCTCGGCGCCTTCGCAAGATGCTGCAAGGACATCATAAATCGTGAAGAGATATTTTTTCTACGCACAGTACGCTATACTTTTAATATTTGCTACAACGATGGAGCAACGACACGATGAATCGCGACAGGATATTTTTCTTCGTACATTAGGTCACACTTTCAAATTTTACAGCAACGTTATTTTTCAGACCAGTTTAATATTTTATGCAGTTCAACCAACAATTGCTCTTCTTACTTTTACATGTGCAAGCTCAATATACTCTTGATAATTTCTGGTATTCTTGAAACTACGATTTTTTAGGACTACGCAACAACCTTTTCATAATCATTTCGTTCATGTGGATTCTAAATCGTTCTTAATTAATTCTGTTCGGTTCTAAACTACCCGGACGATAAACGTTAACACTCGGAAACAACACTTTTGCCTTTGTGGAAAGTTCGCTCGGAATGTACTCAAATTTACATAAGTAAAAGTTTTCAAATTTTAATAGCAATTTTAAAGAATGGAAGCGCAATGTAAGAATATCTGAGGCTTGTTTTATTGGTATAAATTCGTAGATACAGCGTGTTTAACGAAGAGCCTGTAAAATTTTAAAACTATCCGATTTTATTAGGAGTTTAAGCCTTCTTAACGGCGGCATACGCGTTCCATACAAAGAAAGTAGAAACCATTTAGAAAGGATTTGAGAGAACGCGAAATTTATGCACAATGTACTTGTAAACAATAAGTTGAGAAAGAAGTTTAAGAATGAATGATATAATTTTTTAGCCTTTCTCACTATAACGAATATGTTCAAAGAGAGGAAAGATGAAGGCACCCACCATTTCGTATGAAGTTAATGGAACGCAGAATCTACGCTCAAGGTGAGTTTCCACACAGGATCCCGTGCGCATAGCAACACTCAGTTAAGGAGAACGGTTATGAAACAAGATAAAAGTTGAGAAAGACAGTTAGAGGTGCTGAAAAAAGGACAGCAGTGAACCAAAAAAGATGGTCGCTAACAAATAAATAAAAAATTTATTTCAACAAAAAGAAGGCCTACCTAACCTTTAGCCCGGGACTTCACATATTCCCCATGGGAGCGATAATTCTCACAGATCCAATAGTTTTATCCCCCTGAGAGGGTTTTCAAAATAAAATTTCAGTGAGTAGTCTATTATACAACTTAGTAATTAGACAACTACGTACGTCACACTAACCACATATCCTTCAGCAAAATTGAAAAATCTTGACGTCGTACTATTCAGGGACTAGACTCAACCTGAACATGGATAAGAATGAAAATAATCAAAAGTTACATCACCTCTCCGCTCCAGTTTCACCAAAATTCTCACGCAAAATAGACCATGCAAGTAATATTTCAAGGAAGTGGATCATTTTTCAGGTCCTGTCCGAGCAGAAGAGTCCTTCCGTCCGATGAGTTATGAATTTCTAGGTGTTCTGAAATGGCGTAAGCTGTTGGTGTACGAAACATAGGCGAAACACAAACTGAATTGATAACTTGATTATTTTGAATGAAAAACTTACCCACATCATTGTTCATAGTTCAGATTATCTAAAGTCTTGAAAACGTTACTTTAAATAGCAGTAAGGTTAAATGGGAGAAAAATTAGACGAGAATACAAAAATTTGAATGAGATAGAAAAAGAGACACTGCAACTAAGGGACACTTGTAGGGCTTTCCGTGAGGCAATAAAAATGATGGTTACACTGCTTTTCAATCCTGTCGTAAATAAGTTTACTATTAATGCCTAGTTTGTTTGAAATATTTTTTGGATGAAAAGGCACAACTCGCTGGACGAAAACGATGCATTGAAGATTAATTAACACTTCGGCTATTAGCTGCAGCCATCACCTGGAGAATTGAAAAAACAGTATTCTGAATCTGGATAACTCAAGCAAAATGAATTTGGGAAAAACATTCGTACGAGGTTTACACTCAATAACACTAAACACTAAAGATTTCAAGTTAGATAAGTTTAAACCTCCCTAGCCACAAAGGTGTCCTAAAGAGAGAAAGGAGAAAAAAACACAATTTGTTTTTGCGGTAGATTCAATGACAGGAAAAACTGTTCAGTTTCTAGATATCAAACCTACAGTAAATTCCGACAATTGCGCATTAGAACTTCTGTGTTTATCAAAACAACTTACTTAGGTGCCAAGACGTCTTGGCTCATTTGTTCCTTTAGTTTCTAAAAAGCCTATCGGTAAAACCTTAGTAAATCGGAAAACTGAATACAGTTCAGATAAGCATTCTACCTTTATTGAAATGGAGATAGCTGTAGTGCTTCTAGTGTTGTACACAGCCACTGCCCTCGAGATCCGATGTGTGCAAGCAGCACCGGTATGCTCGTAGTTCGAGCAGCGTTCACTAACACTACAGCGAACACCATTGTATGACCAACCATCCCATTAGCTTATACTTCTAAAGACCATTAAAAGTTGTCGATCAATTTAAGCATATTATTGATGGCAAAATAGTCGAAGCGATAGAAATAAATAATTGCAACTCAATTATTATCCCTATGTATTAGGAATAGTTTTTTCTCGCTGACACTTTAGTGAACGTTCATGGAACCAGTACATCAGTTTTATTTAAGTCATCATGTGTCACAAGGCGAAGAAAATTTTTATCGTATTTACTGAGACACTATCGATCCATAAAATGCGATTTCACTATCGGTTCTTAAAAAGCAACGTTAAAATGTTATTTACGGAAAATATACGATACATTTTTTAAGTTACACTGATAAAATGTAAATCCAATGCGGAACGCGTCTATAAGAACATCATAAAAAATGTTGTCGAACGTTTAGATGCGGAAACAGCAATTAAAGTCTGCGTGTTAGAAAAGAGTGTTTCCAGACCCAGGGTCAGTGACCTAGACAGAGCCAGTGTGATATATCTGTTCAACTGTGACATAAGAGAATGTAGGTCTCAAAATAAACGTTACATTGGCATGAGAAGGATGACCATGAAACAAAGATCAACGGCGCACAAATATCAAGGTTTTATTTTAATCATTTTTGAGTTGGTCATGTATTTGTAAGCCCTCGAATGAATACAAAATATTCATGTTTACAAAATTCATCTTATTTAGTCATCATGGACTGTGTTTTTCTGCATTTTTATTGCGTCTCATTTAGATTGAGCATTGAAAGTCATTTTTATCAATGTGATTGTGAATTTCTTTTAAGCCTGAAGATGACGCTAGAACATCGAAACGTTTCTTTTGATGAAAAGACAGTGAAATAAAATTTCATTGATTGACAGCGTCTCAGTAATTATGATAAGCAATTTTCTTCACTTCTCAGCATGAGATGGACTTGAATAATTGCGTTATGTTCAGAAGTAAGGTAAGAAATTACATCAGACTTGCTTCTGTCGGCTTCAACTTGACATCTACTAGCGTATTTACCCATATCTCAACATCTAAGCTACCTATGTATTTGTATTTTTAGGTTTTTAACGTTTTTCCAAATACTATAGTAGGTCTAAAGCTGGGATAGTTTAACCTAGATTCATTTTCTTTGTGTAGCAAGTTTCAAATTCTGATCTCAACCATATTTTAAATTTTCCTGATGATAGCTGCAGTTCATAGCCGAAATGTCGATTGTAAATACTTCGTTTTTTTTTCAGGATAGTTTCGGCTTTTATTCAAGAACTATTTCGAACAGATTTAATTACCGTAATTTTTTACTTTAAGATTAACTCGCTACTACAAAGGCGATCTTATTTTTGAGAGAAGAAAGAAAAGGGACCGTTTGGTAAATATTAAAGAGAACGGAGAATTGAAATACCAGATGCTCTCGCATACTGGAGACCTTGTGACTATAATTGATTTTAAGAAAGCTTCAGCCTCCCTTTACCACGACAAAGATGTTCAAAGAGAGGAAGGAGGAAGGCACCATAGAGTATGGAGTAAAGGGAACGCAAAATCTATGCATAAAGTGCATAGATCAGTAAGCTAAGAAAGAAATTCATTAAAGAAGAAAGTAGTAGTTGCTGAAATAGAAGAGAGAAGTGTACCGAAAAAATATGGTCGGTAACAAAACAAAAACCTATTTTATTTCAACAAAAAGAAGGCTCAGCTCAGGCCTTCACATATTTCCCCCTGGGAGTGCTAATTCTCATAGACACAATAGTTGTATCCCCAGAGGGGGGATACCCTTTGAATTGAAATAGCAAGTTATTATATAAAAAAAATAAAATGACGAAGAAAAGGTAGCGAAAAAGGCATGAAAACTGAAATGAGCTGAGTGGCGTGAGGGATAGAATTCCCCATGGCTTATGAATAACTTAGGTAATCTTAACTATATTCCCTCTGGTGCTAGTTCCTATAGGTTTGGCAAACTTACTCCAACTTAATCGGAATGTTATCCGAGACTTACCTGTAAGGGAAGTTGAAGGATGACAGAGATTATCCGATGGGTATCCCTCTTTCTTCGTGTTAGCCTGTGATTGGTCTAAGGAGATGACGTCATCCATTGTAGTGTGTGCCGCGTCTATTAGCGTCAGTTTTCAAAGCCAGAGATCATACCTTTTGCCGTTCAAACAGAAGACCCAATCCCGGGCGGGCTAACCCGGGTGGGATCTAAACGCAGAAAGAGGGATACCCATCGGATAATCTCTGTCATCCTTCAACTTCCCTTACAGGTAAGTCTCGGATAACATTCCGATTATCCTTACGGGTATCCCTCTTTCTTCGTGTTAGCCTGTGATTGGTCTAAGGAGATTTCAAAGCAACGGCAATGGGGATGATCAAAACCAGCTATAGAACACAATATGTTTTCATTAACCAGTAACCGGAACAACAATTGTATAACGCTTCAACAGTATAAAGTTATATTATCAAACATCAGACAAAACAATCTTATCATAGAATTTCTCAAAAGTTTTGCAGTTAGACCAGCCAGCAGATGTTAATATCTCATCTAAAGGTACATTGTTCAGTTTTGCCGCAGAAACTGCAGCAGCACGAGTACTATGAGATTTGAACAATGCCGTGTCAATACCTGCCTCAAACAATACTTTGTGTACCCAACGAGCTAGCGTATCCTTTGAAACAGGTTTATGCGGCTTATTGAAGCTTATAAATAATTGCTTATTGGAGCCTCTAATTAATTGAGTCCTTTGCAAATAATGTTTCAAAGTAGTTAAAGCGCAAATAGCAGGTTCATCAAAAGTTTTCAAAAGCAGAGAATGATTATATAGACGGGGGCTGGAATGTTTCAACAAGGTTTTAATAAGAATTACTGCCGAATTGTTGCCAAAAGAAATATTTTCTATAGATATTGCATGCAAGGTTTGTAACCTTTGCTTTGTAGTTAGCGCTAAAAGCATTATCAATTTAAATGACAAGATACTCATAGGGAGATCAGCATTGGGGTAAAAATTAGTTAAGTAATTTAGTACTACGTTTACGTCCCAAATAAATTTATAGCGAGCTGTAGGCGGTCTTAGTTCAAACACTCCTTTAACAAAACGCTTTATCAATGCTGAGTTACCCACACTAACGCCAAACTGACTGATCAAACAAGTAGACAGGGCACTTCGGGCTGTATTTATGGCGCTATATCCTTTCCCTTGCCTAAATAACATAGTTAAGAAGTCAATCACGAGAGCTTCATTATATTGCAAGGGATCAGCCGATCGAAGCATACAGAAAGTATTCCACTGTTTAAAACAGCTTTCGTACTGTTTGATCGTAGATGCTCTCCAGGACTTGGACAAAATAAGGAGAGAGTCCTCCGATAAGCCTTTGCCTCTGTAGAGACTCCTGATACTAGACAGGCAAGTAGTTGGAGATCTCTGTGAAGTTTGTGAAGTGGAGCATTTGGAAAGGGAAGATGAAGCACATTTTTGGGGATCATTAAGGGTGTTGCAATTAGGAGCTCCATCAGTTTGGGAAACCAAGGTTGGGTTTGCCAAAGCGGGACCACCAGCACCCCCTGAGCTTTCTCCGTTGATATTTTGTTTGTACATTTCAGAACCAAACTGAAAGGGGGAAAGGCATAAAAACAGTTAAAACCTGACCACTCTCTACTAAAAGCATCAACGAACAAAGCTAAGGGGTCAGGCTTCCACGAGGCATAAACGGATTCTTTGTGGTTCAAACGAGAAGCAAAAAGGTCAATATCAAAAGGGCCAAAAGCTTCGACAATATTAGAATAAATTGTTGAATCGAGAGTCCATTCAGTTTTATGGTCGAAAATTCTGCTTGCCTTATCCGCAAGTACATTTTCAGAACCAGGTAGATGTTCTGCAGAGAGGTGCACATGACGTTCAATAGCCCAGAGCCAAATTTCTTTTGTCAATTCGTGACAAGGAAGGGATTTTACTCCTCCTAAATTCTCGATATAAGCCACCGTGGTTATATTGTCCGATCTTATCCTTACATGGATGTTAGAAAGGTCCGAGAAAAAACTTTGTAATCCAAAGAGAACAGCTTTTAGTTCTAGCTGATTTATATGCATCAAAGATTCACTGGGTAACCAGTGCCCTCCGGTACTTTCACCACCAAGAACCGCACCCCAGCCTAAATGGCTGGCATCACAAGCAAGAACGTGAGAGACTGAAGGTCTACTGATCGGTTTAACGTTAGTAAATATATTAGATAACCACCACATAAGTTCACCTCTAGCATTCTCACTAATTTTCATCGAGCTATCATAATTACCTGCTGAGGATTTCAATGCCTGGATTTTATCATGTTCGAGGTATCTGTAAAAAAGGGCACCGTACTTCACCCCCGGCAGGCTAGCAACTAATGTACCTATAACTTTAGATACAAAGCGTATACTAAAGAGGCTGCCCTTTAAAAGCGATTGGCAATATTGAAAAATTTTTTCCCTCTTGTCTATGGGAAGACTGATAGTCATATTGACAGAATCAAGGTTGAAGCCTAAGAAGCTGATGGCTTGCGATGGTTCAAATACGGACTTGTCGACATTAATAAGGAAACCAGCCTTTTCCAATATACTAACTGTAGCTGCAACATTGTCATTACACTTAGATTTAGACGTCCCCATGAGCCAGATATCATCAAGATAATACACTGATATGAAACCTTGGCTACGCAAAGAGGAAAACACTGGTTTCATGAGCTTAGTGAACAATCGTGGGGCAGAAGATAAGCCGTTAGGCAGAGAAGTAAATTGATATAACTGCCCATTCCATAAAAATCGCAGAAATTTCCTATAACACGTATGAATATTAATAGAGAAATATGCATCCTTTAAATCAATTGAAGACATGAAAGAATCTCTCTCAATTAAATCCAATACATTATTTAAATTCTCCATTTTAAAATGTTGATAGGTAACATCCGCATTGAGAGGTTTCAAGTTAAGGATTATGCGTATACCCCCCGTTTTCTTTGGGGTAGGAAAAATTTGGCTAACAAATTCCCCGTAAGAATGGGAGGTTTTTTCCACGATACCGAGTCTCAGAAATTTCTCTATCTCAACATCAATTTTGAGCTTATCGTCTAAGGAACACTTTATTGGATAACAAGGTGCCGTTTGCTCTATTTGACAATTAAAATCTATTTTTGCACCACGCACGACTTGTAAAATAGTTTCATCAGACGTTAACGTTTTCCAAAAGGTGAGAAAAAGTTTTAATCTGCCACCAACCTGAGTAACGTTTGCCTTAGTATCAACAGCACAAGTAAGCCCCTCTATTTTCTGAAGGGGCTCTGGTGGTTTAACGGCCTTTCTGGTTTATTGGTGGGATACGGAGAGAACCGTTTATTGTAGGTACCTCTAGTAGTGCCATTTTTCCGGAAAAAACCACCTCTACGATTATTAAAGCCTCTTCTGAAGGCCGAACCTCTTGATGGTACACCTTTCCGCTTGATAGTGGTGGAAAGTTTGTTGAATTCTGACACTTCTTTAATAGTGCTGTTAAGATCATCACCAAAGAGAAATTCACTGGAGAAGTCCACCGAGTCTCTACATAAACCATGCATATGTCTCGGGAGATCACGGCGTATATTTTCTCGACGCGCTTTTATCATTCCGACATTAGCAGAACCTAAAAAAATTAGGGAATCTTTGAGAGCGTCAATGATAGATTTTGCATCTAAGCATGACAAATCCTCCTTTGATTCGTTGATGGCTTCCATTACCTTGAGGATAGGTACAGCACTATTTAGCACATTCTTTTGAAGACCTTGAAAGGCAAATTCTTTAGCACGGGTAGAAGGCGACAAATTTTCCCAAATAGGTTTATTGACTTGAGGCGTTTTCAAGTAATTCACATTTTTTGGTCTGGCGTGTGAACTCAGCTTCTCTTTCAGCAAACTATCGCTAATTTTGAAATGCAAAAGCTTGTTAGCCAACCCAGCTAGGCTAGGAATTACCTCAGGACCCACTGCATCATCAGTCCGAATATCCTCGTCTAAATTCTCAAATAAATCTGGGTCTTCATCATTCCCACTGTAGGTAGAGGAACAATCATCGCAACCATCAGGGGCTGCTACAGTGGCCATTTTTGAGGTGGTCGCAGCCATCAAATCTTTCAAATCCCGAAAACCATTAGCCATGATTTCAGCTAAACGTTCAAAGGAATCCGAGTTGTCCTTCTTGGAGGAGTCCTTTCTGGTAGGTTTACCAGGGTCTTTGTAACTCGACTTCGAACTTTCCTTAGCAGAGCAGGAATTCAAGGCATTGGTCTTAGTTCTCTCAGCTGCACTTTTATCTGACGTACTAGTACGAGGAGGATCAACTTTAGGTTCTTTGGTAAGGCAAGATGCCGTAGAAGCATTATGCGAGTCCAGATCCTCCATAAGAGCCGAAAAAACATCTGACATAATAGTCTTAATCAAGGTCTGAAAGATAAATCAAACGGCAAGGAGTTCTTACTATTAGTATAGTTAGCTAGTCATCAAACCAGGAGTCGAAGGTCTGTATCGCCATTCATATAAACAGGGTGCCAAAGCTCTGTATTGCATTCATATAAACAGGGTGCCGAAGCTCTGTTTGCATTCATATAAACAGGGTGCCGAAGCTCTGTTTGCATTCATATAAACAGGGTGCCGAAGCTCTGTTTGCATTCATATAAACAGGGTGCCGAAGCTCTGTATTGCATTCATATAAACAGGGTGCCGAAGCTCTGTATTGCATTCATATAAACAGGGTGCCGAAGCTCTGTATTGCATTCATATAAACAGGGTGCCGAAGCTCTGTATTGCATTCATAAAAACAGGGTGCCGAAGCTCTGTATTGCATTCATATAAACAGGGTGCCGAAGCTCTGTATTGCCATACATACAAACAGGGTGCCGAAGCTCTGTATTGCATTCACATAAACAGGGTGCCGAAGTTCTGCATCGCCATTAATATAAACAGTTAGCTAATCACTTATAATTAATTAAATAGCAAACATTCTTAACTTCGTAGAAGCACCTAGACAACCAAACGCCCGACTTCGCGAGCGCACACTTAGGTACACACACTACTGGATCACATCATAAACTGACGCTAATAGACGCGGCACACACTACAATGGATGACGTCATCTCCTTAGACCAATCACAGGCTAACACGAAGAAAGAGGGATACCCGTAAGGATAATTAAGCTTATAGCTTATTTTACGCCCCTGAGGAGTGAAGAGATAAGATCGTATGAGTTATAGCTCACCGGAGTACGGAAAGGTTATGCAACTTTGAATAAAACCGTCAATTTTTCATTTATAAAACATAAACATGAAGTCGATAAACAACACACCAGATGCACGAAACGCCCCGTAAGGTATCCGAAATCTACGGAGAACGATCATGGATGAATGGAGATTAGATTAGATTATAAGTTAGTTTAAGCCTCCCTAACCGCTACAAAAATAGAGCGTATCGAAGAGAGGAAGGAGGAAGGCACCATTTAGTATGGAGATAAGAAAATGAGGAATCTATGCTGAAGGGGCATAGAAGCAGTAAGATGAGAAAGAAGTTCATGAAATAAGATAAAAGTTGAAGAAGAAAGTGAGAGGTGCTGAAAAACAGCACAGTAGTGAACCGAAAAAAGGTGGTCCTTAACATAACAAAAAACATATTATTTCAACAAAAAAAGGCCTACCTAACTCTAAGCTCGGGCCCTCACATTTTTCCCCTGGAAGCGCTAATTCCCATAGATACAATAGTTGTATCCCCCTGAGGAGGCATGGATGAATGAAATTTGTAATATGCCTTCACGAGCTTTGAAGAATTCGCCTTTTCTTTCACCAGCCAGAAGGAATGATGGACCATGCAGATAACTCGTCAGTCTACTGTCAGTTAACTTATAAAGGGACGAATGCATGCATAACGGTGCCAATACGACGAGGAGTTGGTTGGATCAGAAGATAAGTCCTACGTTACGGTCAATTTAGTTTCCACCATAAGCTCCGCACACTAAGCGGGAGAAACTTTAATACGAGAATAATTAACCGAGTTCTGATGTAATCTTATAAAACAGAGGCAGCTCAGCAGTACGTGGAGAGTTCTTTGACCTGTACTTCAAGGCGCTATCTTGTAGAAACTCATCCAGAGACGAGTCTTGACCTCCAGCGAACCTCCAGACACGCTCCAGTTTAGGGCCAATCTCTCTCTCGAGTGCAATGAAGGTCCTTCAGCTGGCTGATTGGAACACCCTCCGAGTGAGGGGAGAGAGATCAGCTAGAGGCCACGAACGAGAAATATGGGCCCAGACTAATGGCATTCCTGCCATCAAATCACCTGGGTTATAGTGAACCTGTCAAGCGTCTTCAGGAACGACACAGCTAAAATGTATGGTAAACGCGATGACTTCTGTCATAAGTGATATTTGTTGTTAGTGGATGCCGTAACGAGACATTCATGCAAACGAAAACTATTAACTGATTTCGTCGGCCAATAAGTCTAAGCTATCATAACATTTTGAAACACAGACACTGAAGACATTTGGTACGCAAGCGATCAACGATTCAGGAAGGATTTATTCATGAATTAATCAGCAGGCGTGGTAGTACGGAAAGAGGAATACCCTCTCGAAGGTGAGAGCAAAACTTCTGAAAAATGAGTTAGCGAACGCGAGGGAAAGCTGAGCCGCAATTAAATTACGCTTAACGAAGTTTCCAGAAGCCGGCAATCCCTTGATGCGCACACCCTTAATTTAATGAGGATCAGGAGGCTCCGATGTGCGTAATGACCGACATGCTGGCCACGCCAGCTCGGCAGCTGCCAAGCGTAAGCGATCCAAACGCTTCCTGTTAATAAAGCTAATTATGGTAACACCACGCTCTCTAATGATAAAGCGTATTCACACAATATGGTGCTGTAAGATAAGAAAAAATATTCGGTCGATTAAATGCAGTCAAACGTTAAAAAGCATTTAGAAGATAAAATGAATTCATATGATACAGTTCATTTAAAAGATGTAAACGCGTGCTGCTAAGAAATAGTCTAGGTAATGAAACGCATTCAATTGAATGGAAACGCAATCAATACTCAATTTTTACAAATGTAAAAATGCATTCTAAAATACTTTATTCCCAGTTCAACTGCCTAAATGATTTACAATGCTGTATTATATTCATACTGAGGAAATAATTTTCGGAGTACAAAACGCACACAGAAGTAACCCTTACCGCAATAATTATTTTACACCTTAAGTCGCTCGAGAATCCGACGATTTCAAAGAAGAGGTATATTTTCCTAACGTATGTTGAAAGACGATTCCCTATCGTACATGGGAATTCTCGTATACTTTGCAATGACATATTTACAAAATGGTTATAATATGAGACTGTGTTCAAATAGTCAACAATTCGAAAGTGAGCTGTCAGTTTCTATTCAAGTAACGAGTCAGAAGTTAGCACGTTCTTGTCATCATTTTAGCAAGACAAATGGAGCTGTCAATACAATCGACAGCGAACTTTCCTCTCGCAAAATTTGTCGCGAATCATGACTTCGTTAACGTAACGTTGTCAAGCACTTCAAGTGAGGCAAATGGGAATATCGTAATCGAGCCTCACTCATAACAGAATGCGACTCAAGATGGGATCGTGTGTCAAGGCTTCGATTTTAAGAAATTAGAAAAAATATTAGAACCTTTAGGTAGCTTTTATTTTCCTGGTGGAATTTCCTTCGGTTCTAATATCAGAGTAGGCATACTTCCTCGGCATCACCACTTTTTTTTGCAATGTTAGCCTTTCATCTGTCGTTAAATTTTTAACAGGGCTAAGTGCAAGGGAGAAAAATATCTGTTTAGAAGCTAATGAAAGCCTTTACGTGTGTCATAGTTGCTCAACATGACTCTAACCCAACCCGCACAATGAAAGTGGAAGAAAAAGAAAGTTTTCAGAAATTTAGTAAAAATTTGCATTTTAGTCATAAGTATACATCGAAGGAAAAAACGTTAAATGCGTTTAATTTTCAAGTCATTGACGTCGTCGAAGCGGATTTATTGAGTGAAAATATTTATAGGCGGATAACTTCGCATAACGAAGAATGCGATACATGTTTTTGGATAAAATATATGATGAATTTCAATTCCAATGTAATGGCTTTGAAATTACACTCAGAGAAATTTAAACACATTTTGTGTGCCTAATTCATAGAAATCTTGGTACATCTGGGTTTGACACCGTAGACCACTCGTTGTAAATCGTATATTCACGCAGCACGTACTGAATGAATTTTTACTCCGAAAAGACTGTCTTCAGGCTTTGGGAACAAAACATAATTCTTTCTAGAAATCTATGGACATTTATTTTCCTCTATACTTGTTAAAACTTGTCTTTTCATTTCTACAATCAATAATTGATGTGAGCAAGTGAAACATCTATGCGAAACAGCATTCACATGCCCTGTAAGTGGGTAGTGGCTGACACACATACTTGCGGCGTCGTACTGCCCATAAAACATTAATATATCATAACACAACGATCGATGACGTACATTTATGGCTCACACTTTTGAGTCGGTTGTGTGACAAGTACACACACACAATTCAGTCGGTTTTGGGATACATCCCGGGTAACCTTTCAAAACATCGAACCTTCAAAATTAGGTAACACCAAAACGCTTGAAAGTTGTTTCGAATAAGATAATGGAAGATATTATTTTGAATGAGAAAACTTGACATAGAATTCTCCTGAATGCAGTAAATAATAGAAATAAGAAACAAAGCTAAGTCCAGCTTCACGTTGCAGAAACAACAACTGACAGAAACAAGGATGACCGATTTATATGTAAAAAAATAAGAGAGTCTTCAGGGACATATTTTGAATACGGCAAGGTATAAAACTATAAAGCTATTAAGAGGAAATAATAAGCAACGCACCATGAGAAGTAACGAGCGTCATAGGGACCGGAGGCTGCAACTCAGACAGCAGCTTAGGTCACTCATTCCTGCAAGGCTTGGGAAATGGTCCCGATGACTTACAAGCCCTCTTTTTTCATGCCTTCTTTTTTCTTTCTTTAACTTCGATTGCCTAAAGTTAAAGATTGCAGTTTTAAAACGAAAGACCCTCATTAATTAGTTTCTGAAGTTTCTAGACCTGACTGTTCACGGGACCTCAGATATGTTCTTTAATTTCGTCTGAAGTTTTCCACAAGCGAAGTTAGAAACGAAGTCAGTGAGTCAGAAACATTGACGCTTTGAATTATTCCAGCATGTTTTGAAACGGAAGAAAATACCACGGGCCAATGGTAGCGCAAAGTTAGCGTAGAACAATATTCAATTTTTCATGAATTCTGCATACCTGTGCCTATAGATAGGATAAAAATAGTGGAATCGTTTGGGATCAATAGCATAAATAACTTCAAACGTACAAACCCGTTATAATAATCCTAACAAAATATTGATTCATTTGAAGTTATTCATCCTAGTGAATACCAAATCGCACTTTTCTTACATCACTAGCGTGAATGCCTTCACATTTTTTTCAGAATAAATACTTTAGAAATTTGTATTTGATTGATGAATTTTAATTTTTCATCGAAGTCGGAGAAAAAAAACTATTTAGCTCATTTTAGGTTAGCGGAAGGTATAAAACAAGAGACGATAAAATTTTATGCGATAAGAACCGAAGAAACCTGAATGAAAATGATTGCGTTCACCCATGCTGAAATATACATCAACTTTGCTTTGGCACAAATGAATTTCTCCATTCACAACCGCACACGCTCCGAGCACAATGAAATTAATTCCTATCGCGATTTCGAATACTGGGGATTTGATCAGGTGCTTTTTCGGTTGATTTCAATCATGCTTTTTATGGCAGGCGTGGATCTTTGATACGTCCTGCAACTCAGTCTTCAGACTCGCACATCTTTTCAGATGAGTTCTGAACACGGTAGAGGAAACAAGGTTGGGTTATTTCTATGGGAGAAAATACACCTCCTCTTGTTCGGCTAGCCGTTAGAAAGGCTTTTTCAAACAAACTTTATGACGTCACCAAATTAACCGCAATGTCGTTAGGCCAATAGTGGAACCAGATTTAGGAGTAGCAGTGCTACCAGATGCAATATGAGCGCTGTTATTGGTTCGTTGCCGTGACGTCAGCAAAACCACACCGTCAACGAAAAAAAAGACTGGTTTGAACCTACATTGTTTCCACTACCGTGGTTCTGAAGCTGCCCCTGTCGAAATGTATCAGCAACGAATGCAGAATTAAATCAAAACATTCTTTGCAGTTACATAATGAGAAGTACTGTCTCACCAAATTTGAAAGAAGTAACATAGTCTCGTTGTCGCAGTTCATGAAATTGAATAGCCACAAGGTCGGAAGCAGATTAAACTACATAGGAAGTTATTTCAAAATTGGGGTAGCTAAATCGAATTACTTAAATCACGTACGCTTATAGAATCCAAGTTTTTCCCTGAATAAAAATAACGTATTGCAAAAGCATAACCTTGAAACTTCTCGTATGCTCTATACCAAATCCAGGTGATCAAATGATCAAAGCACACATGACAAGATTAGATAAGTTAATTTCAGCCTCCCTAACCATGACAAAGGTGTTACAAGGAGAGGATGAAGAAAGACACTATTAAGCATTGAATTACGGAAAATAGGAATCTAAGCTTAGAACAAAATACAAAATCTTCTGCGCATAGAAGCAACAAGTTAGGATGGAATTATATGTAACAAAATAATAATTGAAAAAGAAAGTAAGGGCTAAAAAAGGACAGCAGTGAACCGAAAACAGATGGTCTGTAACTAAAGCAAACAACCTATTTTAGTTCAGCAAAAGGATGGCCTATCTAATTTCCAGCTTAGGACCTCGCATTTTCCTCTCATGAGCACTACTTCAGAGAGAAACAACGGTGGTCTCCCTTCGAGGGGAAATCATGAAGCATCATGCAGCGACTAAGCATTGACCAATATTTTAGGCTACCTCTTTGAAAAACTAACCACTTCGATCATGAAGATGCGTAAAAAGTGTGCAAGAGATAGAGCAATTCCGGGTACAAAGTGCGAGGGCTTCTTCGAAGCAAACATTTCTTCAGTGAAGCCATGAAACAGGTCGGCTCGGAGCTAATGATGAGATGGCAACAATAGCATCCAAATACCTCGTGCAGGGCAGCCATTTATCATCAGTAGTCCGCTGGGACAATGTCCTAATTCTCATCATTTGTCTAGGGGAAATTTTCTTCATTTGACATATTATGGGAACAGAATGGACGCAGCAGCCCGTGATGAAGGCAGGGCGAGTCTCTTTCCCATTTATTTTTTCGGCGAAAGAAAATGTGGAGGGATCGAAGCATGTCATCACGGTTCATCAATTCGGCACAGAAGAAATATTGCGGCGCGATACAAAGCTCGAACTTTCCTCCACCCATGCACGGAATGATAAAGAGTTTCTAAACTTTGCGTCGCAGGCACGACGGAGAATAAGCAAGATCGAAAAGAAGGTGACACGCAGAGGAAAGAAGTCGAATGAGATGATATAGCTTCTTACCTTGTATAAAATCGTCCCTTAGTTGGCCGGCGGAATTCTCTATAATTAAAATCGAACCTAGAGTAAAATTTACAATTTAAACGTTTACAGTTCCCGCACATTTTTTTACAAGAGTTTAAGTAGTCTCAGAACGTTGAAAATTTGTTTATAAAGATTATGAAATTATATTAGATGTTAATTTAAGAATCCTTAACCGCAACAAAGGAGTTTCAAAGAGAGGAAGAAAGAAGGCACCATTTAGTAAGGAGTTAGGTTAATGTTAATGAGATTCAACTAACCGATTTTTGAAATTTTGTTGCCTGTATCATGGTAATTGCATCAAAATTAGCAACTTTTCTTCCATGCACATTTAAAGGGCAATGAGTATTTAACGAGTTATAGCTGTATGTTAATTTTCGTCTTTGATGACGAATGCGCTCGAATAAACAGCTACTATTCGATTTTTGAATTTTCGTTGATTGAATCATGGTAACAACATCAGAATAAACTACTTTTCTTCTCTACACTTTTCGCGGCAAATGATTATTTTACGAGTTAGAGCGGTAGGTTTAGGTGTTGCGTGATAGAGCTGTTAAGAGCACGTTTGGGTACTTTGTAATTTATTATTAGCCAACCCCGCGGAGCCTGAACCCGCTTCTAGGATCTTTTAGTTAATAACACAATAAAGGTTATCACCCAAAAACAACGATTTATAGCGGTATGTTAATTTTCGTCTTAGATGGCGGGAATGCGCTCGATCATTCGAGCGCGTCGGAAGGGAGAGTCCATTGTAGTGTTGCTGTCCGACGCGCTCGATAAATTACTTCCCGCTTCAAACACTAGAGTTTCGGTAAGTGATTTACCGCTATAACTCGTTAAATACTCATTCGGCCCAAAAAGTGCATAGAAGAAAGGTTGTTTATTTCGATGTAATTAACATGATATAGGGAACAAAATTTCAAAAATCGATTAATTAGTTGCACCGCCTTGGCATTAACTGGGAGTTCTATTCACAAGGTACAATCGGTGCTGCAAAACAGGATAGCAGTGAACCGGAAAAGAATGGTCTGCAATAAAACAAAAAACCTATTCTGTTTGAACGAAAGTCCAACCTGAGCCTTAGTTTGGGACCTCACATATTCATCAATGGAGCGCTAATTTCTATGGCCATAGTTGTATCCCCTGAGAGGTATAAAGATTACGAGTTTTTATGAAATTCATCACATAAAAATAAAGGTCGCCTCATTTGTGCTACCTCCATCTTCACCTCCCTCTGTCTCTCTTCATCTGTTCAAATTGAAGGAAGAGAATCATCATTTTCGTGGGTATGCGACTCCCGACGCGTCAGAAAACAATTTGCCTAAATGCACCTACTCCCTTGACAGTCGTCGATCTTTAACGCTCGATTTCTCCGCACGAAGTTGAGTTGCTCCCTCCGGAGCCCCTCTGAATAGCGGCATTAGTTGGCCAGGTGCGCAACTCATTCTAGCGCCTGCTGTGAAGCGCGAGTCCAGTTCGGCTCATATGAGGTCCTGTGTTGAACATGAACTTCGAGTGAGAGGAAGTAACTCCTAGCATCTAGCTCTAAAATTTATAGTATACCCTACAGCAGTGGTTCCCAACCTTTTTTTGCACCTCTAAAAAATTTGATTTGAACCTCGCACCCCTAAAATAAAAGTGGCAACGTATTGCCAATATCCTATTATGTACCTGGAGTTTTCCGGCACCTCCTGGAATATCGCCTTGTATCTCGTACATATCGTGTGTATCGTGTGGTGCGAGCACCCAAGGTCGGGAACCACCGCTTAACAGCAACAACGTTAGGTACGAAACTAGATTGTGACGACGTGCCAGTCTTCAGCTATGAGCGAGAATATCTTGTGGTTACTAAATGTTAAGGGGCAAACTTCAAGGGCAAAATAAGACAAGTTCAAAACCACCAAGCACAAAAATTCAGCGTATTTTAGCGTACTAGCGTCCATCAGGAAACAAAAATATCTCTTGAAACATGAAACCTGAATAAGAAAGAGTCCACGTCCAAATCTAATCCATATGGAATTTTCAATAGCCAGCTCGACTTCAGCATTTCGTCTTTTACTCGTAAACATTCCCCTTCAAGTACTTTCCGCTACCGCCTTTGGTAGTTGAGCCCTATAAACATTTAGTTGCTTTTCCAACAGTTAAAATCGTGAATACAACTCAGGAAGCAAAGTTTTTAAGACTTCACGTTTCTTTCAATGAAAAGTCTCATGTTCGATAACTCATCACCGAAATGTAACAAAAAGTACTAATGTATTTACGCGCAAAATATTCCAGAAATTTGAAGCCTGTCTAGTAGGAAGGTTATGTGTATTATGAGCGTTCAACAAATTTTAAAGTCAGACGAAAAATAATTTTACTGCAGCAAACATCCCATCAGAGGTAAGCTGGCGTTGGACCCGGACGTGAATGGTTTTAAAATCAAGGATGTGGAGTAAAAATGCTCCGCAAACAAATCTAGCGGCTTCCTCCGCCAGCAATTGAATAGCAGCGACATTACTACCCTGCCCGCTCTGCAGGTGTGGACTATGAATATTCCATAATAAAGAAATTGAATACTGCTAACTTGGTCAAGAGTTCCTTAATTTTTTCGTCTTCACATGAAATAAAAAATAAATAAAACACCTTCAGTTGCTTAAAGAATAGAAGTAAAAAATGGCTCCGCAATAAAGAACTGCTCACTCAAAAAATTTATCTGCGAAAACAAACCAAAAATAATAACAATTCAAGAAGTTCATCGAAAAACTGATAGTTATGGAGGACCATTTGATGAAAAATGAAATTAGATCAAGGTACCAAAGGCCCAACCAACAGAACAGCTCGCTTGAAAGGCACAATGGAAAGAGAGCACTTCGTTACTTCTGATAGCCATCGCAGCGGAAGCGGAGATCGATACCGCGCTCCCAAAATGTGTTTTTTGCAGACACAAAATTAGACTTCATTTCGGAGAAGAATCCTACACCGTCCGAAATTACGAGTATATAGAGATATTTTCTAGCTATTTCCTCAGCCTTTGACGAAGATGAAATACGTGCTGGCTCACTTGTCCGGCGTTTTAATTAATGGTTTCTCATTGTTGCTCTCAAAAAAGATAATGAAAAATTATGTTCGGGCAAATTTATTTGCGTTAGCAAACAGGTGGAAAGTAGCAGAATAACTTTGAGAATCAAGTTTACTGTGTTTAGCCCATTCAGCACAAACGTATAACACGAATAACACAAAACGTACTTGAACAACTTTGACTGTGGCTCCGAAATATGAACTATATTACTTCATTAAAGAGTACGCTATATGGCCGACTCCCGCAAATTTTCACGCGCGAGAACAACAAAAATTCAACGAGAACAAATGGGTGATTGACAGCAAACGTTTTAACATTTATAAACTCCATCACCTGTTCTCTTACTTTCTGAATGCATTTATGATGAAAAAAATATGTACATATCGCACGCATTTGCATAAATGCGCGCAAAAAATGCATAAATACATGTTTAAGAGAAAATTTACAGAAAAAGAATAACGTATAAACAGACGCATGAATGTTTAATAATTACTGCAAAGAAAGGAAGAAACTGACGAACATTCAGAAACTGAAAGTCATTCCTGGAATACAACTCTCCGAAATGCGTCCAAATGGCCTGAAGAAGAAGACACATAAATGGTCAGTAAAGAAAAAGGAAACATTAGCGTAGCAAGAGCACCAAACGGAACACGATGTTCATTCACATTTTTAGAGGTAAACATAAAAATTTTCAGCTAACATACGAGTGAACTGTCATGGGAAAGTGCAGATTCTGTAGCTTGCAGGATTTACGATGCACTTAGGAGAGCTCGGAAAATTTCTAGCGTCTCGAATGAGCGATAAATCCGTGCACTGAACGTTTTATTGAGACTCGAAGTCTCGTGTCCGGTTATTGCAAGTAAATGTTTCACGCCCGGCATCAGGAGCACTCAAGCAATTTATTGGAGAGAAACAAGAGTTGGAACACAAGTTCTGGACAAATAGCACGCCGGGCAGCAGCTGCTTTGCTGCACCTTCAACTTGGTGCCACACGAAATATTGCAGCAAAGTTTACGGCAGTGGACATTTTGGAGTTTTTAGGAAACAAACAGATAAAATAAGAGCATTATTGAGATGGCAACAGCAAAAGTATTTGGAGTTTTAGGTCTGAAACTCAAAGACTAGCTAATATTACATAAAATTGGTGGAAGGGGACATCAAACTCTCTTTTAAAACGAAAGCAGTTTGAAAAGGACAGCATCAGTCTTCAAGATATGAATAATTCAACCCGTAGTGGCATCTCTAAATGGAAATGAAGATATCTAATATCTCTTCCCCGTCAGGTTTCAGCACTTGACATTTCTGAGCCCCATTCCTGTGGCAAAAGAACCTTTAAATTTTCTTACAAAAACTTTTGCCCTAGGAATATCAACACACAGAAAGCCTAAAACTCGATAGCTATAAAGTTGAGTAGAAGTAAAATCTTAGCCATGAAAAAATATTAGGCCGGTTATGAAACCCGTAGGAGAAGAAAATCTTCAGAGCTTCAACTTTTGCTTAAAAACCTTGAACTCAAAACTTTGAAGCACGGAAGACATTGGGCAGGTATACAGATCATGAGGTAGTGAAATATACGGACTCTGGTTTGAAAATTGGTTAATCACAAATTTGCATTTCTAAAACCGAAAACAAAAGCTTCTTCCTAATTCTAATAAAACTTCAAAGATGACGGCCAACTTGGAATTGCTGCCAAGTTTGCAAGCCTACAGTTAATAAAAACGTTTCAATTCATTTCAACTTCAAAATTTCCTAATCTCCATTTAATTAAGCTGAATAGCATAGCAATTCTTTTTATAAATCTAAATCAGCAGCAATCGCAATGCAGCAAAATCCAGCGCGCTTCCCGACCAAAATATATTAGCACCGGAAGCCCCTTCGAACGAAATTATCCAAATCAGCGCCACTTCATTTGTTCGGGGTACAATTCTAAAAATTTAGGTTGGGCAAAGCGTCATTACGCAAAACTGCGCTGTGCGTGCGGATGCGTAGAAAATATCAGGCTCTAATACGAGCATGAGTATGAACAAGGCATTATTATATTTTATTATATAAGAAAGTTTTAGCCTCCCTTAACCACGACAAATATGTTCCAAGAGAGGAAAAAGGAAGGCACCATTTAGTATGGAGTTGAGGGAACGTGGAATCTATGCACAAGGTGCACAGAAACAGTAAGCCAGGAAAGAAGTTCATGAAACAAGAAAAAAGTTGAAGAAGAAAGTAGTAGGTGCTGAAAAACAGGACAGCAGTGAACCGAAAAAAAGATTGTCCGTAACAAAACAAAAACCTATTTTATTACAACAAAAAAGAAGCCTACCTAACCAGCTCGGGCCCTCACATGGTTCCCCTGGGAGCGCTAATTCCCATAGATACAATAGTTGTATCCCCCTGAGGGGTATGAACAAGGCATCGAAATGTGTTACGTTTCAAATTATAAACGAATTAGTTATTTCTAGAGTAGCTTTACTTTTTCCACATTCCGAGGTAAGAACTGATAACACATTCCTCAGAATCAGTCAAGCTACATTTTTTGACAATACAAAACACCAATTAGAGCACTTTCTAACCAATTTTACACGTGGTGCACCGTGACTCACGCCAATAAGGCGTTAATTTGTTTACAATGTAGGTATCAGTGCAATTTTCCAAAGCATTCGCGCATCGGAAAGCCAGCATTCCTTGAAAAGTTCATGTTAATTCTTCATTTATTTTTTATCCCAATCAATAAAATATTCTCTGTTAAAAAAGAAAATTTAACAGGCAATGGATGTGCACTTGTTCACCGAAAAACAGTTGCATGATTCATAAATACTTTAATCTTTAACTGGTCTTCCTTGAGATTATACTTTAGTTCACATTTTACAGCAGTGATTTTATAAGTGTATCGATTCTTCGTAGCTATAATTTTGGCAGCAGTTAGAGTAATCTTCCTCAATAAATCTTTAATGGTGCGGGAAATGGCAAGGCACGCCAGTTTTTAACAAGTTCATCGCATAATGCCGCAAATCTAAAGATTTTTCCAGTTTTTCATGAGTTACAAAACGAAGGAAATTGCGTATCATTATCAACCATACATAATAAGCAATTAAATGATAACTAAAGGATTTTAAATGACATGAAATTCTCTTCGCATTTTAACACGCGAAGAACTGCAACTATTTTGTAGGATTAAAAAATTGGAAGAGAAGATCCAAAGATTGTGGAGCGCAACGTATGAACTAAGGTGACATTTAATTTTCGAAAATGTAAACTGCGATGATTTTGTCCAGTGGATAAGAACATCGCCGTCCTAAAACATTCCTCCACTTTCAGATAGGTAAAATATTTTAGGGGGTCAAATTGGTCAGTAAACGCTCGCTTAAAGTCAGGTAACCTCATTTTGTTACTCTAAAGAGTTGCCCATCCCATAATAAACTAGCACAAAACATTGCTTTGCCTCCAGATGTTTGTATAGTGAAGTCGATGCAGAATGGGTCTATTGCTCTTAAAGATTTATGGCGCAATTTAATACTCTCTTTAGATCTCAAAATTAACCTTGACACACCCGACTATAAAACTCTTTCAGTCCTTTACAGTGCAGTCTTGAGGATTCCTTGCGAGCAACAGTTTTTTTTTACAATTTTAAGCCAACACCGATGATGTTTGGAGTACCTGTAATTGCGTGTGGTACAATTACAGTTCGTTGGACGACGCACAGTTCTAGTAGTAATCATTTAAGAACTCGCAAAACTCGCCAGTCATCTACTGTGCTGATAAACGCCAATTTTATCTTAACAAGCCAGTTTAAAGAATATAGAGGCCTCACTCTAGTGTAATGCCTTCCACACTTGCCTTGAGGTGAACCAACTTTGCCATCTTGTCTTTAATATGTATCGTGTCCCATTTTCAGACGACATAAGAACTATACATTTTGTATCGGATGCCTGTACATAAACCTGCAAATTTTCATTTTGAGTTTTCATTTTGAGTTGAGTTTCTATTCTGAATAAATAGGAAACACATTTATAATTCAATGCTGAAATCTCTGTGCCACGAGTCTCCTTTTTTCGGATACTAACCAAATATAGGACAGTGCTCGTATTTAAGTCAGTTATCACTTCAAATAAAAATTTAGATTGACACCATACGAATTTTTACCCAAACTCGTTGATTATGAAATTATGCAGAGCAAAATCAAAAGTTTTTTCATACCCGGAGCGGAACTTTTTCCATGAAGCTCTGTATCTTTACGTGGAACTTATGATGCTTTAAACTGCACCACAACCTGATCCTGTTAAAATATTTGTGTACATATAGACTGAAGCGTTACTGGTTGAATGAGAACGTGAGTTTAAATGCACGCGTTAAATTTATTTTCAAGCCGATTTATTGCATCAATAACATTCGGGACCAGCAACGTGCATCAATAGACCAATAGAAGGAAATAATGCATATATTAACGATATTATCTGTCAGTAATTATACTACTTACGGTTTCATGCTTAGTCTCTCACATATTCGTATGGCAGATTTAGTACTCACTGCACTTACTCCAGGAAGGCTTTCTCAATTTATTCATGATGACTAACAGGCAATTTATTCGAGTCTTGAATCTTTTCCCCTTTCCGTTGAGAATTAATTTTTAGAGAGGAAATATTTACACAGAGCATGAAGTGGGACGCAGGTGATCCAAATAGGTTAAATTCGAGTAAGTTATTATAAGAAATTACCGGACTTTGGCACTGTAATCTCGAACTATTAGATTAGAATATTAGTTAGTTTAAATCTCCCTATCGGCCACAAAGGCGATCGAAAAAGAGGAAGGAGGAAGGCACAATTTAGGACAAACGCACAACAGAAAGTTTAGTCTTAGAAACGCAGGATCTATGCAGAAAGGGCATAGAAACAGTTAGATGAGAAGAAGATTATGAAGCAAGATCAAAGTCGAAGAAGAAAGTAGCAGGTGGTGAAAAACAGGACAACAGTGAACCGAAAAAACGATGTGCCTTAACATAACAAAAACATATTATTTCAACAAAAAAAGACCTACCTAACTCTCAGCTCGGGCCTTCCTGTTTTGCCATGGGAGCGCTAATTCCTATAGATACAATAGTTGAATCCCCCTCAGGTGATCTCGAACTATTTCTTCTGCTCTGTCTCGATTGTAAAAAAAGACGAAATTTTACTATGAAAGAAATTACGCATGTGCGGAACATAAGTGAAAAAACAGTTCAGGTATAATTAAACATGCCTCACTCAGTTAACACTGTTCCGATCATGTCACTTTCCTCGACTTTAATTTCCCGTCACCTCCTCAATCAACCGCAAAGACTATGAAAACTGTCGAACTAACTTCATCTTGTGCTAAATGCTTTCACTGAGTTTCCTCAAGCGCTAAGAGTGAACTTTTCCACGTACTTGCGCGACAATAAAAATATAATATATTTGTAACAAGCAAAGTACAACATAATCGACTCACACTAGAACTAAACGCTTTACCTCATCCCGCTCATCGCTCAGCATAAGTTAAACGCAGCCTCTTAGAACTACCTATAACGAAGTATCGAAGATGCCGCTGAAGCTGTGATGAGATTGGCGGCAGTTGAGGAGTTTAGGCCCTCAGTTAGGTGGAACTCTCGAGCTGTTGTGACAAGTTACAGGCAGTAACAAGGGCCTAACGAAGTCCGGAGACCATCACATTTCGCGGCCCCCATGCAGCCTACATCGACCTGAAGGAAGCCTTAACGAGCGAAGCATCTCCCTCAGAGAGGTGGACATCAACTTGCTTCCGAACCTGGCAGCAGGCACGCGATGCGCCGTGCAGAGGAGCTGTAGCATCGGAAACAATGCACTTAGTGCGAATATCCGTTCAAATGTTTGGTAATGTATCGGATCGCTAAGCGTGAAATTTTGCGAAATGCTTTACTCTTTGACTAGCATACATATGTTCAACTTTTGGCTTCGATCGTTTCATGAACGAGTTGTGAGCCACCGTGCCTCATGAGAACAGAGCTCTTTTTCAAACCTTCGTTTCACCAGCATGAGAAATGGAAAGGAATTACGAAAACTGATCAAAGAGAAGTAAAAGTCATAAAATAGTCCAATACATTATTTTTTGAGTTCATATGTTATATTTAATAGTGCATTAAAAGCACCTGAATGATTAAGTTAAGTGACGAACTCATTAGAAGCTCATTTACTATGGACATTCCCGCCATAATTTTGGGTACACGAAGAGTTAATGATTACCACAACTCAAACCCACCCATACGCGAGTCACGGATACTATCATATTTCATTGGTAGCCTGACAACGCAATCATAAGTGAGATCAGAGTTGTTGCTGTCGCTAATTTCCTGCGACGCATCAAAACCTACTTAATGTCCTAATCGACTTTAAGGGTTAAGAAATACAATATTCGCAACCAGAAGATTTCTTAATCGATTTTCGTTTCACAAAACTTTTAGGGGTTCAAAGAGATTCCCGCTTCACCAGAATTTCTCCTCCTGCCGGTGCAAACGAATAACTAATTACATTAAACCGATACAAATGGTACTTCACAATATTACAATATCTCAGTTGTTAACTCAAAATTATACTTTATTCAATGGCTACACCACTCTCCCGTAACCGTCCACTTACTGATAGCACAACTGCTCGGCGCACATCAATACAAGAATACCGAGACGTAGAAAGCACGCAGTGCGCGAGAAGTTCAAGTTGAAGAATACTTGATTTACAAAACCCAGGGTTCGAACGTTATCCCCGCTGGTTGAGATACTGAAAAACCACAGTATCGTTAGGAACCAAGCTTAGCAGCAGCTCGCACGACACTTCATTTAAATTTCACTTATTACACAATTAAACACTTTAAACCTCGCCTAATGCTCACCTTCAACTTTAATACCATTGGCACTGACAAGATGAAGTTAGCTCGGGAAGCTATTTTAGGAAATTAGGAGGAAGTACAATTGAAGGAACCTATCCTCGGTATAGGACAGGTAGAGTTGTAAGCGTTAAGCTAATCGTTGCGTTAGGCATTGCCCGAAAAATTTAGTTTATTTAACTTTCTCTTAATTTAGAGCAACTTTCAATAATTAAACATTTTAGTAAAATTATGCAAGAAGAAAGTTTACTCTTTAAGTGAAAAGGACACAGTCCAACTTTTGAATTAAATGGTTAAGTTGACGTGACTATAATGTCACTCTTCCAGAGACCTTGGTCACATTGGAAGTTAATATTTCCTTTAATTCATCATTTAGATGATTATTTTTACATTTAAAAGTTCATTTATTTACTCTCCTTAATTTTACTTCATTAAGAGAGAAGTTAAAAACCGAGGTAAGGTAAAGAAGTAACAAAACGCCATGCAGAGAAAAACTAAATGAACGAAATTGAAATAGTGGCCACTACAAATAATAAATAGGAAATTGAGAGCGCAGCCAGTGGAAAATTAACTGAAGAGGCTTCCCAGCAATACTCTGGTGCTAAAGGCCGATTCAAAGAGCTGCCTCTCAGTCTCCTCCACGCTGTGCCGCCCTGGCTCTGTTTGTTTTTCGGTACTTGATCGGGACCTCGGTTCATACCGAGGCTCTTCTTTCGTCGTCGGAGCGAAGAACAGCGGATGATTCGCGACATTGCCCTCAAAATATTGCATCTTTCAAAAAAGTGGTAACTTGGACGCTCAACCGAACAACTTGTAAGCTTTATTTTCAGCGCTGCTTGAAAATAATATGATTGGAAAACAATATCGTCCTGTGATTACAAAACAATGCAGGACACCGTGTACACACCATCGACAGATCACTATGTGTGACATAGCATCACAGTTCGCTTTTTAGAATATGTATGTGAAGCTGTTTCACTTACCGTCAACTAACCTTGACTGAAGTCCAGTGGCACACATGATTTCAGATTATTTAAAAAATTTTGAACTCTCTCCCAGGTTGACCCCAGATGCAATAACGCAAGGATGGCCGAGGAAAATACATACGGAGTTGAAACATTATGGACTGGAGTGATTCCCCACTTGCCAGAAACAACTGGTTCCGCTAGTGGGACAGTTACGCCAGAAATATCTGTTTAGTTTGACTACTTCACAGTAAGAACAAAACGTTCCAAGGCTTAAAAATTCAATTATATTAGACGTTGGTTTAAGCCTCCCTATTCGTAACAAATGCGATCCAAACAGAGGAAGGAGGAAGGCATCAAATAGTATGAAGATATGGGGACGCGGAATTTTTTACGCCTATCATTTTACACACCAATCTTGGCTTTTGTGTAAGTCAGCAAAGAAAAATTAAAACAACTCTTTAGCTTCCAGATGTTACTAAACGAAATATTAAACAACGATTAAGTACTTTATTGGGAGTTGTACAGGAGCCTCACAGGAGTCCCTCCATTTTCAACCGCAGTTTTGTTTACTCGACGTCAACTCAACAATAAGGTCAACGTTCAAGAAAATTACAGAAATTAATCCAACATTTGCGCTTAAAAACTTATAAGTTGTGTATATTAATACGTATCTTGAGTATCTTAAGCCATCAAACGTGTAATTTTAATTGGAATGTTGATGTATTCTCATACGCATGAGTGTAATTGAATTAAAAGATGACTTTGTGATGCACTATGAATAGCTTCTCACTTTCCCGTGTTGCAATATCATTTACAGATTTTATTTCAAGGTGCAATGATACTCAACATGCAAGTGAGCATACCTTCAGTAATTTTTTTTAACTCTTAACGTCTACGCACTAAAAAAACAGTATTGATTTTAAGCCGTGAATAATAAATTACAAGGATAACTTCTCAGTTAAAAATAACTACTGAACGACACTGTCCTGATCAATGCACACCATTTTATGAATCGAATTAAAAATAAGCTATGCATATTATTTGTTTACCAGACGGTTTTGTCAATAAACCGAAGATTACATTGATTCGTGTAGAGTGCGCATAATCTCGCGCTGAGCCGTGCGCTAACTCCTTCTCAGCTAAGGCTAACATAATTTTCGAAGTAAGAAAGCCGTAGAAAATGAACCCACCGGTCAACTAACAGTCAATAGTTTAAAAAATTTACATTTTATCAGACTAGCACCACTATTAGTGTTGTCTTTAAATAAAAACTCTTCTACTGATAGTTATTTACCGCAATATTTTTAAAGCAACCGAAAGTCCAGGAAAATTTTTGTGAAAGGTGTGAACCACGAAGTGCATTAAACGTCTTCCCCATGAAAAAATTTAAGAGCGCGCCAAATAAGTTAGGAGCCAGCAGCACGCCTCTTTGAGTGCACTCCACATCTCTTCCAGCGCGCCAAACTTTTTAAGGCGGGTTCAAGGGTTCGACTGAATTAGCTATCGTAAATGCGTTCAATAGTGGCGGCGTATGTTATAGAAAGACGGGTAATATTGACTAGTGCATTCCAACGAGGGAACTAGAGAAAGGTACGGTACCGCAAAACTCTTCGACACTAAAATACATGACGACTTGGGCAAGGGAATACTTGTTTACGTGGACGTTATTCTAGTGAGAAGATAGAATGTTCAGGAGCGTGATTTTCACAGTCATCATTTTACAAGCATGGTGAGTCGGAGGCCAGTAGAAAACAGTAGTGAATAGGTAGCAAGATGTGCATCATTTTTGCTACTGTTTCACCAACATATCCGGACGATGTGATTATAGTTGCCAGAGCACAGGCCAGCTGTCCTAGATGGAATGCAGCAGCTTGTGACGAATGCAGCAGCTCTTGAAAGGCTACAAAATAATGAAGTAAGCCAAAAGTTCATCTAGACTGGGATAGATCGGGAGGCAGAAAGCACTGCGTTTATTTTGAGCTTCTGAAATATAAGTACATAATAGCGTATACTTTCTCAAAAAAATAAAATCATTGATGGCTCTACACTGAACGCATCATACAGCGTTTTAACATACAAAGGGAGAGTTATAAGCAAAGATCCTGTAGCTTGGCTTTGATTTGGGTGTTTACAGAAAGTGTCATAGATCTAAAACATGACACTGAATTAATCCTGTTGTACAACATGAGCTTCACCATACTTTGTTCTGGTAAAATTAATGACGAATAGAAGCTGTATGAGTATTCAGACACCAAAAAAGGAAACACAAAAAGAACTATGATTGTACACATGAATAAAAAATTGGGCATTCGAAATAAAATAACATTCGGAAATATTACAGAGCAACTAGTTAAAAGAAACAAGTAAAACTAGTGTTGAATAATGTTTAGCTGCATCAACGCAAGATATGTACACGAAATGATTCCGGCAAATCCGCTAACTATAAGCATGAGACGGTTGATAGGCATGATAGCAGTCACAAGCTGTCCATCAAACATGACACGTCACGGCTTACAAGGCCGGAAATCGATATCACGGCAATTCATTGTATACTTAGAGCTCATAATGAAGATGTACGCATAAATCGTTTACAGGGCCGGTCGTCAACGAAGATTTTTATGCTGATACGAAAACACTAGATAGCGATACTCTCCATTTGAGATAGAAATACCCAGTGTTTAGTACCTCACATGTGAAAATGGAGTGATGTGATGAGTGTACGCTCCTATCAACTTGATCAGCAACAGGGCCCATGGGTATGCGTTTGATCTCCAGCAGTACAAGTTGAAGCCAAGAAGACACAAGTTATAAAAGGGATTGAATCTTCACTCAGTTATTCAATCAATCTTTGATGAGAAATTCCACAGAATCTTGGAAATGACTTAACAGATATATTAAACTGATGCACTTGGGAAGCGTTAGCGCAATGTATATAAAAATATTACTATGCTCATGCAGCAAAAAGCGTGGTGAAGAACTGAAAAATCACAAAGGTACAATGCAGCACTCTATCTTATTGTAAAATGGGACAGCACTGACCATAAGACGTTTCCATAAAAAGAATCTTGGCTGAAAAATGTCAGGTGATAACTATAAGTTATGTCAAGACAGGAGCTGATACAGAGCTGACAGAAATGAAATTAACCAATAAATGCGGAATTATTATTCTCACAGGGTGCAAAAATTTCAAACCGTACATCGAAGACTCATGCATGCATTATATTTTATAGCAGGGAATAACGAAAGTTATTCTAAGAAAATTTGTACCAAATGAAAATCGCAAAATCTACAAATTAATACGTTAAATTACGTCATCTAAACGTGAACGGAGCATGAACGTTAAACTGCACAGGAATAAAATATATATGAAAATATAACAAAGTAAAACTTGCAAATAAAAATCCGAAGCTCCGGAGCTAAAAAAAATTAAAACACAAAAACTGTCATTTTTGATCCATCGGGGAAAGTTTTAGATGCAAATGATTAGTTGGAACACAAGTTTAATATAATGGATGCAATAAGTTATAAACAGTAAGCCGTATTTCAATTAATCTCGCCAACAAAACAAAAAGCTGAGAACATGAGCCGTCTCGGCAGCCCGGATTTGGTAGACGCAAATCATAGTTAAATACTCGTACAGAAATCCGTAGAGTTTAAGACACTCACGACTAAACACAATATCACACGAACATTTTTGAGTACAACACTTTTAATTCAAACGAGTGTGTGTAACATGAGGAATGCTTATTATCTGAATACATCAACAGTAAGGTTTCGCTTGTAGATAACGATCGAAGAAGAGAAAGAAGTGGAGCAGATTTCATAGCATGTTTAAAAACTTAATTTAGAAACCCAAGATTTTTTTCATCGGTGGAAATATTTAGTAACAAACCAGTTTAAAGCATGTAACGTGAACCAAACGCTTTTTTGAATTTATATTATACATTTAAGTGAAACCTCAACTAAACGATAATTATATTAAAGATTAGATTAGATTATATGTTAGTTTAAGCCTCCCTAACCGCTCCAAAAAAAGAGCGTATCGAAGTGAGGGAGGAGGAAGGCACCATTTAGTATGGAAATGAGAGAATGGGGAATCTATGCAGAGAGGTCAAAGAAACAGTAAGATGAGAAAGAAGTTCATGAAACAAGATCAAAGTTGAAGAAGGAAGTAGTAGGAGCTGAAAAAACAGGACAGCAGTGAACCGAAAAAAAGATGGTCCGTAACAAAACAAAAACCTATTCTAATTTAACAAAAAAGAAAGCTTACCTAACCTTCAGCTTGGGCCCTCACATTGTCCCCCTGGGAGCGCTAATTCCCATAGATACAATAGTTTTATCCCCCTGAGGGGGATAATTATATTAAAAAGTCATAGTCGAGCCTACTGGAAGGTAGGTGACAAGGACTTCTGAAATGAAATTAAAAAAAACTCGAAACATCAGAAAAACCATTAAGACAGTACTTCGGTGGATTCATTTATTTGTAGCAAAAAAAACACGTTTATCCCACTGAGAGCATCATGAAAGAATATCAATGCACTACTGATATATCAATGCGCTACTGAACATAGTTAGAATTTACACGTAAGCATAATACCAAGGCTTTAGGACGTTGGGGTAATTAAGCAGTACTAGATCAACTACACCAGCACTGAATAAAGCAGTATCGTAAAATCTCAGTACAAGCTTCATGTCATTTAAGCCATGTTCGAAGCCAAGAATTTAACAAATACGCTAATTTAAATTACTGCTGACAAAAATTTTCTAAGCCCCTTTCACGCCGATAGCAAGAAAGATAATTTAATTGAATTGCAATAAAAACAGATAATTGGAAGAAATTTAATACCTCTCAGTAATATTTGTCAACGGGAATCTACAAGCGATAAACTCAGGAAGAAATGCGAGCACAAGAGCTCGGTGCAACCAGCAACAAGTCGAGCGACAACCGTCAATAAATAACGAACAAAACAAGAAGCGATGGCTATGAGATAAATTTATCCCAAAGTATAGGAACAAATGAGCCGTAAATCAGATAGCAGCACGACCGAAAGGAGACGCAGAGGAGCGGGCGCAATTAATGAGCCATTATTCGGACGGATCCATTAGTTTCGCAGGGGCGTGCACGAAAAAAAGACCTTGACATCTGAAGCCGCAGGTCGGCCTCATGGAGTTCAATTGTTTTCTCGGGGAAGAGAAATGACTTTCAGATGGTCAAAACAACGATTAACTCGGTATCGTTGCATTGGTAGCTTTGAAAGTTTGTCTGAAAATGGAGCATAGAGCAACTTTGACCTATACTTCATTGAAAACATACATTTTTTATTGGAGTATTTTTTTAAATGTAGCTCAAGAAAACAAATGAAAATAATATTCGTTAACTTGAGCGAAAATTTTGAATCAATTACATCTTATTGTTGACATCGCGTATATTTTGTGTTATTTGACTACTAAAACAATACCTGTTAAAACCAGAAGCAAACGCTGGAGTCTTTTTTTAAATACGACCCAGCTTTTAACCTGCGTCAGATTCATATCTATCGTCACAACACCAACATCCATTAATGATAAACTTGCAAGCAACACAAATTGTTCGTTTTGAGAGCATTTACTTTGGGTAAGCGTTCAATAACTCAACATTTACATTATCAGCGCACATAGGCCAAGAATCGTAGTCAGGCTTTGTTGTCTACGCAATGGTAACATAAGCCAGAAAGATAATATAATATAATAAACCAGAGAGACAATAATTTAATATAATATAATAAGCCCGAAAGATAATATGATATAATATACCCGAAAGATAATATGATATAATAAACCGGAAAGATAATATGATATAATAAACCAGAAAAATACTAATGTAATATAATAAACCAGAGAGATGATACAATAAAATAAACCAGAAAGATTCTCATAATATCGTAGTAAGTCTAAAACCATCATTCAGGTTTAATTCTCATGAAATATTTGAATTTCATGTGAATTTCACTCCCATAAATTCTTTATAAATAAATAAAAATAGGTTTTATGAATAAATATCAGACAGCTTAGCAGTAAATTGAAATCTTTTCATAAAAATCTTCCACATGTTCTCTTGAAGAAATAACTGCTTTTGAATTATTTGTGCGAGGTCGTTGAAGTGATGCTCATGCCAGCGTACAAGCCCAAAAACAGTTTCTACTCGAGTACTTGTGCACAATAACTGAAGATTTCAGGCAGCAATTCACATGATGGGAGCAAAAATTTAGCTCCTCGATTGTCGTTACCAGAATCAACGGCAGAAAATGGTAACGTTAGCAGTTTGACGAAACGCCAATGTTGGGCCTCCGTGAAAATAAAAAGTAATCGCCTCCGTGAATTAATACAATTTCCCAGTCACTGTCTGTGGTGCAGAATTCATATCAGGTGCAGTTTCGGTAGGCCAAAAGTTCGGTGAAAGCGGTTCCAATAGTCACACCCGTCAGTTACTGACCATACCGCTCTTTTCTATATAACGAAGGAATGGAAAAAGGAATAAATAACCAGCTACTGGAGTAACAGACTGAGGTAAAATACTTCAAAAGCAACCAGCTCTGTAAACTATTCAAAAAGAGGTGAAAACCTACTTGCGTCCAATGAATTTAATGAGTAATGTATTCAAGAAACATTTAGGAATAATATCCTATCAGTCTCTTATTTTAGAAAGTTCCACGTCTGCTTCTATTTTAGGTTGAATAACAGCATTCAAAAGTATTTAACCTGGGACCAGGATTTAATTTAAAAATAAGAAAAGCAATACATACAGATTCACTTTAAATTGCTCAGAACTACAAGAACCGTGCGCTAAAAATAACAATACTAGAGATCTTAAAAGTAACAGCAGTAGCCTCGAGTCGGAAGGAAAGTACTGCTTGACTACAAGGTAGCTACCAATCCGTAGCGAGAAACAAATGAGCTTCCAGTTCACCCATTTGACATCGTTTGAGCAGAACACCTGCTGTGCTCCGGCAGTAAAGTACCGTCAGCTGTTTCCAAAACGACTCCCAGAAGCCTAGCAGCGAGGGTAAGAAAATGGAAGACCAGTGAGAGAAGTAAGAGCTTCACTAAAACGAGTTCAAAGCGTGTCCGTCAGTCAATGTTGAAGGGGAATTTTTTATACTTATGGTCCGCTGCAACGTCTGTCAATTTACCCATGAAGTTAAAATGCCTCGTTTTATATAGGAGACAGAAGCATTTTCATTCAATTCTATTAATTAAACTTGACTACTTAAACAAAAAGTACTTCTCTTTTTCAGCCATTCATTGACATGTTTCTTAAGCTGCTTGATGGACATTTCTCTTTTGAAAATGCAAACGAAGTGGGTTTGGATTGCAATGAATCCATAGCTAAGTTATCTTATAAGGAATTTTAAAGTGCCTATTTTTCGGTGGCTGACGGTTCTCATGCATATTCTTTGATATGCTAAATCACGGTAAAAAAGAGACATCAATAGTTTTTTAGTAAAATAAAGCAGAGCAATTGAAAAATCGAGAAAAATTTGTCGGTACGACCAGTGTAATAACAAACGTTTTAGTAAAAAACATGTTTCCAACACAATCGCGTTAAACTAACTCTGATAGCTTTGTAAAAGAAAACAGGAAAGTGCCTTGAATGGGTGAAAATTTGAGAAAAGAACCAAAATATTAACCGTGTTTTTCCTTCGTGTGTTACACCAGCTTTAGTTTTCATTCACAAAAAAATTTGGAGTCAATTAACCCTTTGCCTCCTGACGGGAACTCCAGTTCCCAAATGGTTAGTGCTTCCAGTTTAGGTAAATTGACAAAATTTCAAGGGGATTCAACTAGTAGGGAAATTATTCGAAGTAAATGACAAAATTAGGGCAAATAATAGTATTCCTGCAACTGTGTTTTCAGACATTCCCGAAGTTTGACACGTGCAATTTGCTATTGATATCCACTCAGTGTAAGCTTCATGGTATATGCAATACATTTAATGCCTTTTTTATTTAACTCAAACAAGTTTTTCATACGTACATGCATTTACAAATAAAATTAAGCAAAAACTAAGTTTATATTTCTTCTCGGATTTTTCGACCATTGTTTCAGCGTCGAAGCATACATTTTTGAAGCATAATTTTTTCAATTTAAAAGAAAGTAAGCACCTGCTTAAACAGAAAAAAACATGCTAGGGCAATTTTGCTGATATTTCAGAGTAATGACTGCAATTATCTTAGAAAACTTTTCCCTTGACTGTTTGAGTGTTGGGCAGGAAAGGGTTAAGGCTTCAAGTGATACGATTACAGTTGGCTGTTGATGTGGGGTCACTCGCAGTTAGGTAAATATGAAATCATGGTTAGGGGAAACAAATGGTAAGATAAGTTAGGTTAGCTTACGATAAGCTAAATGGTATGAATAGGCTAAGATAGGTTGGATACGTTCGCCTAAGATAAAAAAGGTTGAATCAAGATAGGCTCGCTCGTTTTCGGTAAAAATAACCTAGAACTTTTATGACGGATTCAGCAGGTATAAATAATAAATTCAATTAGGAAATTGAGTCAACTCAGGGAAAGTCCGTAAAAAATACAGCGTGTCCTAGCTCAAAATATATGACATGCCACTGGAATCCTTTCTTTCATGAAGGGTGTTGAGGTCATAGCTCAGTTTTCAGAAAACAACATTCCCCACAATAGCCTCTCTAAGTTCACGCATGAAAATATATAGGAGATACCAACACGGACACCGAAGAGCGAGCTGCTCAAAAAGTTTCAAAAAAGCGACGAAGACAAACTGAGACGTGGAGGTCGTAATTGTTCTGCAGGCGCCGGTGGCAATAATCTGTCGTGGATCTTCATCAGCAGTTTTCTTGTATCTCTCCCAGACAAGCCTCGCTGGAAGTTGCTCCATTAATCCCCCAAGTTCACAGGCGGCGGGTGATTCACGGCTTGTCCCTTTACGCCATCTCGATCGAAGCTCTTACGAAGTCCCCGAATCAAAATTTAATTCAGTCGGTTTCGAGAATCAGTTCACGAGAAGAATAAAAACGAGGGATTTCAATTTGCTATTAACAAAGTTTGCTGAATTAAATTTTGCTCTCGCTACTTTGAGAGGGAAAAAAATACTCGGCACACTCGAACTGGACGTGTGAATGAAGATAAGTTGCAACCCTTACAAAGAAACTCTCAGCAAAAAATGCCTTAATGCACTCGTTTCTCATCAACCGTTAAAATTAGACGCGTTTATGAAGCAATAATATTTCCCACTAAATTGGGCGGTACAGAAGTCACAGCAGACGCTGTTTCGGCAAGCCAAAAGTTCGGTGAAATTTTTCATTGCCAGACTACAAAGTCGAATAAATTTGACCAGTGTGAGATCTCACGGACTCCATTTTCATGTAAGAATATTTATGTACAGTAAGCAATTCAAAGAAGAGGCTTTTTGCAGAACTTATCGCGCGACCGAACAAAGAGGATAAACGGCATAGGATGAGGTCGGTGTAAATCATCGCACATTCGATCAAGTCGAACAGGAAAAAGACGTGAACGCAGGAAATATTATATTAAATTCGATATAAGTAAGTTTAAAACCGCACCAAACGGTTCTCAAGACGGGAAGGAAGAAGGCACCATTTAGTAAGGCAACAAGGAAATGGAAAATGTATGCCCGACGTGTGTCCTCACATCCTCTACATAAAAATAGTCAACAAGAAAAAAGTTTATGAAGCAAAACGAAAGTTGGAAAAGAAAGTTATAAGAACTAAATGAGTAGATGTTAATTTAAGCCTCCCTAACCCCCAAAAAGGTGTTCCAGAGAGAGGAAGGAGGAAGGCACAATTTAGTGTAGAGTTCTGAAGTCCAGAATCTACGCACGAAGTGCAGAGAAACAGTCAGTTGAGAAAGAAGTTTATGAAACAAGATAAAGGTTGAAGAAGAAAGTAGAAAGAACTGAAAAACAAGACAGAAATGAACCAAAAAATTGTCAGAGACAAAAACTATTCTGTTTGAACAAAAAGAAGGCCTACCTAACCCTTAGCTGTCGATCACACATACTCCATTTGGGAGTGATTATTCCTGTCAATACAATAGCTATATCCCATTGAGCGAATAGCGTTGAAAATGCTTTGGTCTGTGCAGCCGACGGGCGCAATTACGCTTAAACGAGTCGATCTTCAGAACCTGCATACGTTCCAACAAACAGCAAATATAATTCTGTTTATTTTTTTTTTTAACATTTTACATAAGAGCAATTCTAATGAAAATTTAACCAGACTTAATCGCACGATTATATTTTCAGCTGCTCAAATTTCTAGCTTATCGATCGACTCAAAAAATGTTCGCTCTCTGATTGCGAAAAGAAACCTTTCTCCCGATGACGGACGGCATATATAATTATTATATGAGAAAGTTTTAGCCTCCCATAACCACGACAAAGATGTTCTAAGAGAGGAAAGAGGAAGGCACCATTTAGTATGGAGTTGAGGGAACGCGGAATCTATGCACAAAGTGCACAGAAACAGTAAGCTAGGAAAGAAGTTCATGAAACAAGAAAAAGTTGAAGAAGAAAGTAGTAGGTGCTGAAAAACAGGACAACAGTGAACCGAAAAAAGATGGTCCGTAACAACACAAAAACCTATTTTATTACAACAAAAAGGAAGCCTACCTAACCTTTAGCTCGGGCCCTCACATGGTTCCCCTGGGAGAGCTAATTCCCATAGATACAATAGTTGTATCCCCCTGAGAAGATGACGAACGGCATTTGCACCAAATACCAGCGAGACGAATGAAAAGTTGTCCTACATTCGCCTTTAGGATAACTAATTTTGATAACGTAATGTAATTTTCACCAAATTCATATATTTATGAAGGTAAGATAGACGGTCAGTTTTAGTTTCTCTAAAATTTAGAGGACAGTACAATGAATGAAAACCTTATCTGTACAGAATTTTGAGCAAAAGATCCATCAATTTCTGATTATTCCCTATCGACATAGTTAATGATCAACTTTTGCGAAGCATAGCACACCACAACTGGCACACCGTAACGGTCGAGTTATTTCCACCAGTCGCGATGCGGAAGTGTTAAAACCGGAAAAACTGCGCACGCTTATCGCTTTTTTGCTCGCGGGCCGAAAAGTTGGACTCTGCCAACACAATTTGAAGTTGTGCAGCGAATGGGTAGAAAATTTTTAGCCGTTGTCTCCCTGTTTAAAAAAATCGGCGTCAGGTACTCCACAAATAGCACACAAAACGGGAACATTTCAAATGAAGAGTCACAATGAAAGTAAGTCAACTTAGAAGAATGCAAAATTTCATTCATTGCCATTGACGGTCAGTAGAATTTTTACTTCAATACTTTCATTTCTAACTTGAACAACAACATATAAATTTGAATTTAAACCTATTAAAGCCATATAAAATTGTATGTAGGATACATCAATCGACAGTAAATTTTTCTTCACAGTTTTACTGCCAAAAACCTCTAGGTGAGACCCCGTTTGACGCACGCATCACACGGTCAAGTTGACGCGAAAAGAGCCGGAAAATTTCGGGGCCGTCGCTGTGACGTCACAGGTAATCGCGACCAGCACACCTGCAATGAAACTCGGCATTACGAGCTATGGCTCTCAGCAGACCAAAGCTACTGAGGAGGCAGTTAACACTTAGACCGCGATTGGTTAAACTCAAGTTCAAATTTTAGCTCAAATTTAACGTCAATGGTAGCGAGCAATTTAGAAAATCGTGAATATAAACTTGATTGCGTCTTCATTTAGCTTTAGTTCAGAAATTGTGAAAATTGATTTTGTGACCACTGGTCGGTCAAGAGCATAATGAAAATCCTCTCCGTAGCCACCGGTGGCGCACGTTGCGATCAACGTGTTAATAATAGACTAAAACTTGAAATTTTTGAGAATACATTTCGTACTAGCGTCCTTGATTTTTAGGAGATAAAATGTACTAATCAAAATTAGCGAGTATTGACTCCGGTTTTAACAGCATTCAGCTGTACAAGAAATTAAATACTTCTATCGAATAGAGATTAGCCCACTCAAAACCCTATGTGCCATGAAGGAAGTACTGAAAAAACTCAACCCATGCCTTAGCTAAAACCGGTTAATGATGGCACTACAAGGATACAAAATATCTGCAAAAAAATCATTGACTTATTTATTCTATAAAGTTTTGATTACGTTATTTCATCAAGAGATACGCTAAAATGAATAATGCAAAGATGACTTCATAAACCTATAAGATAACTCAGACATTGAATTTATAGCTGATGAGAAACAAAACAGAGCGTCATTTCACTTATATTCAAACTATTAGTGTCAGAGCCGTGTTTTGGAATATTTCCACCAAGAGGAAAAATACCCCGCTCAATTCACACGTTGACAGCGATGGGTTACACTGAAGTTCAATCCTTAACTCAAATTTGAACTCAATAATTGTACGAGTAAGCAATTCAGATAATAGCACCCATTAACCGGACTGTGCATTCACACAGCTTTGAGTATTTATAAAAATTGAGTTTATGACTACTGATTGGTCAGCAGAATTATGACGAGACCAATGACGTGACCAACGAGTTGAAGCTTTACCCTCCACTTCTCTACGCCGCTAAAGCGAGTTATTTTTTAGGAATGAACGTTTGACGCCGTTAAATTACAAACGATGCCTGGAGGGACAAAAGCTCAGCGTTAACGTGAAGTGCGCGACTTTTATCAGCTTCAGCATCTCGCGCTTAGCGCACGGGGGCGAGGCAGAATATGCGGAGGTGTTGACTTGACAACATTTCCTTGTGACAAAACAAGTCTTTTAAGTCTGAAGGAACTAGATGAATCAAGTTAATTCTCATGGTCAAAAAAATGTTGTAGAAACAACCCATCCCTCTGAGACAATTAAATGCTCACCATATAGAATCTGATATCTAAATGAAACAACACGTTCAATTCTGCACGGAATTAAACGAATAAATGCCTCATAAATTATTGAATTAACTCGACCAATCATAGCTCTTCCATACGAATTGGTCACAGAAACGAGACTTTACATATTCAACTTCTAATGATACTTCAACACGTGTAAAAAGAACGAATTACCGTCTACCGCGCCACAAAAGGGCTTAGTGTTGGTCAGGGACACAAATAGCAGTGAGCTCACGTCACAAAGTAGGTGGCACTCTCGAGAGTCCCACACAACTTCACCATTGGAGCCTCACAACAGAGCCAACAGATCAATATGACAGCCTGCGTCGCGCTCTCGGTCATGTGTAGCAGACGCTCCAGACCTTAGACCTGCGTTGCGTTGCCGCCATTATTTATGCATGCCTCGCACTTGTCGCAATCTTTGTTCAGGATTCATTTCCAGGAAGGCGGGATTCGAAAAATGGTCAGGTCGGTCTTTGTTCGCGTGGAGCAGGCGGAGGAAAAGTCATTCCGTGCTTTAGAGGGAATCCATACTTTATGATTCAACTCGAGGAGTAACCTGTGACCAATGGCATGGATCATGCCAATTTTCATTTATGATGCCGATTCTCTAGAACGAAGATGATCAAAAAATAATGTGTATTAGCCGGCAGGTAGAAGAAATGAAATTTAGCTCGGATGTAATATATCGGATTTTTTAGATATAAGATAAGATGATTGCAATAGCAATTGCATTGGAAATGTCGTCTCGGTCATCTTACACAGAAAATAAGAAACAATAAAAAAAACATATTGTTCTAAAATCAGCACCCAAACAGATACTCTGAATCGAGGCGGTATAACCAATTAATTCACTCACAGTCTCGGTTCTTCCCATAGTAAAATAGACACGGAATTTATGCTCCTCATCAAATGAGACATTTTCTCTTTCACCTGGCAACTGAAAATTTATTTGCGTTGCGAAACCTGTTTAGTTAAATATGGTAAGACCAGACATTCCCTTTCAAATCAAAACGCGCCATCGCGAACAATTACAGTTCGTAATTACAACAAATACGCCAGTAATTTTTGTATACATGACAAGTCAAAATAACAAATTACTTGGAAAAGAAATTTTCAACCGTAATACCATACTTTATCCGAAAAGAAATTCATCCGAAAAAATTTTCAGATATATTATGTGTGAAAGACCGCTCATAAACGCCTCTAGGACAACTATCATCGAGCCGATAGCCCTTCTGCAATAAACCAATAATAAAAAAAACTGTAAAAATTTCTGGAATGTTGGAATCACAAAAATGATTTTACAAATTGGACAATTTTGTACATTTCCGCTCGTTGCTCAGGGAAGCAGAAATAACAGCAATGTGTAAGAGCAGTAACACACAGAAGTGAGAACAATGAGCAAGGGAAACACGTGCGTCTGTTCACGACAGAAATGCAATTTTAATTAAAGAAGGAGCCCCTTGAGGCCGTCGCGCAGAAGTTACAAATGAGAGGCATTTCATAGAAAGTCTTCTATCGAAATTAATTTTTGAATCCCGATGGTCGGAAAAAAGTCCCATCGATTTTCAACTTACACGGATGACGGATGATGTTTGTTGATAACAAAACTTTCCTCATAACGTAAGACTGAAAGGAATTTAAATATTTTTTTCTTTCTCAATAACAATAGAGCTACTAGAAGCACTAATGAATAATTTTGAAAGTGAACTAAAAATTAATAATACTCAGAATCATTCCCTTCCACCGAAAATTTTGATGCGGAATGAGTACAAAATATTAAAAAGTTTAAATAAACACAGTGATATATAAAGTTGAAGTTCATCTGATAAAGAATGTGAAATATCAATACATTCAGATGCACATCCAGCTTACGTACAAGCGGCGCACACGCACATCGCTGAATGAAGGCTTCCACGCATCACGGTGTATTAAGACGTTTCAAAAAGATTAGTTGAAATTTGCTGAGGAAAAACAAGGAACTCGTCTCAACTACAGCATAATGTTTATGTCGTATAATTTTCGTTGAAAGAATTTACCTCATCTAATTTAAGAAAATGGAAGACAATTGCTCCTGTCACTTCCGAAGGTGCTCTGGGAAGATAGAAAGCATACCCAAGATTAGCTGACAAATTTTAGTGGTTCAAAACACTCAAAAGATGAACTATAAAAAAGTCTGTAAACATCATTTCTGAGGTAAGTTTCCTGAAACTGAAATGAGACTAACAAACAAACCATTTTGATTTTGTCAGTAGACTGCTTTTAGAAGCTCGGTTTTTCACAGTTTGCTTGTATCGCCATGTTAGTTTGCTGGTAGCTCCTTCTTTAGTGGCATCCCTGCCGTGAACAGGCTCGTGCTTCTCATGCCTCATTCATTGTTCTTACTTCTCCATTAAATGCTATTACGCATTATTATAGTATTCGTACTTTCTTGTGGCGACTTCATGAAATAATTACATATTCACCAAGCAGACGGAGCCAGAAAAAGTTTCTGACTGAGACGAATGTTAAACATCGGCAGAGCATTTAATCAGTTTTATACCTGGAGTAAAATCAGGGAAATCATCAAAAAATGATTACAACAACCGCACAATTATGACAAAGAAGATCAATATTATTTATGGTACAAAGATTCACTTAAGATCAACTTAGGATTTGATTAATACACTGATGATAAGTGCAGTGGGGAAATCCACGACATGATACCACCACTATGATGTAACAAAATTGTCTTGAATAATAAGCAGCCATCCTGATGTAACAAATAGCCCTAAATAACCAGCAGTCATCTTGATGTAACAAATAGCCCTAAATAATCAGTAGCCATCCTGATGTAACAAATAGCCCTAAATAATCAGTTGCCACCGTGATGCTTCGTCGCCCAGACGAGCACATGTCTTCAATACTAATGATCTGGCAGTCTCTCTGAGGGGTGGCAAAACCCTTAGTGATACGCAGACCATCTCACCTTATTGAAAATGCGCCGACAGTCTCCTCTGGATAATGGGCTGTGTCTTAGATGGTAGTTGTCCTGGTTTGTGCTCATTTTACCGTTACTACAACATCGTTAACTTGGCGCTGGTATCAGGTGGTAACTAATTTCATGATGAGGAAAGAACCGCTATTCGGGAATGAACTTCAAAAAACTTCGAAGAACACAGAGAAAAACAACAACATGAAATACAATATATTCAGGCCATTTTCGGATGAGGATCGTATAGTCCAGTGAGGCGTTAAAGGGTTAATAATGGAGTTACGGTCTCACTTACTGTATGTGTTCATAGGAGATAATTACTGTATTTGAGCCGCGTTGCGCGAGGGTAAAATCCTAGACAGAGGGCCGAGCCTCGCCCAGGTTATGTCCATGTAAACGAGCAAAATATTAAACAAAATTTCAACACCGTCAAGAGGCGCACACGTTCCTAGAAGCACAACGTGCCTGATGCTCTCGATAGAACGCAGATATTCCGACGTCCCAGTAATTGAATTTACTGGCAATCATTCGTTTTTATATCGCTGTTGTTTCAAAATAACAAATACTCCCGTGGAATCATAACAATTTCTAACGGAAGGAGAGCATGGAAACAGAATTAATTTATCTTTTGAACTGATGAAACACACTTTAGTGCCAACTGGTATCAAGGTCGCGTTCTGTAGTTAGTTAAGCAGCAAATATTTACCAATGGTATCAATGCTTTCGGGTATGGAGTGCAGTCAGTTGCACTATAATTATACATGACAATCCAAAGCTAGCAACACAGGCTAAATAAAACGGAAGCTAATCAACAAAACGAGAAAGATGAATAACAATAAAGAATGAAGGACGAAGAGACTCGTGCAGGAGGTCGGTTACACGGTACGCCGGCCTCCCCCCAAAAGACAGAGAAGCAGTGATTGTAAGATAAGACCGACTTAACACGTTCACTACGTATTGGGACATGTGTGTACCAGCAGGTAAATTGCTCATTTGCGTACCGGCATATATCAATAGCATTTGATTATTTCAATACCTTTACATATATGATTTTAGCATACGAGGTAAAGTTTATCGTGCTGTTATATTTTCCCACTTTATAGAAAGGGAAAGAATGGATCTGAGCAATACAGTCGGCTTTTCAATTCTGCTACTTACAACCTAACCGAATCATCCGTGGCAACCGCACAAACGTAGTCAACGGGTTAACCCTTTGCCTCCCGACGGGAACTCCAGTTCCCAGATGGCTAGTGCTTCCAGTTTAGGGAAATTGAGAGAACTTCAAGGGGATTCAACTAGTAGGGAAATAATTTTAACTAAATGACAAAATGTGGGCAAATAATAGTATTCCTGCAACTATGTTTTTAGACATTCCAGAAATTTGAAACGTGCAATTTGCTATTGATATTCACTCAGTATAAGCTTCAGGTCTATGCTATACATTTAATACCTTTTTTTATTCAACTTAAGCAAGTTTTTCCTGCGTTCATGTATTCAGAGATAATATAAAGCAAAAACTAAATTGAAATTTTTTCTCAGATTTTTCGACAATTTTTTTGACGTCGAAGCATACATTTTTAAAGCATAATTTTTTTCAATTAATTTGTATAAGGAAGTAAGCACCTTCTTATACAGAAAAAAATATGCTAGGTTAATTTTGCTGATATTTCAGGGCAATGACTGCAATTAGCTTAGAAAATCTTTCCCTAACTATTTGAGTGTTGGGATTATAATAAGATTATAAGTTATTCTAAGCCTCCCTAACCGCTACAAAAAAAAGCATATCGAAGAGAGGAAGGAGGAAGGGACCATTTAGCATGGAGATAAAAGAATGAGGAATCTATGCAGAAGGGGCACAGAAACAGTAAGTTGAGAAAGCAGTTCATGAACTAAGATAAAAGTTGAAGAAGAAAGTCAGAGGTGCTGAAAAACAGTACAGCAGTGAACCGAAAAAAGAAGGTCATTAACATGGCAAAAAAAAACATTTTATTTCAACAAAAAGAAGGCCTACTTAACTCTCAGCTCGAACCCTCACATTTTCCTCCTGGGAGCGCTAATTCCCACAGATACAATATTTGTATCCCCCTGAGAGGTTGAATGTTGGAAAACAAAGGATTAAATATAAATCAAAGTCCCAAAAACATTCACGCAACATGGGTTACTGTTTCTGCAATGGGAAGCCACTTGAGAGGTGTTTCTTTCTCAAGCTCCTTCACGCAATGAAACCGCCTATACTTATTAATAATGACCCATCATAAACCTAAAAAATCTAAACTCATTTAAATCGAATGAATGGAACGTTTTAAAGATTCTTGTCGTCAAGGTGATGTCACATAACATCATCCAAAACTAGTAATACAGAGAAAACTTTTTCTTCTCCGTAGAATTTTTTTCTCGGACATTTTCACAACATTGATTGGGGGATTAAAATGATTTCAACAACACAGGAAGTTTAGATCACTTGGTCAAATACTTTTCGTACATTAATCTGTCGAACGACTAGATCATAAGATGATTTAAGTTCAATTAGTCACATCAAATGTGTTACCAAGAGAGTAAGAAAAATGCCACCAATTAATACTGACTTCAGGGAACGGGGAACATTTTCATAAGGTGTATCCCCGTAAAATTTTAGAAGTTTATGAAACAAGATGGAAGTTGAATAATAAAATAATATTAAAAAATAAAGTATCAGGTGCTGAAAAAAGACGGCAGTGAAACGAAAAAAATGGTCCGTCATATTAACTAAAAATTTATTCGATTTCAATGGAATGAAGGCAGTTTAGGTTATTTAGTTTAACCTTCAACTCATGACCTTATGCCCATGAGAAGATACGGGGCTTTTATGAATTACATTCAGGCAGGACTAAACTGACATCAACTTTGAGTAACAGCGGCTGTTACTGCCGCTTTGCCACCAGGGTACTGCCACATTAAGCCTCAAAGCACGCTGACTATGACTGGCATGCACGTTTTACAAAGAACACCTTCCGTGAAGAATTAACCTAGCCAACCTCAAGTATGAAGCAACCCACAAAAACAATGAAGAACATCTCATGAAAGTTCAATCTACGAACCTAATTTCCCATATATTCATATGCTGTCTTACTTAAATCTGTTTTTCCTAAATATTCAGTTTGAATTCCATTAATGAACGACTAAGGATGCACGGAAAAGTATGCATGGTGTCAGTAGAAAATGAATGCATTCTAGAGTAATGGTTTGAATACGAGGTAGCATTGGTATAACCGGCGAGCAGAAATGTCTGTGCTCAATTAAAAATATCAAGCAGATTACTCTTAGTCGACCTCCATGTGCACAAATGCACTGCAATATTAATTCGCCTCCATCAAAGGAGAAATGGAAATTTGAGCAATGTTGGCAGGGAAACGCAGGGGGAGCCAAAAAGCATTCTAAATCTATTAAAGTGTCTCATAAACCGCACCGTAGATACACTGCGGCAGGGAATTCAGAAACATGTTTGAGAATTTCCCCGGCATTTATGCAGGTGATTTCCACAGCAGGAAAATTTCACAATACTCTTCCACGCGCAAAACACAAATCAAGCAACCGTAATAAAAGATCGCTACGTTAAGTTGAAGAATATCTAGTAAAATTCAAAAGCTTAGGAATGATGTTATATTGACGAAAAGCTGCAAATATCCGTAAAATTATCCTCGCGTATTAGCGTTACGGGCACAGCCCCTCTTTATTTGCCATTACGTCGACGGCCCCGAGCCATCAGGCGTAATGAATATCAATAACCTGGCGCTTTTGTCCACTGCATTTGCTTGATGCGAGCGAGCCGGTGCCGCGTCAGCTAATACGATGCTCTTCTTCATGTTTCCAAACATACGAGCTCCTGTCGCATGTGTTTATGCTGCTGAAATTAGACATTACTACTTAAGTGATGCTTTATACTCGAAGATGCACAAATCGTACCAGCATATTCTCAGAATAATACATGTTAATCTTATCATTAGTAACGTTCGCTTGAATGAGTAATTGCATTTTTGGGTAGCGCTATCGGAGATAATCGAAAATTGAGCTTTGTGACACAACTTGTCTCTTGAATTGAGTTGAGATCATGCCCTATTCTGCTGGCGCACATGTGGCAGTGTATGCGTAAGAAAGGACGTGATTGATCTATATTTTACCGATGTTGTTTAGGTCCGAGCACGGTGGGCCTAACATAACGAGGAGTACGAGTATTTTACTCTATGATAATAACAGAAAACATTTTGCTTTCATTGCGTCGCGTTAGTTTCAATCAAATTATTTCGGTAATTCTAGTTCATTTAGTAGGTGTTTTTAAAATAAGTATCGATATTTACTAAAATGACGACAGCGCGATTTTGCCGTAAGATATGCAAGCATTCTGTTAAAATTACATTCTGTTAGCATAAAAACGCACGAGTGCACGTATAAATTCGAGTGTAATCGTGCGTGCAAACGCCTTACTGTCCCAAACACAGAAAATGAACTGAAGATACGAGTACACAACTGAATTTTGGCATTAGTGTGCGCGCGAATGCCTTGAACATGATTTAACTAAATGCAAACATACGGAGTGAACAAGAGCGAGTCAACGAAGACACGATAGTCGCATTACGTGGATACAGGTTTTCTTTACTCCAGTAGAGAAAACCAACATATTTACAGTAAGGAATGAAAAGATAAGATTTTGATCACATGAGCTCTCAGAAGTAAACCTCCTTAGCTTCAATTGTCAAAAGAGGAACGTAGTAAAGGAATTCCAGCAAACCGTGTCAAAAGATCACTCATGGCAGATATAAAATGTTTTTCTATTTTTGAATATTGATTAGAACAGGCGGACATATTTTCTAAGCAATGACTTCAGCTTTAGCATAAATATAGAATTAACAAATTGCAGATAATCAACAAGTTTGATGGTGGTCCCTGAAACGGCCTTTAATAGACACCAGCTGGGGAATCAATACAGAAGATTACTAGCTTTGAAAATAGAGCTTTGCCGAGAAACTTGAGTGACGGTCGGCATGTAAAGAATGAGCATGAAACGGATTGATGAAACGCATCTGTTCCTTAGCAACGTTTGGCAACAATCGAAAAGGGCAGAGCTAATCGGTGTAGGTGGAAGAGCCGTAGCGCAGAATTCAAGAAGAAACCTGAGGATCTCCGGGAAATGAGTAGTATTAAATAGTTACGACATCGATAGTCACAAGACATTATTATTATTATTATTATTATTATACAAGAAAGTTTTAGCCTCCCTTAACCACGACAAAGTTGTTCCAAGAGAGGAAAGAGAAAGGCACCATTTAGTATGGAGTTGAGGGAACGCGGAATCTATGCACAAGGTGCATAGAAACAGTAAGCTAAGAAAGAAGTTCATGAAACAAGAAAAAAGTTGAAAAAGAAAGTAGTAGGTGCTGAAAAACAGGACAGCAGTGAACCGAAAAAAGATGGTCCGTAACAAAACAAAAACCTATTTTATTACAACAAAAAGGAAGCCTACCTAACCTTTAGCTCGGACCCTCACATAGTCCCCCTGGGAGCGCCAATTCCCATAGATACAATAGTTGTATCCCCCTGAGGGGAGTCACGAGGCATTATCATTTCAAACTAACAAGTATGGTAAAACCGCAGCTAACTCCACATTTTATAGAGCGAAGAAGACTCAGTTTATGCATGCTCAGCAATTTGCAAGGACATCACCTCACTTTATTGAGCACTAAAGGACAAATGACTTTGAAACTAAATTTTACCGCCGTACAAAAAGAATATATGCACGATCAGAAGAATCATGGCTATGTAATATTATGAGTATGTAATACTTGTACATAAGTAATAGGCCAAGAAGCGAACTAAACGAGTTAAATATAAACAGGCAACAAAGCCTATAAAGATTTTTAAGTTTCAGCGTACTGTGTATGCCATTGTTTTAATTCAAGATTTATCGAGTCAAATAATCTAAATGTTTGATTCCCTCGCTTGACTTAGAAGAGGAACACGTCTGAGGAATTAAACACAAAGTCGACATAATCGTGGCCGTCCAACTGCGCCTTCCTCACATGGTAAACGCAGAACGAATTTCTCTACGGATGTTTTCATTTCAAGACTCATTAAGAGCTAAGAACATTCATTAAAGCCGTTCCTAATTTCTACTTAGCGACACGGGAGAATAAGGGAGAGAAAACAGCAGAGGTACAACGAACAGGGTCGAGAATATAGCGAAAAGAATTGAGATTAGATTAGAAAATTTAATCTCAGCCAAATTTCCATTCGTAGAATAGTTGTATTCCCCAGCAGGAAAAATGGTAGAGCATGAAACGAAGAGGTGTGCGAATAAAACGAAGAGGGTTGCGAATAAAACGAAGAGGGTTGCGAATAAAACGAAGAGGGTTGCGAATAAAACGAAGAGGGTTGCGAATAAAACGAAGAGGGTTGCCAATAAAACGAAGAGGGTTGCGAATAAAACGAAGAGGGTTGCGAATAAAACGAAGAGGGTTGCGAATAAAACGAAGAGGGTTGCGAATAAAACGAAGAGGGTTGCGAATAAAACGAAGAGGGTTGCGAATAAAACGAAGAGGGTTGCGAATAAAACGAAGAGGGTTGCGAATAAAACGAAGAGGGTTGCGAATAAAACGAAGAGGGTTGCGAATAAAACGAAGAGGGTTGCGAATAAAACGAAGAGGGTTGCCAATAAAACGAAGAGGGTTGCCAATAAAACGAAGAGGGTTGCGAATAAAACGAAGAGGGTTGCGAATAAAACGAAGAGGGTTGCGAATAAAACGAAGAGGGTTGAGAATAAAACGAAGAGGGTTGCCAATAAAACGAAGAGGGTTGCCAATAAAACGAAGAGGGTTGCCAATAAAACGAAGAGGGTTGCGAATAAAACGAAGAGGGTTGCGAATAAAACGAAGAGGGTTGCGAATAAAACGAAGAGGGTTGCGAATAAAACGAAGAGGGTTGCGAATAAAACGAAGAGGGTTGCGAATAAAACGAAGAGGGTTGAGAATAAAACGAAGAGGGTTGCCAATAAAACGAAGAGGGTTGCGAATAAAACGAAGAGGGTTGCGAATAAAACGAAGAGGGTTGAGAATAAAGCGAAGAGGGTTGCCAATAAAACGAAGAGGGTTGCCAATAAAACGAAGAGGGTTGCGAATAAAACAAACAGGGCTGCGAATAAAACGAAGAGGGTTGAGAATAAAACGAAGAAGTTTGAGAATAAAACGAAGAGGGTTGAGAATAAAACGAAGAAAACGAAGAGGTTGCGAATAAAACGAAAAGAGTCGAGAATAATACGAAGATGGTTGAGACTAAAACGGAGAGGGTAACGAATAAAACTAGAAAGGCTGAGAATAGCGCGAGGATGGGAAGAATGAAATAAAGTGCGTCAAATAAAAAACGAAGCGAGTTGAAAATAAAATGAAGAGAGTTAAGAATGCAGCGAAGACACTTGACATACTTTACACGCAGTTAAGTTACACCGAGGAAGTCCTTGGTGAAAACAATCTAAAATAAATCAGGGAACGATTTTTCTACGAATGATGAGAAAATAGGATTCAGTAGTATTTTACCAAAATAAAACAAATGACAGCTACGAAGAATGTTGTGGGAACAGACTCGGGCGACAGAAACGAGTTCTTGAGTAACCACTGAGAAGGAAGACGCCGGTGTCGCATAGGAACGCTTTGTACCGAACGAGTGAAAAACGTTCATTGAAATCACGACCTTCATTTACAACAAATCGCTCGAGAAAAGTTTTTTTGTGTTTTATAATCATGATCAAACAGCGATTGAGGTATTTCATCAGGTAACACGCAGTTCCTTTATTTCCTACGATGCACTTGAGGAAAATTTTGTTAATAATTACAACTGTGATTAAGCAACCATTGAGATATTTCATCAGGTAACACATTTCAAGTTCCATACTAAAATCATAACACAGCTGTGAACTCTCTAGGAAGGTTAATTTCACGTTAGGCTGCACAAAAACCCAATATAACGCTGTCATTTGAAAATCCTTTCATTCCGAACAGCTACATCTGCGAAGCTCCTACAAGTCTTCTGCTACATCAAAACCAAAAATGTGGCCATCCCTTCAGCAACTTTTGTGCTTAATTGACGGGAAAATTGCCACTGCTGAGCGGCGCTCGAGCAAATTCTAATCACGTGAGCGTTCGCCCTGAAGCTCCAGCATTTTTATATTCTATAAAGTTACTTTTCCACAACATCGAGCGGAAGCTGTTACCTGCCTAGCTCTCACAAGGAGGGTGCAGTGAAGGGGAATGTCCTTTTGCATATTTCGGAGACGTAGCGCTTCTCGGTAGGATCCCCAAGCCACACTTAGGTAGACGTGCGGATAGTGCATATCTTCATCAGTGAACATTGGGTAACTAGCGCTATTTACATTGGGTAACTAGCATTCTCCAAGGGTCACTCTAGATACCCACCACAAAATTGAAATCACTCAGGGTTAGATTAGCAATTAGGTAGGCCGTATTTTTATTTGTCTTTTTTTCTTGTCGGAGAGGCTGGCGAACCGTACAACAAACTTCGTGCTTCGTGTACGAGTGTTTTCGTCTCCAATTAATCCTTGACCTTCATTTCTTGTCTCACTGCGATACTTACGCCTTCTTTTGCCAGCGTTGCGCTGTACAAACTGGAAGACTCAAATTTAGCGCTTTTTGGAACCACTATAACTTACATTTCACCGCGTCTTAGTCAGTGCTTACTGACGTTGAAATTTGAAGACTTAAATTGAAGTAGAAGTTTGTTAAAGCCTCTCAGGCTACAACAAAATTTTTCTGGAATTAAGGGAACTTGGAATCACAGCATAAAGTGAGCCCCTATGCCCTGCTAATAGGAACAGCATGACTGATAGACGTTTATAAAACAAGATAAAAGTAGAAGAAGAAAGAAATAGGCGCTGAAAAACATCAGCGAACGAAGAAAAAGTTTATAGCAAAAAAAAACCTTTATTTCAACAAAAGGAAGGTCTGCTCAACCGCCAACTCGGGACCTCTCACGCTCCTCCTGGGAGCTCTAACTCTCATAGATACAACACAGTTGTTGTATTTCTTTCAAGGGTCTCGCGCAATTTACCGGGTTGTGTTCAAATTTTACTAAAATAAAATGTATTCTGAGAAGCTATTGAAAAGGGAAGTTTCAGTCGTGAAAGTTAACATCAAGATAACTACGACTTCTTTTTACTATAATTGTGACCAACAACGCCGGAAAACTAACACTTATGTTGTTGTCAATAGAATCAATTTCGTCAATGCCGTAACTAGCACCCCTATTCAAGCTATAATTATTTGTTAAGTGCTCCTAAATACTTGCACATTCCGACACAGAGAAATTAGTCTGCGAGACCTAACAGTACGAACTAGAACTAAAACTAAAAAAGGCTAACTCATGGCGCATGCGTTTAACCTGTCACATACGATGATTGGTAACAGCTCATCGCGTCAAATATTTCACGGGTATAATAATTCCTATAGAAGGTAGCTGTGTATGGAAGGAGAAGAGATTTACGGTACATCCAAAGCCGTCGGATGGTGTGCCAGCACATGGTGCACGCATGCAAAGAGGTCGGCCACAGATGCTACGAGCGTCGCTCGGTCAGCAAAGTTTCTCAAAGGCCGCTGAGGTCATGGAAGCTTTTTTATCACATTGCATTTTGCAAGACTTCTGAAGCAACAAAAAAATCAGTTTTTTATTATCTGAAATTCTTTTGCAACTATTTCTTTTTAGGGAGAAAGAATTTCTCACACAACATGAAACTGAATATTTACCATCGTTAAAACAAACAAAAAGCTCACTATTCATAAAAAACTTGTAAAATAGGGCATAAGATTATTAGATTATTAATTATTTTAAGCCTCCCTATCCTCAACAAATGAGATCTAAAGAGAGGAAGGAAGAAGGCACCTTTCAGTATGGAGTTAAGGGAACGTGGAATCTATGCAGAAAGGTCATAGAAACAGTAAGATGAGAAAGAAGTTCATGAAACAAGATCAAAGTTGAAGAAGAAAGTGGTAGGTGCTGAAAAAACAGGACAGCAGTGAACCGGAAAAAGTTAGTCCGTAACAAAACAAAAACCTATGTTATTTTAACAAAAACAAAGCCTACCTAACCTTTAGCTCGGGCCCTCACATAGTCCCCCTGGGAGCGCTAATTCCCATAGATACAATAGTTGTATCTCCCTGAAGGAACTAGGGCATAATGATTGTACATTGAAGACTGTGGCACAAATTGAAAAATAATTAATTCTGTTTATGGATATGTGCACTAAGTATTCCTACAAATGAAACAAATAATGAAGCTAAACGTTTCATTGTTGCCATTTTTCGGTTATGCAGTAATTAGTTCATTATTATTAATCAATGACTCGCCGGATATAGTTAGTTTCTCATGCGACTCTTTTTCGTGAATCTTCTTGAGCATAGCTAGGGATGTTTTCGGGGGCTTAATATATTATTTGAACTGCCAAATTAGGCCACACATTTTCGCTGGAGCTTAGCTCTGGGGACTGACTTGGCTAGTTCAGCGTACTGACGTTTCCATTTGGTCATTTGTTCGAAACTTTTGAATCTTGAAGAGTTTGAAAACGCAAGACGTTTAATTGCAGTGAAATCAGAGCTTTCTTGGTTTTCTTCGCATAGCATGGGGATTCTTTGTGCACATGTAGTGTGTTATGATTTCCATGAAGATTTTCGATTTGTTATATTCGTACATATGTCAACTGTGGTGGACGGACATCTATCTCTTTCATACAACTCAAGAAAAATATCAAAATACATAAAATAATTATTCGGCTTCCCGCTAGCTTATAACTTTCAAGAAAACAAGATAATCTTCGGAGAGTGAAACTCAGTACACTGTGGGTTAGAGGGTATTCTTAACGATCTTATCTAATGTAATCAGAGAACTTCAGAGCCTCGCTAGCTAACAGCATCTAAAGCAGCCAAAAATTATGAAGCAACGAAAAATGCATTGAAAGGACCCGACAAAAAACTTCAGCGAAATTGGTCGGTACATCGGTCCTCCGGGTAGAGTGGAGGGGAGTGATAACAGAGAGGAAAAAGTAGGTGCACTCAACTTAATCTCTAGCCCACAGCTACGAGCCGCAATAACGGCTATGAGGGAAACCGATTTTTTGAAACCTCAAATCGCAATATTGAAATTTGAACAAGCGCATGCCATTTGAATCGCACGATGGCAGTTGCAAAACATTCTCTTTGAAGTCCTCGTAAGATCGGCTCGAGAATTTTGTGGGTTGCCGCAAAAAACTACTAAAGAAAACATGCACCTAAAGCGCCGCTTCAAACCTCCCCACGAAACCTCGGAATGATTCCAGCCAGAAGCGCAGATCAGCTGCTCCTCCAAAGCTTCAATGAGCAAAGAGCCCCGCGCTCAATATCGGCCAAGCCTTCAATCACGTCCAGCAGTGGATGACAGCTCGAGCGCGTGCTTCAAGCAATCAATAACTGGTTCCGGGGTAAAAATACCTCACTCAAGAGTTCGAACTTCCGAAAATAACACTTTATTGACTGAGAAACGCGCCCGAAAGGAGGTGCAAGCATACACTGTCGACTTTCCTTATATCGCTCCACATACACAGGAAGGTTCAGATGAGTTCTTACGATTTCGTGACATTCGTACAGAAAAAGTACAAATACTACTCATGTTATTGCGCTAAGGATTGAATGCTAAAAATATCGAGAATGGTTTAAAAAATGAGCCCCTTAATCCATTCCTTATTTTGGTTCGTAAAAAATAGTAGGAAGAGTATGAGCAGACGAGCAAAATCGAAAATGTTACAATATTTCGTGAAAATCAACAATGCAATCATAAATAGCATCTACGAAAAGAAACATGAACAAAATGGATCCGAAGTTGTACATTCATGACAGTTGAGAATTTGAACGCTATTGCCAGTTCCATCCTTGAGAAAAACTCGTTCCATAAGATTAACATGTCCAACAAACAAATTCAGGTGGGCTTTGGATGAACATAGATTAGTCGTTAGTTTTAGCCTCCCTACCCAGCAACAAATGCGATCCAAAGAGAGGAAGGAGGAACGCACCATTTAGTATGGAATTAAGGAAACGCGGAATCTATGCAGAAAGGCATAGAAACAGTAAGTTGTGAAAAAAGTTCATGAAACATGATCAAAGTTGAAGAAGAAAGTAGTAGGAGCTGAAGACCAGGACATATAGCAGTGAACCGAAAAAAGGTGGTCCTTAACATAACAAAAACATTTTATTTCAACAAAAAGAAGGCCTTCCTAACTCTCAGCTCGGGCCCTCACTTTGTCCCCCTGGGAGCGCTAATTTTCTAGATATAATAATAGTAGCCCTCAGAGGGGTTTGGATGAACAAAACTGTCGCCAACGAAAGTTACAAAACTCGAAAATTTTTTATAGAGACGATCCCGTTCCTAATATATGCATCGAGCAGTTCCTAAAATTCGAAGGCAAGCCTTGCTCGAAATATTGGGGAGTCAGCAAAACTTGAGTGGACAGCAGCAGGTGGCGACGCTGCGCGACTTTCTTTCCGAAGTTCCAGAATTTCGCGTACGTGACAAGTTTCGTTGCTCCCGTCGAGCTTTCGCCTGAGTACACATTTCGGGGCGAACGCAAAGTGATCCAGGGTCCTTGTTGAAGGCAGGCTCTTCTTTGTCAACGACATTGTCCCTAACAATGGGGAAAAATTACGTCGATAAACGAAGTCAACAGGCATCGTAAATATTTTGCCTCCCTTCGAATGGGTGGCAGGGCGTCGCTACTAAAGCTTGCTAATCTTGGGAAACAAAGGCTCAAAAGAGCAAGAGACTCGTGAACAATAGATTTTTAATGGCAAATAAGAATGGCGAGTCTAATGAGCAAAATGAACATACCTTGTTTCAATAATATGTTGTCAGAACAGTTCAAACAAGCGCAGCGCATGGTTTAGCAGTGAGATCAAGTAGTGCCCGAGAAACGTAGAGAGGCTCGTGAGATTCCGGCAAAAATTGCGAGGTAGAATGAACTTCGATAAGCTATAGAGGCATCGTCAGAACGTCATAGCAGCAGAGAGAAGTTTGAATAGTAACGAAGTATCCAAGATGTTTTCATGCATCATTAAGGACATAAGTGACAAAAAATATCAGTTCTCCTTAAGGAATGAGACAGCGTGAGTAATTTGCTCAAATGCGGAGCATTGCATACAGTTTTCAGCACGCCTGAATGTAATTGTGGCTGAAAATGATGAGTTTTACAGATCAGTGGTCATTTTTACCCGAGGACGAGTATGTCGTAGTTTGGTTTTCTACTTTAGATCTTGTACACATACAGTATTTAGATGATAATTCAAGCGGTGTGAGCTAGTGTAGTATCGGGCGTACAGAGCATCGTTCGGAGTATGGTGTTTGTAGTTCGATTTCAATAAAATTTAGACATCTTGATCGTTCAACCTCGGAAACCTTTTGAAAATATATCCATCCCAATAGGAATAAATTTATCAAGCGGTTTATCACGTTGCAATGATGTATCTAACAATTAAAGGAAGCATTACGTACGATATGATTGATTCAAGCTCTAGTTTTCATTCTATTAGAATAAGGAAGAGAAAGGCAAAATTCTGAAAGCGTATGCATCCTTTTAGAGGCTCTAATGCAAAAAATTGACCTTTATTTCATCATTTAATTAACTATTACTGTTTTGATCTTGCCAGAAAAAAAACAGGAAACACATAAAAACGTAAAAAAGATTTCACTGTGGATCATAGATCAGAGCAGTGCAAGTCTTCCATTCATCATAGATATTGCCCCGTGATCCCTTAGTAAGCATATTTTTCAGTCCTCATTGCTTTCGAGGGGATTTCATACTTTTTCATGTTTCCGGTAAAGTAATGACAAAGAACCTGTTATCAGGTCTTACAACGGAACTAATAGCCAAATTAAAACAAGATAATATTCGGTGATATACTGTACGAAACTTTGGCGAAACAAAACCAAAAAGATACATCTACTGCACGGTTGATTTACAACAAAAAAAATGACGAGAAATGTCGAGAGACGCTCTCTTATGCTAAAAAATAAGCCTATCACGTCACTTACTTCATCTAAAAATCTACCCGATGCGCGTAAGAGATAACATAAAACGTAGAAGTTTGATCATCGAAGTTCCCTATTCGTTCCAATGAAGTTTCCACCATCAAGAGACACACACAAAGCTGTAGTTCTGATATACCTCGACTTCCAGTTGAACCTTCGGTTGAGGCTTATGGTCGAAGCCGAAGTCTGTAGCACGCAGAGTTCAATTTACTGAATTTCGAACGGTGGACTCCAGCGTTTAGATTACTGTCCGTCTTTAGAGCCGCAAGATAAAAGGCACGATCTGAGCTACATCATGAAGGGGGGATGTCAGTGAGAACATGCGAGTCTCTCATGGAACAGTCCAATGCTATTTCAAGTTCGTTTCCAGCATAAACAACTTTCAACGGGGTACTGTACCTGTTCGACGGTAGGAATTAATGTCACTCAACGTAGAACTATACGGCAAATTTTATTCAGTAGCTTCAATGGTAGAAGTATCGAAGCGGACATTTTATGCTGATCTCACAAGTCCTTGAAGCTCGAGAATACGGTAAAGAATGACGATGAGGAAGCTCTGAAACCGCCTATAATCGGGGCCAAATTTGCAACTCATCTGCTAGAGCAATCTGGGTAAAATTCAGTTTACTGTTTAGTTCAGAAGAATAAAATTTCACGCCTAAAAAACATTTATGCGTATCAAAACCATGACTTCCTTTTCTCAATGGTGCGGATTTATATTGAGCAAAATGTAAATTACGCAATTTTCAGCTAGCCAAAATAGAGACGAAACCAATCATAAAAATATAATTACGTGCGTAAATATAGTTATAGTGAAATGAGCATTTAAGGCTTCGCAGTAGCACGGGTCTTAGAACTTTTAATTCAATTTAGGCGATCGACGAAAATGAAATCAATTCGCACGCATGTCGTGAAGTTGTTCCAGGACTCTGACGTGGAGGTCCCTCCGAACGTCACCCGCAAACGCTACAGTTCCAGGAACAGCGGCGGCTACACGCAGAAGCCGTAAACAGCATAAACCCGTTGATTATATATTGGGGCAAATGTGTATCAGTAGGTAGATCACTCATTTACGCACCAATGCACTGTAAATGAATACCATTTAAACCATTTTGCGACCTTTTTTTAAGGAATTTTATCGTTCGAGGTAAACATTATCGTGTACTTATTTTTTGTGCATTTCTAATAAAGGATGGAAACTTATTCGAGTAATAAAGCGGTTTTTCGAATTCTGGTTCTTACGACCAAACAAATTTAATGGCACGATCCGCGCAAACATAGTCAACGCGTTAACACGCACAACACGATGGGTTAAACTGAATTCGACATTCAACTCAGATTTAAATTTAATTGCAGTAGGCAGTTTTGAAAATAGCAAACCTTGTTGTGGATTAAATTTTGATTGAGTATTTATGAAAATTGAGTTCGTGACTACTGCTCGGTCAGCAGCATTGTGTAAATCCTATGGGTGTACACCGGCGGCTCACGTCGCGGTCAAAGCGTTGACTTGACACATCAGCATCTCAACTTTTCCATGGAGTTAAAGGTGAAGCAACACAAATGAGGCATGGATTCAATTATCACTTACTTCAGAGCCCGATTACTTCTAACTTAGTGTACTCTTTCTTGATAAATCTTCGTCGTAGCGAAATTCCCCACTAAATGGGTGGCTTAAATTAACGTACAGATTACCTACAACATGTGTTTAATTACTTACCTTGTTGAAATCCGCAGAGTCAAAGTAGGACATGTTTATCAATCATTTTTTATATTTTAAAGCCTTTCTTCACTTATCTTTACATAACGCATTAACAATCTACATTTACAGCGAAGTAGTTATCTTCCTTTAGCATTTTTGATCATAGTAATTATTCATGTATCAGGTTATTTTCCCGCAGCTAACCATTTTTTCTTTTCATTTTTCAACATTACTTTTAAGCTGATACATTTCTCCACGATTCTTGATTTTTTCGCGCACCTTTCAGAGTAATCAGACTTTCTTTTCAAACGGATGACATTTTAAGGAGACGTCCATTAATCTAGGAGGCTTATCTATCAGACGGCTTCCCCTCTCGTTCTTTTGAACAGTTCGCCTTTAAGAAATCATATCTCCTTCCCAGTATGTTATTAGAAATAATTCTGGGTAGCCGTTCGTTTACTTATTTTACTTTACGGTATATCTTCACGGAGAAATTTCCTTCCAAACTTTACCTAAGCTTGCAAAAAAGCACAATCACTTAGCTACTTGGTCTCGTTCATAACCCGCTCTTTGCTCCTTTTTTCCGTCAAGAAAAACTAACTCAACTTTCGCTTCCTGTCTATACGACCTCTCCTTTCACTTTCGCTTTCTGTTTACATGACCTCTCCTTTCGCTTTCCCTTCCCGTCTACATGACCTCTCCTTTCGCTTTCCCTTCCCGTCTACATGACCTCTCCTTTCGCTTTCACTTCCCGTCTAGATGACCTTTCCTTCCACTCTTGCTCGCTCTGCAGATGATCGCACCTCTTACCCTCGCTGCTCGAGGCCGCCCTCCACCACTCAGGCCAGCGCACACACAGAACTCACCTTTGAGAAGACCGGAGGCTTGGGCACTTGAGTGGCCTGAGCAGAAGCGGCCTGGGCACGCGCGGCATGCGGAGCGGGGAGACTGGTGTACGCGTGTACGGGCGGCTGGCGTGCATCCATGGTCACCAGCAGCAGCAGTAGCAGCGGCAGTAGACGAGGCTACAGCAGCTCTACGTGTAGTCTGGGCACCCATCTAGCTGCTGCTACTGCAATACTGCTGCTGCTGATGCTGCCGCTGCTGCTGCAGGGGATGTTATGAGCGCACAGCAAGCAGTGCAGCAGCGACGTGACGCGCCCTGTACCGCTGCTCTCCGACCTCCTCAGCCACCGCACAACCCGACCTCCATCGCTGCAACACAAACATGGCTCACGTTAGCAAAGTCAAAAACACGAACACGGCTCATGTTAGGGATGTGTGACCTCCATCGCTGCAACACAAACATGGCTCACGTTAGCAAAGTCAAAAACACGAACACGGCTCATGTTAGGGATGTGTGACCTCCATCGCTGCAACACAAACATAGCTCACGTTAGCAAAGTCAAAAACACGAACACGGCTCATGTTAGGGAAGTTTGACCTCCATCGCTGCAACACAAACATGGCTCACATTAGCAAAGTTGGACTTCCATCGCTGCAACACAAACACAGCTCGCGTGGAATCTATGCAGAAAAGGAACAGAAACAGTAAGATGAGAAAGAAGATCATGAAACAAAATCAAAGTTGAAGAAGAAAGTAGTAGGTGCTGAAAAAACAGGACAGCAGTGAACCGAAAAAAAGATGGTCCGTAACAAAACAAAAACCTATGTTATTTTAACAAATAGAAAGCCTACTTAACCTTTAGCTCGGGCCCTCACAATGCCCTCCTGGGAGCGCTAATTCCCATAGATACAATAGCTGTATCCCCCTGAGGGGGCTTATTCTCCATCGCAGCAACACAAATACATCTCGCATTAGGAAAATTGAAGCTCGCAGTACGAATCTCATGAATTCAGTGAAAATTTACTTACACTAAAAATCAGAGTAATAGCAATGATTAATTATTATCAATTCAACTTGCTAGGGCACAACCCCTACCTACACAAGCTTTTGCATACATAAGGAGCTTTTCCACCGATATAGAAAGAAAGTGTCCATGATAAGTACCCAAACACTCGAAAAATACCAGGTAAATTTTACATTAACTTGTTCATAAAATAAACTGCATCAGTTCATGAACTGTGGAAATACTTAAACACACAGGTTATGCAACGGTTGGAATTGCTTAAATCATGTAAAGCTGATTATTCAAAATCAGATGGCCACTATTACCACGGGAGACTATTAAATGACTGTTTGTTTCCAAACAGTTTGAATCCACACTCTTATTTTTTATTGTTTGTATTACCCCCGGAAACTATCAAATGATAGTTTGTATTCAAACAATTTCGTCACTAATAGCCACTCGCACTGCAACGAGCAACGAAAAACTCCCTCAGAAATCTAAAATCACTTATTAAGAATATTTTATGCAGAACACTTCTTTAAGGCAAGCTTTATAGACATCTTTTAATGCACTAAAATAGCATCGCGGTAAAATTCTCATCTTAGCTCTTTGAAAAGCACATAATATCCGTCGTAAGACTCAACTGCGATGTAATGGTACACCTACTATCACTCTGCACTGCGTTGAAATAACCTCGCTAGTACCCTTACCTCAGCCGAAATATCGGTACTATAGTAACTCGAAGTGAGCTGAAATATTCCTGGTAGTACCCTGCACCGAGTTGTAATTTTTCAGAGTTAAAGGGAAAACTTCCATTATCAAAGCTTCACATGAATCCCCGATGGTGATATGAAAACAAGAGCTTAAATGGAGGCAGAATTTAGCAAATGGTTTTTGAAGTTCACGCACGTCGAGGACTGAAAAAGAACACTTTTTTCCGACTACACACTTTGAGCGTTCTGACAACACAGCCATTTTTTCCTGCTCATTTTTTTCAAAGTGAACTGCTGGGCGCTTGAAAACCGAAAACTTGCATCAAAAAAGTGAGTCGAGTCAGCGAAAGAACACACTTTGCCTCCCTCGACCCTGCGTGGCATTAATGGCTGCACGACGCGCTCATCCCGCCCTCATCAGCGGCATCGTTCATCTCAATGTAAAAACGCCTCATTAAATCAACACAAACTTGACGAACAACTGGTGTGCCTAAGCTAACGAATTCATGAGGTAGTGAACATGTGGAAAAAAAAAGATATTAGCTATAAAGATATAAAGCTATAAGAAGATATAAAAGATATTACTTTTATTAATAATTTCCTTATCTGCTATTTAAGACGTCCGGTACGCCAAAATTTCCAGCATAAAGACTACCGCCCGCCTGTTATGATCAGGGGCTCCGCCCGTTCCGGACTTCCTAAAACTCCATTCCAAAACTTTATAACGAAGACTATCCGAAGTTTGTGCAGAAGACTTTCTTTTTAGGATGCACTAAGAAATTAACATTGAGCACTGGTGTTTTTTTACATAGTCATGCTTCTAGACTCGAAGAATTCAATTAAAAATAAAGAAATTGATCACTAGCTCGGAAATTTCATACCAAGAAAGAGGAATTATACAGCGAGAAATTTTCGAACTCGAAAACAGAAAAGAATATTAATAACATTTAAAATAAATAACTCAGAAAATTGATGTAAATGTTAAGAGTCGTCTTTAAATGCTCAACATAATACGCCATTAAGTTCACAAAAGAATCATGTTCGAATCAAATATGGGAAGACGCTGTTTGAACGTACTAACGTTAGTCATGCTGCAGGGACTGCATAGAAATTACATGCGAACGACCAATCTATAAAAACCGTTCAAGTGAAGCCACAGCCACTGCAGACGCCAGGTATTGACGTGGAGAGAAATTCTCCTGGCTAATATCTTTTTTTGACATCATTTTGATCCCATTTCGGAGAAATATTCTGTGGGAAGCCACTGGCAGCTCATTCGAATATATATCAATATTTTATTGAAACTGAAAATTATAAAATTAATTATAATACAATAATCAGATGGGTTGGTTTAAAGGCAAATGTTCATTCGTGCAACAGCGTTTTCTATTATTTAGGTCTTAACGTACTGAGTGCAGAGGAACTTGTGCTGCTGAGAGTCTAATAAATTATTGTACCACACCACACTACGCTGGTAAGAGATGACAAAAACAAGCCCATGAAGCGAAAAAGATGGATAAGATAGAAGATTATGGCGTCATTATATTAGTTTTAAGAACTCCAAGTCACCCCAAAAGCGATCTCAACAACACGAAAAGAAGGGATGTTACTGCTTCTATAGTGGGTGGGTAGCTTTGACACCCTCTGAGGAGCGCTACGTCCCTAAGGCGCACTAACGATGAAAGACACTATCATCATACCACTCGAATGCAGCACAAGTATCTTGAATATTTGCGAGAAGTGCTCTGTTCCCAAGATGAGCTCAGTTACAATTCGCTTCAGCGCACTTCCCTAAGGATCATCAGATGACGGTGCTCGCTTAAGAAATCAGTTCGCACCGACTTGTAAGACTCATGGCGAGAAAGATCGCATCCTTCGTTAGTCTCAAAGCTTGCCATTTAGAGCGCTGGTCTAGTAAGCAAGAGGTCGGGAGTTCGATTCTCCCTCATTATTCGACCCCATGCACTACTCGACGCTGAAAGCATTGTAACGTTTCACCTTCTGCCCCCTCGGCACGATTGGGAGAAATTCCTGACATCTAATGAGTTCATCATTCAAATCAGATGCCTTACCTTCAGACGAGATCATTCATCGATTGTGCACAATATGGCGCTTCATGGACATTGTCCTCGTGATTCTTGCTAGTATGTTGTCTGTGTTGAGGAATTGTTACCGAGTTTGACTGTTCTATCCCAATTCTTGGTTCGGTGACCTACGAGCAAGACAAGGATCACCTCGCTCATATTTGCGTTTTATGTTTTGCTTCTTCTTATGTAGATCCGAAGTCATCAAGCGACCACTCAGAATCAGACCGGTCACTAGTTCGCTTTTACCACGTTTCCAGCAAAAATATATATCGGTGTACAAGGAGGGAATTTTCATAGTGCTGCTCACCGACCTGCAATCACTAACTCAACTTTTATAAATACTTGTTGATCTCTAAATGAAGTTGCGATTCAGTTAATGTTTGCTACTTTTAAAATTGCTTACTATAACTAACCTTGAATTTAAATTAACCCTTCAACGCCCAAGTGGACTGTACGGTCCTCTTTCAAAAATAACAATAATATATTTTATTTCTTATTCAATTTGTTCACTAATTTGTCCTTTGAACTTCACTGCCGAGTGGCAGTTCCTTCCCCATCTTGATAACAGTGACTACCTAATGCCAGTGTCAGTATAGTGATAGTGGTTGTATTAACGGTAATATGAGTATAAAAATGTGGGCGTTAAAGGGTTAAATATTGAACTTCAGTTTAGCCCGTCACAGAAAACGTGTTAAAAACAGCGTCGTCATAAACTCTCCAGGAGGACAGGCCCGCCCTCACACGTCAACGATACAAAAAGCAGCACCTCGCGGTTGCAATTCAAGAGCTCCAACTGAGAGAACTCAGAATTAACGCTGGTCTCATGGCTTATTAAGAATTAGACAGTAATATCCTGGGAAGCTTAGGACGGGCAGTTATCTCATGGAGGATTTCGAGTCTTCATACCCTGAAGGGACTTTAGGGTTATTTCTTATAGGACCTTTAATAGCCAGAACTTCTGCTTAGAACTCTGAAAGAGTAGTTATCTCATGAAGACATGAGAATCAGCAGTAATTCCGTGTAGAACGAATATTTAAAAGTAATCTCGTAAAGGACCAAGAATTAAAAGTAATCTCGTATGGAATAAAAAGGATTAAAATAGATTAGATGTTAGTTTACGTCTCCCTAACTGCAACAAAAGCATTCCAAAGAGAGATAGGAGGAAGGTACCATTTAGCCATTTAGTATGACGTTAAAGGAATGCGGAATCTATGTACAAGGTGCATAGAAACAGTACGTTCAGAAAAAAGTTTATGAAGCAAAAGTTGAAGAATAAAATAGTAGGCACTGAAAAACAAGACAGCAAAAAAGATAGCCCGGAACAGAAAACCATTCTATTTCAACAAAAAGAAGCCTACCTAACCTTTAGCTCGAGACCTCGTATATTCCCACTGAAAAGCTTATTCCCATAGATACAACAGTTGTATCCCCTGAGGGAACAGAACAGAGAACGAATGGACGCAAAGATTTTACGCCCCACTCAAAGTTTTCAACAAATTGTGCAATAAGTCAAGAAGAAAACATGGAATTATGTCTGCAAACTGATGTGTTTTGCGTATGTATACGCATGGAATACGCGACACGTTGACAGTTGGAGGGAGAGCGTTTCTTGGGCTTCTTGGAGGCTCGTGCTGCATTACGCCAGATCGGTGCGACCCTCAGCGTACTGACTCATTTTATTGCGTTAAGTCTCGAGAGCGTCAGCCTTCCATCAACAAATCGTACATAAGTAATTATAAGTCTGCGACGCGACCAGACCAAGAACATCTACTCAACAATTAACGACAGAGTATTCAACCCCGGATAAGAACACCATACTTTTCACTCTCAAGCCCTTCGGTTCCTTGCCCTTTAAGCCCACGCCCCAAACTCAAGCTCTTTAGTTGTAGTGTCGAGCCTCAAAGCTCTTTAACCCAAGTTATTCTGTTTCTCATGAGGCAATGCCATAACGCTCTAACGCATGGGCACAACTACAGCATTAGGTATCAGAACAGCAGGTTTTGTGAGCCACAACGTTAACACAGCAAAATAAAAACGACTGCTGTAACATAGGCTGTCGGTAAGCGCTTTGAACACCGAAATTCGCAACATTTTTGCCTCGTTGCATTTCGCGAGAAAGAGGATTTAGAGAGCATTAACGCTGCCTGCCTGGTCCTGACCCGCATTACAATTAATTATAGCAAACAAAGCGCCCAACCTCGAAACACACGCTCAAAGTTAGAATGAAAAAGCTTCCAGGATCAGCGTTGCATATGTTTTCCTTCCGGGTGAGGATGGAAAACAATTAGGCCAATAAATGTCTTGGAGTAATGAAGATCGCAGTCGTTCAAACCTTAATTGCGCCGTCTCGACACCAGCATAACAGGCGACGCTGTCGTCTATACGAGCGACAAGTTAATTTGATTGCATTGTCTGCTGTTAGCGACGTCGCCAAGCAAGCATTACTACATCACTACAGCTTGTGTTTTGTTGTTTTTTACTTGAAGAAGGGAGCCGACAACCGAAGCTCGGGGACTCTTTTGCACGTGTAATATATTTCGATGCAAATTGATATTCCTAACCAAAATTTACGTTCATTTTCCTTCATAAAATTCTGACTCTATTGTTCACTCCAAATAGCACGAAATATTCTTGCAGCAACCTTTCACACACACTGAACACGCAGATCAAGTAAAGAGCATAATTTTTTAGTGCAATTCAATAGCTCTTCGTTTTTGCCCTTAGCTGCATGTGTAACAGATTCGATAATAAGGAAGCTGACGCAGATACCACAGAAAAAGATATTTCAAGAAAAGGAAGGAGGAAAGGACCACTTATTACGGAATAGAGGGAACGGGAAGTTTATGCACAAAGTGTCCCCACACCCTGCGCAAAGTAACAGTTAGGGTGAAAGAAGTTCATGAGACAAGATAAAGGTTAAAGAAAAAAGTAAAAGGTGCTCAAGAAAGGAGAGCATTGTACCGAAAAATGATGGTCCGTAGCAAAAGAAATAAACCTATTCTATCCTAAACATATGAGGATCGGGATCTAACATCTTCCATTTAGGAGTGCCAATACCTATAGAAACAATAGATGTATCCTCTTGCGGGAGAAACCCAGTGTCAAATTAGATTAGATATTAGTTTAAGCCTCTCTAACCACGACAAAGGCGTTCCAAAAAGAAAAAGGAGGAAGGCACCATTAAGTATGAAATAATTTTTAAACAGTGCGAAAATTAACGGTAGTAGGTGCTGAAAAACAGGACTGCAGTGAATCGAAAAAATATGGTGTGTAACACAAGAAAAAAATCTTATCTATTTTAACAAATGGAACGTTGACCGAGCCTTTACTCGGGACCTCACATATTTTCCCTGGGAGCGCCATTAATCGATCCTCCTACTTACAGCAGCTGCATACTCCCGAGGGGGAACAGAAGTGCAAGTGACAGCATCGACCCTCGCCCATCTTCGGTCGTCAACAACTACTCCGCACACGAGAAGCTTAACTCAGAAGCACAGAGTAGAAATTGAACGAAGCAAACACAGCAGTGCTCTCCATTATTTAAATTTACCTCAAGACAAAGGACCAACTGATCAAGGCAATGGGCCAACTTCCTACCAGGTATCGATAACACCGGTCGGTTATCAAAATTATCTCGAGTATTTCAACAAAGTAATTTAAATGGTAAAAAATAGTACCCTATTGAGTCAATATAACAATAAATTAGCCCGCAGAGCGTTGTTAGCATAACGCTGCAGTTCAAAAACCTTCCTCATTTAATCTAAAAAATAGCTTCATGAAACGTCCATTTTATATTTTGCGCTAGGGTCAATCCAAGATAAAAACTTAAAGGTTTATTCACTCAGTCAAATACTTGAAAAATAAGGGCAACCCCATATTGAAAGTTAGACTTTGACCCTGACCCAAGTCAAAAATATCTTTCTTTAAGCGTCTGCATGTGAGTAATAAAATGTTTTGTTTGTAGCGCGCAAACGCCATGAAATAATCGCGGCTCCTGTCAACACGAGGAGGGCAGCAGCGGCGCATCCGTCACGCTCTCCCACGCTACAGATTTTGCCAGAACTATGCAACTAAAAAATGTTGGTATTTTTATTGCCGTAGAAATACTGCACAAAACTATTATGCTTTTAAGAGATCAGTGTATTTTGGCGCTGTCTCACGCATTCAGTTTCATCTCTCATGATCTGGGACGTCCTTCTTACACGAGTACGAAAAAATCTGTTGCTCCATAAGTATGTAGTACTACCTTTAACTAAAATTTAGTTCCAAAAATGCAATCAAGAATAACCTTTATCACTTACTTTGCTGAGAAAATCATTGCTTTAATACATCATCATCATCATCATCATGGACTCAGCTAAAACATTTTTGCAATTGTCATCTACGCGGCGACATTATTATATTTGGGAATAAATTACTAAATAAATTACCATTTTTGAAGAAATTGCCATCTTACATATTTTTCTGATTTATTACGACTTATTAACCCGGTTCAAATAAATGAGTATTATTTCATATTCACGAAAATATTTTGGAAAGATACTTAAATACGATTAGATTAGGTGAGTTAGTTAAGCTTCCCTAACCACAACCAAGATGTTCTTTAAAGTCGCCATTTAGTACGGTGCTACGGAAACGCGGAATTTTTGCACCAGGTGTGTTCCCATGTAAAACATTCTCTACACTGAGACATTTGAAACCAGATGAAGTTGAAGAAGAAAGTGGTAGGTGCTGCAAAACAGGTTCGATTATCTAAAAAGTAGACACTGCAATAAAAAAACAGCTTCTTTTGCTGTCTAAAAACTGTCACTGGTTTTCCTAACCACGACCTGGAAACACCCTAAAACGGTCGGAATTTTTGACTGAAAGGGTTCAGATCCTCCTTAAGAAATATTTTTTGTTGCCATATTATATACGTTTTAATCATATACTTTAAAAAAAATTCCTAACTCCTAACCACACATCAGTTAGGAATAAATTAATTCCCACTTCATCATTGTCATCATACGCCCAGTTAAGAAACAGTTTATATCTTTCGAAATGACAGCGTTTTTTCGAGGTCAAAATGTGGCCAAACATATTTGGCGCTGGCCAGCAACATCTCCATTGCGGGCACAGTAATGCATTCACAGAGCTCCATGAATACCTCGTAAAGAAATTATGGTCTATTAACAAATCACGCTCCTCCCCCAACATCTGGTTGCGCTCTCAAGCAACGCTCTTTTTTCACATGAGCGCCATTTTCGCATAACGTGAAAGACACCAAAATAAAAAAGCAAAAACACAAGCGACCGCAGAAAATTCTCGAAATTTAGAGGGGTAGATACTTTGTATCCAAAGGTGGTTTATTTAAAAACATTTCTAGCCCCCTCTCCCTTGACTGATGCGGAGACAGTGTTAGCTGGAACTTGGAGCACTGCGTCGCATAAAAAGGCATCGAGACAGGAAGGTTAAAGCACTGAACACATTCTGTCACCGACCAACTAATGCAGAAAGTAAGAGCATAAAAGCCACTAGCTGCATGAACTAAAGGAGATGGATCGTACAATATCGTGGAAATGGCAGCAAACACTGAAGCGTATTCGTGTGCGGAGAACACGCATGTGGAGGGTACATTTTACTTCAATGTGAAATAGACTCGAGGTGTTTAGCGTCAAAACTTCATTTATAAAAGGTGTTTTCGAAATGCGCAAACTTTCAGTAAGAGCTAACTTATATTTACACAATTGATTAATGGGAAAAGTGCAAGCTATTTTTGCTAAGTCCATCCATTTTAAATTGTTCTCACCGCTCACTGGAATACTGTCCACTACGCTTTTACTCTTGATAGAAGAAATGCAATTATTTTCATGAACACATGAGAAGATTTTATGAGAAAGGAGAGCATTCGATCGTTTGGAGGTTCAGAAGCCAATGCCACGAGTAATTCGTGGTACCAACACATAATATGATAGCACGTGTTCACCAGCAGGTGTGTTCTTCAGACACAGCTTAACAAAAATGTTTGCAGATTTTCAAGAGTTTCCGTTGCCTGAGTTTGGTGCAAAGCACGAACTTAATACGCCACAGAATGGCACAGAGAAAAAAGTACAACGGAAACAGTCCAACTTGAAACATGTTGAATCCTCATGCTAATTTTGGTAAATCGCGTTCAACAGTTTGACGAAATCACAACGAGAGCTTCTGCAAATGACAACTTTGTTCCATGACCTGTGTACCGCAATAGTTGCTTCGTATACAGTGAGCGGAGTCGCAATTATGGTGGATACACCACACGTTGGAGAGATTTATTAAGTTCCGTCGAGGTAGAATGTCATTTCAAACTGAATATGCTTTCAGAGTATCATGGTAATTAAAAATCATGAAATTTACATAATGAATAAGTCAGTAATGAGAAACTGTCCGCCACACAAAATTTCGACGTACTCTTACGACTAAATCCATGCGAATTGCCCTTTCATTTCAAGATCACGCGAACTTCTACTAAACTACTATACATGAATTATCAAAAAATTCCAACATCCACGTTACAAGGATCGCATGGAAGTGATAATTTCTAAGTGTTTTTTAATAATAAAACACTGAACGATAAAATTTCAACATCAAATCTGAAATAAAAATCAAGTAACAAAACATATCGCGCTCCATAAATTCGACAGCCCGGCACCCAGTGGCGCAACGCTCCCCCCTCATTACGACGGCACCAAACTACGGCCTCATATCCGCAGCGTGTGTCCAGGCTGCGCAGTTTCTCATTACCGTTGACATCACAAATTTTCGAGGGCAATATTCGGCTGCTTCGCGAACGAAAGCAGCGGACTTTTGCAGTTTTCGGAGCGCGTCATTTTGGACCAAGAGAAACATGGTCAAGAAATTTCCTGCCTGGTGGATGGAAGCGCATGGTCTTCCGCTAAACTGTCTTCCATGAGGAAAGAAGTGACTTTGCCTGAACGTGCCAGCCGGTGTCTGCACTCATACAAAGAAATAGTCCACAGCGGTTCATCTCTTATGTTGACGCAAACGAATAGGGTCTTAGAGCTTCTAAGATATCGTCTAGGCAAGTTCACGCGCTAATGCACATGCAGGATTTTGGGAGCTTCTTCTGAAATATTTAAAAAAATAGCCTGTGGAGACTGTTAGTAAAGAAAACGCGTTTTATAGGTATGAAACATGTTAACTTCTCATGCTAATTTTGGTGAATTACGTCTAACAGTTCGAGACCATCACAACAAAATGAAAACTTTGTCACATAAGCTGTGCACCGCCAGATTTACTTCACACACTCATATCAGCCACACGTAGTCATACTTTTATCGAAATGCCTCCATACTACGGAGCATCGACTGTTCGCACTTCTTTAACATAAAGCCTCATATAAACGTAACGAAAGCCTTTGTTAATTGTTCAGAAAGCAGAGAAAAAACTAACCTAAAAAATAACCCTTTAGGTTTCGAATAGAATAATGAATGTCAGGGTTTGTCCGGAACGATCCATCGAAAAGCCTAAGTCATCAGTTTCCCTTTTCAGCAAAACAAACGCAAAACACATAGAAGGGATAATTCGCTCTTTGACTTATTCCATAATAGATTCTGTGAAGAAATTGTTTAATCCTTCCGGGGACACGAGTTTCAAGAAGAAACCTTTATAACGTATGCTTTATAGACACCATTTGTTTAAACTCCACTTAACGTAAGCTCTGTGATGGTGCATATCATATACATGAACAGATTAAAAGCTCACTCACTATTTTTGATTCATAACATCCAGCGTTGACTCTGTGAGGGCAATTGGCCACGTTCTTCACTGAAACGCCAATATTAAAGCATACGATTAAGAAAAAACGTTCTCTTCCAACGAGGGACCAATATAAAAGGCTTTGGAACTACCAATGTCGTCCGGATATCTTCCACAGTGAAAAGCTCAAGAGGTTCAAAGAACAGAACTGTTTGCATACAGTAAATGACAACGTCGTCTAATTTGTTCTTTCCTAGTCTGACATGAAATGAAAGCAAACGCCGTGTTTACGGAGCGAATCGGAATGCATTAACTTCTCTAAGTTCCAAAGAAACCCTTCCAAGCTACAATTACGAACGTTAACAAAAAATTGCTTTCTACTGGTTCCGTGGGCCATTCGAGAGACAACCGAAAAAAGCGAACTCTGGCTCGGCCAATAACAGTTTAAGAGCCCGCGGCTGCCATTCAACTAGATAAAATGTCTCCTATCAGAGCGAAAAGACGCATTTTGTGGGCCATAAGCAACATACGATACCGTCAGAGGGAGAGCATTCGTGCGGGGACTTTCAGAAAATAAGATCTTTCAAGATACGAACCTCAAAAATAATTTTTATAGACCACGAGGATCCCGGACGATAAAAGATCAATGAACGCTGAAAATGCTTTCCGTTTTTTTTAAATATACATCGGTGATCCTGAAACCGACGTATAACAATCTGAATTTATCATAAAGAATTTTCACACAGCAGGGGATTTGAAATGTTTGAAACAGAAATAGAGAACATTTTGAGATAGATCAATAATAAACAAAAAATGGGAACAGATACAACATAAAATGTCTAAAAGGTGGTCTCTTGCGTGAAGCACAGATTGCCAATTCGAATAAAAAGCAGTTAAAAATAAAACGCGAAACGAAACGCGAAACGAAACGCCCAACATTACTCCGGGTGTCAGTGATCCGGTAGGTCACTGACACGCAAGTGTGCAGGGGCCACTCAGCAGCTGACAACCCTACAGAGCTGCCAGATGCTGAGAGGCTTTTGTGGTCAAATGTAATTTGAAAAAAAAAACTCGAACACGAGCCTTAGACCTCAAAAAAGCTCATCTGGAAACTCTGAACAGATGTTCAGCATACGAGGATAAGCAAAAACCTATAATGCTTCTCTGTGAACAATCCTACACTCACTGACTACTGCGGTCAGTTCAAACAAGAGAAACTTCAATAACGGCATTGATTTAACGAAAGCTGTTGAACATTTTTCGCACACTAAGAAAAGAAAAAACGTATATAACGAAAATTTACAATAGCGAGTCAGTTATTAACATAACAAGATGCGAGTATCACGACTGAGTCAAGATTACACCCGCTCTATTGACGGCTAAAAACGCAGCAATTAAAAACAGAAATTCTAAATGGGTCAAGCCTTTGAAGAAGTGAAATGACATTAGTCAATGCTATGCATTTTGATGCAGTGGTAATAAAATAAGTTCAAGAAGGGCTCATTAAAGAATACGATTTCATCAAAAACTATTTCTTCCGATAATTTTCCGTAGAATAAACGACAGAATACCCAACTTATTTTACGTATCTAAGGAACGCGTACAGTTTCGAACGAAATCGCTCACAAGACAGCGACGTCATTTTCATAATCTTTGAAATCTATTTTCTGGAGAAAATGAATTTACTAAAAGGCAGAATTTTCCGTGGATATCCCACCTCCTCGGAAACATTTTTCACATCAATTCAGTCGCACTAAATAGGAAAATTGCACAGAAAACGTCATACAAAGGCTTTCTTATTCACAGGCCACCCACGTGAAAGTATACCTTATATTTTATTCAAATTATAAGGGTCTTAGAGAGAACTCCCAATCACCTCGTTCTCGACCTCTGATACAATATCATGGTCCGTGTACAATATCACAGTTGAGTTGTCAGTTTGAAACCTCAGCCAGCACTGTACAGCGCAAGCGCCACCTTGAGAAAATCCCCCAGAGCCAAACAAGATTGGAAGTGTCACTTCGCAGCAAGCCTTTAACGTCTATACTATCCGGCCGATAATGTTTACCTCGCACTAGACGAGGCGGCGCTGCATTGCTAGCAATGTTGAATACAAGCCGACAAACACCACTTGCGAAGTAAAGTTTGTTGCTACACAATCGCACTTCAAAAAGCGGACTCCATGCACTCGCATGTCACCTGAATAGAAAGCAGGGCAGTAACGAAACTACGATCGTAAATGCACCCTTCCGTGCCTCACAAGTACAGGAGCTTCTCACATCAAATCGCAAGGAACGCATGACCCGCTTATAAAACTTATTTTGTGGTGATGACCCAGGCCATGAAAACGAAATTCTGCCGATGACCTGCAGCAAAAACTGGACATCTAGAACCGTGAGACGCTCGAAGAGCGCTCTCCCCCTGCTAACCTTCTAATAGCACGGCGCAAACAAAGCGTGAATAACTCAACCGAAAAATGACCAAGCTTTCTCGTAGCTCTCTCTAAAGAAGCGCGCAAGCCATACACCAGAATTTAAAGGACTTTTTAATGAAGGACAGCAAAGTAAGAAGGTCTAAGAGTACTCCAAATTTGAGTGTGTGAAGAATGACAAAGTTTTGTTTTGGTTAATGAATTTTGTTGGTGTGTTTACATTTGATAGAGAAGGAAATACTGGGAAAGTGCACCACATTGCATACGCCTTCAAAATGATAGTGGAAAAATAGTGACTCAGTTAAACAAGGAACACCTTCCCCTACTTTTTAAAATGTAAAAGTATTTTCAATGCTACAGGAACTCTCAAAACGAACAAATCATTCGTCATGACAACTGTACTCAATTGGAGCGGATAGCAGTTGAAGAAAGGAGTACATTGTTTACAAAAAATCAATTCTCATGCTCCATAGGTTTTACTGTTACGTAGAAGGCACTTTATCAGTTTTCTAAACACAAATTACTTACACCGCACACGCTACCCAGTTCAACTTTTTCGCCCCCTGCATGCATGATTTTCGCCGCCTAAGTAATTAAATCGCTTGGGCGGGAATAAACATGCATGCTCCGGCCTAAAAATTAGACTGGGTAAGTTCGTATAAAATTTACTGCGAAAGCAAGAACTTTCCGACAGTTTACAAGCAAGACTCATATGATCGTACAAATGGAGCTAGCTCAGGTACTACTTTGTACGCATGTTTTTGCACATAAAATACTTCAATATTTACGCATTCTGTACAGTACAATTTGGTGACACTATAATCCGACTCACAGTGCCTGGACATATTAATTAGCACAACTCTATTTTTGAGATTATTTTCAAAATTCCAAGCTCTGAGTGGGAGTAAAGAGCACAGCTATTTCAGATAACATTTTCACTAGAATATTTAGAATAGTATAAAATTAATTCACAACCAAAAAACCAACTAAACAAAGCAATGTATCTTACAAAAGTATCTTGCCTAATTGATATGTTGAACCATTGTAATTTTACTGCGCAATTGTAACATATAAGCGTTAAAAAAGTTTCAAGCTTCTAGAAACAATCAGCAGCACACGCAATGCCAACAAATTATAATTTGCGCAATCATTACCTCTCCAGGATTTGTTGAAGATGGATTCTCCGGAAAAATAATGCAAAAACTCAATGAATTATTATTATTATTATATAAGAAAGTTTTAGCCTCCCTTAACCACGACAAAGATAATCTAAGAAAGGAAAGAGGAAGGCACCATTTAGTATGGAGTCGAGGGAAAGCGGAATCTATGCACTAGGTGCAGAGAAACAGGAAGCCAAGAAAGAAGCTCATGAAACAAGAAAAAGTTGAAGAAGAAAGTAGTAGGTGCCTAAAAACAGGACAGCAGTGAACCGAAAAAAGATGGTCCGTAACAAAACAAAACCCTATTCTATTTCAACAGAAAGAAGCCTGCCTAACCTTTAGCTCGGGCCCTCACATAGTCCCCCTGGGAGCGCTAATTCCCATAGATACAGAATAGATTAGATTAGTCGTTAGTTTTAGCCTCTCTACCCGCAGCAACAAATGCGATCCAAATAGAGGAAGGAGGAAGGCACCATTCAGTATGGAGTTAAGGAAACGCGGAATCGACGCAGAAAGGGCATAGAAACAGTAAGTTGTGAAAGAAGATTATGAAACAAGGTCAAAGTTGAAGAAGAAAGTAGTAGGTGCTGATAAACAGGACAGCAGTGAACCGAAAAAAGGTGGTCCTTAACATAAAAACATTTTATTTCAACAAAAAGAAGGCCTACCTAACTCTCAGCTCAGGCCCTCACATTATCCCCCTGGGAGCGCTAATTCCCATTGATACAATAATTGTATCCCCCTGAGTGGTCTCATAGATACAATAGTTTAGTTGTATCTACCTGAGGGGAAGAAATTCAATGAAAAACATAAAGCTATTGAAAGCAAATAGATTTATTTTATCATGAAAGATTAGCCTATGGAAAAATTGGTGAACGTGTTAAGGTTTCATACAAAATTTTGGCACAATAGTTCGGGAGAATAGAGAGACTGGGACAATCTCAAATCTGGCACGAGTCAGAGCTCCTAGCAAGATCACGGGCTACTCATGACGCATGAGCTGCGTGAGGTGAAGAATGAGCCCATGACAAGCCGCACTCAACTATAGAAACGACGGGAGTTACATAGAGTTCTGGTGCTTCAAAAAAGATTTATTAGATAACTACATCGAAGAGTTTTACATGCCTCCACTCAATGCAGAACTGTTTCTAACAGTTTGTTGCGACAAACGTTCGTCTAACGTCATTTCGACAAAGGAATTGAACTCTGAATACAAATAATGTAGTCTAATTAAAGCAAAATTGAACTTTTTGGCTACAATTAAGCTCGTCATGATAGGAGGAAAACACGAACAGCCTCTGAACTCAAAAGCACTAACCCTGTCGTCAAGCATAAAGGAGGCAGCATTATGGAGCGAGTCTTTTTTACCCTTCAAAGTGTAAGGGAACTCCACATCACTGATGAAACAATGGATAGTTCCATTTGCCACGGGCATACACTGGAGCAGAAGCTGCATCCAAACACAAGAAAATTGTACGTTGGCACAAGTGGACTTTCCAGCTAAATGACCCCAAGCATAGGGCGAAAATAACAAAAAACAGTTCGCAAATTTGTTCGTTCTTGGCCAAGCCAAGCATGACCACAATTCTATTGAAAATTTGAGGTAAATATTCAACACTACTGAGCACAAAAGATGTCCTATGAACTGTGCTGATTTGACAATCGTCCGCGTGAAGAAATCGATCTATCGGAGCGTCAAAAGTTAATTTCCAGTCACAATAAACGTCTACATGCTGTCGTTGCAAATTAAGATCCCGCTACTGGATACTAAACGCGTTTACATGTTTAGTTAGACTAGATCGTAAGTTATTTTAAACTCCCAAATAACGCAAAAGGTTGTGGTTATTAATTTTGGCGCAATACTTTCGTCCCCTGCATTTTTTTAAACTATTGATTTTCTGGTTATTAATTAATCTGATTCTCTTCTTTTCACATATTCTGATGAATTTATGTTCTGTGAACTACCTGTGATCTTTCCTCAAGCCAGAACCCGAAACTTTTGAATGATATAAAAAGTTGAGTTGCGCACATACTCAGGGCATTCTAGAGGCAAATGAAACACCTGAACCAGTGCCCATATACGATGTGACCCACTATAGGGGTCCAATTCAACATTTGCTTGATAACTACGTGCTTACAAATTATTTACCTCATTGTAGTAAATTATCGAGACAACATCACGATGACAATATATTCTATGATAATGCACACAAAATTTTCACTCAATAATTACCGAAATAATCGTACAGTTATTTTCGCTGATCGACTAGCTCACGGTAATAGTCCAAAATACAATAATGCGAAAATTTAATATGAATTAAGAATTATTACACTCAAGAAAAAATACAATTGAAATTAATTTTTAGCATTGTAATACAAAATAGAGAACATTGTGACGGAGCCAAGTTTTCCAAAATATAACAAAAGAATGATCGTTAGTATGGACATTGAATTTAACGATCTCAGTAAAGTCTACAGAATCTGATAAATATCTCAATTGTAGCAGCATCGCCAAATTTCGACAGAATTTATATGGCATTCCATGATTCTAGCTTTCGATTGAAATTACTTTCAATCAGCATCAACGTCTTACCTCGATAAGGGCTTGAATATTTTTAATTCAATTCAGACCTGGCGAATTAATGTACCGGCAACACCATAAAATTATTTTATTCAAATCTTAGAGCAGCCAGATATGTTCTAGTTGCATTAGTGCAGTAATATGTTAGCCCGAGTCTCCGTTTCCTCTGCAAAGATGTTTTCACAGAGGAAAGAGAAGGAACCATTAAGTATAGACTAAACAAAACGTAGATTTATATAGAAAGCAAATTTTTAAATAGGAATCACTGCACATAGTAACAGGAATATGGAAAAGAAGAAGAAAAGACGAAGAAGCGATTGCAAAGTAGGTATGTTCATTGAAAATCAAAGTGAGCACATGTCCCGAAAGCCTATTTTTAACACGTTTGCTGCCGCTAGACACACATGTGCGTCCAGTGGTCTCATAATAAGTAAGGTTGTAAGTAGCTGAGTTTAAAAAATGATTTTACCGCTCGAAAAATTGGTATCTCTCCTAAGAAGTGTAAAATTTTACCTCGTATACTTGAACTCTTTTAAAAAAGATGTTAAAATAATTGAAATGCTGTTCATTCACACCGATACGTAAACGAACAATTTGCCTAGTGCTACTCGTGTACCCCAATAGGCAGTCAACGCGTTAACTAAGGTAACCTAATAGCATCTCCCTTGCGGACGCCTGTAACCACAGTACAGAACTGACAAACCAAACTAACCTTAACCTGTTGCTTATCCTGCGCCTCTTGAGAGCAGTCTGACTTGCTTCGCATGGTCGAATGCGGAGGGGCATTGTCGTGTATAAACACAACCTCTTTGCAGAGCGACAAAAGATTATCTCCAAGCCATAAATGGATATCTTCAGTTGAATGTTCACAATGGTTTAGTTAATTTTTAAGCCCACACGAACTGCAATATGAGGAACACGGTTATTATTCAGAATTTGAGGCCACATCACTCCACCACCAACATCTGTAGGTCGACGTAAACTGGGATGAAATTTAACTGTGGTCCTGATCCGTTCTTTTGAATCAGCCATCCGGCCATCCTACGTGGCTCTGGTTATCAGTGAACAACACGAGCTGTACATCCTGTTTTCATGTTAGTTTCATGCTCCTAACCCTCAAACTGCACGAGCCTTTTTTTCAATGAAGGCTTTCTCAAAAGACCTGACAGCTGCTAAGGTGCCAAGAATATGATTTTGACATTGCCAATGTCAGCATTTTCTCAAAATCTCTTACTGTTGCTTCCAGGAAACATTATTGCTCGTCCTACGATTTCTCTAATGTCTCGCGGGGTAACGGCATTTACTTGGTATTTTTGAGATTGCAGCTTCCAATTCCAAGAATCTTTCAGGTGTCTTTAATTAAAATGTTCCAATATGGCAATCCAACATTCCATAAATAAAAGCACCAGAATAGAAGCAATTCAATTAAGTAGTTTCCTATAATATGAACGATATCCACGTGACTTTTGCACGACCAATATTAAATTTTTGGACTAACCAATGACGTGGTTCACGCACTAAAAATAATAAAAATATTGTGGTCATAATGTAAAGAAGGAAAAAGATGAATAAATGCAACCATGCAGTCAGTATACTCATAACCGTCAAAAAAACCATCTTGCTAGAAAATATTTTCAATTCAGAAAAATAAAATGAGTCTGGCTAACATCGTGGGTCGGTACGTACACCGCATGGAAAACTGATACGAGCACTTTTGCGGGTCGAGACCTACGGACAGTATTTGCTCTAGTGGTACAAATTTGTTCTATTTGATTGCTTGGTTGTCACTGTTAACACTCTGCTCTAAAGAAGAACATAGTGTAAAATTCAGCACCTTAATTTCAGAAAATACAAAGAGCAAAATTCATTACCTTACCTTTATTATCAACTGGACAATCCGAGACGCGTTGGGAGAAATTACTTATACAGGGTCAGGCAAAGACGATGCAGACTTGTTAAAGATTTATAAAAAGAAACTGTTGCTCCAAGAAATATCATTACACAACTGTTAGGTGCAATGAATTCTATTTGAATGAATAAAAATTGGATGCGAGCCATTAAAAAAAAACTAGCACAACTTCGCGTCGGAACAGCAAACAGAATGTAGCAAAAATATGGAACTCGATTTTAATACTTGAGATTCTTGATATCCAAAGTGGAAATATGTCGCGAATGATTCCGAGTGAACGTTGAGGTGCATGCAATGCTGCAACATTTTTCTGGAACCATTGATCGTCAGGATCATGATCAGAGACGAATTTAAAAGCCTTAGGGAAGAGAAAAATCTGAAGCATTTCGAAGTATTGGTTAGAGATCAATCACAAAAACAATTTATTCTTAGAAAAAACTCCACACGTTGAAATTTCCCTGGGAGCGCCAACGGCAACCTTCGTAGATTAGTGCCATTCGCGAGGGTTACAGATAGACCAGTGAAAAACGTTTTGTTTGGTCAACATTTTCGATAATTGGAAGTGCGCTTCAATACTGCAGATCGAAATTATTGTTCTGTAACAGCTGTTAGGAAATTTGCCGCCAGCACAAAGGTGTGAGGGCTTCACAATTCCTTTCAGCCATTTCGTAGATTGATTAGATTATTAGTTAGTTTAAGCCTCCCTATCCGCAACAAAGGCTATCCAAAGAAAAGAAGGAAGAAAGCACCATTTAGTATGGAGTTAAAGAAACGCGGAATCTATGCAGAAAGGGCACAGAAACAGAAAGCTAAGAAAGAAGATCATGAAACAAGAAAAAGTTGAAGAAGAAAGTAGTAGGTGCTGAAAAACAGGACAGTAGTGAACCGAAAAAAGATGGCCTGTAACAAAACAAAAACCTATTCTATTTTAACAAAAAGAAAGCCTACCTAACCTTTAGCTCGGGCGCTTACAGAGTTCCCTTGGGCGCGCTAATTCCCATCGATACAATAGTTGTATCCCCCTGAGGGGTCAGCCATTTCGTATTCATATGAATTACATTCAGTGTATTAATTAGGTTTGAACACTTTGACTGCGACTACTAAACATTAAGTTCAATGCCAAACTCAAATTTAAAGTCAATTGTAGTAAACTATTTGTTTACAGTCAAAGTGTTAAAGTAATATGAATTTTGTACATAATTATTCTATAAAACTGCAATGAAATTGCTTCATCTCTGTTGAAACCTACACGAGTAACCTGGTTTGTAGGGTCACGGGCAGTCTAGTTTCAAGTTTGAGAGTTTGAAAGCATTATGTTGGTTTGCCTGAGACCGTCCAGGCTTTTCTTTCAGTTATAGCGTAAGCTAAAACTAAAAACTAACCTCCCCATCCTATTTTCAGTAATAACACGGGTTAAACTCTGTACTCTGTAACAACAAAAGGCAAAATTTGCAACCATAATTTTGGTACGAATAAAGGGCAAAATTTGACCTTACCCCAAGCTGTACTGTGGATCCAGGGTGTCACAAATGTTAACTTCTTCATCTTCCAAAAATTAGTCGGGCATGAACAAGAAAAACGATGCAGCGATTTTTACGTTAATTCGACAAACTGTAAGACTCAAGAAAAGCTTCGAACAACGTTGTAAAGTACAGTGGATGCAATTTTGTATCGAGGAGTTTTAAAACCTTGTTCAAGTTGAATATCTACGGAGTTTTAAAACTTTCTTCAGAAGTTTGCCTGTCACTTCAATCGTGTCTCGTGGAACATCGTCAGTACTTGAAACAGTCGCGCTGGTTTCTCACTGAACGTAGAGAAGCAAGCGATATTTTGCATACTATCTCATTGGAACCTTTGATCGTCAGGATCGTTGTTAGAGAAGAATTCGACTACACGTTGAGATAACAAACTCGTACGAACCAGTTCGAAATCACTCGCACAAACTTCATCTTCTTCGTAAAAATAAACGCGCCACAGGCGGCAAATTTCTATGGTACGTACACACATACAACCTTCGCAGAAAGCAGTACTCTAGGTTGTGGGCGTGATTCACGACGGTTACTGCCAGACCAGTATTGAAAGTTTTATCAATTATGCATTTCCGATAAATGGAAGAGCGCTTCATCACTGGCGATCAAAGCAGCCGTTCCCGGAATGCTTTATCTATCGTTCGGACACAAAGTTGTTCAGGTTTTGCAAGCCTTCTCAACCAATTCCTGTACATCAAAATTGAGTTCAATGTATTTAAGGAGGTGTAAACATTCCATTTTTTTGTCACGTTATTAGTTTCTCTACTACCACCTTTTCACTAATCTGTAACTTATTTGCCTTACCCCGTACTGGTTTAGATAATCAGATACAACGGATTGTCTAGTATCCAACCGATTTTCAGAATTTTAAACTATTCGAAAAGGAAACAAAGTTTACTACATTGTGGAAAAAAGACAATTAAAATATAGTAAATTAAAGCAGAAATATAGTCAATTAAAAAGTCTGGGACATTTTGTGGGGCACTTGTATAATATGGAGTTAAGGAAACGCGGAATCTATGCACAAGGTGCGTAAAAACAGTATGTTGAGAAAGAAGTTAATGAAACAAGACGAAAGTTGATGAATTGAGCAGTAGGTGCTGAAAAACAAGGATTTTTTGTGTTGAGAGCAGTGAACCGAAAAAAATGGTACGTAACAAACAAAGAACCTATTCTATTTCAACAATCGGAAGACTTCCTAACCTTTAGCTCGGCACCTCACATATTCGTTGTAGGAGCGCTCATTCCCATATTGACACAATATCGTATATAATCCTCCTGAGGGAAACGTTAACCCCTTCCCCAACAATTTTTTGTTAAAAACGTTTCTTTTTTAGGCTAATATTTTTATTTTGATTCTATATAGTATTTATGATGCTGGTTATGAAAACAGTTTGTAATTATTTTTCTCCCCATTTTAGTGGTCAACTTTTTATTTCGAAAATACCTTTGTCGGCAAAAACGAGTCAAATAGTCGTTGCCTGATGTCGAGAAATAGTCATTGGCTGATGTCGAGAAATAGTCATTGGCTGATGTCGAGAAATAGTCAGTGTCTGATGAACTGGCAGAGTTATCATTCAGAAGTATTCGAGCTTCTGAGAGAAGGTTCATATTCGCTATCTTCAATTGAACTAGATATGTGGGGTGTAACACCTGAAAATGGTACAAAAAAATTAATGCAAATGTGGATGCAAACAACACCTATCCGACGGCAATGGCTGTCGGAGGCTCGGAGCAAGTCTAGTAACAATGTCCTTGAAATCATACAGCTCTACCTTATTGCCTCTGCCAAGCGTACAGTTGGACGAGAATACTCGTTTCAAACGTAGAATGGCTTACAAAGGCTTAAAATCGACGAGTATATACGTATGTAGCTGGTTTTTGAGGGGTAAAATTTTAGACGAGTATACTCGTCGACGACTGAAAGAAGAACATTTTGTGAAAACGTGTATACTCGTTTCTGCCGGGGAAGGGGTTAATCACAGAATTTCTTTTGTTCTCTTTTATTCTTCTGCATCTACACTATCGAACACTTTTTTCAAAATGTTGACACCATGCACTATGCAACACACCCATGAAGTTGAAATCAGTCATGAAGCGCAGTTTCGACATTTTACGCAACGTACGTACACCTAGTCAATATATTGAAAGAGTTGTAATTTTGAATCGGTTCATATTTATTGAGCTTTTAATGTTATGGATATCTTGCGGGTCTATTTTCTTGAATATCCGAGATTCATGCGATGGGGTATGGGGTTGCAATTCAATATATTGGAAACTTCCCCCAATTTCAGTGCTTTATGAATAAATAATAGAGACAAGTAAAAAAACATTTTATAGCATCACAATTTTTTGTGAATGATTGTTAGTTCAAGACTCCCTAACCCATCAGAGCCGATCTGATGAGAGAATAAGGAATGGAACATTTTGCATCGCTAAAGCTGTGTTCCCACACAAGGTATCCTATCGCATAGAAACAGCAAGTTAACATAAAAAAAAACAGATAAAAGACAGCGCAAAAAGAACAAAAACTACAAGACACCAAATTGGCGCAAAATAAAACTTCTGCAAGCCTATCTAAAGCTGAGGTAACCTAAGAGCGTCCCCTTGCGGGCCACCTGTCCTCATTGTGTGGGAGAGACGGACCCAACCAACGAACACCTATTGCCCTTTCACCAGTGCACCCTGGGAGGGTTGCGAGAAAATTTTGAAGCTTGGAAGAATTGGATGGCAAATATGCAGAGTGTCCTAACCCACAAATCAGAGGTCAAATTTTTCACCTCTTAGTGGCGTAGATGTCTTTCAGGCAAAGTCACCGAGTGGCCTAGTTCCTAGTTCAATTCTTAGTTAGTAACTTGGCTAGGAAAAGCCAGTTTGGCAACCCTGCAATGAACACCACGCCTCTAACTTGAGTGTCCTAAAATTTTGTGTTTTGTGGGTTAGGACGCTCTGCACATTTGCCCTCCAAATGTAATATCTCGTAAATTTTTAGCCAACGTCACTTTGCTGAGGTTACATTTGGCTATCTAGACGAGCCAATTTAACGAACACGAGCCAATATGATCAATACGAGTAAATTAGACCGTCTAGGCATGCAAATTTGACCTACACAAGCCCCTTCAACTTCTACATGAAAATATTTGGGCCCATGATAGTGGTTAGAATTCCACCTTTCGCTAATATTGTTTTCTACCAGCATTTTGGCTTCGATTTTCCCCCTAGCTCTCATTTTCTGAAATGAAAATAACTTAGCGTAAAATTTTCCTTGATGCTTTTAGGATTTTTACAGTTTTCTCAAGCTTGAATCAATTGAATGGCGATAAACCATTTACGGAGCTTCATTGAATTCACTGTAGCGAAAGCACGCCAGGTTCATATTTTGTTCAGTTTTCAGATGTTTTTCTATGCTAACTTTCATTTCTACGTTCCTTTGATAATTTAAACTCGTTTTCCCTACTCATGTGCACTGACTGTAGCAGATTGGTGCGGTGTTGAAGTGCAATGCTAACTCCAAGTTATTTAGAATAGAACTGAATCTAGTAAGCCCTTCCTTAATAATCGAGTTCACGTTTCGTGGCTTTGTCATTTACAGTCCTTTCATAAAATTTATAGCATGTTTTATAAAGTTTTCTACGCGCAGAATCCCTTTTCTTAATTCTGTTTAGCAGAATTCCTTACTCGGTTTAGAAAATATAAAATATTTGCCGAGTATGGACGTAGTGTTTGAACTTTATCGGAGGCCAATTGTCACATGCCGCCACTAGGTATTCCGTACGTTCGTAGTCGTGTCTTTCTTTCTTAGTAGGCTTTTTCACTGTTATTTTTCCGGATGTAAGCCCGCCTTCGAAATTGCAATTTTAATATTTCAAAATTTAAAGTCAACTATACTTTAGTTCTAAAACTTTCGCCTTCGGTGTTTAAAAATCTATTTTTTTGAGCTTCATTTTCAGTTATTCTGAGCATCCGTTCTCTTACTTTGGATCTTCTAACTATTCATTGTACAATTTATTCAGTCCAGTATAGAATGCATTTGAAACAGAAGTAAATTCAATTACGCATCAGAGTAAAAGCACGCAATTAACGCGACTATTTTTACAAGAGAATTTTCGAAAATTTATCCATTAAAAATTCCTAAGGTAAACGTCTTTAATTTCTATGTCAATTTTTTACTCTTAACTCTTTGTCATCGAGCTTCATTTTATCTGCGATCCTCAATACAATCTCCAATGGCTTATTTAAATGAAACGTTATGTGATTCACTCATTATAGTTCCCCTTTATTGTTCTTTTATGACTCTTGAACAACGTTTCGTGCGGAAGCTTCGTGTCTGAATGACATACAATATTTTATTCACGATTATCGCCACAATTTGCTGCTTGCATGCGAGCGAGAGAGACTCCGAGTGAAGTTATCAGCAATCCATTATGGAGTTTGACATTCTTCGTAAATGTTTTGTGATGAACTATATTTCATACCGCGCAAGCACTCCAGGAATTCAATAAATGTGCCTTGGATTCGATGTTGATCGTGGGAAATCTTTTGTACGATTGTTTTTCACCGGGTAGCTTCTATTGAAGAAATTATTAACCATCGGTAATCCTTAAGCTATTCGCTGAAATTCCTGCGCGCATTGGCATTGATTCACAGCACATTTTTGTCTGCTTTCACCTTTAGTGAAGACAATATATTTCTCCAGGCGTGAGACATTAACTTCATCACTCGTCAAGTACCGCAATAAGAAGCCGAAAAACTAACAAAACATCGCGCTGGACCTTCGTAACCAATTCAGGCTCAAAGAACCTTTTCTGCATGCGTCTTTTAAACGTTGAGCACAAACAAAAATAATCTAATACCAGGCTTGCTATCTCCAGACGGGAAATCTCGATTTTTCCAAGAGTTAAATTCCGCACAACGCGAGAAAATCTGAGAGCAGATTCACGTGTCGGCGAACCGTTGGCGAGATCGAATACAAGGCAACGAAACACGAAATTGGGCGGGTTTTTCAGATCCACGTATCGACGGGAAGCCAATGGAACGGAATAAAGAGGGCAAGCGCAGGGGCCACTCCAGCTCTCAATTTCGGTGAGCGCGCGGTTCTCAAGAACTCAAGAAATTCCGTAGATTGGTGCAATTTAGCGAAGGGCTCTCGTTTGCTTCCGCAGACATCTGTGTATTTTTCAGAACAAGATCATAAATAAATTCAGATCCATCAACTGCAATGTAAATTTGTCATTTCCGAGAGAAAATACGTAGGGATATGTTAAATACAATAGAGATTATTGCACAAGATCTCCCGTAACCTCATTAAAACGTGCACAATCACTGTGGGCATAGGAACGGGAGGACACCGAGCACATATAATACAATTTCATATCATTATCCGAGTATACATTTACGTCAGGTACTAGTAGCACACAAACAACAGATTTCAACTGAGGCAGCAAATCTAAAATGGTGCTTAGAGAAATTGAATTTGAAGGTACGGCTTCAGACAATCAAACTTCCGAGATGGAAGAAATAAACTATGAATAAATTGAGCAAGAGTACGAGTCAGACTTGACAACCAGTGAATTTCTCCGACTGTTTTACGAGTTTAGCTTCCGTTTCCGTTGAGTCAAGCGGGTATCACTGAAAAATTCAGTGAAACTTATGCTCCAATAGCACCACGAGGGCGATAAAATTTATGTGCCTCGATTGGCACAGCTCGCCATGCTGGCCAGGCCAGGCGTAAACATTTAGTTGAGACGGGAAGGGGAAGCGAAAATGAAGAATAAATAACGAAGATAGGCACAGTACATCAGCCTCGAGATATAAAGAGAAAGAAAGGTAATGCTTGAACTACAATTCTAAGCCCACTGCAGAATCCTGCGTCAAGTGTTGCTGATTCTGTGAAGGATAGGCCTGAGGTTACTGCTGAGGAGCGCAAGCTCCCTGATGTACACTGACGGAGGAAGACAATATCAGTTTTCCCCTTTAAAGGAAGGTCAGGAATCTTGCACGTCTCAGAGGAGCGCAAAGTCTCACAAAAGGCTCAGAAAGATTCCATGTTCAACGCTAGGCGGTGCACAGCTCTCGAAAGTGTAGAAAAACATCGTGTCAACTATGTATGAGCCGGTGTCATTCACATACGCGACCCTCTCGTAAAAGGATGAAAGTACAAGTCATAAATGCTGAAATATAATTAACTGTAGGTTACAAATGGATGAACGGAAAACATGAAAATCGAATGTAACGAGTTAGAATACTAAACCCAAGTCACATGAGTAGAACTAACGGCATTGAGATTGAGAGAGAGCATTCGTGAATCAGCAGACCGACTGCAATTCGTACATTTCTACTATACTGTCATAGGGCATATTCCCCCTAAGGATTTCGAGCTTCAAGATAAAACATCGCTTGTAATACATGTATTTACGAATTTTGTTTTTTCTGCAACTTGGGCTGTTTTGTCGCTTAAGACTATCACATATCGGCCACACATATACAGGCATAAGTTTGATAACATAGCTAGCAAACCAAGAAAGTATTCGCTACCGCAGACATTCAACCGTTCCACAATACTTTCTCTCCACCATACACACATTCAAGTCCGATAAATTAGAGGCCCATGTAATTTCAGGTCGGATAATTTAGGCACAGGAGCAGGCATCTTTGATCTCGTGAAAGTTCCAGAAGCTGATGTCTTGAAGGATTTCCATCACCAAAATTACACGAGCCTCGACTTTCTGAGCACCGGAAAAATCGTCGAGCAATAATGTTGATGTGAGCCCGAGCGAGACATTTACGATAGAAAACCGGGCAACCAAGAGAATTTAAATCCGCCAGAAGCCGATTAGTCGAGAGCGCTGCGTAGACAGCAGGAGGAACTTGCTTGAAAAGGATCCAACGCAGAGATTTACGGTGTCACATCGAGTAATAGACGATGATAAGATTTTCAGTACAAATAAAGACACGTTGAGTCAAAAATAACATTACAGATAAAGCATTAGCTACGTACGAGTTGTCTGTGCGAGGACTGGATGATTTTCTCGGAAGATTTTCAAAAGTAATACGATTGAAATATGATCGGAACAGGCGTAACAAGATTCCTCAACATTCCCATAGAACACCAACTCTACATTGAAATTTAGTTAAGGTTCAAATTGCATCACAAAAGTACTACCATTTTATGTCACGGCTAGCACAGCTTGTCGTAGCAGGTAGGTATCTTTCCTATGTTGTGCAAAGACAAACATAGGAACATTCGCAAATTGGATAAATTTCGATTATACGAGGTGAAAAGGAAAAAATAACATATCACAAGCCAAGACTTCCTGAAACTTTACGCGCAGCAAAGCTCGACGTCCGCTTACTCTACGACTAAAATCTACCATAAAACTACCATAACATCAAGCCTACTTCGAGTAATTAGCATTAACGGTGTCCAACTTTAATAAATTTCATTGACGACGAAAGACACACATGATTTGTTCACCGACTGGTGAAAGTGATGAAAAAAGAACTACTCGCGGATATTCTTCTATTTCACTCTCCACAGGACCCTTTGAAAGTATCTATAGAGGCATTCTGCAGACCAACACAAAAAACGTGCATTAATTATTCAGTGTACTTCGCCAGGATGATAGTGCGTCTTGTTTAGTGTTCATTACTTCCAAATGAGGCTGCTCGATCGAGTTACCCGAGCGCGCGTTGCCGGTCGTGACGACATTGTTTGAATTCACTTTGATAGCTTATGGTGCTCTCAGTGCGCGTTGCGCTTCTCAAATTCTAGCTCTCACAGTTCGGGAGGAAATGTCTTTTATAGTTTGATGCTAGTTTGGTTTCAGCATCCGTAACCAAAACAAAGGTGTTCCAAAGAGGAGAACGATGAAGGCATCATTTAATTTGAAGTTGAGGGAACCCGAAATCTATAAAATGGTGTGTTGTCACACAAGATCCTTTGCGCATAGAAACAGAAAGTTGAGAAGGAAGGTTATGAAACATGATTAAAGTTGAAGAAGAGAGTCAAGGGTGGCTGAATAAAAGGACAGCAGAGGAGCGAAAGAAGATTGTCCTTAAAAAAGCAAACCAAATAATACTTCAACATAAAAGAGACCTAACATTTTACCAGCTCGAGGCCTCACATTTCTCACTGGGAGTGCAAATTGCCATAGATACAATAGCGGTATTTCTTTGAGAGGAATGCTATCTACAGCGTCATTCATTGTCTAATTGGGCTTTGAAATAGTTTATCATGTCACACCTTGTAAGGCATGGGAGGACGACTGGCTGAAAATGATTATTTAAAAAACGAGAAGAAAACTTCCACAGGCGATTCTACAAAATTCAAAACAGCGAATAGTGACTCACTTTTTCAACTGACAGTACAGCGTCGGAAAGATTGACAGAATTCATGTCCACCAAAAAAAGAAGCGATGGGAACAAACACTTATTTGACGACTCTCGAATTATTGTAATTCTTATAATATCCACGAACGTAGCATTAAAAGGATTGATGATGAAGTTTTGAAGAAGTTACCAAAACGACAGCGAAAGATGGAAGTGGAGGCTCGATAAATATTTATGGCAGCAGGTGTTAGTAAGATAACACGGTGCATGTGATAGTGAATTAGTGCTAAGGTATATATCAAAATACTACAAAAGGACTCGTGGCCAGGGCGCAGCGGCTGGGAATGTTTAAAAGTTTGGCATTCCAGCAGAATCATGCTTAGGCACACGCAGCTGAAGTAAAAATGAATCGTTGACTGAGAATTCATTGGAGTTTAACACGTTGACTACGTATTGGGACACATGTGAACCACTATGTAAATTTCTCATTTACGTACCGGAATAAGTGAACAGCATTTCAATTATTTCACTACCTTATTTTAGAATAGATTTTAGCGTACGAGATAAAGTATCATCATGCTATTGTATTTTTCATACTTCTTAGCAAGGTTAAAATATATTCGAGCAATGAAGTCGGTTTTTCAACACTGCTGTTATAAACTAACTTGAATTACCGTAGAAACCACTCAAACTTCGTCAATGAGTAAAATTCGTAGCCAAGCCAAATCCTTGATTTACATCCAGCTGATTATAACTACTTCGTCATTTCCCACTTCTCAAGAAGAAAATCTTCAACAAAGAAAATCTTTTACGGGCATTACAAAGTGAGTGGAACGGCAACTTCCTCATAGTGCATGAAATTGAAAGAAAGTATACAAATTCAATTCCAAAGTAAGACTGTCTTTCCAAACATTTTTTTTAGGGTTGTCCACACTGAATTTGAAACACTTATACCAAAATGAGCACAATAAACAATAAACGGCAACGTGGCCTGTTTGTCTGTACACGAAAGTAGGCATGCCTGCACAGGCTTTCATTTAATCTTCCCTGCCAGCTGAACTCGAGTGGGTGAAGTGACGTCCTTTCAGCAAAAGCAGGCGTTTTGAAAATCGTGTGAAGCTGAGAAGTTCTGCAATGAGACCAGCTCGAGGGCTCTTCGTACTGCAATTATACAGCACGTCTCGCATCTCTTAAATTCAGCGCATTCTTGATTTTCACAAAATACAAAGGATCAAAGCAAACGTTGGCGCCTTTGCATGAGGACACACAAACACGTTTCCGCTAGAATATCATTGCGCAAGGAAACTCGAATGAAACTCCCAGCAGTCACAGATGTGTTCTGGAGAAAGTGGTCATTTTTCAACCATATTGTACGAATAAATGTTTTTCGAAATTCACTGCATTAACTGTGAAATTCGATAGCTTCTAAATTCTCATTGCTCATCGAAGAATTATTTGTACTGCATTGAACGTTCATTCCAAAATATTTGATTGATTTCCACAGCATACAGTTCGTCATATTCAGAACTACAAATCCAAAATGCTACCTCAAAAACAAAAATAATAAAAAGCCTCCTTCGAAATAAATCTAAAAATATGAAACAAATCTACCCTCAAAAAAAATTGAATAGCATTCTTTAATTGATGAAAAAAATCGCTAGCCCTACAAATGATTTTTATCGCTAGCCCAAATCGCTAGCCCTACACTCATTCTAAAGACGTAGATTTGAAATATGGTAGCCGAGAGGACGGTATGAGAGAACAATGTACGCCCTACCTCAAGTAGATGTATACTAAACACTTTGGTCGCGATATGAGCCGCCGGTGAATACGAAGGGAATTTTCCTAATACTGCTGACCGACCAGAAGTCACGAACTCAATTTTCATAGATACTTAATCGAAGATAAATGAACCCACGATCCAGTTAATGTGCGTTATTTTAGAAACTGCTTACTACAATTGACTTTAAATTTGATTGAATATTGAACTTCAGTGTAACCTATCACGCTCAACATGTTCACAAGCATAATGTGCACCACCACACGATTGTACTTGTGGTTGACAGCATCCAAAATATGTTTCGCTTAGCGAAGGCGCTGTGTGAGCTCCTCATGCAGGAATTCATACCAAACGTAAAGCCCGACTTTGCCTCCTGAGCGCGACAAATAGCGAAGCTTGAGGATGAACTTAATCACTGCGATTGCGACGTGCGCCATATTGGTCACTGAAAGAGTTTTCATAATGCTGCTGGCCGACCAGTAGACACAAACTCAATGTTCATTAATACTAAATCAAAGCTGAATGACGGCACGATCCAGGTAATGTTTGCTGTTTTTAACATTGCTAACTACAATTGACTTCAAAATTGAGCTGAGTATTAAACGAAGGTTTCATTCGCCGCTGTCATGCAAAGTGTTGACTTCGTAGTTGAAGCAAAGCGAACAACTTGAAAGTATATCCAAATAGCCGAAATTTCTTGATGAACAGACATATCTTTAAGGTTCATAATTTCACTTGACTCTATTGAACTAACAATGCGTAACGATCCTTCTGTTCGACTAAGAGCTTTCAATCTGAATAGGATTGATTGATCGATTCTAACAAGTTAGTTTCAGCCTCCCTTGCCAAAACAAAGATGTTCAAAGAAAGGAAGCATGAAAACACCATCAAGTATAAAGTTAGTACACACAGTATTCATGCGCAAGTTGTGTTGCCGCTCAGGATTTCCTCCGCACAGAAACAGTAAGTTGAGAAGGAAGGTTAGGAATTAAAATAAAAGTTATAGAATAAAGCCAGAAGTGCTGGAAAACGGGACAGTAATGAACCGAAATCAGATAGTTCTTGACAAAATTAAAACATTTTATTTCAACAAATAAAAGACCGACCTAATTCTCAGCTCGGTACCTCACAATTTCCACCTAGGAGTGCTAAATCCCACAGATACAATAATTGTATCCTCACGAGGGACAATCTGAATGTGACTAGCGAAAAAATTTGTGAGCTCCGGGGAAGATTTATAATGTGCGGCATCAGCTATGGCAGCACAGCGCATTCAAGTAGTTAGTGAAATTATTTCACGACGCATTTCTCCACGGTAAGTTCTGAAGAGGTGCACGGATACTGATACACCCGTCTCGCTAAAAAGAGGCATGCGAGTATGACAGAAAGAATGGCAGACAATTCGATTTCCATCGACAGGTTTCACCGTAATTAAAGGAGCAAAAAATTCAAAACAGTTAAGCCCCTCGCTCAACTCAAATGTCCAATTTCGAATGTCAATCAAAATTGTATATTAGATTACGCACACTTCGAAAGGGAAAGTATTCCGAGAAGTCGAGCATTTGGCGTTTGCACGATGCTTCTGCAGTTCAACCATGACTGAAAGTACAATTTTCCAGTCTCAAAATTCACCCCACACTTGCACTGTGAGCGGCGTTAAAGCTGACGGGTCGAAAGTTAGTGACCGACCATCATAATCGAACACGCTGAAATGCACCTCAAAGATTGATGGTATCCACACAAGACACCAAAACGTCTCTGACGCAGACGTAAGCACTGTGAAATGGGTATGCATTAATACTCGCATCTAATGCAGCCTTCTTGGAGTCTGAAGAAAACAGTTTTTTACTCAGCAAGCCGTTGCTTTAAACGCTGTAGATTTAACACACGGTAACTAATTTACAGAATATAAGTATTCTATTTCATGCCAGTACATAGATTTAAATCATCCGTATTCAAATTTTGTATTTGCACAGAAAATCCCTCGCTACTGATCTTGAAAATAAAAATGCAAAAAATGTGTACCACAGTTATAAAATTACAAAATTGCTTTTTCTGGACGAAATTTTTAAATTTGTCTATTGTCGATTAAAATTGAGCACGAAGATGACTCAGCAAATGATAATGTAGCCAGATGTTAACAGGTCTGCAGCTAACCGGTTTATTCAGATGCCCAACTACCATTATGGTGTGTGTGTAGCTTTTCCCTTAAATTTCACTTCAAAAAAAGTTTATATTTTCAAAACATTAGCTAGTAAGAAAGTTGGTCTCCCAACCCTACGCAACTCGTCTTTAACTGATAAAAAACGAGAACCGAGGACTGCTTCTCAGCACTTCCAGAAACACGTAGTCTTTGAACAACATTTCGCGGCAACCAAATTCATGTACAATAATTCAAGTTGAAATGTTAACAGTTACTGGCATTTCTGTGATTAATAATTAGGATATTTTTTCCACTGATTTATTAAGAGCTGCTGAATTCCAGCTGTACTACATAAATACTTCGCACTGTAGAAAAAAACCGTGCTTGGAAGAAATTAAAAGTAACCGGTAGAAATTTTACAGTTTGGTGAACCAAGGCACAATGTTAATAACCCATTTTATAATTAAAATGAAAAGTAGCACCATGAGGGACGAAAATAAGCTCGAACCCAAAATATTTTATGGAACTGAACCCATACACAGCAATCGACTGAATCATTTATGAGAGACAACTAGCAAGTTCCTGCAGACAAAAACATTTCGCCAGTTGAACCAGCGAGGCTAAATCTTTTGCGGACTGAATATTCAATGACAACAGCGACAGGCCGGACAGAGATCTTGGAGATCCAATTTTCTGCGAAAATTAGAAAGTAGAGAACAAAATTTGTCTTCCTTGCTCACGTTCAATTCGCAGTGCCGCGAACACGATATGGGAAAATATCGTGTATCATGCAACGGCGCTTATGAAAAACGTTAGATCGAAAGATAGCTAAATCTTTCGCCTTAGTAAAATGGCATTGTGATAACTATTTAAATTGTTGCTAATGGCTTGAAATGATGATTTTCCTAATTGACCATATTTTATATGATGATGCGAGAAAAAAATGATCTGAATCATCGCGGTAGATTGCTTGCTTCATTATTATTATTATTATTATATAAGAAAGTTTTAGCCTCCCTTAACCACGACAAAGATGTTCCAAGAGAGGAAAGAGGAAGGCACCATTTAGTATGGAGTTGAGGGAACGCGGAATCTATGCACAAGGTGCACAGAAACAGTAAGCTAGGAAAGAAGTTCATGAAACAAGAAAAAAGTTGAAGAAGAAAGTAGGAGGTGCTGAAAAACAGGACAGCAGTGAACCGAAAAAAGATGGTCCGTAACGAAACAAAAACCTATTTTATTACAACAAAAAGGAAGCCTACCTAACCTTTAGCTCGGGCCCTCACATGATTCCCCTGGGAGCGCTAATTCCCATAGATACAATAGTTGTATCCCCCTGAGGGACTCCCGTAAGCAAGAAAAAGGGTTCAAAATTCCCTAATAGTCACGCCTCAAGAGCACTGAGGCATGAACAAGCCTTCACTCATGCAGATAACATCCCACTGAAGTGAGACCGCAAGCGTCTCGCATGCAGGGTCCGCAATTATCACAGAAAGCTAACGCCGCTATCAACAAAATGCCTGCCTATTAACTACATGAGAACTCAAGATCCAAATATTTACATACCTATCATGCACACCCGTATATTAGCCATGTACACCCGTATATCGTATGTTCACATGAACATCGGTCAAGTACAACTGCATGACGAAAACGCACACATGTATATAGATCATGTACACCTGTATATCGATCGTGTGCATCGGCATATTGATCAAATACACCTAAGATCGATCATATACATCCGTATATAGATTGTGTACATCTGCATATTGATCAAATACACCGTAGATCGATCATATACACCCGTGTATCGATCGTGTGCATCTGCATGTTAATCGAATGCACTTCATATCGATGAGGCACAGCCGAGCATCGACCCGCCAAGTTATGAAGTACACGAGGCCAATTTAGGACCACACACGGCAGGCGGGAGAGAGGCGTACTCTCCTCCATTCCGACGCCCCACAGCAGCAAGCCACCATCGCAGCAGCAGCCGGGCTGCCGCTCAATGCATAGGAGATGCGCGCACGATCGCGTCCGCCTGACATTTCCGCAAATGGCCCTTCCAGCAGGTACAGGTGCTGCAAAATTCGCTCCCCAGACGAAGATTTCTTCTCGATTCCCTGATAAATTGGACCGTCAAGGAAAGGCCACGTGTCCATTTTAAACTAGCGATAGAATTAAAGCCTGCTGAACGGCAAGCTGAATTTTATGCGGCTATATATTGATGATGAGCGAAAAGGTTACACATAATTGGATGATGGAGGTACGAGCGAGGACGAAAACATGTGAAATAAAGATAGGAAGTATATAATACTTCTTACCATTAGCAAGTAAGTTGACTTAACTCGAGGTTCAGTTGAAAAAAAAATAACCTAAAGTTATCGACAGATTTGGTGTACAGTTTTCATCAATTTTCAGTTTTTATGATCACCAAAATAAAGGGAAAAAAGAACACAAGTTCACACGACAGTTGAAACCAATATATAATAGCACATAAATCCCACTCACACATTCGAAAAGCTACGAGTAAAATACTAAACTCAACAATTCACAATTATCAAATAAAACACCGCATCTAAACGAGTTCTTTAGGACCACGTGATTTACTTCAGAATCAATCAATCCTACTGGTTACGGGAAATTCCTCTCAAAACAAGAGCAGCGTAGAAACTAACTTCACTGCCCCTAAAAACAAGAGGGGAAGCGCATAATTAGAGTACTGCGAAGTATTTCCTTGCACAGCAACGCGCCGTGCGGCGAGTGCAGGAACTGATGCGGGGCTTTTTATCTTGCGTGGTGCACGCGAACGTACGTCTGTCACGCAACGCGGTGCAGTGAGGGGCAGCGGTGGCAGTGAGGGGCAGCGGTGGCAGTGAGGGGCAGCGGTGGCAGTGAGGGGCAGCGGTGGCAGTGAGGGGCAGCGGTGGCAGTGAGGGGCAGCGGTGGCAGTGAGGGGCAGCGGTGGCAGTGAGGGGCAGCAGTGGCAGTGAGAGGCAGCAGTGGCAGTGAGAGGCAGCAGTGGCAGTGAGGGGCAGCGGTGGCAGTGAGGGGCAGCAGTGGCAGTGAGGGGCAGCGGTGGCAGTGAGAGGCAGCGGTGGCAGTGAGAAGCAGCGGTGGCAGTGAGAAGCAGCGGTGGCAGTGAGGGGCAGCCGTGGCAGTGAGAGGCAGCGGTGGCAGTGAGGGGCAGCGGTGGCAGTGAGAGGCAGCGGTGGCAGTGAGGGGCAGCGGTGGCAGTGAGGGGCAGCGGTGGCAGTGAGGGGCAGCGGTGGCAGTGAGGGGCAGCGGTGGCAGTGAGAGGCAGCAGTGGCAGTGAGAGGCAGCGGTGGCAGTGAGAGGCAGCGGTGGCAGTGAGGGGCAGCGGTGGCAGTGAGAGGCAGCGGTGGCAGTGAGGGGCAGCCGTGGCAGTGAGGGGCAGCCGTGGCAGTGAGGAGCAGCGGTGGCAGTGAGGGGCAGCGGTGGCAGTGAGGGGCAGCGGTGGCAGTGAGGGGCAGCGGTGGCAGTGAGGGGCAGCGGTGGCAGTGAGGCGCAGCGGTGGCAGTGAGGGGCAGCGGTGGCAGTGAGGGGCAGCGGTGGCAGTGAGGGGCAGCGGTGGCAGTGAGGGGCAGCGGTGGCAGTGAGGGGCAGCGGTGGCAGTGAGGGGCAGTGGTGGTAGTGAGGGGCAGCGGGGGCAGTGAGGGGCAGCGGTGGCAGTGAGGGGCAGCGGTGGCAGTGAGGGGCAGCGGTGGCAGTGAGGGGCAGCGGTGGCAGTGAGAGGCAGCGGTGGCAGTGAGGGGCAGCGGTGGCAGTGAGGGGCAGTGGTGGTAGTGAGGGGCAGCGGGGGCAGTGAGGGGCAGCGGTGGCAGTGAGGGGCAGCGGTGGCAGTGAGAGGCAGCGGTGGCAGTGAGGGGCAGCGGTGGCAGTGAGGGGCAGCGGTGGCAGTGAGGGGCAGCGGGGGCAGTGAGGGGCAGCGGTGGCAGTGAGGGGCAGCGGTGGCAGTGAGGGGCAGCGGTGGCAGTGAGAGGCAGCGGTGGCAGTGAGGGGCAGCGGTGGCAGTGAGGGGCAGCGGTGGCAGTGAGGGGCAGCGGTGGCAGTGAGTGGCAGCAACGGAAGCAGTGAGGGGCAGCGATGGCAGCAGTGAGGGGCAACGATGGTAGCAGTGAGGGGCAGAGACAGCTACACACAGGCGGACGTGCTCACGACGACAATTGTGTTGAGGAACAGCGGCCTCCGCAGCGAAGATAGCCGCAGCTGCATTGAAGGCCTACACGGTAAATCACACAGCAATGTTCATTCAAAAAGCAGTACAGTACGATGCTGGAAGCCAAAACGTGGAGCAAAAGTGAACGTACGGGAAATGAACTCTGTTTTTTAACCCGTCTCAGGTCAACGATGTAGTAATAAATATGGACTATGCATTGTAAACCACAAATCTGTACAACCCGATATCAAATCTGAACGATTTGATGTCGCTATTTATTTTGGAGGAATAACGGTAGCATATTACTCGTACTTATTAAAAACACTGAAATGGCTCAGTACTGAAGCTGAGTAGAAAACATCAAACAGGAAGTAACGCCAGCGTAGGAAGATTACATTCACGCCATGAGAAAGGTCAAAATTAAGAAAAACAAAATGAAGCAAGAAAATGAAAGAGCAGTGTTTATCGTGAAGCCGTAGAAGAATCCAATAACACACACCGAAAAGATATCCACGTGATTGAAAAATAAACTTTAGTTCAATCTGGTGCCGACATTGGAAATCAGCAATTACGGTTGAAGTTTAACTCACTGTACGAGCACTGAAGCGTATTTCATTGCCTTTTATAAATAACGGAGCCGTGCATCCTCCTGTATTTAATAAATATATACCGCAGCCGTCATGGTAGGCCAAAACATGATTATGCTTCCATGGCCGAAGCATACTAGTATAAAAAGGTAAGCTAGAACGGGTTTTTAAGGTTGTACCCCCTTAAAACATATCCTGAAATTTACAGAAAAATCTTTAAAGAACGAAAACAAACATGTCTTAGTGTAACGAATAATTTGAAGAGGCAGAATGATGTTGGAATATAATTAACTGAGGGATACTTCTCAGTAACCTCAGAAGGCTTCTTTCACCATCTAGGCCTATGCGTGGGAACATACGTACAAGCCTGTTTATATGTCAACCCCGGGATTTCAACCTAGGCCATCAAAATGTCCCATAAATCGGAGAAGAAAAAGAAGAGGGACACTATAGAAATGACTCTCTCTAGCTGCGTATGTGCAAGAAGGCAGAGAAAAAGTTAACCAGGTAAGTCTATACATATGAAATGTGTGCTAATCAGCCTTTTTCTTAATCGTGTGGGAAAATTTTGTACGCGGGAAAACTCTCAGAATTTCAAGTTTAGTTTGGCGCAAAACTTTTTGGAATGTGGGACGCAAATAGACGTAAGAACGATACTCAAATGTAGTCGTGCGGAATAATTGCGAGCAATGAAACTACGTCGATTGCAGATACTTCGAATGTAGAAGCATCGTTCAATGTGCTTTCATTAACATTGTTGTTGGAATAAAAAATGTCAATAATGAAAAGCGATCTAAAGAAAGATAGGTCGTGTTCATAAGTATGGGTAAATAGGTTCACTATCAATAAAATAAATGAAAACTTATTGATTACAATACTCTTGTTAATGCAAATAAACAAATGGAATAACGTTTTGTGACATTATGATGTTATTCAATTGGCTTCCGCCATGATGATCCTAATTTCAAACATCACATATTCAATAATAAATCACAGAGAACCAATTTTTCAATTACAAATTGCCACACTCAAGCACTGTAAGTGATAACGTATGTATGTAAAGTATATTGTATTGAATGCGTGTTTCGTATAATGCATGTAAAGTAAAGATTCCACTCACTACAACACGGCCCCACTTCATCGGTAATCCCGGACTTCCTGAACGATGTTCAAGTGCCCCATTCTTGGCCCGCCTTTGTGGGGCGATATCGCTAATTTCTTTCAGAAAATTCCGGAGGTGGAGACGCCGTTCTCATTCAGGGCGGACAAGGGCGACAATTAGCGACAATAACCTCATCGTCGCTCTAGCCTGGCCTGGCCTGAGCGCAAGGCCGACCTTCCAGATACTCATCTCATGAACCACACCACTTCATTATACGATGACAAAATTAGTTGCATTGAACATTAGTTGCAATCGAACATCGTATCAGTTGAGTAGCTGGAACAATATACGCTTCAACTAACAATTAACTGGGATTAATTTTTATCATTGCAAGTTGATGTTTGCATGAAAGTGTACAGTAACTTGAAGACCGTTTGTGTGCTGGTTGGATAAGTGCATAGTCGACGAGAACGATTGTTTTGAGAAGCTGAAAATGCACACGAATTTGGAATAATATGAAGTATAGTTATTAATAAACGTAATATTAGAAGCGAAAAAAAACGAGGGCACCAGAAAAAATCACATCACCGCTCATAAAACCAGCAACATCGTTTTAGTGAACGTAGCAGCGCTCAAGCCAGCGGCGTACAAACTTTCCGGGGTATTTTTATCATAAAAAATACTTCTAAATAAACACAAGTATCTTGATTATCATTCCCAATCGTCATCACAAAGGTTGCAATGTTCATGAGATAACCCACGTCTTAACCAAATTATATAATTTTCACTATGACTTTGAGGTGACCTAAATAAAACTGCACTAAACCTGCAAAGGAAGCTCAGCCAGCTAGTCTGTTTCTCAAAGCGAAACACATCCCTAAGCGACAAAAACAAAGAAATAAACATTGCAGAGCGAGAAGCTTTCTTTTTCCCTCGAGGTAGAACAAAATGAAGAATCGTAAGAAAGAATGAGGTCACAAAACGATACAATTTACTGCAAAACACCATCTGGCGCAAATACTGCTAATTCCTTAAAATAGGGTAACATTTTGGTCAAAAATTCACTGGAGTTTGGGATGATGATACTGAAATTAAAACGCATGGCCAATAAAAAATGCCCCCGGTTTGAAAATCAACGCCAAGAAAATTAAGATGCAATGTGAGTTCGAGATAATTTCGCGTGGTAGATTATATGTAAAATTCCCCTGATTTTTGTATCGTCCGAAAAATCTCTGGTCCGTATTTTGTTGATGATGCTGGTTATAATGCAGTGACTGTTGATAGAAACCGGTCCAATGATCGGAGAATGTTTGCTATCTGACCTGATCTTGAAAATATGAACATACTGAAAACCCACATCCAACAAGATCGAGTCACGTCTCAAACAGCTAGAAAAAGAATAACAAAAATTGGACGTTCCAAAAAAAGGGTACATTGAGCCAACATACAGGTTTTGAAATCCCTTATGAATATTGATGAATATTGAGGAATATACACCAATATTTAATTGGTGTATGTATCCCTATTGTAATTCTAATATCTATAGCAGTAGTTGAATGAATAACAAAATATTAAACCAAGTACTTTCTTGGAAAAACTCAAAGGCCATGTTAAAAACAATTTTTCCTCACCGAGTAATTTCACGTGACGGTGATGAAGCCACCTCGATCTCTGGATTTAAACTTTTGTGTTTCTTTCTCTGGAGATATTTGGAAGACAGAGTTCACGTCGGCCAACTTGATAACTTGGGAAACGCAATATCTCCCAAGAAGTTGAAAGCATAACTCTAGAAGTCTTTGGTAAAGTTATAAATATTACCAATGAAAGTGCGCGTACTCACGTGAACAATAATAGTTATTTTTCAACAGATATTACATTAAATACTTAACATATCCATAAGACTCTGAACTCTCCAACACCATTTTTAATTATCTCAAAATCTCCATGTTTCATACCTTTCTTCTCCTCGATTATCAAAGAGAGTGAATTACCTTTACGCAACCAAAGGTGTTATCAAAGCAGCAGTTATGTTTCAAAGCAGATATCAAAGCGCCAGGAAGCAGTTGATCAGAAGTTCGGCGACGAGTTTTCATACATTAGACGCCTACGTCCTCAACGTCGTCATCAACGAGGGGAAGGCTTCTAAGATGCGACAATGTTCAAAGAGAAATTACAGTACTAAGATTCATAGAGGACAAAATTGAGAAAAAGAAAAGACGTCAGATTAATTAGCCAAATGAAGAACATTCAATCCGTCTCAACAGAAGATCATCGCACACGAAGTACTTTAGATCTTTTTCGAAGTTATTTTTGATATCTGCCAAAAGTGTATCAAATTCTACTCACGTGCTGAAGAGTTAGTCCCGAAAAAAGGGCTGCTGGGATGAAACTGTTTTGAAATATGTTCCAGGTAATTAGTCCAATTAACCTTTCATCCATGAAAATAATACAGCGAGTAAATTAACAACTCGACTACAAGCAAAACTTCTCAAACCTAGGAAAAGATCGACCTCAACTGCTATGAAGTTATCATTTTCTGATAGTTTCCATGCACAAAAATAGAAAGGAAGTTCAACCAGAAGAGCGGCAGCATAATCGACCACGCAACGGCCTCGCATGAGCGCTTGTCACACATTGCGTGATTGAGAGCACGCAAAGGCCCCCAGCGCTTAGAATGGCCTGTGATCGACGAATGGGTCTCTCAGATGGACGGGCAAGAGTCTCACAACTACCGTTTGGTGCGCTCAAAGAGGACAGGGCAAGCTTCAGTGCCTACAGCAGCAGGCATTGCGTGGCTTGATTGTCATGTGTCACATCGGCGAGTTATCGGCGGCACAAAATGAAGGGTTTGGACTCTCCGATTGCAATGGAATGATCAGAGAGAGTGCAGTCCCTCTGCAACGAGCTCTTGTGCATCAAACAGAGTGCTCTCTCTCCCAGTCAGGTGGATTGGACTACAACGACGAAAAAAATGTTCCTCCAAGTTTAGCGATTGAAAATCCATTAGCCTCAAATAGTTTGTTGTCGGAGGTAAACATGAGAAAAGTGGGGGCTAGAAAACAGTGCAGTTATATCACTTATGGGATTGAAGTCAACAAAGCATTAGCGCCAACTGACGCAGCTAAGATCGTCACTAGAAACGTAACAGCGAGCTGTAAAACGGTATAATAAAGAGCACTCGACAAAACAAAGCGGCGAGGAACAACGCTTCGGGCGCAGTTATTAGATTCGCCAAAAGTTCGATTTTTGAGGAAAGTTCGGAAGCGCTAAAACTGTTAAAGATTTTTTTGGTCAACCCAATACTTAGCGAGCTACGAAGACTTCGGATGTAATTACGCAATTTTATTCACTACATACTCTTGGTATTGACCTCAACTTTTTGAAAATACTTGTTTCTGAAAAATATTCAACAGAAAACGAAGCCCCTCCGTTACGTGTCTTCGAAGTTTCGACACCCTGTTAGTAAAACGCATCAGGTTAGTACGCATTTGTGATTATTCCAGAGAGAGTCTTGAATTAGAGTACCTAATGTTTTGCATTCACATCTAAGTTTTTTTTTAGAAACTGGAAACTGCCTAAGTCCATTATCCGTAAAAAAGTCCTCAAATTTTCCAGTCGGGAAGATTTTAAAATATTGCAGAGAATGAAAACCTTCATACCAATAACTAAATTTAACAATTATAATTTTATAAAAAAAATTCGGTGTCGAAAAAAGTTCAACTGCTACTATTATACTAGTTAGTTTAAAACTCCTCAGCCAAATTATTATTATTATTATGATCAACAGGAGTAGCCAGCCCGTGAAAAATGTCGAGAATCGATTTTTTTTAATAAATCTTCCAGATGCGGACGAAGAACAAAATTATCCATCCTAACAGTACTCACAATTATTATTTTCATGTACTTCTGTACTAGCGAAACTCGTCTCAAAGATACGGTCATGAAGGTCTTCACAGACACGCGGTCCAACCAACTAACCAAGCAACAACTGTGTATTAATATTTATTTCTAGCCAAGAACTTTAGAAAAAATATGCTTATTCTTTTTAGTAGCGATAGATTCCAGTTTCCGGAACAATAGATTTAAATTTCATTACCGCTACATTTTTTGTTGGTAAACAAAACTGAACGGGTCCCACGTTTTTTATATCATATTTGAATGGTATCTATCATACCATTCAAATAGATATGAATTTTTTAGAATGTTGCAGACAGGAGATTTATGAAATCCATGTAAATCAAGCGAATTATTATAGTAGGGATATGAGTCCTTATAAAATTCCCTGGCTACAAGTACAACACAAACGATCTCACGAGAGCGAACAGAAGGAACCATTCAGTAATTCAGTATGGACTGTAGAAGACGGGAAATCTATGCACAAGAGTTTCCACTCAGAACACATTGCACATTGAAACAGCGAACTAAAAACGAAGAGGAAGAAAAGACAAAGAAGAGATAGCTAAAAAGGCCTGAAAACTTATAGAAGACGAGCGTGAAAGATAAAAGCCGAGCGTGAAAGATAGAAGCCGAGCGTGAAAGATAAAAGCCGAGCGTGAAAGATAGAAGCCGAGCGTGAAAGATAGAAGCCGAGCGTGAAAGATAGAAGCCGAGCGTGAAAGATAGAAGTCGAGCGTGAAAGATAGAAGCCGAGCGTGAAAGATAGAAGCCGAGCGTGAAAGATAGAAGCCGAGCGTGCAAGATAGAAGCCGAGCGTGAAAGATAGAAGCCGAGCGTGAAAGATAGAAGTCTCGAAAGCCTTTCTACAGCTGAGGAGACCAAAATTATCTCCTCTGGGAGCGCCAGTCCCCACAGCATAGGATAGCCAAGCCCAACTAACCTTAAACCTGTTGCCTATACCGTGGAGAAAAGATGAATTCATTTGCCAGTCTATAATTCTAGTAATGCCAGGAATGATCAGTGAGATAATGAAGAAGACGCGGAAAAAATTTATATAAATCTTTGAACACTGAATCATATTGAAAACATTCCCCGTGTGAACACTTTACAGAAATACATCCGAACGAATAAAATTAGTCCATTAATACTTCTAGCTGCCCCAGAACTGGCAGCGATTGTCGTCCAATTCATATCTACTATTCAAATGAGTTCAGATTAATTAAAATCCCGAACTCAAGCGTAAACATCGGAGCGCAGCAAATGCGTTGCTAGGGGGGAAAAAATCTATTTTAAAAAGTTCACTGAAAGGCCGTCGCTCACAAGAGATCACAAACAGGAAAATCTAGATCCAGGGTAATGCAAAATACACGTTTTGGCCAAACGTGAAAAGAGCCGAGTTGAAAAGAGCGATAGTTCATCGATAAAACTTTGAATGCATTTCTGACTACATCTAACGAAGGGCTTCAAATCTCTACAAATGATAAATTTCCTCAAATACATAATAATATAACTTCACCACACCTGACATAAATTCAACCGTGTTTTGATAAGGAAATACGTGCTAGGGGAAAATACTGTCATCCAGAGTACTAGTTTTCATTAGTACAGTATGAACACGTGAGTGACGATTTTTTAAAACCTAGAATCGACTTGGAGAAACTTCTCCGAGAAAGTAAGAATAGGGATAGTCATGAAGTGAATTTACTTCTCCATTAAAATGCCATTCAAGTTACTACTTGAGAGTTGACTAATCATTGTTGCCCGTGAAAGAATGTGTGCCTTCGGTGAGCTCTATAGTTAAATAGCATATTTATTCCGAGAATTTTATATTATTGCTCATGTTGAACAGATGTCCAGAACGACCAGTTCAACAAAAAAAAAGTCATATATGCTTTGCGGAAGTTTATGCCTGTCTTTTTCAATAAAAACTAAATTATTGTAGGTCAGATATGCGAACGTACCAACGCAACATATGGAACACCGAATAACATATGGGACACCGAATTAAGTATGGACGGACCAAAGAAATAAATAAACAAGGCAAAAATTTCGATTCACCTAATATTTCTACGGTACGACGAGCACTGGCTTCGTCAAACTCGAACATTAACAAAGAAATACATGAATTTTTGTAACGCGTTTGACTTGTAAGGGAACTTAGCTACAGAAAATATGCCCTAGCGAAAAATAGCCGAAAATTTTCTCGAACTACGGTTTTTTTAAAAAGGGTAAGGGAGGGGGACGGGTTCACTGAACCGAGTTTGCAGATAAGGTAAATCTAAATCAGTGATAAATTATTGTGCCTTTAAGAATGTGTGGCAATGATTTTCCCAACGTAGTTTCTTACTTTTTAACAAACTCTGCGAAGCTAATAGACGCTTCAATTGATGAAGTAGGGCAGTAACAACGATGAAATTCATAATTAATAAACCAAAAATAAATTCAAAGCCCAAGAGCCAGAAGAAAATTCGCCGGCACACCTGACAAATCTTGAGCTTCTTTACAATCATGGTAACCTTCCTCGTCATGGCGATGCCCTGAACTCTTCATCCGTAGACCTCACTCCTTTAAAACTATCATCAAATTTACCCACGGAAACCGGAACTAAACGTCGACATCGCAACAAGAGGCAGCGCAGCCCAAATGCAGCTACTCTCAAGCGCGCTCTCCCTCACATCCCGAGAGGGTCGTTGTCACCTCACCTCCACCACGCTCTGCACAGCGCAACGAAGAGCGTTCGCAATGACACGTGCAGCCAACGGCGTCACACAAACTGTGACTGACATCTCCTAATTGCTGCGATTTGGCCGACACCGCGCTGATGTGCTCATGACCCACACAACGGAGACACCACGGCCGTACGTTCAATTTACTTGGGTAAAGACGCATATCTCCTCATGACCGCTTATTGAAATTAATGGTATCTTATAAGTCGCCAGTTATTAGCATTAACACAGCTACCAAGCGCAGGTTATTAGCAAGAACTTCGCCGAATAATATGAAGCTACGTCGCAAAGACACTGGAAGTAATTACAGGACTTGCATTCAGTCAGTGTCATCTGCAGTCAAAGTTGGTGCATTTAAATTAGGCTTGTGAAGAGTAGAAGGACATCTTGGGGTAGTGCAAGGAAATTTCGGAACAGTGCAAGGAAATTTCGGAACAGTGCAAGGAAATTTCGGAACAGTGCAAGGAAATTTCGGAACAGTGCAAGGAAATTTCGGAACAGTGCAAGGAAACTTGAGGGAGTACAAGGAAACTTGAGAGAGTACAAGGAAATTTTAAACAGTTTACGAAAACCTTGAAGCAGTGTTAAAACATTCGAGGTAGTGTATATAGAACCTGAGGCAGTGCAAGGGTATTTGAAGGGTCGGTGAGAAGGGTTGCATTCACTAACGTACACCCATTAGCCGGCGAGAATGCCATGGCGAGAGCAGAAACCGTTCTCGGGGGGACCAAAACGACGTAGCACCATGTATTTTAACAAGAAAATCTTTTCACAATGCTTTTTAATACAAAGAACCTGGAACTTGTTATGAATCAAAAAGAAAAATAGAGTTATCCTTGACTTAACCGTGTTGGCGTCACCTAACAAAACTCCTGTCCGTTGCTATAACATCTAAAAACAAATACAGCGAAGCGTGTAGTTTGGATTAAGTCAGCACTAATAACGTGGCGTATCATGTTTACTTCAATAATGAACTAAATACTGAATGATATTCTTAACAATTGACCTCTATTGATGTGATTCTTCGATAAAAAGAACAAAATGATTGCACACCAGTGTAAAAATTATGGTTCATTTCATACGAAAATCCGTAGTAAATAGAAAGTTAGAGAAAAAATTACTATACCTGAGAAGGAAATACTTATTCCATCGACCACACTCCAAAATCTAAGCATTAGAGAATTCATGACAAGGTACGATGCACTGACTTGACGTTGAGAACGAAGCTCGTAGATAATTAAATAGCACTGGTCACGAAAGTATTTAACCAAAGATCGTTAGTTCTATTTTTTGTAGTATTTTCGTATATTCACTAGATCAAGAATTACATCCACGCTTATGGATAATATCTTCAGCATCTTAGTGCCATTATTTATTGGATCGAAACCATTGAATGATAGATTAGATAACTTGGCTCAAGCCTCCCTGTGCTTAACCAAGGTGTTCCTAAGAGACGAAGGATCAAGGCATTTTTCAGTTTGGAGTTAGGGAATGGGATTTCAAAGCACTAGTGTGTTCCCACACAAGATCCCTATGCATAGAAACAGCAAGTCAGGAAATAAATTTATGGAACAAGATAAAGATCGAAGAAGATAAAAGTAACCGCTGAAAAACAGGAATATCAAAAATCATAAAAATATGCCCCATGACAAAATAAAAACCTACTTCATTTCAACAAATCGAAGGTCTAATTTACATTTGTCTCAACACCTCACATTTTCCTCCTGGGAGTGCTAATTCCCATAGATGCTATGATGATATCTCCCTGCGGAAGCCACTGAATGACATCAAAGGCAGTTACCAAGTAAGTACGTCCATGAAAACGTTCAATACCCACTACGTCACTCGGCGAAGTTTTTGAATGTTACCACAGATTCGGCGAACCTTGAAAGCTCATCAGTGCAGGCTTTAGTTCCGAGGAAGATGCTAATCTGATTCTCTTAGCGCAGGATAAATCGGGGCCGTGAATGGTGTTCGCTGCGAGGCAATAAGGGCTTGAGAAGCGATAACATCGGCGCCTGGGCCCCGTAACGCCGTCTTAAAGCTGTATGACTGTTCCTTAAATCGGTCGTCGTGCGACCCACCACATCGTACATGCACTGGACGCATGGTCTTAAAACCTAAATCGAACGAATAAAAAAAATCGAAATGAACTGATCAAACGCAGGTCTCGACGATAATACTTGGCTCGAACGGTAAGTGTCCCGGAGAAATGGCTAAATAGACATTAAATAGTTAAATGACTAAGTTGACAGTGATTTTTTTTAGGAAGATAAATAGATATCGTATAAGGTCTAAAAAATAAGATGTGAAATTTGGATTTGAAAAGAACTCAATCTATTCGAAAGAAAGATACAAAGAATGAACTAAAATGCTCGCCGTAATAAATCGCATCGAGTTGACTACATTACACCCACGAGTCAGAAACATCGTAAAAATAGCTTCCAGACTTCCAGCAAAGAAAATAAACTCAGTTGAAATATATTTAAAACTTTCAACTAATATCATGAAAGTTAAGGAAACGTCACAGGAAGTGTGTGTGTGGGAGGAGACTCACGGCGACAAAAATGAAAAAATGAAGCGAATGATTTTGGACAAAATAGAATCCAGATTAAAGGCCCAAAATTCTGGGCCGGAGTACAAAAGGGCTATACAAAGGCAGAGAATAGCCTGTGGAGGCGAGCGCGCGCATTATATTTGATGAGGTTAATTACGTGAGGCGCGAGAGAGCGACTCGCAGCAAGCGGCAAAACAAAGGCAAGTAATAGCCCCACAAATGGGCGCACGAAACAACGAGGTGCACTGCGCACCTAAGCACACATTCCTTCTTTAAATAGAGGTTCTACGCTTTAATACGCACAGAACATTTGAGGCGATGAAATAGGAGACTTGATAAGCTTTAACACCTCAGGATGAAGTCAGAAATGAAAGTAACTACCTCGAGCAAATGGTGTAATATCTCACCGCTTCAGTTGTCGTATATTTATTTACCAGCTTCCGTACAGCACCAGCCTTCGTAAACCGATCAAGGAAGGCGATGTTATTTTTTTCTAGCCCACATATACTTAAATAATCTGACAAGGTATTAATTTTCTTTGAGACCATTCTTGAACTTTAAATGGAACAAAATCAGTAATTTATTTCTATAAAATGCATTCATAATGAACATAGCTAATCATCCGGTATAGCACTAAGTTTAGCCATAATTTTGAATGATGAAAAAATTATTTCCTTGCAGGTACATTGCCATATTTCCTATGGCAATGCCATATTTCCTATATTTATCGTAAGCAATTTCAATAGAAAAAACAGCAATTTTTCTCCGAAAACCGGAGGAGGAAGTCGAATTGAGAGGATTTATGTGCGAGACTAAATGTTTTCTGTCGCGCGCGCAGAATACAAGAGGTGAAATGAATAGCAGCGCAAAATATGAACTCAATCGCTGGAGTTATGAATGTGATCTCGGCATGCAGCGTATAGGACGCTCCACTATTGTGCTGCGCAGTGAGAGGAAACAGAATTACATCATCTCATCTTTGCTGTGCTCCTCAACAACGTTTAAACTGGTGAAGACATTCACAATGCCTTTGTAGGCTTGCAGTTCCAGGCTCGGGACACCAAAGCATCGCACTACTTTAAAAGTATCATGGTCGCAAAAGAGTAGACATCCCTACTCCCCATGTCGCCAGAATTTGCCAACTCTCAATGGAATAATGGCTGAGCGCTATACGCCGGATCGATTCCCTCCAAGCTTGAAGACTCCCAACGCTCGGCACTGAGTAGAAAACCGTTCTCTCAACAACTACTCATCGGTGGCGCTGGGTTACGAATACCTGATTAATGAAGCAATAAAATTCAACGATTTGGGTGTTGTCACCGGGTGTTTTTTATTGGCATGTCTTCGACTGACACGATGTTGAATTATTCTTATTCAAATATGTAAAATTTTGATTTGATAATTTTATTTTCTAGTATTGAATTTTTTATCTAATATTTAATTTCACTATTTTCCGCTGACCGCAGTCAGTTTTCCCTAACGACACCAATCTTCGTTTATCAATAAGCCTAAATATGAAATAAGTTAATTAATTAAATTGTAAAGTTTAGACTCTGTTAACAACAATTGATGCCATTTAACAATCAGAAGTGAACTACTCAATTCTGTTGGACCTACATTGGCAGTGATGTTTTAATTCTCAACACAGTCATCAGTAGTACACATGTATTATCAAACGATGAGCAACGTTAAAAAAATTCTAAATTGAAACGAACGACTGCAAACTACACGCAGCTCACGCAATGGAATCTTCTTTAAGGGAGTCTTATGTTTTTACACTTGCTTCTACATGAACATTTTATGCCAGAACAACTACTTATTCATGCGCGTACGAAGCCATCTGACCTCTGAATATGAAAACTAAAAAACCGTCTCGTCTGCAATAATGACACGAGATACTCCTAGGAACAACGTTAATTAAGAAGCGCTCTATTTGTCCGCTATTCAGCAGGCTGTAAATTATGCTTTACTGAGAGAACTCCAAAATTAGAACGGAAATAGAAATACAGGGAACTGACTCTGGTAACAAACATCAACAAAGGTAAAACAAGAGAAGGAATTGTGGAAGTGATAACTTGAGTTCAAGATCAGTAAAGTCTTCAAGATACGCAAACAACCACTCTCGCAATTGGCTGCCGAGCGTCATGCTGTCGAGTAATTTCGCATGAATATGTGAATTACTAGTGCTCAAGTGAATATCATTGTAAACTAGCAACACTGTCTGAAAAGCAATTTCTTGATTGCCAACACTGTACTTTACTTAACATCTATGGGTCCTCTTATTTCCGATGTGATCTTGAGCATTAATACAACATGAAAAATGAGGGAGGCACATTCTTCAGCATACATTAATTAGACTTTCCTTTAATTACGCAGCACCTACACTTCTCAAGGAAACATTCTAGCCGTAGTATACTTGGGTAACAATTTGATCAAGAGAAAACGTCCATGTCTATGAAATTCAACCGTGCAAATAAGTTCCTTTCCAACAGATAAGATTGAGGTGGAACCACAGAATGACAGTAAAAAATAATTGCTACGAAATCAATCGAATAAATATGCGCAGAGTAAAAAATTATTCGTTCTTATTTCAAGGACAGTTTACATAAATTACCCCATTCACATTCAATTTTCCTATACGTTGCTGCTCGTTTTAGTTCAATCACTCTTTTGCGAAGATAAAATTCCGCGAGCGGCATGCAATTCAGCGCAAGCCTGCACGATCTCTGCAATCCTGATCCCCTGCAAGATAGGATAAAAAATTCGCACAAGAACAACAACGGTTGGTACGACTGCCGTTAACACGAACACTTTACGATCAGCCCGCAAAAAGCGCACAACTTTACGACGGCCACAAACGTTCGCATGGTCACACACTCGCATGAGCACGTAACGAATCAAGACTTCCAGATATACGGCTCTTCTGAGCCCCAAAAATTACGGTCGTTCAACGCGAAATCATTTGGCAGGCAGAACTGAGCATGAAGCGCTTTTCGTAAAGGGTTCGGGCAGCGCAAAACGAACATTGCTCATAGAACAGATAAAGCCAGCGAAAATCACTGCATTCACATATGCTGGACACGTACCAATGATGCATTCAGGTTAGGCGAACAAGAAAATCTACGCCCTAACAATGAAGAAAATATTCCATGCACGTATTAACGGGCTCTTTTCATGCGCCAACTGAAAGCAACTAGAACATACTGTTTGCAACAACCACAAATTTGTACTAAAGAACCACAAAGATTTTTCCTTTTTTATAAGTAGGAAGCCAAAGACAGTTTTTCAACTCGGATGGAAAAAAATTCAAGATAGATTTTATTTTCACCCATAACGTATAATAAGGAAGCCATGAGACAAATTTCTCAACACAAAGAGCATCTAGTATACGAGACCAAATGAACACCCAAATTATACCAGAGGTACTCAGGAAGAGCGAGAAGTTCCGCCAGAGTAAAATGGTGGATGGAAGCAATCATAGCATATTCGCCGAAAAAAAGAAACAATGCAAATATAGATGGAATTATAGCAGTATTGCTTTGATGATTCTCTGCTATAACAGAAACAAAGTTTTGAGATGTATCACGAACTACCGAATGCGTTGTCAATGACAGATAAAAATTTATAAAATTCAGTAATTGACACATCAACAACCCGAGTGGCAGCGCAATACACAGGGAAATTTTACTGAAACTTACTCAACCACAAATTCATGCTCAGAAAATGAGCACGACGATAATAAATTTTGTGGTGCTCGAACCACGGTATACCGTGGCTCGAACTCGGGGAAGAGGGACGGAATTTCAAACATTCGAGTGCCATCCACTCGACCCTCAGCTCCTTCCAGCCAGCATTCACGGTGGGTTTGAACATGATTGGGCCGGAGGCTTTGTTTCCAAATAACCTTATTTTCGAGTATCCAAACCCTATTCTGCATGAAGAAAACTTGGTTGGGGCATAAGCCGTCTCTTCACTCATTGGCGAATTAATCCCTCGTTCAAAAAAGGGCGCTTGGGGTACATTTCACAGGCACAAAGTGGCCGTCGAAGTTAAAGGGGCCGGGCCGCGCTGAGCAGGTCACCACACGGCCATCTGTGGCAGGGTTGTTGAAGGGCTGGTGGAGGGCTGGTGGAAGTCTGGTGGAGGGGCTGGTGGAGGGGCTGGTGGAGGGGCTGGTGGAGGGGCTGGTGGAGGGGCTGGTGGAGGGGCTGGTGGAGGGGCTGGTGGAGGGGCTGGTGGAGGGGCTGGTGGAGGGGCTGGTGGAGGGGCAGGTGTAGGGGCTGGTGGAGGGGCTGGTGGAGGGGCTGGTGGAGGGGCTGGTGGAGGGGCTGGTGGAGGGGCTGGTGGAGGGGCTGGTGGAGGGGCTGGTGGAGGGGCAGGTGGAGGGGCTGGTGGAGGGGCTGGTGGAGGGGCTGGTGGAGGGGCTGGTGGAGGGGCTGGTGGAGGGGCTGGTGGAGGGGCTGGTGGAGGGGCTGGTGGAGGGGCTGGTGGAGGGGCTGGTGGAGGGGCTGGTGGAGGGGCTGGTGGAGGGGCTGGTGGAGGGGCTGGTGGAGGGGCTGGTGGAGGGGCTGGTAGAGGGGCTGGTGGAGGGGCTGGTGGAGGGGCTGGTGGAGGGGCTGGTGGAGGGGCTGGTGGAGGGGCTGGTGGAGGGGCTGGTGGAGGGGCTGGTGGAGGGGCTGGTGGAGGGGCTGGTGGAGGGGCTGGTGGAGGGGCTGGTGGAGGGGCTGGTGGAGGGGCTGGTGGAGGGGCTGGTGGAGGGGCTGGTGGAGGGGCTGGTGGAGGGGCTGGTGGAGGGGCTGGTGGAGGGGCTGGTGGAGGGGCTGGTGGAGGGGCTGGTGGAGGGGCTGGTGGAGGGGCTGGTGGAGGGGCTGGTGGAGGGGCTGGTGGAGGGGCTGGTGGAGGGGCTGGTGGAGGGGCTGGTGGAGGGGCTGGTGGAGGGGCTGGTGGAGGGGCTGGTGGAGGGGCTGGTGGAGGGGCTGGTGGAGGGGCTGGTGGAGGGGCTGGTGGAGGGGCTGGTGGAGGGGCTGGTGGAGGGGCTGGTGGAGGGGCTGGTGGAGGGGCTGGTGGAGGGGCTGGTGGAGGGGCTGGTGGAGGGGCTGGTGGAGGGGCTGGTGGAGGGGCTGGTGGAGGGGCTGGTGGAGGGGCTGGTGGAGGGGCTGGTGGAGGGGCTGGTGGAGGGGCTGGTGGAGGGGCTGGTGGAGGGGCTGGTGGAGGGGCTGGTGGAGGGGCTGGTGGAGGGGCTGGTGGAGGGGCTGGTGGAGGGGCTGGTGGAGGGGCTGGTGGAGGGGCTGGTGGAGGGGCTGGTGGAGGGGCTGGTGGAGAGGCTGGTGGAGGGGCTGGTGGAGGGCTGGTGGAGGGCTGGTGGAGGGCTGGTGGAGGGCTGGTGGAGCGCTGGTGGAGCGCTGGTGGAGCGCTGGTGGAGGGTTGGTGGAGGGCTGGTGGAGAGCTGGCGGAGGGCTGGTGGAGGGCTGGTGGAGGGCTGGTGGAGGGCTGGTGGAAAGACTGTTTAATAACGGAAGTGGAAGAATAAGCGGAGATATCCTCAACTCAGAGTTTCAGAGCCGCGGTCCAGTGGCAAACCAAAAAGGGCTGCAGTGCACTGTACGAGCTACTGAAGATGAGCGTTCAAATGGCTGGATGCATGAGACCTCTGGAAGTGCCTACTGAAAACCAGGCTGATCTGTGGCGCCAGAGTAACAATCGTGGCTACAAAACGGCGCAGTCGTTGGGTGTCTTGTCATACCAGAGCATCACAAGATTCTAGGGAGGTAAGTAGAAGTCGTTGTGAAAATCACGGAAAAGGTGACGCTTCCAGAGAGGGCAAGAACACTGTAAATTCGAAGTGAATGAAGCCATATGATGTAAGAAGAAGAGATAATGGTTAGCCAAGCTTCGAATACTATGGAACGACATAGAAATGTTTGAGAGGAACCTAAGACAAAGTAAACCAAATAAGATTAAAGAGAAATACAGTAATTCGAGGAATGATTATACTTCTGGAGCAGTAATGCAAAATATGAAATTGTTTAAAACATTTAGGAAAATAATTCACCTGAATAATAACAAACACGAACGTAAATCTTAATTGACTTTAATAGAGGATGACCTCTCGATCCGAGAATCAACGCTATAAGTACAAAGAGAACAACGAACGACAAATAGTACGATGTGTTACCATCACGAGGAAGTATTCGAAAGAAGAACAAAAAGATTTGACAAAACTTAAGAGTTAGTTCGAGGCTTCTTATCCAAAACAAAGCTGGTTCCAAGAGAAGGAAAAAGGCCCCATTTATTATGGATTTAGGGTATCAATGAACAAAGTGTGTCTAAACACCCTTTGCACTGACACAGCAGGATTGAAAAAACTTTATGCAAAAAGATATAAGTGAAGAAAGTTAGAGGTACTGAAAAAAAGACAGGAGAGAACTAAAATACAAGACTTTCTGAGTGCAAGAACGAGAAAAAAGACCTTTTCAGACAATGAAAAATCATCGTTCTATAGAATTTAAATACAGTGATCTCAGAGAAGGAGAACAAGAAATGTCTTCCATTCTAGACCATAGGATGGAAGAGTAAAAATTTCACAGCCTAAATGTTTCAATACTCTATTCTCATATACTAAAATTGATGAACTGTTCTTGAGTAGCAGCCAAGCAGCAACTTACTGTACATCAGAATGAAGAAAAAACAACCCCCTGAACCATGACCTTCAAAAATACACGTTAGAGTGCAAGCTCGAACAGAAATTAAAACAGTAGATTGATTGATTATAAATAAGCTTTAGTCTTCTTGACCACAAAAAAGATGTTCAAAGAGAGGAAAGATGAAGGCACCATTTTGTATGGAGTTGGGGGAACGCAAAATCTACCCACAAAATATCTCACACAAGATCTCCTGTGCATAGAAACAGTAAGTTGAAGAAGAAGGTTATGAAACAAAATAAAAGTTGAAGAAAATAGTCAGGGGTGCTGAAGAATAGGACAGCAGTGAACCGAAAAAATTGATCCCTATCAAACCCAAAAACATTTTATTCCAACAAAAAGTAGGCCTGCTTAACTCTCAACTCAAAGCCCAACATTTTCCTCCTGAGAGAGCTAATTCCAATAAATGCAATAGTTGTACCTCCAACAGGGGCAAAATCATTAGAGCTCTTGACAGAATTACATTTTGAAATTCACCTCGAGGGCAAAACGTCAAGAGAAATGAATGAATTAGAACTAGTTAGGCCCGATCCGGCTGTTTGAACGTTTGCCTCTAAAGTAAACAAGCGAAGAAATCAATAAGGAATGCGAAGAACATTGCCATTCGCAAATACAAAGCATGAAAGTTCTGCGGTTTAATTGCTTACAAGTATCAAGCATGCATGAAAGTTTGTAGCGAAGTGAGTTAAAAGAAATTGCAAATGAATGCATCTAGTTGTCAGAAATGTTCATTTTGTCAGAAGCAATTGAAAAAATTAAAACTCAAAGCTATCTCCTTAAGAGCATTAAGGTCATTTCGATCACCTACTTTTGCTATTTTCTCGTTCGAACAAAATTTCATTTTCGAGTAATTTACCATATTTAGTACCAGAGAACCTAGCCACGTGAATATCGAGCCCATTTGGTAATTCTTAGACAATTCAATTCGAACGACGACAAAAACTAATCGAAATTCGATGTAAAATCCGGGGAGTACGGCGGAGGAGGAGGAACATTTAAACCAAGCTATAATAATTTTCGACGCAGTTATAAGGAAGTGTGAGGTGTTGCGTTGTCATGGGGTAACATACAAATTAAATCAGCTAGTTATGGACGTATCTGGCGTATAGCGGCGTGTAATAAAATCCGCTGTTTAATTAACCATCATGGTACACCTGACATTGAAAATGAACCACAGTGCCAGCTACACATCTTAAAAAGAAATCTAAAAACTGCTGGATCTAATGAGAACATATTGAAAAAACGGAGAAAAACATAAATAACTTTCACCAGTTCTCAATAGAGCACCTGGCAATCGAAATTGTAGGTATGCTAAACAAAAATGTTTTCAAATTCGGCCTCATTGAAGTGGTTCCCTTTAGGATCCAAGATCAAGCTTTCGTTGGAACATCTGGAGGCAAACTTGGTACACATTTGCAAGGCCGAAATTCATAATTCCGATTGACGATTGGCCTAACAATAGCAATACATTACTACGCTTCAGGTCCACTACTAACATCGCCGCGATTGTATATAAAGAAGTTAGGGCGACATAACCAGTTATTGAGTTACATCTGTGAAGATATTAACTTTTACATCAACCCTCTTACCAGCTCCATCCACAGACATGAAATTGAGAAGTTAGACCACAATTTGAAAAGAAAAAAGTCACAGCAGAGTTTTAATATCAGACCGAGATGAAGACAAATGTGCTTGAGCGAAGAGGAGCACACAGACTTCCAGAAAAGAAAAATGTGCGAGTCTCTCAGCTCATTTCTCCAGTGCAATATATTTCTATATCAGCGCCAACATTTCGGTGTCGTAGAAGAGAAATTGACAAGCCTTTCGGAGAGAAAGAATGAGAAAAAAGTTCTTTTCAGACATTGAAAACACTGAGTTTTATTGAATTTAAATACACCGCGCTCTGAGAGGGAAAACAAGAAATGTCTTCCATTCTAGAGCCTAGGCTGTAGGAGTAAAAATTTCACAGCCTGAATGTGTCAATAGTTTCCATTGACATGGGCTAAAAAATGATGAACTGTTCTTGAAATGCGAATGATATGGAGGAACACGAAGTCGACAGAAAATTTCATAGCTAATCTGTAGAGAAAACGACGTAACGCTGATAAGCTTACCTTTGCCGAAAGTTAGAAGTTCACAAAAAATTTTTTTAGCTACTGTAACATACGAAAAACCAAAAGTTCGAAACATGCGTACTTGGGAGGCCAAGATAATGAAAGAAAAACCAGGAAATTTACGCAAAATATACATCAAAACTTGGACAAACATTTCTCAAAAAAAGTAGTTCTATTATGGCCAAAATCAGCTAATGATTAGAAAAATAGTGTTCGATTCGAAAAACAATTTGTGGACTTTGAAGAGTAAGCTTGTCAGACCCAGTCATAAGTAGGGCTGTGACAATATGCTCTAAACATCATTTACAGCCCTAATTATCACCCATATACGCATGAATGTGATTTGTAATAAATCACATATATGTAATTTAATACAATGTGTACATACGAGTACAATGTGTACTCGTACATGTGTAAATCACAAACATACGCATATGTGTATGCTATTATTAGGGTTGTGATAATATGATTACAGCATATTGTCACAGCCCTAGTCATAAGCATGTGTGTTCTGAGCAAGACTTGGCAAAGATTTCCTAATTTAACTTCGTTAAGAAATCAACAATCAATTCACCTGTATCAAGCGTTACTTTCCCACCTAATGTTCTGTCGGGTTCCCCAACAAACATGACGTGACGAGGTTAGCCCAAACACACCACAACACGACAGCTCTCCCCCACAGTTAGGCCTAAAAGTCGGACCGCAAATTAAAACGTCCGCTCATATTAACGAAAACGCGATTTGCAATTTTCACGCTGCGGCGCAAAGAGCCCTCACTCCTCCTCCCTTCATTTGCCCGCACGTCGCAGCGTTGCAGACACAATTTGTGATGCTCTGTTATCGAACAGCAGATGGGAACTGGCGTGTGAAAAATAGCGAGGATCGAGAAATGATGCGCTACTCTGAGCCTGAACTAGAACACGGGGAACATGGGATTCATTTTTACCATGGTTTCGACGTACCATCGTTACCAATTATATGATGTCCTAATACATCCAGGTTGCGCCGGGCGTTTATGCTGATCCTTTCGTTTCGATCCTTTCGCCGGGCGTTTATGCTGATCGAGAAAAAAATTTCTCGCAGCATGCAAGCACGAATCTCATAAAATTAAATTTAGTAAAATACAAATTAAGGGGATTGTAAGGCTTTCAAAAGATGAATCACATCAACAGAAAAACAGATAGCGGCCCAAATGTAACGTACCAAATCTGAAAACAAAGAAACTTATCCCAATTTCGTACGTCCTAACGCGTAAATTCCGAAACTCTGATGTTCAGTCGTCAGTCTGAGGCTCCATTTCCATTACGAAAATTTTTTACACAAGAAAGAGAAGTTACCATATAGTATAGACCAACGAAGACGTTTCATAACGTTGGTTAAAATTTCGTTGGATGACAAAGAAATTCAAGAGTGTCGTGGCTCCCTTATTTTATCTCATCGATGTCACATCATTCTTTTATTCTCCTCAATTTTATCTTTTCACATGATGTTATTTTTCGTGACATTAAGATTATTTGTCACTTTCATATATTTTCTACTTGTAAATTTCAAGGTAACTGCCACCAATTCAGGTTTTATCTGAATAAACATTTAATTCAATCTTCGGTAAGCGTTAAGAGCGTAAGGCCATAAATTAATCGTACATTTTAGCCGTGTTTCACGGCTTCAAACATTATCATTTTGTTTCTAAATCATCCATATCATCTCTTCCTGTCTATCTGAAGGATATTAAAGACACCGAAACATAAAGGGAATTCACTATTGAACAAAAGAAAATACCGAGACATTAGTTATTGAACAAACGCAACCTATTTAAACGTACGCGATTTACGCGCTCGCGACCTATTATACCCAGAAGTGTGAGAGAGAATCTCGGATCGACATAACATCAGAAGGAGACTTATCTGAGATTTGGAGATCAGGGTTGATGAGGGTTGAGTCCCGCAGGTTGGATCCGCCATTTTGTATCGGTGGCCGACGGTTAGCAGTCTAAATTGACATCGACAATTGATGTTATATCGGCACTGTAGTAGAGAGACGTAATATGAATTACTTTCAAGCGAATGAGAGCACAGATGTTCTAGGATGACTTTTACGTAGTTAATTTAAGAGACAAGCCTCGGCCCATCTGGGCCAAGGAAGGTGAATAATCTCGTATAACTGCTCTCGGTGGTGCCCTCGTCCTTACTGACTCTCGCTCCCTCAGACAACCGCGTTCGGCATTGCTTGAGATGCCAACTTCAAATAACGACCTCGCAAGGTTACCAATATGAACGTAACATATCCCTACTATCGAATAGAAAATATACATCATTAACCTTACACTTATTACTATATAAAAATCCCCACAAAACAATGTTAAACATTATGAATTAAAGTAAAAAGGAGACACCCATTGAGGTCCTTGGTACCTCCCGTGGGCGTGTTGTTCGTTCTTTGTTTCCTCGGCGTCCGAACGTCGTCTCTGACGAGTCGACTGTTCTAGAATGTATCTCGTGATGCTTTCTCGCAGAAATCAGGCTTATTATTTGGTCTTTTAGAATCATTTATGAATAGGTTGTTGGCCAAACAACGATTATCCAGATTCTTAGCGATGTTCCGTACACAGTTATGCGGAGAAGCATAACAAGAGTAACGTCCAGGGAAGGGGTAGAAATAGCTTGCGTGTGCGAGTAGAGGCTTATAAAACAAGACACACAAGGTCCCTGTGCAAAGAAATAGTAAATCAGATAAAAAGTTCACGAAACAAGATCAAAGTTGCAGAAGAAAGTCGAGGTGCTGAAAAACAGGATAACAGTGAACCGGAGAAGATGGTCCGTAACAAAAAATTCCTATTCTATATCAACAAGAGATAGGCCGGCCTATTTTCTACTCAGGACCACACATCTTTCCTCCTAGGAATGCTAAATTGATATTTTTCTCCGTGTCTACAGAATTTGTTGGATCAAGTCCCGGCGCCCTGTGTCATCTCACACTTCTGTACCGACCCGGCACATGAATGTGATCAAAAACGTGACATTATGAGACTCATAACAAAGATTCAAGGAACATAAACAAATATAAACAGTTAAACAAATTGTTTAACACCCTTCGTCTATGCGAACCTAAAATCAAAGGAGAAGGCAACCTCCAAAACCATGCGTTAGTAAGTGGGGTGTTAATTCCAGTTAATTCAGCATATAACTTCACCCACTAACCAGTAAGTCCCACACCCAAAATTTGCTCTGAAATACTAAGGTTTTGATTATTTTTACCATTATTATTGACTCAACTTTATTTGTTCTTTTTGTAATTCAACATTGATGATAATCACCTAAAAGCCATTCAAACCATTCACTAAGAGTTGTTGATATATCCTGAATGAAAAAGTGACCAAACATTTTATGCCAAAACTATTAAGACATTTGTACTGGGGTGGGTTTTGGGGCCGAATTAACAAGTATGTTTTTACAGTTTCAGCCAGAACAGGATGCTCTAATTCTTTTCAAGCAACAATTGCAAATACTATACAGTACGATATTACTCAGGTATTACTCAGGTTGCTGGGAATCATAGGCTAAGAGACATTAAGATGAACCAAAAAAGCCAAGAAGACTCTCCTAAAAAAGTTATTTATTTCTCATATTCTCGAATTTTTGAAAGAAAGTAATTATCTGTGTTTATTATTAAGTAAATATTCCTCTCTCTTTTTCTGTGATCATGAGTATATTTTCCTGCATTCTTCTTGCCCAAAGAATGTGTTTACGCTAGCGTGAGGAGAATTTTCCAATACAAGTTCGCTGCAAAACAAAAATTTCTCAGCGTGTCTGGTTCATCCCTAAATTTTCAGCTGTCTTTAGAAACCTGTGCGGATAAAATGAAACATCTAATGAAGTCGATGGTTGAGTTTTTTCACCAAATAACCAACTGATTATTTCTAAAAATGATCAAAACTTCGTACTTCAAACGGTAGGATACTCTTTAGTACACCATACGCGTTACCACAGCAAGCTGAATTACAATCGCAAAGACCTGCGTTTCAATTATTTGGACGATTTGTACAACACAAAGGTGTCTTCCTCCGCAATAGCAGGAACATTTTGGGAGCAACCCAAACGGTCAATTTGTAGGCAATGTTTCATGAAGGACTCTGTTTCTGAAAACCTAACCTTATAAATTTTGGATTCGACTGCTTACTCTCTTATTTCTGGATTTTTCAACCCTAGCAAATTTTAAAAAAACTGTTCATCAGTAAACAAATTCTTTTCGGTGGTGAAACTCGTTTGTTTGTTATACTTTTCCACGCTTTTCACCGTTTTGATATGCACTTTAAAGCACAAATGTTTCATTTGAGGCTACTAGAACCGCAATCAGTCTCTGACGTTTTCAATACCTAAATTTATAAGTTTATAAGTCAGAACACCGAAGATGGATATTTTGTACTCTGAAATATTTTATTTCGTCATGATATTATTAGTTACGCCTCTTTTATATTTACAGAGAGACTTACAAGGAATGTTCTTGTTTCATCCATCTTTCATAGCGTCACATAAAATGTCGAATAACTGAAGGCTTCAACGAGTGGATAAAGATGTGGACAACATTCCCAGTCATCACCTCAGTTTCCTTCAAATTACAAACACAGGAAAGACATAATCTTAGCTAAAATGAATTCAGGTAAAGGTCATTTGAAAGATCATTTGAAGGTCATTTGAAAGATACGAACTAACAAAGACTATCAGTAAAACTAGGCGTTGCTGAAACGATCACAAGACAGCAGCGCTCCGGACTAACGTAGGAAAGCGAAGACTGATGTTAAACAAAAGAGTAAGCATATTTACAATATTTTCGCGGTCGTCAGCGCGGACAAATTGCAAGAAGCAGATATAGGCGAACACTCGGGAGTTCATTGCCACAGTTTCAGCTCTGTATTCAAAATTGCAGCGATCTCGCCAACATTAAATGCACAGCGACGGTGAACATCGACGGGCGAATAAAATGCACGACGAGCGCTCTGGAAAATTAGCGCGGAAGTTATTTAAAAGTTACTCCACAAAAGTAGGGGAAATATTATTCAGTTGTAAAATTTTCACCGGGCACTAGACCGATAACGATCCTCTCGCAAGTACACTTCTGAGCAGAGACTGCAGAGTCCACTCAGCTCTTACGGAGACTCTACTTTCGGTAGCGATTAAATTTGTTATTAGCCTGCGGTGGTAATACACTCAGCTGCAGGCGTAAAAATTCGATAAGCTTAGTGTTGAAATAGCTCAGAGACAACACAGAATAGAGACGCCAGAAATATGTCAAGGGTTGTCATAGAAGCCTCGAAGCTCATGGCCGCAATGATGATATTGTTGACTGTTACGTATTAACTTCAACCTCGAATCTTGCTTGCAACAGCGTACATAATTACGGCAAATAAATAGCGCTAAATGTTAAGAGAAAAAGTAACCGTTTTAAAAATATCTTTCCTACTAATTCTCAAAACCGGAATAGCCAGACGCAAAGCTGCTTCTGGGTACGGACAAAAACATAAAAAGGGACAGAATTATCACTGGCAGTCACAAGAGTACGCAGGTCATCACCCTGATAAAGAAAAGAAACTACAAGAGTATAAGGGTGGAAAAAACGAGAAGCTCTAGGCTGAACTCAGAAAATTTTGGCAACTATGATTCCTTATACGCTACTGGCAGCGATAGCTTCACAGGAACTTCAAGCACTGCAGGCACCACACGCAGCACTACAATCACCTCCCTGGAAAGGAGCTAAGCGTTGAGCAGAGGCAGGACTGAAATACGTCCATGAACCAAGCCTTCAGCTCCCTCTTCAGGAAGGTAGCCAGACTACGAGACTGTTCGAACGGAACTAAGACGTTCCATTTTAGCTAATGTGTTAGGTAAAATTTCGTCGGATAACAGTGAAATTCACGGCTAACGTTCAGAGAAGGTTTAGAAATAGTGCGCAGAGTAGATGTTTATGAGATTAGCTTGGATTAAAAGGTAATTTTAGCCTTCCTATCCAAAACAAAGGTGATCAAAGAATAGGAAGGAGTAAAAAACCAATAAGGATGCAATTTAGAGGACAGGGAATCTGTGCACAAGTTGTGTTCCCTCACTCTGCGCATAGAAACGGTAAAATTGAAGGAAGGTTATGACACAAAGTAAAAGTTGAAGAAAAAACAATGGGTGCTAAAAAGGATAGCAGTGAAGCGAAAAAGTTGGTCCATAAGAAGACAAACACTATTTCATCAGAACAAAGGGAAGGCATGCTTAACCTTCAGCACATAACTTGACATCTACCCACGGGAGCGCCAATTATCAGAGATACAATAGCCCCTCGGAGGGAACCGTTTTTTTTGAGCAACTGATTTTTACACACCGAAGCACGGCTTTACGAACACACTGCAAAAATTTTTGACATTCTTCAGTTAAATTTAATCAAACGAGACTGATGACTTGTTTCCATTTTTTCCACCCTCCCTTGTCTGACTCCAGGCACACTCAGTAAAAACAAAAAATACCGACCTCTTGGGCAGATGAAAAACGAAAACGACGAAGAAGCATTTAGTTAGATTAGCCGAGCGAAACGCGAGCCAAATTCCTCTTTAAAAATTAACTTTACTTTTGAAAAATCGCGACGGAGTCCCACTCGAGTCTAAGACTCCGTCAAAAACAAGTGACCCGAAAGTTCGAAGAAACAATGGAAGTCGCCTCAGCTGAGCTTCCATTAAATGCGCAATCGGTGATTGAAATGAGCAAATGCTAGGTCCTTCTTCGACTACAGGTAAGTGAAGGACGAAAGTAAGAACACGGAGCTCCCACCGCTCAACAAAATGCATAAAAACAGCACAGTAGCGCCCGGGCTGTGCTCGCGTCACTCAGACGCGACTTGCTCCCTCGCAACACCGCGCACAGTTGCAGCACACGCAATCGTTGATGTTATTGGAACTGTTTCGTAAAGAGCGTAGAGTTTAAGACACGAGAACGTAATATGTATAGAAAACTCAGATTCCATGCGTTCTCAATTCCCACACTCTGAAAATGTTATTGCGTTATCGTGTTCTCGCAAGGTGAGTTTTATGTGTTCAAATAATTTAACTTTATTGGATAATGGCGAGCCCGTCAACGCAAATCTCCACTCCTTACAATAGCAGTTTGATAAATCGAGAGGACGCGTCCGAAAGTTATGAAGCCATTCTTAACTGAAATGATTTTGAATGCTAGAAAAAAGTCAATATATTATTGTTATTATTATGGCATTTCCATTCATGAAAAGTGCGTTAAGATTTTTAATATTTCAATTAAATTTGTATTAAAATTCGAAACACTTAAAAAAATGAACTAACATGATCATCATCGATTAGAAAATTCAAAATAATTGCAAATACTTACGTTGTTTGCCATCAATTTAATACCTCAACCAACAAAGGCTGAGAACGAACGAGCAATTTAAATCTAACACTCTTCATTTCACCCACAAAACCAGAAAGCTAGAACACGCTGACATGCTATGAGTGGAATACTAAACTACACGCGCGGTCAAACCTCGCAGCGCCACGATAGTCAAAACTTGTCTGAATGGACATAAAAATGAGAAAAAGTCCAGTTGAGGTTCAACCAATCACCGAGAAAAAGTTTTCCCAGAGAAAGGGCAAAGAACCCTCTCCTCTTTCTGCTCAGTGAACTGCTGTTAGTAGTTTTAATGATTTACCTAAGCGCAGCATTTATCAAAGGCAGCGGAGTGATACAGAGATTGCCTGATAAAATATCGTACTAGAGAGCGGCACATCGGGTTTTTGTCGATGCTACGTACTTAAACTCATTTAATATTCTGTACGTCAGAGCAGAAATGTTTTAAGTATACATTGGCATGAAGTATATGGAGACATGAAGAAGCATATTTTCATGAGAAAACTCTTAAATGCTCAAATTCTCAAGGGCTATAAAGGAATGCAAGCTGAAGAAAAGTTCGACAAATCAGAATTAGGATGGTCTGCTCCACCGACACCGCTTCACGTCTGTAGCGACCTCCAGCTAATACGGAGATATCAGTCATTTTCCTGAATCCTTTGTTCATTCCTGTGCTGAAGGGTTAGTTTTGTTGTAAATCAATTTGTTTCAAGGGTTTTGTAATAAAATTACGACGCCAGGAAGATCAAATTCTCTAGGTTCCCCGCGCTCCCTCAGAGGCCCTGGGGTAGACAGGTTCAAGAAATAAACTCTCGCAAGACTATTAGACTATTGGTATTTTCACCCGCTTGAACACCATGTAATAACTGAACTTTTTTTTTTGAAGAAGATCGATGTTCAACGGTGTATGAATGAAGAGATTTTCCGATTTTACACAAAATGAACTTGATAAACACAGCACAATTCTATAAGGGTCATCAGTTTTGCTCCGCTACAGACCACCGTCAGTAACTGAGAAGACGAGGGTCTTTGCGAAGACAATCACATCGTTCATCATGAGTCACGCGCGTAAACCACACATCAGCGATAGGTCCTAGAATTAGCAAAGACATCCTAGCTCTCGGCGTTACCTGCACGAGGCAAGGAGGGTCGGCATGGACTTCAACAAGTCCCCTCGCCTGCGACGTGTGTTAGCAGGAACTTTCTAATCGCAACTCAGCATTACCGCATATGGCGGGGATATGAGAGGCTAAGCTCGCAAGGCAAATATAATACGCGCGGTAAAGTTATGCCTCTTTGTGAGCTTAGATAAGAGCTATTGGACGCCACCCCGAAAGACTTTCTTGATCCGTCGCACCAAATCTTGTGGCTTAGACCCTCACATACGACGCCAAGAGAAAAAAGGAAAAAATTACGTAAAACTCTTCCGTATACCTCTGAATACCACGCAAGTGAGAGATGCACAAGCCTAACAATTTTTCGACAATATATAAAATAGCTTTCGTAATATATTTATTACCCTTGCAATGAAGTGAAGTGATGATGTCACCTGTAAAATATATTGTTTGAGAATAGATGTAGTGTACAATCAAGAATTATAAGTCTAATATTTGCAAAAGTCGCAGAAAAAGGGTTTTCATAAGCCTTAAAATTCTCTGGACACTGAAACAGATAGTTTGAATAGATTTTAACAAAACAAGCGCAGTTAATAAATGAAATGTTGTAATTCAATCATGTATTTTTTTGCCTTTGCGTTAGACTGCGCGGGTACGTTGCCCTGTTGTCGTCAGAGGTCTCTGCCCTGGACACTAATTGTATTTGCTTCTTTTACTGTCGGCGCAGTCTTTTATAAGACACCAGCTAATTTTTTCCCGTCATCCATTGTTATTTAATTAGTAAGCTGTCATTAAGTCGTGAGAGAGTGACCTTAATTACGAGGCACATTGAAATATATTCAAGTTCATCAAAACGCGCACTTGTGTAACTCCTCATCAGGTGCTTAGGTTACTCAACCAAGTGACAACATGCGCAACAGCGATGATAATTTCGAAGATTCACGCAGAAAGTTACCGTATTTTCGAAGATTCACACAGGAAACTAGTGTATATGTTTTTTTCATAGTCTCTCATGATTAGGTTGGATTATTAGTCAGTTTAAGTCTCCCTATCCGCAACAAATGCGATCCAAAGGGAGGAAGGAGGAAGGCACCATTTAGTATAGAGTTTAGGGAATGCGGAATCTATGCAGAAAGGGCAGTTAGTTGAGATTATGAAACAAGATCAAAGTTGAAGAAGAAAGTAGTAGGTGCTGAAAAACAGGACAGCAGTGAACCGAATAAAAAGATGGTCGTTAACAAAACACAAGCATTATATTTCAACAAAAAGAAGGCCTACCTAACCCTCAGCTCGGGCCCTCACATTTTCCCCCCGTGAGAGCTAATTCCCATAGATACATGTATCCCCCTGAGGGGTCATAGTCTCTCAAATGATATTCAAATTTAATACCCGAAAAAAATCATATTTGAGAATTTTTCTTCATTGTCATTATACTAACATATTACTTAATTCAGTTTTTACAGCCACAATGCAGGATGTTAAAAGAGCAAAGACTGTAGAAAAGGTAGAATTTATGCACAACGTGTGTTCCCGCACGAGATATCTAGCGAATAAAACATAGCAAGGTATGAAGAGAAAACGCGAAATAGCGAAGAAGGGACGGAAACTGAACAACGTAAAGTGGGTACGAAAGACAGAAGTCCGGAAGGCTTATCTATAGGAGAAGTAACCTAACAGATCTTGCCTGCGGACGTCAGGCCCCAAAACGTAGGGTGGGCTAACATAATTAACCTAAACCTGTTGCCTATCCTATGCCGTCTTATTATAGGGCAGAAACATGTGTGACGATTGTTGTCATGTAGCTGCGCATCTAACATTCTCTTTTGCATGATATTTAAATTGAAAAGTACAAATATTTAGCGACGCTTTTGAGTAACATCAAACTTAACCACTATTAAACAACGCAGACCATCGGCACACGTTTTTTAGTGTTCTTACATACTAGTAGCAAAAAAGATCGTAAGAAAAGTTAGAAACAATTATCATAGAGAAATTTTTCAAACGGTCAGAAAAGACATGAAAAACTACGAACTTATACAGCCCGAACGGCTAAATAAACATAAAGACATATCGATCTCACCACCCAATATCACACCGAATGACTAATTTTGTAACGCAGCGCTGACCTGGTCGTTGTGTTAGAGCTTAGCAGCCCTACCATACGAGCAGTTCTTCATGTCCTGAGAACAAACGTTTGTTACAAGCTACAAGTTATGAAAACTACCCATTTAAAACAACGGTGGATTTTTCAATTGACATAGATATGAGCTTTGTAGTTTTTAAAGTATCAAAATGACTTCTCTTCACCTCAAAAATGTCATTAATATGCTGGATATATTTAAATAACCAAAATAGATCCATGCCTTGAAGTGAAAAGTGAGCACTCGCTATAGAGAATATTATCTTTGAATTATTCGACAAATTTTTACAAATATAGGCTCGTGGACTCAAAACTAAAACCCAATCCTTTTTAACTTTCGGATTAACTCGTCACTTCGAGGGAATGATTGGCGCGAAAAGAAAAAGTGATGCCCCAGAAAGAATATTCCTCTCGCGAGAACGTAGTTTGCCCAATAAATAAAAACTATTTGAGTTCCAGGGATTACAGATTCCAAGCTTGTGTGGTGAAATAAATTATATTAGGCATATATACATGAAAACCGACAGAGGCAAACAACCGGCTCTACAGGCAGCAGTGCGCGGATTGTGAGGAGATGAGGAGTGTACCACATCAGCAGAGGGGAGGAGTACGTAGGGGGTAGCGGCTGGACTGAAAAGCTAGTACGCTAAATTGAATACATAATAAGACGAGGGCAACGTGAATATATAGCACAGAAAATAAGGGGTTAAAAAAGTTAATTGCCCACGAGTTAGGAAATCATGAGTTGCTGGGTTTATTTTGAGGGAAATGCGCGTAGCAATACCAAGTTTTGCGAAGCAGGGAACACGTCATTTGTGACGCGTGAGATTCATCCAATAGGGAGAAACCACGCACTTTCAAAAGCCTCTACTCTGCCGGGACACAGCCATAGTGCGGCGTGGGTATAAAAGCAGAGCAAGCGCTTGGAACCGGTCTATTTGACTGGTGCAGTGGCAAGAAAGTAGGCTTTCTGACGGCCAGAGGGGAGTTGAGAATACGTGGTTAACATTATTCGTGTGTTTATCAGAGGGTTTGCATTTTGTAGAATGTTCTCAAACAGGGAGTGTTTAGAGTTTCACTCAACATGTGGGTAGAAGTTCGAGGGTGTTATTATCTCTCACAGGGAAATCAAATATATTCGTGTTTTTATTATTGAAGTGCAGGCTTGATGGTTTTCATGTAACAAAGTGCTTTGTGATTTGTTTTGTGAAGCGGGGTAAAATACTCATCTGGATTGATTTCAGAGGGAAATAAATTATGATTGATTTTGAGAATTAAAGGGGAGTAAAGATGTAGTTCAATCAATACGATGTGAAGGAATAAAGGGAATATTGATTCACAATTGCAGGGAATAAAGATTCAAATGGAGCTAGTTACTTAATGTGCTCATTGTTCACAGGCGGGTTGGGGAAGCTGGCCTACGCGGCAGCTGAGATATCGCGGAGACTTGGGTTGTGGTATAGCACCACGACCGGTGTACGCTTCACATCCGAGGGCTTGTAGCGCCACAACCGGCCGAGCGTTCGCAGCCTAGCAGCGGACAGCCAGCCTGGTATTCAGCGCTAATGTGGAAGCCTGGATGCTGTGTTTCGAGCCTCGACAGGCCGACGACAGGGAATTAACTCAAGTTGTAATTGTGAAGAAGGGAAAGAAGCAGAGGCACGCAGGAGAGTAAAAAAAATTCATTCTGGCGCGCTGTGTTCATGATGAGTTAGATGGCGAGCTCGCAAGTGGTAAATTTTGGAAAAGCAAAGGAAGAAGATGCACGCTGAACAGTGCAAGTCCATTCTGGCGCGCTGTGTTTATGATGAATCAGATAGCAAGTGCAAATTACAAGGGTGTAGTGTCCATGTTGGGCACCACGGTGTGAAGTGTTCTCATTATGAATATCAAGTGGTAGAATTTGATGTCAAGCATTACTTTTTTTCCGTTTGCCAATGCAGCTAAAGTGTAACCATTTCAGTGCGTCTCATGTCGCTTATAATGAGCATCTTATCTGAGGACACTGGTGCGCATTTTTATTTTGCGATTACATGTTCCCTGTGCCAAAATCCACGTGTTCAGTTCAACAATACATGGTGCTTAATCTTTAATGCTCATTATTCTCCATGCTTATTTATGTGGGTAACGTGCGAGCACAAAGGTGTACATTTATTTATTTGTGGAGGTTGCAAGTCCTCATGCGTGCGTAATTAGTAACCCTTTTCACGTATCGCGGCACTTGTATTTCTGTGTAACGTCGCAGGCATTTTAGGAAGGAAACACTTGGAGTTTTCACACCTGAAATGAGCGAGTGAAAGTGAAAACACAAACGCCGAAATAAAAACACAATTTCACAGAACCAAAATTCACCGATTTCGAAAGTGGATCGAGATCCTCAGGATCGACGCGTCCGAATTTAGAGTATATTCAACATCGAACAGCAAATTCCTTTGAAAACAAACACGCGTCACACTGAAAGCTTTCCAGATAAAGACGAAGTGTTTATTTTGAACGACTCCACCTATGGCAGAGTGGCTGCTCACTTCATCAGCTGACGGATTTGCTTCGTACAAATAAAAACGCAAAGTGTGTAGATTTGCAGGCGACATGAATCTTACGATGCACATGAAAAGTTTCAACCCCACATATACTTTAGTTATTCAATGTATCGCTCACCAAAAAAAGAAATTCCATTGACAAAAAACAACTTTCATTAACAAAAAATGAATTCAATTAACAAAAAATAAATTCCACCAACAAAAAATACATTCCATTAACAAAAAATACCATCATTTCCTCCAGGAACTAACAATGAAGAGAAACAATTCCACACCTTTACAAGAGAAATCAACTCGTTCTATCTCAGAAAACTTGGGTGACTTTATTAGTTCATCTTGTTTATTTGCGCTAGCAGAAAGACAGGGAATGCATGTTTCATACCGGCTAAATTACTGCAGATTTTCTGTCGGTTGACGACATTTTTCTTCTACCGCTTCCATGATCAATAAAAACCTGAAAGGATTAAAATAAAATATTTCTCTCTGAAAACTGGACTTTGTGAGAGATATAGGACGACAATTCCATGAAGTGCCGGAATAACGCCGAGAAAACTGACATCTCCTCACGCAGATGATAACACAAAACAGTGATGCCAGATTTATCACATCTACTTCAAGTTCACGGAAAAGTTACGTCCATTGAATACCATAAAACATTGCGCGTTAACTGAATTACTTTTACTTCAGGATATTCATTTCAAGTGTTGAAAAAAGCACACTCGTGACTTTAGTTCGTCAAAAAACTAACACATAACACCAGCCTTCGATTCAATCGAACAGTTTCTCATCACTCGGCGGCACATTTCACCAGCTCGAGCCCAACCCAAAACTTCGATGCCACAATTGTTTCCCCGATCCATAAACAAACTCAAACCCCACGAGCGCTGTAACTTGCGCAGACCTTCCGCCCTGCATGCCCTCGCAGCCACAGAGTTCAGCCCGCTAACTTTAACGAAAATTTATGAAACATTCTACGTTATCCCATTATTTAACAACACCTATATTCAAAGAATAACTGCAGTTTAGCTCTGACGTGTTAACCATCGACCCCCGAATAATACATTAGCTAATGCAAATGTAAACTTCGCACATCAAAATAAAAATAAAACCAATTTTTTGAACGAAAATTATGCCTGATTCAAGTTACACATAAGTGAGAACAACTGGGCCTAAACTTATTCATATAAGTTGAGGCTTGCATAAAAATTTGTTTGAGATTTAGATAAGATTAGAATAGATTTAAGTTTAAGTCTCCCTAATCGCACCATTGGAGGCACCATTAAGTATGGAGTTATGGGAACGCAGATTCTATGCACAAGGTGCACAGAAACGTAAGTTGAGACAAACCAACAGGACAGCAGTGAACCGAAAAAAGATGCCCCGCAACAAAACAAAAACCTTTATTTTCCCAAAAGGAAGGCCTATCTAACCTTTAGCTCTGGACCTCACATATTTCCCCATGGGAATGCTAATTCCCAGAGATACAACATTTGTACCCTCCTGAGGGGATGACTCGAGGAACCACTGCACGTCGGTCACAATAAATTATAATCTAAAAGTATTCAATTTTAAGCAATGAACTATAAAATGAACAAGCTGATGAAAATAAATTACCTGAATGGCAAACTGTAAAAAACATAAGTGGTCTACAATTAACCCACTGTACCCAGAGCGAGTGTTATTGTACCCAAAGATGAATGGTAAATATTGCATTTTTATAGATGTACGACGAATTTCAGGACAGAGTAGTGAATGTCACTAATTTTAAATTGTTTCTATTTTTATGCGCACGACACGCCCATGTTCATGAAGCCCAACGTATTTTTCGGTCAATTCTAAAATGCAAATAACTTCACATACGAAGACAAAAAATTGCTGTTTACCTAAACAGCTCCGACCGAGCAGGTGAACGTCATTGCTCTGTTACGATTGGATTTTAGTTTAAGCCTCCCCAAAATTAACAGAGACGTTCCAAAGAGAGGAAGAAGGAAGGCACCAATAAGTATGGAGATAAGGGAACGCGGAATTTATGCACAAGGTGCATAGAAACAGTGGAGAAATAAGTTCATGAAAAGTTGAAGAAAGTAATAGGTTGCGAAAAACAGGACAGCAGAGAAATAAAAAAAATAATCATTGACAAAAAAACATTTAATTCCAACATACAGAAGCCCTATCTGACTCTCAGCTCGGGACCTCACATTTTCTCTCTGAGAGTGCTACGCTTTTTTAGAATTTTGCTTTATATAATGAGTACGAGGAACCCGTGGGGAACAAAATTTAAAAAACAAGTATTATTGATGAATTACGCGTTGGGTGCATTTCTACCAAAAATCGACAAATAGGTAGAGATCAGCACGTGACACGCAAGCGCAGTACGAAAGATTCTGTTGATGTGAAATTTAACATATAATACGGGAAGTGTTTTACTATAATTCACAATAACTAATATATAGTTAAAGCTATATGAATGAAAAACCGACAGATTTTTCCGAACATCCCACGACGCCACACTGGAAACCGTTCATGAACACTAATTCATCCCAATAAATACTGATGCTTTTGTTCCGTACCAGTTCATTCAAATTCATTACACAACCTCCACAAGGCAAAATAAACGAGCTCAAAAATTGTGTCACAATTCAAACACGATGCTTTAAAAAATTATTTCGCATGCATGAATTTCTCGAGCGAGTTTCCATCCTCCTAACGATGCGGACCCCAGCAATAACGCTGATGGCAAAGCGCGCATTCTCCACACACACATAAAAAAAGCAAGCACATTGGATTCGCCATTTTTAAATTGACTAGCAATCAAGCTCTGTTCTTCAAGGCAATGTGGCAGAGTAAAAATATCGCACATCGATCGGAGGGTGGAGGCGGATACGAGTCTTTCTCTTTTGCCGAGCCATTAATGAGCCTCTGGGAAACGGGTATAGAAATCATTTAACTACGATCAAAAATGCATCATTCACTAGAACGGCTGTACTTCAGAGTTAGGAATGAATAAAGATATATGTCCGGCTGAATCCTTCGACACATTTTTTGAAGCTTTTTGACATTTTCACAGGATGCGCACGTTCATTGGAGCTCAAAACAAGGGCATGAAAGTCAATAAACTCGCGTACTCGGGTATCATTCACGCCCTTAACGTGCTACGTTTTCCTTCATTCCTTCAACTCTAAAAATTATAGCGAGTTTTCAATGAGTTTTTTTTTAAGCCGACGAGGTCTTCCAACTATCGCACAGAATTTATTCTTTCACTCTTGATATTGCAAAGCTCCCACAACGAGCGGCTGGTAATTGACGCAGAAAACAAAGTACGCACGCAACCAGAACGCATGCGAGTGCCTAGAAAACGAGCCCATGGGATGCAGGTGTTAATCACAAACACAAGGGATCATAGATTCACAAGTGAGAAAACGACATGGCTTCCATGGAATCTTCGAAAATTTCTTAGAGAACGCAGCTTGAAAATGGATGAAACGTGACTCGTAAAAACATTTACGATGTACTACCACTGTCTTTGTATGTACAGCGTCTAGGCTGCCACTAAATGTCACATAAGTTTTTCAGACGAATCAAGGGAAGCATGAAAGTTGCATTAGATATCCAAGTGCGGCGTCAGTCGGAGCCAGCAAAGGTCCTGAGGATTCCGTGCATAATCGATAGCTCTTCTCGTCGTCGCCGCACAAAAGAGCAGTTCACGAATCGAGCAGAGGTCGATGCCTCGTCGAGAAGAGCAAGCGAGAGGCTCAAATTTACTGGAAACGCATCTTCAGGAGGCCAAGCGTGCGTATTTTCCTTACATGAACTGCCTCTACAGGGAGGAAGGAACTCAAGATGTTGAGCCGCCCTTGATTAAATTTATCATATCTCGCGTCTACTTATATATACTTCTACACTATGGGATTTGTGTTGCGACAGGCCTGCCTATTCACTTCGACTCGCCAAAAAGAGCTGCGTTGATCGTATTTGAAGATAAAATTCGTCACGAGTTTTCTACGAGTTCAACTATGCTCATTCTACGAATATTCTGGGCCTTCCCTTACAATAAAGTTTATTCACACAACGGCCGCGCCGCAGTCACGAACGCGTTTCATCGGCGTTCCCCTACGAGTAAGCTCTGAACGTTCTGCAACTGCCACTTAGACATCTTCAAACCTCTATTTCCTCTATTTATAATGCCATTATTTTAAATTCTAGGAGGAATTTCAATATAAGAATTCAGTTACAAGTTATTGATTAATTTGTGCATATTTCCATGTATACGTTAGGATGATTTAGATATTTCCTCAGCCTCGTTCGAACGAATACGTTCGATGCAAGCGGTTGCCGTTCTAACTATCTAGTAAAGCTGAGGTCTGCAGTGGAGTCCTAGAGGCAAGAGTGCGTTGTTTGACTGAGCACGTCCTCGCCCATATATATTGAGCGTAGGCTGTCGCACTCATTATTCTTATAGCGTTAGTTAGCGAATTCACGCTTCAGAACATGTCTCGACCGCTGAGTGTTCAAAGCGCTCTCCCAATTGTCTGCAACATCTCTCATAAAACCGAGTATCATTCATTTTTGATTATTGAACAGTACTCGATGACGCAACTTTAAGATCGTATCGTGAACGAAAACGTTTTGTATCGATTGAAAATGTCATGTACATTATATTAGCTCTTTAATAGTAAATTGTAATATTTATCTCAAGCGTATCAGATTAGATTAGATTATTAGTTAGTTTAAGGTTCCCTATCCGCAACAAAGGCTATCCAAAGAGAGGAAGGAAGAAGGCACCATTTAGTATGGAGTTAAGGAAACGAAGAATCTATGCAGAAAGGGCACAGAAACAGAAAGCTAAGAAAGAAGATCATGAAACAAGAAAAAGTTGAAGAAGAAAGTAGTAGGTGCTGAAAAACAGGACAGCAGTGAACCGAAAAAAGATGGTCCGTAACTAAATAAAAACCTATGTTATTTTATCAAAAAGAAAGCCTCCCTAACCTTTAGCTCGGGCCCTCAAATAGTCCCCCTGGGAGCGCTAATTTCTATAGATACAATAGTTGTATTCCCTTGAGGGGTTCTCAAGTGTATCAATTCCCATCCGTTATTAAAAAATGTAGGATTGCCCCGAAGCAAGTCCATGTCACCTTACCAATATAAATCAGAATTCCTCGATATAGTTTGCCTCGTTTGTCTCATTAGAGGCTGGTGGCAGCATCCTAAATATTGCCATGGAATAAAATCATCGCATACATAATGAAAGAAAATGCTTCAGGATTGATATGACACAGAAAAATCCCATCCGACTTTGAAAATCAACATTCAGAGATGCCAAAACGCAGGAATATCTGCATTAAATAATAAAATTACAACGTAAATGACCGCAGTTGTGAGATGGGAATTCAACCTAAGAAGGATCACAACACCCTGCTAACTAAGTTACCTATAATGGAAGTGAATGTCTTGACCCAAACGTGTGTGCCATCAGAGATTATTTTCATGTCAGCGTCCTTTTCAATAACTTATAAAACAGCTTTGTGCGTGTTGGTACCTTAAATGTGAAGTACTGCAGTTAGCTCATGAAAAACGCATACCAGAAATGAATAGCAGCGCCTACAAAGACTGCCACGCAATCCCTTGTACACAGTGTATATGCCTTCGCTACTATATATAACATCGCATCGAGTGTAAACACGCGGACCTTCGGATCGTGAATCCTCAGACACTTGAACCGTGGAGTCTTGGACCGTGAATCCTCAGACCTTTGACCAGTGAAGCCTTGAACTGTGGACCTTTCAACCAAGGACATTTGGACCGTGGACCCTTAGACGCCAACTCTTGAACCCTTGGACCGTGAATCATTAGACGCGAACTCTTGGACCCTAACGCCGATGACACTTTAGACACGAACTAATGGAACCTAACACCGTGAACCCTTAGACACAAACCCTTGGACCCATAGATGCCAACTCGTAAAACGTGGACTCTTGGACCCTTGCACTGTGTGCGGGCACGCAGACAATTGTTAAAGAGCGGAAGATAATTTTCCGAGCTGTCGGCGTGAGCTACGAAGAAGATAAATTGGCTGAGTAAGGACGCACGCGCAAGGAGTAGCGCACGCATTCAAAAGAATTCATGTTCACATTCCGGATGATACACAAAATTATCATTCGTATTTCGAAAAATAATGGCTCCCCCTATGCATTGGTGATGAAAGATAAAAGTTGTTTTCTGCTCCACAAATAGCGTTAGAGAAAGAACTTGCATGTGTTACCAATGGTTGCAAGCAGCGAAGAAAAAGCGTTTCAAGCGAAAGCAGTCGAGGAGGCCAACGGGAAAGATTTTTGAGGAAAAAATGAAATTCAACAACAAATGCCCGATGATTTCAAGTAGATCTCCAATACACTTGAAAAAAATATGAGTGATACATCCCTATCTAGAATAAATGCTACCCGAGGTCTTCGGAACTTCAAATTTAATTTTGGCAGCAAATTAAATACCAAATATGAATGAAGTACACCTTCGTGACCTGCTCTTCGTTCAAGTTTGATAAGTTGTTGTGAGCAATTTACCTAATTTCAGTCTCTAAATTATATTCACTAAGAATAGCATGTCGCACTTGATTTTTCAGAGAGAAATAAGACAATGCAGAAAAAATCCTCCCGTGAAGGGTACAGAGCATATGTTGCGGTAAGAAACAGATTTCATAATTTGAAATAATTATCTACCAGTGCTGACTAGACGAAATTCCAAGTTAATTCGTGGATGCTATGGTAAACTGTCATGGCCCACCCAAATATCATGACTAACAAGCTCCCGAAAGTACTCGAAGTTCGAAAATTGTTCACCGCCAACACTGCGTAGAACTTGCTGCATTTTAGGTGTATGTTAACAAAGGACTCACAGGCGAGTTCCTGCAAATCTATAAGTTATGCCTCCAGGTATGCTCATAAATCTGCACAGCCCGGACCTCTTCTATTATTCACAACATCTCCCGATACTGCGCCGCCGGACTTCCATTATTTACATACCTGATATTTCTGGACCGAAATAATTTCGTACACCAAAGAAACGTAAAAACACAACGTATTTTTATTTCTTAGCGTCGTTCTCAGCCTCGTTCTATGCAGATAGTTAACTAGACCTACCTATAAACAGAAAAGAGTAATTAATACCCATTGAAAGTATATGAACGAAACAAAATAAGTCTAGGGTAAAAAATAACCTCAAACTTGCGGTGCTCTCTCCATATCTGCTCCAAGAGCGCAAAAAGCGAAAGCACGGCAAGAAATACGAGCGCAGCGGAAGTAAAACAAACACTCGAGACGTTGAAATATTATTTGAAGTCCTTGAACTAGATCACTTCGTTCGCTTCGCTTCAGCAGGCACTCATAAACTGACGTGAGAAACTTGAAACAGAAGTTCTTTCGCGTCGCCGACTCGCGAAGAAAAGAGCAAAGGAGCAGCGCTGCTCGAAGGGAACTTAAATCAAAGGCTCTGCAAGGCTCTCTGTGGAGCCAACTGTTCCTCTGGGGCACAAGTTCTCCTCAACTTCCGTTCGAGGGCAGTTGATCTAACGAGCAGCCGCGGACACCTTCACATCCACAACTAGATTAGATTATAAGTTAGTTTAAGCCTCCCTAACCGCTGCAAAAATAGAGCGTATCGAAGAGAGGAAGGGGGAAGGCACCATTTAGTATGGAGATAAGAAAATGAGGAATCTATGCAGAAGGGGCATAGAAACAGTAAGATGGGAAAGAAGTTCATGAAATAAGAATAAAAGTTGAAGAAGAAAGTCAGAGGTGCTGAAAAACAGGACAGTAGTGAACCGAAAAAAGTTGGTCCCTAACATAACAAAAAAAATTTTATTTCAACAAAAAGAAGGCCTACCTAACTCTCAGCTCGGGCCCTCACATTTTTCCCCTGGGAGCGCTAATTCCCATAGATACAATAGTTGTATCCCCCTGAGGGGACATCCACAACTATTCCGCCCCTGAGCCTGCGTTTTCAAGTTAACGTACAATAAAGAGCATAATGTTATAAATTTTTGACTTTTAGAACGTAACTCATCATAAACATTTCGAACTATTGACAAACTGTAGTGTATGACAAAATCCCCAACAATGCGCAGATCAATCTCTTTACAAAAATGTGAAAGGAAGGTTTCAATGAAAAATTAAGAGAGTAAACGACCTAAGAAAAATATTGGATCAGCTTAAGTGAACACGTGATTATGATTAAAAGTTAGTTTAAGCCTCCCTAACGGCTACAAAAAAAAAACGTATCAAAGAGAGGAAAAGAGGAAGGAAGGAAGAGGAAGGCACCATTTAGTATGGAGATTGGAAAATGAGGAATCTATGCAGAAGGGACATAGAAAGTCAGTCGAGAAAGAAGTTCATGAAATAAGATAGAAGTTGAATGAGAAAGTCAGCGTTGGTGAAAAACAGGACAGTAGTGACCCGAAAAAAAGTGGTCCTTAACATAATAAAATAACGTTTTATTTCAACAAAAAGAAGGCCTACCTTACTCTCAGCTCGGGCCCTCACATTGTCCCCCTGGGAGCGCTAATTCCCATAGATACAATATTTGTATCCCCCTGAGGGGTTAAGTGAACACGTATGATACAATACCAGCTAATACTAATAAATACGAAAAAACAAAGGAAATGCAATCTCAGAAACAGAGAATTTGCTTGAAAAGCCCTGAACATAAATTACGGTATGGCCTCTTGCTGGCTTGGAGTCGATCAACTTCCGTTACTTGAAGGTATTTGCTGACAATTCTCATCCAGTTGTTTGGAATTTTATTCTGTATTTTGGGCTGGTGAATCTCATAAGCTATTTTTCGCGCTCATTCCACATCGGCTCACAAGCGATCATGTCGGGAGACTGATCAGACCGGCTCAAAACGTGGACTGGACGACGTCTGAATCTTTGTCGCACTCAGTAAAACCTGTGCTTCGAATTTTGGAGTTCAATTTTGTCGAAACATGAATTTTCTATCCAATGTTCCTCTTGCAGAGGCATATATCGTTGTCTTGAGTTCGCAGTCTGCTAAATTGTTCGTATCGTTTAAACTGGTACACTCAGTTAAATTTATGTTGGTTCGCTGTGCTCAAATGTTAAGTAGTGAAATTATTGTAGCTGTGCTGAAGGAGCACCAAATGCAGCCACATCCTTTCCTGAGGCACTCGATGACAGGCATTCGGGTTCAACATAGCAGGACGCTTGATTACCTTGGCTATGTTCGAAACAAAAAAAAAGCTTCAATCCGTCATTCAGGATAACTCTATTCTATTTCGCATTAGTTCACTGAATATGATCTATGACACATTGTACGCGAATTACTCACAATTGTCCAGACAGTAACGTTTTCTTTTTTTAATGCTTTACTATCAAAGAGTCTAGCCCCACACACGCGTCTTCGAAGAGAAACAACGGATTTCAAGTCTGGCAGGTCATCAATATTACGCAACTCGAGGATTTGTTCCAGTGTCGGGAGGAGTTTATGCTTCGATGGACTAAACGATCAGTTATTCGGGATTTATCTGCCTAGATTACCTTCACAATTCCTCTCAGTGGTCTCCAAAGAGTTACAAGCTTCAAAAAGTTGGAATTTGATTGGTTGAACTTTCACGCAAAATGAAATACTCCAGCCTATTCGTTTTGACGAGGGCTCACTGCTTCAACAAAAAATATTCTTTAATTCCATACATTCTCCATTCCTGGGGAAATAAAGTGCTGTAAATTTAAAACTAAAAATAAAAACACTCACTTGAAAGTTCAAAGAGCTAGTTCGACAAATCTAAGAACTGCATCGATGATTTCGAACCTGCTTTCTAAAATTAAAATCAGTTAATTTAAATCATTCTTAATTACCGTTTCCCGCATCACACTTAAACGTAACATCAATCTAAGTGTTCAAAGAACGATAGTTTAAAACAATCGTTAAATTATGCTCGCCACAGTAGTTGTAAAAAAGATTTAGTCCTTTACAGTCAGCATTGTTACACTCAAATAACCGTTTTTTTGAGAGACTTTCATTGAAATGGCACTTGCATCAGGGAGTCATCGATATCATAATGTGAAATGAACTGCCACTCGGCACAGAACTCCACAGAGCACATTAGGGAACAAATTTCAGATGAAATACAATATATGTACGAAGAGTTCGCAAGACTCGAACTCAGGACTATAAATCACCGCGCTAGCACGCTATCGACCGCGCTATCGATCACCCTAAAAGATGATCGAAGCCCAACGAACGCAATGCTTGGCACAGTGAAAGCAGGCACGCACTTGGCCCGACAGATATATTTTATTCCCTTATGTATCGAGAGCTCAAAATACAAAATATTTAGGCTAACTTCGAAAGAGGACCGTGCAGTCCGATGGGGCGACTGAAATAATATCCACTTCTCATTCCAATTCAATTGCAGGTAAAACAATAGAATGTACAGCTGGGTAATTCACCGTACTAGTGTATTCCGATTAGAATATATTTTCGTCATCAAAAATCAAACCTGGCCCTAAAATTTTGTGAGATTTTAAGCAACACTTTCAAAAACTCATCTCACGCTGCTTAATGCTCAAAACATCCTAATATTCCTAATTTAGCAGAAAAAATTGAACGATTCATAAAAAGTCTACCGGAAAAAAGCTTTTCAGTTTTTCGCCTTCATGTTTTCACGCCTTCTCAGGTTTTCGTCCCGTCTCCTCGCAATAAATTCTGCCTAAAAAATTTAAGGTCAGCCGAACTCCATCGAGGTTTAGTTGAGCCGAGCACACTTGGTGCGAGTGGCTCACTTCAGGGTTGTCGAGCCGAGGTATTCAAGTGTAGCGAATATAACTCAAACGTAATGTAAATTATCGATAATGTATTTTCTAGCCCAGTAGCGAATCTGCAAATCAATATAAGACATTGTGCTCTGTAAATAGAGTCCAACGAATTTCAACACAAGGGATATTACGTTCCAAAAATACGCTCGTCTGATGAAGGGTTGTTTTTAATAAGCACCGAGTGTATTTTCATTATGGGATTTTCTTTATTCAAGTAACTATTTCTAATTTCCCCTCAGTGACGCTAAATACAAAGTTAATTTTATCTTGAAGATGAAGAATCATCTTCAACGACTACCTTTAAAAATAAAGAAAGAAGAAAAAACCTACTACAGTAGATGATGTTCCCAAAAATGTGCTTTCGTTATGGCTGTAGAATTGCAGTGAGAGTTTCATTATGGCAGTGAGAGTTCACCGATAGATAAATCAGAAATCCTATTTCACGCAGTAAAAGGTTGTAATGCATGGAAAAACGTACAAAAAAAATTCTTCAACATGAAAATGCTATGAAAACCGAATTCATTCGAGTTAAACAAATTACATCAGATAATTTCATTCATCAATGTAATTTTCATATCTAGATGTAATTTCATTAACTTGAAAGACAACAGATGATAACGCACATCAAAGATTCCACGCAAGTTCCAGTCATTGTGACCATCTCGTAAAAGAAATTCGCTCAAAAAACCTCCTGGGAGCTGTATTTATTTAGGTTTACGCGAGTAAGTATAATAATCCTAAAAGGAGTGGGAGCAGCAAGCTCTTACTCCTATTTGGAGCCCTAAAGGAATGAAAATCCCAGGAAGACACCTCCCGAGACGGAGAGCGCGAGCTATCAGCTTAAGTTGTAGGGTGCACCTAAACCCATACAGTCCTTGTGTTGTTACAGTCCTTGCGTTGTTGCAGTCCTTGCGTTGTTGCAGTCCTTGCGTTGTTGCAGTCCTTGCGTTGTTGCAGTCCTTGCGTTGTTGCAGTCCTTGCGTTGTTGCAGTCCTTGCGTTGTTGCAGTCCTTGCGTTGTTGCAGTCCTTGCGTTGTTGCAGTCCTTGCGTTGTTGCAGTCCTTGCGTTGTTGCAGTCCTTGCGTTGTTGCAGTCCTTGCGTTGTTGCAGTCCTTGCGTTGTTGCAGTCCTTGCGTTGTTGCAGTCCTTGCGTTGTTGCAGTCCTTGCGTTGTTGCAGTCCTTGCGTTGTTGCAGTCCTTGCGTTGTTGCAGTCCTTGCGTTGTTGCAGTCCTTGCGTTGTTGCAGTCCTTGCGTTGTTGCAGTCCTTGCGTTGTTGCAGTCCTTGCGTTGTTGCAGTCCTTGCGTTGTTGCAGTCCTTGCGTTGTTGCAGTCCTTACGCTGTTGCAGTCCTTACGTTGTTGCAGTCCTTGCGTTGTTGCAGTCCTTGCGTTGTTGCAGTCCTTGCGTTGTTGCAGTCCTTACGTTGTTGCAATCCTTGCGTTGTTGCAGTCCTTGCGTTGTTGCAGTCCTTGCGTTGTTGCAGTCCTTGCGTTGTTGCAATCCTTACGTTGTTGCAGTCCTTACGCTGTTGCAGTCCTTGCGTTGTTGCAGTCCTTGCGTTGTTGCAGTCCTTGCGTTGTTGCAATCCTTACGTTGTTGCAGTCCTTACGCTGTTGCAGTCCTTGCGTTGTTGCAGTCCTTACGTTGTTGCAGTCCTTGCGTTGTTGCAGTCCTTGCGTTGTTGCAGTCCTTGCGTTGTTGCAGTCCTTGCGTTGTTGCAGTCCTTGCGTTGTTGCAGTCCTTGCGTTGTTGCAGTCCTTGCGTTGTTGCAGTCCTTGCGTTGTTGCAGTCCTTGCGTTGTTGCAGTCCTTGCGTTGTTGCAGTCCTTACGTTGTTGCAGTCCTTGCGTTGTTGCAGTCCTTGCGTTGTTGCAGTCCTTGCGTTGTTGCAGTCCTTGCGTTGTTGCAGTCCTTGCGTTGTTGCAGTCCTTACGTTGTTGCAGTCCTTGCGTTGTTGCAGTCCTTACGTTGTTGCAGTCCTTGCGTTGTTGCAGTCCTTGCGTTGTTGCAGTCCTTGCGTTGTTGCAGTCCTTGCGTTGTTGCAGTCCTTACGTTGTTGCAGTCCTTGCGTTGTTGCAGTCCTTGCGTTGTTGCAGTCCTTACGTTGTTGCAGTCCTTGCGTTGTTGCAGTCCTTGCGTTGTTGCAGTCCTTGCGTTGTTGCAGTCCTTGCGTTGTTGCAGTCCTTACGTTGTTGCAGTCCTTGCGTTGTTGCAGTCCTTGTGTTGTTGCAGTCCTTGCGTTGTTGCAGTCGTTGCGTTGTTGCAGTCCTTGCGTTGTTGCAGTCCTTGCGTTGTTGCAGTCCTTACGTTGTTGCAGTCCTTGCGTTGTTGCAGTCCTTGCGTTGTTGCAGTCCTTGCGTTGTTGCAGTCCTTGCGTTGTTGCAGTCCTTACGTTGTTGCAGTCCTTGCGTTGTTGCAGTCCTTGTGTTGTTGCAATCCTTGTGTTGTTGCAGTCCTTGTGTTGTTGCAGTCCTTGTGTTGTTGCAGTCCTTGCGTTGTTACAGTCCTTGTGTAGGACTGAAACTTCAAGATATTGAAGTTGAAGTTGCAGTCCTTGTGTTGTTGCAGTCCTTAAGTTGTTGCAGTCCTTACGTTGTTGCAATCCTTACGTTGTTGCAGTCCTCGTGTAATTACATTCCCCGCATCCTTACATTCCCCGCATCCTTACATTCCCCGCATCCTTACATTCCCCGCATCCTTACATTCCCCGCATCCTTACATTCCCCGCATCCTTACATTCCCCGCATCCTTACCGTCCATGTACCATCCAGTCCCTGTTTCCTCGCTGACACGCCGCATTCACTCACAAGCTCCACAAACCTCCTACCAAAGAGCCCACACATTAGGCAAGAGTTCGTGAGTTGAGACCAAAAACTATCGGCAGCTCGCTACTGGTCTGTACAAAAAAAATTGTGCAGACGCTAAAGCTACAAAGCGTTAAGGGCTCAATGAGTGTTAGAAAAAGACAGAAGATAAAAACTACCACATTTGGAATAAAATACGAAAACACACATGCACTTTTTTCCTCGAAGTTTAGATCTTGTCAAAATACGAACAGGTTATTCATTTTATTGAAGTTCAGGTGCAAATGAGGATCAAACTATATGGTACTATGTTGGTTGATTTTACGTTTGTTTAGGCCTTCCTAACCGCAACCAAGGCTCCACCAAATATGGGAAAGTTAAATTAGATGTTAGTTTGAGCCTTATAACAGCAAAAAAAAAACGTTTTAAAGAGAGAAAGGAGGAAGGCGGAATCTACGCAGAAGGGGCATATGAACAGTAAAGAAGCTCATGTAACAAGATAAAAGTTGAAGAAGAAAGTAGTAGGTGATGAAAAACAGGACAGCAGTGAACAGATCAAGGGTGGATCTTAGCATAACAAAAACATTTCATTTCAACAAAAAGAAGGCTTACCTGACTCTCAGTTTGGGACCTCACATTTCCCCTTGTGAGTGCTAATTCCCATAGATACAATAGTCGTATACTCCTGTCGAGTACCCGACCAGAAAATTAGAAACTATCATAAGAGAATAAATTAACAAACAGCTGTGCTATCTAACGAAAGGGTTTGGTGCTCTTGCGACTAACAATTGAACAAAACCGAAATTGACACCAGCGGCTACACATGAAAGAACTATAACATTGATGTTCATTCTCGAGGAAGCAAACTGACGGATCCAAATGGGAGCTTACCAATCGCAGGGCAGAACAGCAGCGCAAAATTTCTAAAGAGTAGTATTGCGCCCACGAAGCAGATAAAGAAGTAACCTAACGAAGAAATCCAGATCAAACAACCAATAAATTTAAACTAATTAACATTTATAGTGATTGCCAAAAACGAGCACCGGCGATCAAAAAATATTTCATTCTCTAACACACGTATCACTCGTCCCAAATAGCTGACCAAATCGCAGGTGCTGCAAAGCTCTGCGCTATCAATCGCTCAGCCATTTGAAATAAATCTCGACGCCGCTTCATGAGAGCAAGACACGCAAATACATCACGTGATTGTGCGTTCTTTAATTAATAAAGTACCGCAGGCGAGACTGCGCTCAGTAAGAGCACGCGGTCTTAGTCACGCTATCCCTACGTGGTCACCGGGCAAAATTACAGCACTCACAGCGGCTGCTGAACTTTGAAATGATACAGACGAGTTCTCAAGAGTCGGCAATCACTGCATTAGTGAACAGCGTGAGGACAGAGCAGCTAAAAGATGAACAATCTGGAAGCACGCAGCAGGAATGTAAGAAGCCCGTGCGTCATTCTTTTTTGAAATTTAAGTTAGATTGAGAACCTAGGAGAGTGGATGGCATTGATTTTTTCTCATTAATCCATCCAGAAATGAATGTTTTCATGCTTAAAAAAATGAATTCCTTCGCTTCGATTTTTTTGGTAAAATTAATAAGAAAAATAGCAACGCAAGGGCCCAAAACCAAAAGTAATAAAACACAGGGCTTTAGATCCAAGCATTGTTGAGTGAACACACAGCATAGCAAGTATCCAAGTTTGGAGATCTTTACGTTCGTTTGTTCCCATTTAATAAAAGTGATTTATTTCTTGGTAAAGTTACAAATAAGCATAGATCGGCTGACAGGTGGTCACATGGCTTAGTTAAAAAAGTATCATGCAAAGCAGGTGACGCTTTGCAAACAACAGGAGCGGCCCACGAAGTTTCACCGTAATGATAAAACCTTTTTCTTTTTAGTACAAGCAACTATTTTTTGAAGAGATCTAATTTATCCATGCGTTCTTCAACTTACTCAAGGCCACATTTCTCAATATCACACAATCTACCAAGCAAAATTGGTGTTCAAAATTCAACATATTTATCAGAGGCATAGGCGTAATAGTATCGTAAACAGTCTGAACCAACGAAGAGCAAATTCATACACACTGCTCAGACAAAAAGTTTGTCTCACCCTGGAAAAATATAGTCCTAATAAAAAGTTTTTCACAGGCTACCTAATGACAAATTTTAAGGAAACGAATGTGGTAACAACAGTTACGTTCAGTGCCATTGGTAGTCAGTGCTGCATCTGCTTTCTCTCCTGGCGACAAGTATAGCTAATCCCATTAAAACAATCTTATAGAAGTCAATACAGCCCTGCTCTCACCGAGACAACAAGCACGAATAATCTTAATGGTAAAGATTTCACGTAAAAAACTTTTGCGGTCGACAAAAAATAAGTTATGGTTTGCATCAGGACGGAAAATCCGCCAGAGAAGCGTCTCAAATGATGGCCAGAGGACTCAGGGCCGTGCGAGGAACAATTGCTCAGTGGAAAAAAGATGATGTGCAGCCTATCAGTGGCAAAGCTAAAATTCTGTTACAGGCGTTCTCTAAAGCGAATAACAGGCGTTCTCTAAAGCCATTGGCAAAGACAAGCCAGGAGGAAAGTGTTCAACAGTCGACCAGCGTGTTCAACAAAGGCCCTTAGAAAATTTTTGCTCGCACCATGCGCTCAGAACTGAAGGAAGTGGGTTTATGGAGTTGCAAAGCACCAGAAAACCATTGGCTAATCGAATAAAATTGCTCCAATTCGCTAAAGAATACAAAGACAGGACTGTAGAGCATCGAAACGTTCCTATGGAGAGATGAATCGAGGCTCACTTATATAATGTCAGACGAGTCGAGTTAGAGTGAAACGGGAAGCTCAGGAAGCTATAAAGATGCTTCATGCATCGCTCCGAAAATACAGGGCTCCGGGAGCCGGATGATGATCTTGGGGTGCTTCACATGGTCGGGATTAGGTTCGACAACTTTGTGCAGCAAAAAATTGAAAAATATTCTAGGTGAACAAGTCTAGCCTACGGACTGTTATTTTCCTAATTCTTACGTTTTTATTCCAAAACGACAACGCTCACTTCCACCGGTCTCATTTAGTGCAAGATTGGTTCATGAATCATGAGGAAGCATTTTCTCACATTAAATGCCCTCAAAGTCTCCTGATTAAAATCCTATCGAAAATTTGAAGGACCAACTGGAGAGGAAGCGGCGAGCATAAAACACCGCTTCATTCTTCGTTGGAAAACTTTCCTCAGCGTCTGGTCGAACTTAAAACAAATATTCCTTGATATTGTTCGCAAAATCTTGTAAATTTACGCCTAATACAATGAAAGCTGTAACCCATAACAAAGTGCTAAAATAAACTATTTACGTGAAATTTTTCGTTCCATCCACATTTCTCTAAGGTGTCAAACTTTTTGTCCGGGTTGTTTATTTTGGCCTGACTAAAAATCGATTTCCACAAAAGTCTAAATAAATACTTTCAGTAAACACTAAGCGGTGCTAGCTTGCGGTAAACAGTGCAGAAAAAAAACATCAGAATATCTAAAGAGTATCTTATTTTTCTCCCCCGCAGAAATGAATGTGTCCTCTTTTTGTGGAGGGATATTCCCGAGTGGCGCGTAATTAAAATTAGATCCAATCAGGATATGAAGCTTTTAACGCTTCAAAACACGCCAATTCAATCGAACGATTTTGTATTTTTGCAGCGATCGCCACAAGTGTTTTTTTAGATACACTTTAGGTAGAAATTGAACATTTAAAGGCGATCAAAAATACAGTTCGCGGAAAAAATTTATTTTAAAAATATGAATTTCTGCATGGTAAAATATTTAGCTGGAACATATCTACTTCGCCTAAGTACTTCACAGAGAAAATTGAAATAAATATCTCTCATAAACTCAGACTTTGAAGTTAGCAGTAAGATAAAAATTGCAGCTGTTCAAGGGTGATCGAATGTTCTAAACTAAATTATACGAACTTGAAAGCGAAAAAACAGAAGAACACAAGAAATGCACCTGAAACTTTAAAGAGTGAAGCCGCAACGAAGAATTAAAGTGGAGCAGAAGAAAAAGAAGCAGGAGACCAGAATGCCCACGCTTTCAACAAAATCTTGCAGCTTTTTTTCTCACGAGAAAAAAAAAACAAAAAACTACCTCGTGCTTCTCTTGCAGAGAAGCTCGAGGTAGTGGAGAATCGACACCGGTCTATTACTCTCTGAACCCTTCTAATCGACTCCTACTCCGAAGCGCACGCGTGATTGGTAAACTCGACTCCTACTCCGAAGCGTGCGCGGGATTGGTAAACTTGACTCCTACTCCGAAGCGTGTGCGAGATTGGTAAACTCGACTCCTACTCCGAAGCGCACGCGTGATTGGTAAACTCGACTCCTACTCCGAAGCGTGCGCGGGATTGGTATACTCGACTCCTACTCCGAAGCGTGCGCGTGATTGGTATACTCGACTCCTAATCCGAAGCGTGCGCGGGATTGGTATACTCGACTCCTACTCCGAAGCGTGCGCAGGATTGGTATACTCGACTCCTACTCCGAAGCGTGCGCGTGATTGGTATGCTCGACTCATACTCCGAAGCGTGCGCGTGATTGGTATGCTTGACTTCTACTCCGAAGCGTGCGCGTGATTGGTATACTCGACTCCTACTCCGAAGCGCACGCGTGATTGGTAAACTCGACTCCTACTCCGAAGCGTGCGCGGGATTGGTAAACTCGACTCCTAATCCGAAGCGTGCGCGGGATTGGTAAACTCGACTCCTAATCCGAAGCGTGCGCGGGATTGGTAAACTCGACTCCTAATCCGAAGCGTGCGCGGGATTGGTATACTCGACTCCTACTCCGAAGCGTGCCCGTGATTGGTATGCTCGACTTCTACTCCGAAGCGTGCGCGTGATTGGTATGCTCGACTTCTACTCCGAAGCGTGCGCGTGATTGGTATGCTCGACTCCTACTCCGAAGCGTGCGCGTGATTGGTATGCTCGTCTCCTACTCCGAAGCATGCGCGTGATTGGTATACTCGACTTCTACTCCGAAGCGTGCGCGGGATTGGTATGCTCGAATTCTACTCCGAAGCGTCCGCGTGATTGGTATGCTCGACTCCTACTCCGAAGCGCACGCGTGATTGGTATGCTCGACTCCTACTCCGAAGCTTGCGCGTGATTGGAGTGTAACATTACGGGACTTGAGCATCAACGCAAGATCCAAGAACAGCCACTCGGCTCGCAGTAGCATCATGCTATCCTATGGGAGTTCGGTCCAATTATATTCTACTTAACAATAACCTATGCTTCACTATTCCAATCTATCTTCTTTTTGAATGAAATAAGCATACTTAGAGGAATAGGTCTTGCCTAATAGTAGTAAAACGAAGCAACACATTTGTTATAGATTTGATTCCAGAGGTGCCTTCAACCAACACATTGTACTGCAGTGCACAACAAGGCATACGGTCGTGTTGAGATCCGTCGTTCATCTACTCATGGATTTTTACTTCGAAGTACGTTCATTGGTCAGCCTTTTTTCAGCGCTACCCGCATTCATCAAAGTCGAACAGAAAATAATTCCACAAGTTCGACCAGCGAGGTCGAAGATCCTGTAATATTTTGGCCAAAACTCGCGCGAGTTTCCCTTAGCCTGGTTTTGCTCTCGCCAGGAGTGTGGGCGGATGCAGTAACTCACATTAGATATGCACCGGCGTTGGTGGACGCAAATATACGACGATCTACAGTCGTGATACTTCCCATCTGAGGCCTCATGGAGGAACCGTTCAATACAAATGCAAAAATCATCATTTTCTCTACCGTCCCCACCAGCTAATGGTTGCAACTTTAGAATATAGATAAGTTAGTTCATGCTTCCCTAACGACTACAAAGGTGTTCGCAAGAGAGAAACGAGGAAAGCACCATTTAGTAAGAAATTAAGGGAACGGAGAATCTATTCACTAAGTTTGTCCCCGCACATCCAGCGTAAAGCAATAAGACTGAAAAATGTTTGTGCGGCAAAATATAAGTTAATGAAAAAAGTCATTGGTACTTGAGAAAAAGGAAGCAGTGATTTGAAAAAGATGGTCCAAAACAATTGTTATTTTGTTTCGGACCATTTTTTTCAATTCGCTGCTTTTTTTCAGGTACCTATAACGTTTTTATTCAAGGTCTCCATTTTTTATAATTTTTATTCTATGTCTCTATGTCAACAAAAGAAAAGTCCACTTCACCTTCAGCATGGGACCTCACACCCTCCCCGAGGGAGAATGGCACAAAGCCTGACACCATCCTCATTATAATACTTCAAGTTCGTCTCAAATTGACTCTACAATCATAACTTCGTAACTGGAATAAAATAACAAGATGCTCAACATATTAGAATGACTTCCTTCCTACGCTGTGAGGCAAGATACGGTAGCGGAGACGAGACAGCGTCTCAAGATGAGGGCACTCGTGCAAGGTAAGCACTCGAGCCATATTGTCCGCCCTATTCTTCCGGGCGGTCTCATCATTAAGCGAGCTCGTCCAAAGGCACAGATACTTGCATTCTACCAGTCAGTGGATACAGTAGCGAATGACTTTCAGCCTAATATTTAACTGAACAGGAGACCGGTTCATCACCTTCTAGGTTATAAGGCTGTTGGTAACCCCTGGTGCGGCGGCATATCTTCCGTGTGCTCACAAGCTGTTACCTTTGAATCAAGTTCATTTTTATCTGCGAAGGCTCAGAAGGTAAACGTGGCCTGTGACAAATCGCATTGGGCTGTCAATTCGATGTCAACTACATTACGCTCTCTTTCATGAGACACACGTGCTATGTGACTAGAAAAACACCACATTGCACACTCATTCAGACGACAAACGTGGCATTTGACAAGCCAATCACCGCATTATGTTCTCATTCATGCTACAAGCATAGCACGCGTCAAGCGAACCACAGCATTATTCTGCTAATTTTTACTCAACTATCGTTGTTGATGCGCAGATGAAAGTCAAGTAAGTAAATGAAACTTCGGTTCAAATCGCTGAAATGATGCTCAACACAGATCTCACACGGCGAACGTGCGACTAAATGCCATAAGCCAGGACCCTCAACGTTAACATCGTATGTTTTGTGATGAACTCATTGAAACTGTTTTTGTTCATTCCTTGAATCTCAAAAACACCAAACATAACCAATTGAAAGCTACACCTCTTCAAATCCTTGTTCGAAGAAACAAACCACATGAAAAAAGTTCAAATTTTGTTTATAATATTGTAGAACTTTGAAATGATCTTTAGCTATGTACTATTGGATCAAAAAAAGAACAGAATCGTAGCTTCAGAGTAAGATAACATGCCTCTATATTGAAAAGACTAAACGTACAGCTTTTTAAAGGTTATTATTTATATTCAAGAATAATAGGCGAAGGCATTGTCCCTGACTTCTATCACACGGTGAAATCACACGATGAAACTAGTACGAGGTGAAGAACAACTGCAATTCGTTATAAAATCGAACCAAGAAATAAATGAACACTATACCGATTAGTAAAACTTCATACACGATTATACATCAATATAATTCAAACAGACAACACAATATTTCGGAAACAAAATATAAAATCTTGTCGCGAGGAAATAACAAACGATCGTAATCTGCATAAGCAGCTACAGCTCCCTCGCTCGATGGAGGAGGTCGAGTGCCTGAAAAGCAGCCGTCCGTATCGACTTATCGGAAAATAATACCACTCGTTAGTATGGGATGACATTGCGGTGCCCAGCTGGCTTACCAGCAAGAATGGATGCAGGCAGTGGTGCGTAGTATGGCGAGCTGCATCATATTTACAGCAAGAATATCAAGTTATAAAAAGGCCTCCCGATACTCCACCAAGCTCTACGCATGGAGTATGAACCTAACATTTGCGTTCATGTACAAGACGTAAGTAAGACTGCAACTCTAGTTATTAATTTCATTCCCATGAACAACAAACTTGTTTTCTGATGCTTTACTAAGACTGTATAGAATGAATTCAAAAATGGTATTCGACTGAGAGCAAATAGCAACTCCTATGGACAACACAGTACTCAAACTAAACTTTGATGGATCATTACTTTACACGATGATTAGGAAGATGTAAGATAATCCATCGCACTACCGCAAACTCTACTTCAACGCTTTAAAATGACAGAGCGACGATTTTACCAGTCAGAAGACAACTAATTGACTGTTCAAGCGTTTTCTACACACCAATAGAAAGTTTTCGCACATATATTAGGTCTTTTAAAAGTTGTTTTTTAGCATTAGATCTTTTAAAAGTTGCATTATTCGTATTGCTATCGTCTCTTCAGTCTCCTTAACGTCTCTGTTTAGCATGAAACACATCCTCAAATTACTCAAGCAAAATTGTGTTCCGGAGAAAAGTTGCAATGTTACGTAAATAACCGATGCAAGTTATTATCCCATAATTATCGAATCTGCGACAATTTTCAGAGATTTTCATTTGAAAGAAAACACTCAGTAGTCTCTACGACTTCGTATACTTTAAGATAGCAGATGTGGGGTTGTTTTCTCATCAGCAAGAGTAGTCAAACTGAACTTAATTGGGTCGTAATTTACCGTGATGATTAGAAACATGTTACTTTATTTTGGTAGAAATTCCTGAGATCGCTTGGGTGATAATTGCTCAATTCGGAATGATACGCGTAGGGCATCATTATTAAGGTGTTAGTCAATGAGTGAAATGACAAAATTTCGTTAGGATATTAAATTGCCAACACAAGTGAATTCGGAGATATAAGTGACATACAACCATTCTAACCACATCACAAGATTTTTTTCAATGAAATGGTACAAACATGATTTAAAAAAAGTGTATCGATCGGGCAGTCTAAAATGCTAATATCTTTCAGTATAATTATTAAAAAGAAAAAAGGATCTCACCTGAGTAAGTGATTTAGGAGTGGTGAACCAGCTCGCACCATGGCACCTGCAAAATAAATTATCAAAAAAATAAATTAATTTTAAAACCTCCAAGCTCCTAACATAGACGATCTCAAGAGAGCAAAGAGAAGGGACCATTTGACCATTTAGCAAGGGTTTCATAAAATAGAGACTCAATAAGCAAAGTGTGTTCCTTTACAAAATACCCTGAACATAGAAACCGCACATTATTAAGGAAGGGAAAAAATAACCGCAGAGGAGAAACAGCGCAAAAGGGATGAAAATTAAAACACAGAAGGGCACGAAAAATAGAATTCCCGAAGGACTAGCTATAGAGCTGAGGCAAGCGTTCAGGATCTCCTTGTGTGTGCCTTTATAGCATATGACACACAAACCGATCTAGCCTAAGCGTGTTGCCTGTCCTGTGCCTTGAGCTTATATCAACCGTGACTCACCAAAAAAGAAAATGATCTATCTTAATCTTTATGAAAAAGAAAAGTTTCCCAGCAATACAATCGACATAAAGTTATCTAATCTTAAACGTATGAAAAAACGGTGTACACCGCAAGTCCCGCTTCCTCAAGGCATCCTGAAATAGATCAAAACTTGACGTGATTCAGTCGTGAACATCCATCTTCTCATAAAATGGACACACTGAAGCGTTATGAATTTAAACTGTCCGCGAATAATTCATGTATAAAAATGGGCCTGATTTTAAGATGTTCTGGTAAACGAGGCTTTTGCAAACCATTTGACGCAACAGAAGCAAATTAAAAAAACATGTTTCGTTACCGTGCTGAAGTCATTCGGTCTTAACTATCGTAAGGACAAACGAAAATTAGTCTAAAAAAGGAAGGAGGAAAGCACCATTAAATATGGAGTTAAAAGAACGCAGAATCTATGCAGAAGGTGTATATAAAACAGTAAGCTTGGGAAGAAGTTCTTGAAACAAGATATAAGTTAAAAAATAAGAAAGTAATAGGTACTGAAAAACAGAACAACAGTGAACAGAAAAAAAATATTCGTAACAGAACAAGAAACCTATTTTACTGCAACAAAAGGAAGGCCTGCCTAACCTTTAATTCGGTACCCCACATATTTTCCTAAGAAGCGCTTATTCCCATAGATACATCAGTTGCATCCTCCTGAGGGAACAGAAAAGACAAGAATAATATTTGGACAGATGAGAGCAAGCGAACTCTATCCGGCCCCACAATTAAGAAAAACAAGGGAAGGAAAGAAACAGCCAACGATCACTCTATTTTACTGGAATCCTGAGGTCACCACACAAACTTGAAGACAATTTAGGAGCCGCGCAATGCAGCGCCGTGCTACACAGAGCAAGTTAACATCTGAAGTAGCGCAAGAATCACAAAGCTGACGGCGCCAGCAAATCCCAAATTGCCGTTCTCTCCGCCGGGCCGAAATTTGCCTCGCTTCGTGGGCCTTAATATCAACTAGAGAATTCCAGCAAGTTCAGAGCGCTCGCTTTTAATACACCTAAAATAAGGCGCCTGGGCATCTCGAACAATGTTGATTCTAGTTAACTCATAAGAAGTTAAAAATAAGGCGCACAAACTTGGCGTCGCTCGTTCATAAGTTATTCTTTTCGAGGTTACAGGATATTTTGTCTCATGTAATACAAAGCCCACAATGTTGACTTTAACAAAGTTGTTGGTATGTTAATTCAATTCGGCGTACATGAAATGCTTTAAACAAGAACTCATCAAAATTTAAAGAAATTAGAGGAAAGAGACCTGGAAATTTAGCCGCGGATGCACCTCAAACAAAGAAAAACATCGTAAAACTAGACTCCAACCTCATTTTGCACTGAAAATAAGCAGAATTCGTCGAGAAACAAAGATCGGCCTTTCCTTACCGCGGTCTCTGAAACAGCGTCATCGATTTCTTCTGGAACTCCTTTCCTTCTCTATTACTTAGAGAGACAAGTCAATATCCAACCTCGCGTCAGCATCGCAAGAAGTGGGAACAAGAAACTTTGAGCGGAGCTCAAGGGTAGGATGATAAATTGCATTGAAACTCAGTTTGAATGGGCGAGTATCCACTGGGTGCGGCTCCATATACGGACTCATATGTTCTGGAAATCATTTCTTAGCAAAAACATTCATCCTGCGTGGAGTTATATATCTACAATCTTGATTTCTGATACATATCGACTGCTCACAGGGACACAATATCTGTCCATACGAGCACAATTCCTCATGGTCATTTGTCACCTATCTTAGAAAGACCATGGTACCGACGTGTCCAAGAACCACAGATATTCCCACAAAAAATTATGCAGAGCATCGGAGATCTGTAATTTCTGTCATTATATCAGATTTGCTCGTCTTCGGGGTTCTTCTTTACAGTCGCTCCCTGACATATAAACCAATATTCAACCTGGTCACAACCACAGCAAAGAATCAGATAGAGGAAGACGAGATTCTGAAGGAAAGGGCGTCTACCATGTAATTTGAGGGGAAAACGACAAGCAATATGAACAAACCACTTCAGTTAGGAAAATTTATTACTTATATAGCGCAAATAACGAGCGGAATAATACGCAATGCAGACCAAACTAATAACTTTCCCAATGCTTGAGAAATAAGGTCAGACAAATCGCTTACGACAAGAAGTTGAAAACACACAGACGGTCAAACAAATAATTAGCTTAGGGTCAGAGAACTTCAAGCATGGTCAGAAGAATAACTGCAGCTAAGTTACTCAAAACTACGCGAATAAGTCACGCAACTAAAGAACGAAAAAAAACACAGAGGGCATAACCGAATACATAACAGGAGGAACCAAAAATTAAATTCAAAGAAATTCCTAAGTTAACATACGAGAGCTTTGTTCAACAAACAACGAACTTGATTATTCGATTGTATATCCCTTAACCCTTGCCTTTAACCAGCAAAATGCATCTTAAAATTCATATCTTTGTTATTTAATAACGAAGAATAATATTATCGAACGTACTATTCCAGATAAAGCAGTGGAGAAAAAGTTTCTATGCATAAATATCCGACATGGTTTTCCGGGATACATATAAGACCAGTGGCACATTTTCGTTTTGCATTTTAAGAAATGAAAGTCCAAGAAATTCAGACAAAATAACAAACATTAAAATTCTTTCAAACTCACATGATACGTAAAATATGTGAATTTTTCCAATCATATACAAATCTACTTGAGAAAAAAACAAAACAGTTCATGTAATAAAGAAATAGAAAAAGATTTCAAAAAAATATAATCCTTTTCACGCACTCTTTCTTTACCAGTCCAAAACATTTGAGGACAGATTAAATGAAATTACTTCGTTTAAGCCTCCCTAACCGCATAATAGCCTCTCCAAAGAGAAGGAGGAAAGTATCATTTGGTATAGACTTTAAGGGAACGCAGAATCTATGCACAAGGTGCATCGAATCCGTAAGTTGAAAAAGGAGTTTGAGTAACAAAAGTTTAAGAAGGAGAAAGATGGTACTGAAGACAGGACAGCATTGAATCGAAAACAGCGGTCCACAACAAAACAACAAAATAATCGTGTTTCAAACTTTCAATACAAAAAACCCTACTTAACCCATAGCCCGGGGCCTCACCGGTTTCCCCCTCAGGAGAGCACACATACTCGCAGATACAACAACTGTATCCTCCTGAGGGGAATATCTGCAGACACACAAGCCATAAGAAACTGATAAAATTTGGGGGGGACCTAAATTACCAAAAAGTGAACTAAAAGTAAGCTTCAAACAGGTTAATTGCACTAAAGTTACGAAAATAATACTAATCCAAATTACTCAAAAATAACACACACCAACCGCGAAATAGTGGAGTAAATGTTCAAGAAAAGCAAGGTGTCACTAAGATTACCATCAATAATATATTAGTTTGCGATTTCCCTATCTACAACAAAACGACCTAAACACTTTGACCACGTCAGCAGCCGTTGTACCCGGAGGGCATTTTCATAATGTTGCTACCAGATCAGTAGCCACAAACTTAATTTCCATAAATACTTAAAGCTAAATGAAGGCAGGATCCAGTTAATATTTGCTATTTTCAAAACTGCTTACTACAATTGACTTCAAATTTGAGTCGAATATTGAACTTAAAGCTTAACGCATCGCGGTCAACGATTTAAGATAGCGATGAGAAAGGACCATTTGATACGGACTTCAGTAAACGGGGAATCTATGTACAAATATTTCCATCCAAAAAACACTGCGCACAGAAAGAGCAAAATAGTAGGGATGAGGAAAACTCTTTTACCTCCTCTAAACGACTGAGGAAGAGTGAGACTAGATACCAAAAAATAAATGAAAACTGAAAGGAGCAAAGTAGACACAAAAGACAGAAGTTCCGAAGTTCCAGAAAATTAGGAAGGGAGAGGAAGAAAAGAAGAAGAATACATACGGAAAAATACACCAAAACTAAAGTAGACACAAAAAACTAGCCATAGGCAAGGTCATTTAAGAGTATCCCCCCAGCGACTAAAAGTACAAACAACAACTGGTGAGCAATTTCAGCCTTCGTTCTTCTGAATAAATTACGGACAGCATACTTGCAAATGAGGCAGAAGCAAATACCGAGTGAAAGTGAAGAGTGAAATGTTAGTAAATGGACTTAAGGTGAAAAATTAATACCACAAGGAGTAATTTTCACAAAATTGTGGAAAAAAGATATATACAGTAGTGGATGACTCATGGGAAACGCACAATAAACCCTATAGAAATATATCATCATTTACGAATCTCAACTTTTACGGATAAAAACAGGTTACAGTCAGTCATACACCTTGTAAGATGCTTCTTTCAAGTTATGAATAACTTCTAACACCTGTGAATTATTATTATCCGTGAGAGGATATCGTAGGAATGGACTACTCATGAACTCACGACTAAAGCAAGCAAACAGAGCACAGCGATCGGTTAGCGATAGATGGAGAGGCGGCTGCGCTCCGTGCGAGGCTCACTGGAGCGCGTAGTCTGTCTTACCGATAAACCGATCCTGTTTCTCCCTACCACAAAAATGTCCTGCAAGAGGTCTTACTAAGTTGAACCTCTACATTTCTTCGCATCTGGGAGTGTCTAATGAGCGTTCTTCTACTTTCTTGGCTGTATCTTGACTACAATACATCTTTAATTGGATGTTTAACGGATTTTGCAATTTGTCCACTCTGCAGCGGTTACGGCGCACAGCGCTGTTGCAGCACACTCAAAATTATACCCAATGAAGGAGATTATAAGAATATTCAAACAAAGCGGGAATGCTATGGAGAAAACACCTGCAATCATGCAAGGAGAGTTATACAGTACGGAAAACAAAAATGATGTTTAATAGGTTGCTGAATTCATCTATGTAGAACGTAATAATTATTTGCAGGAAAAAATAAGAAACATTCAGCAAAAACATAAGAATGAAATTAAATAAAAGTGAATAATACAGGAAAGTGAACAAGAACTACAAGGCGAAAAAATGAGAAAGATACATAAGTGGAAACACGAATGATTTGGAAGAAAATTAGCACAGGTAAGGAAAACAATCACACCGTGAGAAAGAAAACGAGAAAATCTCCCAGACTATCAAAAATACCGCTGAAGGATACGAGTACTTCACTTTGAAAATTTGAGTTCTTCCCTTTGAAAATTTGAGTATTTCACTTTGAAATTTGAGTTCTTCACTTTGAAAATTTGAGTATTTCACTTTGAAAGTTGAGTTCTTCACTTTGAAAATTTGAGTATTTCACTTTGAAAATTTGAGTACTTCACTTTGAAAATTTGAGTACTTCACTTTGAAAGTTGAGTTCTTCACTTTGAAAATTTGAGTATTTCACTTTGAAAGTTGAGTTCTTCCCTTTGAAAATTTGAGTATTTCACTTTGAAAATTTGAGTACTTCACTTTGAAAGTTGAGTTCTTCACTTTGAAAATTTGAGTATTTCACTTTGAAAGTTGAGTTCTTCCCTTTGAAAATTTGAGTATTTCACTTTGAAAATTTGAGTACTTCACTTTGAAAGTTGAGTTCTTCACTTTGAAATGTGGGGAAACACTTCACTCGATTGTGGGGAAATACTTCACTCGTGCAATTTTTGGAAAATACTTCGCTTTAGGAAATGTCTAAAAAACCGTTAGCACTGTTATTCTTGAGCGTGAGAATGTCGACCAAAGTTTATCCGTGTGTGTAAGGACAATTCGTCACTGTTCGGTCGGAAAAACAAGCGGCGATTGTTTGGGGTAGAGGTAGGCGTGTCATATTTCGCGGCCTCAAGTGCGGCGAGCGCAGGCATAGAGAACGACGCACACACGAACACACGCACGATACAAGCGTACCCAAGCCGAGGCTTTGTAGGGCAAGGAGGCGGACGTGACGTCTGAACACAGGCCCGCACAACCGGAGCCAATCACCGCTCGCCAAAGCTATGACGCAAGAAGGTGTGTCTCAACACGCACCAATGAGAGTCCCAGACGTCAGAATAAGCAAGGATTCTGCCAATGAGGTTGCAGATGCTGCCTCTGTAGAATGGATATTTCGAGATTGATCTCGAAACAAGGAAGCGAAACGTATATAAGGAGGGTAGATGAAGCCTAGAGAGGTTTTTTTCTTGAGTTACACAAGAAAGAGGCAAGTGATCTGAATCATCTGAGGGCACACCCAACGAAGCATTTCGGCTGCTGCCGGAATGCATCCAACGTGAGCGGCAAAATTTTAAATATTTGAGCAAAGTGAACATCGAGGCTCCAAGAAAATAATCATCAATACCTGCAACCGTCAAAATACTGATGTGTAAGGGCAATCTGCTCGAAGCCTGTCAATGGAGCGGCAAAGGGCGCCAAGAACAGCCCGTAACCACGCCTCTGGAAGCAGTCCAAATGTTTGAACTTCAACACCAAGCTCGCAAGTGATTCTTACAAGCAAATAATAACTGCGCCGCCTTCAGAGTCTGCAATAATGCCGCCACTATGAGTCCTGCAATGTCAGGCAGACTCATAATTCAGAGCCTGAAATGGAGACCGAGCACAGCGCTTCCGCACTACGGTCGAGCAGCGAGCAAGAAGCAACTTGCCAACTTCGGGACGGAGGAGCGGGAACGACTTCGAGACCGTTGGACGGTCTGCTGTGCACTACGTGAATTCTCAAGCAGCATCGAGAGTGCGTTAATTCATCGGCTAATTTGCACTATTTAAATTCTTCAAGCAGCATTGGATGTGTATTGAATCATCGCGAACTACAATTGCAAGAAAGTGTTAATATCAAGTTAAGGTTTGAAAGCTCAGGAAGGTGATTTTTAGGTGTGAGAGTTCTAGCACAGCCAGCACCTGTAATAGTACGCTCCGAGCGGAGAGTAATCCAATGTGATTTGTGTCATGCGGAAAATTGGCTCATGTTCGAGTTCTGTGTTGTGCAAGATGCGAGGTATATTGTATTTGGAACACCTTGTGGTAAGCAAAGCTCTTTGATTTTTACATTGCATTATTTCCAAATGTTCGTATTCATGCTAGCCCATTCATCGACTATGTTCCTGATTTTATGCACAGTGCGGAAAGTTATTTTGCCGTAATCCTGTAATTGTTGTGCTAGCGTTCATAGTAACAAGGAGAGCAAATTTCTCGTTCTTTGTGTGGCTCATTATGTTGCTCATGTTAACGCGTTCATCTTGTGCTCATGTTGGCCCAGTCATGCCGCCACGAAACGTGCGCAAAGCACGATTTATGGCAGTCATCGGCCTAGACAGCCAAGGTGTGGTTTCCTCATTGTGTCGTGTGGGATTGCCATGTCGTTAAATCCATGCGCATGTTGCTATAACATTTCCCTGAGCTTAATCATTGCATTGAAATACTATGTGTGTCATATTCAAATCCACGTGTTTCCAAATAAATTCATGTAAATCTTCAATCCTTTTATTCTCCATGTCTGGTATGCAGGTGTACGCAAGCATGAAGGACAATATTATAAAATGTGTCCGGGGGTTGAGACTCCCCCTGCGTGCGTGATTAGTAACCCTTTTCACGTATCGCGACAGAAAGTTGAGTTCTTCACTTTGAAAATTTGAGTACTTCACTTTGAAAATTTGAGTACTTCACTTTGAAAGTTGAGTACTTCACTTTGAAAGTTGAGTTCTTCACTTTGAAAGTTGAGTTCTTCACTTTGAAAGTTGAGTTCTTCACTTTGAAAGTTGAGTTCTTCACTTTGAAAGTTGAGTTCTTCACTTTGAAAGTTGAGTTCTTCACTTTGAAAGTTGAGTTCTTCACTTTGAAAGTTGAGTTCTTCACTTTGAAAGTTGAGTTCTTCACTTTGAAAGTTGAGTTCTTCACTTTGAAAGTTGAGTTCTTCACTTTGAAAGTTGAGTTCTTCACTTTGAAAGTTGAGTTCTTCACTTTGAAAGTTGAGTTCTTCACTTTGAAAATTTGAGTATTTCACTTTGAAAGTTGAGTTCTTCACTTTGAAAATTTGAGTATTTCACTTTGAAAATTTGAGTACTTCACTTTGAAAGTTGAGTTCTTCACTTTGAAAATTTGAGTATTTCACTTTGAAAGTTGAGTTCTTCCCTTTGAAAATTTGAGTATTTCACTTTGAAAATTTGAGTACTTCACTTTGAAAATTTGAGTACTTCACTTTGAAAGTTGAGTTCTTCACTTTGAAAATTTGAGTATTTCACTTTGAAAGTTGAGTTCTTCACTTTGAAAATTTGAGTATTTCACTTTGAAAGTTGAGTTCTTCACTTTGAAAATTTGAGTATTTCACTTTGAAAGTTGAGTTCTTCCCTTTGAAAATTTGAGTATTTCACTTTGAAAGTTGAGTTCTTCACTTTGAAAATTTGAGTATTTCACTTTGAAAATTTGAGTACTTCACTTTGAAAATTTGAGTACTTCACTTTGAAAGTCGAGTTCTTCACTTTGAAAATTTGAGTATTTCACTTTGAAAATTTGAGTACTTCACTTTGAAAGTTGAGTTCTTCACTTTGAAAATTTGAGTTCTTCACTTTGAAAGTTGAGTTCTTCACTTTGAAAGTTGAGTTCTTCACTTTGAAAGTTGAGTTCTTCACTTTGAAAGTTGAGTTCTTCACTTTGAAAGTTGAGTTCTTCACTTTGAAAGTTGAGTTCTTCACTTTGAAAGTTGAGTTCTTCACTTTGAAAGTTGAGTTCTTCACTTTGAAAGTTGAGTTCTTCACTTTGAAAGTTGAGTTCTTCACTTTGAAAGTTGAGTTCTTCACTTTGAAAGTTGAGTTCTTCACTTTGAAAGTTGAGTTCTTCACTTTGAAAGTTGAGTTCTTCACTTTGAAAGTTGAGTTCTTCACTTTGAAAGTTGAGTTCTTAACTTTGAAAGTTGAGTTCTTCACTTTGAAAGTTGAGTTCTTCACTTTGAAAGTTGAGTTCTTCACTTTGAAAGTTGAGTTCTTCACTTTGAAAGTTGAGTTCTTCACTTTGAAAGTTGAGCTCTTCACTTTGAAAGTTGAGTACTTCACTTTGAAAGTTGAGTTCTTCACTTTGAAAGTTGAGTTCTTCACTTTGAAAGTTGAGTTCTTCACTTTGAAAGTTGAGTTCTTCACTTTGAAAGTTGAGTTCTTCACTTTGAAAGTTGAGTTCTTCACTTTGAAAGTTGAGTTCTTCACTTTGAAAGTTGAGTTCTTCAAATTGAAAGTTGAGTTCTTCAAATTGAAAGTTGAGTTCTTCAAATTGAAAGCTGAGTTCTTCAGTTTGAAAGTTGAGTTCTTCACTTTGAAAGTTGAGTTCTTCACTTTGAAAGTTGAGTTCTTCACTTTGAAAGTTGAGTTCTTCACTTTGAAAGTTGAGTTCTTCACTTTGAAAGTTGAGTTCTTCAAATTGAAAGTTGAGTTCTTCACTTTGAAAGTTGAGTTCTTCACTTTGAAAGTTGAGTTCTTCACTTTGAAAGTTGAGTTCTTCACTTTGAAAGTTGAGTTCTTCACTTTGAAAGTTGAGTTCTTCAAATTGAAAGTTGAGTTCTTCAAATTGAAAGTTGAGGTCTTCAAATTGAAAGCTGAGTTCTTCAGTTTGAAAGTTGAGTTCTTCAATTTGAAAGTTGAGTTCTTCACTTTGAAAGCTGAGTTCTTCAATTTGAAAGTTGAGTTCTTCAATTTGAAAGTTGAGTTCTTCAATTTGAAAATTTGGGTATTTCCTTTCCATTTGTTACAGAAACACGCGTTTCTTGATCTTCTCTCGGAGAAGATATGTAGTTAACCTCGTTCGAGTCTCTTGAGAAATATCAACATTTTTCAGCAAATACCTTACACAGTCACTAGAACGAATTTTTTTCCGAGTAGTACGGTGATAAATTCAATCGGAAGTTCGGGCAAGTTTTCAGCATGATGACACGTTCGAGTAATTAAGATGTCAAAACAACCTCTCGAGGAGTTCGGAGCCTCTTAACAGCAAATTAGTCTCTCATATTTACATAAGACAACATCGAAGAATACCCGATAAGGTTCGCTTACTTCATCAAAATTTAAAATAATAACATCACTTCTGTGACGCATTACCTGTTTATTATAAACAGACCGAATTACTGAGAATGATCTTGTTAACAAATCGCTGTATTTTGTGAACCATCAACACTTACTTTGGAGCCAGATTTGCAAACAATTTGCGCCTTCATTGCTGTATTGATGGCAGCGCGAGTCGACCTTTCACAATTAAATATACCGCTACGCCGACTTGAACCGCATAAAAATTCGACCCGTGAACTCAAATTACACCACTTTCAGGTTATTATTACGTACACGCAAGCTTGAAAACCCATACACTCGCGTTGAAGACAAAGACGACCAGCAACAGGATCTGTTAATATCACCTAACGGGTGTCATTATCTCCTCCCGCTCTAATTGCATATCTCGGGATGAGCCCACGCTCTCGCAGGAATGTTACCGAGATCGTGCCTGCACTACAGGAATTTTTATGAAATTTCCAGTTCTTCAAGCCACCAAATCCAGGACTTCAAATCGAAATCAAGCAATGAAAGACGGCATGACGGGTGCACCTCACTTTAACAGAAACTACCATACACAATGAAACTAGGAACGTAAAGATTGTTTAAAAACCGAAATGCTACTTTCTTAGTAGGTGTATTTCATTTCATTTATATGAAAACTACAAGCCACTACCTCAGGCTCTCGATTAATAGATAAGCACTCGCGAATACTACCTCAACATATTTCATATGGATCAAAGTTCAACAAGGATTTTATTGTCTTCAATATATTCAACAGTTTGTACAACAATTTGACCCCGGCAGGTGAAACTGAAGTTCAAAATTCAACTCAAATTTAAAATTGATTCTATCACTTCTGAAAATAGCAAACATTAACTTGATCATGCCTTCATTTAGTTTCATAAAGTATTTTTGAAAACTGAGTTAGCGACTACTGGTCGGTCAGCAGCATTATGAAAATCTCCTCAGAGACCAGTCACCGGTAGCTCACGTCGCAGTCAAAGTATTAATTCTTGGTTCTAGAGTTAAATTCTGCTTCCGCATTATTTAGGGATAATCAAAGAAAAACTCACTGAAGTTTCAGTTTGGGTGGGACCAAAAAAGAGCGAAATATGAATATTTCAGTTAGCGTAGCCAGCCATGCTCGAATAAGAAGACGCAAGTTTAGATTCTAAGGTAGTTTAAACCTCAATAACTATAACTAATGTGTTCCCGAGAGAAGAAAGCAGAAGAGTCCATTCACGTGATATGAAAATACCTCTTTAGCGTTGGCATTTTTGTACCCTTATTACCGTTATCTTAACCACCGTCATTACACTGACACTGGCATCAGGTTGTCACCGACATCAGAATGAGGAAGGAACTGCCACTTGGCAGTGAATTTCACAGAAAAGATTAAAGGGAAATCACCAAGAAATAAAATATATTACAGTTATTTTTTAAGGAGGACTGTTGAGTCCTATGGGGCGATAAGGGCGAAGGGAACGTTCGGGGAATCTACGCACAAGGTATGTCCTAAAACCCTTCATTTTATTCCCGGGAAACGATTAACGACGGTTAGACATAAAAAGTGCAAAAGTTATTAATGCTTGATTGTACAAATTAAATACCAGTTTTTATTCTCGAGGTAAATTTGAAGTTTGTGATATGTGAAAAGTACGATAGTTCCAGTTATGAGGTCCATCACATCCATTATTTGGTATGGGCCCCAAAAAAATTTTCCGACAGTAGCAGACGGTACTGCTTCTATTGCGTGAAGTAAATGAACACATTTTGCCGCAATTTCTGCAGAACATACAAACTTTTACTCATATATTTATCCGGTCAAACATTTGAACATTTCTCTTACGGTTGCCGTGAAAAAAAACATTTCTGCTCGTACCTGCACGAACACAAGCACACTGCCACAGCGTTACACAGCGTTGTCTCGCCGGGAACACAACGTTTCTGCTACACCAACATTGCGAATAAAAATATTACAATGCGAGCAGAAATCATGACCGCGCGCCCAGAACTCTGTTTCCCTCCGACGTTCTTTATCCTGTTATCCGGAGCGAATAAAAGTTTTTCTTTTTCTGGATTTGGGTATCTTTGCTTCATGGTTCAATCAGCTCCAGTCCGAGGTACCAAACGAAGGCAGCAGCAGGGAAAGAAGATCCAAGCCTTAACTTCTGAGGCCACTGTCCAAAGTATTGTCATTAGAGAACGGCGGCGCCTTCCAGAAAAACTGAAGTTTTGTCGTAACGCACAGCACTTGCAAAACAATCCACCAGCGGCACCATCTTTAACGAAAGTTGGTGCGGGGCAAGCATGGAAAATACAGAGCAGCCAGAGCTCGGGTCGGCTGGAAAATTCGTCCGTTACTCAAATAAAGTGTGTCGCTTGACTGAAAGTCATGGAAATTTTAAGCGAGACTGGACTCATGGAAGTGATGGACGCTATGAGCGAGACTGGACTCATGAGGGCTGGAACAAGAAATTATTCAATGCATTAACAAGTGAATCAAACGACAATGAGTTATATTTTTCTGCCACACCGAAGTCATACCTCTGGTTTAAAGCGAATAAGAAGACATTATTCCAAGAAAACGTTTACGATGTCCAAGTCCCTCAGAAATGTTGACGAGAACATATTTCATTAAACGGAACTTGCAACAAAGAAAGGCAGTTCAACAGAAAAATTGTCCGAAAAAAACAACAAAGCTACATCGACATAACACCAATTAATTTTGGGGATTTCAGGAATTTCCTTAACGGTTTTGAAGGATTGACGCTCTAAAATAAGGAACGAATTACTTTTAGCATGAGATTATTCAGGCATTTATAACGTTGAACGCAGAAATTGAACCGGACATTCAAGTGGCCAAGTTCAAATTGTATCCTTCAAAACAAATATTTTGTTCCCGACCAAAAATTTTCCACACAAGGAGAACGTTTGCTTCACAATCGAATGACTTCGTTGGATTGAAAGTTCAACCCAACAAATCTCTGGCCGTATGTTGTCAGCGATAACCCGAAATGAATCGTAACATAGACACCTGGAAACTTGTACACCTCATACCCATGAAACTGTAATATTTTCTTCTTTCTGAAAATAGAGAACAATCCAAAGGCTCTAATTGCGAGCTGAAATGAATAGGCAGAAACAGTACATGAGCTCGCAGAGAAGAGCTCTATATATGATACCAGGCCATCAGATAAGCCCCTCTCTCCTACGCATGAATTCGCTTTGAGCACACAGGCATTCTGCTCAGATTAGAGGAACGGCTTTCATGCAGACAACGCGCAGAGCTAAAAGGAGAATATCCAGCTTTTGTGAGTCTTCTAAAACTTCCGACAAGGAGCCGAGCACACGTAACTTACTTGCATGCATGGCTGAAGAACAATCTAATCTGAAGGGATTTCCTTTCACAAGCACTTGCGCCGTTGTTTCGATCACAATCTTCTTTCAAGCACTTTCACAGTTATTTCGATCAGATTAGATTAGATTATTAATTAGTTTAAGCCTCCCTATCCGCAACAAAGGCTATCCAAAGAGAGGAAGGAAGAAGGCACCATTTAGTATGGAGTTAAGAAAATGCGGAATCTATGCAGAAAGGGCACAGAAACAGAAAGCTAAGAAAGAAGATCATGAAACAAAAAAAAGTTGAAGAAGAAAGTGGTAGGTGCTGAAAAACAGGACAGCAGTGAACACAAAAAAGATGGTTCGTAACAAAACAAAAGCCTATTTTATTTTAACAAAAAGGAAGCCTACTCCCTAACCTTTAGCTCGGGCCCTCACATAGGCCCCCTGGGAGCGCCAATTCCCATAGATACAATAGTTTTATCCCCCTGAGGGTATTATTTCGATCAGGATTATCATTCAGGCACTTTCTGCGGTTAACCGCGCATTATGGGCCGACTTTCACAAAAAAAGTGAACAGCAGTGTTATGCAAATTTGTACGCAGTGTAGCCCGAGTGTAACGCAAGTTGGGGGCCCGAGAGCAGGAACGTTAACACAACACAACACATCAACGCCGCCCGACGCAAGAACAACACGGTCGTCCTCCCGCTGTTATGGCAAAAGCAAGCGCAGCGCAGACTGAAAACATCGTCCTAAAGCTACCAGTAAATCTCGTCCCAGACGGGATTTCTGGGGCAAATGTCCGCGATTGGGATAAATACCGCAAATTTGCAGTTGCATCACCACAATACTGACGGTCCCATGACTGTTCAACATTCGAGGACTATAGTGCTACGTTTTCGTGTATTAGTTTGCGTCACACCACACTTACTTATCTAAATTACGTCTACAACAAGAGGCTTTTTTGTTGAGTGGCGTGATAGGATTTACTCAATTATGAACAACTATTTGAATAATATTTCGAGTATACTGTTTGTTTTCAAGTGGTTTGACCATTCGCCGTTATTCCGACTAGTCAATATCGTGAAATGAAAACAACTCTAGCATTTCAGCTATCGAAACACTTGAATTGTTCTTAAGTCTACTCAACACTCCCATCAATGCAGAGCAAGTGTCATGATAATTTTATGACAAGTTTACAAAAATTACCACCACCGCCAAGCACCCACCTATGTGAAGCGTATGACATAATAATCAGATGGGGAGAAACTTACAAAACGAGCCGCACGTGTCGTGGGATAAAACTCTAGAGCGCTTTAACTTAGCGTAGCGCAGCCGCGAGCTAAGAAGAGTCTCACTACAACGACACTCCCACTTTAAAACATCCCACTTCAAGTCGCTCAACTCCGCCGAGAGAGTTTCACCGTCAGTACTTCGGTGCGAATGAAGGGATATCCGTGGAAAGAACACGCAGATACCGACAGTACTTTAGTGCGAATGAAGGGATATCCGAGGAAAGAACACGCGGGCACCGACAGTACTTCAGTGCGAATGAAGGGATATCCGAGGAAAGAACACGCGGACACCGACAGTACTTTAGTGCGAATGAAGGGATATCCGAGGAAAGAACACGCGGACACCGACAGTACTTTAGTGCGAATAAAAGGATATCCGGGAATGAACACGCGGAGTTACAACACGATTACTCACGCACCATAAGGCTGTATTACTGTCGCTCAGTTTGTGGTTCTCAAGGTTGGAATTTAATAGAGTTTATATCGTCGTAGCGAAACAGTGCAACGCGAGTTCTTCAAGTAGACTTAGCTTAACTACGTGCTGCAGCACGTAGAAGAGCCAAGTCTATTTATAAGGACTGAAGCTGCAAGCTTTACCGCTGCGACGACGTAACTTGTTTCAAAATCCAGTACCAAGGTATTTGCTGATAGTACAGAAAGCCTACAGCGACAGAAGAACCAGTGAACACAAAAGCAGATGAGACTAAGCTCCATGCCCGCGTTTAACCCAATTGTGACTCTTGGGGCTCATGGAATACGAAATGAATGAGAGTAAATGAATGGAAATTTGATTGTACGTTATCGAGGTGGTCTCTTATTTCAGAACAATTTCATAACACAGTTCAAAATTATAACTCAACCAATTTACATAAGATATTTTCAAATTAGTCCATGAACTCGAAGAACGCAAAAATAACATCGTTCAGAGGTACAAAATGTACCCTTAAAGACGCCAGAAACGAGAAGAAATTCAGACGAGACCTTGCCGGTAAAATATCGTCAAATCGCTCATAATAAGTTAATTAAGTCGGCGGCGGGAGAGGCTCAGGAAGACGGGCGGTGTTTTCAGGCGCACAGAGCCAATTTAAGACCGGGACTCAGGTCTCTATCTCGCTCCACAAAATTCTGGGCTCGAGCATTCAAGTTAAGGGAGCAAAATTGGAAAATGGGCTTCCGGGACAAACGATGCCTACGGGGGTAGGTAATCAAAGGGAGCGAAGTGTTATGAAGGCGCTCAGGATACGGTTAATGATGGGTCATTGATAGCCGCCCGTGATGAATCATGGGTAATCGGGCAATCGTCCCCAATGGGCTGCGGTTTCATCAACCGGCTGTGGCGCTCGTGATGAATGACAAAACTTTTCTTGCATGGGTATTACGCGTGGAGACCAGTAAAATCAGTCTCTTATAATTATGCACGGACAAGCTATATCAGACTTTGACGCCATGGCTGAGCGTTACACTGGTACAGCAGGTCTCTAATTCGACCCCGCAACCGGACGGTGTGTTTGACAGGGAAGGCACGCTCACAAAACTATGTGAATGAAGACGCAGGTACGAAAATTTAAAGAAGGAACCTTTCTACCTAATGAGCTTGCACTTCAGTCACTTCAGGCAAGGTTAAAAGGTGAAAAACCTACGCTAACTTTGAATAAAATAGAATTATAACGTGAAATGATCACCTAAGGAAGAGGAAAGAGTGTGGCCGGCTCAGCGCTAAGATATGTTTCAAAGCACCTAGTAGCAGCACAGCGATACTCTCGTATGGTGTTATACTCCCAGCATAATGAACAAAAACCCTTAAACGCGGACGGTAGTCTAAAGCTTATTATTTTACCGTACGTAGGATGTGATTCCCAAAACAGAAAGTGCCTCAACAAAAAATGGGCAGACTTTGGCCTCGAGATTTATTTTCTGGTCACGACCTCCAGTGAGACGCGCTGACTGGCGCATAAGGAAGACAAATACGGGACACATTTGGCTACAAGATAAACCGTAATGAAAAATCATTGAAAAGCTGAAAGTCCTAAATAAATTTCAAATTATTCTTAATACCTTCACGTAAATAAACAAAGCAGTGCTTTCTGTTGTGATTGTGAGCATTTAGTGTAGTTATTTATTGTCGTAAGCCTCAACATTTCAATAACCAATCCAGATGAAAATTCAAGTTAAATTTATTGTTAATTCATTATTGATGTTACCTTCAACATTTCAATAACCAACTAAACTCAAGGTTAGAGTTATTGTTAATCAATTTTTGCATTTAGCAGTTAAAATTCATAGGTACAACGGATCTTGTGCGATACATCAGCAAATACAAATTTATTATTAAAATGGTTATCCCGAGTCTCGAAGTTTGAACAATGAAAGCCTAGAACGCAGCATCTGGGTGACTTTCACCCAATCGCAACCCACCGCTTTGTGAAAATAGCTAATGATTCAATAGTATCTACAAACCAATCGTTATCATATAGATTAGATTATAAGTTAGTTTAAGCCTCCCTAACCGCAACAAAAAAAAGAGCGTATCGAAGAGAGGAAGGAGGAAGGCACCATTTAGTATGGAGATGAGAGAATGGGGAATCTATGCAGAAAGGTCATAGAAACAGTAAGATGAGAAAGAAGTTCATGAAACAAGATCAAAGTTGAAGAAGAAAGTAGTAGGTGCTGAAAAACAGGACAGCAGTGAACCGAAAAAAGGTGGTCCGTAACAAAACAAAAACCTATTCTATTTTAACAAAAAAGAAAGCCTACCTAACCTTCAGCTCGGACCCTCACATTGTCCCCTGGGAGCGCTAATTCCCATAGATACAATAACTGTATCACCCTGAGGGGATCGTAATCATGTAATCAAAAATTACCTGAATGTTATGTTCCACTTGGGCACAAATCGATGCATCATCTTTACAACACGTGCGCATAAGCAGATGGAGAGCGGTCATTACAAATCAATCGTAATTAAATACTTAAAAATACTCTAAAAAAAAAACGAATATCATGTTGCACATGAACAGAGATCGATGCATCATGTTTTGAACACGTGCGCGCAAGCAGATGGAGAGCCGTGCGGTGGGGATGACGGACAAGCAGAGCTCGGCAACAATCACTATTTGTAAACAAGGCGCCGCTGTTATCTCCCAATAAGTATACAACAGGTCTGCGGGGGCTAGGGAGGAGACATGATTTGGGTTCCCCAGTGATTGCAGCAACAAGTTCGTGAGCAATCCCACGCTAAAACAAACACCGAAATCAAAGTGAAAACTTCAACGAACACCAGAAATTTGTAGTATGGGCATTGTCTTGCCTGGTTCTCCCTGGACAATATTCAAAAATCGATGAGAAGTTCCAAGCTGAACAGTCATGACTGAGTATTATTTGTGAATATTTACGCAGCAGAAAAATAAAGTGTTATGACGGGGTAGCTTAATCACTACTTCAAAAAGAACTACGAGTCTTTGGATAACAATATAATTGCCGAAGCATTCAACGTTTAATCCATGTGTATAGTTCAAACCATTTAGGTAAAAGTTCCCTATCAGAGAACTAATACGTTTCAGAAGTGCGTAAGAGCCAGTTCCGTCCCTTTTTTTTGCCTTTCAAGCAGCATCTCGTATACAGGGTATATCTACAGGGTATATATATTTAGTATCGAGAAAAGGAAACGTAAAATCTGTTCACAATTAAGGGGCATAGAAACAGTAAGTTGAGAAACAAGTTCATGAAACTAGATAAAAGTTTAAGAAGAAAGTAGTAGGTACTGAAAAACAGGACAATAATGCACCTAAAAAAATGGTCTGTAACAAAGATAGGATTATATGTTAGTTTAAGCCTCCCTAACCGCCACAAAAAAAAGTGTATCGAAGAAAGGAAGGAGGAAGGCCCGACTTAGTGCGGAGTTAAGGGAATGCAGAATCTATGCAGAAGGGGTATAAAAACAGTAAGTTGAGAAAGAATTTCATGAAACAAGATAAAAGTTGAAAAAGAAAGAAGTAGGTGCGGAAAAACAGGACGGCAGTGAATCGAAAAAGGTGGTCCTTAACATAGCAAGAAACATTTTATTTAAAAAAAAACTACCCAACTCTCAGCTCGGGCCCTCACACATTTTCCCCTGGGAGCACTAATTCCCCGATATACAATAGATGTATCCCCCAGAGGGGTGGTCCGTAACAAAAAAAAATATTCTATTCCAACAAAAGGAAGGCCTACCAAACCTTTAGCTCAGGACCTCAGATATTCCTTCTGAGAGTGCGAATTCCCACAGATACAATAGCTGTATTGCTCTGAGAGGTGCTGTTGGATATGACGCTAACTATATTGACGTCATGATTCTCATGAATTAAAGGGATATAGTACATATTTCTCAAACATCGATGAACCAAGCACGTTACGAGCAAGTGGCTGTCCCGCACGGCTAGCAAGTTCAGCCTCGCACAACCCAAGTAGTTGGACGCTGAGCTTCGATACGAAGGAACTTAAATATGCAAGACCCTCACCCGCGTCAGCGGTGGGAGCCTTAATTTCTTTGTCAATTTGCATAGCTTAGTTATTAAAGCCTCAAACTTTTCATTAGATCTTGAATGAGAGTATCTCTTTCCTGCATCCTTTAAAAATGTAAACGAAAAACTGTTCCTCTAAGAAGTACACTAATATGAACCAAGAATTACACAGTAAAGTATTTATATTAACTAAGTAAAATATCGGTAAAAAAAGTGATGGTGGCGTCACACAAAAATGACATGGCCCACAAGCATAAAAATTCAGCATTTTTTCTTTCATTCTGTAATTTGGTTTGTGTCATATCTGGCACTCAGTGCAGAAAAAGGCTAAAATACTCAATAAACAACAGCAGTATTCAGCGCTCATCACGTAACTACACGTAACACTTACTGAATTCGTGAACCGCCCCTGACTCTTTCCTTTCCGTCTTCCAAGGTGTGGTCTACAATATCTTCAATTCAGAACTGAGCTCTTGCTTTCATTCAGCATTACCCACTTGCCATGATTGCCAGTTTCCTGGGTCATAGCGTGAATTTGGACATATAATGAGTATTTAGTGAAATCATCGTGTAATTAATAACTCTACTCGAATTTCAAATGCTCGCTTTAATTGTATCATGTCTTTTTTTTCATTTTGAGAAAATAGGAGATGTTAATCCAATCTATTACAACTACTGAGATGTGATACAATTCAAACTACGTCTACAAAGAACTATTCTGGTACTTTACGATATTGACTTATTAGAATGAAATGATTTATTAATAAGTGAATAATAAACACAGGAAATTGCAATGGTGGCATCAATAGATCATTCATTCCTTTGATACATGAAGATAAAAAGTTTAACTGAATAGGACAAACAAAGAAATATACAGTCTAATAATTCTAGTGTGATCAAATGTTGCAAAAGAGCGCTAAAAAACGCAGTTACTTAGGCAGAATAAGGGTATGCTCTCGCTTTACGAGGGGATAAAGGAATGTGACTATAGATTATTAGATTATTAATTATTTTAAACCGCCCTACCCGCCACAAAGGCGATCCAAAGAGAGGAAAAAGAAGGCACCATTTAGTATGGAGTTAAGGGAACGCGGAATCTATGCATAAAAGGCATAGAAACAGTAAGTTGAGAAAGAAGTTCATGAAACAAGATCAAAGTTGAAGAAGAAAGTAGTAGGTGCTGAAAAAACAAGACAACAGTGAATTGCAAAGAGGTTGTCCTTAGCATAACAAAAAACATTTTATTCAACAGAAAGAAGGCCTACTTAACCATCAGCTCGGGCCCTCACACATTTCCCCCTGGGAGCGCCAATTCCCATAGATACAATAGTTGTATCCCCTTGAGGAGCGAATGTGACTACATTTGGAGCAGCTATGAAGGGGGAAGTGCGGAAGATTTCCACTCTCTAACAGACTTTGTGGTACAAGTAAACTTTGGAAACATGATTGACGGAAATTCGATGTTTTATTGAGAGGTATACAATACCAAGAGATAAGAGTAATAGATATTCGTATAAAATCTAGACCTTAACGAGGAAGAATTTGGAGGTTTGCATGAGGACTGTCAACAAAGAGCGTGTGAAACCGCCGGACCAGAGGGTGCGGGCTATTTAAGCGGCGTCGGGGTTGTGAGAAAACTTCTGCCTGCGGCGAGCACCACTATGGTAAGTGGATCGATGCTATGTAGACCTAAAGAAGACTAGACGGGGGATACGTAATTAGTTAAAACTATTGAGTATTTCATTTAGTGAGTATATGGAACGAAAGACATATTTTGCGCATCATTGGGGAGACGTCAATTGTCACATTGTAACCAACCGGGGAGGATTGGCGACGCCATCTTGAATCATTTCAAGTCCGGGACTCTGGCCATGCCTTCAGTTAATTCTTTCTACTTCATTAATTTGCATCAATGCGTGAAACAGTGCATCTTCGATCACAATTGAGCGTATTTCGAAAAAACAATTAAAAACAATTAAATGAATTTTCCAGTAAATTAAATGTTAGTTCGAAATTTAACGAGTAGCAAGTGAAAATAGTAAGTCAAAGGATTTAATTTTTGCATTTATATCGATAAACTCATTGATTGCAGGAGAGTAAATTATACAAGAATCAACAGTAACGAGGACACATCATTCGCACGAGGGGAGGGTAACGCCAAAAGTGCTACAAGGAAGTGCAAGAAGCGCAAGAGACGCTGAGGCAAATACCGAGCGCAAGAACAAGTCGATTCAAATATTCTGCAAAAGTTCATGGGGCGAGCTTTGGCAGACGTTGTCACTGTGTGGTCGATGGCGAGGGAGGAACTACGAAACAGTGCAAAACGGGAGATTTAAAAATCAAAAATAATTTATCAAAGGTAACAACGGGGCGAGAGATGATGAAATGGCAAGGCAACGACGGGGTGAGCGATGACGAGGGAGAAGGCTGGCTAGGCAACGACGGGGCGAGCGATGGCGAGGGAAAAGGCTGGCAAGGCAACCACGGGGCGAGCGATGGCGAGGGAAAAGGCTGGCAAGGCAACGACGGGGCGAGCGATGACGAGGGAGAAGGCTGGCAAGGCAACGAAGGGGCGAGCGATGGCGAGGGAGAAGGCTGGCAAGGCAACGACGGGGCGAGCGATGGCGAGGGAAAAGGCTGGCAAGGCAACCACGGGGCGAGCGATGGCGAGGGAAAAGGCTGGCAAGGCAACCACGGGGCGAGCGATGGCGAGGGAAAAGGCTGGCAAGGCAACGACGGGGCGAGCGATGACGAGGGAGAAGGCTGGCAAGGCAACGAAGGGGCGAGCGATGGCGAGGGAGAAGGCTGGCAAGGCAACGACGGGGCGAGCGATGGCGAGGGAAAAGGCTGGCAAGGCAACCACGGGGCGAGCGATGGCGAGGGAAAAGGCTGGCAAGGCAACGACGGGGCGAGCGATGACGAGGGAGAAGGCTGGCAAGGCAACGACGGGGCGAGCGATGACGAGGGAGAAGGCTGGCAAGGCAACGAAGGGGCGAGCGATGGCGAGGGAGAAGGCTGGCAAGGCAACGACGGGGCGAGCGATGACGAGGGAGAAGGCTGGCAAGTCAACCACGGGGCGAGCGATGGCGAGGGAAAAGGCTGGCAAGGCAACGACGGGTCGAGCGATGACGAGGGAGAAGGCTGGCAAGGCAACGACGGGGCGAGCGATGGCGAGGGAGAAGGCTGGAAACACTTTCGAATGATTTCCCCGGCAACGACGGGGCGAGCGATGACCAGGAGCAAGACATTAGAAGAGTTCGAAATGCAGAATTTGAACATGGAAAGAAGTCTGGCTAAGGCAGCAATGGGGTGAGCAAAACGTGAAAGTAGTGATGCTCTGAAGGGTGAATTGCAAAATGAAATTATTGCCTTGTTTTTATGATGTATCAAAGGAAAGGTGGTATTCCGGAGGCAAAGCAAGAAAAATGCGACCGAACAAGCGTCCAATTATTGCATTCAGTAAAGGGCAGCAAGCCTACAGGGCGAATGGCAGCTCTTCCTTAATAAAATGAGCTTGGCGGTTATATTAAAATATGGTAATAAAAATGCTATGCTTTCAATTTTCATACTAAGTTGAGCCAATGTAATACGTCGGTAGATTATTTTGGAGTCCCGTATTAACTATATCTTAATGCTTGGTTGCGCGCTCATTCACAATGTTTTTTATCGCGTGTTTACTTTATAGAAAACCATTTAATCTTTCAGCTAGTTGTTATTATCCGCATCTTGATCAAGCAAATGCAGAGTCGGAGGAGGCGCTGTCAATTTCTTATTTCCCTTTATCTTTTATCTTCTTCTTCTGTTATGTCCCAAGTACGAACCGTTAAGTTTTCACCACAAAAAAGAGTAAAGACGGTTGGACGTGAGAGCCTACACCGGGCTCTGCTATCAGAAGATCACAAAGCTCAGCATAATACAACACGCCAGATGTCGATGCTTGCACAGCAGCGGCTCGACGGTTACAAAAAAGAGGCGACGCCTACGCTCTCAGCGGCAGCGTGGCAACGACGTGGCAACAGCGTGGCAGCGGTACGGCAACGAAATGGCAACGGCAGCGTGGTCTCGGCAAGCTGGCGGCAGGGCCCTGGCCTCAACGACAACAGCGCGACCAGCAGCAGCCGCGGCGATGCTGCGTACACCAGCTGTGGCAGTTACGAGAAGCTGCGGCAACTCCGGCAGCACGAGGGTTACTTAAGAACGCGAGGGGAGTTAGAGGAATGATCATTAGACTACGAAATCCCGTCACTGAAAGGTCTCTTGGTGCCGCTTCATTTAACTTGTTTGCATACGGCTGGCACACTGTGTTAGACTCCGATATTGTGTTAAACTTCACGTAAATTCAACGTAAAATCCGAGACCTTATTGTAGTACCTCGTCATCGCTACATACTCAGAGTTACGTAAGACATAATTGTAACAATTGTTTCTGGATTTGCTAGTTTCATCAATCTCTTGTCATATTTTGTGTTCATCCTTCTTAATAACAAGTAAAACGATGTGGCCGCACTGAAAGAAACGTCTTTTCTTTCGGAAAATAACTCCTTTGATTTGAAGATTAGACTTGAAAAGACGGAAAATTTGAAAACGATAAACCTGGATCCTGAAGGAAAGAAGTAGTATATAACAATGGTGGGCAGCGAATGTGGGATCATAACCCATTAACGCTCAACGTCTCCGCAAGAGACCGTTATTGCCACGCTACCTATTTCAAATAAAAACTTAACGTATAATGTAAATGGCCATTGTTCATTAGGAAATTTATTTCACTCATCATTGAACCCATTCTGTTTTGTAATTTATGTCATTCTATTGATTTATTTTTTGTGTTCTCTGTGTGAATTAATGTCATTATTTTTTTGTGTCAGTGTATTGTATTAATTTCTAAAAAAAAAAATTTCGTGTGAATATTTACCATATTTACCATTTTGATGCTTTACCCATTTATTTGTCTCATTTGCATTGCGCAATTTAACCCATTTACCTTTCTAATATGATTATTATGCCTATTCAAACCCCATTTTATCCCTATTGTGACCCTATTTTTCATTACTGTTGTTGATGTTATGGACGACTTATTTATTTCTGTGCATTTGGAAACTTATTGCGCGAAAAACTCAATTATGTCTGTGTATTTGGAAACATACGAGGCCTGTCGAAAAAGTATCCGACCTTAATTTTTCCCGCGCAAAGTAGTGATTCTAAGGCGGCGCCACTGTGCACGGTGGAAGGAGGAATCTTAATGCGCATGCTTGACTTTTTTCACCGCATTCACTTGGGCCAGTCACTGGCTGGTGGTCGCCAAGTAAGGTGCTGTTCTAAGTGTTTGTCGGATTTAGTTTTCTTGCAAGATGACCGAACGAATTGAGCAAAGACACTGCATCAAATTTTGTCAAAAGCTTGGTGATTCTCAAATTGAAACAATTCGTAAGATTCAGCAGGTGTTTGGGGAAGATGCTATGGGTGTAACACAAATTAAGGAGTGGTTCAACCGATTCAAAGATGGCCGCACATCAGCGGAGAGTGAGCAGCGTTGTGGCAGGCCCAAAACTTCTCGGAGTGCAGCTGTTGTTGAGAGGGTGCGAAATTTGGTGATGGCAGATCGTCGTTTGACCGTGCGGGAGATTGCCCAAGAGGTTGGAGTGAGTAAAGATTCTGCACATGCCATTTTGCGTGACGATTTGAACATGAACCGAGTGGCTGCGAAATTCGTGCCCAAGTTGTTGTCGCCGGAACAAAAAGACCTCCGTCGTGACGTTGCACAGGACCTTCTGGACACCGCCAACACTGATCCTGGGTTTCTGAACACCGTGATAACTGGAGATGAGTCATGGGTGTACGGGTACGACCCAGAAACAAAAAGACAGTCATCCCAATGGAAGCATCCCGAGTCTCCAAGGCCGAAGAAAGCGCGGCAGGTGCGAAGCAAAATCAAGGTGATGCTGACTGTTTTCTTTGATGTCCGTGGAATTGTGCATCACGAATACGCACCGGAAGGACAAACAGTGACAAAGGAGTACTATCAGGATGTTCTCCGGCGACTTCGTGATGCAGTTCGGCGCAAAAGACCAGACATGTGGACTGCGAACAACTGGCACTTGCATCACGACAACGCGCCCGCACATTCATCCCATTTGATCCGCAATTTCTTGGCCAAACATGGAATTACGACCGTTCGCCAACCTCCCTACTCTCCAGACCTGGCTCCTTGCGACTTCTGGTTGTTTCCAAAATTGAAGACACCACTGAAAGGATCCCGTTTTGAGAGTAGAGAAGAGATAATGCGGAACGCGACGACAGAGCTGAACACCATTCCAAAAGAAGACTTCCAGAGGTGTTTCCGGCAGTGGAAGGATCGGTGGGCTAAGTGTGTGGAAGCACAAGGAGCCTACTTTGAAGGGGATTAGGGTCCCAACCCCGTCAGGTTGTTGAAGTATTTTTTCTGGCCAAAGGTCGGATACTTTTTCGACAGGCCTCGTATTGTACGAAATATTGCATTTAAACTTCTAATTTGAAACTCTAAAATTGCTATCAGTGTTCATTGTGAATCTATTTTTCTTCGCCAATTTTGCCCTAATTAACTGTTGAAATCATGGCAGGGAACGATAATGAAAATAACCAAAATAACGGTGAGAAAAGTCAAAATAGCTTTATCACTTTAAATCATGCAATTGAACTGCCTAAATTTAACGGTGAAGGCTGTGTAACTTCATTTTTAAAACACTTCCAGACCAGAGTTGACATTTACACGAACGACGTCGATTTGCAATGTCGTTATTTGAAGAATGCCTTAACTGGCAAAGCTTGGGATTCGTATGTTCTTAAGTCGGATCAACTTGTCACACTGGACGATGTCAAAACTTGGCTTGTTTCTGTTTACAAGGGAGCCATGAATTATAGGAAGACAGTCCACAAAATTCTATTTAATTTGCATCAAGAGAATGATGAGACAGTCAATGCATTTGCAACTCGCGTTCTGGCTGGCTGGAAGGACGTATTCGGTCCAGAATGGCACTATGAGTATAGCAAAGCCCAAAAAATTCTCATACCTACTATCATTAAGAATATGAATCCCAAGATCAGTGAAAAATTAGCACATGATTTTGACCCTGAGAGTGTGACAAAACTCCTAGACAAAGCGAGGTCAATTGAGGAGTCCTTGATCGAAGAAAGAACTATGTTGAGCCGGAAGAGACGAATTCACGAGAGTGATGTAGTAGTTGAGAAGTACCAATACAATTCACCACAAAAGCGAGCGTACCAGCCTAAAAACCCATTCAAGTGGCAAAGTACCTCACATAAAAATGCTCGCCCCTTCAATAATTACCAACATAAATTCAATGGCCATCCGAATCAGAATGGTGACATCGCCGCAGTAAAGTCAAAAAACTTTCACAGCAACCGAAAAGCTTTTCCCCCGTGATTTTATTAAATGTTGAACAGAGAAAGTGCTCCACTTTCGTTGATTCAGGCTCTTCCGTGACTCTTGTGAAATCTTGTGTAATTAACAAATTATTCAAAGACCCTCCCCGAATTAAACGATGCACGAAAGTTCTTTGTTCTGTAAATGGAGATAATCTCCACACTCGAGGTACGATTGACCTGAAATTTAAACTGGGTGATGTTGAGTATTGCCATTCCGCTATTGTTGTGGAAGATTCTTACTTCCCTGGAGCTGTCTTGATAGGCCGAGATTTCCTTAAGAGATTCGGTGTTGAAATAAAATACAGCCAGCACGAGAAAGGTCACGTGAGAATTAACGATAGAATTTATCCATTTCAATCAATTGCTGCTTCTAATTCAGTAAATTTTGTAAAACAATCAGAGGATGCTTCATTCAGTGTCGCAAGAATGTCACATGATCTGACTGTTGAGGGCGGAACTCTGTGTCACTCATATCTTAGAGTACCAAAACACATGAACGACAAGGAGGTTGTAATCCAACAGAGTTCTGCTTGCAAAGGAGTAGCTATTCCTCGTACCCTTGCCACAGTCCGTGATGGCACCGTGCCAATAGTCTTTGTAAATTATAATGATAAGAATTTTCTTGTACCTAGAAATAAAATTTGTGCTACGTTAGATGTTGCTGTTGAGGAGCCGCCAGAGTCAGACCCAAATGAAAGTGAGAGTGACGCTAGAGCACAGCCACAACACGAGGCCTCCGATGCTGTGGCAGCGGTACACCATGAGTGTAAACAAGCGAGTGAGGCTACTCGGTGCCGCTCTGACCAGCAGGCTGAGGTTGGAAATAGCAGACTCATACGTGTCGCAGAGAAACGCAATGAACCTGAATTCAACCAAATGATTGACAATGTCGACTTATCTCATTTGAAGCATGATCAGAAAATGACCCTTGTAAATTTGATTAACAAACACCGGAATGCGTTCGCGGTTGGAGACGAGATAGGTCTCGCACGAAATGCTGTACATAGGTTAGACGTTCAGGGAAACAATCCTATCAATACGCCACAGTATCGAGTCCCTCATGCTACAAAGCAATTGATTGAAGAGCATGTCCAAGAGATGCTTAGGCAAAAGGTTATTGAACTAAGTTTTTCGCCTTGATCTTCCCCAATCTTAGCTGTACGTAAAAGTGATGGCTCGCATCGAATCGTAGTTGACTTCCGTCTTATCAATAAAATTTGCAGGAAAGACACTTTCCCAATTCCGAACATGACGGACACCTTAGAAAGTCTTAAGGGCTCGAACTTGTTCACCACTCTAGACATGCGAAGTTCCTATCATCAGATCGAATTGTCCCCAGAGAGCCGAGATATTACCGCTTTCAGAATGCCGACGGGTAGTTATAGATATTGCCGTTCACCTCAGGGCCTCATCACTTCTGCGGCTGCACTTCAGAGAGCAGTTAATATGGCTTTTTCCCCATTCATTTCAAAGTTTCTGTTCTGTTACGTTGATGACATCATCATCTATTCTAAAAATTTCGAGGCTCATGTCGAACATTTGGATAAGGCGTTGCTTCAAACAGCTGCTTCAGGCTTCAAACTTAGTCTAAAAAAATGCCAATTTGCGGCAAGTAGCGTGACTTTCCTTGGTATTAAAGTCAGTTCAGAGGGACTAAAACCCCGACCTGACAAGGTGCGAGCTTTAGCAGATGCTTTGAGACCCAGAAGTGTTAAGGAAGTAAAAAGATTCTTAGGCTCTACCAGATTCTTTAGAAAGTTCATTAAAAATTATGCTCATATCGCTGCCCCGCTAACCGAGTTGACCAAAAAGACGAACGCATTCAAATGGACTGACGTTCATCAGCGAGCTTTCGATAACTTGAAAGATAAACTTGTGTCCGCGCCTATACTTAAATTTCCTGACTTTCAGAGAGAGTTTGTGTTGCACACTGATGCCTCGGGCATTGCAATTGGTAGAGCATTGCTTCAGATGCACGACGGCATCGAATTACCTGTAGCGTACTATAGTCGGAAATTAAAAGGAAACGAACTTAAATACTCTGCAACAGAACTCGAAGCTCTTGCCATCCATGATTCAATCAAACATTATGATGCGTACCTGTACTTAAATGAGTTCGTCGTGGTTACGGATCACCGCCCCTTAACTTTTATTTTTGCTAATAAAACAGGTAACCACCGCATTTCGAGATGGGCTTTGCTTCTGCAAGAATATAACTTCTCTGTCAGGTATAAGCCTGGAGCGCTACACCACTTGCCCGACTACCTGTCTAGATCTGAAAGAATTGTCAATGCTGTTGTTGACACTGCCGAATCAAACTGTAGTAATAAGAGTGATCCTAAAAATAATACTAATGTTCCTTCTAGAATTAAGCCTTGTTCTAATAATAATGCGACAGATGTTCCTGTCGACGACGTGTGCCCTCCACCTGTGTACAGTGAACGTGATAAGAGTGTTGCCGTCGAGGCAAAGCAATTGAGCTTGGATGATATTGTTTCAGAGCAAGAAAAGGACTCACTTTGGTCTGGTGTAAGAAACTTGTTAACTGGAAATGATTTAGGTGATACTAAGATTTCAAACATTGAAGAATATTTTATTGATGATAATAATGTCCTGTGTAGGTTGTCGAGAAAGAAACGCAGAAACGGTAGAAGTAATGTACAAATAGTCATTCCTAAGTCTCTAGTTAAGATTGCTTTAAAATTAAGCCATGATAATGATTTGTCTGCTCACATGGGTTTCTTGAGAAATCTTGAACGTGCCAGAGATAAATTCTTCTGGATTAATCAAATTCGTGACGTCAAAGACCATGTGAAGAAATGTTTACAGTGCCAGCGAATGAAATGGCAGGGCCAGTTTAAAGTCCCCTTAGGTAAATTCCCCGAGACCTCTTTTCCCCTTGAAAGAGTTGCTGTTGACCTTGTTGAATTACCCGTTAGTTACGAAGGCAACAAATACCTCCTAACCATAGTAGACCATTTCACGAGATATGTAGATGCTTACCCTCTCACAGATAAGTCTGCCGATACTGTCACCAGAGCTTTCGTCCAGTACGTCGGAAAATTTTCAGCCCCAAATACTATTGTCAGCGACAGAGGTAGCGAGTTCACTAATAAGCTATTTCAGGATGTCTGCAAAAATCTCAAGGCGAGATCACAGACTACGACTGCTTATCACGCTATGGCGAACGGTTGTTGCGAGAGAATGAACGGTGTCTTGAAAACTGCAATCTCCCACTTGGCTGCTGAAGATAGATTCACGTGGGACCAGAGCATTCCCTTCGTTACCTTAGCTGTAAACACATCCTATCAGACTGCGATTAAAGACACGCCGTTCTTTTTGTTCTACGGCAGAGATGCAAACCTCCCCTATCATGATATATTCAAAGAACAGCCAATCAATTACGCCTGTGACCAACAATATTCAGTCGAGGTTTCACTCCGGCTGTCGAAAGCATTTGCTGCAGTTCGGAAAAATTCGAAAGCTGCGAGGCAAGCTGCCGCAAACATTTACAATCGAACGGCCAAAGAATGTGATGTCCAAGCTGGGGACCTTATCATGTTGAGGAATGAGGCAGGACGTGTCGAGGACAGGGCCTTTCCGACCAGATTCATGGGGCCTTATCGGATACTATCTCGACATGGAAATAACATCACTATCAAAGGTCTGTACTCAGACAGAAAAGAACAAACCGTTCACCTCAACCGAGTCAAACGAGCCTACTTGGACGACGCCATGGCCTTCCCTTTCAACAACGGTGACTAAGAAGACGAACTGCAAGGGGCAGAGACGAACGACATTCCTACAGTGCCGAGCACGAGCCAGAGAAATGAAGGAATGATTCCTAGGTATTCTCTGAGGAATCGGACTAGGCGTCCGAACTATGTGTAATTGCTTGTGTCTGGCAAGGACGTCCCAAAACTTTGACCTGATTACCTCATTTCATTCTCAAATGTACTATGTTTAATACTAAGAATGTTTCCTAATCATTTCCCTCGTGTTTAACATTTCTTTCATATTTCAAATTTAGGATAAGTGCTTCGACTTAAAATTAACTGATTCTCCAGCGAAATGCGGGTAGGATGTATTACATGATTAATGTCGATTTCATAAACCAATTTATGTATATTCCTTGATGATGCTCATTAATCAGATAGAAATTTTACTCGATGTCAAATTTGTAACCCGTTCGTATGTCTTTCATAACTCCTCTACAGGAATGCGTGCTAATACATAAAAGGATTTTCCTTTGCAGCGCACTAGCTATATGAAACATTGTAGGATGTATTGTGTGTTTCTAATCCGTTTCCTTTGCTTTGCATTTATTTCATTTCGTGTTAGTTATATTATTCTCTAATGGATTTCTTTGAGCTTATTGCGTTAGATTACTTTGATCTAGTTAGATACTGTTGAAGGATGATACACCGGGCTGTAAATGGCAAGGGTGAGATGGGATGAGTAGATGGACACAATTGATTACGATAAGTCAAAGAAATCCGAGAGAAAAAATTTTGCCAAACCCTGAGATTAACATCGAACGATTGATTACAGCGACGCTGTGCCAACTGAGGCCTGAGCAGCGACAGCACACGCCCTCCTCTCACCACTGCAGCAGCGCAGCGGCTGGGAAGCTGTGTGCAGGCGCACAGTGCGCGATCGACGCGACGGCAACACCGCTGTCTGCTGGCCAGCCGTCACAACACACTTCTGCTACGCGCCGTCTACAACGACCTTGCGCTTAAAGAGCCCGCTACAGCTGTCCTGGCACGCCTCGACCACAGCTGGGCGTGGCGCAATAGGCGGACCCACCTTCTATCTGCAGCAACAGTACATTCACTCGTACAAAGACTGGACTTTCTCCTGAACATCTATATTTTCGCCGGACACGGATTCAACAACGGCGAAGGAAAGATAAAGAAGATACCGATGGACATCAATACGTCCGTAGTAGCTACGCGCAGGAGGTTGAATATGGACTGATCGAGTAAATACTCGACATTTGTATTAATAGGGTGTTTTTACCCCTAGACGTCTTCAGAAGGCCTCTGATAGAACGTCATTAGCCAAGAGAGAAGGTCTTCGGTAGTAAACTGGAAAAGGGCGTCCCGAAGACTACAGTAAGCTATCGCTTGTTTAAGATCTTCGTTTCAGAAGTGCGTCAGAAGCACAAATCTCAAGGCTTGTCTAAATTTCACCCCTGCAATGAAGTACGAATCTCAGATGCGTGACTTCAGTAGACGGAAACTTCCATTTAACATCCAGGAGGATGCTGATTAATATAGGATGGGGGATGTTATGTCCCAAGTACGAACCGTTAAGTTTTCACCACAAAAAAGAGTAAAGACGGTTGGACGTGAGAGCCTACACCGGGCTCTGCTATCAGAAGATCACAAAGCTCAGCATAATACAACACGCCAGATGTCGATGCTTGCACAGCAGCGGCTCGACGGTTACAAAAAAGAGGCGACGCCTACGCTCTCAGCGGCAGCGTGGCAACGACGTGGCAACAGCGTGGCAGCGGTACGGCAACGAAATGGCAACGGCAGCGTGGTCTCGGCAAGCTGGCGGCAGGGCCCTGGCCTCAACGACAACAGCGCGACCAGCAGCAGCCGCGGCGATGCTGCGTACACCAGCTGTGGCAGTTACGAGAAGCTGCGGCAACTCCGGCAGCACGAGGGTTACTTAAGAACGCGAGGGGAGTTAGAGGAATGATCATTAGACTACGAAATCCCGTCACTGAAAGGTCTCTTGGTGCCGCTTCATTTAACTTGTTTGCATACGGCTGGCACACTGTGTTAGACTCCGATATTGTGTTAAACTTCACGTAAATTCAACGTAAAATCCGAGACCTTATTGTAGTACCTCGTCATCGCTACATACTCAGAGTTACGTAAGACATAATTGTAACAATTGTTTCTGGATTTGCTAGTTTCATCAATCTCTTGTCATATTTTGTGTTCATCCTTCTTAATAACAAGTAAAACGATGTGGCCGCACTGAAAGAAACGTCTTTTCTTTCGGAAAATAACTCCTTTGATTTGAAGATTAGACTTGAAAAGACGGAAAATTTGAAAACGATAAACCTGGATCCTGAAGGAAAGAAGTAGTATATAACACTTCTTTTGTATGCTCCCTCTCTAATTTTTCGCTTGTTTCTTTTGCACTATCGATGGTTGAATCCCCTCCTTGTCGCCTGACGCTTTTTTGAAAACAGTAGATCAAAGAATATATTGATGACGAAAAAGAGAACCATGACCAACGTACAAGCAATTTATTTAACCTAATTCTTTATTTTTTAGGGTTTTTCTTCATTTAGCATTTATATTTTATTCCTTTCCATTCATTAACTGATGTACTCAAATGCAGAGTGTTCGAACTCGATAACGTATAGCGGGATGGCAAAGTAAACAGTTAAATATGAAGAGCTTTCAAATAAACTTACATTGAACTTCTAACAGAACATAAAAAGGAGCTATAAGTCACTGACAAAAAAGACACAGTGTGCAATACTTATTGCTATTGACATAGGTATTACGATATCCGTGTGTGTATATCAACTAAGGATCCTTACGTTAAGATATTCTAAAAACCAATGATGTTTTTTTTATTCATCTTTATTGGAGGCAAACTATTTTTCTCGCCTAACGAGTCTTTGGCAGCGAGGCTATTCTAGAAGCAATCAACTAGTAGAGGTTGTTCCTGATGATGTGAAAATTGTGAATAGATAATTTCGGCTGAAATAGATCCTTCATGCATTTTGAAGTCATTAGATCATATAACACGCATTTATAACGTTCATGGAATAAAGACAATACACAATTTAAACATTTTTCCAATGTTCAATGTATCATCAATACATAATTACATCCTTATCGTAACATTCAAATGAAGATTAAAATAAATTGAAATCGTTTTCCCTCTGACTGAGAGTACTATCATTGCTAACACAGTTTCGTTCATTCAAATGATCATTTACGACAGTGAGCAAAGATTTTAATGACAGAATAGCACTTCTAGAGTTACGTACACCTGGCCAGTCTCCAACTGAGACGGCAAATGATTTACAAGTTAAAGGAATGCTGGACTGGGATAAGCTAAAAGCGATTCAACGAAACAAAATAAGGCCAAGAGAAGATCATTCCCGTGCTGCAAGAACATCAAACTTGATCAAATCAAGCAGAGAAATGTTGCAAAGGAACCAGAGATTGCCGCTGAAATTTGAGATTAGATTAGTCGTTAGTTTTAGCCTCCCAGCCCGCAGCAACAAATGCGGTCCAAAGAGAGGAAGGAGGAAGGCATCCGTTAGTATGGAGTTAAGGAAACGCGGAATCTACGCAGAAAGGCATAGAAACAGTAAGTTGTGAAAAAAGATAACGAAACAAGACCCAAATTGAAAAAGAAAGTAGTAGGTGCTGAAAAACAGGACAGCATTGAACCGAAAAAAGGTGGTCCTTAACATAACAAAAACATTTTATTTCAACAAAAAGAAAGCCTGCCTAATTCTCAGCTCGGGCCCTCACATTGTGCCCCTGGGAGTGCTAATTCCCATAGATACAATAATTGTATCCCCCTGAGGGGGAGAAAATTTGAGAATATAGAAATGTTTCAGTCGGAACTATGTCCACTGTTCTTCTCAAAGATTTAAAAACCTCTCCTTAAAAACATAACAAGAAATGGTAACACAGGAAGTCGAGAAACGCTTTGCGACAGCGAAGACCATTGCATTGGAAACATAATTCAATTCGAAATTCAGGAGGAAAGAATAATTAAACTCACATTTTCAGCAATTCAAAATTTTTCTGGAACAACTGCTTCACAAAATTTTGCTAAGGCCTCAAAACTTTCCCACTTGGAAAGTAGATAGAGTGGATCATAATTTGACTACAAAAGTGAGTCAAATTTAAAAATCAAGCACGCCCAATTGTAATGTAATTTTCATTGTAGAGAAAGAACGGGTGACACTGAATTGGAAAGCAACGCTCGGATCAATAAAGATCAAAATTTCGCACCCTCAAAAATGAGAAAGTAATATACAAGCTAAAGAATGTGCACGAGAAAAACTTTCCCAAGATGACACGTAGGCGTACATCTCGAAAAACGTAGAGGAAAATGAAAAATTAAACCAAGATAACCTTAAAATTTACTATTACATCAGATAACCCCAATTTTATATTTTTAAAATCTCTTCCAGAAAGCTAACTAAGGAAATATCTGAAGCTAGCCAAGTCCCCCCCCCCCCCCCCCCCGGGGCACTAACTAGGACAGATACTTTTTAGCCTACTTCCTTTGAGTGAAGCTCAGGAACTGTTTATCCCACAAAAACCCCGTAGTTGCCAGGATGCATCGAGGAACAAGTTCTATTAACCCCTCACTTGTGATACAAAATTTTTAAGTTGGAAAATTAGGGTAGCCAGCATCATCACAGAAATGAAAAACAATACGCCAAGATTCACATCATGAGGTAACCTCAGCCTAATGTAAGGTATTATTACATTGAGCATATCCTAATGTAACCACTTGTTTAGGTAAATAAAGCTGTCATTTAATACCTGTAGGGTTAGTTATCTCATAAAATTGTTCGGTAATTTTTAAAAATTGGAGGAAGTGCAGAAACCACTAATTGTGAATACCAAACTATTCCACAAAAATGTTTTTGTGGATCATAATTTGAATGTTGAATCACAAATGTTTTTGTGGAGCTGAGCACTTGAATTCCCGTTCAACTAATTTCAAATTCAGTCAAAAGCTTTAAAACAACTGTTCATATTGGAAGCGACTTTAGTTTTTATTTCAATGCACAAGTTTGTTCTTCAACTGAATAAGAAATGGAATTGTGCATGTTTTCCACTTCTCTGCACGGAAAGTATCCAACTACATCTGCGTAGGGCATGAAGTTTCTCAGAGCAACTGATGAAGAACTACTTCAATTTCATCATACAAATGTGTACCAGAAGCAAAATTTAACATGAGGTGGCTTCATGAGAAAAATATTTCATTTCACAGAATGCGCCCCAAGAATCAGTGCCGTGCTGCAACTCAAGACTTTATCGATCGTAAACAATGACTTATGTTCTCTCACTACAACTTCTTCTTGTTTCAGAGTTTTACTCAATACAAGAGCTGAAAATAAAATAATTTCAAACCAGATTTAACTTTCAAGGAAAACAATTTTACAAAGGTACTAAGCGAACACATAAATAGCAGTAAATTAAATGAATTAAATAAATTTACCTGATGATCTCTGAGGTCAACACTGCAGAGGTCATCTTTAGGTATATTTTCTCATTTACCGATTTTTTGGGGGCTCCAGTTACATCCATCGATAACGAAAAAAGGCAGACACAAATGACGTCCAACTGAAGGTGTTCGGTGTACACAGCACAGCAGTATTTTTTTTCTAAATAAAAGTTTTTTTTCTTTCTATCCGCACCAAACCACTGTTAAAACGTATTTCGTTCGCCCCATTCTACGGTTGAATTTACCTAGTATCCGCGTTTCGCTGAGAAACCACAAATATAGCACAATCATTTCAAGGAAATTTCGTGGATAAGATTTCAAGTCAAAGAGGAGATTGCAAATCTGACACAACGCCACTTCCTTACCTGGAAGTCACAAAAATGAGAGGATCAGTTGACTATTCCACACCCTAACTTCCTTATTTGTTGAGTGATCTGACGCAGTCGAGTCATCGATTCCATATGTGAAAAAACTTTCAACCAATTAAAACTTCCTCAACTTCTATAAATCCTTCCTATAGCTTGAACAAATTTCCAATTAATTCTTGAAAGTTCTAAGCAGCATTTCCAAGAACGATTTCTTTAATGTGAGGTTTACTTCTTATTCAAATTCGAATGATGCGTGTATTTTCTACAAAAATCTCGTGATTTTTCGGAATACCTCTATGTCAACACAAAGCCCCAAATCCTATAAAAAGAACTGTTACATAGTAAACTGATTCAACATCAATATATTCATATTATTCCTAACGTCATCAAAAATCAGTCGAGACTGGAACTTCTACCACTGGTTCAATTTATTCAAGGAGAAAACGCAGGCTAACGTTCACGCCGAATGTAGAACAGCCTCCAATCCCAACGAAGTTGTCCAATGTTCACCGCATGTATTAGAGTTTTCACATCACTTTTACAACATTGCTCAGAATGCGCCCAGTGTTCATCTCTGTCGCAACCAGGCAGATCGATCCACACGCCCGCCTCAAATCGCATGCAACAGCTGCAGTATAATAAATCATGGCAGCCTTCATATATTTGCAAGAACCGCTATTGTACTCGCCGAGTTTAAAGTGCGCAAAATAAAAAACAATTTTTACAAGCTTCATGCGCATCGAAGGTTTTATGAATGATCGGCGAGTGGAAAATTTTAAAATTACACCAGCGCTCAACTCCTCTATGTTAGTCCTACAAGTTTTATTACGCCCCAAGGAACAGTACTCAGTTCTTAGAGTTGCTACTTCTTTTCCATGCGTACATGGACCCAAAGCCATCACGAATGTTTCATTTGCACTCACAGGAACAATGAACAAGAAGCATTACCTCGTTGATCACAGGCGCGGCAAAGAATAGGGCCTGAACACACCGCGGTCACATGTAGAGGAGCACTCCATTTCCCGGAAGTGGTAGGCGCCGCAACGCGAGCTTCTCCCATCGATTTCCTAGTCTTTTGTCCTTGTTCTTGTTCTTTCGTGCTATTCGGTAGGACAGCAGCTGAGTAACTTTCTACCCTAAGCTTCGAAACTGTCTGTTCCCAACGCAAGTTTACGGAAAACAGTTTCTCCTTGTCTAACCGTAATCCAGCTCGCAACAAGGAGGGTTTTTCAAGGAAAAGAGATAAAATATCGCTTTCAGTCAAAGCAAATCCTATAAGAAGCTTATCCTTTCTACAGACCTCGACAAAGGATAGAGAAATTATTCCATCGCGAGATTTATTCAGCTAAAATTTTCATGATGGTGAACGTAGCTCTCATTTTTTACATAGAATACATTAAGCTTCCACAGCCTATGAACCAGAGTTTGAACAAAATATATGAAAGGGCGCGCCACAAACTGCAATAAAATATCATCATTTCAAAGTAGAATGAGTTCAAAAGAAAACCCTGAAAGATGTACGAAGGTAAAAATTAAAAAGTCAGGTTGCAATACACATTGGGTGAATCCAACTTAAATTCGACGTCTCGCTATAGTCGAAGCGAATGACACTAAACACTGACAAGAAGAGTCTAAGAAAACGCTCAACGTAAGCGATGCTCGGGAGATGGCAGTGGCTGCGTCAAAGGACAAAAGTATGCCTGTATTATGCGAGCTTAATGGGGGGGTTAAAACCAAAAGACAAATTGGACATACGGTGAAAGAAATAAAGTTTAGGAAAGTCCAAGGACTCGCTGGTTACGCTGTAGTTTGTAGTGTTGGAAGCGGGCTAGTGCGTAGAAATGTTAATTGGAGCAAGTAGGTGATGCGTTAGTGTTTAAAGGAACAAGATTAACGGAGACTTTTGGTGATGAATTTTCGCTACAATGTGAAGCAGTTGATTATGTACGACAAACGTAAAGTGAGATAGTGATAGTTTTTATTAAAATATGATCGTTTAGTATTTTTTGACAAACGTTAAGCCAAAACGTGAAAAAATTTATTTATATGTGAAATCAATTTTATTTAATCAACTTGGTGTGTCAGAACGCCGCATTATATCCGGGGCGATTGGGACTGAGTATGAGTTATGATTTCGAAAGGATACAGATTTCTTGGTGAAAAAATTCATGTGCTTATAAGCGTTGTTAGCTGAATTTCACCGCGTTTTTTATTATTATTAGCGATCTTGGACTTAGCATGATTGACGGCATTACCTGAGCGCTTGTGGGGAAATACTTCACTCGGGGAAATTTGGGAAATACTTTATTCGAAGAAGTATGAAAATTTGGGAAATACCTTATTTCAGGAGATAATTCACCTTTGTTGGGAAATACTTTACTCGGGGAAATTTGGGAAATACTTTATTTGAGGAAAGACTTCACTTCAAAATACTTTACTTGGGGAAATACAATATCTTGTTGAGCCAGGGACAGTGGACAGGATGTTGTAACCGCAGAACTCTACAAGAACGGCGTTGTTCTCAGGTTTCCACATGAGTCTGGCTATAAATATGTCGAGCTCAAGTGGGTAGCGTTCGACGAGAGAGCTGGCGCAGGCGTACACATAAACACACAAAACACATTTAGGCAACACAACACAAGACACACACAACACAAGCACACAACACACATGCGTTGCGTGAGAACGCCCGGACGAGGCAGCTTCGAAGGGGAACACATCCCGCCGGCCAATCAGCGCTCTGGAGCGAATCAGACGCATGGGTGTGGCAGAGAACGCACCAATTACATTTCGGCAACCCGAAGCAGGCAAGATTTCCACCAATCCTAAGGGAAACACGTAATCTTTGCTTGGAAGAAGCTCAAAATGTTTAATGAGGGTTCGAGAAGAGTCTGGAAAAGAAAACAAGCGAGAGTATATAAGCGGCGAACAAGTACATTAGGGGAGGGATTTTTGGGAACGCACGTGAGAGACTGCGTACGACAGCTGAGGGTAGACCACACCGCAGGCCGGCCGCGCCGGCTGGCCTTCTTCTACCAAATTGCAATTTGAAAGTACAAGAAACTATAAACCAGCCTCGCATCGGTGATCGTCATGGATAAACGCGTCGGAGATTCAACCAAGAGCATTCAACATCTGTGCATCGGGATCGAACTCACAGTCAACTTCAGCGGCAGTCGTCAACATTGCAAATGGCAAACAGTTAAGTTCGTCCACCAACCATGCGAAGAGCGACGCGCAAATCTACAGTGAAGTGGCTTACCATCGAAACCCTTAAGACACTCCAGGCACCACGGCGGTTGTGAACTCGAGTTGGAATGCAGGCAGCACGAGGAGGTAGCGGCAGAAGGCACCGCTGCAGCGCGGGCAAGACATCAGCCTATGCCAGCAGCAAGCCTAAGCTACAACGTGGAACATCAGCAGTGAGCAATAGCATCGGCAGTGAATATCCATCAGTGAATCATTCATTATCAAAAGGGCGAGTGTTGTATAGTTGTGAGAGCTCTTTTAGGTGGTGATTGAAGTTCAATTTCAGATGTAGATCAGCACACAGAAAGGTGCTTCTCAAAGTATCGCGAATAATCATCTAATTTATAGGCAATCGATTTCCTGTGTTTATTGAGTCGAGAATCGACTTCCTGTTGTATGATTCGACACCGTGTCACAATTCCAGGTTAAATCGTGATGTGTTATTCTCGCAAATATTATGATTTGTGTTACTGTGGAGCCGGCTGTCTGTGTATGCGTAAATCGTTGTCTACGATGGAGTATTGGTAACTTGAATTCCCGGTAAGCATCACATTATATCGTGTCATGTTTAGAGTCTTAAAACGGTAGAAATGTGTGTGCCTTTCATTAATGCAGTTGTGCCCTTTCAAATCATTTCGTTTCAATGCCTTGTATGACTTGATCCACGTGTTTTTTTTCCCAAAATAAATTCATGTAAATCTTCAATCCTTTTATTCTCCATGTCTGGTATGCAGGTGTACGCAAGCATAAAGGATAATACTATAACATGTTTGGGGGTTGAGACTCCCCCTGCGTGCGTGATTAGTAACCCTTTTCACGTATCGCGACAGGGAAAATATCAATTGTCCTATGCAAGCGTACTGTCTGTATATCAGCTTGGAAATTTTTTAATTATTTTCAGTTGTCTAAAAATATCTGTTTCTTTTTTTTTTAATTCGGTCAAATAGTCGCTCGATAATTAAGCAGAATTTTCTGCAAAATACAATTCATCCGTGTCATTTCGTGGGCATTCCAATTTGGAGTAAAAATTCTAATGTAGAGAGCGGTGCTGTGGGCGTGCTGTACCGACGCCTAACGCCGGTCGCGCAGTTGGAGGACGGAGTAGTAAAATTTGAGATTCTGGCAGCTGCAGTCGAACCATTTTCTGAGCGCCTTATTTGAAGTGTACGTGACTGTGTGTGATCCATGGCCATTAATTTTCGAAATGCTACGAGAAATTTATACCTTCTGGAATCTTTGCTCATTTTTTTTGTGCCGCTAAGTTTATTGAGTTAATATTGTCTGAGGGAATATTGCATCAAAGTTCAACTTACTCTATCTTCTTGATAATCTGTTCGATAAAATTTTTCTTGAGTGCTGAATTTTTGGTAGAATCTTTCTATGATCTGTACCATTATTAGATGTAACTGAATTTAGGTGTGAAGCATTGGCTGTGGAAAATGACGCATTAACTTCAGCAAACACCGCCTTAGCACAAGTGAATCTTCGAGACAAGTTTACATTTTTCGGGCTTTGAGACATTTTAGTAATTAATCTAGTTGGAATTGTTATTTTTAAAGGATACCTCACTTATAAATAATTTGCAGAATTTTTTTTGGCCTCGTTTGTGTCAAGCTTCTCCAATCAGCTTTAGCAACGTGATTAATATTGGATTCGAGGCGTTTGAGCATTTAATTTATGATAAGTAACATATGCTGAATTTGAATTGAATGTTTACAGGATGTATCGATCCATTACAATTTACTGACTGACATGTTGAGAGCAATGGATCCCTATTTTTATACGTTAAATTTCAGCAGTCACCGCCCTATATCAGTTGAACCATTGAAATGAATGTTAATTTTTCTTAGTGGGCAGGGATAGCTAATGACTGTACAAGTCAAATTTCATATTGTGACCAGTTCAAATTATGTGGTGAAAATGCTTGAGGTTTTGTGTAACTTAGAGTCAGACAATTCCTTTCAAACCAGCTTTGGCGATATGATCCACAGTTTCATTCATTAAAATCCGAGTATTTAATTGTGATGATAAAAACAAAAATTTTCTGAGATATGGTGACGAAGTTTTTGAGAATAAATTTCCCTGCCATCAAATGTGCGGTAAAAATTTTTTTTTGTTGCAAATTGTTGAATGAATTAAGTGACGGTGCTTAGGATAATAATTAAATGTAGTGTTTTAAAGTAAGTGATAATTTTCAACGATGCTGCACTTGCAATTCATTTCATTTCATTCTGCAGTCGGAGAATAACAGTTGAATGCCATTGTGGTGAGAATATAGTCAGCGTGAATTGAACTAATGGAATCCGATGCATTTGCTAAGCGAATACTCATGCAGAGCTTAGTCTTGAATGTGTATTTCATAAATTTTCGGTATGCTGTTTTCTTATTGAATGATTCCAGGATTTGTCACCTTTTAATGCTCATTGGTTTTATGTGTTGAACGATGGCCCGGATGTATTCCTATATTTTTAAGTTGAAACCGCGTTACATCACTTGAAAATTTGAATAAATGTTGCGTTTTTTTTGGTATGCAAAATATTGGATGACTGAGCAAGTTTAAATTTATTATGACACCTCGATTAAATTTAAATTGAGAGTTTCCTTGAAGTTTAATATGAATGTAATTTTGCCCTAACAAGCTCAGGAATAGAATTTTTTTTTCTCACCCGTCGAGGTGAGAGTATTTAAAGAAGAATGGTTGATGTCTTCTGCCAAATAATCATGGGATAATTTGAAAAAAAATAATTTTGCTCCTTGCTGTCAAATGCAAAGTAAATTAAATTTTTCATGCCGGTGTCTGATGGAAGCTGAGTCAGTGACGGTGCCCAGAATAATAAATTTTAATGAAGTGTACTCGTTTCCTCTCTGAGAGTGTGTTGCATCTTCTGAAAATGCCCCGCAGCCAATTCTTGGATAAATTTAGTTACTTAGAGATAAAATACCGCCACACACGTGACCAGTAAAGTAAACTCCATTTGTTGAATTTCAGTATTTTTAACAATTTCATGCAAGACTACAGTGTTCAAGAGTGAGAATTGAATATTGCTTTTTTTGAGCTTTTGCTGAATTCGATTGTTTCAAACTGATTTGTTTTGTTATTCTTCTCAAATTCCGTGGACATAAAATTTTTATAGCGTCATACCACTATTCATATAAAGTCCTTGGAAAATATGATTTTGTTTTGTCGAGTGTGGCGGATAAATTTAGTGTACTTCAATCTCAGCGTCCATAAGTGGGATGAAACTTTATTAATAATTAAGTATACGTAGTTTTAGGAAAGGAACACGTGGAGTGCAGACACATTTTTGCCTATTCAGTTTCATGCCGCCAATGAATAATTTTTCCTTTTTGAAGTGTGCGTTAATGAAAAATTGTGTATTTTTCTTCAAGTCGTTGGTTGTGTGAGGGAATGTTCAAACTATACTCATGTGAGAGGGGCAAATTGTGTCTTACTGACACCGAATTCTACTACAACGAAAGAGATAGAGTTGTGTAGATTTTGCAGAAATACTACGCAACTTCTCGAGTCGGATTCAACCTCGTATTTTATCGCAAAGTAAAGTATTGCCTTGTGTGAGAGACGAATATTTCCTGCGTACGCCTGGGATTATTGTCTCCCTAAACAGGAAAATTTACTTGTCGTATAAAGGTAATTTGCCTGGTGTTTACATATAAATTTATCCCTGAACATCCCTGAGAATTCTTCAGAATATTTTTGGATTTTTATAATGAATTCCTAGTATTTGTCTAAGCATTCTCTCTCGTTCGTGCGCGGCTTTTGGACAGGTTCGTACGAGGTAGCTTTGCCTGATCACCAAAGTAACTCAAGCGTACCGTCTGAGGTTTGGGCACGAGATTGAGGGAGCGGGAGCATACGACAATGCTTTGAAGGTTGAATGTTAACATGATGAAGCAGTAACGTTAAATAAATTGTGTGGACCGGTTCGTCAGTAATTGAAATTAAATCGTTAATTGATGGCGAGAGTAGGTTTGCATAACTATGATGTATTTATCAACTTCATTAGGATATGTTCATTTTCTACAACGAAAATGCTCAATATTTCGAGATGGAGTGTAATTTCTACAGACGCATTGATTATAGCGTAAAAATTGAAAATGAATTACGACTGGAATGTACAAGTGAAATCTTCATTGAGAATGTATGTAAGAGAGGTACACCGTGCAGCAGAGAGCCTCTGCCGGAATTTTATTGCTTTATGGATAGCACAAGCAATTAAGAAATTGTGGCGGTACGTTCAAGCTGATGTGGTTAAAACTCTAGTGTGGTATTACGGAACGCAAGAATGTAGGATGTTGTGAGAACATGGAAGAATGTATATGGTATCAGTAGCATTGAAGTAAATGCGTTTAAATTGATGGACGACGAAGAAAATGATATCATTGAATAACAATTGTACAACTCAAAGTCTGAGACTTAGGTGAAGATCATGTCATTTTTGTGCATTTTTTTTTCTCTGTGTGTGTTATCAGGATGTTAGATCATCAGAACGGCTGTTCTCAGCAAAATTATGATGTAAAGTCTAACAGAGTGATGACACACTGTGTATTCATGAGTACATTAAGTGCGTTAGGGATTTCAGCCTGTTTGGCAAATCTCCCGATTTGGTGTACAATATTTGTGTGAATGTTTATATAATCTTGCGGCAACGTGGAATCATTTAAATGTGCTGCACTGTCTCTGGGGCTGAGAATCAGATAAAATTTTGTGTCGTATCTATTTTTGCATTTTTGTGTCAGTGTTATCACAATGTCAAATCGTCTGTAGAGCCTTTCGGCGTAGTAAGATGTAAAGTTTGACGGGTTGGTAACACTACATTTTGTCTATTTTGCATTTCTTTGTATGTCGGTATTGTTAGAATGTCGGATCGATAGAAAAGCCTTCGCGGCCGAGTATAACGTAAAGTCCGATGAGCTGATAGTACCCAATTCATGTGTAATTTTTCTCTTGTGTGTCGGTGTTGGCATAATGTCTGATCGTTAGAAAAGCCTTCGCGGCAGAGTATAACGTAAAGTTAGACGCCTTGACAATACCCAATGTATATATATGTGCTTTTTTTTATTGATGCGGATTCGGGATTTTGGCCTACCAGGCAATTCTCCTGCTAGTTCGTACGTCATGAGCAAGAATGTTTTATTTTCTTCGAAATGTTTAGGTGATTCAGCTGATTAGTAACACCGTCGAACGAATTTCGGCTTTGTCTAGAGTTGGTTGAGGATACCGGAAATTAAATATTTTATGTATGTATGTAGGAATTCTTCGCGTAGCTCACGTCCGCCTCACTCAAGGCAGATTTGAAGGAAACCGAGGAATAATTCTTACGTTGATCGACCATGTAATGCGCTGTCTCTCGAGTACAAATGGACCAGGTTAGACAATTTAACGCGTATTTTACGGAAGGAGATCATTAGCAATTTAACGCGAAACTCAGGGGTCTAAGTCATGCTGATCGACAAGCGGACTGAGAATCAAAACCTGAAGATCTTCGCAAATAAATGTGCTTTATTTTCTACAATTGTGATGAAAGAGCTGATGAGATCCTGCGTGGGAGTCCAGCGCGCTTTGACGCAGTAATCTACAGGATTTGCCCGCGAATTAACGCAACGAGGATCTACGGAATTTTCCACGAGTTCACGTGACGCCAAGGATGAGTTTTTAATGGAAAAAGCTTCAGTAACTTCGATTCTCAGCAGGGGGCCCTCCCCAGGATCAGTAGCAAGCCAGGATCAGTAGCAAGCCAGGATCAGCAGCAAGCCAGGATCAGTAGCAAGCCAGGATCAGTAGCAAGCCGAAGAGGAGCAGCAGGTGACAGGAACAACAACCACAAGCTGTGACTGGGTGCATAGGAGGAGCAACAGCAAGTTTTGTTGCAAGAAAACGTCACATTTTGCGACACAGGATGAAATGATAATGATGAAGAAAAGAAAACTTGAGGCTGGAAAATCACCTCTATTTTGCGATTTTAATTTTTAGGTGGATTGAAAGCTGAAAGGATGTCTCTGCTTGTAACAAATTCGCCGATTTTCGATCTCTAATTGATATGTTTATCTATGTCGATGAATTGCCGAGAGCAAGTCGAGAATAATATGTCGTGTGTGTTTTATTTTATGCGTTGAAGTGTCCGATTTATGCGTTATCTTTAATGTGTTCTTTTCTCCTTGCGTTCTATAACAATGTGTATAAGAAATGTGCGTTTCAAGTATTAGGTGTGTGTCAGGTATTAATGAACTTTTTATAAATGCGTCAACATCGGCGTAAATCATGAGGTGATATGTAGGGATATTTTGATGTCGGGAAGAGCGAGGGGATTGAATAAGGGGGGGGGGCGAATATTTTCTAAATTTTTAACGTAAAGGGTAAGTCACGGTTATAATTGAAATTAACGGATGAAAATTTGCACCAACTTTGCAAGTTGGCACAAATTTTTCTGGGGCGAAGCGGGTATTGTGGGGAAATACTTCACTCGGGGAAATTTGGGAAATACTTTATTCGAAGAAGTATGAAAATTTGGGAAATACCTTATTTCAGGAGATAATTCACCTTTGTTGGGAAATACTTTACTCGGGGAAATTTGGGAAATACTTTATTTGAGGAAAGACTTCACTTCAAAATACTTTACTTGGGGAAATACAATATCTTGTTGAGCCAGGGACAGTGGACAGGATGTTGTAACCGCAGAACTCTACAAGAACGGCGTTGTTCTCAGGTTTCCACATGAGTCTGGCTATAAATATGTCGAGCTCAAGTGGGTAGCGTTCGACGAGAGAGCTGGCGCAGGCGTACACATAAACACACAAAACACATTTAGGCAACACAACACAAGACACACACAACACAAGCACACAACACACATGCGTTGCGTGAGAACGCCCGGACGAGGCAGCTTCGAAGGGGAACACATCCCGCCGGCCAATCAGCGCTCTGGAGCGAATCAGACGCATGGGTGTGGCAGAGAACGCACCAATTACATTTCGGCAACCCGAAGCAGGCAAGATTTCCACCAATCCTAAGGGAAACACGTAATCTTTGCTTGGAAGAAGCTCAAAATGTTTAATGAGGGTTCGAGAAGAGTCTGGAAAAGAAAACAAGCGAGAGTATATAAGCGGCGAACAAGTACATTAGGGGAGGGATTTTTGGGAACGCACGTGAGAGACTGCGTACGACAGCTGAGGGTAGACCACACCGCAGGCCGGCCGCGCCGGCTGGCCTTCTTCTACCAAATTGCAATTTGAAAGTACAAGAAACTATAAACCAGCCTCGCATCGGTGATCGTCATGGATAAACGCGTCGGAGATTCAACCAAGAGCATTCAACATCTGTGCATCGGGATCGAACTCACAGTCAACTTCAGCGGCAGTCGTCAACATTGCAAATGGCAAACAGTTAAGTTCGTCCACCAACCATGCGAAGAGCGACGCGCAAATCTACAGTGAAGTGGCTTACCATCGAAACCCTTAAGACACCCCAGGCACCACGGCGGTTGTGAACTCGAGTTGGAATGCAGGCAGCACGAGGAGGTAGCGGCAGAAGGCACCGCTGCAGCGCGGGCAAGACATCAGCCTATGCCAGCAGCAAGCCTAAGCTACAACGTGGAACATCAGCAGTGAGCAATAGCATCGGCAGTGAATATCCATCAGTGAATCATTCATTATCAAAAGGGCGAGTGTTGTATAGTTGTGAGAGCTCTTTTAGGTGGTGATAGAAGTTCAATTTCAGATGTAGATCAGCACACAGAAAGGTGCTTCTCAAAGTATCGCGAATAATCATCTAATTTATAGGCAATCGATTTCCTGTGTTTATTGAGTCGAGAATCGACTTCCTGTTGTATGATTCGACACCGTGTCACAATTCCAGGTTAAATCGTGATGTGTTATTCTCGCAAATATTATGATTTGTGTTACTGTGGAGCCGGCTGTCTGTGTATGCGTAAATCGTTGTCTACGATGGAGTATTGGTAACTTGAATTCCCGGTAAGCATCACATTATATCGTGTCATGTTTAGAGTCTTAAAACGGTAGAAATGTGTGTGCCTTTCATTAATGCAGTTGTGCCCTTTCAAATCATTTCGTTTCAATGCCTTGTATGACTTGATCAACGTGTTTTTTTTCCCAAAATAAATTCATGTAAATCTTCAATCCTTTTATTCTCCATGTCTGGTATGCAGGTGTACGCAAGCATAAAGGATAATACTATAACATGTTTGGGGGTTGAGACTCCCCCTGCGTGCGTGATTAGTAACCCTTTTCACGTATCGCGACACGCTAAGCAATTACTATTTCATGTATATCAATTGTAGCTTATAAGCCTAATGAATTGGACTATGCGGGATAGAATATGTGAATTGGTTCAATAAAAGATAAAATTTAGAAAACTATATTTAGCAAACTAACGGGAAAAATGGCTCCAAGAACTGATTCGAATAAGAAATAAATACGGAAGTAATTTAACCGAGAATTTAAAAAGTTAAACGTTTTGAATGCGGGCTTGCATTTCTTGTTTGCAGGGATCAAGAAAAAACCACGAGTTGTAGAATGGGGGGAAAGGCATCAGGTAGGAAATACCGCGAAGTGAACGAAATAAAGGAAACAAACCGTTTATGGGCGAAAAAGGTAGTTTGTTTGGTACTGAAAGATTGCGCTGATTATTCCATAAGAGCTTAAAATGATTAAACGAAAGCAAGAGTCCATCAACGGTTTCTGTACAAAAATGCCAGTTGAACTTACCGAGTTTCTTTGTACCAATCGCGGAACTGAGCGGAAACGGAGGTCAAAACTACATATAACGAAAAATGAACAAACGGCACCGAAAGCAGCAAAGAAGGACAATTCATGAGGCTCAGATGCGATGCAGCAAGAGAACCTGATAAGAAAACTTAGTTTCAGAGAGTGTAAACGAGGCCACGAGGTGACAGGTGTAGCGGCACAGCTGCAGCAGATGGTGAGGTCGTAACGTCGTGTAATTAACTACAAGAAGAGACTCATTCAAAGAGTTCCATGACATAAGATGGTTTGTCGGGAACATAGAGGACATATATCGCTTTCAATTCAGACGCATGATGTGAAATGGGAGTACTGCAATTTGATGTCTTCAGCTACAAAACCGCAAAATGTTTCTCTTCAACCGAAATTAACGAGAATTGGGTTCAAGTACGTAATATTTGATATGATGCTTACAAAGCACGGGTTTGTACATAACCCAGCCCAGATAAGGCACAGATGCACAGCTACAACACGGAAAGATGGTCGGTCAATTTATCGAGCTTTGCCCAATAGGAAAATATATACGACCGAGCAGCAGAACAGTATAGATGATTGACCACTTGGGTCCGGTCAGCTTCTCAACTGAGGTAAAAATATTAATATAGTTTTATGAAAATAACAACAATGCATTTCATGACAATGTCAATACGTTATCAGTTCGGTCATCGCAAATCGAAATTCACTAATATCCTACAATGACATGCAAGGTACAAAAATCGATCGTTGTAAGTTTCAATAGCAGCCCGAAGTTAGTTCAGCCGGTCTATGGCAGCCCGCTCTCATAGACCACACCTGTACATCGCGCTCTTACACCAATATACAGGTGCTGAGGTGGTCCAAAAGCACGAACCAATAGAGATGATCTAGCACGAACGTGAATAACCTATCGAAAATCAATCTTTTTTTTCTTTTCCTTCCAATAAAATATTGAACATTTGCATTTAGTAATACAAAGTACAACTCGTAACGCGGTTGTAACCCAAAGCTAAGCACTACAGCATGCACTCCTTTCAGTAATCGCTAACATCAATAACAATATAAGAAAAAGCTATCACGACCTCAACAGTTGTCATGTCCCGACATGACAGCCCTACATCAAATATCTATAAAGGAATCGCTACGAGGAACACTGAAATGCTACGTCTGGCCAGCGACTTTCATTTCCTCGAAAAGAACCGTATATAAAGATATGTTCTCGTGGATAAACGCAGGATCTGAATAACTGTACGACCTGTCTCACGTTCCATTTGAAATACCGCTGCAACAGCCACTCGCCATACATCGTCGCTACGCTTTACCATCACCATCCTACCCTCTTCACCTCGTCACCACGACGCAACTGGACTACAAGTTCAAGTTATCAGATACCTCTTTCTCTCTCCTCAATCACAATGTATTTCTTGTCTTTGTAATCTTAATCATCTAGGATATTATCCATTTTTATAGATTGAATGCGGGATCATAATTATTGTTTATCAAGATTGTGGGCTTTTCACTAATTAATAATTAGCTACTGTCGTAACGCGTTTGTTCACTAACGTAGAGACGCGCCCTCAAATTAGGGAGGAGTCCATTTCAAGGGTAGCGGGCAGTTGTCCGGGAGTGGCAGTCGAACCAACAACTTGAGAAGGTTCCCTAAACAAGTTCGATACTGAGGGGCAAGCTCATATAAAAGTCATTCGTGTCTCCTTCCTGCTGTTCATCGCCGTTGGCGATGAACCCGCTTTGCTGTAAACGACTGAAAGTGTCAAAGCTGCTTACAATTGATTACAAATTATTTGGAGATCCATCTTACTCCAATCATTCATTATAAACGGATCGTAAAGCAACCAGCCTTCTCGCACATACTTCGACAACGCCCAAACTGGATCCCGAAGTTGAGTGAAACATTTATTTTATGTCTACCCAGCCTTTCTCTCAACAGTTTGGCGATATGTAGACTTCTACTTTAATCAATAGTGAAATTTCGTAACCTTTTGTGTCTTTAATTTCCTTTGTAAGTTAGGAAGAGATGATGAAGAAATGACGATGATAATGATGATGATGAAATACGCGTTAATAATAGCCTTCAGCTCTGACTTCACGCTAACCAAAAATAGATATAATGAATTAACTATGACGACCGTTATTAATGATTGATTTACAACAAAAAATAAATATTGTTTGCCCGATTATTGGGCTGGTGGCAGCGAAATGATCCCTAAAAGAATATGATTCGGTCAGAAGTAGTTAATCCAACTTTCGATGTAACGTTTGAAATAAATCTCTAAAAGGAGGCTGGATCACAATAATATGGGATAAAGAAAAAGGACGTCCAGAACAATGATGTGGCATCGGTGAGATCAAAACATACCATCATAACAAGCTGCTCCCTTGACAGCAGCAACTGCCCACGCAATAACGACATGAGAACAACCACAATAACAACCTCATGAAAGAAGCAACACCAACAGCAGCATTTAGTAAATCAGTCATAAAAGCAATGAAATAAATGAAAAAAATATCAATTGATTAGATAAGTTACTTTAAGCCCCCCTAACCACAGCAAAGGCATTCCAAAGAATGAGAGGAAGGAGATGCCTCATATCATGCCTCTCTCTCTAACTTAGCCCAACAGTTAAAAGACGAAACAGTTTTCATCCTGCTGCAATTTATAGACGGGAACGATTTTAGAACGCATTGTGACTGGCCTCAGTGGCTCAAGTGAAGAACTGTGAGATAAAGCCGACCTGCCAAATTTATGATTTCTATAAAGAGCCGGAGAAAGTTACGAGTCCGTCTCCACTTGAGTTGTGAAGTTGAAGAGAATCAATACGCAATAGGAACGCCTCCTGGGCAGACATGAAGTTTTGATTGATGCAGTTGGGGACTGGAAAAACTGGTCTGCGGTTTACATTCATACGTGAAAGAATGCGTTCAATAAACTTTTCACTGTAAGCTCTCGCGCCCAAACATTCCTCTCCAATTTTTCGTTCCTGAACCTCTAGAAATAATTTCATTTTTGGCCACAAGTTTCCTATAGAGTTCGGTCTGCACGGATTACTTTGAATTGAAAAATTAATGTTCCATTCAAATAGCCAGAGCATTCTGCCTGTAGATTACTCTGAATGAGACAAATCAAGGTTTTATTTGAAAGGCTCGGAAGTTTAATTGCACGTACTAAATAAACAAACGTTACGTTTTATAAAATACAGATTGAATGAGATTCACATACTCGTAAAACCAACGGACAGTTAAGAGGAACTTTTACTACGATCATCAGATCAAGATTGGAAGAAAAAGAGATCACTACACTCTTTAAAAAAATTGTTGCACAATTTCTTACAGATATAATTTTGGCATTTGCTGCATTAAAATCATAATTCATCTCTGCTACTTATAAAAGTTGTTTCTTAAGGAAATAAAGAATTCTGTTACAATATTCAGAAGCTGTTGGTTAACATGGCACACAAACTGAATAAATCATTGTCGCGTTAGAAAATTTTCCAAAAAATATAGTTTGAAATAAGCGCGATCGTTTCCACACTTGGCGTATTTAAATAACTAAGAAAACTACTTTTGAATAATACCCATAGAATTGATCCAGGTAAGGAAGGCGCCACAGACACAATTTAAAATAACACGAATACCAATCTCAAGCTGAAACAGCTACATTCGATTCCTATTCTCGTTTTAATCACAAACGATTTTAATTTCGCCGAGCAGGACGTTCAAGGGATATACGGATACAAAATTGCAATCATTTAGGTTCACCTTAGTCGCGAAGAAATTTTTCTCTCCCACGCTAGAACCTCTCAACAAAATACAAACTAAAACTAACTTGAGACAACAAGCTCACAGAAGCAACGCGAAAAATATGTGTTCGCTCAAATAGGCTCGACCCCAGGCCTGAATAATTTACTCAGAACACCGAGCTAGGGATTCAAATCATGCCGGCCAACGAACAAACACAAACATTACGCGTGGCGTTGCGCTGTATGAATTTCGTAAAAGGCCAGCAGAACACCTGCTAGCGGTCTAACCACGAGGGCGAAGACAGCGTTTTTTCGCAGTTCGTTATTTCCTAGAAGCGTACATAGTTATAAAGTATCCCTAGTGGGAGCACCTCATAGTTGTTGCGGAGAATTTATGCGTGGAAGCTGTTCCACAGCAGGAATAACTTAGCAACAGCGACAAGCCGGGTAATACTCGGAGAAAGTTTCCTAAAGAGTCGCTGATCTCTTTTACGGGTCATAAAAGTCTTCAGGCATTCATAAAACGAAGCTAATAAGCCCCTGAGGTCACTGAATGGCGTTCCAAAAACTGTTAGACGTAACTATTTCATGGAGACGCGAAAGTTACAGCAGGCATCGTACATCAAGCGTCGAATGATGCAATTGTTAAGCTTAATCATGAGCAAATTTTGTTCTTCAAGTTTTGCAGTAGCATACTTAACAGCATTTGCATGATGAGCGCTCTGCTCCATCGTGGCTGGGTTTAGGCCTTCCAGAAAGAGGAAAAGATGAAATTAAAACGTGATCAATTCAAGTATTACCAGCAGATGTCAAGGTATTATGAATTCGCTAAATCAATTCCTCAACATTACTACATGTAATATGCATACCAGAACTGTAATTACAACACTTTTTAGGGCTATTCGAAAGTGAATAGAGTAATCATTGCATTAGCAACAACCACAATAAAGGAATAGAGTTAGGGGAACAACACACGCTTCGTCAAGGAATAAATTTAGAAGACATCAACACGCACAGTCAGCGAATAAATTCCACGAAACAACACAAACTTTCCCAAGGGATGAACACAGGGAGACAACACACGTTCCGTCAAAGAATAAATTCCGAGAAAACAACGTAAACTCCCCCTTACGGAATGAACACAGGGAGACAACACACGTTCCGTCAAAGAATAAATTCCGAGAAAACAACGTAAACTCCCCCTTACGGAATGAACACAGGGAGACAACACACGTTCCGTCAAAGAATAAATTCCGAGAAAACAACGTAAACTCCCCCTTACGGAATGAACACAGGGAGACAACACACGTTCCGTCAAAAAATAAATTCCGAGAAAACAACGTAAACTCCCCCTTACGGAATGAACACAGGGAGACAACACACCTTCCGTCAGAGAATAAATTCCACTCGAACATTTTCAGAAACTTGTGATGAGCGTCGATTCCTCTCACCATTACCAGAAGCACGAGGACGTCTCCTGAAAAGTTATAATTACGCGCCATATTTCATTGGGGGCCCCAGCGCTGGATGCGTCTTGCGTTGCTGGCTTCCAAACTTCTATCACAAGATAGGAAAACATGCTGAGTCGTCATGCTCACCGAGGGAAATTATGCATGAAAGAATATCAAAACTCTGTAGAGTATGATTTGAATATTTTACGATAACCGGTGAACGCGATAATTTATACAATGAAATGAATGTTTCGTTTTTAATCCGATGATCTGAAGATACATCGCTTCGAATTGAGAGAAAGAAGTAATAGGTACACAAAAACAGAACAGCAGTGAACCAAAAAAAGATGGGCCATAACTAAACAAAATTCTTTTTTTGTTTCACCCAAAGGAAAAGATTCCTAAATTTTAGCATGGGACCTCACATTTTCCTTCTGGAACACCACCACAACCCTCACAACCGCACTACCACAGGCACGATTTCACCACCTCCACCACCACCACCACACTATCACAGGCACGATACCACCACAACCACACAACCACAATCACGATACCACCACAACCACACTACCACAGGCACGATACCACCACAACCACACTACCACAGTCACGATACCACCACAACCACACTACTACAGGCACGATACCACCACAACCACACTACCACAGGCACGCTACCACCACAACCACACTACCACAGGCACGCTACCACCACAACCACACTACCACAGGCACGCTACCACCACAACCACACTACCACAGGCACGCTACCACCACAGGCACGCTACCACAGGCACGCTACCACCACCACCACCACACTACCACAGGCACGATACCACCACAACCACACTACCACAGTCACGATATCACTACAACCACACAACCACAATCACGATACCTCACGATACCACACACAACCACACTACCACAGGCACGCTACCACCACCACCACACCACCAAAACAGCCCCGACGCATTACTCTTCATTAGAGCACTGAAAGCCTCCCAGACGACGCGTCAACTGCTGATTATTTGACATGAAGCGCCTGTCGTCTTCAGTCTCCTGCGTCGCGGCTGTGTGGCCGCGCCAAGAAGTCCTGGGCACGAGCTTAAACGCGCCGATGAAAAATATTAAAATGCTGAATTTAGGACTGATGCTATATTGAATGTTAGAATAGATGTTATTTTAAGCCTCCCTAAGAAATTAGGACGTTGCAAAGAGAGGAAGGTGAAAGGCTCCCCTTAGGATGGACTTGAGGGAACGAGGAATCTATGCACAAGGTGCAGAGTAACAGAAAGTTGAGAAAGAAGTTTACGATACAAGGCCCAAGTTGAAAAAGAAAGTAATAGGTGCTGAAAACAGGACAGCAGAGAAAAATTACGGTTCGTAGCAAGAAGAAAAACTATTCTAATTTAACAAACGGATGGCCTACTTAACCTTTGGCTCAGGACCTCACACATTACACCTGGGAGTATCAATTCACAATGATACAATATATGTATACACATAAGGGGCGCTGTAATGAATATGGTAAACAGCAATGACATTTGCCTTAAAAATTTTGGAGCAAATAGAAAACACCAAAATCAGACCGAAGCAGTATGCCCTAGCGCGTGAAGAGCCTAACTAAATAAAGCTCACAACTTGTGCGGATATTTTACGAAGCAAGTTGCTCCGTCAGGCAGAAAGTGCACTCATAGTGAATTAAACGAAAACGTTCAAAATCGTCCCAGCAAGTGATGTAGAAAATGAAGACGATCGAAGTAAAAAAATAGTTTAAGCACCGACGAAGATGATGAAAAAGCAAAATACCACCCAAAAACTGCATTATAAGACCTTCAAAAATTGTTCAAAACATACGTATTGGTAGGCTATTATTCTGCTCCGGACACAGCGAGTGGTGCAATTTCGTTATGTACCTTTCTGCATAACGGCGCATCGAAGATGACGGTTACGTCGACTGGTAACGGTTCACGGTTAAGGACGGTTGGACGCCTGCCCTGACTCCAAGACCTCCGATAAAAATCTGTGAACTCGACAAAACATCAGCAGAAAGCTACGCTGTGAAGGCGACGCTTGCCTGGCATCAGCAGAGAAACATCAGAAAAAGATTCGTAAAAAAGGTTTCCCGACCGTTGGTTGCTTCCAACGGACATAGAAGGTAGCTGCGGCAAGATCTAGTACTTAAGGTTGTAGTTAGAATGAGGAGCATCCATTCCCGAGGGTGTTATTGTAGTTGAAGGGTCCCGTATGTGCCACCTTGATTTTCATCTATGGAGTAGAACTCAGCTTGGCACTCTGAGATTGTCATTGTATAATATTGATCTGTGACTTCATATCTTAGAACGACGAACTGAAGTTAAAGTAAACGGGACTACTTCGTATACATCGACATCTGCGCCTGTACTTCCTCCAAAGTTGCGTAAGAGATGTAAACCCCTTATCATAATTATTGTGTTTGCGGGCTTCAATTATCTCTCGTCATCTTGGTGATATCAACTTAAAACAGTAAATTGTGTGGCCATGCATAACAAGTGTTTCAATACCTGCTATAGTTGTGCCTTAATTTGAATGCCGATCTTGAAATTATACAGAGATTAATAAAAGAAATTTATTCAATTAGAAGAATTGTCCTGAAAAAAATATAAAATCAATTTAATCGATCCAAAAAGAAAAGCGATCGTAACACCTGTCACACATGTCGGCGTCCGGCAGGTGATGCGGTCACCGCTATCGTGCAGGTGCAGGTCTACATCTGGTCAGACCTCGAACTTGGCAGCATGGCAATGACGTCGCGCTGCTGGTCATCATAACTTTGGCGTCAGTTGAAAAAGGAATTTGATGCAAGTTATTGAGCATGTATTCCAGCAAACTTTTGCGATACTGCTTACGAGTGATCGAGAATTTTATTGTAGTGCGTGAAGAACTTGAGTCTTAATGTGAACTTCTTGGGTCTATTTATTGTACATTTTTTTCTCATTTATAGACGTATTAAAGGAGGGAATCGCAGTTGGAGCGATGCAGTACTCGAAAGATCGAGGCTTTTGCCGAGGCAGATTGCAGAAATAGCGTCCAATTTCGAGCGTTTTTTCGTTGGAATGTTGAACTATGCTGAACTTTTCTCATGATGAACGACTTCTGCCGACCTCGTATTGAATAAAATCAAAACGTAAAGGAAAATTGCGTGAAGAAGCCCCACCTCACGTAACTGACACACCCCAACGATAAAATGAGAACCCTTTGCCTACTAATATTGCAAGAAAAGGCGCGAGTAAAAAATTTCCATAATTTAAAATTCTAATTAAAAGGCGCGGCCAGGTAGTGGGTCCGAGAAAACTCGACCACACCTCAAATCCTTCCTAACAAGAAATCATTATCAGAAAACGGATTTTTTATACCATCAACTATCAGAAAGAATATAATTGCACTTCTACGAATTTAAAAGCCAGTCAGCTCCGTTCTACGAGAAATCCATGACAAATTGCGGCTAACTTAATTTCGCCCCATCGATGCACCACGAAAGGCTTCAAATCTCCGACCACGACTCTTACGTCACGATTTATACGTGCAGGCCTGGAGATATAGGAAGCTTTGGCAGGTGTCGATGACGGATGAGAACGCATCGACTTGGTCTGCTATCGAAACCAAATAAGTATCGGAAACTGGCATCGGTGTAAATTCGGGGTCTGATACTGGAGAACAGGATTGAAAACCTCTACATTGTTTGGTACAGGACTAAAGTGTTGAAAATAAAGTCCACGCTCCACTACAACTACCACAGGCAGGTGGTGGGGAGATTGCACTGGTGTCATAAGTACAGGAATTCTCTGAATATCACCACGTGCTACAAAAGCATGACCCACAGTTGGCAGAAAATTTCAGGGATACATTTTCCGTCTTTATCAAGGTCAAGAATAAAAAAGCCCCATGGCTATTTAAACAGTGTAAGGGGAAAGTTGAACAACTATAAACAAAGTTAATGATAAAATTCCACGATAACTGTAAAACAAATGACTCGTTATCTTCAAAATATAACGTGAAATTCGTTTGAAATAATGTGTAAAATAATATCCACAATCACACGTGTTTCAGAACTCAAAAGTTCAACCACTGCATCCGACGATGTTCACCAAAAACTGCATAAAATATTTTTATGCTTTGTACTTCCAAAAACTGTATGCAGTAGAAACGTGATTGGCTCAGCCTGTTATAGCAGCATTGGAGTCGGCCTAACATTAAAAACGAACAAAACAATTGAGATTAGAATGAAGAAACATGAGCGAAGGCACTGTAGCTGAAGATGATAATGATGATCATTAGTACAAGAATAAAAGGAAATAAGACACGCGTGTTACCACAACAGACAATCACAACGGACGATGGGCGCAGGTCGCTCACGATCAGTTAGTGGACGCTAACACTGAGAGGCGAGACGAGGATAGACACAAGACCTGAAATTCGCTCCAGTACGTGGGAACGTAAATGACTGATTTACGTTCCCATGTCTCAGTATGATTTATGTCTCAGTAAACATTTCCAAGTAGGCCGTATTTTCCGCATTATTTTTTCATGTAGAAAAGAATTGGAAATATTGCAGACAACTAAGCTCAGTGAAAACTGAGATTTTCTTTGAAACAAGATGACATATTTTAGTTTTAGAAAGCACTTTAAAATACGTGAACTCTCAGACTAACTGCACCTTCAGGCAAGATTTAGATCACAAGTCCTGAGCTTCAACTGCAGGGCATATGAAGCAACTGCGCGCACAGGCTACCGAGTGTCATCAATAAGATGTTCTCGGCGGCACTCGAAAAATTATTTATTAAAAGCACGTGCATGAATGAGCAATTCCCTTCAGCTCCATACTTTCGAAGTTAATTAGCTACCTGATAGCTTCTCGCTGGCATGTTTTATACAACTGCAATGCTTTACATTTCCATGGGAGGTAAACATTAGGACCACACCCTACGTTGGTGGTAATGAAGATACCATATAATATTTTAATTTAAAGCCTCAAAGAAAACTAGCGACAATACAGCGTTGTACAGGAACAAAAAGAAGTTCTCATTCTTAGAGAAGAGCCGCGCTAACTCGTCCTTTATTCCTCACGAATGAAAGGGAAAAAGTTCTCTTTCATTATAATGCAGAGTTTACGGCGGCTTGGTTGTTTTTTACTTGCCTGCTCGACATAATAGTCTGCCAGCCTCTACTCGAACTGCAAACCTGAGTATTACATAACGACTACAAGATTACATTTTTGAGTACAATTTTTTTACGTCGACTCTTGAGTTCATTTGAAAATTGTTCTGAAACAAAAGACAATCGAAACAATAAAGGACACATATCTAATCAGCTCATTTCAAAGCAGTTTTTACCTTACAGATTATGGGTTAGTTGAAGCCTCTTTAACGGCAACAAAGCTGTTCCAAAAGCTATACAAAACGTGTGCCTGCTTCCATACACGGGGTATAGAAATAGTAAGATTGAAGAGAGTTTATGAAACAAGATAGAAGTTGAAAAAGGAGGTCATCGGCGCAGATAAAAAAAACATCAGTGAACCGAAAATGATGGTGTGTAACAAAACAAAAACTATTATACTCAAACATAAGGTAGTTCTATCTAACTTTCAGCGCGGGACCTCACATCGTAATGAGAAGATGTGGTGAAGAGCTTATTAACGTAGTTACAAAAATTGAAAATAAAAAACTCCAAAATCCCTGAGGGGATTTTGGCCTACATCTCACGCCACAGAAGTTCACGCAACAGAATTCTCAAATTCTCAAACCAGATTCGTGTTGAGGTCACGACATTTTACCAACACAAATGCGCGTGTACACGCAGTATATCTGTGTCGACGAGGGAAAGTTACGAGACGCTACACAATGTGCACGCGAAATGAACAGAAACGAGTGCATAACCAGACAAGTCTCGTCATCGCACGTCGGAAAGACTTGATCTCAAAAAAAGAAAGAGTAAGCATTAGTAATATTACTCTAATGTAGTTAAAGTGAATGAACTCTCGTAATACTACACCGATGTAGTTAAAATGAATAAACTTCAATAATATTATACCGATGTAGTTAAAGTGAATAAACTTCAGTTACATAACACCAATGTAGTTAAATGAATAAACTCTAGTTTTTCGGACGCACCACAGTTTTACAACAGCGCGCAATTGATCACAGAGCGTCAGTAAAGTTTCCCGGCTTGGAAAATTGTGCAATTTTTTACCGCCAGCCTCTCGTTGTTCAATAAATTGGAACGTGCCGTGAAAATTCTGAGCGAGTGAAGTTTCCGAGAATGATACAGAGTTCGTTTTGTGCATGAGATCCGAGAAAACCATGTTCCCTAAGTGTTAGCACATCTGCGTTAAAGGAAAATGCAGACACTGAAAATGTGTCAGAAATGCGAGAAAACCATGTCCCACGAGTGTTAGCACATCTGCGTTAAAGAACGACAGACCCTAAAAATCTTATGTTAACGAGATGCGAGATGACGACGTTCCCCAGCATCGTGAGCGCAGAGTGAGGGTCACACAGACACACACCCACACAGCACGCAGAGCAATAAGCGGTTTCCCGGAACTCGCTCGTCACCACCTCGGGGGAGATGGTCTGGCAGGGCAGAGGTCGCTCTCAGCCAACGGGGATGGTCGAGTTGTTCACTATATTGTGTGTTTCAGCGACTCTACTTTTCTTTAATGCAGATGCAACTCTAAACGATTAACACTATGACTGACTCAATGACTTAATGTGACTAACACTTGAACATTATCTGGCACATCTGATAAAGAATTTACAGCATCTCCGTGTTTCTCTAACGCAGAGAACTTTAAATAAGTTTAAAAGTACACTGTATCATTCTCGGAAACTTTACTCGCTTAGAATTTTACCGCATGTTTCAATTAATTGAAGAATGAGAGGCTGGAGGTAAAAAATTGTGCAATTTCTTAAGCCAGGAAACTTTACTGAAGCACTGGGATCAATTGCACGCAGTTGTGCAATTGCTGCACGCACAGAGTAACAGTGAATTTTTACATGCATAATTTGGAATCCATTTCCTGTTTATTGATACCAAAAAGCCGAGGGCTTCATTCAACCAAAAAGAAATAAAAAACACTTGCAGGAAAAATTAAAATATTACACTTTAACGTCACTGGTCACATCGCTGGCACTGGTCACATCGCTGGCACTGGTCACATCGCTGGCACTGGTCACATCGCTGGCACTGGTCCCATCGCTGGCACTGGTCCCATCGCTGGCACTGGTCCCATCGCTGGCACTGGTCACATCGCTGGCACTGGTCACATCGCTGGCACTGGTCACATCGCTGGCACTGGTCACATCGCTGGCACTGGTCACATCGCTGGCACTGGTCACATCGCTGGTACTGGTCCCATCGCTGGCACTGGTCCCATCGCTGGCACTGGTCCCATCGCTGGCACTGGTCCCATCGCTGGCACTGGTCCCATCGCTGGCACTGGTCCCATCGCTGGCACTGGTCACATCGCTGGCACTGGTCACATCTCTGGCACTGGTCCCACCGATGGCACTGGTCCCATCGATGGCACTGGTCCCATTGATGGCACTGGTCACATCGCTGGCACTGGTCACATCGCTGGCACTGGTCACATCGCTGGCACTGGTCACATCGCTGGCACTGGACACATCGCTGGCACTGGACACATCGCTGGCACTGGTCACATCGCTGGCACTGGTCACATCGCTGGCACTGGTCACATCGCTGGCACTGGTCCCATCGCTGGCACTGGTCCCATCGCTGGCACTGGTCACATCGCTGGCACTGGTCACATCGCTGGCACTGGTCACATCGCTGGCACTGGTCACATCGATGGCACTGGTCGCATCGATGGCACTGGTCATATCGCTTGCATTGGTTATTCAAACTGCATCACCAAGTACATAACATATTTTTATTCATCAAAGCAAGTCGAAAGATTTCCGCGGAGCAAATAGAGATGCAAATAGAACAGGATGAACGTCGTTTTACACTAGACAGACTGAACTCTGCGCACAAATTTTGAAAAATACTCACAAGAAAAGGGACTCGATTTCACTGCCCATCGCTCGAAACAAGCAACTCCTCACATCACATGCTGCGATGTGGAGGACGAAATTAGGGCAAGTTATCCATCTGCGCAGGTGGAGCAGGGCAGGCGTGGAGCAGGGCAGGCGTGGAGCAGGGCAGGCGTGGAGCAGGGCAGGCGTGGAGCAGGGCAGGCGTGGAGCAGGGCAGGCGTGGAGCAGGGCAGGCGTGGAGCAGGGCAGGCGTGGAGCAGGGCAGGCGTGGAGCAGGGCAGGCGTGGAGCAGGGCAGGCGTGGAGCAGGGCAGGCGTGGAGCAGGGCAGGCGTGGAGCAGGGCAGGCGTGGAGCAGGGCAGACGTGGAGCAGGGCAGGCGTGGAGCAGGGCAGGCGTGGAGCAGGGCAGGCGTGGAGCAGGGCAGGCGTGGAGCAGGGCAGGTGTGGAGCAGGGCAGGTGTGGAGCAGGGCAGGTGTGGAGCAGGGCAGGTGTGGAGCAGGGCAGGTGTGGAGCAGGGCAGGTGTGGAGCAGGGCAGGTGTGGAGCAGGGCAGGTGTGGAGCAGGGCAGGTGTGGAGCAGGGCAGGTGTGGAGCAGGGCAGGTGTGAAGCAGGGCAGGTGTGGAGCAGGGCAGGTGTGGAGCAGGGCGGGTGTGGAGCAGGGCGGGTGTGGAGCAGGGCGGGTGTGGAGCAGGGCGGGTGTGGAGCAGGGCGGGTGTGGAGCAGGGCGGGTGTGGAGCAGGGCGGGTGTGGAGCAGGGCGGGTGTGGAGCAGGGCGGGTGTGGAGCAGGGCAAGTATGGAGCAGGGCAAGTATGGAGCAGGGCAAGAATTGGAGCAGGGCAGGTGTGGAGCAGGGCAGGTGTGGAGCAGGGCAGGTGTGGAGCAGGGCAGGTGTGGAGCAGGGCAGGTGTGGAGCAGGGCAGGTGTGGAGCAGGGCAGGTGTGGAGCAGGGCAGGTGTGGAGCAGGGCAGGTGGAGTAGGGCAGGTGGAGCAGCTGGCCAACACTGTCTGGTCTACATCAAACAAGAAGCTTGTTTGCATGGCGCAGTCTGTTTACAGCGGCACCTCCCGGCAATGCATTAAAAAGGTTAGCTTGTTTACCAGAAAATAGTCGACGGAAAATCAGAATAAAGGAACGCTAAAACTAAGGCTCAGACAGTTGGAAGCACTCCACTGAATGAGTGGGTTTCAAAGGATAAAATATAAACACTACTACGGAGAGCCGAAGTGTGAAGGATGGCGTTGCCAAGGGATATACTTACATTTAATTTGAAATATTATCCGCCACGTATAAGTATCAGCCAAAGAACTTCGCTGACACTTATCGTGAAATCTCTCACTGTGTTCAAATTTTCGCTGATACTGAACTGTTTATTGTGAATTTTACGCAACACACACAAAGAGAGTAATGCGATTACTTTGATAGGGATTTAGTGTGTTGGGCTCCCATGCACCCAAGGCAGTGCACTTTGTTATGAATAAACGGACTTCCTAGCACTACGTTTTAAGAAAAAGACTTCCACACAAACCTTTTGTTATTTCCATGCAAGATTCAAAGAATAAATAAGGGAAGATTTAAAACAAGCAAGATTAAAAAAATAAATACGGGAAACCGAAACCCGATGAATAAACTTAGGCAGCAAAAGCTCAAGCCTTTGGTAACACTTCTGAGAAACACGATGTCTTGAAAATATTCTAATTAGGCAAACGTAGCGAAATTGCAATGTCTGTTGAACCGTGATATCCAGCACAACAGCAAAAAAAAACGAGCAGCAGATGCTTGCAGTGAGCCAAAAGTATTCAAATATTTCATTTCTTCATTTCACGACAATTTCTTGTCGTCTTTCATTTTCCATCAAATGCAATATCGTTTTTTTCGCTAACCTGAATACAATAAACGTCCGAGTTCCATAAAGTCGCATGCATATATGACCCCGATAAAACAGGTTATAACACAAGCAACATTTCTTAGAAGTTCCATTTAATAGAATGGTAGAAGAAAACCGACAGACGCATATTGCCTATTCAATGCCGAGATACTGGAAATTATTCATAGCCTGAACCACCGGCGGCTCCATACCTCTAACACAAAACCTTGAATCCATCGTACACTATTCAATTCCAAACGTTGCGCCACGGTCTGTCGGTATTTCGGTAACTCCGTGGGTTTGTAGCACAGATACAGTCATCAATATTCATACAGCACGAGGGAGTTCTCAATCTATGCAAAACGTTCTCTCGTTTTGAATTAAAAGTGGAAATTCCACTAGTAGCACCGGGCAATGCGTTAAAAACTTCCCCTCGCCCACATAAGAAAGAGTTCTAAATCGGCCAAGTCAGGCGAAAATTACACTGAGACTCAGACGCTGGCGGTTAGAAGCAATTTCTTGAATGGCTGCGCTTCAAAGGTTATAAAATCAACAGCAGTACGAAACGGCCCGATGATATATTCAGAAGCCTCTGCAGACAACTGTGGTGCAAATAAGAAGGGCACTACTGTGTGGTCATCAAGAGTTTTTATTGGGAGCAACACACAACTTGGCGCCACAACTCAGCAAAAACTTAAAAACATCCCCATAGTTCCTTCATACTACCAACTTATTAGTCGAATTACTACACACATCTGTGTAAAGACTGCCAACATAATGACCGGAAGTCAGAGTATATACATAGAAAAAATAAGGCCGACAATGTCCATCTTTTTGCCTGAAATTTAAAGCAGTTTACGTCTGCCTGAATGGCAACTAAAAGTGGGCAACAATATTCAAAATTACAGAGAATTTACTCCAGACGTGTTTATTTAACAGTAACAAATGTACGGGCCACTAAACAAATGTAACAAATGTACGGGATACGGGCCACTAAATAGATTTTCAAAATTATTAAATTATATCTCAAAATTCCAACAAGAAACAAAGAAGATACTTAGAAGCATTCTATTCGACAACTAATTCAAACTCCTACAATAGATATCTCTAAATTCCAGATGTTTATAAACCACTTTTGAAATAATTACTGTGACTCCTGCATGTTCCACCGATGTCCGCTTTCGTTTATCTTATATGTAATATCTTTCCCTTGTATCCAGGATACCTGTTTTGGCCATAACTTTGCTTCCAAAAACTTCAATCTCTTGTCCTGAAAACGAAATTTGTTTAAAATTTCGAAAGCTCGACCGAAAATAAAAAATTTCCAGCTGAATACGAATTTCATTTGACAGTAACAAATGTATAGCCATAGAGGTCAAAACAATGTCTGCTATGGAGCATGGGTATTGCATTTCAATGGCAGAAAGGTATCAGTGAAATTGACAGGTTTACTAGACCATCGGAGAAGAGTTGGGTCAGGTGGTTGGTATGAATATTGCTCGGTAGTCACGCTTTTTAGTTGGCAAAGATTAGATTATAAGTTAGTTTAAGCCTCCCTAACCGCTGCAAAAATAGAGCGTATCGAAGAGAGGAAGGAGGAAGTGTTATATTCTTCTTTTACTTAGAATCCGAGTTTATGATTTTTCAAATTTTCTTTCTTTTCAAGTCTAATCTTCAAATCAAAGGAGTTATTTTCCGAAAGAAAACACGATTCTTTCAACGTGGCCACATCGTTTTACTTGTTATAATGAAAGATGTACACAAAATATGACAATGGGGTAGATGAGACTAGCAAACTTAGGAACAATTGCTACAAAAGTCTTACGCATCTTTTGGGTACGCAGCGATGTCGAAGTAAGATAATAAGTCTCGAATTGTACGTTAAAGTCTTTTACGTGAAGATTAACACAGAGTCAGGGTCTAATACGGAGTGCCTGCCGTATGCAAACAAAATGAATGAAGTGGCACGACGAGACCTTCTAGTGACGGAGCTTCGCTCTCTAATGATGATGCCCTAGCCCTCGTCGTACCCTTTAAGTATTCTCGCGCTGTGACCGTTACTTCTGGAGCGTGCAGCAAAAGCCGCAGCTGAACACCGTTGTCGTCGCTTAGGCCCTGCCGCTCTCGGGCAGCACCAACCGTTGCCATCCACTGCCATCTGCGTTACCACACTGCCACGCTGGTGCCACGCTGGTGCCACGTCGTTGCCACGCTGCCGCTGGGAGCGTAGGTATTGCCTCTTTTTTTGTAACGGTCGAGCCCTCGCTGTGTACACATCGACATCTGGCGCGTTGTATACTGCTGAGCTTTGAGATTTCCTGATAGCAGAGTCCGGTGTAAGCTCTCACGTCCAACCGCCCTTTACTCTTTCTTGTGGTGAAAACTTAACGGTTCGTACTCGGGACACAACAGAATCCCCCCAACCTATATTAATCAACATCCTCCTGGAAGTTAAATGGAAGTTTCCGTCTACTGAAGTCACGCATCTGAGATTCGTACTTCATTGCAGGGGCGAAATTAGACAAGCCTTGAGATTTGTGCTTCTGACGCACTTCTGAATCGAAGATCCTGAACAAGCGATAGCTTACTGTAGTCGTCGGGACGTCCTATTCCAGTTCACTATCGAAGATCTTCTCTCTTGGCTAATGACGTTCTATCAGAGGCCTTCTGAAGACGTTCAAAGGGGTAAAAACCATCCTATTAAAATATCGAATATGCATTCGATCAGTCTAAACTCAACCTCCTGCGTGTAGTTACTACGGACATATTGCTGTCCAACGGTATCTTCTTCATTTTTTTTTCGCCGTTGTTGAATCCGTGTCCGGCGAAAATATAGATGTTCAGGAGGAAATCTAGTCCTTTGTACGAGTGAGTGTACTGTTGCTGCAGATGGGAAGCTGGGTCCGCCTATTGCGTCTGCACAGCTGTGGTCGAGGCGTGCCAGGACAGCTGTGGCGGGCTCTTTAATAGCAAGGTCGTTGTAGACCGCGCGTAGCAGAAGTATGTTGTGACGGCCGGCCAGACAACGGTGTTGCCATAACGTTGGTAGTGTACTGTGCGCCTGCACACTGCCCCTGGGCCGCTGCACTGCCGCGCTGGCGAGCGGTGCGTGAGTGCTGTGCGCCTGTACACGGCTCCCCAGCCGCGGCGCAGCTGCGGTGGAGAGAGAAGGGTGTGTGCTGCCGCTGCTCGGGCCCCAGTTGGCACAGCATCGCTGCAATCAATCGTTTCACGTTAATCTCAGGCTTTGATAAATTTTTCTCTCGGATTTCTTTGACTTATCGTAATCAATTGTGTCCATCTACTCATCACATCTCCCCCATGCCATTCACATCCCGGTGTACCATCCTTCGATAGCATTTTAACTAGAATCAAAGTAATCTAACGCAATAAGTTCTAGGAAATCCATTTAGAGAATATTATAACTAACGCAAAATAAAATAAATGCAAGGTAAATGAAATTTATGAGAGATCAAAGTAATCTAACGCAATAAGCTCAAAGAAATCCGTTAGAGAACACAAAATGAAATAAATGCACGGTAAATGAAGTTAATGAGAAATACATAATATGACATTCAATATCTCGGATAATTAGTGGGCTGTAAAGGAAAGTTCCTACGTATTAGCACGCATTCCTGGGGAAGAGTTATGAAAAGACATACGAACGGGTTACAAATTTGACATCGAGTAAAATTTTAATCTGATTAATGAGCATCATCAAGGTAAATACATAAATTGATTTATAAATCGACATTAATCATGTAATACATCCTATCTGCATTTCGCTGGAGAAATCATTTAAATTTAAGTCGAAGCACTTATCCTAAAATTGAAATATGAAAGAAATGTTAAACACAAGGGAAATGATTAGAAAACATTCTTAATATTAAACATAGAACATTTGGGAGTGAAATGAGATAATCATTATTGAAGTTTTGGGACGTGGAAAGTCAGTTAATTCTAAGTCAAAGCACGTATCCTAAATTTGTAATACGAAAGAAATGTTAAACACAAGGGAAATGGTTAGAAAACATTCTTAATATTAAACATAGTACATCTTTAGAATGAAATGGAGCAATCATCATCGAAGTTTTGGGACGTCCTTGCGAGACACAAATAATCATCCATAGTTTGGGCGTCTCGTCCGATTTCTCAGAGAGTACCTAGGAATCATTCCTTCATTCCTCTGGCTCGTGCTTTGCACTGCAGGAATGTCGTTCGTCTCTGCCCCTTGCAGTTCGTCTTCTTCGTCACTGTTATTGAAAGGGAAGGCCATGGCGTCGTCAAGATAAGCACGTTTCACACGGTTCATGTGCACGGTCTGCTCTTTTCGATCCGAGTACACACCCTTGATGGTGATGTTATTTTCCCGTCGAGAAATCACACGGAAGGGGCCTCTGAACCTCGTGGGCCAAGCACGATCTACGTCGGTGCGACCTGTCTCATTCCTAAGCATGACTAGTGCTCCAGGTTGAATATCACATTCTTTGGCCGTTCGATTGTAGATGTTTGCGGCAGCTTGCCTCGCAGCTTCCGAATTCTTCCGACCTGCAGCAAATGCTTTAGACAGACGGAGAGAAACTTCAGTTGAATACTCTTGGTCACATGCGTAGTTGATGGGCTGTTCCTTGAAAATGTCGTGGTAAGGAAGGTTAGCATCTCTGCCGTAAAACAAAAAGAACGGCGTGTCTTTAATCGCAGTCTGGTAGGAAGTATTTACAGCTAGGGTAACGAATGCCACGCTCTCATCCCAAGAGAACCTATCTTCAGCAGCCAAGTGGGAGATCGCTGTTTTCAGGGTACCGTTCATTCTCTCGCAGCAACCATTCGCCATAGCGTGATAAGCAGTCGTAGTCTGTGACCTCGCCTTGAGATTTTTGCAGACATCCTGAAATAACTTATTGGTAAATTCGCTGCCTCTATCACTGACAATAGTATTTGGGGCTGAGAACTTTCCGACGTATTGGACGAAAGCTCTGGTGACAGTATCGGCAGACTTATCTGCGAGGGGATGAGCATCAACATATCTTGTGAAATGATCAACTATTGTTAGAAGGTATTTGTTGCCTGCGTAACTAACAGGAAGTTCAACAAGGTCAACAGCAAATCTTTCAAGGGGAAAAGAGGTTTCGGGGAATTTACCTAAGGGGACTTTAAATTGGCCCTGCCATTTCCTTCGTTGGCACTGCAAACATTTCTTCACGTGGTCTTTGACGTCACGAATTTGATTAATCCAGAAGAATTTATCTCTTGCCCGTTCAAGAGTTCTCAGGAAACCCATATGAGCGGACAAATCGTTGTCATGGCTCAGCTTTAAAGCTACCTTAACTAAAGACTTAGGAATGACTATTTGTACATTACTTCTACCGTTTCTGCGTTTCTTTCTCGACAATCTACACAGGACATTGTTCTCATCAATAAAATATTCGTCAATGTTTGAAATCTTAGTATCACCCAAGTCATTGCCAGTTAACAAGTTTCTTACACCAGACCAAAGTGAGTCCTTTTCTTGCTCTGAAACAACATCATCCAGGCTCAATTGCTTTGCCTCGACGGCAACACTCTTATCACGTTCACTGTACACGGGTGGAGGGCACACGTCGTCGACGGGAACATCTGTCGCATTATTATTAGAACAAGGCTTAATTCTAGAAGGAACATCAGCATTAATTTTAGGATCATTCTTATTACTACAGTTTGACTCAGCAGTGTCAACGACAGCATTGACGATTCTTTCGGATCTAGACAAATAGTCGGGCAAATGGTGTTGTGCTCCCGGCTTGTACCGAACAGAGAAATTATACTCCTGAAGAAGCAGAGCCCATCTTGAAATACGGTGATTACCTGTTTTATTAGCAAAAATGAAAGTTAAGGGGCGATGATCTGTCACCACGACGAACTCATTTAAGTACAGGTACGCATCATAATGTTTGATTGAATCATGGATAGCAAGAGCTTCGAGTTCTGTTGCAGAGTACTTAAGTTCATTTCCTTTTAATTTTCGACTATAGTATGCTACAGGTAACTCAATGCCGTCATGCATCTGAAGTAATGCTCCTCCAATTGCAATGCCCGAGGCATCAGTGTGCAACACAAATTCTCTCTGAAAGTCAGGAAATTTAAGTATAGGCGCAGACACAAGTTTATCTTTCAAATCATCGAAAGCTCGCTGATGAACGTCCGTCCATTTAAATGAGTTCGTCTTTTTTGTTAGCTCGGTTAGAGGTGCCGCGATATGAGCATAATTTTTAATGAACTTTCTAAAGAATCCGGTTGAGCCTAAGAATCTTTTTACCTCTTTAATATTCCTAGGTCTCAAAGCATCTGCCAAGGCCTGGACCTTAGCAGGTCGGGGTGTGAGTCCCTCCGAACTGACTTTGACTCCAAGAAAGGTCACGCTACTCGCAGCAAATTGGCATTTTTTGAGACTTAGTTTGAAGCCTGAAGCAGCTGTTTGAAGCAACGCCTTATCCAAATGTTCGACATGAGTCTCGAAATTTTTTGAATAGATGATGATGTCGTCAACGTAACAGAACAGAAATTTTGAAATGAATGGAGAAAAAGCCATATTAACTGCTCTTTGAAGTGCAGCCGCAGATGTGATAAGACCTTGGGGTGAACGGCAATACCTGTAACTACCTGTTGGCGTTCTGAAAGCGGTAATATCTCTGCTCTCTGGGGACAGTTCAATCTGATGGTAGGAGCTTCTCATATCAAGGGTCGTGAATAAATTTGAGTCCTTTAGACTTTCGAGGGTATCAGTCATATGCGGGATTGGAAAAGAATCCTTCCTACAAATCTTATTGATAAGTCGGAAGTCAACTACGATTCGATGTGAACCATCACTTTTACGTACAGCTAAGATTGGGGAAGACCAAGGCGAAAAACTTGGTTCAATAACTTTTTGCCTGAGCATCTCCTGGACATGCTCTTCAACCAATTGTTTTGTAGCGTGGGGAACTCGATACTGCGGGGTATTTATGGGGGAGTGTCCCTGAACGTCTAATCTATGCACAGCATTTCGCGCATGACCAATCTCGTCTCCAACCGCGAACGCATTCCTGTGTTTGTTAATCAAATTTACAAGGGTCGTTCTCTGATCTAAGTTCAAGTGAGACAAATCAACATCGTCTATCATTTCATTGAATTCAGGTTCATTGCGTTTCTCTGCGACGCGTATGAGTCTGTTGTTCCCGGCCTCTGCCTGCTGGTCAGAGCGGCATTGAGCTGACTCGCTCGTTTGCCTACATCCATGGTCGCTGTGCACTACAGCCACCGCCTCATAGGCCTTGCGCTGCGCCTGAGCTCGAGCATCACTTTCGCTTTCGTCTGAGCCAGACTCCGGCTCTTCAATAGCAACATCTAGTGTAGCACAAATTTTATTTCTAGGTACAAGAACATTCTTATCATTATAATTTACAAAGACTATTGGTACGGCGCCATCACGGACTGTGGCTAACGTGCGAGGCACTGCTATTCCTTTGCACGTAACGCTCTGTTTTAGAACGACTGTTTTTCCATTCATGTGCTTGGGAACTCTCAAATAGGAGTGACATAACGTGCCTCCTTCAACAGTCAGATCATGTGACATTCTCGCGACACTGAATGATGCATCCTCAGATTGTTTCACGAAATTTACTGAATTAGAAGCAGCAACTGATTGAAATGGGTAAATCCTATCATTAATCCTCACGTGACCTTTCTCGTGCTGACTGTATTTTATTTCAACACCGAATCTCTTAAGGAAATCTCGGCCTATCAAGACAGCTCCGGGGAAGTAAGAATCTTCCACAATAATAGCGGAATGGCAATACTCAATATCACCTAGTTTAAATTTCAAGTCAACCGTACCTCGAGTGTGGAGATTATCTCCATTAACAGAACAAAGAACTTTAGTGCATCGTTTAATTCGGGGTGGAGTTTTGAATAATTTGCTAATTACACAAGATTTCACAAGAGTCACGGAAGAGCCTGAATCAACGAAAGTGGAGCATTTTCTCTGTTCAATATTTAGCAAAATCACGGGGGAAAAGCTTTTCGGTTGCTGTGGAAGTTTTTTGACTTTACTGCGGCGATGTCACCATTCTGACTCGGATGGCCATTGAATTTGCGTTGATAATTATTAAATGGGCGAGCATTTTTGTGTGAAGCACTTTGCCATTTGAATGGATTTTTAGGCTGGTACGCTCGCTTTTGTGGTGAATTGTATTGGTACTTCTCAACCACCACATCACTTTCGTGAATTCGCCTCTTCCGGCTCAACATAGTTCTTTCTTCGATCAAAGACTCCTCAATTGACCTCGCTTTGTCTAGGAGTTTTGTCACACTCTCAGGATCAAAATCATGAGATAATTTTTCACTGATCTTGGGATTCATATTTTCAATGATAGTAGGAATGAGTATCTTTTGTGCTTTGCTATCCTCGTAGTGCCATTCTGGACCGAACACGTGCTTCCAGCTAGCAAGAACGCGAGTTGCAAAGGCATTCACTGTCTCATAATTCTCTTGACGCAGATTAAATAGGATTTTATGAACGGTTTTTCTATAATTTACAGCCCCCTTGTACACAGAAATAAGCCAAGTCTTGACATCTTCCAGTGTGACCAATTGGTCGGACTTGAGGACATAAGAATCCCAAGCCTTCCCAGTAAGAGCATTTTTCAAATAACGACATTGCAAATCGATGTCATTCGTGTAGATGTCAACTCTGGTCTGGAAGTGTTTTAAAAATGAAGTTACACAGCCTTCACCATTAAATTTAGGCAGTTCAATTGCGTGATTTAAAGTGACAAAGCTACTTTGATTGTTCTCACCATTGTTACTTTGATTACTTTCATTATCGTCCCCAGCCATGGTTTCAACTGATAATTAGGGCAAAATTGGCGAAGCAAAATAGATTCACAATGAACACTGATAGCAATTTTAGAGTTTCAAATTAGAAGTTTAAATGCAATATTTCGTACAATATGTTTCCAAATACACAGACATAATTGAGTTTTTTCGCACAATAAGTTTCCAAATGCACAGAAACAAATGAATCGTCAATAACATCAACAACAGTAATAGAAAATAGGGTCATAATGGGGATAAAATGGGGTTTTGAATAGGCACAATAATCATATTAGAAAGGTAAATGGGTTAAATTACGCAATGGGAATGAGACAATAAATGGGTAAAGCATCAAAATAGTAAATATGGTACAAGTTCACACGAAATAAATCAATACACTGACACAAGGTGCAAATAATGACAATAAATCACATGGGAAATACACAAGTAAATCAATACAATGACATAAATTATGTGAATAGAATGGGTACAATGATGAGTGAAATAAACTTCCTAATCATGTGGCCATTCATGTTACGTTAAACATCTAATTTTTTTGAATAGGTAGCGTGGCAACAGCGGTCTCTTGCGGAGACGTTAAGTTTTAATGGGTTATGATCCCACACTCGCTGCCCACCATTTTGTTATATTCTTCTTTTACTTAGAATCCGAGTTTATGATTTTTCAAATTTTCTTTCTTTTCAAGTCTAATCTTCAAATCAAAGGAGTTATTTTCCGAAAGAAAACACGATTCTTTCAACGTGGCCACATCGTTTTACTTGTTATAATGAAAGATGTACACAAAATATGACAATGGGGTAGATGAGACTAGCAAAATTAGGAACAATTGCTACAAAAGTCTTACGCATCTTTTGGGTACGCAGCGATGTCGAAGTAAGATAATAAGGTCTCGAATTGTACGTTAAAGTCTTTTACGTGAAGATTAACACAGAGTCAGGGTCTAATACGGAGTGCCTGCCGTATGCAAGCAAAATGAATGAAGTGGCACGACGAGACCTTCTAGTGACGGAGCTTCGCTCTCTAATGATGATGCCCTAGCCCTCGTCGTACCCTTTAAGTATTCTCGCGCTGTGACCGTTACTTCTGGAGCGTGCAGCAAAAGCCGCAGCTGAACACCGTTGTCGTCGCTTAGGCCCTGCCGCTCTCGGGCAGCACCAACCGTTGCCATCCACTGCCATCTGCGTTGCCACACTGCCACGCTGGTGCCACGCTGGTGCCACGTCGTTGCCACGCTGCCGCTGGGAGCGTAGGTATTGCCTCTTTTTTTGTATCGGTCGAGCGCTCGCTGTGTACACATCGACATCTGGCGCGTTGTATACTGCTGAGCTTTGAGATTTCCTGATAGCAGAGTCCGGTGTAAGCTCTCACGTCCAACCGCCCTTTACTCTTTTTTGTGGTGAAAACTTAACGGTTCGTACTCGGGACACAACAGAAGTCACCATTTAGTTTGGAGATAAGAAAATGAGGAATCTATGCAGAAAGGGCATAGAAACAGTAAAATGGGAAAGAAGTTCATGAAATAAGATAAAAGTTGAAAAAGAAAGTCAGAGGTGCTGAAAAACAGGACAGTAGTGAACCGAAAAAAGGTGGTCCTTAACATTACAAAAAACTTTTTATTTCAACAAAAATAAGGCCTACCAATCTCTCAGCTCGGGCCCTTACATTTTTCCCCTGGGAGCGCTAATTCCCATAGATACAATGGTTGTATCCCCCTGAGGGGTTTTAGTTGGCAAAATAAAATAGTTCAATAATTTTACAATTTCTGGACAACAAAATAAAAACAATGAGAAACATCCTTTACGAAATGAAGATTTTCATAAACCAAATTTTCCATGCAGATTGTGTCAATAACGCAAGTTGAAAGAAAAACAAAGTGAATCTCTCCCTTCATAGTTAGATAAGTTAGTTTAAGCTTACCTAACCGCATTAAAGGCGTTCCAAAGTAAAGAAGGATGAAAGCACCATTTAGTATTAAACTAAAAGAACACGGAATCTATGCACGCGAGGTAATGGAAAATATCCACAATACACACAATATTCACAGCGCGTAGCAGCAGTGAGTTAAGAAGGAAGATTATGAAACGAGATAAATGTTCAAGAAAATTAAAGGTGCCGAAAAACAGGAAAGCAAAGAAAAGAACAAAGATTATACTTCACAAAAAAAAACACGCACTCATTTCAACAAAAATAAAGAATATGATTATGATTATAAGTTAATTTAAGCCCCCCTAACTACCACCAAAAAGAGCGCATCAATGAGAGGAAGGAGGGAGGTACCATTTAGTATGAAGATAAGAGAATGCGGAATCTATGCAGAATGGGCATAGAAACAGTAAGTTGAGAAAGAAGTTCACGAAACAAGATAAAATTTGAAGAAGAAAGTAGTAGGTGCTGAAAAAACAGGACAGCAGTGAACCGAAAAAAGGTAGTCCATAACATAACAGAAACATTTTATTTCAACAAACATAAAACCTACTACATACTAAGCTCGGAACTTCACACTTTCCTCCAGAGCGCCTAATCTCATCGGTACAATAGCTGTATCCCCCTGAGGGGATTTCTCTTTTCATATTAATAGATGATTAGAATTATGTCATATAGAAAATAAACTTCAATTTTCTTCCCTACAGTCACTAAAAGCAGAATGTTCGTTTCCCGCATCTGATCACCAAAAGTGAGGTGTTGATTAAATTTTACCTTACGTTACAATTGAAATTTGTGTGGCGGGGACAAGGAGCCAACTGAAAAATAAAAAACGTTATCTGAGTATTAAAAGAACAGAGATTTTTGTTTTCCATCCATGAAAATTAAACAATCGATCAAAATTCTGCTTCAAAAACATAGACGACTTTTTAACGCTATGTACAGTAAGCTTTCTTTCAGACTATTGCACTAGAAAACATTTTTAATCGGGTACATGAACACGTTAAAATGTTATAGAACGAAAAGTTAAATGAAAATAACAATGAGTAGAGTGTTCAGTATATTCAGATCTCATCATAAAGACTGACACGATCTACACAAGAAATAATTGCTAGCAGAGGTGCAAATTAAGCACAATTGAAGACGACAGCGCAAAAATGAATCCGTTTCTACTCGACGTGACTTGTGCCACAAAAATGCGTAATATCGTCCTAATACAGTGTGTGCCACCACAGGTAACAAAAGCAATGATTTCCTATCGAATACGTCACACATTTATGCCTCAAAGCGAAAAACTCAGCATAGCCCCATAAAATAGCGAAAGAGTGAACACGTGCCACGAGTGACACTTTGCTCTACATTAGCGGGGTATTACAGAATAAGAAAGACACCGAAAAAGAAAATCCGGATTACAGCACTTCATATTCCACGCAACGATAGGCATAAGAAATGACAGTTGATGCACCGATGGAACGTCAATCCCACTAGCGAGCGTAAAAATTTAAAAGGATCCAGCTGCTTACGAGCACAAAAGGGACATCCTGCAGCCCTCGGTCGTCGATCGTTCCTCTCGTTCTCACTATTTTTGTAGGACGCCATGAATAAATTTGGGGCTGCCATGATGGAAGTCTCTTGTCCGAATCCACTTACGGCGAGCGCACATGGTGGCTCAAAAAAAAATCTTGGGCCACTTTTGAAGACACATAAGGAGAATGTAAGACGTGGTCTCAGGCGAGGAAAAAAATTGTGAAACGAGCCCAGAAAATGCGGTGTAGTGTACCATAAGCCTTCCATCGATTCTTAATTTGGGTCAGAGAAGCACTCATGTAGTCTAATTGATTGAGTATAAGGTAGTTTAAGCCTCCATTACCACAAGAACGATGGTCGAAAAGAGGGAAGATGAAGGTATCATTTAGTAGGGTGCATTCCTGTAGGTTCAAATCTTCCTTATGATGTTACAAGTTTCCGATCAAATTAAGCGATTTCGGCAGTGAACTTGAAAAAATATAAATTTAAAACGCACCTCAGAAACACAAAGTTTAACCTCAGTGGTGTCTCCAAATAACCCGTGACGCTGAGTGCACATTTCGACAAAAATAATTTTTTTACGGCCCTCGAGTGTCCCTTGAGCAAAAAATAACTAAAACTGCTAGAAAACTATGCTCAGAATTTTCTATGAAATCTAAATGCACGGAAAAGACCATGTAATTTGTTCAATTAATTTTGCTAAGAAGAACTGCGTATTAAGAACTGAATTCACACTTATTTCAAATTTAAAAATTGCATTTACTGATTGGGTAAGAATAAAGCTGTTGATAACACGGCTGAGAATAAAACGCCATGATTGACGCAATGCCTTGCTTGTAAAGACAACAATTAAAACTTGTTATGAGGATTGACCCTTTGTTATGAGGATAAAAATTCTATCACGAAGAAAAAACCGTTAACCAACATAAGAGTCTCTTTTCAAGAGGAAAAGAGTCTCATGTCTTTCAGTAGTCGTTCAGATCAATTAAGATAAGCATCTAACCATATATAACTGATTTTTCAATTAGAATGAGACTATTCAATTTGATTGTATTGCATTTTAGTAGCTACATCATTCATTCAAAAGTTACTACAACCAATTTTTAGTCATTATAATTATTCAGAAGCCAATGTAATCATTCAGAAGCCAATGTAATCATTCAGAAGCTATTGTAATCATTTACTAGCCATAACCATTATTCAGTAACCATCACCATCATTCAGTAGCCATCCCCACCATTCAGTAGCCATCCCCACCATTCAGTAGCCATCCCCACCATTCAGTAGCCATCCCCACCATTCAGTAGCCAGCACCACCATTCAGTAGCCAGCACCACCATTCAGTAGCCAGCCCCACCATTCAGTAGCCAGCACCGCCATTCAGTAGCCAGCACCGCCATTCAGTAGCCAGCACCACCATTCAGTAGCCAGCACCACCATTCAGTAGCCAGCACCACCATACAGTAGCCAGTACCACCATTCAGTAGCCAGCACCACCATCCAGAAGCCAGCACCACCATACAGTAGCCAGTACCACCATTCAGTAGCCAGCACAACCATTCAGTAGCCTAATAACACAATCACTCATTACTCTCCGGAGACTACACCAGCGATTAAGAACCAAACATTTCACTACACAGCCATAACCAAAAAATCACCAGTATTATTGCAGTTAACGAGCTGCAGTCAATTTGTTGCCGGGCCATTTACGGAGAAGACGACGTAATTACTCGGAGAGCTTTACAAGATAATTGCAGAGTTTAATGGCCTTTAAAATTGCTTGGTAAGCAGAGGCGACACAAAGAAAAACCACAGAGTGGAGCTGGGCCAGTGTGTCCGTCGCACAGGCCAGCTCTCTCATGAACGCTGAGCAAAGAGTGCAGCTTTGTATGTACATGACTAGGTCACTTGTTACGAGTTCCATGACGTAGATACATGAATTATAGGGAGGTTTTAAAATACGATGCCGATAAATTCTTCCCCCCGTCAACTGCTCAAATGGAATGCATATTAAAATGAATTAAAGTGAGGTTTTAAAATACAGCGACGCAGATAATATGACCCCGTCAACTGCTCAAAAGGAATGCATATTAACTACTGCACAAAAGAATATGAAAAAAAATCGTTTACTGAAACGTGATGAATTGACGACTCATTAGTTAGAAACAATTCTAAATCGATTTCATCGAGTCAAACACACAGAACTAAGCTCAGCCAAAGCCCAGAGAATTTCTGCCCTAGTTTTGGTCAGTGTTCTCCGTTTGAGGACAATTGAATTCCAGGACAACGAGCGCTCCAGCGCACGTAACACTAGTGCCCTGAATAAACGGGCGATGGCAGGCCTCGGAACATGTCAGACCCTGATGCACGCCCTCTCCTGCCCTGAAAAAATTATCTCTTACGGAAAAAAGAACCAAAATTGCATTCAAATTCCCTCAGAATTTAATTCGTAAGGAACGCTGTGCTGCGTTCATATAAGTTTCTGAAGAGAGATAGTTTATACCCACGAAATAATCTGACATTTTTAATACGTCAGATAGTTTTGCTGCAAGTCAAAATTTTATTGCAGCGCGGAAGTAGGTTTCAGACACGGCGACATATTTCATAACTGTCAAGCAACAGTTGATGTGAAGCCTTACAATTTCGAGACGAAGTAGAAAAGATTACAGTAGATGTTAGTTTGAGTCTCCCTAAGCGCAACAAAGGCGTTCCAAAGAGAGGAATGAGGAAGGCACCTTTTAGTTTGGAGTTTTGGGAACGTAAAATTTATGCACAATGTGCATAGAAACAGGAAGTTGAGAAAAAAGTTTATGAAACCAGATAAAAATTGAAGAGGAATGTAATAGGTGCTGAAAAACAAGACTGTAGTGAAACTAAAAATTATTGTCCGTACGTATCAAAACACAAAAACACATTCGATTTCAACAAAAGGCTTACCTAACCTTTAGCTCAGAACCTCACGTATTCCCCCTGGAAGAGCTTATCACCATACATACATACTTTAGTTATATCCCGTAAGGGGTCGAGACCGTGTAGATTAAGGCATCTAACCCATCTGATGAACCCTGAAATTCTACCTTAAATTCTGATCACAATCCAACAACGAAACTCTGTGCTCGTTGCGTGCGCACATAATGTTCGTCTACATCTTCAATGGCTAATAAAAGTCAGAGGCATTCGACACATGAACTTCGTAAAATTAATGAATCCAAGATACGAGAGTTAGGCTTGAAGCCACATCGCATGTTCCATACAAGCAAGGAGTTTTTCGATCGCACTTCATACCGCGGAGGTGGGAGGAGAGTGCAACGCAGTGATTGTAGAGCTACCGATAGTTTTAATCGAATGCACTTAAAGGTATAGGCGCACACTTGTCCGCATCGTACGGACGGCACGCATCGAACGCGTCAGATTTGAGTTTTCTTTACATTATTTCAAATGGGACTGCGCGCATTTGACCGCATCGTACGCATCGGACATCGGCAATGCCAACGAGGATCCCCGAAAGAGCATTCAATCTGATGCGTACGAACGATGCGTATGGCCTCTACGAATAGCCTCTTACCTTCAAGCAAACTGCTAGTCCTTCTTTAGGGCTGACTGGTGTGCGGAATGGAGTATTTTCTTTCGCTATATACATTTCCCGTATGTGAGAAGGTGAGAGAATTTTGAATACGTCATGCGAAAGTAACGAAAAAAATTGACATCATTTTCCACCAAATCAAGGAAAAATGTTGAAATTCTCCAAATTCCTTCCCTTTTCCTGTTCAAGTTCGGAATCTATGTTTTCCTTTTTTTTTAACTTTCTGCTCTTCTTCTTCTACCAGCAAACAGCTAAACACTACAATTTCTTCCTCTTCGCTATCACTGTCCAATATTTTCACGACTTTATACACTACAAAGATATGAATTATGTCCTTCCTGAGAGAGCTACTGTGAGCCTCAGAACTGCGGATGGTGAATGGTCTGATGCCGAAAAGGTCCACAGAAAATCCGAGGAGTCCGATGCGTGCCGTCCGTACGATGCGGACAAGTGTGCGCCTACCTTTACTCTGTGTTGCGTGAACGGAGTATGTTGACAGCAATACGTCCAGTTGAAAACAATTTTCGTCGACTTGAACTCAAAATTGTAGTTGTACCGATGGTCATAATAAATTCCAGTTACACTGATCACAATGTAAAGCCTCGATCCCTTTTTTATTTATACGACAAATTATAATCATAATCTAAATTTAAGATTCACTAGCCTCAATGACGGCAATCTTGATAAGAGAAAAGACCATTTATTGATGACTGTAGAAAACGGGGAATCTTTGTACAACGAGCATTCCCAGTGCGTAAATCAGCAAATTAGGAAGGAAAAGTAAGAAAATACGAAAAAGAGATAGCAAAGAAGGCATGAAAATGTAAGAAGCAAAGTGGGTATGAAAAAGAATTCCCGAAGGCCTACCTTCAGTAGAGGGGACCAACCACAACCTTCCATAGGGGTGCCAGTTCCCATAAAATAGAATTTAAAAAGCTTAGCTAACCTAATCCTATTGCCTGTTGCCTGTTATAAGCTCTGAGAAAGGGTTGAAACACGGAAAAAGTTGTATCGTAAATTTAAACCATAAAACGAGGGAGGAATAGGCGAATAAAATCTAATTTCGCCGAAGATTCCGTTCCAAGAAAAATATGAAAGAAAGAATGCCGTCAAATCTTCATTTACCAATTAAAATACATTCATCTGAGAGCAACAGCATAAAACGAATTCAAGTAGAGTCATAATAAAACACTAATAAAAATATGCATTCCAATTTCTAATTACTATGAAAAAATTCACTTCCAAGAGGTCAAAAGTAGCACCAATGTTCAAACAGTGGACTGCTTTGGAACAAAAGAGGTACAACACTCTGTACACGTTAAACAAAACAACAAAACTAGGAATCTACTTTCATTCAATTGTCACAACACCATACTTTCGAAAGAACAATTTTCGAAAGCGGCAGCAGAAACGAAAATTTTGGGGGTTCCCAGAAACGGGTTCAAAGCTAGCAAAGGCTGTTTTCCAATAGCGCTAATGATGATTAGGACGGAAACAAGGGGCTTCTGAGCACTCATTACTGCAAATCCGCACACGCCTCGCGCTGGTCTTATCACGGCCTGCAGCCCGGGCGTGATGGAAACTTCGAGGGCCTTTATGCGCTCCCTAGCGTGCTTGTGCAGTCAAAAACAGAGGCAGTTTCACTGCCAGTGAGCGTTTCTGTTAGAATATGGTTCAATATTCCTACAGAAGGTAATTTGGATTGGCACATCATCGCTGTACTTCACACTATGTTTGTGACGCAAGGTCCAAAGAGGCTGCAAAAATATCAATGGCACGGTTACTTTCTAGGAGTGAAAATCAGTTCGGGGAAACTCAGCAGCATGGAAATAAATGAACGATGCACAATGACACGTGGACTGACGGTGTTCACTTTAGTTTTGAAAGTCTCGGCCGTTTGGTGTCGTTTTTACTGTTACAGGCACCAGAGAGAAACAGACTACCATATTCGAACGCCTGAGTCATGTTCACGTAAAGAATGAGCAAGGCAGGAACACAACAAGTAACCAGCAAAAACATCCTGAGTTGCATGCAACGAAGGGAGAACACGGAAATAAAACTCTAAGTCAAACGAAAAAGACTTTAGGCCCCTATAAAATTTTAGAACCACAAAAAAATAACGAGACTTCTCAAAAATTGAACACAATATCACGGAGAATCATGAATTATCATGAATCAAAAATTGAACACTCATAAACTGGAATTTCTTCTTACATGTAACCAGGGCCCTTCCAATTCTAGTAATCATAGCAATCATAACCACAACTAACTCTCAACTAACTGTAATTTAAAACGCAAAGCTAACATTTACTCAAAACCTAAATTGAGATAATATATAAAAATTCATCCAGTAATTTGAACGTCAACGCACCGTTATAAAAACTAGTCCACCCCCTTTATTTGAAATAAAGAAGAGGGCGAAATGAGAGAAAGACCGTAAGAAATTAAAAAATACAATCTCTCAAGAGTTGATGGGGCTGCGTGAACACGGCCCTTCTAAATATATAGGGCTGGAGCTCGTATCACAGATACGATCATCACACACTTTCGGCTGGCTTCGGACAGACAAACGGACGGACGCGGCTCTTATTATAGTATAGATTGTTTCCGTAGATTGCTTCAGTATATACTTTACATTCACAGCCAATTAGAAATCAAATGGTTGCAGTAAATCCAAAACATACTCAAATGACACAAGCCAAATTCGGCAACTCACATACCGTACGTACACAGCTCTCATAATGTACAGTTAAGGGAGCGCTATTCGTCTACCACGAAATTATTCAAGAAAGGGTAATCCTAAATGATTTTCAATATCGATTTTTCAAGAACTTGATGATTCCTTGTCTTTTATTTCTACGACAATCCAAAAAATCGAAACTTTAAAATGAAATACGTAGTTTGCCATTGCCAAGGTACAAATCACAAATGTTCAACAGTTTTTTTAGAAAATACAATGAGGAACGCCTGAAAGTTGCAGTACGTCGTAGTTATTAAATTCCAAAATTCCTTTGCGCAAAATTTTCTATCCTTACAACTGAAAACACAGAATGTACCATCCAATTCTCATGAAGCTATTTTGGAAATATACAGTATGCAAACTCGAGTCACAAATCACATGAGTGTAACTGTTTACGGATGACTCGTCTTGTCTCATTAGAAGCATGCTACAGAAGAATGTCAAGGAATAGAAACACCTGTTTCTTCCATACTATGTTGGTGTCGATATTATAGCACTTCTGGTCACAAATGTGCATCTCAGGTGAACTAGTCAAGGACGTGTGTTCGAACAAAGATATTTAAACTGCTGAAAAAGCAGGCGAGTGTAAAAGCAGGCGAGTGTAAAACCAGTCCCTGCCAATGCACTTCACAGCTATAAAATTATTCAGAGAAACTAAATTATTCCAGGACGGCGGAGTCGAGACGCTCGGCTGAAGTCAGCGTTTGGATTCAAAAATAAGGCGAGAAGAAAACACCAACTTGACCAATGGCATTCGAGAATACGTATTTCGCCAGACGTACAACGCTTCCGTAAAACATGGTGGACCAGTCGGATGATGCAAAAAAGTTACTCTTTCTCTAAATTTCGTCAAAATGACATGCGATTCCTACTTTCAGTGCAAGTGATTCCTATGAGAAAGCAATGGTGTATTCGAAGCGTTCAATACCCGTAGAGCGATACTGTCAGTGCGATCTTAATGTCCTGTTGTTTTGTTACAATAATACTCAAGGTAAACTTCATCGGCTTCCCTGAGAGAGAAAAAACGTCCAGCAAAAAGGTTAGATTAGATTGTTAGTTTAAGCCTCCCTATCCGCAACAAAGGCTATCCAAAGAGAGGAAGGAAGAAAGCACCATTTAGTATGGAGTTAAGGAAACGCGGAATCTATGCAGAAAGGGCACAGAAACAGAAATCTAAGAAAGAAGATCATGAAACAAGAAAAAGTTGAAGAAGAAGTAGTAGGTGCTGAAAAACAGGACAGCAGTGAACCGAAAAAAGATGGTCCGTAACAAAACAAAAACCTATTTTATTTCAACAAAAAGAAAGCCTGCCTAACTTTTAGCTCGGGCCCTCACATTGTCCTCCTGGGAGCGCTAATTCCCATAGATACCGTCCAGCAAAAAAATCCTAATTAGTTTAGTACTTTAATTATTGAAGGAACTCATAATATTGAAAAGCAAAAGGAACGATTTTCACTGGAGAAGCACCTTTTACCACTTTACATTAGAATACTTACATTTTTTGCGATACCCAGGAGAGCATCACCTAAAATATAGGACACAACGCTTTATAGAATATGGCATGATTTCCAAAAATTGTGGCATTAACCCGAGCAATTCCGAAGCAGGCTGGAGCAGAATAAGCCCTGCAATGGCGGCATGCAAGCCCGCTTCAGCTGCTTCCTTAGAAAGTTTTCCTTCAAGAATTCTGGCAAATCTCGTGACTGCATGAAGCAATTCTGGGCGAGTACTTGCAGTGCGCATAAAGGCGCGGCGAGTGAATGTAAGCCTCTCAACAAAGTTAGCACCAGCAGCCCAAGAAGCGCTCAACCGCTTCCCAGACGCGTGTGTGGAAACCACGAAACGTAGTCGGCTGAACCCGAATTGCCTCAGTGCGACCGTGGCCTGATTTTGAAACTATTTACGTCGTTTCAAAGGTACAAGTAGCAGCGATAGTTCTTTTGCTCACTTGGCCACGCTACTTGAATTTCTTTCAGAAATATTTACAAATTTCAAAGGAAAAAACAACGCTTTTTCTTTTCCACAAGTAACGCGCATAAGCGGGATAGAACGGATTGAAATTACAACAATTTGCAGGCCATAATGAGTTAATTCACTTATGGGGTATCCTAAAGCAACCTTATTCTAATGTATATAGTTTTATTTAATCTAAAACACTTATCCTAAGCCCACAATAGGCTGATTGGACAGCAGTACAACGTGTCAGAATGGAGAATGATGCGCACCTTACATTATAATGGTGATGGTTCATGAGAGAAGCAAATACTCAGGAACAGGGTTCACATTATCTTCATTTCAGATCATTTGGTACGTCGTAATGAAGCCAAATAAAGAGGAAGCATGCAGTTAATTCTGCGCAACTCGCTTCATCAACATTCCACTGTCCGTAATATTTCCTGATACGTACAGTAGAAGGGAATGAGTCCTAGCTTCAATTTCAATGAAGTACGAGGCCTGTCTAAAAAGTATCCGACCTTTGGCCAGAAAAAATATTTCGAATACCTGTCGGAGTTGGGACCCTAATCCCCTTCAAAGTATGCCCCTTGTGCTTGCACACACTTAGCCCACCGATCCTTCCACTGCTGGAAACACCTCTGGTAGTTTTTTTTTAGAATGGTGTTCAGCTCCATCGTCGCATTGCCTGTTTGACTTCTTCGATGCTGACTGTTTTCTTTGATGTCCGTGGAATTGTGCATCACGAATACGCACCGGAAGGACAAACAGTGACAAAGGAGTACTATCAGGATGTTCTCCGGCGACTTCGTGATGCAGTTCGGCGCAAAAGACCAGACATGTGGACTGCGAACAACTGGCACTTGCATCACGACAACGCGCCCGCACATTCATCCCATTTGATCCGCAATTTCTTGGCCAAACATGGAATTACGACCGTTCGCCAACCTCCCTACTCTCCAGACCTGGCTCCTTGCGACTTCTGGTTGTTTCCAAAATTGAAGACACCACTGAAAGGATCCCGTTTTGAGAGTAGAGAAGAGATAATGCGGAACGCGACGACAGAGCTGAACACCATTCCAAAAGAAGACTTCCAGAGGTGTTTCCGGCAGTGGAAGGATCGGTGGGCTAAGTGTGTGGAAGCACAAGGAGCCTACTTTGAAGGGGATTAGGGTCCCAACCCCGTCAGGTTGTTGAAGTATTTTTTCTGGCCAAAGGTCGGATACTTTTTCGACAGGCCTCGTAAAGCCGTATTGAGTAGTTCGGAATGGCAAGGAAGATTGAATTTGCTTCGGTTTCGAGCAAAGCAATCGAAGTTGCCGATTTGAAGTGTTAAAAGTTGAATATCTTGTTCCTCATCATCATCATTTAAAGTTTAATACATGAAATTGTTTAGGAGAATCTATAGGGATAAGTAGATTGTATACGTATATCTGGATGTACACAAGTTTCTACTTGCTCTATAGCTCGCTCGTTTGTGGAGTCTCTTTTTTGTATTTTTATCACTCCCATTTCTTGCTTCTATTCCGCGTTGAAGAAAAAGATAAACCCATCTCCTATCAAATAGTTTTGGAGCGTCCTCACGTACCATACTTCCGATATTAGTGAGAATTTTAACGGATTTAAAACTTTTATACCAGAACACGAGATAAGCTTCGTGAAAGTGAAATTTTTATTTATGAAAACTTAAAATAAATTTCAATAAGTCAGTTCCCTCAACCTGGCCATCAACGAATTTAATTTTCAGAAGAGAAATATTCCCTTTACAGAAGAACATTATCTCGTATATGAATTTTATCAACATTGACGTAAATTTAGTTTTGAACCCCATTGATAATTATTTTATTTCACCATTTATTCTATTTTTGATGTATGGAATTTTCTAATGGGCAGGTACGAAGAAGAAAAATACTATTGTCAGTAAATAATAAGTTTGAACAACGATGTACATTCCCCAATATCACTGCTAAATATCCAAAGCAGCTGAGGTAACTAAACTGACAATGGTGAACTAAAATGAATCTAACATCAAGTAGATCCAATTTGGAGTAACCAGTGACAAGATGTTATACAAGATTTTTAAGGTATGCTTTGATCCTTTCAAGCAAGGTAAGGCTAAATATAGACAACCGTAAATAATACGCTCGGTAATACTTTCTTACAAATTTACCCAGTAAGTATATATTTGGTAATATTATCCTCACAAATTGTACCCATAAAAGATACGTTTGGCAAAATTCTAAGCAAAAATGGTACCCATCACGCATACGTTTTGAAATAAGATTAGATTATTAGTTAGTTTAAGCCTCCCTATCTGCAACAAAGGTGATCCAAACGGAGGATGGAGGAAGGTAATTTTCAATATGGAGATAGATAGATAGCTAGCTAGCTAGCTAGCTAGCTAGCTAGCGCAACACGGAATCTATGCACAAGGAGCACAGAAACAGTAAGTGAAGAAAGAAGTTCATGAAAAAATAAAAAGTTGAGGGAAAAGTAGCAGGTGCTGAAAAATATGACAGAAGTGAACCGAACAAAATGATCCTTAACATTTAAAAAAAAATTATTTCAACAAAATCGAAGGCCTTCTTAACTCTCAGCTCCGGCCCTCACATTTTACCAACGTATGAGTAACTCCACTAGGTCATGTCGTAGTATTGAACTTTCAATAATGAAAAAAATAATCAAAGCAGTCAAATGCTTCGATGAACTCGAGACACATGGGAAAAATGAGATTTCCCACGTCAATGTTATAGTAAAAACATTGCCAATAAATGAGGACAGCGTGCGCTGTCGATTTTCTGGAATAAAGTTAAAATGGTTACCAAAGAGAAATATTTTTATAGTAAGTAAGCAGACAATTGAAGACAATTTTTAACACTAATGAAAAACTGTCAGACAGGAGCTGGTCTACAAATATTTACGCTGGTTTCGTAATTATTTTCCTTTCAGGGAGTTAAATTACCGTAAAAATTGCAGTTTTTTAAACCGTATGAAAAAATACCTAGAGGAAGGTCCAAATGAACTGCGAATCAATTCCGAGAGAATAGTAGATATTAAATCAGCTGTGGGCTCTAATACATTTGCTGAGACCAATTTGAATTTATTAAGTTTATTTTTTAAATTATTTGCGCATTCAAGAACATCAGAAGCACTGGTTGGTGCTGAAAAGAAGCACGTTCTTAGATACGCTCCCTCCATTTCAAACGATGAGTTGGATAGTTGGCGACATGGTCAACAACGGTTAAACTTGCGATAATGAAAATGGTGTTGAAAAGATTTTCAACGTTTTTTTTCACGTGAAATGTGTTTTCGTAAACAATAAGCTCAATTTCCTTCGCAGCATTTTTTTTGAAGATTTGAAGATTTAAACAAATAGAAACCAGGTTTTTCAATATGATTTGCAATATGATTTTCAATTTGAGGATTTTGGCCGAGAAAAAAAGCACACGTAGCATAAGCAAGTCGACAGGAAAATTTTCACTGACGGCTGTACCGCTAAGGCGATATATATTGATTGAAAATCTGGCTTTTGGAACCAAATTTCGAACGAAAAACGCGGCCACGAAGATGTGAGATTCAAGATCATTTTCTTATACTTAAAACGACGTGCTAACTCCAAGCTGTTCTTAGCAGGGATGATTCGCGTACATTTGTTGCCACACTATTAGTACGTAAAAAAACTAATAAATACCCGTATGCTTACTCAAGGGTTCGCGAGCCAACTTACTCCGCAAAGAAAAGATTGTAGATTATATGTTGGTTTAAGCCTCCCTAACCGATACAAAAAAAAATAGCGTATCGAAGAGAGGAAGGAGGAAGGCACCATTTAGTATGGATATTAGGGAATGTGTAATCTATGCGGAAGGGGCATAGAAAACAGTAAGTTGGGAAAAAAACTCATGAAACATGATAAAATTTGAAGAAGAAAGTAGTAGGTGCTGAAAAACAGGACAGCAGTGAACCAAAAAAGGTAGTTCTTAACATAGCAAAGAATATTTTATTTCAACGAAAAGAAGGCCTTCTTAACTCGCAGCTCAGGCCCTCACATTTTCCCCTTGGGAGCGCCAATTCATATAGATACATGCAATAGTTGTATCCCTCTGAAGGGCTCCGTAAAGTAAAATATACACGTCAATGAAAAAAATAAAATAGATCCGATTAAAAACATATTTTTTCCTTATCACGTACAAAAATAAGCTGTAACTGAAGAAAAATAAAATGCAATGATCCAAGGTTTCACTGAAAAATTACTCGTCTGACTTCCCACTTTTCTCCATTCAAAAACATCGAAATTTGGATAAATTTTTAAACTGAACAATTTCACGACGCTAATTTAAGATGGGCGAGACCAGAGCCCGCCCTATGAATGTATCCGCCGGTCCCTTTGATCTTCGGTTGGCTCCCAGGGGCCCATAATTCGTTTTAACCTATACATCAGCAGCAGCTGAAGCTACAGTACGTTCCAACAGATTTTTGGCTAATTTCAGTGTTGAATGTAGAAAATGAACTCAGCTTGAGTTGGACATTGAAACTTAGTTTATCCTGTCATGTTCAACGAGTTCCATATAAAAATATCTAAGAAAAACGACAATTAATATTTTAGGTTCATTATCGACGAACATGTTTAACTTTTCTTCAAGCATTTAGCATCCTCTAGGAAATAGATATTTTCAAAGATGTGAATTTACACGATGCGTAGATAGGGCCAAAGAAAATAGTATTTCTTTCAAATACAGCCGTCTGAAAAGAAAATGCATAAATTCATACCATATAAAATTTACACTAAACAAACGCAGGCAGGTTATCCCATTGGAAAACAACGAAACAGAAAAATATAGGAGAATCTCGAGGCTACGAGATTACGATGCAATAAGCAAACAGAAAAGTGCAGCTTTACTTCAGACACTGTCGAAGTAATTAAATTTGCCTTCAGTTTTTAGCCATTTCAGAATAACTTTGCTCACTAAAGGCTCGAAAGAAATTACTTACAAGGAATTGGTGGGCACAAGGAGCTTTAATTAAGAAAAGAGCATCAATTTACCCGAAAAAAAATTATCTTAGCATATCATTAAACAATATAGGAACTTTGAGACATCAATCACATTTTTTTCTTGACATTACGTAATTTGTCATGAACTGGACGACCCTACAAGCCAACGACACTGGAAGTCCAAGCACGCACGGTCTAAATGATCCTGCTGCCAGAAATCATATTTCAAATTCAGTTGTTACGAACGATAAAAGCGAGCACTTGAATGGGAAGTCAATTAACTTCACGATTCGATTCATTTGTAACTCAAACGAAAGCAATTATAACTCCTCAATGTTCATTCATTTCACAGACGAAAACCAAAAACTGGAATGAGGCGTGTTCCAAAATCGTCAACGTCGCAGTGAAATAAAGTGCGTCAAATTATACTACGACTAAAATTCACATATTTGCACTGGAGTATCATTTCAGCAAACAGCGCCACGGCACTGCAATATTTTCTGTCCCTCTACCCAACAAGAACAAGCACTCGGTGAACATGAGACTTCAAGCCTGCGGCACCATTTGGTTCATTTGAACTAGCAGCAACCCACAAATAAATGCAATTAAACAGCAGAGCTCAGCCGTTTGTAGAGTCGTAGGTGTAGGTAAGTCGAGTCAAAAGGCCTTTGTCCATTCAATTTGCAGGGCCAAATTAACTTACCCTTTAATAAAGCCAGGCTAAGGGTGAACTACTGGATAAATTGATTTGAACAACAGCGCATCCCACATACATTCGTAAAATATTTTGTTCAAATGGAAGCGGAAGAGCGAGCGTGCCCTTTAATTAACCGGATTGAAGTATGGCTCCTATTCGAGTGAGGAAATTGGGGCATCTTGTCACTGTATCTTCTTTCCGGCACCACCTCGGAACAAATCAAGCATCTGTGGCACTCGTTCGCACGTGAACTAGCGTATCCTTCGCAATAAAAGGCTATTTATTCGCGGCTTAAAATTGACTTTCAATTATATGTCCTAAAAATCATTTATTAATGGTGAATAATGTTTCTAAGCCTTGTTGTGAAAACAATACAACGATTATCTTGCTCCTAACGAAAGAAATGCAAATACGTTACCTCATCATTGAGTGCGTATAGCACTGTAGTTTGAAAAATAGCAAAGAAGAATATTTAAAATCAAAAACAAAGTCTGAACTCTTCAGAAACTTTAAAACGGCCAGTCTTCAAAAACATTTCGAGCTTCAGCACATTTTACGGCCAATTAAAATAGTTATCAGCACACCAGTCAGGAACACAATGATCAAGTAACGTAATGTGGGTACAGAAGTAGCGTAATATGGGGGCAGAAGTAGCGCAATGATTACAGAAGTAGCGGAACATGGGGGCAGAAGTAGCACAATATGGGTACAGAAGTAGCGCAATGAGTACAGAAGTAGCTGAACATGGGGACAGTTAAGTAGCGTAACATGGGGACAGAAGTAGCGTAACATGGGGACAGAAGTAGCGCAACATGGGGACAGAAGTAGCGCAACATGGGTACAGAAGTAGCGCAATATGGGTACAGAAGTAGCGCAATATGGGTACAGAAGTAGCGAAATATGGGTACAGAAGTAGCGCAATATGGGTACAGAAGTAGCACAATATGGGTACAGAAGTAGCACAATATGGGTACAGAAGTATCGCAATATGGATACAGAAGTAGCGCAATGAGTACAGAAGTAGCGGAACATGGGGACAGTTAAGTAGCGTAACATGGGGACAGAAGTAGCGCAATATGGGTACAGAAGTAGCGCAATATGGGTACAGAAGTAGCGCAATATGGGTACAGAAGTAGCGCAATATGGGTACAGAAGTAGCGGAACATGGGGACAGTTAAGTAGCGCAATATGGGTACAGAAGTAGCGCAATATGGGTACAGAAGTAGCGCAATATGGGTACAGAAGTAGCGCAATATGGGTACAGAAGTAGCGCAATATGGGTACAGAAGTAGCGCAATATGGGTACAGAAGTAGCGCAATATGGGTACAGAAGTAGCGCAATATGGGTACAGAAGTAGCGCAATATGGGTACAGAAGTAGCGCAATATGGGTACAGAAGTAGCGCAATATGGGTACAGAAGTAGCGCAATATGGGTACAGAAGTAGCGCAATATGGGTACAGAAGTAGCGCAATATGGGTACAGAAGTAGCGCAATATGGGCACAGAAGCAGGATTGGCACATAAAAAACCCACCCAAAAACGCCCAAAAAAACCCACACTAAAAAACCCACTAAATAGTGTTTTTGTTTTTTTTTGGGGTTTTATTATTGTTATGTAAATTTTATTTGTTTTCAAGCTTATAGAATTAAAATAAGCTAAATATTTATCTTGTCAAAAAATGTATCTAAGTCTTGTGTATGACTATGACAAGAAAACATTGATAAACAAAACACCAACCCTATGTAAATCAAATTAGAAAAACCCTAATCACAAAAAAAGACTCGAGGGACTAAAATATTTTCATGAATTCCATTTCCTAAGTAAAAAAACGAAAATTTAGGAACAAATGCCGTTTGACTACTTGATAATATAGAGACTTTTGAATTTTCCCTGTCTTCTAGACTAGACTGCTTCTACAGTACTACTGTGTTTCTCTTTCTACATCCACTGCCATTTCATCGTTGTCATCCACATCATGATCATTTGTGAGATGGCGATATACTGAGACCAATTTCTGTGCGCGTTCTGATCCTAATCTATTTCTCAATTTATTCCACATAATTCCAAATGTTGAGAAAATTCTCTCAATGAATCCTGAACTTGCGGGGCAAGAATGAAGATTGCTTATAAACTTGCATAAACCCTCTGCCAGTGTTTTTTCAGGAATCTGCATTTTCTGCTGTGTCATGTGTTGAATATCCCACCATCAACAAGGAGTCATTGTCTTAGTGATATTCTCATTGAACATGTGTTTTGGGAAGATGTTGGAGTCCTTCAATTTATAGGAATAAAGTGCAGCGATGAAGTCCGGATTGTACTCAGCCAACCACTCTTCAATATCAGTCTCCTGTGAGAGCTTTGCCTGAAATGCCTGAAATAAGTCTAACAATTATAGTCAGATGGGGTAGGACACGACCGCAGCCATCATGGGGTGAGAAAGTAAAGAAACGACTGGCCTATGGTGAGCATTCAAGCTGTACTGGAACAAATTTGACGATGGAATCTGGTACGGGAAGACACTGCTTCCACAAGGTTTTTCAAATGAAATAAATGTACGAGGAGTTCGCGAGACTCGAACTCAGGACTAGAAATTACCGCACCGGCACGCTATCGACCGCGCTATCGATCGATCACTGTGCCAAGCATTGCTTTCGTTGTGCTTCGATCATCTTTTAGGGTGATCGATAGCACGGTCGATAGCGTGCCGGTGCGGTAATTTCTAGTCCTGAGTTCGTGTCTCGCGAACTCCTCGCACATTTAATTCTAATCATTTTAGTGTTTGTTGCTATCCTGTACTGCGAAAAGTGATTTTTTTGGCAAATTTGAAAAAAATTTTTTTTTGCATGTCACCACATGTTGTAACATGTAACAGTGTGGTTGACTGACTTGACTTGCGCTGCTAAGCACTCCAGCTCACACAATACTCATGTTAAGTTGTTAACGGCATGACTGTTAAGTGATGTGCAGCTGTCTTGCTTCAAGTTGCTTGTGGTGGTTACTTATGATCTGCATGGTGCTTCCTTCTCACATGACTTGCGCCTGTCTGCTGCTAAAATAACTTGCTATGAATTGAAAAGCATAGCAATTCTATTTGAACATCTTATATCTTTACAGACTGCAGAGCTATGTCTCTATGCATATGGTAATTGGTAAATGGTAATTGTGATGGACAAACTTAATTCATATATTGTTCATATAATGTAATAATTCATATAATAATGTAATATACTGTTGGAAATAAAGTAATCAAATAACAATATTTACTCAATAAGTGTATATGTATAAATCTGAAATAGGGGCAACTGGAGCTGTGTGAATAACTCTTTTAAACAAAAACAGGTATTACAAAAACCCAATAAAGCCCCAAAAAAACAATAAAACCCATAAAACCCAATTTAACCCAAAAAAATCCATGTGGGTTGTTTTTTTTTTTTAAAACCCAGGGTTTTTTCCATCCCTGTACAGAAGTAGCGCAATATGGGTACAGAAGTAGCGCAATATGGGTACAGAAGTAGCGCAATATGGGTACAGAAGTAGCGCAATATGGGTACAGAAGTAGCGCAATATGGGTACAGAAGAAGTGTAACATGGGGACTGAAGTAGCGCAATATGGGTACAGAAGTAGCGCAATATTGGTACAGACTTTACCTTAGCTGGATGGTAGAGCTAGGAACTGTTGGACGGCGGTAGCGTGCCTCGAAAAAACAGGGGGATGAGGAGGACTCAAAGAACCATACACGAATACGTTAACGTGAAAAGCGTCATTTGAGCGCCAAGCCGGTCCCCTACCAAAGAAACGAACATTTAATGAATGTGAGAATGAGAAAAATTAACTAAAGCACTCGCGCAATGAGTCGGTTGTCCGAAACGCCGGCTTCCTCTGCGAGCAAGATGAGAAAATTAAGCACTAAAACACTCCTATTGAATACAATATGTATCACACAACCTTCCTGAGGGTTGATCAGGTATTTTTTTTACACTTGAAGAGTGCTTCGTTCCAGTGACTTTACCTTATAAAGCATCAACATGAATGGATAACTCATGAGAATCTCCTCTAATTAGCGTTACCATCTCATAAATATCTATGCAGGAGATGCTACATTAGTCAATTGCACAAGCTGTACAATTTTTCAGCGTATCTCTTTTTTACGAGAAAAGTTGAGAAATACTACGTATTTCAGTACGGCACCGAGCCCAAGAAATCCCAAAGAGCAAACAAATTCAGCGAATATTGCTGTGTTGACGGATAATATAGATACATCATATAATCTTCTCCGTCTTTAAGTAAAAGAAGCAAACAACAGAGATAATAATCAGGTTTCATTTACCCGGAAATACCATTTCAATGAAGCCATGGATTCAAGCACTAGCTGAAAACCTAAACGCTATTTAATTCGTCTCCGATTTAGTTCGAGAAATCTTTTACACTCCAAAAGCAATTAAATTCGATCCCTTTGAAGCGGTCACACATCAAAGGCGACGCGGCTCCTCGCCACATAATGTCAACCGCGGTGAAATTCGATCTTAATTACCTCCTCAATGGGTTAATCTTGCTAGAAAAATAATTGAATGACCTCCAGCTCATAGAAAGCTTTAGCTGATCTGTAAACAGCGTTTGAGAACACAAACATCCATGGTAGCATTACTATTGCAAACGCAAAAATCTAAGTCTTTCTTCACGAACGCAGCCAGGGCATTTTACGGATTCACGTTTCAGTTTTAAAATATGGATGCATTCATTGCCGTACACGCAGCGGAGTCGGACAGCAAAAATGATTTCAAAGAGTAATATGCAGACATTTTGATGGGAGGCGCTCATTCGGGATATCGGCTACTCGCCATTCAATTAAACGAACAGAAAAAGGGGAGAATATAGAGAGTGAAATACAGTCCAGGGAGTTGAACATAAAATTTTGCTGGTTCTTCATCTTTATCACTGTCTGTCGAGGTAACGCTCTGTTTTTATAATACGCAAGCCGAGGCAAAGAATTTCCGTGGCAGAACGGAAAATTAAAATATCTATAATGGAATTGAATGCATTCACCAACTGACGTACGAAACAAGCTACGTAATTATTTAAATTACTCGTATTCAAGGTAAAAACACACGAGATAACCAAATATAAAAACTTTATTAAAGACCCTAGAAAAAGATCATAATCCTGCGTTTTCCAGAGTAAAAACTCAGGTAACCAACGTGAGGTACAGTAAAACATGCTTCTCCTAGCCTAATATTCATTCGCGAAACAGAGATGGGCGACTGAAATTACTCCTTCTTTGAAACGAACCTCACAGATGGTGTTCTTTTTACGGGCTAATGAAAAAAGTTTTCTAAAAAGATAATGAGAAGAATGAAATGCAGAAAATTTTTATCGATAACTAAAAATTTAACGGAAAACCTCGTTTACCGCCGCTGAAACGCGCGTGACCTAATTTACGCTGATCTGAAACTTTCCGACAGAGAAAAAGTTCACCCGTAAAAGACCAGGAGCGTAGAGTAACTTGGTGATCAAAGCCCCAACTTGCCTTCGGTGGAAAAAACTCTTATCAAATCGGAGACAGACTTGCGGGACGTGATGAAGCCGAGGCAGCCAAGCCGTCTTTACAGCGATGACCTCCTTTAGAAAACGCTGAGTCGACAAAATTTGGGAGGCTGTGGATGAAATGGGATGGGCAAGGCTACGTGAGAAACATGTTCTTTCCTACTCACACGAGCTCGCCCAGATCTTGGGTTCTAGATATCACCAAGATTACCTGACTAGATAATGTAAGAAACTGAAGCAAAGACTTTTGAGGAAAGCATTTAGATTATGGAGTCGGGTGATGTGAGGAATGAAATTTGGGAAGTTTGAAGGCAATGTCAAGGATAATGCATGTAAAGAAATTACTAATGAGAAAACTCGTTCGATTCACGGATAAGGTTATAAGTTAGAGTGAGCCTCACTACCCACAACTAAGGTGTTTCCAAGAGGGGATGGAGAAAGGCATTTAGGGAAAAGGGAACTAAGCACAACTAATGACCTCACTCCTTTTACATCGAAACAAGATTCAAAGACATTTACGCCACAAAATAAAAATTAAACAAATAGCAAAGGCTGAAAAAACCAGTGAACTAAAAAAATGTCATAGTTCTACTGTGACTGCTCTACGTTGTGTTTGTACGAGCGTTAGGAAGAAAAGTCTGCTTGGCCAGCGACTGAAATTTCCTCGAAAAGACTGACTTCCATAAAAATATCTTCTCGTCAATAAGAGCTGCATATTCTGGTCTCCACGATCTTCGCCTAGACATCGTCAACTGTCGCCTTCAGCTCCACCAACCGTCGCATTCAACAGCGACAACATCATCCTCATCGCTTGAAAGCGCACAACCACACCCTCTACGAGTGACACGTCACAAGGCGTCGACAGCTTGCCGGGCTGCCAAATGCTTCCGTTGATCAACAGATATTCTTTTCCTTCCTTAGAGACTTAGGATCTTATTTACTCTGGGTAAATTAACTGTCATCCAATTGTAAATCTATTCTCTTCTAAATTATGTGATGATACTTGCCATTTCCGATAGAAATAACTAATGTAAAGCATTGTCTATAAGAACATGTTCGTTCTCAATGCGAACAGCGTCCCAGGCTCTTACGCTTAGAAGGCGACGGCCCGAGCATTAGCCGCCCAGTAATCGCGAGTCACAGTCACGTCTGCTTGTGTTCTCCTACCTCGCTGCTCTGGCAAGTCAGCCAGGCAGTGAGGGTTATTTACTTGTTATTCAAGAGTCGTGTGTTGACTCATAGGCGCCATTCAGGACTGAGCTAAGTATCCTAATGTATTTTTTAAACCGTACCTTCAGGCCATTTTACTTCGCGTAATAGGTCTAGATTCTGTACCCAAAAATGTATCGCGTTAGGTTTATTGATGAGTTAAATGTTCTGTATTTCGCAAACTAAATGATTCCGCGTCGAGGCTTCACCTCATATAAAATGTACTTATCGTAATTATCAATGTATTAATGGTCAAGTAATGAAGGCTTCACCTGCTTATTTTGAGGTCATGATGCGATTTCCGGCAACTGTATCTTCTGACAGATTAGAGTAGTTTCTGAGATTTGATGGCATTACGATCATCTAGATTCTTTAGTACGATATGTACATCGCAAGTCAATCACTATCCGAATATGTAATTCATCGCTATTTGAAAGACGTCATCATTATAACATAAATTTACGTTGCAACAGTTTCGTTATTTACCTTAATGAGGCCCTATTCGATTTGCTATAATATTATATTTAATTACAACTAATGACATTGAAAAGTCTCAGTCTATTTCGATCTTTAATACTAATAAAATAGAATAATTGAGGCCTTCTGTCTCGACCATTAACCGAAAGAAAATGAAGGCGACGAGAAAATAACGATGAATAATGAAAGAAAAGAACTGCCACATGGAAATAGGACGGCAACGTCACGACCTACCAAACCAGTATATAACAAAAAGATGGTCCGTACCAAAACAAAAAACATTTTCACCAAAAGTAAAGCCTACCTACTCTTTAGTTCAGGACTTCACATCTTCCCTTTTGGGAGCGCTAATTCCCATCGACAAAAAAAATTGATCTCCTTGAGCGGTCCTCCGGACACAGCGACTTAGTTGCCTCCAACCACACAAAAAGAAACTTCCAAGAAAGAAAACTATGGAAATACCACCACACTCGTACGAAGCACATCACATGGAAACTTTCAAAAGAAACCAACCTACAGCGGACCTGAGCAATAAATACCATGATACATCTTCAGTCTGAACTGCACGGAAGTAAGCACAACCTACCCTATAACACGAAAACCGCTTCACAAAGTTCTTTCTTTCAAAGTTCTTCCCAAAAATTCTATTCTTTGGGAAAGCTTTGGACTCCAAGAAATTTTACGAAATTGAACTTCAAAAGCTCGCAGGCAAGAGCGCAGGACGAAGGAGGGCAGTCGACCAAAGAGTCGAGGCTGGCGGAAGGCGCCCTCTGTCAAACGACCTCTCATATCCGGTCATTCGTCCACGCTGCTGGGCGAGCTCAGAGTCGCGATCAGAAATGCTGAGTTTAAGTTTGCCGGGGACGTGAATCTACCGATTACGGTAATGTACGGCCATTTAGGTCTTCGAAGTCACTTTCAATTTGCGTTTGCAAAGTGACATCAAGTTGTGACGTCACGTACCAGGGAAGTTCGCCACGGTGAAATAGGGCGCCGTCAGCCGACGTGTACTCGGGAAATGTGGCCCGGAAACGATGAAGGCTGACGGACGACGAGAACGAGAGAAATTTGAAGCCAATTAAATATAGGAGCATCATCCGACCCGCGCTAAGGAAGTTCGACACCCAAAGACAAAAAAATACGACAGTGGATGCGTACTGGGTAAATACTGAGAACTAAAATCAAGGACCGTCAATCAATGCGTGCAAAAAAATTTCAGCGCCATAAAATTAAGGCCCGCTAGTAAATGCAAGCACGATAAATTCAGCGTCATAAAATAAAGAACCGTCAGCCAATGCGTGCACGATAAATTCAGCCCCATAAAATTAGGTATCAATTTCAGGATCCGTACATCGGTCCGTAATTCAGGATCAGTAAAATTACGGACCGATGGCTCAGGCAAGCTAGATAAATTCAGCGCCAAAATCATCGAAGAACGCTAGCCGTGGTAGCTGCAAACAGTTTAGTTAGATCTGACTTGCATCATGCAGAGACTCGCGCTGTTACGCCAGAAGTAAAATTTAGCGCTGCACCGAGTTGTTACGCAACGCTCAGGAGAAGATGATAAAGAAAAAAAGTCATTTGTGAGCAATCACGATCAGTGAAGAAAAGGTTTTCCTCCGGTAATAGTATGGGAAATAATGCTTCACAAAACAGAAGCTATATTGCACTCCTCTCAAACAGTGAGTTAATGACTCAGATGAATGTTTTCATTCCGCATAAAACGGCTTCTCATCCAAATGCGCTGATCAGAAATCGGTACAGCTTTTTCTATTTAATGAGTAACGGTTTTTCCAGAAATTTTTACTCGCATTCAAGTATTAAAAAGACTATTAAAATATGTTCCCAAACGAGGAGAGAGAAAAGCCCCAATATGCACCGAAAAAAGAGAATGGATAATATATGTTCAATGTGTGTCCCCTCATCCACTCCATAGAAGCAGCAAGATTGAAATGAGTTCATAAAACAAGATGAAAGTTTAAGACGAAAGTAGCGAGAGCTGGAGAAAAGGTAGTAAAAAAAATGACTGCACTTAAAAGTGATAGCCCACCTAACCTCTTTATCGAGACCTCACATCTTCCTCGTGAGAGTTCAAATTCCCATAGACGCAATAGAATTCTTTCTCTGAGAAAAGAAGCAGAACACTCTAGAGCAAGAAGCGAATGGAAAAAGTATGATGAAGCTTTGAAACTGTCGAGTAATACAGCATAATCTTATAGAACGCCACCATGGTTACTACTACTCAGCTTTCTTTCAAAATGGCTAAATGTTAAAGATTCACTTGAAAAAACGTCGAAAGAGCTTCAGAGAAACCATTCCTGCTTGATTTTTTGTCTGCAAAACAAATGGGAAATGAATATCAAATCAAATAATACCATGAACGAAGTAATACAGTAAAATCAAACTGTCACGAACTAATTAAGGCAACATTGAACGCCCTAAAAGTGGACCAAGAACGCCCTAAAAGTGGACCAAGAACGCTCTAAAAGTGGACCAGGAACGCCCTAAAAGTGGACCAGGAACGCCCTAAAAGTGGACCAGGAACGCCCTAAAAGTGGACCAGGAACGCCCTAAAAGTGGACCAGGAACGCCCTAAAAGTGGACCAGGAACGCCCTAAAAGTGGACCAGGAACGCCCTAAAAGTGGACCAGGAACGCCCTAAAAGTGGACCAGGAACGCCCTAAAAGTGGACCAGGAACGCCCTAAAAGTGGACCAGGAACGCCCTAAAAGTGGACCAGGAACGCCCTAAAAGTGGACCAGGAACGCCCTAAAAGTGGACCAGGAACGCCCTAAAAGTGGACCAGGAACGCCCTAAAAGTGGACCAGGAACGCCCTAAAAGTGGACCAGGAACGCCCTAAAAGTGAACCAGGAACGCCCTAAAAGTGGACCAGCAACGCCCTAAAAGTTGACCAGGAACGCCTTAAAAGTAGACCAGGAACGCCCTAAAAGTAGACCAGGAACGCCCTAAAAGTGGACCAGGAACGCCCTGAAAGGGGACCAGGAACGCCCTGAAAGGGGACCAGGAACGCCCTAAAAGTGGACCAGGAATGTCCTAAAAGTGGACTAGTAACGCCCTAAAAGTGGACTAGTAACGCCCTAAAAGTGGACTAGTAACGCCATAAAAGTGGACTAGAACGCCCTAAAAAAGGACCAGGAATGCCCAAAAAGTCAAAACAGTCACCAGGTGAGCAAACGTGAAGCGTAAAAGCAAAGTAATGTTACTCAAGTAATCTGTAAACCCACCCGCACAAATTAAGCTAACGGGAAGAATTGGTTACAGAAACATGCGTGTGTTGTGTGACAGTCTCCCCAAAAATACTATAAATTGTTTCGTCATTTTGCTATTTTATCGATAACCTTCACGTGTCCTTCTAGAAAAAAACTTGCTTCCATGTAACCAAATGGACAACAAACTCGGTGAAACCTTTAATCCATAACACGTAAAACTCCGCGACAAGAATGTTTTATGCTTGCTAGTTTTAGTTCAGATAATCTTTCAGTTTCACGAGCGGTCGACATGAAGATTTAGTGATACAGAGCGAAAGTGGAGCCTCCTGAGGCTCAATCGATTTTCGCTTGGCCGACCAAAAATCTTTAGTAAAACATTTACGTAGCTGCAATAAATAAAAGTTTATCAATTAAATAGATTTATAATTCTTAACTGACGGTATCAAAGAACTACGATTTGAAAAATTACCAATTAAAAAAATCGGAAACATATTTTTGTTTCGTAAAAGCTGACCAGTTTGATTAGCAATGTTTATTTCATTGGTCGGTTGTTTATTTCACAAATTTTTTATTCCTCAGTAACATTCAACGGAATAATTCCTATTGATGTAATTTTCAAAGTTCGCTGGTCACAGTTACAACAAAACCAACGACGAGAAGCGCCTCAGGTTCGAAGACCGACAAATACGCTCCTGAGGCCCAGCACAAACTTCCCGCATTTTAAGGCGCAATTCTGAAGCCAATCACGCTTATAAAGCACGTGTTAAAAAGATTATACTTGTGAGCGAGTTAGGCTTTAACTTTTTGCAGTCGCGCATCAGCTAGCAGCAAGCACCTCACAGACTATAAATGCAAGAGTCTCTATGAAAAAGCCTCCACTGCACCAAGAAGTTGCATCAAAGAAGAGATGCCAATAAGAGCGAGAAAAAAGCGATGCGCACCACCTCCAAGAGATGCAACGCAAAAGGATCGTCACAACACAATAAATCGAGGTCAACACTCACGGTTATTCTGTCATCGGAAGGGATTCTTCGATCGAACTGTTTACTTCTAAGAGAAATATTATGCGAGAACTAACGGTGAATAGTTGTGGTCACGATACTCAAATGTAATAAAAATATATGAAAAGGAATGAAAGAAAACATCATTTCATCAAAAACGCGCAAAAATACTCAGGGCAGAAATACGAGTAAATAATAAATTAAGGAACCAATGAAACAGCAGTAGAACAATATTGGAAGAAAAATTCCACGTGGGAAAAAAATGGGCACACGCCTTTTCTCATGAATGTATTGTAGTGTATGGTATACTGAAATAATCAAGTTCCATGAAAACTCCCTCAATTGGTTCTGAGCCACGCCATTTGAATATACATACACTGAATTATCACAATTTACTACTGAATGAAGTATATCTAAAACCTGATGATATCGGTAAGTAAAATCTTGAGTATTTCGAGTTAGGAACGATTTACCAATTTCTAGACCACGTGGTCAAATTTTCCAAGCAAATATCACGTTATTTACAACAGGCGTTCACAAAAATACGAGTATCAGCGGCTGCGTGCAACTCTGAGCAGATTAGATAAATTAATTGAACACTTTGACCGCAACACGAGCCACCGGTGGTCACGGAGAGGATTTTCATAAGGCTGCTGACCGACCAGTTGCCACAAGCTCAATTTCCATAGAAACTCAACCAAAACTAAATGAAGGCACAATCCAGTTAATGTTTGCTATTTTCAAAATTTTTTACTATAATCGACTTTGAATTTGAGTTAAATATTGCACTTCACTTTAACCCATTGCGGTTAACTTTTCAAGTCTCCCAAATCACAACAAAGACGTGGCCATACGAAGATGTGGACAAACTAAGATGTGACCAAGAGAAGAAGGAGGAAAGCATAATTTAGCATGGAACGGGAAATCTTACCCTAGTTCTGTCCCCACCCAGTGCATAAAAAACACCAAAGGAAGGAATTCATGAAACAAGATAAAAGTGAAAGAAGAAAGTAACAGGTGCTAAAAATAGGACTGAAGTGAGTTGAAAGTAATGCCTGTAACCAACCAGAAAAACAATTCTATTTCAATTAATAGAGGGCTTACCTAACCACGTGTCCTAAGTCTCAGCTGTCTCCCCTGGAAGTACTAATTCCCGTAAATCCAATAATGACATCTGCCTGAGGAGCGCACATCTCTGAATTCGTTTTATTTACATGAGCAATGGTGCCGCACCACAAATCCACGACAACCGATACCGCTACACAGTCTTCTTTCATTCATCGTTTCATCATTGTAACGCGTCCTGGAATTTTTTTCAGCTTTTTAATTCCGGGTATAGAAGTGAGGTATAAGCCAAATAAGTAAAAGGAGTTTCTCCTTTAACCTCTTCTTCAAGTTTTCTGTAATTTCTATCATCAGTAAAGGATCTGCGTGTTCTCCAGGGAAAACATCGAGGATGCAGAACCGGGTTTGAACCCGCGCATTTCTTGTTCAAAGATTGAGGCTTTACTCTCGTACCACAGAGAAGGCAAAAATATTTCAGCTATTCAACTATTAATTCAAATAATGAGGATGACATCTCAAAGTCATTAACATCCAACCGCCCGCAATAATTCAATAACTGCAACTGGAAGTTGAAATTTTATCGAAGTATTCGAACGTGAATTGTACTTTCAAAAGTCGACAGCAATTAGCACTATATTAGAACTGCAATTAACTACAAATCGATTTCCAAAAATTGAAATAGGTGAAAATAATTAGGTCAAAAGTGTATATATTCAGCAAAGTGATATGAAACGACTCAAACTATATAAAAAAAAAACAGAAAAAGCGCCTAGAAATTAAGTACATGTCCCTTACACGCTGTATTCAACCCCCAAATAGGTGATAAAATTCTCGGTCGCTGAAGAATAATTGCAAGGCTCCATAAAATGACCACAGAGTGAACTTCATCTAATAACATAATCCTAAAACGTCGAGCTAAAAAATGGACAAGGCACAATTTTCGAAAATAAATCACCGTGAGAAAATGAGAGGAAGGCCCTAGAGAGCCTTCTTTTATAAATAGCCCGTGAATTTTCACAACGAGTGTTCCAAATCCTGCAACTAAAGTTTCTGGCCGAGGCTTTGCGAGGGCACACAAAGAGAATAAATGGTTGCTTTCGCAGCTCGCCAACTTTTTACTCCACAACAATGCAAGCTCGCTTGGCTAGGCCTTAATTAGGGAACAGAACTTAATCTCCACGCATTCTCTCCAAGCAGAGGATTTATTCTAAGTGTTGGGAAAAGCTAGCATTCGTAATTCAAGTCTCGGCAGACCTTTGTAGTTTATACAACTGTCAATAGCTTACTAATTTGACAATGGCTTAGTAAGTTTGAATCCTAACCTTTTCGTATTACATACAACGGCATTATCATTTATTTCCAACAGATTTAAATTTTGAACTTCACCAAGTAAAACTGGTTCTCCTGAGCAAAATTTTACCCGCTGGAAATCTGGTATATTTCCACATTACAGTTTGGTTATTTAAGAATAAACAAAATGATGACCAAGTTCATGCACTTTTATGTAAGCAAGGGGATAAACTGGACACACTGGTTCTTAAAGTATGAGAAACAGCGTATTAAAACATTGAATTATATTTGAAATAAAAAAGATTTTTAGTAAGAATCACATTCAAGAACCCGATGAGTAAAATATTTCAGAAAATAACACCGACGCAAAGCAAATACAGCGTGACACAAGCGAGTGACCAACAATTAAAGTAGAAAGACAAAGTAACAACGGTGGCTGGGCAGTAGTCACAGCAGCTCTGGTGGAAGGTAAAAAAAATGCAGTCGTAATGGAAATTCGCAGCCACCACACCCAATGAAAAAACTAAATTCTCGGTACGTTTTCGCCACGCAAATTCACACAGATATGAGTCCATCTACACGACTCAAGGATCAGCGCGTGTTAAAAACGAAGCTGATCGAGTAAGGATGGAGCAGCCAGGATTTCACAAACATTCTTTTTTATTCCACCGTTTGCGCGTTGATGGATTTATATGATTGAGCCAAACAGTTACAGGAAGCTGCCGTTGAAAGTCATTCAGGACAATAAAATTCTGGTGAAATTCCAATAACATGAAGCTACAGGTGCACTTCTTCAATAGGTTCTAAAAAGTGATTTTAAAACAAAGTTAAAGCTAGCAGCATTGATCAAATAATTAAATATTTTGTTTTGGAATGAAAACCGAAAATAAATTATAACAAAGTCGCACATGCGAGGGGCAACTCTCTCAATACGTAACTGCCGTCACACGAGAAATCGGGAAATAACGCGAAACATAAAACTGCGCCTGCAAAAATTCTCAGACACATGCACGAGATTAGATTAGATGTTAGTTTAAGTCTCCCTAACTGAAACAAAGGCGTTCCAAAGATAGGAAAGAAGAAGGCAACCTTAACTATTGAGTTAAGGGAACGCGTTATCTATGTACAAGGTGCATAGAAACAGAAAGTTGAGATAGAAGTTCATGAAAAAAGATGAAAGTTGAAGAAGAAAGTTGGAAGTGCTGAAAAACTGAACAGCAGGGAACCGAAAAAAGGTGGTCCGTAACAAAACAAAAAACTTGTTCTATTTCAACAAGAAGAAGGTCTACCTAACTCTCAGTTCAGGACACAGACGCACGACTACAACGGCTAAAGAAAAAGAATATCGCACAGTATTGTGCGAGATGATCATGCCAGCAATCGAAATAAAGGCACAATTGGCGCATACAGCTATTGCCGAGTGAAAAAAGGGAACGAATAAGATATCCTTCCAGACCAGTGAGGGACGAGGTAACAACCTTCCATTTTACGGGAATCTCTGCAATCTGGACAGGCAGTCTTGCCAGCCTAACTAGATTTTCGCTGCAATAATTCTAATTCCGGGCGGCAGCAGCGGGCAGATCTATTCCAAGAAAGGTTGTACAGGGTGATTTTTAAAAATGGGTCCTAAAAGAATCTTTGTGAACTTTCATAATATCGGATGAACTTAAAAATATATGCATATATATGGCACTCATGAAACACTGAGAAGTACTATTATCATTACGATTTGAGCACAATATTACATGTACAAAACCCCTCCCCCCCCCCCCCCCCTGAGCACAAACAAGAATCACGGTGATTACGCAAGCTGTTCATTACGGCGCTGGTGAGATCTGGTCCATTTCCCTGGATTTATGCCTCGATGGATAGATGCCTTGCGTTAGTGTTTTCCATTAGAGATACCTAGAAGAAAGACATTACCATGAAAAGTCTACAAATCTACACCAACTCAAGGCATCAATCGAGGTAGAAATCCGGCGAATAGGACCAGATCTTACATGTGCCGTAATCGCACCGATTCTTGTCTGTGCTCAGGAGAGCAACACATGAGGAATATTGAACCCAAAAATTTACTAAAATAAAACTAGTATTTCACAGAATTGCATAACTTCTTTTTTTTCAAATCCATGCGTTATTTCGGGAGTCATTAAAGGTTCTTGTAACCTTTTTAAAAATCAACTTGTACGAACGAATTCCGTCACATCTACCATGCACGAGGCAGATTTTCAGATAATTTAAGCCACTGTAGCGGTGCAGCCGGCAGCGTAATTTCTTGTATGATACTGTATTTTATTTTTCGGTCGAAATCATAAACTTTTAGTCCCTTTCAAATAAATATTTTTAGTTATTAAAAACAGCCCAGAGCGTAGTCAAGTTGTCAGAAGGTCTGATGCACCTTGTTGTACTGCTATATCAAATATGACTAAGGCAATTCGAAACAATTTACAATATTTATTAATAAAAAGGGTTGCATAGCCCCAAATGCAAATAAAACTTTCGAAAAAATACATGAATCTATTTATATGAATTTACGAATGACAAAAAGCACAGATGCACACCATTTTTAAACTTCACACATCACATTATCATCCATAAAAATCAGACAACCTCAAACTATTAAATTCTATATATAAACAGAAGAAAACGCTCCAACCACGAAATTTATCGTCCAAATCAACAGTAAATTCATTGGGAAAAGTACTGGAATAATTCACCCTTAAATTCTATGCAGAATTCTGGCATAAATTGTGCGGAAATTTTCATGGTTCTTGACGAGGCGATCACAGGAGAGGCGGCACAGGAGCGGTCTGGAAGTGCAAACATCACTCAGGCAACGAGTGCAATTTGGCGAGACCTCAATGGAAAACTACTGAATTTGCAGTGGAAGTTCGTTTTTGCGGGCGTTAAATTATTACTTCGATGTTTTCCGCACAATCAAGGTTCCTGCAAATTTAATGGGTAGATTACTTCAGGAATAAGTTTCAAACTGGATAATTTTACCAAGTGTTGAAATACAGAGTTATTTAATGTTTATTAGCTTCACAATTGACTTCAAGGAGGTAAATGTTGTCGTGGAATGTTCATCATGATGAATAAATTGCGTACTCTAGAAAACCACCCTCCAACCGAATGCATCGATATTAACCCTTTCGGTAGTACTGACGGCTCACGGGAAACAGCAAACGACGTGATTTTCACCGCATTCGGCCTAGGAATGGCCCAAAACACGCATGGCTACTCTAGTGCCAAGTTGGCTAGTGCTTCCAGTTTAGGGCATCTAACCTAGTTTTAAAGTAATTTAACTAGTGAGGGAATATTTTAGAGTAATCAACAAAATTAGGGAAATTGCAAACATTCATTAAACTAGTTTTTCAACAATTCCAGAAGCCTGTACGCGTAAATTACCATAGGTTACCATAGGACCCTGTAGCATAGGCACTCGTAAGTTCATGCTACAGGGCCCGTGCAACACATTCAATACCCTTTCCATTTAACTCGAGCAAGTTTTTTCTGAACTGTGTTTATTTTTGGTAAATTCGGGCCAAAACGTGTAAATAATTTCTTCGTAAATACAAAACTTTATTTTCAACTTCAAAAATATCTGTCGCCAAGCATCGACGTTCAAAAATTCAAATTTTTTTAAAATTAAAATAAAGAACTAGGCACTTGATAAAGCTAAAAGCACCCACACCAGGACAATTTTACTGACAATTCAGGGTAATGACAACTTTTTCCCCTGGAAGTTTTTACCCAAACAATTTGAATTATCGTACCGAAAGGGTTAAATGAGATTTTTACGAATCCGTTGTTACACACACCAAGACAGTGAACTTTCTCAAAAATCTTCCAATCGAGGAAAGTACCGCATGTTGAAAAATTGTTTCCAAAAAAACATTACAAGAATTTCGATCTCATATAACTCGAGAGCACATCAAACAGACCCTGTCAAAACGCGAGATTTTGCACTCAGTAGTCCGTATCTGAAAGTTCAAGGCAAACAATCACGGAAAATTCGGGATGAAACGAAAGTTCAGGCCACAAAAATGTGAGCAATGTTGCCTACGTTCGTGCGTATTGCAGAGCGAGGCGTTGTGCTCCTACACAAACACGGCCATGTTCCCGAAATGATCAACAAAGAAACCTTCTTTTGCTTGATTTTCCTTTTCAAATACTGAAACGGAAATTCATACCTTCACGTGATATCGATTTCAAAAATAGCACATCATAAGATCAACTTTTTATTCGATAGGTCTAGTTTTTAAAGACAGTGATTCAATTGAAGAATCTCACCTCCACGTGACTTCGTTTTCAAAAATAGCAATACGGAATTCACAACAGAAGAAGAGTGAAAATAAGATAACATCGAAGAAAAAATTGAAAGCAGAATCTGAATAGTTCATCAAACGCTAACAAACAAAAATGTCATATCTTAAATGATAATGTCAGAACTGGGCAAAGTTTATGACTGCATTGAACTAGAAAACGAAGCGCCTTTCCATCAGTGCCATTATCGACACAATCGATGACTTACAAAAGAGCACACTGGCGGGCTACGGATGCTATCCCTTTAACACGTTAGCTACGTTTGCACGATTGCTACGGTAGGTTTGGTTAGGGCAGAAATAGCCCAATTGAAAATCGGTCTTTACTTCTCGATTACATTTCATCCTTTCGGAAAAGTGTGAGATAGTTGCGCAATAGTATTTAAACTTCGACGCTATTATTTATTTTAGATGAAGGTGGTGAAACAATTAACATGCTATCCATTTATAACGGTCCGTAAACGAACAATTTACCTAGTGGTATGCATAAGTATCAATACGCAGTCGAAGTGTTAATGCATTGCCTGCTTGGGCACCAACAAGAGGTGACTGAGGGGATTACATACTCCAATGCGGGCGACCCATAGGCTGTCACACACTCAATTTTTATACGTCCCTTGCAAAAATATAACGGAGGCACGTTTCAATTAAGCTTTTATTTATTTTACTATTGGAAGAATAGATAAGATTATTAGTTAGTTTGAGCCTCCCTATCCGCAACAAATGCGATCCAAAAGAGAGGAAGGAGGAAGGCACCATTTAGTGTTGAGTTAAGGGAACGCAGAATCTATACAGAAAGGGCATTGATTCAGTAAGTTGTGAAATAAGATTATGGAACAAGATAAAAGACGAAGAAGAACGTAGTAGGTGCTGAAAAAACAGGGCAGCATGAACCGAAAAAATGATGGTCCTTCAACTTCAAAAACATTGTATTTCGACACAAAGAAGGCCTACCTAACTCTCAGCTCGGGTCCTCACATTTTCCCCTGGGAGCGCTAATTCCCACAGATATTGACTATTGGAAAGTAAAATTAAGTTTAATTTGAGTTTAAAATCGAATTTCAGTTTAACCCAACGCAATTGACGTCTCAATAGTTCATAGTCTCAGTGGTTATTTTTTGTAAACTCGAAACTTCATGGGAGGGCAGCAGAAAGCTTAAACTAGCGTCAAAACTTAACCCAACTCGAGTAGAAAATCAACGGAGTGAGAAAAACCAAGTGAAGTTCATGAAATAAATTCATTATACCGTTTCTGTCGCAACTGCGCTTTACGTGCATTTTAACTGTACCAAAAAAGCGTTGAAAAATAATGTAATTTGAAAGCCAAGAGAGAGAAGTAAAATGAACAGATTCGTCCGATAAATTGATTGAACCTTGAGATGAGGACTTCTGCAAAAGAAAATCATGAAAAGTGAACAATACGAATACCTTGCAGCTAACTACAGCTTCATGCACAGAGTGTTCGAGCTAATTTGATTGATAAAGCGGTCATAGACCATCTCCGGTGTGATCAATTCTAAAGTATCTTACGCCTATACAAAACCTGACGGGACTTTCATGGCGCTAGTTAAGGCCCAGGACGGGGCAGCGATCAACTTATCACACCAGAATGAAGTGTCATTCTGCGCCCCAATCTCTCAGGCATCATCAGTTAGGAAGACAATCGTCAATTCAGTGTATTTTCCATCAGCAAAAGCTGCGCTGCTGCGCTCAGAGACGAGGGAGAGAGGTTCAGTGAGGCACCGCAGCAGCGAAGTCACCTCAGCGGCAGCGCGAAACAAGACAAAGGGAATCCAGCGGGCGTGAAAAAACCAGCAGCTCGATGAATAGGAAGATCTTCTTTGTCGAGAGTTTTGCCGGGAAATCTGGATTTGACAGATGGGACCTATTGACTGCCAAAATGAAAGCGCGTCGCTGAAATCTTTCGACAGACTGGACGTGGGTTGGTAATAAAACTCGGTTATTGCATGTCATTGGAAAAACACGACTACGGCTGGCAACATAACTATAAAGTTGGAGTTACACTAAATAGAAGTCTTTTGTAACAGTTGAATAAGATTAGTCATCTTCATCCTTTTAGCTTGAAGTGATGTTATCCAAGTTTCTTTAATATCCCATTGGCTTGAATAATTTTGAGCCCAAAGTGTGATCTTGAGAACATGAACTGTAATCATCATTCTGAACGAGCGTCCAAGATGGAAAAATAAATTATCATTTACAGTACAAGCAACCGATAAAGAAAGAATCACTCACTGTACTGAAACAACCTAGAATGAATACGAGGTAACAGATTTCAAAAGCGCATAACAGTACCAATCTTATTACATGCATATTAAAGCATTTTTTCTCCTTACAAATGTCAAACACGCCAAATCTTCCGCAACCAACAAAAGAACTCAGATTATTTTGAACAGAACGCTACGAAAGAGCGCGGTATTTTCTCCAGCAAAGGAAGCAATTTTGTTCGCCGCTGGCAATGAACATATGTGTAGGAATAATTCCTCTGAGTGAGTGCGATAGTTTCTCGTAGCTACTTGAAGCAGGAATCCTGGACACTAATGGTTTCCTCGAGCAAACAATAAACCATCATTACAGAGCCTTGGGAACACGGAGAAAAACACAAAGATTTAACAACGTCGCTTTGTAAATACACGAGATGGCCAAACGTCTCCCTCTTCTCCGATCGCCATCGCGTTGAAAAGTCGGTTCGCAAACAGAAGAACGTCTAAAGAACATCTGATAAACGCCCCAAGAATCTATTCAGAACACGGATGAAATTTCCATGAACACAAAAATAGCCTGATGAACATTGAAGGACTGAAAAAATGCCTGGAAGAATGTGTAAAAAATGCAAACCATAAAAAAAACGGGATGAGTACCTGACGAATGGCAGAAAACTCCTACAGAAACTCCTGAAGGCGGCTTGGCGAGACTGCAATCAGAAGGGACCGCTGGAGCGTCCGCTGCGAGAAAACAAATTGTAAACACAATCTGACAGTCCCATAAAAAACCGGTACCAAGGGGAAAAATAGCAGCCAGAGCACTCCAGTGAGAGAAAAACGCCGAAAATTTTTAAAAGGCCCGTAATTATGAAATACGGGTGACAAAAATGAGGAGTGCGAGCGAGAACGAGCGACAAAATACGGTAATGAGATGACCGAGAGCCTGAGAGCGTCAGAGAGGAAGTCAGCGCTGAAGGACCACGAGTGTTGCATAAGTTACAGCGACAGCACAACGCGCCACTGAGCTCCAGCTTACGACACAAGAAGGCGAGTGCTGCGCTTCGTGAGCTATAAAAAATTCAACAGATGCAAAGCAAGAAGAGTGAACTCGAAACACAACGCCGTGCGGGAAGGACCAAATGAAATTTTATGTATCACTGCTACAACTCTGAAATAAAATGAAGAAGCCAAGAGGGCACATAAATCCCAAAAATAGACGCGGCAGCAACTTACAAACCTAAATACGTACAGATACAAACCTATTTATCAGCCGCTTTTCATGAGGAATATGGATACCAAATTCCTGGAAATTTATCAAGTTGAAAAAGCCTCAACCAACGTAGCTGTTTACGGAATATTTTCTACGAACTCTAAAACAGCTTTAGGACAGAACAAAAAATTTCTAAGTAAATTTATTATCAGAGTTTGAGGAAAGCTTTCTGACACAAGCTCCAGCTCCTCTGCATCTCGACGAAAATCAATCTACAATTCAAACAAGCGCATTCTCCTACACTAGCAAGAATTTTTCAACATTAACAACTAACAAAAGCCTGTCTCTCCCAGTCAAAACCCGTTAATATCTGTAACAGAATATCTGTAACAGCCGCTGCATGCAGCAGACCAATTTTCTCAAAAACTGCGCAGGAACGCGTGCAGATAAGCCATGAAAAATTACACATAATACGTAATAGCGCAAATGTCCGCAGGAAAGAATGCAAATTGACGAGCGCAACAGAACCTCGCGCGCATCGTACGATGCCAGTTACTGAGGCTGGGTGGGAGCGTCAGCTCAGCGCGGCGTGTGGAGACTACAGAGCAGCAGCGTGTGGCCGCGGACGAGCAGCGCAGCACGGCAGCAGTGACGCACAGCACCAGCACAGCACCAGCACAGCACCAGCACCAGCACAGCACCAGCACCAGCACCAGCACCAGCACCAGCACCAGCACAGCACCAGCACCAGCACAGCACCAGCACCAGCACAGCACCAGCACCAGCACAGCACCAGCACAGCACCAGCACCAGCACCAGCACCAGCACAGCACCAGCACAGCACCAGCACAGCACCAGCACAGCACCAGCACAGCACCAGCACAGCACCAGCACAGCACCAGCACAGCACCAGCACAGCACCAGCACAGCACCAGCACAGCACCAGCACAGCACCAGCACAGCACCAGCACAGCACCAGCACAGCACCAGCACAGCACCAGCACAGCACCAGCACAGCACCAGCACAGCACCAGCACAGCACCAGCACAGCACCAGCACAGCACCAGCACGGCACCAGCACGGCACCAGCACGGCACCAGCACGGCACCAGCACGGCACCAGCACGGCACCAGCACGGCACCAGCACGGCACCAGCACGGCACCAGCACGGCACCAGCACGGCACCAGCACGGCACCAGCACGGCAACAGCACGGCAACAGCACGGCACCAGCACGGCACCAGCACGGCACCAGCACGGCACCAGCACGGCACCAGCACGGCACCAGCACGGCACCACCACGGCACCACCACGGCACCACCACGGCACCACCACGGCACCAGCACGGCACCACCACGGCACCACCACGGCACCACCACGGCACCAGCACGGCACCAGCACGGCACCAGCACGGCACCAGCACGGCACCAGCACGGCACCAGCACGGCACCAGCACGGCACCAGCACGGCACCAGCACGGCACCAGCACGGCACCAGCACAGCACCAGCACAGCACCAGCACTGCACCAGCACAGCACCAGCACAGCACCAGCACAGCACTCGCACAGCACCAGCACAGCACCCGCACAGCACCAGCACAGCACCAGCACAGCACCAGCACAGCACCAGCACAGCACCAGCACAGCACTCGCACAGCACCAGCACAGCACCAGCACAACACCAGCACAGCACCAGCACAGCACAAGCACAGCACCAGCACAGCACCAGCACAGCACCAGCACAGCACTCGCACAGCACCAGCACAGCACCCGCACAGCACCCGCACAGCACCAGCACAGCACCAACACCCCCCGCTTAAAGGTGTCAGACCGACCCGCTGAGCAGGCCACGCTTGAAGACGAAGCGACCGCTGACCTCACGTCGCTCTGTGTCTCCTGTGTACACTGCCTCACACAACGCGACGCATCCGCCTCACACTGGCTGGTTTACACACCTCACACAGCCTGATTTATACACCTCACACTGTGTGACACACCCGCCTCACACGGCCTAATTTACACACCTCACAAGCGTGATTTACACACCTCACTCTGTGTCACACACCCGCCTCACACTGCGGGATTTACACGCTCTGCGACACAAGTTCCAAACCCCGTCACAAACGGGTCTCGCACAGCAAAGATTAGCGTTTAAGGTGTATATTGAAAGTTTGGAGGTTGAATTCAATCTGAAAAGTGTATTAGGAGGAGGGAATTATCCTATTAATACTGAGGGGAAAATATTCAGTTCACTGGCAACTTTTCTGAGAAGTACTGGCAAATTATCTCTACGGTAAGTTAGGTATATGCTCTCAGAATGGATGCATAATGTATAGTTTGTATTGGAGTTACTAGCTTCTGCACTTTAATGTTAGAGTGGCTGTACTAAATTATTGTACTTGCAATGCAGTCAGTCTCTTGCTGCTCTTTTCTAAAACCTCAACTAAACAAGGATGAAGAAACCTCAAATAATAAGAACTCAAATAATAAGCTCTCAAGTGCAACAGACCTCTCCGCAAAACCAGTACCTTATGAGGGATTGAAGCACCCTTCAACTCGATAAGAAGAATAAGGAACAAGAGCGGAGATTATGGTAAGTGTCATGGGCCTTATGATATATGTAGTGAGCTTTACGAAATATAGGTCATTTAGATACATCATGAGAAAATTAAATATACTTTTGGAAATCCTAAACATTATGTCGAAAATTGTTCGGCATTTCTAATAATTAAATAAAGAAATAATAAATTATAAATTAAAATAAATATACTTAAATAAATAAATAAAGTAAACTTGAATTTAAACAGAAAAATCCTAAAATCAAAATTGAAAGTAGTAGCTTTATTTTCTCTCGTCTCTAATTTAATTCAAACCTTTATTTTCCTAAGTGAGGTGACCTCGGATTGGGCTGCGGCTCGACCTGCAGATACTTTCCGTTCCCAGCTGGGGATTCTTTCCGTTCCCTGTAGAGCTTGTTCCAGACGAGCTGGCGCTCCTTGTTCGTGGTTGTGCTCCGAACCAACTTCGGCGTCGGTCGGGTGACGTAATTTCACCATGGTGTGGTCTAACCAATGTGTCACCTCTATTCTTCAATCGGTCAGTTGACTGGTGTCTACGTCTTTAAGTTACCGTGTTACGTGGTGCAGTTCTTTTGGCAACCCTAACTTCCTGTGTTTCATTCTTTCTGTCTTTTGATTTTCAATAATTAGCGTTTCTTTCAATTTTTGTTGGGTTGTGCTCTACTCACCAATTTTCACCTAGGCGTACTCCATCGATCGAATAAACTCAAAGTTTATCAAATTAAATCGAATAAACTCTAATAAAATCGAATTTTAAGTGCCTGTGGCTCTACTAAAAGTGGAGGTTGACCGTGGCTTTCTCATCAGAGCGCAGCACTGATCAAAGTCTTATCTAATTTCCATCGAATGACTCTCTAACTATTCTTTTATTTTCTAAGGTGGAGTGCGTCTCCTCTCTGTATTTTCTTCAAATGTCTTTTTCTTATGCCTGAACGTATTCCACTGAAGACTACCATTCTTTAGGTGAGTTAGTCTCTCAATTGTTAAACTCAAAGTGTCAAATTATTCCCATATTGAAATCACGCGTCCTCCTGTTTTTTCGCGCTTTAAACTGCCCTTCTAATCGCGGGCAGTATCTACGTCCTGAGACTGTTGTCCAGTTCTCTCGCTTCGAGTCAGCTACTTCTCGGAAGGCCCTCGGGTTCTTTAGGTGGGTTAGTTGTAAGGTTCATTGTACTATTGCCATAGTTTGGTTCAACATTCCTGGCCATTTTTTCTTCCTAATCTAACTGGGCTTTTACTCGTGCAGTATTCACGTCGCGCCGGTTCTGTTAAGGTTCTGTCTCTTCGGGTTGAGGCCTCTACTTTGGGAAAGCCAGCCGGTACCCGTCGGTGGGTTAATAGTTGACATATCCTGAACTTATGTGGAAACAATTTTACTTTCTTATCTGTGCTATTTCCAAGTTTCACCGGTATCTTTTGTTCTGCAACATTGGTAGCCGACTGTTGTGGGCCTGTATTGTGACCCTTCTACCTTGTTGGGTTGTTGCCGAGACGTTGGTTCTAGCGCCGGACATTTCGAAGCGTGCGCTGCTTTCGTTGGTCTCACTGACAGCAGGAGCGGGGCTTGAATCGTCGTGTACCCTGGAATAACTCGGGAGCGGGAACGGAAGATCTCTCGTCAACCTCCACCTTAATTTTCGTTAAACATTGTTGTCACTCCACACGTTTTCTGGGTTCCTTGCAGACTTCGGTCTGTTTTAAATGTAACCTTCTCTTTTGTTCAAAGAACCTAGTTTTGTTTGTGGAGAGAGACAGTAACACTTGTTGGAGGAAACCGTAATATTAAACTTGTATCTAAATTTAACTCAGGCTGTGGCCTATCGAATTTAAGTCCTTAATTTTAAATTTACTTCAGGCTGTGGCCTATCGAAATAGTCTTCAATTTCTAAAGTAAACGCTGAGAGAGTGAACATTCTCGCTACTGAATCTTAATATAACTAGCTGTGTTGGGCTCCTGCCTATCGTATTCGCCGGCCGTACGCCGCATCTGACGGTGTGCGTCCCGTTCAGCGGGAATTTCTGCTGTTCATCTTTAAGCTATTATGAAACGAGTTAATTGAATATTTGAACTTGTATTTTTCATTATTTTCCTTCTTGAAAAGGTTAGAGATCTAGTTCAGGCATCGACAAATCTCGATAATTACGATCGTAATTAAAAGTTAAGGAACATGTTGCAAGAAAGTAGGTTAGGAAAAATCTGTCAAACTGTTAAGTTTCATGATGTCAACTTTCAAACTATTAACTCATACTGTCAACTTTTAAGCTTTCAACTCATAATGTCAACTGATAATATTCGTTTCCAGATTTGGACATCATTAGAGGCACACAGAAACATTGTTCATCTCTAGGATGTACATTGCGGCGGTCAACCAGTAGTGTGTCGCGGCAATGTGCGGCTTATTGGGCTTTCCGGGAGGAAAATAGGTTCACTTGAGCGAGTTCACGAGACCAACTCCGTGGGCGGTACATTCAAAGTTGTCGATTCTATTCGAATGATTTGCAATATAATATTCCCAGTCCTCGGCATTGGGTGCAGTAGCAGAACAAACCACTAACCAGTGCAGTAGCAGAACAAACCACTAACCAGTGAAGTAGCAAAACAAACCACTAACTAGTGCAGTAGCAAAACAAACCACTAACTAGTGCAGTAGCAGAACAAACCACTAACCAGTGCAGTTGCAGAACAAACCACTAACCAGTGCAGTTGCAGAACAAACCACTAACCAGTGCAGTTGCAGAACAAACCACTAACCAGTGCAGTTGCAGAACAAACCACTAACCAGTGCAGTTGCAGAACAAACCACTAACCAGTGCAGTTGCAGAACAAACCACTAACTAGTGCAGTAGCAGAACAAACCACTAACTAGTGCAGTAGCAGAACAAACCACTAACCAGTGCAGTTGCAGAACAAACCACTAACCAGTGAAGTAGCAAAACAAACCACTAAATAGTGCAGTAGCAAAACAAACCACTAACTAGTGCAGTAGCAGAACAAACCACTAACCAGTGCAGTTGCAGAACAAACCACTAACCAGTGAAGTAGCAAAACAAACCACTAACTAGTGCAGTAGCAGAACAAACCACTAACCAGTGCAGTAGCAGAACAAACCACTAACCAGTGAAGTAGCAAAACAAACCACTAACTAGTGCAGTAGCAGAACAAACCACTAACTAGTGCAGTAGCAAAACAAACCACTAACTAGTGCAGTAGCAAAACAAACCACTAACTAGTGCAGTAGCAGAACAAACCACTAACCAGTGCAGTTGCAGAACAAACCACTAACCAGTGCAGTTGCAGAACAAACCACTAACCAGTGCAGTTGCAGAACAAACCACTAACCAGTGCAGTTGCAGAACAAACCACTAACCAGTGCAGTTGCAGAACAAACCACTAACCAGTGCAGTTGCAGAACAAACCACTAACTAGTGCAGTAGCAGAACAAACCACTAACTAGTGCAGTAGCAGAACAAACCACTAACTAGTGCAGTAGCAGAACAAACCACTAACCAGTGCAGTAGCAGAACAAACCACTAACTAGTGCAGTAGCAGAACAAACCACTAACTAGTGCAGTAGCAGAACAAACCACTAACTAGTGCAGTAGCAGAACAAACCACTAACCAGTGCAGTAGCAGAACAAACCACTAACTAGTGCAGTAGCAGAACAAACCACTAACTAGTGCAGTAGCAGAACAAACCACTAACTAGTGCAGTAGCAGAACAAGCCACTAACCATTGCAGTAGCTGAAAAAAACCTCAATAATTGAGCAAATCCAAATCCTGTGACTGGCACTTAAAGCGTAGATGAAACGGTCACAAACCGCGTAGTGGTGCAGCACTTCTTAGCGCAAAATCTCAAAGACGAAAAGAATCAGTTGCTGGAGAAAATATAGCGGCAAAGATCTACACAAATCGCTCTCATCGTCGCGAATAACTACATGAAGCAGTGATAGGACGCCGCATGGCGCACTTGTAATACGAAAGGTGACGAAGAAAATCAATTAAATATCGTAAATATAGTGTTAACAGTTTACCTGTAGTTAGAAAAACAAGTGTAAAAAATTTAGTTGATCGTAAAAATTTTTCGGGAGTCAACTAAATAGGAGTATTTAATTTGTTCACAGAACAATCATTATCACGAGAATGCAAAGGAGAGCGATGCCGAATTTAGAGACGTCAAATATGGACAGGGGTGTGTTGTGTTGGTGGAATATACAATGTGAATATATGTATGGTTGAAAATTGATTAATCAAGATACATGACATCTCTCTCCGAATAAAAAACTGGATGCATATACCAACGGGAATATTCAGCAGACAGAGTAAGAATTTTAAGCAGCGTATTCCTATTTTTCGTGCAGGAGGAGGGTCTTATGATAAATGATGAAGAATATCTCGAAGAAGCCATTTAGACGAGTACAATAGACACAACGAGCACCACAAGTGGGCTAAAATCCCGTGGGAATTCACGATTGTTCTGCATTTGAGAATAGAGTGATGTACCTATCGCACAAGAGCTGAGGGCGAAGATAAACTGAAGTTAATGAGAATATAAGAAAGCGTACCACGAAATGTTTGAAATGAACGAGCTTAAAAATTGTGATCAGCCTTTGTTTTGGAGCTTCCGGACGAAATTTTTTGTACGTCATTGGCTCGAAATGTATTTTTGTTAGTAGTCCTTGAACGTTAGGATTGCTCAAACACGTAATTTGATGGACATTCTTTGCTAGTTTGACATTAATTGATTCATGTGCATGAAAGTTAGGAGATATTCTTGTATTTTTATTTTGGTAGCGAGACTCTTCGATCGGTCAAATTGAGCGTTTATTGGGCTGTGCTAACTGTAAATCCTATATTTGTATGCGATTGCAGTTTACGCAGTTGTGTGTATATTTGAGTACATGTAGTTGAAGGACATATAGCGTGATTACCCCCGACTGTGAAGATAATCGTCATAGAAGAAGTAAACATGAAGGAAGAGTTGATAGAATAAAATAACGGCGGAGTGAAAATAAAGGGCATGCACATAACTCAGAGAGTACCACTTATCATTTATTCACAGGTCCTTTATAGCATGTTTGTGTGCATGTTTCCATGCCCCTTCTTTCAATTGTTTTAATAATTGGAATATTTTTTGTGGAAGGTAAGTTAATTCCTCCAATAAAACAACACACGCACCCACTCAAGTCCCGTGACACATGAAGCGATTTTAAACTGAGATTCCAAACAATCCAGGATGACACTGCAAATCAGGCACAGAGAGTTCGAAAAATAAAAGCTCCGATACGGAAGTGCATCGTTGAAACATTAAATTCAAAGTAGCTAATTTCACTGATGGCTGAAGCAAGTTTAGCTACATGCGCCACAACACGGCTTTTCAAGTTATGGAAACCTCTAAGGAACGGTAGATACCGTACACGTAGAAATAACGTCGACAACCATAGCTTGTGGTGGAAACAAAAAGTTTTATGAGCTGCTCAAAGATGACAATGAATTGAGGCAAAAGGGTGAATATAGTAAATGGAAACTAGCACTTTCAGATTTTCTGCAGGTGCGTTAAGAACTGGCACGAGGGCATTTCCATGCTGGAAATACACGTAGTACAAACAACTCGACATCGATACAAACTCCCCTGCGCGCTTTTCCACAGGAAACCACCGAATGCAGCCCCAGAAGCACACCTCATCCGACTGCCAGCAATGAACTGAAACCTGGCAAGTGAAATTCAATAACGACCAACTTTCAGTACAACTCACGGGAATACATACGCAACAGACACTTATAGCACGGAACGAATGGTGACATTCGCACTGTGAACTCACACAGCAAGTGAGCAACACCAGGGAATAAGTTAGCGAAGAGACCTAACATTAGCTGAGTAAGTTATATAGTGTTTCATGCAGCGTACGAAAAATCATAAAAACTATTTTAAAACTGTAAAATGATGCTTTTACCATCAAGCCCGCTAAGGTAGAAGCATTAACCCTTGAACGCCCACATTTTTATACTCATATTACCGTTATCACAACCACTATCACTAAACCGACGCTGGCATTAGGTAGTCACTGTTATCAAGATGTGGAAGGAACCGCCACTCGGCAGTGAAGTTAATAGGACACATTAGTGTCCTACTTCTTGGGCGTTAAAGGGTTAAAAGTGATGCCGTGGAGTTTCTTCTAATTTATAGTAAAGGTCAACAGCATCCAAATAAGTTATTTCGCCGCTTAGTGTCCAGCTTCTTGGGCGTTAAAGGGTTAAAAGTGATGCCGAGGAGTTTCTTCTAATTTATAGTAAAGGTCAACAGCATCCAAATAAGTTATTTCGCCGCTTTCCTAAGCTTCAATACTTACCACGAAATGAAATGCAAAGTAATTTTAGCCCACACATCGTCGTATGAGAGAAATAGGCACAAAAGAGATCAAGTTTTGCCGCTACTTTGAGTCCCGAGTTACTTTCAGCATACCCCCAGCATCGGTTTTATCCAGTCTATTTTAAGTGACTTTACAATAGAATGTGTATAAAAAGAAAGCAAATAAAATAAAAACAAGCAGTCGAAGTTTCTAAAAGTTTGTCAAAGGAACGTAAACCCAGCATGCACCGCCGCAAAGAAGTATGATGAGCAAGCCGTACCTCAGGGTAATTACAACTTCACTTGTGCAATGTCAATTAAATGACATGTGATAGTACTCGCACGAAAAAACCGGCACACAAACGTACCAAGAAGTCAACGACTCCAAACCCACACGTCGAAAGATTCGATTATTAGTTTAAGCCTCCCTATCCGCAACAAAGGCGATCCAAAGAGAGGAAGGAAGAAGGCACCATTTAGTATAGAGTTAAGGGAACGCGGAATCAATGCAGAAAGTGCATAGAAACAGTAAGATAAGAAAGAAGTTGATGAAACAAGATCAAAGTTGAAGAAGAAAGTAGTAGGTGCTGAAAAACAGGATAGCAGTGAACCGAAAAAAAGTGTTTTTTAACATAACAAAAGCATTTTATTTCAACAAAAAGAAGGCCAACGTAACTCAGTTCGGGCCCTCACATTATCCCCCTGGTAGCACTAATTCCCATAGACACATTAGTTGTATCTCCCTGAGGGGGCCACACGTCGAAACCGTTGAATGAAACAATAAAAAAAAATGTTCGACAACGCAACAAACACGTCAAAAATCAGCAACGTAGACGCCTAAACTGTGATACCATACTAAATGACAGACGGATATGAGGCAGCAATTGCGCAACGCAAGAAAAAATCGTAAACGTTGAACTTCGTTGTAATTCGCGATTCAACCTCACCAACAAATTGTACGCCCGCGAGAGGCAAGCTTATGGTGTAAATTGATGTGCTTGTATGTGATTTAAGATGGAAAAGCAGGACTTGGAAAATTACGGAGTCCAAAACTAAATTTCTCTCTGTATAAAATGCGGCATCCTTTATCTCACCAAAGAATGAAGAGATATGTAAACAGACAACCGGCAAAGATTGAAAAAATTTAATAACCTAAAAAAATGAGCATCATGCTTCAAACAGTTTTTACCGTTTGTGTTTCCCTTATGAAGTTTCTAGTTCAAAGCTGTAGCGCATCAAGCTTCTCTACGTTCAAGAAAAATAGACTGGAATAAAATTATGCATGTTTTCGGGATCAAAGTTGACGGCAAAGTTAAACTATCAAACAGATTTTCAAGCCAAAAAAGAGGACGGGAAAAACAATCGCTGAAAGCTTGTTGCTTGTTATCGACGGTCGCGTAAATACAGGCATAATGGATCTCATTAGATAAATTAGTTGGCTCAAACGAGGCGCACACAAACACATCTGTTGTTAACTGGCGCAAGTAAAATATGAAAAACATCAAACCATCGTGACACTGTCCCCATGGTAGTATTCTAAACTGAAAGGAGATCTAAACATATATTTTTAGTGGCATTATTGATATTTTTGTGAAGCAGCCCCATAGTGTGAGAGAGATGATGTACTCGTATTAACCCTATAGGATAATACATAGCTTTACTGCACGCGAAACCCGATGCTGAATTTCCAATTTGTAATCACTCATGACACGGATTTTTGGTAAGATAACACTTCCCAACCACGAAATAAAGACTATGTTCTCCTTTTACATGTATTTTTTTTCTGACAAGCAAACATAAATAATTATTTCTTCCATGGGATCAAATATGAGGTACAGTTTTTCCCGTCATATGATGAGACGGAAATGCTTCTGATGATGATATTTTACACACCTTGAATATGATAGCCAGATATTTACGAGATGGATACCATCAACAACAGCAAGCGTCCACATTTCAGGTGTAGAAGAAGAGTCGATCACATTATATCCAAAGCAGGATAAATTCTTTGTCACGACGAAAGTAAACCTTAAATTTAAGTAGTTAAAACTGCGCTGTACGCAAAGCGATTACGTTTTTATTCTAAGTACTAATCATTTTTCAAAATATTCCGAAGACTTTCAATCAGTTATTAGCAAAACTTCCTTGAATTACCGTAGCTATTTTGACCGGGGTAGATACGGCCGTGGTGTTGATAAACAAGCAAATGAGATCAGCGCGCTAGAGTTCGAAAAACAGAACACACAAATACGAGTTCTGTTGCTTGGATAAAAGACGGTTACGCCAATAGCAACACAAAAAACAAGCTTATGATGCAAAAAAAAATTTTTTCAATAGAAATTTATTAAACTTACGAAAGAACTTAAAATTTCCTGCATTAGTCAAGACATTAGATAAGCTTAAGCCTTTTTTCATTCGGTAAGGAATAAGGGGAACCTATTTCCAAAGCGTGTCCCGACACCCTGCGCACATGGCAGTTGGATTGAAAAAAGTTTATGAAAAAGTATAAAAGTTGAATAAGAAAGTAATACACTCAAATGAATTGAAAGCATTAAACCGAAAAAAGACGTTCCGTGACAAACTAAAAAATCCTATTCCATTTTAACAAAAAGAAGGCTTACCTTACTTTCAGCTCAGAACCTCAGATTTTCTTCTTGGAAGTGCGAACGCCATAGATACCATAGTTGTGTCCCCCCGAGGGGTTTTGACTGATAAAACGATTCACTGCAAAATTTATAGATTTTTAAAAATGCCAGGCATAAACAAAACGTCCTAAAATACATGTTCTAAAGATCCCTCAAGTCTCTCATCAAACGAAACCATCCCAAAAGCGAACATATTTGAATGTACGACACTTGGATAAGCAGTAAAATCAATGACTTTGCAATTCTTAAGATATGCATCGTGTCAAGTTGCAGCAATAAAAATGAACTCTATGCGTAATGATTACCAACATCAAATACTTTCCTCTAAAATAAAGTGTTCCCAAATTAACGAGCTTTAATACCAACAGGGAGTAAATCATGCATTTACCAAGAAACGCTCTCAATCACATCACCAACTAAAAACACACTTTCTCAAGCGAAAAAAAAATCCGAAAATAAGTCTACAGAACACCCGCAGCAAGACGTAGTTCGAAAGGTCATAAAAAGCAAAGTACGAAAGATCATGAGAAGCCAAATACGAAAAGTCGTCAGACGCAAATAACTCAACAGGGCATGAATAAACTACCAGGAGGATCATTCCTCAGTGTAACTGCTTTTCACACGATCGCGTTCTATTGCCAGATTACATTTAACAACTCATACGTGCGAACTCTTGAATAGAGTGAATTCATTTCAGAATGGCACGCCACTACCATCAGCCACTTCCATCAGCTCGCTGCCGCCATCAACACCCACGGCGACCGTGCGGCTTTCAAATCAAGGCGATGACGCAGTTTTATACGACCTACACCACCAGCGGTTTTCGACACCGAAATTACGCAGGAATGCATTATATAATTTACAAATGAAATAAATGACGTTACATTTTTTGCCAAAATTAACTGAATAAATACAAAAAAAATTCAGGGTTAGATTCGATTATTAGTTAGTTTAAGCCTCCCTATTCGCAACAAAGGCTATCCAAAGAGAGGAAGGAAGAAGGCACCATTTAGTATGGAGTTAAGGAAACGCGGAATCTATGCAGAAAAGGCACAGAAATAGAAAGCTAAGAAAGAAGATCAAGAAATAAATAAAAGTTGAAGAAGAAATTAGTAGGTGCTGAAAAACAGGACAGCAGTGAACCGAAAAAAGATAGTCCGTAACAAAAGAAAAACCTATGTTATTTTAACAAAAAGAAAGCCTACCTAACCTTTATCTCGGGCCCTCACATAGTCCCCCTGGGAGCGCTAATTCCCATAGATACAACAGTTGTATCCCCCTGAGGGGAAAAAAATTCAAAATGGATAAATATGCACATAGAATTTTTTCTCATTTCATTCGCTATACCTCCCATTCGCATCAATAGTACGTCAGAAACACAGAAAACGATCTACACCCGCAGCAAGTAATTTTTGGGGGATTTTGGTCCACTCAGAGATAATGTTTGCATTAGGGGCATCCGAACATCGGTCATGTGTTCCAGACATCCCACTCTACATGATAGATCAGCTACTGGTTAAATTAATGATATTAGATTAATGAGATTAGTTAACGAGATAATGAGATTAGTTTGAGCCTCCCTATCCGCAACAAAGGCTATCAAAAGCAAGGAAGGAGGATGGCACAATTTAGTATGGAGTTAAGAGAACGCGGAATTTGAGCACAAGGCGTGTTCCCGCACAAGATCCTTAGCGCATAGGACCTCACATCTTCCCCTCGAGTGTGCGAAGTTCCAGAGGTACTATAGTTGTATCACCGTGAGGAGAAAGACATTTCAAGCACCATCAGGTATCACAAAGGACTTCATGTGCAAGAAAAAATTGGCGTATTTCAGGTTTATTCACAAAAAAGTAACGAGTGGAGCTTTCGTATTTGTGTGAGGAAATATTCCGTTTAGAAGAAGAAATTTCACTTTTTTATCAGTATTTCATAACGATATTTTAGAAATATATAACATTTATTATTATGTTATAATTAATAAAATTAGTATAAAATACAATATCGGGTGCATCTTGAATATTGTGAGATAAATTTCACGAGGAGGAATTCGAAAGAATAACTATAACATAAGGTTAGATGAAAAAAGTCTACGGACTATACTACTGAGATTCAATTAACTCCGTCCACAGGGTCCAAATTCTGCAGTGTGAATTACGTCGTATATACCAATTAAAACCCGGAAGCATTGTTGAGATCAAAATTATTAAATAATTTGTTCGATTTTTTTCTGAGTGTGAGAGAAAAAGTTTTTTACTGTTATTTTTGTAAAGAAAAAACTTTTGTTTTCACGCTCAAAAAAATCGAACAAATTAGTTAATAATTTCGATTTCAGCAATGCTTCCTAGTTTTAATTGGTCCTCCACACTAGCTCAGAAAAACTTTGTGTTTTGTCGGAGTCAAAAGACCGCATCATGAACTGGTATGAAGATTACGCTCTTGACAGCACAATCAGATCGGAAGTGTATAAGATGTGAAACATCGCCGTCGTTGGATGTAAAAAATATACCGTAATCGGAATCCCACAGTTATACAATCAGATTCAATCATGTCAATTTCACCAGCCCGATCCAGGAAGTAAACACGCCAATTTTACACGTGGTAAATGCACAGTGAGAAAAAAGACACTCGAATAAATACTATAAATACTTGTATACTTCCCCAAACTACTGAAAAATACTTTATTAACTATGTTTTCGCAGATCGAACGGTTGGTTTGGTAAGGTTGTAAGAAATCGAATTGGAAAATCGATTTCATCTGCTCGTATGAGTTTACATCACTTATACGGAATGTACAAAATGTAAGTGTACGGTAATATTTACCTTTTACGAAACAATTAATTGCAAAAAAAATCGTGAAATGGTTTAATGTTGTTTATTTATATTGGTACGTAAATGAGCAATTTACCTAATAGTACACATTTGGCCCAATACGTGGTCGACGAGTTAAATCACCAACTAAAACGGTAACAAAAATCCTTTTTTAAATCACCAGCTAAAACCAAAACAGACACATGAAGCCTGTGGTACAGATTATTCTCAACATTGATAAGCATGCCAGTGTAAGGTGCGATTCTCACTGTAATCTGACACGTCATGAGATTAGATGCTAGTTTGAGCCTTCCTAACCGCAACAAAGACGTTCCAAAGAGGGGAAGGAGGAAGGTACCGGTATGTAATGCGAAAATAATTTTTATTTGAAGATGAAGAAAAGAATACTCCAGACTCGAGAGAAGCACGAAGACATCTAAACGCCGCGCAAACGCGTTACATCGAATTGCACAGTTTCCAGAATTAGAAAGAATACCAGGCGTACGTGTCACGATGCAGCGAAATTACTTATCACTGAGAATAACAGGGTTTCAATACATAACTTCAAAGTTAAATTAAAATCAACAGCTACAAGAGTTATAAAACTAGAGGATCCAGGGAAACAGTTTGTGCCAATTTTCAATCTCCCCAGCAATGAAATGGAAATATTTCCAAACACGCAAAATTCGGGAAGTTTGCAACTCAAAGTTGGAGGCTAATCACCGGGCCAGGCACTCATCAAAAAGAAGGTTAAATGGGCGAAGTTGACGAGGCCTCGCTAACGAACTGGACTCGTGAAATGAACCAAGTACGCTCGAGAGGAGCATGAGGAGCGCTTTAGCGTTAATATCCTACGGATATTCCATCTTCAGAAACCATGGCAGTTCGAATTTTCATTCCCTCGACTTGAAGATAACGTTTACAGTAGTTTTTTTAATACTAGACTAATGCACCCGAGTCATTATTCTTGATAATTATTATTTCCAAAAGGGTTACCAAGTCAAACAATTACTTACATTAATTTAAAACTCCAAGTTCAAGCAAATTAATAAGGAAGATTTTTTCGGGCTTGACAATGAAACGTCACTATGTCATAATATCCATGCTGCACTTATTTCATTCACTTCTCTATATCTCAAAATATAAGGAAGTAAACATTGAAATCGTTTTGATATGCTAAAACTGAACACATATTATCTTACTAAACACAATTACTAGAAGGATATGTAGTTTGATAATTATCGTCGCTGTATTTATCCACAAAGAAAAACGTAATTAGGAAACAGATTATTTTCATGAGAAAACCTCCAACAAGTTCGAAAATCTTGGGCTTGTTATATTTTTTCAACTTACCCGGTAAATATCCGACTTGTCCGGAAAACCTCGGATTTCTCTGGTAAAACTAACGCGTGAACCTATGAAGGTCAGGTCCAGCCTATGACTGCTCGAAAGACACTCATTCAACACCACGTTCTTCCAAAAGAATTAGAGTAAAGAGGAAGAAGTCTCCAAAGCTAAATCCACAACATACTTCAACCAATGGCAGGACATTCTGCAAAGAAAAGCTCTGAATTGCTGGAGCTAGGATAGAGGTATATACATTTTTCACAAATTTTAGTTGCCACGCGGCTGCTCTCGAAAGTCTTTTTTTATCAATAAGACATCGCAAGATACACTCTACGAACACACATTTTGGTTGATACAAATCATCTCATTAGAACTTCCTGTGTTCAAGATGATTGCAGTGCTCACTCAACCGTAAACTTAGCACTCGCTATCAGTGCAGTAGAACACAAGAAATGAGATGAAATTTTTCAGGCTCTCATTTGAAAATATATCTACGAACTGCTGAGCATCAAGACATAAAAGGAGACCGCGATTGAATTCCAGGAATGAGTTACTCAGCCCGACAAAGAACACTAACTACATAAAATTAGAAGGGGTAAAAAAACTTTTTTAATCGAATCACAAGATCAGGCTTAGGCTTGGGAAACAGTTTTTCTCCACATCGTAGAAACTTATATTAGTTTATAACACTTGATAAGAGCCGAGCCTAAAAACCTTGAAAATAGCATTGCCGGAAGTGAGTGAAGTTGTCGACTAAGCTTGCTCCAGAAAAAAGTTCTTCATCATCAGCACGAGTTTTAAAACATTAACACTGGACACCAGAGGAGCAGAAAAACGCCTGTAGTTATAAGTTGTACAGATACATCCAGAACTCCAATCAAGCAGTGAATCATTTAGATCCCTCTCTTCTCAATTCGGACTCTTGATATGCTATTCCCCCTCAACCCACTTAGGACATATTTTGTCCGAGTAAAATTATATGAATTTCACCATCGGATGTACATCAGCACGCATTTATTTGAGGTGCATCCTTAGTTCTATCCTTGTCTCAAGTTCACCACTTTGAAGTTTAGCAATTTTCTTAATTCAACCTAGAAACCAGCTCACGTGAACAAGATTTACTGGTCTCTTCCTCATGCTTTCATCATTTTAACCTTCCAATTGATAAAGATTTTAGACACATTCCTCAGGAATTGACAACTTATCATCGCTTTCAGAGAATATCTCAATCAATAAACACAGAGGAGCAATTTTTCATTGATCTCGCCGCTAGCTGTCACGATTCTCGCACCTGAATGATTCACTGCCTCAAGCTATATTCATTTCGCCCGTCAGCACTGGAAAGAGAACCACTCGGAGTCATCAATAACAAACAGGGTTGGAAGAATATGCCTCGCATAATACGAAGTGCGTGCCTTCGCGTAAAGCCGATGGCTCACGCAACCCTCGAGATCGCTTACTGTGAGCTACAAGGGCGAGCCCTTTACTTGGAATTCTATCGCGCTCGCAATTAACGCAGCATATCTCCTGATTGAACCCATCATTCACGCCAGCTATTTCTGTTTAGCCCAAAATGAGATTCTGAGCTATTCGAATGGTTCAGGGTCAAATTAGTCAGTCTCAAATTTTACTGACTGGCAAGTAATTCCAGGCCGCACCTACGAAGACAGAAATGATAAATAACCTACTTCAACGAGTCAAATTGCTCATCACAAAAAGTTTAGGCTGTGAAACAAAGCAAACCCTGTTTCCTATGCAAAATCCTAAGCAGATTAACCGATTTCACTCAAATTCGACACCACAGTAAATTCATAAAACTCTAAACTATCCGCAGAATTACAAGAACAAAGTCTGTCACCATGTAAAAGTAATTTTACGAGCCACCTTCTCACATCAGAAGCAGTTGTGTAACTCAACATTTGCTCTTTGTGTGAAGTTGATTGTGACCAATTTTCGCAACAGCGCAAACTTCGCGTAAAAACTAAATTCCAGCTGCTATTCTAACGTGATCCCTGAAATACCGCAGCAATGATAAAATGAAACGACCAAAGTTCAATACAGACAGGAATGCATATATCAAGCCCATGGGAATATAAATAGAACGAACCGAGCGGAAATGGATGCCAAAATCAATAATCAATGCTTCTTGAAGAATACAAGAGCTTTTATCCACCACAATTGCAGAGATTTTATTTGCTCTGATTGGCTTACTGCTCGTGAAGTTCTAATTTCCCATGCATTCACCAAATGAGCGAAACAGCCCGCTTCAAACCCAATTTGCTTCGCTAACTGCCTAATTCCAATCATCCAGAGCAGTCTCCTCGAAATTAGGAATTAGGAATGGATTTGGAAGGGCGCAAAATCATCTGATGATCCTTCAAATACATTGATATGCAGAATCACTTCTGAACACTTTTAGAAGAATGTGGTATTCAGACTCCTAAACTCACGTACGGAAGACTTCATTGCATCAAGGAGCCTGAGAAATTTGAACGTTCAACTAATGGAACTAAAGAATTATGACCTGCAAGACAATGCCCCCACTGCGACATGAAGATGCTGAACCAAATTATTAAGTCTTACTCCGTACAAGCAATAGTTCGCTCTTTAATGAACAGTAGGAAGATGTGTGCTAACACATTGTTTCTTCGATCGAGGTATGAAGGCACTCGTTTTTCATTCAGAAAAAGCACGGGAGTGCAATTTGAGAATGCGTATTTCTCTTACATCTCCGTAAATCATCAACCAATCCGATCAACAAAGAAAGTTTCAACGCACAGTATACATAGGAAGCACATTCAGAATGGATTAGATTATTAGCAAGTTTCAGTCTCACCAAACACAAAGGTTTCTCGAAGAGGAGGTGAAGGAAGGTAGAATTTAGGGAAACTGGATTTTTACGCATGAAATCTATATTCAGACCCTGCGAAGAGGAAATGCAAGATTAAAAGAATTCAATGAAACGAGATGAAAGTTGAAGAAAACAGGAACAAGTGTTGAAAAAGACATCAGTGAATGGAGAAAATATGGCCCATAACAAAACTAAAAACCTATGCTATTCCAACAAAAGAAGGTCTATTTAACATTCAGCTCGGAACCTCACATCTTCCCCAGGGAACGCTCATCCTGATAGATGCAATAATTGTATCCTCATGGGTAAAAACAAATTGATGTAACTATTTTTCTCACCTAATTAGATTTCACTTTACACCTTAGTCAAATTTTGTTGCAATTTATTCGAGCACTCCATCCTCGAATCATGCCTCCTCAAATGCAAACCTAAAATTAAGCAGTTAAAAATTACTCGAAGTTATTCGAATAATAAATACTAAATTCAAGATTTGAATGGCTCAGACCAATGTTTACCCGATGAAACTTGGGTTCGCAAACGACGATGTGGAACTGATGTCGAACTACGGCTTTGTCTGCTGTACTTCACCCAGCGAGCTATAATGGATATCGAATTTGTCATTACATCGATAGGGAAAATGAAATCGAGTAGAGGAACTAGTCGACCTTCAACATAATTAGGGCATTGCGTAACATAACAAAAAATAAAGAAAGTGTGGGGAAACGCTACATGGCCCTAGGGAAGACCCAGCAACGAAATTCAAACCTTTAGTTTTGACTTCTATGCATGGTTTCAGAAAGAAACGATGGTTTTAGAACCATGAAAATCGACAAGAGCAATAAGTCTTAAGAAACAAGTTTCTTTTTCGCAGCGATTGCCGTTTATGATAGTCCTCGTGTAATTCATTGCGTATAGTTTACCTTTACCGAACACTGATTTATTAGGACTTTGATCTCATAAGTTAGTTTCATGAGCCGTACGCAAATTAAACGCTAAGTATTGGACCTTACGAACACCAAACACATGCTCCCACTTTTCTAAACTAGAGACTACGGTGAACTAGGCCTACCTGAATCTTTCGACGTAGTTAAAAAACCAATTCCCCGATTTGAAATAATTAAAGTTGCCATAGCAGTATACCTGACAGTTTCTGAGTCGAGTAAGCTACGTCACGTGTTACAGCACGCAGCGTGGCCAAATCATCTTAGAACTAACATGCCACCTGTACCTGGGTGACTACGTAATTAATTCAAAATCAGCTTCAGAGCTAGCGGGCACCCTCACCCTAGCCTCCAATGGGACAGCTGCTACTACTAGCAAGCGGCTGGTGGAACATAGGACGTAGAGCGCCGGGCATAGGGGGGCTTACCATCACAATATGCTCCACAAAGTTGGCCAAAATTCCATTCTTTTTAACTAAGTTCTAAAATCAAAATAAATTACCGCTTCTGATTTATAGCATCTTGAAAATAACCAAATATCTTTAATTTCATGTTGTATGAAAAGGAAACTATCAGCTTTAGCACGACCAAAACCTAAGGTTAAAGTTAAGTTTAGCACCAAGATACGCAAGTTAGGAGAATAAGCACGAATGTCATAAATAGTTCATACCAACACTTCCGTGCATGGTACGAACATCAATACATAAACTTGTCTCTCAGATCTTAGCGTTATTGCAGCAAATAACGTAATGTTCGTATACAAGTACATGGATGTTTTTGCTCAGCGAACGTAATACGTTCGTCAGGCAGTCCCGCAACTGGGCTGGTGTCAGATGGCGGTCTCCCTCACTTTGTGTGCGGCACCGGCAGCAGTGTGCTGCGTCACGGCGCACCACCAGCACCTGGTGCTCTCCTAAATTTCATTCATGGCATTAATTAAAAGTTCACCTGCGACGTAAGTTTCGTGCGCATTTGAACGTTTAGTTATCATGAACAAAAAACATTTTAACGCGGAGCATATTTACAGATCAATGTCTCCAAACATCATTTTACGGACAACTGCAAAAATTCAATTTTGTGCAGTTTTCATGAAATAGTCGCTTTGAAAGAATTACGATGTGAACAAAAGCTCACGGTAAAGCTGAACACGCTGCTCTGAAGCGCGAAGGAGAAATATCAGAACACAGCTCGCCACAAAGTCTTCAGCCTCACAAAATTTCACAATAGAGCGAGTATTTGTGGTTAATCATAGAATTAAGCACAGAATTACAGGTTATACTAATTATGACAGAACGAATTAAAGGCGTGAAAGCCAAGGGAGAACTCAAAGTTAAGAGATCGATTCCACTTTATCGACTCTGGAAGCAAAATTCGGAGTAGTTTCAAAAACGGGCTCCAAAATTGAATAGACATATTTTAGCTCATCGGATAACTGCCCTGAAAAGACTCACCTCAAAAGCGTCGAGGTTTGAGAACTCTCATGGTTATGAAGAGCGCGCTTACACCCCCTACACACACGAGCGTCAACAACACACTAAACGGGTGCGGAAATTTCGTACAGAACAGAAGTCTTGAAGCCTATGAAAACATTTAATTATGCCCTGGCTTCATTTAACACTTAATAAAAATCAATGGCTGTAGAACAGACAAAAATATTTATTTCTTATAGAACTTTCTTTGAAGGTTGCAAAAATTAAACATTTGTTTTCAGGCACAAAAAAAATATGTAACCCTCAAGAAATTTCTGCTCATATGGCAACAGTAGTGCCACATGCCAAGCAGTGCCTGAACCTTCACTGCTGTTGCCATAGGAACGAGATCAGCCCCACCTGCTATCCTGGAACTAATTCCGGAACCGGAAATTTGGACGACAGGATACAGACAGAAACTGAAATCTTTGTGTCGCAAGAGTACTTATTTTTGATGCATGCGGTACTTTAGCACCCCCATCCACACGAAGCATTATAAAAGTTGTTTGTAAGCGAGCGTATTAGTTTTTCAACGCTGAGTTTTGCAAAATCAAATCATTGTCATGATTTTGTAATTTGCGTCATGAAAATTCCTCATGTGTGATTTTTATGACTTTGTTTGGCAATACTTCATGGTAACTAAAATAAAATGTCCTATAGATTTACACTATTTCATGGATAGATTCAAAAATCTATCAAATCCTGCAGAGAGAAGTATTCTTTAATTCATCTCAAGTTAAATTTTTGCGAACTTTTCTGTTTCTTTTCAGAGGCGTAAGTAAAATGTACGAATGGATTTTAGTCTAACTGGCGAGAAGTAGGGTAATGAAAATTAGAGTGTAAATGAAAAATGTTTGATCCGTGTTGCAATGTCAGGGTAAAAAGATCTGGGGTTCGATCCAGTGTCTGTACGGAACGATGTCGTGTTAGAAACGCCTCTGGAAATGTTGAAAGCGGAGAAGACGAGTTTGAGAGAGCATAGGGGTAACCTTCTTATTCTGTGCACTTCCATTCTCTCTCTCCTCTTCAGATTTAGATCGTGGAAACACAGTAGTGGCAAACTCAATACGATTAAAAATGTATAGCGTTCAAAGATGTTCCAATAACTATTTCGTTACATAAGTTACTGGAATTTCAAGTAAATTGCAAATTTTTATTGCGACAAAATTTCGAGAGCAAGATATAGGGGTTAATAAATCGGATTAGAACAGGATCAAGCAGAGTTAATCCTCACGATACAAGAGGCTAGATCAATTTGAAGATTTCTTCAGTTATTTTCAGAAAGTAGGGAACATGATTTCAACTCTAAAAAATAGGCTGAGATTTGACTCAATTTTTTTACTCGACTGGTCATGTTCAATTTAAGACAACGTGACTATCACAGAAACTGCCACTGTCACCAAGAAAATCAATTATGAATTAATTATCAAACATCATTGTCATTTTATTCCAGTACAAGCTATTCTGCTGTTAATTAATCTCCATATTTCATCGAATGATGATTTGATGTATTCAAGAAAACAAATGAGAAGCAGTCGGTGAAAATTCCCTTTTGAATAAAAGTTGTTCAACTTCAAATATATTCCTGTACTTCACTAACTTTGAGTAATCTTCCAAATAAATTTCTAACACGAGATATTATGTTAGGCGTTGATACTTCACGTCCATGCCTAAAGTGCAGCGGCAGATTTTGTCAGATTCGTTTAGCTTCAGTCGTCTTAATTTTTCTCATCTAATGCTGATTGACGGTCCATGCACACACCAAAATTCTAGGTATTAGCGGCCTAATCATAGAGAACGCTTCGTCAAAATTTTTGGTCAAATGAACATTACCGGATTCATGAAAATAACCCAATGCCTGAAATGTGCAATGGCATACAAACATATACGACGTTACTTGGTCCGTATTTCTCCGTAATCTGGAAACTTGTCAATATTTTTTATTTTATAAAAAAAAATCTCCTTAACCCTTTAACGTCCGAATTTTTGTACTCATATTACCATTAACACAACCACCGTCACTAAAATGGCACTGGCATCAGGCAGTCACCAATATCAGGATGGGATAGGAACTGCCACCCGGCAGAGAACTTCAAAGAATACATTAGGGAACTAATTGAACAAGAAATACTATATATTGAGGGCATTTTTGAAAGAGGACACTGGTGTCCTCTGGGGCGTTAAAGGGTTAAGTCCATGAGCAACGCTGACGATTCGGGCTCTCTCCTTTAAACTCACTCAACAATGTCCGCAGAGTAACGATTTCATTTCTAAAGGATCTTATGAACAAAACGCGTTGGACATTGGAATCACTTCTGACCTGCAATGCTTTTATAAAACATTATTCGTAAGAATTTCATAAAAACAAAATTTCAACGTTTTAAAACTAACGATACTCGCGGGAGTAACATCAGCAAATTTACTTCAGCTTAGTTTCATTCAGAATTCAACTTTTAGAAATGCTTTAGAACTCAATGTGTTGCAGGGCCACCACATCAATCACCTCGGCAACTGAAACTCGAATACAGCACACGAGGCTTTTGTACTCTCGGATATTTACACTCAAGTTCAGATAGAGGAACAGACGCTTTTACTCATCTATACAGCTTGTCGTAATGCACGGCCTTCCGAGTTGAATGCCATATCACAGCTGGTACTGGAAGGCACCAAAAGTAGGGGCTATAATCAAGCACACAAAAATCAAATTTCATATGTTCTCTAGCCACGAGTCAAAAAGATTACAGAAGGCAAGAATAAAATATGATGTACAAATTTGGTTTCAGACATTTTACTGTTTAGTTCACATGAAATTTTGCTGAGAACATTATTGATACATGAACTTTTTTCAATTCACAAGAGCAAAATCACACAACGAACACCATAGCCAGACACTTCAATAGATCATACTACAGTTTTTTAATTAAAAAAAATACATAAAAAATCCTCGGTTAAACGACAACCACACTGATGAAAATTAAACACCGGCTGACAGTACAAAAAGGAATTTGAATGTAACTCGAAGCAGGAAATTTTAAGCAGTCCAACATCAGCGTGATAAATATTTCAAGGCTTACCACAAAGAAAACATAGCTAGGTAATTTACCGCTCATTACGCGAAATCCTACTTTTGGAATAAGACAAAGATAGATTCGAAGTTTTGACACATGGTATCGCAGCAGATATTTGTAACTAGCTGACATTTTTAGAGAACTAATTTGTTTAAAAAATGCATCTTGCATGTTACTCCTTAAAACTGTCTCTCACTTGAATGAAGGTTAGATCACAAGTTATCCTAAACCAAACACTGGAAGTAGCGAGCCGTTTTCTCGCACCAAACAGCTCAGAAAGAGCAATAAATACTCCATTCGCAAGAACCAAAGCTAGCACTTGCGCTTCTGAGTGAATGGTTCAGAGAAATACTCAATTTTTAAAGCATAAAATGATTTTCAGTAACTAAATATAATTCAAGAAAATAAAAAACAAATGCTATGAGCAAGAAGAATGAATAGCAATGCAATGAAAAAAAGCTGCGCTCGGAGCGAGGAAAGCTCTGAAAGGAAGAAGTCAGTGTTTTCAAATTGTTTCACTGCAACTTTACTTGAAAGTGACAATGTCGAAATTCAAAGATGCAATATGTTTTCACAGATACTGGAACGCAGCAATCGACGTGCACCAATCGAGCTTCAATTTGTGCAACATTTTTCCCCAGATTCCCCAAACTAAGAATGCCTAACCTTGCCCGGCATTCACGCTCGTAAACAAAGTTACAAACCGAGGACAGAGCTTTTATCCACAGCCTCAACACCTATGCACTTGTAAAAACAGAATAAACCTTTAATGAACGTGATAAGAGATCGATATGGTCAAATTGCTCTCGAATATACAAAGGGTCAAAAACCACTGAATCTCAACTGAATTTTAGCTCTATCCCACCAACTTCCCTTGGGAGACAACGAGCGAAAGTTTCTACCATTTCTCAGGTATGGTGAACGAAAGAGCAAGAGAAAATATCCTATTTGCTTCCCCAATGGACATGACATACTTCACTATGTCAGGCAATAGCTGTACCTAGAACATATACGCAGCTACAAAAAGAAGATAAAGTTAGGTACGAAAGATGACCTCGTCATCACTCCTCCATAGCAACGGGAACCTTCATGGAGCCCGGCAGGAGATGCCTGTGCACCATCTGCTCCTTGTTGATGAGATGCGTGGTGCGGTTGACCAGCGCCATGAGGGTGTGCAGGGAGTCGGCCCAGTCATTGAGGCGTTTGCTATGTTCGGGAGGCGTGCCGAAGCTCACTACTCCTTCCAGGCGGTCTGTGCGCGCGATGATGGTGCCCGATACCACAAGCTGGCACAAGAACTCCTCACATTCCTGCAGAAAAGTGAATTGCAATTATCGTCACGTACCAGAACGGTAACCGAACACTTAAATGCCTTTCAAGATATGTTGGCAAACGTTGATGCAACAATAAACACCTTGATACAACCAATGCAGACTCCTCGTACTGATGCTATTAAAAGTGGCTGATGCTAATCGATGACTATTCCATGACCGTTATCACTACAGCACGAATACACATAGTTGTCAATGACTGATCACTAAGGTAAAGCATTGAATGTAATGCAGTCAAAAACAGTAAAATTACTTCCGAGCCCTACGAAAAAATTTTGAAGCACACTTAAACCTCAACAGAGACGTCCAAGTTCACATTCTTGAGAGAAAGAGAAAATTGAGACAAAACTCGCATTTTACTTCAAGTACACCTCTGCAGGCTGAGTTGAGCCAATACCACAATAGTGATAGGAAAATGACAGCAGTTTCAAATAAAATCCGATAGTCGTAAACACGTTTCTCAATATAACGTGCTTTAGAACTTCTATGATGTTGCATTTGAGAAATAAAAAGTTACACATAGGGTGTGTAAAAATCTCTACATAAGATAGACAAACATAAAATAGACAACGATAGGATAGACTGAGGTTGGTTAAACCAAAGCTATGACTCTTGAAAAAAGTTTAGATTATAATAAATATGTTAGTTTAAGACTTCCTAACCACTACAAAAACCTTCTAAAGAAAGGAAAATGATATCACAAATTGGAATGGAATTTAGGGAAAGCTGAATCTATGCTCAAAATGAGCTCGCACACAAGACCCCAAGCGCATAGAAACAGTAAGTTCAGAAAGAAGTTTATTGAACATCATATAAATTGAAGTAGGAGGTAACAGGTGCTGAAACACAGGGCATCAGTGAACCGAAAAATACTGGTCCGCAATCAAAAAAAAAAATCTATTCCATTTCAACAAAGGGAAGGCCGTTGTTAAGCCATCGCCAAGATAAGCCGATTGGCGCCTCTGTACTACGAGGGAAAATAATGCTTCCCTAGAATGAACTGAGCTAGCGTATCATTGAAACTTGCGAATCAGACTTCTGCCACGATCTACAAACTTTCGTTAGCTTGTTAGCTCAATCGCTTTTTTGCTGGACTTGATTTGCGGAAATTTCGCTACTTAGCTAAAGCATTAGCTTCTTCATGCAACATAAAAAAATATTGGAAGCACTTTACAGCAACAGAAAAAACTGTTGACGAATCTTAACATTAAATAAAGGTCAGCAAATCTGACTTACTCTCCCATCCTTGAACATCAGGAAGATTCCAACGGAATAAATCAGCCTCAAAAATATGGCTATACCAGTCAGCAAATATGAATTTCTCTCCTATGCCTGAACATTAAGAAAATTCCAACGGAATAAATTAGCCGCAAAAATATGGCTTTATTAGTCAGCAAATCTGACTTTCTCTCCTATCCCTGAACATCAGGAAGATTCCATTGGAATACTGCTTTTAATCTATTATTTAACTACCCTCAGGTATCCCTAAGACAGAGACATTATCGAAAGGGTGGCACCCAAACAAGGACCATCCACGTTATCTAAGAGCCTCCTTAACTTCAGCTCAAAACCGAACATTTTCCCCCTAGGAAAGCTAATTCCCAAAGATACCGATTATTATTGGATTATTAGTTAATTAAGCCTCCCTATCCACCACAAAGGCGACCCGAAGAGAGGAAGGAGGAAGGCACCATTTAGTTGAGAAAGAAGATTATGAAACAAGATCAAAGTCGAAGAAGAAAGTAGTAAGTGCTGAAAAACAGAACAGCAGTGAACCAAAAAAAAAGATGGTCCTGAACAAAACAAAAACATTTTATTTCAACAAAAAAGAAGGCCCACCTAACTCTCAGCTCGGGCCCTTACATTTTTCGTCTGGGGGAACTTATTCCCATAGATGCAACGTTTGTCTCCCCCTGAGGGGTTCTCATAGCTACAATAGTTGTATCACCCTGCGGAGACATATTGCAGGGACATGCAAAATAGATGGAGCTACAAACACTGAGGGTGAGATTTTCGAAGCCTCCTTTTCAGAAGATTTAGTTCAAGAAAAAAGATATAATACGCAAGAGAGGCTTGCCAGCAAGAGCTGCCGTTTTCTGCTTCAACTTCCACCCGTGACATTTAAAGCTTCAACGTACAACTTTTAGATAACCTACTTCGATTGAATTTTTTAAATAATTTCTTTGTTAAACAAAACTTTATGTTTTATAAACAACACAACATTCGTCACTGCTGACCACATGTAGTAATGTGATGAAAACAGAAAAACTTATTATACACATTAATGAAGGAGTGGAAAAAAAATGAACTCAACTGACCTTGGGAGCCAAATCGAGCAGCTCAGCCATCCTGGCGAGCTTTATTCTTGTGTAGTACTTAGCCATCATGCGGATGTTCTGCACAAATCACATTAAGAGTGAACAAAAATACACTCATCTACAAATGAATAAATGAAGCAATTTGATTACTTATCGAATTTACACTTATGCATATTTGGATCACTTTAATCACATATAACAGCTACAAAGACTCAAAAAATACCTGAACACGAGTCACATTCGATAGTCCATTAAATAAAAAAAAAATCCTTGACATTTTTTTCACAAAGACGAATGTAGTCATTATAATGCCAGTGATGCTTTGCCACGCACACACCCCACAAGAATGTGGCAGTATTGACCCTTACACAAGAGTGAGCTTCTGCAACGTTGAATGAATTCCTACGTAGGTTCTGAACCAATATCACCATCCAAATGTGGTACAAAGAGCAACACAAATATGACATTTGCCCGAAGATAGAATGTAAGTTAGTAGAGAAATAAATCAAGCGGACAACAACAGACACCATCGCATAACGAAAGAACATCGTACACAATAGACATGGTAATATAATAAACATGGTTGAGACTAGCCTTTTTTTAAAAAACGCAGCACTGACCAAAACCACAAGAAAAACTTTCACTGAACAAAAAGCATTTTCATGAGTAGCTGCATTGAATTAAACTGGGGAATCTAGGGAACACAAATAATTAGGAGGCGTACATGCTCAACCACTCTGTTGCGAAGTTGCGTCCACCTCTCGTTGCCCTGGTCAGTGTTGGGCGAGAACACATCGGTGGCATCAGAGCGCAGCTCCGCCTCGTACACGGAACACAGGCCAGACCACTTGATGAGCTCCTCAGTGGCAAACAGCTGCAGCAAGTTCCTGTAGGAGTACAGAATTCGGGTGTAATAGCCCACTGGTAGTATCAGGGATGATAGTGTACAATATTAAGGTAGGAGTCGTGCAGAGACAATTTCCTACTTCCTCTGAGCGACAACCTCGTGTCAACACCCTAATTTCGTCATTTGTTTCACAACCTGCGCTTTCTCTAACCCACTTTACTTCCTTGTTACAAAATATGCGAATTTCCAAGATAATTATTTGTTAGACACAGGTCAAAATAACAATTAATTGCAGTTTGCCCGTCCTTAGCCATTGTATAATCTCAAACCATATATTACTGACAGCAGTGCCATAACAGAACACGAGAGGGTACTGTGATATCAACTAGAGACCAGTGCGGCACTGCTGCAGATATTCTATGAATGGTTATAAGAAATCACGGGAAATTCAAGAAAAATCTTCAGGACTCACTTGTAGAGCAATATCTGAGGAAGCATGGGGTCCATCTTTACTCTGTGCAAAAGATCACTCTGTTCATTGTCGTACGGCGCCAAAATGAGGTACAGAACAACGTGCTTCAGAACTTTCAGCTTCTCAGCTGTCTCCTCAGGTGACAGCTCGGGAGGCTTTGTTTCCTCGAGTTTCTTGGCAGCGTCCGATTTTTTAGGAGAAGTGGAAGATTTCTTGGCATCTTTGCTGTCCTTCTTGTCATCTGAAGCCTCCTCAGCGCTCGCAGCAGGCTTGTCTGAGGTGTTGTAGATGGCAAGGTAGTGCCGGCAGATGCTCAAGAAGCTGCCATCGTGGCTGTCCAATTCGATCATCAACCTGCAATTACAACAATGAACACATAACTAAGTGAATAGAATTACACAAAATAACAGTCAGTCCTCAAGTTGCTAAGTGAAGTTCAAAACAAGTCTTACATCTGATCCCAAACACTTCAACAGAATTTCTTTGCTTTATAACCGTTTTTACAACCATCATTAGAGATCATCAATGGCATCAGGTTGTCACTGACATCAACTGCCAATCGGTAGCGAATGTCAAAGAACAAATTATGCAAGAAATTATCTATAAGTTATTCATAGAATAGGATTTTGAAATCCACTTAGACAGTAAGGGTTAAGAGATCCCAAGCAGCAAATGATAGAAATTGAAACCTCTGCAAAATAAGGAACGTGAATCCAGAATCAATGCTCTTGCCTTTATTTATGCTGACCCAGACCTCACAAACCTTTAAAAATCACCTGATTCCATCATTACATTAGTGAAAGATTCCCTAGCCATAACGAAAGCAATCTCATGAAAGCGAAGAGAAGGGATAATTTAACATGGATTGTAGATAATGTGGAGTTTGAACACACGGTGTGTGTTCAAACTTCATAAACTCGGTAAGCTGAATCGCCTGAGCCCTCAACTCCCGCGAGCCCCCATAGATATGGTTCGTCGACCAGCACATTGAGGGGAAATTGAAATCACCCGCCACTAAGATGGTGGGCAATGGTGTTCCCAATTCCTCCAACTTCGTGGAAACATGCCTCATTACCGGTAGGAAATTTTCCAATTCGCAGGCAGGAGGGCGATACACGACCACAAGTGCTAGTCTCACCTGGTCCAGCCACAGAACGAGGTGTTCAACCACACCATCCGAGTCTGCAGACAAGACTACTGTTTGGGGTGCCAAGTCATTCCTAATGTATGCTGCAACACCTCCCTTTTTTCTGCCATGGCGTCTATCCGATCTGTGGAGTGTGTAGCCTTCCATTGCCACTTCCGCGTCAAGCACGTCTTCGTGGAGGTGAGTCTCCACCAGTACAACAAAGAGAGCACCTTCTTCCATGGCTCTTTCCCGCAACATGCCCACTTTGTATTTCTTTTGGGATGTGCTCAGGCCCTCTATGTTGCAGCTTAGTATTGCAGTGTCGGAGCCAGTGCTCCCCACTTTGTTCGACAGGCGCACGCTTGTCCCTTCTGTGGCGTCGGCTTGTACCCACAAGAAAAATATACTTTTCACCCCAAACAAGCCTGGTAAATATAATTAAGTGCATTTATTTTTCAAATACATTATAACCAACACCAGGACACATTGAAGACTACCCTCGGCCCAGCAGCCCGGTACCCATTTCTGACACTTGGGTGGTAGGATGAGAAAGTGTGGAACCACCTCCTCTTTCTTCAGAGTGTGGAGGATTGGCCTGATATGTTCCTGTATTGTCCATGTGCCTGCCACCATATTCGTTACCCCTCGTTTCTTTTTGTTTCGGATTCCTCTTGCTAAATCCTATAAGCTCTTCTGTTCCTAGTGTCATATTTTGCCTTTTTCTATGCACCTGTTTGAGACGCTAATCTTAAGATCCACTGCTTGACCTGCTACCGTGATTCATCCTGCCGCATTTTAATCCTGGTTCTTCCTCTCCTGGTTACTCCTTTAGGGTAAGTCTAAGTATGCCTGCTTATTTCACCTTATTGAACTAGGATTGCTTAAATGTATTTCAGTGTGCCTTGTGCTTCTTGTTTACTTACTTTACTGTCCAATACCTGCATATAGCGCAAATACTATATTTCAGCTATATTTGTTATATCTCTATCATTAGTTTTGTGTTCAATATCTATCATTTTTGCGTGTGCTTCAGTTCCTTTGCCCCTGTGTGCTGCTCTGCTTTTGTATTAAATACTGTTCCCTCACCTTTTTTCCTTGGCAGCTTCTGCTTCTTGTGGCTAGCAGAGATGCTTATGTCCCGTGTTTTTCCTTTTAAAGCAGCGAGTCTGGGACTCTTGCCACTGGCCCGACTCAGAGCTACGTTGAGCAGCCAGATTGGGTAATGTACCCACCGGTAGTTTGTGACTGGATCCTCCACCATCTGATTCCCTTCTATGTAGCAGCACACAGTTCTTGGGACATTATTTGCAAACTTGACTCCTTCCAGTTTAGACCCCTTCATTGATTTATGTACTATTTGTTTAATCTTTTTCGCCTCTTGAACTCAATAGATCGATTCCCTTGAAATTGTATTGTGCAAGCTTGTTACGTACCTCTTATGCCCCATGCATCTGTGTACTTATCTATGTATTTAGGTATAGTCTGTTTGTCTTTTGGGCTGTAATTCTTCCTTCCCTATCTAACCATGCTAACCCCTTTTACCAAACCAGTTGTCAGTTACAGCCAGTGGATTCATTGTATTTGTGATTGTTTCAGTATATGTTGTGTGTTCATGAAAGTTTAATTTATACCCCACTGAATGATTCAGTCTGTAATTCCCCCTCTTGAGTTTCTTACATTCAGTCTAAGCTCTCCCCTTGCCTGTGGCTCCCATCATTTTAGTCTTTCCTCTTGCTACTTCCACTTGAGAAGTGGAATAGCGAGTCCTGCCAGTCTCCTACTATAGGGGCCTTACTGGGTCAACAGTTATCCCCCAACAAGAGGAGAGAGATGCACCGGACTGGCATTGCTGGGAATAGAACCGACGACCTACTCCGTGGAAATCGCGCTCGTAGCCACTAGCCCACAATGCCCAAAAACAGAAGCTACTGAAAGAAATATAACTCGACATTAATCTTGAGTGCAACAGAGAACAGCAAAACTCACCGATAAAACTTGAGCTTAAGATCGTTAACCTTGCCAGAGTCGAAGAACCTGATGGTGACTTTCTTGCTGATAATTTGAGTGCGGACATAATCCTTTCGTGCAAGGCAAAGCCTCATTTGCTCCAGAATCATCTCCACCTGGAAGAAAAACGCAAATCAATACTAATGCAAGATAGATTGTTTAAGTATTAAATGCTGATAACTAATCCTGCCCCTATTCTACTAATTTATTTACTTTCAACGCTATTGACATAAGATATGCAAAATTATAAAAAAAGTTGCATATATAATCTTACTCGATATTCAATGACTCTTTAATGCTACTCAAGAACATTTAGAATAGTGAGCAAGCAATTTTAAGAGGCATCTCTCAAGTGACAAGCTTGAACATACGAATTGGCATATCTGACAAAATCGGGGAAAAAAGGTACAAATAAACAATTAATTCAAATCAAAAACAAACCAGGGAAAATACAAGATGCTCCAATTTGACATCAAGAACCGAGTCACATTGAATAAAAAGAAAATGAGATACAAGCAACAACTAATGGAACATGAAAATATTGTACCAGTCATTCATGCACACTTAAGATAAATGTAAATTCTCAAAATAAGCTGATATGCAGACATGATCCGGAAACAACTGCAGGAAGATTTCATCAGGAAGATTTCATCAGGAAGATTTCAATAAAAAGAAAATGAGATACAAGCAACAACTAATGGAAGATGAAAATACTGTACCAGTCATTCATGTACACTTATGACAAATGTAAATTCTCAAAATAAGCTGATGAGGAGACATGATCAGGAAGCAACTGCCCACCTTTTCCTTCTTTTCCATGCTACCGAAGGTCTCGACCGGCATCTCCTGCATGGCAGTGGCAGCAGCCTCCAGATCGCCATCTGCCTCTTTTAGCAAAGCCAGCTGGTGCGTGAGGCGTGCTCTTTCCACCTCCACGTATATCTTTCCGGCTGTCACCGTCCTGTAATGCACGAGATTTCATTTTCCCTTCCATTAAACTTACATTGGCACAGAAATCCTACATAGAATAGGTAACTAACAATTTCTGGTGTATCACAAATACAATAGTTACCATGGTATATTAAATCTAGAACTTGCAGTAATAACCTAAAGTTAAAGATTGAAAGCCAACAAGATGAATGCTGGATCTTAATCGTCACAAAAGTAAACCATAGCTGGAATATTTGAAAAAGTTTGAGTTCTTAGCACCCAATACACAATTGTATTCATTATTCTAAAATGAGTGCATTTATTAATCTGACCAGCATTTATCCCTCCCTCAGACCTGATTCTCTCAATTATTCTGACCTGAGAGTATCCATAAGCTTGAGCTTAGTGTCTTTGTCAGGCGTCTGGTCGACATACTCGCAGCACCTCTGGACCATCTTGGTGACTGCCATCTTGATCTGAGATCGCTTTTTGGTGAGGATGACGATGTTTTCATTCAGCAGATCCCACTTGCCAGCTTTGAAGCTAATCTCAACAATGGCAACCAAAACTCTGCTTGTGGAGTGTGCATCACCACCCTGGAAACATTTATTTATATAAGTACGTAGAAATCAGAAATTGGGATTTGGTTTAAATGCAAACAATTTTCATCAATATACAAATTACAATGGATAAATAATTAAGTTAACCAGCTAAACAGTACCTGCAATGTGTGACTTCAGTTCATTTCATTCCTGAACTGCAATGTCCTCAATGGTTTTGATAGCTAGAAAAAATTTATTCACAGCAAAAAGCATCCCAGCATTACCAAAAGTGAATGCAAATCAACCATAAACCTTGCATATTTGTAAGGTCAAATAATAATACTTTCTTCATAGAAATTATCACAGAGCCCCAACTTTCAAAGATGTGCATGCCCAGCTAGCTCTAAGCTACACCCTAGACACACAAATGAATTGGATACCGAATGGGAGGAAACAGAACACTGCAATGCTGCAAACTGATCACTCTTGAATGCTACATCATTCTTAATTGAAGTCTGGAGGAAATATTTAAACAGTTCGCAGAAAAAAAATATAAAGCTAAAAAGGTGACACTAACACGTAATAAAAAACTTAAAAAACAGTAAAAATCAGACCCAAAGAAAAAACTAGCAGGATTTATTGATAAACTCACAGTTCTGGTTTGCTTCTCCAAAGCCATGAGAGACTCTATGGCCTCATTGAGCTTGCCTTCTTCTACCATCTTGTGAGCAGCCGGGATTTTCTCATCACAGGTAGTGGAATAATCGACTTCCATCTTGACAAGCCGGCCACCGTCAACAACAATGCTTTCTCCTTTTTTCGGGACATCCTCCGATTTCTTGTCTTTCTTCTCTGATGCAGCAGTCATTGTGTCACACTATAGTCAAATTTCTTTCAAACTACTCTGAAATACATTGAACAGAACACAATTAAAGCTAAAAAAGATCTTACTACAAAAATTGCACGTAAGTAACATGTTAGTCTTTAAAATGACAATAACTCTACATACAAGCTCAGCAAAACTCACATGTGTAGTGCAAAAAGCAAAAAATGGAAGCCAACATGATGAAAGAAATACAATATTGCCCATATTTTAAAATATGAAAGTTCTATTCCTGATACTGCAACAACCAATGAGATTATAAAAAAATACATTGCATTAATTCTAAATATTCTAAAATTCTAAATTCTAAAGCCTGCACATAAGTGAATTTGAGGAACCTTACTTCCATCTCAAGAATTTGTCTAATCTGTCTTTAATAATTTTGCAAACATTATTATATAAGAAAGTTTTAGCCTCCCTTAACCACAACAAAGATGTTCCAAGAGAGGAAAAAGGAAGGCACCATTTAGTATGGAGTTGAGGGAATGCGAAATCTATGCACAAGGTGCATAGAAACAGTAAGCCAAGAAATAAGTTCATGAAACAAGAAAAAAGTTGAAGAAGAAAGTATAGGTGCTGAAAAACAGGACAGCAGTGAACCAAAAAAAGATGGTCCGTAACAAAACAAAAACCTATCTCATTACAACAAAAAGGAAGCCTACCTAACCTTTAGCTCAGGCCCTCACATTGTCCCCCTGGGAGCGCTAATTCCCATAGATACAATAGTTGTATCCCCCTGAGGGGGTGCAAACATATTCAATTGTTTTCAAAAAAAGGATGTAATAAATTTCAATTGATGGTTTGTAATTCAACTTTGATTATCACTTCAGCTCTAAGTTTAACATTAAATTGTCTAATGAGTACTTTGTAATTATTAACCTCCTTAATAAAAATTAGAACTTTCTTAAATCCTTGCATGGGAGACCATGCCCAATGCTCTTTGCTTTTGTTAGGAATGATTGCTGCAGCATCTTGTTTTAACCCTTTACTGCCCAACTGGACTATTTCGTCCTCTTTCAAAAATAACAATAATATATCGTATATCTTATTCAATTTGTTCACTAATGTGTCCTTTGAACTGCAATGCCGAGTGGCAGTTCCTTCTCCATCTTGATAACAGTGACTACCTAATGCCAGTGTCGGTTTAGTGATAGTGGTTGTTATAACGGTAATATGAGTATAAAAATGTGGGCGGTAAAGGGTTAAAGCCATAATTGTACATAAGAAAATTTAAACTTGAGTGTTATGCAAAAGTAATCCCCTGGCTTGTTTTATTGGTACAAATTGGCCGACAATAGATATAGTGACTGCTTCATCCATTAAATACTGATTTCATTCACTTTTAAAAACTAATTTTTTCGAAGTAAATATTAGTCATTATCAGAACTGAACAGAAAAAAACATTGAACTAATTAATGAATTAAAATCAAGAAAATTCACATGAGGCCTAAAGTATATCATTTTACACATGTTTGAAACACTGGAACTCTCTACTTAAACATTTTTTCATAATGTAATGGTCAAGTTTAATTTACTATTCTGGTAAGCGCACGCATTTGATTCATCGATTGATTATTAATTGGTTTTAGCCTCCCTTTCCATAACAAAGATGTTCAAAGAGAGAAAGGATGAAGGCACCATTTAGTATGGAGTCAAAAGAATATGAAATCTATGCACAAAAAGTGTTCCTTCAAAGGATACCGTGCACATAAAAACAGTAAGATAATAAGAAAGGTTATGAAACAAAAATAAAAGTTGAAAAATAAAGTCAGAAGTGCTGAAAAAAAGGACAGCAATGAACAAGAAAAAAATGCTCTTCAACAAAATAAATGAAAAATTGTTTAAACAAAACGAAGATCTACTTAACTTTCAGCTTGGGTGAGTGAGTGCACTTATAGATAAAATAGTTCTAGTCCCCTGAGGGGTGCATTTCTAATACAATTCCCTTAAGTATTTTATCAGCTACAGTCTTTTTCACTTGATAAATCTGAGTTCTTCAGAGGAAACAAACTTTTGCATGGCTGTAAATGGGCTGTAAATGGGAAACGAGCATTTAGTTAAATTTCAAATATTATCTGTATATAGGTGCACAGTTTCACATCCAAGTTCTTCTCAACTTATGACATCTCCTGCTATTAATGTTTAAAATTTCACACTCAAGTTACCTGCTCATATGTAGCTCTATATGCTGTCACATTTTTAAGTTTAATCTATCAGTGCTTTTGGTATGATGTAAAGCATGTATACAATTCTTAAAAATATAGTAGGTTAGGTTAGGTTAACATCGGCATCTTTGGGATGCTTTATTTCCAATCAAGCCTGATACATATGATCTTAGCATTGGTTTTTCAAATGTCTTATAACTAACCCTATATATAGGACACCATGACGGTTCCCCCGTAAAGCCGGTACCCATTCCCGACACCTGGGTTGAGTGGGGTATTGTGCTTGAGCTTTCCCTTATACCCAACGGGGAAAATCTCCGCGCCAGCGCCGGGATACAAACCCGCGACTCCGACATACGAGCCCGATCCCTTAACCACTGTACCACGTTATTACTTTTCATTTCCTGTGTGCAGCTACCAAAGCTTCGAGTGAACAAATAAGGTGCCTGCTGTCATTAATAATTGGATTCAAATTGCCCAAATGCTGACTTCTACAACAGCTAAGAATAATGTGGCACTTTAGCCATAGTCTTATGTGGCACATTTTTGTCAGTAAACAATATCTTTTCTAAGACTTGGATGAGAATAGCTTGAAAATTTCACTATACTTCCATAAAAATCTATTTGACTTAGAGATGGGATTTACAAAAGGTACTTGGACTATTTTTAATATTTTTTTCAACTTTCTATTATTTATCCTTAACTTGATATTTTGGACATTTTTCAATTGCTGTTTGACTTGTTTTGTTTTCTCTATGATTCTATATTTCAGACTAAGAAACATCAATTGTCCTTCACATAACCTACTAGGGTATTTGTGAAGGAGAGCACAGTAATCGATTATTCAATTTTCGCTGCCTAAAAATAATTATATCAAAATAAACAATTTTTTTCTACACACTTTCCATCGCAAATGAGTATTTAACTAGTTGAAGCGGTATGTTAATTTTTGTCTTTGGTCACTGGAATGTGCTCAAATAAACAGCTACTTTCGATCTTCAAATTTTTGAAGCTTGAATCATCGTAATTACATCAAAATAAACTACTTTATTTCTGTGTACTTTTTGAAACAAATGAGTTTTAAACGAGTTATAGCGGTATGTAAATTTTCATCTTCGATGTCGGAATGCACTCGATCATTCGAGCGCGTCAGAAGGAAGAGGCCATTGTCTTCCCCTCAGAACAATTTCTTTCCACTTCACACACTAGGGTTCCGGTCAGTAATTTACCGCTATAACTTGTTAAATACTTATTTGCAACCGAAAGTGCATAGAAGAAAAATGGTTTATTTAGATATAATTAACCTCTTACTCGGCAGAAATGTATATACTTGTACTCACAAAATGTTCTTTTTTCAGTTAATGAGTATATTCGTCTAAAACTTTACCTTCAAAAAACCAGCTACAGACGTATATACTGGTCAATTTTGAGCCTTTGTAAGCCCTTCTACGTGTGAATTGAGTATTCTCGTCAAATGGTATGCTTGGCAGAGGCGATAGGGTTGAGCTGTGGGATTTCAAGGACATTGTTACAAGACTTGCTTTGACAGCCATTGTCGTCAGATGGGTGTTGTTTGCATCCACATTTGCATTCATTTTTTGTAGCATTTTGAAGTGTTATAAAATAATTCCTGAATTTCATCTAGAAACTTTCTGAGAAACTATTATTCTTTTATATGTAGAAATAAAATTCATTTGTTCTATGTTTGTGCTAACAACATAGTTTTCATATGATTTTGCTCATAATGAAATGCCGGAAAAATGAATTTCATGTTTCATGCATATTATAATTACTGCTAGATATTTGGTAACAATTGTAATAAAAATTAAAAATAAATGGGTTTTTATTTTCTTTACATTTGTTAATGAAATTTAGAGAAAATTAATAAAATATGTTGAAAAATTTGGTTACTGTGTCATTGACAGTTACTGTGTCATTAACTAAAACAATGGTCAATGTCGGGATTAATGCAATCACAGAAATTAATAATTCCGTTGCTATGAATCACTAGAGGAAAGCATGTAAAAACGTTTTACAAAAATGACATTCTGTTTGCTAATGCGTTATTTTTGAATTATTGAAATATGACAAAGGTATTTTCAAAATAAAAAGTTAACTACATAATTAGGAAGAAAAAATAATTACAAACTGTTTTGATAACCAGCATCAAAAATATTATATAGAACCATAATAAAAGAAAAATAGTCTGAAAAAGAAACGTTTTTAGCAAAAAAAAAATTTGGGGAAGGGGTTAACTATGTTTAGGCACCAATAAGTGGAAAATTGATTACTGTCCTCTCCTTCACATTTACCGCTACTAGCTGTATTATTATAAATCCAATATCCAACTATTGAAATATGCTCTAAAAATTGTGAAAATGAACCATCAAGGGATTCAAAAACAAGAATTCTATACAGTCTCCAAGATATACAGAACAATCAAACAACTCAGTCTCTGCTGAACAAGACTTTTGGAGCAGGTTCCCTTTAATGGTAAGCCTGTAGCTCCACCTCCCTCATACATACCCTCCCAAGGAATTTCTTAGGAATAATAAATCCATATCTTACTTGAGAAGCAATTTTACAAGCTCTTACTATAAAAACATGATAAAACGACATAAATAGCATTGAGAAAATTGTGATTGAAAGTATGTTATCCTGTAGGTAAACAGATTAAATGTTCACACTACAAGAAATTCTCTACTTTAAAGTTCTGAATTACAATTTCTGCTAGATCAAAACTCAGAATGACTTTCACATTAAATAAAAATATATCCTCCCAAACACATGACTAAATAAATTGTATAGTTGACTGTAAATCAGCTTATTTTAAAAGGATAAGTTCTACAATTAAATTAATAATTATTCTCAATCTTATATTCTCTTTGCTCTTGAATTCATCTTCATGCTAAATTGCATCAGCTATGCTAAATTTAGTTGTGTTAGGTTTTGGCAAATGATTTCTGGAATTGTCTGAAGTAGCAGCTTCTGGAAAACCTCAAGTGTGACTTCCAAGTATTACTCAAAAATGCCTCCAAAAGCTATACTACTGCATTGCTTGTCTATCACTTTGGTCTATATGCAGTTTAACCCTTTTGACACGATTGGGTTATATATGCCCCAGTGTTTTAAATTAAAACACAGATGGGCTGAATATGCCTCAGCAACTACCGAAAGTTAACAGATATTGCGTGAGACCTGTGTTTTAGCCATAGCTAGTTAGTAGTCTCAACAGCCATCACCCAGTGAGGCGTTGAAAGAGCTAAAAGGAGGGTGTGTCTCAGATTAGATTAGATTATAAGTTAGTTTAAGCCTCCCTAACCGCTGCAAAAATAGAGCGTATCGAAGAGAGGAAGGAGGAAGGCACCATTTAGTATGGAGATAAGAAAATGAGGAATCTATGCAGAAAAGGCATAGAAACAGTAAGATGGGAAAGAAGTTCATGAAATAAGATAAAAGTTGAAGAAGAAAGTCAGAGGTGCTGAAAAACAGGACAGTAGTGAACCGAAAAAAGGTGGTCCTTAACATAACAAAAAACATTTTATTTCAACAAAAAGAAGGCCTACCTAACTCTCAGCTCGGGCCCTCACATTTTTCCCCTGGGAGCGCTAATTCCCATAGATACAATATCTGTATCCCCCTGAGGGGGGGTGTGTCTCAAGCTGCTCCTCAAAATGCAAGTGTATTTGCATAGTTTTATAGCTAATGATCATTTTTTTGCCCTTGATTTTATGTAAATATTATTAGGAACCTATTTATAGCTATTTGTCTTCATAAATATACTTTCTGTGATGCATAGTTGTAATAAAAATGAAGTGGGATATGTGTGTCCCACTTGCACTTTCTTTATTTTTTGTCCCACTTGTATGTATCAAAATTTGGGATATATTTATCCCATTAGTACTGAATTTTGAATATGGCTGCATACTAATTTTGGTATAAAAATGTTTTATTTTTATGCAGGAGCCGAAAAAGATCACTGAACGATCCGGAAACCAAAGAGCTTTTACAAGACCTTGATAATGATGAGGAATTCACTTTCAATGAAAGCTTAGATAACTCTATTGATGACATTTTTGAGGATCCTGATTGCACAGTAATGGAAAAATAGGCAAAATACTGCAAAGAGTGTGAAGACACTTGTAATAGAGAACCAAGGAAACAAGATGAGGGTGACATCAGCATTCAGGAGGAACAAAAAGAAGAAGATTATGTGGATTGCACTCATAAACTTCCCCTTGTTTGAATTGATGATATTGCTGACATTGGTTGGCCAATACTGTCAAATGGATTTGAACCCATGTTTTCATTATCAACAGCAGAGAAAGGAGTAGTAATATGTGCTTTAGATAGACCAGCCTCCCCTTTGGAAGCATTCAAATGTGTTCTCCCTTCAAGTTTGTTCATCCAAACAGCATGCATTACCAATCAAAGAATAAATAAAGAAAACAGCAAAAAACTGAGTGTAAATTGATGCAAGCATGAGAAATAATGATTGTGCCTAATGAGCTGTAATCAACTTCCAAAACTACAATTTATTGGAGTGGAAATAAGTCTCTAAATAATAACTGCATCAGTAAAGCCATTTCTATGGATAGATTCATGTTTATATTCTCAAAAATGTACTTTAAAAATCCAGAGAAATCAAATGAAGCAAGCAAGACATATTATATATGTGAAGAAGTTGGATGCTTTGAGCCATACCGTAAATAAAATGCGTTTTTGTATGTATTTTGTCAAAGAAATTGTTTTTTACCAAATAAATGTGAAGTAGCTCTGGTTTTGAACAACTCGTCACTTCTAATATCCTTTTTTCTAGAAAATGAGTTATTATTTCTAATACAAGAACCATTTTCTATTGATGATTTCATTTTCTACCTTGAATAAGGAAAAAGTATGTTAGCTTGAATGTATGCACAAACATTGTATATGTTAGTTTGAATGTATATTCTATTTTTTGAATTTCCTGATGGGGCACATACGTCCTACTCTCAACGACAAATGGGAGGTATATTTCCCAGTACAAAAACTTACAAATTAAAAAAAAAACACTGCTGAAAGTGTAAGAGCATCTAATATTATGCCAATCAACCCTATAACACACTAGAATGCTCCTGGATTTAGCAGGAAAAATTCCTCCTTGAAAGGGTTAATGCGCTCACAGAAATTAAAAATTCTGTTCCAAAGAATCAATAAAGGAACATATTTAAAAATGTTTTACAGGAATGACATTCTGCTTGCTGATTTGTTATTTTTGAGTTATTCAAGTTTTGAATTTTTGTCTTCCATAACAGTTGCATTGCACACTTGAGCTGTTATAGTATGCTTGGGTACTTTGTAATTTATTATTAACCAACCCTACCGAGCCTGAACCCACTTCTAGGATCTTTAAATTAATAACTGAATAAAGGTTATCACCCAAAAATATTAGCAGGACTTAGGTAGTGAATACTGAAATCGATATACAGTTGATATCATTTTCAACATGGCGGCCACCATAGAACATTAGCAAAACCGTTGGAGTGAATACCATAGACTTAAGTATTCACTCCCCCAGTCCCACTAATAAATTTGGGTGATGACCGTTACTGTGTCATTAACTAAAACATTGGTCGATAGTGGGATTAATGCAATCACGGAAATTAATAATTCCGTTGCTATGAATCACAAGAGGAAAGCATGTAAAAACGTTTTACAAAAATGACATTCTGTTTGCTGATGCGTTATTTTCGAATTATTGAAATATGAAGTTGGCTTTTGTGCGCCAAAGGAAGCGAGCGCACCAAGCGCAATTTAATTAATAACGGAAGCTAACCTATCACAAGCGTAAAGAGGTTAGGTCGTGAGGGGGAGCCACAGTTCTTCCAGTGAAAATTATAAATAAACCTTCTAACCCACCTATTAGAGTGACCACCGCAATCTTGTTTACATTGGCTCCAAGATGGCGGCGCCCATGGTGGTCGCCATCTTGGAGCCGATGTAAACAAGATTGCAGTCGTCATCCTAATGGGTGGGTTAGAAGCTTTATTTATAATTTTCACTGGAAGAACTGTGGCTCCCCCTCACAACCCAAGCTCTATACATTTGTAATAGGGGGTTTAATAATTAAATTCCATTTGCGCGCTGGCTTCCTTTGGCACGCGTAGGCCAACTTCAAAGTTCAAGGTCAATATTGAATATAATGTCAACGAATTTCATAATTTCGTAGGTATAGATGGGTAATATAGTCGATTTTAAGACGTTTTACACGAATGACAATGTGCCCGGAAATGCTTAGTTTTCGAGTTATTTAAGTTTGAAGTTATACGAACGGCGCTCCTGAATGGCCCTTTTAACGCAAAAACAGTCATAGTTTTAGCAATGAAAATGGAAGCTAACCCCTATTAAAAACGTAAAGAGGTTGGGTCGTGAGGGGTAGCAACAGTTCTTTTAGTGAAAATTATAAATGAAGCTTTCTAGTGACGTTTGTTTACATCAACTCGAAGATGGCTGCCGCCATGTTCAGCCGGTTGGCGCCATGGCGGCAGCCACCTTGGCGTCGATGTAAACAAACGTCACTCGAAACCTTTATTAATAATTTTCACTAAAAGAACTGTTGCTACCCCTCACGACCCAACCTCTTTACGTTTGTAATAGGGGGTTAGCTTCCGTTATTAATTTAATTACGCTAGCCCCGCGTGCTTCCATGGCGCGCACAAACCAGCTTCAAAGTTGAATAATTCGAAAATAACACATTGCCGGGCAGAATGTCATTCATGTAAAACGTCTTATAATCGACTATATTACCCATCTATACCTACGAAATTATGAAATTCGTTGACAACATTATATTCAATATTGACCAAGTGCAATAATTTGAAAATAACGGTCAATGTGAAGTTTAATGTAATCACGGAAATTAATAATTATATTCCGAACAATCACAAAAGGAACCCATTTAAGAACTGTTGTGTCCCGTGTACGAACCGTTAAGTTTTCACCACAAAAAAGAGTAAAAGGCGGTTGGACGTGAGAGCTTACACCGAACTCTGCTATCAGGAAATCTCAAAGCTCAGCATTATACAACGCGCCAGATGTCGATGCTTACCCAGCGAGGGCTCGACCGTTACAAAAAAAGAGGCAACGCCTGCGCTCCCAGGGCCAGCGTGGCAGCGTGGCAACAGCATGGCACCAGCATGGCACCAGCATGGCACCAGCGTAATAGCGGACGGCAACAGCAGATGGCAACGGCGGGCACTACCCGAGAGTGCGGCTGGGCCTAAGCGACGACAGGGGTATTCAGCTGCGGCATTTTGCTGCGTGCTCCAGAAGTAACGGTCACGACGCGAGTCTACTTAAAGGGTACGACGAGGGCTAGGGCATCATCACTATAGAGCGAAACTCCGTCGCTTAAAGATCTCTCGGTGCCGCTTTCTTTAATTTGTTAACTTGTATACGGGAGGCACACCGTATTAGTCCCTGACTCTGTGTTAATCTTGTTAATCTTCACGTAAAAGACTTTAACGTACAATTCGAGATCTTATCATCATACCCCGATGTCGCTGCGTACCCAAAAGTTGCGTAAGACCCTCGTAGCAATTGTTCTAATATTTGCTAGTCTCATCTACCCCATTGTCATGTTTTGTGTACATCTTTCATTATAACAAGTAAAACGATGTGGCCACGTTGAAAGAATCGTGTTTTCTTTCGGAAAAAAACTCCTTTGATTTGAAGATTAGACTTGAAAAGACGTAAAAATTTGAAAACCCTAGAATTTGGATTCTAAAGAAAAGAAGTATATAACAAAATGGTGGGCAGCGAGTGTGGGATCATAACCCATTAAAACTTAACATCTCCGCAAGAGACCGCTGTTGCCACGCTACCTATTCAAAAAAAAAAAATTAGATGTTTAACGTAACTGGCCAAATAATTGTTCATTAGGAAGTTTATTCATCATTGTACCCATTCTATTCACATAATTTATGTCATTGTATTAATTTACTTGTGTATTTCCCATGTGATTTATTATCATTATTTGCACTTTGTGTCAGTGTATCGATTTATTTCTGAAAATTTTCGTGTGAATTTGTACCATATTTACTATTTTGATGCTTTACCCATTTATTGTCTCATTCCCATTGCGTAATTTAACCCATTTACCTTTCTAATATGATTATTGTGCCTATTCAAAACCCCATTTTATCCCCATTATGACCCTATTTTCTATTACTGTTGTTGATGTTATTGACGATTCATTTATTTCTGTGCATTTGGAAACTTATTGTGCGAAAAAACTCAATTATGTCTGTGTATTTGGAAACATATTGTACGAAATATTGCATTTAAACTTCTAATTTGAAACTCTAAAATTGCTATCAGTGTTCATTGTGAATCTATTTTGCTTCGCCAATTTTGCCCTAATTATCAGTTGAAACCATGGCTGGGAACGATAATGAAAGTAATCAAAGTAACAATGGTGAGACCAATCAAAGTAGCTTTGTCACTTTAAATCACGCAATTGAACTGCCTAAATTTAATGGTGAAGGCTGTGTAACATCATTTTTAAAACACTTTCAGACCAGAGTTGACATCTACACTAATGATAAAGACTTGCAATGTCGTTATTTGAAAAATGCTCTTACTGGGAAGGCTTGGGATTCTTATGTTCTCAAGTCCGACCAATTGATCACACTGGAAGATGTCAAGACTTGGCTTGTTTCTGTTTACAAGGGAGCCATGAATTACCGAAAGACAGTCCACAAAATTCTATTTAATTTGCATCAAGAGAATGATGAGACAGTGAATGCCTTCGCAACTCGCGTTCTTGCTAGCTGGAAGGACGTGTTCGGTCCAGAATGGCACTACGAGGATAGCAAAGCACAAAAGATACTCATTCCTACTATCATTAAAAATATGAATCCCAAGATCAGTGAAAAATTATCTCATGATTTTGATCCTGAGAGTGTGACAAAACTCCTAGACAAAGCGAGGTCAATTGAGGAGTCTTTGATCGAAGAAAGAACTATGTTGAGCCGGAAGAGGCGAATTCACGAAAGTGATGTGGTGGTTGAGAAGTACCAATACAATTCACCGCAAAAGCGAGCGTACCAGCCCAAAAATCCATTCAAATGGCAAAGTGCTTCACACAAAAATGCTCGCCCGCTTAATAATTATCAACGCAAATTCAATGGCCATCCGAGTCAGAATGGTGACATCGCCGCAGTAAAGTCAAAAAACTTCCACGGCAACCGAAAAGTTTTTCCCCCGTGATTTTGCTAAATATTGAACAGAAAAAATGCTCCACTTTCGTTGATTCGGGCTCTTCCGTGACTCTTGTGAAATCTTGTGTAATTAGCAAATTATTCCAAACTCCACCCCGAATTAAACGATGCACTAAAGTTCTTTGTTCTGTTAATGGAGATAATCTCCACACTCGAGGTACGATTGACTTGAAATTTAAACTAGGTGATGTTGAGTATCACCATTCCGCTATTATTGTGGAAGATTCTTACTTCCCTGGAGCTGTCTTGATAGGCCGAGATTTCCTTAAGAGATTCGGTATTGAAATAAAATACAGTCAGCATGAGAAAGGTCACGTGAGAATTAATGATAAAATTTACCCATTTCAATCAGTTGCTGCTTCTAATTCAGTAAATTTTGTGAAACAATCTGAGGATGCATCATTCAGTGTCGCGAGAATGTCACATGATCTGACTATTGAGGGAAGCACGTTGTGTCACTCCTATTTGAGAGTTCCCAAGCACATGAATGGAAAAACAGTCGTTCTAAAACAGAGCGTTACGTGCAAAGGAATAGCAGTGCCTCGCACGTTAGCCACTGTCCGTGATGGTACCGTGCCTGTAGTTTTTGTAAATTATAATGATAAGAATGTTCTTGTGCCTAGAAATAAAATTTGTGCTACCTTGGATGTTGCTATTGAAGAGCCGGAGCATGGCTCAGACGAAAGCGAAAGTGATGCTCGGGCACAGCCGCAACGCAAGGCCTATGATGCGGTGGCAGCAGTAGTGCACAGGGACGGTGGGCAAGCGAGCGAGTCAGCTCAGTGCCAGACTGACCAGGATAGACAGACCGAGGCTAGGAATAGCAGGCTCATACGTGACACAGAGAGACGTCGGGAGCCCGATTTCAATGAAATGATTGACAATGTCGACCTGTCCCATTTGAACTTAGATCAGAGAACGACCCTTGTAAATTTGATTAACAATCATAGGAATGCGTTCGCGGTTGGAGACGAGATCGGTCATGCGCGAAATGCTGTGCATAGATTAGATGTTCAGGGACACTCCCCCATAAATACCCCGCAGTATCGAGTTCCCCACGCTACAAAACAATTGGTTGAAGAGCATGTCCAGGAGATGCTCAGGCAAAAAGTTATTGAACCAAGTTTTTCGCCTTGGTCTTCCCCAATCTTAGCTGTACGTAAAAGTGATGGTTCACATCGGATCGTAGTTGACTTCCGACTTATCAATAAGATTTGTAGGAAAGACTCTTTCCCTATTCCGAATATGACAGACACCTTGGAATCTCTAAAGGGCTCAAACTTGTTCACCACTTTAGATATGAGAAGTTCCTACCATCAGATTGAACTGTCCCCAGAGAGCAGAGATATTACCGCTTTCAAAACACCGACAGGTAGTTATAGGTATTGCCGTTCACCCCAAGGTCTTATCACATCTGCGGCTGCACTTCAAAGAGCAGTTAATATGGCTTTTTCTCCATTCATTTCAAAATTTCTGTTCTGTTATGTTGACGACATCATTATTTACTCTAAAAATTTCGAGACTCATGTCGAACATTTGGATAAGGCGCTGCTTCAAACGGCTGCTTCAGGCTTCAAACTAAGTCTCAAAAAATGCCAATTTGCTGCGAGTAGCGTGACCTTTCTTGGAATCAAAGTCAGTTCAGAGGGACTAACTCCCAGACCTGACAAAGTGCGAGCTTTAGCGGATGCTTTGAGACCTAGGAGTGTTAAAGAGGTGAAGAGATTCTTAGGCTCTACCGGATTTTTTAGAAAGTTCATTAAAAATTATGCTCATATCGCGGCACCTCTAACCGAGCTTACAAAAAAGACGAATGTATTTAAATGGACTGAGGTCCATCAGCGAGCTTTCGATGACTTGAAAGATAAACTTGTGTCTGCGCCTATACTTAAATTTCCTGACTTTCAGAGAGAGTTTGTGTTGCACACTGATGCCTCGGGCATTGCAATTGGTGGAGCATTACTTCAGATGCATGACGGCATCGAGCTGCCAGTAGCATACTATAGTCGTAAATTAAAAGGAAACGAACTTAAGTACTCTGCAACAGAACTCGAAGCTCTTGCTATCCATGATTCAATCAAACATTATGATGCGTACCTGTACTTAAATGAATTTGTCGTAGTAACAGATCACCGTCCCTTAACGTTCATTTTTGCTAATAAAACAGGTAACCACCGTATTTCAAGATGGGCTCTGCTTCTCCAGGAATATAATTTCTCTGTTCGGTACAAGCCGGGAGCACAACACCATTTGCCCGACTATTTGTCTAGATCCGAAAGAATCGTCAACGCTATCGTTGACACTGCTGAGTCCAACTGTAGTAATAAAAATGATCCTAAAATTAATGCTGATGTTCCTTCTAGAATTAAGCCTTGTTCTAATAATAATGCGACAGATGTTCCCGTCGACGACGTGTGCCCTCCACCCGCGTACAGTGAACGTGATAAGAGTGTTGCCGTCGAGGCAAAGCAATTGAGCCTGGATGATGTTGTTTCAGAGCAAGAAAAGGACTCACTTTGGTCTGGTGTAAGAAACTTGTTAATTGGCAATGACTTGGGTGATACTAAGATTTCAAACATTGACGAATATTTTATTGATGAGAACAATGTCCTGTGTAGATTGTCGAGAAAGAAACGCAGAAACGGTAGAAGTAATGTACAAATAGTCATTCCTAAGTCTTTAGTTAAGGTAGCTTTAAAGCTGAGCCATGACAACGATTTGTCCGCTCATATGGGTTTCCTGAGAACTCTTGAACGTGCCAGAGATAAATTCTTCTGGATTAATCAGATTCGTGACGTCAAAGACTATGTAAAGAAATGTCTAGCTTGCCAACGAACAAGATGGCAAGGTCAATTTAAAGTTCCCTTGGGAAAATTCCCTGAAATTTCATATCCCCTTGAAAGAGTTGCAGTTGACCTTGTTGAACTTCCTGTTAGTTATGCTGGCAATAAATATCTCCTGACAATCGTGGATCATTTCACAAGATATGTCGATGCTTACCCCCTTACAGATAAGTCTGCGGATACTGTCACCAGAGCTTTTGTCCAATACGTCGGAAAGTTCTCAGCCCCAAATACGATAGTCAGTGACAAAGGCAGCGAATTTACCAATAGGTTATTCCAGGACGTCTGCAAGAATCTTAAAGCGAGATCACAAACGACTACTGCTTACCACCCGATGGCAAATGGATGCTGTGAGAGACTCAATGGCATCTTGAAAACTGCAATTTCTCACCTGGCCGCGGAAGATAAATTTAGCTGGGACGAGAGCGTCGCCTTTGCGACTCTCGCGGTAAATACTTCATATCAAACTGCGATTAAAGACACGCCGTTCTTCTTGTTCTACGGTAGAGATGCTAACCTTCCTTACCACGACATCTTCAAGGAGCAGCCCATCAATTACGCATGTGACCAAGAGTATTCAACAGAAGTTTCGCTCCGACTGTCCAAAGCATTTGCTGCTGTTAGAAAGAACTCTGAGGCGGCCAGGCAAGCTGCGGCGAAGATCTACAATCGAACGGCCAAAGAATGTGATGTCCAAGCTGGGGACCTTATTATGTTGAGGAATGAAGGAGGGCGTGTCAAGGACAGAGCCTTCCCATCTAGGTTCAGAGGCCCGTACAGAGTCACTTCTAGACATGGAAATAACATCACTATCAGAGGCCTCTACTCAGACAGAAAAGAGCAGAAGGTGCACCTGAACCGTGTGAAACGTGCTTATCTTGACGACGCCATGGCCTTCCCTTTCAACAACGACGAAGAAAAGGACGAATTGCAAGGGGCAGAGACGAACGACATTCCTACAGTGCCGAGCACAAGCCAGAGAAATGAAGGAATGATTCCTAGATATTCTCTGAGGAATCGGACGAGACGCCCAAACTATGTATGATTATTTGTGTCTCGCAAGGACGTCCCAAAAACTTCGATGATGATTGCTCCTTTTCATTCTAAAGATGTACTATGTTTAATATTAAGAATGTTTCTAACCATTTCCCTTGAGTTTAACGTTTCTTTCATATTCCAATTTTAGGATAAGTGCTTCGACTTAAATTTAAATGATTTCTCCAGCGAAATGCAGATAGGATGTATTACATGATTAATGTCGATTTATAAATCAATTTATGTATTTACCTTGATGATGCTCACTAATCAGATAAAAATTTTACTTGATGTCAAATTTGTAACCCGTTCGTATGTCTTTTCAGAGCTCTTCCCCAGGAATGCGTGCTAATACGTAGGAACTTTCCTTTACAGCCCACTAATTATCCGAGATATTGAATGTCATATTATGTATTTCTCATTAATTTCATTTACCATGCATTTTGTGTTCTCTAACGGATTTCTTTGAGCTTATTGCGTTAGATTACTTTGATCTCTCATAAATTTCATTTACCTTGCATTTATTTTATTTTGCGTTAGTTATAATATTCTCTAAATGGATTTCTTAGAACCTATTGCGTTAGATTCTAGTTAAAATGCTATCGAAGGATGGTACACCGGGCTGTAAATGACAAAGGGTAAGATGGGATGAGTAGATGGACACAATTGATTACGATAAGTCAAAGAAATCCGAGAGAAAAATTTTGTCAAAGCCTGAGATTAACGTGGAACGATTGATTACAGCAATGCTGCACCGACTGGGGTCTGAGCAGCGGCAGCACACACCCTCCTCTCTCCACCGCAGCTGCGCCGCGGCTGGGAAGTTGTGTGCAGGCGCACAGCACTCACACACACCGCTCGACAGCGCAGCAGTGCAGCGACCCAGGGGCAGTGTGCAGGCGCACAGTACACTACCAACGCTATGGCAACACCGCTCTCCATACCAGCTGTTTCTACTACGCGCCGTCAGCGACGACCTTGCTATTAAAGGGCTCGCCTCAGCTGTCCTGGCGTGCCTCAACCCCAGCTGTACAGACGCAATAGGCGGACCCAGTTTCCCATCTGCAGCAACAGTACACCCACTCGTACAAAGGACTGGACTTTCCCCTGAACATCTATATTTTCGCCAGACACGGATTCAACAACGGCGAAGAAAAAATAAAGAAGATACCGTTGGACAGCAATATGTCCGTAGTAACTACACGCAGGAGGTCGAGTATAGACTGATCGAATGCATATTCGACATTTCATTAGGATGGTTTTTACCCCTTTGAACGTCTTCAGAAGGCCTCTGATAGAACGTCATTAGCCAAGAGAGAAGGTCTTCGATGGTGAACTGGAATAGGACGTCCCGACGACTACGGTAAGCTATCGCTTGTTCAGGATCTTCGATTCAGAAGTGCGTCAGAAGCACAAATCTCGAGGCTTGTCTAATTTCGCCCTTGCAATGAAGTACGAATCTCAGATGCGTGACTTCAGTAGACGGAAACTTCCATTTTACATCCAGGAGGATGCTGATTAATATAGGTTGGGGGGATTCTGTTGTGTCCCGTGTACGAACCGTTAAGTTTTCACCACAAAAAAGAGTAAAAGGCGGTTGGACGTGAGAGCTTACACCGAACTCTGCTATCAGGAAATCTCAAAGCTCAGCATTATACAACGCGCCAGATGTCGATGCTTACCCAGCGAGGGCTCGACCGTTACAAAAAAAGAGGCAACGCCTGCGCTCCCAGGGCCAGCGTGGCAGCGTGGCAACAGCATGGCACCAGCATGGCACCAGCATGGCACCAGCGTAATAGCGGACGGCAACAGCAGATGGCAACGGCGGGCACTACCCGAGAGTGCGGCTGGGCCTAAGCGACGACAGGGGTATTCAGCTGCGGCATTTTGCTGCGTGCTCCAGAAGTAACGGTCACGACGCGAGTCTACTTAAAGGGTACGACGAGGGCTAGGGCATCATCACTATAGAGCGAAACTCCGTCGCTTAAAGATCTCTCGGTGCCGCTTTCTTTAATTTGTTAACTTGTATACGGGAGGCACACCGTATTAGTCCCTGACTCTGTGTTAATCTTGTTAATCTTCACGTAAAAGACTTTAACGTACAATTCGAGATCTTATCATACCCCGACGTCGCTGCGTACCCAAAAGTTGCGTAAGACCCTCGTAGCAATTGTTCTAATATTTGCTAGTCTCATCTACCCCATTGTCATGTTTTGTGTACATCTTTCATTATAACAAGTAAAACGATGTGGCCACGTTGAAAGAATCGTGTTTTCTTTCGGAAAAAAACTCCTTTGATTTGAAGATTAGACTTGAAAAGACGTAAAAATTTGAAAACCCTAGAATTTGGATTCTAAAGAAAAGAAGTATATAACAGAAAGTTTTACATGAACGACATTCTGCTCGCTGATGCTATATTTTCTAATTATTGAACTTTGAAGTTGGCCTTCCCGCGCCAAAGGAAGCGAGCGTAATTCAATTAAAAACGGAAGCTAACCCCCTATTACAAACGTAAAGAGGTTGGGTCGTGAGGGGGAGGCACAGTTCTTCTAGCGAAAATTATATATAAAGCTTCTAACCCACCCATTAACGTGATGACCGCAATCTTGTTTACATCGGCTTTAAGATAGCGACCACCATGGGCGCCGCCACCTTAGAGCCGATGTCAACAAGATTGCGGTCGTCACCCTAATGGGTGGGTTAGAGCCTTTATTTATAATTTTCACTAGAAGAACTGTGCCTCCCCCTAACAACCCAACCTCTTTACGTTTGAAATAGCTTCCGTTAGTAATTAAATTCCGTTTCACGCGCTTGCTTCCTTTGGCGCAAAGGCCAACTTCAAAGTTCAATTATTCGAAAATAACGCATCAGCGAGCAGAATGTCATTCTTGTAAAACGTTCTTAAATGGGTTCCTTTAGTGATTCCTGGGATCGCAATTATTATTTTCTGTGATTGCATTAAACTTCACATTGACCAAAATAACGCATCAGCGAGCAGAATCTCATTCATGTAAAACGTTCTTAAGGACACCGTCTAGGTAAAAAAAAAGTCCGTTATTTATAGATGGATTTCTCTGAAATTTTCACAGTAGGTGTGAAATGATCCAAATATCATTTGATATTTTGACCAAATTTTTGTATCTGCACTGGATTTTTTTTTATTTTTGAAAAAAATGATAAAATAGGGGTTTTTTTTAAAATCCTACTACTTCTACAATTTTGAAGTTACAGAACCAGTACTTCGTTTTTAGATTGCTTAGATGTCTATATAACCACTCGCAATAGGGAATTTCGATAACTTTTTTTCGTGGATTTTGGGAATAAAAAAAAAAAATGAACTTTTTTCATTTTTTTTTCATGTCGTATAATTTTCAAAATAATAAATTTATCAAAAAATGCTATTGCGCGAGGATGCACCTTGCTGAGCCCTATCGAATGGTATATAAACCATTCTTGTAGCTCTAAAATTGTGGAAGAAGTAGCATTTGAGAAACCAATTATCAAGTTTCCATAAAAACGAGTTTTTTCACAAAAAAAATTGTTTTTCTTTTTATCTTTTGAACTACAGGGTTTTCTACAATGAACTCTTGAGCATTTGTAGCTCTTTTCGAGCCCTTTCGATTGATATAATTTACATTGCTGTAGCTCTGTAACTCTGAGAAAAAATATACAACAAAAGAGAATAGGTATAATTTATGAAAACAATTAATTTTTTCAATTTTTCATTTTTTTTTTTACCAAAATATGTTTTTTTGTCAAGTTGACTCTTTTTTTTATAGCTCTTTTCAAGCCCTTTGGATTGGTGTGCTTGCCATAGCTGTAGCTATGATACTGCAGCTGTCATCGAGCTATGAATGAAAGCTGCGGTATCATAGATACGGTAAAACAACTAAATTCTGAAATTGTCAAAAATTATAAAAAATTGTTTATTCAGCGTTAGAATGTTTTGTTTGAATAATGGAAGCACTTTGAGTAGCCCATTAACAAACTATAATGCCATTCCCGCAGAGAAACGCTCAATTGACTCCCAATAATGAGGGGGAGGGAGGGTTCAAGGTCACTCCACCCCCATTGCTTTCCCCCCCTCTGGTGGGCGCACTATTCGGAGTAGACGTAAACGGAAAGTACCAATGGAAGCGCAAGAAAATCCTCTATAAGATGCATATATAAACAGAAAATCAACACATAACCTGATTTCTACCTAGACGGTGTTCTTAAGTGGGTTTCTTTAGTGATTGTTTGGAATAAAATTATCAATTTCCATGATTGCATTAAACCCGACATTGATTAAAACATCCTAGAGGTTGGGTTCAGGCTCCACGGGGATGGATAATAATAATAACAAAGTACCCAAAGATACTCTTAAGGCTCCAGCTCAAGCATGCAAATGACTGGAACTGCAATGGAACACAAAAATTAAAAAGTTGAATAACTCAGAGATAACGCATCAACGAGCAAAATCTCATTCATATATGAAAACGTTTTTAAATCCTTTAGTTACTTTGGAACGGAATTTTCAATTTCCGTGAGAGCATTAAACTGCATGTTGACCATCATTTATAATTTGTTTATCATTTCAAAGTACTTCTAAGAATCACCACTTTATATTAGGACACCTCAAAAAAGTTCTCATATATTCTAACTAGAATCAAATATCCTTCAATTGTGCACGTCTGTTTTGATGAATAGGAAGATAAGAAAATACAGTAGACAATTTTTAGGTTAAGTACCTGTATTAGCAAACTTATCCAATTTTCCTATGATAGAACCTGTCACACAGTCAGAGAAAAAGAAATAGTAATTTTCACATGTTAAAAAAACAAACAAATCAGATGTACTGACAGTTATTAAAGTGTTTGTTCTCTCGTTTACTTAGCAAGCCACTATGGTTTTATAGGAAATATATAAATATTCTTCCACGGAAGCAGCGGTGCACTTTGAGTTAGAATGCCTTTACAACCTAACTTTCGATGACAGCTGCACCAACTGAATGATCCGTACTATACACAAACTTCTTCTACTCCTGCAGAGTAAGAACGACGGAATTCCTGGATAGAAAAGCAAAAATTACTTTGGTCTTATCTGACACAATAAGTGTCCCAATATTTGAGTACCCAGTAGTTTAGTACTTTGTTTGAAGTAGGTGTTTTTAAAAAAATACAAATCTAATGAGTTAAATAAAAGAAAAACACGCGAGTCTAGAAAATCTCTGTCTCAGCGAGCTTTCAATATTCCTCTCATGTCAGCATGTATATAGAAGAATAATTGATACGTGGGTATAGCAATTGACAAAAATTACTAAATAATTTTACTTCAATATAAATTTAGAAGACTTTTCATACTTACGGAGGCATAATCAAAACGTATTACTGCTTATAAAAGAAAAGAAAGAAACAGAAAAGCAGTTTATTTCCATTTGTGCGCAGCCACCTTAACAAGTGGACTCAACTCCCCGAATTAACGGGCCCTTCGGCACACAAATTTACTGGGAACCCATCTGGAGCCGGTAACGCTGAAATTTTAAGATAATTAAGGACAAGCGGAGCGTCATTAGCGGGAGTCTCACCTGAAGAACTTCGAAAACAATGTTCAGGCGAACACTCTTCACTGTAGCCGGCTGTCATTGACCCAAGAAGTCCCAGGTAGCGAGGGCAGAATGCCGAGTCCCGCGCAGCACACGAGAAGAAGGTGCGCTCGCGTTCACGGCTGGTTTCAATTTGACGTGGCAGCCTTCTGGCGCCACGCTCCTTAGCTTGCTCGAATCCGTCGCGCTGGCTTAGGGCTCGAACAAGAAGATCAGACGAACGTTTTAGTATTTAAATTTACATTTTTCGCCGTAGACGTGAGGAACCCCCGCCATTGCTCCGCTTAGTCGTAAAATTATCAGCGGTATTAATTTTAGGCTGATTAGAAGGAGTACAGCCTTTGCCCTTTATTGCGGAAGGCCCTTTTGTGCCTTATAAAGTCCGCAAAGGACCTCAGCGTTCGAGCAATGACTGGAATCTCGACAAGTTCAAGCATGAAATGTTGAAACATTGGTTTTTAATAAACCTTAACAAAAACGTCCTTAATTAATAATAACACATTGGTATCGTAATACCCACGTAAAATGTTGAAACAAAAATGATTGACAGAAAAGCGCAACAAAAACAGCACATGGGAAAAATATTGTAATTTCTACACTGTTTATGTGATATTTAAGTATGAAATATGGCATAATTTCAACAAAAATCTTCTACTGTACGAATAAAAAAACTATTTTCACTCCTTATACCCTCAACAACATTGGTCATAACTGAAAAATCGAGCATCGCTGTTCATATTTATTATATGAACGTGAATTAATGATTTCCCTCCAATGCCTTCTAACACACGGATCTCGATGTATGCAGATGATGTTCAAATTGCAATAACAAGTTCTGTATCGGAAATACCACAGACGCAAATTAAAGCCGAAACTTTACTGACTAGCCTGAAATCATGGTACGACCGAAATGGTCTTAAATTAAATGCTAATAAAACACAATGCATTAATTTTGGATCCAAAGATGCAATTAAAAAAACTTCAGATCTTACTCTTGAAGTTGGAAATGATAAAATAAATGCATCAGAAAAAGTTAAAAATCTAGGGATCTGGTTCGATAGAAATATGTCCTTCAAATCTCACGTTGAGACTACTTGCAACAAAATCTACGGAACTTTAATGTTTTTTCATCGTATAAAAAGTATGCTAGACGAAAAATCCAGATTATTAGCAATTCAATCCCTTGTGTTATCGCGCATTGACTACTGCAGCCTAGTATGGGGAGACTTACCTAAATACCTTCAAAGGGACTTACAAAAGTGCATGAATTTTGCAACGAAGGTGGTATGCAACGGTAATTTCAAAAGAAGTGACCACGTAACCCCTCTCCTCAATAAAATCGGCTGGATTCCTATCCAAGAAATGCTCCTCATGCAGAAGGCCCAATACGTATTCTCCTCGTTATATCTTCCTCAGAGCAATGCTGAGATAGTGTGTTTCCATCCACCCACTGTAACCTATCAAAAACCGAATAGAAGCAATAATGTCTTAGTCAACTATCGTTCATCTCACTTAGGGCAGAAGGCTCTGTCCATATCAGGCGCTTTACTGTGGAACAAACTTCCCCTGAGTATTAAAGTCCCTCAAAGACCGAGAGAATTTAAAGCCAAAATAACTCGTCATTTAGTGTCTCAAGAATAATTCTTAGTTACAGAACACACAAAATAAGTACTGTCGAATCTCATTTGCCTGGTATCTCCATTGCTCAATAACCTCCCTCGCTTATTGTTTTATAATACAAGATATCACAAAACAGTTTTAGAGTATGCGTAGGTAGTGTGATTTGATCGCCTATACGCTGCCGTTTGCAAACATGCTTACTTGAATATGTGTGTACGTATATAGGTGTATGTGGGCATATGGGTGTGCATATGTGCACGTACACCTGTGTGCACTAGAGTAGATAAACCAGTCGAAGGTTGCATTTTATGTCATTCCTCTCCATTTCTGTGCAAGCATCAAACTAGACCGTCATGGTACCTACGTGTGTGTGTGTGTTTATCAATTGCAGACATTCTGCACCATATTACAGAGATAATGTGATTTTCTTTCTAATATGAAATTGTAAAGCAACCATGTAAAAAAGCAATAAATTCGTTGTGTGATCACCCATTTATACTGCAGTATTACGCTTATAGTTATATGTTTATAATAATGCGATACCTATGTCTGTTTATCAATTGCCGACAATTTGCGCCATATTTCAAAGATAATGTGATTTTTTTTTTTCTAATATGAAACCTTTATAGGACATATCTATGACGTAAAATATCAGAAATTGGACGATTGGCAGGAAACCTAATTTTTAGTATAAAAAGAAACACAAGGGTCACAATAAAAATCATCTATTTGCACTCAGACCAGCTGGTTTCGACTTTTCATTTTCAATGAATGCTTCTGAAACAAAAGGACAAAAATTTTTTTATACACTCAAAATTACAAAGTATTAAAAAAAACACTTGTAACACTTCATAGGAAATTTACATGGGTCCTTGTTAAAAAATATATATAAAAAAAACGAAAACTAAACTAAATCATTGGGTGTACAGGGGCACGGCAATTTGATCGGTGTTGAGCTGCGGTCTATGTTTGGTTATATAAAGGGATTCTAAAATTCTAATATCTGACTCCTGAGCTGATCCTATGATTTCAAAATTATCTATAGAGAACGAATGATTGGTCTGTTCACAATGATGTCTGGGAGGAGAATGCGGCAAGGATGCTAGAGGCCGGTTTGTTCTGAAGGAACGGCCTATGTGTTGAAAAAATCTGATCTTCGACTGTTTCTGAGTGCTTCCGATATAAGAACTCTGGCAAGTTCCGCACGTAAATTTATAGACAATATTCGAAAGCAATTCAGAGGGCAGCCTGTCTTTATACCTAAAGAATTTTTTAATCTGGAAGTCATTCTTTAAAGCAAAAATAAAGTCAATCTGGGGGTAAAATTTAGATAGTAATTTCCTGAAATACCTAATCATTTCTTCAGATGAGGGGCCTATGTAAGGAAGAGATATGTACACCTTACATTTACTTACTGTGCACAAGGTTTGTTTCGGACGAGAAAATATATTACATAAAAAATCACGGACAAGCCTGTCAAATAAACCGTGTGGATAGCCGTTGTCAGAAAAAAAAGATTTTAAAAAATCTAATTCGGAAGAAAAGTTGGAGTATGAGGAGGATAGGTTATATGCACGATGGAGAAGGGTCCGTATTGAATTAAGTTTATAGCGGAAGTGACAGAAACTGAAGAAACTGCAGCCTAACCCAGTAAAAGTTGGTTTGCGGTATACACTGGAAACGAAACCCTGCTCTGTTCTACTGATATTGAGATCTAAAAAAGTAATCTATTGTTTTGTTCAGGTTCCATAGTAAAATTGATATTCGAATGATACTTATTGATATGATTTAGAAATAACGGAGCATGGGATTCATCTTCAAAGATTACAAATGTGTCATCCAAGTATCTTTTGTAAAACACAGGTTTAAAAAAATCAGGGCATTCCTCAAGGTACTTTTGTTCCATATTGCATAAAAAAATGTTAGCAAGAGTAGGCGCGATCGGGTTGCCCATCGATAAGCCATCTATTTGTTTATACAGTTTTTGATTAAAAAAGAAATACGTCTCAGTAACTGCTAGTTTCAAGAAATGCATAAAACTCACATTATCAAACCCGTAAAATAATTGACTAGATGAAAAACACTTATTGCACAACAATTGCAGAGTTTCTACGACTGGGATGTTTGTATACAAAGATTCAACGTCGAAGCTCGCCATGAAATGGTTAGATTTGCAAGGAAATTTCACAATATCATTGAAGAACGTATATGAATTCTTTACTGTATATTGATTGGTAGAATACGAGTCAATGAAAGGAATGAGATATTTTGCTAATTTGAACATAGAGGTATTGAAAGCTGCAAGAATTGGACGTAAAGGAACATTATTTTTATGAACTTTGGCCAGACCGTACAGAATTCCAGGAGATGAGCCAGAGGCATACAATTGTTTATAAGTAGTCTCGGAGATTGTGCCCAAGCGTTTAATTTTGTTCAAGAATCTATTAATTTTATCTTCAAGTCTCACCACTGTATTTAACGGATCTAAGTTAGGCATAAGTTGAAATTTAGTTCCATCGGACAATATATTCATCATTTTTTGCACATAATCCATTTTATTCAATAGTACTACGCCTCTACCTTTATCCGGCGAACATACGACAATGGATTCATCCGAACCTAAGTTTTTTAGCGTGGCAATATCAGCCCTACTAAAAATTGGAGAAAAAACTCTATTCGCTCTAAAACCATAAAATGCAGCGGATGCCTTCTGTTTGACCAAATTTGCAACTAAGTCAAAATTTCCGTTTTCTACAATAGCACACGATTTCAGCACTCTGATGAATTTCTCAATGGACAAAAAATATTTAAAAAAATTTAACTTTCTCACTGGTAGATTGAAATATAAACCAAATGACAATAAAAATCTTTCTCTGCGCGACAAAGTACGATTTGAAAAATTGAAAATTACATCATCAGGGTTACATGAAGAGAGTGCGGATTTTACACCTAACTGGGACAATTTCCTATCGTGAGTCTGCTTCACAGTATCAATATATTTAACGGTTTTACGCTGTACAAACAGTTTAAGACTTGAAAAATCTAATGTACTGACTACGGTTGACAAAGAATTTTGAATAGACAACAGTTGGGCTTCCAGTTGTTGAAGTCTGCGCTCCTTCTGTCGGATTTCCTGGTCGAGTAGCTGCTCCTGAAACTTCCGGTATGCTTCAGTTTGTTGCAGATATTGCTTATATAGCTTAAAGGCTAGAAATTTTGGCACGACTTGGTACGCCTTGCAGCACACCAGATAGTGTAGATCCTGCTTAGTTTTCGCCAGTTTTCGTGAACACTGCTCAAATTTTCGAAACCACAAAAGTCCATCTTGGCCATATCTATGACGTAAAATATCAGAAATTGGACGATTGGCAGGAAACCTAATTTTTAGTATAAAAAGAAACACAAGGGTCACAATAAAAATCATCTATTTGCACTCAGACCAGCTGGTTTCGACTTTTCATTTTCAATGAATGCTTCTGAAACAAAAGGACAAAAATTTTTTTATACACTCAAAATTACAAAGTATTAAAAAAAAGAACCAATTCTACCAATCAATATACAGTAAAGAATTCATATACGTTCTTCAATGATATTGTGAAATTTCCTTGCAAATCTAACCATTTCATGGCGAGCTTCGACGTTGAATCTTTGTATACAAACATCCCAGTCGTAGAAACTCTGCAATTGTTGTGCAATAAGTGTTTTTCATCTAGTCAATTATTTTACGGGTTTGATAATGTGAGTTTTATGCATTTCTTGAAACTAGCAGTTACTGAGACGTATTTCTTTTTTAATCAAAAACTGTATAAACAAATAGATGGCTTATCGATGGGCAACCCGATCGCGCCTACTCTTGCTAACATTTTTTTATGCAATATGGAACAAAAGTACCTTGAGGAATGCCCTGATTTTTTTAAACCTGTGTTTTACAAAAGATACTTGGATGACACATTTGTAATCTTTGAAGATGAATCCCATGCTCCGTTATTTCTAAATCATATCAATAAGTATCATTCGAATATCAATTTTACTATGGAACCTGAACAAAACAATAGATTACCTTTTTTAGATCTCAATATCAGTAGAACAGAGCAGGGTTTCGTTTCCAGTGTATACCGCAAACCAACTTTTACTGGGTTAGGCTGCAGTTTCTTCAGTTTCTGTCACTTCCGCTATAAACTTAATTCAATACGGACCCTTCTCCATCGTGCATATAACCTATCCTCCTCATACTCCAACTTTTCTTCCGAATTAGATTTTTTAAAATCTTTTTTTTCTGACAACGGCTATCCACACGGTTTATTTGACAGGCTTGTCCGTGATTTTTTATGTAATATATTTTCTCGTCCGAAACAAACCTTGTGCACAGTAAGTAAATGTAAGGTGTACATATCTCTTCCTTACATAGGCCCCTCATCTGAAGAAATGATTAGGTATTTCAGGAAATTACTATCTAAATTTTACCCCCAGATTGACTTTATTTTTGCTTTAAAGAATGACTTCCAGATTAAAAAATTCTTTAGGTATAAAGACAGGCTGCCCTCTGAATTGCTTTCGAATATTGTCTATAAATTTACGTGCGGAACTTGCCAGAGTTCTTATATCGGAAGCACTCAGAAACAGTCGAAGATCAGATTTTTTCAACACATAGGCCGTTCCTTCAGAACAAACCGGCCTCTAGCATCCTTGCCGCATTCTCCTCCCAGACATCATTGTGAACAGACCAATCATTCGTTCTCTATAGATAATTTTGAAATCATAGGATCAGCTCAGGAGTCAGATATTAGAATTTTAGAATCCCTTTATATAACCAAACATAGACCGCAGCTCAACACCGATCAAATTGCCGTGCCCCTGTACACCCAATGATTTAGTTTAGTTTTCGTTTTTTTTTATATATATTTTTTAACAAGGACCCATGTAAATTTCCTATGAAGTGTTACAAGTGTTTTTTTTTAATACTTTGTAATTTTGAGTGTATAAAAAAATTTTTGTCCTTTTGTTTCAGAAGCATTCATTGAAAATGAAAAGTCGAAACCAGCTGGTCTGAGTGCAAATAGATGATTTTTATTGTGACCCTTGTGTTTCTTTTTATACTAAAAATTAGGTTTCCTGCCAATCGTCCAATTTCTGATATTTTACGTCATAGATATGGCCAAGATGGACTTTTGTGGTTTCGAAAATTTGAGCAGTGTTCACGAAAACTGGCGAAAACTAAGCAGGATCTACACTATCTGGTGTGCTGCAAGGCGTACCAAGTCGTGCCAAAATTTCTAGCCTTTAAGCTATATAAGCAATATCTGCAACAAACTGAAGCATACCGGAAGTTTCAGGAGCAGCTACTCGACCAGGAAATCCGACAGAAGGAGCGCAGACTTCAACAACTGGAAGCCCAACTGTTGTCTATTCAAAATTCTTTGTCAACCGTAGTCAGTACATTAGATTTTTCAAGTCTTAAACTGTTTGTACAGCGTAAAACCGTTAAATATATTGATACTGTGAAGCAGACTCACGATAGGAAATTGTCCCAGTTAGGTGTAAAATCCGCACTCTCTTCATGTAACCCTGATGATGTAATTTTCAATTTTTCAAATCGTACTTTGTCGCGCAGAGAAAGATTTTTATTGTCATTTGGTTTATATTTCAATCTACCAGTGAGAAAGTTAAATTTTTTTAAATATTTTTTGTCCAATGAGAAATTCATCAGAGTGCTGAAATCGTGTGCTATTGTAGAAAACGGAAATTTTGACTTAGTTGCAAATTTGGTCAAACAGAAGGCATCCGCTGCATTTTATGGTTTTAGAGCGAATAGAGTTTTTTCTCCAATTTTTAGTAGGGCTGATATTGCCACGCTAAAAAAACTTAGGTTCGGATGAATCCATTGTCGTATGTTCGCCGGATAAAGGTAGAGGCGTAGTACTATTGAATAAAATGGATTATGTGCAAAAAATGATGAATATATTGTCCGATGGAACTAAATTTCAACTTATGCCTAACTTAGATCCGTTAAATACAGTGGTGAGACTTGAAGATAAAATTAATAGATTCTTGAACAAAATTAAACGCTTGGGCACAATCTCCGAGACTACTTATAAACAATTGTATGCCTCTGGCTCATCTCCTGGAATTCTGTACGGTCTGGCCAAAGTTCATAAAAATAATGTTCCTTTACGTCCAATTCTTGCAGCTTTCAATACCTCTATGTTCAAATTAGCAAAATATCTCATTCCTTTCATTGACTCGTATTCTACCAATCAATATACAGTAAAGAATTCATATACGTTCTTCAATGATATTGTGAAATTTCCTTGCAAATCTAACCATTTCATGGCGAGCTTCGACGTTGAATCTTTGTATACAAACATCCCAGTCGTAGAAACTCTGCAATTGTTGTGCAATAAGTGTTTTTCATCTAGTCAATTATTTTACGGGTTTGATAATGTGAGTTTTATGCATTTCTTGAAACTAGCAGTTACTGAGACGTATTTCTTTTTTAATCAAAAACTGTATAAACAAATAGATGGCTTATCGATGGGCAACCCGATCGCGCCTACTCTTGCTAACATTTTTTTATGCAATATGGAACAAAAGTACCTTGAGGAATGCCCTGATTTTTTTAAACCTGTGTTTTACAAAAGATACTTGGATGACACATTTGTAATCTTTGAAGATGAATCCCATGCTCCGTTATTTCTAAATCATATCAATAAGTATCATTCGAATATCAATTTTACTATGGAACCTGAACAAAACAATAGATTACCTTTTTTAGATCTCAATATCAGTAGAACAGAGCAGGGTTTCGTTTCCAGTGTATACCGCAAACCAACTTTTACTGGGTTAGGCTGCAGTTTCTTCAGTTTCTGTCACTTCCGCTATAAACTTAATTCAATACGGACCCTTCTCCATCGTGCATATAACCTATCCTCCTCATACTCCAACTTTTCTTCCGAATTAGATTTTTTAAAATCTTTTTTTTCTGACAACGGCTATCCACACGGTTTATTTGACAGGCTTGTCCGTGATTTTTTATGTAATATATTTTCTCGTCCGAAACAAACCTTGTGCACAGTAAGTAAATGTAAGGTGTACATATCTCTTCCTTACATAGGCCCCTCATCTGAAGAAATGATTAGGTATTTCAGGAAATTACTATCTAAATTTTACCCCCAGATTGACTTTATTTTTGCTTTAAAGAATGACTTCCAGATTAAAAAATTCTTTAGGTATAAAGACAGGCTGCCCTCTGAATTGCTTTCGAATATTGTCTATAAATTTACGTGCGGAACTTGCCAGAGTTCTTATATCGGAAGCACTCAGAAACAGTCGAAGATCAGATTTTTTCAACACATAGGCCGTTCCTTCAGAACAAACCGGCCTCTAGCATCCTTGCCGCATTCTCCTCCCAGACATCATTGTGAACAGACCAATCATTCGTTCTCTATAGATAATTTTGAAATCATAGGATCAGCTCAGGAGTCAGATATTAGAATTTTAGAATCCCTTTATATAACCAAACATAGACCGCAGCTCAACACCGATCAAATTGCCGTGCCCCTGTACACCCAATGATTTAGTTTAGTTTTCGTTTTTTTTATATATATTTTTTAACAAGGACCCATGTAAATTTCCTATGAAGTGTTACAAGTGTTTTTTTTTAATACTTTGTAATTTTGAGTGTATAAAAAAATTTTTGTCCTTTTGTTTCAGAAGCATTCATTGAAAATGAAAAGTCGAAACCAGCTGGTCTGAGTGCAAATAGATGATTTTTATTGTGACCCTTGTGTTTCTTTTTATACTAAAAATTAGGTTTCCTGCCAATCGTCCAATTTCTGATATTTTACGTCATAGATATGGCCAAGATGGACTTTTGTGGTTTCGAAAATTTGAGCTTTATAGGACATTAATGTTTTCTTTCTTATTCACGTCCCACAATCGTTTTCATGTTTCAGACTTAGGTAGACTGTTTTGTGCCACTATTTGTAGTACGAAATTTTATAAAATTCATGCGATAATAAAAGATATTTTCTCCGTTTCCCTCGATTGGAATTTCTGGTTTATACTGACTGGTTTACGCTGATATTCGCGCACATGCTTACTTGTAGATATCTGTACGTGTGCACGCTGTGCGTATGACACTAAATAGAATGCGTATGTATTGCCTCGATGCATAGAAATGCATTTGTGTATCCTTACGAGTTTGGTGTAATTATGTGCGTGCATGTGTATATATTTGCGTGTATATGTGCACACATGTGTGTACTAGACTGACAACTAGCATTTTACTAGAGATAATGGTCTTTTTTCTGTTCACTCTCAACTTTTAACATTACCTAACTCGTCATCTCTTTATTATTGTAAAGCATTCATGTAAAAACTATACATTTTTTGTGCGATCATCCACTTTTTGTTTAAATAAAATGCTTATCAACTAATGACCGCTATGTTAAAATTGTTGGATTAGAAATACAAAACTTATTATCTTCTTGGTCCTCATGCTTGTGTGTACGTGTATACATGTATATGTATGTGTGTATATGTACATGTATATATATGTATGAATATATATATATGTGTGTATATGTATACGGATGTATATTTATATATATATATATATTTTTCATGCTTCCTCAAAATGACACTTTTGAACATTGGCCGAAACAAGCGATTCATGTATTATTTCCTGGCATCAAGAATTGCGAAGTTTTATGTCATGTACATATAAACTGTCAAAAGTGTTTTCACCTCACAATGAAAATGCATCGTCCATGAAATTGTGTTGTCTCTTTTAATTATCATTACATGTATTATCAAATGTAGATTAAGCAAGATTAGGAGTACATTGCCCTCAATCATTTATTTTCGACTAGTGACACGAGTTTTACAATACTCGTGTGTGTGTATCATCTAAGTGTATTAATTTTAAGAGATTTTAAAAACCAATGATGGTACTTTTGTACCATCTATATTGGAAATATACTGTTTTTCTTTTTTTTCTTTCTTTCTGAAAGTAAAGTCGTTTAAAGCGTTCCGTTACCATCGTCTGAATGATTTCCCTTTCCTCTGCTCCCTGTTCCGCTTTGGGTAATAATCTTTTCTCTATGTACGTTTGTCTAAGGACGTCTTATATTAAGAAATTTTTAAAAGCCAATATGTTTGTCATGTATCTCATGTGCCAACCTTTTTGGAAATAAACTGTTTTTATTTTTTACTTTTCTATTCTAACCTATAGCTAGCAGAGGGAGTTGAATTTAACTCTTTTGCACCAAGTCTATTTTTCATTGTTATAGATTTTTGAATACCTAGTGTCTTTACACTAATTAGATGTAGGGAATTTACGCTAAGGAATTTTAAGAAACAATTTTACTTGCCTTCGCTCTAGCACTTAGAAAACATACATTTTCCCTTTTTCTTCATGTCCCCTTTAAATTTAAATCGTAATTTAAAATCAATAAAATTTAATCAGTAAACATATGTTTTTTACATTGATCGTTGCCCGTTTAATTCATTTATTTATTTAAGGAGTCTCGTAAACTGTATAATCTGCAACAATTTCTCTCACAGCAGTAGGTCGTTGTTGGAACTTGAAAATCAAACAAGATTTTATCTCAAATCAGTTCAATTAGTACGCTAATAACTCTATCATCGACTCTCTTCGTTGTGGAGGTTCGTCCGTCATGGAGCTTATTGTTCCATTTATATTTTATGCATATATGGTAAGAAGCCCAAGACTTCTCATTTTTCTTAATTTTGTTCAATTCATAAATACCTGAATTAAATGATTAACAGTTAACCCCAATACCTTTGGCAGTGAGAATAAGAAGCCAAGCATTTAAACCATCGTTAAACAAAGTCTTCGGTCCGTTGCGCCGTTCAAAACAAGCGAGCGTCGGCATCAGAGCTGGGAATTCAGCCCTCTCGCTTCGAGACTGGCTCGCTGTGGATCAAACGGGAAGGTCGAGTTTCCGGCCTCTCCCCATCTACTAAAGAAAGGTTCGGTGGAACCAATTCTTCGAAGATTAAACTCCATTAACAAGCTTAAGGCGAGGAGTTTTTTAATATCTTTGTTTATTTTGCTGTAAGAATCATTTCGTTTCTTTACGTTTTTCTTCATTGTTGCCTACCAGGACATTTCTCTGAAACTCCTATTTGCTGAGACTTGACAATGAATGTGACGCTTAACGCATTGGTAATACCATAAGTGGTCATTGCCATCATTACTCAGAATTTTAATTAATAATTAGTTTGAGTAAAATAAAATTGCATTATTTTTTCCAACCAGATCTATGAAGTTTTGAAAAAACAAAGGATTTTTGTCATATCGTCCCTCGACACGGTACCACTATTAAATTGACTATCTCAAAGCATTTCCAGGGAAATTTGAGCGATAAGTAAATGTTGCGGTGTCTTCGTCGCCACATGAATTCAACACATTTAAGTTTTCTGAACAGAGATTACAACAGGTTTCGTTACATTGTGAGGCCTCCCGGCCACAAGGCAGCAACAAAGTCCCCACATAATACGGCAACAAAGTCCCCAGTAAAGGGGCACAGAATTCACATAAATGCCTGACACCCGAAAGGGGTCGGTAACGCTTTAAGAAATCATATAAACAATCAGAGCATGGCAACAAAGGGGGTTCTCACCTTCGAAAATATTTGTTCAGGTGAACACTTCTCAATGTAGCCGGCTGTCCATGAACCCAAGGGTCCAAAGTAGCGAGGAAAGATGACTGGTGACCAGCGACGCTCAAGAATTAGGTGCACTTGAGGCCGCGGTTGGAAGCTGTCTGACGTGGCATTCCGAAAAGACCGCGCACATCGGCTTTCATCCGAATCCGCTGTATTGGCTTAGGACTCGGAAGAAAAAGCGCAGGCGTACTTTAGAAGTTTGGAAATACGCTTGCAACCGAAGATGTGAGGAACCCCCACCACTGCTCTGCTATTCGTTAATTACTTGTTTCATTGCCTTTTAGGTTAATTAATTTAACAGCAGCCTAAGACCCCTTACTGCGGAAAGCCATTAATAATGCCTTTCTAAGCCCGCAGAGGATCTCGGCTTTGAGCAATGGCTAGAATTTCCACATCATCTGAGGTAAATTAAGCAAAAAAGTGAAAATATCACGCTACGTTCTATTAAAACCAAGTTTTTGACTCCGCAAATAGTCTGTACTCATAATAAAATTTCATTTAATTCTACATTTTAGTCGAACTATGCGTTTAAATATCAGACACTAAAACGTTTTTCGCCTATTTATAGCGAGGAGAGAAGACAGGTAGAGAGATGTAGTTCCCAGAAATAAATCCTAATGTTCTTTTAGTGAACTACTAATTTCAGAATTCTAAAACGTTTCTCACCTATTTGCATCATTTTTTTCAACAAGTTTTACCCTACATCCAATCCTACATCCTATCTAACGTATACGAGCGCGAGCCGAAGGCTATTCAACCGTAACTCGTGCCGCTCACTGCATCCGTGTGGTGACCCACTCAGAACATTGCCTGCATTAGAAAATTACGTCAATATACTTCCTGTGAGTCGTAAGAATCATTGAATCAGTACGTAAAGATTTCGCACATGTTTGCCAATGTTTGGCACAGAATAATTTTTTAGTAATGTCATTTGTCATTGCTTTAAAACCGGTTTACTTTGCCGCAACACGTGTAGCCTTTCTTCTCACCGGGTTCCAAACTGAGTTATACTGTATTTTCGGTGATTGTTATCGAGCGTAAACTAATGATATTCAGTGCCGAAGTAACTGAAGAAAAGTCTCACGTTTTTTATTTTATCTTGCTGATGATATTCTAGTGCTAAATACAGCCAACCTCATTTTGCCAGTTTTTCTAGTGATGTTCAATTGATCGTAAATAGGTAACTCCACCTTAACTTTGAGCTATACTTAAATGGAATCTTGCCAATACGTGATCACGGCAACGATGTTTTCACAAATGGCAATTTTGAGTGTAATTTCAACACTATAGAGTAATTTCATCCTTTCATCACGTTGCTATTTCACTAGCTCATTCTCAAGACCCAGCTTGGCATTGCCTCGAATCAGCTTCTTTGTTCTTGAAGCTGACTTCGTAATCTGCGTTGAATTACGTTTTGTTCTAGATTCGCAGGAAAAATACTTAGTCCTACTAACTTAGTCAAATAATTTAGCTGTTTGCCTCCTATTTCCTTCATTAATGTTATTCGACTGGTGACGCGATGGCCATCGTGTGAATAGTATGCATGTTACCCGTTAAATTCTATAGCTATTCATGTTCTAATTTCTCATTAGATTTCATCTTTCGTGACCAATATCCTGTACACATATGAACCCACGAATCGACTGCCCAAAACCCGCGATCGTGAGTCATATAATCTCATTGTCAGAGCAATAAAGCAAAACGGGCCAAAGTCGGCGGTAACTATACCAAAGCTAACATATAACTTTGGTTCTTGTAAATAGCCTTTCTCCCTCAAATTATTAGTAATGAAACTCTTTCACTCGTTGATCGCGCACGTAACTCACTCACTCCCGCACCTCAGGCTAAGAACCTGAAAAAACATTTCTAAATCACAATTTTTTTAACAGAGCGATAAATAAAAATGAAAGGTAATATTAATTTAATCATTCGGGCAAAAACTTACAATGGGTCAAAGTTAAGCTAGTAAATGGTAATAAAAATTTGACGTAATTATACCATTGTCACTGAAATTTGACTCTTTATGCATTCTAATACCCGGTTCGAAAAACAGTACACTTTGCCCTCCTGAATTAATTTGCTCATCCATAATTTGCCGTTTATAAAGACTTTAAATACAATGGGGACAATAACCTGGTGGAATATTCCCATCTCTTATTCACGTGAGCCCTCGTGGATGAAATAATACTCCGTAGCTATAGCAGCTTTCAAGAGATATATTTTCTAAAATGATTTCTCTATAGAAAATAAAGATAAAAATAAGTTCATGGGATGTACCTGTTTAATTAACACACGTGACAGATCATGATCCTGTTCACCGGTATACATTCCAGCGTGACCATCAAAACCTTACAAGATATTGTATAAATTACTTATTCGGTTATGGACGCATCAACAAGGAAAAATAATATAAAAACACAGCCAATAGGAGTGAAATTTGTTGAACTCAACAGCAGGAATCAATTGCATGATGAAACATAACGAAATTACACCTGGAGTCGAGGACGTGCCTGGACTTTACTGGACTTTATTATCGTCTTGAATTGAATTATGTGTTCCCCGTCTAACAACACAAATAGGTTTCTTCGCAAGCGCATTTTATTCACCTGGAATATAGTCTAACTACGGTGAGACAACAGAGTTTCCAGATCATGTCGAAAAGACACGCCCGATATTTCCAATGCCTCACCTGAATCGTTTGTAAGAGAATTACTTGAACCGTTATTGGCTTTAGGTTATGACCATTATGATTTTTCACTTTTATTCGAGGGCCCTAAAAGGCACATCTTGTTCAGAGATCACAACCCCCTATATTTTCACCGCTATCACGCATGGCGTAACCATTGACGGGAATGAAATGAAAATTGAACGACTAAAATGTGTCTACGATTTGTAAATACGCATGCATACACGATTCGATGCCTTTATGACAAATTCGCTATGTAATATAACTAATTTGAACTATTCTGGAAAAGAGACCGGTACTCGCACTACAAGTGAATTTAAGCAACTATTCTACTTTAAATTTACGAAACGGCATTACGAACTAAAAGCCTTTAAACTTCTGTATGGTTTCGTATTCACACTCGAGTCCGCCGAGGTGTGCTAGTCAATTCCTGTCAAGTTTGAAAGATGTAATAGAATGACATCATGGCAATTGTACTCCATCCTTTAATTTCATGACAGCATAGCTTGCAAGCTTCAACTGATACGCACAAATATCAGTCTCAGTTATTCACTGTGCGGTTCTAACGTCGCATTAGTTTAACATCCGAGACTGAGCTTTATCCGTTTAAGTTGAGGTTTGCAATAGATGATGTCATATGACTCCTGTATCGACTGTGTTCCGAAAATTCACGGTTGCAGACAACATCATTCGATTTCCTCCTCAAGCAGTTGTTTTAAGTACGATAGAGAGGAATAACGTCCAGTAGAATTCACTATTGGTAAAAGATAGTATTTTAACGACACAGTTGGACGAATTTCCCTACTAGACCCGGATGGGTATAATTATTTATGAATGGTTTTCCATGCTAAGTAAATCAGTCATGTTGGCAGGTGATATCCTGTGATGCTGCTAAAATGCTTCAGCGAAACTTTTAGTTTTTTGAACTTCACACGCAAATGGAAGAGAATATTACTCAGATCTTTCGTTTCAGTGGTTAATTTATCACCGAAAAAAGTAAAGAAACAACCTAGAAAGAATGAAAATTCGAACACGAGTTTGTTGACGTGAATAGTGAAGAAAGGTTAAGTAAAAAGAAAGTAATACCGTGAAGGCTTCCCTATCCGCAAAACTTAATCCCAAATCGGCTTACACACCGAATGCAGCTGGATCTGCTAAGAGCCGATCATTATGCATCCAAAAGCACCTCGCTGTATGGGAACTAAATATGTTGGGCAGACAGGATTTGTGCGCCTGTCTTGCAAAGAGCCGAACAATTCTTTCATTTACCAAGCTAACCCTCAATGTGCTCACGGAGGATAAATTGAATTCACTCCCTTAGGGTGGGCTAGTGGGAGAGAGTTTAATACAGCCCTTGACCCTTGGTCTTCCTATTTGGTAATAGATAAAGGTTTGGATACTCACTAAATGCCAAGAAGCCAATAAGTATTAGGTGGATATCTAGCTCTAATTGTATTCTATTTCCTTGACTCTCAGTTCATCGCACGATGGGTTACTTAACTTCGGACTTTATCAAGCCTTACTGAATAAAACCGTGGTGAGTTACACTTTAAAAAAAAGTTATTCGTTAAAAACTTGCCTTAAAATGTAATTGCATGATATATTATTGACTAGATAAAGTTTCAAGCTTTCATGGGCAATTGCAAATTGACAATTTACATTTCATTCATCTATGCTTTTCTCATCCTTTAGTTCTATGAAATATCATATGAGTAATGCTTCTTACAACAGTGCATCGCTACCATTCGATCGTAGAATAAGGTTTTTGGTACAAGATTTTAGCGACAAAAAGTTTCTAGTCAGGTTATAAAGATCTTAATTGGAATCGTAAAAACTTGGTCAACACTCTGTTTTTGCCGGTACGACGCCTCAACTAAGATCAAGGTTCGCCCGGACGAACAGATCAGTTTGTTAACATTATTGCGGTCTTCTATCAGCGTATAACTTTGAAACTGTACTCATCTGTTACTCTGAGAGAAACCAATGGAAATTAAGTAAGTTTCGAAAATCAAATTACATCGAATTATCTTTTTGAGACAGTAGTACAGGGGATTCTATTCTAGGACGCCGTAACCAAGAGCTATATCGGATGCATCTGTACAAGGAATTTAAGCTAAAATTCTTGATAGGAGAGTGATGTAAGAACTATGTCAAAGCTTCAAGTTGTTCTCAATTAATCGTGAAAGAAGACAAACACGACGCGTCCCATTAAAATGAAGGTTTGAATCCGCAAGAAGATATTAGACAGAGTTACGGAAATGAAGGTAAAATGAAGGTCAAAGTCCTCGTGAGGATGTTAAAACAGAGTTACGGAAGCACAGTGTCCATTCCAAATAGTATGCAATGGCGGAATTTTTATTTTGTTCTGGAAATTCAAATTTAAAGTGTGGTTAATATAGCTCAGAAAAGTATTCTCTGGGAGCACAGTCAAAAGTCGAGGACCTGATTTCGAGAAAAGATTTTAAAAATGAACATCCATCTTATCCCCAAGCCACGAAGCACAACAGACTCACACTTAACGTTGAGCTCACGTTCTTGAAGATGGTCACGTTCCTGAACATTACTGAGGCTGAAACTTTTTTAAAACTACTTTTCAGAAATTATTTTGAAATACAATCAATACTAAGAAATATTATGGAGGTAAAGAAGGTTCTATTTCCGGCAATGAAAGTATATTAGGTTATTGATAACTTCATCACTCCGTTCTGGGTTTGCGGAAATATATCACTCGCGAAAGCCTTATTTAATGAAACATGAATTGGTTTCAGGTAATAAAAGGCCGGCGAAGAGCTCATTTAAAGTATAGTACGGAGACCTGTATGATCGTGAATGAGGAAGGTCGCTAACACCTTTCAGCAATCGCACACTGCATTTACCTACGAAAATAAAGTGGCAGCAAGTACAATTAATTAGTGACCAAAAATAGCTTTGGACCCAGTTTCATGTTTGGAACTCTAAGGTCGACTAATAAGACTGATTCTATATGAGTCATTGCATATTAACACGATTTTCGTTGGCTGAGTCCGCGATAATAACAATCGAAAACGTTTCAGACTGGAATTTTTTGGATGCATGCTCCTGAAGTCAAAATATACTCACTGAACTACTTTTTTCATTTATGGTCAGAAGCATAAAATTTGATAGCAGTCATGAATAAATACTCTAAAATAAAAGAAGCTCAAGCGTAGTGATAAACTAGCTTCTATTTGCCTTAGATGTAATGAGCGCTACTGAGTCTCATAATACCTTCAAACTGTACAATTCACTTAAGATCTAAGATGCTTTACGGCCTCGTTATTTCTTTTACAATTAAACGAAACAATTACTGTACGTCAGATAAGAAAATTATCATGAGTGATGATCTCAAGACAGACTTGAAGCAACCACGTTAACCACGATTGCCAAGCATATTGTCAGCAACTATGTAGACAGCGGGGATATCCCGAGAGAAATTTACGCTCACACCCTCCTCCAGACCCCTATACCTTCACAGAACCCTATACCTTCACGGAAATCAACTACACCGCAACAGAATCCGAGAATACGTGAACACCAGAGAATCAGGAACGTCATTGTAGTTCCTTAAGAAATACTGTGTTCCTTCAAACAAATGTTTTTTGAAAAATAAAAATATAAGATCAAATACTTTAAATATTTTATCCTTAGCTGCAATTTTGGTAGCTTTCACCGTGGGTGAGTTTGAAATCTTTGAAGAAACGATCGAAAATTCAGGGATGAATACGTTCAGAGTCTGAGTACTTGAAGCTTCACATCAAAAAGACTTGTAGCTATAGATTTAAATGACCTCATGGCAAATCGACTAAGGGGTAAAAGATGTTGAAAACGAGAAACGACATCGACTGCATAACTGTAGCTAATCAAAAAATACAATGGATTGATACAAGAACGATTTTGAATAAAACCGATCAAAAGCCCAAACCCTAAGGCTTCGAAACACTCATACTTTGCTAGAAATATTCAAAAAACACACTAATGAATACGTTACGTTGTATAGAACATGTAGAATCACAGATGATTTAAGATTTTGAAAAGATAAAAATTTAAACACAATGAAATGTTATAGAATTGACTCTTGACACCATAACTGCATCAAATAGCAAGCGAGATAATAAAACATGGGAGTAACAAACAGCACACAAAACTTGCTAGTGGTTTGAATGTTAGGGACTAAAATGAGCGTATTTTGAGATCAAAATACATCGTCAAGTCATCACCATGTATGCCGCACCTGGTTCGTTCATCTGCCCATTGTTGGCCTAAAAATTGTTCGCGATGAAATAACCAATTCAAATATGCTTGTTTTCATGCCTGAGGGTATACTAACTTTTTGATATATTATTCTCTGGGAATGACCCCGCAACGACACAGGACGAGCGTTTCAGTGCCCTATTGCGATGTCAGGCTCACGGTTATGTGGTTCACAACTGAGTGCGATGGTGTGAGAAAGATGCTAGCCCTTTTATTTTATTGACGTTCTCTGTTCAATGGAAAAGACTGACTCCTCCACTTCGGAGTAATTGACAGCGGTGTTCTTACAGTGATCATCTCAGTGCCGTTTGTTCAAACGCTGATGGTTGAACCATAGAACTGTTGTTTAAAATGAGCAAGCCAGAGTACTTATAGCTTACAACACACAAAGTTAGGTAAGAAAAGTGTGGAGAATAGTCTAGTTACAGAATTAGCAATGTATACGTCTGCATTTAATGCAGATATGTGTGATCTCTGGCATGTATCGAAAAGTAGTAGGAAAGAATTCGCTACCAAAAAATGGCTGTGAGAAGGAAAAAGGAGCATATCGATGCTTTGGTGACACTATAGAAGAGCTCACATTAGATTCCATTAACCGTGAGATGATGGGATGCAGACGAACAGCAGAGTGGCAGGAATGCTGCTATGAGCTACGCAAAGGAAATAGTCCCTGGTTCTCACTAGAAGACGACTTGGGACAATAAAAGTTTCTTCCTCATTGCAACAGAAGAACGCGACCAAATGGAATTACCGGTAAAATTTCACTGGTTTATTGTTTAACACATCTTTTATCTTAGTTTAGGGATTTTCTCGTGAAACATTTTTTACGAAACATGAATAAAATAAATGAGAACTTTATAATCTGAATATTTCTAGCTAAAAAATTAGTTATCCTGTAACATATTTCGATAACGAATTATTTTACTATGATGTTTTATGTGGACATGGTACTGGGAAACAAATTCCTGGAGAGATACAGTACAACTCCGTAGAATTATCTTCCATCCAGGATAATATTTGCTCCATCTTTCATTTAACATTAACTCGTAATAAATTTGTTATTGAAACAGACAAGTAACAGGCTTGTCAACATCCTAGCAACGAGGCACTTATACACTACGCTCATAGACACCATGAATTATGCGACGAATGATAACAAGTAAATTCTTCAAAGGTATTAAACAGAAAGTTCAACAAGTAAAAGTAGATTTCAGAACAAACCACATAATATCGGTCAATTTTATTATTTACGGTACAACGTATGAAACCTCAACAATACGTGTAAGGATTATTGATACCACTCAACAGCAACAAGCTTTGGCTCGATAAGGATAGCATGAAACTCTAAGACCTAATTTGTTTGAGTACTCTACGCAGCATAGCAAGAAAGCTCTAAAGGTTGCCCTTAAATGTGGACTCCGCAAACGCCCAAACATCCTCACTCGGGGCAAAGATGATGCCCAGCGCTGCACTCGAGCTTGTGGTCAGGATCAAAGATATTTTATGGGTAAGGCAGAAACAACTGTAAATGTTTACATACATCAACAAAGTGACAGAGGATCAACCATTCTAACTATTGTGCTAGAAGAATATTATTCTCGTCTCAGAATGAGATGGAAGAACTCGTATGAATCAAGCAGGCTGAGCATCCTCTTTCAACCAAGTGATGAGTTAGTCATGTAGAGCGACACTATTTACTTACAGGTGGGGACGTACGGTCAAACTCTTACCATATGGACATCCATTATTGCGCGTGTATAGTATTCGTACGTGTAACGGCTGAGCAAAGGAACCTGTTAAGAGGCATACGATCATTCAATAGAAGCCAGCCAGCTGAGGCTTTCAAGTCATTGTAGCTCTAGGTTGAGGTTCGAAAAAGACATCGGGAGAGCTTGAAGGCTCGAGATATGGCGGGGAACTTCGCGATTACCCTCAGGTACCTCCAAATAACACGAAATTGACCCATGGATGAATGAAGATACAACGGAGTGCCATTTAGATATTTTCTGTTGGATGAAGGTCAAAGTACAAAGCATGAACAATGGATGAATGAACAAGTTGAGAAAAACGGGCCATGGTTTTATCAACTTGAATGCATAGGAAAAGAAATGAAACGTTTCACTCACAATCTCATCGCTTTACACAGATATTTTATGTATAGTCTCATTGCTGACCTAAAACATTCGATGCCCTTGTCGTGCCATTCAAAACAATATTTTTGACAGGACCACTGTGAAATAAATTTATCTAAACTTGGAAGTAATCGTAGCAGCCTCCATGGCTCAATTTAAGGTTTCCTCATATAAATGCTTACACTTTTTTGCAGAAGCTGAATTCGTTTTTTCGATTCTGAGCTTAATTTTCATCGTATGTAGATTGTTTTCAATTTTGTTCTGAATAATGTTTTCAGTTGAAAATTCATTGTTCACACAACCACACTAGCTTTGAAAGCAAAATCTGAGAATCTCTCAATTGATAAAGTTAAGACCAAAAGTATGACAGTGTGTAGTATTAGCTTCTCTCAAAGTGCACACTCTAAAAAAATATTTTCTCACGTAACAGAGATCTGTGAGTTATAATAATAATTAACTTATCTAATCAGTTGATCGAATAAATGTTCACGATAGACTGCATATGTGTTCGAAATAGAATAAATTAATTAAGAAAATCGTCCTTAAAAGCGTTCACTTGTATTTGGAAAGAGGAAATTCAATATCTCCTACAGTATTGAAAGGAAGCACGGAATCGAGAAATGCTCAGCATCATGTTTGAGAAATGCCATCGGTGAAATAAGCAGGCGACGATATCTTAGAATTATATAATCGTGTATTGTAAATATCCTCCATAAATATACATCACGTTATGTGATGGCAGGAAGCCTGAGCTGCAATGGTATTGATAAGCTTGCCCCGATCTCTGCGGTTCTTGAGTTTGGTCAAGCAATATCCCCACTCTGTGTTTGCAAAGGAATTTCTGTAATATTGAAAACGATTCCCAGAGCGCTCATCCGCGACGACGTCGGTAGAAACAAAACCATTAGTTAACCAATGAAGCAATTGAGCAGTTGTTCGTGTCATCCAGTCGAGTAGTCTATTGCCCGCTGATATACGATGAGGTGATGTATGCTTTTTGTGATCACCTCTTCTGGGTTATAAGTTCAATTGGGTAGTTTCTTGATCCACAAATTTCAGACTTCCAAGCAGCGCACGGGTCATATGATTATATTTTTAGGACTTTTTCAAGGACGAGAAACAGACCAGAATTTTTAAAATGAAATAGTTGATATAATCTCCCCTCAATTAGCTTCAAGCTCGTAAGGAATATCATTATGCTTGTAGTGAAAATTCAAACAAAATAATCGACTACTACTTTCACTCCGTGGTAAGATTATTTACATTTTAACGCTTAACATAAAAAATCGGCAAGTCCTTGTATGGATGAATTTCGCATGAAATAAGTACTTCGTGGAAATGAATATAAGAAATCAGCTTGCGCTATAGTTCATCAGTGACCACAGTAACAGTCAATTCTATAATCTTAAGGAAAACGTGTATTGAAAGTGAGAGCAACAAACCGCAACAAATGAATATAACACTCGCAGGGGGCCAAAACCAGACACACCATTTTTGGTAAAACGTCCTATGGTCCAGATTTACAGCCTATCATTTTTCACCTGATTGCTTCCACGCTGACTGATTTCATAGCACGAGCAGAGGTGCGAGCGTAACGTTACCATTCGAAAGCCTGTCGCTATTTCAATGAAATAAAAATAATAGACACAGAGCAATTCCGGACCCCGATCTAATCACATTTGCTTGTTTAATAACAATAAATATTGCCTATATTCTTAAACAAGTTTTTATAAAAGATACAACACGCAGTAATTTTTCTTGGTACACTCATACAAAAGTTATAGGCCACTCTCTCAGTACAGCATAATATGTACATGTGTTTGCAGAAATGCGCAAATAATTCTTCGTAATTTATGGTCTAGCTCTATAAAACATCAGGAACATAACCTGTTAGGTGTATAGTTAGATATTTATTGCCAAGATCGCAAAGGTTTCCTAAAATCTCTTCCCCAGTTGCCTCACTTCAATAAGTTTGGCACTTCACTCGAATGTCAAAAACGAGTTAACCAATTTTTTTTTTTGTGTAATGGATGCTTAGCCAGAGTATTACCCTTCATGGTCCAAATTATACCTTCGTTTAATGCGTCTACTGAAGAGAGCAAGCTAAGTGATGCAGGAGAGCTGCTACGCGCTGCAATATTCGTATTTACAAACTATTATTGTTCTTTACCATCGTTATCTCCTGATGACCAGATTACTAAGAGTCTCTATTGAAGTTTCTAACGTGGTAAGACACAGGAGAAATGTCATTAAAGGTTATTTTAACTTCAGATGAACTGGATGTGGAAGAGGCTTCCTTAGACGAACTACACAGTAGAAGCGGCTCATCAGTTTTATGTTTAGCTGAGGGACACGAAGACGGAATTTCAGTGGACAGACTGCGGAACTGATGGCTAGGGCGCCTTGGGCAGGAAGTGGAAAGTCTACCTTGTGAACCTCTTCCACTTGAACAATTTGTGTCCGGCGCTGGTCGGCCCGGGGCGCTTCTTGAAGCTATCACCTGACCGTGCGGCATCTCGCTCAAGGAGATGCGTCTTTGGAAGCGTGGTTCACTAATAGACATTCTTTTGAGTGGCAAGGCGTCACTAGGAGAAACTTTTCGTTTGGTTTGTGAACCCGAGCGGCAAACTTTTTGTTGATTTAAAGAATCGAAAGAAGAAAGCTGTTGCTTGAAAGAGAAGTCGCAAATGGACGTCTTGTTTTGATGTATCTCAGTGCTGGGTGAAACTTTTACTTCAGGTACGTTATCCCCGTTACTAGCTACAGCTGCTTCGGTATCTGGAATTTCGGTACTTTCTTTTTCAGCAGGCTTAACTAAAGAACAAAATAAATCCGCCGTAGCCCCAAGCAAAAGTAGGGCATGGGCGGGAGCCACCTGCTATTGAAACGACGCGTTTTTATGGAACGTGTCAGATTTGTGGAAGGATGGACGATCCCTGTTCAAGGGCGGACAATCTTGAGCGAATGTCAGAGCGAAGTTGTTGTCGCTCCTGGGTCTTGGTAAGTGACCTTTTGCCAACGCCTTCCCAATGGACCCGAGATCGAGCATGTTCTGATGCCTCTGGTGATTGACTGACTCTTCAGAACTGCTGTTGTCTTCGCTCTGCTCAGTCGCGGCGACCGAAGCCAGGGCCGTGACGATCGCGTTCACTGTTTTGCCGTCGTTCGTCATCTCATCGCGGTTGCTCACGATGGATGGATTTTTGCCGATTTTGTTCAACCTGTAATGAATGAGTGCTTGTAGCTCCTAATTTATAACTTAATAGCAAGTTAGATCGTACATTTAAATAATAACAATGTCCAAAGGAAGATTTAATTTGACACTCAATTCATGCAGTACATACATTCTCAGAGCGTTGTTGCTATAGGGAATTTTTGGTTTCGTTGATCCTAAACTTTCTCACAACAAAATTGAAGCTAAAATTTATTTTCGAACATGAGGGGCATTGTTCATAAAATTTATCATTAAATTGAGTAGCTCTCATTTTGTACACTCCATTTTTCGAAACTTTAATTAGGGTCAACTTATTCGACATTCGCACCTGCCTCATTTTACCAATCAGCTTACTAATAATTTTCCTTTAAATATTACTATACAATCACAACTGCGGAACATCAAGAATAAACGCACATCTACCGATGAATTTACTAATTTCTTGCCACTCGAGTGTCTTACTTTCCCCCAACAATCAAACAAGCCTATGTTATCTATAAAAAATTCAGTAATTTTACCTACACTTATGGAGTGTAGTTACAATACGAGTGTGTTATGGAAACAATACAACTTCAAGAAGTATGGGAGACTTTCTGGTTACTTTGGAACCAGCCTTTTCCATGCTTTGAATCACGTAAGTCGGCTTCCCAGTTTGTCGAACAGAATGCTTACATGGCAATGGCGTTGCAAATTTCACAAGAAACTATAAGTAGGCTTGAACCTAGAGCTTTCAATTGAAGAACAAGATTTAATAATTCATCTTGTAGCCTGAGTAGCATGGGGATGAGTTGTATAACAAGAGTGTTGAGCTTTACAAGATAGCACTTACCTCTCGGCGGCCACACTCTCCATGGTTTGTCTCATGAGTGGGTAAGAGTCGAGGACGCTGTTGAAATGTTCCACGCTCAGGCTGAAGAGGTTGCAATAAGTTTCGGCCCTGACAGACGCAGTTCTCCTCGCGTTGGTTAGCAGACAAATTTCACCGAAGTACGAACCATCACTGAGAGAAGTCGCCACTTCTCCGTTTGACATGACGATATCGACAATCCCTTCTTGGATGAAGAACATCTTGTTGCCGATGGTGCCTTCTTTGATGATGATGTCACCTGAAGAGAATGCAAGCTTTCGTTTCCAAATGCTTTCAAGTTGCAAAAGATGATAAACTTCGAATAAGCGAACCGAAATGTGCTGTAAAATGATCGTAATAAGTCTTCTCAAATGGCCCAGTAGTTTGAAAGAGTTCGCTTAGTAACTTTTCGACAGATCAATGTGGTGAATGTGGTCGATTATGATTGAAGATTGGTCTAGACAGTGGTAGGCGAGATTAACACATTTCATGCTTGCGGATTTTGTTTCAGTAAGAGAAGCCAAAAGATGGAAATTACTGTACAAAAGGTCGCAGAAATTTTGAGTCTGGAAACCTTAACTGGAAGTAAGAATAGGCCGTAAAATTATTAATAGCAAAAAGTTCATGGAGAAGAAATTGAAAATCATGCTGCGTTCAGACAGAAATCTTCGCAAAATATCATGCAATAAAGTGAAGTAGGTAACTCTTAGTGAGATACATCTTAATAAGCACTTGAGCTCGAAGTAAGGAAAGAGCATCAATTCAGTTCAATAGTAGAACTACGCGAGAGACACGTAAATTAATTTTTGATAAAGCCTAATGATTAGGCGTATGCATTCACACATCCCTACCACATCCTTACTCGAGGTTATGAGGTCACCTACACTGTATTTAGGGTTAAGTTGAAAAAACTGTATCTACAGCAGGAAAATTTAATACATAGAACAGATTTCTAGAATACCGCTCAAGCTGCAAGAGATGTAGGAGACACGAGGCCTAGAGTCACGTAGGGGAAAAGGGAACAAATCTACAGTTAAAGAAATACGCGTGTCTATGAAAGTAGGCTTCTGAGTATAGAATAACAAAACACCAACGGAAACTACCGAAAAAATATACGATGCAACATGTATTTTCTAAAGAAAGGGATGGGAAACGGTAGACATTGAATGTACTAAATATATAGCTTTTATATGCATAGAACAATGGACACAAAAACTATGCAAATTGACATCAATCTTATTCCCGTGTTTACACCTTTGGATAAAATTTTGAAAGAAGGGAGCCACGTCTTAAGAAGCGGTGTGGTTATATAGAAAGGCTTACTTGAGGGGAAAACAGGTCTGAAGTACATGATGAAGGACAATGGTATTTTGAATGAGCTGTCTGGCGGTGAACTGACCTTACAAAACAGTGTTCAGCTTCATTATTGGTGGAATAACCGAGATGAAACAAGCGCATTAGTACGTATGGAGTATGATGAGTAGTGCATTCTATTATAATATCACACGACCAAGATGATAGCACAATTGTCACACGAGCTAAGAAAAATCCACAAAAAATGATGCTCAACTTTTCAGAAGCATCAAGGGAATGTTCCTCTCCATTGAACTTGTTTTAAAGAATGTATTGACAATTATCGGTGTCATTAACTGTGGCCTTCACTAAAGCCTTATGAGAAATTCATTTGGTATTTTAAATGCCACGAAATGTTGAGCAATACTTGTACTACATCGGGGCGACATGTTAAAAAGCTCTACCGACTGTACAAAGTGAGAGACCCAAATCACAAACATAAGGTCAAATCGGCGCCAATCATTAGCGGGAACTCCAAGACCAATAAAAACATCTTATGTATTATTCGACTTGAAACACTCTAGTAATGCAGCATTTGATTCACCAACACTCTAGCTATAACACTCACTAAAAGGGTTCAGGCTTTCGAACGGCAGAATAAGAAAGGACGTGTTATCCAAAGGTGACACAGCATAGGCTAGGTTGTAGCTACAGTTGTATCTGCACGGTCCATGACTGTGGGTACATCTACTCTACCTGGCTGGTATACTTCATATCTCAGCTTGGTGACCACGTCGGTGACAAATCTTGCGTCAGCATGGGCAAAAAAAGGCACGGACGCTACTAGAGCCCTGCAGTTGAAGTTTATCACATCCTGAGAGATCATTGGAAGGGCAGTGGTATTAATGATTGTGATCACGAGCAATGGAAGATGCGAAACAAAAGAAAGTAAAATACTTATACGCCGTCGGCCGCCTCAGTTCGCAAGAAAAAACGAACTTCTGTACGGGACAAGATAGGTTAATGAAATACTTATAAAAATGATGAATCGTCAATAAACAAAAAACAAAGATGTCGGAAACGATACGTCAGTAGTGTGTGATGGAAAATCGGAATCAGAACCAAGTTATTGCGATAAATTCACTGTGGGTGGCGATAGTTTCGATGAAACCGCCTATGCAGGACATTAGGAGAGGCAGCATTGTCTCAATAACTGACGACATTTATTTGCAGCACGAATCTTATGTCATGAGTGGCACTGCTGGAGCGAGCAAGTGTAAAAGATAAGAGGTGAATGATCGAAGTGAGAGATGTTTTGTGATAGAATGAATGTTCTTTCTTCGACCAACCTGGCAGGAAGACTTCGTATTTTAGTTTGGTGACCACTTCTGAGACGAAGCCATGATCAGCATTTGCAAAAAATGGTACGGATGCCACTAGTGACCGGCAGTTGAAATTGATAACGTCCTGTGGTACAAAATAACAATAAAATTAAACAATAAAATATATACGTCCACTTTCTTAAGCGGGGTTATTTGTTCACTTGTGCAGGGTTGTATTAAAGGCAGAGAAGAGTGGCGTCACAAGTGTAGCGTAAGGCAAGGCTTAAATTTTAGCGAAGGACACTTCACGTAAGACAAAAAGCGTCTCCAGGGCTTGCAACTTTATCTCGTTGAAGACTTCGTTAGTTTCCTTCTTATAATTATAAGTCAATTTCAGCGCTGTCATTGAATGTATTCACATACAAGCCCTGAATTCCAAGTGAAATAAAAAATTTAAGTATAACAGTGTTGGCTAAAAACACTTTTTAACTAAAGTAATAGCTAATATTAACTGCTTGATGTTCCATCAAATTCCTTAACTCAGCTGATGACATTCCAATGGTTTAGTCACTTAAAATAGTTCACTATCACTTCTAGACAGGAAAACGTCTCTACTCGAGCTATTTTGTACCGAAATTAAGTGCCTCGCTAGAGTATGATTTACCAAAAAATATATAGGATAATTTAAGATATAAAGCCAAATTTTGCAGTGATAATTTACCTTCTTCAAAAAAAGAATAATTACGGGAAAATATCTTAAGTTTATTTAATTTTTTTTGTTTTGCACATTCGACCCAAAACCAGTGGGGTTAGGAAATAACGTTTAAAAGTTGAGTTTATATTTTCCCTCGCCCGTTAAACATTTTAAATTAACTCCATGGACATTCATTATGGATCTGGTCACTATGTATATCTCAGCATTAGCCTATGTAACAAAAATTTTACATCACCTCAACTTCATTAGTCTTCTTCACCATTAAAAACGAGGATAATATAGATCAATCAATTAGAACGATTTTTGGAATCCTGGTCAGTTATTTCGGAATTAATTTTTACTATTCATTAAACATATACGTATTTATGTCGTCCACATGCTGTTGCTTGACTTTTCTTGAGTAGTCATGCCTCGCATTTTCAGTGAAATATTTCGCACAGCTTAGACAGAAGCAGTCATTTTCTTCATGGGTTAAGTAGCGCTTACGTCCTATTGTAAAACTTCGTTCATATTTCCCACTTGTCAAAGAAATTGGTCAATTATTGATGAAATTATAATACATATAAGGATCCTGACTGCTTGGCCTGGCGCCGGTGAAATTTTAACTCATTAGATTCAGAAATATTTGTGTTGACCACAAGCTTGCAACCTACAGAGTGCGAGTCATTGCAGACAGACATGCCTCAAAACATCCTCAAATCCCTACCTATGGAAACCTATAAACTCTGAAGATCTTATTCGTTAGCTTGGACGATTGATTGTCACCGTCCCAGCTCAGCTTCCAGTCATAATTTGGAATGCTTAGTAATATATCACAAAAATTTAAATTAGGATTTGCTGCAATGAGTATAAGGTTTTTATAGATAACCATTCTACAAAAACACCTATAAAAATTATATATAGAAGCAACTTGATCTAACAGTGCTCTAATTTATTGTAACTGTATAATATCCACTTCATGTTAGAATACTGACTGCATTTTAAATAAAGATTAGTGGATTTGAGCAAATTGAATCTCACTGATTTACCAATTCCGTTTTATTTTTACGAATTAACTTGCACTCCAAAAAAATGAAGAAATTATGATTTTTCAGACACTAAATTATTTTTAAACAAAAAACATAACATTGCAAAAAAGTTCGGGGAAAATCTGCCTGCATTGTCGATACAAGGTGAAATTTGAAATCTCTTTTATCAGATAAACTTATTAGTTTAATGAACACAGAATTAACCTTGTTTTGTTAGCGCGTTAACGCGTTAGTCATCATGTGGTAGCGATTAAGAAACGATTTACTGGTGTTTACAGATTTTTGGTGTCCAGTTCATTAGTAAGATGAGGACTTCACAAACAGAGCAAAAAGTCAGAGGCACAAAGCAAGAGCATGCAAGTGACGGTATAGAAAAGGAAATCTCAGAGTGAGAAATAATTCATGAGAAGTGCACGTTGAAGATAGATTGAAACTGCGCAATGAAGAACGAAAGAAGGCAGGCAGTATAAAATAACAAATTCTAAAATAAATATCGAGAAATTGCACAGATAAATTTGCTAAAAATATACTTGGAAGAAACAAGTGAAATGTTCAAAGGTACATAATCGACGAAAATTTGGTTCAATGACCTTCGTATAAAACATGACAGAAGATGAAATATTGAAGAGAATTCAAAACTAAGAAAATAATCAAGCAAAATACTATTTCCAACAGACACAAAAAACATAAACAAAAACCAGGGTCGAAAAGTCGCATCTCTGGCAAAAGCTGGAAATAAAGCTCGTTTGCTATAAGGCACGTCAAGAATAAAATAGATAAGAAAATTAGTGGCCAGTTTCAAGTCAAAATAACAGTATGGCCTCACTTCCAGCATAGGCCTAAAATTAGAGGTAAACATAAGGTAAAAATAACGATATGGCTTCACTCTCATCAGCTTAAAACTGGGGGCAAATTTCAATTCAGAATAGTAGCCTGGCCTCACTCTCAGACCTGGCCTAAAATTAGTGGTAAATTTCAAGTCAAAATAACAGCACAACCTCACTCTCAGCCCCAGCTTATAAATGAAATAGAAATCTGATGATAACAATACTGATTGCTGTTCACAGTCTTTTTCTGGACTTTCTTATTTTTGCGTTTGGGGGGCCTTTACATATTCCACTGCACGAATGAAACTGAGTGTGGAATTTTTACGGGGAGTGGGGTACTTAGTCAGTTCCATTCCAGTATATGAACTGAATATCTGTGCACTTGATGGTTTTGTATCAGAGTACAAAATGTCTACAAATTATTTCACCTAGAAATGTTTTCCAAGCACCACAACGCAACAAGCTGAAACAACTAACGCTTCAGAACACACGTCCGTGTAATTTTAATCGACTGATTTACACGGAGCTAATGAGTTGCAATGTTTTATCGCACGCGAAAACTAAGGTAAGGAGTCTACAGAATTGCGCTCCAAGAGTCTGGCTTGAAATGAGACGACGTGCACGCTACCCAGTCTAACTTTTTCACCGGATCATGCATGTTTTTTTGCCGCTCAAGCAATTTAATTGCTTGGGCGGCGAAAAACATACATCCATGCGGCAAAAAAGTTAGACTGGGTATCGAAAACTGCTCCCACAACATCGAAGTTCTCGATGCTCTGTTTTCATTCCTCAATTTTTCTCGGCTAAATTCAATCATACGTGACACAAAAGTTGTACATTGAATAACAATATCACCGGAGCAACTTAAAAGTCATACTTAGTGGAGTATTATTTAAGAAATTCATTTGCACGATGGAAAGGCCACGATGGTTCATTCGACTCGGGTACAGATTTAAGAGTGAAAATACAAATTCCCGGTAAGTTTCATTCGAGTTTAAATAAATTTTTTCCTTCACCGCGTTCTAACTTTGCAGACGAACGCGACCTAAAAATAATAATTTCTACTGAGCTTCACTTCATTTAAAATCAAGATCTTGCTGGTAAACTGCGTTCTAATATTATAGACGAGCACAAACTTCTGATGAGTCTATCACACCATGACAGCGAGGCAGTTCTGGTGCGAGAGGGCATAGGGCAGCAAGTGTGAAATTCTGCCTACAACCGTGGCCGGCAAAGTGACTGAATGGTTTGTATTGAACTTCTGATTTTTCATTAATATTTTGGAAACATTGCGTTTGTAAAAAAACATAGCTATTTTTCACACTGATTGGTTCCTATACGTCTCATGCAAGGTCCATGCAGCAGCGTGAGCTAGTTAAACAGACGTATTAAAAATTAATACCATTGCAATAAATAGTTTTAAAATCAACTATTAATCGGTATCAAATAAATAATTATCCTCTTTTTATAAGGCAAAAGTTCTTATAAGCATAACTCGAAAACTGCTATCTTTGGCTAATTTATCAAGTCTCTTCGTTTCACCGTCTACGGAGTTAGTGTCCCGTCCAGAATATGCAACAAGGCAAATTCCTAATTAAGGATACAAAAATGAGCACTACGCCAAAAATTGAACGTTGAACACCAAGACATGAACACCACATAACACGACACGTCATTCAATACATCCAAACAATGATTGCAGCATGGAAACCATTAGCTCCGAAAATAAAGTATCGATGCAAAAATCCTACCTACATGAGCATCCTATTGCGGGCTCTAGAAAGCGGGAGGGATTCGGAAAAAACTCACTTCTCTGAGCTTCTCAGACAGCTCTCCGAGAATCATCTCTTCGTCGAAGAACTTGCCCTGGTAGCGGTGCTCGAAGTACTCCGTGATGCGACTGCGCAGCTCGCGAGGCAGCTTGCGGTAGGCCATGTATTCCTCCACTTGTTTCAGCTGCCCACAGCAAACACAGCCTCAACATTTCATGCCACACATTTGGACGACGTTTTTCATTGAGTGAGGGTTCGTACTTTGCCTACAGCAACCGAAATGCAAGCTATTTGATGTGTTAATTAAAGAATAGTTCATAAATATAACCGTGGAATCTTTATTATTTCTAACTGAAAGGCAAAATTGTCAACTAGAATCTAAATGAATTCGTATGAGAGCACGGAAATTTTTCGAGCTGTTAGTCATATTATTAGATATAGTTTCAAATATAGTAGGTAAAATATTTGAATGCACAATACACAGTCATTTCACACCAAAATAAGAAAATCTTCCACATTTCTTCAAAAATAGAAATAGTTTCAAAAACGTCCGATTTTTACACCAAATCCCACGGACAATGCACAAAAAACTGAAAAGCTACTATCATTCTTTTTTTTGAGCAAAATTCAATTAATTTATGTCGCGGCCATATCGATAAGTATTCACTTAAATACCATGAATGAATAAGTCAAGATAAATCTACAGCTGAAGAAACAGTTCGTAGTGGTACTCAAGTTTAAAGGGTATTAGCTAAGGGTTAACATAGATCGCACATGAAACAAAAGTAAAGCAACTAGAAGATACTCCTAAGAACAATGTTTAGTCGATAGTTAAGGCTAGAAGGCACTACCAACTGATGTATTACGTATTCTGGAAAACATTACTAGTTTTTGGCAAAAAACAGCAGAAGATTTCTCGGTAGGAATAAAATGTCCAAGGCATCATTGAAATAAGGACTACAGCATAGGTGTCATGAGTCTTCCTCTATTGAATATAAGTTGAACGTACAGGAGTAAGGCAAAGTCTAATTTTTACGGAAGTGGGTGAATTATTAAGAAGGATAAGCTACTATTTCAACTTTTAAAAGAGGTCTTAACTGTCTCGTAGAAACACGTACGAAATTACACGGAAAACTTGAACAACGACATTCTCACAATTCTGGCTGACGCCGGTGTATTTTCGGTGTTAGTGAATAGTTTTGATTCTACATTATTAAATTAGATGATCACATCTGATAATCCCAAATTCATAACCTTTTTCCAAGATGCATTCAACTCTGATATCTTTCACATTCTAACAACTCACACCCCTTTGAATGTCCTGTGGATATACTGATTCAAGATTGTTTGTGGCTGATAACAGCAATATCTGTGCATTTTCAAGTCTTTCTGAGAAACAAGGATCGGAAAAAATATCCCTCATTTATGGTGTTGGTCTTCCAGTGCGGATACAATGGCAACACAATCTCGTAATTCTGAAAAATAGTTAATTTTTTTCCTTTCTGCTTTACCTGCAAATACAAGTTCTTCACGCGACACATTTTGAGTCCGAAGTGAACTATTGTTAAGGAGTAAATTCTATTCACATTCACAATAATATTGAAATGTTGAATTCTGATGAAATATCCCTATGTACAAGCAAAATGCCAATAAAACGCTCCCATCAAAAATACAGCTGGCCAGTTTAATCCTTCAAAAGCAATTGGTATTTGTTGACTGGTGGTTTCATAGATATTATTAAGCACATCGGAGAAATGCTCTAATCTTTTCTTTCGTTGCTTGAGGGAAGCATTTTGAACCATTTTGATAAACTGGTCAACTTTTGTTCTATCGGACGTACGGCTATGAAAATTTGCAGACTACTAGATCTCCACATTTGTAACAACTTTTGTTTAAGAAAAATTTTTCCCCGGGGCATAGAAAATTAATTATTTAAAAAAAAAAATTTATATATACATATATTATTCATTATTACTTCGAAATTTACAGAGCTAGAGCAATGCGGTTTGTTGCATTTGAAAGTCAAACTTGTGCTCTATCTAATTTACCAGGGAATTTTTTGATATATTTCATTCAGAATTTATATGAATTTTTTTGTAAAGGTCAGGGCAAAAGTTATACTTTTAGGGTAAAAAAGTCTACAGGAACAACTTCGAAAATCTCCTAGTAAATTAGATAGAGCAACCATTTCACTTTCAAATGCAACAAACCGCATTGCTCTAGCTTTGTAAACTTCGGAGTAATAATGACAAACGTCTTGAAAACTTAGTTTCTTTAGAAGACCTATTTTTAAGAAAAAAAATGCTTCTCCTCCTACAGTTTTTGAGCTACAGTGATGATTTTGGTATCATTGGATGCAGAAAAACAAGGGCTTTACAATGTATTGAGAAGTTTTTCAAAATTCGTTCTTGTTTTAGAGTTATGACGTCATAAATTTGAATTTTCTTGAGAATATTTTGTTTTTTTTTCTTTTTAATTATTTAAATTTTTGTATTGAAAATTTGAGGAAAAGCATTCAAGTTTTTGGAATGTCCACGTTATTCTGCATCCAATGATACCAAAATCATTACTGTAGCTCAAAAACTATCAGAGAAAAAGCATTTAGAAACCCCCCCAGATGTCGTTTTCTATGATTTCCCATTTTCTTTTCAAGAAAATCGCATTTTGTCATAAATGATAAATGATTCTAAATTGCATTTCCTATTAGTATACCAAATTTCATTGCTCTAAATTCAATGATAAAAAAAATATTCGGATGAGGAATGCTTACCTTGAGAAATATGAATGATGAAATATGAATGATGAAATATATATATAAAAAATACAAAATAAAATATAAAATTTGAGAATTTTTTTTCACGTTTTTCTGCATGCAATGATACCAAAATCATCACTGTAGCTCAAAAACTGTAGGAGGAGAAGCATTTAGAAAACCCCCCCCCAAAAATGTCGTTTTCTATGATTTCCCATTTTCTTTTCAAGAAAATCGCATTTTGTCATAAATGATAAATGATTCTAAATTGCATTTCCAATCAGTAGACCAAATTTCATTGCTCTAGGTTCAAAAATGAAAAAAAAGGTCCGCAAGGGGGATTCTCTCCCCCTCCCGGGGGAGACGTTAGCTCTGGGATACGTTCCTGATATTTTTACAGATATTCGGGGACATATCTCCAACTCATTTAAAGCAATAAAAAAAAATCGGGAGAATCAACTTTTGGACTGCAGATGCCCCAAAATGCTTCCCTTGAAGCTTTCCTGAAATGATCATATTTCATTGTCACGACCGTTCCAATTCGGGAATCTCGATCGAAACAGAACACATGACTCCTTTACGTGTCCACGTCATGTCTCCTCTTACCTCAGGAGGAACGCAGAGCTAACCAAAGTGCGAGGAGGTCGTTTTAGCTTCTCGCCCCATCACAGCCAAATCGATTTTAAGCTAACTTAGATCACCCCTAAAAGCTGTCACGTTAATACTTCATTGCTGTACTTCTGTCTACTGCAATTGCCCTTTATATACTGAAAAATTCTGAGACTTTCACTTCCTTCAGAAGTAACCATACTCTAAGTTTCACATATCTTTTGCAGACTAGTTGCATTGAACTCTGAACGCAGAAGAAATAAGAAAATAAGTTCAGAAAGCAATAAACGGACGTTATCAACTTTTTTATATGGTGTGTATTTTTCATCTCTAAATTTGCTAGAACTTGAAGAGATTATTTTTTTGTTCCTTCAACTTCTTTGCGGTTCCACTTTGCACATGAGCGTACTTTGCTCTTCGCAACTTCTACGAGTTTTCTAAACTTTCAAATTTTATGACGTGGCCTCTCTTTTGCATGCTCGTTTCTCAAAGCCATCTATTTGACTGCGTAGGCCCGCCATTAAATTTGAGTGATAAAGGAATCACAAATGACACGTAGATTTTCGGTTTCAGCTGTAACGTTTAACTTCGGTTGGCTATACTCCCCATCATGGCGCAGAATTAAGCTAGGTCCATCTAAAAGCCTCGTCATCGTTTCATTTTATACAAATCACCCAAATTTCAATTCAAACGATTTTCATACAAGCTATTCATTTTCACCGCTTTTCAACCAACAACTCTGCTGCATGTGTAAGTGCAAAAATACTGTCAGACGGCATCCACAAACTCGACGGCACTTCATTTATGTGAGAGCGGGGGCGCAATTCGGAGCGTGCAGAACGAGGATCTAGTTTAATTAATGTTTGGAACAGCCGTGTGACGAGACCAGCAAGAGAGGTACCTGGGAGGTACGCAACTCAACATCTGGACAGCAACGCGACTGTGGGATGGCTTCCATGCAGCCCAACAAGGTTCACACAACACACAAGTGGGAGGGATCGATGTGACGCCTATGTAAGACAAAAACTGCTTCAAGAAAGAGGCTTTAGAACAGTTTATGGTTCACAGTAAGCTTATGGTTTTATTATTATGCTTTGTAACACTATGTTCTCAGAAAATGTGAGAGAAAAATTAATTCGATTACATCTCTTAGAACGAGTGGTGTGCCAATTTCAACTCTTGCAAGCTTCCTCATTAGAGAATAAATTAATCCAGATAGTATTTCTTCTAAAACTTTTCCTTTTTTATTAGATAAGATTTGAAAGAACAATTCAATAAAATTATTTCTGAATGAAATAAATTCGAGTACAATTATAATTGACGTTCACAATAGCACCAAGCATTACGTTCACATCTTACACAGCAGTTATCAGTTGAGCTCTTTGCCCTGAACTGTAAACTGAGCTTCTCAGCTGAGCCCCACACTAGTGGAGGTTCGTCGGTTCTGCCATATTCCTAACATATTGCGGAGTTTGTTTTGTTCTCTTCATGTTTTTCACAGAGAAAGAACGAATACATTCTATTGAACGAGCGTTCATTCGATGAGGAGGGATGCGGTACAAAGGCTTGACAAGAAAAGAGCAAATCAGCTCTTACACACAAGGAAACTCTCACAACCCGTAGTAGGAGACGGAGATTGCCGAGCAAGATGCATTAGGATGAGTTTCAACATTCTAGTTTAGTTTTCTATGCTGTCAATAGAAGCAACAGGGTTTTGTAGATTTGAAGGCTGGTCTAGCGGGTACATTTTAGACGACTGTAAGCTGCAGCACGGCTGGATTAGGTAACGGACCTACCTCGTAGGCATTTTAAATCCTTTCTTCCTGTAGTTTGCACCACGCAAGGTTTTGAAGGCAGCAATGCGAGGTGGCTTCATTCGAATTAAGTGTTAATTGAGGTTTTCTTCGGTACTACTTGTCATTTATCTGCATGAAGGCTCACGAGTGTCGTCGTTTCTGAATGCAATTATTAAGAAATATGTCGTGGCTTTTTATCTCATTGTTTTGCAACTACAAGGTTATGAATAAGACTTACGTGTTTTAAGAAATTATTATAGCAAAATTCCTCAATAAAATTAAAAATCATGCTTCTCAATCAAAACTTCAATTTGAAATTCTCATTGAGAGAACGTATCTAAGGATATAACTCCACTGTAAACTGTACTGATAAATAATTTTAGCAGTAAGGCACCTCGGCTGCTTGCTGCGTGCATCGCTTGCGTGGTCAGGACCAGGCTTTCGTGACAATTAAGCCTCGCACAGCCTAAGGAAATGACCCAAAGTTTACACTCTAAATCAACTTTTCCCTCCACTCACCTTGTATCCACGTTACCATCTCAGCAGAACCACTCGACGTGTTCGATGACAAGAAATTGGCAGAAGTGACTGGAATCGTACTGGAACCTGCTACCAGGCAGATAGGGAATCTTAGTTGAAGAGTATATGAGTTTAGAAAGATTGATAAATCGAGGAAATTTATCCCGATCGTGCAATCCATGATTTTCGTTAAGTGAGTTACTTACAGAGAGGATGCAGATCATGCATCCCAAATGCGCTACAGCCAAATTTCAGAAGAACAGCTTACACTCATAATATCGAGCAAATCAACCATAAGATGGTACAGTTTTAAAGAAATTATGATGCCAAGAAAGAAACGATAACGATTTAGAAACAAGCAATGGTAACTTAGCCAAACGCTCTGTGGATAAGGAAGCGGATTCAAAACTGAATCAAAATTAAATACTAGTCTTAAAGAATCACGAATTTGTATACGTTCCGTTCAGCCTAACCTGTATGCAGTCTTGGATACGATTCAAGAGAAGTTTGGTGGTTCCTGAATATCTCGTTGGGTACTCACATGCTCACTGCAGCGGTGCTTGCGTTGACCACAGTTTAACAGAGACAGACACTTTCACAGCATAACCAGGACTGGAAAAATATAGGTAGCAGCTCAGGCAGATGCTTTATGTCTATTCTACTATGCTGGCTGAACTAGAAGTAAAGCGTTTGACTCTTGCGAGGCTCGTGCAAGACGGTTAGGGGGATACTGTTAATAATGATGACTTTATCATGCAGGTTGCACGACGTACGTTCAATAAACTGAGGTTAGTTTAGGCCTGGTAGCAGGTTCGACGGGACATACCTTTTCTCTGTATTGTCTCCGGGAGGAGTCGAGACTGTGAATGAGGTTCGTGGCATGGCCCAGGAACAATGAATAACAACAGGCGCCGCACATCATTGATAACATTGTTAACCACATGTCCGTTAAGGACTGTGGAGGAAAGCGGCCGTATCCAATACAGAGCATGTGCGACATAGCTTTGAACAGGGACCAAGAGTATTGTTCTAACCAGAACGTTTCCTGCAACGAAAGAGAATGCATTTAAAAGGCATTAACAACTTGGAATACATGCGTACCCTTTCTCGATACTGGCGCCGAGACGAGTCCAGAGATTGGATGAGGTTGGTTGCGTGACCAATAAAGAGAGCGTAGCAGGTGGCCCCAGAGATCATAGATATCATTGACAGCCAAAGATCCGTCAAATTTTGCGGTGGAAATCGTCCGTAACCAATACACAGCATGTGAGACATAGCCTTGAAGAAAGCCCACGAGTACTGCTCCAGCCAGTAAGCGTGCTGAAAATATACAGCTAAATAGACATGTTCAAAAACAGCAAAATAGTCTACTAGAAAATCGGTCCATGCGGTCAAAAATAGGCGAACAGACAAAAATTGTATCTATCCACAAAAAAAAATTGCTGCTCAGAATGATCTCGTGTACAACACCACGGATATCTACGAGGAATTTGGTGTATGTTCATTCAATCAAAAAGTGAGAAAACCATCTAACTGAGTTCTTGGAAACCATCTGGTGAGTTGAAAATATTTTCCAGTTGAGGTCGTTAAAGCTTACGACTAACAATTGAAAATCTTGAAGCGTTGGGCGCATTCTTAAAACTTTTGAGCTGCGAGCCTCTTGTATGCTGACCTAAGATTTCAAAAGACGAGTCGTGACCTTCTTCTTGGAATAGTGAACACATGAGGAGCGCAGGAGTTTGAGTTCTTTCTGTAATCAGAGGCTCGGAAATGCTGTTTTTTTTTACTCGTGCTTGTGCATAAACTACACATTTTCTTAATTACGTGCAAAGCCAACTATCATACTTGAATAATAGAGGAGCACAATTTGCCTTCGAGAGAAGTGTTATTTATGCAATCGCTTAAAGTTAACTGTATTAATTTCACGCAAACATAACCCTAAGTATAGGATTATAGGTGGATCCTATATTCACACAAACATTCACAGAACATTATCTCCCCACACTACTGTACAATGCGCAAAAATCTACATTATGTCAACACTTTGCTTCCAGCGTTTTCTGGATGAATCTACATATAATAACGTAACATTATATTATAACGTAACAGCTAATGAAATTGCAATTTTAATGTTGCATTGTATCAAATAACTGTTCACTTTATATAATATTTAATTTTAATTTACTCCTCATTCGTCACGATAGCACTGAAGCTGCAAAACGCTAAATCAGCTTGCATTTCATTAGGTTCTAATGAATGTTGGACCCAGAACCTGCGTGTCGAAGAAGTTACCTCGAGCTCGTTGATGGCCACCCAGGACTTGGGAGGGAACCCTTGCAACATGGGCACCAAGAACTGGAGGCAGCCAGACCAGTGTCCGATGAGCAACATCATCGAGATCAGGTTGAAGATCCTCATGAACACTGAAGCCATGTTCAAAAACTGCAGGGAAAGACCAGTAACACTTCTTGCAGACGACCATCTTATGCGAGCTGTTCTCCTTAAATGCGAGAATAATATTCGTCACTGAAGTAAGTAAGAGACTATTTGATGTAACAGAGTTTGAGTATGGCATCAGTAAGTACCTGGTATCGAGCTCGCCGAGGTGGAAAACACGTGAGTTATCTTAAGGAGCGCGCATACAATTCGAATATCAGAAAATCGGACTAAGTATAGGGTGAAGATTTAAACCATTTGAGAGGCTGCGAACAAAAATCTAACGTCAGAGTGCAGATGCTTAAAGTTCTAATGAAATGAAATTTCATTGTGATTGTTGCCATGCTCTCATGCAAAGGGCAAAAAGGTATGCTTCACCCTCATGAAAACAAACTTAGTCGACTGATTAATCCGTATATATTACGAGCAGATTTTCTTTGAATCAATAGATAGAATAATAACTCATAAATAAGACTGTTCATCAAAATAACATTTCACAGATCAAATCTTCTTAATATGGTGCAAACGAACATCTTAAATTACGATGCATCTCAATTATCGATAGAAATTTGCCACGATTGATTTTACCTCAACTAACACGATATTTATTTATGATTAATAAAGTCAATGTAATTTAGCATCACTGTGCCATTTATCACTAGGTAAGGACAAGGAATAATCTCCATACAATACAAGACAATGAGGTAAAACACTAGCAATTATTTCAAACGAAATGGCTTTTAAATTTTGGGCACATATAATTTTATCCTTTTTGGGGTAAGGCACATAATGTGATCATATTCACAGCTAAAATTAAAATGGGCTTTCAGTGCATTATTTTTCATATATACACTTCTATTTTATAGGGCATGTCTTATAACATAGAACTTACTATTAGAACTGTAATAATCCAATTACACGAGCACCGGAACATTGCCAACGAAATTGGATGGAAGCCATAGCGGTTTACAGCTGAAGAGCGCCAAGACAGACACCAAAAGCAAGCATGCTCCAGAACTAGTAAAAACATGCAGTCGTCCATAAGGCCATTATAAAGGTCAACGCTAAAACCGTAAAAGTTACCTTAAAAAATGAAAAATTGCAAAGACTTTTTTTCTTCTTTTTCCGCCTGTTCAGAGCTTCTGGGTCACTCCATCGTTCACAGTGTTTGTGACGGTGGTTCATATGAATCTATGCCACCCACAGGGGGGGAGAGGGGAGGCAACGGGAAGACGAAAGGCATCAGAGAGCGAAACATTCATCGTCTTTGCTTGATGCTTCTTCTGTATCGCTTATTCTTAATAATAGTAACACTTCGGCGAGTTAGGGAGTGCCGTTTAGGCTAGCAATGCAGCATGTGAAACTGGTTTATTTGAACAGGTGTAGATGTCACAGAAACGGATGAACTGAGCTTTGCGAGCGTGAGTGGAGAAGTCATTTTATTAAAGCACGTAGAAATATTTCAGAGAGAATGAAGTTTGTGTCACCTACAGTGGGTTAAAAAATGAATGAAATATCGAAGCTTATTGTGAGAAAAAGGCTTCTCTTAATAGGAAAAAATGTGTTAATAAAACATGGCTGAAATTTGTTAGAATAGGCAGTGAAAATTGATTGCTATAAAACAGGTGATTGAAGGGTGTTGTAAAATATGCTCCTGTTAAGAATAAGATGTATTTTTGCAGCACGTGTAGAGGAACAAAGTATTTTTGCGATGAAAGAAGTATGGCGGGTGTGAAGGAAACTAAAGGAAAACGTAAACAATGATTGAAGAAGAAGTAAGTATGAAATTTCGGAGATAATGAAAAACTGTTTATCAGTAATTGAGATTTTTTAACTTCTAATAAATTGTTTGATTGAAAAAAGTTATTTCTGAGATGAGAGCAATCATCTAATCGGATGATTCGCAGAGTGCCAATTGAAAAACAAAATATTTGAAATCTCAAAAAGCTCCTGTCCGAAATAATAATATCTCATCAAAAATTTGGCTTCAGATTTTGTAGCCGAAAAGAATTAAAATATTCATTTCCGAATTAGTATATTTTAAAGTTTTGCCTTAGTCGATTTTAATGGCGATGTATTTGTTATTCAGTTCTGTTATCGAAGGAAGTTATGAATGAACGAATGACTAAAAATGAATTTAAAGAATGAGTGACGAAGTATTCAAAGAGGGATGTGAAACGAAAAAGTTGCTCGTGAATCAGAAGAAGCAGAAATACGTTTGATTATAGTAGTTTCAAGACAACAATGTATAATGTAGCAATGTCATGATCAAAAGATGGCTTAAGATAGGATGAATAAAGTCTCGATGAGGAAATGCTGAGTATGATCAGCCGTCTCAATAGCATCTCTGGTCTGTCTTTAGATTCCCACAATTTAAGACGGAAACAACGCGTCTTCTGATCATAAAGAAGTCAGATCCGAGCACTCACGATTGTCCGTCAAACAGAATCTGGATTACAGAGTAGGCCGCTGGACACAGCTTGTGAACTCAACAAGGAACGTTTGACGAGTACTCACTGTAAAGTGCATGATTGCGCCCATTGCATTTCGAGGCGATGTAGAAATTCTCCAATGCAACAAACGAGTCATAAAAAAGCTTTCTAAAGCAGAGGATGCAGTTGGCAACATTAATGCGTTTACATTGAAGCTTGGAAGCAACACAACATGAGTTGAACTTTGCACAGAGACTTGCAAGAATAACTTGGGAGGCAACCGTTTACTCGTAAATGCAAGTCTAGCAGGTAAGGAAGAGAGAGAAGGCAGACCACGCAGCCATTACTAACTACGTGTTCTGCGGAAACGTAAGTACATACAAATGAACTACAGAAACTGATGGCTCAGGAAGTCGGATAAAGGCTTTCAAAGCTATAGATACAGTGTCTTCCAAGGACTAAAAGCTATCGGTCAAAATGCCCTACCACACCTACAAAGCAATTCTACGACAAACTCAAAGATAAAGATGCATAGGAGAGCTACAGCAATCAATGTCAGTCTAAGGTTTTACATTAGATTGATAACAAGCTAGATTCACTAACGATGAGTATAAGACAAACCAGGTTGCAGATTGAGACAAGAGATCATTGAATGGCTGATAGATCAGCCATCTTCAGATAAACATAGGAAAAGGATCAATTAACGAACACAAGGTATGAAGACTTTTGGGCTGAAATCGACATGTTACGTATAAGGAGGCGGCGAAAAGGGAATAAGAGGAATAATCACAGATGTATATATGTGATATAGAGAAGCTACATCTGTTTTATCTATAATGTCGACGGCAATAAAACCTAAAGAGAGAGGAGAAGAGCTAAAGAGGCAAGACAGTGACATCATTATACATAAGATAAATTATAAGCTGTCTCTGTATACACGTTAGACAGGTTCGAGTGAATTGATACAGGAGTATACAAAACGGATTATATAGGGTTGTCGGTTTGGTAGTCACGAGAGTAGTTAACTGCAGAGCAGAGAAAGAATCTAAAGAAATTTCTACGAAATCTACTAGGGTTAGTTATCTGTCCAAGCTGCAAAAGTCGTAACAATTGGAAATTCTACCAGTACAAGGGAGAGCTCAACAACTCATTTTAAAAGAGAAGAAGGCTGAAAACTCTTCAAATATAAGAAATACAGAAGAATGTTAGCACAGAATCTGCCGAGGAATAACAAAAATATTTCACTATCAATCATGAAACACTGAGAAAAATATATCACTCACTGCACATCAAAAAGACAATACGCTACCTTCCACAAACATCAAAAAGACAATAGGCTATCACATGACATCAACAAAGTACTCTATTTCACTGATGAAACAGTCGGAAGACAGTACTGTATCAGTATATAACATCAAGAAGGCAATACTCTATTTTGATGATGAAACAGTAAAAACTGAACTATTTCCCCTATAGGTAGCACATGGAAAAACAAAAGTCATCCACAACCCAGCTACGGCTTAAGTTACGATGCACACGCAGCACAATACGCAAGTAAGAGACTACATCTTCCTAACTCGTGTCCGGGTCGACCTATGCTCTCACGTGAACCGATGAATTTTTCTGTACATGGTCTCGAAGTATTAAAACTCCCGTCCGGTCTTGATCCTCATTACCTACATGAGTTTTATGGAACCCCATTGCTTCTGTGGTTGGCAAGATGAGCGAAAATTTGTCATATTTCATGAACATAACATGGAAGCACCTGAGTTTTATTTTTTAATTCCAACGATAAAAATAGTTGAAAACTCACCAACGCTTTGATTGGAAAACTCCATGTTCAGCGTCGCAGGAAAATACACTCATGCATTTATGCCTAAAGCATGAAAATGTAGAGTTTTTCCCATTCATATTTCAGTGAGAGATGATGAGATCGGCAGCAAAAATACCCCATGGACTGAACTAAGCTCTAGTAAATCTAGTGTGCGTGTGGGTGGCGGAAAAACCGAAAATAAATGTGTTCGAAATCAGGAATCTTGACGTATACATTTTAGTGTTGTTACAAATTATGTACTAGCTAGGAAAATATAATCGGAGTATGGAAACCATACACGATTTCGTTTCAGAGCTTCCAAAAATTCAAACATTCTTAAACATCTCTTGCATTTCTTTCTGAGGAGAATAAGTTGATGCGAGCAGCTGATAAAATATTGATGCAAAATGGGCTTTTTTGCAATTGACGACGGATTTATTCAGATACCTACTGAATTTTAATACTTTAACATTTTATAGAATCCAATAATCGTGTGATAAAAAGTTTTTAAGCTTTGTTAGGTATGCAAACAAATGCATAAAATATCGCTACGGAGGAATTGATGAAATGTAGCAAAAAAATAAAATAATAATAATATTTCGCTCATAGGAAAAAATTGTTTTGAAAGTACTGATTCATCTTCAAAAATTATCAACATTATTTCTTGCGTGAAACATTCTAGAATATACTGAATCGGCACAATATTTTAACGATAACAAAATGTCAACCAAAATATGTGATCAGCTTCATTCTTCTGCGAGCAGCAAGACGGAGCGAGCAATGAACTTAGATTTCACTTTACGACGGGAAAGATGTTTGTTTTCCTTTGTTCAATAGTACTACACTGCTTCAAATTGCCAAAGTTTTTCTACGCCCTCGGTATTATTTGTTTTGAAAAAGGACAAGCAGTTATATCCGAGACAGAGTTCGAGAGACAGTAAAAGAAAGCTCATATTGCCTCAGAACGCGACGTAATATGTGCCAGGCGATTAATATAAAATAATGCACACGAAAGGCGTTAATGGCAATCCATTAAGAGGTAAAATAAGGATATCGCTATTTAACTTAGCTCATTCCAGTATCTTCGGAAGAAATCCATTCTTTTGTTTGATTTCAGTTTTTTAGTTCTGCTCCAGTTCAACAGCTCACACTTTGCATTTGCGATGCCTTTCGTAGATACGATTACGAGTATTGAATAAAGATTTACGGAACAACGCCTGCCTCTATTGCCCGAGGATTTCTATTTATTTTGCAATGGGTATGTCATCTCAGATCTAGTCGAAGGTAATCATTTTCGAAACAAGTAAGAGCGGTCTCTCAATAGAATGAGGGCATAGATGATTTAAAATAAGACCTCATTCACCAAATACTGTTGAAATTTTATTTTTTGCAGCTATTATGATATTTAGATTTCATTTAACATGCGTGAGTTAAGTGAAATATTGAAACACAAATATAACTCCCTTAATAAAATAGATGCAATTCCTGTAAGGCTTGGATCTTATCTGAAATATTATTAGCTGCTCACAGAAATTCACTTCCTCGGTGCGTTTTTACACTACATAACTCTAAGTTATTTAGTCAAAACATAGGTCACATGTCACATGTTGACAGACTTATTTTGAAAGGTGACCAGTTCTTGGTTTAGTTGGATTCTCGAGTGCAATCACCCAATTTGAAAATTTTCATTTGTGAGATAGGGGTAAAATCTAGAACTGAGCTATTTCATGTGTTAGAGTAACAGAAGGAAACTACGTATAGAAAAATGAAAACCGGAGTGAATAAGATATGAACACCGCCCTTAATTTTAAAATTATGTCCGTTCAGAATAAGAAAGCAATATTTGATGCGTGAGGTGGAGTGTATATAGTGAACACAGTTTTCCTATTTTGGTATTCGCTCCTAATTTTTTCCATCCATTGGCCAAAAATGTTGAATCATGGCTTATAATGTTGAATGAAATGTAAATTGATGATCTTCCAAAATAACAATTTTCTCCTAAACATCCTCTAATGACGCTTTCCGAAAGCAAGCTGAAGAAATATAGCGTAAAATATATGTGATGATTCATGTTTCTAAATGCCCCTGGAAGCTAAACGTTTGGTCAAACTGAACCTATAGCTTAGATAAATTTGTGATTGAGTCTCGGGGAGCACGACGAATGAAAACATCGCCTAATGATTCAGTTAATTACAACGGGACATTATCCTTCGGCATTAACCAACTTGTGCTTCTTCTAATCTATCTAACCGTTCCCTAAGCAAAATTTCACAACATTTTCTATGCAGACAACAAACACACCGATTATCATGTATGGACACATTAAATACAAGTTGATTTATATTGGAACAATAGATATACACAATGAGCGTATGAGAACATGCTAAATCCAGCCTCAAAAAATATCACTTCTCTGAAACTATTGGTGAAAATATCAATGAGAATGCGGCAAGGTATTTTCGGTTGATTAGCGAGGATGATTTCCATTTTAAATCAAAATGGTTTTAGAACGCTGCACTCAAAACAAAACTCTGTAAAAATAAAAATTAAACTTGTGTGAATCCGTTTCTTTTAACTTGGGGTCTTGTTGAGAAACTTCCAATAGACGATTTTGAGTCTCAAAGATCGGAAATTATATTTTTCAGGCTGGACAGCAGAGCGCTCTCTCCTAGCACATCTATGTCACACATTGCACGATTCCACAATAGCTCTGAGAACAGAACAAGATGTATAAAGTTAACAATGCATGTATCCTAAGGCTCGTTTCACAGAACTCAAATATTAAATAGACAAGGAAATGTAATCTCTATACTGGATTTTAAATGACTCATTTATTCGTGATGCTGAAATAAGAGTTTGAGGGCGTTCAGATAAGTGTTTTAGAATTTAGTAACTTTAATTAAATTGCAAAATTCTGTTCTCAAACCCAAGCGTCAGTATATTGTCTAGTATGTTCAGCAGACCCCTCTTTCTGCTGCTAAGCATTGATTAACCATGAACTTAACAGCCTGTGCTCATAACCGTGTCACGTCACTTTTGAATGACAAAATAGTGATTTTTATGTTTGACTTTACGGCGTAATGATGAACTTTGCATCACCCAATGATTAGTTAAAAATTCTTCACAAATTTGTTCTGAGCTCGTTGTCCCGTGCATAAAATATTCCAAGGAAGATTATTAACTTAACTGAGAAATCTGAAATCACTAAGAATTACTGTTTCAAAAGCTGTAATAAATAGAAGAGTCGTGTTGATGAGTTAGGAAATACAAAGTCTTCTTAATCACCACGAGGCACAATTCGGCTGTTGAGTTCGGGTTGAGAGGCTACAACCCTTGGTTACAATTCCCCGCAGGGAAGTACAGCCAAGCCCGTGGGGCGGATTCTAACTCGATTTTGAGGACGCGATTCTATCAGAGTAGACTAGAGCAAAACTAAATTTGACTTAAATGGGAATGTAACTTCCAAGTAATGTTAAATTTAAGAATAATTCAAGGGAAATTACAAAAGTCTTGTTTAAAAAATACAAAAGAAAATGCAAACAGAACCTCGAGCTCAGGAATGGCATTTAGTTGCAAATTAGCTCAGAAAACTCAGAACAAAAATTGGAAGACTTGCTCATCAAAAATTCAATTGGAACAGAAGTCAACAACCTTCAGAGCTCAACGTTGAAATTCAGTTTTCCAATGAAATGAATTCGTAAGTTCAGTTTTTCTCGAAGTGAGGGAAAACAAAAGCGGTTGACGCAGGAAGATAAATGATAACACTGCATCAAGTTCGAATAAATCAATAAAAACAATCTTCTCGAGCACCGATGTTCCCGAATTTCTTTCGAGACTTGGATTTGTTCGCTGCATGTTGAACTCGATAAACAACATCATTGTTCCTCATCAAAATGCAGAAATTTCAGGGCCCACAAATAAATGAAAAAGTGGAAAGAAATTGATAAACCATGTTAGAGTGGTCGTAGAGTGTCGAAAAATTAGAAATGTGCTAATAATGAAGTGTTGGTGTCGAAATAGAAACTTTGAGGCTGACTCAAGACCAGTGGACTTGGTGAGATTTGAACTGTACATTTATTTGAAACATGCTAGTGCCACATGAAAAGCAAAATTCATGCGTGATTCGGAATGAGTTCCCACGCTGCAAAACTAGTGTTTATGACTGAAGAATAAATTCATTAAACAATACGGGTCCTTAAACTTTGCGTCCTGTGTAGAAAATTTTGCACTTTGATACGGCATGATTCAATTACAGGACTTGAAGACTACTGTTCACTAATGTAATGTATTTTAATTTTTGTGTTGAATGCTTTTGATGAGTTACTTGAGTTGGGGGTCAATAATAAAGATGTTGGTCACCTAATTTCCGAGGCGAAAGCGACATTCAAGGAAGTGAGGAAGAGTTTGCGAGAGGAACTTCTCTCAATAAAACCTCATTAACGGATCGCTTTCTCAAATGATTTTCATACACCAAACAGTAGGCCATTTCTTAACTGAATACACGCCTTGAAAAGAGGAATTTATCCCGAATTATTATGGCCATTTGACTCGTCCGCATCTCCTTGTAAACAAAGGCACGGGATTAGCGATAACATTAAACCCTCGAGAATCCTTCCCACCTCCGCCAAACCCCAAATAAAACATTCAATTTTCAACAAAATTTATTAAACCGACAAAATGAAGACTGGAGAATTTCAAAAGCAGAACAACGGGTACGAGACCAAGGGACGTTACGTTAGAGGAGGGCAAATCAGAGAGAGAAACCGTCCCACGGGTGTTGAGTGAGTAGTGTGAGTTGTAACAGAGAGCAGCTGGAACACTGACGCTGCTTACATAGACCTCCTCCCATTGCGACACGTAGCGCACGAGACGCGAGAGGCGCAGCAGCCGCACCAGCGACAGCAGCTTCGCGAGCCGCAAGATGCGCAGCGCTCGTCCTGCGTGCAGGATCTGGAAGCCCTCGTTCACGTCCTGCTCAGGGAGGAAGGGCATGTCAGCGGTGTCTCTGAGACCATTGCCTATGGGGTGTGCCTATGGGACCACTGCCAATGGGGGACGCCTCTGGGACCACTGTCTGTGGGAGTGCCTATGGGACCACTGCCAATGGGGGACGCCTCTGGGACCACTGTCTGTGGGAGTGCCTATGGGACCACTGCCAATGGGGGACGCCTCTGGGACCACTGTCTGTGGGAGTGCCTATGGGATCACTGCCTATGGGGAACGCCTCTGTGACCACTGCCTATGGGGGGCGCCTATGGGATCACTGCCTATGGGGAACGCCTCTGGGACCACTGCCTATGGTTGGCGCCTATGGGATCACTGCCTATGGGGGGCGCCTCTAGGACCACTGCCTATGGTTGGCGCCTATGGGATCACTACCTATGGAGGGCGCCTCTAGGACCACTGCCTATGGTTGGCGCCTATGGGATCACTGCCTATGGGGAACGCCTCTGGGACCACTGCCTATGGAGGGCGCCTCTGGGACCGCTGCCAATTGTTGGCGCCTATGGGACCACTGCCTATGAGGGGCGCCTATGGGATCATTGCCTATCGGGGGCGTCTATGGGATCACTGCTTACGAGGAGCGCCTATGGGATCACTGCCTACGAGGGATAAGGGAGTGCCTATGAGGGTGCCTATGGGATCAGTGCTTATGAGAAGCGCCTTTGGGATCACTGCCTATGAGAGGTGCCTATGGGATCACTGCCTATGAGAGGGGCCTATGGGATCAGTGCCTATGAGAAGCGCCTTTGGGATCACTGCCTATGAGAGGCGCCTATGGGATCACTGCCTATGAGAGGCGCCTATGGGATCAGTGCCTATGAGAAGAGCCTATGGGATCAATGCTAATAAGGGGTGCCTATGGGATCAGTGCCTATGAGAGGCGCCTATGGGATCAGTGCCTCTGAGGAGCGCCTATGGGATCACTACTAGTGAGGAGCACCTATGGGATCACTGCCTTTCGAGGGATAAGGGAGTGCCTATGAGGGTGCCTATGGGATCAGTGCCCATGAGAGGCGCCTATGGGATCACTGTTAATGAGGGGCGCTAATGGGATCACTGCCTATATATGAGAGACGCCTATGGGATGAGTGCATCCGAAGAGTGCCTATGGGATCACTGCCAATCCCCATGAAGTTTGATGAGGGCTGTACCAGTATATGAAATGAGTGTAACGTTACCATCAAGCATACTGAAGATAGGGCATTACCAAAGAAACCAAAAATGTAAAACAACAGTTGGAGTATGAAAGATTTAAATTAGTGAAGATAAAACGTAAACGTATAGGGTCCGATGATCGTTGCAGCAAAAATGACAAAGTACGCCTAATAGAGTAAACTTATATAAATTTAATACATTAAATGAGTAGTTTATTCTTAGATATCGCTACAGAAAATGCTAGAGGTGAAGTAAATAGGCTAAAGGAGGTAGACTTACATTGCATGTCTTAACAACTTTGGAATTACAATCTGCTTCTGAGAATATGGACTGCCAATAGGTTATTATTCTGAAGGAGTGATTACTTGTCTTGACCGACCGGTGAAATTATGGATCGAGCACATTTGAGCACTGAAAAATAAGTGGTAAGCTTTCAGGTGGATAAAATTTTCCTTCACGCGATGTTATCCTAATGTTAAATTTATTTATTTATTTGTTTTGAAAAATGAAAAATTTTGTGTTGTTCCTTATTTTTCAATGCAGAGCTACTGTTAAAAGCGATCCTGGTGAGAATCGCGTTCGAAATGTTAGCCTTTTGAAAGAGATGGCTTTTAGTAATGTGCCAGAGAAAAGCTCTGCAAAGGAGAAATGTTTAAAAAATATTAGCATAGGGGACGTTTAGCATATAGGCCCCGTTAAAAATAAATGGAAAATAATGATATGTTGAACGTTAAGGATTAGTAATATACCTTATAATGCACATCTAGCCTCCATAGTAAAGCCTTCAGTTTTAAAAATATTATCTGTACAATTGAACGTTGTACTACAACGCCATTGTACTACAGTACATAATTACGCGTAACGAGCGTAACTCACAGAATATACCCCATAATTATTTCTATAAGCCATAAGGTAATTTCCATAAGCCTTTCATGACATTAAGAGATGCTGGAACTCATAGAAAAACAGGGGGAAAATATAAACGAGAAGGTTTTATAAATATTTAGCATAATCCATAATTTAAAAAAACATTTAATAAAGCAGATGCCAAGGGACAAATGAAATTTCGACGTGTAACCACAAAATAGCGTGAGCTTTCTAAAATGTAGAGCAAAAGATATTTATGAAGAAAAAGAATTCAAAGAGGCAACAAACAGGATACTGAGTAGGTGTTACTGTATGTTCCAAGTGCTGCTCTGTATTTGGGCGTTTGTGTTGAGCACAGTTGTTTTGGCAAATATTTTTGAGTGTACTCAAAAATAAGAAATTGCAAAAACTACCAAGTTTAATATTTACATCGCGACTAAAGTATATACAACTAAATAATTCAAGAGATAAATAAAAGTTATTATCTGTCACACAACCTCGCAGTAAAATCTAGAGGGAAGCCATTACGTCATAGGAACCTCAACTTATCACACACCACTCACGCCATTCAGCTTACCTACTATGTACAGCACACGAGTCATTTAATATAAACAAGTTTAGAATGACAATTGCGCCCTCTACGTACGCTAGCAAAGTCCATATTTTATTAACTTTTTTCATCTATACTATAAAACAAACCTGGCATGCATAATCAACAGTTTTATTGCTAATTATTTGAAAACTGACGTATTTTTTGACGTCAATAAATTTAATACAAATCAGAAGAAGTCCTGTCAGGTGCAACTGAATCTCATTCTGTACAAAAATTAAGGCTAAAATTATTTGTGTTATCAAGCATGCATTCAAGGGAAGTTTGTGTTTATACTGATAATAGCGAATGATTAACTCTAAAATTGCAAAAAATATGTTCGATAATGCAAGTATGCTTTCCATAACAAGGCACTGAATTATGTGGAAAAAAGAAATTCTTTTGTTATGGATAGCATAAAAAATAATACGGGAATCAACTGAAGGTCATTTTCTAAAGTGGACATTTTCTGGTAAAGACTTCATTTGCTTGGGAAGCTAATCAGAATTCCTTGTATATTCCTTGAATATTCCTTATAACTACGGTTGCGAACGTTTCTCTGACTACGAAAGTTAGCTCTTCACGCACTGGGTGTAGCCGAACCCCGAACAGCAATGAAAAATCTGAGCCACTAATTCTTTTACAAGAATATTTGTCCAGAAGAGTCGCATAAAAATTTTAGTTCATGAGCAGAGTACCATTATTCTTAATGAGAGCACCATTAACTTAATGCTCTCAATTGCTATTTTAAAGGGCAATTTGTGACGGCTTCAAGTATCGAAACATAGAATCAGTGTTACTCGTATTACCTCTTCGTTAATTTTATTAATTGTCTAGTTACATAATTACTTGGGAGCTGGAAATTCCTGTTCACTGATATCATGAAATTCTTCATCAAGATGAACTGATACACATTTTGACCAGGTTTATTGCATGACCTTCCCAGTTGTCAGTTTATTTATTGAGTTTTTAGACTTTTCTAAATGGTTTACATGATCACAAACTTTCACACTTCTGATTCTACAACTCAATTTAGAGTAAAATGGTCAAAAAATTTGCTTTCATGCAGGCATACGTACATTTTCAATTAGATAAAATCAAACACTAGGTGGCATATCCTTGCACTTGTGCTCAATCAATTATTCAGCAAGTGTGTTACTAAAACAATTAGACAACGAACAAAAGTGGCATTAAAAGGTAATATGTCGTCGGTGGACACCCACATCAAACAAGGAAATTCAAAATCTAAATGGTCGTAACGTCAACTGGTAACTGAACTGTTCTCAGAGCAATATCAAATGATATTCGTTTTAGCCATTTGTGGACGGTCCCTGCTTCAAACGAGGTCAGCTTCATACATCGAAGTTGATTCCATAAAGCTATGTGATAGATTGGTGAAGATGCTTTGAATAAACTCGGTGCCCTTTGCTACAGCTCCTTTGAGTGTAAAGTAGGCAATTTTTAATGCTAGACACATTTTTGCATTATTCATCATATTGACGAAGTTTTTACCGCACGTATGGGTTGAGTTTAATGCCACTAAATACATGTCAAATTAAACGTCAGACACTTAGTTTTTCAGAGTGTACGTTTGATTTTAGTTATCCCATGTTTCAATGAACAGAAGGAAAACACACCTTAAATTTAAAAATATAAAAAATACGCATCAGTTTGCATCTAAAAATTTTCGGACATTGAAGTTCCAGTTGGGCACTTAAGGTCACAATCTAAAAAAGAATATATCAAGCGTAAATTTACTGTCTCGAATTGTGTGTTTGAAGTTCTAGGTAAGCAGGTCCAAGCATCACTTTCAGTAACTTGGGCTGTCGGAACATCAGTTTAAAGTGAGCAGTAAATGCAAGCATCAATTCTCAGCTAAAAAGTATTGTAGACTTTGAATATAGATATGGGCAATTTAGGTCACAACCTATGGAAGAATATACCAAGCGTAATTCATTGTCTCGGTAAGTGAATTTTAACTTCAGGAGAGCAAATCAAAACCCTAATTTCAGGAACTTTGTCAGTCTTTAGCAGTTAGAATATCAGCTTGAAGATTGCAGTAAATGCGCTTCAGTAAATTCATACATGTGCATACGTCTTCTAAGTTGAACACAAAAAGATAAAAAAGGTGCACAAAGCAATTAATGCATCATTAACTCGAACTGCATACATAAACGGAATGCTCCACTAATTGTTAGCAGGAGAAATGTTGCTGGCGTCACCAACGGCTAGTGAACGCAGCGACGCTAAAACTGAACATTATCTAAAATTACACTTAGGACAAAGAATTTATCTTAACAGCAACAAGAGAAATTAAAATCAAACAGTGCAACAGTGAGCAGCAAGCGAAAACACGGTGCAGATACTGTACACGTGACGCGATAAAGAAATTCAGGCAGACAGTAAAATAAAGCAAAGTGCGAGTACCGCAATAGTAGCAAGACATGTTGAAAATCAAGTATGCTATACTGCAAAAGAAAACTGTATTAAATTGAAATTAACTTTATTGAGTGCTCGCAACAGAAGGCTCGCGATGGTGAGTGCACAAATCGTAATGACGCAATTAACGCAAGGTGCGGAAACTAGCAGCATATCAAGAAGATAGGGAGCGCTTTAATCAATCTTTAATCTTTAATCAACTCGAACATTAAAACTGTCGAGGGAAAACTCAATTATCTCTATTCGAAGTTATTACACGCACTGTACCGAGTAAGAGGCAGGAAAAAACTAATCAAGAGTCTGAAGTTCGTCAAAATAAACTAATCAGAAGCTTTATATTTACCAAGAGGCACTGATTAAGAACCTGGTTTGAGTCAAGAAGAACGAGTTAAGAGCCTGGTTTGCTTCAAGAGGGACGAATCAAAAACCTGGTGTGCGCCAAGAAAAACTGGTGAGGCTTTAACGTAACTAATCAAGAGCGGTGTGTTTTACAAGTTATGTGAAAACGAATCTTAGACTTTCATTCACATTACCTATAGATTTATTGTGTTTAAATCATATTAGCTGGAATGTGTAGGTAAGACAAATGTGCAATTTGTATCGGCTATGTTGAACCGACAAAGGAGTTTTATATGTCGTCAATTCGGTAACGCTGCTACCACTGAAACGCCTGCTAGATGCAATGAAATCTCCGGGCTTTACTCGTGTTTCATCCTCTCGTTATGATACAGCAAAATTGTTCAAACGACGTTCAAGTTCACAAGTTAGACGTGAAAAGGAAGCCATGAATAAAAACTGCACTTGTACAGAATAGTTGAACCATTTCGAAGTATCAGAGATTTCGCTCGTTGACCATCATTATCTTGAATTATGCTCATATCAGTGCGAAGAGTAAATCTATCACCGTGATGAAATATTCTTATTGACCATATTTTCTTACATTTGAATAGCTCAAAACATTATTTTCAAGCCCTCATCAACTTGACTATCCTTAGCCCTTCAATAAAATTATAGTTTGTAGCCTCAAACTATTTATCGCTACTGAAGAGCAGAAAATCGCCTTTACCATCACTCACAACGTTCCTCGCTGAGTAGAAGTAAACAAAATTCTCACAAACACAGGCATCTTCAACAGTTAGTTAGTTAGAAGCAGTTGTTATGAACAATAAGGAAAAAAAAAGAAAAAAAAACGGCAGCTAAATAAGTTAAGTGACATGAGCCAACAAGCATGCACAAAAGTAAGTATAGGACACTGCACATGCACGCTGCGGTGCCCAGGCGGAGGTTACCTCATCGTGTTTCCGATACTGTAGGATGAGGAAGAGACAAACGGTTGTCGTGAGTACGGGGACAGAACACATGGTTCTCGGCACACGGACCACTACCGCAGCAAACTCTGAGTTGTAGACAGGCTACAATGTGCCTCTGTTTTATCCCGAATTTGTCAGCAAACAATTTAAAAAAAATCCATGATCACCACCCGCGACTGGTCAGGATTGCAGTTTTTACAGATTTTGAAAGAACTAAAGTATCAAATTCGAATGTTGAAGCGAAAAAGTCATTTGTGGGGCTAAAATAAGTCATGAACATTCTTTTTTGATCAAGAGACTTTCAGACCTTTTCTTATGGACTACATAAACCGATGAAGAGGGTGATGTTTCCATTATTATTAGCGGCATTATTTATTTTATATTGACCGAATGGAGTTCCATGTTAGATTATGAAGTACACTATCTTAGAGCGTAGACAATGGATGCAAAATTAGTAAGTATATTAAATTTCAAATATAAATCTTGATTAATAGATAACATGAACACAGGATGTAGAAAAGCGGAACGAAGCTGATACTAAACATACGATGAAAAACTACCGACACTGAAGCTTCGTCTCTAACGCATGTTAAGAGAATGCAATATTGAAGACAACTGAAATGAGCTACGACTTTCCCCAATCTACGAAAATTAAAAAACACTGATGTTAAGACGAATAGATAGAATGACACACAAACTTGAACCCAAGAGATAGTATGACTACGCGGCAAGGCGGGTACACATATATGAAGCTCAAGACCATACAAATTCCATGTTAAGGAAGCTCAATCACAAAAAATGCTCTTCATGAAAAAGACAGACACAAAACACATAAGAGATCAAATCTATACGAGATTCTTTCGAGTACATTCTAACAAGTGGCAACGTTCAATCAAAATTGCATTTGCACTATGAACCAAATGCTAGTTAGGAAAATGTATTTAAATGATGGACGGAAATGAAGATGAGACACACACGAGGGAGCGAGCATCAATCAAATGGCTTTGTGACGTGCTAGCTTACCTGGTTGATGATGAGGAAAATGTAGTCTAACGGCACCGAGGAGATGAGGTCCAAGAAAAACCAGGTTTTCAGGTAATATCGAGCGATCAGCTTTGGGTCCAGAATGACTTGCTCGGAATTATCTTGCTGCATTATACCTGCACAAAGCGAAGCTCATCAAAACATGGTTGTCACAAAGGAAGTGAAATGTGAATTGTTCGTCGCGTTTTAGATGCACTCGAACTCGGGAACACGTGAGGATGACTGCCAATATAGTGTTACCTCATATAAAGATGTTTTGTAATGTGACGTTTCTAATTGTTATGTCACGAAATACTTTCGAAAATATAGTTACTTGCTGATATTTTTGATAGAGAGTTTCTTATAAATTTTTGCTCAGATTTTGCCGTTAGGCATCTACTCTTTTGAAATAATTTGAAAACATTCATTCTGTTGAAAAAAATCACTGAAATACTGATTTTTACCAAGGTCAAAACTGAACTAATGATTCATGTAACTCGCATAAGATCATTCAATAAAATTACGTCATAGAGTATTTGAAAGTATGCTTGATTTCCTCAGTAGCCATAGGCGTATAACAAAAGGTCAATTGATTCTTTCCTTTCATTTTCCACGGCATTCTGTGAACCTGTCAACTTCACAACGAAATAAGGATTTAAACATAGTATGTATGGTGTCTCTCACGTGGTATTTCCGTTTTCAGGTTTGTTATTCGCATACCTTTGTAATTTAATTCCTTAGTTTTTTATGCACAGTTGATCTTCCTTATATCGGGTCAGGTCCGATAAATGACCTACACTGACTTTAGCTTAGACCATCCACTGTCTTGTTTGTTTTCTGTCAGGGCTTCCTAGTTTGTTTCATGAAGAATTTATAAATGGTTGATTAAATAATTTAACTTAACCTAACAAGCTGTGTGCGCAATCAGCTAAGCATTAATTGTGCGAAATTAAATTACAAAGTGCTGATGGACAACTTATTCCATATTTTCTTTGCCTTCACTGTACGAAATGGCAGGTGCCAGATCTTATTAACTTATCTACATGATATGTACGCAAGTTGTTTTTAACCACCAGACATAAGAATCTGCAATCTAATTGATATTCTTTGTTTGAAATCACCCGCCGAGCTTTTGAGAGCCTAGCTCTGTTATCAGGATACAATATTAGAACACCATTTATGAATTCAACACACGTTCGAGATAGTTCATGCTACTTACCGAATATACTCTTTATTTTCAGCTGAAGTGATTAAGGGGCTGAGTTTTTTTTCAACGATTGATTAGTTTTCCAACTGATTTTCGATCCCAAATAGCTGTAGCGTTTAAGAATGAAATGTAAAACTCATAATTAATGAAAAATTTGGTTTGTCACATGCCAAGTAGTAACAACAATACATGTATCAATATCCTCAATATATACTTCTATGAAATTATGTTTCACTTATCAGTTTCATCCATTTTGTTGATAGAACTTTCTTGGTGATTGTATGTTTATTCATTTCAAAAGTCTCGCTTTGAGTATAGCTGGAACAAGCACACACTGTCTAGAAAATTTGTCATTAATTTTCATTTCTCTAAATCTCTAACGAATAATATTATTTTCCAAGAAAGACATCGCCTTCTTCACCTGAAACTACGTTAAACAGAAGTTCATGAGCAGGCGGAAAGACTTCTGAGAGTGAATTTCACGTTTACAGTGAAAAACTCAAAGTCTGAGAGAAATTTTTAACATAAGACTCTGCCTGGAGACATTTAGAAACGTACACATGTTCAGTAATGCTCCACATCCAGTATTGCTTCACATCACTCAAAACTCGAGCTTGTAGGTTTTTAGCAACGTAAAAATATGAATGCTTTTGAAAAGATCTTACTAGGGAAATTAAAACATTGAGTAATACGGGTATGATGTTGCCAGCAACTCGGCCGTCCTGCCCTGCTCCAGAAGACGCCTCCCGCTCAGTGCGGCCTCTAATTGAAGTCTAAAATAGACCCGCTATCGAGTAATTAAAGGAGACAGAGGGAACCGCTCCAACTCAATCGTGCGAAAGTCTCTCAACACTTTAAAGAAAGGTTCTAATTCTCCGGCTGTAGGTAGGATGTTTTCGGATTCTGCATGGAAGCTAATACGCCAGCAGATTATGGCGTCTCTGATGAACCAAACCGAATTGGATTATGTTAGAGGAGGTGGGTTACAGTGATGAAAAATTTCTCGAATAAATTAGAACACTTACTTCACAGTGGATAAACACTTTATTTTCGTGTGGCTAAAAAAATATCTTCTGAAATTGATGCAAGATTTCGTTAATTTCTTCCATTTATACATTCTAGCACATTTTCGTTTTATCTAATGAAACATTAAACGAAGCAAATTTCGTTCAACAGCATTCCTTACGTTTAGATATACTGATCCGTTACAAAACAAGAAGCCTAATTAAGTTATAAAGAAATAAAATAAGGGATAAAAATTTAAATCAATGTCCAAATTTGATTCGCGAGCGCAGAAAGTTGTATAACATGCGAAACTTTTATCTTGTTTCACTAATGCCTCCTTTATTACCAGACTTGCTCCTAGACGTGGCGCCCAGCAAGACATCACACTGGTGGACGTCACTGGACTGGCCATAACAATGACGCTGGTTTTAGGGGAATCCGATAGACGTAAATGAGTACTTTTCTGTAATTTTCCTCAGAACTTTAGTGATATTGTGTGTGAGTAATCAAAACTATGCATGTGGTGTGTGTGTGAAGATATATAGTGTCCTAATATTTGGTCTTGTTATCCAGTACTTCCTGGTCTACAGATATGTAGTGTCCTGATATTGAGTCTTGTTATCCAGTACTTCCTGGTCTACATGTGCATTGAAGAAGGGAATTGCAGTTCGAGCGATGCAACACTCGAAAGATCGAGTCACTGCTTTGTAAAATTTCAGCGGTAGGATTCAATATTGAGCGTTTTCACGCCGGATTGTTTAATCGCGCTAAGCTTTTACTTTACCGTAACCAGATTTTTAACAGCCTGTTGGGGCATAGGATCAACATGAAAACGAAATCGTTTGAAAAAGCCCCATCTAATGTTACTCATATGTTCCAATGATAAAACGGGCACCATAACCTACAGATATTGCAAGAAAATGCGGTAGTACAATATTTCCTCTGTTAAAATTGCCGAACTTAATGACGCGGTCTATTTCTAGGCCCAAATAAGTTTGAATAAACTTTCATTTTGAGTCGTATCTGAAAAAATTATTGGAAACTGAATTTTGTATGCATTATTTCAATAGCAATAATCATTAATGTCTTTTAGGATTTCTTCAGACCTGGTCAGCTCCATTCTATGGGAAATGAACGATAGGTTGGAGCTCATTCAATGTCACTCTGATTTATCACGAATGGAGCAAAATATGAGACAGTGACGTCACAACTTCTACGAGCAGACCTGGAGATGTAGGAGGCATTGGTATCTTGTACAGGTCATAAGCTCTTACACACGAGAAAACTGACATTCGGTGGAAAGTTACCGGCAGTAGTCGAGTGAGCAGGTTTAGTCAAACCGTCATGTAACGAGGGATGGACCTGGGATGAAAGATTTTGGCAGTGCAGGTTGGGTTCAACTCCCTCGTAGAATTCATGCAAAAGAAAACACTGGCGATGAAGGCGTCAAAAACCGCCAGAAGCCGTCATTTCAACGCAATGATTAAAAAAAAATCAGAAATAAAATGGTAGTTGAAAGCCTTTTCATTGGATGCGGGTCTTGAGATGAAATGATTTATCCAAAACGACATCCTATAGTCTTTATATAGTCTATTTTTTAAAGCAGTGAATTAAATCAATGTGCTTTCCCCTTAGTGGTCAGTCAGTATCTAAACAGAAAAAGGATATGATTTTTACAGCTTTTAAAGTTCCATCTTAAAATTATAAAGTTGCTTGCAGCGTAGCCTACAGGTGGTCGCTGAGGGCATATTCAAATGTGGCTTTCCCAACGGTGGTCATAAACTATATTTTCGTGTGCGTATTCATAATTAAAACAAATTGAAGGCGCAAATTATTCGATGTTGGTCATTACGCGCATTAAATTCTAAATTTAACTTTTATTTGAGTTGAATATTGAACTTCAGATCAATCCACCGCAGTTATCTCAGCTAAATTGCTTTCGGAAAGTCTATTTTAGGCCTCATAAATGATCCGTGACGTACGCCAGAATTATATCGGTTAGTTTGGGCTGAGAAAGTTTCAAGGCAGCTTCAGCGCTTTATGACGGATTAATCTCCTGAGATTATAATGTCACTGAGCAGTTCCAGGGTTCTTTGACAGATTGATCCCCTGAAATTTCAACAACAGCTTTAAGGAAATCAGATCGGTTCAAGGAGCACGTACACTCGTGTATACATGTGCTGCCATACATTCAATTCGTAATTCAGTTCAATCATCGGTTCAAAAACAGTTAATCATTATGTCTCTGAAATACAAGATCAAACTACAGTGAATAGCAAACATTAAAAGATAACACGAAAAAAAAATTGGTCAAAGAAAATATTTTTTCGTGATAACTTTTAGCGTCTGCTATGCGCTGTAGCTTGATCTTTTATTAGAGAGAGATGATGAATTTTGTTTTGAACTGATGATGGTGCTGGACTATAAAACATTTTCTTAGTAAATACGATAAATTTCCTCGAAATTATTTCCGTTAAGTTTCTGATAAGGTCGTAAATAGAGCAAAAATCTGACTTGTTCAGATATATTCAATCGATACAATACGTAGTTTGCATTAATACCGTTTTTAAGGTTCAGATAAAGTTGCGCTTCAAGCAAACTAATGACTTGTTGAGATGTATTCAATCGAAATACTACGTAGTTTACATTAATATGCGGAGCAGGTCTTATCTTCATTAAAACTATTCAAACTCCAGTCTTCAGTTCGGCTTATGAGACGTTAGAGCTCTTCAGTGTTAATTAGGCATGAGCTCGGAGCTGCAAACTTGCAAGCGTTGCACAATTGCTAACTCACGTAACTTGCTACCCGCTCCACCCGCTCGTGCACGCTTGTGTCGACAGCACCATTACGGAGAGGACAGGACTGATGAAATAACGCATACACCGTCTATTACTGTACGAGCGATTTGACTAGCTAAGGGATGTGGCTGCTCTTTGTGAATGGGTACTGAATTTTTAGTTAAAGAAGTCAAAGTTCCAATTCTTGGAGGTCTTAATTAAAAATAGGAAGACTAATGACACAACGCTTATACTCATTTTGTACTAATTTTGTACTAATTGGTTGATAAAATCGATAAAAGTGAACGTTTCGACCAACTAGCAGTGGTCATTCTCAACACTTTAAAAGTATAGATTACAAATCAGACATCATTCAGAAAATCACAATGGTAAAAACAAACACGAAATTAGAAACATTTGCTAACAAACTATTTGTAGGGATAGGCAGACTGCATATCATTGAGATTTGGCTTTAGTTTGTAAATGAAAAGAGATTCTAATATTCTGAGTTCAATGGGGTTACTTCCTCGGCCTAATACTTTAAAACCAGATAGTCTAACAGGCAGGTCGCATTTTTCTGCATGTGTGCGTATTGCAGAGTGAGAAGGTGCTGATAAAAGGTTATTAGTACGGTGACTTCGTCCAGCATGCTCAGCCACACGAATACGCAGGCTACGGGATGTAGATCCAACGTATTCAGATGCACCACATCGTGCACAACTATGCTTGTATACAACCGAGCTAAGCATGCCTTTAGGAAGTTCATCCTTAAATTTGAATAAAGATCCAACTGACAAGGACTTGACAAGAATAAATTTGAAATCACACTGCGTAAAAAACTTCGATAAAAGGAGGGATAGTTCAGATTTTAGTTTTTCCGACTGAGCACCAAAGTACAATAGTGAAACGTAACATTTTTTTCTATCAACAGAGGCAACCGATGGAACGTTTGTGCGAACAGAGGAGAGAAATTTTCTAATTGAGTCGTCTACTAGGCGAACAGGGAACCCATTCTTAACAAAGTAGTTCTTTAAGAACATAAATTCCTCGTGGAGGAAACCAAATGAGCTGCAAACACTATAAGCCCTATACAGTAATGTTTTGATACCATTTATTTTGAATTGAAAACGGCAAAAGCTAAAAAAACTCAATCCTAAACCAGTAAATGTTGGTTTGCGATAGACTGCACATTTAAAAGGTTAAAAGGTTAAGGTTAACATCGGCATCTTTGGGATGCTTTATTTCCAATCAAGCCTGATACATATGATCTTAGCATTGGTTTTTCAAATGTCTTATAACTAAGCCTATATATAGGACACCATGACGGTTCCCCCGTAAAGCCGGTACCCATTTCCGACACCTGGGTTGAGTGGGGTATTGTGCTTGAGCTTTCTCTTATACCCAACGGGAAAAATCTCCGCGCCAGCGCTGGGATCAAAACTATTACCCATTCTACGAACATTGACATCTAAGAACGGGAGGCAATTATCTCTTTCTGTGTCCATTGTAAATTTGATTTTCGGGTGCTTAGTATTCAAGTAATCTAAAAATAATGAACAATGGTGTTGGTCCCTGAACAAAATGAAAGTATCGTCTATACAACGCTTGTAAAAGGCTGGCTTAAATTCAATAGGACATTCCTCAATCCAGGATTTCTCGTGATGACACATAAAAATATTAGCCAACGTGGGACCCAACGGAGGCCCATACCCAATCCATCCAGTTGTTTGTAAAGTTTACCATTAAAAATGAAAAAACTATTAAGAACCGAAAGTTCAAGAAATTTCTGAAGCAATTCACGGGTTAGGCCCACAACTAAATTGCTGTTACTAAAAAGATAATTCAATGAGATCGAAATAGTTTCGTGCAATGGGACATTAGTGAACAGGTTTTCCACGTCAAATGATGCCATATAAAGTGAATTTGCATTTTTAACAGAGGAAATTTTCTGCGAAAATGATTTAGAATTTTCTACTGTGTATGAGTTTCGTGTGAATGGAGAAAGAATAGGCACCAGGAATTTTGCTAGTTTAAAGCTTGGAGTTTGATAAGCAGCAAAAATGGGCCTGAACGGAAAGGACACGTTAAAATTCAGTTTATGAATTTTGGCTAAGCCATATAAAATACCAGGGGCGGAACCAGAAACAAAAAGGCGCTTATACAGTTCGTCTGAAATCACTTGCATTTTTCTAAGTTTACGTAAAAAATTATTTATTCTACCTTCGATGCGTAACGTATATGTGTGCATTTCTTCTGAAACTTCTCCAAATTTGCTCAAATCGGAAACAATATTATATAATAATATTATATAATATAATGAGAGCATGAATAATATTGTTTCCGATTTGAGCAAATTTGGAGAAGTTTCAGAAGAAATGCACACATATACGTTACGCATCGAAGGTAGAATAAATAATTTTTTACGTAAACTTAGAAAAATGCAAGTGATTTCAGACGAACTGTATAAGCGCCTTTTTGTTTCTGGTTCCGCCCCTGGTATTTTATATGGCTTAGCCAAAATTCATCATCTGAATTTTAACGTGTCCTTTCCGTTCAGGCCCATTTTTGCTGCTTATCAAACTCCAAGCTTTAAACTAGCAAAATTCCTGGTGCCTATTCTTTCTCCATTCACACAAAACTCATACACAGTAGAAAATTCTAAATCATTTTCGCAGCAAATATCCTCTGTTAAAAATGCAAATTCACTTTATATGGCATCATTTGACGTGGAAAACCTGTTCACTAATATCCCATTGCACGAAACTATTTCGATCTGTTTGAATTATCTTTTTAGTAACAGCAATTTAGTTTTGTGCCTAACCCATGAATTGCTTCAGAAATTTCTTGAACTTTCGGTTCTTAATAGTTTTTTCATTTTTAATGGTAAACTTTACAAACAACTGGATGGATTGGGTATGGGCCTCCCGTTGGGTCCCACGTTGGCTAATATTTTTATGTGTCATCACGAGAAATCCTGGATTGAGGAATGTCCTATTGAATTTAAGCCAGCCTTTTACAAGCGTTGTATAGACGATACTTTCATTTTGTTCAGGGACCAACACCATTGTTCATTATTTTTAGATTACTTGAATACTAAGCACCCGAATATCAAATTTACCATGGACACAGCAAGAGATAATTGCCTCCCGTTCTTAGATGTCAATGTTCGTAGAATGGGTAATAGTTTTGAATGTGCAGTCTATCGCAAACCAACATTTACTGGCTTAGGATTGAGTTTTTTTTAGCTTTTGCTGTTTTCAATTCAAAATAAATGGTATCAAAACATTACTGTATAGGGCTTATAGTGTTTGCAGCACATTTGGTCTCCTCCACGAGGAATTTATGTTCTTAAAGAACTACTTTGTTAAGAATGGGTTCCCTGTTCGCCTAGTAGACGACTCAATTAGAAAATTTCTCTCCTCTGTTCGCACAAACGTTCCATCGGTTGCCTCTGTTGATAGAAAACAATGTTACGTTTCACTATTGTACTTTGTTGCTCAGTCGGAAAAACTAAAATCTGAACTATCCCTCCTTTTATCGAAGTTTTTTACGCAGTGTGATTTCAAATTTATTCTTGTCAATTCCTTGTCAGTTGGATCTTTTTTTCAAATTTAAGGATGAACTTCCTAAAGGCATGCTTAGCTCGGTTGTATACAAGCATATTTGTGCACCATGTGGTGCATCTGAGTACGTTGGATCTACATCCCGTAGCCTGCGTATTCGTGTGGCTGAGCATGCTGGACGAAGTCACCGTACTAATAACCTTTTATCAGCACCTTCTCACTCTGCAATACGCACACATGCAGAAAAATGCGACATGCCTGTTAAACTATCTGATTTTGAAGTATTAGGCCGAGGAAGTAACCCAATAGAACTCAGAATATTGGAATCTCTTTTCATTTATAAACTAAAGCCAAATCTCAATGATATGCAGTCTGCCTATCCCCTACAAATAGTTTGTTAGCAAATGTTTCTAATTTCATGTTTGTTTTTACCATTGTGATTTTCTGAATGATGTCTGATTTGTAATCTATACTTTTACAGTGTTGAGAATGACCACTGCTAGTTGGTCGAAACGTTCACTTTTATCGATTTTATCAACCAATTAGTACAAAATTAGTACAAAATGAGTATAAGCGTTGTGTCATTAGTCTTCCTATTTTTAATACTGAATTTTTGGTCTGGAATTTTAGTTGAATCAGAGCAAGGGAGGCTCAATGAAGGAAGGGTTGTACAATGAGTTTGAACAATTCAAGAACAGAAGCCTGCCACCTGTACTTCAGCATCTGGCGTTTTTCCGTGCAGTGCAATATTGCGAAACGCTCTTAACGAAACCTCCCACATTTTGGGAAACAAAAATAGCCAGTCAGCTTTGGAAAGCCTGAAATTCACAGCAGAGTGGAAGTCGGTCAACTTGGGCACTGTAGTCGCTTTAACTGTATCATTCAGATTTGGGATGGGGGCTACAGATAAGCCGTCGCAAGCGCCGTGCTAAAAACTGTTTTTCTCCCAAAATTTGTTCGTCATCAAATCTTTGCCGCGACGCAGAGTTTGGCCCGTTATGAGCCTGGATTATGCAGCAAAAGCTGCCAACCTCATGACGGATCTAGGGATTGTCGTGAGAGTTGTTGGACCGACCCCGACATAAAGCGGCAGCTGCCCGAGGTGGCCATTTGCATTGTTGCTAAACCATGTAAATGCACATTTTTCCACATGAATCGATTTGCATTGTATGCATGTGTTGTTCTATAACCTACAGCTATGCAGCCGATCGTCCATTTATACTGCAACAGATGCGAACCAGTCTTACACGTGTGGAAATCATCAACAGTTAGTCAACTGATACAATGCTGAATTCCAATTGTGGATCACTGGACTGGGGCTATTTTTTTTCGTGTAAGTTGTTGTTTTTTAAAAATGATGTTGTACCATAACACTAGAGAACAAACAATAGTAATTTCTCAGTCAGATAGTATATGAACTGTTTATGGCAAGTTTATTCATTTTACAGAAATCGTTTGCGCGTATAAAACAATTGCTCAGTTGTTCTAAGTTTCTAAATAAATTGTTCCAACCAAATGATCTATTCTTCAAGTGAGACACTGCTCCCTTGTTGCAGAATGTTTTTTTCCTTTATGGAATATTTTTGTCGTTGAAAAGCTTCTATTTACAGGAAAGCGCCTTCTCTTCTTGAAAACTGCCTACACTCTTGGGAACACAATTCAGTGTAGCAATTAGAGCGTTTATTCAAAGACATTTCTTTCACGCAAAGATTTTGTCACACTAAATCACGCTATTCCTGCTCTGAAAAAACTATTTCCTGAGAAAAGGTATTTTCTCAATAAAAAACACGCGAGAAGGTTTCTGTTTTATAACGTGGCCAGGTTTTGATTTACAGTCCAACAGAATTATGAAAGTCTAAATGCGAATTCCCGTTTCGCTAAAAACAACGAAGTGAATTGTTTTTCGGAATAAAACACATATGTAGTTGTGACTAAATCCCGGACGAGCATTTCGTTGTGCTGCAGAAGCGGGCGTGTTCGGAACTCAGCCTGGACCATATTTCAAGGCACCTCGGGCCATAATTTTGTGTAATTAACGAGTTGTTCGCAAGTGACAGTCGACTTCACCTTCAGAATATTTAGAGTGCACCCTCATGCTCTGTACGGAGTTTCGGTTTTAGAGAGTTTTTCAGACTTATTCAATTTTGCAATCTTATTTGCTAGTCAGGAAATGGGTCTGCACATTATACATTTCATTGAAATACTCTGTGCAATGACATGCTCATGGTTTGTTTCAAATTGTGTGGGTATAATAAAGTTTTCGATGCCTATACATGCGTGCAATCGTTTATTTGTGCTCGACTTCAAGAAGACAGGTTACTGTCGGATAGTCGTTAAACTTTTGTGCCAATGTAAATAGAAACTTTGTTTTCAAAAGCTTTCTTTGACAGATGATCACGTCTTCCTTCAAGAACAGTATTTATAAGACTCTTAAATAAAAAGCAAAATTTTGAAGCGAAGGAATTTTTTCTGTCAACTATAAATCCATCCGTTAACATGTCAGTCGTTCACTTTAAATGATTTGCCTACCAACCTAGAAATTTTATTTCGGGAAATATTTAAAAACCCGTCGGTTGCGAGGAATTTTGTATGAACTCTTTATAATTAAACAGTTTCTATTTCTTATTCGCTTCTAATTTATTCAACGATGAAGGATTTTTCCGGAGTAATTTATCGCTAAAACAAACATGGAAAAAGTAGGAATTCAATTTTTTTCCACACATGTTTTTTGTACAAAATTTTACAGTTTACAGTTTCTGATCGTACACAGATCCTCGGCAAGAATATAGCACGCAGACTATATGGAACACTATGCCAGATAATACGAGTTCGAGTATATATCCAGAGGTTGAGAAAAATAGAAGACAGAAATTTCTGCCCACAGACTGAATGACACACTTAGAATCACGAGTTTCGGAGAAGACACGAATGTAGGAGTATATTGCACACTTAGCGACACAATACCTGTCCTAAAGTTGACGACGATGTCTATCAAGAAGATGGTGTCAGAGAGGCAGTTGAAGGCTATCCATCTTGTTGACAAGTCGTCGTTGAAAAAGGAGATGGCTACGGGCAGGATGATGAGATTGGCCACGAGCAGCAACAACATGCACAGGTCCCAGTAAAACCTGCAAGAAAAAAGCCGCGTGAGTGCCGAAATATTTCAGTTGATGATCGCGAAGAACTGCTACGAGTAACAAAACAACAACGTGTGCCATCTCTCTTCTTCTTCTTGGCTTTAAATTTGTACCCTCTATTTCCGAGTACTCTGAATGAAAAGTAATATTTCACAGGTTATTTGCTCTTAAATTTTTACGGACCTTACAAATTACAATCCATATAAATTCTATAAAGTGATGGAGTGCTAAGAACTCAAATTGGATGAAATCAATATTAAAACACATTGATGACAGGAAATTACTCTTCCCGTTGATCTTTTTTTCATTATTCTTGATTTAAATGCCATCATTGGTAGTCTAGGATCCCTCAATAACATGATAATTATAAAGAGAAAGTTATTGGTGACACTCTTGTACCTCGCAATTACACAACTGCAGCAATAAAAGTCCCCACAAACATTTCTTAACTCAAAAGCATGAAATAAGCGCTGGGTTTCAGGAGAACATTTATTTTCATTTTAGTAAAATCTTTTTTATCTGCGATTTGTTTAAATTAATTTCTGAAGTCTCATAAGAAAGTTTTACTCCCCAACTTGTACCGTTTCGGTAGAAGGGCAAAATTACTAAAATTTAGATTCCTCAAGCGGCCCGGGCCGGAGCACATAAAAGAGTTATATTAGAGCTAGACAGGGAAAGGTTTTGAACGGAAATATTATTCAGCTGTGCTTGGGAAGTAAATCATCCAAACATGTAGTTCATTGCAGATGAAAAATGATGGAACATGCATACTAGTAAAGAAAAGAATTAAAACGAGGGAAGTAAATGAAGTTTCCACAAAAATTTTGGACATCTCTTTCAGTCCTACCGTAATTCCAAGCAAGATTTACGATTTATCGCTATGAAATCTAATAGCGTTGAGGAACACAGTGATCAGTATTAATTAATTGCAAGAAGGACTACCAGTGCACTGAAATTATCCCATTACCACAGATAGAATAGTTGAGCTTCAAGTATTTCTTAGGTAGAACTAAAAACTAAGGAACAAACAAATTAATAAAGTACTTTCGATATCCATGTCCTCTCCAAGACGAGGAACATGCAGCATGAATGCAAGAGAAGAAACGCTTGTAACGTCCATTAGAGATTAATCAATCATCGGACGCAGTACTTTTCACACCAGAGAAATGTCACGGATTGAGGATAATTTAGTATCATTGCTTTTCCTTTCCCCCAAATGGTGGAAGAGCCATCAGGGAGCTGCTGCTAAACGAGCAATAAAATATCAGAGGTTTAAAATTCTCCTTTAAATGATCGGGAAAGTAGCTGAGCAAAGCCTGGTCGGTGCAAAGGGCTGACGACAGGCCGCTCGGTCATCGTAAAATCGGAGAACTCCCTTGGCCTTTGCTTCAAGGCTCTCTAAATAACGGCGCTATTTCTCACAAATGGGCTCGGTTTGACGCGAAAAACATTAGCACCTTGGCACAATCTTTGAACAGTCCAAAATATCGAGTGTCTAACCTTTACACTTTTGTATGCTCGTATTTTTAAGATTTCCTCCAAAACGGTGCTAGTTCTAGATGCCATGGGACGCTCAGCTCACAGTTATGAACATTATGTGGTACTGAAAGTTTTAGAGAAGACATCCATTTCGAAACACATTTATATTAAAATTTTGTGTTTCGCCTAACAAGGTCATCAACAGCTGTTTCATAAAATAAGGCACGAACTCAAATACATTATAAAATACATTTATTCACGAAAACAAAACACATACGTACAACAAGAGAGAAGGAGAGAAGCAAGAAGGTGAATAGTTTGACGTTATAACAAAGCTATTCTCAATTAAAAGGACGACTTCATGTCGTTGACTCGGGGGTTTCATTTGCTAATGAATGGGTTTCAAGTATTCTTAATTCAAAAGTAGGGTTTGCTGAGTGAAAGGTTGAAAATTCCTGCTACAAACAAAAACAACAATGTTCTGAACGAGAGCGTATTGCTGAATGGGAAGGTTTGCGTAAAGGTTAGCGCAGTTTAAAGTTCCTATGAATTAACTCAAGGACTGCGCTGCTCAGTGCTTGCGTAGGGCCCGTGCACGTACCCACACCACGAGCAGCCATGGTCGTCATCAATTTAACAAAGCGCTGAAGTAGGTAGCTCATCTTCAGATGGAAAAAGCTTAGTTTTTAGATTGGTATTATCGGCAAGAATAATTTGGAGGTCAGAACACATAATTTATAATACGGTGATGCTAAAAGTACCTAATACGCTCGATCCTCGCATCTCATTCGCATGTCTCAAGATGAAGATGCTAGTATCGTAGGTGAAGACTGCTCTATGCGAGCTGTAAGTAGAAAATATCTGTGAATCATCAGAACATGCAGATCAGAATTAACTGCAATAGAGCTCTTCAAATACAAATATTCGAGCTGTTCAGCACTGTGAATAAAATTTCAGTACGGCATGACAAAATAAAAATTTGATTATTTATTTGTCAAAATTACATTAATAATTGTTAAGTTTTCTCTACATAAAGTAAGACAATACATGCGACTACAATAACACATTAAAATTTCATTGCAATACTGAGAGATGTAGAAACTATACTGCAGAATCAAGATTGTATGAAATTAGAAAACTTGCTCTCCCATGGTCATTTCAGAAGTCTCCAATTTGGAAAAAAGTAAAAGTCTTAAATTCTGAAATTCATCAGATAGGAAAAGTAGCTGAGCAGAGCCTGGTTGGCACAAAGTAGCCTTCTTTTAGGCTTTTCGCATTTCGTTCCTTATTTGCTTTTATAATTTACTCCGTCACGATGAAGCAAATTTTAATTATTAGCAACAAAATTCTACGACAACCAATGAAATCAAATGTAAAAAATTCCTGATATTTCCTGTTCTAAATATGCGTTCCCTGTACATATTTTACATTACATAAATTTTATCGCCCGTATTTAAGAGAGTACTGTACTTCCACCTAGACTTTCCAGGGATGAGCGGCCTCGTGGCTTCGAGAAAACAAGAAAGTGCAGTTACCTATATTTACTACAGTGTTTTCTCCTGAGAGTTGCGAAGAACAACCGTGGCTTCACATTGTCAAGTGTTTTGGTTACTCGCAGAGACACGGGCTAACGTTCCATGTTTTAAGAGCGGCACTGTAAAATGTGGCGTTGTCTCTTTTATGAATATTAAGACAAAATCCTTCATGTGTTGACACTCATATTGTGAATACGTGGGTTATTAAATTTCTGGTAGGAGTAAATAGAATTCAGTCTCAAATAGTTCAGATAAATGTGTCTTTTTGGAGACTGAAGCATATGCAGTTATGTGAAAACTTTTGATTCTCACTCTGCGCTACTCTAATTGATTACTCCTTTAATATTATATCAAAATCTTTAAAGCTGCATCATGGCCTCCGCTCATTTACGATGTTCATTTCGATCGAACTAGGTGCAGATGTAAGATTTAGGTGTACGTGAAGATATAGTTCCAGTACCATCGCAAGTGCAGAAATTTTTGCGCTTCGGTTGGTGCCAACCATTACATTTGATACCGACGGCATCAAATGAATATTAAAAAAAAATCAAACTAACAAGAATGAACCATAAGTGAAAGTACGTTCGAGTATCAGATTATGATATTTACGGACTACTTTATGAGACAGAAGAATGAGAAATAATGGAGAAAAGATCACAAAGTTCTCAAAAAATGAAAGCCGATCGGAATACAAAATTGAACGACGCAGTACTTGTGCAGCAACAAACGATCACGGAATGCTAAACACCCCAAATATGCCGACGAAAAAAGACACAATGACTCATTCCTTGCTCTGCAAGAAAAGCTTCGAAGTTTTGCATCTATTCAGTGAATCTTTAAATCTAAAAAAAGTCCGAACGAGTTAGATGTTCAGTGAACCCTGATCATCTAACTCGTTCTGATCTTTCTGCGAGATACAACGTAAAGCGTTATTTTCGGAATGAATTTTAACTTCTGGTTAACAAATGCAGTTCATAATTTGTAAAAACAGGACACTATCAGCTCCGTGATGAAAGACTGGTGTGATTAGATTGACGAAATGAATTTGCATTTCACGCCATTGCAGACACTTGTTTTGGCTACACCGTGTTTGGCCAACATGTAACCGCCAGTTCGCATCGTCAAAGGTGTTTACTCGCTGCAAATTACTGCGGGGTGAGTGGCGTCGCCCACTAATTGGCCCACTTCTGGCCTCAAAGAGTGGAAATCGAGGCATCGTCTGATTTTATCGGGTCTGCGCCGAGTTCTGGGCGCCACCTTTCGCTACGCAGGAATAAATGTCACAGATCGTCTCCAAGCTTCATTTGAGGATGGATTTTGAGTCGCTTCCGGCGCCTTTCCCCTGGCCAGCCCATAACGCCTGCCGACGCAAGTCAAAGACACTATTGTTAAGAAAACTTTTTGAAAACTCCTATTTTGATTTGCTTGAGAAGTTGGTATTCTTCTTGGGTTATATTTCGTTGAAACATCAATGTTTCATCATAAATTTACCTTAGTAGCTTTTTAATTATACGAAAAAAGTTGTATTAAAGTTACACCGTTATGAGATCACCTTCTGACGTAGAATTAACCCACTGAACGCATCAGTGTTTGTCACGACATACCGTGGTGTTAGTCAACCAGGATCGCCGGAGTATTGTGTTCTAGCGGTGGGTTAAGAAGCTTCGTGGGTTCTATTGATAAAACACCAAAAAATTTCAAACGCGTCTATTTTCCGCAGTCGGCTTAGTGAGGAATACTGAAATATGAAAACCCTGCGTGTAAGCTTTCACCTAAGCCTCTTAACTCGAAGAGTGTCTTTCTTGTGCTGGGGATTCCATTAAAATTTCAATTATTCCCACATCCAGCCAGGCTTAGAGATTCCCAATATACTTTCTCAATAGCTCTTGATGTTCACGGAAAGAGTCCAAGAATCGTTACTTCTCGTCAGTGCTTTGTGTCTCCGCCGCTGGTGCCTCCAATGGTTAACGGATTTCAAATATAGCATTCAGTTCGTACAGAGACAAAATTTATATTAATTAATGGAAAAGTGTAATCGAGTATCAAGTTAGGCCCATTAGAGGACCTTTATCTGTAAAAATATATTTATGATGTTATTATTTAGCTTTATTTTATTAACTGCACGTAGAATCTTGCTGTCACTGGGTCGCACCACTGAAGACGCACTTATGTAATCTATTCCAATAATTCACTGGTCATAAATGTTTAATGTCGGCTTAATACTGCTTAGTTCCGTTTGGAGCAACCAATGTACACCAAAAATGTATGTGATATTAATTTTGATTACATGTAAAGAAAATCTAGCAAAATACTTAGATTATACTTTTAAATAGAAATAAAATTCTGCAGATTCGGTAAATATGACATAATCGTGGCAGCTCTTACGATTATGACTTCTATTTTTTTGAAATGTCCCAGAAAATTATCTAAAAAAATAACATTTTTCATTTTCTCAAAAACTAAGGCTAAAATCGAAAAAGTTACATGAGCCAAAAATTTCTCTCTTTAAAAATTCAGTATACTTTGGCTAGTTTCAGAACAATCGGTCCACAAATAAATAATCACTGAGCTGGACCCCTTAATTAAGATGTAGTGAGGCCGCTGTGAACAGTGGATAAAACTGTAAATAACAGAATTATATCTAAGACATTTTCTTCATGATTGAAAAATAGGATTCAGAAAAAGCTAGAATCTCAGATGATCACTAAACTACATTTTATTTTCAATAATTTTTCTTATACTATTGAACTCAAAATTTCAAAAAGATTGCTAGAATCATTCTCAATTACTTTGGAGTAACATTAGGGAGTATAAATAGAAATGCTTGGATATACAATGCATTTACATTGTTATATATTACTACGGAGACCATTAGATTAACTTTCTCAAACTTTCAAACTTTCTCTTTCTCATTTTCAATTCTGAAATTTTGAGCACCTCCCTAATAAAATGTTCTACACCTTACTTACAGAGGTATTTTTTAACAGCTCATTTAAATTCCCAATGACACGTGACGACGGGTAATTTTGCCCCGAAATTTTTCAAACCAAAATACCCGCCACTATTACTCATTAACGGGAAACATTCACTAGCTAAGAACTTACGTGATTTTTAATCCATTATTTCTCTTCCAAGTTCAAGTAGATTGGATTCAGAATCGCTTTATAGAATAGCTCAGGCGACAGCGTAGACCTAGGAATTCACTAAATCACTGGCAACGGACAATCCAGCATGGACCGATGAAAACTTGTATCCACTTGAAATTATAACGCTAAAATAAGCGCAAACTTGGATCATTTCGCAGGCAAGCGCATGGTCCGCGCCCTTATCTGCGCCAGCGCCAAGTATTCCAAACTTGCGTGAGGCTTTCGGGTAAAGTTATACCTGCGCTCGAGAGGGCATAAAAGACTCACAGAAGCAGAGAAACTCCCTCACAATGGCGTACAAGAGACCCGCTAGGACTGAGCGGCTCCTTACTGCCAAACCGAGAGCATTTGCGCCCGAGTGCTTACATTCATGTTAGGGACAATCAGAGGGAAATTACTGGGCACCACGCGTGGTTCATTTATGCGGCTCCTGCATCGATACCTTGAATAATTGCTGAGCTTCCTTTAAATACTGTTTTCATAATATATAAAACATAAAGTCGACTACATTCATATATTTGCATTCAATTTGTCAACAATGCAGTCGTGAATAGCTGTCATCATATGGACTTAAACGAAACAGGCATCGAGAGTATAACTGGCAGTGCGGGAAAAGGAACTTCGGCATTAATTATGCGTTGGTGATATAATGCATTGGTAGTATGACTTATAACACAGTGGAGTCTCCAATGTGTTTCGTGTTGAGTTTCTTGAGTATACGTCCGACGTAAAATAAATCAAATAACTCGAAAATCAAACAGAATTTGAGCGAATTCCTGTTCCTTACTGTAAACATCATGAAACAGCTACTAGCAGCAACATTGCTATTTCGTACACAACTACAGCAATCATACAAAAATTGAATTAGACACACATTCAGTGGCTCAAAACCTTCCCGTTTGTTGTAAAAATATCAAAATAATAACAACGCTTGCGCTGGTGTAAAGAATAAGTTGTGCACAACGTAAGTTCATTTCTCAGCAGATTGTGAGTGAACCTTGTGCCACCCAAGTTCCTCAGGCGCAGAGCCCTCGAGGTTCGGAACATCTTCCACTTGTTGTCTTGTGATCTGCGTGAAAATCTTTATTGGTTTAGAGGACATGTTCAACTGAATATTATTCATTGATCAGTCCCGTATTAGGCCACTCAGGCTCACAGACCTCAAGGTGTATTACTTATTCCGTTGGAACTGTAAACCAGCCCATCGATGAAAATATTCCACTGAAAATTGTCCATTAATTAGCCCCTTACAAGGGAAAACTTCTCTCACGGGTGAAGTGTGTATGGCAATTAAATAAAGACCTGTAAGTGTACAAGCTCCATTAATTGCCAGTCAATTTATTTGCCAACACCTTTCGAGTAAAGCGCTCCCGCTCAACAAGCAATGTAATCACGAGTAATATGATTACCGTCTGGGCGAGAGTCACCCGAGCGTCATTCACGCCATTCCGGGGAAAAACAAGGAAGCAGTTCTTCTACTGTGAGTAGTATGGAACTAAAACATGAGAGCTTCGTAAAGGCTCAAGTTAGTCAGTGCAACTCATATCTTTAAGGCTCAGACTACTCGACGGGAAAGAGTCTCTACGACTTAACAATTTTTAAATCGATTTTAAGCAATTTTCTCCGACAGACACAGTTCTTCTTAAAAATAATATTTGAATTAAAGACATCTGAGAATAGAGGAATCAAATCCTTAAGAGGAATTAATTTTCCAAAGTATTAGGTTTTCGGTCTTGTTTGTAGAAGTAATATGAAGCTGCCATCCCCCCACCGTCTGGCAATACGGGTATTCAAATCGTCAGCATCCACATGCATTCACGTCATCAGCTACAGCAGGCATATACTTCGTCGGCTGATACCGGTGCTCACATCGTCAGCGCCAATATACTCGTACATTCACACCGTCAGCTGCGGCAGACATTCACGTCATCAGGTGCTACACTCATTCACGTACGTCACCTGCTTCATGTATTCAAGTACGTTTGCTTTCACACGCACTCACGCATTCAGTTTTTCAAAGATTTTATGAAAATATTTCACGTGTGTAAAATGTCAATCACAGCAACATCAAAATTTTTCATAAAATCGAAGTGTGGCAGTTCAGTTCAGGCAAATTTCACTACATCGTTTAGTGTTCAACCAAAGTATGTACCATAAGTAAACGGAACCTAGCAATGTCACTCAGCCAGTGAGATTTTATTTTCGAAATTTTGTGTACAAAAAGTTTATTGGTGAAATAAGGATCTCGGTAAGTCACTACACACAAGTGGCCGTGTCTACTGTCAGCGTTCTGCTGCAAGGCTTACTTACCTCCGTAGCGTGCGCACGACTCCATCATGGATGGGGCGCGTAAAAACATCGAGCAGAGAAGATATTAGCCAGATTGCCCATGACCTCGCGTAAAAAGCGGAAGGAGGTCGTAACATGCTGTTCGGATCTACAGCTCCTGATGGCGACCGCTGTCTATTTTCTCTTTTTACTTTTTTGTGAGATGTTTCATTTGTAATAAAGTTAACTTGTATTTGAGCCATCACTTTCAACGCGTGCAGAGTGATCTGATTTTGTAAACCTTGTGTAAAAAAATTATTCTACCACTTAAAATATGCAGAATGGAAGGATTTTTGAACCTGGTAGAGGGAATTAGCAAACGACGTCTTGGAGGGAAATTGCTGGCCATGTACAACCAGGTCGAAGAACAGAGCGCACAAGCAGACGATGAGTGCTTTCTCGCAGCATGATCATCTCTACTATGTACCTTGGGTTAGACTGTTTCAGAGATAATAATCCACGAATAAATACTCCCACTAAAGATTGCTATAGGTCTCCCTTCCAGCTGGTTATCACATTTTTTACAAGGAAGAGAATCAGCCAAAGAAATTTCACACAGAACGAGATGCACTCACACCAGCCGCCTCTATTCAAATAATTTTAACTTCGTAATGAATTTTAAATATGAATGATATCAGACTCAGACATGTTTTCGTAAAGAGCGTGTTGTTAATTGAGAAAACAGAGCGGTAAAAATGTTTTATCATGAGCGTATTTTGCCAATAAATTATTAGATAAATGAAAGTATGAAAACATAATTTTGTTACTCCAGCTATTAAGGTAGAATTACAGTGCACTTGTATGCATTCATTTAAGAGTTCCAAGAATGTGAGACACGGATGTCACTCGGATATCACAACTTTCGTTCAAATATAACCGTGACAACATTCTAAAATACTTTTGAAGTGAGTGTTTTCGAAAATTATAGTTACTCTGACAGCATAGCATGCAATGACTTCGTGATTCGCAACTTTCCAAGAACTGTGTTATAAATTGTGATTCCATTTGTTAAAAGTATTTTGTTCAAGAAGGGATTACCAGAACTCCATACAAAAAACATTCACAGAGTTAACTTCAACACTTGTAGAAATGCATAATAACTTATCATCCATAAGGTATTATGCATTTCTACAAGTTTTGAAGATTTGAACGGGGGAACCTAAAACAATTACGAATTTCTCCTTAAAATAGCTCAGCAGTTCAGCGTTTTCTCAACTGTTTACCTTTGTGGGCACTGTTACCAGTAAATGTATACTTATTTAAATACCAATTCATTCGGTTTTCACAGGAACCACTGTTTTTCAGTACATCACTATCCATTACAAGCTGTTCGTTGAAGGAACGAGGGAATGAATTTTCTCGCATGTCTAAGAAAGTTCAAAAAAATAAAAGGCAGTTTTTGATCCAGATTACCTTAATAATTTTGCAGCGAATACCCTTTGTCAACAATATTCCCAAAGATCACGAGACAGGACTCTGATCCCATCATTTTATTTCTTACGAGTAGAATAATCGTTCAAGCGCGCAACGGCCGACCTCAAACAACAAAGTGCTCTTCCAGTCTAGAAAGTACGGGAAACTTTTGCAGCAGGGGCCCCACATCAAGATTCATGACTGGGCCTGGTGGGCACTTAAATCCGTCAACCTGAGAAGGGTCACGAAGAAATATTCTTCCTTTCTGTACAAAATCAGACCGCAATGCCATGGTGCACGAGCGAGAAAATAATTTTCAGGGGCTCATAAATATCTCATGGTGCTGAGTCCTGTGCAGGGTGCACATGAAGAATGTCTTCACTGATTTTTAAGTATCTGTGATACATCATTGTTCTCTTATGCTCATTAAACTGCAGTTCGAAAAGAAAAAACTAAAGAAATATTTGGGAACTAAACTGTCATATGGGTGAATAAAATTTTTAATACCTGAAACCAAGAGACGTTTTCCTAGATACAATTTACCAGCGCGCGATGAGCATGAGTAAGTTGAGATTTAGTAGGACTTGTAAGTGATTTCAATTGAGTGACTGAAATATTAATATTGGAGAAATTCCCGCTAAGTTTTTTGGGAACCATAAAGACTGAGCTTTGAATTGGGTGGGGCTTTCTAAGGCAAAGAAATGATCTGCTTTTATTCTTCAACGTTCAGGAGGATTGAAAATCAAGAATGAAAAATTTTGAGCCATCGCTTGAAAATATTCTTGCTTTGAAAGTACTCACAAATCGTAATGAACTATTGTATTTGAAATTGTATTTTAAAGCAACAGTCATGCTCGAAGTTCTTGCGTGGGATTAATACGGTCATAAAATGATTTGAGAATTCGGCCATCAAGTAAAGATGTAGTAAAAACACAGCGTTAGGAGAGAAAACAATGTTTGAACCGTTTGACATAAAATATGAAATATTTCTTGCAGTTTGCTCCACAATACACGACCTACTCGATAACCTCAACGTCAAGAAATTACTATCGTTGCCTTCAACGAAGGATCACTAAAAATCATTGAATTTTCAACGCTAGAAATCCCCAGCCGCTCCCGTTTTCTAACCTTAACTCCACGCTTTTTAAATCAAAGTTAAGGTACTGCTTCCGGGCTGGTGTGTATCTTAGGTTCAGCGGAGAAGGTTCAAAGGCCTTCATTCGTCGAGGTTCGATCAAGTTGGGATGAAGGGCACAGCTCTGTGGAAGTTTGAGTGCTGCGAAGGCTACCGTGCGCTGGGAGGCCGTCAACTGGCTGGAGGTCTCCGGCGGCGGTGGCTGATGTGAACAACAGTGCTCAGTTGTGCGTTTCTTTCAGTAAACCTCCGGTGAATTGGGAAAATGGGAAGCACGTTGAAACGTAACAGTGCTAAAGTAATGGTAGTGTTAAAATAGTTTTATGGCAAATACACAGCAAAAATAAAAGCCTGCGTTCTCTTTTGCGTCTCTATTGTAAGATGGCTTTCAGGGTTTAAACGAACAAATAAATTAAGTTAATACAATCCTTCAGGCACGAGGATAATAGCGGTGATGCCTTCCCTTTCAAGCGCATTAATAGTGAGTCTAAATGACCAGGAACGTCATAAGTTTAATAGCGTAAAATCCAAAGAGTGTTTCTCACATTGCACCTTAACCTTAACCTAGCGTCCCAAGCCACCACTACGAATTGCAAAGTAGGATTGCTACTCTCTTATTCATTATACCTAATTTCTGCGTTATGTAAGACATGTTACTTAAGCACTATTTTACATTATCTAGCACAAAAAAAGCTGACCCATTATCATCCTTTCATTTATCTCAAATGAGACTGTAATGCAGCCAAAGGGCTCTGTGAATCTGATTCGAGAATTATTGTTTCCTGTAAATCTGAGGTTTCATTTTCCCTTGGCATGACTCCTCTTGAACCTGAGACATGCACGAGTGAAGAGCAGTCATACTTTAACTTGATCGTTTATTAATCTTTATTCTAATTCTTCTGTCAAGCATTACGGACGTCCATTTTTGTTATAAACTTTATTTGTGAACTTACTCCCAATTACTCTACATATTTATCAAAAATTTAGATCGAGCATTTTTTCCTTCGCTTAAATACAATTTTTTCATGCTCTCGTTGGAAACTTAACATAAATGGATTCTTCAAAATGAATACTTCAGACATTTCTTATCGTATGCATTTCACATCTTCGCTTGATATTCCTCTAGAAATTTTACGACAATCCACGCACTTAATACATTTAGAGATAAAACTTTGTGCAACACAATGCTCATACCATCCAGAAATTTATATTTTTCTCATTATCCTGTTAAAGAGGTGCAATATTCTTCACAATATGTGAATTTTAAATCACAGATTAGTGCTCGCTCACACTGAGAACGCCAAAGACAGTCGTTCGGGCTAATCTTTTCTCGTTATTTCATTTCAGAAGACCAAATTTCTTCATCTTCATTAGAAAATGACTAGTTTCGAATTGATAGAACGTTTGATTAGTTTCCTCAGCAGTATCACAGCAGAGAATAACCTTAACGGTACCAGACGCGATGGAGATACAGGGCTGACTCCAGCCCACTTGCACCCCTAAGCTAAATACTAGCCTTTTGTTTTTGATACACAACATTTTTTGTGCCACATTACTTTAAAAATATTGATACAGTGCATACGATTTTATAATTGGTAAATTTGAAGAGAATAAACTAGCATGTACAAAATGCAATTTCGTCATGAACCATTTAATCAGTTTCATCTCTGTTACACACGTACGCTCTTCACTCAAAATGTACATTTGACACTTTCAGCTCACCATGAATTGTATCAACTTTCCCCCTGTAACTATGTCCTTGCTCTCTCCAGACTTTCCTATAAGAAAGAGTTACATGAGATGCTTAGAGCTGCTTTGTTTCCATGGCAGTTTCATCATTTTCAGCAGAGTTGAACTAGTGAAGCAATATCTGAGTTTTCGTATTAATCTAGCCTGGTCCATTAATTCTGTTTGTTAATACTGGATCAGATAATTTAGGAGTATAATTTGTGGTCTTAAGTAAAGAAGGATCGGACAAACGAATGAGGACAGAAAATCACTTCCGCGGAGAGTAACTTGATTTCCTATCGCAACAAAGAAATTACGGTGCGATTTCGAGCAGAGCGTACCCAAAATTTAACTCGTCAGCCTTCAGCGGCTTTCGGCTACTTTCTGAAATTGATGACCCCGGCGTATATTTTGCAAACGCAAGGAATTAAATTCAATATTTACGAGCATCTTCGTCTTCGCAAACTATCGGATAAAAGAGATTAGAAAATCGATAAAGCCCTCAGACATGTCCTCGAAGTTCAACAACAGAGATATATTCCGCTCAAATTATTTTCCAGTATAACTGGATGAGTGCTAATTTGCAAGTAATAACTTTAGAGTGGAGAAGGTGCTTGCTCAACTCATTAGTTGAATGACAAGCTGAAGCTCATTAGCGTGCGAGAGACATACGGGGTCCAGAGACAGCGGCCTGCTGAGTAGAGCAGGGCTGCTCTCGGAGGCATGCTATTTTTGAACGATGCAACGAGTCGCAGAAAGGATTTCTTCCTTGAAAACAGTTCCCAGACCTAGTCGGTCATCATTGCGAGAGAATAAAATCCTAACGCAGAGTTTCTTAATGGGGACTCAGGACGGCTAATATTTTTTCTTACTGAAAACCTATTGAATATATCCGTTCAAAACTTCGCCATGGATAATGATTTTCCATTGGAAAAGATTGTAAGCTTTGATTCTGATTTATACTGATTGCTCACTGTATAATTTATTACGTATCATGTCCGAAAACATTTTCTTTCGTGGAAAATGACAACAAGCTGCTGCAGACTTTTCTAGGTAAGATACGCGACTTGCGCTACTAATTTTCAGTAGTGGCTGATATACTGCAGGTATAGAACAACTTTTCTCAGTACCTTTGAGCACCACTTTTTCACACCTCCTATTTCTTCTAAAGAAACCTACTTGCAAACATACATTGATGATAATCGTCAGAAACGTACTTATAAAATCATAATTATTTCAAAATTGGGACGAACTTCTCTTGTTCACAAAAACTGATCTCTTAATCTTCAAGCATTCTTTTTCTGTGTGTATCAAACTTCTACGTCAAAACTATTTCCATTCTTTCGGAATTTTATCTATCCGCAACTATTTACTCTTCCACCACAATAACACACCTCCACTATACGATAATTAAACGCGCTACACCTTCCCACGAGCACCCAGAGGGGCCAAAACACCAGCCGCCATACACGTTAGCTGGGGTTCTAAATTGAGTCTCCGTTCCCAATTTAGGAACAAAGGGTGCCGATAGCAAATTATTGCACTCCCCGGCCAGCAAGTGATGAGAGTTCGAGGCTTTAATGTCTCACTCCTGCACCGCTCAAGTTGCTACGAAACTTCAACTTCAACCTTAGGCTCGACATTCTATGTCGGCACTTTGAGCAGTGTGTGGGTTAAGTAAATTAATAGGAACATCAAGCGGCGTTGTGTACGAGTATTTCCTTGCTAGCATAAGTTTTCCATGCTACCTACCTGGAGGTCAGGTGAAGTTAGATGTCTTATTTTAATTTATAAAGCAAAATTTTGGGGAATTTCATGGTAACTCAAATTACAATCACGAAGATTTCTGTGTATTGTGTACTCCGATGAAGAGACAGCTTGCCGCTCGCAGCATGTATCATTTCTATTTTTAGACCACAATTGCACAGAAGAACCTTTGTACGCAGCAAAGGAACCTATTCTAACGAAATGATGCTGATTTGAAAATCTGAAAAAATGGGGAATCACAAGGCCTGAAAGATCATGACTGAGCTCTGATTGCGTGTTTCTTAAGTTATACTTTGCGATGGAGTTGGGCTTGCGAGATTATTTAATATTTTAATGTTTTATTGATTTATGCGCGAAAAATTGTTTGGTTCTAACTCATTAGGTTCTCGGTGTAATTGAAAATTGTGGTGAATTTATTAGTTCAAGACAACATTTCGTATGATTTTTACTTAAATGTGCAAAAATTTACTCGTACAAAATTAAAAGCAGAAAATTACATAATTTGTTCAAGACTGGATACTAAATCACTTTTAATTACATTCTACTCCCGTGAAAACTTCAAAGATGCAAATATCCCTCTGTTAATATCTCCGTGGTACAGTGGTTAAGGGATCGGGCTCGTATGTTGGAGTCGCGGGTTCGTATCCCGGCGCTGGCGCGGAGATTTTCCCCGTTGGGTATAAGGGAAAGCTCAAACACAATACCCCACTCAACCCAAGTGTCGGAAATGGGTACCGGCTTTACGGGGGAATCGTCATGGTGTCCTATATATAGGGTTAGTTATAAGACATTTGAAAAACCAATGCTAAGATCATATGTATCAGGCTTGATTGGAAATAAAGCATCCCAAAGATGCCGATGTTAACCTTTAACCTTTAAGAGCTAGTGAGTTGCTTGCTTGGTATTTCCGGACGTACTCTTTGTGTGTATATTGGATACCTGAATATCGCATTGTCAGTACAAATTTCTGTTCTTCCTAAGTTTTATTCATTAAAAGGATTAAAATTCATTTCGATGTTGTCCTAGCACAAAGGTAGAGTTTTTGAAAACAGATCGAAGATATTGCATGGAATTCGTGCAACACTGAGGGCATAAAAACCTTTTGAGAAGTTTTTAGCTCAGTCGGTAGTATATTAGGGCTACCTATCTTGTTGCTCGCTAAAAACCTATCGAATGTATTAGTTTGTAATTCAGTAGCACATACAGATCTTCCATGGTAGAAGACTGAAAACCTTGTTCCTGATTAATTTTCAATGCTACCGCAATAATTTACCACGTACTTGTATAATGGGCTTGCATTGCACACCGAAGAACGAGAAACATACACTCTTGACATGTTTTGCTACCTGCCGTGGTGCATTTTTAACTAATTGCGTGCAGCAAGAGTCGAACACGGCTTCTCGCCCTTGTTCATCTGGAGTTACAATGCCTTATTCTGATGAAACAATCAGCAGTAGCAACAGGAGCGGCGTGCTGGCTATAATTATCACGTAACTAATAACACGAGAATATATAAGGAAAACAGACCGTCACGCGATTCACACGCAGCAAGGATACGATTCGCCTGTATTTTTCCCATACTTTGGAAATGTAGAATTGATTTAATTCATGAGCATTTTATGAACTCACTTCTAATTTGATTACTCATTCTCGCCCGTCGCAAAAAATGTTTAGTTTTACCAGAGAAATTGAAAAACTCACGGAACTTTGAAGTCGAATATGCCTCAAGGCGATTCCAGTTTAAAAGAAATCACAATTTATGAGCTTTCGAACTTCTAAACTTCTACCTAATAGCGATTTCAAAAGTTAATTTGGTAGTACATTTTTTCTAAGTTCATGGCTGATATACGTACTAAGTGATCCAATTTTTACGACTCACCAGCATTTTCGGTTGACCTCCATCATATTTTCATTTGGTGCACAATCTCCTAAACATGAATTAGAAATCAATCAACTTGATTGTCAACATATTCTCTTATGATGAACTATCCCTTTAGAATAGAGTATGAATAAATAAACTTTAGATGACAACATTTTTAGAACAGAACAAACAGAGTCTAATTTTACATTTAAGGATTCCTGTGCTCTGAAAATGTACAGCGCTAAATTATTAATCCCATGCCTCCCTATAAAATTTAGAAAGGTTTTCACAATAGAGTTTACATTTCGTATGAGTACTTGTCCATTTTTAAAACCTTAGACTTAGATTTAGTCTCGGTGCCAGGGTTCAACATGTTTTATTCAAAATATCCCGGTATGTTTTCCATTAAACAAACTTGTGACCCAGAATTCGTGATTAGACTCTGTATGACGAGTTAGGCGTGAGCTGCGTACTTCAAAAGACGACTCAAATTCCTTTATCATCCCAAAGACTTAATTCCACACTTTGGAAAAAATAATCGATTCCTCTTGGTACAGACAATGTATTTCCACGAAGCTCAGTTATGGTATTCAAGTTTACTAATTACACGAATAACAATAGATTGCTAAAGGTTTAATATATATCGCTGGAAAGGGCCATGCTGAGGCAGAAACGAACGTTTGGTGGTGTACCAGAACAGCATGGGAGACTAGTGCTCTGACTTGCTGTATCAGCAACGATGCAGGCAGGCAAGCTGCACAACCACACCGACAACGATGCAAGCAAGTTGCACAACCACAACGACAACGATGCAGGCAAGTTGCACAACCATACCGACAAAGATGCAGGCAGGCTGCACAACCACACCGACGAAGAATCAGGCAGACTGCACAGCCACACCGACAACGATGCCGGCAGGCTGCACAACCACACCGACAACGATGCCGGCAGGCTGCACAACCACACCGACGAAGAATCAGGCAGGCTGCACAACCACACCGACAACGATGCCGGCAGGCTGCACAACCACACCGACAAAGATGCAGACAGGTTGCAGAAGTTTGCTCTTGGCTCAAGCATTAACCCAAGATCACAAGCCCTATTCGCGGTGGGCACGATTAGCATGCATTTAGAATTAGGTTGAAATTAGATGGAAACCTGAAGCGTGTGTGTCTTAAAGTGACCTCTTCTGCTAGTCTCTAGTAGTTTCAGAGCTAGTCAGCCAACTATTTTGGTGATCTCAGACTTTTTGTATATAAGTATTTTGTCGTTAACTGCTGATATTTTATTCTTAGAGTCCATTAGTCCCTTCATCCCATCTACAAAAATCGTATACATGATTTTAACTCACTCATTTCCACCCTGACCCGTGTTATTCATCCCTCTTGCAGAAATCTGATGGTCATTTTGAATCACTAAAAAAGAAAAATTATAACAATAACAACTCGGCGATTTCCGTCCGAGTTATGGTCTACCTCATGATCAGCAAAGTAGGTTTCAAGGATGTGATTAATTTTAACTTCATTCCATAGATTCATTTCATAACAACACAATCGAATAGAAGAATGCACAACTGTCCGCATTTGGTCTTTCTGTACTGTCTATATTTCCCCTTTACATAGAAGTACAAATGCAAAGGTTCTAACGCATAATCTCCTATGTTTTCCCTCCGTTTCGAAGTCACTGCAACATTTCCTTCAATCAATTGAACAAACAATTAATTTCATTTTGCTTTTTTTTGCAGGATCATTTTTCAGGGTGTACCTCTCATTTCGCTTTCCCATTAAAACTGTTTTTAAATTCCCTTCGTGATAGAATTTCATTTTCAACGAAACGACTCGTTGTTGTCAACTCCATTTTAACTTCTTTTCACGCGGTGCTTCTATTTCTACGCAGAATCCAGTGTTATAAATCATCTTGCAAAAAAAAAACAGTCTTTTATCACATCATTTATCGGAGTATTGAATATCGGAGGCCAGTTCCAGAGAAAAATGTTATTTCTCACGACTCGAATATTTCGCACAGTAGTGCTTTCAATTTCACTGAAAGTGGCTTAATTTACTCAGGATTTCCAACAAACTACAAGCATTCATATGGCCGTGCAGGGACTCTTTTAGCTGCCAGTGGATGTGCGTGTCAATGATGCTGAAACTTCTTCAGTTGTTGGGTTTTGATCTAAAGAATGATTAAACCCATCGTAAGGTATTTACACCTCTAAATCCATGTATGTGCATATTGTTTCTTGAAGGCGTAAGTTCACATATAATTTATGGAATCAACCAAGTAATTTATGATCTAAAAAACACCTTCAGTTGTATTAGAAAGTAACCGGAAAATTCGATCAAATGGGATTGGATCGATCATAGAGAGACAGATCGGCAATGGAACCTCTGACATGTGGTGTCATTGGTTATTCGGTCATAGGTTGGAGCACGGGATCTGTTTCCCCACATATTTGGATCAACGAGTGTACCTCGCGCAGCCATGAAATAATTCTATGGTTGACGGAAGTAGTGCGTGAAAAATATAATAGATCATTCGAACCAAAGCTTTATCAAACCCACAAAAAATATTATGTGCCACTACTCTACCGTATCAGATAACTTATGTTATATTTAAAAAAAAAATGAAAATAACTAGTCTACTACCCTTGCACCTCTCTTGCCATCTTCAAACCCCTCAACGTCCCCTTGCAGCCGATTTTTCACTTCTACCTCCAAAATTCCTATTATCTTTCATACGATACCCACAAATCCAAGCAGGCATTGAAAACAAACACATCAACGCCCTTACCTGCAATAAGATCAGCTTCACGCAATTTTTCAGAAAAAAGAGCCTTGTCCAAGCGGCGGGTTTGCATTGTTCATATCGGGCTAGAAAATGTGCGGTGAGCGGCAGGCCGCACCGCAAAATGCCCCGAAGAAGCGCACACAATTTATCCCTGAATGGGAGCGGCTGCTTCTGATAAATCGGGAGGGCTCTAAAATTCGGTCTTGTCCGAAATTCTTCGCGCTTGAGAGACTTAAACAACAAGTTTAGATTTCAGCGCGGGGAGCAGGTTGGCATCAATGTATTTTGGTTCAAAGATTTAAGCTGATTTTGATTTTCAAAAGGACGTCGGGTGAATGGTGTGAATGTAGCATCTTGGGCAAAAGTGAATATATAAAAATTAATTTTGCAATAAAGATTCCGTTAATGAAAGTATGTGTTTTCTTATCATCACCATTATAAAAGTAGCCGCGTTCGTCCGTCCTTCCGTCTGTGTGACCCCATCTTCAAATCGATAGCTTTGATAGAACCAAGGATAAAGCTTATATAAGAAATACAAGAAATTATTCTATTGCATTGTTTTTTATGTGTCGATTCAATTCCCTTTCACTTGAATTATGGTATCTAGAATACGCAATCGGCATATTTTTACATTTATAAATTTTCTTTGAAGCTTTCTCTGCTGAAATTCATCATGTTGCTTTGATATTTTGAATTGATAATGCGAATAGAATTCTTTTAAATTCGTTTTACCGGTAACCTGGCTACCACTTAGTATAAAGCCCAATATTTTGGAACTTGAGTTATTGTTGCCGAAATTGTGATTTTCTTGAAAGCTCCGAAGAGATGATAGACGATATTTCAGAATAAAATTCCGTCAAAAAAGGCCACCATGGATAGAAATGTGTCCAACCGCAATAGAGAAGTAGCAAGACTACGACAGTAAGAAAAACGCCGAAAACGATCGGATGAACAACGTGAAATGGCAAAACGAAGCAATGCTGCTCGCCAACGAGAAGCTAGAGCTAAATTGACCCTTGAACAGCGCTTGGAAATTCTACGGAATAATGCAGAGCAACACCGAGTAGCTAGAGAGAGCTAAATACATGAAAGAAGCGAGGAAATTCTTCGGCATAGTGCTGGACAACATCGAGTGGCACGAGAGAATTTAACTCAAGAAAGAAGGGATGAAATTCTTCAGACTAATGCCGAACAGCACGTGTGCACTAGTCAATAATTGTTACTCTATCAAACTTTATTTTCGTGCTTGATTACGAACTTCACACTAGAATTTCACAGCCAATGTTTTATGTAGTTGGGAAATAGAATTACTTCATCAAATTTTCATTTGATTTTGCTCCTGCAGTTTTCAGTGGAAGCCATTGATACTGGAAACCTGAGAAGTTTAATTTAAAATTTAATTTCTCATCGTTTCATTAAGCATAGACATTTCACAGACAGGTTTTTTTAGCTGCGAAATTTTGACAGGAAAATAAAGTGGTGGTATGAATATTAGGTATTAATGATTCAGAACAACAGAACGCACTGTAATACGGCAAAAACTAAATAGAAATGTTAACCAATATTGGATACTTTTCTTAAAATAATATTTTCATTTAATGAGCATCATTGGGTGGCAATTTAATTTAGTTTTCAGCCATACTGATCACTGATTAAGTATAAGAAGTAACAACTTAACCACAATAAGATTATAAGCAGGGTGCCTCGTAAGCAGTAGCGGGATTTTCAAATATTTGTTACTGATTAAGTATTGACTGTGAAGTATTGAATCTATAGTCTAATTTTGAATGTTAGTTTATTAACTTTTATGAAATAAAATGATTTTTAATTCATACAGACATATACACACATTCGACGCAAAAAGTGAAATTGTGTTGTGTTACGAAGGATCTTTGAAAGTGTTGGTACTGAATCTATTTATTTTAAATCAGTATTGAAGTAGGGATAAAAATGACTAAGGAATACTATTTAGAGAAAAAACATGATTTCCAATAGTGAAATACTTTTGAAACAAAGTTCTAATATATTTTTTATTCCAAACAACGACCATCATTTATTTTTTTGTCATTTTTAACATCGAACTCTGAAAATTAGCTTCGAATATCGAAGCATTAACGAGTTTTTTTCAAGTATGTCTACGTTTTAAACCATACGGTAATGTAAATTTTGCAATCCAATTGTAGGTGTTTCGTAGAAGTTTCTTTAAAAATCTCCGAGAAGAAATAGCATTCAGTCAAATCGGGACAGCTCAGTAGCTATTCTGCCCCCAAGGCCAACCCATTGGCACACTTTCAAAAAACTTTATTATTATCAGTTTTTGGCGTAAAAGTGCTGCGGGTGGATCTTGTGGAATCACTTGTCCATTGAGCAGGTTCAGGTACTTTAAGCTGTTCAAGTTTTCGATTCATAATATTGATCATTCTGACTTTAAAAAGCAAACAAATTAACGCTTAAAATGAGACTGAGTTCGAGAGTTTGTGACGATTATTCAGTGATTAAAATATATTTGAAAGTATCGACACTTTTTCTGAGACGCACTTTGTCAGTTCTTCAAGTAAGGGAGTTATTTATGTTATTCTTCATTCACTAATTTTATTACCTGATTTTCATTTCCTTCAATTATTAACGGAGATTTTAGGGGGACAGAGCTTTAGCCAGCATTTTTGACGCCTCTGATACTCCAGCAACGAATACACAAGTGTCACTTAATGATTGATAGTGTGTTCATAAATAGATACTCTTTCCAATAATTGATAGCTTATCTAATTCGTGATACTTTGTCCAATGATTGATATTGTATCTAATAATTGAAGTTTATTTAATTTTTGACAGTCTGTCCAATTATAGAGAGTTCGTCCAATAATTGATAGTTAGTCCAGTAATTATTAATAGCTAATTCTAAAACTCGTAGTCCAATGTTAGACAATTCGTCCAATAATTAATAGTTTGCCCACTAATTAATAATTTTCTAAATAATTAACGATTTCTTTGGTTCTCCACTTTTAGCAAATTTCTTTGCCAGGTCGGACCGGACGACGCAGCGGGATAGCATTGGAGCTTGGGCTGTCCAGTCCGAGCTCGCTCCAATGCGAGTCATAGGAGGCAGCCCCATGCTTCAGTATTGCGTGTCGCGAGCTGTTTCCCTATTTTAGAGACACATAACACGCGTTTCTGTGTATTTCTTCGATAAATTTCATTAAGTCAGATGCGTTTACTTTTCTCCTGCAGTCGGCCATGATTAGTTTTTCCACTAGGGTAAATCATCAAATATCGAACAGAAACCACGTGTGTCTGGAAACAACCGTCATAAATCGGTAACTTTTGCTCTGAATAGCTGTTGCAGGCCTCAAGGTTATTCTTGAACAGTTGCTTTCTTGTTCTGTGATGTCGCTTGAAAGACAACGTAGATTATTGAAATGTATTTATTGTTCTAAAAATCGAATTCTTTAGTAACATAATTTCATCAATATCGAACATGAATCGAACAAGAATTTTGATTCGAACAGGATGGTTTGTCAATTAGTTCTCTTCGTATGGAACTTTTGTTAGACTATTAGCACGCCACGTATGGTTTGTCTATTAGTACGCCTCGTATATTTTGTCCATTAATATGCCTCTTATGGTCTATCTATTTGTACACCTCATGTGGCCACTTGGAAAATAAACGTTTTTCTTTCATTCTTTTTTTCTTTGGTGCACTGGATTTTCTTGGAAGTGCTCGCGGTGGCACAGCGGTTAAGGGATCGGACTTGTATGTTGGAGTCGTGGGTTCGTATCCCGGCGCTGGCGCTGCGATTTTCCCCGTTGGGTATAAGGGAAAGCTGAAGCACAATACCCCACTCGACCCAGGTGTCGGAAATGGGTACCGACTTTACGGGGGAACCGTCATGGTGTCCTATATATAGTGTTAGTTATAAGACATTTGAAAAACCAATGCTTAAGAACATTTGTATCAGGCTTGATTGGAAATAAAGCATCCCAAAGATGCCGATGTTTGTTTTGTTTGTTTGTTTAAAATGACGGTCTCATTACTTATTTTCAGGAAGCATTTGGATGGAGAGTTATCAAAATTTGAATATGATGTCGATGTTTCATTTGCAGTGCTTGTTGAACCATCATTGTGATCATCAACCTGTGTGACCTTTTTTGGAGTAGAGTGTAGAGCACGCGTCAATGAATTATTATTGATGCTTGCATCAATTTTCTTGGCAAGGGATTGATCATCAGTAAATGTAGCCAGACGAATCATTGATGACCTTGAGGGCCTTGGAAAACCAGCAGCTGGTTGGTCGCCATCTTCAACTATTCATTGTTATTGTCAAGCGTTAATACAATATTTTAAGGAAATGAAACAGGCGTTCAATAGATCGATTCAGTTATTTACAAGAATTAAGAATCGAAAAGCCTTGTTCGAGGCATATATTCATGATTTAGAAGGAATTTTGATTCGAACACCTTTGTTCGCTAATTAATACTGACATGAAAAAGGAACTGAATGTCGAACATGGAATAATTATAAAAGTTTTGGCGGGAAATAAAAAAATACAGCAACAGAACATCATATGACAACCCTACTCTCTAGTTATGACTGGAGGTTGACGGTGACCCAACAACAATTTAACCGTCGCAATTTTCCCGAGGTGCGTAAGATTTTTCAAGTGAAAAAATATGACCGATTTGTAAGGGTCGTACAGAAAATGCGTTCGCAACAGCTGGTAGCACTTTGCAGCTCACGGAAATGAGTTTTTATCACTAAAATAGGAGTTTAAGATGTAAGATCACCGGCACTGAACAAGTTTGGATGCTTACTAAATTTATTACGCGCATATTACCAAAGTTGTTCGATAATCAGTTCAGTTCGATATTTGATGATATTCCCTACTTGCATCAGAAGTGGACTTCTCACAGTTTTGCGAGCGTTAAATTCAGAAAAGAATACGTTGAACGTCAACGTTTTTAGGCGTGAGAGCTGTCAGAGCGGAGTTCATTATGAAGCACGACGCTCATGCATTTCCCAGCGGAGTCACTAAACAAAGGTGATTAGATCCAGCCAGCGGTTTTGCTTGTGAAATATCAACAAAGAAAAATCAGAATCAGAGTTTCTATTGACGTTGAAATTGTGGGAGGCGGGCACGGAGGACTAAATAAACAACAGGAGCTGCAGGCCGCAGTGAATTTGAAACAGCCCTTTTGTGCAGTCTCTGCATCTAAAACCATTCCACCAGGAAACGCTTCCAGTCCACTTAGCACTCATCTATTGCCGTGAAATGCAACGGAAAACATCTTTGCATGCCTGTTGAAGCTTTGCATGGGTCATATAGTAGTTGTGCATACCTAGCACCGATCAGCAGTAAATTTGTCATTTTTTCAAAATCTTGTGTTTTTTAGCATTGATTATCAGACTTACACTAGGTTCAGCCTAAAAGACGGGGCTTTGGAAAAATTTTCAAATTGTTATCCTCGACACGTGTGAGGTGACAATTAGAACGGGACAACGAAAAACAACAAAAAGTCGTTCAAGATTTATGCTAGTTTAAAAATACGCTCGCAATAACAAAAAACGAACATCAATTTCGATGCTCAATGTACCACAGCAAAAACAGCTCCTCAATATGAGTTAGTTCAGGTTATTAGAAAATTATGTGATGATACTCGACAACATTGAGCATTTATGTGATTAAAATGTAGTGTCAAAATATGAACAAGAATCAATAAAAATATGAAATAATTGACAAGATGCAACTAAACCTTATGCTATTCTAAGTTTACACTTTAAGTTTTTACAAACCTTACCCTGTCGACTCCTGTCGAGCAATAGGCTTGATCCCTCAATTTCAGTTTAATCTTCAGCATTTTCGCGCGCAACTGTTGGAGTTCCCTCTATTTATCCACTAATCTGTAAGTAAATGAGTCGGAATGATAGTAAATACCTTTCTTTCACTACTGGCTGCGCACTCTTTCCAAGGGAGAACGCAATTTCCCACAGCAATTCATGCCCTGGAAATTTTAAAGTGCAGTCGTTACCGTTTGCGTGTAAGAGCAACACGGGCAAATCACGTTCCCTGGTGATGAGATTTTCTTCTTCAGAAACAAGAGACGAGTTTTAATCCCGCAGTAATGAGACAGTCTCATGATCTTGGGGCAGGTGCCCAAATTGCCGTGAACACCGGCAGCCGAGCGAGGGAGGAAGGAGGGACGGATAAGAGCGACTTATAAAAGAGGCAGCCGTGGTGAGGTAGCTCGGCAGGGTCACAGGTGGTGCACGGTCGGTAGAAACGTTACTTGATGCTGGATCGTCAGTAATGTGAATATGAACACAAGAGGGGAAGAAAGGAAAATCAGTTGAGATTGCAAGAAATAAGAAAGGACAGGTAAGAGAACAAAAAATGAATAGAAAAAAGTTGAAGAAGGAATAATCAGGGTTGCAATGGCTTAGGAAACGAACAAAAAAAATATAAGAGCAAAAAAATTTAGAGTCATGAGCAGCCACCGATGCATCAGCCTCTGTTGGGGTTGTTAAAAAGAATGAAAAGAAAAATCAACTGCAGCAGATATCAAAAAATGCATTTCAATGCATCGTTATGAAGTGAAATTATAATGGATATCCAGTCTATTCTCACCGTACGGTGCAGGTCTGGATAAACAGACACTTACCTAATTTATTCAAATTGAGAGATAGCTTTTCCTTGCATGCGTGAGTTGCGTCTCAGCACCTAAATTTTCAGTCACGGCAACAATTTCTGGCTAGGTTGCAGTTTATGGTCGTGCCATAAGTCTTCTTTATAGCGCTTATTAAACTATAAATATGGCGTTGTTTTCTTCCCATTTCCCATGTCTAGCTCATGAACTCGTATATATAGCACTTCAATATTTCTCATACTAGAATTTTCAGCCTTGTACAGGCACACGGCTAACAACCTTTTCCCTCACCGTGTCTGCTGCTATCGGGTAATGCTGAAATTTCCACCCACTTCGTCAGCTCTGAGATCTGTGTGCGTTGCGGAAAACTGCTCACATTGTAGAGAAATGCGCCCATTGTACTACGAACAATAAAAAGCGAGCAAAAAAAAGCGAGTAATACTCAACCCCCTCGAATGAATTATTGCTAGATGCAAGCACAGGGTAAAAGTCTTTTCCAAATAATTCTAATGCTGAGCTAATATGAGATCTAAGAAAACGGGTACAGTTCAGTTCAAGTGAAGTAAACTGCTCAAATTACCACGCAATCAATATTATTTGTAAGCAATAGATGTCAAAAGGGGACCTGGAAAATACACGCTTCTACTGAGCGAAGGAAACCACCCTCTGTTCAGCAAGACTGATGCGTGCGTGTGTGGGTGCAAATTGGCACACGAATTAACTAATAGTAATTTTGTATTACCATCCTTGCCCCAACTGCCACAAAGCTTACAAGTAATAAATTGCCATTATGAGCGCTTGAACTGTCGCTAAAGTCTTTGAAGTCGAACAACCGAGCGTTAATTAACTTCCATTCTGATAAATTTGTTGTATTATTAACAATGGAAGTGTCTTATTATTATTTTATAGGAAAGTTTTAGCCTTCCTCAACCCCGACAAAAATGTTCTAAGAGAGCAAAGAGGAAGGCACCATTTAGTATGGAGTTGAGGGAACGCGGAATCCATGCACAAGGTGCACAGAAACAGTTAGCTAGGAAAGAAGTTCATGAAAAAAGAAACAGGTTGAAGAAGAAAGTAGTAGGTGCTGAAAAACAGGACAGCAGTGAACCGAAAAAAAGATGGTCCGTAACAAAACAAAAACCTATTTTATTACAACAAGAAGGAAGCCTACATAACCTTTAGCTCAGGCCCTCACAGATACAATAGTTGTATCCCCCTGAGGGGATGGAAGTGTCTTAACGTTCTCGACCGGCACAGTCACGCTTATTTATCTACTGCAATTTACAAGAACATCCAAATGTGGTCTTCTATTGACAGTCGCTAACAGAGTTTTGGAATTAGAACTCTCACTATCAATTGAAAGTCTTGCGTGCTTGTTCCTCAACAATACTCAGTAATAATATATGCGTGTAATGATTTACTCCTATATGTAAGAGTTATATTCGTACTACCGCGTTAGTAGCTTCGCTGGCACTTCTGTTACTTTTCTCAAGTTCATTAGCCTTGGTTGTGTATTTGAACACAGCAACCCTGTAGCGCAGCCGTGTCAAGAGGACTGAAATATACAGTAGCTCACAAAAATTTAAGCTAACTTCTCAAAAAAGTGAAGCAATCCCCAATGAAGGTTTCTGACACAAATTTTTTCATCTTTATTTCAATGAATATCTTAAAATGCACGCTGTAAAAAATAATCCATTTCTAGGGGCTACCAATTATACAATTTTGAATATCTTTGCTTGGAAAAATGCCGTCGCCATGGAAAGCCTCCAGGATATATATAGAGAGCGGGGGATAATATTAAAACTTAATTATAAAGATGATTAAAGAAGATCTCACTGGGCAGGAGGCCGACGAGGAAGAGTCTCCTTTTAAAGCACATCAGCTCTGAAGCTCTTATCTAACTTAATTTGCTAGAGCCGAGTTGCAAGAGTGGCCCTGCTTCAGGTTCCTGTGCCGCAGAAGGGGCTTTAATAATTTTTGAGGCCATTATTGCAGGCGTAGATCAACTTCATTTTGGGAAGAATTATTTTACCGCGCCGAGGTGCTACTTGCAGTCAAGCTCGAGTCGAGCCTCAACTTATGCGTACAAAAATCAGTCTCAGAATTCTCATTAATCCATAGCTTGAATTTAACATGGTAATAATTGATAAATTCGGCATAAATTTCATTCATATCAATTAAGTTTCAGACATGTTGATGTCGTATTCCAAAGGGAAGATGTGAGGTCCTGAGTTGGAGGTTAGATAGGCCTTCCATTCATTGAAATAGAATAGATTTTTTGTTTTGTTACGAACCATCTATTTTCTGTTCACTGTTGTCTGTTCTTAAGCAATTTTACTTTCTTCTTGCATTTTCATCTTATTTCATAGACGTTTTTTGATATTGATGTTTTCATGAGCTAAATGTAGGAATACACATTGAGCACAGCTTCCTCGTTCTCTTAATCCTATGCTAAATGGTGCCTTCCTCCTTCCTCTTTTGGGAACACCCTTGGTGTGGTTAGGGAACCCAAACAAACTTCTCTACATGTAATCTAATATTTCAACGAAGTGCAAGAGAGGCGTTCAAAACTTCGATCTATCTCAGTTAAAAATTAATTTATTAACGCATATCTTGAAATAAACGTTACTTCCCATTAAAAAGCAGGAATCTGAAGATGCGGAAAATTGGCCATAGTGGAAGTGCGCGCCAACCATGTGGGAACGGAATTCTCATTCTTAGAAAGGGTATCCAATTTACGACACAGCTTTCTGGTAAAAAATATCTTCATGAATTTTGAGGAATATTAACTCTCTTCTCAAGCATCATCTAGTCACAGTTATCTCCTCATCGAATAGCGATTTTGATTCATAGCTGTAAAATGGCTCACAATTCACGGAATCGGGCAATAAAATTTTTCAATCCAAGCTTGAAAGTCAAACTGAGAATCATCTTACAGAATAATCTCGATCAAGCGCCTAAATAAAAGCCAGTAACGATGATATTTCAAAGCGGTAAATGCTTCGTGCACGACATGTACTGAACGAGTTCTGGCTCATACTTGCTCGAGTCCTAACCCATTCTCGCGTCCTAACCGCTACACGCACTGCTGATCAATTCCATACGGCCTAAACTCTCAATGATTCAGCGCACCACTGTGAACCTATCGAGTCTGCCTCTGTTGAGCCCTGCGTTAGTCACCTGGAGATTCCGGATGTGATAAGTTCTCTAAGGTCTACTCTCTTCCGAGCTAAAATGTGGACAGAATTGGTTGTTAAAATGTAGTCGAATGGCTAGCCTAGGAAATATCAACAACCCAAGTTAAGAAGTTTGAATGGCTTGACGTTAAAATAGTTAGAATAAAATGGCTGGAAATAATGAAAATTAATAGAGCTTAATCCCCTGAGCAAAATTGGAGAAACAGAACACGCCTGTGACTGCCGAAGAATTAATTACACAATTTAATTTCTTCACATTTAAGTTGAACCTTTTCTAGCAGATTTGCTCGCCAAAAAACTATCGGAATGTCTTTATAGTAGCCTACATATCAGAGAAAAGTAAGTATAACGCATTAAATTTCTAGACGGGCCACGAGCAGCTAGATTAGATACCATCGATTTTTTTCTAAGGTCATATACTCCATTGTAGATTCATCTAAATTTAGCTTCATCATTTGAAATTAAATCAAATTGGCAGTGAATAATTACACGGAGTTCAGTAAAAATATTTGCTATCTGGTATGCGGCATTTTTTCTTGGAAGCTGAGGGCGTTCGCTCATTTTTTGCATTACATCCTAATGAAGGCAGCTGAGGAGGATTATGAAGAGAAGAGTGGAAAGCTGCCGGACTTTTTATCGCAAAGTTAGGAAGTGTTTCGTTTTTCGATGCGGAGTCGATGTTTACCTAGAAATTCCTAGGAAAACTCGGAAAAAGTTTTGTTATTAGCGCACCAGTCGATGGGATGTTCATGAGAGAGCTTCGATGAGTGTTGAAAAGAATAACAAAAAGATTTGAGTAACACTATTGCTCGAGACTTTTCGATCAGGAGTCCTACTTATGAGAACTAAATCTCATTAACGCAAACTGCGGAAAAGGAGGAAGTTCGAACTTGATCAGCTCATAACGGATGTTTCATCACCATCGTGCTTTGGAAAAAGCTTCAGATCACAGGATGTTTTAGTGTCTGATCTATTAAGAATATAAGTTATGCAAAGTACCGAATTTCTGAAGCTCTTATCTTTTTTTCTGTTACACAAGCGAGAATTTGCTGATACTCATGAAGGAACCACCAAAATCCATTTGAAATCTGATCAAAGCGCTCAGATAAGATCAAAAACACATCAACGGGGAAAAAATCGCAGTAAAATGTCCCTCATAATGCTAAGTAGCATCAATTTTTCAATTAATAAATCGGAACCACAAAATAACCTATGCAAAAAAGTAGGATACATCAGCAAAAATCCAACGCCTACCCAGCCAAGAAACGTGCATGATATTGAGATGATAGGTGTTGACTGAAGTCGCACCCACCGTGTCAAAGGAACAACTCAGCAGAAGAACGCTCTTGCACTTTGAAAGCAGGAAAGTTTTGCTCAGACAACGGCATTGTGCTTGATGTCAGGCTCTCTCTGAGGCTCAATAAAAGCAGACGCTGGGCCTTCCTGCAGCTGATAAAGAGACCAAGAACAAGCCGTAAAACTTCCTGTGCTCCTCAGCCCGGAGTACCTGCGGCCTTCCTGCAGTCGGGCCGACGTGGTCACAGGCGTTCGTTTGCACTCTAGAAGCTTACCATATTTTCTCAAATTAGGTAGAAAAACTGTCGTCCATCCTTTAAAGTACCCAGAAACTCTAGTGGGCCCTTGAATAATGTCGTAGAAGTGCAATTTTGGGCAGTGTGAGTCTCTGTCTTGTTTTTGCTTTGGGTTTGCATCAGTGAACGACGCGCGTAATAATGCCAAACCAATTATTATTTTAAAATAGATTACATTAGCGGCTATGAATGTCGTGGAATAACACATCGGCAGTGTTAATACGATCCTGCGACGCTCGACAAAGGATGCTTCGAGTTCAGCCAAGAACTGATTCAGTCTTCGAAAGAATTTCCCCCGGATCGATAATTCGGAGTCTTTTTGTAAGCTTCTTGTGGCTCAGAAGTAATAAAAAGGCACTGCTTGTAGTATTTGTCATGCATTGAAGCTTACCCTGCTGTGAACTCAGAGTTAACCCTTTTAAATATGGCTGTACTATATATGAACTAACGTAAAGTCTACGTTTTGTTATACCTTCTTTACTAGTTGTGTTCACAAGGCAAACGTTTGGCAATGTTTCACTTAGAATCGTTTTACGGAAAAAGTCAAACTGGATCGTATTGAGGAGCTGAAATTTGGATAATCTTGCTTTTGAATGGCCGATAGAGAAAATTATATGAGCTCAAATTTTGATGAACACCTCTTTCTAAGAGAACAAATGCACAATATACGATGCATCCAGCCACACTCATTGAAAAATGTATATGGGTAAATAAAATTGTGGCGTGAGGGAAGACTGGCAAATAACATAGTCTACAACATCGCTGTGTGTAGGGGAGCCATCAAATGAACCATAATTTTTTCTGTAAATTTACCTCATGAACAAAAAGTTTATAATCCTACTTATCAATATTTGTTGCAAACGACAGGGTCGAGCACAAAGGAAAATGTTTCCTTCCGACGAGAGAGCGTTGATGCTGAAGAAATATCTGGGCTCTAATATTCTGTTTTGCAGCTGATGTTCTGTTTCGTTAGTGTCGGAAAATTCTGGTGCGTTGTGCGAGAATAAATCTTGGTTTCATCCTGATCATATGGGTGTTTCTTTTCCGTTATCGACGGTAGGAGTTTTTTAATAGCACGAAACTACGATCAGATTGAGGAAAATGTAAGAACCACGAAAATTTAGACGATCATAAAATACAAAACAACGATAAGACAAATTTTGAGGTCAGATTTCAAAGTATCTTTTATTACATTGAAAGTGAACTCGGTTGTGAAATTGAGGCAGGTCTTTGACGGCTCGAAGAGGCGAATCCGCGAGCCGCGTCTGCTGCGAACGGCCTCTACACGAGCACAATCGATGGCCTCCAGTGCCACTCCGCAGCCTCTCAGCCACGGGACTATCTATATAAGACGGAGCTTATGGTCCAGCTTTAGAATTAAAATTTCTTCCCTGAGAAAAATTCTTCTCCGCCAACACTTGAGCCTTTTGGATCATCTGAAAGAGAATTAGCTTGGTCGTCAACAAAAAATTTTAATACTTTGATTTTAGATTTCAGTTCGGTGTTAAAAATTTTCACGCGGTCAAGTTTTTATTGATTAATTATAATTTATTTTGAGCCTCCCTTAACACAACAAATCTGTTCAAAGAGGCGAAGGATTAAGACACTATTTAGTATGGAGTTACGGGAGCGCGGAATCTATGCTCAAGGTGAGTTCCCGCTCACCAAGTTGACGATGAAAGTCAGAGGTGCTGAAACAACAGGACAGCAGTGAACTGGAAAAACATAGTCCTTTACAAAACAGAAGCCTTTTTATTTCAATAAAAAGGCATACCTAACACTCAGCTCGGTACGTGAAGTTTTGATTAATATTTTTTAATAATGAGCTTTTCACTTACATAAGTACATTAAGACTATTAACTCATTCTTTTACGTAGTTCTTTTGTAAATCTTTGTGGAAAATATCATTATATATCTGGGTAATCCTTCAGCAATAAAGCTGAAAAGTGTCGGGTAATCCCCATATCTTTTATAATGAAGTGCACTCGAATTACTGCTCATGGATGAACCCGTCTCTCTCATGGCTCCTTGTGCTTTCATACGAAACTATAATTCAGTAATAAAGTCACTGAAAAACTCTCCTCGCATCATTGTATTATGACCCCGTACAGAGATTCTACTTACGATTTTGCCTCTGGGAACTCCGAAAATCTTCACCCGTGAGAGGCAAGAAGAGAATTTAAGATGAAAGGACCCTCGACAAAAATGTAATTGGATTTCGCTCATTGTAAACAGCATTGGGATGAGTCGGTGAATTACTTTGCGCAAATATCCTGAGATCTTGAATGAAAAAAGGCATATACTACAAGCGTAAAATCTGATGAGATGATTCCAACATCTCTATGAAATAGATTTAAAATAAGGATTTATTGAGAACACAGTATCTCTGTTTTTTTCAAGACGGAAGAAGAATTCTAATGCACGTGAACCAAAAGCCATTCTGTGTCTGTCCTCCTTAGGAAAGCGATGGGTCAGCGCTGAACAAGAACATGACGACTTAAAAAAACAGTACATACCTAGAAATTAGAATCGAGCAACGTCATTTTCTCTCTGATGAGGGCTCGCAGGTGTAAATTGAGTCAAAGTAAACTGTGAAAGCCCTTTCAATTCTCTTCCGACTTCCTCTCAGCTTCAAAAAGACTGACGATCAATCTTCGCGTTGCAACCTCCAGTTAAAGCAAGGAGCGCTGCATGAGCTACGGTCAGTGGACCCAATTTCAGGTTCCAGAAAACTGCCAATTACGCCTCTGAGTTTGTGGACGCAGGATCCAGTCGCTACGGAACCAAAATTAGCCTTTAGCAGCGTGCGATTGGAGCAGAAAGGAAGAAGAGACAAAACATCTCCCAGGGGCGCCCATATAATGTTCCCATGGGGGATATTGCCGGGCGTTTTCAGGGATTTGAAAACAACTTCCTAATGGAGGTTGGCAGTAGGAGGCTGATACACAACGACATCCATGGCCCACACTCAATTCCTTTTTATTCGTATAATTAGGGAAATTTTCTCTCCAGAGCAATTAAGCAACACCAATGCTGGTTGTAGGAGAAAATGCATTTCGTGCTATTTCTTAAGTCAGCTCCAAGAGAGAGTGAACGAAACGTTAAAGTTTGCTCAATTAGCATGGAATAAGAATCGCAATTGAAATCTATGGAATTCAGCTGTTAATGAGCATAAACAAATGAACAGTTGAGTTTATATCAGAACACATGTCAGTGTAAACAAGCCACAACTTCACTATTCGATGCCAAAAGGAACACAAAAATGCAACCACATTTCACCGTTCCGATGGCAACTAAACAAATGATTCCTTTTAGTATTTCCATGTAAATCGCCGAGAGTAAGCATTCCTTGGAGGAACTTAAACCAATTTCAATTTGGCGTTCATTCAGTATTATTATGGCGCAGCTAGACGCCACACACTGAACAAAGCGAACAGTTTGAAAACAACACTAAAGCTGAATGTAGGCCCCGTCGGGGTCACAATTTTTACGACAAAACTTGAGAAATAAAGAGTTCACTATTGGAGGATCCCACGAGGGCGGAATAAAAAGATTATGACGGTCGTGGGCGCAGCAGCCGGTGCAATAAAAGCGCCGCGTTTCCATAGGGAAAATCACGAGACCAATTCCAAGGAGAGCGCGACTCGGCTCTAAAGAGATGACCGGGCACTGGAAATCCATGACCAGTATATTTTCATACGAATCCCCTGAGACATTGGGTTTGACTTACCGAATTCACGAAACAGCAAGGTTGATTGGGGTATTTATTATATTTTACTGATGTGTTGGGTGAAATGAAAATGCTATTTCCGCTTTAATTCAAAGCGGTTTTCTTCCGTCTTGGCTAACCAGGTCATTGCAATAATTCCGTCTGTTAAGTCAACTGGTCGGAAACGAGCCGATAGGAAACGAACGCAGTTTTGCACTCCACTGACCAACTTAATGCTGTAACGCACGTAGCGTTTCCACAGCACTAAAATCTAACGGGGGCAATCTGTCTTCGCTGCTACGAGAATTGCCAGCTGAATGTACTGCTCTAAATCGACCTTAGCACGTTCGCGTCCAGCGGTCTCATGTTAAGGAAAGTTGAGTTTAAGTAGCAGAGTTTAAAAAACGACCATACTGCTCGAAAAAAATTCTATCTTTCTTAAGAAGTGTGACAATTTAATAGCATGATGATTTTATACCTCGTATCCTTAAGTCTCTTCTAAAAAATTTGTTGAAATAATTGAAATGCTGTTCTTTCACACCGATACGTAAATGAGCAATTTACCTAGTGGTAAATCGGCAAGGAACGAGTTAAAGTACATTACTTGACCAAAGTGCTATGAAGCGTAACAGAGTGCTCGCCGATTTTAATCGGAAAATGATAGACTTCTTTTTGTAGACGGTCCTCTTAAACTATGTAATTGTTTTCATCATGAAAATATTAAGATATATTCATCAGAATCCTTAGGTTTATAACATTTCGGAAGAAATGGTGCTTTTCAAAATGAAAAATTTGTCCCGATTTTTATTTTATTAGAACAAACTGAATGCAGACTGAAATACATGGAATAGGCTGGTTTCAAATAGTTGCACTAAGCTTGTGTGCAAATTATGAAGTCAACCTAAGTGTTGTAAGAGTTATCCAGTACAAGCTGGAAGCACTATACGAACAATTGATAAAAATGTTCTTTAACACTGTTGGTGCATGTTACACCTCACCTCATATGTGTTTTCTAAGTGTTTAAATAACGAATAAAACAAATATTTTAGACCAGAGTACTCTTGAAATGAACAATGTAGGCTTGAAATAATGTTCGATGCAACACGTAGGTAATACAGATGAGTTGTTATTACATAATAGCATTATTGTCCTACAACGGTCACAAATAATGGCGTTTATAAAATTTAGTGAAATAATTCACTCGTAAAAATTTTTTCTAACGTGATCTGTTTGAATGCGTATCCTTTCTTTCTTCAATCTCTCCATCATTGTATCGAGTCAACTTTCAAAAGAATTCTAATCAATATACAGGGTGTCGTGTGATTCGATGCATATAATTTAACCAAATACAGAAAAATGCTAAATAAAACGAATTTCGTCAAGACGTGAACACTGCATTACGAAGAGAATTCACGGTCTCAAATTACAGCCCATTGATATAAACATCGTTTCCATCCATCCTAGAGGTTTTTGCTTGGATTTTTATGAGGAGGATTAGGGGCCCAGCTCAAGCACTGGATGTAGATGGCCTGAGAGAACTCCTTAAATATGTAAGTGTATTGAAAGCCAGCAGTATCTGGTTGGAGAACTCTGTTTTCGCCACTAGGACGAATGCCCTAACACGTTGGTCGCAATGTAAGCCGCCGGCGTACACGGAGGGAAGTTCCATAACGCAGCTGACCGATCTGTAGTCACAAACTCAATTTTTATAAATACTGAATCAAAGCTAAATGAAGGCCTGATACTGTTAGTGTTTGTTATTTTCTAAATTATTTTCTACGTTTGACTTCAAATTTTAGTTGAAAATTGAACTTTAGTTTATCCCACCGCGGCAAACGTGCCAAGTGACAAGGAAAACCCCTTTTTACCTGTTAATGTATTCTCGCACCGTTTTATGAACAACTGTTTTATTTAAGACCAATCATATGATCCTCCTCCTTTGCGTCTCGTTAAGTAGGCTTCGTTTGAAATATCCAATGCATGCCAACAATGCTGAGATCTATAAGGGTTGTCATGGCTAAATTCCATCACAAAACTTCATCAGATGACAACTTTTCTTCATTTCTCTGGATCCCAGTTTGGCAATCTGCTGTAAACTGCAAACGAGAGATCTTGTGGCGAAGAAGAATACGAAGTTTTCGCATTTGTTTCAGGTATTTGAACACTTCCTTCAATAAATGTCAATGATTTAATCGGTCTACATTTAGCGAATATACTTGTTGTGATCTTGATCTGCCTATGGCTTGAGTCTCTTATAACTTCTCTCCTGATCTGTTCGTGTATGGGAGCGATTTTTTTGGGGGGTAGGATAGATTTTTGGATCCACAGGCCTTTGAATGTCTAAGAACGTTAGCATAGCAATTTTATAGCGCTTAGTTTACTTACAGTAGCTTTCAGGGTAGGACCTCTTTTCGTAGTTCAAGAATTTTGCCTCAATCAAATTTGTTAAAATGTTACTTCAAGCAATTCTGAAACGAAATTTATGATCAACATTAACTACTTCGACGTTTAATCGACTAAATCTGTTATTATACTTTCTGGTACGCTTATATTTCATTGAAGCGTCATATCTTTCAACATTGGTCTTGTAATTTTGCCTAACAAAAAAGAAAAAATAATAACCCCTGACGTGATCCAGTTATTGATACTGTTGTCTGTTTTTTGCTTCCATGTACACATTTATCGTAATAACATGTGAATCTTCCGTGAAGATCTTCAATAGAGTCAAATGAAAAACTTTGTTGAACCTTTTTACAACCGATATTCAGATTTTTAGCAGCAATACATGACGAGTGAAGAAAAATATTATCATTCTTTCTCAGCTCAGCTCAGTTCGTATCGTACAACAGGTAACATGCCGCTGCAGGTGTAACAATTGAAAAAAAACTTCAAGACTCTCCCTTTGCATTTTTGGCCATGTAGGACGTATATTCATACATACATGCGAAGAAACACGCCTTTACGCCGCACGTAATTTACACTATCTTGAAGAAAAAATATCTAGTCATGATTTCTGGGGATTTTTCCTCCCAGTTTATCTCGATTTTCCGGGTACCTGAGCAACCTTTTCGTCGATGAGAGACTCGCAGCGTTGAGTGCTGCGCTCACAGACCCTTCCATTGCTGTTGGGGAGAGACAAAGCCCGCGGAAAGCGGGTGTGTGGAGTCTGTTCTGCAGGGCTACTCACTTCCTGCTGACCGTGTATAATCAAGACGACACAGCAAGAATAGTCTTCGAAAATTTGAAGTGCTTGAAACAAAGAAAAAATGGGGTAAAATTAGACAAACCCACTAAATTTAATTTATTTATTCTTTTTTACTTCTACGTAATTGGAATGATTAAACTGTGCAGCAAAAAAGTGGTAAGATACATGAAACTTTACGAAAGCCAAAGCTAGCAAATGAACTCGATAGAATCCATTATGATTACAACATCAATGAAATGTTACTCCGTTGCCCTGTGCAAAAAATGAGCGAAAAAAGAAATCTAAACTTTGTAAAAACTGCCATCATATGTATTGCTGAGCATCCATGCTTCGTATGATAGCTCAGAAAACTCCTGAGCTTATGCTACGTCCCAAAGATATGCTAGAGACGGACATTGATGCACTTCTCTCGAGACACCGTACTGGGCTCGAGATGGTCAGAATACGAAGTGAATTCTCTGCTCAAAATTCCGGACTGACCTCGGGTTTTACTGGAAAATTCTATTGTGTCTTTTCATAAATTCCATTACAAGAAAAGCAAAATTGTATTTGTACGTATAATGCAGCTATGAATGTAGTTGATTTAGTTAACATCCTCGGTTGAAAGAAGATTCCCTATTGAGTAAATTATTTTTAGAAAACGGTGAAAAAACTCAGGTAAAGGCATTGTGATAAAGTTTCAATTTTCGAAGATCGAATAAGGTTTGAGGGAAAACTCGTTGCTTCGAGAGATTTCGCGGCTCATGTTTAAAACATGAGCGTCTCACGGCAACTTCACCTTAGCTTCCGACAAACCCCTACTATTGGAGCTTACGTTCGAACACCCATTTGAAATTACACTGACGTTCAATGTTATAGCTACGTCGAAACCTTAGGCCAAATAGAATCTTGCTGCTGAAGTTGCATCCACTAGCACTCAAATTGAAGCAAGATATTCAATTTGGGATGTGAGGAGAGTAATTGTTGAAGCTGTATCAAAGCCTCCAACTAGAGCACATTTGAGTTCACTGTTGGGCAACATTTCATCGTTCAGTCGCGGAAACTTCGAAGAACATAAAAAATGAAATAATTCAACGAGTTGCAGACGAACGGCAGTTGTGCAGCGGCAAGTCTCTCTTCATCATTCAAAGAATAACGTGATGCAATAAAATTATTATTATGATTCAAACGAAATACGAAGGACCTTGCAAAATTCATGCGTTCTGTCACTGGAAGAAAATTAGCGACGCTTCGTACTAATCACGCGCGTTTTGTCCAGTGGCTTTGAACTCAAGCAGCTAGCAGCTACACGAGAGTGGGCCTCTTGACTAGTTATTGTAAATGTCCCGTTCTCTTCAAATAATAATTGGCAGCTCACTGAAATACAATGCTGGCATCAAAACTTTCAACCTACGTCTGTGCGGCAAAACTTCATTCTACGGTGAATTTTATTTCTTTTGAGTCGTTAGCAAAATTATAATTTCCGTTGTACTATAAGAAACTGGACGTTCATTTTAAGTTAGTTTTGAGACTTGTATGAAATTGATTCATTTTTTAACGCATATCCTCTGTCTCGCACAATAATTCCCATTCTCTCTTTTTCCTCGTAAGAGTTAGAACCGGGTAAAACTGCCGCTCACATATGAGCTTTAAAGCATAATCTCTGGGAGTGAGGAGAGATTTGTATTTATTAGGGCGTAACTTTCACAAATAAATAGAAGAGTTAACCGCCCGTTTGTTTATATACGACTCTTGTATCTTCTATAAAATGAGATTTTGTTCAGTTGGGTGCCGTAAACTGTGTCACACAATCGTGTTAGTAAAAAGCAATAACGCAGGCATGAATTTAGCAGTTTTGCAGAAATTCTGCGCCATACAGACACACAGTGACAACACTTGTGCAGTCAGTGCGTGTGCTCTTCAATCTGCATATTCATATGAGCGGCTGGTTAATGACGAATGGCCTGAGAGTGTATTCTATGCAAATCGAGGCGCACCACTTCACAAAATTATGTGCAAACGGCCGCCGCGTGGAAAATTTTGCGGTGGCATGAATGCCGTGAACTCCTGTAGGTTTTTTGCAAGTGTCATTTTTTGAACAGGTGTGATAACGCATCAATAATTGAGAAGGCATTTGAGGGACGGACTTTTTGTTAGGAGTGAATGGTTCAAACAGGTCTCTTTCCTGATGAAATTTCAAACCAATTTCAACGAATAGATATGGGATTGAGGATATACTCTATACCATTGAATGTAATAATTATTATAGCGTCTCTTATTTGCTGATGAGGTATTATTTTTGAGTCCGTCAAAACCTGAACATATATGAGCATAATAAAAACTCCCAAAGATAAATGGCCGGATCATAGCAACGTACGAAAAAAGCTCATATATGTTTACAAGTAAAAATACTTCAAAAAATTAGATTCTGTTAAGCACTCTTAAGGCGACAGTGTATCCACTGCAAAGATGACGTTTTGTACTAAACTGGACAAAAATTACAATCTTATAGTTATAGAACGTAACTAAAGAGCAGTACGTTGTACCCTTTTAGATCTCTGTAGCTTATCAAAAGTTTAACAAGCCTGCAAACATGTCAAAAAGGGAACTACTGATTAATGAAAACATTAGACCTTAAATTAATGGAATGCAAAATAGTCGACACATATTAACCATTTTAAATTTCTCTGAAACGGGAACTTGTGAATGAATCTGCACTGATGCGCAGGAGGCGTCTGATGCCTTGCTTCAAGTCACTAATGAGGCGTCGATAAAAATTGGGAGGAAATTTTAATATTGTCACTAAATTCTGATTCACTCAGTAATGGATTTTGCTGCTCAGACATTTTAAACCGGCTCCACACGAGGACGATGGGAAAAGTAAAAGTTTATTACCTTTTGCATTGTAACACTCATTCAAAGAGTTTTCGTTCAGCTTTTTTAATTTAAGGACCTTTCTTGAATAGCTTCTTAGTCATGACTAACGCATGAAAACTATGACTTCTATTAGAGTAACAAAATTACCATCTTTCTTGGTATCAAGCTGATGAACACAATGTTTGATAGCTTGTTGGTCATCTATTGTAATGACTTCATTTCTATTCTATCATCGCGTTGATGACTTTACTATAAAAATAATAATAAATCAGAAGAAAACTTGAATAGCTCGCAAAATTGTAAAATTGAGGTACGCAAGATATTTAGTTTTCACACGTAAGCGAAACCAACTTCAAAGTAGAACATATCAAATCAGAGTCGAACGACTAGTGATCACGAGGAACAAATGTCTGGAAATGCGTATTAGGCATTCATTTCTTGTTACGTTACGTTCGTTTCTCGCTACTGCACCTGTGACACGCAGAAAGTAACTCGTCTGCAGTAACAGACGATGTCTTATATAGGTTTCCTAGATCATTGATTCAGTTTGAATATCATGAGGTACTGTGTTAAATTACTCATCATGTTTGGAGGCAATTTAGACCTCGTCATGGGTAATATTTTAACAGTAAAATGAACCAGTGCCCAAGGTTAAGATCCCACTGTTTTGGAAACTTATTAAGACAAAAATTATATAAGCACCAAAGTGCAGTGACAGAAAATTAGAGCGTTTGACATAAATACAAAAACCCATTAAGCTGAGAGACTTTTTTGTAAAGGGTGCATTGAAAAAGTCTGTCGTCTGAAAATGAGGTACGGAACTGCTTGCGCCCGACGTTTGTGAGTTAAGAATGCTGGCTCTTTCGACCCTGAATCATGTCTACTTTTCACGAAGTTGTTGAGAGAGTTCACCAATTGGTTACTTCAAAATGCGTAAATCGTTTATCAAAACTTTCCCGAAAACTCTGGAACAGTTTGGGAAAAAGAAGCCTCGCTTTTGAGGTCGCATCTCTGATTCACAGGCACGAATGCTTCGATGGAGTTGCCGTGCTTCAATAGATCTTAAATATTGCAGCCAGCAAAATGCCTTATGCAGTGAAGCGGAGAGGCAATTGACAGCCGTAAACTTAGAGAATTAAATATATCATGCACTGGTGTATAAGCCAGTGAGTATAAAAATCAAAAAGCTTGAAAATATGATGAATTTAGGTTGAAATATCTTTGGTATGAGTGAGCCTTTCAGTTATAGCTAGACTATAATGAAGCAAGGTTAGTTGATATCCAAATTAAGCTACAAATTATATTTCCTATCATGCAACAGTCGGCAAAAAAGTAAGTATTTTAAAGGAGTCTCAGCATAAACACTGCAGTGTGTATATTCATTCTTGATTATAAACATTCTACCAGGATACTTGTTACTGTGTTTGGTGCTTGCCTCTGGACCTAACCAACCTCTCTACTTCATCTACTCTGCATGTCGCTGTTGCAGGTCATCACCAGCAGCAACAGAGATCTCATCACGACAAGAAAAGAGAAAAATATCTGCACACGCCAATTCTTGCTGGAAATAGCAGACTCTGTCTGCGGTGACAATTTGCGTTGATAGCTTGCATATTTTGAAGAGGAAAACAAGCTCACTTTCATTTGCATTTTCCCACCTCGATTATGAACGTCACTAAATATAAAAATATTCATTTAATGGGAAGAGCTCACAACTCTGTCATACCCAGTCTCAACAGAATATCAACAACGTAGGAATATCGGCACTATTTCTCTCTATCTCTTTAGGGGACGAGAATTACAAGAATAAAAAAACGGAGTCTGCACCGTTTGTAATTGTAATTTGTAATTATTGAGGTGCCTGCATTAATAATATAAAATTAGTCTTTGAATCGTTAAGTTTAGGCGCAGCCAGCCCTGAATTGATCGTGGGCATGAAGGCACATTCATTCTGATCACTGTAGATGCAATTTTGAGATAGATTTATTTATTTTTTTGGAAATTTCCTTTCTCTAAGGGTTCCTAATTTAAAAATTAAACAATAAGTTACGAAATGGAAGTAATCCAAAACATGATGCTTGGTAACACACAACAGCAACAATGGCTACGTAAACTAAAATACGAAAACTGAAACTCAAAAACATTCCAAATAATTATGTTTAATTTCATTGTAGGATAGCAAGTTCCGGGTCACTAGTTAATACTAATTATTTCAGAAATTGACTACCGCTGAAAAAAATAGCTTTCAGTGTTTTTGAAGAAAAATTTTATATTGTTCATGCATATTGGTAAGACTGTTCGGGGGGCGATATTCGGTATTAACAAAAAACTTGGCGGGTCGTCTACTCGGGTGACGACGCGATCGCTGCCGACTACAAGTTAACTCGTACGTCACAATTTACATAGAGACAATGAACATCTAAAATTCTTGTACCTTCGAAACTAGTTTGAAATCAACAAAACACATCCTTTCGAACAGAAAATGATGATTATAAACATAACACTAATTATTTCAACTTTTTGATTTGAGAAAAGAGATGGACTCGTTCAGGCATAGTGTAGCAGAACGCATGTAATGGTCTCAGCATCGAACGTGTCATCCATCGAGTATCCTTTTTTCAAGTATCCTTTTTCACTTAGAAGAGAAATGTTAAAATTCGACTGAAAATGAGATTTTACTCAGTAGATTTAAATGTCCGGTGTAATACTCTCTACCCAGATATTCAGTTGTTTTCATTAGCTGAGTTGTACATTATATTTTGGTTTGATTGTAAAATAACTTACCATCAAACGTAAGTAATTAGATTTAAAAGTGTCCGAAAACGTAACGACACATATACAATTGTTTTAATTTTAGAAGTTCATGAAATTAGTCAAAATTTGCCTACTTTGAACTTATTTTAATTAGAATGAAGAGCCAATATCGAATAAGAGATTAAGTAACAATTTATTTTACTTAAACTTCCCAAGCGATGTGGACGTATTTTCAGGATCGATTTGATAAATAGCTTGAAGTTTGATCACCATTCGGAGGACAGATTTTGAAACAATCATTCTTGCTGAACACTGCAGCAGACAGTGAAAGGTCTAACGACTTGGCTGCGCTACATGTTTTTACTTCTAGCAAAATTTCTCACTTGTGAGCTTTGTAAATCAGAAATGAAACAGTAACTATCAGGGAACCCAACAAGATTACCAAACGATCTGAACTCAAATTTTATTCGAAAAAAATCAACATCAAGATAATGGCTAGAAAAACTAGCATTTTGAAAAAGCCAGATTGATTTGAAAGAACTCTCGTTTCCAACTAAACAGCTACAAGACCATAAATTGTCCGAAAATCGGGTCTCTTACAGTTAATTTTTCTCTGCATCCATCAATAATTTGGGATGTCGAGGACCCGAGCACAAGAAGAGGGCGCAGAGCAGCCCCGTGCCGCTCAGCTGGGCGCTGCGTGTGTGGCCCAGCTCCCTGCTATCGATTGTGCCTCCCGTGATCTGGGTCTCGCAAATACCAAGGTTCAGCTTTTCTCCTTCCGTCCTCGTACGCTTCATAATAGACAAGGAGACTGAGGCACCCAATGTTCTTAGGCTCGCTCAAGTTTCTCGAAGAAGTTGCTTTCATGTCAAATAATGTGTGGTCATTGAATGTGCTTTATACGACAGTTAGTTGCTCGTAAAGAAATCAACTGAAATCTTAGATAGATTTTGACGATGTTGTTTTCATTCTTCTGAGTGAAAAGCTGGTAGAATACAGCACTACTGAGGTACAGTGTTTGTGTGAAAATAAGTCTCGAAGTGTCTCATGAAAAGTTGTTTAATCAAAACAAGAAACAATTAACCCCAAGCAAAGAATGTCACGGCAAACCTTCGCGTGACTAATGTTATTCAGTAGTACATAGCTGGGTAATAATTCTACATTATGTGCGACATTATTCCGAACACTCAGGAAAGAAAACTGAATTTTTATTTTGAATTACATGAGTGTGTGCTCCTGATTGATTCACTGTCAAGAATACGCATTAAAAAGACATATCAACCGACTAGTGTGTCTACGAGAACACTCAGTCATATGATTAGTTCACAGACACAGGCGAAGACGCATTTTTTATTCGAGGTTTCTCAAAGAAAAAATGAAACATTAGAAGCATCACCGTTAGATATTCTTCTGAAATGTAAACCAAGAAAATCTAGTACTTGTAGAGAGCATGTCAATAATGGGCAAACTTCTCTTTATTTCCTAAAATATTTTATTGGTAAAGCTTAACCTAGACGCTGCAAAATTCCAGCATGCATTATTTTATACGTAAGTATCATAAAACTAAACTTCGTTACTGACTGCATTAATGGAACTCCTTACAAGAGCTTTCGTATCTCAACTAGAGTTTTTTTCGTTAGTTTTTTTCGTATAATTGGTCTACGACACATCAGAACCTCGCCGTTCTAGCGATGTAGCAAAATAGATTCTCAAGACACCAAGATCGAGGTATTATATTTTCTGTTAAAAATGACAAGCATAGCTGAAAGCCTAAAATCTTACATAGAAAATAAATACAGAAAAAATTCTGCGAAGGCTGACGTGCTGCTGTGATTTTTAACCAAAAGGTTCATAGGTTTTTGATATTGGGTCCTATTTAGGACGAAAATTTTAAACTTTGATATTTAATACAATGAACCTTGAACGTTCTCTATTTTTGGAACGTCTCTTTTTTCCCGTTTAAACGCGTTGCATAATGTTTTTCCTTTAATGTGTCCAACTCACTGAACACTTCACAAACGCTTGCAGATCAGTACTACAATCCCCCAAAATTTCGTACGTGTCTAATATTTAAATGCGTTTTTTCCATTGCATCTTAAAATACACTCTCCCCCGTCTATTGTTCAAATTTGTGTACACTGTTTGTGGTTGCATTTTATATTCATTCTACGTGTCCCTTTTCTATGTAATACTCCGATACAATTTTGCAAGGTGAATTTTACTTATTTTGCTCAGGGTTTTACAATCTTCTGATAATGACTTTTAGGAAGCTTGAAAACTTCGGAATAGAATTTCAAGCTCGCTTGAAAAACATGTTTTATTTAGTCTTATACACGAACAGACCTTATGACTTGGAATTTTCACAGCTTGAGATACACGTGAAAAAATGATCTGAAATATGCCGTGAGAAAAATAATCTGAATGAAGTCGAGACCCTCGAGGAGTATGACTGGCTTCTTAAGTAAAAAAACAAGGTAATAAATTGAGGTCTAAGGATTAAAGAGAAGCTACCAATTGCATCAAACTATACCGTATCAACAACCACTCGTCAATAGACAGTAAATAAGTGACAGGAAACGAAACAAATATACTAGCAGCATCGACTCTTGTTAGCATCGTCTGCAATAGTGCGTAAATCTCAGCTGAACAAACATCAAAAAAAAAAAACAAACAAAACAAAACCGTTTATTTCCAAGTTGTCACATGAGATACATATGCCAACATATTGGCTTTTAAAAGTTCCTTAATATAAGACGTCCTAAAACAAAAGATCCATACGAGGAGTATTAATTGACAAACCATCCGAGGTGTAAAAATAGATAAGCCATACGAGGCATAATAATCGACAAACTATATGAGGTGTGCTAATAGATAAACTATCAGAGGTGTACAAATAGATAGACCATACGAGGCATATTAATAGACATAATATACGAGGCGAACTAATAGACAAACCATACGGGTCGTGCTAATAGTTTAACTCTGTCAAGGGTAGTTGAATGAGAAATGAGAAATATTATCTCTTGGATATTTTATATTCCAAGAAATTCCGGTACAGCGCTTCTTGCCTTTTTCCTACTTCGATAATTTCAACTAAGAACTTGGCAGTTTCGAAGAATTCTTTAGTATTTTCGAATTATTTATAAGATCATCGAAGTAGGAAAAATACAAAAAAACGCTACACCGTACTAGATTGAAACAACACCGTAAATGACAATCAAGTATTGAGAAAAAGATAGTCTCGAAATAATTTGTAAAGAACATCGCGCAACACAGCACGCACATCTAGGAATGCGTAAACAAACTTACACTCAAAATTGAAATGCATGGCTTGTTCGGCATACAAACATAGAGCTAATTTTTGCACGAGTGCTTTATTTCCTTTGTCTGTTTATACTTTTTCATTTCTTCTGTTCACAGAAATGCCCTTCGGGGTCGTGATAGATCGATTTATAAATCATAAAGCAAGCGCAATCAATTTGTTTATTTCTGAAATTTGGTGCAGTGTTAACTGATCGCAGAGCTTTAGGTAAAATGTAATGTGTCTTGAGGTTTTGCTTTTTATGCAAAAAGTAGAAATAGAAACCGATATATGTACATGTGCGCATATATGTGTACGAAACGTGTGCATCTTTACACTGATACATAAACATTTATGTTTGCGTGCGCACACGTACATACTCACGCACACACCAACACACATATTCATATACATACGTATTGAAAACGAATATAAGAAAAATGCTATTAGACATGAAAAATAATCTTACTCTTTCAATATTTAAAATGACAGCCCAAGCTCTGATGAATCGTAAGAAATAACCTGAGGAAAGATAAGGAATAGAAAAGGACTTCGAAAAACGTATAAATGGAATGGTTTTTTAATTTCCTAAAGGAAATTTTAAGAAAACTCAAGTTACCGCTGAGGAACAACAACAACAAAAAAAAACAAAAAAAAAACATATATCTTCAATATATATCATATATCACATCTTCTCGATATTCTCTGCAACATCATGCGGACATGGGTACATGGGATAAAATGGAGATACAGTGTAGGCCAGTTACCACTCATGATTGACAAATATCTGCAAAATTTTGGCAGAAATGCGCAAACAAACATATACTCAACATAAAAAATTTGCTTGTACAACATACGGACAGAAAGATAATTTTACCACGATTCATACGCTCAAATTACGATTAATTTCATTAATTGTATTTGTCATTTATCCGATTCACAGAGACGTCCTCTGGTGTAAGTGGGAGATCTATTTTTGAATCATTTCGCTAGTGCAATAAAATTTATTAACCGGATGGTTTTTGTGTAAAGAAATGAAATAGAAACATGTATATCTATTTATGTAGATGTATATATACCTATATACGTACACACACATATTAATATATGTACTTATTGAGAATGAAATATAAGAAAAAAATACAAACATAAAATAAGAGGATAGAAACAACCTACCATCTATTACACCGATAATGACAGTTGAGCTCATTGTAATCCTAAGAAATTATTCGAAAAAAAAATAACTAAAAGGAAAAGAAGACTTCGGAAAACGTAAAATGAACTGATTTTTAGTTTCTTCATAGAAATTTTTAAGAAAACTCAGGTTACAGTCAAGAAACAACACAAGTCTTCAGCATTATACAGACATGTGTACATGGGATAAAATGGAGTAACATTGTGGCCGGATTATTTTCCTTTGAAAGTATTACCAAATTTCGTGAGGCGTAGAAAAATGTTTGAGAGCAATATAAAATTTATTGGCGAACTTGACCTGAAAAAATAAACTCCACCGTTCGAAAAAATTTTCTCACAGATTCAGTTTCACCAATGCAGCTAGTTTGCAGTTAAATATCAAATCGCATTACAAGTCTTTTGACAAAACATTCGCAAAGCCCGGCTGGAGCACACAAAATTAATGTACCTAAGCTGTAGCCTTCCTCTGAATTAGTCGTTAATATTATCTTACAGAAGAAGGGCAGTATTTTTCCATGACGATAATTCTATCAGGAGATTAAGTCCTGGCGAAGTTAGCGGATTAGTTTTGAAGCTGCTGCTTTTTTCCTGGCACTCTTTCGGGATCAGAGAATATCGGGCCAGAGAAAAGCCTCTTTGAAATGATCAGATGCGAATTCTTCAATGGAGGATGCCGCTGCAAATTTGGGGCAGATAATGGGTTAGCGATCCAAAGAGACAAGTTCTTTTCGGGACACTTGTGCCTCCTGCGGGAGCCGCCAGCATGCCGAGCAAAGCCTGCAGCTGTGTATGTGTGTCCGTAGTGGGACTTGGTCATTCAATTATTTCTAAATTCTGCCGACGAATTTCATTCAATGATGAGAAAATGGTGTAAATGAGAGTTAAAAATGTAGAGAATTGAGACTAGAAATAAATAAAGCCTGAACGGAACAGTGGGTGGGACACTCCATTTGAATTGCGAGCTACAGTTTCGGCTCAGTGTCCTCTGATTGCTCCTATTCATGCAGGAAACCACAGATTGCCGAAAGTAACTGGAGACGATGTTATTAAATAGAATCAACATGAATCGAATACCTACACGCTTATTAAAGGGCACAATACACATCGAATAAATTCATGTAATACACATCGCCCCAAGCAATGAGAGCTATATTTCCTTGAAATTAGTCTGAAGTGTGATAAGGCGTTCATTTCTCTTGCTCAATGACAAATTTATAATTGCAGATTTTAACTCTTTAAAAAAGAAAAATGAAAAATGCTTGTTATACCTCACATATGTTTACTTTCGCTTTTTGTTGAACAAAAAATAGAAGATATTCATCTTTTCCGAATGCTGACTCAGCATACTTGAGGCAAATTTCTGAGGTCTGACAACTATTCTTTGGGAGTCTGGAACGTCAGCGACAGACTTCCCAGCACTAAGTCATTTAGACAGTCGAAGTTTGCCTCAACAATGGAAAGTTTTTCATCTGAAAACACGATACCATCTGTGAGCACACCCTTCTTGAACTAGTTCAGACGATCCTCGGCTTCGCTTCAGCCAGTCGTTCCTTCTTTCGGTAGCCTGGATGTTGCTGACACTTCTGTATCTTCATTTGCCACAAATCCATGTCTCTTCTACCGATGATCCCCATGATATTTTTATTCACATTCACATCTCCGGCTGACTTCTGCATTGCCGTTTTGAGTTTAGTTTAACCTTTTATGTCTTGTTATTCTTGGAGGTACTAGAAGTGTGACGGGAACTACTACGACAAAGGTCTTCTATTGTGCCAAGTTTATCAATCGACAGAGGATGTGAAAAGCCGTAGATTTTAGGGCCCCAGCAACTGGACGACATCTAATTTGATTTTGTCTGCCGTAATCGATAGTAACTTAAATTTAAGCTCATTTGTCACTCATGCTAAGCAATAAAAATTCCTTGAGGCAATATGAAAATTTTACAATTTTTAAACATTTATGAACTTTTGCATGGACAAGAAAGGCGGTTGACCAAAATTGTAACCAATGATAAAAATCACCTCTAGAAATTGACCAGTACCACATCATTGCAGCACAATACATTCGAAGCTGTGGCTCCGCAGTTGAAGAAAAAAATTATCTTCATGAGCAATAATGAGAAGTGAACTGGCAGTTCCCACTTCTGTTACGCCGCACAGCTGCAATTATTTTGGGAGCCTGACGGACATCTTCATAAAGGGACCTCATGATTACCTCGTGAGCTGCTGGAAAGAAATGATAGAGTCCGTTTTTTCTGTGTCTACAGATAATGATCACACTCTGACACCTCAATGACGACGAAGTTCGCGTTCTATATTATTTCATTCCAAATTTGAACACACGGTAATAAATTTGATTTCCTTATGTATTTACTGCGTTTTTGTTCATTGAAGATGTAAACCATTTACTGGAAACTTCTTTCAAATATTCAGCATTAATCTAGAAGTATTAACAACATAACGGATGCAATTTCAAGGTTGAATGAACGAATTCTGTATTAGAAGATTCACTTCTGAATTCCTGTATGTATGAATTTTTTATTTAATTCTTGAATTTCTTGGAAACATACCGTTTTTCTTTCTAGATATCTCCGATCATTTTATGCAGAATAAACAGGTTAGAAGTTAAGAAGTCGATTAAAAATATCAAATATTAAAAAATATTGAAGCAAAAGCAGGAAAAAGTCAAAGACCTGAGTGAACGATGAACTTTATAATTTCTAACGAAACATAAGGCCACCGAACATTTAAATTAATGAACATGGAACATGTCAACAAAAAAGAGGCTAATTCCATCGATTTTTATTTTGTTTCCAGATCAAACATTAAGCAAATTAATGTATAAACATTTACATTCCCAAAGCAATAAGCAATTACGGCTGCCATAGAACGCAGCTAAAATCAAACTGTGCCCGCATTAAACATGCATGCGCTCCTCACAAAAAGCAGGAACTGCACACAGGCAGAATCAATCAGAGATAAAAATGCACAGCGGATAGGAACGAAAAATGAAACTTCCACCTCACCTTTCTTTGCTTGAAAAGGAAAACTTTCTTGTTTGAACCGTCGTTTGTTCCCAGGGGTCCAACACAAAAGCGGCGCAGATTACATTTCGTTCCGTGCGAATAAAAACGAATCGTAGCAGCGTGATCCCGTCACTGCCGAGCCTGCGATTGCAGTGGGGACCAAATGAAAGCCCCAGTACGTGCACGAGACTCACGTTTCAACGGAGATTGTCCACTAAACTGGTTGACTTTACGAACTTCAACTCGATGCTTTTGATAGCTGGTGAGAAAAAAGGGATGGCTTACGAATTTTAAGCTATACGACTCATAGTGCACTTGCATTCTTTCAGGTGAAGTACAGAAAATCTATTAACGTTTCTCTTTTTGTATTAATGGTAAATTATTTCAAATAAGTTAATTCTCATTCTAAAACCAATCAATAATTTGGAAAGCATCATGTATTAAGGGCTTTATTTTTTACTTTTTGGATTATTCGCTCACTTCTAAATTTAATATCTCATGCATTGCCAGGAAGTAGCGCAAAGCTCATTGTACACTTGGAAGTAATCTCCGACATGTGTCTCCAACTTGACTCTTTTTTCCTACTTCTTTCGATCTCAAGCCATGTACCTTTTACTGAAAGAAAAACTTTAGAAAAACTTTATTTCCAATAGAGATTGTACAATATTACAATCATTGGTTTTTAAATATCTTAAAGTTAATACACTTAGATGAAACACACACACATGAGTCTTGTAATACCCATGTCACTAGTCGAAAAGAAATGATTGAGGGCAATGTACTCCTAATCTTGCTTAATCTGCATTTGATAATACATGTAATGATAATTATAAGAGATAACACAATTTCTTGGACGATGCATTTTCATTGTGGGGTGAAAACACTATTGACAGTTTACATGTACATGACATAAAACTTCGCAATTCTTGACGTCAGGAAATAATATATGAATCGTTTGATTATATATATGTACACATAAGCATGAAATGTATAGTTTATAAATGTACAATGTATAGTTTATACATTAATGATGACGAGTTGTATAATGATGATGACAACAAATGTATAGTTTATACATTAATGCTTTACAATAATAAAGAGATGACGAGTTAGGTAATGATACAAGTTGGGAGCGAACAGAAAAAAAAACATTATCTCTATTAAAATGCTAGTTGTCAGTCAAGTACACACACATGTGCACATATACATGTAAATATATACACATAAACATGCACACACATACCCACGTACATACTTACACTAAACTCGTAAGCATACACAAATGCATTTCTATTCATCGAGGCAATTACAATACATACGCATTCTATAAAGTGTCGTACGCATAGCGTGCACACGTACACATATACACCGTACACATATACACAAGTAAGCATGTGCGCAAATATCAGCGTAATCTAATCAGTATAAACCAGCATTCCAATCGGGGGAAACGGAAAAAATATCTTTTATTATGGCATGAATTTTATAAAATTTCCGTACTGAAATTAGTGGCACAAAACAGTCTACCTAAGTCAGAAACATGATAACGGTTGTGGGACGTGAATAAGAAAGAAAACATTAATGTCCTATAAGGGTTTCATATTTGAAAAAAAAATCACATTATCTTCGAAATATGGCGCAAATTGTCGGCAATTGATAAACATACAGATGTACATGGGTATCACATTATTATAAGCATACAACTATAGGCATTATAAGCAATGCATATTACTGCAGTATAAATGGATGATCATACAACGAATTTATTGTTTTATTTTTACATGGATGCTTTACAATTTCATATTGGAAAAAAATCACATTATCTTTGTAATATGGTGCAGAATGTCTGCAATTGATAAACACACACACATATAGGTACCATGAGGGTCTAGTTTAATGCTTGCACAGAAACGGAGAGGGATGACATAAAACCAGATGTAGTTCGAAATTCCCTCGTACAGACAGCTTTACAATATTTTATTTCTTGCATTTTTTGTAGTCTACTCCATTCATTTAAGTTCAGTGTCAAAAGGCAATTCGTTTCTCACTCATTCTGATATTGGTGATAACCTAGTACATGTGCCAGTCTAATGGAGACGATTGTAATAATGGTACATTGTGCATTAACCGTATATAGTAAAAGTTACTTGATTTCCCAAGGGGATTCCCTCCCTCTTCTTTCACTGACTCCACCCTCTACACACCCGTACGTTCATTGATTCCATTCGTTCAATTCTCCTATCTGTTTCACTTCTTTCATAATATACATTGTGTTTTTAACCACAATTTCTTCTCGAAATTTCAGCCCTCCTCGCGTCACGTAACTTTTCGTTGTACCAATCATTTCACATCCTGTTTCTTCTTCACATCTTACTTCGCTCACCAGTTTCCTTTCGACGTTAATCGATTTCATGAATCCATGACACACTTGGTCCTGATTGATTGTATTCACCTGACGGATGCACTCACTGTTTTGTTTTGAGTTTAACTGTGCTCTTGAAATTTGCTGAGCTGAATAGGATTACGAGGTTCCACAGGCCTGACTAGGCATGCTGTCTAAAGCGTGCTATGGGCTTTTCTCATGCGCGATGTTTCTTTCTAAAAGCTGAGGCCAGGGTTGTTTTTACGATGAGAAAGCATTAAAAAATTTTATGAGTGAGCAGAGTCATGTAGTGCCAACGAAAATTATGTTTTTAAACTGATTCTAAATTTCAACAATCATGAGAGAAAGCTAACACACACCTACTGGTGGAAGATTAAAATTGCCTCTCATGGAAGCTGTAGATTTTGTTGAAACTAGTAAAATTTTAAATCAGCAAGAGGGAAGTTATTTTCGAGAACTTCCGAGAGAAATACTAAAGGACAATTTACAATTCAGTGCAGGAAGTAAAAACGAAAGATGTAACAAAGCGTTTTCTCCTCTGTTGAGATTCTGCAAATTGAAGCAGTTCATTTAGTTTATCCCTTGAGCAAATTTCAACGTGATATCTGGCTAAAACAACAGCAGGCGATGTTCATTTTATTTTTAAATCTGGATCGAAGCGCGAAGTTTGGTGCCCTTAGGTATTTCTTCCCATAGCTGAACGCCTTTTGGGGTAAAAGAATGACAAAAGTTTTCTCTACAAAACAGAGGTAATTTAAAGTTTCTAGTTGCCCTCTATGAATTCAAGTGAACTTGGAAATCTTAAAGAGGTGTAGGAAAATAGGCTTGCTGGCTCAATATAAAATTTGCAGACAATACTGAAAAATATTCAGCCACTGCGAAGAGATAAGCAGTTCGTTAAAACCGAGTTTGGCAATTTATGTAAGACAAATGGAAAAAAATTGAATAAATTGCAGTCTCTAGGCATACCACTAACGGTTTTCGATGCATTCGATTACCACAAATACTTTTGTAAATGGGACATTTTAAAGTAAGTTGAGCGCTTCAGCAAATAGTATCAAAAACATGAAGATCTCTCATAACTCAAAGTTACCCTGACTTATTAATGGGAAGAAATAAAGAGAACCCAGAACTGAACGTTGAGGGACTTGAGGCAACCATCTTCAACTGAGTTCATCACTCGAGTGAACCTTGATTACATAAATGAAAACATTTGCTGCTCAACAACCAAAAATAATTTATACGTAGGCGCATGGAATGCTAAGTGTTCAATGGGCATGAAAAAATGCCGTATGTGAGCCACAAAAATACTTCAGAGATAAACCAATTTTACCTTTTTGAAAAAAATTTAATTATAACCTGAATGTATTACTTAAAGAATATTTTAACGATAGCGTTTTACACTCGAGATTCAATAATTTGCGGAACAAGTTCAGATTTAGGCAAGGACTGGTAGCGCTATAAAAGGCTCGTACACTTTAAATAAACATCAAATGAAGAGGTATGAGGTCGAATATAATTTTAATGTCTGAACGTGAATGATGAAGTCTCATTTGCTTCACTGCACGAAAACGAATGTAGAACATAATAAACTTCTTTGGCAGTTTACTAATACCTCAACAAACTGGTCATAAAAGGGTCAGAGAGTTCTGATCTTCTACTTAAAAGAACTTTTAAAACAAAGGGCTGCCGTAGAATAAGAGAAGATGAAGTGATGTCGGACAGACGTCGAAAGAAAGGATTTTTGAAAGACTTCAAATGTATCTGTTATTATGGAAATTATGTAAGTGACAATTTGAATCAAAGGCTCACGATCTTACAAATTGTGAAGTTTTGGTTTTTAAATCATTTAAATTTTCGTTCCCAGTTCAGTGAATATTACTCCTATATAGCATTCCCTTATTATTGAAGATTTTACACCTGAAGAACCTATCAATACTATACTCAAGCTTGTAATAAAAAACAACCTAAGCCATTGCATTATACTGTAGTGAGTGACTAATAGAAGCTTTTTTTATAGTGTCCCGAATTCATATTGCAATGCTCATTTTACAGCTATTGCAAGCATGAGGTGTTCTACACTTGAATGTTTTTTTTTAAATTTCGTTGGTCTTTCATTCTTTAATTGGAAATTAAAAAAAAATTGTTTTAGAAAATCGCAATATAAGTGAGCGCCCAATGGGCTCCACAGCGATATAAATGAGAAAATTCTTATTTAATCATTGAACTTTTTACATAATTTCTGGGCAGTTCATAAGCAGATCGATATTTATTGAAATCGCAAAATTGTCTAAAGTAATAATTGATGAAAAACCGTAAAAATAAGCCTGAAGCCCTGAAAAAGGCGGAACGAGTCCTTGTTCTTATTTTATTTACGCTAGACTAGGGCAAAGATAATGTGTCGCTCGCATAACTCCGAGATAGACAGTAAATTCCACAATAAGCATAGATAGAGCAATTTCAGATAGCGCTTCTTGAAAATGGAAACGCTAAACTGCGGCTATGAACAAGGTGCCAACAAATTCCAAGTCAAGTTCGGAATTATACGTTGCTAACCTTACACTTTTTTCTATTATTCACAGAAATAAAGCAAAAATTTGAATGTAGAACTTGACTTTTTTTAATCAAAGTAGATTCCATGTACACAAGGAGTTCCGAGACTCGAACTCAGGACTTAGAAATTACCGCGCCGGTAATTTAAAAATAGGGAGTAAAGTAGATTCCAATGGCGTGAAATTGTGCGGAAATGAGATTTGTACTGTGAAACAGAAACACTAGTTTTTATTTCAACTATCTACGATACTAATTGCAATGTTGATGGTAGCCACACCTCATTGCGTTGAACGAGGGTTACTAACAGGATATCATGACGGCTTCACCGAAATAAAATGTGATACCAAGTTCCCTACAGACTGTGAAGTACGTATTCTTCACTAACATGAATGGATTCGCTTGTATTCAGTAACAGTATGGCTAAATCTTAAAAATATCTGATAACAACCCAGTAAATTACGAAGTGAACTAAATGGACAGGTTTCCAGTGTATCATGAACATTTCAGTAGTCAAAAGCTTAAGTCATCTACCTCCGTGAGCATCTGAAAAAAACTGCCATCGTGTTTTAAGCTCAAGATGGTAAGCTCATGATGGCAAATCACAAGCTAACAATAACAGGGAACATAATTTTCGACTAAGGCACGAATCGAAAGCTGTGAAAACATCACGTAGAAAATTGGCTAGTAAAGCTGCCAAGACTCGACGCGCTTCAAAAAGAGACAGCAAATATAGGAAAGACAACTCAATGTTGGAGCTACAACGCAGCAGGGCCGTTGTATTTCTTGATTACCAAACGGGAAATCAGGGTGAGGGGTAGTGAGTAAGATGGATCAGGACAGCAGGGGCTGTCTCTGGCCCCAAAGGGGGAGGGGAACCAAGCCCTCGCTGCCAGTGCGGGGCTGTGGGTAAACACCGCACGAAACTTGAACTGGCACCGGCAGCGATCGTGTGGTGCAGCAGCTGGAGTGGTGCAGCAGCTGGGGTGGTGCAGCAGCTGGGGTGGTGCAGCAGCTGGAGTGGTGCAGCAGCTGGGGTGGTGCAGCAGCTGCGGTGGTGCAGCAGCTGGGGTGGTGCAGCAGCTGGGGTGGTGCAGCAGCTGGGGTGGTGCAGCAGCTGGGGGGGTGCAGCAGCTAGGGTGGAGCAGCAGCTAGGGTGGTGCAGCAGCTGGGGTGGTGCAGCAGCTGGGGTGGTGCAGCAGCTAGGGTGGAGCAGCAGCTGGGGTGGTGCAGCAGCTAGGGTGGTGCAGCAGCTAGGGTGGTGCAGCAGCTAGGGTGGTGCAGCAGCTAGGGTGGTGCAGCAGCTGGGGTGGTGCAGCAGCTGGGGTGGTGCAGCAGCTAGGGTGGTGCAGTTTCTCTATCGTTATCGTTATGGATACTAATAAGTTTCCAAAGAGCAGTTCTTCATGAATCTACTCCATAATATCAGGTCTCAAGATTTTCATTTTTATTGAAGTAAAAAAGGATCTTATGCTCTGTAAAATACAAACAAGAAGTCTAAGCTCCAAGCGAAAGAAAAACCTCAATTATTACAATGCCATCATAGTTCTCACTCGCTTGCTCAGGATGTCGGTTGTGGCACATTTTAGCGATTTAAGATTGCCAGCTTAGCGTTTAGGTGCTCAGTTATAGGGCAAGCTACAATACAACTGTCAAGTTTGTGTGCCTTGGGGGTAACTAGCGCCTTCAGCCGGATTTATTTATAAGTCGCTGAGGATGAAAAAGGCCCTAATAAAGTAAAATTTAGTTAGGGTAGGACAGATTACGGTGAGTGAAGTTATGTCCGGTTCATCTGGGGCTATTGGAGGAAAATTCATTTTTTCAGTGAAAATAACGTAACGGCTAGTTTAAATTTAGACTAAAATTAAGGTAACGGCTAGTGTTAGGGCTGAGTGTTAACTAGAATAAGGCAAGGTTGTGTTTGGTTTTTGTCAATCTATGGTATAATAACTGAAAACTCTTTAAATGTAAGTAAAAAAAGAGGCTGGTAATATTAAGCTAAAATTGATTAACAAAGATTTCATCACAATTATTGTTAAGCTACAGCAAAATCGAAAATGTGATAATTTAATACGCAAATGGTAGAGCTACATGGTGCCCATTATCATTAGAATAATTAGAAAAAGGTTTTAATAGCTAGAGCGGAAAGAGGGAAAAGGACGCATGAGCAAGGCTGAACATGAAGGCCACAGGCATTGAAAATCTCTTGAATTTTCATTCCAGTTTTTTTTCGCGTAGTCTTCAAAGGAAAAGGAGCAAATGATGCAATAAAACCACTTCGTCAACAGAGAGAAGAAAAGTTGCGAGCGGAATTGATTTCGCACAAGACTCAATTCCAAAGACAAACTTTGGAAAAATCCGTTCTAATTTTAAAGAGAGCTCGAAATGTGTTTGAATTATACGTTCCCCTGCACGTGCTTCAAAGCCTTCACTACTTAAGTTCAATTGTTACTTAGCAAATATGTAACAAATAAAGATTCTGTTTAAGCTGAAGCACGGTTGCTTTGGTCCAATGAAAATTTTAGTTCATTGAAGAGACCATGAGGCTGATTTTTCTGTTTTCAAAAAATAAGGGAACCTAACCAAATTTTAAATGTATTGGTGAAAAAGCATTACCTTCTGTCTGATGTTTAACAAGGAAGTAAAATACTGTGTGTAAAATCTTTTTTACGCATTATAATTCTCCAGCTATTCCAATACAGTGTTGTATTTTTCGAAAGATATTTTTCCCGTCCGCCTACAATGCGTCGAGGAAATTGTAGCATTTTTAGCTGGCAGTTGAGGTCAAGTAAGCTCGTGTTAATAGCCTATTCCGACGCTCGTTTACACTCGACCGATTATTATTAAGGCATCTCAACGCTGAAACTCGGCACTCAAGATAAAATATAGACCATTATTTTAAAGAGAGCGCATAGTTAGGAGCACGTTCTTCAAATTGCAGTCTCTCTTCAACATAAAAGAACAGGAAAATCAAATAGTAAGAACAAAGATCTCATTCACGTTACATCGAAGTGCTTCGTAACCTTCATCAAAATTTGCGATCACACCTGATTAGTCAGCTCGAGTTTGTTTTTGTCTTAAATAAACACACGAAACGCTGTACAGTTCATTAAACTTATAAATTAGCCCTGAAATCATTACTTTTTAATTAAGGTATAAATATAATTTATGGAAACAATGAAGCGTATGAGATGAGACACAAAAAATATGAAAATCTTCACGTACAACGGCATTAGACCACTCCAGGACTACAATTACGGTCGTCACGGTGTTTAAATTGAGCCAACATTAAAAAACTTATTACGTAAATGTAAATGCCCGCTTGAAAACAACACTTCATTTTTGGAGAGAGTAGATTGTGAAAATGTATTCGTTGAGCAGTGTACCACAGGCTAGCATGACATTGACTAACATCGCAAGAGAGAACATAGTACCGTGACAGCCCGCTCACAATCATCAAATTAGGCTTAATTTCATTGAGAGAGAAATTCCTACTTGTTAAGCAGTACGTACTAAGCTCTGGCTCATACCTCAAATGTGACCGTTGTCCTAGACTTGAGAAACAATCTACTGCTAAATTGCTGGTGGTAAGTAAATTATTCAAAGTGTTTAAATTTGTTTAAATTGTTGGTTTTTGAGTAGAAGGGATGAGTTATTCCCCGCATTACAGACGCGAGAGAAGAAGAAAAGAAGAGTTGGCCGTCGAAATGGTTACCTGCTCTACTGTTGGTAACCGTCACTGAGATCAGGCATTGTTAATAATACACTGGAAAATTTTCGCATAATGTGTTATGTATCCACGTGATCGACCTAAAACATCGTTCGGATGTGCTTTGAAATTGATCAGCAATTGTTGTCCATGATGAGATCGAAATGGCAATTTTTCGAAGTACAAAAATTTGCAAGCATTTCACAGAAGTCGACACAACCTCAAGTCCATCAAGTCATGTTTTTTCTCAAGTTTGAGAAAGTTGAAAAAAGATCATGCCGTTAAACTCTCTGAAAATTGAACACAATATACTTAAGTGGAAGGTTAATTTGCTACAGAGAGCCGCTCAGTACAATTTTCCGTTTTAACTTTCATAAACAACCCGAATTCCTTTTTTCTTACCCTCAGTGAAAGAAATAGACACAAAGGCTAAACTACTTAAATTAAAGAGTTTAAGCGAGGCCACCATTTTATCCCCTTAAAATACCCGGAGTCAGCTATGACCTCTAGGAAAGAAACAGCTTTCAGAGAAAATCATTCTCCAGTTGACTCCGGAAAGCGGCACTGGAGGAGGGTTCGAACGTTTTAGAATTGCTGTAAAAGGCTGTCACTTATCAGCCCCCTTAGCTCTTGCCAGGACCCGTCCTCACGTGGCAGATCTTTTCACGATCCAGGTCGCATTTCGGAGCAGTTCCCAAGATACGCCCCGGAAAAATGCTCGAGTAAATCAGAGATCAGGACTGGGGCACCGCTGCCACCAACCGATACGAGATAGAAAATCTCCGCAGCTTGAGTTCCAAAGCACACTGGAATGAAAATAAAATCTTCCGCAGTTTGGCTGTAAAAGATTGGTAAAGCTGAAATGCGATTTTCAATGGCACTTGACCTAAGGATAGTACACCTTGAAGTTGAATTTCTGGCATTTCGTGGGGAACCTTAACGTGCTTGGCTCATTGTAGCACTTGATGAATGAAAAATCTTCACTCTATAAAAGTTTCGAAGAGTCTCTCTAAATTTTTGAATATAAAAGCTCCTCAAACTGATATGTTCTGCTATTTGGAAAGCACTGCAAGTTTTCTAAAAATAAATGTAAATTTAGAGTGCACTCCTTGCAATTTTCACCATTATTATTATCTTTACACCATGAAAATGTAAGGTCTTGGAGCCTGACTTCCTCTTTCATGATTACCCAACAGAAACATGATTTAAAGATTGCATGGAACACCCATTCAAGACATTGCATAAAACACCCAGCCGCATAAGCCGTAGGAATCTAGAGTGCCAGGTAAAAAATCCGTCCGGCCTGATCGAGGTGTCAGAGGTTTTCGGCCTCGAAAAAAATTCAGTCCTTCTTTTGAGCCTCAAAAAATCTCTCCGCGAAAACAAAATTTTCTTCAGATTGCGCTAGAAAAATCGAATCTCAACACTGATTGAAAATCCTTTCACGGTTAAAGCCTGAACAAAATGAACGTCGCAAGTGACGCCGTGGAACTACTGTGGCCGAAGGTGACGTGCACCGTAGCACTGGATAAAACCTCACTTTTGGCTATTCACTTGGAGTTAGAGGAAATGATTATGTTGGACTAGCAGAATGAACAGCACTAATCTTGATGCTCAGTAATTGGACGGACGGGGCTTTATGTGATACCGGGCGTTTCAACTGGTATCTTACGAAAAGATACTTGGCCGAAATTTTAGTTTCGATTCCATGTTAGATCCATTTTAACATAAATTTCGGCATTATCTGTACAAGACAATAGAAGAGTATTATAGAAGGTTCCTGCTAAATGAAAAGGAACCAGCGTAAAAGAAGGCGAAAAATATACGATGCGCTAGGCAAAATTCAATAATTATAGCCAGATATGCTTTCGAATAAGCATTCAATTTTTAGGTCTTTAAAGAGTAATAATTAAAAAAACACACACACAGAGATCACAATGCTCTTCGTTTGCAAACAGTCCATCAATCATTCTGTTCGCGCTGGCTGACAGCCAGGCAGTCTTTTCCCATTCTCCACCTCAACGAGGCCCTCCATTGCATCCCACAGCTCAATCTGCAGAGCACAGGAGTGGGGGCTACAGGACTGGCTCTGTGAGCTGCAGGACTGGCTCTGTGAGCTGCAGGACTGGCTCTGTGAGCTGCAGGACTGGCTCTGTGAGCTGTAGGACTGGCTCTGTGAGCTGCAGGACTGGCTCTGTGAGCTACAGGACTGGCTCTGTGAGCTGCAGGACTGGCTCTGTGAGCTGTAGGACTGGCTCTGTGAGCTGCATGGCTGGCTTTGTTCGCTACTAGGCTCTTTTATAAATGACCTAAGACTGCCACATGGATATTCAATCTTACTTACGCGACAATCAAGGCATCCACTCTGGCCTTAGTTCTTGTGTGAATGAAAGAGAAAGCTACCCTAACGCATTTCTCAGTAGTATTTACAGTGATCTAGTATAAGTTAGTTTATTCCTTCCATACCACAACAAAGATGTTCACAGAGAGGAAGGATGATGACACCATTTAGTATGGAGTAAAGGGAATGCGGAATCTATGCACGAGGTGTGATCCCGCACCAGATCCTCTGCAAAAAGAAACATCTAGTAGAAAAAAGTTGAAAACGAGATAAAAGTTGAAGAAGAAATCTGAGGTGCTGGAAAAAGGACGGAAGTGAACCGAAAAAAGAAGGGTCTTTATAACAACAAAAAGCTTATCTTTCAACAAAAATAAGGCCTACCTAACTCTCAGGTCGGGATCTCCCATTTTTCCTTTGGGAGATCTAATTCCTATAGATACAAAAGTTGTATCCCCCTGAAGGGAATTTTCCAGTCTTTGTGTCTAGAAAAAATTTCCATTAGAAGAGATTTTATTTAGTTTCTCAGAATCACATATTCAACTGCTGACACAGGCATTGCCTACTTCTTACAGTTTGTTGACTAATTTAAAGCTTTTATTTCATGAAATATTTCATGAATTACCTTTTGTTGGAAATAAATTTTTTTCTTCTTCAACCCAATTATAACCATAAAACAGTGTACATTGATATGAGCAAAAATTCTTTTGTCAAGTACGTTTCGAGGAAGTGCTTTGCGAGCATTAAGTGTTGCGTATGTTCTACACCAAACAATGATATTCCTGCTTCGTTTCATTACTAAAATGGCAACGATTCAGCATCACACAAGAGAGCCGCTCGTGAGCGATTTTTCTAACGAGGAAGCGCACTCAAAATTCACGATGATCGGCACGCAGAGCCTTCAAATTTAGACTTGATTTTGAGGCATTTTTGGCCATAGGCTTTGCTCGCTTGAGCTAGCTTTGAAGCGCTACACAGCGCAAGCGGAGGCTTGCGAGCTGAATATTTATGCCCTGATCGCCTAGTTTTCAGGTCGGAGTACGTATACGCCGTGCGCATTTCTACCGGCACGTCACAGCGGCCAAAAAACTATCGCAGTCTTCAAAGGAGCAAAAGCTCAAGCTGCGCTACAGTGCTGGGGATTGAGTTTCAAAAAATTGATATCTAAATAGGGCTATTTACGACAGTGAAAATTGCTCTGTTGGCTTGGCTGTGCCACCTGTTTTTTATGACCAAAATACTCAACCTGGAGTATTTTTTCGAACAAATTCTAAAGATTTAGCCCCGAAAACAACACGTAAAACAGTCGCACCGGCGGAAATACTTTCGCTGTTCCACATCAACGACTAAAATTGTTTGGAAATCAGGACTTAGATGCGTGGCGGGAAATGTGTGGTATTTTTTATTAAACAGAGACTGACTGTTTTTATTAGCGGTTCTTGTAAACAGCTCTCAAAGTCTCATGTGTTCTACAGTAATATGAACATATGAGCATTGAAAGTGGAATTTTGAGTGGCATGACATCGGTGCAAACAATGGCTGTTGAGTCGAGGTTCACATTTGTGAGGGGAAGCCAGACTGAGTGAAAATAGCTCATGAAGTTAAAATTTTACTGATATAAATTTACGCGCGAGCGTCAAGGAAAGAATAAGTCACACTTAGTCATTCCTCATCCTCACCCTGCAGTTCACGCTGTTCTACGCACTGATTAAAATTGGTAATTAAAAATTGATACCACGACTTGAAATGGACGGGAGCTGGAAGAGCGCCGTAACGAGGCGCGCACTGGAAGTAATCAATCACGCGAGACCAAATCGGAAACACGAAAGTCGGATATGTGCGTAAATTTTGTACTATTTTTCGAGAGCACCATTTCGGTAATTGGCAAAATCCAAAGTCGATAAAATACGTTACCATAGTCCTATTCGTATGTGTATAATAGAAGCTTTTGTCTTGTCCTCGAATACGGTGAAATAAATTTTATTTTCATGAACGCGACAGCACTCGCTTTAAAGAGGTCGATTAGGAGGCGTCAGTAGCTTGGGATTCGTCGGAATTTGAATCCCACTTGTTTTTCAGTTATTATTTGATTCACTCGAATTTATTCATCAATCGTTCATCACGTACAGCATCGCTTCGTTGAAATTCGGTTTCTGCTTGAAGAATGATGCTGAAGATAGACTCATTTTTTTTACGAGACACAATTTCATCACGGAGATAATTCCATTCACAAAAATAAACATTACTAGCCCTTTAAAATATTTTCAGATTTTTTTTGTGAGATGATTTAAAGAAAATAGAAACGTTTTGTGGCAGTGAAGCAAGAACTGTCCTTTGCAATATTTTCTGTTCTCCGCGAGATGACAAAAGAAAAACACGTTTCATTGTCGTGGCACTGCTTCCGATCGTGCTAAGGCATTAATGTTCGTTAACTCAGCAACGCGTTTCTGTGCGCTACAAATTCCGTGAGCGCGGAGCTGCTACCGATTGAGAACCGAATTCATTGCGCGGCTCTCGAAAAATATATAAATTAATTAATATATAATCTATATAATATGCGCTAACTTACAGTAGCTGCGGCTCTCTCAATCAACTTGTTTAACCGAAGTGGCTCTCTTGCAAAAATTAGTGCATAACACAGGGCGTAGCACGTAAATAGCACGCCATGACATCCACGGTAGAAGGAACAAGGTTTGGATCAAACCAGTCTTTTTTTTGTGGACTGTGTGGCAATGCTGACGTCATGAAAACGCTCATATTGGATCTACCAACACTGCTAGCCCCAAATCTGGCACCACTATTGGCCTAACGACATGTTGCAATGATGACGTCATAGAGTTTGTTTGAAATAAAGCAGGGCTATTGGCTAGCCGAACAAGAGGAGGTGTATTTCCCCCTTAGAAATGACTCGACCTTGTTTCCTCTGCCGCGACACGTCCCCTCGAGTGCCGCAGCTGCGCACCTGCAAGCGCCACCTAACTCTCGCAATGCAATTAATTGCGCCCCGTCAAAAACTTCCTCTCATTTTCGCCTTCTTTCTCGGAAGGCAAAAGTTCAGTCCAATTTTCGAAGCCTCTTCCAATTAACCTTGCTATGGAAGAAGAGGGACGAAATGAATTCGCAAAAAATCCAAAATGGAGTTGAGAAAAGAAAGTATTGAGTGACAATTGTGATATCATTTTCAGTTGTATTCTTATTCATGCTACAAATAAAAACACATCACTGTGGGATAGGGACAACGTAATTTGGAATGGCGAACTAACGAACACATTTCATTGAAAGAGAATAAAACAGCAAAGTGATTACACCTGGACAGCGATATTAATCTTTGAGTATGATCATTCCTAGAAGAACACATTCAGAAAACGCAAGATAAATGTACAAATATATTAGAAGATACATTCCAAATTCAATATCAATTAAAGATAAATTTACGAATTAGCGCGCATAACTGTCAATGGGGTGTGAACTTTGTAACGCAGCATTGAAAGTAGAAGAACTATTTAGATAATCTTAATCGTGTTTTCGGAATGACGATGGTTCTCGCGCGGTAAATCTGATACAGACTCGCAGGTCTTATAAAAAGTCGTGCCTTATCATCATGACACCAGCCAAAAGTTGTCCTACCGATTATTCGATTATTATTGTTTATTAATCTCAGTTTCTAACAAGTGAAGAGGCAATACCTTCTAATGTAGATGTGGGATGGATTTGTTGAACGTGAAGTACAACAAGTTCTCGAAAATAAGAGGCACGGTATGTTAACACATTCACTCACGATTTCCAATACAATCAACGAGAAAAAGCGAGTGCTAAATTATCTCAGATCCTTCTTGTGTAACATGTGTAGTAGTTTCAGAACTAAACGCAGAAACTAAGAATGACATATACAAAATCATTGACAATGAAGGCTAGTTAACTTGAGTTTTATAGAAAAATCCTGTAATTAAGTATTTCTGAGCAATTGATCATCTGAAAGATTCTTTGTAATGAAAACGGTGTTGCTAACCTTGAAGCCCAGACTTTCTGTCAAGTTGTGTCAATATCAATCAACATATCGATTTATCCAGCAGATCACGGTAAGTGTTCTACTCTTGGGTAAGCAAAAAAAGGAACAATTTTTCTCTCAGGCTATTTGTGGAAAGTCCGAAGCGCTCCCCGTTTAAAAAAAATTCTGAGCTCCCGTGATCGTGTCAATTTTGGTCGTAATTACTGTAAAGGACCTGGCTAACGACATCTCGTTTTGTCATTCACGATCACAAATTCTACGCGTAATTTAAAGTGAGCAAACTACAATTTTGAGCTTCGTACTCAATCACGGAGTAACGTCGGGCACTGGATAAGTTTTAGATTAAACTTCCTTTTCTCCGATCGAAATACTAAATAAATGTTTTGTTGAAAGAAATTGGTGTTCATTTGTTGATTGTCTAACGCTTTTGAGCTTTTAAACGTTCTATGCTCTAAAAACAAGCTTGTGGTTGACCATTTGCTTATTTATAACGCACTTCAAAAAGAAACACTGTCTCATTATACCTATAAAGTACATTATAATAAAATGCATTTGATTAACGTAGCTGTTGCCTCTCTCAGAAATATAGTATAATTGTTAGTTTGAGGCTCTGTTTTCGTAGCAAAAATATGTGCACAAAGGTCAGAGAAGGGACCATCTAGCAAAGACTAAGAAAAACTTGGGATCTAGCACAAGGAATGTTCCTATACGGGATACCCCCGCATAGAAATAGAAAGTTAGGAGTTGTGAAAAAAGAGATAAGAAGAGAGACTGAAAAAGGTGGGGTAGTGAAAAGTGGGACGAAAAATAGAGTCTCAAAGGCCATCTATAGCTGAGGTAACCTAGTTCAATCTACCTTGAGGTACCAGTTCCGATACCACTGAAAACACTTAACTAGCAAAAACCTACTGCCTATCCTAAGCCCCGTGAGGAGGTTACCACTCTCAACGTTCTGCTAATTAAAAGTACTAATTTAAATTTCATGATAATTCATATTATCACAAAAGACTCTCGTTTTTCCTTACTGATGAAATGAACGGACGGACGCAAATGAACAGAATAAACATTCTGTTAACCTTGACTTCCTATCAAAGTGGAAGGTTTGGTTTCAAATTTGACTAGTAAAAATATAGTAAAAATTTTGAAATTATTTTAAATTAGCATAGTAACTATCGTCGGAGAAACATGCGGAACTAATCCACGTTGAACGGAGATGAACATGATCACTTCCCAGTTCAGCTAAAATCGAGCTACATCAGAAACTCGAAAAAAAAATCTCAGCCAGCTGATCAGTGCACGTTGAAACAATATCAAATTATCTGCTAAGAATTATGCTCATTCATCAAAACCAAGAAAACGATGACTGTCTTGCAAGAGGAAAAGAAGAATGCAATGACGCCGATATAATCGCATCGCTCAGCTTTGCAACAGTGCTTATAGATCAGTTTAAAAGCGGGCCGCCACGAAGCAAACTTGATTCAAGTGTTTTGAGAAGGTCTGCGCCGTGCCTCAACAAACGGCAATTTTTGGCCGCAGTGTTGGCTCCGTGCACACACTCCAAGGTGGCCCTCCGGGCTTGGGTTTTTGAGGGCCTTTACGCTGCCATCAGTACAGCTCAGAGCCTGAATTATTCCCAGCAACAACATCGCGTTGTGGTCTATAACACGGGTGAGCTGACACGTGACTCCATTCTCCAACTTTAGTGCGATGTAGTGTGTTAAGTGTTGAACTTGTTGCTGCGCGGCGGTGTCCCGAGTGGTGCGGTGTGCCGGACGCTTGTGGAATGCTGCGGGGACTGAATAGGGACTGATGATCTGGTACGAGAGCGTGTCTCGTACTGTGATGTGTGAGGTTGGTGTAATGCGGTGAGGGATGGTAGTGGAGGGTGGCGCAGCTCATGCTGAGGAAATGAGCGATGCCTTGCGGTAAGAACGTTTGTCCCGCTTGTGGTGCTGAGTGAAGTTGTTGTGGTGAGGTGATGGATGATGTTAGCGTTTTAAGATGATGAATGATGTTTGTGTTGTGAGGTAATCAATGATGATGGTGCTGTGGGGAGATAAATGATGTTGGTGTTGTAAGGAGATGAATGATGGTGTTGTGAGTTGATGAATAATAGTGTTGTGGGGAGATGAATGACAATGGCGGTGAGGGGATAAGTTGTTAGTGTTGTGAGGTAATGAATGATGTTGGTGTTATGAGGCTATGAAGAATGTTGGTGTAGTGAAGGGACTAGTGATTGAGTGAAGAGATTGGGGTTGTTGGTGTTCAGCGACTTGCAGTGAAGGGTTATGAGGGGATTATGCTGTTGATATAAGACAGAATCGGTAGATATTTCAATTAAAGTTAATTTAGACAAAATTAAACGAAGATTTTTCGCTCTAAATGAGGTATTCATCAGTCCATTGCCAGCTTTAGACGGGCGGGTAAGTTCCTTCATCCAACAATGGGGCTAATAAAAGTGTTTGAATCAGCTGCTGTGGTCAAATTCGTTCTCGATGCACAGTTTCAAATGTTCTAGTCTGTTCAACTGCAGTTACCAAGTGTTGCTTGAAAGTTTTTGTAGTACACATTTGAGGAAAAATAAAATAGCTTCCTGTAGTCAAAATATAAATCAAAACCAATACGTTTTTCACAGATCCAAAAGTGCTAAGCTGTGATAATAATTAGATCAATTATGCGAAAAATTTAATTATCAGGGATGAAGTAACTCGGAATAGATGGCAAACTATTACGTCGCTTACATAAGACACAGTCTTTCTTAGGAGTAGGACCTGCTGCATGGCGAAAAGTTTATCAACGTAAGAATCTTTATAGAAGTGTTGCCAATTCTACAGTGGGTAGGCAGAGACCCCCATGAGCTATGCCTAGTTGGAGATGTGCTAAAGATATCAAACAAATATGGGTCTACAGAAAGCCTTCATCCTTAAGTAAGCGGCTTTTTATTGATGCAGTATTTGAACGAGAAGATCTAGAACTACCACGCAGGGTAAAATAAAAATAGATAAAACATAGTCGCGCCGAATGTAACATAATCTAGCCTAATCAAACCTAAATTGATGGCAAAAACCTTTTCTGGCTGTCATCAGACAGCAAAAATCTTTCTAGAGCAGTCATGAGAATGCATTTATGTTTAGTATTTTTACCGTTTTCATCTATTTTTTCACTAATTTTCTGCGAATAATCCTCCACCAAATGCAGCAAATCACCATGAGTGGCAAAATATACTTGCATGATTCACTTTCATAGAACGGCAAGGAACTGTAGGACACAAGCTATTCTCGAAGGTAATATAGCAGTTTATTCCGAGCGTGGGCACATGTAGAGAAGCGAAGTGCGTCCAATTTTGTATGAAGCAAAGTTGGAAGCGAGAGGTTGTTGAAACTTCCAGAGGTTGTCAGGTCAGTTAGTTTGGGGGACGGGCGGCAGGCCGGCCTAATATTATGATGCGGGCTACGAATACCTCTGAGAGGATCACCTACAAGCATGTGCATAGTAGGGCCAAAGCATGCCGTGCAAGCAATCTCTGACATTCCTCATAATAAGTTTGTTTGAAATTATTTGATGGCCACATCTATGTTTTTAACGCCTCCGGTGCATTTTAAACGTTCAATGAAGAACCGATGATGACTGTTTGAGTTGCTGATATTTAGCCAAAATCTGCACTTTCAAATGGAATTTACGAAAAAGGGATAGCAATGAAGACTTCATTGTGATATTTCTAAATTCTGCAAAGTTCTGGTTCAACTCTTCAAAAATTTTGCTCCCGCTCGCTAGGCGCCGAAAGAAAGCCCTGATGAGGCGCCTTCAAACGCAGTATTCCTGAGAAATGCGTCATGCTCCAGTGTTTGCACTTCATTCTTGAACTAACGATGAGGAAAGAAGAACTTGTCGCTAGTTCACTTAAGGGAGCTCAGTCTTTGCCACTTCCTCTGATGGCAACACTTTGTTCTACCCAAAAAAATGAGCGCAAAAAAGACGGCACGAAATGTACTGCCATAAAACCACTGGAATAACTTGAGGGTAAAGAAAATACATTATTGAAAAAGAGAGTACCAGAGACAGGCGCTTTGAAGAGCGCAAGAATAAGTACTCAAAAATAAGCAAATGTTCACGTACTTTTGTCACGCTCACATTCTTCATTTAAAACACATTTAACGTAATTATACTTTGGTTAAACTTGAGATGGGAATTCCTCAAAGCTTAAAACATACGTAAGAAAAATACTAATCTGCAAGGAAAATTTTAACGCATGACAGCATACAGCAAAGGTTTCAATTGAGTTCCACTGTTTTCGTTTTATTAAGGAAGCATGACCCAATATTATTTGCGTCAAATTTGTGCTAACTGTATTTAGACGAGAGCTTTGATGCCGTGAGTCTGGGCACCCCCGGGAGTTATGCTAATTTATTTTTGTGATGTCGCAATCTCTGGAGGATTACTTAATTCAAATGGGATAGAAAGTTCCTCGTAAAAACTTTTGCCGAAAGAAAACTAAAATTTAATTGAATAGAGCATGAATTGTTACGCGCTTTCTCGTCTTGTCGTGTGTAAATGATGATGAAATAATTCTTCGCTCGGGCGTGAAAATTAATTCAATTCCCGGCGTTTACCAGAATTCTGGAGAACGTGGAATGTTCGAGCCTTAGATTTTCAAGTCTGAGAAGCTCAATTATCTTTTCTCTTTGAACTTAACAAGAACAATTTTATTATACCAGACACGATGAATCAGCATTTAATTTAGGCAAGTTCGGAGGACTTTTTTTCGATTTATATACAAAGCGACGGAATAAAGCTCTAATATAATTTCGAAAGAGAAAAAGATTCACAGTATTTTAGGTTTATGAACAGATCGCACTTTTACATATCAATCGCTTCTGTTATTTTGATATCGATCGCACTGTTAAATGATTGAAAGATTTGGAATTGTTTTAATACAGTTTTGATGACAGGGAAAATTACCTAGAGATCTTGGCCACGGTGTTCATAAACGTCCCCTGTATTATTTAAACCTGGACTTGAGAACGTTCGTGCAAGGAAATGATGCTGCGCCCTGCTTCGCAATTGATGAGGCTGTGTCGAGCAAGTTTAAAAAATCGGACATTTTATAAGTTTACGAGGAGATTTGAGCAGAAACAATACGGTCATCGCCCCATAGGTCTGCATGCTGCTTTATGATTAATTTGATAGGCGCACAATTTTTACAGAAATTTGAAAAATGAGTTGACTGTTAGTAAGCAGTGATGCTAGAGCAGTATGCTTGTGGGCTTCAATATAAATTTTTACCCAGTCTTACTTTTATAGCTCTCTGGGGATTACTGATTTTGGCATGTATTTGTTTTAGTCTTCCCAACTCGACATGCACTAATTCCCATTCAAAGCAATGAAAAATTACTCGGTTGACGAACGTTTTCACTACAAATTTTTTTCGAGCAAATTAACCGAAAAAGTCAAACGATAAATGAATCAAACGCAAAAATCGTTGCTTTATTGTACACTAAAATGCAATTTTTATTTGTCTTCGATAGTTGTGAGCCAAGTGAATTAGTTTCGTAAGGCATTCCCCTTGCACGTCGCTGAGACTCCTCTGGATGTAATTGCAACAGAACTGCACAGTTTTTTTTGGTGTCCTTCAACAGACAATGCCCGGTCCAGCCATTGTTTCATCGTCTCATTTTGAGGACACGCGCGCGGTGTTCGACCTTCTATTCAAGGAAGCTTCGTCAAATTTTCCTGGTGACGGAAAGAGTGGTGAGCAACTTAGTATTGAGAACAGGAAATATTTACAGTTCTCTTGGAAATTAACTCATCCTTATCTCGAATGAAAACAAATAAGAGAAGCTTGCAGGGAATTAACCGTTCATGACAGGATTTGGAAAAAAGTTAATATGTCCGAAGTGTGTATTCACGAAAGCATTATGTCAAGAGAACTCTAGTGCGATAAAAATGTGAAATTTGATTAAATTAGAAAATTTCTTATTCCTCTGCTGAATTATCCTAACGAAATCTACTAAAATGTCTCACAATGAATTTCTTCTTGAAGATTTAGATAGCCTCACCCTGATAGTTGTACTCAAATGTCCTTTCAAAACGGTCAAAGAAAAAAATATCACATGTATTTAGCAAACACCTATTTTAACACAATTTATTTACCGTTATTTCGATCTCATGATGTCACTCCATGTTATTTATAAAGAAATTATTTGAAACTGAACGTTGTCTCGTGTACTGCAGGTAATTTACGAATGCTACCTCCAATTTGATGCCAAGTTAATGCTCAGTAATATACTCGATTCAGGAAATTGACCAGGAGTAAGAGGCCAAACGGCAATCATGATACTCTGCAATGCAGGTAATGGTACTAGTGCATACAATTCAGGTAATGAGTGTCTACTGTGCAGGTAATGGTACCAATGTCCAGTAATGTTGCCAGTGTCCAGTAATGGTACCAGTGTCCAGTTATGATACCAGTGTCCAGTAATGGTACCAGTGTTCAAAAATGGTACCAGTGTCCAGTAATGGTACCCGTGTCCAGTAATGGGACCAGTGTCCAGTAATGGTACCAGAGGAGCCAGCAGGAGGAGCCACGAGTCAGCTCCACACGCGCACGACGACCAGAGAAGCGCCCTTGCGCACTAATGAGCGCGTCACAACTCTTGCTCTTTAGTAGCATCAAAAAGAATGTCTAATTCCAAACAGTCAGACATATTTTTTGCTTCATAGTTTTTCAAGGGCCTTATTACCAACGCCAGGTCGTAATGACGGTTACGACGAAGAGAATATCACTGATAAACACTTATAGGCCCAATGGGGACTGTCGCTAAGTAAAGGGATTTTTAAATTTAGTTTGGACTAATTTCGTAAGTTTAAAATGGTCTGAAAACGTTCAAATTCTTACTAAAAAGGTACTCTTTAATTGTTGCGATTATTTTGTTCCTAAACAAGTTTAGCATTTTTCATGGTAACATTTATATTCAAGTCAAACTTCACCATAAATAATCATCTGTTCATCGATTATAATATATTTAAAATTTTTACCTCTGAAATTTGTAACTTTATCTCCTCTACTCGAGGGAGAAATACAGTGAGCGGAAGCTAGGCGATAGCTCTTGAGACAAGTAAGTTTCGGAAAGATAAAAATTGCCATATTTTTTCTTACCCTTAATATGTGGTGTCAACCATTGCCTTTCCACGTAGACGTTGAGCCAGATCGCTTGTTCTCGCTTATCTTTGACTGAATTGAAATAAAAAACATCAAGCCCTGTTATTACTTGAGGCGTCTCATGCATGCACCCACTAACCGGACGAGAATCAAGCGACTCCATCGTGTATCCACTGATATCAACGAGGCTTGAACAGTGTACACTTATTTATCACTATATCCCATTGACGGCATCATGAGAAGTATTGACGATATTTCTTTTAGTCCATTATTCAGCAGGTGTAATGCGCAGCAAATTGAGCCAAATCGTTGTTGATGAATAACCTGTGTGTCATGTACCTTCCACGTGACGACACGCCATGCACGAACGACGCTTGCGCCAGCGAGGGAGAGCCACGTACTCAGTGCACCAGAGACGGTTGCAAGATTCTGCGTAGCTCAGCGAAAGCTACATCAGCAGCTCCGAGCGACGCCAGTCCGGCAACGACGGGGCCATACCAAAAAAAGTCCCGAAAGTTGGTCTCACGGCCGTTACTGATGCCAACCGTCGCGAAAAGTAGCGGCGGTAACTGCATCTATAAAGGGTTGTCCCTAAGGTAAAGAGGTCTCACTCCCATACGCGTCACTATCGTCGAAGGTCCTCGTACACGCCGTTTTACTTGAGTCTTTGTGATAGAATCCAGTCCGGCGTGCTGGGTATTGTTATTGTGTAATTTACAATTGTGACTTCACGTTTAAACAACTGATTAACTACGTAAAGTAAACGAGGCTACTTCGAACACTACGAAATCTGCACCAGCGCTTCCCCTAAGTTACGTGAGACTCTCTTTTTGTAGCTGTCAATGTTTGCGGGCTATAACCAGTCCCCGATATATTGGTGATATCCGTTTACAACAGTAAAACGATGTGGCCACGTTGAAAGAATCGTGTTTTCTTTCGGAAAATAACTCCTTTGATTTGAAGAGTAGACTTGAAAAGAAAGAAAATTTGAAAAATCATAAACTCGGATTCTACAAAAAAAAAGAAGTATATAACATGTGAAGTGATGCGGGAGTTGCCAATTTTCTGATGATTGTGCGGATATTTTTAGAAGACATAAATAAATCACAAATCGGAAGCACTGAATCTGCAATCAAGCTTTGAGGCTCAATACTGCACGGGCAGAGCGCACGATATTGGAAACAGTCCTATGCTAAAGGATTTCAGACTCGCGTGCGCGAGGGCATGTCAAAGAAAAAATCTTAATTCCAATAAGGAAAAACATAGGCTCTGTACAACACCGAGCTGCGAGAAATGGGAGATGAATTACGGACGTCGACATCGAACTGGTTTTAAACCTGTCTTGCTGAACAAGAAAGAGTGCTGTAACGCTCGTGCACGACCTGGCCAGATCTAGGAATCACGCACATATGTCTTACTAGTGCGAGTTTGTAATAAAAGAATTTCATGCACTTATTGCTTTTAAAACATGGTCATTTTTTTGAAATTCGATGGCCAAGTCTTATACTTCGAATATTTTAGAACGAGCAGTAGTGACAAATATTTAAAAATAATAGTTCATGGCAAAATAATTACAAATAAATCATTGGAGCTACACAGACAAGTCCAATTCCCTTCATATCAGTTTGTCAAACAAAAATCATATCCGACTCAACAGGGGTGAAAAATATTAAGACAACATAATTTTGAATAAGCCCAGGTGGGGGCAATGGTATACACTAGCGCTTGTAAGCATGACACTTCAATTATATGAACACAATACTCCACATATTCTGCATTGAGAGCCCTCTCACATTTGAGATGAACGAGGCAGGGTATAAGCTTTGTGTAATATAAGGATCTTCAAACATTAACTAAAGGGAGTAACTGCAGGAGCCCCACAACAGTACAGGAATGCATGGGAGTAACTGCAGGAGCCCCTCAACAGTACAGGAGTGCCTGGGAGTAACTGCAGGAGCCCCTCAACAGTACAGGAGTGCCTGGGAGTAACTGCAGGAGCCCCTCAACAGTACAGGAGTGCCTGGGAGTAACTGCAGGAGCCCCTCAACAGTACAGGAGTGCCTGGGAGTAACTGCAGGAGCACCTCAACAGTACAGGCATGCCTGGGAGTAACTGCAGGAGCCTCTCAACAGTACAGGAATGCCTGGGAGTAACTGCAGGAGCCCCTCAACAGTACAGGAATGCCTGGGAGTAACTGCAGGAGCCCCTCAACAGTACAGGAATGCCTGGGAGTAACTGCAGGAGCCCCTCAACAGTACAGGAATGCCTGGGAGTAACTGCAGGAGCCCCTCAACCGTACAGGAATGCCTGGGAGTAACTGCAGGAGCCCCTCAACAATACAGGAGTGCCTGGGAGTAACTGCAGGAGGAACGCCAGAGAGCAACAGCGACCAGAGCAACTTCAACAAGGCATGGGATTCCTTGCATAATAGAGCAAGGCTCCGGCAGGGTCATTGATTGTTGGTCGATTGGTGGCTCACAGGCAGACTAAATTTGGCAGCCTTCAGTACAGACCTGGAAAGATGGCCGCCAGCTCACAACTGCACAGGCGACTCCCACTTCAAGACAAGCAGCTGTAATGAATACGTTGATGGATGATCATTCTGTGGGTAACTATGCTCAATACACTCTCCGCTTTGATATTTGGTCAAGATAGTATAATGACAGATTTTGGATAGTTCAAGAATGACTGTTTTCAGCTGACATTGATTTTTGACTGGCAATACATGTTTATCATCGGATGGTATGTGTGTGTGATAAACATGTTTTCTTGCAGAGGTGAGCCGGCAATAGCAAGCGCTGTCAATGTAACTTTAGCCATGAAATAACCTAATAACTAAAAAATGTTTTCGATCAAAAATCATAAAAAACGGATTTTGAATGTGCTTGTGGTTACAAATTTTTTTTTTCTACCGCCAATTATTCACTACTAATAATTTACTATCTTCGTGAGACAGGCTTGTGACTCAAAAATTGATGGAGTACAGCATTATTAATTTTGTTCCAAAAATCTGATTTTTACCGACCTAAGTCTCGAACTTGCTATCGATTGGAAGTGAGAGCCGTTGAAAACACACCGATACGTCAGCCACCTAAGGCGTCTGCTAGTGCTGATGCAGTGAGGTACGCCAACTGGGACGATTAAAACTTTTGAGTATTATTGCAGGGTCATAAAATGAGAGCACTGCTTTTATGAGAGTTTCTCCGAGGCCGCTTGAGCTGATCTCATTAGGTCCAAATTGGTTCCCCGCCTGTGAGCTCTCCAGAGAACATTCGCTCAAAAACAACGACTTTCTCTCTCGAGGAAAAAGCTTCTACATCAGCGACACGAACCGTAAACAAATACGGGAATGAAGGTAACGGGAATGACGGATTTGATGACAGATTGAATTGAAGTCCCATTCCATCAGGTATCAATCGGCCGCGGGTACCATAGAAATAGAAGCAAAGAATGGGTGGCGGTCTCACTCACAGTTGTGAACTTTCACGTAACTGCATCAGTTCAAATACGAGAATAAGTCGTTGTGTGATCGAAAAATTGCTTTCACAAGTTCTGATCTTTCTTGATGACACTTATGCTTTACGGGAATTAACTGTAATTAGATTTGCTAGATTTAGCTGACTTTCCGGCTTTATTCTGAAATTTAGCTTATTTTCAAATGAAATTTTACCATGATGACTACTCGGCTTGTGACTCCCCTGCATGGTCGGCAAACGTTAAGTTGTTTTTATATCCGAATTTTCCTTGAAAAAAATCCCGAAAGTGATGCATTTGGCCAGACTAAAGGACAATTGAACAATCCTAGCTTGAGTCAAATGAAGATGCAGTCCCATGCAAACAATGAATGGGATGCAGTTTGCTCTTAGGTGAAAACCTGGCAATGCTTATAGTGAATGTAAAACGATTAATTCTGATTCGCTCGATGAACAGAATCTGTGTGGAGTGGCGCTCGGTTCCAAATGAACAAAACTTACACTTCGTAAAGTAAAGACCAAAATTGTTATGAATTCCATATACTTTTAGATGTGACACGCCAGTCAAATTAAGCTCTCCTGCATTACTGAGTTAAATTTGAGCTTAGGTTGAGAATGAAGTCGGTAGTTGAAGTTTGTTCAATGGGAATAATTAAAAGTTCTGTTTAGAAACTGATGTACCAGATCAAATTAATTTCGATTGGAACGTTAACACCAGCAGAGGACCTTATCAGTGGTAATGCATCTCTAAAGAAGGTGAACTCTACTTTTAGAAATTAAATGAGGCTCAACATTGAATTCATGATAGTACTCATTGGGACTTCCTTAATATGAGATCCACTTCGCTTCGGACGATTGAAATGTATTGATAGGTGAAAAATACTTTTTAGCAAAGAACGAAACACACTTCATATTATATGTATTCAACGGTGATTGTTTCTATACTCTGACACTTTTTGAGAATGTACATCGCTGTAAGATTGTAGTCTCTGAGTCTTAAAACGCTGGTTCCTTAGCGTCAGATTGAGTGCACAGCACAGGTATGTAATGAAGCAAGCGTGAGGACGTCGTTACGATACTTAGTTCTATGTTGACTGTGAACGTCTTCCAGTTCGGGCGACAACGCTGTATGACGCGTTTCCTAACAAAGCGCAAGCGGTGGGGTTTTTGAATTTTACCTTATTCTCAAAGCTTGACACTAGATTCCTATTGAAAAATTGTTTGGATGATCGACTTGAAGTAAAATAAGAATAAGTAATTGAGCTTGTTTTAAATACCTTTTTGTAGTACGGGGAGAGGGCGAAAAAGTCTACGATAAAACATTTTGAACCGATTGCTGAGCAGAAGTTTTCAGAGAACAAAGTGTCCTCAAAATATTTCAACTTAATCTCATTAATATTGTATGAATATCTAAATAAAAATTGTTCATCTGAAGGCTCTTATTTTGCGAGTCAAAACACATTAATAAACTGCAGTTTATACTATTTTTTTCTGGGGATGCCACAATTGCAGTCTTTTCAAATTTTCTGGTCAGTGAATGTTAACACTTATTTCTCAACAGAGGCAAAAATCCTAAAAATACAGTGTTTATGGGGATAAATGAACGAAAATAAAATTCGACAGACTTATTCAGAACATTTCTGTGTAAAAAACTGCTGACAAAACAGTACAGGAATGTGAAACATGCTCATCCACTCACGGAAGCAGGAGGAGTTCTGCTATTGTGAGACCATGCCTCGCACTTAATGATATCGCAATTATAGTACTAATAATATTATTAATAATATCGCATGAACCTGAAGCTAGTGTTTTACTCTGATAGGGGCACAATAAAGAAGCTATTGATATCGGAGATCAGCTGAAGTGGAACGCTTTCCAAGCGATTGCAGGCGATCCAGTTAGGCTGCCCGTCGTACACCTCATCACTCTTTGATAGGCTTTGGAAACTTTCCGTCTTGGGAAGCAGCTGCCCAAGATGAGCTGCTCCGTAGCTCGGGATTAAGGCTTTAAGAAAGTGCCCGGCACAGGGCCCTCCAGGGGCACAAGTTGGGTGTAAAGTGCCATGAGAATGTGTCCCTTGTTAGCCAGATTTGAACGCCAATGAAGGCTTTCTGAAGTTCCCCTAAAATGTACCCTGGCACTTGTAACGGAAGCCCGCTTTAGAGTGAGAAAATTTTGCTTCTCCAAAAAACGTATAAAAACTCGGAAGTTTTGAGAATTATGAGTTATACCTGAAGTAGGGATGGCAAATACAGATATTTGAAATTCACAAAAATTTTTCATCGAGAAAAAAACTTATATAAATTGCATGAGTTTTAGCCTAAGCTGGCCATTTTAAATCTAGTTTCAGGGAGTTGCATCGGTCACACATTCGCCATAAGCCCTGAGGAAAATGAGGAAGTCCCATTCTCCAAACAAACATCAATGAACACCGGAGTAAAATTAACTAGGATTACAATGGGATATCTTACAATCTCGGAATGAGATTTTTTAGATTTTCAGAGCCCAACAAAGAATATAAACAAACGTAAGAATATAATAATTATGTAAATTGAAAAGATCTACATGCATCTGAATGTTAATTTCTGGTGCTAATATAATATAGTTTTGACGCTGCTGCAGCAGCGAGCAAGAGTGCGTGAGCCGGTGTGAACCATGCGCTCGTGATGAAATGTTCAACATGTCACTTGTCGGAAGCGGGCACGGAATTTGGTACCCTCTGTTTTCTCAGGGAGCTAATCCTGCGACTAACTACGACTAATTAATCCAATCCTCGACGTCACTCACTGCCTGTCTCATCCACTCGTTGAGCTGTAGGGAAGAAGCTCTGACTAATGCAGCATCGCATGTGTTCCATTGCCTGACAGTCATCGGGGTTCTGTTTCATCTTCGCTTAGAGATCTAATTCGCAGAATATCCAACCTTGAAACATGCTCAAAATTTTTCATAGCATTAGATGCCTTAGCTGCATTTGATGTTCCTCTTATGCTTCTTGTGGTCTGAAAAAGCTGCTGATGTTTAAGGAGCTCCATATTTTTTAGCAGTGAATATTCGTTGCGGTTCTCAAAGATTTGACATGAATAAAAATTTTGGACCTTTCAAATACCTTCGCAGCTTGAAATTTTTCAGAGGCATAGCCTTTTTTAGAAGTATTAAACGATGCCTCAAAAGGAATAAACTATTCAAAAAAAGAATTTTTAAAACAGTGACACTTTCAAAGGCTTATAAGAGTCAAAGCTTCAAATATTTCGAGTGTACCAGGTCACTAACAGCTTCAGCCTCAAAAATCGTAAAGCCAAGTGCTCCAGTTAGCAGCTGTCAGCTATACCGTAGTCCAGGCAAAGCTGCTTCAGCAATTCGAGGGCAGGATCACAGCGCTGCAGAGATAACACAATTAAGCTCGTTGCCTCAGCCAGGCACCTGAACGGTCTGCTGAAATCAGTATACAGCATACGCCAGCGCAAGGCGTCCGCACCTTCGCGGGATCGCCCAATTATCATAGAAATATTTCCAAGATACCTTAGGTTCGTTCCGACTGTATGTGGTGCTTGTTCGAGCCAAAATTTCCTCCATTTTCTAAGTTTTTAATTCTTACTGCTGGTAACACGTCAAGAAATTCAATGTTTCAAGAAGAACAGCTCGGCTACATAAGCATTTTTTGGGGGTTTGGGAAGACGTATAAAACATTCACGAATGTCAGGTACGAATGAGTAAATTTCTTTGATGTTACCCAAATGAAACGATTTATCATATGTCATAGGCATTAAGAATAAACCAAACATGACGGTAAATAGCGATTGATTTGCCAGGTGTCGCTTCATTTTACACCATTACATTTAGAAGTAACAAACTGGCATCCCAGCAAAACGGATACTGTTTATAAAACCATGGGTAGCTTCACTTTAGGGGCAAAATATGGGAATGAAGCAAATTTATATAATGCGGGGTCATTCCTCTTTGGAATATTTCTCGAACTGTGAAGGAACGGAATCTCATGGAAGCCAATAAACTTTCGTTGTTCTTGTTTTTGACACGCATCCTTTTGCAGACCCGCAATACGAATTGCGGGCAACGCCGAGAGCTGTGGATCGCATGAGCTTATCGTCAGCCTTTGAGATGATCTCCCAGGCATTCAGTCTGAGAGAGGCGTGGGAATTTGATGCCATTGTGCACAGGATTCAGAAGCGAGCAAGTAAATAAGCGAGCACCGAGACCAGCTGACAAATTTTTTTTTTAGAAAAACACTGAGCTGTGTCACTGGGTACGGAAAAATATAAGCTCTAAGCGATTGAGTTTGGGCAAGACTTTAAAAATTTAGCACAATAATCAGAGAAACTTTGTATTATGAGTGCTGCAAAAATTTGCTCTCTCTGTGTGTATCACAACTGGCGAAGTTGTAACGATGTTTTATTTGAAGGCCCATGTTCATAAAAAGTATCGTTCAAATTTTTAAAATACCGTCGTTAACACTGAGAAAGAGAAAAAGCCTACATATCGTTTTAGCAGTGAATGTAGTGGAGAGTGTAGGAGTGGATTTCAGTTATATCGGAGCATAAAAATTAATAGGCAATTAACAAAAGTCATTTTGTACTACATACATCATAGTGTAGTAGCATATTTGACCCTCAATGTTAATGTCATTTAACGTTAGACATTAAATTCGCTCATGTATTTTACTTGGAGGAATGCACATGTTTGCGGTGAGTAAATCTTTCAAATCATTCAAAACTAATTAATTTATTTTACTGAAATAAACTGAAATTCGAAATTCGAATTCTTGTATGTGCTTCTTCATGTGTATGTATACTTACCCAAGCCGAAGTTCATTGATTTTTGTTAGCAATAGCGTAAAAAATTTCTCTTGAATAATGATGCAGAACACATATATGTCAAGAATTGAGGTCGTTGCGTGTTAAATCCTTCCCAAACATCACTATGAGTATAGGGATCTGCATAGCTCAATTGACATCGACGGTGTCTCACTGAAACAATTTTAGAAGCGAGGGATAAAGAAGCTGGACCGACTACGACCTACGAAAAATTTTCAGACGAACCATTTGTTGTTAAACAAATAATATTCCCTAGTCATTGTACATGAAAATACTAGAGAATATCAATGATGCATGTTAAGTTTAGTGCTAAGTTTAATTGGAAAAATACCAGCATAGCAATATTTTCCTTCGCGAAAAAATAAAATCGCTGTATTTAAATTTAAAAATTTGAGTGGAATTAAATTCAGCAAATCCGCCGGTGCAAGCTGATTTCTTGCAAAAATGAACCGCTGCCGACCAGCATCCTGGTTTGGTAGCGCAAACGAATACTGTGATACAACCTCAGTGAAGTCCAAATGGTGATCTCTATTCTGTTGACTGTGATCTTAAGACTTCGGTAGAGCCTGAGAATGGGCCAAACGGAATTTTCTCTGGCCAGATTCTATTCTATCTCCCCAGTGAGCAGGATGGCGTCATTTGTGAACATCACTATGCAAACCACACGAATCTTGCGTCTCAGCGCTTCGCGCTATAGAAAACAAAGGCGTCAGAGAGGCAGGCTGTAGCTCGGTGATGTAAAGAAAAATAAAGTCTGAAGTAAATGGTAAAGAAAAAGCAGATACCTCTGAATGAATTCGATATATCGGCCAGTTTCATGATAAAAAAGTAAGAAATAAGATGACATAATATGGTCGATTGGCAGTTTAAATATCCGATCCATGAGATAAAGATGAAAAAGAGCGTCACGTTTTCTGTACCTGATAGACAAACACATGTACTCGTGGGGAGGAAGAACGGATACAAACTTTCCCTTCTACTCGTAAGTCGAGCATGTAAAATGCCGATGGCTGGTGAAGCATCACGTAACCAAGATACGAGCGTGGTGACAGGAAATTGTGCTTCGTAAATCCCTCCTGAAGCTTAAATCAATCAATCAGAATATATCCATGCTAATTCAAAAAATATTATTTACTATGAGCCTGCTCCACAAAATCCGAGCATTAATTATACTGAGCACTGGCATCAACGGTTGAACATCGACCAGAAAAGGAAAAAACTGAGATCGGAGTCGACGAAGAGGGAGGCAGTGCAGCAACAAGACAGTGGCCGACCACATGTGTCTTGGGTTACCTGTACGGTACAAGGTTACATGGGCTTCGTTGGGATCCATTACCTCAGCCCCCATATTTTTCTGGTACTGCGCAATCCCACTTCTACTTGTTTCTTTCTCTGCTGAAAATCTCAAGCAAAATCATTCAGTCATTCAAACGGAATAAAAGTACACACGGTTAGCATTTATTCGCAAACGAGGAATATTTTATGCCGATGCCATATATTATTCATCTAATAGATCGGTAAAATCACTGCTTACTGAGGAAATTAATCTATAATAAAAGCATAGCACAACTTTAATTCTCATTCGTCTTTAACAAATAAAAAGTGTTAAAATATTTTCCTGACAACCTAACGACTCAAAAAGGGACAACTATTGCAGATCTGTGGTGTCAACTCGTAGTCAAAACCAATACACATGTTTCAGAACTGACGATCAACCTCTCTGAAATAAAAACTTGTAAGAAATTCATCATGATTCTGCATGTATACACTAGACAGAGCAGCCAAACGACCCAAACGACTGTATTTCAAAGTAGGTAGTTGTGGTAAAACTCATCGTGTATCCACGAGCATAAGGAATCTTTAATAGGAACAGAAAGCCATCTCCTGATATTTCGGGCTCTAAACCTGCAACTCAACGATGAATGAGTTTCCCTGGAGAAGAAATGATGCAATCGTTCAGTCAAGGTACATTAGGACTGAGCTGGAGAGGGCAGGTAACGAGAAGGGGAGCATTTGTGACCGTCGATGGTCTCTTTGAATGGCTTCATAAAGAGGAACACCTCATGCAGGTGCTGCGCCTGCTTGCTGCTGCTGCTACAGCGGCTGCTGCTCTATTGCTTTGGACGAGCCGCTACTGCTGCTGCTGCTCAGGTACGAGCCTCTAGTGCCGCCTGGCAGGAGCAGATAGGAGGGACAGCGACAACTCAGTTCCTAATGAGATGTAACCAGGTGGACTCGAGTGAAGCAGAGAACAGTCAAAAGATGGCAGATAATGGAACACAAATTGGTAGATTGAAGACAGAGTAAGATTGGAAGGACCATTAACGTAACGTTCAGAAATGTAAGAAAGGTAATGCAATTCGTCCCAAGTGCACGCCAAAGTGAAAATTAATAAATTTTCTGCCAACATTAAAGAGAATGTTAGAAATAGATGAGATAGATAGCTTTACTGGAGACAACCATCGCAAAATTTAAGAATATAGACCCATTTTTTGGCTTTACCATTCTTTTGACTTTTTTGAATGAAAAGGTGCGAAGAATATTTACAGGGAAATGGACTTTTATGCGGGATTAATCTGGGATAGAAATATTCTTAATTCAATAAAAAAATGATGTTGTTTTGTCATAACTGTTTTATCGACAAAAAGTACACTATTTCAGTACTTACTACGAGATGGTTCAAAGTATGAACTTATTGTTCACCATTATTTATTGTTATGAATGGTTTATTCAGCAATTACAATATTACAATAAAGAACAATTCCAAATGAATTTTCAGCAGAAGATCACTGTGGCGTGAGAAAAAATCAACGCAAATAAAACTCGTGATCGACGCTCCACATGCCTATGAAATATTGAAAAGAACAAAGCAGACTCAATGAAACTTTATTCTTTAACGCGAGGGAGAAAATTACTCCCTGGTATAGTCTATGAGGAACTAATTCTAGAGGTTGAATACAAATGAATGCGATGGAACAGAGCAAAACATTTGAGCCATATCTATGGTAAAAATCATTCTTTTCAGACTGCTTCGATTATTGAGAAAAAATTCTGATTACGTAAAATAATTTTGGGGTAAACGATTACTAGATAGACCAGGAAAATAATGACTTGCTAGAAAAATGCTCAACAATGACATTTTTTGAAGCGTTCGGTAAAACCGTCGTCCCTAGCTTTTTCCAGCATCGCTTATATTGACATGTTAGCGATAGTGGAAAAACTAGAGTACAGTTACAATGTATGCTTCGAATAGCGTCATACATATTGTCATTTTTGAATTGGGTCCGATACGAAGCTGAGACTCAATTATGTTTCTCAATTCATGTTTCTTAATTTTGTGAAGAAGTGATCCTGTTTAATCCTTTTAAAAAAATTTTTATTCTGTTTAACCAATCCTTTACTAAAAATTCAGTTCGTATTTGAAGTTTATTCGATAGTAGCGCAGCTCAGCCTTGCAACTGACTGAGTGAGTCCTCATTGTGAAATCTTATTGTGAAATTAATAATGAATAATTTCTCAGGTAAGCTTCCACTGAAATGATACGAGAGTATGATAATAAATAAACTCTGAAATGGAGGTAAAAGTTTTTCTTCTCTTTAGTTTTACTTCCAGTTCTCTAAGAAAGACGTGGGTTTTGAATTTTATAGAAAAAGTACAGAAAAAGTACAGAAAATTTCTCTTAATTTTAAGATTAACAGAAATTACGAATGAATAAAGAAATACATCGAAATGAATTAGTACAGTACTTGTATTTTTCCCGCAGTACACTACTAGCAGCTACCAATCAAAATGTATAAAATACCTTATCAAGACTATAGGAATAGCGTTCAGTAGCACGATGTCTTAGTCATTACTATTTCATCTCCATTCTATTGTTCCACTCGCTCAATCCAATTTAGTTACAGTACTTTCAGAAATATCAAACGCGGAGTATAATTCCAGGGTCCAGTTAAAAGAAATCTTAACAAGGCTCCTAGAATTACTTGGCCAAATCTTAAGGGAGCTGAGAAGGGACTAATCATTAGAGCTGGCAGACTTGGTTTCAAGGTCCTAATTTAAAAAGCAAAGCATAGGGAATTAGGAGAAATTCACCTGGGCCGTTACTTCAGATGAGGGCAGACCTTTCCAGCTGTCAATTTCTTGATGCATTCTCGTGCTCTACCTAGCTAAAGTAACCTTTATATAGTGAAATGTTCTAAAAACAGACTAAATTTCCAGGGGCTTCCAGTTTCTTAACTTTGACCTATGTCTAAAACAGAATTAGATAAAGGTTTTTAGAGTAGAAACCTCTAATAGATTCATTGGGTATTTTTTTATGAGATGATAAAATCATGGTCAAAAAGTTTTGTTTTATCAGAACGTAGGAAATAAAAATGTCTTACAAAACTGGCGTTCACTTTATTCTGAATAAATTGTGAGCTGAACCTGTTAGCCTAACGGATGGCACACATTTTGAAAATGTTTCATCTTTGATAGGAACAAAATCGGAATAAATCTATTCCAGCATATGCATATTTTTCCTCTTATGAGACGGTTACCTTCATCGAAACACATCACATGGTAACCGATTTTTTTTTCAATCCAGGCACCAGAGTCATGAAGCTCAATCTCAAGGTCAATGTCACATGCAAATAAAACTATCCTACTGAGTAGTATTTCTAGAGTGAGGACCAAGAATATTTAGGGCCTGGCGTTAACGCTGAACATCAAAGAAGCTATGGAATCGAAAACAGGTGCGCAAATTTCGAGTTCAAACATTTCGTGTGTGTGTTGAATGTCCTCCGGGAATTTCAGAGCCTCAGGTCTCGTCTTGTGCTCGCGAGAATTGTCTCTCCAAGCATACAGAGCCTAATACATCTTTCGAGGTTTTTCATTGAATTCCAAAAAAGGTATGTGCGCTTTTTCTCTATTAAATGATTTAGCATGGTACAACTTTAGATATCCTTTGAAACTTAACATCTAAAAGCCACAGAAATGTAAGATTTTAACGAGTGTTACAATTTGAAAGAAGTCACGAACTCAATGAGGAACTTATAGTTGTAACACGACTCATTCTCGTGAACGATTTTGTCCCCGATCATGTAAGATATTTCGTTCTCATTACCCGTTTTTTGAGCAGACTTCTCCTCAAATTGAGATTACTCTTCTAGTATTTCCGATATTATTCATTTCTTCAGAGAACAACAGAACTTTAATCATATTCATCTCCTTACTCCGTATCTTGAATGCCTGCTTTATTTCAGGTGTTTCAATAGTTACTTGAGGTGAGCGTCAAGTCAGTTCGAGCCTTGCATTATATTCAGCCCACCAATTATAAGATGGAAAATTTAGGGAATGTTTAACATGTGAACAATATTTTTAGAGTCACATGTAAAATAACTTGGAATTTACAGGCGAAGCAGAAGGGAATATTCTTTATTATTTTTGAAGAGATTGTTAATAAAGATTGATTCAAAATGCTAGGAAAATTTAAAAATAAATGGTTTAAAAATAAATAGAATAGATCCTCGGTCTTTTCAGAGCATGGCCGTTCAGAACCACGTCCAAATAATACAGACCCGTTAAGCTTTAGTGCCATGCGAATAATCGACACAAATAAACTGTTCCATGATTGTCAGGAGGCAAGAGAAACCACTTAAAATGCATCTATTAGCTATTTATAGATATCTTTCCATGCTTAATATGACTGACCTAAGCTTCTGTGGACCTGATAACGATGCTGTAGCATCATGAAGGCAATTTCCGTGGCCTTGGATTTAGTTCAAATACTTGTCTATTCGTATTTGTAATTATTTTCCCCCATTCCAAGGTCATAAAACGTGTTTTTTCATCCAAGAGACTCAATGCTCCTAGATGATTTTGTTTCAATACTTTGCAGACAGAGTAAACAAAAAAATTGTTCAAACCATCCAGCTCGGGCAATGTGCTGCAGCCTGCATGAAAATGATAGCAGTAGCGAAATAAAAATGAATGTTCTTTGAAGAAAATTTTTGCAAGGGCATAATTCTGCCAGATTTTTTTAATGAATATAAAATAATACCGAGCTAGAACTTTCAAAACTAAAGGTAGGTAGATTTTGCGGATCTTTCGATTTATAAAAAGCTCATATTGTAGAAGCGATTATCCTCAGAGTAATTTACGAATTCTCAATCTCAAAGTTGTGAGAAAAAGCTTGTCAAATAATTTTTCGGGGAATTTTGGGGTGAGATGGAGGCTCTTGTTTCTTCCACCCCGGGCCAAAATCATTAGTTTATGAAAAATTCTGGGCACATTTTGCAGGGCTTGGTGATCGACAGAAACCTTGGCAGCTCCGATGTGAGCAGTCAATGGATGATGAGGAAAGATTATGGAAGTTTTCATTAAGGTTGATGGGAGCAGCGCTCAAAGGAGGATTAACGCCTGCTGGATGACCGCACGCCTGCATTACTCATCCTACGTGCCTGTGCACAGCGACTATGAGTCACCAAATTCTAAGAGAAGGATCAAGGAGATATAATTTAATGAAATGTATGCTGGAAACAGCTCCCTAGTATACAATACGGAACGAAGCTGAGTGGGTTTTATTCTATTCAAGCTTCACGTACAAATTTTTGCTCATTGTGTTAGATGAAAATAAAAAATAAACGAAAAAACAATCATTTTCTCGAGTTTTACGTAACACCTAACACATGAACTTCAACTACATCTTGGTATCATGCTTACCACCCTATAAAAAATTTAATTCTTGTCTAATGTTCAGAATACACTCTATGGGTGAGTTCTGAATTCGAGAATTACTGGACAAATCAACAACGTGCTGTTCTTGGAGTTTTCAATTTGGCAGAGACGCTGTGAAAAAGTTTTGATTTCAGATCGATTTTGAACTATTCCTATTTCAATCAGTCCTAGAGCCTTGTCCTTCTGTTGACGCTGTCCGCCTGAGTGCGTAAACAACTGCTTTGTTTGTTTGAGATTTGATCACTTTGAACACGGGGAAAAATTTGCGAATTTTTCCATGGAATTTTTAAACATTCTCATCGATAAAAAGCTGGAAATTTATCATCGTCTTTTAACATTAATGCTGGATTATCAACACCCATTGTCACAGTGTCACTCTCTGGTTATACCTCTATGGCTGAATATAAAAGCCATACAGATGAGCGTATATAAGAAGAAGTTTTGTGTATTGCAAATATCTGTTTGAAGTTTAAGCTCAGCCATCTAATTCAGAAAGTTTACACGATATTCTTGTGGTAGATTATAGCGGCAATGTTCAAATGAATAAAGAACAGTTTTCAAAGTAGATCATTCGGAACAGTCACATTGTTCCTCCACTTGAATTTGAGATATTGTCTTTCAGAGTCACTTACCAATTAAAATACAAACAGATCATCAACCCATCATTACTGACAGTGAAAAGTGACAGGAAACGCTATAAAAAATCATCATACATTTTTCAATACACCATAGAGAAAACTAATTCCAATCTCATATTTTCATAGTATTCAGCAGCATTTACAATTCACTTAACAAATCCGTTTTCAGCTTATTCGATCATCTGAAAAGGATCTATTGTATACTTGTGTACACTGGGTACGCAGCTGAGCGTAAACTAAAACAGATTTCAGCTCTCACATCAAGGGATATTTTTTCCCGCCCCGTGTCATCTTCTGAAAACTCGCGGTGACAATAATTACGTGCTGTCGGCGATGTCTGCTCAGCAATTCACATTTGCTAGAGCGCAAGTCCGCTTTCTGGCAGCGACTTCAAAACTCACGCCGTGTGTTAGTGACAGCTGCTACGCACACCTCCGAAATTGACACACTTCCTTCTTTAGCTTCGGAGAAACTCCGTGCTCGCAATTTTCAGCCTTCTTCTTTGACCGGTGATGCAGGAGATGGAAAAATGACAAGTTCAATCAGATATTGAATTGCGTGATAACATGTGTGCAGTCAAGTTGTGAGGAAGCCTTGAAGCACATCGGTGGCTCAATGGACAAGGAGGGGCTAGTATCGCACGACTCAATGGAACCCATCTGTTTTAACATTTCGTGAATAAAAATAAGAAATTCTTGGGTTGAATAACAACTTACCTTTCTTGCTTGCTGAAACAGTAGGCATGAAAAATGCCGAATGAAACATCAGCGTCTACGTCACGACTTATAGTACAATTTCTGCATTGAGACAAAAACTGGCAACAGTTTTGGCCCAATTACCCTTAGCTCCAGTAGCATCTCCAAATAAAAAATCTCAACCTAACAATGGTCGGTGAAGATTATTGAGTCGAGATGTGAAGCAGCACAAGAAATTCAATACTTTCCGCCTCTGGTTAAAATGCGAAATTCGAGTTGCGCTTGATCCAGTCGCATGACAGCCGAGCTCCTGCACCACATATCCAGAGATTGCTGTAACCTTACAGTCAAATGCAGCAAAGTTTTGCAAATATTTCGAAGAGGAACTCGTCCTTCGACGGGCAATCACAATGAAAGAGCAACGAGACATGAGCGTTGAATGTTTTTTCAAGTGTCGAAGAGTTTTTCAGCCAAGGGACTGTTCTCTGATTCAAGACTAAAATAAAAAAGACCGAACTCGAACAGTAATATTTTAGGAAAATAAAATTGAGCACATTCACTTTGAAAATCGCATTAAATAAGCAATGTCTGTTTCAAAGTACAGTACTGATCAAAAATGAATGAAATAAAACTTTTTAAGAATTTAAGCACCAGAGCAGGTAGAGTGATAAATATAATTTTCGTAATATTAAGTTCCGTAACCAAACAATGGAATGTTAAGTGCAGAGACTTCCAGCTATGCCAATAGACTGAAAAGAACCTGCCTAGCACGGTTTTCATTTAAAGGGACGAGCTTCAAGCATCACCATAATTGAGCAACATTACACACTGGATCAATGACACATTCATGTTAAATATGAAAAACCAAGAGCAAATGTAGAGAACAAGAATGATGAATTACTCACCGCTCGCCATTCTCGTAACATAGAATTAACTGCGCAGGTATAAGAATAAAGGCATTTGCATTCAGGGTACTCACAGCCCAGGTCGGCTCTCAAGAGCGGGTCTCACCTGCAAAGAAAAATAAACAAACTCAGCATTCCTTTGTTCACGTAAATCGAGTAGCAAAATACGTGAATACTTCTGCTTCGTATGACGCGCGAGAAAACTGCGACAATATCACGTACACAGAGAAATGACGCAAAAAATAATTCCGTGGCATCTAAATCACGAAAAAATTGTACCAATGTTGCGAACACGTATTTTGGGAGTCGTCTTTACGGAGAAGAAGTCTTACGTCTTCCAAAGCCCACAATATGCAGAGATGAGAAGCAAACAGAAGCCGGCCTTCACAAACAATATATCGCGGAAAGCAATAGCTGTGTTTGTCATCCATTGGAGCCAAATATAGTTCATTTGTACGAACATGACAAAGGGCTTCCAGTTGTGCTGAACTAAGCAAGTCTTGCCAACTTACCGCGTCGGTCGCTCTATGCGTTGGAGACAGAGTCTCGGATCAGAGCGAAAGCTGTTTATATCAAAGAAAAAATAAGCATACCATGTTCAAAATAAGACTGTTATCAAGAGAATGTTCATTTAGTTGAAAAAGCAAAGTAATTCTCAAATTTCTATTTATTCATACAAGTTGAGTATCATGATCGCATGAATTTTTGTTGCGGCAACACTTTAGCAAATGATTTGTTAACATGTGTAGACCCTGATCCTCCATATTCGTATCACTTTATGTCTCAGTTCGTAATATCATAGGCTCTAAAGATTATAGTTTCTCACCTTATCACGCATGAGCACTAGCAAAAGCAGTTAATGAAGCTGTATTAATCACCTCTGGTGTCTTTGGTGGTAAAACGCTTTAGGGAGAGGATACGCTGACAAAGAGTTGGGTGAGAGGGTTAGAAATTCGATTACAGCATAGTTTAGATAAAGTTCCTACGCAATAGCGCAGGAAGGACGTAGAAGTGCTGAGACTGACAACATCAAAGCAAGAAAACAGCACAACCTCGGAAGCCAAGCGACTGGACAAAATCTTTATTCGCAGTAATATCTTTTTTCGTACTCGAACTCGTTTAATTGCACCCAGCTCAATAATATAGGAAAATTGACAGGTGTATTATAGGGTGCCGCACTGAAAAGTATTCCCTCTTTGGAAGCCAGTTACTCGATATTGTGTTCCATTCTATAAGTTGATTGGGAAACATATGAGTTAAATGAGTGATATTATGAAAAACTATAAGAATATGAACAAAATAGCACGGGATAGACATAACGTTGACATTCTGCCCTGTGCTGTCTTCTCTTAAAACATTCTCTCTGGTTTTCACCATTTTCAAAACGCAGCTGATAACGCCGGCCAGTGTATTCGACAACATTGTATCCAACATTTATTTGAAATTGAAGAGACCTCCCAGTTTTGAATGAAATATTCTCACGTTAGTAAACACGCGGGGATGAATGGAGAGGACAAAAGGGAGGGCGTAGAATTTTTCTTTACGTTATCTGAATCCTTTTGTAATGGTTTTTTCAACAATTCATCACGAGGGATTTATACTTATATAAATCTAGATATAAATACGAAGAAAATATATGGGTTATAGAATGAAAGACTGAGTACATTTTACCGAGACATTCTGTGTTAAAAAATTTTGAAAAAATGAGGTGCTGGAGAATTGTCTGAGCCTAGCAGACAGCACGGGATCTAATTTAGAACAGATGATTCGCGGGCTGACCTGCAGCAAAAAAAAAGCTGTGTCTAAACTCATTGTGATACGCGTCGCAGCTACAGCAAGGGCCAAGAAATGAGGCCGCAAAACTGGTAACAGCGACTCGTGCTAAGCCTTCAATGATTGGTATTCTTCTGAAACAGATGCAAATACTAGTGCAGTGGTCGTTGCCAACATCCGAGAATCAGCGCTCAGGTCGTGTTAACAGTTGGTTTGGGGCCGCATCTTGAATCATAACTGACGTCTGATAGACGACGTGTGGTATTGAAAGCCTCTGCTAAAACAGCGTGCGCATCTCTGCCTCTGAGACCAAGCGTAACCTAAACACGTACCTTTGTTGTATCCTGTCACAGTTCCCTCAGATAAGCTGACTACTTCTTATGAAAAATGAAAAAAATCCTCTTGCACAGAGAAGAAAACTGCTAGGAAACTGTAAGTAAATGAGAATATTATTCATACCTAGCTATCAAAGATAATATTTTTATACTAAGTAGTGTTCCACACCATCAAAAGGGAATTTCAATTATTTTGCGAAAAAAATTATGGTCGAACAATTTAAATGCGCATTGTTTCGATTACTTCATTTCCGAGTTTGGATAACATCGAAATGCATTTTATTCAACACAAAAACAATACATGACAGAAATGACAGAAATTGGCAATCATTGTGTAGTGTTCAGGTATCTAGGTTATAAGGAGGAAGTTTGGACGAATAGACCAACAGAAAGTACAAGGAGATATTGAGTGAAGTTTGTTAAAGGGATAATAATATTTACTTTTAATGGTAAAAGCCCATTAGACTCGTGACTTTTACGGGTAAATCAAGATCATGAACTTTTTGAGACTCAAATAACCGAAATAATTTTTACCAGCAGCAAAAGTTTTAATGTAAGAACGTGATTATCAAGTGGTAAATCATCCAGATCTAGAGCACTTCTAGAGAAGCGATGAAAGGGAATCAAATTACTTCCTTTCCGGAACAGAATCGTTCTTGATGTAATGAAGCAATGGAAGCATCCGCAAAAATTACCCGTTCTATTTCAGAACCCGAACTAATTCAATTTGAAATAATCAGTGCACTTGATCGTTAAAATAGCAGCATTCGGTGATGTGTGATAAAACGCGTAAATGACGAATCATTCACAATCATTCATGGGACAATAAATAGAATCATTAAGGCATAACCTGTAGCCAAGATACCTCCTATTTCCCTACCCAATACCGATGACGCAACACAAAAATTATTAACATTTAAACTCACAGGTAAATGACACAATAGCAATTATTATGAAGAACATCATGGAAAGCTCGGCTTCACATTCCGCAGCAAAGTTTGCGTCACAGAGAATGCACTGGTGAGCTGGTCCACGACAAAAGCAATACGAGACTCATATAGAACACTCCAGGCAGCTTCTGTAGAGCAATTGTGGCGTCATAACTTTTCAGGCAGCACCATCTTTATTTGCAATAACTGCCAGTATACGCAGCATGCACGACGATCGTTTCAAAGCGAGCGATGTATGCACCAACATAAAAGTTAGCGAAAGCTGTGATGTTGTTTGCATTATGTTCACACGACGAGGCGTGTAGACGACAGCATTAGGACTCATAAAAAGTTTAAGAGAATTTGTAGTAAGCATCACAACAGCCAAGTGAAAGCGACTACCAACGTCTTTAGAAGTAGTCGTCTTGTTTCCAAGCACTTTTATCTGATTATCTCATTTCACAAGTTCCACTACTTCGTTTGTCGCACTGATTTTACCTACGCTGAACGTTATGACCAGCTGCGAATATTGTAAAAAGTTTACAAGCGAAAGCAGCAGCATACATTAGAAGGTCACGGAATCAATGGAAACAATCCCTCGTAATTGCTGGACGAAATTAACACCCAAATAGCTGCCCCATCTAATGGTGGCCTTTGTCATAATTACGGGGTGCCGGCAGCGCCGCTCGGTAATCTCCTAAAGCTGAGAACATCGTTTACGCGGCAGGTGGTATAGGCGTTCCTGAGAGCGTGCGTAATTACTGTGTCCGATCAGGAGTGATGCTGCAAACTCTACCCAAAAATGGTATTAATTTTCCAGGTCAGGTCACCATAGGAGTGAGATATTGAAAATGTAAGTTTTCAAGCTGGTCGTTGTGAATGCTAAAACAAATGATATTACAAAATCTTGGGTGTTTTCCCGTAGTTGATGCAGTAAAAATTTCAGGTTGTAGTTTAACGATGGTGTCATTTGCGTTCATGATCATGGTGAACAATTTGTGAACCTCAAAGCCCATCGTGCAGCGTAAAAGGTAACAATATCAGTGGTCGGATTACTGTTCAAAAATTTAAGTAGCTCCGCGTACTTTACAATTAAAATCAAGACATTTCACGCAAATTGCAACAAACCCACGCAGTGTGACAGTAATTTGAAAAAAAAATAGCATGGCTGCAGACATTAAAAATGTTGAAGCAAATTATTCTGTTTGAGAAAAATTCTTCCTGCTAGCAACAATAAATCAAGGACGAATTTGTCCGTTCAAATTCCAAACTCCCGAAACGCAAGAGGCACGAAAATAGCGATCTAAACTCTGCTACTGATTCTTTTTTATCATTACCTGACTTTTTTATCTAATGTTTTTATACAAACTACTGTACATTGCTGTAATCTTCATTTTTTCCTTTTGAGTTTAAAACTCCCATTTATTAACTCCTAAAACTCCGTGTACGCATTAATTTAGCTTGGCAGCTAAGTGGCTCGTTATTATTATTCTGTCAAGTGTAATCGAAACAAAACTCATTTTAAGCAAACTTTAGAAACAAGGCACTCGATAAAAACTTCAAAATACCCGTTGGCATGCCATTGTGCCCTTCCCTCCTCTTCTCGAACGACTCCTCGAAATTTTATAATATCTTCCTCCTCGAAAATCAATACAGGAAAAAATCAAATCTCAACTATTTGAATTCTCGTCACAAGAATATTAATTTTACCAGGGAAGATGAAACGAACAGCCGTTTACCGTTTCTGGACGTCAATGTTAGCAGAATTGATAATACTTTCCAATGTTCTGTTTTTAGGAGAGGCACTTTCTCGGGTTTAGGTACTAGTTATTTTAATTTCTGTGCGACCCGTTTTAAACTCTGCGGCATTCGAACTTTCGTCCATAGAGCGTGTAAAGTTTGTTCTAACTTTCGAATTTTACATCAAGAATTTGACTTTTTACGACAATTTTTTCTTAAGAATGGTTTTCCGCTGTTTACTATCGATAAACACATTGGTAAATTTTTGTCTAAGATTTATGATCAAACGCCGGCACTCCAATCATGTGATCAACAGAAATTTTTCTTAAAGCTTCCCTTCTTTGGCCATCAATCTATCAAGTTAAATCAGGAGGTTCAACTCCTAATCAGCAAGTTTTTTCCGCAACTTAAAATTTATTCTATTCTAGTCAACAATTTCACAATCGGTTCCCTTTTCCGCTTTAAGGATAAGCTGCCCACTGCTATGTGCTCCTCTGTGGTTTACCAGTTTAGTTGATCACGTTGTGAATCACAGTACGTAGGTTTCACCTGTCGTACTCTTATGTCCAGAGTAGCCGAGCACGCTGGGTGCAGCTGTAGAACCGGTCGTCCACTTTGTTCTCCTCCACTGTCCTCTGTTCGATCCCATGCCGAAAACTGTAACGTCCCTGTTTCCGTAAATCATTTTAAAATCCTTGCAGGTGCCCCTCATATGATTGATTTACGCATCCTCGAGTCGCTATACATTTTTAAGCTCAGACCCCCTCTAAATGATACTCAAAGTGCTTTTCCTCTTCTCGTTGCAAATACATGATCATTAGTTTAGGTTTTTTAATTTTTGTTTTATATTTTAGTTTTAAATCTTCGACTTTTTCTGTATATGTTGTAGTGTTCGTTTGCATAGTATAGTTTCAATTTACTCATTTTCGTTTTGTTTTGTCGCAGAATTCTTTTCTTTGGTGAAGATGAACTGTTTAATTTGAAACGTTCAATTTTATTCATTTAGACTTTACTATTTGTAATAATAAAATGGCAATTCGTACAGCGATTTTCGCCTTGCTTTTCATTTTAAGGAAAAAATTACGATTGAATTGCTTCGAACCTGGAATAAATTAAGCCAGCCGTCCGCGGGTGCGATGGTATCGCTACTTTCCAGTGAGGCGACACCAAATATCGCCACTGTCAATATGTCTTACCAGAGTGAACTTATAAATCGTACCTACTTTATGAGAACGCCCAAATGCAGGTAACACCAAACAAAAATGCTCTCTATGTATAAGTGAAAAAAAGTTTCAGAAAAAAATAGGAAACCTCACAAATTTATGCGTGTTACGCATTTTGCAATATTCTTCCAATTCGCTAACTCCTTTACTTGTGAGGTAAAATTTAGAATTCAAAACGCAGGACTCAGTTAACTGAACTGAACTTACTCCTGAATTGAATGCCAAGTTTTAATGAAGTTAGTCTACGGATATTACTCCGTAAATTTAAATAAGTCCCACCATAATGTTGCATGCATCACAGTGGAAGTCTACGGATATTACTCTATAAATTTGAATAGGCCCCAAAACACAGATACATCCATTATTGGAAGTCTGCGGATATTACACCGTATATTTAACTTACTGTGTTTATTTAGGTTCACGATGTACAGTACACGTGTCAGTACCATTGTTAGTCTTCGGATATTATGATGCGAGTTTAGCTAATTACGACGCAAGTTTAACATTTTTCATGGAGAATTTATCACTTGCAGTAGAGTGCATTTGCTATTGAAGTCCTGATGTCGAAAGAGAAAGATATACACTAGCAAGAGTATTGCAAGCTAAACAATTTTGCAGTGAAGGATTCATTTCTACTGAATATTGTGACGCACTCAAAAATTCCAGGTTCCATTAGCTCAGTATTTCAGTCTACAAAAAATCTCAGAATCCCCTCAAAAGCCTGACGAACTTTAAGCACTAAGCTCTTTACTTTTGTTTCCAATATGCATGACTGTTCAAGTATTCAGAGTGTTACGGAATTCTGGAGTAAGAAAAAATTCACAGCAGTGGTCTTTGGGTGCACATTGAAAACGTTTTCAAATAAATAATGTATATATAATATCTCATGGCATTGAGAATTAATCTTTGAGATTTCAACGTAGCTTTAACAGGAGGCCCCAGGTCATGGGATGGTTCAACTGTGCATTCAGAATAATAACTAAAAGCATACTAGAACTTCATATCCTATGTAGCAAAACTTAGATCCTACTTCAAACTGTGCTTAGTTTAGAGCCTAAGAAGTTAAGATTAAAGCAAGATTAGTGGAAGATAAATAACTAACACCACACTGGTTTATCCTGTCAGATGTAAAATTCAATGTTTGAATTGCACAAAACAAATAAAAATATGTTCATGCCTCTCATAAGCTCTCATGCCTTATGGTTAAACTTAAAAAACAGAACTCCTTCATGTCTGCATGTATTCAAGTTAAGATACTGAGTCCACAGAACAATTGAGATATATAATAGATGGCAAACTGAGTACCTTGTAGAAATTATGATAATTCTGATGCGTCAAGTAAGCTCGTCTGATAGAATTCAATCCTAGGCGGCAACTCTGCTACCAGTCCCGGCATGTCGCATTCGAAAGCAGATGCTGACGTTTGCAGAATATTGCAACTCCGTTGTTTTGACCTGGATCCGACAGAATTAATTCTGGCTCTCAATGACACTCTAACTAAAGCAGAATAAATGCAGTTATGGCCTATAACCTCCCACGAACATCAGCAAATAGACGACGGAAATTGAAAGCACTTTTTGCATTAGTAGAAAAGACTGTTTTTTGACTTTGAAAGTGAATTTTACGAATTGCAGTGTTAGAAAAGCAGAGTTGTGTGATGGAATTGGGTTAATAATATAATCTTTCGAAAATTAGTTCACCAATACAATGTAAGTTTAATTGGGTTGCCATATTTTCACTTTTGTGGTAAAATGGGTTCAATGTCCGTAATGACATGCATCGAAATCCTGGTGAATGTTATTGCAAATTTTCTATTAAAGAAAAATAGGCATTTAGAATCAGGTGGTAAGTCATACTTGAGCTAATATGAAAATGAAGTAAAATCTACACTTCTCAACAAATTTACAGATCTCTCGAGAAAAATTTTGAATTCAGTACTGTTAAACTTATTTTCGAGGCATTTAAACGATGTATAAATACGTAATGAATGAAATGTGAAGAAATGTACAATAGGAAATAAAATTCCCGCATTTCAGACCCAGCGTCCGAATAACGCGCGACTTAGAAGCAAATACTCGCTTCGCCCGTACTCGTATGAGCAGACAGCAAACAAACAGGATAAATTCTGTCAAATCAAGCTAATGAGGCTTCAGTAAATTCCCTTGTAAAAACGGTGGAGTAGAACAAACGCACGCAAATTCGTTGTATTTTTTTCTAAGTGGTCAATATGAAATTTAATGATAACTTTGTATTCATCGTCATTTCATAATAATGTTACTCTTCATTTCAGGATAAATTCACTTAAGTTGCATGATTTCAGAGGAGTTTTAGTTTTAAACAAATTTTTCTCTCCAATTTCTTGCTTCTAAATAAACAGAACAACACAGAGTCTCTAACTTCATCAATTTTACCAAGAGAAATACCATAAGAAGCATAGATATTTCCAGATTGTTCCTTACATGTCCCCCAAATCTTCTTGAGCCCTCTATTAGTAGGGCTGAGTGGACGTTAATCAATATTTTGAAGCATCTTGCCAGGGCTTTTGGTCTTTTGCTGGCCTGCGAGATGGCTGCTGATAAAGCAGTGTCTCCAGCACGGCACGCTCTAGCTAATGAGCTGACATTGATGAAGGTGGGAACTTCGCCTCTCAAAAATAGGTACAAATTTGCCAAAGTTAACCTTGAAGGTGTTAGAACATGTCTTACATTTTAAAATACCAATAATAAATTAATACCATACAAAGTTGCGAATGGAACTCAGGAATTTGTGAAGAAAGTTCGGAAAATTCGAAGAAAAATATGCAAGGAAATACCTAAGAATACTAAAATTAAGTGAACTTTTTACGCATAAACACAGTCAGATAAAGAAATTACACTTTGTTCTCAAAATGCTATCATGCATTTTTTAAAAATTTCGCTGAAATGCAATGAACTTTGTTGGCGGATAGATAGTTCTTCAAGATTATTTGAGCGGCGTAAGACCCGAGACTAAGGGAAAATTTGAAACAAATCCTCAATCCCGCCCATAAACAGGCACGTAAATAAAATGAAGGAAAAGGTTAAATAATACAAATATATCTAACATAAAAGTGCACAAATAGACGGAAAGTGTCTCACTCAACCCAACAGTGAGAATATAACGATCTGAGCTATTTAGTTGCCACAGCTCTGTTGATGCTCACTAATATTCCCAGCAAAAATATATTAATTCAATTGTTTTCTAACCTCTGTGGTTGGAAGGCAAAAGGCTACAAACTGAGTGCTAGTTGTGCTATCTACGTTTAATCAAAGACTGAGTTCGAATAATTTTCTGGAAAAATAAATTGTACCTACAAAGTCGATCAAAAAATATTAAAAGGAAAATAAGCATTTTCCCAAGCTAAGCATTTGAGTAAACTTTTTAATACCATACTTTTTTCAGAATCGATCGATGGAAAATGTAAAATCAAACAATACAAGCAAGAAACCTAAGCCATCAGTTTCCAATTTATCATAAGCCGCTGATAAACGTGATATAGAAACACATTTATTAGATATTTATTTTATTTTCGAATGTTACACTTAAACGGTACTAATGGAATAATTATTACCTTTTTATTCAAATGTTGTACGCCCATTCCCATCTATTATTTAAATTTAAGTTTATTACATTATTTCACTGTGCGTCAAAACATTAATTCTACTTACTAAACGTATCATCTCTTACAAGCTAACAGACGCAATTCCCTTTCTTAGCTCTCTTTCGTTCCCGCTATGTTTTATAGCTTCATGGCGAGCAATATGAATAAAAAACTTAGTCAATAGTACAGGTATCAGCGCAAGGTATCCAAGGCCACCGAGTCTTGGCAAGTCGATCTTTCCAAGCATGTCTGCAACGAAGGCCAAGAGCCACGCTTTGCCTTTGCCTCCTCTGCAGCTTTTCATGCGGGTCCTTAATAACTTTTGCTACTGGTTATTTGCAACTTAGATGTGGTTAACCTTCAGGGTTTTGCAAATGCTTCAACAACAACCAGCCCGAAAAATTTGTATTTAACAGCTCTACAGACCGCAGACTCATTTTGGTTTCATTGTTCCGAGGGGTGATGATGGAGCTCCTAGTTGTATTGAATTCATTTTCTTTTCAAGAACCTCTCCTGAAGTTCTTAAAAAAATTTTAACACAGACATCCATATTATTGAAAACAACATTTGATGCAAAAGTTGCCCCGTTATTGAGCGTTCGTGCAAGTTGTTCTCTATTACACTGTAACGTCTTTAGCACCATGATGCATACTCCACTGCTGTAAGGCTAATGTTCGTCTTGGAGTCTCTAAACCCTTGTTTGCTTCTGTAAAAGTTCTTGGTCCACAGGCGTGACGAATTGCTCTCTGTTGGCCCGAGAAGCAACACATTTGTTCTGGGAGCAGAAACACACCGCATCTACAACACGCTTAAAGGCAGTGCTCTTGTGTCAGCTGAGGAAGAACTTGTTGCCAGCATTGCGCTGGGAAAGTTGCCGTTTCCTCTGGTTCCTTTTCTTGCTTTTCGCCTTGCAGATTGTTTTATAGGCACTCCTCTGAGCAACGGCTTCCGGCCGGACAGAAGCAACACACTCTTATGGGGTTTGCCAGCGCCTGCAATGACGGATGTTCCGTCTTCAATTCATTTGATGCTTATTCCTATTTGCAATCAGATTACTCAAAGTTTACAAACATCTGACTATTTTAGAATGAGTTTCCCTGATGATCCTATTCAGACGTGTGTATATTTATAGGTTCCAGTTTTTCTGACCCAATCACAGATTGAGTGACTTTTTTTCGCCCAGTTGTTGTAATCTTTTCTTTCTTTCGACTTGCATTTCTTCCGTTTTTCTCTTCCTGATATCCAAGCCGATTAGATCCATTAAAGGTTTAATTGATTTGAGAGCTTTTCTTTAACATGGGTTCTTATTTTGGTTAAATTTGGATCGGTTCATCGCCCAATCTTTTCAATCTGCCTTATTATCGTTACTTTGAATGTTCAGTTTCCCCGTGGTTGCTTCCTGACTTCATAGGTTATTTTTCTCGCGTAACAGTTTTTGACATATCCCGCACTGAATCCTCCTCGTCGAATGATCTAGATTATGTAGAAGGCAGTCGCGCGTGTTCTGTCGAAACGAAAGCTAGATCTCGAAATTCTTCTTAGTCGCTTGGATAAATTGGCACGAGACTCGGTTCAAAGGCATCAAAACGAATAAAGCCAGTGTTTTAAAACGATCGCTCAGTTTCTGGTTTCCATGCTTGCATGAAAGTCAAATCGTCTTGCGTCATTTCTACGAGTTTCTCCCCAGATACTTAAAAATCATAATTATTCGAGCAAGGCATGCTTCTGGAACCATTCTCGTTATCATCTTATTAAGTTCGTTCAATGGTGCTTTCAAAATGAGCTTTCATTTCCACCGATGATTCTGCATCTTAGTCCCCTCCGGTGTCAATAGACGTTTACATCACCTGAGAATAATGCTAATGCTCCTAGTATTCCGCTGCTTTGGTGTAAGTTTCGCTGGATGTTTAAGCTTTGTATTATCGACTCGACATGTTACGATAACTCTGTGTTTCTTCACTCCATGGCTGCAATCTGCTTTACATTCCCGCTGATTCAAGAGGTGGCAACGACGATACCTTCGCAGTGAGGTTCAAATTCTAGTCATTATTTTATTGTGCTTCATCAAAGGAGCTCGATAAAATAGCTTAGTTCAGTTTTCGGCTAGGATCATCCAATCTTGGTGCCTATGAAATTCTCTCAGCTAGGGAAGAGAGACTTGTGCTAGTGTGATGCGTTTTATTCGTTTTGTACGGTGGATCGGCTGGAATAGACATTTCACTTGTCTCCCACAAGAACGAAGCAAAATGGTCTGATGTACTGAGGTCAGTCGAACGATTAATCCCAGAATCTTAACTGTTAGGATATTTGGATTGCCCGACTTGGGCAGAAGATCCTGATATTTGAGTAAACTATGAACGCACTCCAGAATATTCGCTAGTCGAAGGCTTGTATTTCAAATTCAACACTTCTTGTAATATTTCTTCCCCATTATTGGTAATGACTTATTTTTCAAGCTACACTTCATTAAACGGGGTGTGCATTTCAGATTGTTTCCTCGACTGTCCCGTTAGCTGCACTTTAACTCCTGTTTGTATAGGTCCCCAATCAACATAGGATTTTTTTCCTGGCTTCTCTTCGCTCTCACCTGATCTCACACCAGATTGCTTACTTCGAAGCATCATCTCACTCCCAGCAGGCATACCACTTAATTCGTTTGAGAAACCTCTTGGTAAAATTGGGTCTTTATTGTTCCCAGTGGGTCCTGGCCTCACCTCTCCGGCTCGAGCACGTGCACCAGGTAATGGAAGTTCAACAGGCAGTCGGCCTTGATGGTGGTTTAATTTTAGCTAATTTCTGCGATTCTCCCTCCTCATCATCTGAGAAAGCTCCGCTCGCTTTCTGTCTTCGTGGGCAATATCCCTTATTCTCTTTTTCATTTGCTAGTGCCTCTACTTATCTAGGTCGTCCAGCAGTTTCTGCTTCTGCCTCACTCTCTTCGCTTGCCAGTTTTGTTGCGCTCTAAATTTGCCTTCCATCCTTTTCCAATTTTCGCCTTTATGTTCCCGTTTTTCATCCGAACTCTCCTCGGCTTTTTTCCGTTTATCTTTCTTAACATTTTTTCCTTAGCGTTTTTTCTCCTTATCGCCACCCTTTTCTGCTCCTTCCCGTTTTTCGTCCCCTTTCTTACCTTTTCCTTTTTCCTTTTTATCATCTTTCCCTTCTTTTTTTTCACCATCTTTGTCAAGTGCATCTCCCTTGTCTTTTCCTTTTTCATTCTTACCATCTTTCGCTTCTCTTTTTTCACCATCTTTGTCAAGTCCATCTCCCTTACTGACACCTCTTGCTTCGCCTTCTTTGCCCCTTCTACGTGCTTCACTTCCTTCTTTTTCAATTCCACTCTCTGAGCCCACACCGACATTCAAATTTTGGTCGCTCTCAACATCTTGATATACTACGTCATCGTATTTGAAATCGTCTCTGGTATATTTTCCCCTACGGTCAAAATTTGCAGGCCTTCTCGCTCTGTACTTTCTGGCTTTTTTATATCTCTTTGAGGAAGTGCTTGATGAACTATAAGTACTGCTGTCGGAGCTGCTGCTACTGCTACTGCTGCTGCTTGTACTACTGCTGCTACTGCTGGAGCTATCCATTTCACTGATGTCTTTGAAACTCCGACTAACCGGTGTTTTAACTAACGAAATTTCTCTCTGAGAAAGAGTATATTCTTCATCTGACAGAGGTGCACTAGCATTTGGCGGTGATGAAAGAGGATGTGAAGACAATGTATCATTATCTTGCGAAAGTGCGTCAACATCAAACGAAAAAGAGTTAATATTTGACGAAGATCTTTCATCATCAGACGCTGGTGATCTCTCATTTTCTGAAGATGCGCCGCTGTGTATCGAATATGAGACAGCAGTAAGCGAAGACTGTTCATTTTCTTAAGAAATTTCAACTTCAATTTAGGCAAAATCTTTACTTGACTATGATGATGTGTCATCATCAGAGATAGATTCTTTGGCAAGTGACGAAGATACCCGAGTAGCTGACGGAGGTAGTCTGGTAGGTGACAAAGTGGATTCAACACCGGACGGAAATATTTTGGAATCCGCTTCAGACTAATCGGAATCTGACAAAGAGTCTCTCGTATAGGATACATGTAGTTCATATTAAGTTTGGCTGTTTGAGGCTCCTGACATTTCATCAGTAGATTGTGTTTCAATAGAACTTGAAGACTCGTCTTCAGAACTTGCACTAGACGATGACGAATTGGATTCGTGGTCTGTAGAATTAGCGGTAGTTGGATGATTTTTACTTTCCGAAGCTGATAATCTTTCTTCTGGTGTAGATAAGCTAGAACTCGAACTTGAAGAACCCGAATTTTATGACAAACCTAAATTATACGTAAATGACAAAGAATCGATTAATGAATGACTTTGTGTTTTGTTTGAATTCTATCTAAAGAACTTTTCCTAAGGAGAATTTGATATCAAAGACTAATCTGAATCTTCTGAAGAACTTAAAAAGTCCGATGAACTGGATTCATCCGAAGAGCTAGATTCTTCTGGTGAACTGGTTTATTCCGAATCCGAAGAGCTGGAGTCCTCCGAAGAGCTACTTTCTTCCGAAGAACTAGATTGTTCTGACGAACTAGAGTCTTCCGAAGAACTAGATTGTTCTGACGAACTAGATTGTTCTGACGAACTAGATTGTTCTGACGAACTAGAGTCTTCCGAAGAACTAGATTGTTCGGACGAACTAGAGTCTACCGAAGAACTGGAGTCATCCGATTGTCTGGGTTCATCTATTTAGTTTTCTGTATCGTTCGATCTGGAATTTGAATTCGAAGACGTCGAGCTATCGGCACTACCGCTGGCACTTGAATTTGATGAAGAATATTTTGAAGAAGAAGAAGAACACATGATCGCTCTCGGCAAGAAGGCGTTGAATTATAGAAGTATAGATTTCGATAAGTCCTTAAAGGAACGCTTATAACTGATTTTTAACAGTTCTCACTCCTCGATTAGATTCTAAAAACCTTCTCTTAGTTAATAAACTCGACTCAATTTACGGTGTTACTATGAGTTGAGGTATGCAAGGAAATTTTTCAGCAGAGTTTCTCCAATAAATTCTTCATAGTATGCTCTTGAATCAAGATAATAGCGTGGAGAGGTAAACCGCGAGCGTGCCGTAATAATAGAGTGCTCCGTAGCACTGATACGCGCTTCTCTCATGGAATCGCAGCGGGATATTCAGGGTTGCCTAAAGTGGAGCTTCACAACACAATGTTATTACGGAGAAATTCACCGAGCCTACGAAAATGTGAATGACAATATGTACCACTCGCGCAAAGCTGTTGCAACAGAATTTTCAGACCTGGCACGTGTTTTTAAGGTCGTTTTCTTGTGTATATTTTCTGGCGATGAATACGAGCAGTGTGATTCAAAATTGCAACAAATTTGAATATAACAGAAATAAAATATAAGCTCTAAGCAAACCATGAATATACTGTGAACTTCTTTAGTAGCTGGGTGGAGCTTTAGAATTCTTTGGATTGAAGAATTAAGAAACACATTTATGTAACATTGTTGAGTCCAAAAATGTTTTCAGCTCAATAATTTCTCGAGCCTGCATATCATATCGAATAATTTCAAAATTATATTAATAATAAAGTTCGATCACTATAATAACCAATTCCTTGAACATGAGAGGTAGCTTACAAATTAAGGTAGAACGTTACTGATATAAGGTTTCAGTGTCGGTAATATAAAGAACAAACTTGAGACATGTTCTACTGGAAATTTCACATAAGATGTCGAAGCCAATGTTAGAAGAAACCTCAATCCTATATGTTGCTGCTGAGTGAGTAAATAGACAGGCCCCACGCTCGCTAATTTGGTCACTTCTACCTCCATACCCACTGGCTCTCAAATGTTCTCCGTTTTCCAAGACGAACCAAACTGCAAAGGTAATCTGCTCGTGTGATATCGATAGCAGAATGTAAACGAAAATCTAATTTAAAATTTACGTGAAATTACGCACAGCATAAAATTACATTCAAGAATGTAATTAGAGAAATTAAATCTCCCACGTGAACAAATACAGAGCTTGACACACTTCGGCATCTGAAGCCCTACGATTGCTTCATTATCTTCAGAAACATTTGCGTTTTGCGCCTCCGCCGGCTAGGTAAGGAGATAATTCCTTCTTCCTTACGTACTTGAACTGCCGTCACAATTTTTATTCTAATTAGAACTACGAAACAAGATTCTCTTTGCTCACCATTTCAAATTTAAAAAAATGATATGCGAATATAGCAGTCGTTTCGATGAGAAAAAACAAAATTGCGACAGAACAAGTCATACTCTGAATTTTGCCACTTAATCATCACTGCTCAATAATTTTGATTTCGTGAATGAAGACTTGACATTGTTATATTTCGGTTTGTTTTGTTTTGTTGTATACTATTAGAAACCTGAACTCTTCCGTGGTTGGAACGAGTATTTGCAATGAGTAGCAGTAATCGAAGAATGATTTTTTAGCTGAGAAAACAGTTAACATCGTTATATGTTTACTGAAGCTTAACGATGGATCTATATTTCTAGTACCGATGATACCATTTGTAACAACAACAGTCCGCAATGATTGAGGTCATGCGTTAAATCATTTTGATGAAATGGTAGTAAATGTATTGAACTCGGAGGAAATTGAATTAGAACGACCGCACAGCTACTCTGACTGATTGTTTAATGGTGGAGTGCCGCATGCCGCGGTGGAAGAGGGTGGATGAGGCTGGAGGAGTTTTGAGAACGCGACTCACCTGATGTTTGAAGTTTTTTGCGAACTCGAAAGATCGCGGTTGTTCCGAGTCGCTGTGGCTTGGAATGTGTTTAAAGCTTTTTAAATTTAGCTTTCTCAACGGCTGTCAGTTAATATTTTGAATGGTTAGTATCATTCTGAATCATCGTATTGCTTTCTGTTTCGTATTGCGCGCAGCTCCCGACACTTTGGCACACCTGGTGGTGAGAGCTGTCAGAGGCAGGAATTGTGCGAAGGTTAATTATGCGAGCAGCGAGGAGCTGTGTGACGACCGCGCTTCTTGAAATTGAATCAAGATGGCTTAATTTAATGAACGATCAACTTGGGAACTATATCGGAGAGTTTGTGCATTTGTCGGGCATGTTTGCGCGATAGTAGGCGCGAGCATGGCCTTGACTGCGTATATCAATGGCTTGTAATTGTAAATTTGCCAAATTCGCTTCAAATTTGTGCGTGGAGATCATCAGTTAAATTTCACACAAAATTTAACTCGATAATATTATGCCTAGATTCTTCAGAAACAGAACCAAAAGGCCTTCGTTTCCCATGAAAGAAATTTCAACTTAACATATGCCATAACGTCTACATAATGGCAAAAATCAGCATTTCTATCAGATTCGTCAACTAAGCGTTGTATAATCAACAGCTCACTGCATAAACCAGCAATGCATACTAATCAAGTGCCTTTGTTCTTGTCTGGGTTTGCTGGAACTTCCTGTAACGCTGTGCAACGCTAATGCAAAGAATAGTAATAATAAAAAGAAATAACAGTAATTATACCAATTGCTGTTGATGATGTCGGAATTGAAGAAAGCACAGAAACGAGTCCGTCGTGCAAGAAAGGATGTGGCGCATAAATATTGCAGACTTTGCAAACTCGTAAAGCCCTAAATGTCACCAAAGAAGGACTAAGTTCACGTCACAAGCAAACAAGTCTCGCTTTAATGATGATTTGCCACAGATGATCTGAATTTTTGTTCTTGCTGACTGTGGACATCGCAGCATTGAACTGATTGATTTCTAGCCGTTAAAATGACATTGGCATAAAAAGAGCAACCAGTGCTTTCAGTGACTAAACAAAGGAATTGAGTTTACCAGAATATTTCCAAAAATGAATACCATAAGTGAACTACAATTTGCTTCAAGCCGACTGAATTCAAGCAAAATTTTAGAACTTGAATTGTTCAGAGGATCTGCAGGAAAAAATTTCGTAGAATATTTTCTAATCTAAAACATCGCTTAATATAATATGGTGCTTCATAATTGAATCGCTCTGAAATAATGTAACTTTATAAAAGTACTAGGAAAATTAGGGAAAAGTTATTCCTTTAAGAGCACGATGAGAATTTTAGTTTAAAAACAGATGTTTCGTGAATTTGCACATCATTAACAATAAAATCAGTAATCAAAATGTCACCTGAAAAACCACAAAACAAGTAAATTTTTGAGAAAATTAAATTGCTAAAATTCAGAATACCACTAAAACCTAAGGTTAACAAGAGAAAAAAAAACGCAAAACCAATAAATATTCCCCATGGTCTAACTTTAATTACTTTTAAAGGGATAAAAATTCAACTGAAAGTTTGAATTATGCTTTGAAAATAATTTATACATGCGGAACGAGTGAAAAATTCGCAGATTTTAAGTAAATACCAATAGCTATTTGAATTTATGAAATTTTTCGGGGTTAAAGTATCGGTCAGTTTGGTCTCAAATTGCATAATAAGGAGGACTTGTCAACAAGCCCCTACCTTGATGCTCCGTTTCCCTGGAGCGTATGGTACGGGACATTATTCACGCGTTCTGTGATGCACATTGTGCACAACCAAATTCATATCTTAGCGAGGCCTGAATTGAGGCAGAAAATTTGTCCTTATACCTAACAGAAGAAAGATTCTGTAATTGTCGACCAGAATGAATAAAGCGCTAATTAATTGACATTACCATAGATCCAAATAATTGACGTGTTTAGCTCTCAAATCAGGCGTGCTGTTTTTCATTGCGCTGCAAAGTCATATTCTTACAATGAAATGATCAGCATTTAAATTAGTAATGAAATGTTTTGCCCCATTCCATTTTGCAAAGTGTATGCCATTCGGCGTTCACTTCGAAGACATCGCTCGAAAACCATTCCCATTTCTAAAATTCGATGAAACAACGCCTCAGAGTTATAGAAAGACTTTCAATCAGTAGGAAGTCGTCGAAGTTTCAAGACGTTTATCTTCACTATTTCTTATTAAACAACGAACGAAAAACTGATCACGCCTATGCACAAAGTTAGCGAATTGGGTAATACGGAGACTTTTTATTCCAGTCTTTGTGAAGCATGGAATTATCCGGGATTCCGATTATGAACTCCACCCGAAACCCGTTTTTCATTTTAAGATTTAATTCTTCTGGCTTAGGATTAAATATACATTAAACATATGCATAAAGTTTCATATATGTACTCACGAATACAAAACTACGCAAGTACTATTTCATTTGCCGAGCGTTACGAAAAAATTGATATAGTTATTTCAACTAGAAAAAAGCCTCCATCGGACGTTTGACTATTGTTTCCATATTGCCGTTTTATCTTCGTGTCTTATTAACACAATAGACTTGTAACACTGAAAAGCTAGTGAAAATGTTTATTAGTGAATGGAGAAACGAATGAAAATTTAATCTAGACTAACTTCATTTAGAAAAAAATTAGTTTTTGGCATTTAATAAAGTAAAACAGTGGAGAACATATACCAACTAATCAATTTTCATTCATTGAATGAAAAGGTTGCGCAAATAATTCATTTTCACTCCTCAACTAAATCGACGATAACGAAAACCTAATGTGCTGTGCAAATCCTTTAAAACGTCATATTATCTTGAAATAGTGCATCAGGACATGGTGCTCAGCGTCCGTGAAGTATTAGGCGAATTCAAGCACGTGATGACACTCTCTCATGTTAAGTCACTTGGATCGTTCCGAGCGTCATATAAATATTTCCCACGCTGCGGCAGATGATGGTGTCTAAAAGAGAAGGTAGACAAAGGCTGTTCACGTGATTTGGGTGAAAATTTCAAATTAAGAAATGTGTTGTGAAAAAAATTGAGTAATGACAACTAAGACTAACCGTGAATATATTCTGTACATAACAAAATTTTTCCAGTGAGGGAGTAGAAGAACGATGCTAGGAAACATTTTTAATAACTATATTTATGCTTGCACTCTATCATTTTGAGCCCGAGAGAAGATGAGAGCAAACATGCTCACACTTAAGTGTGTCAGTCCCAAACCTTGGGAAAATAATTTTAAACTGACTCGCTCACTTTAAACAGTTTAATGTCAGCTAAAGAGATAATGCAGAAGAGAAATTTATGCGTGATACAGCGTTTAATGTGAGACGCAAAAGCTAATGTCTGATAAGTAAGAATAAGTCTTAAATATGCAAGTTTAAGTCTCTTCAACCACAGTAAAAGTATTCAAGAGAGAGGATGAATGAAAGCACCACTTTTTATGGAATTAAGAGAAAGCGGAATCTATGCACAAAGTATGATCCCGCACAAAATCCTATGTAAATAGAAATAGCAGGGGAAATGGTTGATCAATTGCTCTTATATGCTATAAAAAATTCAGCTAAAAAAGTAACTTAAACTTTAGAAAATATTCCTCGTCGACTTCGTGACGGAAATATTATTCTGATGCCTATGTCCCTATGGGATTTTAACAACAAATTTATTAAGTAGATACAAGTTTGATGACAAAGAAAATCACCCTCCTATGAGCAACACAAGCTGACCCCCATTGTACAAAATAACGAGAGCGCACAGTGTAATGAAATCTCTGTTCCAATTTCCGCAGACTTAAACTAGTTGTTCAACCCAGGAGCGCCCTACAACTTCGAGCGAGGCTGGAAGGCAAATTTTCGCGATATGAGACTGAAAAAATCCTTGCTAGGAGGTGAGAAAACTGAGATTAGGAGCTGGGAAAATTATAGCTAAGATTCCAGAAAATGGAGGTCAGGATACAAAAATAAAGACCAGAATTTCAGAAAACGACGATTAGGAGTTAGGAACATGAATGTTACGAGCTGATTGAATGAAGGCTAAGATTTTAGATAAGGAAGCTCATGATCCAAGAACACGAATCTTAGGAGCTTAGAAAATTACGGCTAATATTTCAGGAAACATCGATTGAAAGCTCAAACCACAAATGTTAGAACCTGACAACGGCTGCAAGATAGGGTTCTAAACAATCAAATAATAAACTGACCACTTTATGCGGTATCTTCACAACTAATATTTATCAACTATTTATCCCCATTTTATTCCCATTGAGTCATCATTGTTTCTCGAGTCATTGATTAGCAGATTTATTTTACCGCTGTATGATTTTTGACGCACAAAAGAAATAAAACAGCAACTTGCTTTGGAATTCCCTGTTCTGAAAGTAAGTAAATTGTGCATAAATTAAAGTAAACGTAATTCAACTAAGTCAGTAGCCTCATTACACAATTTGGCCTCTCCATCTAAAGCATAAAGGTCTAGTGGTACATGAAATGGCAGCTCCACAGACCAGAATCGCATGGCTTGAATGAGGTACTGAGTACAGCACATTAGTGTACTTTAACGTAAATATGTAAAGCCTCACTCTCAAGGTTTCTCATGAAGCAGTAACGCTGGTTGAAAGAGGATTATAGTAATAATAATAATAATAACGCAGTTAAAAAAGCAGAAATGTAAACATTCACACCAGAGAAATAAAAATCAGCGTTAAGGTAGTAACTCGTGGCCTCTGAAAAAGTATTTTACATCGATCAGATTTGTAAATACTTTTTGAAGCCACAAGAAAAGTTATTTATCGAGGTCAGTTATCGAAATCAAGACTGTTCTCGTTCTCGTTTTTCTTAATCACCAAATGGAGGAGTTTTTACGAAACACTAACCCATCAATCGATTGCAGGAGCGCCAGCTCCAGGCACAAATTAAATCAGGCGCCGTAGTTAGATAACGCTGCAACTGGACACGAAGCCAATGTTGCGTCCGACCGACATCAACTGTTCTCAGCACTAAAATACTAAGGTTGAATGTTAATGAAACGAATTGAAAGTAATATTAGATTTAATGAATGTAAATAAAAAGAAGTTTTTCTAGGTTTCTGAGTTTAATACTCCTGCAAATGCCTCTAAAACCTACTCAAAAATATGGTTTTTCATTTGAAACAAATAAATGAAACTACTATTGGACCTTAGCTTTCATTCCTGCATAATTAAATTTGGATATGGTCAATGATTCGTCGATATGAGTCAAAATTTCTAATTTTGCGTTCATTTTTTTGCTGATTTCAGTCTCACATTTTATTTTTGGTCCATTTTTGTGAAATACTTTCTTTCCTGAATATTAAACAACTGTGAGAAGTGAGTCTTAAAGGAGCAAGTGTTCATTGAGGATTTTACCTCTCTTAGCCGAACTCTGCTATCTGCTCCATGACTAACAGCTTCTTCTCCTGCGCAAAGCTCGAAGCTCGAGAGGAAAATTTATCCCCGTTGTTTTTTACTTCACACCGTTTGTTAAAAATGCGACAGACCGCTTCCAGACCGTAACCAATCATGAAGTTAGCATCCAGCGCGACACGAGCAGTAGCAAAATATTGCAGGTTGTCGGATCCATAGAAAATTGTAGACGGATTTTTTACGAAAAAATATTCCCTATCGTGGTGTCCAATCTATCGAGACGAGCAGCCATCACCGAGTATTTTGCAGAGTCTCCCTCACGCATAGTGAAAAATGATTCGCAAAGGGCAAAAACAGGAACGGCGATACAATTTTTCTCTCTTTCGTCAGCTTGAGTGTCTTGTGATGGGCAAAGATAGTCATGTTCTTACAAAAGAAACCTCCGATATTTCAAGCGAGAATAGGTTCTTAGTCTGTGGCAGGGGCGGTAACATGTTCTTTCGAATGCTTTGTAAGACTTATTCCAGTTTCTGAGTCTAAATGGAACAAATAAAAATACATAGAAGTTTGTTCTGTTGACCTACTTAACCAAAGTTAGTGGCTGTATACATTAACATAGAACTAAATTTCATGTCACCATGCCTTATTTCATTAAAAAGTTATTTCGTTTTCGCACACTGCACAACAAAGGTAAGGAGGAATGAGTTTCCTCGCTGTAGCAGACAATTTAGGCTGCATCATATAAAATCGCATCATCAAAAACGAATTCACTTGTACTTGAGAACTTCAGTTCACTAAATTGGGACTTCAGACATCCTAAGGTGTCTTACGCGAGGCCAGTGGGGGCTCATCACCACGACAGCGAAGTCCTTTATTCGAAAGGTGAACACAATCCGATGTTAAATCACTCTGAAATGAAAATGAATTTGAAACTAAGTAGCAAGTCATCAATCCATCTCAAAAATGAGCTGCTAATCAGCAAGTCTAGTTTGATAAAATTTTATTATCGCACTTACCAACCATAAAGTTTCATGATTTAGTAATAACGGAGCCACGCTTGTTGGTAACAAGATAGATTTATTGAGACTATAAGCGATGAGTCAGATTAACACGATATGCTCATGTATTGCTAGTGCAAACAAAATCATATCGAAAGTGTTAATATTACTGAGTTTAAGAAACTCGTGAATCAACCAGCAATAGTGCCAAAAGATGTGTCGCTGGCCAAATAGTATGAGGAATAACCTTCCAGACTATTTTGTGCTGAACACTAACGACACTCCTGGCTGCAGAAGTTGGTTGTGAAACCAACCCTGCAATAAATGCAACTGAGTATACAGGATAAGCATAGTGAGGGTGCTGTACATTTCTAAAGGATCACGTTCAAAGCGATACTATGTAACATTTTAGACTTTCCCACGTTATTCTATACTCTTCAGCGTGACTGTACAACTACTGTTCACTGAACTATTGCACATCACATTTGATTAGAAAATAATGTTAGACTGCTATTAGATTAAATATATTTATATCCACCAAAATGCGAAGCGAAACAGTTCGGTCGAATGTAAAACTTGACCAAAACTAGTAAACAAACTAATTCTGAAGCACCTTTCAACGAATTTGTCCAAAACTTCAGTCGAATTATTTATTTTTAAATATAAATTAAAAAAGAAAACGTTCTAATGCATATTACAACTATTGTAGAAAAAATACTCTTTTCATCGTGGGTCAAATTCTTAATCCAAGATAGAGTTTCGCAAAGCATTATTCAGTCTCTGTAATAACAGTTTAGAATTTTCGGTGGGGGCAGATTTTTTTCAGTGAAGATGAAGAGCACATACCTCAGTAATACCATTATAATATCGCATTAGAAGGGCACTTTGTCTCTGTTATTAAAAGCGATTGCAACATTACAACTACTTATGATGATACTGTTACAAAAGCGCAGCAACGGTAGAAGTATTTCAAAAATTCTCTACAGTACCGAAAACGTCAAATGAATTTTGATAACCACACACACAAACCTGAAAAGCAGTACAAAACATGCCAAACGAGAATAATAAATTATAATCTAAGTGAGAACCATCAAATTCAAAATAAATGTGAACATAGCAGAGAAATGCAGTTGCGAGCTGAAAAGTCCTAGCTCACTTCGCTCTCCCTCTGGAAATAAGGCGCATAGCACCCAAGTCGTGACTTTTGAACTCGTCCGCACTGAAATGTTCGAAAAAGCCAAAAGGAACGCTGGGGCATGCCAGGCGCAGACAGACTTGACATGACGGACTGCATCGGTCGAGTACAGAGTCAACAGCGAACTGAGAAGTGCGTAAAATAAAGCGTTGCCATGTGGCGGGATCGGTGCCTTAGGATTGCACTTATTTCCAGCAATTCGTTACCCAATTAAAAGGTCATTAAAAATCTATGCTACTGATTACCATCCTTGTTTTATGAAGTTATGAAATGCAGTAAGCAGTAAAAATGAAACTCATCGTGTTATCATATATTAGAGATATTTTTGAACGTAATCATCCATGTCGAATATGATGAATTCACTGAGTGAGTAGAATGTTCATATGCAGGACATAAAAACAGATTAAACATAGCATGACATGAGCATGTACTTCAGTGGTTAATATATAAGTGTGCATTGTACATTTTACTATTACAAGTAGAAAACAAGATCAAAATTTCTTAATACCTTCCAAACAATTGCTACGAAATTTTACGCTCACAAAGTAAAAAAATCTGAATGAACGTAATCAAAGAGTACATATTTTTTACCTAATTGTGTTTCATTCAATGCAGTGATTAGGACTAAAATACCGCATGGTTTTTTTTACTTCTGGGAAGAGCTCAACGAATTATGGAGTAATTTTCTGTTACAAGTATGTTCAATGCATCCACTTCCAGACCACGGTTGCCTTGTGTCAGTCAGTCAGTCGATGCTTTTCAATGGACGGAAAGAGAGTTTGACACAGAGTGTGTCGGGGAGAATGGAGGTGAAACGGAAAAGGATAGATAGGATACTGATAAAGATGCGCTTTGCGCACATGATGCTAGTGTTTGCCTTGTGGCAACTTCCAGACCTACCATACACACGGCGGTATCCACTATACAACAACGGTAGCTCGCGAACCTGCAACGTGGTGACTCACGCCACTACAGCCCCGCTGTTAACGCTAAAAGTTACCCCAATTTTTTAACCGGCAACGTTGATGTCGATCGGTGAAATTGCTCCCAAATTTTTCTAAATGGGGTTCAGGAAGGGTTACAATGCAAAAAAAATTGAATTGTATCTTCAGATATATTGACAAATTTTATGCACAGTAAACTGGTTGAACTAGCAGCGCCATTAGTTTTTTTTTGTTCGAAAACATAAGTTTTGCACGACACAACTTGATGTTAGTTGTTTTAGCTGCCTTCTTATAACATTCAATTACAGAACTATCATATCTGAGCTAAATATCTGTACCCTTTACTTTATTGTTATTTAGTTGGTGAAAACTGCACACTGGACCTCTACAAAGCTGAGCAATACACAGTGTACTCATGAATCTGATAAATAATAAAAATAAAGCAAATAGCATACAGGAGCCTGCTATAAGCCATTACTGAGCGGAAATAATTTCTAAATAAAATTACTCAAAACGAACTCAACACAAAAAATAGCTGTAAATAATACGGAGTAAGTCTTCCATTTGCCCGTTTTAGCTTCTGAATCCGCCTGTACTTTTCCTAAACATGTTTTTCGCAGTTTGATTAAGCTGTCTTTATGTGACAACTCCTCGGGCAATGTTCCTCCAACTTCCCAATGGGCATGATTTTGGCCGCATGCTGCCGAAGTTTCCACTCAACGAGCACCTAAACGTGCTCTAGCTGATTTATGTCATAAAGTCATGTCATGGCGACTCATGGCAGTGACTTGACACTTTACAGTTACTGCCTGGCGTGTGCTGCTTTACTGGTAAGACATGCCTTCCCATCTTTAAAAAAAATGTTCCTAGCAATAAGATTGACTTTAAAGATACCGAGTACTCCTTTACTAAACATTTTATAAAATTTTTGAGTTTTCAACTACTCGTCATATTCAGTCATCTCCGATTTTTTCCGATTCAGACAGTACCCCAAATAATTATACCTTCATGTTTCACAGCCGCATGCAGGTATCCAGCCTTCCAAGTGTAAGCCTAATTTCTCCGAACGTAAACCTGTCTTGAATTTGAATATTAGGTGAGTGGACTTTCACGCGATCGTGTTACCGATCGCCTAAAATGCATCATCTCTGTTCCCAAATTGTCTATCCGTCATTATGTTTCATCCTGTTAACCACTGAAATCAAAGGACTCTTTCTTACAAGTCTCCTCTGCTAACTTAATTAGTTCAGAGTCTTTGTGTGAAAAAAATAGACTTGATAACACAATTGTTATAATCTGCGATGGAGAAAACCTATCGTATAAATAGGTCATTGTATATGGCTGAAGAATAGGGAATAAATTCTTCCTCCTGCTCTGCGAACGAAATAGAATGTAACAAGCTGCCAAAAATTAAAAGGCTAATTCAATTTTAACGTCATTAGACACGATTGGGTCAATTTCCTCGGATATTGCATCTGCACGTCAAGCTCTTTTTGCGTCTCAAAGGAGGGGGAATTTTTTAGATGAGTGATCATTTTATCGAATTTTACGATGAGCAGAAATGAGCAGAAATTATATTTAAAGAATGTCAGTGATTCACAAATAACAGTCCGGATTACTGACAATAGAATCCTACTTCTTTCTGTTCTTGCGACGTGACCTCTTGGTATCGGTTCTTATTACCTTCACTCTCTCATAGGTGTCTTCCGACCCAGGCGGCACTGTGGTCGACACCTCAAGGAGCCTGTTCCGTGGCTGTTGCCTGATCGCTGTTTGTCCTACTTGCTTCATCTTCGGGCTTCGGTCGTGCTACCCAATGGAGTGTATAATCATTTAATATTATTTATTCTGGGGACGGGATCTAAATTTAATGGATGTGACTTCTGTGCTACCAATTCAACGTACTAATATATGTGTAAACGTGATAACTTCTGTCTGTAAAATTAAAGTCTAACATTGAACTCGTGCGAAATCCCACATCGTTTGGAAGTCTAAGGAGTGGCTGGAACTTAACTCTAAAATTAGGTCAGCCGTTGGCTTGAACAAGCGACAAAACCCCAACAAAGAATGTTTGTTCTAATAATTTTTAGTTGCATATAATTTTGTGATGAAAATTTCTCATCCAATCGTTTGCAATTTCAGTTTAGAATTTCGAATGTTTCAGAGTAACTAAAACAGCTATGCATCTATTTATCATCATTATCCTTTTCGGAAATAAGTTGAACCAGATGCCTTTAATATCACTAGCATAAAGAGATTGAGACGCTATATCTATAGAATGAGACTCAAGGAATACGAAGGAAAAACTTATAAGGACCAGCCTTGCTGTTCAAATTTGCCCCAAGTGTTACTAAAGTCGTGACACCTGACACCACATTGTGAGTTTATTACTACCTGTCACCCAACTTCGAAATTGATTGGAACATGAGGCTGTTATAGGTCCAGCCACTGAGCTAAGTTAACACTTAATGATGCTCGGTGGAAATTAGGAAGAGGCGACGGGGTGCAGGCTTTATTGGTTGAAGTAGATAGAATTGAAAAAACTAAGTAAACAAAAGTGGACAAAACGAAGTCCGATAAGTGAGCCTGAAAACAAATCAAAAACAAATAGTTACACACTATCACTATAAAGCTTCAGGAAATATACAAAGGAATTTAATAGATTTACACACAGAAACTCGGGTTATAGACAATAGAACTGTATTAAGCTTTCCTTGGGTGCCACTGCTCTATAGCCCCGGTAGCTCAATAATAGGAGCTTGGCAGAGAGAAAAGCATCTTACTGTCACCAGACGTAACGTGAAGCCAACGAGCTCTACAGATGTTCATTATTGAAACAATAAACTAACTTAGAAAACACTTATACACGGGATAATCTGAATTCTACTTTTTAGTTGTGTAGAGTTTAACTTTAGTTCAAACTGGCAAGTATTCTAATAACTAATGCTAACTATCACCAAGCTCGATAATACGAAAAATGAATAACAATTACACTAACGACTACACTTTCCTAAACTCCTATACAAATTATCAAAGTCACATGTCGGTCCTAAGCGACCGCCCGAGAAGCCCCCCGCACACCCGCACACAGCGACAACCCACAACAGATTAATAGGGTGCGGTGGCCGGCCTCCGTACGTAACCGCAGAGGCGGCTTCTCCGTTCGCATAAACACACTCATGAGGAACAACCATAATATTCCGTAGAAATATGACAACCAATAATACATATGATAAATAGAAACAGTAAGAAATAAAATGAATGATAAATTTAAAAGGAACAAAAGCATAATTAAAGTTCTTAACCCTATGTACATCGCAGGCACCTACAAGAGGCAGGCTGGAAAAACAGCTCTATAACAAGGCTACTAGAAGGTGTTAAATTTTGTTCCTTCTGTCTCTTCATTAAAGCTGCTTTAGATATCAAAATTAATAACGCCAAGTACAAGTTTATTAATGAAGATTATTATGTCAAAGCCGTGCGTTTGCAGCGTTGACGTTGATAGACAAATGGAATTTTAAGCACATTTTAGATGCATATTTTCTAACTTTCTAACTTTATTTCCCATAAAAACAATCCCTAAAGTTAGAAGTTTTAATCTATAACATATTTTATACATCTTCTTTCCTATCAACGAATACTTTCAATACTTGAAGGCCTCCCTGAGGTAATGCCTGACTTTTCACAAGTATTTAAATTATAATCCACTGCCTTTAATTCCGCAAGTCAACGAACTCACCAAATAAAACTTCCAAATTTCGGCGCACTATTTTATTCGATGCTGCCACTTGCAAGCTCATCATAAAGTTCTGGGACACTGGAGAAATTTAGAATAATGTTAACTAACTTCGCCGGGGTTTGCTTGCTCATTAGACACTGACATTCATTTCTACTTACAATGGATAAATAATCCGCTCCAATTTCGTGCCGATGAATAAGAATTAAAAATCATTTCAAGTAATCGAAGCTACCAAAATATGACTGACTTTTCAATGCATGTTTACAAAATCCTGCTCGTATTCTTCTCACAATTTTAGTTCTGCTACTCCGACAAAAATTCCTGCAGTAAAGCGGTAAGAGCAAAGAAATAAGACGGAAGACCTTTACGTTGAGTTGCTGAGGAAGCGAATGGAAGAAGCCTCTTCAAAATGTGTTAACATTTGTTCCGAGACTGAAGAATTACCTCGCAATATCCTGGGATTCTGGGCTTTGAAACCTCTGAGTTCGGCTGACGTGCCGGCTTTGCTAAGCCTCATGAAAAGCGAAATTCTTATTATTTTATGTAAAATTTTGAAAGACCGGAAATGTTATTCAAGCATTTGATTTCAGAATGATTTGATGAGATTTTTGTCCCGCAAATTATTAGAATGGCCTATTATTTGGGAGATTCTACCGTAAGACCTGCATATCACCTAATTAATATCTTTCTTTTTTGAAGCGTATAACTTTGTTTTTACTGTGAGTAATTTTACGCAAGATAGAAAAAGAATTTAGTCATGTGAATTTTTTTGAGGGTGTGAATACCCCTGACAGCAGAAAGTCTCGGGAAACGCAAAGCAAAGAGGATCGTGGCTCACTTGAAAATTGACAGAAAAACAGCCACAATAAACACCTGCATAAAAAAGTTTCCCGCCAGTTACAGCATCCTCGTCGGTTACAAAAAGCAAAGAGACAGGCAAAGAAAAGAAACCAAAATCGACGCTGTCGAGCGCTGGTTTGTATTTTTGAAGTCCGATATGTTCGGCACAAAACCGTCTCGGAGTCCTCATGAGACGCGCGGGCCCGTAACCACGGTATACGCAAAGGCCATAAAGTGTTCTGTGGTATACGTCACCACTTTCGTCTATCATGCCCGCAGAGCAGCAGGCAGGAGCTGCGTGCGCCTGAGGCACCGCAACTCGACTGTCGCTTTAATTAAGCAGCCAAGATGAGCAATGACCAGGGCTTCGAAATGAACGGTTCCTTCTTGTATGGAAGCCGCTGCTTAACTTGATGCGACAGACCAATCCAATCTTTCATTTTGCTGCTCAATTAAGTTTGGTGAACAGCTCTTTTTGTAAATGAGAGTGAAAAGATCTGTCAAATGTTCTTACTCACAAATGAAGTTTTATGCAGCTATTGTAAGGGGAATTATTTATTGGCTATGTTTGAAATAAAAGGACAGAAATTATGGGATTTTCTGAATGTTTTCATTGCTTAATGCGCGAAATTTTAACTCACTCCATAGAAGTTCATGAATTACACTGAAAATAAAAATTCTAATTACAATTCGCCATTAAAATATTACGGCAAACGATGAATTCTATTTCAATGTCGCACTATCACGTGGGAACATCAGCAAATTTCAAGATTTAACATTTTTTAGAAGAATTTTATGTAATTTGAAAACTATCAAGAATTTTCATGCCAGGGTTCATGAAATAAATACGATTTTGAAATGCAAAATGCGGCTTAAACTCCCGAATACTGAAAAAACTCGTGTTTGGACTGAAATTTCAAGGAAATTCCGCCTCATAAATTTTCTTACTTAGGTAGTCTCTGACACTGCATTATTCAAAGTGTAAATTTGTCAGCTACATTAACTGGTATCATTTCGCCATTCATCTCGTCACGAACAACAATTCAAATTGCATTCAGTACGTAATGAATTACTACATTTCACACTACTTCATAAGAAAATTTAATCGAAAACAATAATTTTTAGTTTAAAATTCAAGCCATCGCGCGTAAAGGCATCGGAAGCAACTGCTTGTGTGGGGCTCCAAACTTATTAACAAAAATTTTAGCAACAAACAAAACCGAAGTCTGTTTTGAAATTGTTGTATCATCGGTACGTCAAAAAATTGTTTTCGGAAAACTAACACAGGTGCAAATTGTTTTAAACAACAAATGATTTGATTATTTACAGAAGTCATTTAAATAATTATTTCTAACGATTCACAAAACTCAGTCTTAAAAGCTTTGGTTTCTTTCGATTACAAATCTGTTTTGTTTGCGACAGTTCAGCTGAACTTATTAGTCGAAATTAGCAGAAATAATGAGGAAGAAGTAACTCGTCTTTCGATCAGTTCTGACAACAAATGAGTGAAGATAAGAATTGAATTAGCTTTCTTGATAAATTTTATAGCATTAGCGGAATGAAATAGTAGTATTTCTAAGCTCCAATGGGATGTTAAAAACGCGGTTTGAAAGGAAGGACATGTCTGTGAAAGACGTGTTTTCTATTCAAATGACGAGGGTAAGTCTTGTCACCGGTGAGCTGATGCTCATGAGCTCACCTTCCCGATCCCGATTTCCATTCACGAGTCAGTAAAAGCTGCTCTAAAATCTTTACCGCGATCTTCATCTCCGTAAGACGACCCGTAAAAGAAACACAAACTCATCTTCAGACCCTAAATATTTCAACTACGAATTTTGATTCCTCTCTTAAATATTTCCGTTGGATGAAAGTTATTGAACTCAGGATAGTTTTGTCCCCAAGTAACGATTATTAGATCTCGTTTCGTCCCAAGCTAGAAGGTAACGATGAACATTTCATTGTTATACACTGTAAATAAGTCTGACAAGTAACCCGCAATAGTCACTAGTCAGAATTATGTCAAACTGTCAAATTAATATTATTAATTAGTAATGAACAACGCAAACTCAATTTTTTAACTCAACTTCCAACTCGAAGCCCCACAATTTTTTTCACTCTTGTATTTGATGAATAGTGTATTCCAAGAGCTTTATTAAAAAATTTGCATTATATTATTACTAAAGGAACAAGCGATTAACGTTATTGAATAAAATGACTTCATTTCAGTCAGACATGTCACAGCGACGAAAGATCGTCTCGTTACTCATGCACAAAAAGAAAATTAATTTACCCAAAATTGCCTGAATAAATAATTCATCGACTTTAAGCGAAACATGACAGAAATTTTGCATGACCACATTAGGGATTGCGCGGACTCATGAATACAATTATGGCTCCAATTATCAGCGATCACTGGACAAATTACCAGCTCTCGCTTGAATGCTAATTGCAAGTTTGTCGGGCGTAAAATCAGTTTTAAAATTGTCATTAAATTTTAGCTTTCATTTTATCAAATTAATTTAAAGTCTACAATTTGTTCTTAAAAACTTCCGTTTAAAGCTTCACTTTTCCTAGTTTTCATGTTGAGTCATCCGAATAGTAAACTTCTATGCTGCTTTCTCTCTACGTTCACGTCTTCATTGCATACACTTAGTAGCAGAGAACTATTTTTTCCAAGTTGGTGCCTCAAAAATGATCGCAGGATTTCTTCTCATGGAAGACCGAACGCAAAAATGGAACCTTTGAACTCCGATTAACGAAGAACAGTCTTGAAAATGAGCTTCTAGGCCGCTAGAGCGTTTGGTGAGGTTTGTCTGCCATTCATGGCGTATCAAAGGTCTGCTTGGCTAATTTTCCGTTGGTTCACGTTCCTATGAATGTAAAATTGAGGTTCGAATATATTCCAGTTGAGCATCGGTCACTACATCATTGCATGATGATTCATTGCTACATCACTGAGATGACAGACAGTTACACTAACTGATAGAATAAATACTTTTATTCCAGAGTTGTGCGATAACCAAGGTTCAAACTTCGTTTATTAAAAGCAACCATGTTCGCTTATTTTTGGCCGTATTTATCAAGTAGGAGCGTACAAAACAGCTGGAAATAAAACAAGCAGCATGAAAATTGCTCGCAAATTGCTAGCAATTTCCATGCTGAATTTAGCAATAACCAAATTTTCATGCTGCGTTTAGCAATAATTAAATCTACCCAAGGAATTAAATCTTCTGTTAATATGATTTGCATCCTACTAGAAGAGTAAATGAAAAATCACTAAGCCATTGAAATTTTGCAAACGTTTCACTACAAATACTCGGCGATGTATTTAGGATCTTGTGTAATTCAACGTTGTGATAGAGCTGAAAAAGTCAGAAGTGATGACATGGGAATAAATTCCTGCGTGTAATTGCTGCCAACAATAGAAAGTTCACCCAAATACACCAATTCTCTATTTGTTTGAGTTGAAAAATGCAAAAAATGACCCTTGTGAAGCAAATTTGTTAGTTGCCCAGTTGAAATGCTAAAGGAAGAATGCTATAAGGGTCAGAATGCTTCAAACTTCTTTTTTTCTGCGAAGATCAAAACAATTCTTGCGTTTGATCTTTCCAGGCACGTAGAATCATTTTTCCAGAGGGAGACTAACTGCACACGCACTCTAAAACGAATAAAGCCGGAGTTTTACATGAGATAATCTTGTGAAAGACTGGGGAGCATTTTTGCAACTCAAAAATGGTTGAATATCTATTTTTGAGTCGGTATTATAACCAGACAAAAGCCATTGCCAAACGTGATATTTTGTATGAGTAGCTGTTTGAATTTATCGCTTCAAAATTTACTGTATATTTTGATATCTGATGATACTAAATTGCTTGGAAAAGACTGGAAAAGCAAAATCAAGGACTGGAACAACATTGGAAAAGGCTGTAAAAATAGCTCCATCTTAATACTGAAACAGTCTTCACTCATATGATTCACTTTGATTACCGGTAATCTGATGGGAATATTAAAAAAATTAATGGAATAAACATCATTGCTACATTCCCGATTAGGTAATCAGTTTAATGGATAAAAGAAGTAAACTTAAAAAAGCTGCAATACGAGAGGAACACATAGGTAAAAATATTGTGGCTCGGTGCCAACTGCTGCACTCGACAACAAGGAACGTGTCTCGAAAAGACGAAGTGAGAAGAAGGTATACAAGGTCAGGCGCGCTGTGAACCAGAGATGCTGGACACAAAAAAACAAATAAATAAAAGCCAGACGATGTCTTGCAACAAACCTGGTTAAAGTTTTTCCAAACGTCTTTTATTTCTCCTCTATTTTTATTCTGAAGCCTATGTGTGAGCAATGTCCTTCATTATGAGACTTGATGAGTTACCTGAGAATGGGCCACTCTGCTTGTTTCTACTGTCATGTTTTTTCTGTCCTGTCCTGTTGTTCTGTCCTGACCCACCTTACCCTACCCTACCTCACCTTACCTTAGCATGCCCTACTCTAACTTACCCTACCCAACTCTACTTCACTCTACTCTTCTCCTCTCTATCCTTTTTAATGCTATTATTTTCTATCATGCTACCCAGTTCTATTCTTTTCTATGCTATTCTGTTTTATTTAATGCTATTATGTAGCGTTAAAACCAAGAGGTACACAGACGATGACCTGCACACTCATCAGCGCACTCACCGAACTTTTACTTATCTAAGAAACATGAAGTACCAAGAATTTCTGATGGGTAATTCTTATCAGAGCATTCTAAACTGTTGAAGTCTCATTTTAAATAATTGTTCTATAAAAACTGTACATGAGCTCAATGAGAAAAAAACAGATTTTACTAACCTGTGAGTAACAACTCAAACGGAGTATATATTTTACAAAATTTGGTTTGACTGATCGCGAGTATAAATAGTAGGAAATAAGAAAACGAGTGATCTTCTGATAAAATGAGCAGCACCTGTTTGTACTATTAGCACTCTGTGAACTATTGTTAGAAATGAACGTATACACTCTTTTCGTCTCAGGTGTGGTTATTTTCTCTACAATTTTAGCACAAATTTGACATGCGCTACGATATGCTGAGCGAACACATCAAGGCATTCAATTTGATGAGCTGTTGATGTTTGTAGAGTGAAGTTTTTGAATCCTTGCAGGTACTCCCTTTTTATTTACTCGTAGAAATGCATTCTAGACTAAATCATAAAATAAAATATGTTGCCTATTCACCAATGAATAACATATAACCTTCGATTGATTTTTTTCACGTAAACATTGCAAATGGGCTTAGTTTTGCAAATAAGCTTTTCGATGCTCAATAGCAATCGCCTACTACACTTAACAAACTTGTTAACAATGTTCAGGTAATCGTTCTTATCCGCAACAACGAGAAACTTCGCCCAATTCTTTTCTGTTCACTTTTTTTACCGAGCCTCAGAACATTCCACTTCTTTGGGCAGGATTCGCTCCTCTCGAGTGACTCAAGCGAACTCATTAGTCTGGAGTAACAAAAACGGAACAATAGTAGAACTTGTATTCGCTGCAACTGGTATTATGCGCTTAGAAAAGCGACCAGACCGAGCGACAGGTGCAGAGGGCACCATGCGTGAGTCTTCTTATTTTCATTGAAACTACTACCCAACAATGAGAAATTATTTGTCTCCTCAGGATTTCTGCGTGCAGAATTTCCTGGGTCTTGCACATACACGAGTTATTTTCAGTACACACGATCATCAAGAGAGGTTTGAAGTTATGAGGATAAGATGAATGGGAAGTTAGATTACAAAAGAAGCTACAGACTTTTTGGGAAAAACTTCACTGTGAAATCGAAGGATCAGTCGTTCCGCACATGCAGAGATGAGAAACGAGTGTTGAAATAAGATGTTGAGAAATTATGAGCGTTTATGCTATAGAAAGAGATGCTCTGTATTTCCAAATCGATGTTGTAATGATAGTCAGATAAAGAACTATCATATTTTACCAGTAAAAAATCTTATTCAATGCGAATATATCTTAATAGGCGTTGAATTAATGCTATAACCAACTATCCGTATGATTTCATTCAGTACTATATTTTCACCGAATGGAACTGAAATGGAAAAAGATGAAAACAGAACCCATTTTAACGAGGTTCGATATCTCCCTTATCAGCACTTTTACGATTCTTTTACATTTCACGATTCTTTAACATTTCATCGTGTATTTAGTCACCGTTATACACTGTAAAATTAGGGTCATGCACTTCGAAACATTTGAGTGTACATAGAATTATTGATTTTTGATTACTTTCTGGTTCCCCAAATCTTTTTACAAAGAGCGAAACTGAAGCACATTTTCCATGTAAGACGCATCCGCGAAGCAGAAGTGCTCCAGGCCAGCTTGCAGCAATTGGCCAGGTCGTCCCAATCGGCACACACCCTGTAGATTTGGGTCCCTGTTGTTGTTGCCAAGTCATGGAGCAAGACTGCCCCAATCCTACTGGGTGCCGAAATGCAATGCAAGACGCTAAATGAACTGACTTGATTTCTTTTTAATACCGCCGGATTTAAGCTCTTAGATATTTCCAAATCCCGCTGGTGTTTTCCTAATGATGTTTTAAAAGTTAAAATGCTTACTGCGAATGCTGGCTCCCCTGTAATAATCTTATTAAGTAAGATGCACGATAGATATGAAACAAACTGAGCATCTATTCTGGGCTCAGTAATGCTACAGGATTCACCAACGACACTTGCAATCGCCAGCCCTAAGCTTCTGTTCGAGCATAAGGGACTTGCGTCCTTGTCAGCAGGTTCGAACAAATTGAAACTCTTGGCGCTGGCACTCTGAAGGGGCCACAGAGGAGCTACGCTCACCAAACTTTCGATTGCTCCCAAGCAAATTTTCGTCTTCGATGACCAAGACGCAATTGGCAAAAACATCACGGCGCCAGGTCTAAGTAGCTCAGATATACAGAATTTCAGAAGATACCCGACGTGTTAATTAAAGCAAAAAATTTCGTGGAACTAAAAAGAAAGAATATCAAAATCGTTGACCAGAATTCCCTGTAATTTTCACTATAATATGCAGAGCCTAAATACTTGTCTCTGTATAGCACAGAGAATCGTATTGAAAGTTTATTTTCATTCAGGTATGAAAAAGAGTTCAAGCTGTGCCAAAAAGAGTTGGTTTTTTGGTTTGTGGGTTTCTCATTCACAAAGAAACTTACTAAATATGCTGCAGTTAAAATGAAATAGAAAATAATTAGAAAAATATTCACAGACTAACAAATTTGCTTCATTTGTTTCAAAACATGAATTTTTAGACCTGTGTTTTATTTCGTGCATTAAACATGGCAAACAATATTTCAAGCTCCCGGCCGAATGCCCTTGGGTTTTTAGGATTTTTCAGACTAAGTGCCTGAGCTAAAGTTAAATTTTTAACGAGAAATTCTGCAGACTTGCGCGCAACACTAAATGATTCCTTTAAAGCTGTAGTAAAGAATCGACGCCCATCAAAAGACAACGTTATAAATTCAATAATATCTGAAAAGAGTTCAGACTTCCACCTTGCGATGCTTAAACTGAAGCAGTCGAGCTGAATTTAGCACCAGCGGTACTTTTTCGAGGGTTATGAGATGTAAAATATATGTGTTGGCTGACATAAAAGTTTCTCTCTGTCCACCTGTGTAACATCGCTGTTTATGTTATTTAGCTGAGTAATTCTCAGGAGGTTTGCTTGCACGATAAACAAAAGTTCTCGTTTTTATCAACCAAAATCCTTGGTTGTATATTTATATATTCTGATTATAGCTTTGTACTCGTAAATTACTTTCTATGGCGAGAGTCGTGGTTCCGTCTTTCCTACTCTACCTGGGCTTATACTAACATATTATGTTTTTTACTTCTTATAAATGCCGTTGATTCGATTTATTGTTTCTACAATCTACAGACGTAGATTTAAATTGACTTTTGTGTTTTAAGGAGCCAAGGTAGGACTTCTTTACCTGCGCCTAGAGGATTTATGGCTAAACTAAACGTGAAAATTCCTCGTCAGACTTTTCGCCTTCAGATGTCAGTATCGACTTCAGATGTCAGACTCTTCGACTTCAGATGTCAGTATCGACTTCAGATGTCAGTATCGACTTCAGATGTCAGACTCTTCGACTTCAGATGTCAGTATCTAAAAATATGGCCGAAAACATGCCAGATCCAAGCTTCAGCCCAGTTTCTCGTTTTACTGAGACGTAGAAATAAGGATGAAACAGTTTTTACTCACGGCTTATTGCCCAATGGCAGCACTGACTCGCCCCCATGCATTGTAGGCTTCGCTAAGAATCCAATTAACTCGTAATTTTGAGGTGTCTTCCTGCAATTATTTAGAGAGCAGACGTCGGCACGCAGGCCTATTCTCCATTCAGGAAAAATAACCTCAGGAAACAGTGTGAAAAAAATAATATACTTTGAATGGAATGTTTAATCATTTTCTTTATTTTAGATAAATTAATAAACTGTGAATAAAATGTTTGAAGGTTTTTCACATTTTAGACAAATTAAGAAGTTCAATTCTTCTTCGCTCTGCCCATAAAATTTTTGTGCGGCTATGTACATTTTCATTTCTGAATGAAATAAAAATTCGACTACAATTTTGGTAGATAAATTCAAATACTTGGTAATAATGTACCCCAAATGTCAAAATATGTAAAAATTTGTTTAAGTAAATTTAAAGAATTTCTAACAGCACAGCATCAAGTGTACATCATTCTTAACGAATAAATATGAAAGCTAAAACAGAACAAAGCACCGTTCTTGGATACTCATAACATAATCTTTCAACAAGTAGTCAATTTCATGCATCATAAATAAAAATTTCGTATCGACGTCTTGCTTTCTTATAAAATCGCACAGGTATTCGGAATTTCAAGCATTTTTTCAAGAGTATCCCTCAATTCTCAGAGAAAATACGAAGCAATTGTCCAAAGACCTGCTTTCTGGGTCGTAAATTAGCATAAGCCTCACCCTCGGTTTTCCGGTGCATGCATCAGCGACGTCAATAGCTCGTTGAGAAAACAAAGCAAACAAGAAATGCCGGGCCTCGGTGGGGGCTTATTTGTACCATGACATCCGTAACATTTTTCAGTGGACAACGTAACTCTATTATCCAAGTCCGAAACTTAGAATTGAATGCAACTTTATTCGACTCTACCGTGAATGTAAACATCTTTTTCTTCGTACCAACATAAAGCCTCTTAAGGCTACGTACATTTAGTTATGGAAAAGTTTTCAACAGGCCAGCGAAACGATTCAAAATAGATGAATTTTTCCACGTACTGTAATAAAGCTCAAAACTTCAGTGCAAAAACGATGAACGACCACCTAATGGAATAAAAACTCATTCTAGGCAAAAGAGCCCTAGGACTACTGAAAAATGTTGTTAGCGCTAAAACAATTCTTCTTTTGAATCTTATGTCTCAGCAATAATGACGAAGACCTCAAATAAATTCATCAAAAATTAAACTCTGGTTTTCTATGTAAAAATGACCAAATACAATCGGTAAATATTTAGGTGAACTCAAGACTTAAATATAGCATGCATCGCTCGTTCAGTGACGAAATTTTAATTGTGATCGAAATGCCGGTCACACACTGCATGAGTGGGTGCCACAAATGAGGCATCTGATCAGGGTCTCATCAATTATGCAGTGCTTCATAAGTAGCTCATTGCGGGTCGTCCCTTTCTAATTTGAGATCATTTCCCAGAGTTCCCGAGTCACCGGAGCCATCCACCAATGCTGATTTCTGCAAAGTGCTTAATGGACCGCATGACCTGCAATAGATGACTCAATTTCCTCCGCTGTTCGACTGAAAGGGCTCGCGGATACGGGCGCAAGCAGAAGTCGGATCAAATCTTCCTTTTTCCGATTTTCAACAGCGGAACTAAGACAAATATTGGCACCTTAAATAGGTGTAAAGAAAAGGAGGAAAGGGATGAACAATATTACGTAAGAATTGTAGCTGCTATAAAAATATGACCGAAAACATACCAGATCCAAGCTTCAGCCTAGTTTATTTTTATTTATAGAAATCATGATAAAAAGTGTGGTACTGTAGCTTAGAATACGCATGATATAGCTGTTGAAGAGACGTTCTTGCGTATGTATACCCGATTTTAATATTGTACATCAATCATAACGAACTCAAGAGTTAATAACCTTTTTGAAAGTGAAATAGTAAAATATACGAAAAAATTTTCAAATTAAAAATAATTCACCGCCATTAGTTTTCGACGCTCGTTATTTTCCGAGGTGTGTTCTCTTACCTCTATGGTACGTCAATAAGTATTCAGCATAGGCAAGAAGAATTTACTCACACAACTCAAGTACAGACACAGAAACAGGTCAAGCGCAAAAAGCCCAGCGCGTTACCCTGCAGGAAAGTCTTCACAGCCATCGATGTTCCACGGTGTGCTGCTCGTGTCAACCGTACTGCACAAGGCCTGCTGGTCAAGTTTGCGGCGTGACTGCATTAAAGGGCCAGTGCTTAGATGAGAAAAGTGTAAATTTTAACGATGAAATTAGCTTTAGATACTTACGAGGGGTAGTCAAAAAGTTCTCAGACAAATGCCATAATTTCTTTATACAACAACTCAGTACTTTTATTTCTCCACATAAGCTCCATTGTTGTATATACACTTTTGTAATCTATGTTTCCACCTGTAAATGCTTTCCTGATATAATTGGGGAGGCTTGTTCCACTAGGTTCTGTACAATGGAGATGTTTTCTTCATTTGTTGCTGTGGTGAGTCTTCCTCCTCGTGGGTCGTCAGCAAGTTGGACTCTTCTCTCTTTAAAGCGTTTAATCCAATCATAAACGACTGCTCTACATGGTGCGGAGTCTCCATACGCCTGCTATAAAGCTTCGATGATCTTAATAGTTTTCAAATTTAGCTTAGCTAAAAATTTGATGTTAGCTCTGATCTCAAAATTTGCCATTTGAAGGGTTGAAAATTACTATTTTGAGATGCAACTTCTCTCGATGCTGACCTGACATAGACTGATGAGACAGCTGCAAATAGACTATGGAAACTTCTGAGGGGCCTCAATAACAAATACACCGACAACACTACCACGCACGAGGCCATCCTCTCTCACAACACAAACATCCCCACAGACATGCAGCAGGCGGAGACACTCATTAAACACTACTCAAACATTAGCCGACTCCCGCACAAACACGAGAATAGGATCATACTGCGCCGCCTGCATGCTCTACAGATCGACAACACGTACACGCCCTTTACACCTCACATGACGGCGGTGGCCGTCTCCAACACTAAACATACAGGTAGCACCGGACCTGATGGCATCTCATACATTCACCTCAAACACTTAGGACCACAAGCCATCAGGGCCCTCACAGACATCTTCAACCACTCACTCGCAAACAACAGCATACCCAACATCTGGAAGACAGCCAAGATCCTACCCATCCTGAAGCCCAACAAATCATCCACAGATCCAGCCTCTTACAGACCTATATCACTTCTGTGCAACCCTTCAAAGATACTAGAGAGGCTAGTTCTTCACAACATCTCACCACACGTCCCACTCTCCCCCTCACAACACGGCTTCAGGCAACAACACTCCACTAACACTCTCCTCACGCACATGACACAAACAATTCTCGAAGGCCTTAACTCTCCCAAACCTGCTCCACGCACACTGTTAGCTGCCATTGACATAAGCAAGGCCTTCGACACAGTTCCAAGTCACTTACTTATTAACAAAATACTCAACACACACATCCACCATAACCTTCAGAAATGGCTCGCCAATTTTCTTTCGGGCCGCCATGGCTACACAACATACAACGGCAAGTCCTCCATAACAAAACACTTCACCAACGGAGTACCGCAGGGCTCCGTGCTCTCACCTACACTATTCAACTTATTCCTCCACGACATACCGGCCCCTACACACCCACAAACACACCTCCTCACATACGCAGACGACCTAACCATCTTCTCCCTACACCCTAAACACGAGACCGCCGCCACTCAACTCCAAGATTACATCCACATAATAGAGAACTGGCTAGAAACAAACAGACTCAAGGTCTCCGCAAACAAATCCTCACTCACACTCATCACACCTTATAATAGAGAATACAACATCCATCCCCACGTCACATTAAACAACACCCCCATCCCCTACACAGACACACCCAAAATCCTTGGAGTTACATATGACAGAGGTTTTACGTTCAGCCCACACACTAACAATATCAACACTAAATGCAACACTAGGCTGAACGTCCTCCGAGCACTAACACATACTACATACGGCCACTCCAAGGAAGACATAACAACAGTATACAAACAGTTCATCAGACCCATCCTCACTTACGCACACACATCTTGGTACGCAGACACTGCTCGCACACACTTACAGAAACTACAGTCCACACAAAACACAGCGTTGCGCATTGCCACGGGCTGTACAGGATCGACCCCTATAGCACACCTACACGAAGAAGCCCTTGTCCTCCCCCTCTTTGACCACATGAACACGCTAGGGACAAACTTCTACACCTCCACACAAGACCCTGCCCACCCGCTACACTACATGCAACAACCCCGGCCAACCCAACGAACATTACACACAACCCCGGCCTCACACCTCAAAACACTATACGACTCCCTCCCTCCCTGCCCCCCTGACACCTCACTACGCACACACATACACACACAGTTCACCTCACGCGCCCTCGCTGCCCTACCTCCTAACTCCCTCCTCGGAGTGAGACCCCCCCCGTCCCCTCGACGGAGCGATCCCTCCCCCGGCAGGATCCAGTCCACCTGACGCGGCTGCGGTGCGGGCACCACACTTCACTCCCCTCATACATGCACAGAATAGGACTTGCGGAGGACGACAGCTGCGTCTGGTGTCATGCCAACGTGGGCGATCTTCCGCATGTCCTCCTACACTGTCCCGCCCTACACGCACACCGACACACACACCAGATACATTGAGGTTTCTGCACGACGCGGGCGTCTTCCAGAGGCCCATATAACCACACCCCTCTTCGCCTCGGGCCGGGCCCGGTCTGGGGCGGCCCTGGCCGCGGCGGACCCCTTCGAGCGGCCGTCGGGGCAAAACAACAACAACAACAACAGCTGCAAGTTATCAAGGAAGCTCCAATGACAAGTTTCCACTTGTGAAAACTTGTAAATCTCTGTTCAGTTAAAAATTATGACATTTGTCTCAGAACTTTTTGACTAACCCTAGTATATTCGAGTTTAGTAAATAATAAAACAATGAAGAATTGTATAAGACGTTTCAAAGGAGCACAGGAAGTGTACCTCTGTAATAATTGTGTCCTTTTTCTAACAAAAATTCAATGCAAAAACTGAGATGATTTTTCACCAGAAGGATCTCTCGTTTCTGAACAACTTTTTAGCCCCCTGTTTTAGATTTAAAAATGGACCAACATTTCTTGATCATCACTATTATAAAAGTAGCCGCGTCCGTCCGTCCGTGTGACCCCCTCTTCTAATCGATAGCTTTGACAGCAACTAGGATAAAGCTTAAGAAATACAAGAAATCCTTCTATTGCATTAATTTCTTTGGCGATTCAATTCCCTTGCACTTGGATTATTATGGTATCCAGAATACGCAATCGGCTAATTTTTACAAATAGAAATTTTCTTCGGAGCTTTCTCTGTTGAAATTCACCATGTTGCTTTGATATTTTTAATTGATAATGCGAAAAGAAATTTTTTAAATTCGTTTGACCAGTAACCTGGTTACCACTTAGTATAAAGCCCAAGATTTTATCGTTTTCGAAATTGTGATTTTCTTGAAAAGCTGCGAGGAGATAATAGACGACATTTCAGAATAAAATTCCGGCAAAATAGGCCACCATGGATAGAAATGTGTCCAACCGCAAGAGAGAAGTAGCATGACTTCGACAGCAAGAAAAACGCCGAAGACGATCGAATTAACAACGCGAAATGGCAAGACGAAGCAATGCTGTTCGCCAACGAGAAGCTAGAGCTAAATTGACCCTTGAACTGTGTTTGGAAATTCTACGGAATAATGCAGAGCAACACCGAGTAGCTAGAGAGAGCTAAACACATGAAAGAAGCGAGGAAATTCTTTGGCATAGCGCTGGACAACATCGAGTGGCACGAGGGAATTTAACTCAAGAAAGAAGGGATGAAAATTTTCAGGCTAATGCCGAACAGCATCGACTTCCACAAGCGAATTTAACTCAAGAAAGAAGGGAAGAAATTCTTCAGATTAATGCCGACCAGCACGTGTACTAGTTCAGTATAAAAGTTACATAACGAGTAAAGAGATAACTTGTAGACTAAACATGACAGAAAAACATCATCGCGAGCTACCAATTTTTAATAAACATTCACCGTTACAGCACATGGTGATGATTTTTTAAGTGTTAGCCAATGTAGCCAATGTACTTTATTGATAGCAGTGTTATTAAATGTTATTTATTGTTAGCAATGCTATTAGAAGTCAAAGATTTGTTTGCGAGCTTGGAGCGAAAAAAATTTAATTTTTTTTGTAGAATTATATCACCTGCATGTCGAAATAACTTTCCTTATTTTGAATTAAATTTCCAACTGGAGAAAATATTTATCTATGTTCTGAAATGCTCGAGATAGCGCTAAATTTTAACAGCTGCTCTAGAAATATCATTCATAAAAATAAAGTTCATGATAGGTTTGCGCTTCAATTGAAGATGACTTCGATAACACTGAAACTGTAGTAAATATTGTCATTTAAACTAATCTAATCTCCGTTGCGGCAGCTTGTGTGCGTTCTGCTCAGATCAGTTGAGTTCATTAGACAAGTCGAGCGGAGAGTGATAATTAGTTCAGATTTTTGAAGGTTATCCCGAACGCCAGAAACAGGAATATCAGCCACCGATGCTAATTGCTCATTAGTGTACCGCTGCACAGTTTTTTATCTCAAACAGAAATCGTTACCTCGGAACTGAGCGACGATCTTGTGCTCGCGTATTGTTTCAACAAGGAGAAAAGTTAATGGAATGAGAAGGCTGGAATTTTATGTCATTATCTCTCGTAAGGTATAAAAGAAGTTATTTTTGAAAAGCCTTCGCAGGCAGTGATCTTCTGTGAAGTAGTCAGGAAGAGATGTGTCAAATCATTTTATTCGTGTTAATTAATCAAAAATAATTGAAAGGAGACAAATTTTCCCATGAAATAATGATACAGATAAGGAAAACTAAAATCCACTAAATTTGACTTTCTCCATATGGATAAACGTCGTTGCTGCAAAAACACGGTGATACTCATAGTTTAGGCCTTTAGTTGACCTACAGTTAGCGAATCCAGACCATCACTGTGTTTCACATAACTTTTTAGCGAACAAAAACCTTGAGGTAGTAGGCTACTGAGGTAGTAGACTACTCAAAGTGGACTGAGGTAGAAGACTACTGAGGTAGTAGACTACTGAGGTAGAAGACTACTGAGGTAGTAGACCATTGAGGTAGTAGACTACTCAACATTCGTAACCGACGTACAGTAATGAATGCACGCATTTCTATGCTAAAATATTAAGGTTGAATTTTCAGTACTTCATGATCGGTAGGTAGATTGGCAGAGCAACTGCGGCAAAATAACTTTTGCATCAGTCTTGCGAGCGTCAATACAAAACTATACATCTCATTCTATTTTCAGATGACTTTTGCGTTGCCATGTTGTAGTATTTTTATTGCTGAACTCTTAGACAAATGAAAAGGGCTTTGAATCAGCATATAAACTTGTTTGTGGCTGTTTTTGATACATCATGTTTGGGATGAGAGAAAAACACAAATAAGGTGAAAATGAATTAACCGAGTTAGGGGTTCACAGGCTTTCGAGTTAATAGTTACGTACTAACCCGTTTTGTGAAGGGGTATATTCCATTTAAAGAGATGAAAAATAAAAAATAGATGCTATGCTTCTCTTATCCGATAAAGAAGGTAGATGTTGATTTGAAATTTCCTTCGAAAAAACTCAATAAATATTTTAATATTTACTTCCTCGACGATGCCACACCGTTATGGAATATTGGTATCGACAATCCGTTGAGTACAAGGAAAACATCATACAAGATAGTCCTCGTTTACGGTAATTACTTGATTTCATATAATGTTTCATATATCTTGATGCCATCCGCCCTCAACCAAAAATACAGGACACAATCGCCCCATCGAAATTAAACTCACACATTGAAAAAGTTCAGTGATGAGTGAAAATATGCATGGCGGCTTACCAATATTTAGTAAGTATTTAACGAACGTTTTAATTTTCGAGCATTGACGATAATGAACGTCTAAATTTAACGCACCCGTTTTCGCTTCTATTGAGTCGAATGAACGAATAATGATATTGACAACCGTAGAAATTTATTGATGATCCTAATGCAAGCCAAAAGGCTTCAAGTTAACTTCAGTGGTGAATTCAGTGTAGACTGTTTCTGATCAACTTCATTTTTTGCAGTTGTGGGAATAACAAAAACTCTTTCTTCTAGCGAAGTTATTTGGCAAACCGGTTCCACGCGCGGACTCGAGGCTACGAGAAGACCGTGAAGACAAAGAACAAGTGCGCTTTGAGTGCTGTGCTGGTGGCTCCGAGCGGTCATCTCCAGAGTGTCGTCTGGCGACGGAGGGGCCTGTTGGACAGCCGGTCAAATTGAAACTAAAGCGCCAAAACTCGCCTTAACCACGAAGAGCACTTCGTGGAACTCGGTTGCGATTGAAACGAAGGTGACTAAAAATACATTCGAGGAAATTCCCGTTAAGTTCTTACATTAAAATACGGCTCATGACGGAGTTTCTTACGCACGAAAAGTTACGTAGATTACACGCTATAAAACACATCCAAATAAGCGTCAATATCAACTAAAAAAAAACTTCCTGAATTTCAAGACTACGCACATAACAATGTTCAAAAAGTAATCTTCGATAGTGAATATGGTGTGATGAATGAAAGTGAAAAGAGAACGTTAGAGCTGCAGAGCAAACTTTATCCTTTAAGCAGACAATCGTTCGTAACTTGGTTATACACTCATATATGTTCGCATAGGCAGCGTCAACAGTAACTTAAACTGAAAAAATGAACCTCAAAAAGTACGAAGAACCCGATGCGAGAACCGTTTGTCTTAGACATTTCAAGTTCTCCATGGCTTATATTAAAAAAAATAATGGGTGGAGGATAAATTGCAGACACCGCACAGTAATGGTTAACAAAGAACATATTTTCACATGAAAAGTTTTTCATTATTAAGCCTTCTATCAACCGTATCAAGTCGTATTTAAAAACAATAAACTAAATATTTTAGTGTGACATTCTGTCTTCCTAGCATGAAATCTAGGATGTGCTGGCAGAGTTTAGGTGATGCCAGAGAAAGAAGAGTCTTTTCTTTTGGTCGAGCCGAAGGTCCGGCTGCCAATTTCATGACAGCGTTCGCCCTCAACAAGTTATAAGACCTGGTGGTGTGGAGAAGTTCGAATTTACTAAACACATCCACGCGAAAGTTTGATGCCGTCTGTAATAGGTTGTTATTTCGGTCAAAAATTTTATCATACTCGTTTTTTCTATACAAGGATAAAATTCGCTTTTCAACCTTATCTAAACTAAACGTCCTCATATATGAATGTCAAAAAAAATGTAGGAATAATTAACCATAGAAGGATTTCTAAGTATGATTTTGATTCTAGTGCCCTGCTATTCAGCGATTAAATGTAGTTGCATGGAAGATGAAGGAACTTATGAGAGGGAACAATAATTTTAATGAGTGTTGTTTCAAAACAACTGAAACCAAATGAAAATTCATTAAATAATCCTCATCCGAAGATTTTTGTCGGTTGTTAGGCCTATCATGTTTTATGATTAAGAAGTTGTGCGGTGTCATTAAGTGGTGAAATATCGCTGATTTTTGCCTATCGTATACCCTCGCGAAGTAGCAAAAATACAACAAAGAGATGAGTGCCGACAGCTCAAAAAGGGTGTATGAATAGGGCACGACTGCTTCGATAATCCATAAGTTTATTGATGTTCACTCCAGCAGCTACCGAAGTGCTGGAGTGCCTCCAGGGATGCGTCTTGGGGTCAAATGATTTATTCAGAGGCACGCAGTGCAAATCATGTCAAGGAACCCTGGCTTATGCACTCTGATGCGCTCATCTCTCATAAATTCAAGGAGACGCGGTATAATGTATCGTCAAAATTTCTCAGATTAAAATGGAACGCTAAGGCTGTAATGTTTGGAACATTTGCTCATTAGTGACGAATTGGAAACGAAAGCATCAGACGTGTAACATTAAAGCACATGTGATATTCAAATTTCCTGCCGGATATAGATGGAAAGATGCTTGGAATACGTCTTGGGAGCGGTCATAAAAAAAGAAATGAGCTACTGACAGAAAAAAAACATTTGTTGTTTAAAGCTTTTGAGATCAGAACACCTGGCATTTTCTCTTAGTGGTAATAATAAAGCAGAAAAAACAGGGATTTCTTCAATTTTTTGCGGATCAAAAGCTGATTTCATAATCTGACAGCAGCTAAAGGAATACATCTGTTGATGATGAAGAGTTTGCCAAAACTTGACGGATTTCAGCGAACAGGAATGATATAAAAAACGACCTATTGAGTTACAGCAAATTTGAAAATCCCAAAGCGATTTCATGAGGTAGGGGAAAAACCATTAATAGAAAACATAAAATGTATGAGGAGAGTGAAAGTGAAAGAAAAGAGAGAAGGAAACGTGAAAGCTGTCACTGAAAGACGATGGCACACAGGCCGAAATTTGAATTTAATGAAGAGGAATCCTCAGCATAATAGAACTCAATTTGTCAGATGCGCAGCTGCTTGCTTATTTGGTTGCTCGCTTGGTTGCCTCGTCTCTCCATCCTCAGCAGTATTACAAATTCAAAAATTAACGGTAAAATCTAAAAACACGGGAAATATTTTAATCTATATCGCTTCAATAACATTACACACAGTAACGTACAGCCTTGAGCACCAAAAATCGCAAGCTTATGTTCTCAAAATTTAGTTTACTGATTTTGAAATATTTGTTTCTCCATCATTTTAGACTACGCTAGTGTTTTGTTCCCCCTATAATATTTTGGATTGCTCGCTTGGCTGTTCTGTGCCTATTATCCTGTAAACTGGTTACCAGGGCGCTACTTAGTAGCTCAATTTCCCTCAAATTTTTTCGCATTGATCGAGGTATATCGTAAAGTTCTGCTGACACAAAAACTGAGGAATCGAAAAAAGAAAAGAAACGTTTTTTAACAGTTAAATTTGATACAGTTCCCACGGATGAATTGCTGCTGAATTTTAAAAACCACGATCATTTTTGACCACTGAGGTACACTATATAGTCCCCTAAATACGTGTAATGATACACAGTTGGTTGCTTGCTTGGTTGCTTTGTTCGTCTCTCCATCTCGCTCGGATTTACATTGGGGGAGTATTAAAGTTGATAGGAAAAGACTGTTGACTTGTCACACATTGGAATCAAGCTGGATGTGCTTTAATGACAGTATCTGTGCTACAAGGTCCACAACATTATCGACTCACGTCATTCTTAACGGGCCGTGTAGACTATAGTTGAATCATAAAAAGCAGGCTCCCAAAGTTTGCAGAGCGTAAACTTCTAACGAATGAAAAGTGGAAAAGGACCAGTAAACACATGTTAGAAGCCTAGCAGGCCCTCCAGCCACAGCTTAGCGTCTTGTGCGAAGTAGGTAATGAACCATAAGCAGGAGACATGCTATGGTTCGGTAAAGTTTTCATTCTCAAGAAGTTACAGTCGTTTTTATCTCAGTAACGATACATTTTATTGCAGCAGTGATACATCATCGTTGGTAGAACTTATGTATGTGCCCTAACAGTGTTAGCATAAGGAAAAAATAAATTATTGTTTTTCCTGCATAGTGCTGGCTGTTGAGAAGAAAATATGGGGACACGCTACAAAATATTCCTTAATAAGCTTTTCCCAAATTTTCCTTTATTAAAACTACAAACTACTTTAAAGGCAATATTTAAAAATACGCACCATGCAAAGCAGGTGCTGCTTCTCATTTAAAACATAAGGTTACTCTCGAAGTCGACAATGATAGGTTTTTTAACCTTAGTAGCTAATTCATCAACCAATTCATTCGTAAAAACTGTTTTTAGACGAAAAGCGCATACATTAGAATTCTCTAACTTTGGAATAAGATGACATCGGAGTGAATTCCAATCAATATAAATAAATTACAATTGAAAATTCAAATTTATCGTTAATGTTTATTGAGTGAAGGTATCCAGTCTACGGGGTGGGAGTGGGAACGCAGGCCGACATAGCACACAAGTAAGCGAGAAACTGCGTACAGTATTATTGAGTAAGGAGACAAATTATGACAGTGCACTAAAGTAAAACAGAGTGAGGCAACGAGTCTCGCATGTGAGGCTGGACACCAGAGTGACAGTAAATCAAATTAAGGACCACTCATATATCATGGCCGGAACGTATACTGATGCTTTATCGCCGTTTATTGGCTAATAGAACTGAGATAAAAGCTGTCAGCGAAACAAAGTAAATAGTAATATTCTGGCAGTGGCTGTCATTGGAATTTATGGTATTGTAAAAAGAATGCATTCCTTCTTCTAGCCATTAAAGATTAAAACACTACACATATCGTACATTTTTTATTTTTGCTTGAGATGAGTCACAAAATTACGATCAGCAGAAACAATGTATTGTGCATGATAAACAAAAGTGTTACGAGCAAAAGTTTATAGACCAGGCACTTGGAAAATGCCCATTTCCAGATTACAACGAGCTTTCAGCGGGCGATATTTCTTTTTGCTATGCGCAGAAATGTGTCTATCAAAATGAAGAATGAAAATTTTTTAATTAGGCACGTGATAATCTAATTTTTATTGCAGTATTTACAAGTTAGTAAAAACATTGGGGAGTAGTGTTTGACACTCTCCCTCCCATTCCAGAAAATTTCTCTATTGAGCTGGTTATACGTAGGATTACAATTCCCTAATGCTTTAAGAATATGAATACAGCTAGCTAAAATCTGTTACGTCACAAATGAAAAATACTTAACGTGGAGCATTGCAACTAGAAGTTCAAATTTTTTCGATTCTCGCAATGAACGCTAATACAGCTCATTTTTGTGACAAAAAATGAAAAGCTTCATTTGGATGCAGAGGAAAAACTAAAATTCAATCTATCATGATAAGTCATCATTTGAAAGTGATCAGAACATGCATTTAAACATCAATCAACCGAATTTAGTGCTTAAATTGAAAGTAAAGCAGTTAAACCTGTTACTCTTCTTACTCATAGTATTACAACTAAGCTTTCTCTGAGTTATGTTAGATAGATGTTGAGTGAGTTTCCATGTATTCGCGCCATCTCCTGATAAAGGGGAGTGAGTTGCAAGAGCAGAACAAGCCTTCAATTTGCTCAGTCAATCCCTCATTAAGGACACGGTCAACGAGGGCTGAGCTTGCCATCCTGCATGTGGCATGTTATTCCGTCAGTGCCCTGGGTGTAGCGTATGTGCAACCAATCGCTTTTATTAATTCACGTCCACAGCCACAGATGTTGTTTCACTTAAAAAGCCATTTGACTAAATCCTACCATTCGAAAGAGCACAATAACTGAGCGAGTATTGTATCTCTGAGCAATAAAGCGCATGACGTCAGAATCTCACAGGCACAGTTATGGATCAGAAAATCTATAACACGTGACGTCATTTGAAAATAAAAGGCGCGAGCCGGTCGTGGTCTGAATAGCGCAGTCCAGAACGTCTGAGAGGCTATATTTGGGAGTTCTGTTAAAAATAGAGGTCATTTGTTAATTCAAAGAAATTACTGTTGATGATGGCTAGTTCTTACCTTACATGTGCCGCGACTTTACTGACAGAAAACTTGACATTTTTGTTGATAAATCACACGACTACAATGTTTTAATCAATTTAAAATATAATGAAGTCATATCTGTAGCTATGTCTGCAGATGATATTAAAAATACTCTCCCAGTTTCTTGACTTTCTAACTTGTGGTTTCCATAATGAAATTGAACTTACATCATCTTTTTTAAAACGAGCTTCAACTAACATTTCGTCGTTCATTCATCCACGCGTTATCCCATCGTAAACTCTTTCAGCCCGTTCATTTTATTCCACTCCATTCTGTTCGAAATGTTCACGCCTCGCTTTTACCTTAGTCGATGGGCTTGTAGAAAAATTCCTAGATAAGAATTAGAAAAGCATAAATCAGAAGCGTCAAAATCATTTTCACTCATGATTTACCAGTAAAAAAATCTTGCATAGTGCACATAAAAACAGGAAGATAAGATTAGAGTACATAGATGTTAGCTTTAGCCTCCCTAACCGCTAAAAAAAAGCGTTCCGAAGAGAGGAAAGATAAAGGTACCATTAAGTGTAGAGATAAGGGAACGTGGAATTTATGCAAAAGGGCATGGAAACAGTAAGTTGAGAAAAAGGTTTATGAAACACGATAAAAAATGAAAAAGAAAGTAATAGGTGTTCAAAAACAGGACAGGAGTGAACCGTAAAAAAGGTGGTCCATAACATAACATAAAATATTTTATTTCAACAAAAAGAATGCCTACCTAACTCTCAGCTCGGGCCCTACCACTTTTTTCCCCTGGGAGTTCTAATTCCTATAGGTACAATAGTTGTCTCCTAATGTGGGGACAAAAACAGAAAGGTATAAATAAATTCTCTATCTTCAATATTTGATATGTTACTTATTTTTGAACGTTTGACGTAATTGCTAAAGAAGTGTTATTCAAAGTAGTTCAGGAAGGATGACAGAGCACCAAAAAACCTTCATTTTGAGCTCCACACTCCTGAGAAGAATCTAAGCAAAAGCACAAAAATAATTTCTCAACACCGCAGTTGAAGAAAAACGAAAATTTCTCATTCAAACCTCTTCAATATAACATGCAAGTTGCACTCATGGTGTTGCACGACGATGATATAGCTACGAATGCATTACAATGATAGTGTGATGGAGATACAAGAGGCGGTTGGGAGGCAGCACGCACCCGTGTGGTGCTGACACGCGGCCCATAACTCAGGCAGGTGGCAGCGAATTGGGCCAAGGTACGCAGGTGAATTGCCTCGGTGTGAGGCAGGGCTCCATTAAGGAACCCATTACAGCAGGTCTGATACATCGCTCAGCGCTGTGGCTGCTTCTAACAATGTATCCAGGGACTCCTTTAAAGGTCGCAATTAAAAATTTTAATTTTATCTTTCAAGGTTAAATCCCCCAAAAATGAGTGTTCGTTTAAAAAAAATAAGATACGATGAGATTGAGCTAAACCTTACCGTTTTGCTAAGGTAATTTTTACTAAATGACATGATTTTTTTAAAGATTCAGTTTGCTCCAATTTTCAAATTTTGCTTGAATTTTCAAGTTAGAATTTGAAACCGGAAAGTTTATCGCTAAAAAAATTCCCATGCGAAATAAATCTGAAAAAAATACGAACACTTTCCTGAAAAGTTTGAGGAAATTTACGGGGCATTATGAGGACTGCAAAATTGTAATCTGACCGGGAATTGAAAAGTTGAGGAAAAATTTGCTCGTATGCGTTGACTACATCACAATGCTTCATTATGCTCTGTGGCAGAATTTTCGAAATCAGGCTTGTATTCGTAGCCAATTTTCTTCACATCCTCCTCTAACACGAAAGAAGTTAGTTTCATTTCGGTTTCACGCGCACGATTTTATTTTGGGTTTCACACATACGCCGTTAAATCGATACTAAAATATTATGAGAGCTCTGTTTCGGAAAAAAATGAATTCCTCATTTGAAGCTAAAATAAATGGATCGGTGGATGAATAAAATAAACATTTAATACAGAAATGTGATTTTGATACACTCGAACGGAATTCCCCTACCCAAAGTGTTTCGAGAGAAACGAGGTTTTAAGATTGCACCATAAGCACTCAAACTCAAGGGCAAACCTCGATTTTTTGTATTCGTGTTAATTTAGAAGCTGAAATCACAGAAGCATAAATCTCACGTAACTGACTAACGCATGAGGTCTTTCAGTTTACGGGAAACATTTTTGATACTTCCGAAAATAATGGGCCTCTTACCTGAAGTTGGAACACGGATGGATGATCCAATGACCTGCAGCTTTCTGGCGAATGCGTTCCTTCATGAGCGCTTTTTTGGACCCAAATAGCTTCATCGCAAGCTTGTTATCGGTGGGCTGAAATAGAGCCTGCAGCTGATTTTTGAGAAAAGAAGGCTTCGGCTCCACCCCGGGCGTCGGGGGCGCCGTGGGCACCTGGGACGGCACCATCTCTTCCTTCGGGGTGCCGTAGAGAGAAATGTCGTCGCCCCCGAAGTGCACCTTGCCGGGCTCCTTGAAATTCATCTCGTGCGAGATGAATTCGTTCACAAAAGCTGTCTCATCTTCGACAGCCGTTATTAGGGAGTCAGTGCATGTTGTGGTATCGAGGGAAATTTTGATATCCTCTCTAAGGGCTTGAGCGGCAGCAGCAGCGGCAGCTGAGCGGGGAGACCGAACTTCTTCATCGGATCCGGTGAGGCACGCGCCGCTCGCTGTCACCCGGCCATTCGCGAGCCGCAGACTGGGAAGCCGCTGGGCCCGCCGGCCCCCTGGACCCACCACCCTCGAGACTCCTCCTGTGACTCCGCCCCCAGAGGTGTCACGGTGCTGCTGGGCATTATTATTCTGCTGCTGCTGCTGGGGATGAACATTCTGCTGTTGGTGGTTTGAGGTGTTCTGGGAACCTGCATCAATGTAGCCGCCGTTGCTGCCGCCGCCTGAAGAAGATACGCATCCGTAACTTCCGCGGCCTGAGCCTCTTCTTCCGTCCATACCTGAGGCTCCACCATCACCGTTCGAGTACAGATTGCCACCCCCGTTGCTGGTACTGTTGGCTAAGCTGTTGCCACCTAGACTGCTGCTGTGGTTGGTGCTGTTGACAGGGTTGCCACCACCGGCGAGGCCACTGGTGCCACCTCCTCTGTTGCCGCTATCGTCTGGACGAGGACAAGCGTCGCGTTGGAGCTCGGACTCCCTGCCGAGAGCAAACGAGATGAGTTATTAGTGCTCCTGCAAATCTAAAAGTCTTGGCACGAGAAAAAGTTTTTACCTCAACTGTTCTTAGTTAAAAATCCACTCTTACAGAATGAAAGCAAAGTAAATTAAAAACTTACTTCTAATTTTAATTTCAAAAGGAAGAAAAGCACCTACCGCTTTGGATGCTAGGCAAAGTCTTCAACACAGCTATTTTTAGTAGAAAATGCATTCTTCTTGGTTGCAAGTAAAGTACATTACTAACCTGATTTAAAATCTAGATTTAGAGCCAATAAAATCCTAAGTTAATATTATAAAGCTATACGCTATTACAGAATTTCAGAGTAAAATTGGGCACAGTGGTTGCTATAAATCTGATAACAACTCAATTTTTCACTAAGACCGGCAAGGATGGGTGATGATCATTATGTGTTTGGTTGGATGCAGCTTCTTAACTAAAAACTACAATCCAGAATAAATTTCCTCAGTGAGCAGTTTTCTTGCTCTTGAACAAACTTGTTAAAGATGCAATTGATGCGACTTCACCCTGCAGTGACCCTATACGTCGCAGCGACCGTACACCTCATGAACCTAGACTCCGACCCTATAATTCTATAATTCGAGCGTCTGCTCGAAACAACCTCTCGTCCACGTGCGCCTCTCCTGCAGACAAGAGCATAATTTGGCGCCACGCTGGCACGGTGTCAGAACAAGACTCGTTATTAACCCAGCACCTGGACCGGCGTCGCTGGCCTGTAAACACGGGTGCGACACCGACACCCGCCACGTCTGCTGGGTCAATAGCAAATTGAAGCAAACGAGACCGCCGCAACACACACACACTCGAGGATTAACCTCAAGGAGACCGAGTCTCGGGAATAACAGAAGATATACTTCCCAAATTTAATCCAATTTGTTCTTGGATGGTTGAATTTTTCAAAAACATCCACGTGCTAAAAATTTAAATGAACGAATAGAAAACTATGCTCTGACATGAGCCAAAACTATAAAAAAGCAATGTAACCCTTTTTCTGGAGATCCGAAAGTTTCTTTGGAAGAAGCTCAGTGCAGAAGTAAATTTGTACGTAAATTTTCCTATCGAGTCATGATTAGCATCAAATTAATATTTTCCCACAGTCCCGTTGATACTTTCAGAGTTTTGCATGTAACTCAAACGCGAATTCCTAGCTTCGCTGAATGCACTATGAATTGCTCAACAGAATTTAATGTGATTTCTTCTATTCAAGAGAAGTAAATTAATCAGATAAGTTTAATTACGTTGTGCAGTTCACAAATTCAGTTTATTTGTAAATTGTTGTCCCTACAGGGTAACGGGCAAAAATTTGTGGTATAAATGTTATTTAAATCGTATTCAAATTAAATTGTTTGCAATTAACATTGCATTCAACAAAGTTTTCGAAGTAATCGTCATCGCAAATCTGAAAAGCGCTTTAAATCATAAAACGTTCTCCCGAACGCCGCTACGCATTTTATTCCCGAATGCAATGAAAATCTTCTCTTTAATAGATTTAAATAAAATGCCCCCGGAATGTGCCTGCTTTCGCCGATAAAATTATCATTCCATTCTTACGGGTTAATGAATGCTTGTTCCGCCAACTGAGCTACAAACGCACTAATTGCGTTATCACGCTGCATGTCAGTCATCAGTTGCGGGGGCCTTCAAAAACAAGACGGTGACCAAAAGCAGTTTGAGAACAGACGCTCATCTCTGAGTACGATGGCTCGTGGACAACTTGAGCACACATATGCAGAGGCAAGATGGCGTCCAACGTTTACTCTGTTGCAAGGAATTCTGGCGTATTTACAAATTCATAGATAGTTCTTGATACACCAACGTAGAAATTTGTCAATAAATTCAAAGCCGAAAAATCTAATTGGTTCCTGAAACGTTAATTTTGTCGATATTGCTCACGAAATATTATATAAGCTTGACAACTATAAAAGCAAAGTTATACAGTATTCACATCAAAATTGACCCCATCCGAGGGATAAAAATACTCTTTAATTTAAGTTTGCGCATAAAAATGTTATAGCTGCTGGTAATACCGTTACTGTTCCTAATTATTCCTACTCAACTCCGGTAAGAATTGTTCAAAGATTTTGAACGAGCACTCATAAAAAGTATACAATTTACAAAACAGCCATCTACAATATACAGGCTTAGGAAAACTTCGAGGAATCATAAATTACAAACATCTCTGCAAACTTCATTTAGGAGATAATTTTCCTATTTTTTTCGAAATCACAGACGGAAATGTCATGTTTTTCGATATATACACCGTATTTTTATACTTTGTGTCTTCTTTATGTAAAATTATGTATTAATTCGAGTATCCATACATGGGAGCAAAATTTAAATACCAGCTTTATTTTGGCAACGATGATTCTAGGTGAGCCCATGCTGACAAAAATGGTCGTTCTCTAGCTGTCGAATTGATGCGCCCGGTTAACTTCAAACTCAGTTTCTGCGGACTCTGGCCGTATTTTTCTTGTAGCTTCAGCTCGCGGAAGAAAGGGCAGCAAGTCTTTACGGCACTTCGGAGGTAAAAGTTAGGGAACTTTCTGACCTCACACACGTCATGCAAAAACAAGTTTAGAAGACAATAAAAGCTAGGAAAACCAAGAGCACAACATTGCATGTGACAGTTATTTTTACAGGGAGCCCACGTACTATTTATGTTCCTACTTGAACAAACTGATTAATTGTGAGAAAACTATGTGAACTCGTTCGGAAACAAGTTAACCAATCCAACAGAAAAAGGAAATTTGTTAACGGAGAAAAAGTGTACGAAATAACTGTTTTGGATTTCAAAAGTGTTTATACGTCAACGGTATAAATGGTGAAATGTTGAGGCTTACCAGAGCGATCCTGTATAACAATAAAAATTCGCACTTACTGAAGAAGCAAGAGCATCAGGAATCCCATTGTTTTTTGCAACTTCAATAAAGAACAAGGATGTCCTCTACCGATATAGAAATTGTAGATATTATAAAAAATGCTTAGATCTAAGTCAAAATATGCATTAGATCCATCCCAGCATTTTCATAAGTAGTGAAAATTGCCATGATTTACGAAACGACGTCGACAGCACAGAAGCTAGGCATTGTACACAGTGAACCATTGACACTATAACAGGAAGTTCAAATGTTTTCATTTAAGTTCATGAATCACTGTGAAAATAAAAGTAAATGAACCATATTCATCTGTCTGTCGGTCTATTTTTCCGCTCGAAAAACTTTGATCATTTCTTTGTTTTAGAAACTCGTCACCGTCCATAATCTTTTTTTAATTTATTTTGGAACAGCGTAGCATTGAACTCTGCCCCTTGCCTTCAGTAATTACACAGGGTAAAATCTAAGATACTGCCTTATATTATCATACATGGTTAATTTATCGTCTCTCTTTGCACTGCTGATAATTCGTCTCGCTTATAGGGTGTGAAATTCCCGTTTTTATAGGGCAACATGCATTTCTAGATGGTTCATATTATAATAAAATGAATCATTGTTCATTGCTCGAAAGCAAGCCAATAATATTGCATAATTCTTATGTGCTGCATTGTTGACATTATATCCGAATCTATTTTACAGAAAATATTTTCAATTGCCTCCTCAGCAAATTTCTTTCAGAAATATTTTTAATTACTGTTGGATTACTTTGCCGTCGTATAAAACATGGTTGTTGACCAATTTTAATCAGAAAAAATTGTCCACATAAGCCCCTAGACCCAAAGAGTCACCCCGGTATTTAACAAAAAGTTAGACCAGCGGTAAAATTCATCCTAAAATTAATTTGCTTAAATTTTTTTGCCTGCATTTCAAAATTTTATCAATGTCTTCTCTGTCACTCTAAGCAGCATAAAACGCGGACTGCTTTGTTTTGCCAAAACACATCATACGATTGGCAAAAATATTTCTGCTGTTGCCCATCATTATTCAGCAAACTCTCCCATGCATCGAACAAACATAGGCTGGCGAATGCAATCTCGAAAATATTTTGAAGCCCAATTTTCTTTTGGAGATTCTCGGGTCGATGAGTCTGGCTCCATTTCACAAAAGGCGTGAAGTCAAAACTCGATTTATTTATCTTTAGTTCACTCCACATCATCCTATTACAATAATACTGTGTTTGTCGTTTACTCGGTCATCTGCTTGTGTGGTCTCACTGCACTTTTGACTGTATCACATGTACTAAAGGTAGCATCTCGAATAAACCTAAATTAAAAGCTTGCACGTGATACAGAGTATTTTGATTGCTCTGATAACGTTATTTTAAGCAAAATAATAACCATTTGCATCCCATAGAAGAATGTGCTTAAATCAGCTGAAGAATTCCTATCCTTCATACGTAGTAAAGCCTGGAGCGTTTTCGTAGCATCATTCGATGTTGAATACATTTTGATGAAATATTTTGTTCGTCAAAATACCTGTTTCTGATACGATTGGGGTTATATTAAATTATGTTTATAAGAGGAACCTTTTTCATCCTAATCTGTTTCCTCGTCATATTTTGAAGCAGCTCCTCCTCACAGTATGTACTACTGAAGCTCCTTTGCAGCATATTTACGGTAGCGTGTTCCCGCCAGGTATATGGAGTCGCTATGAGTTCCCCTTTAGGGCCCACGTTTGCTATCTTTTACATGTCCTATGTGAAAAACCTGATGTTGAACATCACACTGGCTAAGCCGATGTTGTACGGCAGATACGTGAATGATATATTTTCGTAGAAATAGAGAGCGTAAAGCGGTTAGAGATATTAAGGAATTAAATGACAGATAATTCGGTTTGAGCTTCATGTGTGAGTTGGGTGTTCATGGGAAGCACCCGTTTCTAGACGTTTTAGTTGAACCTTCAAAATGTGCTTTACATATATTCGAATTTTTAAAGTTTTCTCATGCCGGAGGAACAATAAATTATGATTTTGATGCTGCGGAGGGGTATTGAGAGGACTTATTCATACCTTATTGAATAAAACTCATAGTGTACGCAGCAACTAGGCTAGCTTTCATTCAGAAATGAATCAATTTAAACAGTTGCCACTTAACAATTTCCCAAACACTTGAATTAATAAAACTATTGGCAATTTTATGAACCGAATTTGGAGCAGTGACCTTAATCCTGAACTTGATACGCGTCGTATGAACATATTTTATGAAAATCAAGGGCATTAAAAGTACAAAATTGATGGACGAGTTCCTAAAAATATTATGAACACTTTTGTTCAACCTATAGATCCAGATACGGCCATTGAAGTCTGCGTATATTACGAAAATCATAAAATCGGTGATCTCTTAGCAAGAAAGATTTCCCGATCCTGGGTTAGTGATCTGGACAGTGCCAGTGTGATATATCAGTTCAAGTGTGACAGAAGAGAATATAGGTCTCTTAATAAATTTGGCATTGAAATGATAAGGATGATCCTGAAACAAAGATAAACTACCCCCAAATATGAAGGATTTATTCCTAATCATTTCCGTATCGATCATAGTTGCAAGCTTTCAAATGAACAACTACTACAATGAACAAATATAATTTTTTTGTATTATTTACATGAATAAGATCATATTCAAATGATATAAGCTTGGGATATCACCAAACTTAAACCTGCCTTCAATAAAACATCAATTATTTATTTTATGTAGAGTTATTCAGTAGGACTACATCTTAGAAGTTTGGAACCTCCGCTAGTTCATCCATTTGGAATCTATCTCTGGTGTCATGTACATTTAGCCGTTATGCAAAGTTAACTAACCATTTGGTGATTTCTTATTCCTGCTGTTAAAAAAATTTCGTTTCTAGTCATCTTGCATGTGATTTCCGATATTTTTATTGAGTCTGATTTAGCATGACTTTCAGATTAAAATTTTTATGAATGAGACAGGAAATTTTTTCTGTACGTTTCAGCCAGAAAATAATGCTAGCAATAACGAAACGTTTGTTTTTACGGACAAAAAGTCGTAAAATATTTTTAGCACTCAGTATTTTTGTAAATATGATCTGCAATTTTCTTCATCTTCCAACACGTGATGAACTGCAACGATGTCACACACGATAAATATGTCACGATTTAAACATTATATAATGACGGAATATTTTTGTTCTTAGATTAAAGTGTATTCGTATAAAAAATTTGTATCGTGTGCATATCTGAAAGATTAATAAGGGAAAATTAGGAAGTTACTGTACCTTTATAACAAACGTGTTCCTCTCACACTTTTACTTGCTCGAGTAATCTGAATGTAACTACTTTGAATTCGCCAACTTAGGTAATCAGGTGATTGGTTTCTTATACACGATCAAATAGAAACTGAAAGACACAGAACTTTAGTCTTCATTTTTGACGTCGCTAGAACAGCAGCAGTTGAAGCTGATCACTCAATAGTACTTGACGTCATAGTGCTTTTCTGGAAGCTAGGGAGGAAAGTGCGTATGTGAATAATGCAGCATGGTTATAAGCCCGCAATGCCAATAATAAGGCATTAATTTTAAGTTAGAGCTATAATTCGATGAAGACTTGTCTTCAAAACGAATTACTTAAAACATGTCCTATTATTTTTTTTTTCTTCCTTTTTGTATTGTAATAAATTTTGAATAAATTTTCACAAATAAAATAACATTTAAATTCAAAAACGAAAACTCACGATCATTTAACCCCAAGCATTCAGAATTTCGCTATACGGAGTTCTATTAGGTCCGATAAGTTAAGCATTCCAATCTAACTTTTCCACCGGAGCATGCATGTTTTTCTCCGTCTAAGTAATTTAATTACTTGGGCGGCGAAAAACATGCATGCAGGCGGCGAAAAAGTTAGACTTGGCTGCTTGTAAGCGAAAAAAACAAGAAAGCGAGCAAGCAACCAACTAATTTCATAAAATTTCGGGGCAAAATCTTTGAAAAATGTTGAGCATGAAACCTCTGATCAAATTTATAAAAAATGTAAGGCAGAGAAGGTGTGTAAGAGCTGTTATCAGCAGATTTGTAGAAAATCGCACTTTCACAAATTATGGGAAAATTATTTAAGCGATTTTGTTTCTCCTACTTTGATGTCCGCGGGAATTTCATTAGTAAAGCTGCATACGAGATCTGTCGTTATGGGGTATCGGGGTAGCATGATAATCCATTCCCTGCGTTGTTCTTTAAAAGTTTTCAATTTATCGATACCGAGTGATACTGCTGCAGGAGCGTGGATTCAACTAATCTCTGTCGGCAAGGCGATCGAAAGCGAAATGAACATGGTTCAGCATATAGGAGATGGTTTTCCTGCGTGCATTCGAGTTCCTTAGGAAATGGTTCTCATTTTGAATTCATGAATGTTCGGTCTGCGCGTTGCGTGGGTGAGGTGACATTTCAGACTACCGATGTCGGTTAGTTGTACTACCTTTATCACTGATTTCATAAACGTTCTTATTTGACTAAAATCGTTCAATATTTTAAGTTGATATTACCAGTGCGAAAAAATGCCCGCTTAGAATTAATGACTGTTACGGAAAATAGCACTTTCCAGCATCGGTACCACAAGAGCGCGATAAAAATGCCTGCTTGGTGAAGTTCATTTGCAGCACATATTATTAAGGTTTTATTTTTTCGCCTAGAATTAAATAATGGAAGGGTGGACGCATACGATGAAAGTAGTCGTGATAATATTGCACAGGAGAGTCCGGCATTGAAAAATAATTCCCAAGTTTTCTCACTTGGCCTAGACCTTGGACAACAGAAAACGAGGTCGTCGATACAACCGGCGTGTGTCGAGCATCAATTTTAGGATCTAGTTGTAACGAGTGTTCAATAACTGGAAATTTTTAAGCAGCATCTTTGTTTTACAAATAGACAAAACACAGCAGGATTATTTGCGAATCCTTTATGTTAATAAATTGAATCAATTGGAGTTTGGCAGTTTGGAGTACAAAAATGAGTTCTCTCGAAAGTTTAATAGCCGAGGGCTGCCTGTTTCAGTATTCCAGGGCTGCAGTCCCTGTACGGCAGATAATAATGAACCTTGTGTCTTGTCGCTCAATGAATTGGGATTTTACTCTCGCAAATGGAACACGACCCATCTTTGTTGTCAAAAATGTTGTGCAAGGGTGCAAAATGGATTAGAAAAATGCGATATAAATTTTAGGAAGGTAGCTCAATTTTATCAGAAGGGACTTAAGATATCTAACACGACAAACTTTCACCATGTCCTTTTCAACAAAATCACAAGAACGATCATTACAGAAATTTGAAAACAAAAGGCCTCCATACTTTCCCACTTCTTACATTTTGTAATTTCATTGTGATGCAAGCGGTTAATTCCTAGTCTTCGAATGCATTCATCTTGGAAAACAATTTTAGTCCGTTCAAAATAAAAGCTTCTTTAACCACTTCGTCTAAAAATAATCCTATCCATAAATGTTTCACGTAACTTGAAAAAACTGCTTTGGAATAGCATTACAACTTGATAACTCGAATGACATTGGAGGATAAGAGATGCATGTAGATGGGTTTCTCAGTGTTCTCCCAATTATGCATTTCTACCGTTGCGGCGCTAACTAGGCCGTCACACAAAGAGAGAGCGACGAGTAAATGCTAACATATTATGAGGGTCAAAACACAAGCGCCTTTAGCGCGAATAGATATTGACCTACAACATTCAATTGATAATTTACCAACAATAAGTTATTCTTCGCCTATTTTTGAAACTCTATGCTAGATTTTTCCCTCATGTAACTCAAAGACGAAAAGATACCAATAAATCGAAGTATGAAACTATGAGAAGTAACAAAAATTTCCATTCATTGAAAGCCTCTGTTACAAAATGATATTAAACTATTTTTCATACAAATCTATGCCAATATAAACGAATATGGTCTAGATCCTTAGCACCGTCAATCATGCATTTTGTAACAACAGCTGCGCAAAGAGAAGTGTATAATTATTTATTTCCTAAGCTTTAGAGTTATGTCTTGAATGAAACAGAGGCACTTTTCACCGACAAAATTCCCAAATTTTGCAGTTTGTAAAAAATTTAAGCAGAGAGACGATTAGCCACAAAAATGCATGCAAGGGATGGTTAAGGAACATAAAAATTTGATATTGTAGTGCTCTACCCTAGTTACCCCCTCAAACCTCGATTCTAGTCCTTTTATGTTCAGTAATATTAATATGTGTAAATGTAAATATAGTAAAAAAAAAACCGCACTTCTCCACCGCGTATCACCAATACCGACAGCCGGAGAAGTATAAGTAAGGCCCCTGCTTCACCTGCTTCCTCGACATTGTCAGCCCCTTACAATTGGTGACCCCAGCAGCTCCAAAAACTGATGACCGCAGCAGCCCTCCAGCTACTTCACCAACGGACCGAGGCTTCAACATCGCTAGCCCCTTACAAATGGTGGCCGCAGCGGGTCCACCAACGGGCCTAAGCTTCCACATTGCCTGCCCCTGACAACTGGTGACCCAGCAGCTATCCAGCGGTTTCACCATTGGGTCGATGCTTCAACATTGCCTGCCCACTCCACCTGGTGATCTCAGCAGCACCCATCTCTGCTCCCTAACTGCAATCAAAGAGCCAGCCTTCATCGCATTTTCCGCTAGGTGTTTCAAGCGCTGCAAGAATGTTTAACCAAGCGCGAAAAAGCACAACCGAGCCACCAAAACGCCTTCAGCTCTACGCACGGCCTCTACGCTCGGCTTCATTGCTCGGCTTTATCGCACAGCTTCATCGCTCGGCTTCATCGCTCGGCTCCACCGCTCGTCTATCGCTCGGCTCCATCGCACGGCTTCATCGCTCGGTTTCAACGCTCTGCAGCATCATCATTATTTTAACTTACTAAATTATTTCGTTCAAACTGCTTTCTGTCTAGGGGGAGGGTACTTGTAGTGCTTTACCTTAGTTACCCCCTAAAACCTCGATTCTAGTCCTTTTATGTTCAGTAATATTAATATGTCTGAATGTAAATTTATCCCATAAAAAGTTACAACTTCTCCTCTGCGTATCACCGATACCCTCTGCAGGAGAAGTATAAATGTAAGGCCGCTGCTTCACCCGCCTCAAACGGAACTCATTGGCCGAAGCAGCAACACCTGGCCTTACAATATCTTTTGAAACTGAATAAATTTTTTTATGATTTGAACACATCATATGAAAAGCTTTTGAAAGACACGACCTAAATGCACCTGATGAAAGAGACAGTGAACAAACACCGTGCAGTAGATGGAATCGCTTTTCAACGAAACTTAAAGCATTCTCAATTTTAATATTTGGCAAACTTGGAGCAGTGACAGGTACGTTTCTTGAACGCAGAATAAAAGTTATCCCAGCTTCCCGGAACGGAGTTCGGGCTTCCTCGTTTCTCCGAAATCCACCTACGCCACAGCAGTTCCAGGTCCCGCATCGGGTAACTTGGAATTGCATCGCCAGGCCTCGCAGTTTTCGAGAGGAATCCTTCACCCGAGTAGCATCGCCATGCAAAGTACTCCACTTAGTGGGTGCATGTCGACTACAATGCTCCCTGGTCAGGGAGAAGTTGTGAGTGGCACCCAGTACTAGTGGACAGACGATGCAGGCTGGTAAAATGGATTATTTTCGAGTCGGTATTATAGGGATGACATAATGGGAGAAAATATCTGTGAACGAAAAAAGTTATACGTAAGTGTCTTACGTGTTAGTGATGCCTGGATAAAATGTTGGTTTTGCTTATATATTGGTAGAAAAAGTCAATTTGAAAGTTTAATTGAATTCATTTTTAATATTTAAAATGCATTAAGTCCTTATTCACAGAACCGGATATAATAGTTTGAGCTAAGAAAGGCAATACAAGAACTTACTTTTCATTTCACATTGCCACACTGATTCTTTTCGACCAGTCACTTTGGTAGAAGAGATTGTATATCCCGAAATGAAATAAAAAACCGTGTTCTGCGCTTCCATTGCTAAAAATTGTAAGTACATTGGACTCCTATGCGTAAAACGAAAAAAAAATTCCTAACCAAACAGTATCTATGAGGGTGCGTTAATTACTTATAACTCGCACTTTAAACTAAATCACGCAGCGGGAATTGTATTTTACTGGTTTATGAAGAGGCACTCGTAAGTTTGACTGGAAACGCCATGTACGTTGACAATGCCTCGACGGGAGTCCTGACATGAACTGCTGAATTCGCAAAATGTGAATGATTCCGTCTTTTACCAATGTTGAATACTTCTACTTATTTCAAGCGATGAGGCTTTGATGACTACTTCGTAAACCGTGCATGATTAATTTTCTTTCGTTCATGAACTTCTTGGAATTACTCCCATTTAACACTAGGACATCATATTCAACCAAACGCCAATGATTTCCAACAGAGGTGTAGACGTCCCATAATTGTTTGTTTACTGTATAGACGGTAATTAACCAAATAGGCATGTGGTATGAATAACATGGAAAATAAAAAGAACTTCGCAAAATTAGGTGATTCAAAAACACAGCGCTCTAAAATTCTTCTCGCCATAAATGAGTGAATAAAATGTGTATGAAATCGTAGGATATTCGTGCTCTGCATTTTTTTCAAAACAGCTTTAAGATTTGAGAAATATGCCATGATTTTAATGACCTTGCATTCACCAATTAGCATGAATATAAAAATCAGCCTTTTTTCAATCGTAAAGGTTATATTTGCTAAAACATTTTCAATCTTCATAATTTTTAATCTTACATCGAAAGACCTTCTTCTCGCAAATTTTTGTTCAATAGCTAAATTGTTACAAGTAAGTGCTCACCAGAGCAATGAGGATATCAAAGCTAAAGCTCCAGATGAAAATAAATTGCATCCTGTATGGGCCCTCAACAGGGAGCTGACACGTATTATTTAAGAACCTAAGAGTTATTACATGATTGATCCTAATGTCGGAAGTTTTATTTTATATTCCCTATCATTTATGAATGACCATCTTACTTTTCAAATATGGACAAATATGAAAAACTGGAAATTGCTTAGAAACTGCAAATTATCGCCGCCTTAAAAAATGTGAAAAGCTTGAAAACCGGTAAAAAATAAATCAGGAAACGGGAGGCTTCGAATCAACCTCACGCAACGCCACGGGGAAAAAGACGAAACACTAGCGAGAGAACCTTGGACAAGGGCATACGTAGGAATTGTGCGTTGACCCTTCACCTTCATTGTTGCTTGGCGACCTACGAATTACAAAAGACGCCGTGTGATCAGCAGACAGGGCAGCTTTCCAGCAATGTAACGCCACGGCGACACGCTCAAGCCTCTAGCTTTGAGATATCCACGCAAGAGGGGCTTGCTGTCAGTATGAACACGTGCCTTCAAGTACCTGTTCCTGGTGCCTGTTCCTGCGTTGAGTAAGTGAATATTTCAGTTACGCCTAATTGGCCAATAATTTATGCATCAGTAAATTTGCACTCCCGTTAATCATTCTTATTGGTTACCCATTGAAGAAACTATTTCAGATTAGATAAACACAAGTTTGACCTGAATTGGAAATCTGTGCGGAGACAATTTACGCATCACTCCCACGGGCGGCCTTACATCAAATGTCGGCAGCACAACTCAGGGAGTGAGATGCTGCTGCAACTGTCCATAAGCGTTCAAAGGCCGGATTCTGAAATAATTTATGCCATCGTAACCGCACAGCAGACGCAGAAGTTCTTTTGTTGACAACTTGACTTCGGCGCGTGCGGTTTTTCCGATCATAATCTTCAAGTTAAACTTTTCTCAAATAAAATCTGTAGTTTTCGATTAGAAAAGTAGCAAGCATTATACCAATGTTGAGAAGAGAACGACATTTCGCAACCATTTGAGCCACTACGACAGTGAAAATTAAAAAAAAAATCTGGGAGCAGTTTAGATGGTTTTAAGCCAGCGCCATCCCGAACGTGCGCAGCTGCGTCTGTGTGCACGGGCATAATGCGAGAGAGAGGTTTGGAATAACAAGGAAGTTAGGGTTTCAAGACTTCACGATCCGTAAAATTTGAATACTTTGAGCGAAAAATAAGCAAATTGACCCACCTAGAACGGTTCAGAAGTCAAAATATTCAGCAGCGTCAATGGTTTGTACGTAACATTGCACAATCTCAGAAAGCGAGCGCCATCTTAATAATAAGAAAAATGGAATAAGCGAGTCTATTTTTAGGAAACTTAACGCAAAAATTACCCCAATGAAAAGCTGATTGAAATAAAAATATCAGTGGAGTTGCCTTATTTTCGAAAAATATTTAACAAAAAAATTAACTGTGGTGACTACTCTCATTTTGGAATTACCCATAACACAAAAGGGGCAAAGTTATATTTGTTCCCAAAAACAACACACTTGCATCCAGAGGCCAGCTGCAATAGAGGGGCATATGCTACTCTCATTCCGCAGTGGGGAAAACAGAAAGCGTAGTCCTGTAAACAGACTATAAATATAGCTGTTTATTAGGCCAAGCACACGGCTCACTCTTTGTTCGGTAAACTGCTCTCCTTGCTATCAAAGTCGTAAATATCACTCCAAGACACAAGAAATTAATGTCAATGTTAATGTAAGTAACGTTCTCTCTGGACACTACCGCAAAAACCTTTGTTTGAAATATCTAATTTGTACCACTTCCTACCGTCGCAGATAATAAATCCTCGTTCTTTCACTGTAGATAACATACTTTTGTCGCATAACCAAGCACAGCTGGTGTTTGTGCAGTCATAAGAAGAGAAGTAATGACACTCACAGCCTGTAAAAACTCACAAAAAAGGCGCTCTGCCATAATCTTGCGAGGGAAGACAAAGCTCACGCAATGAATAATATGATAAGAAGCGCTTGAAAACACAATGAATGAAGAAGAATTTGAAACGCATTGAAAAAATTGAACTACATACAAGGGCAGATTACTTTTATCACGATGAACAAATAGTGTAGAACGGTGCGAAGAGTAAAAGGGTGGCTGGAAGATAGCAGCGAAATAAAGAGTTTAAAATGAACAGGGAGAGAGGAAGCGAAAGAATACAAAAAGCATAGGTAAGGAACAAAAATTTTGAAATTTGTAGGTAGGATAAAATGCGAAATACTGAATACCAACAGAAATACGACACATGCTACAGAAAGCAACTGGCAACAAAAAAATGACGGAAAAGGAGCAGCGCTCCCAAAAGGTGCACGAGAAAAAGTTGCGGCATGGCAGTAGCGAGGACTGTAGCAACAAAGCGAGGAGCGAGCGGGCCGGCTGAGGCCGTGCCCCTGTTGCCCAGGTGGCCTCGGGGCAGCGTGCCCAGCTGGGGTGCATTATTGATCTCCAGTCTCTGCTGCATTGACTGCGGTGCTTCGGCCGCCCCTCCGCTGTGTCAGCAGTTGCGGCTGTTTGTGACGTCAGCTGCAGTTGTTTGTGGCGTGACGTCAGCCGCACCTGTTTGGCGTGACATCAGCTGCAGCTGTTTGTGGCGTGACGTCAGCTGCACCTGTTTGTTGCGTGACGTCAGCTGCACCTGTTTGTGGCGTGACGTCAGCTGCACCTGTTTGTGGCGTGACGTCAGCTGCAGCTGTTTGTGGCGTGACGTCAGTTGCACCTGTTTGTGGTGTAACGTCAGCTGCACCTGTTTGTGGCGTAACGTCAGCTGCAGCTGTTTGTGGCGTGACGTCAGCTGCACCTGTTTGTGGTGTAACGTCAGCTGCACGTGTTTGTGGCGTGACGTCAGCTGCACCTGTTCGAGGCGTGACGTCAGTTGCAGATGTTTGCAACGTTAGCTGCAGCTGTTTGCGGGGTCAGCTGGAGCTATTTGAGATGCCGTCAGCTGTAGTTGATTTATGTGGCGGCAGCTGAAGTTGATTTTTGTGAAATCAGCTGCACCTGTTTGTGACGATCTCAGTTGCACCTGTTTCTTGACGGTAGTTACAGTTTTTTTGCTGTATCAACTGTAGTTCTTTGCGGCGTTATCTGCAGTTGTGAGAGAATAAAGGTGCAGCTGTAGGCAGTTGCTCATGATGTCAGATGACGGTGCCTGTTCCTGCAGCTGCTCGTGACGTCAGGTGCCTGTTCCTGCAGTTGCTTGTAACGTCAGGTGCCTGTTCCTGCAACTGCTTGTGACGTCAGGTGCCTGTTCCTGCAGCTGTTTGTGATGTCAGGTGCCTGTTCCTGCAACTTCTTGTGATGTTAGGTGCCTGTTCCTGCAACTTCTTGTGACGTCAGGTGCCTGTTCCTGCAGCTGTTTGTGACGTCAGGTGCCTGTTCCTGCAACTGCTTGTGACGTCAGGTGCATGTTCCTGCAGCTGTTTGTGACGTCAGGTGATTGTTCCTGCAACTGCTTGTGACGTCAGGTGCCAGTTCCTGCAGCTGTTTGTGACGTCAGGTGCATGTTCCTGCAACTGCTTGTGACGTCAGGTGCCTGTTCCTGCAGCTGTTTGTGACGTCAGGTGCCTGTTCCTGCTTGTGACGTCCGGTGCCTGTTCCTGCTTGTGACGTCAGGTGCCTGTTCCTGCAGTTGCTTGTGACGTCAGGTGCCTGCTCCTGCAGTTGTTTGTGACGTCAGGTGCCTGCTCCTGCAGTTGTTTGTGACGTCAGGTGCCTGTTCCTGCTTGTGACGTCAGGTGCCTGTTCCTGCAGCTGCTTGTGACGTCAGGTACCTGTTCCTGCAGTTGCTTGTGGCGTCAAGTGCCTGCTCCTGCAGTTGCTTGTGACGTCAGGTGGAAGTACCTGCAAATTCCTCAGAACACCGCGTGCTCATAGTTACACTTACATCAAAACAAAGTGTTAATGCTAGCATCACATAATTTGAACAGCACGAGGCAGTTCCTGTATCTTGAAGAACTCAACTGCGTGGCCAGTACGGACGAGTAAGCTCAAGCTTGCTTCACTACCTGCTGTCTAATTGTGTCAGTGATAGCCGCACAATTCCAGTGACTGTCACGCTATGTCTTCCTGCACTGACTTCCTTTTCAAGTTTTGATATTATGACTTCCACGATGGTGGTATTGAAAGTCTAATGCCCTGTTATAAGCTTTAAGCATGATGTCACGATGTTATGATGTTGAATTAAGCATTTTCTAATTCTATGCAATTTCACTTTCATATAGATTTCATTAAACTCCACTTAAATAAATTTAGAAATTTCATGCAAAATAGTCAGCCAATAGGTGAAAATTTGATGCAAGTAGCCTTTAAATTTCAGTGTTCATTTCGGAGCCCAAAACCCTAAATGCAACGCAGAAAAAGCAAGACTATGCGAGTTGTTTTATGATCTGCAGAATCAGGCAGCCAAGCTTATTCCACGTTGGTTGTTCAGTTTAAAAAGAAACTCAAATCCGCCCTTGCAGGAACGCATATCTCTTTAATTTGAGGAACAACTTTGTATGTGATAATTTTCTCAGTACTGAACATGAGGTCAAAAAGTTAGCGTATAAGGAATGTAGGCAAACGAACTGGGGGATACCTTACATGCCTAATAAATTAGTGAAGAAATATTTATGTAGAAAGAAGACCTCTCATTACTCGTGAATCAGAAGCAGTAATTTTAATTTTAACGGGTGAAAATTTAGCATATTTTTAGGTAGAACACTTGGCTAGGTTAGAGGATCCTCATTTAATGGGTTGTCTGTTCGTAATTTTATCTTTATTTAACGGTAGTTTTACGAATTAGTGCAATATATGGGCTTTTTAATTCTAAAGTTTGATACATTGTTAATTCCGCATTGTGTGTGTGCTATGCTCCCTTTCAGAGCAAGCTTAATAAGTAAACTTGAACAATGTACATGTACCCAAAACCAGGTAATGAAGTTGATCTTCTACTACGCCACTGTAGCTTAAATATGAAGCTCCGGGAAGTTTTTTCAAGCTTTGCCTTGAACTGAACTGCTTTCATCTAGCATTTCAACGTATGGTGATATGATTCCTCTCCACAGGATGTATATGAATTTCTTTTCAAACGAGAAATCATCATTCGCTTCTGTAGATTTTCGGCTGCTCAAAGTTCGACTCAATCATTTTCTTTTACTACTGACTGCCATATCTCAACGCCAGTGTCACCAACTCTTCGGTACCATTATTGCAATTTCTGTGTTTGCTGGTACTGGGATATATCAATCTTAGGAAGCGTATTTTATTGACGATTTCCCATGTGAGCTAGATTCACAAGCTTCCAAGAGCGCTTCCCTAGAGGATTCAATCTATGCGCCAGGAAATTGTTTATTCACTCCGAATAAACGAAGATGTGAGAGAGTTACTGCGCGCTTGTTCAACATGAGTGAGCAAGAGAGTTATTGGACGCTGTGGTGCGCCAACTGGGGAGCTGTCTTTTTTGAAGACTAATCGGCTGTTAGGAATCACGGTTTCCTCCTAAAATTTCACTAGCGTTCTTATTTCATTTCTAATGATGCAGTGCACAACTCTTCGACGGCATAGAAGATCTGTAGGTACTGAAATGTTTTCTTGAATATTTTGTGGACGAATTGCATCGGGATTGGTACTGCTATTTTTTTCTAAAAATGAATCATTCTTTAACTGCAAATAAAATTTCTGATTTTGAGTTATGGCCCATCAAAATTTCTACAAATAGCTTTGATTGGTTGCAAAAATGCATAAACACTCCGTGATGTGCTCAACGGTGTATTTTATACAGATTAAAGGTCAGTTATTATCTGAAAACATGTATTTTATTAATTCAATGCTACGTTACACGTGAACGATTTAGGCCAAAATAATTTTGAACGCCCACATCTTGAGAAAAGCCAATATTGCAAGTGACAGTCAATTTTAAATTTACCATCCAGGAAGATATACCATAATTTTCTTTTAAAAATCAAGAGCAATAATTATTAACGATTTGATGTACACGCTCGTAAAATTTGCTAATAACATCGTACGAAGTGTATAATTTCGAAAATTGTTGCAAATTAAAAGCACAGTAAAACGTATATGAGAGAAAACTTGTTTCTACACCGTATTTGAATAATTTCGGATATGAGCCTTGACGTAACATTATGATAAAATTACATAACATCTTGTTTAAAAGTATAACGAACGCGTGGCATTAGGTTGTTGAGATAATAACAGCGATGCAAGCGCTCAAGTTAAAAATATGCCTGAGGTCAGTGAACGAGGTTGATGTTACTTGAAATTACACTCAAATTATCAGCATTCATTCAACGTTGCTTTAGTTTCATTCGTAGATCAATAAGTGGTCAGAATGACAACGTTGAGTTCCTCACGCTTCCATTAAATGAAGTTTCTATCATGCGGCGGTGCACATCGCGTGAGAATGCTAGACAGGTCTCCAGTTTTTCCGCACAATATCATGTCCGTAGAGATTGCAAGCGATAAAGTTTAACCTCGTTATTCTTCAAGCAGAACGACTTCCTAGTCAGGGATAGAAGATTTCTTTTCAAGTTAGAACAACGGTGTCTGTCGTTCTTGAAGGGCGACCGAGGTTCCTTATCAAAGGAAAGAGGACCCATGCAGACCATCATTGCAATCTCTGAACACAGGCTACCAATGTGGTGTCAGATGTGGTGTCTTCACTTACCAACTGGCGCAATGAATATCTGTGAATATACACTCAGAATTCACTTTAAAACTCATAAGTTATTTTGAGAGAAATACGTGGCAAAATATTAGGTTGTTTTGTCTCGAAATATAGAGCAAATTTGTCCAAACCCTGAGAAGGACATCAAATACGAGTAATTGGTTATAAATGATATCGCATTGCAGTACGGTGTCCTTATTTCAAGTAAAAGACTCACGCTTCAAAAGTACAACAATGCAGCATGCGTTTTCAAGTGAATGTTTAGTTTTATTTTTTTTAGAAAATGTATTGTTGTTTCAAAAATTATCATTCATCTATAAAATTCTAAAGCAATAACAGAATCCTGTTACTTCCAAAAGTATAAAAAAAAGTATTTTCAATACGTTACGTATAGCAGTAATTAAATTTGATGCACTTTCAATGACCTTCTCCCAAGTTGAATGAAAATCGTTGCACTAAAACCGAGCAGTCATTACTGCAAATTCTCCGAAATTGAATCCAGTACTTTTGCGCTTGCTGTAAAGTTCAGTTAATCCCTGTGTCTAAAGTGTAAGAAATAAGATATACAATGGACAAGCTATATTATAAGTAATGGATAACGTTACACCCTGTAATATGGAAGGTCATCGTGATACGTATGTGCCAACCTAAATGGTACATATGACAGAAAAAAAGCATAAACTGTTCCCATCACGGGTAACGATGATTGACTTCGCAATTCTTTCTGTTGATTCGGGTCATTTCCATGGAGATCACGACCTATTCATCATAACTTCGTTCGTATGACCAGAGAAGTAATCGTTACCGTCCAGAAGCGGGGCACTGCAGTGGCAGGCCGCTCATTTCTGAACAATAACTCCGCATCGAATCCCTGCCTGTTTATGAGGCCAGCGACAGCTATGCCCGCACTCTAGCCTACTTAGCTTGTCATGCTCTGCTAATCACGGCGCACTGGCTGACTCGCACGTATAATGCCCACTGTCGGTGTACCATTAAAAGCGTGACCTAAAAATGGCGGTAATCTGGTATTTATCTATACACGCACACTCGCAGTATTCTAGCACCAAACATTAACCAAGTTGAACCATTATTACGAAGTTCACACATCTCATATACATTTTCTAACTTCTTTCCAGCAGAGCTTATAGCTTAATTTTAAGTTCCTAAGTATCTTCACCAAAATTTAGAGACGAAATAATTTTAAATGAACGTAGCCAATGAAAAGTGTAAATGACGGAAAGTCATTACATAGCTCGCAATCCGCTTAGAAATTTGCCAGCATGCTGAACATCAACTGATCTCGGGACGCGTGGCATGTGAAATGACATTGGTAAGCAGCTTTTGAAAGTAGTTAGCGGGCACGGCCAGGGCGAGACCAAAAGTCCGTCGGTTCTCGACGGATTTTTCAAAGATTTTCACAGTAGGTGTCAAATGATGCAGCATTTCTTTTTGAATTTGTCTGTTTTTTTCGTAAATTCATAAAAAATATGTTTTTTAAAAAACCTGAAAAGGGTGTTGCGGTAAAATGGACCTCGCCCACAATTTTAAAGTTACAGAACTGGATAAAGGTTTTCTAGGTAGATAATTGCCGTGTCTTGAGATCCGGTGGTAACGTTTTTCGATTATTCGATTTTTGGAATTTGGAAAAAAAAATTTCCAGAAAACGACCACTTTTTCCGTTTTTCAAATTCTTCTGCTTATAATTTTCATCATGATTTGAAATCAAAAAACTGTACCACCTCCTCTCTGAGATATTTCAATTTATATCGATTGATATATTTGCCATTCCTGTACCTTCAAAACTGTGGGCTAAGTCCCTCTTCAAAGATCAGAAAGTTACTTTTTCAGGCGAGCCATTTTTTAAATAAAAATTCTTTTTTTTTCGTTTTACTTCTGAACTGTTCATTTGTTTTTAATAAATTTTACAGCTATTGTAGATCTATCTAATCTCTATCGATTGCTATATTAGCCATTCCTGTAACTTCAAAACTGTGAGAAAGGATTAATATAAAAAAATAATGAATCCAAATTTCAGAACACTAGTCATTTTCAAAAAACTTTTTTTCAATTACATAGAAGTTTTAATTTTTTTCAACTCTTTCTCTTGGTAGCTCTTCTTGAGCCCTTTCGAATGATATATTTGCCATTCTCGTACCTTCAAAACTGCGGGCGGCGATTGTATGTTTACACAACAGCTAATTAGCTGATGACTCAGAGCAGCCGGACTCAAAACCAACACTCAGTTACATCATCATAATTAACACTGAGAGTTAGAATTTTTGTTTGAGTACTAAAACATTTCAAGCAAGGCTATGAATGAACTCTCTTGCTGTTCTCGTATAGGAACGCCCAAAACTGATTCGTAATTGTGGGGGGGGAAGTGGGAAATCACTCATACACTGGCGCGCCAAGGTCACGTTACTGCGCATCTTCTACTCCGTCTAGGAGACGAACCAATGTACGTACTTGAAAGCAAATTATACCGCTGGATGCGCAAGAATATTCACTATAAGATGAGTTCATAAACCGTAAACTTACCATTATTCAAAATTCGACCCGGACCGTGCCCTTAAGGAGACCGTCTGGATAGAAATCGGGATATGTGTTGATTATCTGTTTTTATATGCATCTTATAGAGGATTTTCTTGCGCTTCCATTGGTACTTTCCGTTTACGTCTGCTCCGAATAGTGCGCCCACCAGAGGGGGGATAACGCGATAGGGGGGGGCGTGATCTTGACCCCTCCCCCCCTCATTATTGGGGGTCAATTGAGCGTGTTTCTCTGCGGCAATGGCAATATAGTTCGTTCAGGGGCTACTCAAAGTGCTTTCATTATTCAAACGAAACATTCTAACGCTGAATAAATATTTTTTATAAAATTTTGACAATTTCAGAATTTAGCTGTTCTGCCGTATCTATGATACCGCAGCTTTCATTCATAGCTCGATGACAGCTGCAGTATCATAGCTACAGCTAAGGTAAACACAACAATACAAAGGGCTTGAAAAGGGCTATAAAACAAAGGAGTTGAGTTGAAAAAAACATATTTTGGTCGAAAAAAAATGAAAAAAGTGTTTGTTTTGAAGAATTACACGTATTGTCTTTTGTTATATATTTTTTCCCACAGTTACAGAGCTACAGCAATGTAAATTATATCAATCGAAAGGGCTTGAAAAGAGCTACAAACGCTCAAGAGTTCATTGTGGAAAATCCTGTAGTTCAAAAGATAAAAAGAAAAACATTTTTTGTGAAAAAACGCATTTTTCTGGAAACTTGATAATTGGTTTCTCAAATGCTACTTCTTCCACAATTTTAGAGCTACAAGAATGGTTTATATATCATTCGATAGGCCTTAGCAAGGTGTATCCATAAGGAATAGAAATTTTCGATAAATCTGTTATTTTGAAAACTACACGACATGAAAAAAAATGAAAAAGGTCTTTTTTCAATTCCCAAAATCCACAAAAAGAAGTTATCGAAATTCTCTATTCCTTATGGTTATATAGACATATAAGCCATCTAAAAACGAAGTACTGGTTCTGTAACTTCAAAATTGTAGAAGAAGTAGGATTTAAAAAAAAACTATTTTATCATATTTTTCGAAAAAAAACAGTGCAGATACAAAAATTTTGTTGAAATAACAAATGGTCTTTGCATCATTTCACACATACAGTGAAAATTTCAGAGAAATCCATCCATAAATAACGGACTTTTTTTACTCAGATGGTCAGCGATGTACATGTGTAGTTGATAATAATTAATACCGTTGTAATTATTTGTGTTTCGTTAGAATAAGGATTGTTCTGTAAAGGCAACAGCGCACCAAAATTCTTCGTTTTAGGTCAACGAACTGATGATGATCAAAGACCCTCTGCCCAGTTAATCTTCCTTTGCATTCAATGATTCATGCTGTATCCAAGTACGCTGTAAATGATGGATAAATAAAAATAATGAGAACTCCTTTGAATCATCCAGTGAGTAGTGCAATCAAGAAAATAAACATAAAATAAGCGAATGCAGCATCAGTGCTAGAGCTTGCTCGAGATAAATTACTTAAAAACTTCAAAAACTGTGAATTCGGAAAGTAAAGAAGTATGTGTGAGAGCTTCCACATGGTCCTACTTCAAGATCATTTATTTTATTTTCAAATAATTATTATTTTATGGTTCTTATAGTTATATGATCACTCACAACATAAGTCAAGAAATTCATGATATTGCTTGTATTTTTCAAGCGTAAAAAGGAGCAGTGGATTGCTCGTAAAAAAGACACGCTGAAATATAAAGAGATAACTGAATTGAATTTTATCGTATCAAATACAACTATTGGTAAAGAACAGTATATTACTGTAGTGCATGGACAGAGTTGAAGAGCATCCCAAGTCTAAAAAAACACACCATTTGCAAGTCCTGGAAAGCAAGGTAACAGAGATGTCATTAATTTTGAAAGGTTTTGAGACGGCTTCAAAACGGGAGTGGCGTTCATCTAACGACGTGGCGGTGGACGCGGAGAGCCGGTCTGGCTCACATGATGGCCGGTTGCCGGGGCAGACGCGGGTCGGTCGATAGCTTCAGGCTGCTCCATAAAACTTATCGAGTTCGATTTGAGACTGGGCATCAATGCCGCACGCTGAACGTTGTGTCTAGTGCGGGACCGAACATCGTGTTTTGTGAGACAGCGAATCTTGCTCTATGTGAGACTGGGTATCTCGCTTTGTGTAAGTGAGACTGGACATCCTGCTCTTCGTGAGACTGAGCATCGTGATATGTGTGAAACTGAACTCTGTTTCGAGTTGTGCGACGAGATCGTGTTAGAATAAGGATTGTTCTGTTCAGCGCGAGATTAGGACGATGAAATACGTCCAATACAAAACGGCACCAAGCATCGTTTTAAATTATATACCCGAAAAACATATTTAACATGCCGCTTATCTGGGAAATCTTATGTAATGAGGGAATGAAATAAACCATGGAATCCATGACCTCGATACCAGATTAATCGATCTAATGCGACAAAATCGCTCCTGAGAAGTTCTGAAGGAGAAAAATGCAGGTGTTGGCCTCGGGAACTAATGCCTAATGTGGTTGCCTAATACACATGCAGAAGGCCTTTGTCAAACTCTTCGCTTCGCTACACAGAGCCACCAAATATGTAGGTCGCTTAAGTCTCGAGTCGCTATACGTCACAGACTACTCGTCATCTCACTTTGCTATCTAGAATTCATACACTAATGGTGCTTTTAAGTATTAAATTTATTGCATGTAATTAAACCGTTATTGATCGTATTTAAATATAATAAAAATGGGGAATATACAGAGTTCAAGAACCATAGAAATATGGAACTTTTTATATTTCCCAATTTTTTGTAATGAAATGGCAGAACACAAAATCTCGAAATTTCATGATTCGTTTCATAATCACAAAACAGAGTTCAAATGAGCTAGTGAATCTACTTTAGTGACTTTATTTTTTAATACTGAAAGAATTATTTATGTATTTATTTTTTAGTTTAGTACTTTTCAATTGCATTTACCCATTAGATTTCGGAACATGGTTTAGTACATGTTTTCGGTACATGGTGGACTCGTGGAATCTCCACGGATACTACCTAATAATACTACTACCTAATAATACCCTTGGTTTCTTGGTTGGGAGTCCGCATCTTCCATTTCTCTGTCACGCTCATGGGGATGTTATAAAGACCGTATCTGTGTTACGAGTTTCACCAGTGCACAAGTACAAGAATATTTTTTATCACGGTCACTGTTAGGATGAATATATTTGTTTGTCATCAACAAATGGAGAATTTGTTCAAGAAATGTATAGAATCCCGTCATTTTTGACGAACCATGCACACTAATATATAAATAAACACACAACGGCTATTATTACGTTAGACTGGTATGCACGGCCCGTCAAAACTGAAGGGATAAAATACCTTTCTTGCACAAATTTTCAAGTTTTAGATGACAAATAATATATGCCCAAAATATTTGATGTAAACGTGTTATCAAAAATTATAGAAAATATTGTTAAAAACATGATAAAAAAAATTACATATAAGAAATACGATCACTTTCGTTCACGCACTTAGAATACAGTTTTTTTGAGCCGCAATAGAAGTAATTATAGCCTATTTATAGCTATTATAGCCATTAGTTATGGCCATTCGTGTCATATCCTAGGTACAGAAATTCAGCATTACTGAAAGCAACTGCGAGCTTGTTTATGTATATTGTACTATGTAATACCCCCCGAACTCGGTATCCACGATATGAACTCGAATATGCACTTGAGTCTATTAATTGAAAATGATTGTATTAATAATTTTCTGATGAACTGAAACTTAGACCGTCAGTGCTAATTTTTTCATATATATTCTTAATAGCGTGACACAAAACATATAAATAAATAAATATATAAATAAATATTTAAACACACAACGGTTATTCTTTAATACTAGATTACAAAAGGAGCAGTTTTTTCTAAGCAGATCCCAATTTTGTTTATATGATTCATAGATGGAGTCATTTTAATACCACATACAATGTTAATAATTTTTAATTGAAATCGATCGTTTTCAGTATGGAGTATAAGATATAAATCTATTTAATTCGAGATATAAAACAGCCAATGGTGCTACTATTCTCGGCCACAGTTCCCGAGGACAGTTGATGCTCGGTAGGATCAGTAGGAGCTTCGTGACAGCAGAAAACATTGCGCTAACGAGAGGCAATTTTCTCGGTCACGGGGAGTCAAAATCTAAAGGTCGAGGTGCTAGCAATGTGTCATTTTTGCTTTTTTTCATGGCTTGCGAGTCAAGGGCAAGTGTGAGCCAGGTCGATGCGGACCTTGGCCGCAGAATTGCCACCTTTGCAGTAAAAAATTTAAGAAACTTGGTTCAGAGCGACTTGGTCACACTTCATGATACGAAGTACTGATACTTATACTTATGTGAATTCAGGCACATCACCAAATGCAGGCAGGAGTGCCTACGAAGTACTGATGACGCAATAGCAGATGCAATGCTTCAACTTCACAAAATGTACTTCAAAATGCTTGCTTGAAGAATTTGTCAATTTTCATTGAGTTTTTTTCTGGCGAATAACCTTCGTCAAATTACCAAAAACATAATTCTGAGCTACATCATTCAATGGATTCAGAGGTAAGCGTGAATCTTTAATTCATGAAATTTTTGAGCCTCTGCACGTATTGCCGTAACCGTTATTTACTTCGTAAAATGATAAAGACAATCTGATCGGAGAACATAAGTGAATGATTATGCTAATGAAAACAGATTATTTCACTATTCACATATTTTCACGGTCCTTCCAAATGATAACAAACGCTCCAGAACATTTCAAGTTTCAAATGAATACGAGTTTCATCTGACCCAGACCATGCATCGCAGATGCTGTGCGAATATCACGGCGAAGAGGCGAGCCATCCTTATAATTAGGGCAGATGAGGTAAACAATTGCTTCTTCCAAATTACATGCGAAGGATAGAATGAACGTACGGAGTGTCTCAGTCCAGCAGAATGATATGGTGATGAAGGATTCAGTTGAATTAATTGGTTGGAAGAAGTCAGGATGATGCTGATTTGAGGATGAGAAGCCGTGGTGAGATTTCAATTTAGCGGGTTCAACCTCCTGTCATAGCATAATACGAATCTACGAAGCATAATACGAATCTACGAAGCATAATACGCATAATACCAATTTTCTCAGGGTACCAACGACATATAAATAGCAGTGAGACCTTCGCGCATGTTGTGGAAAAAAGATTTATGAAGTTCACCAAATCCTATGATATCCAGAGCAGGAGAAAATTTTATGGCCCCTGCATTCGCAGGAAAAAGTAACTCATGAACATCTGAACAAAGTGTTCTGATGCACGTGCATTTGCATCTTCTATCTTTTGGCAACTAACTTATCTACTTTTTCTCCGCCACAGTATTTTAAGCGTCAGCTGCAGTGTTGTTAATCTTCTGAATTACTTAGTGAGAATATTGAATCTGTTATTGAAAACTTACAGTTTCAAATAAAAAATATACAACAGCACGGACCATCTAGTGAGAGTACAGATATAATTGTATGCTCTCGTGTATTTTTGTGAAAACAATATTATTGAGACAATAGTCTTCATATCCAAATAAAAATAATTTTCAATTTCGAATTTGATGTTATTCTCATAGTTTCAAACAGCAAAAATGCTTTCACCGCGTTAAATTTCAAATTTTGAGAAACTCTAAATATAGAAATACAGGTTTGATATGACATGCATTCTTTCAGAAGTGTATTCCTCTAGTACAGTACTGGTTAATTAATAGCGGAATAAAAAAACAATTTGAACCCCGCTGTGTGTTTGACGAGAACGAATGTCTCTATTTTTAGATGGTTGAATTAGATAGATTTCATGACGAGAAACTCTGAGCTCTAACCATTATTTTTCAGTTCCCAGCAGCGCAGTTGTATAAGTTTCCTGCAATGTTCTGAGACGAGAACTTGAGAGAAGAGTCTCGAGACAGTAATCTGGAGAAGCTACGGAATTAGAACTCACTCTTGGGCAGCTCTATCAAACTCAGTTCACTAGGAAAGTTATACTAACTTCCTTTAGCAGCGATGATTCCCACAAGTCATGGTCCATAAAACGCAAGGCTTCCGAGTCTTTTATTTGTAAGTTTAAAGAACTTCTCGATGTTGCAGAAATTCCATTAATGATGCATGAAAAGTATCCTGGAATTTCCTTCAGGTCCTCTGAATGTCCATTTGCAGAAGAAAAATTTCAGGCATAAATGAACTAAAACATATTCACAAAAACGACCCCAACAGCGACATGATAAACGAGAGCGCTAATGTAACGCTTTATGAACTTCCTTTCCGTACTACGCTTTTCATTGATAGAACTTACAGCAAACGTTCCAAAAATAAGTAGAAAACGACACAACCTACTAAGTGAACTCAGTTTAGTCGCACATACAAGTTATAAAGATCTGACTTTTTAGTAAAATAAAAAATTTCGGACCTCAATTTTTGCTACGAGTCTTGTTGTAATCGAGGTATAAAGAATTCACGTTGTTAATGTTGAAAATTAACTTCCCCTTCATTTGCTGTCGGACATTTATAGTAGATTTTGGGAAGAAAATTAATCTTAATTTACCTTGCTAAGACAAAAATATTCGCAATAACTATACATTATGTCGTTATATATGTAAGAAGATTAACGAAGCAGTTCTATGAAAATTAACGCTCCGTAATTTAAAATATCAATGGAGAACATTAGTCGTGTATTGAGAGTTAATTATAGGATTTTACGACAAGGCCGCTTTCTCTCTGAGAAGAAAAATCTCAGACTTCTATTCCTTAATTTATCCATACAAAGTTCAACATCATTTCACAGACAGCAAGTCGTTCTGTCGTGGAAGTTGGTCTATATCAGTGCAGAACAGAGAAATCAACGCCCACGCTGTTCCTATTATACATACAGTATCCAAAAACTTCCAAGTCAATACTGGCCGTCCTTCGTGACTCATGAGCCATTGATCGAACGCTGGAGTCGTGGCCGAAGCGTTCATCACACACAACATTGATGCAAAGCTGTCGGAGCTAAATCCACGCCCCGTGTGAGCAAGCATGATGTAGTTACAATGAACACATCTCTATGCTACCTAGCAGAGAAGCCATTTTGGGCCATTCAGTATTAAAAATTAAAATGATTCATATTATTAAATAAAAAACTAACGTACACACACACAAAGCTTTACTACATTTTTTATTAAATTAAGTGTAAATTCTAATAAACAATAGATCATATCAATAAAAATGTTTCTGTGGTGTTAGACAAGAGTAACAATTCACTGTACATATTGAGCAACAGACCAAATCATAAGTCACGCTTCTTCAAATATCTACGAGATCAATGAATGAAAATTATACCGAGGATCTTACACCAATATGAGAAAACATAGACATTTCCAAAATGTGGTGTATGTTAGCAAATTCACAAATATTTCACTCAGCATTTTCCCATTCGCTAGTCTACTTGTTAAGAACTAAAGTGAAAAGTGCTCTCAGAGTACGAATATCTGGAACCTAGCACTCCAGTTTGGTACACAGCGCTGTATTCCAATGATATTAGCTCGAATCAGTTTCTTCTCTACGTTGGTAGGTCGGCAAAAGAGTTGATCTTGTGAAATATCCTGAAGCACAAATTCAGATTTACATGTTCAGGTTGTGAGAGTCACACAGTTGTAGAGTTGTATAGGCCGACGCTTATATCTCCATTTCTCTGGCTTTAGTTCATCTCAACTGACGGCGTTTTAACTTTCTAATATGATGAAACGATACAAGCTCGGGATCATAACCCGACCATCTGGACTGAGATTCGTCTATGTCAGCACTCCTGCATGACTAGGAGCGGGAGCGGTAACATGAAGCGTCAGGAAGGCATATTGAAAACAAACAGAATTGTTTTCTTCCAGTAAATTCCCAGATTAGGCTACCTGATTGACTCAGAAAAAGACGTGTATAATATGGTAGAGCAATAAATATTAGTGGATGTAACTTGGCCTCAGCTGAGTCATTATTTTTTTTTTATCGCCGTTTTCAAAACTCATGAATAGTTTTCAAATAATTAAGGCGATCATTTTATTGGTTCTCCTCAATGAACAACTTCGATGACAGTTCAAGAGTACCATATTTCATTATCTCATTTGACACAGATCGCCCAGCCAGTAAAATTGAAGGTGCACGCATCATAAGTAAATTATAATGGAGAGTTGTAAGAAACGAAGCACCAGAAATAAAGACTCCCATGACAGAGATCGATTGAACACGACACTACAGGAAATACTGTGAAGATAAAGAAAACAACATTAAAACCTGACTGAACAAGCAAACTTTTCAAAAAACATATCCAGCTCGAGAATGCAGAGCTATCTTCCAATGTATAATAATTGAATGTATTTTATGCATTTTCTGTTTCAATCGTTTTAAAAATAGTTCATGCCCTAAAAACACCTGGTCATCGATTTAAAATAAATTGAATGAACAGTTATAAACTTTTCATTCGTCGCAAATGCGGTGATTCATCTACTTTTAAAAGCTTTGCTACGTCTGCAAAGCAAAGACGCAACTCATGAACAAGAATGTGAATAGGGTAAAAGACAGCAAAACAAGTTCTTAAAACGAGAACTGTAACTCAAAAATTGTAGCACAACTTTCACCTCGCAACAATCCCAAGAGAGTTAAAGAACATCCTACTCTTTAGATCTTGGAAAGTCACAAATTATTTTAAATAATTTTAAAAATTCTTTGAAATGTTGGGTAAGTGCACAGTTCAGCTGGTGTTCAACAATGTAACTATTATTAGCAAGGGTAAGGAGCGTCTCTATGATGAGATACACAACTCGGTGAAGGCAAATGTGTGTCAAGCAAATCTTCCATAATAGCAGCAAAGTTGAAGACGAAAGTCTGAGCAGTTGACCTTTGTACGGAGGCCTCATCTTCCCTGAATTTCGATCTGGCCCCTCAGACTTCCCTTGTATGGTCGATTGGAAGACAAGTTTCAGCGAGTGCCATTTGCATGATCAAAATGAAAGGGAAAGCGCTGTTGAATACTGAACTAAAGCGAGCTTCGCTCGTAGCCTTTCATATTATGCACTTGAAAAATTGGTGAAAGGTTGGAGAAACGATACCCGTCATTTTTAACTAACCTATGTTCTCCCAGACAAAGAGTTAACAACACCTTGGTTTGGAGTCATGCATACATGACCTTGTCATAAATACGCTTAAAGATGCCAGTTATTACTTATGAAATCTATCGTATACCTACTAAAAATGCTCGTAGATGTGAAAGAATTTTCTTTCGCCCATATGTTGCGACATCTACATGAATAAAATAATCCCTACACGCACCTAATGAAGCACTTACTACGTGCAGAGCGATTCAGGTTGATAATTTTCGTGTAGAAATGTACGAATGCTCCGGTTCTGTTTGTTATTCCTTCCGAAACTTTGGCATCACCTTATATAAGGAAAACGAGATTGTTCGGTTGATTTATTCATTAACGGCCAAAAATATGTTAAAAACTTGCATGCGATCCAATGCTTTTCGTTTGACACGGAACTTAAATTGAATTTGCACTTATTAGTCAGGTTGTAATTCTTCGACCACATCCAGGCTTCAAAGCTCCGCCAATGGTTGATCTACCAGGCGCCTTGTGGTGCGACGCTCGCTGTGTTTATACATTCGCAGTCACTGCAGTTGCTTCGCTGCTACCTGAGACGTTAGAGTAGTATTGATGACAGAGGCAAAATGCATCGCTAGAAATGTACTTAGTCATAAGGTTAATGACGGGCCTCTTTATTGAATTCAGCATCATTGAATAAGTTTTCCAGAAAACTCGTCTGTATTAGTTATCACTTTTTTTGTAGAAATTTGAAGTATGTGATAAATTGAATGCTGAGCATGCAGGGCAATGAAGGTCGAGAAATGATAAACTTTTGTCACAACAAACTTTTGGAATAAGTTCTTGGAACCTATGAGTTCATTGGCTAGTGCTCATATCTCTCATTTCTAACTTAGTTGCTCTTTTGATTTACTTTCATATCTACGCTTATAAAAAAATTCAAAAATTTCATAATAGTGTCTGCTTGTGTAGGACAACACATTGTTTCTTCCTATGACGGGTTCATCATTCGCCTAAATTTGCTTCGATTGATCAACTTCAAATAAAACAGACTCTTGAAGCTATTCATATCCGTTCATTCCACGTGTCAAATAACTCTTCTATTTACTAATAAAAAAGGCTTTATTTTCATTATTTTCCGTTCCTTCTCCAAATACCTGTAATAAAGCTTCCATTGTCAACTCACTCTGACCAACTTTCCTTGATACAAGTTTTTTTAATATTTCATGGTAGTTTTTGGTTCACAGATTGACGGTACAATTAAGTTCGCTTTTTTGTTGCCCAATTCAGAATTATGATTAAAGATAGCTCCCTCACAACGTGCTGCACATCAGGTGTGCAATTTTACCCAAATATTTTCTATCAACAATTCTGTAACTACCAAAGAACAAGGGAGCAGTTTAGTTCTTGATATTTGAAGCAGTTTAAATCTCTGAATTATTAATTACAAATAAGCGAGTACCAACGTCAATTATTTCTACAGGTAATAATATCTGAATAGTCTTTTCTCAACTGAATCTAGTCTTATTTTTGCTTTTGTTACTGTAATTGAAAGAGTATTAGGCTCAGCCAACGAAAGCGAGGGAGAGCTTAGAAGTCTCGGGGAGCGCTAAATCCCACGACTGAAGGCGCTGCTTCCAATGCACTATCATCGTTCGCTGAATCTCAACCGCTGCGCCGTCTGAATTTGAGATGATGCACCTTTTCTTGTGTGGGAACATATCACGAGCTAAAGGTGCTAGAAGATTTTAACAATTGAAGCACTTGGAGGATCATTCAGCCTCGCTCAGATAAAAATAAATGGTTATTTTAAATAATTTTAAAGATTCTTTGAAATGTTGGGTAAGTGTACAGTTCATATGGTTTTCAACGATGCTACTATTATTAGCAAAATTCTAGGATTAATTTTTTCTCTCTAGCGCACACACTTTGAGATCGTGGACATGACGAATAAAAATTGTATTCCTGAGCAATTGCGTTAGCCGCCGCAGAAATTCAATTAATTAATTTCTTCTATATTCTTTCTTATTAGTCTATTAACTGTAAGACATTTGCTTAGTTATATGACAACGATATTTAGTAACTTCAAGAACGTTATATCAGAATTTAATTGTATTTCGAGCCATCTTAGCTAGTGAAGAAGTTTCCGAACGATTTGAGTTTTTAGTTTCATGTGGAGAAATTCCTCCAGTTAAGGGAAGATATTATTGTTATGACATCATCCATTGTACATTAAATTAAGTAAATTCTTAATTAAGGACACTGCTTATTTCAATATATTTCCCTCCTATCCTTGAAAGTCGTGATGACGAATGAGTATTGCAGTGGTCAGGTAATGCCCATAAATACTTGTGCAGCTTGTATCAAGACTCAAGAAAGGACAAATGTTTAGCTTGAGAGGAGAAAAAATGTCTCCTATCAACGACGAATTATGAATATTCCGAGATTTGTTTAGTCACTGAGGGTTGCGAACAATAGGCAATGATAAATCTACAGTTACGAATAATTCTAATGAAAGATGCAACGCCGACTGATATTTTCAGAGATTCAGTTCTACTCCCGAAGTTCTACTCTACTCGAGTCATGAAATTTTTATTTTTATTTTCTACAGAATTCTTGAAAACGTACGATCGAACAATCCTCATTTAAAAATGAATGATCCTTGTATAAAAATTAAAAATTATTTAAAAGTGCTGTCAGATCAGTACATAAAAATCAGCATACGTCTTTTAAAAGTGTTATTCTTGCATTTAATTTAAGTTGTTAAACATTTAATTTAACCCTTTAACAACCGAATTTTTGTACTCAAATTACCGTTAACACAACCACCGTCACTAAACTGGCGCTGGCATCAGGCAGTCACCAATATCAGGATGGGAAAGGAACTGCCACTTGGCAGAGAACTTCAAAGAACACATTAGGGAACTAATTGAATAAGAAATACAATATATTGAGGGTATTTTTGAAAGAGGACACTGGTGTCCTCTGGGGCGTTAAAGGGTTAAGCTGTTAAACTGGCATACTAGTGGATACGAGTACACACTGAATAATGAATATTTTGAAAGTCAAAACATCGGCAGGCTTTGAACGGAATTCAGTACCGAATCTTCTCCTGTCAGTCACTAGGTGGATATAAATTAAAGGATTTCTTCCTTCTGAAATGTAGTCATCATAATAACGCAAGTGCACACGTACTGATGAACAATGATTTATGTCATGGTATATGTTATGATTTAATTACGAAGTTACATGTTGTAAATCCACAGAATCTCTGGTGCAAGATACCTACGAATATTTAGTTTTATTTCTGTTTTTTCAGACACCACTCAGATGCATAATGGTCAGTTGCGAGCACTGTGATTATTAAATATGACAGCAGCGTCGGAGTGTTACCCAACGCTTCAAGTCCCATTTTCAAAATTGGCACCCTCATGGAAATCTAGAATTGCATTTTAGATCACACTCGTGACAGTGGAAAGCTGAAGGCTAAGTTGCGAAACGTGCATGATAAAGCACTATTCTGATCGGCAGCAAATGACCCCCCAGACTCCGAGTAATTTGTTTACCGCGCGATCCCGCGAGTCTCGTGTGTTACTGATACCGCACCAGCAGCTCCGAGGCCTGGAGGTGTGTAGGTTGAGACCACCGTCGTTGTCTCCGCATGCGTGTTGCTGCTGCAGGGAAGGTGGCAGTGAGGAGTGTCCAGTCTCGTGAGGCCATATTCACAGTAGGTGAAAAAACTTTATTGATGGATAGTTTGATCCAGTAGTAAAACATCTTATTAGTATATAACTGTATTATCACTCCTAATGTTTTTCTTGCGAGTCGAGGTCTGGAAAGTTATAGAGCACTTTAGAATTTTTATGAACTTGGCACTCAAGAGAACTCTCCTTCATAAAAGAAGTCAGCCGGTGCAATTTTAGGTCGGGTGAAGTTGAGTTCCGGTAAAGAAAATTCATTTTTTGCCTGAGCCAAGTTGACCCGATACGCTCAAATTTATTTTGACTTCATCATAAGAAACAACATTCGCGGTAAAAAGTTACATCCAGCTAACCCTGAGGTATGAATCTAATTTAATTGAAATTTTAAATGATAATTGAATGATTTACGGCAATTTGAATGATAATTGTGAATTCAGTAAAGAAAACACTTGATGTTTTATATTTTACTTCCAAATATTTAAGGACTTGTTAATTCTTGTTTTTAATTCCTGACTTTCATAGTTGAGATAGGGCTTTTCTGGAGGATACTCTTTTTCGTTACACTGAGGCCAAAATTTTAATCCATAGAGAATTTGGCCTTAACGGTTCAGAAGTCCGTGCGCTAATTATTCATTTCTTAATTATTCAAAAACCCTCAACATTATTAGTTTTATTTCAACGAGGTTGTGTGAAAAACTTTGCTCTTTTTCTGCGAAAAGTGATATCGCTGCTGTCTATCAACGAGTAAATATGCAAGAACGATAAAAATTTCATATATCAAAAAAATTCAGATGAGAAAATGGAAATTTAGACTAAGCTCTGATCCCAACTGAAAAAGAATGTGTAATTGCTGGCTTTAATGAAACCAGGAAGGATTTTTAGGAGCTTCGCTTAAAATTATTTGCAAGCCGATGACGAGTTTATGAGGAAATAAACTAAAGTATTCCACTTGAGCTAGGCGTTCACTGTAAAATTGCGCTTTCGGGTCAAACATCTGCGCTTGTCTCAACGGGAAGATTCAGGATTTACTACGGTGGTGTGTCTCAGACTTGATCCTCCAGGAAACTTCCAAGGAAACATTTTTCACATAAAAACATCGAAAAATTAAGTGGAAATGGCAAGGTGTAACTAACAACAATTCTTTCACCCTTACGAATCATTTTAATTCCCTGTTTGGAAAAAGCCCTTATTTGTCAGCTTCAAAGACAACAGACAAAATTTGGTTCACTCGTTCTATATGCTCAAGTAACAGGCATCGCTAACGTAAAGCTTGGTGTGAATTGACTAAAATAATAATAATATACTGCTTTTACTACGTAGCAGCTTCCATCTAAGCGATCGTCTTCTTACTCTGTCGATTTTGTTCTAGAACTTAGTTTGACTATAACTATTACAAAATGACAGAAAGCAAACTGTAAGCTGGTTTTAAACATACCTTTCTATTGACTTCATTCTTATTTAATACAGTAGTCAGGTAGCACCGTTCTATTTATGTAAAATAACTTAATCCTAAATGTCTACATAAGTGGAGGAAAGTAAAACGAAACCAAAGAAAAAATAATGCATAAGTGGTAACTGATATCTGCAATGCTTTACAAGCACAATTAAACCTTTAAAAAATCTTTACTTCCCCTTAAGAAACACTAGGGTATGAAAATATGGAACAAGCTAAATAAGAAGTCCTGTCTCACTTCCAACATTCTGTCATTCCCATATATGAAGCGCAAAACCTACTCACTTCTGTAACTTTACTCAAAAATATAGCTCTGAGAAAACCCATGAATATTATTTTCCCCTCACCTAAGTAGATCAGAACGTCAGCAATGTAAGTTTTCATACTTGGTAACCTGGAGTCAAGTCATAAAATTGAAGCTACACCTCAGGGTTACGGAAACGAATCGTAGTATAGCATTTGTTTAAGGCTCGGTTTCCATTGCAAATACGTTTTCGCAGAGGAAAGAGACGGGCCGAAAAAATAACGAAGCGAGAGACAAGCAAAGTAACTTTGAAGCCATGATAAATCTAGGAATACTTTACCGGTTAATTTGCCTGTTTCGACTTTTTTTGCCAATCTTTGTTGGTTCGGAACATTTAATTTTTTGCTAAGGTTTCATCATACACAATAGAGGCATAATTCGCAAGCATGAGGAAACAAACTCAAATGGTATTGTTTCGCGGACGGAACGTTGTAGAAGCTGAACATTAAACGAACAAACTCTAAAGATCACAACAACGTTCACTTCTATTTTTAAAAAATTAGAAGCCCACCTGCTATTAGTGTTATGAGAAAACAATTGTGTTCACATTTTAGTGTAATTTATTCATAGAAATTTATCATTTAATTCTCTCTTTGAATAGTGTTACATAGCCCAATCATTTTAGACAGTAACACTATGAACATCAATAATTGCAGTTCATCTTTTTACCAGTCCCTTCGTATGTATATTATCCGAAAAGATGGCAAAAATGATTGAAAACAATTGGAATGGCATTAATGACCGTAGACCAGATTATCTGAAATGAAGTTCATGGCAAAAAAAATTATTTATAAACGTGTATATTTCTATTGAGGAATCGCCGAATTTATTACGATTCCCTCACCATTAATAAAAGATGACACAAAAACAATATACGATATTTCAAGGGTATGCGTCAAAACAAAAGACATTTAATTTACATATATTCAAACAAAATAAATCGATGCATTGAATCTGAACAAGATAAGAACTTTTAGCTCAGTGAACACAACCCAACAGCATGAGAGGTTGCATTTTTCAAGCGAGAGACAATGTAATTTACAACAAGATCACTCGTCTCCGATGCCCAACAACGTCAAGAAGACAATAGGATATTCAGTCTGAATACAAGTACAGGGACTTGAGAAAGCTATTGAATACTAATGGAATAGGTGGAATACTTTCTTGAGCTCCATAACACTAATTGCATTGCTGGTGTTAGCGAGTCGCTGCGCTACAAACAAAGCTGCAAACTGTGTTCCTCCAGTACGCAGAGCAGCGCTCCCTAATTCACACACGCTTCTGTTCTGTACAGTTCATTTTCGATAGTGACACTGAAGTAAGTTTTCTGTTGTTTTATGTAGCTATGAGGGTAAATTAATGTAATGAATGTGCAAGGAACAATGTCAAATTCTACTGTGCGATCGAATTTCTAGACGAAATCATGAATCTAATAATGTCTCACTAATAGGATTTCCTATTCGTCAATGAAAAAATAGACATATAATTGGGGAGCCCTTTAAATGAAACAAAAACAAAATAACTCACTACTTGGTCATGGTCGCAGTTCGGTTGGTAGAGAATGTATTGACAACTACGGTAGGTGAGTAACTCTATGAACTGATATGATCAAACGTACGTCATTTCTGTAATTCCAAAAGAGCTCGAGATACTCCAGTGGATGCCGAGATACTTAGGTTGTTAACTACACAAGACCAATGAGTCTTGCGTTCTGCGTTCTGTTCTGGCAAGGTGCAAAAAATATTTTCGCTTGCTTTCGTTTTTTCTAACGCCCCACTCGTGCATATTCACTTACATATGGAAGAAATCAGAATCAGGACTTGGAAAGACATGTCTGAAAAATCGTTTTAAAATTAGCACGAATTTCATCGGCTTATTTTTAATTTAACTGAAAATAATATAAATTAAAGATATGTAAAGAAAGTCAAAATCATTAAATCGCTCTATAAATTTGACAAACAGCATTTACTTCATATATTGTAGTTCATATGTCAGTATGCTTGAAGAGAGGAAGGTTATTATAAATTTGAACTACTTTAATTTTAAGCCAACAGGCAACATCAAATTTGTTCAGGACACTCATGAAACGAATAAAAATAGTTCATTTTTCAGATGACCTGCTTTCATGATATATTCATACTCTTCTGAATTTTTTACAGGTTGTGTTGCAATTAAGTTCACGTGAGTAAATATTTCAGCACGGTTTTCCATGTTTCACGGCCGCATCATACGTCATACATCACACATAAGACTGCACTCATGAAGCGACCGGATGTAGGTTATAGCAGGACGGGTAGAAAGCAAACGCTAGATTTCGTTACTCCCTGAGTAGCGTCGTGGAGTGAGTACAAAATTACAATCAATAATAACTAACAAACATTGTTACGCAAAGACAAGTATCTTGACGAAACATTCTTCTGTGGCCGTCGTGTAAGCCGAAGACCCAAACTCACCGCTGGAATGCAGGTTGGTGTCAGAACAGAGATTTCATAGCCTCAATTTAGCTGATGATGTCAACGCGTGCACATGCTAACGCTATGGAGGGATAATGAGCCTGGCTCATTCAATCAAGAAATTACATCCGGCTTCAATCCCCGACGCTATTCATGTAGCCCTTGAGAGGATCTCTCCCGCTGTGCTCAACATCAGAGCTGAGAGCGATCACAAAGCTCAATTTAGCTGATGGTGACTCAATGCTAATATTAACTGGCACATTAACTCTGATGGAAATGGCGCAAGGAATTAATTAGGAAGGATAATTTGAGTGATATACAGTATTTTACTGACATGTGAGTTGATGGTTGGGTAGATTTGAAAATTTGAAGTAAGTACTGGGAATTTTCAAATTGTGTAAATTGTGGTTACCAAATAATGGCTTTGACATTAATATATCACAGTTTCTACTCAAGATATTACAAATTTTCACCATACCAACCCAATAGCGAACTATCACTGTGATCATTGCAATGACTGACGCACTATCTTCAGTGAATAACTAGGCTATTAATTTAAAGCCTGGTTGGTACAAATCCCCTAAGTCTTTTTTCGAAATGATGATACACATTTGATATTCTTACACACTTAAACACACTCCCTGTACAAACATTTGAGATCATTAATGCAGGTCGAAAGAGCCGCTTACTCAGTATTACGTGTTACTGAAGAGAGTAACTCAGAGGTAAAAAACAAGAGTTCTGATTACTAAACGTATTCAACTGTAAACTGTATGTATATTTAAAAGCAAAATGTAAGTCACGATTTTCGCAAAGAAAGAGTCTTCATTTTTCGTTTAAGCACAGAAGTGAAGCACATCATGCAAAAAAAGATGACAATTTGAAGAAGGTAAAACTATAAAAAATCGAAAAATGCAATCTGCGCTTTCATACGCAGAAGAGAAATTAAGCGTAAATTAAAAATGGTTGTAAAAAGTGATCAAAAAGCGAGGCAGGTAGTTAAAATTTTCCAAGCTTCCTTCTTTTTGTAACATTGGTGTAAGACCACCCGAAAAGTGCATAAGACATAATTTGTGGGCTAGACAAACTAATACCGAGTAGCATGGCTTCGCAGGTAAAATGTTAGCAGACTGTCATAACAGCGTCGGTGACGAGTAGAGCATTCGGTGCGCACAGCAGCTGCAGGGCCTCGGCCGGCAACAGAATACCAATACGGCTGCCTCAAATCTAATCAAAGACTGGAATTAGAGTCTTGGGACCACTGCTACATACCGAAGGCTCGGGATGCACAACGGTGTGGCTCATACAAATCATTCTGTGAGTAGCTGATGATCTCATAATGGTGAGAATGTGTGAATGAGGTGCAAATTGCGCATAGCTTCAGTGGTAAAACAAAATATGTTGCTCCCCAGAACAGCAATAAGGTTTTTTGTCTCCTGAAATCGAGAAAGACAAGTTATCTTATAATTCTATCAGTATAGCAAGGGAATAAATTTTCATGGAGAGGTAGTTGTGATACAAGTTGAATTGATCTTCTAACGCATAATTCTCATTTTCATTTCATGTAATAGATACATTTCGTGCAAGAAGTGAGCTACGGCGTATTCGGTTTGAAGTTCGGGAGCTTTTGTAAAAACACAGGGAGTAGATGTTACTGCGGTGTCGAACTGAAAGCAATGAATAAAAAATTCAAAGCTAGAAGAGTAGATATGCTTGTGTTCGAGGAAAAAAGTGAAGACATACAAATTTAAAAAAAACCCTGCAGTGCAGAAAAGCGCAGTATATGGACGTAATGAAATTTCCCACGCATGTTTTCAATACCTAGAATATTTTCTACCTTAAAAATTCGTAAGCCATTAAACATTGATAGCCGAGCAAGAATGTAGCGAAACATGAAATTAAACTCAGGAAATTTTTTGAGCACCATCGCTTTTGCTCGACCAATTGTTTATTCAGCTTACGGCATTATCGTTTCTTTGCGGCAGATCGAGTGCTGAACTTAAATTTTGCTCACTTTATTCCGATAAAGTCCCCGCAGGCTAACACTACCTCCGTGCGCTCGAAGATCGAATGACTCATGAATATTGAGCTCAGTTAGGCGTGCCCAAAATTCGACGAATGATGCACGACAAAGTTCTGAATTTACTATTAGCTCCTGAAGTTCGGAACTCAGGGAGGAAATTCTGCATAAAATTCTCATGAACAAATTTCATTGTTTTGTTTCCTCAAAGTTACAACAATAAAATGGTTTGGCCAAATGCTTCTGCTGTCAAATTATGATAAAAACAACTGACTGCTTAGTGAAGCAATTATTAAATTTTGGTTGCATAAATTGTTGAAGTTGATTTTCTTCTAAGAAAAACACTGACCTCGTCAACCATACGCTATGATAATTTCATTGCTAATCAAGCCACGGTAAACTTTTTAGTTTTATTAAGACGCAAGCAACGGCAGTTTTATTAAGGATTACGCTTTTCAAGTTTTACCAGTGTACATTCATCCATGTGAAGAAAAACTTTAAGAGTTTAGAAACATTTCCAAAGTAAAGAAATTAATTCAATACTTGGTTATGATGGCGATTCTCAAATAATAGTATCAGTTTCCCTAGACTTCGTTTAATATGTTTGGAAAATGAATACTGGCATGGTAGTTTTAATAGAAAAAAGCAGCCTTTCAATCGCCTTTTATGCGCACTCTTTTTGGACACGATAGAGAGCATTCTCTCATTCGTCGTCGTTTCAAGAATTATTAAAGTAAGAGGAACTGTCAGCTTGAATTTAAAGAAACAAGTTAAATATGCACCAGAATTATGTTAGCTTTAACGCCGCCTGTAAGAACTTTGGTCTTATGAAGTAGATTTGCCTATGAAACATCTGAAATAACTCGCCGAAATCCGCGCTTAATGAATTTAATTTGTTTTGAAGACTATTCCAATTTAACTCATATAAACCTTAAAGCTAAAGGAATCATGTATTATGTAGTATCTTATCACCTCTTCATCGCCTGGGCATACCCTTAGTCCTAGGCAGTTTTACTCCTTCTGAAGCTTTAACAGCTAAAATTACCTTGGCCTTCGATCAACAGTAATCGTTTCTTAGCTTTGCTGTGCAACAACTTTGTTCGGTCGTAAACCGACACATTTTTTGAAAAGCTGTTTTGATAATAATTTATTTATTGATGGTTTCATAATAGAGTAATGGTTTCTGTTCGTTTAGTGTCACAATGCGTAAAATTACTGTTCTCAAGAGCATGAACATGCAGTGCTTCTCGCTATACGTGTGCACTCTGAGAGCGGCCGCCGAGTCCGCTCACCTCGGTGAACTAAACTGATCAGGATTTATGGCGCGGCCCACAAGGCACAGCTGGGCTCGTTGCATCGCTTATACACAAGTCAGCGCACGCGGTGGTAGCAGCTGGTTAAACTCTGCAAAAGAATGCCACAATTTCTGGCGTGACAGAGAAGGTTCCGTGCCGCCTCTTGAAGTTCCCGACATAAAAGCTCGCTGGAAAGCGGCGTCTGTTTCTCGGATAGGGAACAGCAAGAGGAAGTAGGACCCCTAACTTTGAGATTGAGGAAATGAACCAGCACGAAGAAAATTCGCAACTCCTTTCTGTACTGATTTTGACGAGTATACTTTCTCTCCGCGAAGGGCACTCTATAGAAGAAAAATAAATTTTAAACCTTGATTCATCATAACAACATTAATCATTGCCGTAGTTAACGGCATATTGTAAATTCGTGCTTCTAAATTGAAATTTAAGTGTAATTTCAAAAGTTTCCAGGGCAGTCATGCTTCACTTCCTAAAAATATTTAGTCTACACCTCAAACTTAGATCATTGCGAGATCTTCACGAGCTCCAAGATCTATTTAATCACGAATTTCAAGATAACTGAGAATAAAGAGCTATCAAACTTCTGGTGATGTTCTTAAATTGCAATTAGTACAACTTATTACCGTGACGTTGCAAATGATAATTATGAAAGTACTTCAGAGAGGCCGGCCAGTAAGGAAGGCAGGGAGACCCACCCAGAAACAAATATCAACCCTTGTAATGCGTGCAGGTCAGCAGCCATCGAGTGACTGCCGGCCCTGCTCAAGCACGTCAGCGTCGCGTAATAGCCTGCAATTGGATGGCACAAGCTCAGGGTAGAGAGGAACAAAGAAGAAAACTGAATAGCCCGATAGTACGGAGACACTCAGTGTTTTCCTAAATCTTGTTTAATTTCTCATGGACGCGTTGACGCAAGCGTACAAATGATTTCGAAGGAGTGAAGAAATTATGGTGATGAACATATTTGTAGAGTGAATACTACGCTCACTATCGAACGAGTACTCAAAACTGCAAAAAATATCGCAACTCTGGACATTCGAGTGTCAAATTAGCGAGCTTAGCCAGACTGTAATATGAATTTCTAAGAAACATCTGATTTTAAGGGCACCACTAAATTAAGTAAATTAAATGAAGAATTCATTGCAAATAAAAACATGTGAACAGGAGGTAAAGAAAAGATTCATCGTTTTGAAAACTGATGTCAAGCGCTCAATCATGTTTTCGGGTACGAATTATTCGCCAAAAGTAGTATAAAAAAAGAAAACTGTGAAAAACCATGGGTATGGCAAGTAGATACTTTTGGTTATTTATAACCAATAAAGACTTGAAGTCTACGAATTGTATTGTAGAAAAATATACATTCAATTAAACTCAAAGTGATTTTCATATTCATTTAAGTTTAACGTTCGATCTTTGTATGGTCAGGATTTGAGTCATTCATGCGCCCAAGTTTCGTTTAGATTCATTAGAATTAATAGCTGGAGAAGTTAAAGAACATGTTAGATTACTGGTGGTGAATGAAACAAGCATAAGCTTTGTGCACATACATATGAGATCAGTAGCAGCTCTGCGTATACTTTAGTAACAAGTTAGGAATTTGTTTCGCTGGAAATTTTTTCATCTTCAAGAACGCTTAAAAGAAAGTTTCTTTTACCTCGCTACTAGAGCGTTTTTACTCGAAAACAGTCTATGTGCATTTACTTAGTATTCATTGGGCGCCCATCAAAACATGCTTGGGTCTTTCAAATATCCCCCTGCATCTCCCGCGCGCTTTTGCTCGCGCAAAAATTCTATCAGGGTAGGAGAATTTAAATTGCGCAACCGGAATTTTGCATTGTACGAAGTTTCCCTTGTTGGAGCGCGCGTTTGGCAGCTCTGTACGGCTATCGGACAATTTATTTTGTGTTTTTTATATTTCCTCTTGTGAAAAATCTCCTTGATCTGATATTGCTCCCATTGCGTAAGTTTTGCAAGGTGTTTGAGATACTAGTCAAAATCCAGCGAGGAGATACGAGGATAAAAGATATTTCATTCTAGTCAGGCTAGGACATATGATCTTGTACATTAGTTTTTCAAATGTCTTATAACTTAACCCTTTAACGCCTACATTTTTATACTCATTTTACCGTTATCACAACCACTATCACTAAGCCGACACTGGCATTAGGTAGTCACTGTTATCAAGATGGGGAAGGAACTACCACTCGGCAGTGAAGTTCAAAGGACACATTAGTGAACAAATTGAATAAGAATTATAATATATTATTGTTATTTTTGAAAGAAGACCGTTCAGTCCACTTGGGCGTTACTAATACAGAAAGCAATGAAAGATGCCCTTTGTCGAACAAGTACTCTCTTCTGGTCTGATGTTTTAGCCAGGAAAAAATTTACGGCGAAATTCTTCCCTTTCCCGACAGTGAGATTCATCAGGATGGCGTAGCCGTGAATCGAGCCGGTGACCCTGCCCGCGAAAGGCGCTCGCTTTGAACCAAAAGCATTTGGATAGCTAAAAAATTTATCTTTTAGTGTAGCTTCCGAAGAACTCAAACCACGAAACTTACATAATAAGTAGAATAAACATTGATGCACATCGCTGAGCATCGAAAATAAAATATTTCTTAGAATAACTAAATTAGAAAATAATTTTAAAAATACCAAGTGAAATGAGTAGCGTCACTCTTCCTAAAAAAGTCATGAATCTTTATGTATGAAAACCTTAAAACTTTTGAATAAAAATTAAGTAGAAAAGTTATCAGTAACATGAAATTTGTGCAAAATTACCGCAGCAAAAGTGTTTTCCCCACTGACAAGAGAATAGTTAGCCATGAATTTCAGCCGCAAAATCTCAAATCACGATCTCCTAACAAAGTCCCATTACTTAAAACAAGCCGTTTGAAATCAAAATTGTAGTTTGGTGAAACAGATTTGCACCACATTGATGTTTTTTGAGACCATAATGATGTCCGTTATGGCCGAACGAATGATGGAACGCCTAGCTCTAAGGAAAACGCCATCCCAACTGTGTGACAGTGTGTAGGGAGCATGCTGGCGTGGGGTTATTTAGCATTTAATGAGGAAACACAATTAAAATAATTTCAGGAGGTATGGTTAAGACTGAATTTCGCATGATTTTTGAGTAGTACTAATAAAGTTTGCTAAAACAATTGTTCTTGGATGTGAATTTTATTCTCAACAGGAAAATGATCCTAAGCAGACCACCCAGGTAATTTACAAATGCTTCCAAAGTAACAATAAAATTATTCCAAGATGGTTTAAGTTAATCACCAAATTCGAATTAGATAGAGAATTTATCTGGAAAACTCAAAAATTAGATCCACGCAAAGCAGCCGATCATTTTTTAACATATTGAAGGGGTCTGTCAAAGAAAAATGGAATTCGTCTGCGTTCGGTTAAAACTTACAAAAAAAACCTCAGAGCTGTTTTAGCAAATGGAGACTGAAACTATACAGTATATCTGTTAGCTATTTGGTTGGGCAGTCCCTGTTCCGGGCGCCACTTGTTAGATTGTGGTAGGGCAGGCCTTAGTTCAGGTGCCACTTTGTTAGTTTTATTATTAGTATTGTTGGTTGTCCGTCGACACCAATTTCTGAGATATTATAGTTGGCTTATCCTCGATGGGATGCCAAGGTGAACGATTTTCGTCGTTGGTCTTACTTCAAGGGATGATAAGTTTGGATTAATTTTTCAACCTTTATTAATAGAAGCAAGTCGGCTGCAGATCGTTCAAGACCAAAATAATAAGTTCCAATTTATAGAGAGCGGACAGTTCTCTTCGTCGTTCTTGAATTATCGGGGAGCAGACAGTTGATTTCGTCGGTCTCTAATGTTCAGGGAGCGTACAGTATTTCGTCGCTCTGCGAATTTCAGATCAGCCGGATTCAAGGGGGTTTGGCGAGTATCTAGGATACTCGGATTAAGTTTCGGCGAACATTATTTACAGAGCCGGTAGCGTAGTACTAGAATACCGTCTGACATACTGGCGATGGGCCTAACACGCCCATAATAACAAGACTTTACTTGTAAAGCAAAGTCTTAACAAGCCCACGCCAGTTGGATTAATAATTAGAAATCGAAGTCCGTAGGTCTCTGATTGAGTTTCGAGACCGTTCGATACATAGGGGTTATATGATAATTAATTCTAGAATCTTAAGTGATATATGCCCTAGTTCAGAGCGCTTTTAACATCTTACCTATACAAAGAACATGGTAATAAGCTTCATCCCGAAATCTCTGGTACTACGACCATGCGTCGATGTGCACGAACAAACGAATGTCCATGTTAGTTTCGAAATCGCAGTACGGACACGGAAAGCCGCTCTTCTGGCTTGCATTACAACTGTGTCGATGGAGTTCAGAAACTGTCGGGAACGGTAGTCGGCAGAACTGGCAAGACTGAGAGCAAACTCGTAATGAGAAGAGTTCCTGTGACGTATGCGAGTTCTTCGAAAAGGGAAGCCCTCCGTACAAACCTTGCACTTGTACGGCCGCAAATTAGTGAGAGTTATCCGATGTTGTACGATTCGGCGACGACTAGCGAAGACGCTATCACAAATGCCACAACGATGAAAACCCTCCTTACGTTTCCTGAACTTCCAACGTAATTTATTATTGGAAGTCGAGATAGGAGGCTGCTTAGGGGCGCTAGGACGCGGTTTTTCAGGAGGTTTGCGCTCACTGATCTTAATTGTAGGCTTCTTTGGCGGCTCATTAGCACGATGAGACGCTACATGTCTGAGCATGTCTGCCGTGTTGTTGCATAATACGTCACACTTGAGACACTTCCAAAAGTCACCTTTAACTATCTTGATACGATGTTTATCGAAGAGATGCTGTGGAAGGAACGAAGTACTACGCTCTTTGTTGCACAAGAAACGCTGGTAACGCCAACGCCATCTTTGACGTTTACTTCAATTTGGATCTTCTCTTCAACAGCCTGAGGTTGCTGTTCCGTTATATGCTGGTTCAGTACACCCATAGAATAGTACACGAAGTCACAATGTCGACGCGTATACAAGCGAGTCTCTTCCTCTTCGTCATCATTAGGAATATTTTCTTCAGTTATCTCCACAGAGCTAGGTTTGTCAGCCCTCAAACCTAATTCGTTGTTTTGTAGGATGAGGTTCGAATCTAAATCAGGTTCACCGTCATCATCAACGAGACCGTAAACGACGCCACTTTTGACAACGACAATTGGTTGCGCCCCAATTCCGTCACAATTTTCATCGACAGCTAGTAGCCCATCTTTTCCCTCGGTGTGCAGAGCTTGCAAGGTTCCATCTTCACTCTGCACCAAAAATTGCTTTGTGCCCGCTGTCTCATCTGGGACAGTAATGAGCCTCCTATTATTCGATAGCCCATGGTTTTGTTCGTCCTCTTCAGATGGTAAGCGCAATAATTCTTCAGTAGAACCAAGAGGATCCTCAGCCGAGGGTTCTTCGGTGAGTATATCTCCAATGACCCCTATCACGAATTGGCAGTGAGCGGCATCGGGAGACTCTTCGGTTTTGCACATACCTTCCTTGGAGGAGCTAAACGGGCTGTTAAGCAGCAGTGAAGTCGCAGTGAACGGACGTTCGTCCTCTGTGAAGTAATTCTGCGACGGCATACGGTAAGGGGACTTCGAAATAGATGCCACGGCTGCAGAAGCTGGAGACATTGGCAGCGTTGCCTGCTTATTGAAGAGTGAAGAACCTTGTCGCATTCGCGAGGATTCGCTACTCGTAGAAATATCAATGGATCTCACGCGAGGGGAACTTTCATTCCTGAGGCTGACTGTAGATGACAGCACTCTGGAAACCTCGGTAGGAACAGGACCGCGACGGAGGTTGGGCATAGGATACACGCTCGTGAAGGTAGACCTTGAGGCGTTCTCTTCGCGGTTCGTCACCTCGACTCTGCGGGAGGAGTTGGTGCACCAGGGCTCGGACTTAAGGCCAGGGAGAACGTCCTTGAGCAGCCTCCTGCGGGACGCGGCCTCTCCTAGTTTTACTTCCGAGTAATTATCACGTAGTGTAGCTGTAGTGACCTTATTAGATTCTAATAGTAGTGTCCTGATTTCATTAAAGCGGTATCGAGCGACGGCGGGTATCGTTTGGATGAGCCTTCGTTCTTTGGCCGTTATTAAGGTTTTGAGGGCAATGACGACCTCGTATTCGGTGAGCCTTTGGGCTGCACAGTGGTTCTCAAGCCGTTGTAGAAATTCCTGCATACCTTCTTTCTCAGGCTCGAATGGCGTGATTTCAGGAATCTTAATTCGTCTCGCCTCTGGGGTTCTCGGCTAGTTGAGCTGTTGAATGCGAATCTCATGCTCGCGCTCGCGTTCTCGTTCTCGTCCTCTTTCTCTTTCTCGTTTTCGTTCTCGTTCTCGTTCTCGTTCTCGTTCCTCTCGTTCTCGTTCCTCTTGCTCCAGCCTTTCCAATAGACCGAGGAAAATCTCTCGGTATTCCGGCTGTTCTGGTGTTATTCCCAGCGCTTCAGCATATTGTTGCGCTTTTTGTACGCAATTCATCTAAGCGAGTTATAGTCTTAGGCGTAGTTCCTTTAGCACTGCTCCTACAGCGAATTTCTGAGGAGGCAGGAGATGCGTTCGATGTTTGAGGGGTAGGCGTAGTTCCTTTAGCACTGCTCCAACAGCGAATTTCTGAGGAGGCAGGAGATGCGTTCGATTTTTGAGTATAAGGCGTAGTTCCTTTAGCACTGCTCCAACAGCGAATTTCTGTGGAGGCAGGAGATGCGTTCGATTTTACCGGCTTGAAGAATAGTTGCAGTTTTCCTGAGTTTGGGTCGCTGAGTAGAGATGCACCTTTTCCAGGGATCTGGTCGCTTAGTTCGGGCGCCACTTGTTAGATTGTGGTAGGGCAGGCCTTAGTTCAGGTGCCACTTTGTTAGTTTTATTATTATTATTGTTGGCTGTCCGTCGACACCAATTTCTGAGATAATATAGTTGGCTTATCCTCGATGGGACGCCAAGGTGAACGATTTTCGTCGTTGGTCTTACTTCAAGGGATGATAAGTTTGGATTAATTTTTCAACCTTTATTAATAGAAGCAGGTCGGCTGCAGATCGTTCAAGACCAAAATAATAAGTTCCAATTTATAGAGAGCGGACAGTTCTCTTCGTCGTTCTTGAATTATAGGGGAGCAGACAGTTGATTTCGTCGCTCTCTAATGTTCAGGGAGCGTACAGTATTTCGTCGCTCTGCGAATTTCAGATCAGCCGGATTCAAGGGGGTTTGGCGAGTATCTAGGATACTCGGATTAAGTTTCGGCGAACATTATTTACAGAGCCGGTAGCGTAATACTAGAATACCGTCTGACATACTGGCGATGGGCCTAACAATATCCAACAGATTTCTTCCAAGTGTCATGAAACTGTTTTCAGTTCATATTTTTTCCGCAATAAATACAATTCATCTACAATACAATAAATATAATTCCCAATTCGTGATAAAAACAATTTTAATGCTAAGTGACGTTCGTTGATGTTTATCGTATAATTTGAGTAGCTTTCATACCTAACGTGTTTTTAAAATGTGTTTTCGAAATGGAATTTTTTGTCTAAATACTTATTTCAAATTTGAGAAGCAGTAACGCAATGTAAGTAACTTCGCCGTTGGCTGGGTGAATGTCACACATATTTCCAAGAATTTTTCATGCACATATACCGCAATCGATAGTAATTACTGTTAATTAAGAAGCAGGATTAAACTAGTCATGTCTCTAGTAAATTTCAAGAGGAAGCTCATCTTCATATCCCGGAAAGAAACTCACCAAGATATTTCTCACTGTTGTCTCTTTTCCTATCTTGTCAATGTCAATGACGTAAGATAAATTTCATCATCCCATTTGGCAGCGAAATTAATCAAGAATCAAACGTACATGGAACGTTATGTGCAGGCTCTTCTCAATTGTGAAACCCATTTTGCTCTTTATGAAAGTTTTCCATTTCAACTTACCCAAAACTAATTCAGAGCTAAACTATATTTAGCATTTTATTATGCCCCATTCACAAACAAAGATCTCCTTCTCTGAATGGTAACTCTTAACAGCTATTAAGTTGTGCAGAGAACAATTACGACGACTTGACCATTCAGTGGTCAAGTCGTCACTAACCTTCCCCAAACAAACACGAAAAGAACCGTTTGAGCATTTTACGCACAGATTTTTTCACAAACTTACTGGCTTTTCCCCTGCAGTCTCGCATCCCTTCTACGAACTCGCAAAAGGCCAGCACATGGCAGAACACAGAAACATCACCTTCAAAACAATAGTTTTTTCCGTCTGTTCTGTTGGGAGTGGATATTTTTGTGTGGGATGCCGTTTCCTAAGAAAATCGGGTCAAGGAATCGTAACAACAAAAATCTAACTTTGAGAATAGATCAAGGTGGTCAAGGTCATAACTACTCGCAGATTCCATATAGCACTCAATCAGGGGGCATATTTATATACGCTTATGTATGAACAAAATGATTGAAGGCATCACTTGAGACAAGTCTGGACTATTAGGTGGGTTAGTATTACAATTCTATTGTTGGACGTTGATTTGACGTCCCGAACACATCACATCAGGCATCCGAGCCACTCAACTATTTAGTGAGCAATGCAATATAAAACTCGATCATGTTTAATTCACAAGAATATTTGGACGAATAATGAGCGCAAAACAGCCACAAATACTGAAGATCGTAGTGCGTAATCCCCTCTCTGCTAACTAGCAGCGCCACAACCAGCGTCCCCTAATTTCGTTGCCTGAGTACTAATGCAGTTAAAGCTATCATCGGTTACGGTGAGTTCATTGCCACGAGGGCAGCGCAGTGTTTTAATGAGTCAGACAAACTGTAAGTGGAGCGCGCTAACGGCAGTACGACTCACTGATGAGCTTTTCATAAATCATGCAACACTCAGCCTTTTAATGATGAACAAGCAAACTTTTCGATACCGACAAATATTTTTACCCAAAGTATTGATATAATTCAACAATACGAAAATGATCCTGAAGTTCTACAAATAATTTAAATAATTGTTTGGATACAACTGCATTTGCAGAGAGTTTCTTAATGGTATTTTCCCAGAATAGATGAAGACATTTGTCAAAAGCTAGAATAGATGAATAATTCAGAATTGAAAGCCATTGAATTTTGAACCATAATTGAAGAATACGTGTTAAAGTAAATGTAAATGTCATTACTGATGTCAATATTAATATCAGAATGCAAGGCATTTCATGTTATCTTTCAATAGCAGATTTTCTTCACGGAACTGAAAACAAAAGGAATAAATCCTGGAAAATAGCACCCAAATGTGACGCGAAATAGTGCAAGTTTAACTCATTTTTTTCGCTCATCTTTCAAAAATTATGAAAAACTTTGGGCACCAGTTAGTAAACATATCTGCCAAAGATTTATTTTTGGCGAGTCGATGTTTTTCGAGTTGTTTCCCATTGTCTAAAAATCTCCAAATTGCGTCAGGAACATTGCGTCAGAATTTACTCGAAGAAAACGAGATTATCTCTAATGTCAGCTCGAAGAGAAACATTAATGTTCTTTCATTGGAAGAAATTTTATTCGATCGCTTGTGTCCACAGCTCTCACGTCTCTATAGTTTCTGCACAAATAAGAAATTTCGGTCAGCTCAAAAAAATGTGGCAGAGTCCTCAAAAACATCAAAAGGTCCTTCTTTCCTCACAAAATTTTGCATCAAAAGAAATTATTCACTTTAGGAAGCGTACAATAACCCAATTGAGTTGTTACGGATTTTGGTACAGTATGACATTTACTTTCACACGTAATTTTACACTCTTGTTTTGTTAAAAAATTGATATAAAATCTGATCTCCCGTCCCCTCTTTTTGTGAAGTGCTATGGTTTCTTCCTCGGCCTGAATTACACGTTCGTCATTATCCACGCAAAACCACAGAATAATAGCAGCCCCGACACTTCGCTTTCCCTCCAAGTGGCCATCGTGGTAAAGTGGTTACGCGCTCGCCTTTCAAGTGGAAGTTTGAGTGTTCGAAGTGGGGATCTCGTGTTTCTCCTCGCAGGGGAAACGAAGACAGATAGCCCCAACTTTTCTCCACTTTCGAAATAGAAACCGGCTCATTCTTGGATAACCGTCATTTTGTCCTGTTGTCCCATGAAAAGGCATTTCAACAAATTACGTTAGACGTGACAGACATCTCCTTGGTTGTAATCAAACCTCCTTTTACAGGACGTCTCTCCTTGACACTCAAGAAACTCCACCCTACAAAAGTAGCGCCGATATACTCATCGTTGAACTGTTCCCAAGAACTAACAGCGGTGAAGTATTTTCTATGCGTCATCACGCGTCAGGAGCCAGCTAGAGAAGTTGCGTGGGCGGTTTTGAAAGGAGCGCGTTGCGTATTCTGCCCTTGCGCCGCGCTCTCTGAGGCTGCGGCCTCAAATTGAGGCAAGCTCTTGGCTCAGCATTTCTGGTGGTGGCATTCGCGACACGTCCACCAGATGTGAGGAGCTTAACTCGGCTCTCTCATATTGTCCGCTCGCCCGCCTCTTACGACGATATCTCCTCCGCAGACTTACTCTCTCCTTCATCGATCTTCAACTGCCGAACACAAGGCATTGACATCTGAGTTTTGTTTTATTGCTAGCTTCTGGATAATGAATCACTTTTTGCCTATTATGGATTGCACACACCATCAATTCTATATTTAAGTAAGTTTCCTACTGATCACTGCAATTTTGAATTATGTTCCAATTGTTTTGTAATGCATTTCTGTATTAAATTAGCGCATACGTTTAAAATTTGATGTGAATGGAAAAAGTTTTTTCTTACACGCAATAGCAATTCGAAGAATGAATTTTAACCATCTTATTTAAAAGTCAAGAGCGTAATAAACTAAAATTTTCCAAGAACAATTTGACTTCCATCTCCTTGACTGAGAGTGAGTACGGTTCGACACCTGCATCTCACTTGAATGATGACTATTGCATCAGTAGTTCAACTAACTCATAGCTTTCTCTCAGTGTTCGAACTTTGAAGTTAGGGTCAAAGTTTCGAGCGTTGTTTAAAAATTGGCTATGATTAGTTGCCAAACTAAACGCGCTGTTAGAGCTTCCCGAAGCAAACAACTTCGAATTGGATGATAACAATGAACGATGAACACTCGATGTGAAGGAGGCCAGACCAGTTAAATGCATGATAGGGAAGGGGAAACCTTGGATCTCTTGATACTACGATCCAGTTTCGTATGTTGTAAGATGTATTTCAATTTGTTTAGTAATTCACTAGGAAACTTTATTTACATGGATTTTTCCAGGGCAGGTTTACAGGTAATAGGATTGTAAGGTATCAATTTGGTAAACAATAATCTCGTCGGCGCATTAACCCAAAAATATCTCTGAAATTTAAGGCCAATTCAGGTTAAAATGATCGCGATGTATACCTTTTCGAGTTAATAACTACGAAAACGACCCTGTCAACAAGATTTTGACATATTATCAACAAAAATTATTTCAGCATACATGAACCTTATCATGCTAAGTATGCAAAGCTAGAATTCGAGCTAAATAAAATTAGACATTTTATCCCATGGCACCACCGCCAGACGCTTTTAGAGTAGAAACTTTTCCATACAGAAAGTGGAACTTGGAAAAAAGCTGTAAGATCACAAATGTGAAAAAAATAGTGCTGTCAGCTATTTTTTAATTACTAAAATTCTCAACTACTAACTTACAGAGACCGGAACGGAGAGAACCGCTGCAAGAAAATAAATATGAAGAAAACAGTGTCTTTAAATTGTTTTCTTGCAGCGAAAATTTCCAATTTTGAACTTTTTTCAAATGAAACCCGGCCAGAAGCTGATTGTGATTGGTTGTCAAATTAAACGTACATTTAAAGCTTCCCAATGTAACAATTTTGAATTAAATGAAAACAATGATTCATCTTCGTTGCGAAACATTGACTGGGCTTTATGGTTACATTCTTCTTCAGAAATTGCTAAATTCACCAACTTAGGTTAAAAAATAAATAGAACAATCTGGTTACCGTGTTGAACGCCTGCGTAGCGTAGTGACTGCCTATATGCTTACCAAACGTAGACGTCTCCCGCTATGCGATGAAACTGCTCCAGGCAACGGAGTAGTTCGCTCAGCAGCAGGATCTCCGAGCCCACACGGTTCGTTACACTTAGGCCACCTCACCCCTTGGCGCGGCGAGCAGCGGTGCATAGAGAGCAGAGCAAACGATCACCTCAGAGGACCTGGAGTATTGAGACTGTTCTGCGGCTCTCTGTCACTGAATTTGCGTATGCCGTTTGAAAATGGGCAAACTGCTTCATGAAAAATTGTTTCGTTATGAGTTATATGATCAAATCGATACGAGTGAATTTAAGTAACTTCAAATAATGTCTGGGTGGAATTCGTTTGAGCAAGCAGTGAAGATTTTGGTAAACTACACATCTTGAAACTAAATGATGCAAATTAGACATTTTGCAATAGAACCCATCATTAGTAAAGTGAAATTAACAAAAACAATGACATTTAACCAATGTAGGTCTTGACCATTAAATGCAACACTTGTATACCTAAAATTGGCGCATGCTTAGCTACCGTTGCTTACAGAATAAGGAAGTAATTACACTTTCAATAATTTGATTTGACTGATTCTCCGACAAGTCGTATTCACTCGTTTAATTAAACCTAATTCCCTTAGAATAGCATCTAGCTCCAGTGCAACTGGATTTTTGCTTACTCTATCCCATCTGCGAACAGTATGACGCGAAAGTTCATGGCAATCAAATTGGAGTCACAATATTCCCGAAACTGAATCTCCATCTGTGCTTTATTCAATTTGAGTATATTGCGCAATTCCTAAAACGATGAGACTGATAAATGATGAAGTTGGTCACCTTAAAGAAACTGCCTCGAGATAGACTGTCATGGCGTTCATAGATATGTTCAAAACAGATCAATCTAACAATGATTGTCGGTGTCTTATGTAACCTTTGCTCTCCCTTTGTATAAATGCATCTTAGTCCCCAAATTTCAGCAATAAAAAGAACTGTTGATTATAACTGGTGTTTACATATTATAACTTACATAAATGAGTTCCCGGTGTTTCCAGAAATTTATTTTTTGTACTCCTTGGAAGCTTTGTCGTATTTTGACATTTTTCCTGCATCTCCGCACACTATTTTCATTTTCTGGGAAAAATTACGGATAATGTTTCATTAAAGTTTAAGTTGAGACCTCAAGCTGCGTGATAGCATTTCTTTCTGAGAACCTTCATTGCGAGGAATATCTCCTATCTGCACTGGTTTAAGTACAACGAACGAAAATACAACTTTTCTAAATGCAGTAAGAAGTAGTTCTTTTTCAAAATGATTACTACTAAAAGTCAATGTTCGAAGACGCAAAATAAAATTTTATTCTTGTCGTTGATATTAGTAGATTATTTATTTAAAATTCCATTGGAACTAGTCCATACGACCTAAATAAAAACTATGGTGAAAAACAGTTTCGTAACTGTGCAAGAGTCACCGACATTTCCTAGTTCACTTCTCATCATTGTATGTAGCCTAAACGTGGTTTCTTGTCAGGAATACTTGGAACGCGGACAAATATCGCCGACAAATATTTCGTTGATATATAAAAGTAAAATGGAAAAATCAATCACTAAAATTTTAGATGATGGTCACATAGATTCTCCATAAATTACAGCTACTTATTTGTGCATATATTTATTTCTGTCTGCTGAACGATGTTTTTCTAGTGTTTTGTGAAATTTGTGGACCGCTTATAGTTCTATTTAATTAACCCTAGAAATAATAACAAAAAACCATCAGCGTTTCTATCGACCAAAATACTCATTATTCCAAACTCTAAACATAAGAAAGCTAGTTTGAAAACGACAATTCTTCTACAGCTAATATGAAAAAATACTAGGAGTCAAAAGGGCTTATCACAATTCTTAAAACGTTTTGAAATCAGTAACAATATCACTGATCTTCTTTAGGAGCTCGTTTTAAACATGTCGATTTTGCAACGGTTGCTCAGAAAAAATTTCCGTAGCCAAGCCATCACGGCACCCTGAACCCCTCTTCTCTGTTTGGCTTCTCGTTACTCGAGCTGCAGGCGTTCCAGAGTCCACTTATACCTCATGATCTGTGATACGGCGCGTGAACTTCTTCCATCGGAGATCACTAACTTCAAGATCCGTGATACAGGACCTCGCTTCTTCCACCGAAGTCTATTTATACCTCATGATCTGTGACATGCGCGCACACTACTTTCGCTTGAGCATACTTTTCATTTTTTTGTACCACTTGTTGCATTTACTGCTTACTGAAAATAATTACTTCGATGTCGTAAATACTCTGCACCCTTCAACCCATACAACCGGCAACTTTTATTTCAATCGCATTAGCTTACTAAACGAGCTACGGCATCAGATCCTTTATTTTAAGCAGTGTTATCAGCCGTTGTCAAATTTTTAAAGTGCGATATCTAGAATAAAAGAACAAATCAAAATAATTGGGAGCGTTATTGCTAGCTTGTAGGAAAATTTTTATTTTCATTACAGTTTTACGGCATAACCTTCATTTTAAGCAGTGTTATCAGCCGTAGTCAAATTTTTTACGAGCGGTAACTGGAATAGAAGGCAAAATCAAAATAATTGGGAGAGTTTTTGCTAGCTAGTGGGAAAATCTTTATTTTCGTTACAGTGCCAAATCAGTCGCGTAAAAGCTATAGCCTATAAGATTAAAGCTTTATACAGCTGCTACAAAAAAAATGTGTTATCTCTCATATTTTTCCAACCTTTTCCCACACCTATCGCAGTGACGGCGACTGCCGGACGCTCAATACTTTTCATAGAGCGATGAAGAATAAAAGACGCCTGCGAAAGTATTGTTTATAATTTTCCATAAAAACATCAACACATATGTACTTAGTTTTAAGCGTGTCTGATGCCAGTACAAGACAGCAGTAAATTAATGCTCACCAATTTGTCCTCATTTCAAGGAATGAATACATTAATGGGTATTTAATTGTCGTATGAAACAGTGATCATGGTGTATCCACTAGAAAATTAAACTATACTCTGAAGAAAAAGTAAAATACTACGTAGCCTACTACGATCACCGAAAAGTAATTTCAGGATACTATGTCACCTCATTAGTTAAACTTCGATATTTTACCATAAGTAAATAACACCAGTTGAAGTTACCTATAAATTGTTCCTATAATTCCTAAAAAAAAAACCTTAAAGAGAAAATCAAATAATTTCTGCTCGTGAATGAATCGTTTCGTCGTTGAACACCTCCAAGAACGAATAAATCTAAACCTCGATACCATCTGTTCAGGTCAGAAAACAATTCGCTTTGTTCTGAATTTCTTTCAGTAGTTGCGCCTGAAAGATGTCGCGTGTGCTGAAAAACACGGAAAATATTTCAGCTGTCGTTCAACGCCGCGGAGTGCAGTGGCTCAACTGACGCAACCCGAGAGAATTCACGAAATATCAGAAATGCGTAAGAAAAAACGGAAAGCAGAGTAGAGTGATATGAAATAAAGATATTTTATTTAACAGGAGAATACATCACATAGACTCAAGAGACTAAATGTGAAACAGTTAGGGGAAGTCTAAGGAGTTAATGTTACAAACATAAGAATTTTCAGTGATACTAGAGTGCTAACAACCACTCCATGAAGTAATTAAATTTTTTATATATATTATCAACCGTTTTGATTCGATAACTGGGAGTATTTAATCTGATGATACTTCGTTCCCGAGCTGACATCGTTGACACAACGCTGAAGTCGTTCTTGACCATCGAGTTAAGGCATTCTTCGTAAAAATTATTAATAATCAATTTACCGCGTGGCCTGCCTCGCATGCAACTAACGAAGACTCATCTACAGATCTACAGTCTCCTTGTTATACTGAAACTGCCAGAAAACTTGCATCCTGTTGTCTCACTTTCGTAAAATTTCTACTATTTTATTTGCTGTTTAATAAATTGGCAGTATATGTAAGTCGAATTTTATCTGATCGCTCTAAATAGTTGGAGTTGATGTTTTCGTCTCGGAGCGATCTCCGACACTGTTGAAGTGCACGTGTGCGAAAACGAGTATATTCCAAACATTTTACGAAAGTGCTTGCTTACAATGTCAATGACCATAAATATATAATACGGATGATATTTAAAAAAAGTAATACACATGTACTGTTCCTTCAAACGATGAGGTTACTTACGTTAATAAACAATAAAACCTCTTCAACGCTAAATATTCCCTAATTAAATAACCCATTCTTTAAAAACTCCTAGCAGCAACCAAAGAAATAAATTACCTCGCATTCTGCCTTAATAATTATTGCATTCAGCTAGAGCGACCTTCCTCGATTTGACACACGTCAAATCGAGAAGAGTTTTGTGCGGCCACCAAAGGGAGAAATGCAGCAGAGCGACTGGGGCTATGTTTATTTATCCAACTGTAAAGTGTTTGAGAAATAATTCTAACAAGCGTGCAGTTCAGTAGCCTCTCAACAAAAGAATGTATGACTTTAATGAAATGCTATTTTTCGGAATTATCCGCGCATTGACAACATAAATAATAAAAATCATCGAAATAAAAAGTTATAGAACATGAACATTTTTCCTATTTCTAGCCCTGTAAAATTTTCTCCAGGATTGCGATAAAAACTTGATAAACGTATTTGCGATACGGGTTTCATGATGTACCTCGTGGATGCATAAATTAGTGTGTTATCATAGGAGGTTTATCTTTATTTAGTATCAAGATCTAAAGAATTACCGTGATATGGGGAAACTCAAAAAGGTAGAGGCTCTTGTTTTATTTAATACCAACTTAATTGGTAAGAAATTCAAGCTGCATAGAACGCTATGAAATCGCATCATTTTTGATAGAAAGTGTTCGCTGGTTAATAATAACCACACATTATTTCTCACAGCTATTGAGACGAAACGCATCGAGCAGATTTTTTTGCTTTAATCATTTCTACAGCTTGTGTGTGAGACATTAAAATTGGTAAAATTTTCAGTGCCTACCCCATTATTGTAACAAAGGAATCCACTTCCAGAGATACACACTGAATTTCAGCTCATCTGAATTCACGTAAAATCATAAATAATATTGTTTACAAACTGTCTAGGAAATCTATCACGCGAGTGTTGCCTCGGTCTCAAAAAATACAAATTGGAACTCCGCGTTCTGAAAATAACGCTAGTAAAAGCGTTCCCTCGTAAAGAGTCGTTTCGCTCCTGAGAGACTAGAAAACTAACCGTTTTTGAAATGCGTTTCTGACACACAGGGGAGATTTGGTTTGTATTTAGTGTCTGTAAACTAACAAGGTAGTGATCAACGATGTTAAAAAGGCTTGATAGTTTTTGCAGTATCAGAGCATGAGTTCTAATAACATGAAATTTACAAAACGTTGGTAAAGCGCGATTGTTCAACAATGTTCGGGTGCCGTTACAGTTTCCCACGCATTTTTTTTTATTTTTATGATTCGAGTCCAAGTTTATAGTTCACTGTCACTTAATTACTAGTGAACACAGCGCGTCATAAAAGACCGGATTCAATATTTTCCTCAAATAAATCTTCCAGAAGAGGATGAAAAACAAATATATCCATCCTAATAGCACCAGCAATAAAAATATTTTTGTACGTGTGCATTGTGAAACTCGTATCACAGATACGGTCATTAAACGTCCTTATGACAGTGACAGAGAGACGGAAGGAGAGGACAGTGAACAAAGATATAAATGTATAAATAAACAAACACACAAAGGGTATTAATAGGTTAGATATGGTGTTCTGCCGCGTTCAACTGATGCTAATTGAAGTGCATCAACTGATGTAAATGACGGACAACAAGTTGTAAATTTTGAACTGTCTATGTATGTTACATATACGCTACACACATTATTCTGTACTTTTTTTGCGCTCCTTAAGTTTCTGAGCAGAATTTTTCAATAGCATAGATGTAAAGTTCAGTTTGAAAGCTGAGCTCTCAATAAGGGCAATTTTCAGGCCTATTTGTTCATCGTAGTCAACTTAGAATGTAATGTGTGAAACTTAGTTATAATTATTATGGATTTTCATAAGTATATTAAGCTTATAAAACATTATTCAACACCTAAACAGCTATCAAAAAACTTTTTATCACTTAATAAGAATGGTAATCCTCCAACGCAACACAAGTTTCTCATGCTCACAACACCATTCGAGTAATTTTGAAAGCATCGAATTACAATATGAGGAACATTTTTATTTCACCGAGAAATTAATGAACAAAACTTGTTCACTCAAATCAAGTATCAAGGATGCTAGACCTTCATTTAATGGCTTAGTTATTTTCCAAACTTATAAATCGTTAAACATTCACCTTTATAAATAATTGCAAGCCAAGATTATAGTATTCGTGGTAATTGTTTTCTATCATCATGAAAATTTTGAAATTATAAGAAAGCAGGAATCGTTTCCCATCGTGTCCCTGAAAAAGACGATGACACGCAGTTCACGAAGACAACTTTTCAAACACATATCTTTCAAACACATAATCACAGGAATTGGTGCGTGCTCATTTCACTCAAAAAAAACTGGAGTACAGTAAAAAAATATTTATTAAAGTAGTAATAGTACAGTCAAGGATAACAGTAGTACAATAAACACATGAACATTGAGCTATCTTGTCCCAGAAATTCGCGAAGGCAACTTTTCATACACATACTACAACCACAGGAATTGGTACGTGCTCATTTTACTCAAATAACAGTATAACAGTAAAGTTGTATAACAGTAAAGAATAACCGCATTGCAGTAAACACATGAACATTGAGCAGAAAATCAGGGAGAACGATCAATGGTAGGTTGCGATGTCAAGTCTCCATTACCAGCACCGAGTTAGAAGATGGAGTAATGTTCACGTCTTGAGTCCCTCAAATTACGTACGAAGTGAGAATAAGCTGAAGTTAAGGCTTCCCCCATCCCACGAGTAGGTCGACTGCTATTTTTAATTAAAATTAACTTCTCGTCTTCATGCAAAATAATTTGAGTCATTAACCTGAAAACCAGCGTAGTCTTATTTGAAATTAAAGAACTGGCTCCCAGACTCTCAAACTTAAAAAAAAAACTTTGTGCTTGAAAGTGTAATCATTCATTAAATTTAGTGTATTTGAAAGCAACATAAAATGCAGCACTTTTTCAGTTCAATTGCTTGTACAATTCATGGGAATAAATCCAAACAATATTAATACTGAGTAAATTCGTCCTTTGAAAATGATTGCCTATATTCAACACAAATGACCTCTCTGCGCACCTCCCAGCACTAATTGGACTCGCTTTGGCCTCTGTTAGTGGCTGCTAGAAGGTAAAAACTCAAGGAACCGCAAATATAAATAAAAACAAGTATGATGAAAACCAATTTTTTCCTGGACGCCGCAGAAGAAATAACTCTAGGAGGGAAGTCTTAGTAACGCCCTTCAATATCCTCTGAGAGAAGAAAAACCCGGAATACTTTTCCCAGTACTTTTGTAAAAAGTTTTTCCAACGAGAATTTGTTTTAGGCAAGACTGAATAAAGCTAGTGCTCTAGAAATTAAGGAATATGAAAGAGAAGAATGAATAATACATTTTTATTTTGGAAAGCGATATTCAGTGCAAAGGTTAACTGTGTTTGAAAAGAACGCTATAATGAATCAAGCCAACGGCGGGTGTACTTTCAGCTCTGATGAAATAATTATTTTCGAGTTAGTTTTACAAAAATATGATAAAAGGAAATTTTAGGAGCCCCAGGAGCACACACGCTGGTGTGAGTGGGGTGACTCACACAAAGACTTGATCTTTGTGTTAAATATAAGACTTGCTGAGAGAATACAACGGTGTTACATGGGCAAAAAGGTGACGCACATAAAAACTTGATTTAAATGTTACGTATCTATGTTGCTAAATAGGATTTGTGACGGGGAAACAGTTAACAAAATGATTTTGAAAGTTTTTTAGAATAGCTTTTCTCTTCTTGTCAAATTTTTGTGTCCCGACTTGTATTAACCATTGTGCAATAAATCGGCGACAAAGAAATTCAAATCTTTTTAATAATAAGAACAGCAAACTAAAGCTATCAATGGGTGGCCACATTTGAAAAGAAACGCTTTATAATGAATGCTGTCAAACTTTTGCTCTTTTAAAGATGTGTGTGTAGGTAAAAAAGAATTGAACGGGTCATTATAGATTTATGAAACTAGGAGGAACTGTTTTTTAAGACAAATTAAAACGAAAATTATAGAACGAGGAGGTTTATTCCTTTGAAAGCTTACCGCATAAATGCACTGGTGTAGTCTATTTTTTTATTTCTATTAAGCCAGTATTTTAATTTAAAAAAATGGGCGCAGTCAAAATAAATGTATTGATAAAAGAATTACGTAAAATAATGATAATTTAACAGTTTTAAACGATTTTCAAAGTAATGTCATAAAAAATTGTGTGACAATATATGATACTCGTATAATTTGCAAAAATGTACTTAAACTTCAATACTAATTTGTTAAACTTTTAACAGATGCACGGTTTATGATCAAAACATGATAAAAAACTAAAACATGGGTTTTTTCTAAAAACTAGCTACGGCATCATACAATGTTTCAATGGCCTCGTAGAACAAATTAAGAAAGAATTGAATAAAAAGCTGCTTTGAAGTCCTCAGTCTACAGCGCTTTCTCCCATTACGGGACGCCAACATTCTTCAATGAAAATTTGCTACTCAACAAAGGAGCAGGAAATGCAAGTTGGTGGCAATTAAACCGAGTGTGGCTCGTAATCCTTCATTCACATCCACGAATCTAAGTTTAATATAATTTTCTTCTTCGTACACAATGAAATTAAACTTATTGGAAGTATATACTGTGTGGCCCGGGTATAATACAGCTCTAATTTAATCATGACATGAATAATCACAAATAAAAACTGAATGCATGCGACTTACTTTGCAGCGTTCAATAAAAAAGCACCTTTAGTGTCTGGATACGAACTCGTCAATGGAAAACAGCTATACCCAGGTTTTTGGAAAGGTATACCTGATTTACTTTTCTCAACGAAATGTACCGTGCTCAAGATCTCATTCAAGTGCACGAATGAACGACACTCAACAGGCGAGGTGTGAGCTGCTGCGAGACGAGAGCCCTTTTGTCTCAAAGGAACGATCCCAGAAGCTGTGGAGAGCTCAGGAACGAAATCGTAGGGTGCGTGTTTACTCAGGCCAAATTGTCCTGCTCGTAATGAACTGACCACCAAATGATTTCACTTTACCACCCTAGATCTGTTGAGGAAGGTAAAAGAACCTTGAGGACTGCTGTTGTGCGTCGCGAGGATCCACTTCTCGGCCGATTGCCACACGGAGAGAAGGAGGGCCATTGTTGGGCAGCGAGACGTGATCTCGAGAAATGAGCTCTACTCGAGTCTGCATCAATGGTTCCCAGCAACAATTCTGAACTATTAATTAGTTTATTCGTTAATGATACCCATTGATGATTATTATAATGAACCAGAAAAGACCTTACTAGATGAAAATCAAATAATTAATCTTTGCGTGAATTTAGCGAAACCGTCGAAAATGCCACAGTGCCTTAGGGAGAACTATAACTGCGCACAAAAATATTACTAAAGTTAGCTAACTACGTGTGTAAAAAGTCTAAATTCCTGCACCTGACGTTAAATTATTGTTAGTATATTTTCGATGTTGCTCAAATATTCTTACTGAAAACTAATATTTCACTTTCATATCATGACGCACAAATTGATTTCATCATCAGTAACTGAATTTCTCAAGTTTATTTAGGTGCTTTGGAGTTTGTTGCTGTGATGGGGGAAATTTCGAAAACAGTTATTTTGTTGGTGTGATATTGTTTAGTAAATTAAGTATATTCCCAGCATTCCATCTGATGCATAATTCCCTCTCTCAAAACGCTGACGAACAACTATTATCATAAATATCATATCCTTTAAAAAACGTAGATGAGAAAGAAATAAAACAATGCGCGTGCACAACAGGATTTGCGTATTCTTATCTCAACACATTTGCTGTCTTGAATGCTAATCATTCAAGCAAGGGCCATGACAGTCACATTCGATGCACCGCATGAGCATTTTTCCGTCCTGAGTGGAGCCTCGCGTTCAAATTGCTGCACAAAAGATGACATTTGACGTTCTCCTTCAGCCAACATTTAGGGTCTCGTTTTCTGCCACACGGTCGATGGGTTCGAGTTAAAAAGGCAGCTAAAGGGAAGTTCTGAAAGGGCTTTTGTCGTTCTATCACAACAAATCATGTCGAGACCGAAACTTTTAATGCTTTTCTAATCGCAATCATATTTTACAGATTAATATTATGTCAGAAACGCTGTTACTTCAGTAGCCAATGCTTAAATTTTCAAATTTATATAATGTCGTCTCTTTCGTCCTCAGCACTCACACTGCAGTAGCTGATAACATTGTTGATAAGATTACTGTGTTTTTACGGCAGAAAATCTGCCTCTAAGTCCAAAATTCATGCTTAGTATTTGGCAATATTTATCTCGAGGAGAAAAGACGAGAGGTTTTCAACACTGAGCTCACAAGTGGCTCATAATTAATGACAGGACGCATGTGGCGAGTACTCCAGTTGGGCGGGTACGTTTTTGAAGCTTGCATCTATGCCTGGATTGCGAGAGGAATTTCGGGTGAATTCCTATTCAAAAGGAAAACTCCTATGATCCCCTTGAAAATTGCCCCTTTGGATTGCAAGCACTGGAAACTGAACGAGAGATTTTCTGTTTAGAAAGCATGTATATCACCACAGACATGACCATACATTTGCTAAATGAGTATACACATTTATGAAATTATAAGCAGGGGCTCCTCGGTCTCTGAGGTTAGTGCATCTTGAGTGTACAGTTTGATCCTTACATTGGAAAACGCCCATGTTGTAGTATAAACAATAGCAACGAGAAGTAAAATGAAGAAAATCAATGCTAAAAGCAGCACACTTGTTATTCATCTGTTCGATTTCAAATTTTTGGACAATATATCCCCATTACTCGCACCTAGCGAATCCAGAACGGCCAGTTCCGTACGTACGAATCAGTACGTACGTTCCGTACGTTCCGTACGAATCCGTTCGTCCAGTTCTGAACATACGTTATGGGACCATCATGAGACCCACAACAAGCGCGAACTCCATAAATAAATAACAAAACATTCATGATACAACGACGCAGGCACGTAACCTTTATAAGAGCAACTGAGGCAGGTATATCCTGCAGCGAAATGGCATTTGGCCCTAAAGGCCCTCAGCTGCATAAAGGCCAGTTTAAACCGATCAGATGCTGTTTATACCGCCACGAAATGACGCAAGCTCGGTCGAACCATATGTCCAGATGCTGCTGAACAAATTACTACGCTGTGTTTACTGTAACTGTGAAATAAATAGTCAACGTGGAATTAATAGTCTAAAATTAATAGTCTAAAATAGACCACCAAATCTACGTCGAAAACTATTACTCTATTTTTCGTGATTGATAGCGCAACCTTCCCAGGTTTGAGTTTTATTTTTACAATTTTTTAGCTTGAAGCAAGTAACTCGAATGATCAATACAAATGTTCTACTGATTTTAATTGTCAATTCCGAAAGTCTCTTTAAGCTTCAATAGCTCCACTCGAAGAACAAATACAAAAGCAATTTAATATATCCCCTCAGGACATCACAGTAAAGCCCCGAAAGAGCATGTTGACACCAGAAAAACAATAATTTTCCTTCCGAAAATAGCAAAATAATCCTATCAAATTTTTAAGATCGCTGTTGCAGATGAAAGCATGAAATTCGACGGCGTTTGAATAGCGTTCTAAATTCGCGCAAGTAGCGCAACGCTCGCTGGTTCAGAGGCCCTCAATCCCCTCTGTTGACACTTTACTAACAAGTTATTCCATGTATCGGAAATGCGTTCTCCCAATGCCGTAAAAAGGCTCAACTTAAACGTGGCAATTTTGGTATCGAATTTTTAAAGCCCAGGCTTTGCCTCGGCGAGGAAATGGAATATTTTTGAACAGCTGATATGTGAATTTTAACATTTTCGTTTTCTCTCCAATGACAGAGGACAATTCTTTGCAATGATTAAAAATTGGAAAAACACGACAGTTTTTGAAGAAGGCTGAGCGTAACATTTAAAAACCCATGATGGAAATGTACGGAATTATGTGTGGTCCATCACTGATACTAGTATGAATTCAATATATTACGGATTGAAAATGATGTATAAGCTGCAAACTCAAAATCGACAATTAAATTTGTCCAACGGTTGTTTGCTTTTATTCCTGATAACGCCCGTCGAAAAGTGGAATTAATGCTATCATTTCATCATTAACAATTCTATCACAGATATTCCAGCTTTTGTATCAAAATTAGCTCTCCTTTAGTACTTTGATTTTAAGTTTCTATAATAGGAAATTCTGTGTCTTCATTGGTTAGTCAAGGCTGTAATAGACTTTTCCTTATTTTAAAATAAATATATATAGTAAAATTAAAGTGCAGGATGCGAACATTGTCTCATCGGTGAAGCCAATGTTGAAATTATATTAATTTAGATACATACGCAGGGAAAATCTCAATTCTGGTTAGTCAAAATATGTGTCTAGAAGGCAGTTCAATGAAACTCTGGAATAGATTGCTGTGAAAAAAGATGCCACCATAACTTAACGTGAAACATATGTGAAAATTAAAGGTCTTTAGTGCAAGCGAGCAGTGCGTGCGGCTCAAAGAAGGCGCTATGTGTTCATTTCACGCTAACTTGGTGTGCTTACCTTTGCCTAATGCTGGTACAACTATAGAGGAATTTTTGTCTAATGCTGGTACAACTATAGAGTAATTTTTGTCTAATGCTGGTACACCTATACTCCTGAAGAAACCAGCTTTATCATATTGGAAGATAGGAAGTATTATAATTTGCGTTTGAATTTTTGTGCATTGATTCCTTGTTTGAATTCAGTTTAAACAGAAGTCAGCCTAAGTTTAAAACTCGGAAAAAAATGTGTTCACAATTTGCGGGTCAAAAAATGCTAAACAAAATTTATATTTGCTCTCTTCGTACCCGCAATCTTCAACAAATGAATACATTTCGCGAGTTTTTCTTTAGAAATGCATTTTCAGAAAAAAATGATTCATTGTATATAAAGTTTCTGGTAAAATCGACATAACTATCACAATTTTTTTGCTCTCGCTTTCAAGGGAAGAATTTAAGGAATTTAAGTAATTAAACGGTTTTAATTCTGTAAGTCAGATTAAATGAATTTGTACCATTTATTTTCAATCAGCATTCCTGCCTTAATAAACTTTATTTAAACTTTATATTCCTCGGCATCATAATAGACAAACATCTAACCTTTAAAGAGCACATCGCTCATATTAGTTCTAAATTATCAAAATCTATCGGAATCCTAAATAAAGTTAAGAATTTCCTGCCTGAAACAGCCTTACAAATGCTCTACCGAACGCTCATTTCACCATACTTGCAATACGGAATAGAAGCATGGCACGGAACTGATAAAAATAAAACCAACAAAATTTTTACCCTGCAAAAAAGAGCCATAAGAGCGATAAAGAATCTAGTATATAATGCTCACACAAATGACTCATTCAAAAATTTACGAATACTTAAGCTCTCGGATCTCTACAAAATCTCCATTTGCAATTTCATCTACAAAACATTAACAAATGATGGCGACAATAGCCTAAAACAACTATTAACTACGCAAACTGGTCATCACGACCATTTAACCCGAAATAGAAGTAAATTCATGCTTCCTTATTACTCAAAGGCTCGGTCACAACACAGTATCCTCTTCGTTGGAACTAAAACTTGGAACTCAATACCTGCGGAGATCCGTGAAAGTAATTCTTATAAGGTATTCAAAAAAAGTCTTGAGTCTCACTTCCTATCAGATTACTAGTCGCGTAAGATCACAGAGTCAAACCTTGTCCCCTACATAACTGGTCCTAATAATGTAATTCGCCTTGATTAATTTCGCCGATCTTCAGTCTGTTCTTGAATCGTTTGTCGAATATACTGTTAAATCTAGTCCATATGAACTATATTGTGAAATGAAGTGTCTAATTTCGAGTTACTTATCTCATTGATCAGTCTAATGCGTCTCTAGTTTAAGTGAATTAGGTTAAACATTATTGTACTCCTAAGACTAACCTTGATGGTAGGATGCCCTAGAAGTCACTGAACTTATTCGGGCCCACAGGTAGCTATACTCAAATTTGACCATTGTACTAGACTTAAGAAACATTTTATCTCTGTATCTCCTGTGGTAAATAAATTGTTTTAAATTGTAAAAATTGTTTTAAATTGTTTTAAATAACAATGGCGAACAAAAATCTATTTACTATTTCAATGTTCAGGAGCAAACCCCAATTTTGTAATTCGCTTTGGTCTGTTCCACAACAAGGGTTGCAGTGCTTGCGGAAAATGGTACATGAAGAATGCCATCAATTAAATTTGTTATACTAACGGAAAGAATTAGATGCGTAATATGCTGCATAAAATTCCACGAGCTCGGTAAAAAGCCATCAATCTTCCGAACATAGTTCACTGCATCTAGTGTCTCGCTGGTGCTGTATGTTCTGAGAGCACTATCCTTCTGCTTCCAGTCACTGCAGTATAGTAAATGAGATCGGCCTGCGAGCGAGTGGCGCAAGAAATATCCTCTGTTCACAAAAAATTTTAACAGGGCCAAAAACACAGCCACAAGTGGGTCCTGCTGACCACTTCGCCGCAGGCAAGCAACAACTCAGAGGCACAGGAAGGCAATCCAAAATGCTAATGAAACACGAGACCGGTCGTTAATCTTCAAAATTGCTCGAGAAGGCGACCTGCCATCCTCTATGGGGAATTTCTCCCGCTGCTGAAAACTGATCCCTACTTTGGGACCTCAAAAATAGAGGGGACAGAGAAAAGCCGATGATTTATTCGTGGCTGCAGATCGACAGCTTGGAACCGGGGAACAAGTCCACAGACTAAGGCAATTAGGTTGAAAAACTCAAAGGATTTAGTGATGGTGGAAGAGAGTCTTCCTGATAGTGCGCACACTCTTGGTCCCATCACATTTAGATAGGTGATTTTCAAACAGAAAATGTATGAACTAATTCAGAAGCTACCTGAAAAATAGAATACTCGGATCTGAACTTCCTAAGTCAAGGCACGAAATTGAACATTTAATTGCGTGGGTACAAGTAATTCAGTGATTAGCCAGACAATGGTTGCACGTTGTTTATGCTGCTGTGTGTGGACAGTGAAAGGCAAATGTATCAACTTCTGTACTAAGGTATTGAAGCTTTTGTTTTAGTAATGATATCCCTACACAAGGAGCTCAGCTTCTTCTAAAATAATGTTGTTCGATCGCAGCTGTGAAACATGAGCAGCACTCAGCAAGTTTGGCACCTCTTGCGACTTTTTGTCCATCGCTATCCTTCTTAAGACCTAGATAAATAGATAAAAAATCTATTTTGAGTGAAATAACTGAGTTTTTCCTTTGTCGAAATCGTCTTTTATGCTGCAGGTCTCAGGAACGGACGTGATTTAACTCTTAAACACGACTGAGGCTTTATTTCAAATGTGCCGTACTGGCCAAGCAAAATGAGCAACATTACTTTAAACACTTTTGAAATGAGTTTCGGACATATTATTAACACAATTTTTTGCATTAAAATATTAGAATACATGCATAACAGAAATAATTTTACGAAGCTTTGCTAGGTCTTCAGTATCATAACATACTGAAGAGTGTCGTTGTGTGCAGACAATGTCAGCATCATATAGCTATGGATTTGAGTAAAGAACTTTGAACAATATTAGGAAAGTTGTGAAATTATATAAATTACCTCTCAATTTAGGCGCAACTAACACATCTGTAGCAGAAATCTGCCACAGTCAGCAAACTGTAACTCATTGCGACGCTTATTCTCACGGCAAAATAACTTAATTATCCTGTCAGCTTTGTCAGCGGCAGGATCAAGTTAATGACTTTACTACGGGTAAAATAAGTTCTGTTCCTTAAGGAAAACTCAAATATTCGGATATTTATTCACACTGTACAAACTGTGGGACTGACGTACAAAAATTTAAAAATGAATTCGGATATGATATTATGATATTTTCTTGTCTTCTAAGTATTTACTATGAGCGTTACCTCAATGGACTTGCTTTAGCATGAAAGATTTATAGTATTTGGGATTAACAATATTCGTATTGAACTGCACACAAGCGGCTCAGGAGGTGGAGAATAAAACTTGGAAGCAATGCAAGTGGCAAAAGTAGACAAATAGCGATAACTCGTATTTCCTGCAAATATATAACACGGTCAACAAACGGCTCAAATTACTTCTATCAGTTTATCTACAATACTGTCGTCAATTTACACCTAAATAAAGGGTTGAATAATATTTTATACTTTAACATTTTAACATTTTATACTTTAACTCAGTGTGTGTAAGATCGAGAATAGGGTTGAGCTAGTTTGATTTATCGATTCTTTGCTGTGGGGACTGGTACTCTCTGGGGAAATACCGTTAGGTTATATCAGTTATAAATAAGCCTTCGTAGTTTTTATATTTCGTGCCCACTTTGCTTTTTTCAGCTTCCATACCCTTTTTGCTCATTTTTACGTCACTTCCTCACAAACTTGCTGTTTCTATGCGCAGGGTAACCAGCGTTGGAACATACCTATTGTTTAGGTTTCCCGTTTTCCTTTGTCTATACTAAATGTTTCCTTCTCTTTCCTTTCTGGAAACCCTTTTGCGATGGAAAGAGCTTTACTTACTACTGCACCACTACTCATATTTATTTAATTTTATGGGCACATCTTGGATACTATCGTGGGACTCAAGAACTTAGAGGAGTACTCACCACGGTATTACATGCACTCATTATTGTAATTTGAATAGATCTAGGTTCGTACAATGACAGAATTAAATAAGATTCGAAAGCTTAGAAGCTACCAGAAGTTGATCCAAGTGATTCAAAGACATTATGAACTGAAATGACGCGAAAATACAACACTGGCAATTGGTCCAAATTAAGATTGAAAAAATGCAGCACCGCTTTCAAACCATTCATAGGGAACTTCGTAATTAAACACCGAGTAAAGCTTAAGAAAAGCCTAAACATTGCCAACGCAATTTCACAGTGCAGTCAAGCAAATACTAAATAAATACTTTACAGCTAAGTTCTGGAACATATCTAGCCTGAATTTCATCCGATAAAGATACTCACCTGGACTGGAGGACGAGCTCGTACTTGGAAAAAGCTATCTTCTTGCGCACGTGGCGTAGAGCCCTCTTCCACTTGGGGTTCATGGCTCGCCAGAGAGCGTTTAATGGCCTTTATCGTCCGTCGTTACACAATAGTTCCAGTTCAGGAGTTCAAGTAAAAACTGGACGCTGAACTCCCCATTACACTAATTTTTTGCTCTTCCTCTAAGTGTAATTATTCGCCTGCCAAAAGACAACTTTCAAAATGAGCTGAGAATTTGTAGCATGTGTCAAGTACTTTTTATCGGGCCTCTTAATCACACAAAATCAAGAGGTAGACCAGACAGTTGCTTTCGAGCTGGGCATGTAAAGTCATTTGGCTGAAGAAATATTACGGGTGGCAAAAAAAACTTCAATTGTTCACAAGTGCTCTCGTGAGCAATGTTTTAATTGGGGTGAGGAACAAACTTGCTCTCTAAAAATATGTAGTAAATAAAATAAAGTTACACACAAACTTTTACTCTCTGAACACCGCGTCAAAATCTCCACCTTACACGAAAATGTCTAGCCAAATCAGGTAATTTTCCATCGAATTTTATTGCATGGACATTCCATAAAAACGAGCTCACAGATTAACTATCACTCGAGAGCTATAGTATGGCATCATTAATAATGCACGGTGCCATTTTTCAATCATAGCTTGGTAAAAAACTGAATTTATTTTATGGGTCTTTTTCTGAAGGGGTAGTGGGAACCAACAAAAATTGAGCGACTCGATTGGAAATTGCTTTCATTAATTTATGTGGCACCACTTCACCCCGCGTTTTTACAGGCTCTCATAGCTCACACAGAGTAAAATGAGCTCGGACAACGCAAATGTGGCATCAATAACAATTTTCTTCGGTTGACTGATAACTGAAATATTTCATTCTTCTTTATGAACGGAAGTACTAATAACACTGCTTTCGCGGCGTCGGCCTTCAATATGCTACTCTAATAACATGAACCTGTTAAAAGATGCCGAGTTATTCAGCGTATGGTAAAGATTTGGCCGTATACTTTAGTGGCCAGAATTTTTTGAATGAATTATCTTGAAATCCAGGAAGGCCGCTGAGAAATGAAACGCTTATTAAGCAGTTACCTATTGTCGTAAGCCGAAATTTGGCTTCCTTGTGATAAATAATCTGAGTGTTGAATGTACAGCCTAGTGGGAAAATTTTTTTCCTCAGTCGGGAATTAAGTTTTCCTATTCTCATTACAGATAGACGATGTTTCAGTGTTTTGTATAAAAATCTACGGAGTTCACGTCTAATATTTGAGTATCTATATACGATTAGTTCTAGGGAATTTTTCTGAGAAGGTTCGTTCATTCAAAAATAAATTTGGCTACTATATCCAAAATTTGATGATAACCAATGGAGATTGTTTTTCTGTGAGTATTTTTGGAGCGACCCTAGTTTGGGACAGGTTTCAAGCCATGCCCGTTTTTTGCGAGGGGTATTTGAGGGACAACTGCTCAGGAAAAAGTTTTCCGCACTCGGGAATGAAATACTGATACTTGACAGCGCCAGTGCCAAAAGAACTCAGAGAATAGAAGAAAAAATCAACGCATTTGCTTGTGAGGAAAATTATGTACAAAATGTGGTTAGTTCGGATCAACAGGATGAAAACATTCCATTCAAACACGAGCCTGTGACCAAGAATAATAATAAATGAATTTTCAATTCTAAAACTAAAGAATTGAAATCAAAATGAAAGAAGACTATGCATGAACTAAGGTTTGCCAAAAAGGCTATTGGTTACTTCAGCTGCAGGCGCAAGGGCTAAATAAAACCTGAAGTCATCTATTTTTACGATGAAAAGCGACGATACATTTCACAAATACTGCTGCTATATCTATCCGCTAGAAGTAACAAAGTCCAGCACGAAAAAGAGCGCCACTTCTGCGAGGACCTTTTACCGAGACCGAAACTATTCGCACAGCACCCACGGGAGAGCCTTGAGAATGCTCCCTGTGCTCTGAGGAGAGCTGTGTCTAAACAGGACTCAGTCCTTTAACGCAACGTTTTGCTCCTCTTGTTTATTTAAAGGACTTCTCATGAGACAAACTATGGAAGTTGTCTCTAACTAAAATAATTCTGATTTTGGTAAGCGATGGATTCTAAAGAAATTTTTTGAACTGAATTGAATGCCATAAAATTCTAAATGTCATTCGATCCAAATTTGAAGCGCAATTTCTCATAAGCTAACGAATTACCTCCGTAGGCACTTCTGAGCAAGCCTATAAAGTTAATTCCAATCGAATATACAGAGTTTTTTTGCAAACTTTTAGAAGCACATGTGCTCACTAACTAACCCAACCAAGTCAAAACGTGTAGCACCACACGTCATTTAATCAGCGCCTCATTGAAGCTCCGATTACAACTGAAAATGTCTAGGGAAACATAAGCATATTGTTCTGACTTCAGTGCCCTCGCATTCCGCAGTTCATCACGGAACAATGAATGTCTTTTGTTAAAAATTCAGCATTTTATCACGAGTCCTATACCATATTTGTGCAGTAAACACTATTGTATTTGCGCTATGCAAATGGGCACTCGGCTCGTTTCACCCCAAATTCCCGGTTAGCTTTGAAAAATCTCTCGCAACGACGCCCTAAATTCCATCTACGGAAGCTCTAGTAGAACAGGAAATTAAGCGAGGACAGAAGCGTGCTGTCTTTCACTTCCTACTTGGTTTTTCTTGCCATGCTCCCAGGGTTTAAAACTTCGATGAATGTTGTTGCTGCAATCAGAGGGGGAAATTGAGGTGAATGTGCTTTGGGCATCGAACAAAATCTCTTCAGCAATTTCTGCGGTTAAATTTCCGTGAAAGCGATACTTTATTACACTGTCTAGATAATTGAGGGCAAAACTGAGACGTGAACCAAGAATAGAAAATAATCTGTGGTATTTATAACCGTTCGATCCTGTTCTGAGAACATTTGTGCGCGACACATCATTGCTGTACTCGGCTGAGTTACTAAAACCTGAATAAAATATGACCTCCACGTGCACAATTCATCAGCAAGTACACGCAAGAGACAATCTTTATCAAGGTATTTCTGATGGTAATTCAGCATAAATGGCTATTTTGCACTACAGAACATCATGCACAGAAGCGAAGGACTTCATAGAACATCATCCCACTCTACTCAAATTTATCAAGCAGTTCTATTCTGTGTTTTTCTGTTATGATATGTTCTGTTTTAAAATTTTGTGTTCTGTTTTTATCATCTGTTTCGTCCCATTCTGTTCTATTCTTGTCTGTGATGTTCTTCAATGTTATGTTATACTATGCTCTTTTCAATTATGTTTTCTTCTGTTCCGTTCCCTTTCGTTCCTTCCTGTTCTGTGGTATGGTATGTTCTGTTCCTATTTTGTCTGTTCTGTTCTATTCTATTCTCCTTTGCTATTTTCTAATTTCATCTATTTCCTCCTGCTCTCTTCTGTTATGGTTTGTCATGTTTCGTTATATTCTGTTCTGATCAGTTCTTTTTCTATACTATTTAGCTCTGCTTTCTTCTGTTCTATTCTAGTCCAGTCTGTTTCATTTCTTACCGTTCTATTCTATTCCGTTCCGTTTTATTTAATTCCAGCTCAAGCTTCATTCTACTTTTGTACAGTGACGCAGTGGCCGGCGAAATTCGTTCGAAGAACGTGAAGGATGATTTCACTGGCTCCAAGCCTTTCAATTCCACAACAGTGAATTTGCCAACGGAAGTTTCGAAGTTTTCAAATAGAAACATACAGTCAAGGGCTCTCGTATATGCAGTCCCGACTGCGGTGACAAAGAAAAGATTCTGACTTCGAGAAAATGCGTTTCTGTCTCGCAAACAAAGAAATTATCTGATCTTCTAGCAATCGTAGTTCCGTTTTTTTCCAGCAGAAATAAAGGAAATGTGCTATTTACATTCTTTTCATATAATGATCTTATAACAAAAAGCGTCAATTTGAGCTTTTATTTGCTCTTAAACAAACAGCTCACTCACTCATCTTACTTCAACATTGATTTTAGCACACGGTCTGGATTCTCCTTGACGAACATCACTAAAACGTTAGTAATGTTCAAAACACCTTTATGGATCAAAAAACAGTGATTTATACTTTTCAAAGTAACACCATCACACGTGTAAAAATACAAAGCTTGAACGCTGCCATACGAGGTGTAAATATATTTGTACACAGGCTATACGGAACGAAGACTAGAGCCTGCCTCATATTTTGTGCTCGGCATCAATCACCTCAGAATGATTCATTGGAGACTTACGATGAACGAGTAACAGCTAAAATCGCCGAGCTGCGACGTGGGCATAAATACTTCATTTGTCCTCGTGTTTGAAGGAAGAACTATTTCTACTTATGGCGCTTCAAAAATCAATAGTTTCTCTTCATTGCACTCCTGAAAGTTATTTTAAGACTCACAAGACCAAACAAGCATCGAGTGGGGTTTGAAACTCTTACGCGCGCAGCTCTCATAACCACTCAGAACCTTATTCATGGAAATGGGTGTCCAGTTTTTTAGTCTTAGCATCAGTTTAATATACAACCCAATCGTATGTAAAAATATTTCCAAACTCTTAGTTCACAAACTCTTAGTTGATCTGTGTTGAAAATAACAGTCCATTATTCCTGCAAAACAAACGAAAAACTTAGAAGAAATTACTTAAAAACATTATTATACATTGGTTAATTCGAGAATTGTGCCTCCCGTCTCACACGATAACATGGCGCGTAGCATTCAGTAATCAGAGAGGGTTACAGTATAGTTGTAAAGTTTCTGAGCAGTAAATTCGGTTCATTAAAACAAAAGCTGAGACTGGTCCGTGCCTGTCTGGTCAGCAGCTCGTGACGAGCGAGTTGTAATCAGCAAATGCTTGTGTAGGAGGCAGGCTTGCCGTGTCTGGTGCTGCGCACGCTGCGGCACTGACGGGCGATATTCAGTTTTGAGCCTTAGCTTCATTTAGTCATTTTTCTGGCCCCATTTAATTCATTTCTATGCATGTGGACAGCGACAACATTCTCTTATGTTTTCGGTGCATAAAATTGTTTTTTCAAATCCATTGCAAACAAGACAATGGTTAAATTATGAAGTGTTCGATTGATTCTCAAATCCTTAGCGGTAATACCATGAAGAGTTGTTGAACTCATTAGCGGCATTAACTAAAATTTCACATAACAGTTGGTCACGTTAAAGTGAATCTCTTACAGTTATACTTTATTTATTCAACGTTACCAGCTTCAATCCGCAAAATTTAAACTTAGCTCAACAGAACAGAACTCAGCTACACCCAGATAAAAATTCACGAGCGAACTAAGGAGAGCGCTTCCATACCGCTACACTAAACTTCGCTCAACAGAACAGAACTCAACTACACCCAGATAAAAATTCAAGAGCGAACTAAGGAGAGCGCTTCCATGCCGCAACACGCGAGGTAACACGGAGCGCTAACCACCGCAACGCTCGGCCACGACCCCACCCCTGGTTACCACCACGCCCTCTTGTGTCGTGCCGCACATTACACGGCTGCAGAACATGGATGCAAATATTTGCAAGTCTTTATAATGTTCTAAGTTAAGTATTATAGTTATTTGTACATGTAGGTAAGAGGAAAGAATGTTATACGAGTAGTATCGAAATAAGAATTGAGAACGTATAATAAATCAAGGTGTTGCGATTAGATTAGATCAGATTAGATTATTAGTTACTCTAAGCCTCCCTGTCCGCCACAAAGGCGATCCAAAGAGAGGAAGGAGGAAGGCACCATTTATTAGGGAATTAAGGGAACGTGGAATCAATACAGAGTAGGCATAGAAACAGTAAGTTGAGGAAGAAGATTATGAAACAAGATCAAAGTCGAAGAAGAAAGTAGTAGGTGCTGAAAACAGGACAGTAGTAAACCGAAAATAAGATGGTCCTTAACATAACAAAACATTTTATTTCAACAAAAAGAAGGCCAACCAAACACTCAGCTCGTGCCCTCACTTTGTCCCCCTGGGAGTGTCAATTCCCATAGATACAATAGTTTTATCCCCCTGAGAGGTTAAGGTGCTGCGATTACTACATGTTCACTTACATGTCAAAGGATAGATTGCCTTTTCATTTGAATTTCAAAAACATCACGCAAACACAAGTCATGTAGTGCTTTATTAAATACATTTTTAGAGAAAATGATAATAAATTAATTTAGTAAAATAATTAAGCCCATTGTTTCTGCTGCAAAAGCTTAGGGTATCGAGTTTTTAAGTTTTTAAACAAAGAAACTAATCGTAAATAATCACAAAAAATTCCATTGTTTACAAAAGCATATTTGACAAAAATTTTCGACATATTTACTAATATTTTTGAGCTCCACAATGGCCAGCAAGTGAAAATTAAATGTGTTTTCACAATATTCGTGCTCACATCTTCACTACGACGCGCTAAAATGCTGAAAACTTTTTGAAGCAAGCGAGACTTTGAGAAAAGCTATCTTGTTAATGCGGTTTCAAGTGCTTCAAGGTGCCTCAAAACTCGGTAAATAGCGTAATAAATGACATGATAGGCCCCGTTAAGGCGAGAAAGCCATCTCCGTCTCACTCAGGTAGTCCAACCAATCTACACAGTAACCAGGACTTAACTGTGAGACTTTAGCAAGTTTCTTCAGAAATTTAAGGCCAGGGTCTAGCATTTAAGCCAAAACACACACGTAGGTATATGGGATAAAGTTAATTAGTACTTCTGAATTTCAAGACGCTTGCTGCACAAGGGCTCTCTATTCTTTTGCTGAACGATCACTCATGCAAGGTACTTCATGGGACAATTCGAATATTTAAAATACATTTATGGACGCTAAGACATACTTTAAACTACATATTACGTATCAAAGTTACGTTCAAACTAATTTACAGAATACCCCGCACAAAAGTCGACTGGAATATGAAAAGCAATAAGTAGCATTTGTGCAGTCACCACCTAATAAATCAAACGCGTTTGAAGTAATGGCGAGCGCACGTGGCCTTGACCGGGATTCTATAAATAAAAACCGATGTATGAAAGTTCACAAGAAAATAGCCAGGTACGGACTGTGTGATGGCTGGATATAAATATCTTCGATAGATAGATGTCTGTGCTAGGCAATGATTTATGCGCGTCGATATCGTACTTTTATTCCAAATTACCAAATGCAATTCGATGCCTCGTATGAGTTGAGAGTAAAATATACCGTAACGTATTTATCGATAGCTTATGGTGGAGAGCACTAGATTCAGAGATGAGGAGCAGAGACCTATAAAATTCTAGTTAACCTACTGATCATTTTTCCAGGTGAACGATTAATTTCAGATGCACTCCAAAAAAAATTGAAATCCTGACATGACACATTGACGGAAAATTCGATATAATGGTGGAAACAATAACGCTTTTAGTCCCAAGCACTTTTCACCAGCTGTCCCTCACTAGTTGTTTCTCAATTGTTTTCACTAGATGTTCCACAGTGAGTTGTCCCTCATATACCTCGAGCTAAAAAGGGCAATGCTAGAAACCTGTCCCAAAATAGAGCTGCTCAAAAAATACAGACAGAAAACAATTCCCGCTGCTTATCTTTAAATCTTTTATACAGCAACCAAATATATTATTTGAATGAACAAACCTTTTCAGAAAAACGCACGAGCAACGGCAGGAAGATACTTAAATACTGGGAGTTAACTCCGTAGATTTTTATTCGAACGCCAACTGTATTGAAAATGGCTGTGATGTATTTTATTTCCTTATCGATAATGGATGTTGTAAATTTATAAGTCAATGCAAAAACTCAATTACTTTAAAATTTTCTGTGAATCACTTCCGATACTCTTGACTGGCTTGTCCGCTGAAAGTATTGAAGCGCGTCTGAAAAGTGCTTTTCACTTCCTCACTGAGTGCATACTATACTTAATTCACGATTGGTATTGAATAGGTATAAATATTAGTTTTATTCACTTATAAAGTAAATGATGTAAAAAGTATCACCTAATTAAACGATTTTGTACTTAATCGACCTTTATCAAGTCCCGTCATTTTGATGGGTCAACCACAGCACATCATCGCATAATTTTCTGACACATCTCTTTATTCTGAGGCTGTTTTCTTAAGAGTATCAAAGTTCCATAAATGTTAACATTCGAGAAATTTCTGAGGTGGAGTACAACATTTCTTTACAATGTGTGACGAGCTCCAATTTCTTGCGCGAGATTTTCCCGACTTTAACTCCTCACATTCGTTTGGAAAATATTTTTTCTCCGCTCAACAGGAACACGCTATCGGAATAGCGTGCTGCTGTAATTGTGAGGCATGTAAAAACTGTGCTATAACGATGGATGTATGTGCGTGTAGATTTAACGAAAAAATCTTCAGCGGTACCGGAGGAAGATATCGATAAAAAATTAAGGCTGGAAAAAGGTGCTTGAAGAGATAATTTTCAAATCTTATAGTTCTATCGTAATGCTCCCGCGCAATGTTTTTTCGAGAAATTCATTTCTTGGACTGTCTAGATGGCAGCAATACAAAAGGAGAGTAAGATCTGCATGCGGAGAAGCATGCAATGTTCTCCTTAATCGTTTACTTGCATGACGGTCGTCATTTGTCAACCGTCCTGGTTTCATGACGATGACATAGAAGAATCATATTAATCCTCCTTAGTGCAAACAAAACCTGAAGGCATGAACATTGGTTGCCTCGCTCGCACGGCACAAAAATAACAAAAATAACTGAATTGGAGAGACGGTGTCACGCGTCTCGTAAATCTCACGTGACCTTCGCCCACCCAAATTTTACGGCACAAATTATTCTAACACAATGAAGATTGCAGGATTTACTGCAGGCCTAATCCAATTGATGCTGCATGGTCACGTTGCCTATGATGTTTTCCCAGGTAGAAACGTTTTTAACTCATAAAATAAATAATCCTAAGATTCGCCCCTTGATTGATGTGTTAGGAATTTTTTACTATATATGTGAAATTATCGAGACTAGCATTGAAACACATTTTTGGCGTATTTTTAATGACAAATGTTATCAAATTCACGTTATTCACAGATAGCAAATTAATTAAAATTTTGAACAAAAGTCGACCATGCGTTCAGTTTGCAGAACCTTAAAATAATGAAGGAAACTCAAGAACAATATAATTATAAGTTCTCATGGTGATATTAAGTGTAGATATATTATGCAATACCTCATTTTACTCTTAACATCTGAACCTTTATTTTTTACTTACTCTAAATGCTAATCGTAATGGAAGACTATAAAACTGAGTTAAAATCTAAACTGTAAGATTGGTACAGAGGTAATATCCGATTTAAAGATCTTGAGTAAAAATCAACAACCCAATGGTTATGGAAATATTTTTTGATTACCATACTCGCCATTATATTCATTGGCCTCTTTCCATCTTTCCAAGTTCTATAAGTTTAGAATTGAAACACAAATTTAACTCATTTTTAATCGCCTCTTTTGTTATTAACCTAAGTTTTCTAAAATGATTCTGCTATTCTCGGGACAAATGGAAATCAGAAGCAGGCTGTTTGGGCCCCATCTAATTGTCTTGTAACTTCCATAGTGATACGAGTAGGATTCTCGGACAAAGGAACATTCAACGAATCGAAATCAAGCATTCTTGGACGCCCTTTCTTTAGCTTAGCTTTTAAAGTGAAATCGCCATTTCAAAAACGTGAAAACATTCTCTTGCAACTTCTTCCATTAACTACATCATTCCCACTAGTGTTCTGAATAGATTCTGCTGCCGAACATCGTACAGTACAGTTCTATTAGCATCGTACAGTACAGTAGAACATTTCTTCTGTATTCCTTAGATAAAAGAAACAAGGATGCCAATATTTATGAAAAATATGCACATAACAGATATAATATGAAAGAAAATCATACAGTTTGGTCATAGAAACATACATACATAAATATATTACACACATGACAGAATGAAAATAATTTTAAGAATTTAATTTTGAACAGTCGTTTAAAAATCGGACATTACTTTTGCACCAACGTGATACATCATTATAATTGTGATGACTGAGCCGTTGGTACAGTCTAGCTGAAAACATTCTGAATTCTTTTTTCGATCAAAACTGCTTCTCTAATTCAGAAAATACCAGTATAATTTCAAGCCTTACTTTTCAAGCGACGCGTTTTCCAAGGATCTAAGAAAGGTATGGTTCTTTAAGCATTAAGTAGCCTTTCCAATTTAGCCCGTTTCCATTTTTTCCGTGAATTTGTCTACACAAGACTCAGCTAGTCCCAGAAAACAACATTGTAGCATTAAGGATGAGTTGTCCCTCAGTTCTCTTGGCCAATAACAACTCCTTAGCTTAAGAAAACTCAGCGGTGGATCACATAACCGTGCCCTGTCACGGTCTCCCTGTAAAATGACTACATTTAAAAGGTTGTCCCACCGCCAAAAGCAACGGATATTTCTCTGCAGATTCCACGTTCCGAGCTTGCCACCTTTGTTCCACGTCCCGCTATTTTTCTGGTCCCACCGCCCCCACGGAGAGCCGGGATGTAAAATTTCAGGAAAAACAACAAGCAGAATGAAGAAAGAGACCGGGCACATCCTCTCGCCGGCAAGAACAAGCGACAACTGAGGCAAAACATGACGTCACTAAGTGAGAAAAGTATCAGACTGTCACGTTCCCAGGAACAGAGAGCGATCGAATACCTCCTGCCCGGTCGCTGTGCCTGGTGATTCACTCTTTCTCTCTCCGCCTCTTTCTGCTGATCTCCCTGCTGCTGGCTGCGAGCTCAGCCAATTATTGCCGTGACCTTGGATGGTTTTCTGCTCAGAACCCGGACCCCAATTATATAGCATCTGCCCTGGCGCAATAATTACACAGCACTTTGCTTTTTTTCTGGTGCCTCACTTGATTCGCTTGAACCATTGAACATTTAAACAAACATCGGCATCTTTGGGATGCTTTATTTTCAATCAAGCCTGATACATATGATCTTAAAGCATTGGTTTTTCAAATGTCTTATAACTAACCCTATATATAGGACACCATGACGGTTCCCCCGTAAAGCCGGTACCCATTTCCGACACCTGGGTTGAGTGGGGTATTGTGCTTGAGCTTTTCCCTTATACCCAACGGGGAAAATCTCCGCGCCAGCGCCGGGATACGAACCCTCGTCTCCAACATACAAGGCTGAACCCTTAACCACTGTGCCACGGAGAGCATACCAAAACTGAACATACCAAAAATATTATTTGTACGGGGTTGAAAAAATAATTTTGTTTTGAGGATGCGTCAGTTCCTGCAGCGAAAAAAAAAAGAAAAAATTGACCTAGTTTTAGTCATTTGATCACAACGAGCTGACCTACTTATATTCGGCCACCTGACATGTCAGGTAGAATTAAGCGTTGCTTAAAAAATAGCTTTTTATTCAAAGCTTACAGCAATATCTGAGGCTCTACTGGGCTAACCGTTTTTCAGAAAAAAATTTCGGAATAATAGAATGGTCGGCTGAACAGGTTGTGATATTTGACCTTGCGTCTCAAATTTTCTCTTATGTTGCTGGAAAATTCATTCGAAATACCGATTTAAATGATTTTTTAAACTTAGCTTAGTAAAACTAACACTCTCCATCTGGAGCCTATTACTCAATTACTCCAAACCCTTCTTAGATAATACTGAAATGCTAATACGATCACCAAATATTTTATTTAGATCAGGGCTTCCAAAGTTGTCGATTTGAACCATTCGGACGATGAGAGTTCTCTAGTGATCGATTAATACACCGCATTCAAAGAAGGGTTGATTAAAACTCAGGCTGATCAATTGATCTTTCGAGGATAATGGATTAAGATTTCGTTTGAAATTTTGGAAAACCGAATATGCTCAATTACTGAGGATACTGAGCATTCGGAAAGTGTTATGTTTTACTAGAGATTCACTTTTGCCCATGACATCGTACGCTTGTACGCGTGAAAACACGAACGAACTATGCATCTAAATGTATAATATATGTACAGGTATGCATGTCGGCATAATGGCAAATTAACAAAATTGAAAATTTAATTTAAAAATTTATTCTTAGCCAAATTTGGTATCCATCAAAATTTCCATCGCACTTTTTATTCTTATCAAAACTGTGCAGGGACCTCGTTAGACTTTAATTGAAACTCTAAAAGTCATTAACTCTTTTATAACACACTATGTAAGTTCGGCTCACCGCTTGGTCTTGAAATTGAAGTGGACCTAGAGTGAGTGGTCTGTTGCTGATTCTGTGTTACTGTACTGAAAATTTTTCCTTTTTATCATTTAAAATTCAATATGTAATACTCATTTATCTGCTTGCGATGCTACGAAAAGAAATGAAAACAATATTATCAGGAGCATATTGAAATACTTTGTACTACATCATCGTGAAAACTTTGAATTTGATGAAAATATTTATCAACTATTTCAATATTAACATAAATTTCAAAATGAATTCAAAGAGTTTGAAGAATATACAAATACCCCAAAGACTCTATTTGATACGAAAATAGATAATGAGGAAAACGAATCGGACTTATAAGGTGAACTTGTTAGAATTTAAGTAGGCGTCGCAGCTGAAAGGCGGTTTAAAAGGGAAAAACCTAACTAAATGCTGAAGCAATATCGACACTTATGCTTACTGCTAAGTATCCCCAGCTGAGAACAGTGACAGGGTCGTGTTTTCTTGCATTCCCAGCTCCATACATGGCTAGAGATAGTTTCAGCTTCGCAAAAACTATTTTAAAGAAGCAGATGAGCAGACATAACATGCACAACTGAGTTGATGTGCCACTAGAGCCAACCAGTTTTCAACCGAATATCAATAGTGTTATGGCTGCTGATCCAGCACATCCATCAAATTAATGTCAAATATTTAAAAAGGGGTATTTTAACGTATTATAATTGTAGTTAGCATCAGCCATCAAGAGGTATTCCAGTTCCGTAGCAAGCCTTTGTTCAATAGAGTTCGTGCTTAATTTTTTTATGAATTGTGCTTTAATGTATCATGGTATTTATTTTTAAATTTATTTTGAGCCAAGTTTCTTTCAATCATCTATAATTTGCCATTATTAAATACCATAACATTGAAGTTTGCTTCTTTTTTTGTCAACGTAAGCGGATGCATATCACAATATTTGGAAAGTGTGTTTCATGTAGTTTTTAATACGCTTTATTTTTGCTCATCTTCGAAAAAAATGCAAATGGTTGAATCTTTATATCAAACTTACTTCAGGGTGGATGAGAAGGTAAACATTGCATGACACCTGATTTGGATGTTCATATTTTTTAGGAAACTTGCAATAGCTCGTTTAGAGAGATACTTAAATGCTGGAAGTTACATCCGTGGACTTTTTAACATTGAGCCAAGTGAAAAACGTGAGGCTTGCCCTCAGCAGTCATAACAATGTAATCATTTCGTCCTTCTCAAATTCAACACTCGTATTTGAATTCATAAGCAAAGCGTCTGAAACACAATTGCGATTTAGAATGATGCGAATGATTTTTTCTCTGGTGGCGGCATGTATCACAGATCTTTGATATTTTATTTTGCACTGACGATTCTTTGTACAGAGGAAAAGGATAAATTAAAGTGCACTTCAGAACTGTGCAAAGCATCTTGTATCTAAGATTATACTTTTAAAAATACTTTGCTCTTCCATCACGACGAGCGATTATCAGCGTGAATTAAAAGCTTCATAATTTAATCGAACACAACTTGAACAATATAAATAGAAAAACCAATATTAAAATCAACTTAGCAATTGAACTTAATATACTCTGCGTTAATTTTAAGGTTTAAATATTACTCATGAAAATTGTATGATATTTTTACAAATTTGAAATTGCTCTTTATCAAAATACTACAGAAAACATTATTACAATTTTAAAATGTTGTTCTCAACAATTACTCATTTGGCCTTAATGTTACTTAGTAGTACATTATTTGAGAAAGTAAGTAAACACTCTCGTAGAAGAGCTTAAAGTTATATTTAGTATCAACGATTCGTTAGAGCTGTGAAAAGTAAAACTCGACAAAAATATTGTTGTAGCCACACAAACTTGCTCAACTGCTGCTGATAGACAAAAAATACGGCTTGAAACTATGAAAGTTTTGACGCATAAGCTTGATTCCATGAAAAAGTACCAATAGATTAGATTAGCTAATCGCTAACTGCTTGCAGTTTTAGACCACAAACACCATGGCTAGAAAAATGAACGATGCCTGCTGTATTGGTATAATTTCTGGTACTTTTTACTCTCAACGTCTTTTTCAAAATTTAAGTGGCTTTTTTCATATGGAACGATACCAACATAGTATTCAACATAGTATTAAAAAATTTGAGAGTTGCAAATGATCATCATTCCAGAAATAAATATAGCATGCCATAGAGTGTTGATCCATCGTGAATTTTTGGTACTTATTTGGTAGAGAAAATACTGCTCTAAAATAGAGAGTCTCTTTCTTCCCTAAGCCTTCACCCAGTAACGAATGAGGTACTTCTTCATTAGAATGAGAGATGATTTTAATTATTTGATCACCTCTTCCCTCATATCAGAGCTCATATTAGCGCCATCATTATAATGAAAAATATCCCGGGCAATCTCGCCTGAATAAGCTTGCCAAAAAGACGCAACAGCCTCGAGAAAGACGCTTCTTTCTCGAATACGAGCATGGGCGAAACGCTGGAACTAAGAATCAGGATGAAGCCTCAAAAAATTTAACTCTTGAGAACTTACGAATGGGCCTGAAAAGGCATCTTGAAAGTTTATTACCTCCACAATATTGGAAAAAAAATTAATACGCACAGTATAATCTGAAGCGTAATTCAGCAGTAAGAAATTTAGACTGGTGGCTTTGAGTATTCTATACTGTTTCTTTTAACGAAATTAATTGCTTCAAAAAAATTCTGAGATACTACCTAATTCTCACGTTAAAGTCCCGCACATTCCAGCGCATCAGCATTTTTTAGCAGCTTATTTATTTAAATGTATGCATTATCCGTCTCCCACTGCAAGTACGTAGCAAAGATGCGCGTTTCAAGTACTTCGCATTGAAGAGACATTTACTTTCCCCTATTATATTGTCTTCGCGCGGGTACAATGCGCCGCCACATTTTTAGATTTCAGAGTAAATCAAAAGATAAGAAAAGTCAAAGTAATCAGATGATGATACTAGCTTACAAATATTAACTTCATTGATTGATTTCCAAGCATTATCAACAATCGCTTTATTCTGGCTCACTGTACAGCTACACAAAGTCTTGTATATATATATATATATAAATTTTGTCCCCCTTTTACCACGACAAAGATGTTCCAAGAGAGGAAGGATGAAGGCACCATTTAGTATGGAGTTGAGAGAATGCGGAATTTATGCAAAAGGTGCGGAGAAACAGTAAGCTAAGAAAAAAGTTCGTGAAACAAGAAAAAGTTGAAGAAGAAAGTAGTAGGTGCTGAAAAACAGGACAGCAGTGAACCGAAAAAAGACGGTTGGTAACAAAACAAAAACCTATTCTATTTTAATAAAAGGAAATCTACCTGACCCTTAGCTCGGGCCCTCACATAATCCCCCTAGGAGCGCTAATTCCCATAGATACAATAGTTGTATCCCCCTGAGGGGCACAAAGTCAGGTATCGGAAATTGAAGAACAACGATAAAACAATAAATATTCAACAACGAGCAAAGAAACAGGCAATAATACCGTCAGGAGAAGTAAATAATGCTGTCCTTTTTAACAGCAAGCGTACAATGGTGAATTAGTTGAAGACACGGTTTTGAACTACACGTTAGTGAAGCAGCGAATCGATATGCGGTAGGGAACTTTGGAAGCGACTCAAGAATGGGGCACTTGGTTCGTTTCTGTAGTTAGCAGTTTGAGAACCGTGCCAAGTTCTGAAGAATGAATAGAAACATATGAAAAATCTCGTCCATGAAAAAAACGAAATTAATTTCATAATATGCCTAGGAGTAAGTACTCAATATCGTATAACCATATATGTTGGAGTAATGAATAAATTAGGTTCATTAACAAGGTGGTGGGTCATAGAGCTTCATTTGTAGCTTCTGATAAAAGCGTCTACCAACGCTATTTTGAGTCTTTCAACTCCGTGAATTATATTTTATATATAAGATGTAAAACCATGACTTGCTTCTGATCAAAATGTAAGTCATACTGTTTGAGGTTACAACAGTAAGAATAGAAGACAAAAGCCAAGCGCATATCTGAGTTGGTTATCTCTTCTCAAATACTCTTCACGCAATTTCTCCCAGTGTTCAACCATGCATTTTAAAATATTTACAGCGTTCTCCTCAATTCATAATGGAAAACGGAACCTTCTGCTGCCTTCGTTCTTTCAGCACCTGCCATCACAAATGGAAACCTCCATTGTTGTTGGCTCTCGATATATTGGCTTTTGACAAAGAAAGATTCCTGAGCTCGCATTCACATCTCTGTGGAGCTCGGTCTCTTCTATCGAGAAATTATTCGTTCACTCCTTCGGTTTTATATCCATTAATTAACAGATCGAATGGAAAGATTATGAGTGAAGATATGGAAATTGAGTAACAGCTGTTACGAAAACCTGTGCAATAATTTCAAACAACAATGCAAATGATGTGTATGACTGAAGCTTCTTTTTATCAATTCGACTCGTCGGCAGATAACATTAATTCGCGATTGAATTTCGAATGCAGTTCGGATCATATTCAGAGAAATTCGAGTTTATTCGGAGCCACAACTGATCGATGATTTTTGGAGCCTGCGTTGGCCTTTCAGACAGACCCCACAAACGGACCATTCTCTTGAGGTGACAGAGGACATTCTTCATTGAATACAGAATCTGAGACATTATCGGAAAGCCGTCCGTGGGTCGTGTTAGTCTTGAGGAGGTGCGAGCCATTGCCTAAATATAGTGAAAGCGTATGGTTTAATATTTAATTTTCAATTCATCGCCATTGGCACCAAACTGAGTTTTCTCTTGTCTTCAGCCTTGATTTAAATACTTTGTAAAACAAAATTGAATGAATTTTTCCCTGCTGGAAGACAGTCAAACGAGCCCTGTCACAGGTGCACAGCTTCAAGTGCAATAAATGTTATTTAGAACCTTAATACATGCTGTCCACAACTCTAATTCTAGTATAATTCAGAACTCCTGATCAAAACTAGACCAGTGTAGGAATATCATACGTCAGGGATAACTTTTTGAGCATTCAGAAACGTTCTGTCTCTAAGTAGCACAGTTTCAGTGCCATGAGCGTCGAACTTGGCCAGCAATGCAGGGCTTCACAGGAGCGTCCTTATCTAAGAAAAAATGCGTCAAGAGAAAAGGGGCCCATAAGAAGATGGTGAAACATTCTATAACATCCTAGCCTCGTCAATTCTTTTTGGAACAAATATGCAATTTTCGTTCGATACAGAAACTGAAGTAAACCACAGCGCTTTAATAACAAGCTCTCGATCAATACATACATCCGCACTGCAATCATGCCAGAAGATGAACACAAGAGCTCAGCCTAATATTTTTTGCTTTATCGGCATTTATGAAGATTTGGAAAGCCCTCCGTAGAACACGGATAAATTTCCATTCTTTATTAAAATTGCCTGGCGTTAAATAGTACCAATTTATGTGTAGTGTGACGATCATTTATCGGTTAGGAACTGCAAAAATTACAACTTATGCCGGTTTCTACGATGCTGCCAATTCGTGGAAGTCATTTTTTTATTCAGTTTTTTTGCTCAAGATTAAGTGTTAACCAGGATTTTATGCTGTTATTTATTTTGAGCAATCTCAAACTCTGTGATTCACATTTTATTCATTAAAAAAACTATTGCTTACTCTTTGAGAGGAATTCATTTACCGCGAAAGAATTGAAACAAAGACTAAAATTCATTTGCTGGTCTCGATCTAGATTACAATCAGCAAAATTCATGGCATCACAATGACATGGATACAAGGGCTGTGTCATAATTCGATGTATTCTTTTTCGTCATTATTGAGCTGCAAAAGTTGATTTAATCCACGTCTAAACCCAGATTCAATAATGGACACAGCCACTGGTTTCACCTCAAATCAACTCAGACATTTCACTTCCTCCAAAGTGTTGCAAAGTACAACAAAAAAAAAGTCAAAACCGCAACTTGGTTTTCAAAAGTCAAAATCCAAGCCTATCCCTACAGGTCTGTCTAGATTCAGCTTACTTCGTTCTCCAACTGGTGCCTCCTGGTAACGTATGGTTACTGTCATTGTCCTCCCTTTGATGCCCTGTCATTTCTGGTGGATGAAAGGAAGCATCTGCCACGATTTTCACTTAATGAAGCCGTTGGACGGTCCATGCCGACCTTTGAAAGCCACATCAGGGCAGAGCTGTTTCTTCGCTGTGAGTTTTGTCATTGCTCGTAAAAAATATTAAACCTGCTTATGAATTTTGTGACTTCAGAAACGGAAAAGAAGTAAATGAGCACAGCCCTAATTATTTAGCTGCACAAGCTTTCAGACACTGAAAAGCATGTGGTCAGGTCTTGATATCACTACCACTGATATCCTAGGCAGAAGTGATTTATTGCCTTGGAGTAACTTTTTCATCACGGAAAAAACCGAGACAACCACGAATGTACTTGGAGACCAAGAATTTTGAGAGACAAAAAGCATTCAAAATTTAACAGTGTAAGACAAAAACTGACAGTAAATTTAGATCAAACCTGTATTGCCAATGCGCCGAATAAATTTTATTCAAATCATAAAAAATATTTAGAGATTTTGCTGGTCAAAAGCTCGGGTCTGTGCTTCTCTCTATCAATATAACAAACTGTAGCTGAAATAAGCAGTTGCCTCTAAAACATAATTATTGATGCTTCCATTATTTATCAGAAAAATTCATTTACCATTCTGCACCTACTTATGGGAAAGAACTTAAATTCTGCATTCACATCAGCAACCAAGAGCCGTAGGTACCCGGAAGGCACCAGACATCCTCTCCCTTTCCTCCCTTTCCATCTCAAATAACCTGTTGAAAAAACCCGGGTTCGAGTGCGCTGTCACACCACCGCCTCCGATGTCACCAATCGTCTCCATATGTTTATTTTCCCGTATTTACAATTACAAGAAGCACGAGAGAACCCGATCACAAGCAGCATATCTAACACACACACACACACATCGAGAGTGCCAGAAATCCTAGAGAGCGCTCAAGACCGCCTTGTTTGGCCAGGGCGGCAGCAACAATGCGCTGCCGGATGCAGGGCGACGTGCCCTGACGTTCATAAGCAGCCCTGATGGAACGGGTGACACTGCACCGGAGATCGGATATGAATGGCCACGTTCGGAAAGATAAATACCTGCCTCCTACTAAAAACGTGTATTGCCGGCAAAGAGAAGTCATTCCTGTTCATACAGAGGACAATAAGCTAAGTCGATTATTAGGTGCTCTGTGAAAGAAATGTCTTGTTCCAAAAAAATCACATAATGGGCTGAAATAAAAAAATAAGCATTATTAATCAGATCCTAGCAATAGCTACCACGTTATTACCTATGAGAGGTGTCGGTGTTCTCTTAGAAAACTAAGAAGTATTTTTATTAAAGCTCGAAAAAAAATGATGAATAAGAGATACATATATTTAACGTCCTTGAAAATCTTCAAAGTTTATGAGACTCTTTAATATAAATAAATAAAATACAAGTAAAAAGATATATTTTAATGTGCAGAGTTTTTAAGAAAGATACGGAATACTTTAGTATTAAAAAACTCGTGAAGCGATGAATTTTCAACGTAAATTATTCATCAGAGATCAGCGTTACCTGTCAACACGCCATGAAAGGGTCGAATGCTGGATATCAGATGCAATATCACCGAAGAAAATCCTTACTCTAAGAGTAAGCAAGCCTTTTCCGAATAAATTGTTCCTTTTTTATGTATTTTTTGTAAAATTGTTGTTTACTATTCGCGCACGAGTGTGAGTGAGATGCAAGAAATAAAATTGCAACAATCTTTGCATAGAGTTAACGTAACGTTTGCGTGTTGATAATAGGATGCAGTAGAACTGTTTATCGCTATCAGATAGCGAGCTCTTATTAAAGAAGCTCTGACTGTTTGCAGAGCAGACTCCACGTATAGTATGTTGGGTGAAATGAAATAGATTTCATGCTTCATTGCATTTCTTTTAACGATCTGCTAATGGAATTCAGGACAGAAATGCAGGTTTCTCCTGACTCCTTGGAATAAATTACACTAATACTGTAGTTATTAGGTTTTTAGCAGGAGCATCTAAATCTAGCTGAATCATTCACAGTTAATAGTCCAGTGAGTCATATTTTTAGAATCAAGTATTAAAAAACACGAAGTCATCCACTTTTTCTTCTACGAGAACAGATGTAGTCAGTAACTTCCCTCTTGAATATGTGATGCACGCTACGTGAGTGATGTAGCATAGTCTCTTTCACAGCCGTAGAGGTAATCTTTCAGCGATCGTGCGTTTACATCCATCGCGCAACAAAGTGCTTAATTTTTATACTAAAAGTGCGTAAATAATGATTAACACGCATTTGAGGCCATATGATTACCAAAAGGTTTCTGTTCCACTTTTACGTTCGATAAGTAACTACTAAGTTCCTGAGTGGCTTTCACCGAGTTCATTTTACCAGTTTTATAATCTAGTTTACGACAAAATTAGCAGCTAACACCCGTTGAAGATTTGATCCTCTCACACAAAGTACACGTCATCACTGCATCCAGCCTCGCAACTCAGGGCATTTAGCAGAGGCCGGTTTGGAGAGGGATTAAGCACCACAATTTAATTGATGCAAGACTCGACGTGGGCAGACGCGTGAGTACACACCAATTTCAGGCGTTCATTATGCTGCAGAAGCCGTGTTGGCGCTGTGAGGACTCCATTTTGTGGTAGCATGTCCTGCCAGCCTCAGGGTGATAAAGTGGTCTTATAGCTCCTGATAACCTGATAAAAATTTGGCGATATGCCTATCCTCAACTGAACGGAATAAGTTGACAAAAATCACGATCATAATTGACTAAATTGGTGACAAACGCAACAAACATGCCATTAACTGAACTGTTAGATTCTGTTAGATTAATTAAGATACTGTGCTGGAATTATTGAGTGGGCTTCAAACCTCTGTCGTATGTCTTAGGTCTCGAAGAAAAATTGATACAGAATTCCACTTGCACAACAATATTGGTGCCTGTTATGAATAACTTTAAATTGATATTCAATGAGCACAATTACGACGATATTCCTCCATCGAACGAAGTTAATTTAAATTACTTTTGCAACAGTCGTTTTTAAAACAGAGTAGGTAAAGCTCAGAAACAATGTCCGAACCATTTCACCCGAAAGGATACACCAGAAGTGAATAGAAGACTAATGTCAACACCATCAAGACAGTGTTTGTGCTCTCTCACATCTGTCATCTTCTCTCAAAGTTCATTAGGAGAATCGCAAGAACAAACCCCAAGATTTCCTAACTGATAACATTCAGTAATGATCCGGGTGACATTGCAGCAGCATCTAGCAAAGTTAGGATTTTAAATTTTTGTCTAAGATGTTTAAACGCTAGGTTTTTGTTTAAAAATGCGCACAGACGCAAACAATGAGCTGTTTAATTCATGTGACTCACTGAGATAATGCAAGAATGGGTTGAACTCGGAGTGAGCAGATGACACGGAGCTAGCCAATCCAATTACTACGGGCGAGTGTGAACTTGAAAGAACGTCGTAGACTTTGTAGGGTTGTTGAATTCTCGAGACTCACGAAACCTTGCAGAGAGAACTAACCGAGTAAATGATTTTTAAAGTATTTCTTTTCTGAATGTACGATGGTAAGGAGTCTATTTTTAACTTGGAGAAGAAAGGATAACTAAATTGATTATTTACCCATCATTTCATAAATAGAAGTTACGCACATTGAACACAAGTGGCAAGTAAGGATTGTATAAAATCATACAAAAAAAGAAGAACTATATCACATTCTGAGCGGGTCAGTTTGTTTTACGGATGCTTCTACTCGAATTTTGCACCCAACTAACACTAAAATTCATCAAAACTACTGAGGTTTTACTTTGTACCTTAGCTCAATGAAGTCATTATTTGACCTAAATTAGTAAAATTTGTAATGAGTTAGTAAAATAAGTGTAAATTTTATGAGTTATTGAAGGCTTTACACCGATGGCTCGAACAGTTAAGAGCAGTTCATCATCCGAGACTTGCAGACAGCTTTTGGTGGGAGTTCCGGCTAGAAGTTGAGCAAAGTAATGGAGAAATCTGAACCAATTTCCTCAAATTTTTTTTACAGCTCACTGAAACAATGAGTGACGGCAAAAGTTACCTTGATTTTCATGAATTTCGAAATAACAGTACAAAACTGTCCGGTAGATCTTTAAAAGTTGTCTATAATGTTATAAATTGTCGAAATTGCAATGAAGCGCTTTTAAAGGAAAGTGAAATATAGACAAAATTACTCTCAAAGTATTGCTAATATGACCTAATACTAGAGACAATCCTAAGCTGAATTACTAAAAATCCCAATCATTTGAACTTAAAAATTATCGAAAAAATGTTGTAAAGACTTGGTAGCAGAGTACTTTATGATCCAAATGAGAAGTCATCAGTGAGTAGTGAAAGCATCACTGATGAAGCAGGATGCTCTAACTTGGAGCTAAGCAGCCTTCGAGTACTGCCTCAGGTGGCATCCTCCAGATGATATTACAGAAATTAAAACAGAAGTTGAAGAGTACATTTGGACATTATAATTTACTTAAATACACTGAGTGTGAATACTGCCGGAAGGGTGTCCAGTCGAACAAAAATGAAAACTGCGCATTCGTGATCGTACACGCATACAAAGTCGCACCTAAAGCATACAGAATTAAATCAAATTTCGAGGTAATCTTTAAGATCGTCGACAGTGAAAAAGTGTGAAAAATTGGAAAGTAGCGACAGGGGCTGTTGCGAGTTGCGAAAGGAAGTAGCGATAGGGGCTGTAGAGTGATATCCTTCTAACGACACATTGTACTTACAAAACTAATATTAGCTTCAATTTTAGATTTTGCAGTTCGTAGGATGCACGTTCTTGTTGAAATCTGCAGGTAAAATGCCAGCTTGTAATCAACATATTCATTCCAAGCATTATCTTCTTTCCATCTTTACTTTGTTTGAGTAACACAATTCATATTCTGATTTCACATTTGGTATCAAAATATTATAATAATCTGCGCAACCTATGGATCTGCCACATTTTACCATAATTTTTTGCTGTTGAGGGTCTTAAAATATAGTAGAAATTTTAGTTCTTGGCACCTAACTCATCACTCATCCTAATTTTACAATAGCAAAGACTTCATTAAACGCGAACTTAGTCCCAACAGAAGATGAAAGTAGAGGAAGTCGCCCCTGAGCTACCTCGACTCGCTACCCCTTTTAATTTTATTCAATAAAGACCTGAGACGCGAGTATAATGAATGCGTTTAAAAACAAATCCGTACCAGCAGAGGCGCTGCGTCAGGCTCAATTACCGCAGGCGGCCTCTGTACTCCGGCCGTCCGTCAGCGCGCAGACTTCATTGGAGGCAGGGAGCTCGCGTCACTCGCAGTTCTATTCTAAATTAAGTCCGCAATGGCTAGGGCGACAAGACACCGACCTCCATGAAACGCTCGTAAATTCTTAAGCATCTCCAAAAAGGCCTACCAAACGCGGCCAACGCGAGTGTGCTTCCTCATATTGTAAGGTCGGTGTAGCTACGCACTTTCTGGTGATTTGGATAATTAAAAGAATGTTCGAAAATGTGATGCATTTAACGAACACACATGATGAGAAAAACTTTGCATTTTACTTTCTAGAGGATTTGCTATCGTGCGTAACTACAATCTAATGCTGACAATTTTTTTTTTTTACTTCACGGGGTTTCAATTTTCGGATTAAGTTTGACTGTATCACTATGACTTCCCATAGGAAATTGAAAAAATATTTTTAAGACTTATAGTCATTGCAAAGCGTTTAGAAAAGCGTATTACAATATTTCCAGCTTGGTGTATTGAGTACGTTTTATTGATAATTTTTTTATCAAAACGTTCTCGAGTTGTAAATGTTGTCACTCAGTTGTTTTCAACCAGTAATTGAGTAAAATATATTGAATCATCCCATTTTTCAATCAAATCAAAAAAATGCCTACTAACTAGGCACAGAACGGGAGTATTCATTCAATGCTAACACAAGTATAAGCTTACAGAATAAGCATTCAAGACACCATAAGGCTAGCAAAATATTTAGACCTGACGGGATATCTACCTGAACGGTAGTGCCACGATCAGATGTCAATTGCTCTTTTATAATTGAAAACATATTTCCGGGTAATGAGTGCTAGCACCGAAGAAAGCCAACTTAAGCTGATAAATTATCATTTCAATACCTGGGCGTTTTTTATTCTGATTCCTTGTGATTATCATTACACTTGTACAATAACTTCATAAACTGTAGCAACTCGTGGTTTCATTTTGTACAGTGGTAGTTATTTCAACGCGAAGGCACAGTGTGTTGAGAGACAGTTTCACTTTGGAAAGGAACAGAGTATTTAGTACTTACGGCACGTGCACGGCTATGAGAAACAGCAGGTTGCATGTCATAGTTAGACATGCTACGTCTGCTTAGAGTTGCGCAGGTCAGCTGTGTGGACTCTAAATCACTTATGCGGAAACGCCAACTAGGCCACACGATTTGCATGCCGTCTGCGAGAAAAGCAAAGGAATCCGACGTGTCTCTGATGTTTCAAGAAAGTCCACAGTCCTATGAGAGCAGTTTGCGTAGAACAAACCCACAGCACAAGTCCGTTCCCGGCACACCAGGTTCGCTAAAAATAAAGGTAGTGTGGGAAGAATGCATGAGCCTAAAATTATTCAAGAGGAGCAGATTTCGAAAAATATTTAGTTTCAGTTCATAGTTGTAGAGAAATGTATTCATCACACACCTTCTTGAGATGCTGTAAAAACACCACAAAAGTAAAATTAATCCACGATTTTTCAACACGGCTTTTCCCTCACAGTTTATTATCCATTTTATTCCCCTTATACGACACAGTGATCTCTGTTAGCTACAACCTCCTCTATTCTTCCACATTCTTTCTTAGTTCCCTTTTATTTCTTCATCCATCATTTTCCTTTTTCTTCCAACTTCCATAAATCAGTCCCTTAACAAAGAGCGCTTAATCTCACTTTCTTCTCAATCCCTCTTTTTAATCTCATAAACTTCCTTAGAATATCCCCATCGCAGCCTGTCGTGTATCTCTTACTTTCCTTCGTACTCTTGTGTCCTGCATCCCTTCACGTCCGTTACTCCTTCATGCATTAATATCCGTCATTCCTTCCGGTCATTCATTTCTTCCCGTTGTCTCCCTTCTCCTGTAATTAAGCCTTTCCCATATTTCATTCAATTCACTTCCTTCATTTACTCATGTACTTCATTTCTAATTTCATTCCTGTCATTCATATACTTGCGTCCTTCATTCGTGCATTCCTTTCGTCCACCATTCATTTTCTACTTTCATCCTCTCCCGTCATTCCCCTACTCACGCCCATCATCCCTTTCAGGCCCCCAATCATCACTTCCTGCATCTAACGCACTCCTCAATCCTTTTTCACTTATACACCTCGCCACGTCCATCAATCCTTTCAGGCCTCCAATCGTCTCTTCCTGTATCTAACGCCCTTCTCCATCTTTTTTCACTTATACAGCTCGCCACGTCCACCAATCCTTTCAGGCCTCCAATCGTCTCTTCCTGTATCTAACGCCCTTCTCCATCTTTTTTCACTTATACAGCTCGCCACGTCCACCAATCCTTTCAGGCCTCCAATCGTCTCTTCCTGTATCTAACGCCCTTCTCCACCTTTTTTCACTTATACAGCTCGCCACGTCCACCAATCCTTTCAGGCCTCCAATCGTCTCTTCCTGTATCTAACGCCCTTCTCCATCTTTTTTCACTTATACAGCTCGCCACGTCCACCAATCCTTTCAGGCCTCCAATCGTCTCTTCCTGTATCTAACGCTCTCCTCCATCCCTTCGCACACGTCGCCCTTTCAATTACCGCCCAACCATTACTATCCCTCCAGCAAGCTTCACCTCGCCATCTCCTCCACACTTTCCTCACCACCAACTCCCTGCATCTCCCCACTCCACGTTCTAGACACATCCGGTTCCCTTGTGGCTCCCAGTCCCAACCACTTCTACTACCCTCCCTAGCCGCAGCAAAGCCAATAAATCTTATCATTAATCTTGATTCCAGGTTGGATTTAAAGACCACGGAATGATGCCCGTCAGTCAAGGATTTACACCGACTCAGCTGCGCCAAACATGCGGCCCTGTGGACTCGGGCTACCGCGCTGATCTTGTGTAGACCTTTTTTGGGGTAATGGAATTATTATGCACGCTCGCCGTTATTGTGCCGCTTCACCTGTGCTAATTGTCATTTCATAATTTTTGAGTCACCTCGCAAATATTAACGGGAAATTTTTGCGTTTTTTCGAAAATAATTCCGGTGAGAAATAACGACACGAAGTGATTTTTATTTTTGCAGGAAATTAACGCGAAGGGTATGAACTAAATTTACATTCGTCATTTATAGCAGTAATAGCACACATGCAACTTTGCAGTAGAATATGCATTACGGCTTTCAGAGTGAAAAATGCACATTTAAAACGTTTGATTTATATAAATGAACAGGAGAGGTATACGTATCGTACATGCCTAGTTCCACGCTCCTTATGGGAAACCAAACTCGAATGATAATTGTCAATTCTCTAACAGGGCTTCAAGTAAAGTGCACATAATTTTCGAGGGCGACACGGGTTTCAGCAGACTGAAATTCGAGAGAACAATTTGTAGTTTTATTAGACGAAGATTGTCTTGAAGAAACTTTAAGCATCCATGTGTATTGTAATTGTGATAATCATGGATTCCAGGAAAATTTTGTTATTGTAATCATTTTTAAAGTATCATTTGTTATTTCCTCCTCGTTGTTTTGCCTGAATTTCGTGTTAGTTTTATCTCGGCAGAAATCTGTCACAACATTTCACAGTAAACTTGGATCGAATGTGAAGAATTATAAAATATATATTGTGAAGGTATATGTGAGACAAAACATGTAAAGAAATGAAGTAAACCCAAATGCATGTTCATTCAAGGGAAAATGATCTGAACGATAGTACAAATAAGGAACGATTTCTAAGACTGTTGAGATATTAAAGAAGGAAGTATTGTACAATTAAACAAACACTCGAAGCTCATTCTGAAAAACATGCTTATCAATGTGAAAAATGCACACTTGAAAACAAATTTCTTCCAGCATGGCTTTGACGTGCGGTAATGAATCCCATCAATAAATTTGCTGAATAATCTCGTTAATTTGATTAGGATTAGTTCCAATTTGCTCAGATAATGAAACCAATGTTCTACAAATTGCCAGATTTAGTAATGCTAGTATAAATTTAAATTCATTGCGCTCCAATTTACATTAATTGACCGTGCTCTTCTATTACAGCACATGGAAACGAAAACACAGCCATTGATTAAAATCATTTATCCTAACATTGATAGACACAGCTTCTCAATCTCAGTACATAGTGATATACTACCAATTATTAGCAAAATATTCGAGAAAATTGTGTATAAAAAAGTGTATTCGTATTTTGAACATAAATCTTTCCTCTACGACAAACAATACGGTTTTCGTTCTAAGAAATCTACGACACAAGCTATATTAAATCATTTTCAATACCTTTATTCTAATATAGATGAAGGAAAGCTTGTTTTCTCCGTATTTCTTGACTTTCGAAAAGCATTCGATTGTGTGGACCATAACGTATTACTCTCGAAACTACATTGTTATGGCATTCGAGGGGCTGCCCATGATTGGTTTAGATCATACTTAGCAAATCGGAAACAATACGTTGTCATTGACGACGCAAAATCAGACCCACAGACAATTAGCCATGGGGTTCCACAAGGATCTGTCCTTGGGCCTCTCCTATTTCTAATTTTTATCAATGATATCATTAAATCTACATCATTCTTCAAATTCATACTTTTTGCCGATGACAGTACCCTTTCTGCGGTCCTTCCAGACCAAAATCCCGCTAGGATGGCGGAGCGTATAAATAATGAACTTCATAAGGTTTCATTGTGGCTTGAAGCTAATAAAATAAGCCTTAATATCGATAAAACAAAATATATTACATTCTCATACAAGAAAAATATATCTCTCCCACGCATTCAAATTGGCGAAGGTGAAATCGAAGAAACCAACTCAAGTAAATTCCTCGGCATCATAATAGACAAACATCTAACCTTTAAAGAGCACATTGCTCATATTAGTTCTAAATTATCAAAATCTATCGGAATCCTAAATAAAGTTAAGAATTTCCTGCCTGAAACAGCCTTACAAATGCTCTACCGAACGCTCATTTCACCATACTTGCAATACGGAATAGAAGCATGGCACGGAACTGATAAAAATAAAACCAACAAAATTTTTACCCTGCAAAAAAAGAGCCATAAGAGCGGTAAAGAATCTAGAATATAATGCTCACACAAATCACTCATTCAAAAATTTACGAATACTTAAGCTCTCGGATCTCTACAAAATCTCCATTTGCAATTTCATTTACAAAACATTAACAAATGATGGCGACAATAGCCTAAAACAACTATTAACTACGCAAACTGGTCATCACGACCATTTAACCCGAAATAGAAGTAAATTCATGCTTCCTTATTACTCAAAGGCTCGGTCACAACACAGTATCCTTTTCGTTGGAACTAAAACTTGGAACTCAATACCTGCGGAGATCCGTGAAAGTAATTCTTATAAGGTATTCAAAAAAAGTCTTGAGTCTCACTTCCTATCAGATTACTAGTCGTGTAAGTCACAGAGTCAAACCTTGTCCCCTACATAACTGGTCCTAATAATGTAATTCGCCTTGATTAATTTCGCCGATCTTCAGTCTGTTCTTGAATCGTTTGTCGAATATACTGTTTAATCTAGTCCATATATATATGAACTATATTGTGAAATGAAGTATCTAATTTCGAGTTACTTATCTCATTGATCAGTCTAATGCGTCTCTAGTTTAAGTGAATTAGGTTAAACATTATGGTACTCCTAAGACTAACCTTGATGGTAGGATGCCCTAGAAGTCACTGAACTTATTCGGGCCCACAGGTAGCTATACTCAAAATTGACCATTGTACTAGACTTAAGAAACATTTTATCTATGTATCACCTGTGGTAAATAAATTGTTTAAATTGCTTAAAATATGTATAGTCTCGATTTCAAATCACTCATGTTAACATTCGCGGCTCCGTAAAATGAATATCTTTCATCACATCCATACTATTACGTAATTTTTAGTCATTTTAAATTGTGTGTGTTGACCATTTTGAAACATATGTATACCTTTGAAGTTTAGTTTTGACACTAGAAATAGATGCAACAAATTTTAGTCTCATAATTTATGTTTTTTAAATTAATAATGAATGTTATGACAAAAAAGCACCGAAAAAATTTCATACAGCATCAATCAGAGGGAAATAAGCTTACTTTAATTCGTTTAAAGTTGCTAATCTCAATGAATACTTTTGGTACCCTACTTGAGGCAGCGCCATTTCGTGACGGCTTTGTCTTACCCTGGTAAAAGGCAATTAAGGTGATTGTATTCCTTCATCAGTTAGCTCCAGCTGGTCTACCATCGTGATAGGACGCTCCTGACCCTTTTCCCCCGAGGAAGAAATCCGATTACAACTTTTTCTAACGAGATCTATTAAGATGTCGGCAAAAATTAGTCAAACCCTGTAGCCATCCACGAGAAGAATTTCGGTCGCTCCTAAAGACTTCGAAAACTCGGCAGGTATTAATGGCTCCGAGAATATTTTCGAGAAAAGGTTCACTCTGTACTACTCGTATATTTTCAAAGAAAATAACGCGAAGCTGCAGCCGCTGGATGACCAGATGGTTTCATACGAAGCAAATTTGAAAATAACGCATGTAAAATGAACTAAACTGAATCAAATGGAAGGAAACCAAATGATGAATGCTTAATGTTTTGAAAATCGAAAAAAAAAATTTCGCTCTTCAGTCTTCCGAAAGATGATCGCAAGTTATAAATTCATTTGTTCGTAAGAAATGGGCTTGCAATAAGACATCCCTGCTTTAAGAAGCATCTTTCAGTTTATGATCTTGTCATCACTGGTGCTTTACTATGATTTTCACTTATTTTAATGCGAACGAGGAAATTGAGCTTGGAATTAACTAAAGCCGAGCCTCGTAAACATCAATTTTTGTGTCTCGTTTGCCGCAGTCCACAGCAGCATGCGAAAGAAGAATGCAAAATCTCACTAAAACGATGAATTCACTAAGCTAAATAACAAAACGAGCAAATCCATTCGGTTTTTGAATCTTTGATGACAGAATTTATGTCTTTCATGTGATAAAAACGCAAACATTAACGAAGATAAAGCCCACCCAAACACCGCAAAAAACGTGCTTAGTGTGTGCGCACAATCGACTGCTGTAACCAGCTCAAATTGCTCACAAGGACTTAGGACAACGTGAAATATCCGTGAATTACGTCAGAGATTGTAACACTTTCTGTTGGAGGAAGACGCTCATTGCGTTTTTAAAGGTAACGTAAAAAGCTATCTAGGTTTGCAAAAGCCAAGCTTGACAGTTACGGGAAATGAGGTTTTATTGCATTAATCTTCAGTAATGCTTAGAAACTGCCATTAGACTTCAAATTCGAAACCCTGACCTAAATTGTTCGAAGAAAAACCAAAGGTAAAGTAGAAGTAAAGGATAAGTTTTAAAAATACTTTTTACAATAACTAATAGCCAAGAAATTTTCTTTTTTTAAATACATAAGTATAGCAGTAAACATTATGTCATTGTTTGCATCGCTCAACAATAACAAACAAATAAAAATTTAAAATTGAACTTGTGGAATACATTAGTGCATAAGCTTGCGGTAACATCCAAGGCATAAGATAAAATTTCCAACACTAATCTTAAGAGTAAGAGCACTGCCAATGCTCTAAGCAGGTAATCGGCAGCAGAACACTGTAGAACGCCATGTCCTTTGAGAGAACCTGTTGTAGCTCATTTGGTGATTGCAGGAAACAAAGAAGACGGGTAGAAGAAGTTGTAGGGGAATTTTTTTACACTCACCGAGCTTGAATTTCACTTCCTTGTTTTCTATAGGTTGAAAAGCTCAAAATCAATTCTATAGTCCGATTGCAGTAAAAGAGTGATCAACCAATAAGATTGTTTCACTGTGAGGGGTGTTACCAGCATACTCTCTCCTCAGGATAGCAGCTCACAAGCTTCTAATAACTCCGAACTACTCTACAGTATACCACAAAAAAGCGCTGTGTGAAGAGGGGAAAATGCTCAGCGCAATGTGAACTCTGCAAACGCAAGTATTATCTGATTTTATAGTTTTAACCCTTCACTGCATGGTGTGTCGAATATGACACATACCTGATTTTTTTGTGTATAGAAATAATTAGCAGAGAAATGAGCATTTCTACGGCTTTTATCGCAAACGAGACACACTGTCCACGAAATGAACGCGTATGATGCGTGGTAGATGCAACCGGCCTCTAGCAGTAATGCTCAGTTTGGACGCCAACACAGCCGAGTGTGGATGTCGCTGCAGCAGTACCATTATGTTCATAATAGAGCCATATCATGCAATTTATTGGCGAGTAGAAATTTGGGTATGTGTATAAGTTATATTACTTTGATTCTCTGATGAGAAACATTGAGAATATATAGAATAATTATATTTCATGCTAAGTTTCTAGTTTGTTTCATATATGGTACAACACGATTTTGTTGTATATTCCAACTCGGGCCAAATTTGTGTCGTAAATGAAACAAATCCATGTATTCTTTCATTACCACAAATAATTTTAGCTTTATTATATTATTTCTATGTTGTTAAATATTAAAATACATATTCAAAATACATTGAAACTATATTCTGAAATATATATTATTATTTTTTATAGTAAAGAATGCACGATAGATGCACAACATTAGCGCATTCGTCTATCCTAAAAATTTTGTCATAAACTGTCTCGCGGTTGCATAAAATGTATCACACAGTAATATTGTATAGAAGCTTAATAAAAAGAAATATTTATTCATTTTCATTTTCAGAATATTCGAGTTTGAAATGAATTTTCAGGAGAAACGATCGGGGCCCTCATCTTGGAGGTGGGGGAAGGAACTGACGGACTAGATTTGGATGAACATTTGAAATTGGAATTTGAATCTATGAGGAAGAAGTTGAAGATCGTTTGGGAGTTGAGCGATCACAGGAACAGATTGAAAAATCAATAACAGCAACGCAACACAACGATTCCACTCTGATCTCAAATAAAACTCGCATTACCATCTATGAAGTAAATCCAACTGCTGTGAAAATTTTAAGCAGTGATTCTAAAAGAAAGAGCTCTAATGGAAATGTTATTTGGAAGTAAAAATCTCAAGATACCGGAAGAGCACGTAAAATTGAAGGGACGTAATGAGCTAACAATAAAAATGAAAGAATTAGGGCCTCCTAATGATTGCCGCAAGATTTTATTCAGTGAATATTTGATTTCAATAATACTTAAAGAAACACATTCTTTCACTGGTCTGAAGGATCTCATTCATGTGCTGGATATTGATAAGTTTGATGTTCAAGAATGTATAGGGATCTGTGTCATCATATCCTACGTACATGTTCCGTGCGCCTGGGATTATTTGACCAGCATCATGGGCAACTTATCCAAGAAATAATGTCTCTCAACAGCTGCAAACAGTTTAGGAGCTTTTTATACTTTGCTGATAACTCTAAAACTATTCCAAAAGATGATACTTGCACCGAGCAATTACTAGAGGCGAAAAGAAAACGAGGACTCTTTGTTCATGTCCCTGTGAAAAATGTTCACCCAGAAGGATTTCCTCAATAGCCTTAGCCAAAAAATTAATGCCACCGCTTTAAAATGCCTGATTCCAAGTTCCAGTCATACATCAGAGTTCCAAGTGTCTTGTATATCTTTGTCAAATTAAGAAAATTATATCTCGAAAAATTTCTGTAACATGAAAAACTTGTGTTAGACCTAAAATGACTTACTGACATGTCACATGGAGAATTATTGAATTGTTTTCTTCTCAATTTTGACCTAATTGTGTACTCTAATAGATTTATAAGCGATTATAAATGTTAAACCAGTCAAGTAACTGATAAATGGAGTTCGTTGTATTTGTTTCATAAACGACTCATACATCATGCTTCAAGACTTGATATTCGTGTTGTGTCGTTTATGACACGCAATGAAAAATATATAACAGAATGAAGAAAATAATTGCCTTATGATTTGATATGCTAAAAAGATGTCTATTAAAGAGTTTATGAGCATGTAACAATTTTTTTCTATTTCCAAAAATAATTCATGCAGTGAAGGGTTAACTAATCTTTGTTTGTGGTAAGTGATATCGTTACATTTCAGTTCTGCATCATTGGCAGTTTCTACGGCGTCGGTGTCGGATTTATCTTCGTTGCATGTTAAATAACAGAAGTTAACGATATATCATCAATTTATGCCAGATGTACTAGTGTGTGTTTGATTGAGAAATGCGAAGTGAAAAAAGCATTCTGGAATAGAAATGAAAGCTTTCATCACGACACTTAGTTCAAACAAAACAATAGCTAAAATTTTTGCAGCTACTTAGGGCTCTTCCAAAAACTCAGTGTCCAAAAATGAACTGTCACGAGCGTTACTCGTACTGTATACGGATCTCATCTACGGCAAAGAAGACAACGTGCGGGTCTCTCTGTACAGGTTAATGATAGCCTAAATGAGCGAAGGGTGTGAGTTTAGACTGCGATAAATACGCAAAGATTGGGGGATTGACAAGTCAAAGGCGTGCCCTGTCTGGCTCACTAACAAAACTGGCATAAATATTTATACTCATTAAAGGCACCTGCTCACATTTAAAAACGAGCGAGAGAACTCTGGGCAGCGGCCAGATATAGTCGATACTTGTACACAGTGTCGGGATGACCATAGATGCTGTCAACTTTCCCCCCCATGAGTAATAATCCACTCGCTTGATGCTGTTTATACTGTGCTATTTTTCATGGTATTTTGACCAGCCTAAATAGCCTTTGAGAACAAGGATCTTAATACCAATACTGTGGGTGCAATACTTCGCTAGAGGACACTAAATATCGATAAAACTTAAATTTCACGTTGAGCAATCTGATCCCAAACAGCAGTGAATTGAAAATGTGAATGATACTGAATCACAGTTCAATTTGTCTTACAGTTTCGTTGAAAGGCTTAAAAAAATTAAATAATATACCTATGGATATTTTCAATCCCTAAGGAAGTTAGTCGTTCGATCTAGCGCGTATTACTATAGAAGAAAAGGCTTCTCAGCTCCTTGCTCCTGACTTCGTTTGCAGCCAACGCAACAGCGCATAGCTTACTCGATTCTGTTCCTTAGTTGTATAGCAAAAGGTGCATCCATTCACGGAGAGGTTGAAGTTTGCACAAGTAGGCTGTGCCTCGTTCAATAGGCATGTGGCCCATACCACTCGATCCCAAGACCTTCAAATTGATCTGTCATTCAAAAGGTAATCGTAAAATAGAGTGAAGGCATGAATTTATGTGAATTACAGATTGAGAGAAATCAGAGGTATTGAGTGAAGATGTTAGTTTTGAGTTTTTGAATCGCAATTGAAAATGAAGATATAATAACGTCGAGTGTGGTTTATAAACTCGTTTTTGAGTCCTAATGAAGCTAAACAATGAAGGAATAACCATAAAAACAATATTCAAGAGTCAAAGTAAATTTTATGATTGAAAATTGTTTGGAATTTAAATATTCAATGGTGTCAAACGCGCTTACGGTAAATCACAGATCACCGAAATCCCCCAACATCATCTAGTCTGTTTGTGATAAGGCCCATTTCCAACACCACACAGAAATTATAAAACTATATTTTCCAGCAAAATGGAACGAACGAATGAGAGAAAAGTCATGCGCCGATGTAGAGGAATGCGTCCGCATGCCCTTGGATGCCATGCTTTATGCGCCAGTGAATTTAGCGGAGATCCGCTCAGGCGCGTCGTGAATTTGTTCTCTCATATCAGCTTGTCAGTTGGCCTTATCGCAAACACGTCTGCATACCTACATTTACAGAGGTACATAGTGTAATGTAGTAAGTACAATTTACCCTAGAAGGCGCTGTAAGTCATACGCAGTTGTAATCGACAGGCGTTCGATCAACATCTCTCTCTCTGTTTCGACGTAGCTCCCATGACACTAGGCCGTAGCACTGTCCTCTTGTGGTACTACGTCAAACGTGTGCCTGGTCATGTTCCTGGACCTAGTCAGTGTGCGGAGGAATCTACGTGGAGTGAGCCGTTGACTGTAAACTTGTACTACAGTATTTTGCTGGCGATTAATGTGTTCCTGTTAAATGGCCGGATTTCATCCTGTGTTTTGTTAAAAGCAAATTAAAGTTCCTGTTCTTTCTGTGTAAATAAAGACGTTCTTGTTCGTGAAGAGTTTGAAGTACCACCTGGATCCAGAACCCAAGACAATTCATTACACACAATGCTACATTTTTACTTTAAATTACTACATTTTTACTTCAAATTACTACATTTTTACTTCAAATTTACATTTTTACTTTAAATTATTGCATTTTGGTAGTAATTTAAATTTTTACGTAACCTATCAGTAACATCAGTCACACTGCACTATATGATTATTTGAGGAAGAAATATATAAGTTTGACAAGCATTTGTCTCCAGTTAATTCAAAACGTTCATAAAACGTGTTTGAATTATTTTCTGCACCCAACATGCATAACTTTTCAGTCATTTTGATGAAGCTTTAAGAGGAGATCTGATATAAAGGAACAATTCCAGAATCGCCAGCTCCATGCAGAATGCCTTCTAAACTATCATTTCTCACAAAGCCTGCACATTACCTGTAAACGCTGTCTCATAAAATTAAGAGTTTAAAGACATATCTAGAACTAGTATTTATGAGAGCAATATGTCTCGCTGAGGGCAATAACGTTTAGCTCAACCCTTATTTCAATCACCACTGAGGAACGCTCAGCATCCGTTCATTCTACACGCTCAGTTTGCACACACACACAGACACGCACATACCCTCCTCACTTCCACCGCCTGCACGTCTTTACTGAAGCTCATCGTAGGCCTGCACCACCTCCTCAATATCGTAAAGAAGAAAGCAACTAAAATTTGCAGTCGTTTCAGAGGACGCAGAGCGCGCGAGGCTGGCTGAGGGATCATCTGGGTTCTTTTATCTTTGAGAAAGAGCTCATAAATCTCCAGGTGGCGGTTGCTTTTCGATCGAATGCGAAGAAAACAGCGAGCGTGTACCCGAGGCAAAGGAGGCCAATCATTCATCAATCACACGAACTAAGGTTGAGGGTCGCCTGCTATCCAGTCTTTGGGCTGAAAGAAATATGCCTTACTGAACTACACTACAAGTGGCTGCAAATCTGGAAACTTTTGAAATAAATTCGTCTCGCCATCTTAAAATTTTCGTTTGAAGTGAACACCTTTAGAACGGATCCTTGAAAATCTCGTGAATATTTAAAATATGGCAAATTGAATAATATTTGTGCTAAATTTTACGAAAAGACCCATTTATGTCATGCTTCGAAACTGGTCTAAGCCTCTGCAAACATTTTCATACTTTTCACATCGAAAATTGTTCCCCGATACAACTATGAAAACATTCTACTCTTGCTTAAGTAATTGCTTAGGACTGCGACTCCTGTTCGATCTTCCCATATATGTAGCAAAACTTTAGAGCATGCAGAAAATCATTGGTGTGTTCATTTTATGTGAAATCCAACCTTTACAAACAACCTTCGCATTGAGAATGAGAACATTTTCACGAGCTAACTCGACCCCGGTGACTTGAGAATTGAGCGCAACCTCAACTCCACAGCGAGACGACGACCTGGCGAACGCATCGCACTTTGTCTCGCTCATAACGAAGATACAAGCATCACTGGGAACGAACTTTCACTTCGTTTGTATTCGCACGACGAGGGTAGCATGCGCTCGCAGACTAAAGAAGCGCAACTGATTTAAATAATTCTATTGTCAAGACAACGAGCGTACAAAGCGGGAAGCGTGTATGGCTGGGAAGCCATTGGGTTCTTGCATATGAAGTGATACGAACGAGTACAAAAAGCTTATCCATGCCAAACAAAGGGTGCGAAAGAAATGTAAAATAAATTCAAGAACAGTTTCTCTAATCGCAGTAGAGAAGGTAAATCCACGTACTTTCATTGTTTGTACAAAAAGTTGAACTTATGATATTTACTACTAGCGGGCGGTCATGGGCTAAAAAGTTGTGTATTCAAGTTAACTTCAATAATACCGTCCACATAAATTCTAGAACTCTTAATACTAATAAACCAGAAGTGATTGCCGATAAGTCCATCTTCAAGTCGGTTTAGAGGCTAGATTTTCAAGCTATTTTTGTCGATCTAACGTTGCAGTTGACAGCGTAAGATCTTCTGTCGATTTGGCTACGCTACTTGCTGCTTTCTAACTTACGCTCCCGGCTGTACCGGTAAAACGACGTAAATCATTTGAAAATCCAGGCCCTAAGCCAGGGATTTTTCATGAGGAAGCGACTTTCAAGAACTCAGCGCAGCTTGTTGGTAGCCCACAGTGATGCTGAGATAGTTCGTAACAGCCACAGAGCTGTGGTGCTCTCGCCGTCTCTCTGCTCATGGTCAGATCAATGAAAAAGACTTTCGAATATTTTTTCTTAGCCCGATGATCTTAATTTCCCAGTATTGTACTTCGAAAACGATGTCGTGTGAACTAGGAATGAAATAAATGTGGATGTGTTCGGCGTAAGTTGCCTAATTACCGTTTGACAGTGAATTTAACAATTATCAGTGACGTACATATCCAGTCTACAAGACTGTAAAAATAACCTATCAGTCTAAATTGCGTTTGAAATACTTTTTTTGGGACATCAAATAGCTACAAGTCAAATACTACCGTGCATGGCAAAATATTACTTACGTGTTCTTTATCACTTGTTAAACAGTTGCAAGATCTGTCAGCATTGGATTTGCCTGTCGAACACCTCCTTTTGAAGTTATGGAAAAAATGTAAGATTTTACGTACAGAACTTTTGCAAGTAGAATAGCATACTAATAACTCATGAAAAATCTTGCTAATGGTCAGAAATTCAAAAAAGAAACCATGATTACAGTGAAGGTGAATGGAATTCGCAAACTCTTAACTTCTCCGAATGGGATGACGAATGGTAATCATCATTCCTCCTTCAAATATTGGACTCCAGCGCCGGCCTCAAGTTGTCTCAAGAGTCCGTCGAGGCGCCGACAGTGAGAAAAGGGCCATCCATTTCTGATTAGCTTGCCTCGAGTGAGATTGCAGTTCTTCGAGACTAAAACGCAAAAATCAATCTTATAATTCTTGGAAATCACTTCGCATAAATCAATCAGTAAATTTCTTTCATTTAAACTCATCGGTAGATTTAATAGTTGTAAAGATGCTTATTTTTAAGATAGTTTGTAAGAGTTGAAGAAATTTTGATGCAAACTTTTCAAAGACATTCACCGTTGTTCACTTTGTGTTTTTACAACTCCTGTTGTATCAGAGATGAAGCTTTTATCAGAAGAACTCTATTAAACACTAGTTTCTCTGTTACACCTAGGAATTTTCTCATACTAAAAATGAAAGCGTAGATCCTACACTCTCGTACAACAGGACATCAAAGAAAAATATACCACCCAGATATCGACAGAACTGAACACATTTTATGAGCATATAACCTAAAATTCTTGTACCTTCAAACAACAATCACTCAAAAGATAAAACATAAAAACATTTATTCATCCTCGTACTTCAATAACGCTTCCGTTTCAATCGACGTTTCTGTCCATGGTCTCGCACTGGATTCGAAAGATAGAGTCTAAATTTAGAAAGCTTGAGCTTCTACGGACCAGTGTCCTATCTTAAAGTATAATCAGATCTGAGAAGTTCAAAGCGGGACAAAATAAAGTCTCACCATAAAACTTCAACTTCACTCAAGCGATCCTGTTGTAATTTAAACTTTGTTCCAGCACTAAGCTGTGAGATGTTGTTTGTAACGACTTGGACTGCAGATGCTGCGAAATGAATGAGGCAATAATAGTGGCTCGCAGCACTTAGCTCAACGCTGGCAAAAAGAGGGCCTATTAAGAATAGGGTACCCCCTATTAATAAAGTTTGCTGAATATACAAGCTTGAAGTAACATTCCGCACGTACATAAAGTAACCATTACTGCTGACACTTAAACAAGAAATGAAGGAAATTCATTTTCTGCAGTAAGTATTCTAATTCAAGTCCAAAAAATCGTTGTTTCAATGTAGCGCAGAAAAAGCTTCTGGAGCACAACCAAAGCAAAAGCCCTCATTGTAATGGAACGGGTGATTTAATCAAGGAGAACTTTAATAGAACCATCCCTCTTTTTCCTAGCAGTAATAGCATCCAGTTAGGAGCACCAAGTTTGGATTCTAATTGAATAATAAGGGTTGGGAGCTCGTCGGGGACTAGGGGCTTCTCATTCTTTGTTAGGGCTACACTTGGCTAAATGTTTCTGCGGTGCTCAGCTGAACGTTGCCACTACCCTCAACTGAGTACTATTGGTGCCGTCAGATGAGACGCGCAAGAAATCAGTGTCAAGTGAAATGAACTCAGAGTGTTAAATGAGCCCCTAGCGGAGTTTCAAAAGCACCCACAGCAACGTGGTATGAAATCATGCAAATATATTCGAATGAAAGAGGGTTTTTTTACTGGAACCCATGTGCGTGCACTGATAACGATGATTTCCACAAAAAGTTAGTGAGACTCATTTTTCAGAATAAAGAAATTTTCTCATGATGGAAAAAAATACTGCATAAAAGGTCTGTTTCATGCTTGTTGCAAAAGCCACAAATAAATCGGTCTAACTGCAGAGCCGAACTGAATAGACAGCGCATCGAGTATCGCTAATTAATATGAGCGAGCCGGTATGCACTCTTCTTGAATGGAGGGCTGTCAGTGAAGATGACGCATAAATTAAGTCAACGACAAATTATTGTATGCTGATGTGAAGGTAGCATGTGGATCAGCAGTTCGTAAGATCTTGGTAGAAACTAACATCTCGAGCGCAATAGAAGATCAGGCGCCTACACCCAAGATAGACTACTCCCGCAAGGCAGTGCTCGGATCTTCGTTCCGAGATTGACTTGAAAGCTAACAAGTCCAATTTCATTCAATTAACATCGATAACCTTTAAATCCACATTTTTACTCGAAACCATTAACGAAAATGACTGATTATGGCAGGTAAATCTACTCCCCTGAAAAATTACCCGTTTAGCACGGAATGTATTTCGCTACAGCGTTTTCAGAGTAAGGCAAGACAAAATGAAATATAATAGAACAATCATCAGTGGTTGAGAGAAGAAATTTTGAAATGAAATTTGGCACGCTTTGGGCACCACGAGCTATTGTGTTCGTGTATACGAAGTCCTGAAGATCTTAGTTCATGGTAGCTATTCCTAACAACAATTTTCCTAGTTGTTCACGTTGTGAATCGCGGTACGTTGGTTCTACCTGCCGTACCCTGAAGACTAGAGTTTTCGAGCATGCTGGGCGTAGTTGCAGAACTGGTCTTCCTCTTGGGTCCCCCCACTGTCTTCTGTTAGATCTCATGCGTAAGAGTGCAATATTCCGGTCTCCCTAAATAATTTTAAATTCCTGGCCGGTACCTCTTACAGAACAGATCTTCGCCTTCTTGAATCTTTGTATATTTACAAAATGAAACCTGCTCTCAATGACACCCAAAGTGCTTTCCCGCTTCATGTTGCCAACACGTAATTCAGTTGCTCAGTTTTCCCTTTATCGTTTACATACTTTTTACCGTTGTTTGTGTTTTTTCAAAGTTTAGATTTTTTATAGATACTACTTTAGTGCTTCAATTCCTTTTCTTTGGTTTCGTTTTACAGAAAAATTTTTCTTGCTGAAGATGGACAGTTAGTCCGAAACGTTCAGTTTTATTTGATCATTTTTAATAAAAATGACTTTACGTGTAGCGATTTTCGCCTTGCTTTTTATTCTCAAGCTGAGAAGCATCAATGATGGAGTTATTTTTAATTTACCTCGTCCAAACATACCTCCGACCAAAACTATATCAGAATGGATCCATCACCTATAATCTTATACTTGCAATCACTAAGACAGGTAACAAACTGAAGCGAAAATTGATTCCATTTTCTTTTAAAAAGTATCGAGCCTCGCTCTGACGTGTACTGCCATGACGCTGAATACAGTGTGCTGCTATGGACTGTAAAACATCGCCCTCGAGGGTTCTTTCCCTGACACTGATGACTGAACCAAGCTTCACAGCGTCCAAGCAAGATTACCCTCGGGAAAATGCTCAGAAATTGTGCTATACCCTAAAATAGGTTTGGTTTAATGTACGTGATAGTATGGAGGAATGATAGCGAATGTCATCAAAGATTTTCAAAACAGCATGGGAGTGATTTCTTGCATATGAATCACTAAACTGAAGGACTCTTTCAATTTATGAAAGCATCAGGTAACTTGAAACGTGTTTTTGAATTGAGCGACTCATTAGGTCCTTAGTTTCTCACTCATTTATTAAAACCTATTTGACGGTTTTAGAAGTTGTACCGTCAAGAAAACAGAAAAAATTGCATTGCAAGAAAATATCGAGTGCTAGAGTCTTCCGGCAAAATAAATTCATTTCAAAATTCCATGTACATAGAGGCAGGACGAAAATTTCCCCTAACATGATGAAAGCTTAATTAAAACCTGGGTAATAAAGAATAAAGAATTATGCAGCGTAAGAAAACACGGGCAATTGATAAAGGGAGAGGCCAGTCGCTCCATATTCGTGACTACGGATAACGCTGCCGTAAAATGTGAAACTAATTATTGCATGAAACCTAAATGTTAAATCCAAGCCTTCAATTGAATGATACACGTTCGACCTGAAAAAATCAGATTAATCCAAATTAAAAATTTACACCGGTCGAATTTGGAAATTAGTAAAACTTATAAACACACAAACGTCTGGAAAATACCTATTTCTACGAAGAGCACAATAGGATTACTATTGTAAGTCAAAATATTTCTGATCTCATGAGCAATATAGTTTTACATTCAAGCTTTCCAGTGTCAGAGCATGAGGAAAATTGAATTCTGGACGTCGGAGCAGCGTTCAACTCCAAGTGGAAACACGTCTGTTCTATTGTTTCAGGTCACGGGGAAATTCACAGAGAAACAAAAAGTGAGTACTCACTCCAGTGGTCAAGTGTGACTTGAAAACTTTCTGGCGTTTGGTCCACCGCCTCAAGCAAAAAAATGCCAAAAAAAATATTAGCAGAGATTTTGAGAGTGCGCAGCATGCGGTGTGAGGTCAAAAGTGTCCGGTATCCGGGCCGTAGTCTCCAATCGGGTGACTGTATCGGTCTTCGATATCCGGGGCAATACCGCGGATCACGGTGCCTGCTAACGCCCTCAAACCCTGCTCATGGCCATCTCGCCTTACTTTATTGAAATTCTGAACTCTCAAGCATCTTCAATTATTATCATTCCGATCAGACTCAGATTTAAAAATATGTTTTTTTTATGCCTGAAATTTGAGATGATCTCACATCGCGGATGTAAGGACTTATATAATCGTCTGAGAATTCAAATGCCTCGATTCATGGCCACCAGCAAGATAGTATTCGGATTTTTAATCCGAGACATTGCGAGACTAATATTTTTAGGCTAATAGGTCAAATTTCTTAAAATTAACAGTGATGATCTTCAGAAGGGCTGTTCCTTAATTCATTGCCTTATCTTTAAACAGGACTTTTCAGTACCCAAGCTACCCTATTCCAAGCCCAGCGATTGTGTGCTTAGGTTCCAAGTAAACGTGGAAGTGCTTAAGCACCCACTCTCAGTAACACAAATAAAGTGTCCAATATCAACCCGGGACAATCCAGCCAAGTAGCTGGCACACACATCCGACCGCACGAGCCTCATTAACAAATCATCAATGAAAAGGGTTTATTAAACAGAGTAAATCTACATTCACTGGAAAATATCCGCTTAGTTTGAGCGTGTTCCATTGCAGCGTCTTCAATGCCCCGTTAGTTCACATATTGGTACGTATATGACATCACGAGAACCTACCCAAAGATTAATTTAGCGAATCATTAATTAAAATTTTTCAGAAGTCGGAAGTTGTTTCGCATGGAATATCTGATGGCAAATTTCAACATCAGGAATTCTCGCAGAAGCACGTCAAGCTCCGTTGCTGCCTTTGGTGCTACCTTAGCAAGAGTAAATACAATTACAAAATCTGGTGGGCGGAACTTAATGCTTCCGACTTTCAATTGCAGTCACCTGTTCACAGAGACTAATTCAAACAAAGAAATTATTTATATGCTATTGCGTATCAGACTGCTATCTTGATTTTTTTCAAGGGAAGAAGTAAGGCAAGTTGAGTGCAGTAGACGAATTCAGTTCAGTCTATCTCCTGTTTCAACATACGAGTATTTGTGCTGCATTTCATATACTTTGGCGTGTTTGCAAGTTAACAGGAATCTGAAAGAACTATCAGCTCTATCTCTTTTAACTGGACAAGACTTAAGTAATAAATCGTTCGCCGCTTCAATTCGCTAGTAAGTGTATGTGAAGGCCTCGAACCTAAATTAATTTAAATGGTATTGACTTTCAAATGAGTAATTACTAGTTCCTCAAACTGTTCTCTTTATGTGGTGTCATGTTTTATGGTATTTAATGTTCGAATATTTCTTGCGGAACTTGACCGCGTTCTGCTAGAATCACCGAAGCATAAATCTGCCTCCCGTAAAAACTGGTCAAAAACAAACAAGAATATTTCCTAGCATCCTAATTGGATCACTGGAGAGCAGTTTCACTCTAAATCGAATCAAGAGTTCTGAATGTAAGTTACAGACCATACAGTGGGGGTAAAATTGGATACGACGTAATGAACTGCTCAGTGATGTAAATCTACGAGTTGCAAATATTCGAAACAAAATTCCCAATTACGAAAATTTGCTCAAATTTCTACAGCTAGGACAATCCCAATTCATTGCCTTAACTTTAAACGGGACTCTACAGTACCCAAGCTGCCCTATTCCAAGCCCAAGGATAGTGTGCTTAGGTTCCAAGTAAACGTGGAAGTGCTTAAGCACCCACTCTCAGTAACACAAATAAAGTGACCAATATCAACCCGGGACAATTCAGCCAAGTAGCTGGCACACACATCCGACCGCACGAGCCTCATTAAGAAGAGCGCGATAGTTTCCAGTAACGAAAAAAAACACCAAAAAGAGCTTGAGAGCTACCAACAGAGAGACTCCTTACCCAAAAAGTGCTTACGTAGAAAAGGCCATAATGGTACGCAAGACACTTCTAGCTGGAAACGCGCATGCAGACAAGTGCTAGATGCACCTAGAATGCATGAGGCGCTCACGCCAGGACGGCGCAGCAGCAGGACCTGGACACGGGAGCGCGCTCAGTGCCCGGGCAGCGGCGGCCACCACCGAATATCGACCGGAGCTCCCGCGCCGCTCAGCTGGTCAACGCCCAATGTTGCCGCCGCTACTGCTGCGGCTCTTGGTGGTTTGGGCTCATGCTGCTGGTGCTTTGGCTCATACTAATGTTACTGGATCTTTATCTTATACTGCTGGTGCTTTGGCTCATACTAATGTTACTGGATCTTTAGCTTATACTACTGGTGCTTTGGCTCATACTAATGTTACTGGGTCTTTAGCTTATACTGCTGGTGCTTTGGCTCATACTAATGTTACTGGGTCTTTAGCTTATACTGCTGGTGCTTTGGCTCATACTAATGTTACTGGGTCTTTAGCTTATACTGCTGGTGCTTTGGCTCATACTAATGTTACAGGGTCTTTAGCTTATACTGCTGGTGCCTTGGCTCATACTAATGTTACTGGGTCTTTAGCTTACACTGCTGGTGCTTTGGCTCATACTAATGTTACTGGGTCTTTAGCTTATACTGCTGGTGCTTTGGCTCATACTAATGTTACTGGGTCTTTAGCTTACACTGCTGGTGCTTTGGTTCATACTAATGTTACTGGGTCTTTAGCTTATACTGCTGGTGCTTTGGCTCATACTAATGTTACTGGGTCTTTAGCTTATACTGCTGGTGCTTTGGCTCATACTAATGTTACTGGGTCTTTAGCTTATACTGCTGGTGCTTTGGCTCATACTAATTTTACTGGGTCTTTAGCTCATACTACTGTTGCTGCTGGAACTTTTGCTTATGCTTATGATACTGCTGGGTCTTTACCTCATACTACTGTTGCTGCTGGAGCTTTGGTGAAGCGCTTTAGCTGATGATAGCCGATAATGCTGCTGCTGGTACAACGCTGATAATGCTACTACCATGTACAGTATTTCAACGCTGGTGACGCAGTTAATGCTGATGATGCTGCTGGAGAAGTACTGGCGCTGCGCTTATTATATGATAGAAGGTGGTGGTGCCACATATACAACAGACGCTCCAAATGAGAGCATGCCACTCAAGCTGAAGGAGAGGACGCTGCTGTGGGTTTGGCATTAATACTCCGCTGTTGTTTTAGAATTTTAGTCAACGAGGGAAAAATTTTATGAAAGTGCTTCTTTATTTACTAATGATTATGCATTTAGTTATGTGTTTCATTCCCCGGAAAATATTTTTGCACATGGTGGTCTTGAATTTATAAGTGCACAGTAATATGAATTCAAGGAAGTGCTTATTCAATTAATTCATTGCTGCACAAGAATAGAAATCAACATTCCTATTTGTTTGCTTCTTGAATCGATTTATCAATTCCCAGTTAAATCCGATGCATTCAAATTGAATTCACAAAAAAATAGAACAAGCAACACATTCTCATGAATTAAATTGTTCTCACTCGAATTACCGTAATTGAAGTGGACAGAGTTTCAGGTGTGAATGCAGTGCAATTCTTGGTTAATGGCAGCCTACCATTGCTGGCATCACGTCCAGTGCTAGGTGGCAGAGCATTAACACGATTGCCCAGTGATATACAGCACACAATGCACGGCCAGTCGCTACCAACTTGCTTAAATTTAATTGGGCTAGCAAACGCACTCGGTTTAGTGCACGAGTCCCAGTTTAGGATGATGTGCTCCTTCACCCAGACTTGCTGCATGTCACAATTTTCGTGTGACGGCACAACTACCACCGAATTTACAGTCAGTGTTTATTAGGTGAAGTAATGTCCCATAACTGATCTAGATAATTTGCTGTTTGAATATTGATTGAGAACTTGTTCAATGGTGAAAAACAGACAGTATTTTATCCACGTGTGCGCAGCATCCATTTTGCGGAAATTTGCCACCTACTCGAAAGCAAATTAAGATGATGATGAGAACTAGCTCAACCTACATGTTTACTTAATTGGCATAATACCGTAAGTTTGAGTTGTCTGCCATCATAACAGCGACTAAAGACTGATAAAAGCTTTTTTATAATAAAATTGAATTTAATAAGAAAACTTTGAGACAAACTCAATATTCGATGAACGCTGATGTAGATACTCATTTTTGAGGAACTGCACATTTATTTGGAGGAAAATAATCCGTGTGAATAATGCTGAAAATTGCAATTACGAAGCAAAAGATTGTTCCTTCGGCTTTAAACGCAAATGTCTTGAATAATTTATGCGGATGTTATTGGAAGCAACAGATGCTACATCCCCACTGAACACAGGCAGGCCAATAAGCATCGAAACTTACCCTAACAAATAAACCTATATCGTTTATTTTAAAACTTGAGCTCAAAATGAAGCAGCACGCCAAATTGGGGTGAACATGCATAACAGAATTTTACAAATTTGGGCTATACTAATGTTGAGCGATAATCCTGAGGAAGAAGATCACGACCGAGATCCGCCTAAGAATTTTGAGGGCCCATGAAGAAAATTATACCATAAGATGCGCGTCCAGATGAGCAGTTTGAAGAAAATGCAGTATCATTCGTTCAATCGGAGTCTCGGGAGCCCATTAAGTGCCATACCATAAACTTGAGTTGTCTCCTACCAAACTTTGAGTCCCGGCCAAGTATCCATGGGCCTTCTCCTCTGCTCAGGTTTTCAGGTCATCGCTGCAGGCTAGCAAGAACTGGACTACAGAGAGCGAGTCTAAGATACTGAACTTTTTTGCCGGACGCTCTCGGCTGAAAGAAACTAGACTCATTTTTACTGTTGTTCAGAGGGAAACGTGAGTTTAAATTATAATTGTGAGAGGAATACTCTAAAGATGAGCTGACTAAGAAAACAAGAAAACAACTCGAGAGATAAATATAAAGAAAGCTGCCGGAATTGAAAAGAATAGGGCCTGGACGGTCAAGTTTTTCGGTACACTTCGAATACAAGCCTGAAGGAACGGAAATAATTTTTAGTGGAAAATTACTTAGAACCACGGTCTTCCATTCTGATTGAGCAAATAATAATTGAAAGTTCATCTAAGACAAAAAAACGGTCACAAGTGAGTAACAAAAATGTACAAATTAAAACGAAGAATAGAAAACTTACTCATTGTTAGCTGTACCGAAGAGTTTAAATTTGTGAAAATTACTTACATAGAAAGTAAATTTGAAAAGAAACAAAGGAAATAAAATGTATGGAAATAGAAAGGTTCGAGAGAGAAAAAATAATAGTTAATCGTGACAGTCTAGCACATGTTTGGGTTAGTTGATACAAGAAAAACAATTAGACTGGAATTAAGAGTCTAAAACTGTCAGTATAGCCTCACTCGGAAATACTAGGGAAAACAGCAAATTTATTACTCAAGGTAAATTGGAGTAAAATGAAGCTCAGACTCTCTCTAATCTTCAGGAAGGTGTATCAAAAATATTGAAATTAGGTTTGTAACGGCAATAGATGAAAATTTCCGAGAAGTGAAGTGTCTGGAGCTGATTTGAAAAGAGGCCAGGAGAGAAGTACGCAAACTTCTATCATTGTGAAAAACCCTATGCCAATGACTGGTACAGAAGTCTCTCCTGAGAACTTTAGTCGTTCACAAAAGTTATTCAAATATGTTACTTTCTTAGCGCGTAACGAACGAATCATCCAAATTTACATAATAAAATTCTAGAATATCTACCTGAAGTGTTTTACGCTTGCGACATAAATGTAAGCGCAAATCAGCAAAACCTGGTTGAATTTTGCCGCCATTTGCTGTTATTGATCGGTGCCATATACGGAGCTGGGCCTCGACTGGGGGTGGAAGATCAGCGTGGCATAACCTCTCAAGGTGGCCTCCAGGTCAATACTGCCCTCGGGGCTCCAGCCTCCAAACCGACAAATCCTGCAGTCAAGCTGAGGGAAATGAACGCACTGCTGCTGTTCATAACTCACACACTCGACGTACTCCTTAAACTGTTAAACCTGTTTTTGTTACAAATTACGAGTGAAAGTCGAGTTAACTGGGAAGCGTAGCTTATTTGTGTAAATTTGAACGTACGTGTCTGGGAATTTTTTATGGTTGAGTATTAAATACTTCAGAAACTCGAAAGAAAACTTTCAGATCAATTTCACTAAGTCGGGGAACTATTACAATTCGCGGGAACTTGATACTGAATTTGGGAATTCGTACCCACCGTAACAAAGCTCCAGTATTTCTTCTCTGACGGAATTAAATTTTCAGCCACTTCATTACATAACGTGATACTATTGCATCTGCTGATAATATATTTCAGTAAAGCCCCTCAAAGAGACAAAAATTGTACAGTGAGCTGAACAACAACGATGTATGACACCCTCGAGTAAGACATCGGCCGCACCAAACGTCAGCCACGCACGCAGTGGTGATGAGAGAACCAAAGTCAGAGTGGGTAAGAAGGACCAGATGCTCATGAAAGTAAGCCTATTAATTAACGCCGACGCAAACAAGGGCTGCTAATTTCAGGAACATTAGATTTGGGAATGGCGCTTAGGAAGCAAGACCCAAAGGAAGACCAACGAAGAGACAGAAAAGGAGCAGGCATTCTTTGTCCTCAGCTAGAAATCCTACGAACTTGCGAGTAGCATCATGTCCCCTAGATACAATGCATCTCATCCCTTACAGCGCACCCCTCAGGGAGCCGCCTTACACATTCCAGAAATTCCAGTTACGATGGCAACACTGGCTGCCAGATCACATCACAGAAACACAAAACCTGCTTTACTGGGGGAACTTTTTTATTGATGCCGGTGGCCTTTGAGCCAGAGCGTTATGCTCTCCGAAAACTCGGTACTTTCTTTTGCAGGGCACACCAGCCAGAGATTATGCACAAGTCTACACGAAGCTCATTTCAGTTTTTGCAATCAGTAACCCTTTACACCGAGATAATATTTAACAAATTCGTCAATTTTGTAACAAAAAGAATACAATCATGTCCATGAGTATTTTAACCACGATCTCTCAGGACTTAACAATTTTATATTCAGAGCAATGGAATTATTAAGTTTTAAAATTTAAAGTTAAAAAATACTCAAATCAAATGACTTATGATCAATATCTGAATGCTAACCTATGTTGTACGTAAAAATCTGCTAGTAACCAGTTAGAAATTAATGCATTTTTTAATTAGACTACTTACCTTTACATCAAACCAGGATTTAATTGGTTTTCCTTCCAAACTTAGCGTCCCAAAAGTGTTAAGCTTGGTTTTTATTATCAAATTCGAATGACATTTATTTCTTAAATGTTCATCGTATGAATATTGTGGCCAACAGTGCAGAGACCCCTGGATCTGCCTCAGAAGTACAGGTTACAGCCTATCGCAAGCTAGCAAAATGAATTACTATCAGATGTCAGGAAAAGTTTAAGTAAGAGCCTAATCGATATTAAGCTTCGGATTGCTCTTTCCCTTTTCTTTGTAAAAATGCGTTTGTTTATGAATGTTGATAAATAATAGTTGCAATAAGCTCAGTTAAATGTTAGAGCCAAATTTAGACACCATTATCAGCACCGGAAACACTTCTCTCGTCGGGAGCAGGTTGAGCAAAGCTTCATCGAGGTCCTCGTACCCTGTAAAAGCGTCCCCAGTGACCCACATCATTTTCAGCTCCGTTGACTGGGAACGTCTGGTTGGGGCTTAAAGTTGCACTTCGTTACCCGGAATTTATTTACGCTCTTCTTTTGCACGCACGTAAAGATAACCAATCTACCTCGCGTGAGAGCAGTGTCACAGATATTAACGTTCAACAGCTGCTTTCACCAGCTTTTGTTTTGAGAGGATGTTTTGTTCTACGAAACATTTGAAACGATACAAGTACGGGGGAAATAATATTGAAAAAAGCGTTCCTACGTTTAGGCATCTCTTGCGCAGCCTCAACTGAGATGCAATGGCTGGATTCTGCTACCGCCTCAGTTTCATACTAAACAGAAAAGAAAATTTCACGCAGTAATTACTTCAGGGGGATTTCAAGCACTCTGGATAAAAATTATCTTGAGAGTAGTGCCGCCCTTCTTTCCGGAAAGCACTGCCGAAACTTCATATATTTATGTAAATAGTTGGTACGAGTTTCCGCGTTAACATCTAACTTCAGAGACCTGTGATTAGGGGCGGTACCTTGTGCTTTACGAGGACCAGTTATAATAATTTTGTATTTTTAATTGTGGCTTTTGAATTTTTTTAAGCGTTTACTCTATAAAATGCACCGTTTGTTGCTAGCTAAATTGTTCGGGTGATAGTTCTGTTCGTCTCTACTACCACCTTGTAAAGTAATCTTAATGGCTGAACACTAAATAATGACCACAAAGTTTTGTTTTTGAACTGTGATTTGTTGAATTATACGAATGATTGAAATCAAGATTTACTTTACTACAAAAGTAAAAGAGCTGCCAGGAATTATATCTCTTGCTCAAACGGCAGGGGTACATCAGCTATTTCATTTTAACTACGAACTCGAAGAATACGTGAAGAAATAATTGAACCTCAATAATAAAATGAGCCCAATTATTAACAAGTGAAATCAGCGTAGCTATTATTCAGTAAATCAACTATGAATAGTATTAGTGTCCCACGTATAACTATTATGAGAATGCTAATAGTAGTCCAACTCTTGCACACTTCAGAATTAACGTGATGACATGAAGCGCTTGCCATACGTTTTGTCTGATCTAACCACAGGTATACTATGAGAAATCATAAAAAACTTCCTCAGCAGCTGTGTATACTTTTCGTGCTCTATTTTTCAACTTTATTACTCGCCTTTTCATTATGGAGGATAAGAAGATCTGAGCAGCGTGCGAAACCATTTTTTACTTAGCGCATCACGTCTACCAGCTTTGATGATAATCCTTGGAAAATTTGTCTCGTAACGTCGGCCCTGCAGAATTTATATTCAATCCGCATGGAAGCATTTCCTGGCTTCTGGAATCACTATTAATCTTGGACGTGAATAACAAGCACGTGCCAGCGTGAGGTGAGAATTCTGTGATAGCAGTGCCTCAATGCCTCCCTTGCCTTGCTGGCAATGCAGCAAGCGTATAGCCGCAGAGTAGTGGGTGCGTTCTTATGGTGTGTAAGGTAAATGTCATGTCTGGTCTGCAGGTGATTTTTGAAAACTTATGTGAGCAGTTCGTAAAGCAAGAAATGATATTTATATCTAGGGAACACATTATAACATTTTAACAGTACAATGCTCTACAATTCCAGATCGTACATGTACTGTATAAAGGGATGAAAGAAACAATACTGAGATAAAGGGATACATCTTTTTAAGTGATGCGAAACAGTTTTGAATTGATCAGTAGTAAGAATATATCAAACTTAGCTACTTGCTTCAACTACGAAAATATTATGCTGTTGTCTTTCACTTTTATTTAATTACTCTTGATTTGTTAAAAAAATTCATGTGAAAGAGTAAAATCAGAATTATCGAGTGTGCAAGAGCTAAACTTTCAACAGCGTTCAACAAAATGTTTTAAGCATCCAAAAAAAATTTCTCATGGAACAGACACCTAATATTGCGTGTAATATCTAAATGCTCATTAAATTAGGGAGTATAATTGTGCAAGCCTTTATCTTTTTTATCGTTATTAGTTACATGCAATTCAGATCGGTACCAAATACTTGAAAAAGTATAAAGAATATTAAATATTTGAACATGAGTCATCTGTATATAAATATAAAGAAATATTATTTCCACGACAATTGTTACTGCACCACTCACAAACAAAATTGAGTCGATGAAAGTGATGTACTTTATGACATGAAATAAGAAATGAAGCATAATTGCATGCTTATCGATGACTTCTTATAGGAAACAAGGTTGATCAACTCTCTCTGAAAATCTTTAAATTGATTGATAGGTGAGAAAAGTATCCCCTTTGCGACCGTACTTTGAGAAGAAATCAAAGCCAAAGAGTCATTATTACACGAACAGACGGGGGACTCGCTTTTGTTGAGCGCACAATGTTGGGGTTTCTCGTTCGCTCGATGTCTCTTTCATTCTTTGCTAAAAAAGGACTCAGGCTCTGAAAGCAAACAATCACCTTGGAGTTCACGAGTAAAAACTTAAGAGAAACACGCCAGTTCCTCAGATTTACTTGCTCGGCTGCAAAAGCAGCAGCACTCAATCCAAATCCCGCGCGATGCCAGAATAGCTCGGCACGTAGTTTCTTAAAGTTGTTTGTTTAATGGTTGAAATTGCAGTATGGTTTTAAGATAGCCCCCTTGTGGTGCCCTGTCATCAGCTAACGCTCTAAAATGTGGTGGGAGCATTTGCGTCATGGTACCGAAAAAGATTTTAACGGCCAACGTCATGAAATCTTTTGAGAACTATTTAACTTACCACATACGTCACGAAGTATGATGAAAAGCTTTAGCTTCTAAGCTGATTAGCTTCTCCCAATGATATATTAATATTTAGATAAAAACGAAAAATATTATGATCACTAATATGACACACGAAAATGATTTTTCCATCAACCAAAATTCTTTGATAAAATACGCTCAGATAAGCACGAGTGATGCTCCCCTTTGCATTCGCCAGTTATTAACTTTGTTGTTTCTCCTCGAAAAAAAATTTGTCGAGTATTTTGCGCCTCCATAAACTAGTGGTCATTCTCTATCGCTAGCTCGAGCCACCCAGACAAACTGTAAGTTTCTCTAACATTCTGACGAGCACAAACACCAACAGCTCCCCACAGAAAACCTTACAAATAAGCCTCATTGGCGGGGTAAGATTATCAAGTAAATTCTTAGGTAAGAGGAACTATTACTATATGGTGATGTGAACATTAATGAAAACTTGAACACATATCAATACCGAGGTTCAGTGATATTACGTTAGGAGCGCAGCGGTGCTGCTGCTACAAAAAAACAAGGGCGCTCCAGTTAATGACTCGCTTCAGCTGAAGACCTACAGCAGCGCGGCTGTTGGATAGGGAAGCATGCGATGTTCGAGTTCTTTGTAGACGGAGTCAAGCCGCCTCAATTTGTATTTTGTTTGCTTAATGAAAACATTAAGTTACTTTATTATATACTGTATACGTAAATCTGGCGATAATAAGTTGATTTCATGAAAGCATGCATGTTAAGAGGTATTTTTCATGACTACTTAATGAAGTCTCGCGAGCCAATTATTCAAAAAGATTGGATGAGGAAAAACTTGGAATTGCTTTTATAAAGTTTTTGAAACTGTAATCAAACTTGATCGTTCAATAACAACTGAGAGAGACTCAATGATCTCGATCATGAAACTTAACATTGTTGTGCAAAAAACAAGTTTGACACGTTAACAACCTGAATTCATTACCTCTTGGGAAACTTTGGCTGATAATCCCTATGAGGGCATCATTTTGTGAGCAGTTCTGTGTCATTGTTAAATACCAACAGGCCAGCAAAAGACTCCATCGATACTGTTCTTTGTTCATTTACTGAATAATTGTTACGCTAATTAATTATATACTTGTTAATAATAATGCTCACTTAATTTTTGAGGTTACATTATTTCTAAAAAACAAACATATTCATAAGTGGGAAAACAAAATTAAGAATAATTGATGTCTCCTATCTTTCAAGTGATCATAGACTATGCATGAATAGTTCAAAACTAAAATGCAAATAAAAACGAAGTTAAACAATAAGACTTCAAATCCTTTATTTAAATATGAATTTTTTCTCTCCTAAATTAACTTACCTTATCTCATAAATCATTTGAAAACAAGTTTGGAATAGTGAAACCAAAAAAAGTACCGTAAAAGGTGACAATCAGAAATTGATGACATAAACGTAGTAAACGGAAAACTGACCAAAATTTGCAACTAAAAAGAAAATGTTAGAACCATCAGTTTTCACTGAGTTAAAGAATGATTTGTGGTAACTCTAGCCTTAATTGGCTTTATATGAATTGTAGTTTAATTTTCTCCATTAAATGAGCTAGAAACATAGCCCGGAGTCGCACATTTAGAAGAGGGAAAAGCTCCTGCAAAGAATTTTCGGTTGTTGCATTTGAAAATATGTATAAGTCAGTCATGAGTGTGAGCAATAAAGAGTGTCAAAGGAAAAGAATTTCCTGCCAAACAATAATTAATACGTGTCTCAGAGCTAGCCTAGAAGCCTGTGACCGTTCAAACACAATTGTATATGAAACAAGAATTCATTCATGTGCATGTTTGATTTAATCCTTAAATTAAAATCTTCACCGGAGTAATAACCCTAAACGAAAATTGAAGGCGCCGTACAACTATAATTTACTCTTGTTTCTCTTCGTACACAAAATTCGGACGTCAAATCGCGTTAGTGGGGATAACAACTCTCTCTCTCTCTCTCTCTCTCTTTTCGCTCTGTAAGCTGATTTGGAACCGTCGATTGCGTAAAGCTTCAGCCTCACTCTTCAGTAGTAACAGATAGTAGCTCGATAATCCAATGCTCACATTATGCACGTTGTGTCTTGGAGGAGTGTTTTATTATTCATCGATTCTTGATGATAAGATTCAACAGAACACATTGAAATGCTTGCCAAAATTTTCATATCACCGCGGGAAAATCAGAGTGAACTTATTGATTAATCTCCTATTTGAATTCTTCTTTTTTCATAGCAGTTAACGAAATGGGTATCACATACATCAAAATACAGAAGCATCACTTGGGCAAATAATTTTTGAGTTACACACACATTTCTATTGAAATAAAAACTTTTAACAACTGGTGTGAGTAGTCAATTTTTCAAACTAGAGCAAAAATTCAGCATTTCCATATTAACACTAGTTTATATCTGAGTCGCAAGTGCTGCCATTTTGAACATTTTTAAAAACTAATGCGGTGTTGCACTAAATCGGTTAACTTTACTAATATATATTCCATTCTTTTTTAAAATAAAAGATTGATGTAAGTACAGGTTCACTCGCTCGTCTCAAAATGCTGCTGCACGTATATTGCCAGACAGTGTAGAGCACATAACTTTAGTTATCAGAACCGATTGTTTTACGACGGATGAATATGTACATAGAGGGATTCTTTCTCCATACTCTTCCTGGCTTGGGGGATATTTTTAGGTGATATCTGTTTAGTTTACTATTAAGTAGGACCATAAATAATTTCAATTAAGTAATTAAAATAATACCGCATAATGTTGCCGAGTTTCAAGAAAGAATAAAAAACCTTCGATTTAGCTATGAACTTTGAGAGCAGCGCATCCAGGTTGACTCCCGAATAAGAAGCGATGCTTTCAATAGTTAAAAAGACCTACACCAATATGAACTTTAAAGAGTACTCTCACGGCATCCCGTTAACAGTTGACCTCATTCCAGCCAGCAAATATAGGACACGCGACGCGCCTAATTCTCTGGGAAAAGTCGCACACACACAAGAAGGGCATTGGCCTAGTGCTTCACAGCTTTAATTACAGAGTCTTGGTCGTCACTGAGAGCATTAAGTCGGTCACCCTCCGCCCTTTCTAATTAGAACGCTGGTTAGTCCAGAAAAAGCTACTCTAATTCGTCGGAGAGATAAGTCGATTAAGACGGTTGCACGAACTACATAATCAGGGCAGTACTGTGCAGCACGTGTTAATTACAGGAAATGTGACGGTTTAATCGAAAGTGGATGGTACGACGGTTGGTGGCATCTCTGATTGCTAAGTGAAATTAATTTCTCTGCCTATTAATCTAGCAAAATGTGTTTAAAAAATAAGTTATAGTAATTCATTTTTTCCTTTTTCATATGCAGCAAAAAAGAATTCCTAGCCATATCGCCAACTGACTTGTAATGCTTCAATATTCGTTAGATAAGAAATACTGATTAAGATCATCAGAGACGTTTTCATACATTTGCTGTGTAACTGTTAGTTAGTAGAAAGTAAACTCGCGTAAAGGGTGGGTTATCATTTGATGTCGCAATATGATACGAACTCATAGCTATCTCATACCCCTGTATCTCATTTCTGTGGGGTTTTTAAGTTATTACTCAGAGATTATGGCAGTACCGCATCAAAACTTAAACTAACACTTCCCTCCGCGGCGTACCAGGTAAGGGCAAAAGTCAGGGCAAAGAGGTAAGGGCAAAAAGAAGACTTGTTGCATTCAGTAATGCTCACCTGAAATTCTTATTTTTTTCATCGCTCCAGATTTGAATCGAGCACTTGGTTACTGAACTAACAAAACAAGCGCGATGACTAAAATTTGAGTACACAGTGAATATGTACTTTGCTCGCACTCCTAAAGGAAATTTCCTTACACTATAATTTCTATGAATTTGTATCCAATTTTCATTCAGGTCACAAACTTGAAAGAATTTTCCACAATTTCTGTACGATTAGCGGTTCATTTTCACTCACAGTAGGTATCCAAAGCGATACCTACTTTATCCAGTAGTAAATAAGGCTCATTATATTGAAGTGTTCTTCACAGTAAAACTAATCGACAAACACTCAGGCCCATTACGCAGCTTTGGCGCAGATGCTTGCCTGGTCGCGTTAGGTGCGTAGAGGCCAGTGAATCGTGTGCTTAAAGTTTAAGCTAAAACGAGCACAAATTCTTATCTACGGTTCGAGAAAACCATTACTGAGTTTGTTTTCATGTATTGTAGCATTGCTTTCCATATTTGTCTCATCAATTAGGTTTCATGAAGCTTTAATGAGCGTTTTAAAAGAAATTAACCCCGTTCTTCAGAGTAAGTTGGGTCATAATATTTTTCTTTTATATTGAACGTACTGACGTGGTAGAACAACTTGACTTGAAAAAGCAAATGTTTACTTGCCTAGCATTAAGCCTTCCCGACACAAGCAGCATCTGGCATTATCAAACAAACGCATGAATACTCGAGATTTCATCTCGAGTCTGTCTCATTTAAATGAAGGATAAACCTAATTGCTACTCTAAGATATTATACTCTGCACGAGCTACTAAAAACTCAGAGATTTGTTTAACTCGCGAGGGAGAAATAGGAAATGTGCGCGCAGCAGTGTCGCGCACAACGCATACCGGCAAGAGACGGCGATGAATTCCTCACTCAACCTTTTCAATAATGAAAACTTGAACTCAGATGAGTTGTAGCTCTTCATCTCAAAACTTGTTCTAAACGATTCACGTATCTCCCTTAATAAGTTCATCGTGATTGTCGTGTTCCTTCTGCATTAACAAACGTAGAGGAAAAATCTAAGTGTGTGCTAATTTGATTACAAATCCCATCACAGTTGTCCTACTCGTTATAGAAACGTTATGTCTCGCGCATAGCAAATTTTGTGAAAAAATATGTAACATGGTTGAAAAATGAGAACATAGACATTCAATTTTTCTTCTTTCCATATCGCCGGATGAGTCATACATTTCTTCAAGTGTTTGAGAGTGACTGTGAGAATTGTAAATGTAAAGGGCTACAATTCTCGAGGCCAACAAACATCTACTGGAATCTCTCCAATGCACTCCCTCACGAAACTATGAATGAAACCTTCTAAGTCAAGTTAAGAATCTAGTACGGAAAGCTACTGCTTCCACAAGGTTTTTCAAACAAATAAATGTAAGTAAATGTACGAGGAGCTCACGAGATTAGAACTCAGGAACTTAAATTCACCGCACCAGAACGCTATCGATCGCGCTACCGGCCACCGGTAGCGCGATCGATAGCGTTCTGGTGCGGTGAATTTAAGTTCCTGAGTTCTAATCTCGTGAAACCTTCTATTCAAATGGAAAACTAAATAATTTCCTCTGCTCCCTGTGCTCTGGACATGCTCAAAGACCGTCTGGACACTAAGTTCGAAGATGTAATATTCATGCAAGAGCATTGCGACGAGTCTAACCCTCATAAGTTCCATAAAGTGAAAAGATGTTTTCGTCTGCGAGAACGGAAGTTTGATGATGTAATCTTGCCAGCATCGACCCAGCGGCCGCTGCAGCCATGGGGGACGACCCAACTTCCTGCTATAAAAGACTTTAAATATTGACCTATAACTGTTCCAATTCTGGACTGCTTTCAGACAATCGACGCAATTTCAGAACCATTTGTTTGACGAAGTGGCGCACAGTCGTCGACTTATGACCCGCTATCCCAAAAAATTTAAACGCTCTTAGTCTCTTATCAGTGAACAGGAGTGGTGCAGAAATGCTTGCAACTAAATTGGTATTGTCAATATACTGAAGGAACATTACACATGTTTGCTTGAGCTTGTTAATAAATTATAGTTTCTAATTTTTCCTTCTTGGACCTTGAGTGAACTATTATACCATCAGTCGATAAATGTCAGCTTACATGCAACTTATGAATAACAGAAGAACCGATGTCAACTGAAAATAGTTCACTGATGTTTTTGGAAGCTCCTGTACGGTTCTTTACCAACATAAAACCCAAGGTACAATGAACCCTAGTTTATCGCGGGGGATAGGTTCCAAGACCAGTTGCGATAATTGAATTCTTCGAAGTACGGACACCGTGGTCACTTGCTAATTTAACTTGTATTCGTACTTTTTAAGCCCTCCCTGTACTGTTAGCAGCCCACCCTTCACTCTATAAATATCAGGAACAACTACTAAACAATATTAAATTGGCAAGTAAGGCATTACATGTAATACAGTAACACTTAAGATTAAAAAATAAAGATTGTTACTGTAATCATCACGAAATGAGTTGCAGTAAAACTTGAATGATGATGGTGATAAATTTACCGCGCAGTACAAATGAAGAATATGATGGTAATGATGATTTTTACTGCTCAACCGTTGATTGTACTTTACGTTTTAAGACGGGCTACCATATCTTGGGGCACCTCTCCCACTTGTTCCGTGTTTTCCGTGTGACCGTGGTAGATGCAGCAGAGACATTAATAGTCACTTTGCAAGGCTGCAAAAACATAATGAACAGCAGTTGCTACGGCTACTTTTTTGCGGTCGAAGAGCATCTTATAAGGGACCATGACATCGTCGACTATGTTGTAGAATTGAACCGATCGAACTATATCGTTATCCCATTCCTGTGACTTCTTTTGCAGTTTTTTAGCCAGGTAACATAGCTCGGCGAGGCGTTTCAAAGTCAAACCAGTTTGGGAAACATATCCTTCTGTTTCTTTTCTTCTTATGCTTCTTCTGCTTCTTCTTTTTCTTCTGCTTCTTTTTCTTCTTCTTTTTTTTCTTCTTCTTCATTTTCCTCTTCTTCTTCTCCTTCTTCTTCTTCTTCTTCTTCTTCATCTGCATCGACTTCGCTCGCTGACTTAGTCAACTTTCCGAGGTCTTCGTCGCTTAGAGGCGGGGAGTGGCGGTCGAGCAGTTTGTCGATGTCGCCCGTGGACATGTCTGCGAAATCCTCACTTCCAAGGATCGCAGCCAACTACACAGCCTTCTGTTCTGTCGAGTGTTGGATTTCGGCAGGTGCAGATCCTTTGTTGTCTTGAACAACTTTGGGCCCCAACGTCTTCCAGCTGGCGTTAATGGTAGCAGAATTTATTTATTGCATTGCCTTTTGGATATTTTAAAGGCATGTGGCATTTGTGTACTGCAGCCAACATGATTTCACGTTGAAATCGTCGTCGTCTTGAGCGTTATCCATCTAAGAAATCTGGTTCGCTAGGGTGTTCTTCGCGTATACATATGTTAAAAACTCCGCGAAGTCATGAATCTGCGATAATTGGACGGTGAAGAAGTGAGGGAACTCTGCATTTAATATGTTAAATCTTATGCAGAAGAAATGGACCCCGTGAGCCATTTTATAGAAATAAATTGCCACCCTACAAAATATTTTATAGAAATACATATGTAATCGGAAACAACTGTTTTTACAAACCATTGTCAACATTTTTTACATGTCTCACTCACCGTTTTGCGGCAATTTACGCAAAAAATCGTGTAGCTAATTCTGCCAGTTTATTTCTTTATTGGAAATAAAGTGAGATTATTTTTCTTTTCTCTTCGCGATTATTTTTCTCTCTTTTCTGCTAGGCTAAGCGCTTCAACAAGATCGCCTAAAATTTGGGCTTACATTTTGCTATAATGGTGGCCTCTACGTGATCATAATTTTTGGAAAACTAATTATAGTGCACGCGAAAACATATAGGAGCGAGCCTGTATTTACATCGGCTTTGCACCAAAAATTTGCTTTAATATTGGCAAAGCGCAGCAGCGTCTGAAGTAGCCGTCACCGTCACTTTGAAATTTTTGTAGCGTATCATAGCCGCGTGAGTGCAATGTCCTGGGCCGCTTGCACTCGCACATACTGGAACTGACATCCATACTTATATAAACTCGAAAAATTATTTACAAAACAAAACAAAAAACACAGGAAACTTATCACCAGTGAGATATTTCTACTGCCTGTCTCTTTAGTTATAAATTAGAAGTCTCACAAAATCGAATCCAAAATTTGCACGCCCGAAGAGAAATTTGAAAAGATAGATGCGAACACCTTAACGCTTCAGAAAACAGTTTTATTATCTTAAAAACTTGCCAAGTTCGAACGGGCCTGAATTTGAGCCTCCCGACGACGTAGGCATGGACCTAAAAGAGCAGTTACGGGGAAATAAATTAAGACATCTCGAGCAGCAATATTTCAGTGTGAAAGTGTAGGCCGTCACTTTGCTTCCTGCCGCATCTTACAAATTTCCCTGAAAAAAATGGCTTTCACGGCAGCCTGATCAGAGGCTCGGGCCGAAGGTTTGGCCGAGCTGAATTTTGGCATTTTTCCAAAAGAAGAATGAAGCCATGTTTGAAAACGTAAAGAAATACATGACCAACCCCAAAAATAATTCTTGAAACAGCTTTTTAACTGTCCTGGTGCAGGTTTCCAGTGAACTTAACGAGTGCAAAGACCATCATGGGGCCACACACTGCATGACTATGCCTGGCAAGCTGCCAGCGCGGCCCTATAAAGTCTACGCATAAGCTTCTTCTTTTTTCACGAACAATTGAGCTGGCAAATGGATGGACGCCTTAGAAGTTGCAGCAAGCAAGATCATCCATCAAAGATACGACGTGATCGAAAGCATAGTTGAGCAGGGCCTAAACAAGGCTTCTGTATTCTTTTTATTACTAGCATGAACCACACAACGGTCTCTATCAAAGGGACACGGAGATGGACTTCTCACAACAGGTAGCCAACTAAAAACGTTCCTGAACGAATGTATACACGAAGTATGTTTTAACCAGAATAACTTTCAGATCGACATCGAACAAGGATAGTAGTCCAACCAATTTCTGATCATTATTGGGATTGAGCAGTTTGATTAGAAAAAAGTGATAGTTGGAGATTATGACGACACCAGAATATACCCATTGAAATTTATTCTGGGAGATATAATTACAATCAGTTACAGAGGACTTTGTTTACAGCAAGAGTGAGTGCTTCCATTAATAATATTAACAACATCAGCCTTGAAAAGGTAGGTTTCATTACTAGAAATATCATTCTATGCTCATGCAATACTTGTCACAACTCCCCAAAAAATCTGGCGCCATTTACTTCACTGCAATGTTTGTTTATATGCCATGCCGGTAAAATAAACTTCCTTCACGCTCAGACACGCATATTACTGGTGCAATTGTATAAATAAGTCAAATCACAGGAGATGTGAAGTGTATGGTCCGTTAAAATTAAACGGAAATGAGCGAGGCAGACCTGCTATGGGAGCGTCTGCACGGAGTTCTGAAATTTGTTCTTCAAGCAAAGACGATGGAGAAAAGGACCTTCGACTTTCAATTTAGATGCTTCGATCTTATGATAATTTTCAGATGGAATATTAAAAAAAATAGTATGTACTATACAGTAATAGTTAGAATAACATATTTGGTCAAATTGATACATCATGATGTAAAGTGAGCTGGTTATAAGTACAAAATGTAGCCAGAAGTAAAAATAAAAACATCTCTCTTTTACCGCTATTGAAATTGTGCATTAACTGCATAGAAAATGTTCACCCTCTTTATTTTATAAAAAACTGTTCACCTTGCATTATGCAGCGACAACGAATGAAAAAGCCCAAAGAATATGAAGAAAAACTCAGAATGTGAAAATAATTGTGAGAATTACTTTGTCTCATCGTACTAAGATCTGTAATTCAATGCTACCTGACGCTATGTAGGATGCAGGAGAAAAACAAAGGAGCCCGCCTCTTAGAATATTCCGATGCGTTATTCCAAATTTACTGTGTAAAAAATGTTCTTAATCTTATATCTTATTTTTTAAGATTGCAAATTCTGACTTCACAGGCATTCTGAAGGGCTCATGATAATGTACAAGAACTCGTAGAATCTGAAAAGTTTTCATACAAATGACCGTAAGTAGAACAGATTTAAAAATAGAAAAGCTTCAGACACACTGATAAAAGAGTTGAACTTTCCAAATTAAATTAGTATATTATTTCCTCGCTAACAGATGAATCAAATGAATTTGTTTAAGCCCATTACATTTGCATCGATCCAACATGAAGATACGAATAGAGAATGTTGAGGCTCATCAGTTAAACAGCACCATTAAGCAGGCACCAAGCAGCGGTCGTAGTCTGTGATGCGCGACTTCAGATGGGTCTCGTAAGGCTGAAATGACCGGGCTACGCTTTACTTGTCCTGAAGTATTTAATTTTGAGCGATGCTAAGGTTGGGGTGAGACAACTCCGTGCTGAAGTTTCGTGTTCAGCTCTCATATACGTTGTAAAGTAAGAAGCCAGCTTTCCTCATCTAAGTCGATGCCAATCGCTGCCCTGGAATTTATACGTCGTGTTAGCGTGCCAGGCCTGCAGGTACGTCAAAGTGCGCTTGCTACCATATCGCCTTTAAAATTTGCGAAAACTTTTTACTAATTTAATATCTAACGTAAAAATCGACTATTTTATGCGAGAGCTCGCGGATTTCACAGCGAAACAAGATAAAAGGAACGAAATAACGATATTCATTTAGCGACGTAACATCAAACATCAGGAAATCAAAGAAGGTAGACAACATCTATAAGGGTAGTTTGATATAAACCAAAATTCCGTGATCCGACAATCTACCTCATGACGTCGTCGCATTATCTCCTTCTCAAAAACTTCAATATCTCGTCTTCTTTGCTGATAGGATTAAATTATTGAGTGACGTATTGTTCATTCAATAGTCTGGTCAGAGGCACTAGAAGCTGAAGTAGATGACATAAAAAAGGGATTAGCTCAGTCATGCCTCAGCCAAAGGATGATCTACCGTAAGTATGCAAACAAGGGAAAAGAATTTACACCCTGTGCAATGCTACAAGACTAAACCACTGTATTTTGACGAGCCTGTGGTCTGTTGGAAGACTTTTGATGAAACAGCGACTGCTATAATATATATATAAATTTATAAATATATATATATATATATATATATGTATATATATAGTCAGTCCTTGTCAAAACAAAGAGCTACTGAATGCTTCAACTAAGCCCATGCTTGCAAACAGTGCCTATACCGTTTCGTGTTGAGATGCACTTACCGTGCGCCATATACAGCACATACGGATCGTAAACGCCAAATTTAAACTGATACTACCTTGAACCATTGTTCAATGAACAAGTCCATTGACTTGTCCTCGTTATCATGGACTCCCGATCTTTTTGCGGAGAGTTTAACTAATAGCTCCTGCTCTTCATGAGTATTAAATCATGAATTTTCAAAAAATAAATATCTGCCATCAGAATGGCTGCATGGAGCCAAGAACTGCAACAGCAATCAAGATTGTGCCGGGCTTCATGGTAGGAGAGTTTGCATTTTAAGTCCTTCTTCAGTCGAGAAGTCCTGGGTGAAGTCGCCTGGCAAGTCAGCTTCTCTGCTGCGCATCACGATCTCCGCCAAGTTCAGAACTTGCTAAAATAAATTCCGCACCAGATGGTATGGGCCGAACTTTGTATTCAGGACAAATATTATTTAACACGCATCTCATTTTGGGCGTGTTTTCAAATGTGAGAAATATTGCATCTGGAATTTTTCTACGTTCATCAGTTTTTCAACAAATGCACTATCAAACATGAAATTGGACCAGTCCAAGCAAGGCAAGGCTTACGAACAACACCGTTAGCAGAGAATCGAGCCCGGAAACTGGCGCAGCTTCCGTTGAGGGCGGTGACAACATTCTGAAACCAGCAAAATGTGTCCATCTCCAAGCGTCATTAATTTTAACGAGTTTTTAGGCCTTCAAAGTACGGGTTCGTATCCCGAGTCGCAGACGAAAATATCCTAGCATATTGCTAACATTAGGGCTTCAAGAAAAAGAAAAACTGCTAACCAAGTACTGATATGCCGCAACACTTTCCGATGAAAATTACTTTTTACCTCTTGGTTACACCCTGTGCGAGGAGTTTATTCTACTATTAATGTATGATTTTTGTGGGAATATTTGCGCAGGAAAAAATCTTTTGAAGAGCGGCACAATGAAGCTTCCGCACGCCTTTCAGTTGCGGGTAATGATGCGTCTACCCACAAAAAAAGAGCAGCGTTGCTGGCCTGATGGTATTGGAAACGGAAATTTTTCGCTTAATTATATGATGTGTTTGTCGGAATCACTGTATTTATGTTCGAATTTTACACCCTTGAGCAATACCGAGTTACAATTAACAAGATGGTGTTTGAAATGGAATTGGTGACTTATTCTAAACGTCCCAAACGTCGCTCAATGCACGATACATAAGCCGCCAATTTCACTTCCTGTTCCTTAAGACCAATAACACTGAGGCGGTAGATCCATTGTGACACCAGTCCCATTTGCAGGTAAAAACACATTATTACTATCACTTGACAAATTTGCTAAACGGGTGCATGTAAGTTTCCAGAAGTTACGTTCTCTGTACGAAGCTTTGTTCATCCAGGAATTGTGAATCCTGATGTCTTAGGTTATACCTGCAGAGTTCAATCGTTGTAATATTTCTCGACTGGTTTGTGCTCAAAATGATTCGATACTTATGTAGAGTGTTTGAATTTTTCATTCATCACAAAAATTATGTAGTTTTCATTTGGCTAAGATCAGTAAACGAGTACATCGACTTGAATCATACATTAGCAATGACTCTTTCGTCATTCAACGATTCCGAACATTATTAGCCAGACAAAGGACCTAATTGATGAGTGTACAAGAATCCTTGAATTACTGATATGAGCAAGTATCCTTCGAGGATTGTGCTCTGGCCTTTATTAAGTTTAGAAAGTTTGTCATTCTCTTTGCAGGAATTTATGTTGGAATATTGTACAGCAATATGCTCTAAAGACTTTATTCGTCTCGTATGGTTGAACATGAGCGCTTTATCAGGAACGGTCCACTACCTAATGGCATTGCGAGCTTGCTTCCGTAGAGCAAAAAAGAAGTACAGAAAGGATCTACCCCCGCTGCTTTATGAAGAAACTTTAGTTCCAGTACCGGCAGGCAGCTCTGTCCTCCTCCAATATGCCCCGCATAACTTTTTTTCATCGGAGAACGATTTTAAAATTTCCCTTTCACTTTTAGGCATTAGAACGCGGTTCACTTTTCAGGCATCGACTCGGTCATTTTCAGGCCTTGCTTTCATTAAGACGAGAGAAGTCGCTAAGTTCGTTAGCTGGGTGATAAGAAATTTTTTCTCGAAATACGGCGGATTGTTGAAGTTCTGTTTCAAAGCTGTTTGTATGTGCGGCTTACCATAAGAAATACGAGACAGTCAGCTATCACAGTAAAGCAGTGAGCCTGAGAGAGTGACTTCGGTTGAGAGTGCCATGCGGTTATTCTTTACTACCGCGGATCTGTTAGAGTTTTTAATTATTTATAAAAATGACTCGGCCCCTAGGGCGAGTTTAGAAAACCTCATAAGATAGGAACTAACAAAATAAAACTAAAATTAGCTATTTGAAAAGAAATCATAGAATTATTGGGTGTTAATTATTTTTTCATTGGTAATTTTAGAAAATTTTGCAATTGAGAAGTTTCAGAAGCATCAGATTTTCAGCATGAAATTTTGGAATCGTTTAATTAACAAGTACTGTGGCCATACTAATATTCTTTTTAAGCACCGAAGCTCAGTGCTCCGGTTCAACTGGGTGAAAATACAATATGATGATTGTGAAGCACTAATTGAAGCACGGCAGTGTGACAAATTGAAACTCAGTCCCTCAAATCCCATCGAGGAAAGAGTTGTTCAGCTATTTCGACTGCAACACACGATTATGTTTTCCAGACACCGTGAATCCTTTGTCACTATTTCACGGCCCCCTGCTCTGAATCTTTAATAAAGATGTCTTTTTACAACCCTAATACTCGTCTAGTGTCTTTGTTATGTTCAACAGTCTTAGAAAAGCATTCCGTTGATGAAAAACATTATTTACAAAAAAACTGTTAAATTTCAGAGAAGAGAATTTAAGATAAGACAGAGATTTATTTCCAATTCTGTCGCGTATCAACTTGTTATTAACAAATTGTGTTTGTAAAAACTCATGGCCTGTCCTTATAAACTTAGTAGGGATATTCACGAATCTCAAATAAAACTTTAGCTTTTGAGCAATCATCGCCTTTCCGAGGATATATAAACGCAGCTGCGGAGAACTTCTTTGCCAATTTCAGGCACCCTATGAACTCCGTAAATCGCTGACGGTGCCCATCCCAGCACCGAGACGTGACTGGAGCCATGCAGGTTTTATCCTTCTTTAAAAAAGGATCGAGGGCCATCAACCAAAGAATAGAATCCGCCCAAAAAACCCAAAGCGGGAAACAATTCCGCCCGCTGATGGTCTAATATCTTTTAAATTCTACACAAGCACAATAATTGTGCGATGTACATCATCCTATTTCGCAAATGGAACTCAAATAAAACGTTCGAGGAATCATAGAATAAAGCAAGAGTAGTATAAAAGTTTAATGGCGCTCTATTTTTATTTACTAAGATTTTTAAATCAGACAAGTCAAATTTTGAATTCATCAATTGAATTTAACCAATTTGTTTCAACATTAACAGGCAAACTTATAAATTTAGCACTTATAAATAAATGCTGCAAAATTGTGCAATTAGCTTTCTCAAGAGTCCATCCAGCAACTCAAGGTTAGCTTAACATGAGGGGTGCTCGTAATTTTTTTGCAATGAGTTAAAGAGAATTCATTGGAAAAAGCGTAAAAGTTGTGAGTATTAGGTCTTCAGGATAAATAACGCAGTTTTAAGTTCAGAGCTGAGATCAATATGTGGTTCTTTTCAGCATTGCTGTAAACCTGGCTCATATTCTTGACTTTCTTGCGAGCACAAAATTAAGGCGGATATTTTGTGGAAATGGCGATTATTCGTTGCTTGACGTTTTGATTTTCTCGTACGAACATTTCAACGAACTTCGCCCTATAATTCCTATAATTCCTAGAATTACTCAAGCGTGTACGAATAGTCCTAGCGGGTGCTTTATATAACGAGTCATTTTAATTATTGACAAAATTAAATGTACGTTTCTCATTTGCCTTCATCATATTTCATTAACTGTATATTTTTTAGCATAGTGTCCACAGAAGTTTGAGGCCAACAATTGTTGTGCTTTCCTCTGCCGTACTCTGCAACAGAAAATCCCCACGATCAGCGATGTGCCGCTCAATGAGATCCAATTCACTCTCCGGCGAATTCGGGACACAGGATGGTAAATTTGACGCGCTAGGAGCGGAAGACCTCGCACTGAAACCTGAGAAAAGAAGGCCAGACATCAGACAGCGAATCAAGCCCAATCCAAAGAAACATTTGAGATGGTTAGCCAAGATGCTCGTTTTCAGCGCGGATTCGGTGTACGACATCGTCAAATGACGCTTTGGGGCTGCGTTCTTTCAAACACGAAAAGACTCACGCATTAGATAGATGTGCGTGGGGCTGGTTATCGACTTAGGAAAAGCCTCGAATTTCAGAGCAATAATTCCAAGAATGTCACTGAAACAAGATTTTCAGCGATGAAGAGTCTGTAAATTTAAAGGAGTTTCGCAGCTTAAAACGTTCGAATCCTTGTTACATCAGTTGAAGTTACAAATGAATTTTTGGTGGAGACATGACCCGCAAAGGACATTTATTGTCTGGTGTTGTTTGGGCAGGAATCAAATCGTTTGAAAAGGCTCCTCTCATTTTCATAAATCAGAGCGTTAAGCTCGGCAGCCAAAACTACATAAGCGACAACCTGCTGAGTATAGTGTTTTCCTAGATTCCCGTTCACATCAGTCCTCTTAATCGGATTTTTAAATCAAGATTCTGCACCCGCTCACAACGCAAAAGTGGTGTAGGAAAGATGTAGCGCACAATTGCCCTGATTTTATTTTTTTAACGAAGGTTGACCTCTAAGACTTGCAGGATTTTTGCCCACTCAATTTTCCAGTGTAGTCAATAATTGTTTTGATTAGCCGGAAAATAATTAAGAGAGCAAGTAGTTTTGTCATCAAAGGCTTGGAAAGTTATCGTCTAAACTTAGTTTTACGGTCGCTGCATTTTCGAAGAATCTGAAAGCCTGTGTCAAGACGAGAGATTAACTTTTCGAGCAGCGGCATTTTGCCCTTGAACTCGGAGTTCAGTTTGTTATATATCGCGTTCACATTTCGTTTACTTTAGTTTTGATGAAAATATAATTAACTCGCTTTTCATAACTCTTTTTATAACTCGCTTTTCATGAACCTCGCAGCTCAAGGGCTCTAAAAATATATTCGAATTTTCATTTTTAACACTTACATCTAAGCCTTTATTTGAGACCTTTTTGATTCCAGTTTGAGATCCATTGGATGCTTAATTTAGCATTAACAATTAAAAGACTCCAATAGCTCATACCTGAAGCCACAGACTTTCCACCATTCCTTCAATTAAGGAACAAATGCACTCTGTACGGTGTCGATTCATGAATTCAACAATTAGCACGTTCACTGTGTGTTGGGACATATGTGTACCACTAAGTAAATTGCACATATACGTCCCATTATTATGGAATAGCTTTTCAGTTAATTTGCTACATTCATTAAAATTAGACTATGGAGTAGAAGTTACATGTTATCATGCAATTATTTTTTTACCGCTTCTTAGTATGGATAAAAAGATAACCAATCAATAATAATAACAGCTTTTCAATTCTGCGATTTCTAACCAAACCAATCCAACCGTAGCAACTGCACAAACGCAATAAGTGTCAATAAACTAAAAAAAATAGTAAAATAGTTTCAATGATTTCTTTTCAATCCAAAAGCGAATGAAGAACTTATCGCTTCGAAGTTTAGGATTTGAACTCCAAATTCAAAAATTCCAATACTTTTTTTAATTTACATGTTCATTAAATAACCCTGCGTTAGGTGAATTCCCATTAATAAATCTGGTTCAGAGCTACATACAACCATTTAAAATTAATGAACATCGTTGCATAAGGCAAAAATATTTCAAGATACGTCTGTGGTCTAACTTTCTAAAAAAATGTGATATTAAAATATATATGAGGCCAGCTCCGGCATATATCACGACATAGAGGATAAAAGATGTTCTATATCTGATTAAGCTAGAGACACACTAACTCGTATATCGGTTTTTCAAATGCCTTGTAACTTACACCAGAACGGAATGATTACCTCCAGTCGAAGTAGTACCTGTTTCTGGCATTTGTACGGAGTGAGAAATTGGGGCTGAGTTCTCCCTTCCCTCAACGGTTAGAATCACCAGGACGGCATTGTCGAGAATCGAAGCGGCAAGCGTTCTCGTGAAAGGTATTCTCTAATCCACTAGCCCACGGAGGCCAGTGAAAATTGTAGCAAAGGAAATGAATTTTCTCAGACAAGTTTGAAGAAATGCCTTTCAGGAATTGAACAGAAAGACAGAAACTCCCGCGGAGCAGTTCTCACTGACGCTACTTAAGGGTAACTTCAAAGTTTTCCCTGCAGTTCTGTTTCTTCGAAATTTGTACTTCCTCTGGAGTTCTTCGTTTCAGCTCTGTCAGCCGCTCAGGCACTAGAACTACACTCGGTAGCTAAAGCTTCCCTGAACCGGGACAGGGTTCAGATTTTATGAATGATATGAAATTCTGATCATGATCAATACTTTAATCTTTTACTCCATACTTCATTGCTGGTTCAACGCGCAAAGTTTTTTCCTGGGCGGTTAATTTATCATTTTAATGGAGTGGAGTCAAAGCATGTTTTCTTGGTGAAAACGTGATGCACATCAATCGTATCTTTTCGCTGAATAAGTCGTAAAATTTCAATCGAGAGAGAAAGATATTGTTATTTTCATAAAATTTTGATCAGTATTTAAAAATATTTTCGTGCTTTCCAAGACCATGTTCAACTCTGAACAGTGAGAGTAATATTAGTTACTTGCATTCCTCAAGATTCTAACGCATACCCTGCAAGACGAATATTTGTTACAATAAACGTAGAAATGGTTTTCAAATCCATAGATCCTGAGGGCACGTAAACAGATGCCACCTTACATTATTTCGTTTCAGTTTCCTGCAAACTCTAAAACGTAACTGCAAGACCAAGCCCGAGGGAAATCTAGATGTTGCCCCAAAATTAGCCCAAAAATCTTTCCCTGTTGGTCTAGTGCGAAACGTGAATGTTTCCGGCAAGCATAAATACTTTCTCACGACAAAAAAAAATTAACTTTGGATGCGTTTTTCGTGCTGGGTAACTTGCTGGGCCATTATCTAGTTAGCAATACAATACTAGTTCATTTAACGATGTGTCGGGAAAGGATAAACGATAGGAATGATATCATACGATGTCGACCATTGAGTTAATTTCGGTAACGGGTGTTGATGTCTCTCCGAAGCGGCAGGTCTGTATCGACCGAAATGTTTGCGTCAGCGCATTCGTAATGGCTGGACTCTCGTCGTTTGTGGAGTCAAAATAAACCCTTTAAAACCGAACATCCTCCACACCAACATGTGCTCACTAATTCATCGATATTAGGTTGTCTACTTGTCCTTCAAAATGTCTTGAATGACAGCACAGCAGTTGCATTCCACCCCCAAGCACAAATCACAAATTTGAAACTGCGAGAAATATAGAGCAACGCCTGAAAAAAAAGCATGAGCAGAGGCTGTTTTGAGCTCCAATAAGAGCGAGAGTAACTTGCTCTCGATTTCGAGATGGACGTTCAGACAGCGGCATGCGCAAGATATTCGTACTTTGCGACCCGGATGCGACATGAAGACTCCCACTGGCACTGAGATATGAGGTCCTACGACACAGACACCGCGATCTGGAATGTGAAGAAACTGACTTATGAGGTTCGAGGTTACTGCGCTGCAGAGACATGAGATACGTGCACTCGATGGGGAGAAAGACACAAATAGATTTGGCGTAAATGCAAATACAAAGGAGCCCAGACTGGGGTGACGAGAGTGTGAGGGCTCATAACTTATGACAGCTTCATATCGTGGATGCCAGCGTCTGAGCGATAATAGTATAAAAGTTTACCTTTGCAAACTGATTCTTTTCTTCCATGATACAGCATTGTGTACGGCTTAAGAAACATTTTGAAGTGAGTCGAAATTTTACAACGAGCAAGTGGGTGAAACAGATGGGTAGAGACTGCCGAAATCCCGTCAAACACTGTTCTGCCAGCGGATTCAGTGGCTGGATTCAGTGAAGGATAACAATAATATGACAACAACAGTAGTAAATACCTTAAAATTTTACTCGCAGCAAAAAATACTATTGTACCATAAAATTCAAAAATGCGTGCCTTAGGAAAAAGGTAGGCAATTCTCAGATGACATGAGGGTTGGTCCACTATGAGAATGGGAGGGAAACTGAAGAGGTTGACAGAGTTGGCCACTACAACTAAACTAGAGAAGCAACACGCATCCAAACACAAGGCTCTTTATATACGCCGGGGAGACTTTCCTGGGGATGAGAGGTGTCCATACCTAGACCCCGTCGAAGAAACTGAGTACGTTGACCACCGTCTTAAGAGGTCATCACTTTAAAACTAGCAATACAGTCGTATTTAATTGATAATTATGTTATCAAATCCCTCTCCTAAAAAGCAAATGCTAATAAATGCCGGAGCCGATGGTACCAGAAGACGGTGATAGATTAGCTTTGCTTTAAGTTGAAATATTCCACTTGAACTTATTTCTACCGGCCTGATTTATTCCTAAATTAATTACTCGAAGACAGTAATTTCATCCCGTTTGCGATGGTTAAATTTGAGGGATCCCCCAAAAATATCAAACCTTGTAATATCCTCAGAATGACGTACTGCGCACTGTAAAAATCAGGAGTACGAGCAATCGCAAGAGAAGTGGACTCATTTTTAAGCACCTGAAATGGAATCTATTTACATTTACTTGGAGCTCTCTCACCGCAGACTGGCCAATCAAACCAATCATGGTTTTTGTTCATTTAAATGCCCAGCTAATCTCGCCTGGATCCTCTTCCCTAAAAGCCGGCAACCGGGCCAATTAAAGTGCCCGATGCCAAACGAAAGACTTTCTGCTTTTTGAGGCAAGTTTCGAAGTGAGCTTTCATGATGAGCCAAGTTCGCAGAGAGGCCGTCAATACCGAGACGAGTCTATTGATTGCTGATGGACTTGCCTCATTTTAAAACGGCTAATTTTGAGCTGTGTCTGTTCAATGCACCCTGTAACGGTCAACTTTTGTGTCACCATGAAAGAATGAAACAATCGTTTGATTGGAACTTTCCAGCAGTCAATGGCATAGATACGAGAATACGAGTAAGAATGAAAGTAACTGCCGATGTTGCATTCACTAGAAAAAAAAAATTAATTATAAAGGTTCAACGCACTGGAAAAACATTTCAATAGAGTGTTTGAAAGTAACAGTCCCAATGAATTACAAAACATTTTTGATTATGCGCCCCAGAAGCTGCTTCAGTGAAAACTCGTAAATACATGAGAGAAAATTTGGACGAACTTGGAGTTTTAATTTACAAATCTAAATAATTAATTTCAGACCACTCTCAGAACAAAGCAAGTGAGCATCAAGAAATAAAGAACTGAGTCAATTCTGAACCAAAATGACAAAATAACGCTTTGAGTCAGTCATTTTGAAGGATAATGGGAGTTGAACTTCCTAGGCCTTCAATTGCAAAAAGTAAACAAAACTCATGAAAGTCTTTCTAAATATAGCGTTTACAACGCATGACAATACAGGGTTGATGGAAAAGGGTTGTTCTCGCAGACTGAAATCGCAATCGGTAAAAACTGAAGTTATGTACATAATTAGATTTTGTTTTATCTCGTTGCAAAGAAAGAACTCTGTGAATTGAGTTTATCATTGAACATTTTTCCCTGTAAAACATTTGAATTTCATGCAGATTGTATTCAAGTTTGCAAATATTTTTCCCCAATAGCTTAAGAAGTTTGGTACTTTCCCTTTTCGTGAATTTTACAAATTTTAAATTATACATTTCTCGTGTTCCATAGTTTGAGCTCAACAGAAGGGAAGACGCCCATGTGGGGGCACAGAGTGCTCACAACACCCATGCCACAAACAAACTGGCTACGTTGTACACAAGTAGGCTGCTGCGAGACTGAGTTAGTTCAACACGCATGACTTTCATTCTTGATTCACAAATAACGAGCATTTTGTATTCCGATATTAACACCTCTAAAATACCACAATTTCAGAGATTTTATTATAGGAAAACAAAACTCGTGATATGTAAATCAAGAATGAAAAAATGTTATCGAATGTAAAATTGTGGTGAGGTGTTCGTCAGAAGTTTATGACGGCGGAGAAGCCGTATAGTAGGACTCAAGTTAGGGCGGAACAAGCGATGGGAACAAAATCAATTATTTTTTTAGAATTGCCTTCAATTCTTATTTTATATCATACTAATTATTGTTGTATATTTATGAATATAGTACATAATTTTTATCTGTAACCATCAGATTTTTCATCTGAAACAGCCTGCAAGTGCGTGGTGAACGTGTAGAGTCTGTGATGCTGCAGGGTTGAGAGCTGCCCATTGCTGGTATTCTACATGAAAATGCTCAAACACGATGATGATTCAGGCCAGAAAAACGTTCGCACCAAATTCAAGTCAACATATAAACTTTTACTGCTGGTTATACCACTAGGACGACGTAAATTCTTTAAAATCTGGCCCCTGAGCACTGCAGCATGAAATCATAGTTCCTGCAGGGACTCGGACCTTTGAGACTTCCTGGATAACCCGCCACCGAAGAGAAACACGACAGAAAACTCCCCACAATATTAGACCTAATTTCCAACCGAGGAACATTCACGACAATTTTTGCTCAGAGCTTGTAAGATTGCGCGTACGCAGTACCGAGCTTCTGGCTTTAGTTATTCTTAATTAGCACAGTTTGAAAAAATATGTGAATCGTAAAACTGACAACCATCACTTTGTGCGTGATAACATTGTATTCATAATCGTAAAAAAAAGCCAAATGTTTTATAAGTCTTGTATAATTGATTGATGATATGTAAGTTGGTTAATGCCTCACTTACCACAACAAAAGAGTCCTAAGAGAGGAAGGATAAAAGCTCCATTTGTATGGAATTAAAGGAACGCGGGATCTCCGCACAAGGCGTGTTTCCACACAAGATCTCATGTACATAGAAGCAGTGAGTTACGATAGCAGTTTATGAAACAAAACTGAAGTTGTATTTAAAAAAAATAGCATGAGCCAAGAAAAAGACAGCAAGGAATCGAAAAGGTGGTCCTTAAGAAAACAAAAAGCTACTCCATTTCTACCGAAGCGAAAGCCTTCCTAACTCACAGCTAGGGACCTCACATTTTCAACTGGCAGCGATAATTCTCATAGATACAATAGTTGTATCCCATCGAAGGGTTTATGAGTCGTTACCTTATCTATTACTGTATCATGCACTAATGCAGATCAAAAAGATAAAAAAATGATATTACATTTGCCTTTAGCAGCATTTAGTTCTGAGTCAATGAAAGTGGAGATATTTCTCTTTTATCGCAAGCAGTGTGCTATTGTATGAACTGGGAACATGCAAACCACATTGACAACCAAACACAACATGCAGTAGAGGCAAATCATACTAAATTTCGAAATTAGTTTGAATGATAACAATGAATTCCCATTTTAATCTGAAGACTGTATCAGGGTTCTGCAATCTTTTTTTCACCAGGCATTGCATCACTTTAGTAAAATAAATACATGCTTACTCATGCGTATTATTTTATACATCTGAATTTCCACCCAAATCCCTGAAGACTAACTTAGCTGCGTTCGCTCGTTCTTCATTATAGTCGCGTAAGTGAAAAGATATGAAAAAATTATACGCGAAAAACTCAAACTCTAACAAAAGTTTCCTCGTTTCCACACCAAACCGGGCTTTGCATTGCTATATTTATACGTTTTTCTGCTATGAGTGAAATGGGAAAAGTCCGTCACAACAAGCGTTGGCGAGATGAATCTTTGTGAAGTTCGCTCTGCAGCTTAATTTCCAGCGAGCAAAGTTTAATTGTAAAATAAGCCAGATTTGTTGATTATTTGCACGTTAGTTACAAACACGAGGAAATTCCTGCCAAATTCATTTACACCTTCAATTTTTTGCTGAGCGTATTCATCGCGGCCGTCTAGCTTCATTTGTAAATCCGTTCAAGAGCTTTATTTAGATATTTACTGACAAAGGAACGAATATTAGAACATCGCACAAGCGTAAATAATTGAAATGAAATTTCACGAGCAACTCAACCCAAATGCGAAGAAATGTCAACATACGCTCTTTGCCCCCATTTTTATTTTGGCGCCTAACGGTCATTATGTTGTCAATGAAATGTTCTTTCATTAATTCCATGAATGCAAATTTTTGCCTAATTTCTAGCAATACGCACAGCATGAGCAGCAGACAAGACCTCTCAACAAGTAAATGCAAAGGCCTTTACTTGCAAATTACCGTTTAATTAGAATCTCAGCTCGAGGCCGGCCGGCGTAATACAGAGGTACAACGCGTCAACGCGTTAATTAAAGGCTCAACTCAGAAAGTGAATTCGATTTTCCGTAACTTTCAAACATTTCTTCGCGACTCATGCAGGTCTCATTAGTACTTCATAACGCGTGAGTTCGGGGCTTTGTATTGCATCACCCTAAGGTAAGTCTGAAAAGCGAGTCCACTGAAATGTCTGGTAACATGTTTTAGAAATTTTCTCATGTTATCAACATTCTTTAGTACAAAGCAATACGTGAAGTGTGTGAACAGGATACTCACAACACCCTCGAACAGCTCGTGATTTTGTCGATTAACAGGCAGCAACGAGGCGAGTTTAAACCCACATCGGCAATAATGGTTCCATTAACTATTCAGTTGCGTCTCAATTAAAGTCGTTTCCTCAAGAGCCTGTCTAGCAGAGGGTAAGGTCATGTCTCTTTGTTACGTAACCAGCAACTTGAGTTGTGTAAAAAAAGAAGGTCATGTACTCGTTGCTTAAAGATGAAAACTAGAAGTCCACGTTTAACGTTTCACGCGGCTCAAATACTTGCATTTAGACGGGCATGTCTGTTGGGCGTTATTCTTGATAATATCAATACTTGAGCATCTTACACTAACAAAATTCAGTCGCAGGTTTCACATAAATATCTGGACTTAGGCAATATCGTTTTTCACTCGAAATCTTTGAATATGCAAATTAGAATGCATTTCAGATGGAATAATTTTACGCTGCAACTCGCAATTCCTATCCGAGATAATAAAACAGCAAAAATAACAAAGGCTCTAATGACAAATGCTCTAATTCCTCTCATTTAATATAACTTAAATTACAAAAATAAATTATTCATTAAAAAAGTGTGAAGTGCTTGTTATTGGTCGCATTTCTGATGTCGATTCAAAATTTCAATCTGAGAGCGATGTCCTTTATTGTTGATGCCAAACGTACTTTTCAGTAAGAAGCTATTCATGGAAAACGTAAATGACCTCGAAAAAGTTTTGCAGGCGTTAGCCAGAGCACGGAATTTAAAATGTGAAACAATACATATTTGCCTTTCATTTCATTTGGTAATTAAAACTTCATCAATAGAGGAAACCTCTCACTGGGTGATATCACCAAGAGTGAAGCCTACATTTAACTACCAGCACTCTTACAGTATAAAAATATGATACTGAAAATTTTATGTCAGAACGTAGGCGCTGACAGAAGCATCATCTTTAAAATTATTATGTTAATTTTAGTTCAATATTTTATACTATGAACTCAATTGAGACTTTAAAGCTTAAGTTAGCCATTTGTGGAATCATTAGGCAAGGTAAAGTATGCCTCGCTACGTGTGTAATCAATCGCAGAGGAAATCTGTAATGTCTACCACTACGCTTCCTCGCTATGGAAACCATGAGATGACCAGACTTAGAAAATAAACCCTTTCAAGACATTGAGACTACATAATCAGCCCTGAAATAACACTTTGTATTGTTTCTAATATAAAGGAAAACCATATACCGCAAAGCTATTTTAAGCCCGAAAACAGGTAATCTAAAACTTCAGTGAATTAATTTGTCTTGCTTCTTCGCGTTAGCTAAGCTGTGTCTTCTAGCTTGATGCCATTTCGTTGACCATTTCGTGCTTTGTTCCGCACGTGCAGGCATTTTTGCAGATCCAATTTAGAAGCTTAGTGCAAAGTTATTAGGCCCTAAAGATGTTATCAAATAATGAAGGTGGGCTTATGACGAATAACGCTGCGAAAAATGTCACATTTCGGTCATAAGTTAGTTCAGAGATGCGTTTTAAGTCTTATCCGAGGTAACCAACCAGTACTACGATAATTTTCAGAAGTACCTCAACTCTGCTGCTCCGGTAATTGCAGTTCAGGAAACTTTTTAAGCAACTTTGTAGCAGTTTCTTAGACGATAGGCACGAGAGAATTCTTTCTGGCACTGGCGATTGTAGAAAAGAAAAAGTTGAATTATACTGTTTCTTAAATTACTAATATAGACTTTTTTTTAATTATTTAACTCCAGGTACAATCTATCATTAAACGAAAGTCTGAAAAGGACCCGGAAGAGAATCGAGACCCTATCTGGCGATATGTTTTGTTGGTAACTGTAGAGTCTCGAATTTCTAGAATAAATTCCTAACTGATGTTATAAGACCTTAAATGGGACTGTTCGTAGTATTGCATAATAGTATGAATAAAGATTTGTTTAACATCAGGTATTATTCACATTCTAATATTATATTGAAATGAGCTTGCTAAAATTGAAGCGACGACAAATGCTAGCTTGCTGTAGACATCTGCAGTATAGAGGCAACGAAGTGGAATTGTGTGAAATCCCTGCTGGCAGTGCTTAATTAAAGGTTAGCTGTCGCACGAGATTCATGAGCCTTCGAATTATACTCGCATGGAATTAGCTCGAGATGCAGCGCAGAACCAGCAGTAAAGCCGTTGACTGCAGTAATTACTACATAACTTACGAATCAATAATAACATCATTCGCATACAATAACCGGAATGGAAGTGACGGAGATGAGACCATATATTCGTCCGTGCAGTATGTCTCCAAATTCCTGACTGAATTACACAGACGTTAACTTCCCAACCCCCCCCCCCCCCCCCCCACACACACACACGTCGCAGCGCAGTACAGCCGCCTGAAGAGCTGCTTAGAGTATCAAAATATAATTAACTCGTAGGAATTTAGCTCACTATACAGTTCCATAATATCGGCAATACCCGAACATAGTTAATCAAGCTGATAAAAGTAACGACGCGAAGCTATTTGGATTAAAGACGCGTAAGCAACACGAGTGTCAAAATATAATTAACTCGTCAGAATTTTGCTCAGAATACATTTCCGTAATACCTGTAATGTCCGAGCATAAATAAACAAGCTGTTAAAATTACTAAGCGAATCAACTTGAATAAAAGACACGTCAGCAATACGAGGTTATCTCCTTGTTCTGTTCAGCACTCATCAACTCAACTTTTGTTAGGTTGAAAATTTGAAAGCCCAACCTAAGTTTTAGAAAGAGATTTGAGCCATAAAATGTAACTTGTGGAGCCGTATCGAAAAAAGGACCAGCTCTTTTTATCCGCATCTGCAACTATTGGGCAAAGTAAGCACTTCTACAACGAGAACCTAGATTCTCCTCATGCTGCTATCTCAGATCCACTGCGAAGCGATCATTACGAAAATTTGTTTTAAAAACAAATTCATTTTTTGTTACGCTTTAGTTAGAAAATATTAGCGCAAGCTGCGAAGGCAATCGTGAGAAAAAATAGCAAATGAGTATGGAAAAGGCACCCATTTTACCACAAATGGTGAAGCAAGCTTTTTCGGCGCTATGGTGTTGCACTTGAAGAAAGTTGTTCTTATTTTTCAGACAACTACAGCTACTGGTTCAGTCGAGGAGCAGACTGCGAATTCAAGCCTACCGTTTGGAATTTAACCATTTCCAACAAAATCCTTTTCTTTCTATTTCGGTATGAAGCACTTCATGAATTGTTAAACGTAACCATTTTATACATTTGCGGCGGCCTCTACATGTACTCATGCAGTGAATTATCGCAAAAGTAGGCAAGCAATTTACTTTGCCCTCTTAGAACCCATTTTACCGTCAGTGCTAGAATTACAGCATTCTATATGGTGAAGTGAGGATAAGTTGCGCTTTACCGAGGTCGAGTGGTTAAGAGCGCGCCCTTCACGGGAAGAATCGGCAGTCCGAATCCCGGCATTGCCGCCCGGTGATTCTTCCCGTCGGGAATAGGGAGAACTCAGCCAAAATTCCCCACTCTACCCAGACGTCGGAAATGGGTACCGGCTTCACCAAGGGCAACCGTCATTGCGTCCTGGAGTTAGTTATAAGGCAAATGAAAATTCAACGCACAAGATGATGTGTATCAGACTTGATTGGAATAAAACATCCTTCTGAACCCGCCGGCGCTGGCGAGGAGGTCAGGCTGGCCACGAGACGGGGCAAGCCGGACATCAACAGAAGCCTTAATTGCTGAGCGGAGGCGGGCAAGAAAGCAGGCCATCCATTATGGCCAAGATGACGAATGGCATGTTGCTGCCAGTGGATTGTATGGCTTGTCTGCCGCCGTCGATAGATGCACTCCCAATTTACATCCATTCTATAGCAAAGGTTGTTATTTTCCAAGTTATTTCTGTTGTCTATCCTATAGACTCCATATCTAACATACGAATAAATTTGAATAACGTACTTGGTTGAATCTCTTTTGTCTTACATTTTATATTCTACTCGTGTGCAACTCACTCATTCTTATTTCTGTTTGCTTACGTGTGGTAACATTCATTAGATTTTTGGTAATTTACATGGAAGCGCTACGACGCGAACAGTACACTAAAATATAACAATGGAGTAAAGCTTATACGATAAAACAAATTTCGCTCACATTTAAATGGATCGACCGAAAGGGACTAGATTATTTATCATAATACATCGCAAAATTCACTGTCATAATTTCCCGAAAAAACTGACCTGACGATGGATCTCCTCGGACACTGTTCCAGCACGTCACCAGACACACCGATATCTCAATGGTGCTCATCCTATGCACGAGACACTTCCACCCTGTCGCAAACTCTCCGCAGAAATGCTGCCACTCGCAATCCAGAGCCTCATTCCCCCTATCACGGGGGGCCGACATTCGCCAGCGCTAATCGAAAGATCTCGTGAAAGCCTTGAAGACGAAAATCTCGGCGTCGCCAGGACCCTAAGTTTCCTTCACCGTAACTTTCGCACAGAAAAATTCGGTGGCTGCCGACTGTCGTAATGGATTTCACCCTGAGATGCTAAAAAATTGCACCAACCACCTGAAACATAAAAAAAATCTTAAAAACGCTCCTAGGAAACAAAAATGTTTTCCACATTTTTTCATCGAATTCATGATCAACAAAGAAATTCTGTGTTAGTTCATAGATTTGATTAATTTAGATGAGTTAATTTGAGCCTCCCCACAGAAAAGGGTTCCCCAGACAGGAAAGAGGAACCATCATTGAGTATGGCTTTAAGGGAACGGGAATCTATGCGCAAGGTATTTCCCCGCACCCTACACACGCTAACAGTATGATTAAAAGAAATTTATGAAATTGGATATAAGTTGAGAAAGAAAGAAATAGATACTGAAAAAGGACAGTAATAAATAGAGAAAGGAGATGGTTGGTGGCAAAACAAAAAACAATTTTTCTTCAAGAGGAGGAAAGCATACCTGACCTTCACCACAGGGGTACACATATTTCCCCTTTCTAGTTCGTAAGAAGAGCGAAAAATCACCAATAACAAAAGTTCTCACTTAGAATACAAAATGATGCCAATTTTTTATAACTGGAATCCAAGTAACGGGTCTGTGCATCTTATCGTGAGACTTCAATATTTTCACTTCGAAAAGTCCAAAGTAAGCAAGCGAATAGTAACAAAATTGTTAGAAAAACTTAGTTTCCGGTGCAAACCCTTTAGACTGTTGTAGAAGTGGTACGAAGGTGATCATAGCCAGAAATAAAAGCATACAAATAATGCGTAAATTAGATAAGATAAGTTAGCTTGAACCTCCCTAAACACGACAAAAGTGTTTCAAAGAGAAGAAGGAGGAAAGCACCATTTAGAATCGAATTGAGAGAACGGTGAATCTCTGCTCAATGAGTGTTTTCTCACAAGATACCCTGCGTAAAGAAAAGCAAGTTATTAAGTACGCTCATGAAACATGATAAAAGTTGAAGAAGAAAGTAGTAAGAGCTGAAAAGTATGACAGCAGTGAACCGAAGAAAAGATAAGCAGTAACAAAACTAAAAATTTATTCTATTTCAACCAAAGCAAGGCCTGCTTAATATTCAGGTCAGCACTTCATATGTAACTACTGGGAACGTTAATTTTCATAAGTACAACAGTTGCATCCTCCTGAGAAACCATAACGTGCAACACCGCGTCTGCCTTCCCTCATGGACAATTTTCGCGTCAAAAGAAGCGAAAAAACTGTACATAAATCTCACTTTTACAAGAGAGTTGCCTCCTACAGCACTAGCCTGAAGCTTCATCCCTTGGCACTATCCTCACTGTCAGATTTGTCACGCAATCAATTAGGCTTAGTTCCCATAGTAAAGCTTTGTGGCAAAGGCAGGTAATCGCCTGGGACAAGGTCTTTGTTTAAACAATGTGGTAGTTTACTTTGGTCAGCAGAGGATAACAATGATGACATTCATCATGTTAAAGCAAAGATATTTGAAAGTAAAAGAGTGAATTTATTTATGTGAAATTTATCGCAGGTGTTGTTTATTATAACTTAAAAATGATTCAAAAGTTAAAAGAAAATTCTGTGAAATTAATAACCGTGGATCTTATTAACAACCGTGATTACAACCGTGACGTTTTCGTTGTATTTTTTTTTAATAAAAACTCCCTTGGTCTGTTTAATTTGAAGCCAATAAGCTATCAGGACGTAAACGAAACCATATTTCGTGTTCATGGTCTTAAAATCCAGAAGCACGGGAAAAGGTACACTGTTTTACGGCAAAAAAAAACAGCGGAGGCAAGCTTTGCGAGCACAACACCGCCAGGCGTTAAGTCTTCGCGGCCTAGATATATCGACCTCGCTATTTATACAGGCAAGGAGCACGGGCGGAGGGTACTTGCAAGGTTTCCCTGGCAGGCTTGTTTACCAGGCGTGTTTGCCTGTGTATACGATACCAGGTGCCGTGCATTCCTCCCAGTAATAGGCGTCCGTGTCGGCAGCAATGAGCCGCGGGCGGCATTCGATCGAGCGTCGCGTCGTCACAGCCAAATATACCAACTGCAACTGCTCCGGCGACCGTCATTGTTACGGGTGCTGTTTCATTGCTTTCTCAACCAACACTTGCAAGCGTCAACACAAATCTTCCGGCTGCCGTATGCATTATCTCATGCACTATTTCCAACCGTCAGGGTCCTGCTGCAGTTAGATCTTCACAATTTGATTTGAGTTCGTGAAAGCATGCGTCAACTTAGCTGCCCCTCAGTTTCACGGACGAGTAGAGTTTGATGAAACAATTGAAATCCGTTTGAAATGCGTACAAATGCACTTACTTTCATTTTGATATCGTAGGTGAAGTTATAAGTTACTGATGCGTTACTTGTTATTAATATCGGGAATTATAGGTTTCGATCGCGATAAATTATCAATTTTTAAACAGATCTGAATCATGGTAAAGATCCTTACCAAAGATAGACAAGATGTGTAATATAGTACTGGATGTTGAAGCTCAATTCAGGGGCTTATATAAAATAATTGGTAAAGTTTTCAACATCAAGGTTACAGTTGAGGTTTGTTTTGGCTTGGCTATGACCATTTTGTGGGTAAAATTGTAAGGTCATCTGATCGTGTTCGTTAACTATTTGTGTACTTCGTTGCATTGTTCATCTCTATTCCTCTTTTGATTGTTCGTGTTAACTCATAATTCTATAAATAAATTGCAAATGCGACCCTAATAATTGTTAACATAGTTTTGAAATACGATATTCGTAACCTTAAACTACAATTTAGCACAACCTACACCATCAAGAGTCGCTCTTTCAATTTTGTATCACCAGCAAAAAGTCATCACGACTCGCAGGATCACTATAAACCCCGCGGCATGCAATCCCTTCACCTTCATTCCTGACCCTCCCAAATATGATTTCTGCCACCAGTATTCGCTTGGTTGCATAGAAATCGGTTGCATTATAGAAATCGGACTCACAGAAATCGGACTTACACTCACTCAAGCATTTCCTCCTAAGCTCAAGAGGTCGCAGCCAGACACGCCGCTCACCCGGGCGCAATAATTACACTAGCAGCCTCTGACAACGCGGCCTCGTGGCGCGCACATGATCGGCCTCTGACGCACTTGGTTATCAGCTGCAGGCGATCGTCGAGATGAGCGCCACTTGTGCAAACCTCAACTAATTCTGTTCCAATATGGTCTCAGTTGATCCTTTATTCACAACATGAATCACGCATCGTGTCAGGTGAAAAACTGGGACAAATGTTGGTATTAAACATAGAGATTCGTGCGACTCAACGTACATCTTGCGTATGTAGTTTAGTTAGTTCGAAATTCACGACATTAATCCCGCACTGTATCATGTGAATAACTGAAACTTATTTTTATTCCTATATGTTGGATGCTTGCAAGATGGTATACGTCTTGGGTGTGTACCATCTTGCATCTCTTGGGTATAGTATACAATTATATACGTATAACTTGAGGATCCTCAATGCTGTTGTAACCGTCGTATCTGTAGGATTACATCTGTCGTATCTGTAGGATTATATCCTTAATTGTTGCGACTTTAGTTTTTATCTGATGTAATATAAGCAGGATTCCACCACTGGCTATTTTAGGATTACGTTTATCAGACAAAAAGCGCACCAACTCCTGTGGAAAAGTGCACATGAACAAGTTATGAGCCATCCATCCGGCAGGGCTACTTAACCACTTATCTGCGGCAGGGCTACTTAACCACACTCTGGGAAAAAAGCTTTTCTATGTATTTTATGAAGCTATTCTTAGCCCTCAGAGTAATTTTTCGTTTTATCTTTCATTTTTTACTGTTTAAAAAAATTGCTAGCTCCCTCTTAAGAATAAATACAAGGAATCGAAACAGAAAAAACTCAACCCATAAGGAGAATAAATACTTATACTTGACCAAAATTTATACGCATAAATGAGATAAACCGGATATTATTAATGAGATCTGGGTCCCAGAAAACTGGAATTCTCTTAAAGTGCAGAGCTATAACTTCATCGGCCATAACATGAAAGACCGTCGTAAAAAATGCGCCGTCTGGCCGCGGTGTAACCGTCTCGTAGAACCAAACTCGACTTTAAGCGGTAATTAATGGTGGTTTTTATGCCCACAACGGGTCGAGCGTACCTCTATTTCAGCGTTTATTTAACTTCCTCTAACTGCCAGCTTGTTCGAGGCTTACTGCTGTTCAATGCTTTTATATTGTCACTGGCGTAAAACTAAAAGCCTCTCTAATAAATGCTCCAGCGAGCTCGGAACTCCTGAAAACGAATACTGTCAAGACAACAGTGTAAAGGACTATTGTGAGGCCGGGACCTCAGAAGGGTAGAAATACACCAGTGAAGTGATCGGCACAAAACGTATCTTTCTTGCAAGCCACACTACGAATTTCTCTGTTTAAGCGATCGTGAAGAAACTCGTAACATCGCAATAATTGAATTGAATGCAGCAACTCCTATTGCAATTTCGTTGAAAAATCTCTCCATACGAGCTTAAAGAATTGGAAAGAATCTTCCTTTTGTTGGTTTCATGATTGGAATATTCGTCAGGGTGTCAGAACTTGACCTTACTCAGACGCAAGCTATATAACAAAACTATCCGGTCATATCTCGCTTCTGCACTACATCACACATCATTGAAATAACAACAGTAAATTTTTCCAAAATTAATTTCCCTCCACCATCAGGAACCGAAAATAAAATGTCAGCTGCATAACCCGAATAATTGTTCTAATATGAATGATAGATACATATGGTTCATAGATTTTAAAATATTAAGCGCACGTCACAAACTTAAATCTTTCACAGTGAATGTAACGTGATAAGTCCATGAATCAGATATAATACGAAAATAGCAAACTTCTGTGATACTTTAGGTTATTCCGCCAAGTTTTCGTGTTCTCAGCGGACAGCGAGCGTTTCCAAGGAAATGAGACCGACAGAACTTAGAACATTTCAAAAACTAGAAGTACTTTGTAAACTATTTCACGAAATTTCACAGCATAATTTGATTTGATTTGAATTACAGATAATGTAGTCGCAAACTGTGTTTAAGAATCTTACAGACTTAGGTTTGAATAAAATCATTGCTTAGTTAGAACAACGTAAAGAATTTCATGGGCTAACCTCTCACATTTTTTACAGACGCAAAGAATAATACTGAGAATTTGCTCACCAGAGAACACGCATCATAGAGGAACAGTTTAAAATGAATGAAGTCTATTTTAAAGTGTTGAAATATAGTGTTGTTGAGCTCGTAATCTAACTTTCCGCTCACTCAGACAAATTAGAGTCATATTGATTTTAGTTTAAATTCCGTCAATGTTTCTGTGATATGCGTTTGGTGGCTAGTGTGTTTACAGAAAGCCCTCGCCATCAGCTGGCTCTTTTCAGGATACAGAACTTTTTTTATTTCCCTTTTTCTAACTCTAATTACCACGCATGATTGAGATCATGAGCTGCTTGATAAAAATCATGATACACGTTGAAACACTTAAGCATAAACCGCCTACACTGCTTCATTAGTGTCACATATATGGACAACAAGATAAAGACATCATGGACGCCTGCTTGTTGCCATGGTATCTGAGGGGCATTTGTATCAGGGCGGTATTCTAAGTGCACCGCATTCCCTGTATAGACAGAACCATGGGAGCCTCGGTCTTGACCAGACCCAAAAGAAATGAGGAGAGCTCCTCCAGTGGAGACGCCCCGATGTCGTAGCTTACGGAATGCGTGGCAGATTGGGCCATCTCGCCTGACGAAACATCCCGGGACCTAATCGAAACCCTGTCATGCACCGTGAGGGCGTCTTACTACAGTATCCAATTGTCTTCGTAACAAAGTTACTGGATAGTAGGAGATCTCATTGCTTTGCCACAATATTCACGAGGAACTATCGTGGTGCCGGTCAGGTAACTAGATACTGAAGGGCAATATGCAGTGGCGCAATGTTTGATAAGTGGAGCAACATGCCTAGACCAAGTTAACTCAATGGAAGATAACTGTGATTAGTAACATAACATGGAAAGAACATCAATATCATACAAACCAAAAAACTGAGAAGGGAAGAACAGAATGTTGTATAAAATACAACAAAGAGTAGAAGAATGTGAAATTATTATATTATCCAACTTGACTGGGAACAGTAACATGCGAAGATATGCGACACTAACACAGATTCACAAATAAAGTTGAACTTATTAACAACGTATAGTGCAAGTATTGCATATTAACACAATTTATTACTGTAAATATCTGTAGCAGTAAAATTGCGAAATAGACTAGCTGAGAACTGAAGCGCTATTAAAGTGCCTGGGATGGGAAACGTGAATATCAGAATCTGAGATCTATCAAATTGTCTTCGTGCCAGCATTTAATGGAACTGTTTCCAAGGGTGAAATTGCTTTTTAAGATAGCCAATCGAAGTTTTTCTATATCGAGATTGAACACAAAGAAATTTTCCAAGCGCATCGAAAAAGTTAATCCTGAACCTCATTGCATTGGAAATTATGCATTCCAGTTTCTGGAAATTTGTGTTCCCGAAAGTAAATGACTATCGCAGAGACAGTTATCAGTTATACAATCCGTTACATAATCAGGTTACAAAAATATTAGAATTTGAGTTGAAAACGAATTGAGATAATTAACACGAAATTAAAGTAATATACAAAATTCCCGATAAAGAACAAATATCAACCGAGATTCGTTTTAAATGTACTTACTGAATAACGTCATTTTATAAGTGCTTGAAATCTGCGTTTTTTATCCATAAAGGTTCTTTGATTGTGTTAACGACCCACAGAATAGTTTTCAGAGCACTATTGCATTCTTATCTGATCTCTTCCTACTCAGGGAGCGAATACGAAACGTTCTGCAAATAATCATTTAAAGTATTGAGTATAATAATTTCCACTCAATGAGAAATTAGGTCTCAACTAAGGAACAACGCCTTGTAAACCACCCCGTACAACAGTTGTGTTATGGTAATGAGTTGAGTTTTTGATATGTTTAGTGCATTTTCTTGGTAATGAAACTTTTTCCCTATTTCTAAGATATTTCTTAAATACCAATGCTACCTAATACTGAAAACTGATTTCACTCAGTCTTGAGTTTTATTCAAATTTTGCGTGTACTTAAAACAGAAAAACGTCTAGACCGTATTTCTCAGTTGTGCAGAATATATTATAAGGTAATGTTAAATAACTGCTATTTCTTAGTACTAAGTACAGAGCGAAGTAAAGCTTTATTTCAGCAGTACTAAAAACTAAACGACTTCTTTGTTTTCACGAGTGTTATGAGTCACACTTCGCACAAAATGATCCGTGATATCTTTGATCCCACTATGGGACTGTCTGCACTCACTACAAAGCTCGCACTAAGTAGCGCCATCGATATTGCGCCATTGAGAGCAGTAAATGTGGTTGCTCAGTAATATGAGAGTAAACGGACATACAAAGCCATAGAGACGCGTAAACTTGGCGTGCGTGGCAGTTTTGTGCATGAACTCATTTCCACAGCAGATTGGCACAGTTTATTGTTATTCGGTAGAGTACAGAAATGTTATGAACTGTTGTAAATTTTCGTATTAATAATGAGAGATTTGTATATTTGTCAGCATCCATGATGTGGGGGGGGGAGGAACTAATTTTTTCTTGGGGGTATTTGACATGTCGTCTAGCATGTCAGTACTTGTACTACTTTAGCGCGCAGAATTTACTTGGAACTCAAAGAATGGCTTCAAGTCAATTCCAATTTCTAATAATATTTCATAAATACTACACGTTTCTCAAAACCATAAATCTAACACCTTAACGTCTTAAATATTCCTAATCTATCATAAACACTCCTTTATGAACATTGTTGCCAATACACTCACAGTGAATTACAATTTTACAAGTAATCAATTAGTGTGGGTCAAAGCAGCTTGAGAATTTGGGGGTTTTCCCCGGTCAACATGCGTTCGAGTTCCAATTACACGAACACATCTTTCTCACGATGGGAAAATGAGATGAGATGTATGTTCAAATGCGGGGAACACAACAGCTAAACCCTATTACGCAAGCATTTGATCCCTTTACCCCCCCCCCCCCTTCCCCCCCCCCCCCAGAGGGATACAACCATTGTATCTATAGGAATTAGCTTTCCTAGGAGGGATATGTGAGGTCTCGAGCTAATTATCTGGTAGGTCTTCCTTTTTGTGGAAATAGAATAGGTTTTTGTTTTACTACGGACCATTCTTTTCGGTTCACTATTGTCCTCTTTTTCTGCACCTGCTACTTTCTTCTTCAAATTTTATCATGCTTCATAAACGTCTTTCGTAATTTATTGTTTCTATGCACCATGCGCATAGATTCCACATTCCCTTAACTCCATACTAAATGGAGTCTTCCTCTTTCCTCTTTTTGGAGCGCCTTTGTTGCGAGTAGGGAGGCTTAAACTAACATCTTATTTAATCTTGTGCTCTTTACCTTCACCACAACCCCTGTCATTAGACTGGTACTGGCATCATGTTGCCACCGACATCAGAATAAGGAATAAACTGCCACTCGGCAGTGAACTTGGAAGAAGAGATTAGGTACGAAGTTAAACAAAAATACAATATATTGAGGCTATTTGAGGTATCAGAAGAAGAGGACCGTATGGTACTTTGGGGCGTTAATTGGCTAAGCAGTGAGAACAACTAAACTTGACTTAACTCAAAATCAGTATGGAGCCGATGTTCATTGGTGGAATATTATATTTCTGAATACTTTCTCACATTAGTTTCTATCAGTCGCACCTTATATGACGCTCGTATTCATAGAGTCAAACGGAGTGTAGATTTTCGCCTCATGTCGATAGGCGTAAACGTTGTACTTAATATTTGTACCTAAACTCAATATAAAGTTAAAACATTGTGTCAACTCGCGACGAATGAGAAAGCAGTTTTCAATGACGTTTTACGTTACGCACGTCCAGATCAAACGCGACCTTTATCAAAAATTTTGTAACGACGTGATGAAAAAATCTTTATACGCCATTTAAACAATCGTAATTTGAGACAAACTTCCCCGATAGTGAATTTTAAAACCTAGTTACTTTTCCCTCGTATCATACCTGAAACGAAAGAAACAAATAAATTCAAAATTTCAGTTCCTTTATAAATTCCTTGAGGTTGCTAAAATTTGCCGAAAATGGCAAGACCAAAATCTCCCATTCAATGATTCTTTCGAAATGTATGGATCCAGAATCTCCTGCAACTGTGTTGGGTTACTTTTTTTCTACGTACTTCGTGTCCCAACGGAAAGATAGTTTCACAGCGTCCATGCTATCTTGTTTTCATCATTATGTTCTCTAACGGAGACGAACTGGAGCTTTACGCTTCATTGCTCCTTCATAGAAAGGGAAGAGGATGAAGTCTGGCAAACGTTGTCCGTGTCGCAGAGGAGCACCACCGCCGCTCTACAAGGGATTCAGTAGACAATGGAAGGTCCGTGATTTTTAGTGCCTCCCTTGTGCCCACAACAAAGGCACAACGAGCGCTACTCCGTCACCGCTCTCAATAAACTCTTACACTTCTCAGAATGATCAACTTCTGACCCATATAACTGGGAACGGCAAAATAAATGAGCCTCGATTTGTACCTTTCTATCTCTCTGCAACGGGGTGTCAAGCCAGCAAACAAAGTCGTATTGTTAGCCAAATTAGTGCAGAGTCAAATGATCGCTATCACCACGCTTGTTTTATCTGTGTCAGTATAATTAATTTGCGTTGGTTTTTATTCGTAAAACGGACACAGGAGTGAAGGCTATACTTTTTAAACAGAATCGATGGCGTATTAATATGGAAGCGCATCTCTGTTTTGAGATTTTCACGTCATTCTTGTTATTGCTATCAATAAAATTCGATAAGTGAGTATTTTTTCTTGTCTTGACTTCGAATCTGTAAGTTATGTAATGTAAAATAAATTCAAATATTTGTTGCAAACTATGTCATGTGTTTACTCTAAATGGTGTTTACCCCCAACCCCCGAAAATGTGGCCTGAGAATGTAACTGTAATCTTCCACTGTACATTCAGTATGTATGATACGTAAACTCAATGAGTGACACACAGACGAAAATCTGAAATTAAGAACATGAAAAGCTTGAAAAGCACAACACAAATGACACTCTTCCGTTGAGAGATAATCGAAGAAAAGCGTTGGAGAACAAATACTGTAATTTTATTGTTGAATGAAGTAGAAGGCTGAGTTAGATGAAAGTATGGGCGGATACCGAGCAGTGCTTTGTCGAAGAAAGTGATGAAGTTGAAAGTGAGAGGAAGATATAGGTAGGGGATATATATGAAATCATAACAGCACTAGATAAGACAGTTTTAGTAGTAATTTTAGTTAGTTTAGTTTAGTTTTTTTAGGAGTTTTAGTAATTTGTGTACAAAACGTTCCCTGAAAACACCACACAGTGGAAAGTGATGCAAAACGACTAAATTGTTAAACAAAACCTAAATTCCAACGAGCTTACTCACCTTGCTGTATGAAAGTTTCTAAAATATTTTAATAAAATATATATAAAATGTTTTTTGTATGTGAAAGGCATGCTCATTTTACGATAATAGTTTCACCCGTTCGATGTTGCCCTCAAGCAGGTGGTGTGCCCTCAACACTAGAAGTTCTGCCCCAAATAATTAAATCTTCTTGGTTGTTCCTAAAATAATTTCATCGCTAATTTTAGGAAATCCTAAACAAAAATTTAGGCCTTTAAAATTTGACTTATTTAAGCATATTTGTCAATTCAGTACTTTTCCAGTTTTTCAAGCCAAGAGGAATTCATTTCAAAAGTATAGTATTTTTTCAAAATGTTAACCATTTTAACGTTCCAATTTACGAATTAAGAGAAAGATCAAGCAGTGCCTCAAGCTTTGCTAAAATAATTTTTTGTTACATTATAAAAACATTTATTAGCGCTGCTGATGAATGGGAAAACTTTATCATTTTATTTTATTAAAATAGAAATTTTTACCTGTTGGATGAATTTTTCCATTGACGAGCTTTCCAGTGTAGTTTCAACTCGTTATCTAAAGTCATCCTAGATAAAACGAAATTTTGTTAAATTCATACATAAAGGCTTTATGGCAGAATTTATGGGCACTTTGATTTAACGAGTAAACAATGATGGCATTTACGAGTAATTAAACTTTGGATGTATTTTCCGTAGACTTTACATGCAAAAGAAAAATTTCAAGATTTATCGTAGAAAACCAAGCGACTCACTCATACCCATATTTTACGCAAGTAAAATCAATACATGTATTTTTTAAAACCCTCATAGGCCTTCTTGAAGACCAACAGAAATACAAGTATCAAAACTTTTCGTTTATAAATGGCGCATTTACTGCGGTCACCACAGAACATGAGCAACAGCTCACAAAATGCCAGAGAAATGCCTCTTCTAGCACCCAAAGAGTAGGAATGTCTAACTTTAGTTGCAGGAGATGCCTCTAAAATTTTATGCCAGCTTTTACATTCTAAGTTCATAAATCTATTGCGAAGAAGTACTGGAGTAACCCAATTTATTCATAGTATCTCCACTGTTTTACTTGGAAGCAAAAACATAGAAAACTAACTACCATACTTGGAGCATTTAGGCAGCATGACCGTATTAAAGCTTATTAAAATTACTGTGCTACCAATTTCAGGGGAAATCCATCGCTCACATATTTCATTGTGTAGAAACCATTTGGAGTTCTCAACCCTTATGTGGAATTCATGTTCGAAAACAATGGTTTTAAAATATCTGAGAAGGAAAGTCACGGACAAATGATGCATCGTGCTACCAAATACGAATCATTGGAATTTTATCTTTCTCAAAGAACTGAACAGAAATTTCAGCGTATGATCAAGCCTTGCCCGTAAAATGTAGGCCGTATGATGGACATGAAAAGTAAACTTTTCGCTCAATTTTTGCGACAAAGAGTGAGTTGGTGAACTTTTTTCCACAGGATTACGTTTTCTAATGTGCATTTAAGTAAATTAACGTAGATTGATATTGCGTGGTTCTTTAGGAGCACATATCGTCTTACTCAAATAAATTTTGACCAAGCTCACTCTTTACAGTAGAAACAATGCTAGGGTTGTTTAAAGCTCACCCGAGCTCTGAAATATATTTGTTGTTTCAGTAGTTATCTCCGATTAATGTTTCACTCCGATACGCTTGTGTGAACAAAGCTTTAGTATTTCCTTCGTTCACAATTCAAAGTTTTAATTTTTTGCTTAATTGTAAAAATTAAGCCAATTACAACTCACGCATAGCAAATCTGAAGACTTTCAAAAAAAAGTTTTGGGAAATTGTAGAGCAATATCGAACGAGAAATTTACGTACTCCCATGTATTATAATTAATGTAAAGTTTCTGGAATTCATTACCCGTGCGTTATGTTTTGATAACAATTTCCGCGGTGTACCAAGCGCGTGCATCCCTTGACTCCGCCCTTCCTGGGTTGAAAATTCGATAAAACCGAGAGACTTTGTTCTAAAGCTCCTCTCGAATGAATACCGCAACGTATAAAGATGTCTCCCCTTTCACTTGGGCACAAAAAATGAAACGAACATTCCATGGGAAAATACCAAGCGGTATTTTATCAGAAACGAGATAGCTTCGCTTGTTCCTGCGGCACCAGCTAGTCACGAAGAGGAAAGAATACCCGCTTCAAACGAGCTCGTTTCTAATTATTAACCTCACAAAAATTCCTCATGTTTTCTGCCACTGGAATCAAATTTTGAAGTAGTGCAATTTTATTTGTTCATCAACAAATGAAGTGCTCTATTTATCATGGTTCTTGTTGACCACTCTTTGAATATTTTATAGGCTACAATACACGGCATTTCATTCACACTGAGATGTATCAATATGATCATAAATAATTTCAAATGTTCATTTTTTAAGCGCGACTATGAATTAAAAAAGTTTGACATAGAATTGAACCCCAAGCAGGAAATGTGTAGAAGCCAGGGAACATCATCCTTAAAAATTGTACCGCCTCAAGCAAAGAGGAGTTTTATTTTGAACGCAAACAAAAAGTACCACCAGTAAAATTCAATTTAAAAAGTTTTATAATACATTAATTTAAAAATTGTTTCTCTCGATACACAGAGAAAAATATAATACCAAATACAAGTTCAATGAAAATTCCAATTTATTCCTGAATTAAATTTTAACTTAATCTGAATGACATTACACATATTAGAAAGTTCTTCACGATCCTTTATGAAGAATAGCATCCCTCACAAAAATGAATATGCATACAAAAATGTCATTTGCGCTCAATTCTGTTGAACTGAACTTTAAAGGACATAAGCGCAGACCGTTCAAGCGCCGGCGTTGTTACCTTCCATTGTGCCAAGTCCTGCTACCGAATACAAACGACCGCCCAGAAAGAGCATGGCCTGATCCCTCGCCAGGGATGCATATCGTGCGAGTGTTTCCACAGCTTTTATTGCAATATAGCACACTGTTGCTCCTGCCCCTAATAAAATTTACATTTCTAGCTTTATAGCACTTTGAAAGTCATTCGGCAGTCGTAAATTTTTGCTCCCGCTAAAATTGATTAAAAGTTGAGAATACTTAATTTTGTATTCATGGTTTGAAAATTGTCAAACGTGATTCATGGTTGCATTGTACGTTAACATGATTTGTGTGGCATCATGATACTAGATTTACTGATTTGAAAAGCGAGCAAAGATTCTATTTCGAACACTTCTAAATCATTTAAATTTATTGTCTAGCGCAAATTTTACCGAGCTGTGCAGGGAACGCGTAAACTAAGATGGACGAGAAAATAATTTTGCTTTAATACCATAATTCATAAGCGGCAAAATTCATTTTGGTGAAGCGATTGCTGTAGCAGCGCACCAGCACCCCGTAACTCCGGAGTTATTCTCTCATCAGTATTGAGAGGCGTGCGTGCGGGGCCGTTTAGCCTAATGAAGGCCCATTTTTTTGTCTCGTTCTTAACGTTAATATTTGTACGCTGTCTTTCTGGCCGGAGAAATAAGAATATGGATCTTAACGAAGTCCAGCGATAATGCTGGCAGCGTAAAAAGTTACCGAGAAAAAATCATGATTGAAACTAATGTGCTTGTGCTGAGGGCAACAAAAAGCCTACGTACTCTATAAGAACAACTGGGTTCCCGTTCAAACAAAATATTTTATCAATTTCACTTGTTATTGATTCAAGAGGTCTTATGGGACGTAAATATCATTAATTCTAATGCGTAATTTAAAAACAAACACCCAAAACCAGCATATGTTCTAGACAGAGTTTAAAGTAAAAAGCATTTAGAACTGTATTCTGATTTCGTATGTTTGAACACGTCTGTTGTCTGCATTAGTCGCAAACTTATCAGAAACATAAAATTGAAGAAAATTTCCTTATATGATTAATTTCGTATGAATTTTCTTCATTCTTAAGTTTGTGAGAATTGTACTCCTGGGGTCAAAATTCCAAGCTCATGCAAAGTTAAATTTTTCGGTTTGTATTGCAGGAGCAATATGAGGCGTGATGTCTGGTGAGACATGTTGATTGTTTCCTATGCTGCAACGCATATGGCGACCGATATATAGTGAGCTGTGTTAAGGGTTGCAGCCCATGGGTTGTCTAACGTGCTTGCCTTTATACCTAAATTAACCTTTGCACCTCAGAACCGAGATGCTGGGAAAAATTCTCTTCTACGCAGTGTTTTCATATATATTTCCTGTCTCTCTTAGAAAAATATAATTTATCACAGCTGAAACACAAGTACATAGTTGATACGTGATCCTTGTTTTGAAAAATTAGCTAAATACGGGTTTTACAGCAGTAAACGGTTGACCACTAAAGAAAGGCTCGATGAAACTCAATCAAAGTCCTTTCATAAATGATATACATTTAATATATAATGAAGGCATCTACGGATGCTTTATTTCCAATCAAGTCTGATACATATCACCTTGTACATTGGATTTTCAAATGCCTTACAACTAACGCCAGGAAGCCATGACGCTTTCCCCCGGTCAAGACCGGTACCCATTTCAGACACCTGGGTAGAGTGGGGTATTGTGCTTGGAATTTTTCTCCTATACCCAACAGAAAAATCGCCACCGCCAGCGCCGAGTTTCGAACCCGGGTCTCTGCCGCACGGCGGCAGAACCTCTAGCACATGGCTATCGCGAGTATAGACTAATTGTACATTGAAACTTTTAGCAATAGTTCTTACGAGCGTTGATGTATTCAAAACATTAAACAATTCGAACGGAAATATTTATTATTCCCACCCAATACACCCAAATATGTTTCTTTCCAATGTAAACATGCGTACAAGAATAAATAGACTGATAACTTCCATTAATTAATATCCATTATTTGATTGTACCTACAATTTCCTTTAGAAATTGTCCTGATTTTTGTCAACCCATGTTCATTACAATTAAAATGTATGGAATTAGACTTGCATTTAAAATTTAGAGTAAAATCACAATGTTTACTGAATACAATCCAATTTTATGACTGGATCGTGCGCACGTCTCTCGCGCTGCAAGGGACGAAATCATTTTCACCCATCTTGCTCCGCTAGACAGAGCATCGTGGAAATCCAACTTTGAAGCAGAATAGTTACGTCATATCTCGCTATCATACTAAGGTTCCTGTTGGCTGCCACGCACCAATAATAGCAACCTATTAAGTTTCACAACAGCTAGGTTGCGGAGCTTGAATTGAGCTCAATATTATCTGGTGGGCCTTCCATTTGCAGACGTTATACTAATAGAGACCGTCAAGCGCTGTGTGTTCGGCCACCTAAGACCGTCCATCGCTCTGGCCATGAGGCACGAGGGTTGCTTTTGCCGTGATGAAGGACTGGCAAACTATCATAACCAACACTCACTCTTCAGGACATTGGCAAACACGAGACAAGCTCAGACTAGGTTCATGTTACGCCCACTTCAGAAAAGGATCTGCTATAAGAAGGTGTGTTAGCAAAACTGTGCCTGCAAAACTCAAGAAGCTAAACGCTGTGCATTGTGGGAGTATAGCCCTGGTGTGGAAATAGCAATTAAGGAAGTCAGAGTACATAAATAAAAGAATCTTTCAACAAAACCCAGTTAGCAGATGCGTCTGTTAAAATTCTACCCTGAAATACAAAAACCAGATCTGAGTAAACCGAAAGCGCGACGTACGCATCTGATGGAAATGAACCCGTAAGGTTTGTGGAGGACTCTCAGACTAAATCGAGTCCACTTAGGCCTGAGGAGGCCAGCCTCAAGACCGTTGTTTGACTAAGGGGAGATGTGCCCTCGCAGCTCCTCCGTGACGACCGGATAGAGAAGAGTGTGTCAACCGCACGTGATGAGACATGCCATCTTCCTGCCATGAGTGGGTGAGATGGACTACCGTGTACGCTTTGTGACCATTGAGCTATACGATAGCTAGAAAAAAGTAGGTATTTTATCTGAGGGTAGTTAAAAATAGTTTAAGTAACTGATGGTAGTTAAATGCAAACTCAGTGAAAATTTTATGGCTTAATTACAAACGAAATATCAAGGAAATTATACAGTTTGGGAGATAATGAACATATTTTCTTAAAATTAAGATTTTTACGTTTGCTCGTTCTTCTGGTTTTATGTACTCATTATTGCCGTGTTGCTTTCCGTTCAACAATCCTTCAATGATCAACAATCCTTCCGTTCAATGAGCTACTGACGACGTTTACACTAAACAGAAAACAATCTTTAAAAATGAAAACAAAGCAAAAACTAAATAAGAAAAAGCGAACAATTTTCTGCAATAGATTATTAAATATTTTAATGAAAGTAATGGCGATTAGCTATTGTAGCGGTACTTTGAGAAATTTTTCAGTAATCAAATTTTTAAAATTTCTTTGCACGCAAGCCTGCATGGTTCTGATAAAATTCCACTTTGGGTGTGAGTGGGAACCAGAGCAATTTTATGAGCAATACACACAATTACCTTTGCCATCCGTATTTTTCATCTGAAAAATAGAGCTGAGAGTAAGTTCAAACATAGAAAAATAAGCCAAAAGAAATAGACTGTAATTTATAATTCGAAAGTTCTCCCTTTAAGCCCAAAAAAGATTGATGAAAGCTCGAACAAGTAGATTGTAATTTTTAATTATAAGAAGAACGTAATTCATGTAAAGCTTACTGTTTTTGCATCGTCATCACAAAGCTTAGGCGGGTCGTGATAAAAATTTACTTTTATATATTAAACAAATATTAGAAACATTATGGAAATTCATTGACATCCTCGTTCAGTGGCTAGCACAATAATGAATGAAACAAACATTGCTATTGTTTTTTAGAAATGATTACAAACATCAGTACTAACACCTTGTATTAAAAAGGGTTCTATGTCATTGCGCGAAACCTGTTTTTAATGGAATAAAAATTAGTGATAAATTTTTCTGCCCAATCGGACCCTAATGCATCTTTGTCGTGCGTTTCAAGAGCAAAAATGCAACAGGAACATGCCCAACCTAAGAACACGAAACAGCTATATAATTTTTCTAACTAATTCAAGAGACAGTTCATGAACATTGCCTTCACAATGCCAAAAAATCCTGCTAAGTACGAGGAATTATGCAAAACTTCCTCAAATTTTCAGCTGCCAATCGCAAGTTGCCACATCATTTCATTGCGGTCTTTGATGCGAACCCTCTCAAGGGCTTCTCAATTAGATGAATCAAGGCTCAGAATAGAAAGTCGAGAATTAATTCACTACAGAATTTCGATTCAAACGGGATTACGGCTCTTTCATTTTGAGTTACGTTCTCATTGCGAAGAGACAGTAGGTCATGTAGGCTTTCTGGCAAATATAGCAGCATTCAGGCAAGGTAAGTTTCCTGAGGGCAGATACTCAACTGGCGATAGGCATCAGTGAAGGTCGTCCATTCATTTCGGTTCGAATATACAGGTGTTATTTCAGAGCCAGAAAATTTTACGCGCTCAGACGTGGTGAATCAAGTTTAGTAACAAGAGACTCTATTCAACTTGTACAAAAATACAGTGAGAATTTCCCCAGAGATTTTACATCTACAACACGTATAAAATTGAAATCTCATCAAATCCCTGGGGTAGTAAAAAATCACAAAAAAAGCACGTTCCTTTGGGAAGACCAGAGATTAACACAATAGTCTAAATTCCACAAAAAAAGCGTGGTGAGCACTCCATTCAGAATGCAAAACCGCGAGGGAAAATTCAATATACGCTTCACAATGATGGCACGGTGTTCGACCTAAGTTGAGCACGCAGTTTACTCCTAGAGTTGATATTACAGGAGCTCACCAAGCTCAAAGAAAGATCGTCTTGGCGCGACTGAGCTCTCAGAAAAGCGATGCACTGCCCGATAAGCTGCGCCCGCTTGGTATTCAGGCAGCTGCCACCAAACGACGGGTCATCATATGGCCTAGGCTACTTCTCGTGCTCTGTGTGTCTATTCATCTTCGATGGGCTACACTGTGTGATGACTGGTTATCCAAACCATCATGGTGTTCACTATACATTTCAGTGCTCGCTGCATGCGATTCATGCAGTTACTTGTTATTTTACTCTCTAGCTCATACTGTGCGAAATATGCAGGACGCATCTTCTGTTCAGTCATTTCAGTCGAGATACAACAGCGCCAATGTTGGCTAAGCTCTACCGCCAGAGATTGTGGGGATGTGCTTTTGATCACATCAAAGCAGAGGTGCAGTTCGGAGATAAGCGACCTCGCTCGCATTACAGGACCGCCATCTACTTAAGCTGCACTTCGTCCTAAATCTCTTCATTTTAGATGGAGTACAATTTAAGTCGTTACATTTGCCGTACTTGTGTCGACATGCTGTCTAGTACTGTCTCATAAGACCATGCTGTTTTGTGCATGTATTTCAGTACATTTCCAGCAACTCCTAAATTTTAATTCTTGCTTTACGTAGATTGTCTTACGTTCATAACTGCTGCCTTGACAGCAAAGGTTGACAAGAGGTTATTATTGTTGTTCAGTATAAACATACATAAGAAAAATGGCAAGAAAAGTATGGTGGATTGTGGTTGCATACTTCTGAAGCATTTTAAGGTGTCAGGTTACGCTAATGGTGTAGATCAATCGGATCGCTCTCAAATGACGTATACATGTTTGACGGATAAAGAAAGTAAATCTAAAACGTACTAGTGACCCAACAACCCCAAAGAATCTAAAAATTATGTCAACTTTTATCTTAGTCTTAAAAATGAAAAAACTATAAGAACCATCAGCACTCAACAGCAAGAAGAGCAAAATAAACCGTCACCATTTTCATCAGTTCCTCATAGTTGAAAAGTTAGCCGCTGCGGACAACTTGTAGCGTGCAGATTGTTAAAAAGTGAAAGTAGACTTTTAAAACAAAGCGAAAGTAGAACAGTCACAAATACTGATGAAACTGTTTTCTAATATAACAAATTTCTTGCAAACACGCTATGTTCCCATCATTATCTGTTAAGGAGTGTTTATCTACTTCTATGTACCGTAAAGACGAGTGTTTATTTACCTTTTCATCGCCTTCATCTACCCGATTGGGCGATTAGGTTGAATTGGCTACTCTACGGGCTGTAGTTATCAGTGCAGCCAAGTCTCCTAGAAGAAACTTACGTTGCCAGCTAGATTGTTTCGATTGTGTAAATTGTTTGGACAATCGAGCATTTTACTATAACTTGAGCTTAATGCGCATCCAAATACGAGTAAGTTTGATTACCTCAAGGGAACTATTTTCAACCTTTGCATGAGAACTTGCAATAAAAAATATACCTGTGTATTTAAAGTTGCGGCTGCTTGCTTTATTTCGAGATTATAACTTAATACTAGTAAATAAACCCATGGGAATATTTTCAACAAAAGCTGTTCTAACTGTTTCAGGTCGAGGGAAAGAATATTTCGAGTAAATCAAAGATATTATTTTAGACTTTGAGCGATAAGTCTTTTATGACAACATAAATTTTTAAGAATAAACCATAAAAAAAATATAACTGGTCATCATGATTGTACTAAATAGTTCGTCGTCAGAAAGACTAAATTAAACTCTACTGCACTCAAAAATGATCAAAATAGTTGCCAAAAATACAGCGGATTTCAACCAAACGAGTGAACTTGAATCCTGCTGATCAGATCAGAGCGACAACGAATGCCAAAAATTTGTTGAACATTTTTCAGTGCTAATGAAGGAAGTTTGGGGCGCTGCTACCACGTCACCGCAGCAGGGTCTAGAGGAGCGCTCCAACCTCCGCACTTGAGATCAGAGATTCAGGTGTAGTAGAGCGGGGGCCTGTATCGGCGAATTTATTCGAAGGCTCGGCGAGATAACCTCAAGTATCCTCCACTGAGCTTCCCTGCCCTCGCTCCGGCAGAGTCTGGCACTCCATCCGAGTCCAACCGTTCGATAAGGCGCAAAATATCATCAGCGAGCAGATGTTTTTGAATGTCCCCACTGAGGAAAATATTTTTACGCGTGCGTCACTGCATCTTACCGGATGTAGGTACACTCAATTCTTCAACGATACTAAACTAATATAAAATACGTGTCGCGTTTTTTTTCACTACGATTTGAAAAGATGCGTGTACTACTGGACATTAAAATACACTCGTTGCAAAAATGAACCATAATTGCAATATTCATTTTTTGATGTTATAGAGAAATCAACTACTGGTGTCGGGAGCAAATTTAAATTAATCTATGTTGAACCCCAGAAATCTCCCTTTTTACGTCATAATGAATAATGAAGCCTCATCCCAGTCTAACTTTTTCGCCGCCTGCATGCATTTTTTTTGCCCCCCAAGTAATTAAATCGCTTAGGCGGCGAAAAACATGCATGCTCCTGTGAAAAAGTTTGACTGGGATGCCTATGTGAAGTGCAGGCTCTATTGTGACGAGCGGAAAGTGTGATAAGAGGGCAAATTTTTTGCTCAATGATTCGCCTTTCCTTCTTTCCAATTCTGTAAACGTGCACTCCGCTTTGGTATCTTCAATATTCGATTAGATTAGATTAGATTATTAGTTAGTTTAAGCCTCCCTATCCGCAACAAAGGCGATCCAAAGAGAGGAAAGAAGAAGACACCATTTATTTTGGAGTTATGGGAACGTGGAATCTATGTAGAAAGGGCACAGAAACAGTAAGATGAGAAAGAAGTTCATGAAACAAGATCAAAGTTGAAGAAGAAAGAAGTAGCTGCTGAAAAACAGGACAGCAATGAACCGAAAGAAGATGGTCCGTAACAAAATAAAAACCTATTCTATTTCAACAAAAATAAAGCCTACCTAACCTTCAGCTCAGGCCCTTGCATAGTCCCCCTGGGAGCGCTAATTGCCATAGATACAATAGTTGTATCCCCCTGAGGGGGTCTTCAAAATTCATAGGCGGTAAAAAACTATTATGTTTTGCAGGGTAATATATTATTTAACATGGACTTATAGAAAGATGACCCTGATGAATTATAAGGTACAGTAAATCATTACAAATCAGTTCAATGAAGAAATCAAATAAAAATATCGTTTCAGTCGTCTCTATGCTTCAATTTACTTCCATTTTCTCATGGGCTTAATCGTTTATTTTCTATAGCTTTTAAATCGTCTTTCATCCTTTTAGTTATTGATCTTCATTCTTTATTCCATACTTAGCAAATTTTTTCCTCACTCCACACTTTTTTAAATTTCATTTGTTCTCCTTAGTTCTTGAGTCACCTTTCACTCCTTAGAGTTTTTGACCGTCTTTCATTCTCTTTAGTCCTTGAATGGTTTTTCAATCTCCATAGCTCATAAGTCTCGTAAGCTCTCGAATTTCCGATATTTTTCAATAGTACTTGATTTTTGCTTCATTATCAGTGTTTAAATCTCAATCGCAGACAGTAAGATTAAACTCAATCTTTCAGAAACTAACGAGATAAAAGAACGTATGAACATGGTGAGATTTCTGTAAAAATAATAACTAAAATACTAAAATTTCCCTCGTTGCTTTGGCCGACTTCTCATCTTTTGCAGGTCAATAATAAGAATTGGAATCAACAAAGTGCAATATTTCAAATCTGAGTGAAAATTAATTTAAAAACCTTACAAATACATGCAGTAGAGAGCTACAGACTGTCTTATATTGTACTGAAAATAGTTTGCTTAATGTTCCAATAATTTTTTCAATTCAAATACAATTGTGAATAACTTATGAAAAGCCTCATCTTTTTATTCGTTCCAAGTTCTCTGCATCCTAAGACCATATTACAATGTGTTTATTTGACTGATCTTAAATTGCTTCTGCCATCTTCGGCCAATTCCTTGAATTTATACGCGAGTAAAATTCTCCAGGGAATGTCAGCGCTCTGGTTAGCCTTATTGGTTCGAGCTCCTTGAATTCTAAAACCCCGAATTGAATTTATTTTTTAAAGGTATAAAATACAGGTACAAAACCTGCAGGTATTCTGCGGGCATAAAATGCAGTGTGCTGGCAAATTTTGAGTCTTTGGCCGAAGTTTTTGCTCGTGACGATACTCGTGATCGTGGCATTGAATATAGTCAGAAATTATCAACTTAATTTCTTATTTCATTCAAAAAAACGACCGCAGGGAATGTTGTTGAAGCCTTCAAGTGTGGGGAAAATTCCCCACAGATTCGCTCGGAGTGTACTTCAATTTCTGTACTATTAACGTAAACTGCTGGTGCTGCGTGGCAGGTGAGGTCGCGCAGCAGCAGCGCATATCAGAGGAGGGGTGTCAGGTAAATCAGGTGTGTCGGGTGTGTCAGGTATACGAGAAGCCAGGCTGAGTCTCGGTCGAAGGCCTCTGTTACGTCGGGAGTACGCTCGGCTCGTGACGTGGAGTTGTGACGGTCGCCTGCCTAACTCTTCCATCCCTTCTTCCTGCATGTTCAATAAAGTTTATGGTTTGATTGTGTGTGTGAAAGCGTTGAATTTAGGTTCTTTTTCATTAATTAATTGCATGATTAAGGCGGGTTACGAACCGCAATTAACTTTCTTCTAAAAGGCGTGTTTGCTGCTCTAAAAGGGGGCCAACCTTGCCCTGTCGCAGTGAACCGCCGTCTTTATTATCTATTACAATTAACTATTACTATTAACTATAACTATTACCTATTATCTATAAACTACTATTGGGCTTCTGCCTCCATTACTATTGACACTTTACTGCGAATTCTATATCGTCATTACTGCCATCGTCTAACAGTCGCTTTGCGCACTGGAGGATAAATTCTTCAGGTTGGTAGTTGTGAGTCTAATATTTGCCGATAATTGAAACTTAATATCTCTGTTTACCTTATCAAGAAGATTGACTTTGGTCTTACCCGGTACTTATTTTTTCAGTATCTAGCGAGCACTTCGTCGCACTGCGCACTTCACAACGTTGATAGCCAATTAAGCTATCTTGGGGGACAGCAGTAGCCGCAACTAGCAGTGAAGGGACTGGAGGCGTTGGTCGCGGTTTAGCTGCTCTTGCCCTGGTTGTACCGCAGTCGCCGTGCCCGTTTCCTTCGTGTAGCGTCAGTTTGGCGCTAACTTCCGTCTTCCTGAAGTGCTTGTAGCAAGCTCGCACGTTAAAGTGCGGTCGATACTCCGTGACGACCGTTAAAGCTGGCGCTGTAAGCCCTGAAACGGAGAGCTTCTCTAGACTCCTCGTTCCTGCGCCTGTAGACTGTCATTACCTGACACCCTAACTTTGAACCTTAAAATTACATGCGCATTTTAACCTAAATAATAAATAAATAAATATATCAATAAATGAAGGAATAAACAAATGCGATACTTGAGGGCGAATTGTCCTTTAGTTTTTAAAAATTAATACTTTGTAAATCGGCTACTTGCCGTATTGTGTTTGGTTAAGTAATTGTTGCCTTGTAACTATAAAGAATCTTCCTTAGTGTTCAGGCGACTGATTGAAAATTAAATTTGGAAACTTTGTGTCCTTGTCTTTATTAATCTTTACAGCTTCGAAACGGCCGTTGAGTCAAATGTGTCGAGGTAGTTCCTCACACAAATTGCCTTTGCTGTTGATTTCTCAAAGTTTAAAATCGTATTCAACACTGGAAGGTACCAAAATTTACTTCCATCAACAGAGCTATCTTTTGATTTAACGTGATGTGATCATCCATCGCGGTGAGTTTCGTCTGATTTTCAAATTCGGGATGAAAAACGAGAAGTTTACAGTGATGGAAAAAAATCAGTTTTTTGCTCATTCTCTTTAGAGTTGTAACGTTTCTTAAAGTCCCAGAATAAATTACGTGAAGTTTCTCAGATTATCTTTACTTCAACTTTGATGGCCTGAGCTCAAGCTTCCCGTGGTCCATATCCAATCCCTGAATGTTTACAGAATAATAGTCTGAGGAATGAATAAAATAGAATGAAAAGTCTGTTGATAGTAACATGGCTGGAAATTGATAATATACGTATCAATTTGATAAATGGCTAACATAAGCGTTGTGTCCTTCTAATATTTTGATGGTCGTCTCGGTTTTTCTACACACTTAAGGCAGTCATATATCAGTGAGTGTCGAGGCATCTTAATATAATGTAACAGGATTCTTACAAAAACATTAGTTATCAAGGGCTTAGCATTTGAATATTTTTAAGCAAAATAAAACACTTGCAGCTGCATGCTCTGCATTATTCAGTCTTTTGATGTGTTTTTTATAGAATTTTTTAGAAAATTTAGACAATTGGTCTCCGTTCATAGTGTACTGAGAGGTAAAAATTTATTTGGTATCCCTGAAATGAATTAACGCTACGCCGAGATGTGTGATGATGCTCATAAATGATCAAGTAAATTAGCCAAAACTTATCCCAAAATGATAATTTTTTTTAATGTAGTATTAGGTAATTTGACCCTCCCTAGCCACAACACAGACGATCGAAAGAAAGCGAAGGGATTATTATTATTATTATTATATAATAAAGTTTTAGCCTCCCTTAACCACGACAAAGATGTTCCAAGAGAGAAAAAAGGAAGGCACCATTTTGTATGGAGTTGAGGGAACGTGGAATCTATGCACAAGGTGCACAGAAACAGTAAGCTAGGAAAAAAGTTCATGAAACAAGGAAAAAGTAGAAGAAGAAAGTAGTAGGTGCTGCAAAAACAGGACAGCAGTGAACCGAAAAAAGGTGGTCCGTAACAAAACAAAAACCTATTTTATTACAACAAAAAGGAAGCCTACCTGACCTTTAGCTCGGGCCCACACATGGTTCCCTTGGGAGCGCTAATTTCCATAGAAACAATAGTTGTATCCCCCTGAGGGGAGAAAGCGAAGGGAAAAGAACATTAGGTGCAGACAGTTGTAAACGAGGAATGTAATTGCACAATGTGTGTTCCCACAAAGGATACCCTACGTATAGAAACAGTAAGTTAAGAAGCAAAACGAAGAAAATACAAGATGAGATTGTGAAGAAAACAAGAAAACTGAGAGAAGTGAAGAAGGCACGAAAGATAAAAGCCCAAATGGCTTGCCCATAGCTGAGGTAACCTACCAAAAAGATTTCTCATGGAAGACGCTATTCCATATAGCATAGGAATGTGATAAACACACATTCCTATGCTATGCCTCCTGATGGATAATTTTTCCCAGCTTAGAATCAATTAGAACGATTCATTCGCTCGACATTCATTCTTTAAAACATCACATGCGTAAACAACCGCAAAGAAAGCTAGCTGCCTCGTACCGAGGCCCCATTCTATAAAAAGAAAACCCTGACACTAAGAAAATTACTCAGTCCGAAGTACATGTAATTAACGATTTCTCAAAACACTAGGCTACCCAGACGCTGCAACACTGTAAACACAAGGCTACCCAGACGCTGCAACACTTTTAACACAAGGCTACCCAGACGCTGCAACACTTTTAACACAAGGCTACCCAGACGCTGCAACACTTTTAACACAAGGCTACCCAGACGCTGCAACACTGTAAACACAAGGCTACCCAGACGCTGCAACACTAAGCACAAGGCTACCCAGACGCTGCAACACCGTAATCACAAACGGCCGAGTTTGGAGTCCGAGACACAAGACAGGCACGGGAGCGTGAGAGGGCAGCCGGCGGCGCGTCCTGTCGTCCTCATCACGCGAGACAAAAGCCGCCGTCCGGCCCCTATTGGCTGTGTCCGCTTCCATACTCCGCGCTAATAAGCTCTGCCTTCCTTATCTCCCCCTCAGGTATGACACTAAAAATAAAATATTTGTACGCGATACAAACATGAAGAAGTTCGTCCCCGAGAGGTTATGTCCCACACTTCATCGTGGCAATCTATGTGTATTTTGCTACTTGATTTTGCGCACAGAATTGGGATACGTTTGAAGATCTGTTTCAGGCTACAGTGGCGTCCCACCTTAATTTGCATATCAGTAATTTTTCCAATAATGTTGATCTGACGGTGAAGTAATCCTGCATGCAAATAGCTTCAAAATGTTCGTGGCAAAACAAGGGTTGAATGTATAAGCAAAGAACAAGTTCAAGTAAAAATTACAAATTCACATATAGGCACACAAAAACATGAGTAAGAATTATTCTTGTAGAAGAAGCTTGGTTTTTGTGAAATTGGCTCACAATATTTCAATGTTTTAATGGGTAAGAAAACAAATATTCATTGATATGATTCCAAGAATTCATTGAGCGGAAAGCACATTTCGTGTCAAAAATATTTAGAACCGTAATTGAACTTGTTACGATTATTATTATCATTAATACACTATTATTAATCTATTTATACAGTTCCTTGCAGTTATGAGCATGTAAATAAATACTCGTTAAAGCGAAAGCAATAATCAATCTGGCAGTTAACGAAGTTGTGTCTTTTGCGTCAGGAAATTTTTGGAACATAATAGAAGGGGAAGACAATACGACCCGGTGTTCTTATCTTGACGCTTCACATGTGCCGGGGAGGCTGCCAAACAATGGCAGTTGTCGGTATTAAGTTACGCGACTTCCCACCTCACGTGGAGTTCGAATCATTTGCCTAGATGTACCTTAGTTATTATAATCATAATACGGGGCCATGAAATCTATTCTTAACTATACTTTGATTCAACGAACCTTATAGTTAGGATCCGGTAGCGGGATTGAATTCATTCGAACGTTGGTCATACGTACAATTAACTTGCACACACAGTGAATCACAAAAGAATAAAAACAACTCTAACTGTCCAAACCGTCCAAGACTCAGAAATAATTCAAGATGTTCGAATTCTCATTATTCCTAAAGTAGAGGAAGCTAAATCTTAAAGATCTGGGACATATATGCAATTTTCGATATTAAAATAATTTCTGATGTTATAACTCTAAGAATATTATAACATTTCACGTTTTATTCCAATAAATGATTCGAACAATTCACCTTTTGGCCTCTTTCATTCAGTACAAACGCAATAACTTTAGTGTCACTAGCTATTTTATCATTATACACTTTTCTTCACTTGAAGCATCGATTAGAGCTAAAACAACTCCGATGATTTTAATGTTATCGTCAAACGGTTTTTCTTTGTTGACGGTGTGTGCTTTAGCGCTGATGTCAATTTATAAAATAGCACTCTTGAACAACGTCTATTAACTCAAGTTGTAGCTATCAGAGCACTTCTTTCATGTAGAAAAAAATGCTCCAGCGGAAGGACATCGGCAGATAGTTCAACCGGATAGCATGATAACCTGAACTACATTACTGTAAATACAGTATATTCTGTAAATTTTACTCACTTTGCAGAAAATCTGCGGAAACTCTAGAGTAAATCAGTAAATGATCAAAGAAAATACTCTACAAACACCCCATTATACACTGCGCGAGTGACGCGCGGGTGACGCCTGCGTGCCAAGAATAAGTTTGAATTTTCCATGCGATCAATAACTCTTGGCATTAGTTTTTTGATCAAAGAGAAATTCATAAAGACAGAATTTATGGCGGATGTGCTTGAAATATCGGAGAATATGCTCTCACACCACTGGAAATACTATGAATAGAAATTCAAGCCACTGAATTTTAATTTTCAGTATCTCCTTACTTATTTCACGTCAACAAAATCTATGGCACTTCATAAACCACTTCCACCAAGAAGGAAAGCGGCGGCAGAAAGATTAAGCACCACAGATTTAAGGCACGAGACGAGAGGCCTCTAAGGCGAGGATTCTTCAATTATGCCAGCTTTACGATCGATGAAGAGCAACGTCGTTACACCCAGCTGCGCCAAATGGCTCTTCTAAATGGAAAAATAAATAAAATGCTTTTGGCTACAAACGCTTCCTAAGTACGCTCCAGAATAGCGAGTAAACTAACTAAATTCTCAGAAATTTCATAGGAAGGTTGGGAATAGGAGTAAATGAGTTCAATGCACTGCAATTCTTTATGGTTAATTGTACTAGAGTGTAAATGCGTAGAATGTAAAGGAATTTTTAGACTGGTATGCGTTAGCGAATAAACGAACTGATTACGAGGACGTTTTTTAGGCTGGTTGGTTATGCCTAGTACATGGATTGGCTAAATACAAGGCTATTTTTTAGGTTAATGTTTAATGATCAATGAAAGTTCTAAGTCTGCAGTAATTTTTTCAGATGGTTTGTTATTAGAACGTAAAGGTTCTTTAGGTTAACAGCTTAGGTTACTTAGGATAATAATTAAGGTTACTGAGGATAAATGTCTTGTTTGAGTTAACTTATATAGGTTAACTGTTTGATCTTTTCTCTCAAATGTGAGGAAAGACTAACTTTAGTTAAATTCCGTTAAGAGAGGGACTCGAGCGTACAATCGAGCGTATTACTCGTACAATCTTAGCACCTGAACGTTGCTAAACGGAATATCTTTGTTACAGATTACTTTTTCTTTTGTGACTGAGAATTCAATTGATGGATCATTTTTAAATATAAAGGAAAATGTCTCAAATATTCGGGGGTTTCGATCATTAAAAGATGTCGGAGGAAAGAACTTTTCCTTCGCACTGCGTACAAGTCATTCACTCCTCCTATGTAAAAGCAATACGTGCGAGTCAAGTCGTGGATGGATGCAATTTGAAAAATATCCAAAGTCAGCCAAGACTTTTTACTCTGATCCTAAAGTCAAGCTTGTAGTATGTAAGAATGTACAATGAACTAACATTCGTGTTTAAGACTTAAAAATCAACTTAAACATCGAATTGCGTAGGCCAATCGATCGCTATTCGACGGTCTAATTTAAAGTCCTCTGAGCAATCTAATAATGGAAGATTGCCTGGTAACGAGGTGGCTCTGGCACAATAACGAGCCTCTGTAGCCGCCAGATGCGCAAACTGGGTACAACACAAACACGAACAGCGCATAAGCAATTTTTTAGCAAAACCACGTTCGCGAGAACGTATCACTTGCTCGGTTCATCGTTAGAAAAAAAACTCATCTACTACTTCAACTTAAACTAGAACTTCACAACAAACAGCACAGATGTTGGTCACGGTTTGATGATATGGGTTTGAGATGTGCACGCCCTCTTAACCTCCGTGGTCTCGATAGGCAACACAACCTAGGGCACTTGGCTCTCATTAATTTCATCTTACCGATGCATGAAAGACATGGAGCTCGCCGGCTGTGGCCTAGCTGAGGTCGGACCTGAGATGCGCCGCACAAAGCAAGCTGCCGCTAACGCAAACAGCGGGACGAGGCTCTGAATAAACAGAGCGGGCAGCGGTGTGAGCGCGATACGTCGTTCCAACTCAATACGACCGTTTTGCACTTGGATAAACGACAGCAACCCAATCCCAATATTTGAGCAACAATGCGCCGATTCTTTACAACGATTCGCGAGTTTTGCTTCGCATAAATGAAATGATTAAAGGATTTACGATACAATTCTTGAAATGGGTGAAAACGTTACTCTGAATTTTGGTTATCTTTACTATTTAGTTCAGCGGGAACAGCTGGATTTTTAACTCCAAAATCGAAGCATAAATTAACGAGTCGTGGGCTTGCACACAGGCATCACCGCGAGAATTAAACGAGTTGCTCACTGGTTCCGAAATCAAAAGTTCCCTGGAGAAACACGAATAAAGTACAATCGAAGGTACAATAAGGTTGGATTGTACCTCATTGGTTGCTCAAGAACAGCCATTCTCAACCTTTCCTCCATCATTGACCCCCTCGGATTTATGTATTAAGTACGTAAGGCCAAAATTTACCTCAACCAGGGATAAATTAACCGCCGGTTGAGAGCCTCTGCTCTAGAATAACGTGCAGTTTAGCCGTATAGCAACCGCGATTTGGACTGAAAGCACGTATCGCACACACTTGACAGCAGTGGGAAGCACCAAACAGCTTGGAAGCATGTAGAAAAAAAATAATAATTTAAAGCAGTCAATTTGATGCCGCAATATAAGTAATTTATTCATTTGAACAAATCAGTCCGCCAACGAACACTTTTTAACCCCACAGCCCACCTTATATACGTTTTCACGTTTTGGCGACTACGTGTCAAAAAACAAAAATTGAATACCCTAGATTGGTTTAAACTGAAATATTGAAAATATTGAAGGTATAGGATGCATCCAGAAACAAGCATGCCGGACTAATGGCCAAAGAACAGGCGTGAAGACAAAGGCAGCCGGGCGTGAAGGCAAAGGTTACCTTTGAAGGCAAAGGCAACCGGACTAGAAAGCGAGGAATTTCATTTGCACTTCAGCTCGACCTCGTTTCACGTCGACATGTCCGTTGAAGTAATTTATTAGCTTTAAGATAATGCTTTATGCCAACAAATTCATGCTGCTATAATCTGTTGTCACATATACTTTACGTACCTACATTACTCCTATATTAACCGGTGTATAGATACACATCCAATTATTCATTATCTACACATATGAAGTCAATTCATTCTGCAACACCAGTAAGTCTGTAAGAAAAGTGAATTTTTTCATCCGAAATTGAGTATTCAATGGAACTGGAATCATATCGCGCATGTTTAACTCAAGAAATACATAGCGTTTTAAAAGTATTGACGTTAATATAATAACATCCCTAGAGGGATGAAAAGGACTCCAAGCACAGAATTATTACAAACAAATGATGTATTCAAATCAGGAATTTTGGTTTGTTTACTGTAAGGGGGTATGTTTTTTCTATATAGGGAAATAGTACAGGTGAACGTGGAGTATTTCACTGAGGGAATCAATAATCCAGTCATTAATGAACTAATATCACGTTTCAGCTCGTCTGACTAATAACTTTGAAGATCGGGATGCTGTTACCAACGTTTTTTTCGTAATTATATTCTTTCCAAAAATTGAGCACCAAATATATCAGTGTATTTGTGTTCAAAACTTACCTTTTAGCAGCAAGTCCTGCTTTCGAATCTCAAATGAAGTATAAATGTTGTAAAATCTGGAATTGCACGAAGCGTCAATTTCACGTTAGGAAGAATTTAGCATTCGATGTCGTTAATTTCAATGTGACTAATTAGCGACTACAAATTGCTCGGTGGACGGATGAGGATTGGCCAGAACAATAGTCTCAAATTTTAGATGAATGAATCATTGGCTCATCAAATTTAACGACTTTTCTTTTCGAATTTGGTATCGACTTTTAGAGATTGAATCGAATGCATGAAAACTTAACCATGAAACACAGTAACAGTGGAATGGTGCAATGAAAAACGACTGTGTCAGATATTCAAACTAAAATTAAGTTTCAATCTGAGTAAATAAACACGGATTTGTCATGTATTGAACGTTTGTTCGACATTTCTGACTCACTAACAACCTTTCGAACTATGCACTGCCTTCATTGTACGGAAACACGTGTTGCGTCGCATTGACGTCGTATTCCTTGTGGTAAGCTGCAGCAAGCCGTATAATTATGTGGTAAAAAAAATTCAATGTAGATATTTCTTCCACAAAATAGAAGATCCGGCTCTTCCGCGCCGAAAATACTGACATTCTGCGTTTAAAACTCCTTTTTTTCTTAAAAGAAATACATTTATTGATTGTTTCACTGTAATAAATTACGCATTTACAAAACATTATTGCAAAGAAAACAAAATGCACAACTCAGAAATAACAAGGAGTGTGATTACCATTGGGAGAAATTTCCAAAAATTGCAATTTTGTTTGAGTTCAACAATGTATAAGAGCGCAAAATTCACGAAATTCTTTAACTTTAATGCAACAGATCTCTAGCATCTTATTTCTCATACAGCAACATTAGATTTCATCTCCATTACCGCAAAAATTAGAAGATCCCATCGCTGTCAGAGCATCAAATGCCAATCCCCACCAGTTTCCACGAAAGGAGATCGTAAAATCACATTCTGACACAACAAAAAATTCTAGAATCTCGTGGCTGTTAGAGCCCAAATACCCATAATCCCATTGCTTATCTCGCGAAAAATACTTGGATCTCAGCCCTGTCGGTCCAAAACTGGCGTCATCTTATGGTTGTTTCAGCAACCAAATCCCCAAGTTCTCATCGCTTACTGTGGCAAAAAAGTAATCATTCTTTGTCTGAAAGGCAGGCACCAACACGGTCGTCTTTCATGCAGATATGTTTGAGGCTTTTTGCCCTTGTACGTAGAAATTACCCCTTCAATGAAGACAAAGGCCAATTGACACACTGATTTCAGAAAATATGCTTTCAGAACTTCACCCATAATTAGAAGAGTTAGCACACCGCACAACTATTTCACTCTACTTGTTTAACTCGATTAGGGCTAGTGATTAATAGTGAATACTTTTATCTCTGGTCCATCTTTCACTCCTTATTTTCTCTTAATGTCTCTAGTGCAGTGAAAACATTAATACTACGAACTACTAACCATAACATTACTATCTGTAAAATGACTACTCGATGCTAATAATGCCTCGATTATAAAAGTGACGCACTAGCGACGCATTGGCATTGAAGAAACAATTCAAATAACCACAATTCACAAATTAAAAGGAACACTCCTAGTCTACTTAAATTATCTCCAAAGAAAATATAAGATAAATCAATTGAATTAACGTATAAAATAAAAGGCCTGTCAATTAAAATAAACCGTTCGAACACTTTTATTGACCGTAATAATATTGGGAGAACAACATTTACCACTGGGTTTGTAAAAGGGAAATTTTTGATACGTTAATGCACTCATTTCAAACATCGATAATTATTTTTTCAGCTCCATACACTTAGTTGATGCACAAAATGATTCTCTTTTATCGTCTGAGCGGGATTTGTGAGAAATCGTTAACAGAAAGGAAGATGTCGGACTGGTCAAAAGAGCACGTGACGTCATAGAGAAGTTGGCCGATGGCCAATCACCGGGCGGGACTGCTGCTTCCAGACACGCGTTACAGTGAATCATGAAGCCAATATCGAGGTAACTACTAGGAGCTGCCAAATGCAATCTGTTAACTCTAAAAAATGCGATGGAAAAGAAGGAATCATTCGGAATTTTCTGCTCGCGTTATTATTTCTGATAGTCTTAATCAGGCTGAAACTCTCAGAACTGAAAACTCAGGTGATTTCATTTACTACGTGAAGAAAGCATTTGTCCTACGCTGCTGTGTTTTTCAGCACGCTGCTTATGAAGTGAAGCATAGAACAGAAAATTACACCTCTGAATTTTTGGAACTATTTACTTCGTCTTAGCTGTACATCAGGCAGCGCAAGTTGGTCTGAGTGGACTTAGACCTATCCTTAAGCAAATTCTTTGAAAATTTATCCTCTGGGCTGCATTTCCCCTTGATGCGTGCGCATTGAAAGCCGGAGGTCCTGTTCACCATCTTTTCAGGGAGAAAACTGATGGTCGTGTTTGCATACCGGACATTTTTCCGTCTGCTAAGAATTGAATGGATATTTTTACAGCATTCGCGAGGTAAAATATCGTACAGAGTCGCCATTTGTATCTAGGAGTAACGTTTACTTTTGATAGGATTTAATTTACGTGCGTTATTAAACTTGAGGAATGGTTGCACGTATTGAAACACATTATTAGCAAGGCAAGACTATTATTAACCACAAGAGTGGTCTGAGCCAGAAATATCGGGTGCAGCCCAACAATAGCTCGGGAAATAAAATATCAACTCGCTCCGTTCTACACCATTGAACGCAGTATTATATCCAAAAGCCCCCTAAAAAATCATCTGTAACGATGAAGGCGATAGAAAAATACCTCAAAAGGGTTTAATTAGACGCATTGGAGCTTTAACTCATTCCCAACAAATGCGTGGAAATGACAAAAATAAAACTGGGAATTTATTCAAACCCAATCAACAACAATGGATGAGCGATTAATAAGAAAGGTAAAAATTGAAAAGGCAAATATATAAAAAAAGAGACAATTCACAATCTTTAGAGGGTAAGCGCTCTGCGTTTAATTCAGCAATGTTTTTAACACGCAAATGTAGAAGGACTCCAAAATACAAATATCAAAATTACTAGATTTCGTACTTAGGATTTTGAACTTATCAGTCGAAATTATATGCTCACATGGACCATTTGTACGTTTCCTAGTCCTAGAAAGAGACCGCGAACTGATAAAAAAAACTCACTTTGATGAGATATTCCAATTTGCGCGTCAACAGCAGTGCATGTGGTTCACGAAATGTCACTGTCTAGAGTTCTGCACGGTCTTCGAAATAAAAATCCCAATTAAGAATCACTTCAAAATAGAGAAAAGGCTTTTTTGCAGCGTGTGCTCGGCGAATGTTCGCATACACTTTGCGCTTTGCAGGAAGAATTTGTGAATAATTTCTCACCTTGAAAAATGACGGGATTCAATATTTTACTTGAATAAATTTTCCAGATGCGAATGACAAATAAATACATTCAAATTCATTCAACCTTTCTGGCTCGTATCTTCTCTCCTTTTACTTGATTCTGCCTCAGTTTGAGCAGCTATTCTTTCTTGCGCTGCTATTTTGAGATTCCTTCTACGAACATAACGCTGGTCATCATCCTCCTGTTGACGCCTCTGCGCCTGCCTTGAGTCTGCTGCTGAGCGTATGGCCTCTAGCCGTTCTTGTGAACTACTTGCATACTGATCCCGCCTCTGTTGCCTTACAACAGCTTCTTGTTCTTGAGATAACATTTCTCTCGCTCTTCTTTTTCGCTTTCGATTCAGACTTTTTTTCAATCGAGGGGAGTTTCCATGCTTAAGCTTATTTAAAATGTAACTTATTTTTCTTGAGACAGTATTAAACACTTAGAATACAGTATTTTTGGTACGAAATAGAAGTAGTTATAACCATTCGTGTCGTACGTATCCTAGAGACAGAAATTCAGCACAACTGAAAGCAAGTGCGAGCTTTTGTATATATATTGTAATATGCAACACCCCGCCGAACTCTGTATCCACGACACGGATACGAGTACATAGGGTTCTGGATCTCTCTAATTTTATTGAAAGTGACTTATGATAGTGTACTTTTACAGCGAAAATGAGTATTAATTTACCAGTGAACTGAAACCAAGACCGCCAGAGCTAATTTCTTCCTATCTATTCTTAAGAGCGTGGTACGAAACATATAAATAAATGTATAAATATCGACAGTCATTCTTAGTAATAGATAATCTGAGAATCTCAACTTGAACGAGTAACAAGAAGCCCCAGTTATTCTAAGCAATGCCATACTATACTCAAGTAATGAATAGATATTACTATTTTATTACCTCTACAAGTTGAGTTTTGTTTAAAAAGCTGTTGCCCAACTCAAGAATCCACTGCAGTCGTCGCGCGACGTTCAATACAGTTTGGCGGTTCTCTTCAGTGTGGACAAAAAAGCTCCGAAGTTCAGTGTTTCAGGCATTTAAACTGATAGCCGTAATTCAGGAAGGAAACTGACATCACACCCACGCTTCTATCTCATGCTGTTACCGAAACTCGAAATGTTCATTCCTATTTACCAAACTTCCTCTCAAGTTAATGTCCAATTATTAAACTTCTTCCACCAGCCTCGGCAATGCTTGCAAGTTTTAGAGCAACATCCTAAACATCCTCCGAGGAAAATTTAGTTTTATGAAAGTTTCATTCGAGAACAAACTCGCTCAAACACCCCTCTCTGCGCTATGAATTTTAATGGGTAACTATAATGTCAAGAACTGAATTGGACCCCCTAAGAGCACGACAGCGTGTTCTTTCTCGCCTTCCCTCTAAAATGTAATGAAAAAAGTGCGTGTCGTGCGTCTGCCTAGGGCGCAAACAGCACGCAATCACCCGCCTCTGCACGACGAGCCACAGGGCGCGAATGGCTGTAAATATATCGTAAAACTTGAACTGTAAATGCGTTTCAGCCTTGAACTCAAACATAAAAAGGGATCAGCTACTAGGTCAGCTACCATAACGTTTCTTCTGATACTTCATATCATGCTGATATACATAGAATGGGTGCTATTTTCCAAGTAAAAGACCCGCTACACCTATGATTATCAGCAAGCTATATTCAGGAAGAATGTCGTTTATTTGCCTCATGGTAAATTACTCCTGCGTGAAAGAGAAACCCTTTGATAATCGTCGATATAGTGCTTAAGAAACAAATCAGAAGAAATAACCACTTTTCATAGCCATATTTTTCCTCTCATTCAAATCCTCATCTGGGAATCCTATTTTTCTGCTCATTCATTCTCATTCGGGATCAAGCAATACATGGACGAGTTGTGAAAACGATCATAAAATTACATATGCGGGAGAAAACAAAAGACTGGCACTATTATCGAAACATTAAACTGTACAATATTCTATCACGCCTTGTCATGAGACTTTCCGATGCACGTAACCTCGATGAGAGCTCATGCTTTAAATTTCCCTTTGGCGAACATTTCACATTAAAGGTACACCAGCGAAGCCTACACGACATGCTTGCTTACGGCAGGCATTTCCTACAGAATTATACAGGGCACGCGATGCTTCAGTGCTGTTTGAAGGTTCCTCCAGCGGGAAGGTCGGAAGTGAGCGGCAGGAAGCCTCTGGTCTTCGAATGACCAAGAGTTCTGGGCGCCAGTTTCTTTCCCAGCATGAGAAGAAAACAAGCCTTGATGTTCCTCTAATAAGCGCTTGCATTATTCTTGGACTAGCATTACCAACCACGCGAAAGCATTCAAGTTTACTGAAGTGCTGGTGGATCGGGCTGAAATGACACCCCAGCTTAGATGACGGTGAGTTGATGCGACGCGGAGGAGGTCATAACTTGAAGCGACGTCGTAGCGAGGGTCAGTTTGCTCCCAAGACAAATTTGAAGCTGTAGGAATGACTCTTGCAACCCAGAAATCAGAGACGAATGACGATCCTTGTAAGGCAAATCAAGGAGTACAATTTCAAAGATGTGTATCGTGAATTATGATGAAATGGGCTAAATTTTGTGTTGAAGTATCTTCCCATTTCAATTAAATGGTCTGAAGCACGGAGATAGATACACGCTTTCCTTCCCTAGACCTTCATTTCCACGTCTTGAGGTATCACAACAACGCGGCAGACAAACGTCTAAATTACAGCCTCGGCTGACCAAAGTGGAGAACGCCGCACCTATTACTCGAGTCTATAGACATATGCCTTAGTGTGTGAACTAGGTTTTGAGTATAGATATATGACATTTATATTCAAGTTTAATAGATAATTCTCGATGAATTTCAACAGTGAGCAATCTTATCTGGCTCGGGTGAAAATCATTAGAATAACTGACCAAATAACTGTATCGGTACGAGAATAGCTATCTCTCCGTTCCTTTTAAAGACGTGTGGGGCTCCGATGAAGAGATGGGTCAGATTGTGTCCTTTCTAATGTGACTCAAATTGGACGAGATCTCACGTCACATTCACTAAAGCACAATATACTCAACGGATACAATTGTAATAAAATCTACTCAAAATGAGCAGTTCTTCGCTCAAACTGTTCTACAAGAACCCCATTCTAACTTTTTCACCGCCTGCATGCATGCTTTTCGCCGCCTCAGCGATTTAAGGGGCTAAGCCGCTTACGCGACGAAAAACATGCATGAAGACGGTGAAAAAATTAGACTGGGACATTACTTGCTCTAGGATGAAAATTACCGCTTAATGTTTTTTATTGGAATAAACGCATGAATTGAACGACAATTCCTTTCTAAATTTGTGAAAATGGGAATTGTGTTAATGGACGTGACCTGCGTACCAGGTGCTGCTCTGCCTGCTCATGAAGACTTCATTTCCACGCAATATCTGGGCTTCTCATCAAAGGCATATCCAACGCTCGACCGCCTCGACGCTTCAGAAAATAATGACTGGCACGGAACTCAACGCTGCAGGGTGCTCCAACAACATTAAATCTGGACTTAAAACACCCGACTCGCTCACTAATATCAAAGGCCAAGCTCAGTTCTAATTAACGAAGATGTTTTAATTTATGCATCAACTTGTATCATACGAAATCGTTCGTCTCCTAAAGTGTATAATTGCGATTATATCAAGCTGAATACTTGAAGGACGTAAATATTATATTCACGTAGGTAGTTAGTTAGATGCACCTAACGAAACAACTATCCACAGTTTCAGCTAAATGAGAAGTAGGATATTATTTCTTAGATCAAAACGAAAATCTAAGATTTATCACACGTGCCTTTTCAAGCATTTCTATGTCCACTTCAAACGAATTAAAAATGAATTAAGATCCAAGACGAATGCTGTTCGTTTTTACAATAGAGTAAACAAAATTGATATTCTGATGAGGGTAAAATGATAATAATTTGATGAGCTTGACAAACCCAGACACCTGTGGAGGCTCCGTTAACGATGTCTATTTCAAAGGCACAGCGCACAATGTTGCTCACAGGAAGTCTTAATGATTAGGCCCTGCAAACAGAGCTGGAGGTGTTGATCTTCTACAAAATTGGGCATTGTGGTATTAATCGAGTGCATTTGAATTACAGAGAAAACATGTACTTGGGATGAAGTCAATCTTGGAATGCATGCGAAAATGACGAGGTGTCTTGAGACCGAAGATCTCAATCTAGAGCAAAGTTTACTTCTCTGATAAAAATAACAATTCCAAAATACAGTAGGTGTTCACTGTAACCATGGACCTGATATTTTTGTGCTTTCAAGTTCAATAAGAAATAGTTTCATCAATGACATTCACATGGTATAAAACTTGCTGAAATTTTAGTAGAAAAATAAATTCCATAAACGGTCGTCCTCACATTCGTTCCTGTGCCGCATAGTCCATTGATATGGGAAAATTTCGTCGAAATAAATTCATTGAGATTCAATGAGAGCTTAAAAAATATTTCCAATTACAGATATGCCAGACCTTTCTCCTATTATCACTGATGATTGTCAACTGTAGCAGTTGTATGTTACACCACAGTATTCTATCTCACATCCAGAATGAGGTTTATAAGTGAGGGGTCGAAATCGGTCATTTTGGATAGCGCTGGAAAAAAGACATCAGAAATTATTACCGTACCAACCAACCTAACTTGCAGCCATAATTCGGTATTTCAGGTTTTACGGTAAAGCAAATCAAGCATCTAAGCTTTGCGTGCCTGAACCCTCAAGCAAACCAGGCGGATGCAATGTAAAAGGAGTTCTTCTGCTGCGCTCGGCGACCAGAGCAACGCAGTAGCCTCTTCGCTGAAACTTTCGAAAGCTGCGTGCCAATACCCGCGTTAAATCATTTCTTATTGAATCGTAAATATCTGCCTCTCTGTCAGACTGGCAAACGACCGCAACAGGTACAAACCGAGTAAAAATTCGTGCAGAAACATCGCCTGAAAACCCTTGAAGTTCGAGACACTGAACACAATCCCTCCATCAGAAAAAGCTCCAAGGATGTCTACGTCAAGATTTTATTCAGCTGACGCAAAATAAGTTGTTTTATATGAGGTATTATTATCATTCATAGTACACGCTAAATCTGACGCAGTTGAAATATCAATTCACACTCACAAAACTTCGTTAGAGTTCCATGCTCGTCTCATTACGCTGCTGCATTTGGGGTTATGTAATCAGGTGCTTCAGAAATATACCATTAGCAGCTTCGCACAGTACACTCAAGAACACATGGTCATACAGTCAGTTTAGTGAATGAAGTTTCTGTTCCCTAAAAACTATCCTCAGCCGACGATTGCACGATGTCTTCACCTGCACTGCGAGCTCAAAGAAAAGTGACAACGAAAAATAAGAAGCAAAAACGTAATGAAGGAGAGAAATACCTTCGGTTACAGTTTGTGACTGACCTTTAATAAAATCGATTCTTCGCTCTTGCTCTAGAGGGCCTGACAGAAAAGGGCAGAGTGATATCTCGTTACATCTACATTTCAGGTGAAATAAATACTGCATCAGTTTTTTACCTGCGCTGCAGATTACAACTGAATTTGCAATGCAGATTCCACGTAAATGACGCGTTCCTCTTGCTTGTTTGTAAAAGGCAAAGAACTGTCAAACTTTAGTAATAATGATGATATGTCAACAAAAAACTGTGATTTCAAAGAACTGTGAAAGAAGCCACTTCAGGAAATTTTAAAATTGAAAAATGCACGTGCAGGTATTCCAAAACAGTGGTATAACGACATGGATTTTGACCCCCTATTAAACTGAGTTGCGAATTGAATTCAAATACCCAATTGCATAAGATTAGCAAATTAGGATTTTACAATTTTAAGTGCAACTGGAAGATTTGATGATATATTATCATGCATCCTAAAGATTGTGTGGTTATTGAATGCGGATTCGAGTGTATCACGCAGATTTATGATGAGCTTGGGCTTTGAATCAATGTTGAACATTCCAGATTATATAATCTTAAAAGCACCCTGCAGTATGCTTAGGATGATAGAGAGGGCATTCATAGATTAATTCAAAGCTCTAGCCTCACGAGCCCATGACCAAAATTATTCCTTAAGACATACCTCGAGGCATATTAAGCATACCTAATACACCTAATTCGCAGTGAGAGGTAAGTACCAGACTCCCTGACCGTGTGTGGCCTGCAGCATTAGGATTCTTTGGTAGGTGAGCCACAACCTCTGTTGTTTGCTCGGCGGGTCCAAAAATACATGCAACCTCCGTGTTCTTGTCTCAAGGGAAGGCAGCACTAACTTTGGACCGACTCACTGGCAAGAAAATTACCACTCGCTGCAGAAAGACCGTCACTCTCGTGACCAGTATTGATGTTCCAGATTTAATGTTTCAGTGTTCAATAGTATCTTCCCACAACCATTTTTGCTGATTTGATATCACATGGATTAATTAATTTTCCTCTTATCTTACTTTCGTACCAAATTAGATGATGAACTTGCACTTAGAATTCAAATTGCGGCTACGCATGGAGAAAATTTTGAGTGACCTCAATCTTTTTGAGAAGCAATTATAATTAAATGACATCATTATAAGATAAGCGATATTCTACAAAATGCTTAAGTTTTTGGTTTTACGAGCATTATTCAATAATACTCACTCTTTTCCAATTTTTCATACAGATAAAAAGTCTCCTCATTTGAAAACAAATACATTAACCAAGATGACCAATAGGTCAACGTCAGTGAAGTTGCAATACTGATCACATGTATGTAAATAACTTATTCTTCTCGCTTTTGTTGGATGAGGCAAAGTACTGTTAAACTTTGAAAATAATGATGACGTGTCAGAGAAAATAGAGGGCTTTAAAAACCTTCAGGGATTTGTACGCAGAGAATGGGTTCATGAGTGTTTTACTACAAATTCAGCATTCAAGCAGAAATGCATAGATTTTTATGGCGACGGCAATTAAATTGAGTTATTAAAACTTACAACGCACAACATGGTGCATTCAATCAAGTATCCAATCATCACAATGGAAACTAGAACTCACAGGAAAAAACTTCCGCACTTTGGTATTTAAATAAAGGAATTGTGATATTGAGGTGTAAAATACACAGCGCTATGAGATATTGAATGTCAGAGCTCCTTATTACTTGGGATAAAAATGCACCACAGCGTCCAGCTATTGTTACATATTGTACGAAAATTCAAAGCCTTAGACTTGCTGTATTATGCAGAAATATTTTATATTTTGAGAAGTCACGATCACTTATTCTGGGGAATAATCACTATTTAGCCAGATTGTTTGTTTAGCTGGACTAACATTCAGGGGAATGGCTGTAAAAGTAAATGTCTCTTAGTTTTGCAACTGTTTATTGTGGCCAGATTTTCTTACCCTCCAGCTCGGAAACTTCACTGCTTCCAGCCACATGGCTGCGTGGAGGCTAGAATTAAGGAATATCTCTACACAGAAAAATTTCTAGTCACGGTTATTAGGTGCTTTTTTAAGCCAAAATTCCCACCTGGGGAGTTTTTTGAATTAATTTGACGATACAGATAACTGCGCACCTTGCCTGTTTACACAGCTTCTAGAAACTAAATGGCCTTTATAGCTGAACTTTATTGGTAAAAAGTCTAACCTTGGGAATTTTAGCCAGAAAACATCACTCAGGCAACTCTGCATCAAACTAACAACGAAAGGCGTTGTCTGCAGGATTGAGGCGCTTTGGCAATTCGACTCAGGCTTTCAACGTTAGTCCAAACAAACATCCATGTCCTCTTATTAGTGCCCATGGAAGGCATTCTACCAGGCTATTCCTAGAAACCTTTACGATCCTTCGTTCTCGGAGACTGTAAACTGAACCGTGAACTCTTGCATTGAAGACGTGCCTTATTTATACGATACATCTTTTACCACTCTAGTGCTCATTAGGAGCTGCAGGCGCTGGGCGTTGCTATAAATAAACGGAAGTTTAGTTGGAGCCGGATCCTAAATATCGGGCCTGCACAGCCCTCTTCAAAGGGACACCCGCTTGCTACCAGGCACAGGCCAGTTGCCAACACGCGGCTTGACTTTATGCTTCTAGCAGGGTGCAAAACTGATGTCATTGTACCTGTGTTCAATGCGTTTCATGTTTCTAGTGCGAGCGAAAAAGATGTTCTTGTTTTTCCATTCAAACGAAATTAGCGCACAGTGAGAGAATGTGCAAATAAAACGTTGGTAAAAATATAATTTTGAGGGCTCAAATATAACGGAGGATTAATTTTAACAACTTTCAGATAAATCAATGAAAATGAAGCGCTTAGACAGGGAATTGTACCTTCAAGTTCTTCTACGACGAAATTAATTTCGAGTTGAGCAAGATAGATGTCAAAACATCTTCGAGTGCTATGTTCCAAGTTAATGAAACAGCTTGCCTCGGTTTTCATGGTCTTCCCCCCCTACTCTCACTGTGTAAGCTGATAACATATGCACTCCGAAATAACCGTAAATATCTATTGAATTTCTATTCCCTTACATTGATAAAAATTTACTCAGAAGAACTATTTCGGCGTGGATACCCCGCAATTAAAACTGATGTTTGACCTCGTGCTGTTCAGTTATCTTCTTTGCTTTGTACAACGTTATCATAACAATCAATATGTACATGCATGTATCTTCTACTCGTGCATGTATCTTCCACTTATTTTCACTGAGGGCTAATTTCTGGAGTTATAATATTGGTAAGGGGGTACAGAGAAAGCAAGGAAGCAACCAATCGTCCAACAAATTGCTCATTATTAGTTGGAATACGCTCGGTCTCCCCTCGTAATGTAAGCAGCTTGTAGAGCCGTACTGGCACGGAGCGTAGCAGCGATACAGCAGCAGTATAATGTGCTCCCATAATACGGCCACCCGCCCACACAGTGAGCACTAAGCACGATCTCTGCGTATCATTTGTGTGAGCTCCTCGTTTGAGAAGCAGCCAGCGCTGCGCAACACAGGCGGCGTGTGGCTGCGATGCTGCAGAGCGATCGCGTTTGTAAACTCGAGCAGAGACGCTTAGTTGGGGGCAGCTCTTTCATGGGAACAGATTTAGCTGCCGGTTACATCATTCACCGTAATGATGCGCTCTCTCTCCAATAATATTTATCATAAAATAATGTGCATCTCTGGTCTCTTAACATTTTTTCTGGTGTTTCAAGAGAGGTTTTCTTCTTGTTCCCCCGAGGCGTTCTATTTTAGTATGGTTTACTTTGTTTTTCCAGTACATTTTCGAGAAACTGTTCCCCAAAATATTACTAATGAGATTATTTCACAGTAGGAGTCCCTTGGATATTTTTCATTTATCGATAAAAGACGTTGAAAAGCTAAGCGCTAAAGACATTTTTATGTCATATGATATATTAAAACCCCTATTTTGTTACACAGGGCATTCAGGATGCTTTACCAAATGACACAATATACCCCACTACTCGGGATGAGACTTAATTAAAAAGTGACTAACCGCCCTTCCTCATAGGGCGTCTCATTGGACATGAAATTAATGAATGTTTTCAAGAGAAGCATCTAAATGATGTCAATCCTGCAGTTTAAACCGGTTAGAAATCGGGAAGAACACCATGCTATTTTGAAAAAATGAATAACTATGTTTATGCTTCTTAAATGCTTTGTAATGCAGGATTGGATAGTAGTAATAATTTTCTTTCAAATACAGCTGTTCATTTTTCATTGTCTTCTCGAAAATACAGAATTGATTTTTACACCCTGTACTTGCAAAAGTATAATCCGTAAGGCAAGTCTCAGAGCCCACTCTTCATAGCGTCTCACATGGACTGGCTTTCTTGACTCACCTGCATGTAAGTCTTAAACCTCAAATCTGAGTAAATTTTGAATGCCAGCGCGGTTAATCCTAAAGATGTACATGATTTCATGTAAGTTCCAACTTATACGGATAAAAAATAGTCCCAGTTATTAATTTCTAGACTCAAGCATCGATTATTTGAATAACTGGGACTGAACTTAGCTTTCAACCGAATAAGTTGAGGCTCGCATTAGATGATGACGCAGAGCTCCAAAATCAATTGTTTATTTTCAATATGCGGGTAACTTGCAAAGTACGCCTTCACCTATACATGTACATTTACGATTTAGGATTTTTTAACTGGTTTTTATGCTTTATTTAACCAGCAAATAACAGAAATTTTACCATTCTTTTTCTATTTTCTAACTGCAAGAGTGAGCTCCATTTTGATACGTTACATTATCATTATAGGTACTCTCATCACTCGCCTTGGGTTGTTGAACAAACTTTCGAATTGCTTAATGTAACATCTGCTGTTTACCCATTTGTTTCTTCATTCTGTATTTTCATTTCGAAGGTAATAGTAAATAGACTTCATCTATCATGAAGCGTTGAGATGCAAGTATTGCAATGGTATGGATGTATATTACCAATTTTATTATTCATAAATATTTGAGCAAATTAAGGTCATCCTTCTTTACCGTCTATGAGTGTTCTAACTTCCGCAATTAAAAGCAGGCAATCATTATGACGATGAACATATACGTTTGCTATGAACGACTATGTACGCATTAATTTTCAGAATAAATGTTATTGCGTGTCATAATCAGGCCGTCTCCAGCGATGAGATTGACACATCCAATTACATTTGAAATTAAAATTCAATCAAAGTCGTATCAAATTTGCGCTACGAGTTTCGTTACTCAGATAGATTCATTAGCTTTTCAACTTTAGCGTCGTTCAATTTTAGTTTCAAATCTATTAAACGATCTATGGAGCTAAACGCTATACATAAAGTAACGTTTGAATAATTAGCTGCGGTGTTTAAACAAGAGACATAAAAATAGGACTGAATGGTCGCAATAAAGCTCATAATATTGAAGGAGTAAAGCCGTACACAAAAAAACAGTTACCCAAATCTAAACACACCGACAATATTAGATGCTAGTTTTCAGTTCTGAAAGTTTACAACATTTAGAGCATTTCTTAAAAACAGCATTTATTTTAACAAATTTATGGCTCGTTGGTATCATCAAAAACTGTAAGAGGTTGGCATTCTTGTAAAGAATCAAAGACCCAAGCCCTTCTTTCTAATTTATGCTTACGACATGTAAATGGCAGGAGCCAATTAACAACACTTCCACACGGGATCCCATTTTGATAGAACCTCATCATCGACGTAACGAGCGCTGCCGTAGGAATAACACGTCACTTTGTGAACGAGAAACTTTTTGGAGCTGCCTCCGCGGTGGGCTTGCGAAGGCTTTGATGGAGACGGCTCGATAATATTGGTAAACAATGATAGCCTCCGAGCCGGTCTCTCCCTCATCTTTGATCGTCGCGAACAAGTTCAGCGATGCTCAGTAAGCTAAAATTTTCAATGGAAAAATCGAAAATTGATCCTTCAAATTCTTCAGTAGCGCTCTGAAATCTGTAATTGATTCGATTCATCAATCCATAATCGAGCACCTAGCAGCACTCGATAGCACAGCGTCGTTATCACGAATTTGACTTTTAAATTGGCATTCACTTAGTCAAATAACTGTGTATATAATTTCAAACGGTTCACGAGCAAACTCATCGAAAATAAAATGCGATAATAAAGAGAAGTCAAGGTGAATAACTCGATTTGGCTCTCTCAAAAAAGGCTTACAAAAGAGCTAGCATCCACAGAATATGTCAATAATGCCCCTTCAATCCTATTGATGTTAACAATCATTGCCTACTTTTAATATTGAATGTAAACTGAATAGCATTTCATTGAGATAATGACTTTCATTGAATCTTGGTGTCTCCTTGAGAGAAACTTATCATGTACTGAGCACTTACTGTATAGCTACGCAGAACGTAGATGTCATACAAATTTAGGGTAGTCGAAGCTGTGATCAAAAAACAAGAGAACCCTTGAAACGCTCGTATGGTGACCCTGAACTTGACTTTGGAAACACGTTTTATATCACCTAAAACAGGGGTTCCCAACCTGGGGACGATAATCCAGGGGGTTCTAGAAAATTTTGGGTTTGTAATAGAATATTGGCTATAAGTTGGCATTTTTATTTCAAGGAGTGCGAACCCTTGACCCTGACCCCTGACCTGGACGATGATCTTGACCATCACCTTGAACCTGACTTTGAGCATGACATTGCACTCGTTCTCGTACACGACCTTGACCGTAACCTTGAATATGACCTTGAATACGACCTTGAATACGGCCATTGTCGTGGCCTTGAAAATACCCTTAAATATGACTTAGAGCATGGCATTGAACTCTTCCTTGAAAATTGCCTTAGAGAAATTCTGAGATCACGTGAATGTCACAGTCGTGAGTTCAGTATTGGGTTACGCTCAATGCCGAGTGTCGTAGACCCAAAAATCCGCTTATTTATTTTACAGTCACATCTGTCGTGAAGAAAGTACAAACATTTCGGAGAACACTTTGCTCCTCATACTGAAAGCTTCTCTGCGGCGCAATGATTTTAAATGATTATTTTAAATGTATTCACATCTTCGATGTAGTTAATGAATTGTTCATCGAATTCGAGATCTTAGACTGAAGCAAAGACAATAGGCACAAAACTACTTTCTGGGCTTGGACATTTCCCTCATTTTGTGTTATTTGGCAACTGAAAATAAGAATGTTTCTACTGTACCAGGCAGCTTGTGACCCACGCCAGATTAATTAGATGAAGCTCATTAGCTGCACGAACGCCTCAATAACAGGCGTCGACAATAACGTGACACATCTATCTGGAGTTAATGAATAACGTATATAGAAATGAGAAGTGCAATAAATATATCATGTATGCATGTATTTCTTGAGCAATATATATTTGAACATGTATATATACATCATTTATAGGCATTAGTTACGAATGTACGCATATCCAGTTTGTGTGTAGACATTTATTAACTTAATCAAATTATTTGAGTTTCGTACAATTACATGAGATTTAAGGAGACAGAACGTTAGCCGATATTTTTGAGGGCGAAGTCCGCTATCATATCACTGGAGAAGAGAAGGTTTCGCACTGACACAAGGCGCCAAAATTACCATTCGCAACGTACAAAATCTGTAACACCGTCATAAGCTGAAAGTCAGTTATCTGTCCGCTGTGGTCAACGCAAAAACGAATTTTACATTGGGCAGACTGAATCCAAATGTCAGGTCTCACGAATACGAAACAAAAAAACGACGAAACGAAGCTAATTTCATGGATACTTTTTAATTAAACAAAGCGATTTGAATTTTCTGAACACTTTGAAAACGTGTTCTAACACTTGTAACTTGTAACACTAATTTATGTTTGAGTTTTTGTAGAGGTTTCACCTGTTTTAATTAGCAAAATGAAACAAGAGGAAGTTGTGAAGACATTTTGAAAAAATCCTAACCACAAAGCCCTGAACAACCATAGTTTGTCTGTATAATTCACCGTTGGACCAAATATATTTCTTTAAATATCACTTGTTGATTTCCTGAATTTCCATTCATTATACGCAATATGGTGTGGAGTTATCAGCGAAACATGTGGACTAAGCAAATAAAATTATTGCTTGCTAACGTCGTTCTGGAACTACGGAGACCCGTATTGACATTTTGTTTTCCCATGACTGGCCCCTGTAGTTCATACGAATTCATTTTTACTTTACACGACTTACAAAAACATCCGCTCGTAGTCCAAATTCGACGAACAGATAATGCTACGCTGATTGTCATATTTCTGCAAGACACCAGCTATACACCTAGTGGACTATACTGCAGGCAGACCAGTGCTGTCTTTCCTTTGTGGCCGCCAGCTGCGCAGCCTACTGAGAGAAGAGAAATCAATCATTCGTGTGTGCACAAGCGGTTCAGTTTTTGCGTGTCTTGTAGCAAAGTGTGCGCGCCGGTCACAGTTCAAGAGCGACCTATCGCAAACCTGAACGAAGAACTTCTCAGTAGTAGCTGGAAATCAATCTCTAGAAGGGATAAGCACACGCGATGAATCAAGCTCAGCTACATTTTTTAGGTCGAAATCAGCAAAACACTGGAGTAAGTTTTGCTTAATTTGCATCATAAGATATTTCTAGGCGGAAACGTGTACAGGGAGAGATGAGTCCAGCTAAAATACAGCCGAGCAACAGGTGAGTGTGATAAATATAAAGCAAAGAGGGCCCCTAGCAAGAAGTAACTTGAGGACAGAAAGAAACAAATACTAAGAGAAAGAAGCACCCAGAAATAATGTGCGAATGGAACAGCGAGCAGGAAACGGTTTCCAGAGAAACAAACACCACACTCGAGTAACTCCCAGCTGAGAAAAAATGGCAAGCCCAAAAAGCGTGCAAGAAAACTTTTGTAGAGACCCGAGTGTGACCCGGAGACGCACCGGGCTACAACGAAGAATCAGTTTCAAATGGAACACTTCAAGAGGATTCGGGTGGATGGTCAAACCATGGAAAATACATCATTTTGAGTGGGATTGAGTTCAATGCAGACGAAAAAAGTCAGGTGCTGGTTCAAACAGAATGCTGAAAGGTAAATGAAATGGAGATTGATAGACTAAGCCGGTTCACGAGCATAAACAAGCCTAAATTGCACTCTAGGCAGTGATCAGCTGTTGAAACCAAAGCACATAAACAGAATGCATAACGCAAGAGTGCACGATTCGGAACCGGTGCCAGAGGGAAGGTTTAGCAGCAGTGGAGAAGCCCTCCAACTGCCCGAGTGAACATTTCCCTCAGCGAGTATTGCACTAAAAGGAAAGTGGTACTTATTTTCAAGTCCTTAACTTCAGCCAGGCCAGTTAGTAGAATTAGAATATTTGTACGTCTAGCCAGATTTTTCAATTCAGCAGTCTACAACACATCAAGAGAAGGTCATACATAAAGTTCAAAATATTTTAATTTAGCTGTGTCTTTATTTCACAAAAATAATGAAAATAAATTCAACGTTGTGATCCACTTCCTACGGAGACGTGGCGTTTCTTAGTTATGTTCTGCCGAAGTTCTCGTGTCATTTTTAGAGCTGACTTCGAGCAGCAAGCTAATAACGTGCGCCGCGCCGCCGTGTATTTTTCCACTGCTGTCATAGGCGACAGTTTTCCGGGATTTTTCTTCGTAAAGGAGAGCGTGGAATGAGTGCTGCCAACCATAAATTGGAGGCTGGAATGCTGCCAGTGCGGTTCGTAACGCTAATTCCCCAGGACACCAGCCAAAATTACGTTCTTCATAACTCAAGGACCGAAACTTGCCTCCATTCTATCACTGCCTTAAGTTCACTTAATGGGAATAAATCCTAAGTGAACTGCTGTCGGCACCGGTGACTATGGGTGTGTGCAACTTATTTTACGCGAAATAAATATGTTTGTACGTTTCCACAAATTCGTCCATTAATAATCGAATTACGGTCCAAGTATTAAATAATTAATCTCCAGAAGTAATAAAAATATTTTCTGTCATTTGCAAGAGACGCCGAACCAAGCAGTCGTGTTGTATTAGTTTTAAGACAGAGTTTTTACGGCAAAATAAAAAACTCAGCAAAGCAATCAAATATTCTCCAACTTTCTATGTGGCAGCCCACGAACAACTTGATCTCTATTCAAGAGTACCTTGGAACAGTAGGATAGCAGCAAATACGGTGAACTGGGCTGTCATTTTAATTTTGTCTTTGCCTGATCACACGCTGACCCACTCTCCCTCGAAAAAATGAGTACGTGGGGTTCCCTCTTCAAGGTGACTATATTTTAGTTAAATAATTCAGTCTTCGCAGCTCTTCAATTTCTCCCTGGATGTTATACAGTGAAGAAAGAACTAACAATAAGAAATTTTACGATCCATCACAAGGCTAAACTTCGGCTTAGCCCTAATAGGGCGGCGAGCGTGCATGCTGATCAACCGAGTAAGATGTTCTCAATGAAAGGCGACTTATTTCCACGTAAATTGTCAAAAAATGTGCAAGTCACAGCGGCATATGTTACTAGCTGCCAGAAGTTATTTCCCTGATAGATGAGACCCAAAACGACACTCATAAAAATGAGAAAGTAAAAACATGCATGCAAACGATAACATGTACCAAAATCCATTTTTACTTATGAACATCATAGCAAAATTCCTCCTTCGTTCTCAAGTACGTGAGCACGAAAATGACATTTGGCTATTTTTAAGTACAATGAGAGGTTAGTTGAACTGGCTTTCACTTCTTTAACCAAGATCTTCTAGTTGAACTTCAGCACAAGCAGTAATATAAGGATCCACTGTTGCACAAGGATCCACTTACCTTTTCGCAAGTGGTAGAAAAAAGTTACGCACATGCTGCAATTTTATGATATAGAATTGGAAGAAAATTGAGGTATATCATCTGAGTTGACATATTGGGGAATGGCAGCTGAAAATTTCAAACTATTTATTCTTTATGCCATTTTGATTTATTTAGTCGACGTATCTCAAAACAAATTTACCCTACTGAGTTAAACTAAAAGTTAAGTACGTGAGAATTTATCGCTGATGGGCGAATTTTTCCTGCCTTCGAATTGCACTGGTCCATTCAAGTTTCCTCAGCCATTTAAATCCTAATATATTACAAAAGAGTCATTCAATGCTACTTCGCTTACCAAGCCCTATTTTCTCATATCGACAACCGATCCAAAATTCCCTAAATCTTGATAGTTCTACACGAGGTTTTTCCGTACAGTAAACTCAATTTAGCTTCGCTGACCAGTCCACACTTTGAAAATTCACGACTGGATACAAAGAACTGCAAACCGCGTGTACTCACCCACTCACTGTCCTGGTAACATTCCAGAGGGACATGGAGGAAGCCAAGTCCACTGCCCTCGTCTCCTTTTGCTGCTCACCGCCGCCCTTCTGCTGGTGCTCGCTAGATGGAGCAACCCTGTCACTGCGAACCGCGAGAATAGTGGTTATTTCGGCGAGATTGCGTCCGCTAATCTCAAAAATTTTCGAAACACTTCTAGCGCGCTGATCAAAAGTCGCGTAAGTAGCAGAGGAGGCCTCTAGCCCTGGCACGTACGTGACCGAACAGTTTGTCCTAGCAAAAAATAAGCTATACAAGAATTTAATTATGCGGCTGTGAAAAATGGAATCTTGAGCAGTGTCAGAGAAATGGACAGTCTTATATGTCAATGAAATTACAACGAACGAAAAGTTTAATCGTGTTTCCTCGGATTTTGTTTCACTTTTGAATGTTTCATTGAAGTCCCATTCCTTCAGAGTATCATTTATTTTCAATGACTTTTTGCACTCGAGGGTACCAGAATCCCCAGTTCCGATAATCCTTTGTGTCGGAATTCTATTGGTGTCTCGACTAATGTTATTTTTCACTCCACTCTCCCCTTCAACGATGTCTAGCCTGCAGGCTTGTAACTCCAGATAACTAATATAAGCCAAAGAAAATACTTTCAGTGTACAAACAAAGCGATATTCAACATTCAAGAAAGAGATTCTGAATTTTGTACTAAATTCACTGAGCGTTCTCGTTAAAAGACAGTATAACAACTCGGTCAACTTTCGTTTGATGTGGCCAATTTCCGTTGATGACAGAGTGCTGGAAAGAGCGCAATATAAGTTTATGGTTGCTGAGTGACAGATTTCCCTCGGTACAGCGGGTCCAGGCTCAAAGACGGGCCGAGTTGATCCCCTTCTGTCGCTTCCAGACGCTCGATGCCAAAGACAAAGAGCGGCTCCTAGGGCTCGGTTCGTTGAAGATTCAGGCGTTGAAAGTTTTTCGACGGAATTATTTACATTGAGTGCATACGAAGCAGGAATACAAAGCACTCTTATAAAGTTGCGGGATTTCAGGAGTTTTGAAGGTGCCTGCAACAATGCAAGGAGTCGAAATGCAGTGCAGATTGCAATACTGCCCAGAGTAATAAAATTCAAAGAAACTTTCACTGATAAAACTTTTCCGATTTGGTTGAAATTAACGAATGCAGTAAAATATGGCACACAGTCACAAGCTACTTTTTGCAAAGCTGCACAGTAGTTTCTAATTTTCTCCAAAGTACTGGAGAAAGTCTCTGGTATATACTTGACTACGTAAATATTGAAGCAATCTAGCGCTGCGTAAAACTGTAGCGCGCTTTGATCCGCCGCACTTGCAAGGTGACGATGTAAAGTAGAATTACGTCCTGGTTTTTGCTGTATTTCCGCACACTGACAGCGAGTCTCGGACGATTGTTGTACTAGAATATGCCAAGTGGGAGTAGCCAAAGAGCAGGAGAGAAGACCGTTGGCCTCTTGGGTGCAAGAGAAGCCAATGAGGTGATGAAGATGAGACGAGAGGCACCCACGAATGTTAAGCAATACAGTGAGAGACATGAAGTACGCAGGGCGAAGAAGGGTGGTAGGATGGAGGCAGTAGTTTGAGCAATGGGGATTTCACTGCTGCGGCTACTGCTGTTTTCGGTCTAGGCATATTCATCACAGACCTCATCAGCACGAGCGAAGCTAATCAAAAACACAAGAAGAGAATTTTTTCTGGTTGCAGCCTTTTCGTTCAGGCTTTCGCTATGAGGAACACTTTTAGTTGCACGTGTATCTATTTCTTCCTGAATATTTCTTGACACCTTTCCTTATTGACACCTACTCCGTTATCTTGGCATGCGAGTGTCCAACTCAGCGCTGTGCTACTGAGTGGCAGCGGCGGCACAACTTGGGATGCTGCCGCAGCTAACGCGGGTTAGAGTGCCCAACGAAGGCTGCTCAGCAGACACACAAGGTCACCACCACAACTCACAAAGCCTCCGACCGTTAGACTGAACCGACCGGCTCACCAACAGTCGCTGTTCCTTCTAGCCTCCCACCCGCTCTTCTCTCTTGGTCCTCCTCTCTCTCTCTCCAGCGCTCTCTCCTCGCCCCTCACAAGCACTCTCTCTCTCGCCTTCTTTCCCTTGAATGAAATCTATCTGTTCGAACCCTGTTTCTCTGTGCAGAAAATGCGAGCCTCTCGCTGGTTTGTCCTTCCTGGTGACTGATTTTTTTCTTCTTTATTCGTAAGCTAAATCATGCTTCACCTCTTTTCTATTTGTCGCAGTCTCTAAACCGAAAAAAATACATATTTTTCTCGCGTCAATGATGCTCTTGCAACTACCCACCCATTCTCTCTTTCCCTCTCATCTCACTTAATTTCTCTTTTTATTCGTTTTTCATTCTGTGATGTATCATATCCGCTTTTAGTTTTGCATTTTTTAACAGTTGGTATAGTTTTCCCTGCATTCGCATGGCATGGGATGATTAGATCACTTGAACGCTTAGAGCAGTTTTTTATTGCAATATTGCCCTATCGTACATCAATCGTCCGAGACTCGCTGTCAGTGTGCGGAAATACAGCAAAAACCAAGACGTAATTCTACTTCACATCGTCACCTTGCAAGCGCGGCGGATGTACTGAAAATTTTTTTTTATCCTACCTATTTTTGCCTCATTGGTTTTATTTTACTTTCATCACAAAATTGTCCTATCTCCCTCCCTCATATAGAATTAAAATGTACATTTACTTGTATATTCTTGTACGTTCCGTCACCGTATGTCTTGTGAGACAATACTCTTGAGTTAGTGCCACATTTCATTCCAAGACTACTCTTTTAAGTTCAATTTATTTACTTGAAATCGGAAATCTTCGTAAATCAACACTTTTCCTCAATAATATTCCGCCTTTAACACTTCGAGGTGATTTATGAGAGCCGGCTTCATGTCCGTAAGGACAGGATATTACGCTCTCCCTTCCTGTTTTTGGATCGGTATTATAGTTTTCAAGCCAAGCAAATGCACAGAGCTAGGTTGCAGAGAGCAGCGCGCAGCACGCAATTCGTGTTATTCACTATTCTGTTCTGAAACCTCCCGCGCTTGAGTATCACAAGAGATGGCCCTCGGAACACTGAGATCGTAGCACGCACCGCAATAATATCCTCAATTAAATACAAGGCTCACCATGAATGTCCCCCAGCCTCTTTCAGAACTGCTTAATGAACAAAATTAGATACGAAATTGCCGTTGGATGCTACGGGGCAGAATTCGTTGCCACTTCCTTACGATCGAGGGAACAAAATTTTCCAATACAGAATGACGGTTTCTATTCCATAATTGCTATTTGCGGAGAACAGAACTTCAAAGTTATTGAAATCACTTTCAAATTCTTGCTATCATAATTATTCTCGGGTGCTAAAAACTAGTACACTTGTGGCTCATTGTTATTTCATAAAATTTGAGATTTACCGATATATGAATATTTTGAAGTTAAGTACGATAAATTATTCGCATTACAGTGATCCATTCAGTAATGGAATACATCAATGTTCAGCGCAGGCTACCAACTCCAAACAAACACAATATTACACGAAACGATGGCGTATAAAATAACGGATGACTTTTGCATTTTCAATAACTCTAATACAAATGATTGCCGTCGAAACGGTAAACAATGATGCTCCTTCACTTTTCCACTTTCTAGAAGCACTATCCAGAAGAATGAACTCTGAATACAGTTAGCAATCAAGCACCTTGAAGATTATTTTGTTCCAATTACATTAAAACACACCATTTTTTTGATGTATTTTCTGATACCTTTTAACTCCCACCAAAGTACTGTGATAGTCAGCCCCTGTAGTGAGGATATTCATTGTAAGCATCTAAGCAGGGAGGTAAGATGAAAAATCCTCTCTTCCTCTCCCCAATGTAAAGAAACACCGGGCTGTACGAATCATCTACCAGAAGAGAGAACGCTCTTAGCCAGCACGCCACGACAAAGGTAAAAGCTGTCCCATTGCAGAGTTCTGGAAGCCGTTAATGGGGCCTAGCACTTTCCCTCTTGGGTGCACGAGTGTTTTTTACATGTCTTTGCAAATTGCTTGAGCACCTAGTGTTTTAAAATGTATTTCCCCCATCACAGCATAACGTCTAAATTGTAAAAAGCATGTATAAGTATGCAGTATTTTTGTGTGGGAAATGGTATGAATTCATAAAGGTATTTCAGAGCAGTCTAAATGTGCAGTGTTGTTCTTAAAAATTTCAAACCTCGTTGTCGTACTGCAAAACTCCATTGACTTAAAGAATGGGTGAAGCTGTCGTCACCGTTAACATCCAGTTTTTACATTAGTGAGATAAAACCTTCATTCATATTGAATGAAGGTTTTATCTCACTAATGTAAAAAAATAACCTATAATAAATAAATAAATAATGTAATAAAACCTTCATTCATAACGAATGAAGGTTTTATCTCACTAATGTAAAAAAATAACCTATAATAAATAAATAATGTAATAAAACCTTCATTCATAATGAATGAAGATTTTATCTCACTAATGTAAAAACTGGATGGTAATGGTGACATCTTCACCAATTCTTTAAGTCAATGGAGTTTTGCAGTACGACAACGAGGTTTGAAATTTTTAAGAATAACACTGCACATTTAGACTGCTCTAAAATATCTTTATGAATTCATACCATTTCCCACACAAAAATACTGCATACTAATACATGCTTTATACGATTTTAGACGTTATGTTTTAATGAGGAAATATGTTTTAAAACACTAGGTGCACAAGCAATAGTTATTTAATGTAAAATGTATATTATCCATTGATATTCCAGTGCAGCGTGTGCTTTGATTTTTTAAATTTTCTTTATTTTCACAAATTATTTAATATTTGCATGCTAAAGAATATCTTCATTTTGGAGCCCAACGTCACTCGTAACTCAGTTCATGTTTCAAATTTTAAACTATTAATGGATACGTGAAATTCCAAACAAGATTAATTTCTCTTGACTGATAGCATTTGTTAATGAAGTGATTGAAAGGTTTGCAGTCGATATTTCGAAACTAAAAATTAAGGAACGTTAATGTGACAGATCTTCAAATAGTTATATTAAGGCAACACCTTGTCACGTTTATATACACTTCCTAGAACACATGAAAGTATGGTCATAAAACTTTTGTTCGCCTGTTTGAATGATGTAAATCGACTTTCTACTCGAATGTTCTACAAGAAGGCTGGGCACTAATCTACGGATACTCATATAAATATTTCACTATCTCTGCCGAAGCAATCAACCCGGTTTGACAAACTGTTCATAATACAAACGCTGCTAAAATTAAAAATTTAAGAACTACTCACCTTTCATCACGAAATTTTTCAAAATATAACCATCGCAATGTGTTATGCGAGTGGAAAACATTTCTGTACTACGGAGACACGAAAAAGTATGGGCAAACACTTTAGGCAGTTCAAGTTCGAAAGAGATTGATTTTCTATTGGAGCATTTAAAAATTGCCAGAAACTGAATTTATTGAAAGAAAAGATGGCTAAATAGACAAATTTCTTTCTTTGGTGTTGTTTATTTTATGTTCTTAAAACATATGAACAACCCACAGCTTTAAATCTCCTTATATATGTGAGAATTAAAAAATTACATTCTATTTTTAGTGGTGTCAGTAAGGTTATTAACGAGGAAAATTTTAAATTTTATTTAAGAAACCGAAATCAATTCCAGCCGCTCAAATTTAATGCTGTGAAGTTTTCGGGGTAATGATTTGAGAGTAAAAATTTGTGAATGTAAATAATTATGCGTCTAAAACTACAAGGTCGACAGAGTTGAAATTGGGAAGCATCTTCTTAAGCTTAGGTTTCAATTAGTATACCATATAAGACTAGCTTGAAGAAAATGTTTTACCACTCAACAAATTCATAATATGTCTTATACATTAATAACACTGGCCAAAAAATATCACCGGGGTAAGGAAAAAAAAATAATTCTTGCATAATGCAAGTCGAAAACATTTTACAAGGCGAATAAAATAATTCGTGAAATTGGTTACCTAAATAATGCAGTCACAATGTACTCCCGAGTGTCACAAACAAGAAATTTTCACACGAGGCTTACATGAGATCCGACACGAATGAAACATTGAAACAAACATTTTCTCTACTTGAGTCCGTATCTCAATGCTAATTTCGGTAAGCTGAAGGGATGAACTTTCACCCTGTTACTATTTGTGGAAAGAAAATACTCTTTATTTCCAGTAGAGTTGATACAGAAATCATTCATGGCTTTTAAAATATCGTCAACATAAAAGTCTTCAGTTGGAAGACGTTCTTGGGTGTCATTACTACTTATGACAGCATTTGTATAAAAGACTGCGAGAAAAACATGATTATATGTTCCCAAGGTCGGGTTATATTAGAGTTTGTCAATATTAATAAATACATATGACAATAAAAATGAAAAGAACATAAAGACAGTGAGACATTGATCTAAAGACGCTCTTGACAGTCCGCACTTACATTGATGTATGAACAATGGTCTCTGCAATTTGTCAGGGAAGTGAGTAATTCTGTATTCTAAACTGGAAAACTGACGTGGCTGAAATCTGAAGTTACCTTTTTGTACATAGATATCAAAATTGTACTCTGTAACTACCAGAAAGAATATGCAATTTCTTGCAACATGGGTTATTAAATAATTCTTAACTTAGAGGTATTAGATTTGTGCTAAATTCATAAGCGGTATTTTGAAAGCCATTGTATAGTTTGATAAAACCTCATAGAAAAATATAAAAAAGGATCTCTTAGCTGGTTTACACTACGTTTTAAGGCTTTAAGGAATGCTGCTCACGAAGGAAAAAACAGTGGACATTGGGAAGATGGTCATTGCCTCTGGATGGAGAGGAGGAGGAGAGGGAAGTCTTTATTTCAATTTGGATTCACACCAAAGCTCAGCGATTTTGCGCTGGTGACCAATTTTGTTGATTTATGGAGAAAGGAAATGAAATATTGTCAGCACAGCACTGAAATAAAGTAAATAATTGACTTTTTATTCATGAAATATTTGCACACACTGACATATGAGCTTGACAATAACAATATAAAGAAGTAAGTAATGAGGGAAGTAACGTGACTAGTTGCTAGTTAATAAAAAACGAAATACGGTGTTTATGATCAAAATGTAAGTCGCAGTTGTAGCAAGTGTGTCGCAGTTGTAGCAAGTGTGTTCCAACTGCTGTGCGTTGGTACATGATACATACCAGCAGACTCATACGAGTGGTCACATCGCATTCTCACACCGTCAAAACTTTGGATCGAAACCAATCAGGGTTGAGTAATGAGCAAAGGTATTTCGTAACTACATTTGCAGTATGTACTGCACCATGTAATTGATTTTGAGATGAAAAACACGGGCTACTTTAGTTTTGAATTCTTTCACTGTTTGAGGGATTTTTGATACTCAGTAAAAGTTTGTTCCAGAGAGGTACAAATTTTCTGATACTAAAAGATTTTCTGCCCAATGTTTGATGAGCGCAAGTTCACGAAGACATCATTTCTCCGATTTTGTTTCTGGTTAGTTACAGTGAAGGGAATGAATAGCACAATATCATCACTACTCTGAAGGAAGTATAAAGAAGAGAAAAGGTATTGACCTCTATGATTCAAAAATTTTTCTTGAATAGCGGTCCAGCCGTGTTTATTTAAGAGAGGGGTTGCATGATCGCTCTTCTTGAATTGACCTTTGCAGACCACCTTGGCAGCAAAATTCACACATATTCGTAACTCTCTTCGAAGATTTTGTGGTAAGTCACCCCATACTAGATTGCAATAGTTAAAACGTGGTAACACCAAAGATTGAATGGCTAATAAACTGTATTTTTCGTCGAGAATGCTTTCCATACAATGAACAATCATTAAAGTTTCGTAAATTCTGTTGCAAGTTTTCTTAACATGAGATTTGAAAGATATATCTTGATCAAGCCAATTGACTAAACTTTTCTCCTTTTCTAATGGCCCAATTTTATCATTTCCTATCGTTAAAGTCAGGTTTGAAATGTTTTTAATTGCTTCTTTGGATTCTAGAATCATGAATTGTGTTTTGTTCTCATTTTATTTGAAACCATTTTGGTCATAATTTGATTTCATATTAATTAATAGGCTTTCAGCGTTTATTTGCATTTGCGTTAGTTCTGCCACAGAACTTGTCATTGCAATTTGAATATTATCTGCACACGTGGAGATTGTGTTAAATGGCATTAGGAGAAAATCCTTACTAGAAGTAGAAAACAATAGAGGATCAAGAATAGATCTTTGAGGAACACCAAAAATTGATCTGAATGAATAGGGACAATTGGTTTTCTAAGCGGGCTGTATGAGATAGTTTTGATAAGTAACTCTCGAACCATTGTGTGTCTACTCCTAAGTTCTATAATTTTCGTAGAAGTGGCTCCTCTTCGACGCTGTAGAACGCTTCAGGCAGCGAGGTTGGCATTCAGAACTATATTTTCACTCCTACGTATCAAATAGTATGCGAATCATGGGACTCTGAGAAAATGTTTTTTATCACGGCACGAATTTATATTTCCATGCTAATAATAGTGGCACAAACGAGTCTTCCTGAGTCAAAAACATGAAAAGGATTGTTCTACAACGACAACCAAGACATGTACAACATAATTGGAGTAATACGTAAAATAAACCGCCTATATACTGCTGTCATAATATTCTCAAAAGCATAAGAAATGATATGATAAATTGCACCACACGAGGCTAACAAGATCATTCTAGGACGTGAATAAGAGGAAAAGACATTAATGTCCTATAAGGTTAACAGATTAGAAAAAAATACATCATTTTTTTAATGTCTTGATGCAAATGTCTTTAATTGATAAACATATGTTGGTGCCATGACGGTCCAGTTCAATGCTTGTACAAAGACTGAGAGGCAAAATTATAAAAATTATACCCTATAGCTAGTTAGTGTAAGTTGGATTTAATTCATGGAAGTAATAAAGATAATGAACTTTGTCAGGTGAAAACACTTATGACAGTTTACACGTACATTGACATATAAGCTTTGGCGTTCTTAACATCAGGGAATTATATTATTATTGTTTGTTGCAGTAGATATTCAAAAGTATCATTTCGAACGAGAGTGAAAAAAAAATAAAAGTGAGTTGACTGCCTAAAAGAGTATGCTTTAACTCATAAAACAAATTTATGATACTTCTCATTTAAATGCTAGACATAGGAAGAAAATTGAAGTTACGGTATTTATTGGACAAATGCTAGTCGCTTGATTTGAAATTTTTTCTGTGTGTAAATGTGGGAATTTACATACATATACATATTTGTATGTATATATACACCCATACGCATACACATACGTGCATAAATACTAGGATACAAGCATGAAATTACAAGTCTTGTTTTTTCAAGTTAAATATTCTAATACAAGATCTTTAGTTGATAAGCATCTTATTAAACATAAATGGGTGACCACACAAGTTAATATTTTTCATATAAATGCTTTACGAAAATAAAGAGAAATGACGTGTTAGGTCACGTTACTGGTTGAGAGTGAAAATAAAAAGAGCCGTATTTATAGTTCAAATGCTAGTTGCTAGCTAAGTACACATATATACATACATATATAAACACATACCTTCATACATGCACATAACACATATACAAACACATATACGTACATGTGCATGTACGCAAATATTAGCATACAAGCAATCACAATACACACGCATACTAAAAATATGTTGTATGATGTATTGAAATATAGGATAATGAGTAAAAGAGATCCGTCACTACTTTCCAGTACATTCTGCAGCTTACAATTATTGTTGAGACGCACGATGACGAGCTATTTTTATTTTAAATTCTCTTAATGTTTGAGGGATTTTGATACTCTGGGGGAGTTTGTTCCACAGTAAGGTGCCTGATATTGACAGAGCCTTCTGTCCAATGTCAGATGAACGATAGTCGACTGAGACATTGATGCTTCTGTTCAGCTTTTGGTTGGTGATGGTGGGGGATGGATGCCCATTCTTTCAGCATTGCTCTGAGGAAGATATAAAGAGGAGAATACGTATTGGGTTTTGTGCATGAGGAACCTTTCTCGAACAGGAATCCAGCAGAGTTTATTAAGGAGAGGGGTTATGTGATAACTTCTTTTCAATTTGCCTTTGCATAGCACATTGACTGTGAAATTCATGCATTTTTGTAACTCTCTTTGAAGTTATTTAGTTAAATCTACCCATACCAGGCTGCAATAGTCAATGCGCGATAACACCAAAGATTGAATGGCCAATAATCTAGATTTTTCGTCCAGCATACTTTTTATACGATGAAAAAACATTAAGTTTTGGTATGTTTCGTTGCAAGTTTTCTCAATGTGAGATTTGAAATTCATATTTCTATCGAACCTGATACCTAGATTTTTAACCTTTTCTGATAGGTTAATTTCATCATTTCCCACTGAAAGAGTAGATTTTGAGTTTTTTATTGCGTCTTTGGATCCGAAAATAATACATTGCGTTTTGCTAGAATTTAGTTTGAGACCATTTTGGTCGTACCATGTTTTTAGCTTAATCAATAGGGTTTAGCTTTAATTTACGTCCGCGGTATTTCAGATACTGAACTTGTTAGTGCGGTTTGAACATCATCTGCATAGACAACCATACGAGGCGTACTATGGCCGTGCCGCGGGCTAATTACGGTATCTAGAGAAACAGTTAATATATCATCTCTTGGATACTTTATGCGCAAAAAGATGGCTGACAACTTATAAATAATTTAAATACTACTAGTGAATTCTTCAAAATTCCTAAATCATTAGTTAAAATTAAATAATAGAAGACAAAAAACGCTTTATCGAAGCAGACAGAAACACCGTCGTAAATGATTATCAAGTAGTCAGAAAACGTTAGTTAAAAAGCAGTTCCTAGAAAATACCACGCAACACTCATATCTAAAATATGTAGATAAACATACATTTAAAATGAAATTCATAGCTTGGTTATCGGACGAACAGGAAGATAATTTTCCCCAAATCATTTACTAAAATTGAGCTTTATTTCATGTCTGTTTCTCTGGGGTAGTGATAGATCTATTTTGGAAACAGTAGTTCTGATAGTGAAACGAGTTACAAATGAGCGGGCTGCAAGTGCCGCTGGGATGTTTCTTGTGCGTGCCTGGAGTAAGAGACGGTGACTGGAATGAACCAGTCAGGTAGAGTGGGCTGTAATGACCCAATATGCCTCGGGATGGTGTTTTGACACACTGGTTATCCCAGTGATGCCGTCAATGGCAGCTTGTGACAAGGATTGGTAGATCCTGAGTAGTTTAGGGGACAAGTCTGGTACCAGGCGCTGAATTCTTTGTGTGAAAATTGTGGAGGGAATTGTAGGCCGTTACAAAGGCCCCGACGCTGTCGCCCATCAATCTCAAGCTCAAGCCTCATGGAGGAATGTAGGACCGGATTTGGGGCCGAACAGGAATTGGAACGTAACCATATATTAGGGCATTAGCGGGTGCCGGGGTATCCCCTTAATGAGAGAAATGTTTCCACACAGGCAAGAAGAGTTCAAAGTGTTTGGTGAAATTATTTTTTATAAGAATACTTTAATTCATTTCTGGGTACCACAGGTCTCCTTGTGCTTTCTCCTTTTTCAACATCATCAAAGTATCGTGCTAGGGCAAATATACAGTATAATTAATCGTTTAGTTTTCATAGTTTTGCACAATGTTAGTCTTCAAACTCTTTCAAAGTAATTAATTGAAATTTGGTTTATATTTGAAATCATAAATACTATTTCCTAACAATTTTTTTAAGCATAACATTGTGCGTTTACTGGAAATGTTCAAACTTGGAACTATTCCTGTGAGGTTCTCGTCCGCTGATTCACGCCTCAAGTAATTTTTACTCCCAAGTGATTTGTGTATATAGCATTCCTGGATATTGAAAAAGCGTATGACAGAGTGGATCGGGTTAGGCTCTTTGAAGTTTTTGAGAAAAGTTGGGTTTAGCAGAAAAATAGTAAAAATTGTACAAAGTCTGTATGAGAACACAAGCGCTATATACAGGTTAGGAAATTTGGAAACGGGGCAAGTGAGGAGTGTTAGAGGAGTGAGACAGGGCTATACTCTGACTCCCCTGTTGTTTGGATTGTACACAGAAGAATTAGCAGTTCGACTGAGAAGGAGTGGCTTAGGACTGAAAGTTGGTAATGAGAGACTGAGCTGTTTGTTGTATGCTGATGATGTGGTTGTGGTTAGTGGATATGGACATGAACTTCAAAGGATGCTTGACATAGTGAACGGATATAGTACAGATTTGAAGATGAACTTCGGTGCCGACAAAAGCAAGGTTATGGTTATAAATAGTGATGAGACTGATAGAGACAGACTGTGGAATATTGGAGAAATCAGAATAGGTAGAACAAAAGAATACAAATATCTAGGTTGTATGATAAGTGAAGATGGATGCACTAGAACTAAGGGTGAGAAAGTGGCAAAAGCTATGCAGTGGAGTGGACGATTAAATAGCGTGGCCAGATACAGAGCAAACAAGTATGAATGTGTGAGAGGAATGTGGAAGTATGTTGCTGTACCTAGTGTCATGTATGGTATGAGTGCTCTTGCCTGAAATGGAAATGATCTTGAAAAGCTGGATGTAATACAAAATAAGGTAGGACGGTTAGCATTGGGTGCTCCAAAATAGACAGCTACAGAAGCCATTAGAGGTGACCTTGGGTGGAGCCTATTTTCAGAAAGAATGATGAAAGCGGTGCTGAATTATAAGGTGAGAATTGATAGAATGCAGAATAGCAGATGGGTAAAGCAAATTTTTGAATGGAATCTGAGTGTAAGTGTGGTGATGAAAGATTGATTAGCCGCCGCAAATCCCATGCATCGGGGTCTGGCTGGCAACTGGCTGGCTGGCTGGCGCAGCCTTTCCTGGCTGCCGCCACTGACTGGCGGCGGGCGAGTGACGTCAGTCTTCGAATGGATCTTGTCGAGTGCAGTCGCGCGTGTGGTTTTGCTCTTCGGTTTTTGCGTCGGTTGTGCCGGCGTGTTTTCTTTCGTTGCGTCTGTAAGCAAGGCGGGTGCCTTGCTTTCGGAATTCCTCTGGTTCTACGAGGAAGGTCATCTAGCTGTGGCAGCTATTTGACGGGTCTGCTGGCGGTGAAGGCATCGAGCAGATTTTGACGGTAAGCCAACAAGCTATCTAGGCTTTTGGCTGTGGTAGCCTTCTTGTGGGCATCAAGATGGCGGCGGCTGGAACGGCTGCGTCGGCTGAGGTGGCTGACGCAGCTGGAAAGGCTGCGGCAGCCGGAGCTGGCGATGCGGCATCGCCAGCGCCGCCGGCGGGGAGCATGTCGGGTGGCGTGCTTGTGGATGCTAGCCTGCTGGCGAACATCCTGACTCAGGCGCGCGGGCCGATCCTCGACCGGCTGTCTAGGCAGTTGCCTAAGCTGACGGGCGATGGGTCGGTCGACGCGCTTGAGTGGCTGGAGAGCTTGGAGAGGCTCTGCCAGCTGGAGCGGGTGGCTCCGACCGACATCATCGGGTTCATGCTCGACGGCAACGCCGCTCGAGTGTTTCGCTCGATGACTGTCGGTGATGCGGGACAGTGGTCGGTAGTTCGGTCTACGCTGGTTTTGCAATTTGCGTTGCCTATGCAGGAAGCGTATAGGCGGTTCACCGACCGTCGGCTTGGGGCCGGGGAGTCGGTGGACGTATACCTGGATGACCTGGCGCGTCTGGGTGGGAGGGTGGGGTCGACCAAGAAGGATTTGATTTTTAGGGTCAAATTCTATGAGGGTCTCCCCACTACTCTGTATACTTGGGCAGTTTCGCGGGGGGACGCGTACACTGCGCCGTTCGACGATGTAGTGTCGAGAGTGCGGGAGAGGATGGCCGCACTGAGGGCTGCTGCCGGGCGTGGCCAGGAGGTCAGGCGCGGAGCAGGAGGTCAGGCAAGGGTGCTTGTTACCGCTGCGGCGGTGCACACCGCGTGCGGGTTTGCCCGCAGAAGCCAGGCGCGGCGGCGCCTGCTGGCGGGGGGGCCAGGAAGGCTCCCGCCGCCAAACGGAAGTTTGCGTGCTTTGCATGTGGGGAGGTCGGGCATTTTGCCGGTGACTGCCCGGCAGTAGGTAGGCCTGCGGTTGGTGGGTCGGGTTTCGCTGCGGAGGACGCCAGTCGGGGCGACGCGTCCTCCTCAATGGAATCCGCGTAAGCCAAGCTTACCGGAGGTCTCCTCCCCCCGAGGGAGGTGACGGCGCCCCCTCGGAGAGAGGGACCTTGAGCGGCACGGGTGTGTCGCTGGGTCGGGGCGATCTAGAATCGCTCGGAGCGACTGGCGTTACGACGGGGCGTCGGTTGCCAGTCGTTCGTGCCATCTTGAATGGGCATTGTTCTTGGTGTCTGGTAGACTCCGGGAGCGAGCGGACGGTGGTGTGTCCGCGGGTGGTGGTGGGCCAATGCCCCCGGCCGGGGCGGCCGTTGCTAACGGCGGACGGCAGGACTTCCCATGTGGGGAAGCACTGTCGTGTGGTAGTCGGGTTGCAGGGGCATTGTTTCGGTGTCACTGCGCTCGTCATGCCGGAGTTGGGGAACCTTGGCGTGGACTGTCTTCTCGGGAGTGATGTTATCGATCACATGGGGGGCGTCACCGTCAGAAGAGGTCCTGACTCGAAGTATGCGGTTGACTGGGGGAGATCCCGGTCAACTGGATGCTGTGGGAGGTCCAGCAATGGACTCGCCCGTGCCAAGCTGGGAGCCGGCCTGGTGGCAGGGGCGGGGCCGGCGGGGTCGAAAGGCGCGCCAGCGCCGATCGAGATCGTCGACCCTGACTTTGTTGCTAGGTTCGCTGACGGTCGGTGGACCGTCAGTTGGCGGTGGTCCGAGAAGCCGCCCGAGGGGCTGCAGACTCGGGTCGCGGAGTACGGATGTACTCAGGCGCCTCACGTGCGGGAGCGCTATGAGGCGGAGATTCAGAGTTGGATCTCAAAGGGTTGGTTGAGGCGATGGCATGGCCCCATCCCGGGCGTCATTCCGTTGCTGGCCGTCGTGCAACCAACGAAGGACAAAGTCCGTCCAGTCATGGATTATCGTGAATTGAACGGCTTTGTCGAATGCCATACTGGTGATGACATGGTCGCTGTGTGTGGCGACAAGATTCGGAAGTGGCGGCAGCTGCGGGGCGAGCTTAAGGTCGTTGACCTTAAGTCCGCGTACCTGCAGATCCACGTTTCCGAGGATCTGTGGCGGTACCAGATCGTGAAGTTTAAGGGTGTGCCTTACGCTTTGACGCGATTAGGCTTTGGCCTCTCGTGTGCGCCTCGAATCATGACGGTGATTCTCGGCAAGGTTCTGTCGCTGACCGATCGCGTTCGTCGAGGGACGGACCACTATATCGATGATGTAGTGGTGTGTGAGTCCATTCTCAGCGCGCAGGAGCTCCGGGAGCATTTGGCACGGTACGGACTTGTGTCAAAGGAGCCTGAGTGCCTGGATGGAGGCCGGTTGTTGGGCATTTCCTTGCGGAAAGATGCCAACGGACATCTTCGAATGTCGCGGGGGACTGCTCTCTCCGAGTTTGGCTCGGTGAATGCCGGCCTGACGAAGAGGGGGCTGTTCTCCCTGTGCGGTCGGTTAGTCGGCCATTACCCCGTGGCGGGGTGGCTGCGCCCTTGTTGCAGTTTCTTGAAACGGCTGGGGTGCAGCGGCTCTTGGGACGACCCGGTTGACGGTTCTGTCAGCTCGTTGGCGGCGGAGCTGTTGGCGCGGGTTCGTCGGGACGACCCTGTTGGGGGCGTGGGGGGTGTCGACTCGCACGGCACGGTTACCGTGTGGGCCGACGCCAGCTCTATCGGAGTGGGTGTGGCCCTTGAGGTCGATGGCCGCATTGTGGAGGATGCGTCCTGGCTCCGAAAAAAGTCGGATCACCTTCACATCAATGTGGCCGAGTTGGAAGCGGTGGCGCGGGGTATCAATTTGGCGATTGCGTGGGGTTTTAAGACCTTCACGGTCGCCAGTGATTCCCGGACAGTCGTCACATGGATGGACAACACTGTCGATGGCCGCAATCGTGTTCGCACGAAGGGCGCGGCGGAGATGCTCGTGAAGCGACGTCTTGGGGTGATCCGTGAGACGATCGCTGAGCATGGTCTGGTCGTGTCTGTTCGCTTCGTCTCGACGATCGAGAACAAGGCCGACCAGCTGACCAGGGTACCTAAGAGGTGGCTTAGTTACCGCGATGGTGGGGAAGCCGGCGCAGAGGTGGCGGCCGTGCTTGCCACTGGAGAGAGTGTCGAGGATGCCATCTGGGCGGCTCATTTGCCGCATCATTTGGGCATTGATCGGACGCTCTACTTGGCGCGTCAGATCCGCAGTGATCTGTCGCGCGAACAGGTGAAGCGGGAGCTGGCTGGATGCGAGGCCTGCCAGCGGATCGACCCTGCGCTGCGGGGGGAAAATCTCGTGGAGCGGGGGGATCTGTCTGTGGAGGAGAGTTGGCGCCGGGTTGCAATTGATGTGACCCACTATGGCACTAAGCTCTACCTGTCATTGGTTGACTGTGGTCCCTCGCGGTTCGCCATCTGGCGACGGCTGCTGAATGAGTCAGCAGCGAGTATTGTCGCTCACTTGCGGGAAATCGTAATTGAGCGCGGGCCGTGTGACGAGTTGCTCCTGGACAACTCGACGGCGTTTCGATCAGCGACTGTGGCACAGTTCGCTGATGCATGGGGGATTTCGCTGCGATTCCGTGCCGCCTACGCCCCGAGCGGCAACGGGATCGTGGAGAGAAATCATCGGACGATCAAGAGGATCGCCGCCAGGGGAGGTATTACTCCTGAGGAGGCTACATTTTGGTATAATGTGACGCCCCGGAAGGACACTGAGGCGGGCTCAGTTCCTTCGAGCGGTATTTTTCGGTATCGCTGGCGAGTGCCGTTTGACGTCAATCTTCGGGTGATTGATGGCGGCGCGAGCAACAGTTTTGCTGTTGGCGACGAGGTGTGGGTGAAGCCCCCGCTGCCTTCATGCACGAAGCAGTGGACGCCAGGTGAGGTCACCAGCGTCGTGTCAAAGTACGTGGTCTGCGTAGACGGCATGCCCAGGCATGTGCGCGACGTCAGGAGACGACGCATTGGGGGTGATCGGGGCCGTGTCCCCGAGAATCACCGGGGCGCCGAGGGCGCTGCGGCGCCCGATGTAGTTATTTTCGGCGGAGGTGGCGGCGGTGGCGCAGCTCCTCTTGCGTTGCCTGAGAGGGTGGTGGTGGACGCATTAAACGCGGCGCCAGTGGCGCCGGCGGCAGAGAATGAGTTTAGTGAAGACTCACTTGAGGAAGAGGGCGAGGAGCCTGCCGCTACTGATGGAGAGGCAGAGCAGCCCCAGGGGGAGCCGGCGCAATTAAGGCGGTCACACCGTGAACGACGGCGTCCCTCGTACCTAAACGAGTACGAGTGCTAAGCACTGGACACCGGGAGTTTCGTGAGAAACTGGAGGAGATGTGGTGATGAAAGATTGGCCGCCGCAAATCCCATGCATCGGGGTCTGGCTGGCAACTGGCTGGCTGGCTGGCGCAGCCTTTCCTGGCTGCCGCCACTGACTGGCGGCGGGCGAGTGACGTCAGTCTTCGAATGGATCTTGTCGAGTGCAGTCGCGCGTGTGGTTTTGCTCTTCGGTTTTTGCGTCGGTTGTGCCGGCGTGTTTTCTTTCGTTGCGTCTGTAAGCAAGGCGGGTGCCTTGCTTTCGGAATTCCTCTGGTTCTACGAGGAAGGTCATCTAGCTGTGGCAGCTATTTGACGGGTCTGCTGGCGGTGAAGGCATCGAGCAGATTTTGACGGTAAGCCAACAGTAAGCTATTGGGAGAAAGTGAAAGTGGGAGTGTAAGCTATTGGGAGAAAGTGCGTTGGGGGCATGCAAGGAAGCTTAGTATGCAAAAGATTATTCATGTTAGAATTGGGAGACCTGTGGATGACTGGAGTTTAATAAATCCTGGAGGTGTAGGGCCTGAGTGGGACTGCAAGAGGTAGAAGAAAGAGATTGAGAGGCAAACAAAAGAGTATGGATTGAATAAGTGGAGGCTTAGCATGGTGCGGAAGCCTACACTTGACTGGTATATGAAAAAAGAAGCACCTAAGTTTGAGATGTTCTATGATGGTAGTTTTGGAAGTCAACTCTTGTTTGCTGTGAGATGTAAGTCATTGAGTGTTAACAGACGTACATGTAGGTGGAATGAGAATAATAACAGATTATGTTGGCAGTGTATTAGTGGAGTGGAGGAAATATTTGAGCATTTTGTGCTGGAATGTAGTAAGTATGAGCAAGAGAGAGAAAGTTTAATGAATGTGGTGCTTGAGCAGTATGGAAAGAATGAGTGGTATGCCAGATGGGCTGAAGATGATTGCGGTATGAGCTGTCTTGCTGGATTGGATCAGGAGTGTAAGTTGAGTATCATTGAAGCTATGAAAATGTTTCTTGTGCGTGCCTGGAGTAAGAGACAGTAACTGGAATGAGCCAGTCAGGTAGAATGGTCAGTAATGACCCAATATGCCTGGGGATGGTGTTTTGACATACTGGCTATCACAGTGACGCCATCCAATGGCAGCTTGTGACAAGGATTGGTAGATCCTGAGTAAGTTTAGTGGCCAAGTCTGGTACCAGGCGCTGAACTCTTTGTGTGATAACTGTGGAGGGAATTGTAGGCCGTTACAAAGGCCCCGACGCTGTCGGCCCTCAATTTCATGTTCAAGTGTCTCCCCTGTTGTTTGGATTGCACACAGAAGAATTAAGGGCCGTTTACACTGGTCTATATTTTGCTGCAGGCTCACCTGTAGACGCCTCGGGACAATATTTATTTTATGTCAGGCAAGGAAATTAATAATTTGGGGGCAAATAATCAATAAAGGAACACATTTAATAACCTTTTACATGAATGACATTCTGCTCGCTGATGCGTTATTTTTGAATAATTGTACTTTGAAGTTGGCGCCGGCGCGCGCGCGCCGGAGCCGTTATTTAGTTAATAAGGGTAGTTAACCCCCTATTACAAACGTAAAGAGGTTGGGTCGTGAGGGTTAGCCACAGTTCTTATAGCGAAAATTATAAATAAAGCTTCTAACCCACCCATTAGGGTGACGACCGCAATCTTGTTTACATCAAATCCAAGATGGCGGCGCCCATAATGGTCGTTTGCCTGACATAAAGTAAATATTGACCACGTCTCGTGTGTAGCTTCACAAGAGACATGTGCGTTTAGACTAGACACCATTGAAGCAAGCCATGGAGCGCGCGCTGCTCAACAGGGCTGCCACTCAAGATATTATATAGCTAGATCTAGATGTTTTTGCTGAAGTCTAGATGTAAAATTTTGAACCTAGATATTAGCTATAAAATCAATATAGTTTTTTCAGCATACTAGAAATTTTCTAGCTAGAATTACAATTAAGCTATGTATATGATAGATTACTGTAAATACAAATTAGGAATTTACCATAATGGTTGGTTACTATTTCATTCTTATTATATTTGTTAATTTACTTAAGCAAATTGTCTGAATAGTGAAGCAACCATATTCTGATCATGTTATGTTCAGATTATGAACGACACCAAGACGGCTATTTCACGGTTCATAAGCTAAAGCCCACTATCTCCAATTGCAAAACTAGTGATGATATCAGAAAATCATGGAATAAAATGCACATACATTATCAATAATGTAATGTGGCCTCATTTTGACGAAAGACCGACCAATGATATTGGTAACAAGGAGTTCAGTTTATTGTTGGATGGAGCAATGATATTTCTATCATGAAACTACTTGGTGCATCAGTTATATACTAAAGTAATGCATCTAATAAAGTAGAATCAACTTACTTAGTAATTGCAAAATTATTAAAAGTGATGAAGATAGCGGTGTGAAAGCCTTAAAACAATTGTTGATAAGTAGGAATCTGAGCATTGATAATATGCAATGCAATAGAGACTGACCTTTCTACTTGTAACACGTGTAAAATTGAAGAATATTTGGATACCAAGCTTTATTAGGGTAAATATCAGGATACTAGATAATTTTTATAAAGATAAATTTCCTAATATAAAGCAATTTATTATATAAATATTCTTATATGCTATTGTTCAACTGATTTATTATAGTAGATAATTAATTTATTTCTAGATAAATTTTTGGATGTTTTATTTTTAAATCTATATGTTTCTCGATATTTTTTGAGGTCACACTCCATTTTTTGGTCAAACAAAAGTGGCAGCCATGCAGCACAAAACCAGTCAGCGTGGCCTGCTGCTTTGAAATCAGGATTGCTGTAGACGAGCTTGTGTGAATATTGTTGCTGCATCGTAGCTACGTAATCTCTTTTTTATTTGCATGAGTGAAATGTTACTATATTCGTTCATCTTCGTTAAAATATAATGGAAAGCAGCCTCCTTATATTCACAGCGTTTAGTCTGCCAAAGGCATTGATGGGCTTAGTAAATTTCAATTAGAAGCAGTGAGTTTCTCGCGGTAGTGTTGAGTCAGCCATTACGGGTGAGCGAGAGGCGCTACCTCACTTGATGACTGCCAACCGCACACTGATCGGTCTAGAGCAGCGCGCCAGCGCCGCTCACACGTGCAGCCGCTTCACGGATTCAACCAAAGCGAATCGGGAACTTCGGGCTCACACACACAAATATGAGCCTCAGTGGTGAGCTTCGGCTACACGAGTCGCGCCTCACAGCCGAAATGTCCCCTAGTGTAAACACCCCTTTAGCAGTTCGACTGAGAATGAGAGGCTTAGGACTGAAAGTTGGTAATGAGAAACTGAGCTGTTTGTTGTATGCTGATGATGGGGTTGTAGTTAGTGAATGTGGACATAACTGCAAAGGATGCTTGACATTGTGAATGGATAGGGTACAGATTTAAAGATGAAATTTGGTGCCAACAAAAGTAAGGTTTTGGTTATAAATAGTAATTAGACTGATAGAGACAGACTGTGGAATATTGGAGAAATCAGAATAGGTAGAACAAAAGAATACAAATATCTAGGTTGTATGATAAGTGAAGATGGATGCACCAGAACTAAGGGTGAGAAAGTGGCAAAAGCAATGCAGTGGAGTGGATGATTGAGTAGTGTGGCCAGATATAGAGCAAACAAGTATGAATGTGTGAGAGGAATGTGGAAGTATGTTGCTGTACCTAGTGTCATGTATGGTATCAGTGCTCTCTCCTGGAATGGAAGTGATCTTGAAAAGCTGGATGTAATACAAAATAAGGTAGGACGGGTAGCATTGGATGCTCCAAAATGGACAGCTGCAGAAGCCATTAGAGGTGACCTAAGGTGGAGCCTATTTTCAGAAAGAATGATGAAAGCTGTGCTGAATTATAAGGTGAGAATTGAAAGAATGCAGAATAGCAGGTGGGTAAAGTAAATTTTTGAATGGAAACTGAATGTAAGCTATTGGGAGAAAGTATGTTGGGGGCATGCAAGAAAACTTAGTATGCAAAAGATTATTCATGTTAGAATTGGGAGACCTGTGGATGACTGGAGTTTAATAAATGTTGAAGGTGTAGGGCCTGAGTGGGACTGCAAGAGGGGCAAAAAAGAGATTGAAAGGCAAACGAAAGAGTACGGATTGAATAAGTGGAAGCTTAGCATGATGCGGAAGCCTACACTCAACTGGTATATGAAAAAGGAAGCACCTAAGTTTGAGATGTTCTATGATGGTAGTTTTGGAAGTCAACTCTTGTTTGCTGTGAGATGCAAGTCATTGAGTTTAAACAGACGTGTATGGAGGTGGAATAAGAATAATAACAGATTATGTCGGCAGTGTAATAGTGGAGTAGAAGAAACAATTGAGTATTTTGTGCTGGAATGTAGTAGGAAGTGTAGTTCTGTAGTTGTGCTGCTCACTGTTGCGCATGGTTCTAAAACGAATCATTCTGTTGGTTGTGCTGCTGTGTCTGGCGACTATGTGCGTGCTCGAAGGCTCCTGCAGGAAACTTCTGTTTTCTCGGCTGAACTACTTGCAGTTGTCGAGGCTCTAGACCTCGTGGCGCAAATACCCTACTATGATTTTGTAATATTCACTGACTCAAAGAGTGTCTATGAAGCTGTCCAAGCATACCACAGCAATCGCCCAATAATTAGTGACATTGTTGTCCGACTGTCACGCCTTGCCCGGAGCCCGAAGCATGTGCAAGTCTGCTGGGTGCCGGGCCATGTAGGGGTGGCCGGCAATGAGAGAGCTGATGCCGAGGCCCGGCGTGCTGCTGGATCTGATGACCTGCTGAACAATCCAGGTGTCCCCTGTAGGGATTACTACCCCATTATCAAGTCTACCGTGCGTGATGTGTGGCAACAATGCTGGGACATGGAATTGAATAATAAACTGAGAGTACTTAAGCCTATGGTGGGGGAATGGGCTTCAGCTGAATGTCGTAGCCGGCGTTTGGAGGTGATCCTATGTCGGCTGCGTATTGGGCACTGCCGACTTACCCACAGTCATCTAATGGAGCGTCGCCCACAGCCGCGCTGCAACACCTGTCATGTACCACTAACGGTGCTGCATGTACTTGCCGAATGTCCAAACTTTGCTGCTGCTAGAAGAAAATCCTTCCCTCATCTTCGAGATGCGGACGCCCCGTCGCTGCACATTGGGATGCTTCGTGAGCCCCTCCGTGCTCGTTTCAACCTCGGAGCGCTAGCGACCTTTCTTGCACTAAGCGATTTGATAGGTAAAATATAACGAGCTTTTATGCCCAGAAAACGGAAATCCGTGTGCACTCTGCAAGTGCAAACTCATGCCGAAGTTATAACTTGAGGAGAAGAAATGGCCGAGCGTACCGTGCTGCCACTCTTGTCTTTGTGAGGGGGTTCCAGCATGGGTAAGACGCTCGGCCATAGTGTGGGCGGGTAGCTGGAGCCTCCGATTTGGGGTCCCAGCTGTTCTCGCACTCTTTACCCTGCTAAAATTTTAAAAATCTTTTTTGTTTTGTATCAACTCGCGGTGTATACCGATACGTTTTGCAGGTGCGACCTGTAGAATGGATCCTGCTTATTGAGTGAGAAATCGTAATGTGCTTATGCAAACAAATATAACTGTGTGTTGAGGCAATAGAAATTGAGTTGACCACCGAAATAATGTTCTTATAATACTACCTCGGAGGTGATGTAGAATTCAGGTATCTTTAAAACCATGAGACCTTCGGCGCGAAATAGTCGGAGCTACTGAAGCGCTAGTAAGCCTATGTTACTACTACTACCACTACTCACTGTTGCGCGCTTTGTAATTCTATGTAACATCAAAAATATATAATAAGCTGTAATCTCAAGTACAAAGGCATATCATTTTTACCCACTACGGTTGCATATCATGAGTCACCTGCTCATAAGAAGCAGGGCAGTGAGCACTGAGCTGAGAGTATATTACTATTACACATTATTGTGTTTTCATTGTCAAATTCGTAAGTTTTAATTTCATATGGCATATGGAGAAATGATTTTTATTCAATAGTATTGCCTTTTAATCATATAATTGCTACACAATTTTTATTATTGTTGAAACCAATAAATTTTACCATGTCAGCTGAGTCTAGCTATTTATTTAAATTAATTGAAAACTTTTTCTTTCAAATATGATTAGACACTAAAACCCTTCATTAAAATTGAAATTTTTTCCAGATTTCTTATTTAATTTGAATTAAACCTATATGCTCCAGAGCTTTGTAGAAATGATATGGCATAAAAATGTTGGTCAATATGCAGTGTAACTTTTTCATGGGAATTAAAAATTCCATTCCAAAAAATCACAAAATTGACACATATAAAAACGTTTTATATGGATGACATTCTGCTCGCTGATGCGTTATTTTCAAGTTATTCAAGTTTTGAGTTTTTATGTTCAGTAGCAGTTCCAGTCAGTTGCACGCTTGAGCTGGAGCTTTTAGAGTACGTTTAGGTATTTTGTAGTTTATTATTAGCCAACCCCGCGGAGCCTGAACCCACTTCTAAAATCTTCTAGTTAATAATACAATAAAGGTTATCATCCAAAAATATTTGTGGGACTGGGGTAATGCATACTTGAATCTATGGTATTTACTCCTACAGTTTTGCTGATTTTCTACAATGGCCGCCATCTTGAAACTGATGTCAACTGTATATTGATTTCAGTATTTACTACCCCAGTCCCCCTAATATTTTTGGGTGATAACCTTTATTATTTTATTAACTAAAACATCAAAGTGGGTTCAGGCTCCACGGGATCGGCTAATAATCAATTGCAAAGTATTCAAACGTACTCGAAGAGCTGAAGCGCGCAAAGTTTTTGATGTTTGAATGAAATTTAAAAGTTGAATAACTCAAAAATAACGCATCAGCGAGCAGAATGTCATTCATGTAAAACGTTTTTCAATGTGTTCCATTAGTGACCCAAACATACTCTAACAGCTCCAGCTCAAGCGCGCAACTGACCGGAACTGCTATGGAACACAAAAATTTCATAGTTGAATAACTCGAAAATAATGCATCAGCAAACAGAGCGTCATTCGTGTAAAACATTTTTAAATGTATTCCTTTAGTGATTCTTTGGAACTGAATTTTCAATTTCCTTGAAAGGCTGAAACTGCATTTTGACCAAAAAAAATTATGGCAATTTTAAGGTCAAGTTTGTCAAACAAGTCTGAAAGCATAAGATAAGCCCTGATTTTAAATGTTACACAGATATAAAGTGGTGCTTAATTGTCCAATTTACTTGATTTTTAAATGAATAAACTAAAACCACTTGTAAATAGGGCAATCTTATTATTACATGATGTAAAACTATGGTAGCTCTAACATCCATGTTGTACTTTAAGGATTGATAGAAGAAAATTAATGAATACCTAAGTAGGGAATTAGCTATGAAAAATGGTAGAAATTCTGCGTTATCACTTGAATAAGATTTGGAAAAAATAACTGTTTTTTGTCAAAATTAGTATTATGTCCAGCTATAATTTATCACTTATTCTTCCCTTTGCTAAAAAAGGTATTTTTATTTGCCATACAATAGCTTGCTCAAGTTTTTAAAGTACTCTATGTATCCCTTAAAATCTCATTTCTGCAAACTGGTCAAAACTTCAGGATTTCTTCAGGATTGGATTTCTTATTTAATAGAGAAGTAAACACAATACTAAATAAGTTTGGTGCTTTAAAGAACGATGCTCTGATATTCTATTTTGTGTAATTAATGTTTGAATATTTGATCTTTGTGCTCTAAACTTCACTTAATTTTTTGAGCAGGTTATTCTAATTTTAGAACATGGCTGAGGTTTTAGAAGATCTAGAAGAAAAATGGACCATGTATAAAGATCGTAATGACTGGGCTGATCTGAAACCAGTAAAACAGAATGATGGACCCCATCCTGTTGTAAAGATTGCGTACTCAGAAGATTGTAAGTAAATGAAACTCAAAATTTGTTTAATATAAACTTTTAGGTCTCAGTGGCTATAAGATATAGGTGATATAATTTTTCACTTGTTAGTCTATTTTAACATGAGAAATACTAATTCTAACTATTAAATTTCTGGATCTGGCTTGCCAATTAAAGAGTACTTATACCTTAAAATATTACTGAAATACTTTGACTATCTTTGCAAACTGCTGGTGAATTGGTAGATTTATTTTAACAAGTGTTTTCCTGATTTCAGTCTCTGATGTGTACGACTATTTCCGTGGAGTGGTGGCTGTGGGGGAGCTGTCAGAGAGAGCTCTCACTCTCACAGAAGATGCCATCCAGATGAATGCTGCCAACTACACAGTCTGGCAGTATAGGTTTGTTATTATGTTGCAGTTAATATTTTTGCTCCAAACATAAATTAATTATTGGCACATTATGTGGAACATTTCGAAAATTAAATATTACTTTGCCTCATAAGAAAGCTGTTCCATTGAATAAGTTTACTGTTTAAGAAGTATGTGCCTTAGTAATTTCTATAATTTGCTAAGCTACTTAGTATTGATTCTTTTGTTAAAAAAATGGCAGTGAGCCAATTTGTTTTCTACATAGGTACCTCATTCACTCAGACAACCAGTTGCAGCTCTACAGATTAATTTTATTCCTCACTGTCCTTTTATTTCGAGTGTTTTGATGCTGGGATCAGAGGCTAAAATTTCTCATCAGTTTGAAAATGAATTAGTTCAGTTCAAGGATCCTAAATTAGAGTTTTGCTGCAGACCTCTTCTCACTCAGTTGGAGTTGATTTTTTCTATGTTCCACTTTAGAATGCTCACTTTGATATGAATTTTTGTTTCTTTTACATCAATTTTTTATCCTCATTTCCTTGTTAATGATAAATTTTTCTTTTGAAATGCTATTATGGTCATCACAGCTATGTTGCGTATCTTTCCTTGTGGGGAGACATTTTTCCCTCTTGCTTCATATGTTGCTGTTTCTATGCTCAGGGTATCATGTATGGGAATACTTTGTGCGTATATACCCAGTTTTTTTAGATCATTATAAATGGTACCTTCTCTTCCCTCTGTGAAACCATATTTGCAATGGAAATGGAGCCTTGAAATTACTACTATACTATTGTGTAAAACTTGTTTTATTGAAATGAGGATCTCTTTGTACATGCATTGTGTACAATTTGATTGAATTTCTTGATATTACTATTACTAGTTTTGATGCGTGTTGAACCCTCCTTATTTTTCTAGACGCAAAATTTTGGAACATCTCAAGTGGGACCTGCAAGATGAGCTTCTGTTCTGTCGGGAGATGATTGAAGCTAACCCTAAAAATTATCAAGTCTGGTGAGTAAAATTAAATGATGAGTGTTTTTTTTATTTCATACTCCTAGCATTCAAAATGTATTTGTCACAAGTGACATGATTCAAATAATGGATGAAGGTGCTTTAGCTGGTAAAATGTCCATGAATGCTGCTGTGGTCACATAATATTCTGAGGCCAAAGAATCTAAGTATAATGCACTCTCATTTAATGGTTCATTATGCAGGAAAATACTGACGTCTTTATACTAAATAGCATAAGACTATGTAGTGACCAAAAATTGTGAAATATTTGCTTGAAAGTTATAGAGTAGTCCCGACCTCTATGTGTGGGATAAATCTTGCAAATACATATTTCAAGCATTAACATGGTATAATGTACCACAAACTTCAGCATTAATTGCAAGTCCAAACATCTGTTGACTTGTTTTTACTGCTAGTTGCAAGTGCATTTGCCTTCCTTTGATTGTAACTTAAGTTATTAGGGGTCTTGTTTGTAATTCTTCACCCCTTAGTCATTCAATTTGTCAATTTGTTGTACATAATTGAAAATCCAAGTTGATATGAAAGTAAATCATTTAACCTATCTTACCAGCTAGGAACTAAGATACCGAATATACTAAATACTTACGAAGTTGAATAATGAAGTTCTAACAGAACACAAACAAGTACAATTACAGTATATTGATCAAGCTGTTCAACTATATCTGAAAATTAATGAATTATTCATGATTTGCGTACCTCTGTTAACAAGTATTACCAATCCTCATAGTACTTTTTACAAGTAATGCCAATCAACATGGAAATACTTATTTCAATAGTCAGTCAACAGGGAATTTCTTACTGCAGGGAATATTTCGATCAATCAAGCTATGTCAACCAGTGGCAGTAGCATGGACTAAAAATTCTCCATAACAGGCACCACCGGCGTGTGATCGTTGAGTGGCTGGGTGACGGCTCCAAGGAGCTGCAGCTCACTAAGATCATCTTTGCCCAAGATGCCAAGAACTACCACGCGTGGGAACACAGGCAGTGGGCGCTCAGAACTTTTGGGTGAGAACATGTGGTCCCTAGTTGCTGACTGATTCTACATACATACATATACCGGGCTTATCCTCCCCATGGGAGGGTAGCCGACAGCAGGCCACAATCACCACACTTAGTCACTAGGAGGCGAGAGAGGCAGCACTGGCCGCACCTGAACTGCCAGGATCAGCAGCAGCCCAGCACAACCACCTTCCACAGTCAGGCCCGACAGCAACAGCTGGTTTACCCCGACCGCTTCATTGAGTGCAGCCCCTCCCCCGCACATGACAGGTCAACCCCATCACACGCGGGCAGCTTCCAGTAACGCGTCAAAAATAAAATTACCTCCTTATACACTGCCCCCACTCACTTCTGTCCGCAACCATCCCTCTCGCCACGTCCACAGTCAGACCCCTCTCATACAAAGCACGTCGCACCCCATCCATCCAACTCCTCCGTGGTCTACCTCGCGCTCGAAGACCACTCATTTCCGACATATATATCTTTTTCACCAGCCGCTCAACATTCATTCTTTCTACATGCCCAAACCATCCAAGCACTCTTTCATCCACTCGCCTGCTCAACTATTTGATAACACCCGTCTGCTCCCTAACCAACTCATTCCTGATCCTATCTCTTCTAGTTACTCCATACATGCTCCTCAAACACTTCATCTCAAACACATCCAACTTCCTCCTCTCAGCTGCTCTCAACCCCCAGGACTCTGCTCCATACAACAAAATTGGCACAATCAAACTTTCATACAGTCCCCTCTTAGCATTCATACTCAAACTCCTGCATTCAAAAACTTTTCTCATTGCACCCAATGTCTTACAACCTTCACTCACTCGATGCTTCACTTCTACTTCCATACTATCCTTAACAGTCACATCCGACCCGAGGTACCTAAAATGCTCTACCTCCTCTAAAACTTCCCCATTCAACCTCACATCCAAAGTTCCAAACACTCCACCTCTTGAACATCTCATCACCTTACTTTTATTCACATTTACCCTCAATTTCCGCCTTTCGCACACTCTACCAAACTCTGTAACCAGTCTCCTCAGTTTTTCCTCTGAATCAGCCACAAGCGCTGTATCATCTGCAAACAACAGCTGACACACTTCCCAATACATACCATTTCGTCCCACCAACTGCGCACCTTTTCCCAACACTCTGGCATTCACTTCTCTCACCACACCATCCATAAACAAATTAAACAACCACGGCGACATCACACATCCCTGTCTCACACCTGTCACAACTGGGAACCATTCACTCACCTCATTCCCTACTCTCACACATGCTCTGCTATCAATGTAGAAACTCTTGATCGCATTCAACACTCTCCCACCCACTCCATACAAACTTACCACTTGCCATAAAGCCTCGCGATCCACTCTGTCATACGCCTTCTATAGATCCATAAATGCCCAATATACATCCTTTCCCTTTAATAAGTATTTTTCATTCACCTGCCTCACAGCAAACATTTGATCCACACAACCTCTACCACACCTAAAACCACACTGTTCTTCAGCAAGCACACGATCCGTCAACACTCTCACTCTTCCAATTAACACTCTTCCATACAGCTTCCCAATGACACTCAGTAGACTTATACCCCTAGAATTACTGCACTCATACCTGTCACCTTTCCCCTTGTACAACGGAACTACGCACGCGCTACTCCAATCAACCGGCACTTTACTAGCCTCGAAACACATTTAATAAACGCACCAACCATTCTATAACCACATTTCCTCCTTTCTTTAGACATTCAACCGTGCAGCCATCCAAACCTGGAGCTTTCCCATTTTTCATTTCATCCAACGCACATCTCACCTCTGCGCTTCTTATTCGACTTCTATTCACTTCACCAAACACAGGCATTCTAACATCACTTCCAACAGCTACTACTCTCGCAATCCTATCATCCCTCACGTTCAGCAGTTCCTCAAAATACTCCGCCCATCTCTTTCTCACATCACAACTCTCCACTAGCAGCCTACCATTTGTATCCTTCACTCTTGCCTCATTCTCCACCTGACCCTTCCTAATTCTCTTCACTTCCTTCCAGAAAACCTTCCTTCTCTCCATGAAATCCCCTCCCAACTTCCTCCCCCATTCCTCATCCGCCGCCCTCTTCGCTCTCCTTACCATTCTTTGTACCTCTTTCTTCCTCTCCTTATACTCTTCAAAATTTTGCTGGTTGCCTCGTTGCAACCACCTTTCGAACGCCCCCCGCTTTCTTTTTACAGCCGCTCCTACTTCTCCGTTCCACCATTCACTCCCCTTTCTAATCCCCCCTCCAACCTTCCTTACCCCACACACTTCCCTTGCACATTTTTCCACCGCATCTTTAAACAACTTCCATTCCCCTTCCACTCCACCCACCTCACTTTCCTTCACCCTCCCATACTCCACTTTCATCTTCTCCTGATACTCACACTCACGCTCAGAATCATGTAACTTGCTTACATTTAACACCTCCCTTCCACTCCTCCTTTTTACACCTCCCCCTATTCCACTAACTCTCAGCTTTCCTTCCACCAAATAATGATCCGAAATCCCATTCATCTCACCACGGAACACATGCACATCGAGCAAACGACCCATCACTCCCCTGCTAACCAAAATATAATCCATCAATGCTCTCTCCTCTATCACACCTCCATTCGTCCTCACATATGTATACTTGTTTATACTTTTTTTCTGAAACAAACTATTCCCAACCACTAACTCACTCTCCACACATAACCCCACCAAGAAATCCCCACTCTCATTCACCCCAGCTACTCCGTACTTACCAACAACACCATCCACCACCTCATCACCCACTCTTGCATTCAGGTCCCCCCATCACCACAACTCTACAACCACTCCCCACTCTAGCCACACACTCGGACAATTTCTCCCAAAACTCCTCTCTCTCTTCCCCACTCCTCTCCGATCCCGGTCCGTACGCGCTCACAAACACCCATGACTCTTCCCCTCATTTCACTCGCACCCACATTATTCTTGATCACACCTCACCCCATTCAACTACTTTCTCTCTGATTCTTACACTCAATAATATAGCCACACCCTCTCTTGCATGTCCCCCACGTACTCCAGACACTCTCCCTCCCACACTCCCAAACAACAACTCACCACTACCCTTCAATTTCGTCTCACTCAAGGCCAATACATCCATCTTCCGGTTTAACATCATTCTTCCGATCTCCTCCTTTTTACTCTCAGTTGCTCTACTTCCACACCCTCTTACATTCAAAGATCCTAGTACTAGGGTTTGAGTGGTCTTTCGACCTCTCTCACCCCCTTCATTGGCCTGCTGCCTCTTGGGAAAATCATTACAGAGAAGGGGATCCCCAGTCCCCTCGCTCCGTCCATACGAAACGCAGCGGACCACGGTGGGAGAATTCTAACCCCTCCCCCCCCCACAGGGGGGGACTGATTCTAATCCTTTCAAAAACTTGGAAGCTCAGCATTTTGCCGACTTGAATGAATGTAACGCTTGTGTTCCTAGTGTCCATGACACAACTTGCTGATAGCTGGTATCTTTTATTCATTATGGCGTGTATTCATTATTGTCTCAAATCTCATGAGGGAATAATTTACGCCATAGGTTTAGGTTGGTTTGTCTATGCTATGGAGACAAGCGTTCTCTGGAGGAGGCTGATAAATAAACGTTTGGGACTTTTATCTTTTGCGGCTATTTTGCTTCTCTCATCTTTCATGCCATCTTCATTATCTCCTCTTAGTCATTTCTTCCTATTCCTTCTTAACCTGGTGTTTCTATGTGCAGGTTATCCTGTGTAGAAACATCCTTATTGCATAGTTTTCAAGTCCTGACAAAGCTATCTCTTCTCCTTGCTCATGTGAGATTGCCTTTGATGTGGCTAGGGAGTCTTATTCAAACTTTAATAATAATACTAATCTTGAATGAAATTTAAATCTCGAATCTTACATCATTTTCACGTATGGATTAGGGTTATTAATTTGGAGTTCAAAATTGTAGAGTTCTAGTGTAGAAAAGGTAAATCAGAAGAGAATTTGCTCTTTAATTCTAAATAATGAATGACGGACCCACGCATTTGAGTTCCAAAGTTATTACTCTCACACTTGATCTGACTGCTCCGCCTCCATGTATAGGCTGTACGAGGGCGAGCTGGAGTTTACGGCCGAGCTGCTGGAAGACGACGTACGCAACAACAGCGCGTGGAACCACCGCTACTTCGTGCAGACCCGCACCACAGGCCTCAACCCGCAGGTGCTGCACTCCGAGCTCGCCTTCACGCAGCGCGCTATTGAGCGCCTAATTGACAACGAGAGTCCCTGGACCTACATGAAAGGGTCAGTGTCTCCTATGTTGTCCTAGGCTTGTTTATGACTACGCTGTTGGCTTATGTGAAGGGATTAGTGTCCCCTTCTCTGTTGGGCTAGGCTTGTATATTACGACCCTTTTAGTTTAGGTGAAGGAGTCATTGCCCCTTCTGTGTTGTCCTAGACTTATTTATGACTTACCTCTTGGCATACGTAAGTCTAGTGATGCAAAAAAAACGGTTTTATTTGATTGCGTTTTTTTTGCAAAAAAAAGTGTTTTCTATGTGTTTTTTTTTGTTTTTTTTGTTTTTTTTTGCTCACCTAAATTTTTTTTAAGTATATGTCTGTGTTTTTTTTTGGAGACCTAAAATATATTAATATCCATGTTTTTTAGTCATTTTATTGTTATAAAAACATCAAAAAAAAGCATACAGTAAAAGTGGTGGCAGATAACCCACAATTACCTAGAGGCGTCTAAGAGGAACAGCAGGAGCCACAAAACTTATATTGATGGAGTCAAAATTCAAAGCTTACTATCTCTACTAAGTCTGATTTTATTTTTATGTGACCAAAAAAATCAGACATAGCAGAGATATATGCAGAGATAACAATGGAGAACTGCGACGTTTACTGGTACGATGTTGTACAGGTAGGGATGCGGACCAAATGCGCGGGCTCTAAAGAGCTCACCGCTTATAAGACCTCTGAGCACAGGGGTAGGGAGGCATGCTCGCTCGCACAGATAATAAGCTCTGAATTTTGACTCCATCAATATAAGTTCTGTGGCTCCTGCTGTACCTCTTAGACTCCTCTAGGTAATTGTGGGTTATCTGCCACCACTTTTACTGTATGGTTTCTTTTTTATGTTTTCATTACAAAAAAATTACTGAAAACCATAGATATTAATATATTTTAGGTGACCAAAAAATAAGCGGTTTTTTAAAAACATGTTTTTTTTACAAAAAAATTCTGACTAATAAAAATGAATATTAATATATTTTCTGGTACCAACTATAACCCTGCTGTTTTTTTTACAAAGAATCATAACTGAAAAACAATATATTTTATGTGACCTAAAAAGCCCCATGCAGTTTAAAAAAAACATGTTTTTTACTAAAAAATCATGACTGAAAAAACATGAATATATTTATGAGACCAAAAAAATGTTTTTGTACTATAAAATCATGACTAAAAAACATGAATATATTTATGAGACCTAAAATGGTGTTTTTTTAAAAATTATGTTTTTTTTACAAACAATGATGTATAAGAAAACCTGGATATGAATATATTTTATGCAACCAAAAAACCATGCTGTTTTATTTTATGCATTTTTCATAAAAATTGTCTTAAAATCATGGATATTAACATATTTTATGTTACTAAAAAAATCATTGTTTTATTTCAAACATGTTTTTTCATTAAAAAGTTATTATGATTCATTTTTTGGTCACGGCTTTTTTGTAAAAAAAAACACCCCCTCAGGGGGATACAACTATTGTATCTATGGGAACTAGCGCTCCCAGGAGGACAATGTGAGGGCCCAAGCTGAGAGTTAGGTAGGCCTCCTTTTTGTTAAAATAAAATGCTTTTGTTATGTTGAGGACCACCTTTTTTCGATTCACTGCTGTCCTGTTTTTCAGCACCTAATACTGTCTTCTTCAACTTTGATCTTGTTTCATAATCTTCCTTCCTCTCTTTGGATCGCATTTGTTGCTGGGTAGGGAGGCTAAAACTAATGACTAATCTAATCTGTAAAAAAAACATGGATATTAATTTATTTTAGGTGACCAAAAAACCATGCTTTTTGAAAAAAAGATTTTTTTACAAAAAACAGAAGTGTTATTAAATTTAATCTGACCAAAAAAAAACATGACATTTTAAAAACCATGTTTTTTTCACAAAGTCATTAATATCCATGTTTTTATGCCATGATTTTTTGGTAAAGAAAACATGATTTAAAAAAAAACAGCATGGTTTTTTTTGGCACATAAAATATATTAATATCCACATTTTTTAATCATGATTTTTCTGTAAAAAGATGTTTTAAAAAAAACAGCATGGTTGTTTATGGTAAAATAAAGTATATTAATATCCGTGTTTTTTACTCATGGATTTTTTGTAACAAAAACATTCAAAAAATAGCATGGATTTTTTGGTCACATAAGATATATTAATATCCATTAGAATCATACCCGGTCTTAGAATAAAATATCCACAAAGAATCTATTCACTCTATAAAACCTTTCGGAGACTAGCTCTATCCTCAGTAAGTCCTTCAGTCAAATGTTTTTCAAAGGAAAAGTGAAAATTCATTGTCCATTTCACCAAATTTTACTGAATGACTGAGGATGGAGCTGGTCTCCAAAAGGTTTTATGGAGTAAATCGATTCTTTGTAGATACTTTATTCTAAGACCTAGTACAGTTCTAATAAACATGATTTCAATATTAACAGCATTCTTTGTTTATAAGTTTCTAAAGACAATTCGATTAAAGAAAAATAACTTTCCTGATATTTACGTCCGTGTTTTTTTAGTCATGATTTTTTTAAATGTTCTGAAAAAAAACATTTTTTGGTCCCATTAAATATAATAGCCATGTTTTTTAGTCAAGATTTTTCGGTTAAAAAACAATGTTTTAAAAAAAACAGCATTGGATTTTTAAAGTCACATAAATATATTATTATCCATGTTTTTTATTCATAATTTTTGTATAAACATGTTTTTTTTAAAACAGCATGGTTTTTTAGTCACATCCCTATCAATGACCATAAGTAAAGATATGTTATTATAACACACCATTTTGGGACTTGAAGGTCATTCACATGTATTGTAAAATAAATGAAATATCAAAGCATGAAGCCTGAGAAAATGAAAAATTTCATAAAACCATGGAAAACCACCAATTAAGAAGTATGTTGTTTTATTTTATAATCTGACATGAAAACACATAATGTAATGTGGTTCTTTTTCTTGCAGAGTTATTTTAAGACAAAATATTTAAAAAAAAAACAAAATATGCACGTTTTTTTTGGCCACGGTTTTTTTATAAAAAGTTTTTTTTGTAAAAAAACGTGTTTTTTTAAAAAAACGGCATGGTTTTTTTTTAGTCACATCTCTACGTAAGTCTCCACTTCTGTGTTGTCCTAGGCTTGTTTATAATGAGTCTTTTAGCCTAAGTGAAGGAGACGGCGTCTCCTTCTGTGTTATGCTAGATTTGTTTATTACTAGGATCTTGGCCTCAAATGTGTCCATTTCAGCTTTCATGTTTTTTTTTGCTCTGTCTTGACCACGCGCAGAGTCAATACCTCTTCGTTGGGCCAATTCCCCCATCGCGCAGCCTTATCCAATATCTCATTTAATGTTACAACCAGATTGCTCAACGACACATCCGGGGACGAGGATGCAATTGAAGCGTGTTGGCGCGACGCGCAGGCGTGGTGCTGGAAGCTGTTAGGCGACAAGGTCGCAGCGCAGCTGCCCGCACACTCCGATAGGAACGCAAGCGCTGATGCTCAACTCAACGATGAGGAGCCTCTTAGTCTAGTGGCCAAACTTCCATCCATTCCTAAAGGCAGCATCAGTCCTCACTTGCTCATTGGGGCTCTTGACTTTGTTACTCATCAGCTAGAAAAAACTGAAGATCCGAGATTAAAGGAAACTCCGCTGAAGGTTGCGCTAAAGGTATGTCAGTTAATGTGTCGTTTAATGCTGTTTTCTTTGTGTTCTGGTGGAATTAGAATTTTATTTGTAAGTTAACGGATCGTTGTTCTAAAGATTTTGTGAGAAGTTTCCGTCATATTCTGCACAAAGAATAGGTTATTTGCTTTAAATTTCTATTTTTTCTCTGCTAAGTTTATGCATTATTTGTTATGTTACTTTTAATATAATTTTATGAACGTCCATAGTCAATATTTTGAGCATCTTAGCTGAAGCTTCGTTTTATTTCAATATTTCTCGATTTTCGTGAACGTAACGTTTTTTTATGCTTATACTTTATAATTGGCCTTTAGCATTGTGCTTATTATTTTGGACGGGGATGCATATGTGTATGTTACTTTCTCGAGTTCGTTGAGAATCATGAGCCAAAGATTACCTCAACTAAATGATGGCCAATAATGCGCCCATGCCAATTTTCCTGTGCGAATCCAGTCTTGGTAGCAAGTTCAAGTCTGCCGACGTAACTACTGTGTTACGTCGAGCTATTTCTCCCAGACTGCTTAAATAGGTGCACTGGAAGCTAGACCATGCTTTTTCTGCAGCATGGCTATTTTCATGGAGCTACTCGAATTTTGAGTTCACTCTTTCCTTATGTAAAGGATCCGTCACTCTCCATGCGAGTCGTATTCCGTGAAATAAAAATCGTTTGAGTCCCACACGCTCTGTGCTCTAAAAAGGTGAATTTAGGTATTTTTTTAGCCCCTCGGAGAGGATACAATTCCTGTATCCATGGGAATTTGCTCTCTCTCAGGGGCGAAATATCAGGTCTCGAGCTGAGAGTTAGTTAGGCCTTCTTTTTGTTGAAACAATTGGGTTTTGCTGTGCATCATCTTTTTTTTGGGCTGACTACTGCCCTGCTTTTCAGCACCTATTGCTTTCTTCTTCAACTATTTACTTGTTTCACAAATTTTCTTTTGCTCCCTGTTTCTGTGCGGAAGAGAATTTGTGTGGGAACACACATTGGGGATAGATTCCTCGTTCTCTCGATTCCACATTAAATGGTACCTTTATCCTTCCTCTCTTTGAAATTTCCTTGTTGGAGTTAGGGAGGCTTAAACTCACTATTTTATCTAAACAATTTTTATTTATTTATGTATGTTAAAAATTATATTTGTGCCCCATCGTTCAACTTTCAAATGAATAACTAGTGAGAGAAATCCATTGGGAAAACTGGGCTAGGATACCTTATTGAGAAGTTTGTTTAAACTAAATCTGCATATCTGATACCGTTTCATGTGAAGGTCTTATAGTAGGAATTGAATTCTCAGTTTAGATCAGTTCCAAATGTGTAAAACAGTCTATTACATGAAATAAAAAGATCCATGCCTCAGATATGCTCATAGCCCTCAAGGTGTATGTGAAATACAGTATAACAAATTGTTCTTTGAAACTTTGAAATTTATCCCTGTGGATTTCTGCACCGACATTCGACACACTGATTAATTCATCAATTGTAAAAATCTCTTGCCTTGAATCCGCAGTGGAAAAAATAACCCAGTTAGCTTTGGAGTGTAGAGATGTTGAAGCTTGGCATTTTGGCACAGCTGTTCGACACCCGATAACACAGTTTACTTTAAAGTGTTGAGATGTTGAAGCTTGGCATTGTGGCACAGCTGTTCGACACCCGATAACACAGTTTACTTTAAAGTGTTGAGATGTTGACGCTTGGCATTGTGTCACAGCTGTGCGACACGCTGGCGGCCGAGCACGACAGCATCCGAGTGCGGTACTGGAACTACTTCCGGCGGCGGCTGCTGCACCAGCACCGGAGTGATGCTGCCACCGCCTGAGGAGCGCAAGAGCTGTGCTCTTCGTGGATCCATTGCACGGAGCGTCTTCGTTTCCTTGATTTATTAGCTAATTGAATAATTTTTGTGTCATGATTGCGCGAAATTTGTGATTGTTCCCCATGGTGAGTATGTGATGGATATTCCACAGAGGTAAATAATACTTTTACTTTACTAACAGCTACGCTTTGTTAATTGGATTTACGAACAGATCTTGACTGTGAAAAATAAGTTATGAAACTTCTAAGGTTGACTGGTTTTAACATCTAGCATAAAATTCTGAAGTGTGAAGTCTAAAATTTGTCTCACATTGTAAGCTTCATGTGAAATGCTTGAAATTTTTGTCGAACAGTAGGTGGTTACATGATTTTTACTTAGCTAAGTGTAAAATAAAACATGTGATGTTAGTGTTCTATACAAGTAGATTAGCTTGTTAAGTTTTCGATAGTTACAAAGTACCGTCTGCCCCAGTAATTGTTACTTAATGTCATTTATAAATAGTTCACTCTAGCCATCTTTGTCATCAGCCTATTCAGAATTTTTCTCTGTGTTAGTAACTTTGTCCATTTTAGAAAGGGACTTCAGTCGTAGGGTCTCAAGAAACTCGACTGTGCGTTAAACAAAATCAAAGCTGCAAGCACCAAGTTTCACTTCACTAGTTGATTTCTTTATAAAGATAAGGTTTTGTATTAACCAGGCTTTATTTTTCTTATTTTATCTCAAAAAAAATGGCCGAGTTCTTTGTGCAGTGACCTGATCAAGTGCAATCACTTCTGTCGCTAACTTTCTTTCGGCATGATGTAGAAATTTGTCTCTTTCACTTCAATATCGATTGACATTTCTGTAGTATCTCATTCTCTTAAAAGTGTTTCTATCGACAGACTACGACCGCGCTCCTCTTATGTAACAACTTGCGCGACGCGTATTTTCTTTCTTGTTTGATGATATCTTGTTATTGTGTCTTGAATCGTAATTACACCACAGTTTAATTTGCAGCTATATTAAACCTCCAAAAGAAACGAGCATGTACGTTTTAACCTTTTTTTTTGAGTCGTCCACGAGTATGCTTGTCTAAACAGCAACCTTCAAAAGCCAGCTACAGGCGTATTTGTTCGTTGATTCTGAGTTTGCCTTGTTTATTCTACACTTGGCAGAAGTATTCTCGTCAATTTGTACGCCTGGAGAAAACGAAAACAATCTGTGGAAATAAGTTAGTCAAAGAAATGGCTAGGGAAGAGGCAATTGAAGGTTAGGCTAGAAGTAGGGAAAATTTTTGCGAACGTCGCAATGCATTGTAGCAGAAACAACCGTTAGAACTTCAAGTTGAAGAATATATTTTAGTTACATCATATTGATGAACTGTTGATGAGGTATTGCTTCGGTTCAATAAGCAAGGCATAGAAGTGATCACTAAAATGTCTAATCTAAGAAGGCGCAATTTATTGACTTGTGGTTTGGTGACCTTTGTGTCAAGCTCATACATTTCAGGGAGATCAAGGGCTGGATTTTTCTAAAATTTAGCCTGTCGGAGCTGTACACTTGGCAGCCTAAATTCTTCTGAATCACTTGCTTACATTACTTATTTTTCTTTTTTGGCTGAAATCCTTGAAATTTTGTTTGAGAAGCTCAACCTGGAGGATTTCACCCTGAACAACGTAACTCATAGCTTAGCAAAATCGACGTACAAGAACTTACACTGCCAGTTGTACCGCTACAGCGACGTAAATAGACTAAATAATCCCGTATCAATTATTCCTCTTCCTTCCTGCTATGCGAGGAGTATTGCTTTCGTCGTGAGCGCCTCTCACGAACTTGATGGAAGGGAAACTCTCAAGCGTATCTGTACTGTGTGAAATGCAGTAAGTGGGATGACTAAAACTTTTTCTTCAGCTCTTCGAAAAATTTAGGAATGATTTTGGGTACTTTTCTTAGGTGTTGAAAAAATACTAGCAAGGTTTCATGGACTTGATCTACACCAAGTGTTGAAACATAGGTTGTATATTGCTAAAGCTAAATAATTTTTTGAAGTATGTTAGTATTTATTTATTTACTTGATAATAGTAGTCCGAAAATGAGTGAAAAAAAAAACAAGATTTTTCAAATTTTATTGTTTATTTTTACTCGAATTGGAAAGTTTATACCCTGTCAAGTGTATTGCGGGGTTATGAAAGTATTAATAATGGAAGTGGCCCCTAAGTTCGTCTTCATTTTGGTTCCTGTCTCTCGCTTGGGAGCAAGAAAGAGCGCCCTTCACCGCACACAAGTGCTCAGTAAAGTAATTTTCAACTTTTTTGACAGTTCGACGAAATAATACAAAATTTTGCGCCCCCTGGCATCCAAACTGGTCTATCTACATTTTGAGAAAGGTTTTTACAAATGATTTGGAGTTTAATTAATAACTTAACACTATAGTCTTGCGTAAATATAGAGGCTCCCTCTAAAGCGCTAGCAAGCCCTCCACTATTACTACTACTTGCGTAAATTCCAACCAATGCCCAGCTGGAAACAATTCAAGTCGTACGGTGCAACATGGAAAGTCGATATTTCATTTCTTAACCCTCAGGGCTGTATAACGTTTGTATCTATAGGAATTAGCACTCCCAGGAGGAAAATGTGAGGTGCCGAGCTAAGGGATAGATAGGCCTTCCTTTTATTGAAATAAAACATGATTTTTGTCTGGTTAAAGACCATTTTTTTTTTATAAATTGCTTTGCCGTTTTTCAGCATCTATTACTGCCTTCTTCTTATTATCTTGTTTTATATTCTTCCTTCCTAATTTACTAGTGTATGCGTAGGAGATCCTGTGTAGGAACACACCTTGTGCATTGATTCCCGTTCCCTTGATTCTATTCTAAATGGTGCTTTCCTCTCTTTAGAGCACCATTGTTGTTATGGGCAGGGAGGCCTAAACTGACTTATCTAATCTAACCAAATCTAAGTTCAATTTCTGAGAACAGAAAGTCCTATAATTCGAAACATATTTTTGACTTAGTTACGTTTACCGTTTTCGAGCATTTGATATAGTTGCAAAATCCAGTTATATTGTTAAAAAAAGGACTCGGGCTGTTGCTGATGCTTTGATATTCATAATTTGTGTTATTAATTAAATTTTAGGGAGTAGCACTTCCTGTCTCGAAACAACCCGTCGATCAAACAACCTGTTCTATAATGAGATAAGAGAAGAGTGGCTACAGCAGCAGTGGCTTGGCACGAGTTGGAGTTCTCTAAAATGAAAAGGCGAGCAACTTTTCGAAAAGAGGAGAGAAACTTGCTAGTTAGGCCAACTCTCAAAACCAAACCCACAACAAGTTGTCACAGCCAGTGCCTGCACGATGACTTTTTTGAATGTATCTCTTTTACTCAACCTACAAAGAAGTGTAAAACTGTGCTCATATTTTAATTACTTGACGTGCCCTGATGGAACGTCTTTACTTCGATCAAGAGGGAGTGGCAAATTCTGGACGACCTGATTTTCGTAAATTTAGGTGCAAATCAAGCAAAATTCAGAATAGTTGATAAGTCACGCAAGATTTATCAATAAAAATATCCACAGGCTACATTCTCGCAAATAATTGGAAGTTCCATTACAACTTTACCGTTAATATCAACAATTGTGTATATGTGACATCGTCAGTAATCTAAGACTCATTGAAGACTTTGGTTTTGATCTCGATCCAGAGACTAGAGGCGACCTCGTTGCCGGCTTCGATGAGTGAAGTCAAGAATTGCTCGACCTCCACGTAGCTCAGGGAATGCCTCAAAACTGACGCCTGCGTCGTCCTCTGGAGCCAGGAAGATGATAAAAAACGTCTATCTTTAATAAAGTTGATACAGGAAGTGCATAACGGTGGTTTTTAGAATGTCTTAACGTAAAGATCCTTAGTTGGTAAACATTTATGGGCATGTAATAGCCACGTCAATGCTTGAACATCAGTTTGTGAGAAAAAACACTTATATTAGTGCCCACTGACAATGAAATATGAGCTTAGACTTCAGTGATATTGGGGAATAGTTTTGAGAATAAAATTGGTGGATATAAATAATTTTGCTCCTTAGACTAAAAGGTCGACGCGGTAAAAATTCGGAATTATCTTTCGTGCTTACTTATCAACCAGTATGCCATGTACCTGGCGCGGAGAAGAAGTTTTACCGTATCTCGTATTAAACGATATTTCATACAAAATAATTCTGGCGCAAAAAGTGTCACCATGGAAAAAAGTTGCGTAATGCTAACCATAACATTTTATGACACGAATGGAGGAATTCGTGTTAGTGATTACCAAGCATATTAGTATGCCACACTAAAGGAGCATGCGAGTGGAGAACGATTAAATAGCGGCAAAAATAATAGGTAGTAAGTGCGATCCCTATCAAAAAAGCCTCTTCATACAAGATTATTATTATTATTATACAAGAAAGTTTTAGCCTCCCTTAACCACGACAAAGATGTTCCAAGAGAGGAAAGAGGAAGGCACCATTTAGTATGGAGTTGAGGGAACGCGGAATCTATGCACAAGGTGCACAGAAACAGTAAGCTAGGAAAGAAGTTCATGAAACAAGAAAAAAGTTGAAGAAGAAAGTAGTAGGTGCTGAAAAACAGGACAGCAGTGAACCGAAAAAAGATGGTCCGTAACCAAACAAAAACCTATTTTATTACAACAAAAAGGAAGCCTACCTAACCTTTAGCTCGGGCCCACACATGGTTCTCCTGGGAGCGCTAATTCCCATAGATACAATAGTTGTATCCCCCTGAGGGGTCTTCATACAAGATGAGAAATGCATCGGAAAATTTTTGTTCGTTCTTAGTGGAAAATTGGGACATTTGATTGAACGATATGTGAGGCGTAGCATGCAGGACTGAAGCACCTTCATCTCCAAAGCATTCATTTTGGTATCTTTTGAAATACAACTTAGAATTCATCTCCACGTGCAGAGACAAAACGAATAAAAATGTTTAAAATCAACGGTAACATTAATTCCAGTTGAGTATTTTAGATACTTGTGGACGACGATTCAAATTTGTTTCACATGGATTAACGACTCAGAGATTTAAGAAAATGAAGCTGTAAAATTCGTTTGAAGTTGTAACCATAATAGAGCGTAAAATGAAAATTTATACCGAAATTTGGATTTAATTTCTTCATCTTATTTATTCTGGTAGCACAAGAAACGCAGTAACTTATTGTCTGCTTTATAGTATACGATGCGATTAAGATTATCGAAACACTCATCATGATGAATACGTTTTATTCATTTTAACTTGTTGCTTATGGATTCAAGATATAGAACACTAGTAAGAAGATCCGAAAAACAAAGCAAGTCGGCGAACGTCAAATTTTGAAAATGAAATGAAAGTTTGTTCAGGACTTTAGCTTTACATTACACTTATTTCATACAAAATGAAACTAAATTAGCTGTAATTAAAACAACCATAAATGCCTTTTCATAATCAGAATGCCTTTTTTTACCGGTAGTTCAAGGAACTCGCACCGCTTTGTCGTTAGCAAAATACATGTGTTATGTTCAAAAGTATAGTCACAGAAAATAGTTTTGGTGGCCAAAAACAACACAACCGACCATTTTACCATCATAGAGAGACTCACCTTGACAGCTTCTTTACACGCCATTAGCAGCAATGTGGTGAGGTTCTGATCTTCACTGTGTTTCCTGAGATACTCGAGCATTACGGAAACCGTGCCAGCGACGACCATCTCGTCGATGGTGTCCTCGCTGCCACCATTGCAAATGTTGCTCAGACACCAGCTCGCCTCCCTGCGCACCTGATGCGACTCCTCAGGCTGCGCAGCACGCACGAACTTGTTAGATGGTTAAGGAGAAAGAGAAAAAAAGAATATTTCCAAAAACGCTATGCTATACTTCCAATTCCACAACGCTACTTCTAAAAAGGCGCTATATTTCCAATTCTTTGCTACGTTGGTTTTCCTTTCTATCATGATTTCCTAAGAGTTAATACAGCAGTCCATTGTTTTAAAATTTCTTAATGTAAAAGGTCTATATCATGTCGTTGGAAAACCTGCAGCAAGTACGAATATGAATCACTGACTTGGAAAGTCCTCGTGTGTAATAAGATGTGCCCAGAACTAGAGTTGAACGGAGGCTCACATTCTTTCTTCAGAAACTTCCACTAAAACTTTGAAACAGGCATTTCTATACTAAATCGTACGATAATTGGTAGAGCCACGTTTAGATTTGTGGCTGCTGTCCCAAGAGGCGCTGGTGTTGAAATTAAGAGTAACAAGTTCTACCTTAATTGACAACGCGATTCACCTACGTAATAATTTCCACAGCTAGCAAGAAGAAAGTACTGAAGCCTTTTCCTGAAACTAAATACTTAAATTTAAGTGAGACTTTCAAATGTCAATGGTGCTCCCGTCGACTTTAAAATACATTTGTGTTCGAGTAATTCATCGTCAAAGTTGTTCGGAATATTTTACATTCCACACTAAAATCAGAAGATTGCTCTCAATCACACACAACGCCGCGGTACTAATACAATAACTGAGGTCATTCGTGCTAGCACTTACATCTTCAAGAATATAGAGTAACTCAGCTAGGGCCCCAGCCTTCATGGCTTCTTTGATCTGACGCGCTGTGCCCGCAAGGATGTTGGAAAGGGCCCAAGCGGCCTCTTTCCTGATGCTCTCTTCATCGTCCCGCAGCAACGCCACCAGCGGCGGGATAACCCCTGCCTGCACCATTTGCTCCGTCTGCAGGAGTAGTCCTCAAGGGTTAAAACTGCGTCATCTGCATAAAATATCATTTCTATTACGTAGCCCCGTCGTATTGTATTTCTCAAAAGGTGATAATAATGTGAACTTAATATGACCATTCAAAATGAAATAGATAGTAAAAAATGCTGTGTTTTATGTTCTTAATTGCTTCAAAAAATTACCTTCATTTTTCAAGATGGAAAATGTAAATTGTCATCGTGAAGGTCTTCATCGGAAAGTTGCACCACTCTATGCTTCAATGAAGCGAGATCATTTCAGTAAAATTGTAATGCACTACATGTCTTTGTCGTGAATTCTAGAAATGTCAGGTACAGCTAAAAAATTTTAAACATTGAAGCAGAGATCCTATTTCTAGCTCCCACACCCAACGTGCGATGAAAAGTTCGAATCAAATTATTTCGATTAAAATAGGTGTTGATTCTATTACTCACGAATCAATCGGTTTACGTCTTATGTTGCACAAATATTTTACTAAGAAGAATCCAAAGTTTCCGTTTCCAAGCACGGATTGTGTCACCAAATGGCTTGACGGGCCTCGACAATCACAAATATTAAATAAGAACAATAATAATCTGTGCAACATTCAAAAAAGTACAAGAGATCTGTGGTCATTTTTACACGCAAACGAAATGGGAAATTTATTTCTGCCGTGTTTGTGCTGAAATTCTCTACAGTAATAATTCTGCCAAAAATCACTCCTAATTCAACAGAAAGAGGGTTACCAACGTCATTTTGCATATAAAAATGGCCACAGATTTCTTGTGTGTTGTTGAGTGATATTGGCCCCACTCACTCACCAGTTCATCGTCACCAGAGACAATATTTCCAACGATCTTGGCGCCGACTTGCACCAGCCGATAATCGGCGCTGTCGAGGTAGCCGATGATGGTGGGCACTTCGTCAAGCGCCAGCACCTGGCGAATGTGCGCGTCTGACCCGTCGCTGGCGAACTCCAGGCCTCGAGCTGCGTCCACTGCCGCAACAAAATATTGGTGGTAACAAAATTCTAGCACAACATTTTTCATGAAAAAGTATAGTTTTAGTTATTCTTGTGCAGCATTCTTCTTGACAAAAGTCCAATTTTAATTATTCCTGCGCAGCATTCATCATCAAAAAGCGCGGTTTTAATTATTCCTGCTCAGTATTCTTCTTGAAAAAAGTACAGTTTTATTGATTTCTGCGCAGCATTCTTCATGAGAAATAACTGGGTCTTCCTCAACGGTAGCAGGGAAAAGGTTAAGACTAGAGAGAGACTTGAATATATTCAAGTTTCTATAGTGATAGTTGAAATGTACTAGTTTTCGCTCCTTGTGCCTTATGATTTAGAGCTGATCCTGCGCTCGTCTAAGAAACGAAGTTAATTAAAGCCGGTGACTTCACCATTACAATTTTAGTCTCCTATCGACGGATTATCAATGCAAAATTTTTTCCATAACAATACAATCATGTCATTAATCCATAAAAAGTAAAAATTCCGTTGGTTGTTTAGTAGAATGAAAGTGGCATCACAACTGTCAAACACTACTCTACTTTTCTAACGAACATAGAGTATTTTTGGGGGGTATTGACTGAATTAGCAATCTTCAAAAAGACAAAATTTTATCGGAAAAGTGAGATAAAGTTCACCACTGCGATCAAATCTCTCCTTGTTTATTTGCAAAATCATGTTTTTTTCTTCCGTACACTGTTCTTAAAACCGAGTGAATGAGCATCAATGTCCACCTTACTTGTGTTTAAATCACGATAGAAAACACAGAAGTAGTTTACCGTGTGTCTAATGAAGTCGATTTTAATGTAAAATTATAATGTTTTCAACGGAGCGTGAAACATCTGCGCTAGTCCCCGCAAGTACACGCAAGAGCCAAATCAAGTTCTGGTTGAGTTTCTACGACTGGACTTACAACAACCTTACTCTTGTTATTGGTACAGCTATAGCAGCGCAATTTATAAGTCGATTTACCTGCGCTACTCACTGCCTCAAACGCCTTTTTTCTAACCATATTTGAGCGTAGAGCAACTCAGCATCTGAGAACTCTACACAATAGCCAGAACAGAGAACTCTTCGCGCTCAAATTTTTAGTTTTTCTTTGATAAAAAATTTTTAATACATAGAGCTCTCAGCATCTGCCAACCTTGCAGGGTTGCGGTACGCTATGAGCTATTTACGACCATATTTTATTTTGAACAAATAACTTCATGTCGCACGAAGTTAGTGATGCTACAAAGACGAAATTTTTTTTCAAAATCTGACCTGTGAAGATTCAAGTGAGATGAGGACGATGGGGACACTCGCGCTCACCTCTGACAGCATCATCGTCAGCCCTGAGGTACGGCTGCAGCGCCTGGAGACACATGAAACGCTCTTCGTCCGACATGCCGACGGGCTTAAATCTCAACAAGTTGCTCATGGTCCAAGATATTATTCGCTGTGCTTCAACCAGGAAGCACAAAATATTATCGCTTCAGTGAATGCCCAATGAGCAGTAAATTGTAAAAAGGAGTAGATTTTTCAATAGGTAGGTTCGATGAAAATGTATTTCTCTTTGTGCTATAAAAGTGGAATTAAAAATTGAAATGTCAAATTTATGAAGTTACCTAATACCGTAGTCCGCAGTATTACGAAGTTACAGTAATCACCTAATAAGCAAATTAAAATAATAGTGAATGCTACATTGCACTATTTTTAAAAAAATTTTGAGCAAATCAGTAAAAACTAGAATGTCGACTCAAGTTGTTCTCAAACATGAAAACTAACTTTGTCACAACCCACACAGCTTGTTTGCATGCAACAAAACATTCCAACATTCATAACTTCCGCACCTACCCATATGAACGACCTAAAACTCAGACACGTGTAGGAGTTTGTACTTATGAATTGCTTGAATCCAAAATTCCTACACGTAATACGACAAATCATTTACAAGCGCAAACATTTTGTGCCCATAAATTCCCTGGCTCGGAAATTGCTCATCATTTGGTGCTTACAAACCTCTAAACTCCGATATATCTTCCCACTTGGTGCTTATAAATCCGTAGGCCCTGGCAACGCTCACAATTTAGGCGCTATAATTCCCAAGAATTAACTATCGCCCACCGTCTGGTACCTACACATCCCCTGACTCTAATATCGCTGACCGTCTGGTACCTAAACATCCCTTGACTCCGACATCGCTTATTTTGAGATACTTACACATCCCTTGGCGCTAATATCACTGACCGTCTGGTACCCACGCATCTCTTGACTCCGATATCGCTCACCGTCTGGTACGTACACATCCCTTGACTCTGACATTGCTCACCGTCTGGTACCTATATACGAGCTTGTAAAGTATGGGCACAACTCCTGCCCTGACGACATGGTCGCGCATCTCAGCGTTGTCACCCGTAATGTTGCTGACGGCCCACACTGCCTGCAAAGCGACCTTCTCGTGCGGTGACGACATCAGCCTCAAAATTCCTGGTAAGCCATTAGCATCTGCAAAAGGGAGCAGCGATTATTATTCATTATTTCACTCCTGGGAGCAGAAATCACTTTCTAAAAAATTGAGCGACCACGTACTTCACGTACAAATTAAGATGTGTACCTCATCTTTGCGTTGTTCAATAGGAATGATGTCTCTGTGTAACTAATAATCAGGAGTGATGGACACAAAATTACTCTATTAAAATAGCATTATCATATACCTATTATAATAAAAGGTATTGGGACGAAATTTGGACGTTAAGGATTTAATGAATCACCTTATGACCTAATTTAAATATTTCAGTGCGTTTTGTTGTAGTTGCCTCATTCTTAAAGATAAACGGTTGAATTTATTTTTATGTCACAGATGTCATGCGCAGAAAGGAGCAGGGAAGAACTCACTTCCGTACTTTAATGTTTCTAATCAATACCCTTCAATATTATTATATATTATTGTTACTGGTATTCAAAGCCAAATTAAATTCAATAGTTTAGAATTAGGTTTCCCTAAGATACCATATAAGTCACTGAACTTATTTAAACCCAATGACAGCGATATCAGAAACCACACCTTGCATTGATTTTTACTGATGCATCAGCAGAGTAAAATAAATGGTTTCAAATTACTTGAAGGATTTTCTTCAGGATTCCTAGCAATGTAACTCGTCTGATTAAATAGGTAGAATACGGAAAATGTAAAGGGTTTAAACTGTTGATTTTTTTCCTGTATCTGGAAGCAAAACTCAAAAATAACTGTTTTCAAAGCATTGACGAGGAAACTTGCTAAAGTTCATTACGACTGAAAATTGTTGTCTTTAAAAATTTCTACCACAGTTGAATTTTTCAACGAGGTTTTTAATGTTTCTTCATAGGAGGAAAAAGTAGAAACTACTCACCGACCACAGCTTTAGTGTGTTCATTTTTGCCTGCTGCGATGTTTGTGATCGCCCACAAGCTTTCAAATTGAAGTTCGGGGCTGCACAATTAAAATTAAGTAATGAAATTAATTGTAATAAAATAAATAGAACATTTGAATGTCAGTTATTCCAATCAAATGTTCGCTAATTATTATTAATAATTAATGACAGCTAAGCGCAAGCTGAGATTACGTGTTCCACTTAGACCACCTTACATTCTCGGCTCATTATTCCTTCACTTGAGGTATATGCTAAAGAGTGACATTGTGAGTCCAAACATGTTTTCCTCACAGCATATGTATCTCAGTTACTGAAGACGCACTGAAATTATTCGTCCACTTGTGGTCTTCATCAAAGAAGGCCTCTAGCAGATGCAAATTCATCTTGAACTACATAGCATCTCTCTGCTACGATGTATCCATTCTCATAATTCGCACACTAGCGTTCTTCATCAAAAAAGGCCTCCAGCAGATGCAAATTCATCTTGAACTACATAGCATCTCTCACCTACGATGTATCCATTCTCATAATTCGCACACTAGCGTTCTTCATCAAAGGAGGCCTCCAGCAGATGCAAATTCATCTTGAACTACATAGCATCTCTCACCTACGATGTATCCATTCTCATAATTCGTACACTAGCGTTCTTCATCAAAGAAGGCCTCCAGCAGATGCAAATTCATCTTGAACTACATAGCATCTCTCACCTACGATGTATCCATTCTCATAATTCGCACACTAGCGTTCTTCATCAACGAAGGCCTTCAGCAGATGCAAATTTATCTTGTGTCAAATAACAACTCTCAGCTGCGATATTTCCATTCTCATATTTCACTCACTTGTGGTCTTTATCGAATAGAGCGAACAGCAAGGGCAGGACGCCAGCCGCCACGTAGCGGTCCACGCAGTCATTGGTCACATCGGACACCTGCTCCCTCACCGTCCTCGCTCCCTGCAGTTGCGTTGACTCGTTGCTGCTCGCGAGCTGCTCCAAAATTTCCTCAAGCACAGGGTCCTGCTCGCGTATGGTAAAATTAGTGCAATCATAGCCCCTGTGCTTCGTGGAAAAGTTGTGGATATTCATGGCACTCGAAAAATTAGTTATTCTTTTTCGCTTGCGTAGAGATTCAATTCTTATCGTACGTCATTATAAGTTAGTAATGTAAAATTAGAATTTAAATTCAAAACCGTTCGAATTTCTTCTCCAAAAAGTTTAGAGCATCAACTGAAACAATTTAAGCCTAACTAACTTTCAAAACTTTCTACTAGAGATACTAAGCAACACAACTATATAAAATCGTTTTGTGATATGAGGAAAATATTACTAACGGCGCGTTAATTTCTCAATAAAAGTGAAAAAGCAGTCACTATTAGTTACAAGAAGAAGGTTTAAAATTAATTTTACTTGAAAATAATAATTTTATAGCATTTATTGGTTAACTTTACAACTCCAAAATTCATATAACATTTTATTATTGAGCCCGTATTTTGTGTCAGTTTATTGAGCGATATTTATAACACATGATTTCATTGTTGTACGCTTACAGATTTAATAATTATTTAATTATTGAATGCGCACCGCTTTTGTTATTAGTGCTGCTCGTTCGTTTCGTTAAGGATATAGCGTATCAAGACCAGCGAGGGAACTTTGTTTAAGGATACTCGAATTCAAACCTCATTTCGATACCCGATTTGAGGTATTCCAATCGCTCATCGTAAATAAAAAGTGTCTCATTGATAGTGCCCTCATTTTAAGAGCCGGTATTTCAGAACCCTCCGCATTAAACTATGCTAAGTTTTATAACTCAAATTTAAATCGAGACCAATACCTTGTCAACGTCTTCGACTGCAGGCTCCGCTTCTTCTGGCGGTGTACCGTTTTCAGGCGGTCTACCGGAGTCTTGACACTCAAGCTCCGACATCTCGGCAATCTGTAAAAATTGATGGCCTGTTTAACCTCAAGCTCATTTACTCAGAATGGAATTGAAATTTTGAGCAATCGAAAACGTCTGTTTGCGTTTTGAAGCATAGTAGTTTGTTGATGATAGAGAGTCTGCGAAGCTCAAGATGGTAAATCTACGTAGATACTATTTCTGCACTTTCAATGAGTTGAAAAATGTAGAATTCGTTGCTTTACCAAATTTACTCTCACAGGATTTGCCAATCAATTTTTACTCGATTAGCTATGGTTCATCATCATTACGTTAATCCAGGAAATATGAGCTTAGAGGGAGACTCTAATGGCGCTACATTCCTTTATTAACAATCATATTGACTTATAAAATGCTCTTATGAGCTAGCACGCAGAATTCCAAAGTGAAAAAGGTGAAGGTACAGAAGGTGTAGAAGGACAACAAGTTCGAGTATCTATGGTAAACATTGATTAGAAAATTCTCACACTAACCCAAAAGTTTATTTCCGTCTTATATTTTTAAAATAGGGTACACTCGCCACACTATACGGTTTATGAAAGAAAGAAGAAGAAAACCGTTTATTTCCAAGTTGCCACATGAGATACATGCCAATATATTGGCTTTTAAAAGTTTCTTAATATAGGACGTCCTAAAACAAAAGTTCAAACCGAGGAGTACTAATTGACAAACCATCTGAGGTGTACAAATAAATAAGCCATACGAGGCATAATAATAGTCAAACTATACGAGGTGTACTATTAGACAAACTATCAGAGGTGTACAAATAGATAGACCATACGAGGCATATTGATAGACAGCGTCAAAACGACAGCGTTTGCTCGACAAACGTATCATTGTTATGAAATTACCGATCTATACTACACATAGAAAAATATTGATCATTCAGCTATTTAGATCGAAAATAATGAGTACGATTATCAAGATAAAAAAGTTCAAGAAACGTATAACAACTAAATCATTCTAGCGAGAAACAATTCCAAAGCTCTCCCTCCTTTGAGAGATCTTCTTACCCAAGTAGACAACCTCAAGTTCTGCATGCGGGCACTCACGCTCTGATTCGGGCTCCCAGGTTTGGGCGTGGACGGCTCCTGACTTGAGCCTCGGCGGAGGAGGGGATCGTTGGAGCGGTACTTGTCCAGGACACTCACTCCCGTGTCAGGAGATGCGCGGCTGGAGTAGCAAAGCACTATTAAAATTACATGAACTATAAATACTATATATATATATATAACTCTCTGTAATGAGACCACACAGAAATAGTGCAGTAACAGGTATTTAAAAATAATAACTAATGTGACATAGTACTCAAATATAGTAATCAACAGTTAAAATGTGGTACCATAAAATATTAATGAACAGTTATGCTGAAGTGCTAAAAAATATCATTCTTGACTTCGTAGTTGAACTCTGGTGACAGATCAAAAGATCGTTGTGAGATGAATAATTCAACCTTGCATAACACATATGGTTGAATCTCGGCTTGATATGGTAAGGCCGTGAATGTTGAGATCAAGCAGATGGTTGTAGCATTTTCGTGCTATCTTAACTCCTCGATTAGGAAATTCACATGCATGAGGTAAATAATACTGCTTTATGAATTTTACTGGGTTCCTTCACAATGCGCTGCAAGCTTATGATATTCATACGTACTAATTTAAAAAAGAACTAAAAATTATCAAGACGACAGCATTTGCTCGACTAACGTATCATTGTTATGAAATTACCGATCTATACTACACATATAAAAATATTGATCATTCAGCTATTTAGATCGAAAATAATTCAACAAAAAATTTATTTTATTGTCAACTTCAATAGTTCCACACTGTATGGCTTAACAATCTGATGGAGCAATTTCTGTAACCTGAAAATGGAAGAACGTAGAGGAAACTATCAGTAAACAGTAGTGTGAGCTGCGGCCTGTAAAACACGTCGATCATACTTATATGCAAAGAAATACAAACAAAAGAAGATAGTGAAATAATATATAAAATGAAATAAGATAACAAGGGAATTAAGATAACAAGTGAAATAAATAATACACCCTAGCATTGTCACTTATACTAAAGGATGACCAACAGAAGAAGTAAATAGTGTTTGCATTCCGATTACAAGAGTCTCATTTTATAAGAAAGGGAATGGAAAAAACAATATAATAGTTTATGTAATTCAAATTATTTTAACAAGTTATTTAACACAAGTGATTTACCAGGAAGATTGTTTCTTAAGGCTATTACGATAGACGCATTTGAATACAGTTACTTATTGGTCCGAATAAGTTCAGCAACTTCTCGGAAATCTTATCAAAAACCAGTACGAGAACCTAGAACAGACTATTGCGGAACTCCATGGTCAATTTCACGTAGTTCAGATAGCACATCAATAATGGTAACGTACTATTTCATTTGTTAAGAAAGATGTGTACCAATCTTGCACATTTCATCTAATGCTGTATAATGAAGAAGTTTCGAGATGCTGTTGTCGTCAACGCAACCAAGTGCTTTCCAAAAGTGGACGTATACGAAGAAAAGAAGCTTTTTTTCGTTGAGATTTGAATAAAGATCGTAAAAGATTCAAAGGTTGTATCCTAGATTTTTTGAACGGGAACCAAATTGTTTATCTTAAAAAGTTATTTATGATGAAATTAAAGGTATGCCTTTCTAAATACAGTTTTCTCAAATATTTTGCTAATAATTCCTAATACATTAAGAGATCTATATTTTCTATGACAGTTTTTATCACTATTTTCTAAACTAAGTGTTACCTAGGCAATTTAAGAGAGTTTGAGGAAATAATTAAGTAAAGAGATTGATTAATTAATGATGTTTGAGATCATCTGCGTCATTATATCAGCTATACGTTTCATTATTAAAGCAGAGAACATTTAAACTCAACACGATTTTTTTCTAGATGTTTGTACAGTCAAGAACATCTGGGGAATTAGTACCCGTGAAGAAGAAAGAGTTGGGTGACTTGACATGATCACCGTAAATCAAGAGGTCAGTCGATTCATCGGAAGTACTATCAACAATTTTTTATTTTAATGCTTACAAAGAAGTCGTTAGGAACAATTACGATTTATTTTTCTCGCTGTATTTTACATGATCATGGACGATGGGTTAAGTCGTTTTCCTAGTATGTACTGTGTTTTAATTTTTAAATGGAATTAAGCACGCACCACTTTTATTTTACATCGGTTTTAAGTTGTCTGAACTTGAGCGTAAAATAATTCTTTTACGTTGTTCTTATTCTTTTTTTTCCATATAACTTTTGAATCTATTATTCTACATTGATTTTTGTATTTTCCCGTCGTAAATCAACGCAAGATACGCTTGACGTTTCTTCATATTGATGATAATGTCTTCAGTAATCCAGGGCCTTCGCGCATTATTTACTGTAACAATACGATTGACGATTGGATAACGTTGATTATACGCAGTTTTTATCATATCAGCAAAGTTTAATATTATTCCATCAAAGTTTATAGTACAACGTCTCACTGATAGATGATCATTGAAAAAAATTTTCGTCTAGAATAATTTGCGTTTTTTTTCAAATTTGATTAATTTATTCAAATTTAGTTCGGTTTCACATGTTGTGTTGTGGGCATTCGCTTCTGTGCATATTCTTTAGCAATTATTTAAAAAATTATTGCGAAGAGATGTTTAGCGAACCGAGGAGAAATGGCTGCCCTCAGTGATATAAAAACTGTTTCTAGCCATGCAGGTCAATAAAACCTGAACGAACACCACACAAAACTGCCAAAAAACTAGGGACTCTCGTATGAATTTCAGGTGGTGTCATGACAAGCGAAGTTAACTGGTTATCAGATTTCTTGCGAAAAAGAATACTGCTCAACAAGCTAGGAATTTCACAAGCCAAGTCTCTTTCTAACACAAATTGAGAGCGACTGCGACCTTCTTCCGTTTTCAAACACGCTTTTTTGTTACGCGTTTATGGCGAGATGCGGCTTCTTTAAAGCTTTACTTCAAAAATCAGCCAACACTCGTCATTTTCATGTGTACACCTATGCAAATTAAAAATTACAAACTTCAAACGAGTTTATTCCTTTTTTCAAGTCTATCCCTAAAATATCACTCAACTTAATGAAGTGAGAAGGAATGCTACACAATGTTATTCTGCGACCTAAAACGGTAGGCTTTATGCCTTGCAATGTTATCGACTGGTAGATCGAAGAGCACGAGGTCTTCCAGGTTACAACGCAGTTTCTTTGTGAGGATTTACTCCTTTGTGAAGCGTAAGTACCTGATGATGCTCACGTCACTTTTGTTGTTCCAGCATCATGCATATATTATTACCAGAATAATAATTATTAACACAGCCTCGATATGACAAACAACACAAAGATTGGAAATTTGTTCAAGAATCTCACATGAGTGGCTCCAGCCTAATACTTTTGGAGGCAGACACGTTTGGTTCCCTCTGCTGCCGCCGCATCTTGCTGGCACTGAAGGACGCCGCTCTGGGCATGTGGACGTCGTTGTGTCGCAGCGAAGTCAGGCGCTCCACAGACCGAGTCCTCATCGCCACCGTCAGCGCTTCCAGCCGGTTGCGCCGCGCTCGAATGGCCTCCAACTACGGTGAAAGTTGGTCCTTTGATTATCACATCGTGCGGGTACCTTCAATTGGTTGGTGCATTATGGTAAAAGTTAATTCCTCAATATTTATATGGGAAGAATATTTTCCGAGGGCTGGTCCAATTAGGGTAGAAGTCGGTTCTTTGAATTTTATTTGGGCAGGGTATCTTCCAAGGGTTGGTCCAACTAGGGTAAAAGTTGGTACCTTGATTATCACACGGTGAAGGTACCTCTGAATGGTGGATTGAAAAAAAGTTTAGACCTTTGTGAAATATCTTCTTAGTCTTTTGGCATTGATTTTGTAGTTAAGTAGTTTATGTTTTCTGACAGCTGCCTCGTTCATAGTTAATAAAGGAGCTAATGACCATAGGAGAATTATTGCGCATAGAAAAAATTGACAACAATATTTATGTGTTCATTCTAACTTTTGGATATGGAAATCAAATTTATAGCTTTCAAATATCTTCACAATGAATCTTCTTATCTGAAGCTTTTTCACCATCTTCCTAAACTAGTGGATGTCCGAATTCAATAGCATGTCCGTTATTGACTGGCGCAGGAAAACGTTCCCATTTTGAATTGCCAAGGATAAATTCCACCGGCACTTCTTGGAATGTATTATCCGTGACACACTGAACTCATCGCTCAGCGCTCGCTCTCCTCAATTTGAAGAACAAAAAGCTCTCTTCGAAACTCCATCTCGCCGCTGCCACGCGTGCGAAACGAAGTGCAGGGACAGAGCGATCGATTGCGACATGACTTCAAGGTTCATAATTTACTTTATTGATGAGACCTTGCGACGCAAGTGCGAGGTGCTGGGGTTTACTAGTCGGTAAAATAGGAGTGTTCGGTTCGGCAGCTCGTAAAGCCACGAAAAGTTCAAGGATTTTATATCATAAGTCAATGGAGATATTTCAATTCGTTTCGTAAATTATTTTACATTGAGTAGATTTAACGTTTCTGAAGTTTGCATTTTTTTATAGAGCAAACGTGTTGTAGGAAATTATTAATAAATGCGCGTATGTATTGTGTGCTATATGAGACCATCCATAGCGAGGGTGGTACTGGCTACTGATTAGGTACTCAATCATAACTGCATTTCGAGTAAGCGCAAACCTGTTCATTTTCAAATTCTGTGAAATATAATTTGGCTTAAGCGCTCGAGCTTACAAAAACACAATACTTACATCCATGTTGATTTCTGATGACTTGATCTTGGATTTCTTCGGTCTCCGAATAGGAGGCAGCGTCAAAGGCTCATACATCATGCAAATTTTTGACGTTATTCATGTAGTTATGAAATACACTTTTGACTAGAAATTATTTACGTCTTACAGATTCTATGCTAAATTATCTTCACAAAGAAAATTAATAATAAGTGTAAGTTCAGTTAAAAATATGGATGAGTCACAATCATTCGATTTCTTAATAGTTATATTTTCCATTTTCTATTATTAAACTCTTGCTCTCAATAGAGTTTTAGTTTGAGTTGTCAGCTTTTTTCTATCACATGCCACTGATTCACTGAAATTTGAAACTAACCTTTATTTTCATCTGATTTTTCATCTACATTAACTTTGAAAAACATTTACCATGCCTTAATTATTAATTCAATTTGCGTGTAAATGTGTTTCAATTCAACCATTTAAGTAAGTTAGATAAGAATTATTTTCTCTCAATGTTACGAACACCTGAGTTTGAGGGCGTCATGTAAGTATTCTGCAAGAGTTATGGTCTATTTGATCATGAAAAATTTTGTACACTTGAAATGGTTGATTGATTAATGGGTGAAGACTGGAAATATTTCTTGACCGGCCAAGGTGATATTTTCATGTCATGCTACCTAAACATAATCCTAAAATCTGTAAAATTTTCAACCATGTATTCCATGCGGAAACTCAACGTACTGCAATAGTCCTCTTAGAATCTTATTTCTCAAATGTATAAATTAATCCGGCATTCTTATTTATACCCAAGGTATTTAAAGGACTCATTTCTTCCACATCTGTTGCATAAGCTAATAATTAAAATTCATAGCCTAAACACTGAATTGAGACGCGTCGTCGTGAACGCTTTTATGAGGTGAAAAATCAGATTTTCCTGCTTTCATATCCAATATTAGGCTGCAGACCTCGTCTAAGAGAAAATGCAAATTTATTCTGAGACAATCTTTATTTTCCGTGAACGCGGTGAAATGCCAACTCTGGCGTCAGAATTGTAAGATGTCAACTCTTCAGTAAATAAATACTCTTTTTCATCCTCTGGACAAATTTCTTCCCAAAGTTAATTGTACCACTTGACAAATAAAATTATGGATAAGTAAAGCGGTAAAGGCTAGAGAAGAAGAGACCATGGCGTAAATTTACTGTTTTTGTTGTTCTTTATATTGATATCATGAGTTTCACGGGTCACTTTTCCTATTGCATCATTTCTTTCAGCCGTATTGGAATCCATCGATAAAAATGCGCTGAAATAATTGTTCCTTCCGCTCTCGGTATCAATTCAAATTAAATTATAAAAGTATTGGAAGAAAAATAAATTCGAAGCCTGGATAGTAAATTAAGCAGTTTAAAAATAACTATCATAAATTGAAACACCCGCAGATTAAAGATACGAATAAAACATTTTCGATTCGATGAAACATTGCAGTGCTTCTTATGTTTCCTGTTATTCAATGCGAGATGGTCTTTTATTTCAAGTCAAGAAAAAGAGTAGCAACTCATAGGTTTGAATTATTCAAAAATATTACGCTGAATAGGATTTGGCGTGAGCCTCACACATAGGTTATCTACATCTGGCTCATAACCATTGGTTCGTATCATTCCCGTTCATGTGAATTCTAAGCAAATCCAAAACTTTCGGTAAAAATTTGTACTATTAACTGGTCTCCTTCTATTCCAGGTCATGGGCCAAAGTGTGTCCGAGATGTATGATGTATAAGAAGCATAGTTTTAAAGTTATAACTCAAAGTCTTCACCAAATTGAGTCTGCGCAAGCAACACCCATCATAAAAATGGGATAAAAACACAACCGAGACTTTGACCACTGAATGACCGCACTGCTTTTGGGCTGTGAAATTTATGAGCTCCTCGAAATCATTCTGTCCGGTGTTGGATCAAACGTGCTGCATCATGCACTCATAGATTACATTTTCCCCATTATGTTCCGTATTTTTCTCGCAAAGTACTCGATCAGCTTCCCTACAGTATTTTTTGTATTTGTCTGATTTGAAACACGTATCACCTTACTTCTGCCTTTGAACATGATTAGTCTTCAGAGCCGGAGCTGAAACTTGAAGTATTGTTCAGTTACGTGATGGTTAACGAGGCCTCGGCGAACTTTGAAAAAATATGCCGCGCAATTTACGAGTAACTAACGAACTACGAGGCCTGTCTAAAAAGTATCCGACCTTTGGCCAGAAAAAATATTTCGAATACCTGTCGGAGTTGGGACCCTAATCCCCTTCAAAGTATGCCCCTTGTGCTTGCACACACTTAGCCCACCGATCCTTCCACTGCTGGAAACACCTCTGGTAGTTTTTTTTTAGAATGGTGTTCAGCTCCATCGTCGCATTGCCTGTTTGACTCCTTCGATGCTGACTGTTTTCTTTGATGTCCGTGGAATTGTGCATCACGAATACGCACCGGAAGGACAAACAGTGACAAAGGAGTACTATCAGGATGTTCTCCGGCGACTTCGTGATGCAGTTCGGCGCAAAAGACCAGACATGTGGACTGCGAACAACTGGCACTTGCATCACGACAACGCGCTCGCACATTCATTCCATTTGATCCGCAATTTCTTGGCCAAACATGGAATTACGACCGTTCGCCAACCTCCCTACTCTCCAGACCTGGCTCCTTGCGACTTCTGGTTGTTTCCAAAATTGAAGACACCACTGAAAGGATCCCGTTTTGAGAGTAGAGAAGAGATAATGCGGAACGCGACGACAGAGCTGAACACCATTCCAAAAGAAGACTTCCAGAGGTGTTTCCGGCAGTGGAAGGATCGGTGGGCTAAGTGTGTGGAAGCACAAGGAGCCTACTTTGAAGGGGATTAGGGTCCCAACCCCGTCAGGTTGTTGAAGTATTTTTTCTGGCCAAAGGTCGGATACTTTTTCGACAGGCCTCGTATAATGCTTGGCATCTCTAAAGTTCTAGTGTTACTACTTCGAATGATTAATGAAGAGTATAAGTTTCTAGCTCCTGTTCCACAGCAAAGATATTTTCACACATGAAATAGTAGGAACCTTTTAGCACGGACTCAGGAAAACGTGGAATCTACGCACAAGGTGTGTTCCCACGCAGGTTGCCCTGCATATGGAACAAGTTAAGAAGAGAAAGTAAGAAAAGTCAAAGAAGAAATAGCGAAGGAGGCATGAAAACTGAAAGCAAAGTGGACGCGAAAAATTAATGTCCCGAAGACCTGGCTACAGCTGAGGTAGCCTATAACAGTATCCCCTCGGGGACGCCAGTCCTTATAACTTGGATAGACAAACCAAATTAGACAAACTCAGAGCCTATCTCGTGCCCCTGAGAGACGATTAGTAAGCCACGAAAGTTCCATTTACGCTCATGGATGGTAAGTTCATGTTTGTGAAAGTGCGAGAAAAAACTCAATAACTTTTTCCAAGGAGTTGACACGTGGAGTACTGCAGCATTGCTCATCTGCCCAATGTAATTTTGATCAGTCGCATTTTCTCGCGAAATAGTTTTATTATCGAAAGCTGCTCGAACGTCATTTAAACGTTTCTCATTTTCTTACTGATGAAATCTAATTTACAGTTCCAAGTTGCATTCACACATGTTATTCAGCATTACTAAATGTTCCTAGACTCACTGTACCCGTACACCATCAGTACCACTGCCAGACGTACACTGTCTTCACAGAAAGCTACGCAAGAGAGATAGCCATCACGCCTAGCCGTTGCTTGACGACGGAAGTATACAATAGACTTGCATCGATTACTCTCGTGAGAACACCCTTGAAGCACCAACATTTTTGTTGTATGTCCACCACCTCACAGAAAACTGAACCTGGCTGTAAATGAACCAAAACCTTGTGATGCGCAAGTTTTCTTTGGACTGAAGGAAGAACTGCGTGGTGAAACTATTTTTTATCATTCAGTATGATAAATTTTACCTAAAGTTCCAAAGTTTAATTAGATATCTAAGCGTCAATGCCAAACTGATTAGGGCAGAACTTAGTCTAACAATCCCATATAAATTTACTAGTGGCAGATTGAGGCAATTCAACGGAGACCACATCAAGTTCCCGAAGGGTATAGGGGTATTTGCGCGGAAAAGGAAATTTCTTGACCTTGCTACTCGAGATGTAGCCCAACTACTGGCGCGGTATTGTTGCTTTTTACATATAAAATGAGAGCGCCGATGATCTTGGTTTGTTGAAGTGAAACCTGGATCAGTGACCGAAAAACTTACCGGACTAAGGCACATGAAGACAGGGATTCATTAATGGCACTACTTGCCTGGTTTGGAGAAATTACTCCATATTTCTCGATATTTTACTCAGTAACTCACTTTCCTGAGGCTGAACTAGTTGCTGATCTATTTTTCATGCCATGTTGAACATTATTGAAGAGCGAGAGAAAGTTTTATGAGAGCAAACCTACACCACTGAATAAATTTCAGTATATTTGAAATCAAGTTTCATTCACGTTCACATGATTCGCATTATGAAGTCTCCTAAACGCAACTTCCACACATTTGCAGAATCAAATATCTCACAGGCAACCGAAATAAACAGAATAGGGAATTTAGGTTTGTAGAGCATCGCATTTCAAAACACAATGCTCTCTTCAAGGAATGCCTGAATCCATAAAATTAAGCAGCCTAATTAAACGCTTTGCCCATTGCTTCGCTCGTGAAATTGCTATCCTCGAACGTTCATCTCACTTCTTGTGGCAGACAGATCATATATAGCAGTGGACGAGGTACATTATAAATCATTCAAAATTTTCAAGAACAAACGTTAATCTTTGGTTCATGAGCACGTGTATTAGAGTGTGATTTCGCTGTAAAAGTGGAACGTGATAACATTTTCGAAATCTTCCGACGCATGAGTTAATCTTCAAATTTCTTATACACCAAACTAATCTAACAAATAAACCCTAAACTAGTCTAATAACAAAGACCATCCCGTGAGAGCAAAGAGAAGAGACCATTTAATATGGACTGTAGAAAACGGAATCGATACACAAGGTGAGTTTCATCACAGGACACACTGAGTTCGAAAAAAACTTCCCTCAAACAGGAAGTTAGAGGGAAGAGAATGAAAAAAACGGAAGATATTACGAATGAGAGGGAAGAGGTAGAAAAGAACTAAACAGAATGTGAGGGAGGCATGAAAACTGCATGAGTAAAGGGGGCACAAAATATCAAGTTCTAAAGCCCTACGTATAAGAAGTATTTTAACGGTATACCCCAAGAGTTGCCAGTCCCAATTGCTTAGGCCAAAAGGACAGACAAACCTTATTAAACTTTCTCTATCACTTATCCTATGCCTCGTTTGAAGTCAAACTTCTTAATCACGCTGCGAATAATGCGGACTTCAAATTTCAGCGTAGAAAAGTATGGTATTAAAAGATAAATCCTAACACAAGTATGACCCAAATAATTTCAAAAGTATCCAACCTTGAGAAGCGCTATGAAAATAAAAAACGATAGTCAGGAAATTTCGATACTCAAGTAACTTTTCATCATTTAATTGAAAAACATTAAAAACGCCAGGCAAGAATGACATGGTAGCATTTGCCAGTCAGGCAAACAGTTAACAATAACAAAATTAAGATCGACTACGACAAGAACTTAGTGATGAACCTCGTGGCTTTAGCGACCACTCCGTTGATAGATGTGGTTTGGATGGGTCGGTTGGCAAATACCACAGAGCCCATGTCTATCAGAGCATGTCCACTGTGATCAGAATAGTTGGAACCAGAAGATGTTGGTTCATGCGCATAGGAGATACCTGTTGATCGCTGCGTAGGATGGAGTTGTGGATTTGATACAAAGATTGGTACGTCGTTCGCTCGATGAGGAGGTACAGGAAAGTCCACCACCGAGAAAAGGGGAACTGGACCATCAGGCACAAGATCCGAGCCTTTTTCTAAATTGTTAGCATGGCGTGCTGCGAAAGCCGCATAGTCGGGTCGAGGCTCATCATAAGAGAGGGTAGATGTGGAGATTGTGCGGGTCTTTGGCCATTGCGCAGAAGCATCATTAGATGGTGCTACTCCTGTCGTATCAAAAGAAGAGAAAGGTGCTCCTGATACACCAAGGGAGCTGGAAGGTGGCGCCAATTCTTTTCGATAGTTTGCTGTCAACGCTTTGTTTTCGTTGAAATGAGGAGATGCCTTATCATGGGAGTGAGGAAGTGGATGTGATACACCAGAGACGTTAGAAGGTTGATTCGATGCCCCACTGTTGTAGGCGGGGGCCATCGATGCCCCACTGTTGTAGGCGGGGGCCATCGATGCCCCACTGTTGTAGGCGGGGGCCATCGATGCCCCACTGTTGTAGGCGGGGGCCATCGATGCCCCACTGTTGTAGGCGGGGGCCATCGATGCCCCACTGTTGTAGGCGGGGGCCATCGATGCCCCACTGTTGTAGGCGGGGGCCATCGATGCCCCACTGTTGTAGGCGGGGGCCATCGATGCCCCACTGTTGTAGGCGGGGGCCATCGATGCCCCACTGTTGTAGGCGGGGGCCATCGAGGCCCCACTGTTGTAGGCGAGGGCCATCGATGCCCCACTGTTGTAGGCGGGTGCCATCGATGCCCCACTGTTGTAGGCGGGTGCCATCGATGCCCCACTGTTGTGGGCGGGTGCCATCGATGCCCCACTGTTGTAGGCGGGTGCCATCGATGCCCCATTGTTGTAGGCGGGTGCCATCGATGCCCCACTGTTGCAGGCGGGTGCCATCGATGCCCCACTGTTGCAGGCGGGTGCCATCGGTGCTCCACTGTTGTAGGCGGGTGCCATCGGTGCTCCACTGTTGTAGGGGGCTTCCATCGGTGCTCCACTGTTGTAGGGGGCTTCCATCGGTGCTCCACTGTTGTAGGGGGCTGCCATCGGTGCGCCACTGTTGTATGGGGCTGCCATCGGTGCGTCACTGTTGTAGTGGGCTGCCATCGGTGCGCCACTGTTGTAGGGGGCTGCCATCGGTGCGCCACTGTTGTAGGGGGCTGCCATCGGTGCGCCACTGTTGTAGGGGGCTGCCATCGGTGCGCCACTGTTGTAGGGGGCTGCCATCGGAGCTCCACTGTTGTAGGGGGCTGCCATCGGAGCTCCACTGTTGTAGGGGGCTGCCATCGGTGCTCCACAGTCATCGTAGGCTGCCATCGGTGCTCCAAACTCGTAGGAGGCTGCCATCGGTGCTCCACACTCGTAGGAGGCTGCCATCGGTGCTCCCCACTCGTAGGAGGCTGCCATCGGTGCTCCACACTCGTAGGAGGCTGCCATTGGGGCACAAGTGTCGTGAGTGGGTCCTAGTGCTTTATTTTGAACAAATGTAGGAGGAACTAATGCTCTAGCAATTGAAGAAAGTGCGGCTGAATTCGAACGGTTCGAAGTTCCCATGTCACTGGCCGTCGACAATTCGTTTCGCTGAGACGGATTAGCCTGAGGAACAATCTCCTCGGCAGCATGCGAAACTTTCTTGTTCTTTGATCTTGATGATGAGGAAGAAACACGGTTTGACTGTACATTAACTCTTTTTGGAGTGGCGCTTGAATGACTGGTTTCTAGATCGAATCTCCTATCCTCTTTAGTAGCGGACTCGGAGGTAGAGAATGGTTCGAAATCTTCCGACGAATAAGTCTTAGAAATTTGATCATCCAGTGTATCTCTTTGGTGTTCGAGGGAAGACACTCTACCACCCAGTTCTTCCATCCGACTTGCGAGGGAAGTCCTCATATCATCCAATTTATCGATCCGATTAGCGACCGAAGACTTTAGATGATTCAGTTCTTCAATCTGTCTCTCAAGGAAAGATCTTTGATCGTTCATTTGAAAACTCTGACCCTCGGAAGAAGACCACTGTTGACTCAATTCATCATCTTGATTTTCGACGGTATTTCTTTGATCCTCCAATTCTTCCATAAGACTTTCAACGGAAGCTATTCGATCATTCAGTGCATCTATTTGAATTTCGACTGAAACGCCATCCCATCCTTCTAACTGATTTTCGAGAGGCGTTCGCAAACATGGAGAAACGCACTCCACTGTAAGTGGAGGTCCTGTGCATGTCGCCTTTGATGGGTCATACTCACAGTACCGTGACATGAGTAGGTTTTTACTTCTCAGATCACGTAAGCTGTAGATATTCGGTGACTCGCCCTCAAGCCTCGGAGGAGGCAAAGGAACGTCGAAGTCAGTTGGCCTCGGTACTCTCTCTGAAATAGTTTCTTCTTTCTTTTTCTCGGCAACAGACTCATTATAACCACCGCCAACTTGATTCTCATTTTCATAAGTGATAGTACAGGGAACGGTCGTCGGCGACGATTCATCTAAGTTTGTCATACCAATATTTTCTTCTTCCATGAATAACTGACCTTCAAATTGAGATCTCTTCAGCTGCTCCTCCAAACTCTCATTTTCGGTGAGCATAGTCATAAACTTTCGAAGCTTTCCTGTCGAGCCTAGTGTTGATGGGTCATATGATGGCCGAAGAGGCTTTACAATGTTTCTACGCACCATGTAACCATAGCTTAGCGAACTCGGAGGTACGCCTTCGGGCCTCGGTGGAGGATACTCGCTTGTCTCCGAACCTCTAGGCAGCCCTCCTCGATATGGAACTATATATACAGTCTGATCTTCATCTTCTATAAATTCGGCATTACCGTTTTCAGTTCGAGTTTTCTCCTCCCTAGAGTTATTGTCACTAGAATTAGTCTGTGGTCCGATCTGTACGTCGTCTTCTACAAGGTTGATTTCTTCGACCTGGCTTGATTTGGCAGATGATTTGATTCTTGTTCGTGCTTCACGCACGTTCAGAATATCATCGCTGGGACGTACAGGGGAATTTGCTGAAGAGTCAGAAACTCCTTGTGTTGAAGAGTGACGCGTTTTTTCTGCTTTCCAAGCATATTTAATTTCTGGGGATTCTTCAACTTCTATCGATTCATTTTTATCAGTTCTCTGAACTGAAGGCGTTAAATCCAAAGCGTTCTCCGGCATGACTTCGAAGGGATTCAAGCGAAACTGAAAAGAAAAAAAGGAATTACTATATAAAATGAGATTTGAGACAACTTTAAACGCAATACGTTTTAGGTTAACAAACCATTGATCCATGGGTCACATCACAGGATAGAAGCCTTCAATAAACTGACGACAGATCCTAATGACCATGAGAATCCTCTTATGAAATTGAATGATTATAAGTCAGTTTCAGCGCCCCTTACCCCAACAAAGAAGTTATGAAAGAAGAATGAAAGCGCCATATAGTACGCAGTTAAAAGGGACGCGAAATCTATGTACAAGGTGTGTTCCCCGCCACAAGATCCCTTGCAAATAGAAACAGTTTTTGACAAGGAAGGTTAAGAAACGAGATAAAAGTTGGAATAGAAAGTCTGAGGTACTGAAACACAGGGTAACAGTTAACAAAAAAAATGGTCCTCAACAAAAAACAAAAACATTTCATTTAAAAAAAGCCTACCTAACTCTCAACTCAGAACCTTGCATTTTCCCCCCGGAATTCTCTTAAAAAATTATGCAGTTTCCCTGAATTGCCGCAGTTGAGCTCTGACGCTCAATGGATGCGATGCAATCACGCAGCTTGAAACTAAGATTGAAAATTGAAATAAAAAAGGCATCGAGCGCCGGTGCTGCGAAGATCATGGAATGCCTCTTTTGATTCAAGACCACGTGGAAATTATCACCGCCAGGACCTTTAACGTTAACTACGTACTGCGTTTGCGCGGTTGCTAAGGTTGATTTAGTCAAGTTGGAAGTAGCAAAATTCAAAAGCAGTCTTTACTGCTTTGTTAGATTTTTATCCTACTATGAAGCGAGGAAAATTATAATTGCACGATAAGAGTTTAACATGTACGCTATAGTCTAATTTAAATAAATGTAGTGAAATAATAGAAATGCTTTACGTGTTAATTGGGAAATATACTACCGTGTTGGCGTTCTTCGCACGTTTTAATGAGCGCTTAAGAACAAATTAGGAAGTGTGGCCTCAGTCAAAGTTATAATAAGTGCCTGTATCGCGTTGGAACCAACTTATCTTCAGCAAATAATCATTTATTAACAGAGTAATCGTTTTGTACCTCTGGTTTATCACTACCAAGGGTTCAACCACAATTCAGAGGAAATTGAGTAGGGAATAAGAGAAAACGTCAATTTTTCGTGAAGTCAATCTCACGAAGCAGAAAGTTCACGCTCTTCTACAGAGTGAAAACTAAATAGCCTCTCTAGCCACGACAAAGTTCTCTGCGAGAAGGAGAGAGGTACCATTTATGATGGAGTTGAGATCTATGCACTTGGAGAGTGACATCTTGCGTGATTGATTATACGTTAGCGTCAGTCTTCTCTACCACTACGAAAATGTTCAAAGAAAGGAAGGATGAATGAACCATTTAGTATGGAGTTAAAGGATCGCGGAATCTATGAAAGCGGAACACACCAGTGGGTTCTCGCAGAGGATTCTGTACGAATAGAAACATTAAGTTAAGAAGGAAAATTATGAAACATGATAGGAGTTGAAGAAGAAAGCGAGAGGTGCTTGAAAACAGGACAGCAGAGACTAAAAAAAATGGTAACAAAAAAATCATTTCAACAAAAGAAAGCCTATCTAACTCTCAACTCATAACCTCACATTTTCCTCCTAGGAGCTTTAATTCCAATAAATACAATTTTTGCATCCCCCTGAGAGGGTTCACCTTGCGTATAGAAATAGCAAGATTGAAGGAAGTTAAATGAAGCAAAATTAAAGTTGAAGAAGAGAGTGCTGGAAAAAAGTCGGTAAACCGAGAAAAGATGGTCCATGACAAAACCAAAAAATTTATTCTATTTCAACCAATGGTAAGCCTACCTAACCTTCAGCCCGGAGCTTCATCTCTTCCCCTGGGGCCTTAATTCATGTAAATACATAAGTAAATATTTATCTCGAACATTTCAATACTTTAAGCTATTTTCACAAGGTTTTCAGTTGACGAATCATTAATCAGCAGTATTACAATGAACAGACCGTGGGATTAGTCATTGTGGGATTATGGGATTAGTCGGACCCGAAACTTGTGGGTCCGACCAAGTTCAGTAATTAATAGGAGTTCTATGGAAAAATGCATATACCTCATGTGTTGAATGCGCGAGGGGAGAAAAGAGGGATTTCAATAGAATAAATCAAGCTTGACGCTCTAAATAGGTACTTTTACGACTTGATGTAGGTGTTGTAGTACCATATCATCCTGACAACAATTTTACCTCAGTAGAATATTTCATCGATGCCAAGTTGAAACCTTAAAAAGTAATGAAAGACGTTGTCAAAATGACTTTTGAAGCTGAAGAATATTCTCGCTCAAACACAAAAGACTTCTCAAAATTTCATGCTCGGGACGACCGCTACCAGCACATTTCTGGTCTTAAACTGGCAGACTTTCGCAAGAAGAGGCATTCAAACAAAGTGTTTGATTGCTTATATGCTTCGAACCAATTTATTGAAAAAAGAAAGTAAAATTGAAAAACGCTGACAGAAAGTTTTGTAAGCGAAACAAAAATATTTCAACGGTTTTGCATTCCAAAAGAATTCAATTCAATTATATTGAACTTCGAACAGAGCTGACATTTCAGGGCAACCAAAAGGCGACGCAGCGATGAGAAAGGGTTAAAACTATTTCAGCGACGTGCGACAATTCCAGAGGAATGGAACAATTCCAGAGGAATGGAACAATTCCAGAGGAATGGAACAATTCCAGAGGAATGGAACAATTCCAGAGGAATGGAACAATTCCAGAGGAATGGAACAATTCCAGAGGAATGGAACAATTCCAGAGGAATGGAACAATTCCAGAGGAATGGAACAATTCCAGAGGAATGGAACAATTCCAGAGGAATGGAACAATTCCAGAGGAATGGAACAATTCCAGAGGAATGGAACAATTCCAGAGGAATGGAACAATTCCAGAGGAATGGAACAATTCCAGAGGAATGGAACAATTCCAGAGGAATGGAACAATTCCAGAGGAATGGAACAATTCCAGAGGAATGGAACAATTCCAGAGGAATGGAACAATTCCAGAGGAATGGAACAATTCCAGAGGAATGGAACAATTCCAGAGGAATGGAACAATTCCAGAGGAATGGAACAATTCCAGAGGAATGGAACAATTCCAGAGGAATGGAACAATTCCAGAGGAATGGAACAATTCCAGAGGAATGGAACAATTCCAGAGGAATGGAACAATTCCAGAGGAATGGAACAATTCCAGAGGAATGGAACAATTCCAGAGGAATGGAACAATTCCAGAGGAATGGAACAATTCCAGAGGAATGGAACAATTCCAGAGGAATGGAACAATTCCAGAGGAATGGAACAATTCCAGAGGAATGGAACAATTCCAAAAGAATGGAACAATTCCAAAGGAATAGCACAAGTCCAAAGGAATAGCACAAGTCCGAAGGAATAGCACAAGTCCAAAGGAATAGCACAAGTCCAAAGGAATAGCACAAGTCCAAAGGAATAGCACAAGTCCAAAGGAATAGCACAAGTCCAAAGGAATAGCACAAGTCCAAAGGAATAGCACAAGTCCAAAGGAATAGCACAAGTCCAAAGGAATAGCACAAGTCCAAAGGAATAGCACAAGTCCAAAGGAATAGCACAAGTCCAAAGGAATAGCACAAGTCCAAAGGAATAGCACAAGTCCAAAGGAATAGCACAAGTCCAAAGGAATAGCACAAGTCCAAAGGAATAGCACAAGTCCAAAGGAATAGCACAAGTCCAAAGGAATAGCACAAGTCCAAAGGAATAGCACAAGTCCAAAGGAATAGCACAAGTCCAAAGGAATAGCACAAGTCCAAAGGAATAGCACAAGTCCAAAGGAATAGCACAAGTCCAAAGGAATAGCACAAGTCCAAAGGAATACCACAAGTCCAAAGGAATACCAAAGTCCAAAGGAATAGAACAATTTCAAATAAATACAGTTTTAAAGGAAAAAGACAACTTATAATGGTTTGAACTACCTTCAAAGGGATAAGGCAAAGTGAAATGAATGAATTAAAGCGAAATCCATAATTCAAAGGTAAATAAGTTGGGCAAAGCCGAATAAACACAGCGGAACCAAATAAATCCAGTAAATTCCAATACCTTCTATAAATTCGCAGAAAAAACGGTTAATTCAAATAAATCAGATGAATTCTATTAAATGAAGCAAAGTCAAATAAAGAGATCTGATTATTACTCAATTTCTTCAAGACACCCTAGCCTCAGCAGAAGTGATCTCATAAAGGCCATTTAGGGATCATTCAGCGTTTACAGTACAGAACGGGATGACACCTTGTATCTTCTTCCTACACAAGGTAACTAGCGCAAAGCAACAGTAAGCTAAGAAGAAAGAACAAAAGACAAAGAAGAGAAAGCGAAGAAGGCATGACAACAGAGAAGCTAAGTGAGTAACGAAGATGTCCAGAAGGCCTATCTTTAGCTGATATAAAAGCATCTCCCCTGGGGGGCACTAATCTCCAAAGCAAAGATGACGAACCTAACTAACCTAAACCTAGCGCCTATCCTGTGCCCCTTGAGACGTCAATAGAGAACAGCCAGATGAACGCGACAAAGTCTCACGAACTGTGTACAGAGAAATGAATTTTGTGTAGAGAAATAAATTGTGCCCAGAGAAATGAATTTTGTGTAGAGAAATAAATTGTGCCCAGAGAAATGAATTTTGTGTAGAGAAATAAATTGTGCCCAGAGAATTGAATTTAGTGTATAGAAATAAATTGTGCCCAGATAATTGAATTTTGTGTAGAGAAATAAATTGTGCCCAGAGAATTGAATTTTGTGTAGAGAATTGAATTTTGTGTAGAGAATTGAATTTTGTGTAGAGAATTGAATTTTGTGTAGAGAAATGAATTGTGCCCAGAGAAATGAATTGTGCCCAGAGAAATGAATTGTGCCCAGAGAAATGAATTGTGCCCAGAGAAATGAATTGTGCCCAGAGATATAAATTGTGCCCAGAGATATAAATTGTGCCCAGAGATATAAATTGTGCCCAGAGATATAAATTGTGCCCAGAGATATAAATTGTGCCCAGAGATATAAATTGTGCCCAGAGATATAAATTGTGCCCAGAGATATAAATTGTGCCCAGAGATATAAATTGTGCCCAGAGATATAAATTGTGCACAGAGATATAAATTGTGCACAGAGATATAAATTGTGCACAGAGATATAAATTGTGCACAGAGATATAAATTGTGCACAGAGATATAAATTGTGCACAGAGATATAAATTGTGCCCAGAGATATAAATTGTGCCCAGAGATATAAATTGTGCACAGAGATATAAATTGTGCCCAGAGATATAAATTGTGCACAGAGATATAAATTGTGCCCAGAGATATAAATTGTGCCCAGAGATATAAATTGTGCACAGAGATATAAATTGTGCCCAGAGATATAAATTGTGCACAGAGATATAAATTGTGCACAGAGATATAAATTGTGCCCAGAGATATAAATTGTGCCCAGAGATATAAATTGTGCACAGAGATATAAATTGTGCCCAGAGATATAAATTGTGCCCAGAGATATAAATTGTGCACAGAGATATAAATTGTGCCCAGAGATATAAATTGTGCACAGAGATATAAATTGTGCCCAGAGATATAAATTGTGCACAGAGATATAAATTGTGCACAGAGATATAAATTGTGCACAGAGATATAAATTGTGCACAGAGATAGAAATTGTGCACAGAGATATAAATTGTACACAAAGATATAAATTGTGAAAACAGAAATGGATTCATAATCGAAATGAGTGACAATACTCATTTTAGAAAGAGCCGAAACATTGCAAATTTAATATTTTATATTTAATTATATCAATATCACTGTAGTATGAAACAGCGCTAGGACATAAAAACATACTTTCTATCGACTAAAAAGACAATGCCACATTAAAGGAACGCCAACAGTACAAGGAACCCCAGTCCAACTTTTTCGCCGCCTGCATGCATGTTTATCGCTCCCCAAGTAATTTAATCGCTTGGGCTGCGAAAAACATGCATGCTCCGGCGAAAAAATTAGACTGGGACGCCAACAGTAAAAGTTGAGGCTAGAAGACGATGCCAAATTACCAAACGCAGAATAAAGGTAAATTTAATGGTCTTCTCTATTCATCAAACTGCGCCTAAATTGCTAAACAACAAATTTGCCGAACAGCGCTACCTTCAATATGCACGCTGTTAGTTTACCTCTTGACAAACAAAGCCAAATTTTTTTCAAACTTTCTAGGTTCATGCCCCCGCAGAGGCAATGAATTAAAAAATTTCTACTGAAATAGTTTTTGGGGAAATACTACAATCGATTTTTGGGTAGCTCTCTGTCCATCAAAATACGGTAGACCAGTACTGGGTGAGAAAAGATATCATTGAAAACTTTTAAATATTTTACGTAAGGAAAGTAATGCTCATTAAATTCTCACTAATGTCAAATATTTGTTTTTCATCACATTTTCTTCTGTTTACATCGTTTCGTTGTGCACACTGCACTAGGAAGTAATTCTAACCTTCGTGTTCAAGTTGAAACCTTGATCGAATGAAGAGTATAAAAATACTTCCACTAAGATATATTCAATTCACAAAAGCATATTCCAACTTCATGAACAAAATTGTGCTGGCATTTCAAGTGACTCAAAAATACTTGAAATTCCATCCTCCATTGGAAAATATTCTTGTCAATCATTAGCTGTGCAAACCCTTCTTTTAATTGTTTTGAGTGCGATGACTTTTGAGATGCGCAACTGCGTTTTCGAAGCGATGTATACATGTTACGTCCCTACAGCATAACCTTTTCACACCCAGACCGAAGTTAAACTCCTAAAAAATATATTTGGGAAAATAATCGCCCCCCATTGAATGTTTTCCTTAACTGAGTAACTTCTAAACTTATTTTTTCAAGTAAATCTCAAAGTATTTATTCTGTTTAGCATACGTCGCTCCCACAGTATAGCGAACAGCTGATATGAGTGATAACCGACTTCACTGAGGATGCAACGTTTTCCAGCTCTACTCATAAAAACGCTTCTTTAGTGGTGTAGAAATATTGGAAACAATTTGCGTTTCAGCACTTTGCTATTCACAAGGTCCACTTTCTGAATATCAATATAGTAGCAATTTAGTGGTAACATCTCCAGCAGGTATATTATACAAAGGCGCTCTAGTGCTGCTAAGGAGTTATCTGGCTTAAAATTTGACTTCACCGGCGTTTGTAAGTGACTGAGGAAATGTTTTCGTTGCATTATTACAGAAGTTATGCTGTGCTTACCGATGAGAAGTTACGGTCGAATGACAGTAATCCAATAAGAAGGCGCTATGTGTGGAGTCACCTTCACATCGTGACTGAGATACATTTGGTTACGCAACACGATACATATATCGCTACGGGGTCGATTTTCACCATATTTTATTTTTGAATCGTATTGGAAATATTCCTATTCAGGTTACATTAAATAGCGCCCAATGAACAACGAAAATATCTTGGAAAAACCAAATTCTACGTCCCCAAGCTAAGAATCAATAAAAACAGTACGCACCCTGACGATACGAAGCATAAAAGTTTAAAATGAAGATTACTTCGACACTAATACCTCGGACACATTTCGCAACAGCATGCCTATCGACATGATTTTGTTTAAATTTAATTATCCCCAAGCCGAAATTATGAAGACAAGTGAACCGTAAGAATATTGGTGCATAAACAGGATTTTATATAAAATACTGAGAAACTTGGTTCGAAAACAGAATTGTACTAATAGAAACGAGAGCACCATGATTTCTTCACTTTAGAACTTAAAATGTCATTTTATAAAAAATAAATGAGCAAATAGTAACGTCGAGCAGACACACACTAACAGTAAATACTGACATTCGAGTACATGAACATTGTAAAACACACGCAAAGACAATTTTCAAATTCGAAATATGGGTTCGTTCCTTTGGTTCACTTCGCTATCCTTACCGAACTCATAAATGCTGTTCTCTAAGAGCAGTTCTTGGAAATGCTTCCCACACCACTGAATCTGAAACAATGAGCAGACCAACTGCAGTGTGACGGTTCAAATACTCTGCTGGGCCTGGCTCGATTCATTGGGTGGACCATTCCCGTTTTGTTACGCTTCCATGGCGAATGTAAACACGTCGATAAATTAGCTATAGTTTTTTGCCCTGGCTCCAGATTATCCCCCGAGCTGTTTTGAAAAGCAAAAAATCTATCTAGTAGGAACACTTCCAGATTGATTAAGATCTTTGTATTCACTCTCCCGTATTTCGACATTTTGACAAACGACACTCGGTATGCGAGCAGTTTTTCAGGAAAATGAATTAGCATGCGGGTCTAGCGAAGATAAATACAGAAACTTGTATACCGTATCGAAAGAACGTTAGAAACTGGTATGCACCATAATAAAGTGTAAAAATGAATTGTTTCTGATACCCCAATTTTTTCCCCTGACAATAAACAAACTCGAAACATTATGAAGTCGCTAGAACAATATGACTCATAGTTTGAAAGATGTTCTTGAGATGAGCTTAGTTTAAATCTACAGAGTATTTTAATTCGATAGTGCAAGGATATGAAGTCTGGAAAAATTGACATAACTCATATTCTAATTCTAAAAATTGGTGAAGAAATTCCCTTTTCCTTGGGAGCGTTTGCATACTTTCAGTGAACGAAACTACAGAGCACAGGCAATCAATGGGGTCCTAAGAAGCAGTCATTACTAGTCTTCATAATCTTTTAGACACTAAAACGGAATAAAATACATGAAAAATTTCACAACTTACCTCAGTGTGACTCTGAAATGTATTTTCTTGGTCACAATCATAATTAGGATTTATCTGGTAACTTTTTCCCACAGAGGTCACACCCGACCTAAGGGAACAGTTTGGTTCAAGCAGCGTAGAGATAAACTCTCGCGTTGTAACTTAATTACGCTTAAGAAGTAACTAAACCCTATAATTAAGAAAGAAATGAAAGAAACAAGGCAGAGGGACAAAAAAATGTTTTAAAAGATTTTCACTAACCATGAGGGATGGAATAGTATGTTTATTTTGTAATAAATATACTGCGAGCAGGACTTAATCTCTGACAAGAAATCTGCCCTCATGATTGCTAGAGCAATTTGATAGCTATTTCCTAATAAAGCTTCCTTTCCACTTTATGAATTGATCGGGAAAACACTGGGTAACGAGAGAAAAGTACTAAGATGATCATAAATGAAATGAAAATTCACATAGAGCACTTCGAATGTTTAACTAGAAGCTTAATTGAGAGGCCCCGTACAATTATTTAAAAAGCGTACAACGCTCCTAAGCGCATATGTCTCCCGCACCATAAGCAGTAAGGTATGAAATCACTCTAAGCGCTTTTTCTGTGCGGTCAGTTTTTTAAAAGAAATTTACGAAGCGTTGATAAAAATTTATTTCTGTACTTCCAGCTGCGAGGAGCTCTCAACTATTTTGGAACCTTTCAATCCTTAATTTTTTTGGCGGTCATGAGCAAAATTAATGATTTTAAAGGAGTCAGACCACTCGTCCACATTTCTCAATCAAGTGATTTTAAAATATCAAACAAATACTGTAATTTCGCCTCGGAGTTTTGTAAGCAGTTTCAATTTTCGGAGTTGATATTTAATTAACTTGCTTCGCAATGCATTTATGTCGTTACAACTCATTATTTCATTTCATTGTTCGTCTAGTGACGAAATCCGCAGCAAAATTTCCAGTCGGATTTTTGTATATCCACCATCCTCGAGACCAAGAAAGGAAATCATTCAAAATAGACCATTTCAAAAATTAAATTGCAATGCGGTTGAAGTTAGCTTATTAATTAATTCGTTCTCAATCAGTAAACATTTGCATCGTTTATAAAAAAACGAAACTCATCTTGAAAATCGACATCATATCAATTAGAAGCAATTTCAGCACCAGGTTGAGACTAAAAATATGTTTGACACACGAAAATTTATAATTATTGTAGTCATAAGTATTTTCCGTGGGTAGCATCATTTCCTTCTAACCATGATAGTGTCGATACCCTTGCTTTTTAGTACTTTTTACTCATTTTAATCGCTCTTTTTATTGAACATTCTATTCTACAATATATTCTACCTCTTTTAATTGCGTTCCTGCAAAATTGTCCTCGATATAAAAATGTAACTTTTTCCCCTGAGTTCAATGCCTTCACAAGGTTAATTTCCACCGGTCGAATCTAGCATATCTTTCTAAGCTGAGCCTCATTTGTACCTGTCGCAGCTTCTTTTGACCTTACTTCAATGCCTCTATTACCAGATCGATAAAGAAGCTCTTGCTTTCACCTAACGACAGAAAAGGCATCTTAAAATAAACACTTTTTTGCCGACACAGATCACTTTCATGTCTTTTTTTCATTTCTCAAGTGTAAGAAAAATTATCCACGATCGTACTGCAGTTTATGTATCATAGCTTTCTAGCCAAATTACATTCTTTCGAAAACATGACACACAGCATCCATGATCAAGCACCTAAACATGACATTTGCAGCATCCTTAAGTTTGGAAGCGCGTATTCCGTAGATAACAGACGTCCTAAAATCAGTAGCGAGTTAAAAAATGCATATCCAAATAGGGCAGGAATTGAACAGATACTTTATCAGTTTGAATGAATTCTTCGAAGAGAGCCGAAACGTATTAGTCTGTCTCCAGACATTGAATGTATTGTTTAACTCCATCGGCTTTTTTCTTTCCAGCCAGTAGCGTATAGAAAGCGCTTCGTCACACCACAGATGTTCTCCAGAGAGCGTGGGTTCTTGTTACTTGCTGTGCCAGAATGTTTAAAAAAATGAAGGTAAATGTTTTTCAGTTGGAAAATCTCAGCTTTCCTGTAAGAGGATGTTGTCACACATATCTTCGATCTGTTATAATCAAAATGCAAACCCCTGCGGTCTTCAGCCAAGCTGTTTTCATGGTCAATTTAATTTCTGCGGTTAATGCCTAGGCATGTCGGTCCAAAAATTACCTGCTTCGCACATGGGTGTGGATGTAGGCCAGAAAAAACTGTAAAGCCCCGGAAGAAAAATATCTTCAGCAGAGAATGCTGATCGCTTTTGGAGATATATAGGGTGTTTCATATTTCAAAAACTCAAATTTTCTTCGAAAAATTTCATAAAAGTAAAAATGTTTATTTGGTCATTTTCTGCTAGGAGTGCAATTTTATACCTCTTGTTTTGAAACAACCTGTATATGTATAACTATATGACATAAGTATTGTACCACTGATGTCAGTCTTGACTGAAAATGTTTTTATTCCCTAACTGATTCTATGTAAACTGATTCAGCCCTAACTCAAATCATTAAGTTGGGGCTGATATATTCAGCGAGACACTCCATCGTTTTCCATATTTGCATGATCCGTGGCTTTTTCTTCACAATCCATCAAAATCACTCCATCTCTCTTCGTATTATTAATATGAGTCATGACTTTTTGCGCATTCATCCATCATCATCATTTCTCCCTGGGCTTCTGCACCACGCGTCAGTCTCGCGTCCAAAAAAGATGCGTCTCAGAGTAAAAGGATATTGTCGTACAAATCTTTGAGAAAGTGTGAAGATTAAACAAGGCTTGCTTGTCAAGCCACCCGTCACGGATATTTCTTGTGCCACCTAATCCTCATTAATGATAGCGTAAGCATGACTTCTTTCGCGACCATTGTTACCTCAGCTAAGGGCTCATATTTCACTTAGATGTTTAACAAGACCATTTCTGTTAAAACACGTAAGGACAATGTCCGGTGTTTTGCATTCCTAGATTGCTGATATGAATTACCTTAAATTACGATACTCGGTATGACAGTATAGTAATTTATGGTATTGGTATGTCCAACAGTAGATGTATACAAGTGGTATGTTTTTTACATTTTCAAACGCAACGATGAAGCAATTTAAAATCCTAAGACAACCTCATTTTTTATTATCATTTTAAATTTCGTGCAAATCCCATGCATTGATCGAACTGAACTTCACATTAGTGATTAAAACTTCAATTTTCAATGTTAATATTGCTACGTTCGAGAGTCTTGCACTGAACATTCATGTGCGCAAAATAGACATGATAGGTTTCTGTCATGGCACCTTGGATGCTGTTGACGTGCAGGTGCAGCTTACTTATTTCATTTTACTCTGTCTTCGACGAATATACATGAAGACTAATAATGGCCCTTATGCCATTTAAACGGATAAGTTGAGGGATATGCGTAAAAAAGCCCCTGATAATAAAAGTTCATTTAATTCAAGATTCCAAAACTTGTTTCTACAAAGGGCTAAAATTTCCCGTTCCTCGAATTTTTGGCTAAGACAGCGTCCGTTTAGAGTCTAGACACTTAGACTCTAGAAGAGAAAGACAATTAACGTCATCATAAGCGCAATGGACCACCGCAAAAAATAGTACAAGGCTTGATATTTCTAATAATTGGATTCAAGTAACCAAAAACTAAAAAAATCATGCCCCAATGCTGAAAACAGTTAATGACAGCGTAACCATTCAGTTTAGTTGCAGCTATCTCATTCCTGATGTGCCTGGATATATGTTCAATTATATTAACCTCGCTTGAACAAACAAGCAGCACAGTGATCTATTGGAAAATATTACGTAGATCTCAATTATACCTGCTTATATTTTTAGATGCGGGCAGATTTGCGCCTATAATATTATTCGATTTTTTTAACTCTATCACAAACACACAGCTTTCTTTATTTTGCCTTTAAATAACTACACTGCCATGTTAAAAAGTGTGTGTATATACAGTGGGAATAAAGACAAATGTTCGTGTACCTAAAAATTCTCCATTGAACAAATTTCTGGCTAACTGAAACGAAACTAACTGGCAAATAGTACGAATACTTTTTTCATCCTAAAATGCACAGTTCATTTCCTTTATTTTTTCTTTCATGTTCTGCGTTTGAGTATTTTAATACAAATTACTTTGTTATCTAGTTTCGTTTCAGGTAGCCAGATATTTGTTCAATGAAAATTTTTTCCAGTTCAAACATTTGTTTCCTCTGTATTTTTACCATGCAAGCATAAATCAGTAGTGAGAATCAAGAGAGCCTTTAATAATAACGTAGTATGTAAGCAGGTTTGTCAAGGAATGCAATTTGTGCATGGTCAGAAATCAGTTTCGTATCGTTGAATTATTGTACAAAGAGAAAGAATTTAGATTTATGCCGTCGAGTACTAAGGGTTTGACGATACCTGAATTGAAAAACACAAAAGTTCCCCACAGAATTACAACCGAGATTAGTCTTGCCTCTGTTTCCGTTTGATCTGTATTTTTTCATGAAGCATTCAATGTTTGCCTGTAGAAACCTCTTTTTTTCGCTGACTAACAAAACCTGAGCGTGGCTGAGGACTGAGCTTAAACCTCTCATAATTACCAGCCTGACTGCCGTCATGGTGTTCAAACAAATATCCATTATCTAAGCTTTGTGTTCTAACTCAGAAATAAAATCCCTCCCGTGTAAGTTTACTTATTCGCTAGAGAATTTTTCAAGGCTTACTAATAAACAAGATTATTTATATTTCGAGCAAGAAAATGCATCTAATCCTGTAAAATAAATCATCCCCAGGGATTTTTTAATGAGACTACTCGTTTGGTCTTTGCGACAGTTCCATTGAGTTCAGAAGATCTTATTAATTTAGCACAGCCTGGTAAATTCACAGCCAAATTCGGATCAACTGAAGCGTATCTGGGTCATCCACTGCCGCACTCAGTCTTTTCACGGTCGCTCATGTACGCTCAAAGTGGTTATGCCTAATGGAGTTCACGGTACTTACTTGGCTATTGTATGTCACTGATTGTGGTATGTTCAGTAGTGTGGCTTATTCAGTTCCACTAAAATCCCGAATGATGATTATTTGCTACTGTTTTCTATTCACTACCCAACTTCGACAGTTACCAAATCGATGCATCCATTTTAAGGACTTAAAAGTATGGGTAGAAATATTTTTAACTGCATGATTTGCCAAACTAGAGCTTCAAAACACTCCATAACTCCATATCTTGACCCTTGACAAAATATATTATTAGCTTTTCTGGTTCTCGCCTTTACCGACTGTTCAGTACTCTCGCTCTTTGATCCTAAACAAGTAAAGTTTTCACTCGTGTTTCTCTCTGGTTTACATATTTTTCCTTTTCAGGTGGCGTATGTTTTCTCCCAAGTCGAAAGTCACAGGTTTGTTTTCGAGATTGAAAAATATGCCTCCCTGCATTTGTCTAATTCACTAGATACTCCTGTGCTTCAACTATGAAAGGATAAGGTGTGTACAAATAGAGCAACATCAGTTTCACAGCTCATTGTGAACCCATTGACAAAGTTGATCATAGTCACAGAAAACTGCTCAATTATCAGCCCCAAACTATGCTGTATCCCATTAGTATTCACATCTCGAACTGGAATTCTTTTACTACAACATTAAATTGACAATTTCATAAAGGTGGATCCCTTAGCCGTAATTAATCTTTGTATCCAGGAGTTTAAAAGCAAAACTGCATAAAAATTTTCTCTTCGATTGAACGTATCTCTGTACGAATATGTCCATGAAAATGAAAAATGTGTTCGACTATATTTGTTCCTGACATTTTCATAATTCTTCATAACATCAGAAAGTCTTTTCATAATACCTTTACTTCCTCTACGCATTGGAATGCGCACTCAGAGCCCTGAAACTTTACATACAATGCAGTAATTTCTTTTTAAGAAGTTCAGTGCTAAATTTTGTGAATGCTCGAATTAATCAATGTTTCTATGGAAATCCAGCGACACAAGACCTCCTATGCTTGCTTTAATATTCTTCATATTAGACCAGCTTTTAAGAATCGAGGCAAGGTTCCTCATAGCAAACATAATTATTGCGCTCCTATTTAATGCAGATAAAAATATGCCCACAGAAACCAATTCTTAACCAACATGCGACTATTTTAATCGAGATAAGGTACTTATTAGCAAAAGCAAAAAATTGTTCACATATTTTAAACAGACAAGAATGTTCTGATATAAACAATTTTTTCAACAAACACAAGACATTTAAAATCACGTTAATTGACTATTTGCACGTGTTATTCCAGCAATTTCATCCCACGACCTACATTATTAGTCTCATTGAAGCGGCTTTCTTTTCCATCCAAGCAATCGTTTGCGCGTTCCATGCCCCAGCCGCCGGGGCTGTTTGGTCAAGTCGTCTATAGCAACCGCTGCTGCTACGGAGCTTGGGTCACCAGAGCCAGAGCTCGCCACCTGCACCCACGGTTGATTAATGCTGCCACCGGAGCTGTACGAACTCAACTTCCATGTCGGATTAGTAGCAACTCTTTCGTCCGCCCCGTGCTTATCACCTAATGACTGTCATTGGTAATCACAGAGCGCCGGTATATGCCATTGACATGGATGGATTTGCAATGCATTGATATTGGAATAATAAATGTTCATCATATGCGTGCGCGTATATTCATTTCCTTATGCATGTAGGCGTGTTTTTTATATCTGTATTTAAATTGGTCTTTATGTGTTATTTGAGAGCAACACAAAAACATATATCCAGTATCAATCACGAGCAAATATCCTGTCTACACAAGTAACTAAAAAACACCACATTATTTATTACAACCAATTTCAACATTAGTAATCTTCGAACATCATAGCAAGGAGTACTTCACGGGTCTTTCATTGACTAATTATAGTTCAAACCAAAATAATCCCTTCAAATTTAAAGTCGGGGCTACATTAGTAATTTAACTTTAAATAATGACATCGTATAATTTTTGGTGTATCGCTCTGTGGTCTCACACAGTAAACGAATTCTCAAAATAAAAAGAAGAACCAACGTTATTTACACAAACGTTTCGGAATAAAAGAATCGCGCAATAATTACTGCTATAGTAAACGAATTGAACGCGGAAAGCGTCCAAAAATGCGACCTTAAAACCTTAAGGATTCACTGTAACGTCATGACAGAATATACCTAAGAAAAATGACACTGGTTAAAAATCATTGTTAAAATTAGCCATAAACGATATTCTCGATGCAATAGTATCTCCGAAATAATGTTGCTACAATATTGTAATCGCAGTAATGAAAAAATATAGAAATTCACTCTCAACCCCATTATGTAAAGAAAGTAACTATTCGAGCACCCTGTTCTGCGATTGGGCTTGGAGAGGAGTATTCGGTTGTCACGGTTGAGCCCACAACCATACCTAACGCAAAGGGGATACTTTAATCTTGTTTATTCCTTCCTTCAAAAATTTGAACCCACAAACCAATATTTTATCTCGGCTAATCTACACAAAATACGCGGGTTCGCTTCATACACCACAGAAGCAGCAGAGGAGCAGACGCCGGGTATGCATGGCTGACGCAGGCTCATACTACTGAATTTGAATTTTTTGTTTTTAAGCTATTGCTTATAAACAAAACCTTTTGTTTTCCTTTTCCACAGCTTTGTTAAGCTTTTCCACATCAAAAGGGCCACATTCCACAGCATACTGTAATCAGTTTGTATCCTTGCCTTTGGTATCATTCCTCTGATGTACGTTCTTTGAGGACATTGCTCAGTGAAAGGAATATCCTTGGGAACGCAGTGAGACGTACAGTCTTCTCACAATAGAATCTTCTTCACTTGCTCAAATGTATTCGATGGTCGAATCATATTTCATACGCACTGTAATTTCATATGTAAGGCTGTAATCTGCTTTGTTTGATAAACGAGACGTTGCTTCTCGAGACTTTTTGACACTCAGACGTAGCAACGATTGTTGCAAGAAAATAATAAATAAACACTAAAAAACTGCCTACCAGCCCCTGAAATTTATCAGCTTAGATAGTTCATGAGCTTAAGACATTTAGCACAATCATCGCTGCTCATATTCTTGATCTTGAGCTGATAAATAACTCAAAAGCTAACATCTTTTCCTTTGTTTCGTCTTTGCTTTATCGAAAAAAATTTACTTTATGTTTGCCCTTGTGTCCCACAAATAACTGTATTTTAAACATTGCTTGACGCATCGAAAATTCAACAATTTTCCTAAAATGCAAATGACCTTAAAATGTTTGGAAATTTGTCAATATATTTTCAATTTCTCATCCTATCCCCTGAGAAAAGAAACGTAGAACAAAAACATGTACATGTCAGTATCTGTGTGTCAAGAGTTGATCTGGCTGTGAAGAACAGCTTGTACTGTAGTGTTCTGTAGAGTACTGTACTGCACTACACTGCACTGCACTTCACTGCACCTGAATATGCAGTATGGTATGTCGACACTAGATCAGCGTAAATAAACGTTGCTGCTTTTTCTGAATAATGATCAAAAAGCAACCAGTTGTAAGAACGGCTACTATTTTGGCGTGCGGGTGTTGAATGTGGTTGCATCGCAGATCGTTAATTTCATTGAGGGTAAATTCTTTGAAGAAAAACTTGCGCGAAAAAGGCGAATCAAATTTACCTCCTTGACGATAGTTTTTTAAAATTCTACAGTACTTGCGCCTCGTTTCAATGGTAATATAGTTCATTAAATATTTTCATTTCCTCACAATAACATTCACTAATTCTTCTAATAACATTCAGTAATTCAATTTGTCACGGATACGGTTGACGTACAATTGCACGCTGAAATTTACATTCATACACAGATGGCGTGTACACAAACACAAACTTACATCAGAATAATTTGGGCATCACAAACATCATTAGAGTTACGAATTTGTCGTTCTGCTTTTGACAGAAGTGACGGAGAATTCTTCGGGTTCTGTAGCGGTGCCGCAATCGGTGCCAACGGGCAGGTGCAGGAGAAGCGCTGCAGCCGGCCAGCCGCCAGTGTTTCCACGAGCAGGGTAATTACCCTAGTTTAGGGTAATCAGGGGCACCCTAGGGTAATGTTTAGGGTAATGAAAAATTTAGGTAAATCTAGGGTAATCAGAGCTCCGTGAAGGAAGTGTCCGCCTAGTCTACGAAAAATAGAAAAGTGTCCACCCTACTGGTCACCACTTGAACGAAATGCAATGAAACGACTCAGAATTTAGTGTTCACAAAACTGCACTGCTATAGTGGTTAATGTCACACATTTGATTGCCATCATGTATCGCTTACGAAAGACAGGGTCAATATACGAAGCTATAATATCTCTTGTCCACTCCGTTTTGACAAATGATTCTGAGTTGCATTTCGCTAATAAAAAACTCGATCGGTGTCAGCAACAGCCAGTCGACGAAAGTCATTGTCTTGTTCTGATTGTGTGCGTGCTTATAAGCTTCAAGAGAATATTGACAAGTATGTTTGTTGTATTGTTAAATACCAAAACTAATATATTTCATCGTAGAAATAATTAATAGGTTCATTTATGTGATAGTTATTGAATTAACAGCAGGGTTACCTCACAACGCCGTTATTTTGCCAGCTGATAGTAGGGTGGAATGTTTTTTCATCTTTTAAGAATTCAGTTTCACAATAGTGTGGAAAAGTTGTGGAAGTGCATACTAACGATGTGTGCAAAATTTTAAACCCCTAAGTTGATTCCTTCATGATTCGAGGGTCGTTTGAAAATTTCAAAAATAGGAAAAAATAGCATGTATTTGAAAAATTCTCCAATAATTCTTTTAGCATTCTCAGAGGTCACAATAGGTAAAAATCATTATAAAAACGTCTCTAGAACATATGGTCCAGGTTTCAAAGCTCTATCTTATCATCTTCATTATTCGAGGTTCATAAGAAAACTTCCAAAATATGAGGAAGAAGCATATAATTGAAAATTTTCCCAAAATTAAGTTTTGGGTAATCTAAAAATTTGAAACATATATTCTAGAGATGTTTTAATGATGGTTTTTACCTATTGCAACTCCTAAGTACCCAAAATTTTATTTATGGCAAATTTTCATAAATATGCGTTTCCTCATATATGAAATTTTCTTATGACCCTCGAATAATGAAGATGATAAGATAGAGCTTTGAAACCTGGACCATATGTTCTAGAGACGTTTTTATAATGATTTTTACCTATTGTGACCTCTGAGAATGCGAAAAGAATTATTGGAGAATTTTTCAAATACATGCTATTTTTTCCTATTTTTTGAAATTTTCAAACGACCCTCGAATCATGAAGGAATAAACCTAGGAGTCTAAAATTTTGCACACATCGTTTTTATGCACTTCCAAAACTTTTCCACACTATTGTAAAATCGAACTCCAAAAAGTTGAAAAAACGCTCCACCCTACTAATTTGGTGGAAGGCGTCCTATTTCTTAGCCAAGTTGCACGCCAACGAAGCATGTTATTGTAGCGATGTAAACAAAAAAAATTAGACAGGCTTCTTTGACACTTCGAGTTACAAAAGGTGGTAAAGACGAAAAGAAGAAGCCATGAAATTAGTTTAGAAAATTCATATAAACAAAAGAGTATAGTTATTGGCTTGAAACTTGCAATATATGTATGTATTCTCACTGTCTTTCTTAGGTGCTGTAACACGCACGTAGAATTTAATATAGCTGCGATCATGCCTAGAATTCCGTCAACCGAAATTGAAGCACTAGGGCTTCTAACAACTGAGTGTTGAAGAAAGTTTATACATATTATTAAAGGCAAGGTAGTTTTTCCAAAAACCTCTGAATTTCTTCTCCCGCCCTTTAGGAAATGAATAAATTTGATTATTTTACGGTCAACTTTAAGAGTTGATAAGTGAATGTGATTGCAACGAAGTTTCTGAGAAGCATATGTGATGTAACAAGATTGGATAAAATCCGTAATGGAAAGAAATGACGAAGGTAATGTGTGAGGAAAGCCAGAAAGCCATCAGAGAGAGTGGATCAAAGTGTTAGGTTAGATTGAGCATGTGGAAAGAATGGCTGAAGCGCGTGGATGGATGGAAAATTAAATGAAAAATAGATAATTATACTAGGGATAGGTGAACCTATTATTGCATTTCTTGCAGCATGGCAGATGATCGCGCACTGAGTGAGGAAGAGCCCACAACACCACCTCGAAAAATGGAAAGCTCCACGTGAAAGCTAAAAACTACCAGCAGAAATTTAACGATTCGTGGACATCGGAACCTGAGTTTGAGGGATTGTTAGCCAACTCCTCAAAATCAACAGAGCAAAAGGATGTGGCATATTGTAAGGTTTGTCGAACCGCAATTACTTGTCGGAAATCGGAGATCAAGCGTCACATGCTCTCAGAAACACAAACAACGATCCATGGTGGCAAAGAAAACCCCATTAATTGCCAGCTACGTTCTATCCAATGATCCTCTTGAAAATCGTACTCGTAAAGTGGAACCGCAAGTTTGTGCATTTTTAGCTGAGCACCCCCTACCTATCTCATTGTGTGAGCCTCTTTTAGATTTGATGAAAAAAATGTTCCCAGATCAGGAGTCGCTGAAAAAGGTGCGCCTTGTGAAACAGCGGGTATCGAACATAATTCGACAGGTATTTGGCAAACATCTTGTACGTGATATCGTCTGGGATATCAAACCAGCATTCTAACGCCGATCAACTGGCCTTCCCTCCTGACGCTCATGCAGTATGTAACAGTGCGAATTCATACTGACGGAGCTCTGGAGACCAGTCCATTGACCTTATAGTTAATTTATAGATCATATGTCAGGATTAACTGTTATAGGGTAATCTGGGGTAATCAACACCCTTGAGCTAGGGTAATTAGAGTCGCCTTGCGTGGAAACCCTGCCAGCCGCTCTCAGACAGTCAGACTCAGTGCCACCGTGCGTCTCGTAGTGTAAAGTGTGTAAGTCGAGCTGCTCTGTACATCGCAGAGCGACTCTGGAAAGGGCGTTCCATATGATTCACGCGCTTTCTGATACGAAAAAATTAAACTTCACGTTTGAACCGACTGATGTAAAATATGAACGATTTCCTAGAGTGAATGATAGCAGAAAATTTGTTGAATATCCAGTGATCGTATAACACCGTGGAAATATATTCCTAATTATGCATCCACAACGTGATTCAGTATTAGTAATCTTAGTTTGTACTACTTTTTCTCGAGTAAAAAATGCTCGCGAACCCATTACACAGCCTATTGAATCAATGACGCAGAATTGGTGAAATTAAGTTATAAATAAATGGTATCTTCCCTGTTTATTTACTTAATATTATTTTTCAGTGACGTAAGAGAAGAAAAAGAATAAGAGTACATGGATTTGAAACTGAACGAGTGAATTGATGCTGTTAAAGTTATCTGAATTGTGTTATATGTTTATGTGTTGATATTTTTCTGAAAAAAAGTTTACAAATAGAATAAAGTTTCAGGAAGTCATCAGGCTCACAAATCCGCAGTTCTGCGTGAGCAAGAATGCTATCAAATTATTTAGTTAACGAAGGGAATTGAAAAATTGAAAATAATTGTAGTAGAGCCATAGTTATAAAAATTGGCATCAAACTTCGATTGCAAATAAATCACATTTCGTTATTGAAATCGCAAAGATGAACTTGCTGGTGTGCAAGGATCTACCTGCAGCTTGCAGGTTTGTAAGCATCAACGTACCATGGGTACGAAATAAACAACCGAAGTAAACTACTTAAATATACTACCTTTCACAACATTTGTTTACCGAGAGTGAAAATCTTACACCAAGCTAAAGTTACGTTCTACACTTAGTCGTTACTTTTAAACTCTGAAACAGTAAATCGTCTCTGTCACAAAATGGGTGTAGCTACATTTATGATTACTAAAGTCAAAATTTTCCATTAAGATCAAAATTTTAAATTAACTTCTTCTCTGGCAGTTAAATAAAACACGCGTTTAGTTTTCAGCTACCGTATTGAATCCAAAATGAAGACTGCTGTACAATGTACTCATTACAGTGGCGAACAATCTGAAACGATTTAAATATCGCCAGGTGCTTATCGAATATTATTTACGCTACTGATATGACATTCGGTGATTGCCGTATTTAGTTTACTTTGCAACTCACGTTGAGTGAAAAATGAGCGCTCATCTCGAGGCGGAGCTGATGGTGTTCGGTAACAAAAAAGAAAAGAAAGAAAACAGTTTATTTTCTTTATAGAAGGTACAGAAAAACCATCATTGGTTTTCCATATATCTTAAAGTTAATACACTTAGATGATACACACACACGAGTATTGTAATACCCATGTCACTAGTCGGAAAAAAATGATTGAGGGCAATGTACTCATTATGTTGCTTAATCTACATTTGATGATCCATGTAATTATAATTATAAGAGACAACACAATTTCATAGACGATGCATTTTCATTCTGGGGTGAAAACACTTTTGACAGTCTACATATACATGACATTAAACTTTGAAATTATTGACGCCAGGAAATAATATTAGGATTGCTTGTTTCGGCATATGATTAAAAATGTCATTTCATGGAAGCATGAAAAACATAAATATAAGCATGAGGACCACGGAAATTACAAGTTTTGTACTTCTAATTAAAAATTTTTAACATAACGGTCATTAGTCGATAATCATTTTATTCGAGTATAAATGGATGATCACAAAGAAAATTTATAGTTTTTTACATGCATGCTTTACAATAGTAAAGAGATGACGAGTTAGGTAATGTTACAAGTTGAAAGTGAACACAAAAAAGACCGGTATCTCTAATTAAAATGTCAATTGTCAGTTTAGTACACACAAATGTGCACATGTACATGTAAATATATACACATATACATGCACATACATACCTACGCACATACATACACCTAACACGCACACAACGACAAATACATATCTATCCATCTAGGCAATCACAATACGTATGCGTTCTACAAAAATGCTGTGCGATGTACTGAAATACAGAATAATGAGCAAAGGAAATTTTTGACAACTTTTTCAGTATGTGTTGCTGCTTATAATATGTCTTATTTATATAGTGTCTTATTTATAATATGTTGGTGATCGCGCAACAAATTTAAATACATTTTTTAGAAATGCTTTGCAATAATGAAGTGAAATGAAGTATTACGTAGTGACACGTACACCCATCTACGTATACATAGCGTGCGCACGTACACATTACACAATTAAGTTAGCATGCGCGCAAATATCAACGTAAACTAGTTAGTATAAACTAGCATTCCAATCGAGGGACTCGGAGAAAATATCTTTTGTCACGGCATGAATTTTACAAAATTTCCTTACTAAAAATAGGGGCACAAATAGTCTACCTGAGTCAGAAACATGAAAGCGATTGTTCTACAACGGTTCCCAAGAGCAGAATAGGTCCAGGAATACGTGAGGCTTAGATGCGGTTGATATAATATACTCTAGAGCGGAAGAGATGGTATGATAATTTGCACTACACTAGCTTAACAAGAGCATTTTTGGAAGTAATAAGAAAGAAAACATGAATGCCCTATAAGGGTTTCATTATCATTTTAGAAAAAAATCACATTATCTTTGAAATATGGTACAGAATGTCTGCAATTGATCGGCATTAGGGTGTACCAAGAAATCGAAGTAAATCGGACACACTCCAGCACTTGTTGCCCTTGTTTACGGTCGTGAGAAATTTAACGAAGAAAATTTTCAGCTTCCTATCTCGTCTTTTACTGGTCGCGCATTTCACTCAGTTTTCTGCTGGGCGTCAGGTTGTACAGCTGTCACTGGTATAGCGTGCAGCGGTCAATGTTGTAAGGGCCTTAGGTGAGCTCTATTTTTCGATAACAATTATTTTTCTTGTTACATGAACTTATTTCTTAGCTTACTGTTTCTATGCACCTTGTGCAGTGTGCATGGATTCCGCGTTCCCTCAACTTCCTCCTAAATGTTACCTTCATCCTTCCTCTCTTTGAACATCTTTGTCGTGGTAAAGGGAGGGAGGCTCAAACTTTCTTATATAATAATAATAATAATAATAATAATAATAATAATAATAATAATAATAATAATAATAATAATAATAATAGCCCCGAGCGGCTGACATCCACTCAGGGGGGCGTCCCCCCGCTGGCGGATGGGGGGGACGGCCTATGCAAATAGGTTATCTGCGAATACTGAATAAGCAGACGCCGACCAAACTGTCCCCGCTGGCTGAGGGTAATCACTAACCGCATGGAAGCGCGCATAAAGAAACAACCCCCCAACGACGTGAACGGGACCCGACAGTCTCCAACTGCGGGTGCCGCGTCCGGCAGGGTAAGCTCCCCGGGAACTAGTAGTGAACTACACGCTACTAGTGGACCGGATGGTTCGGGCGAACCCGGTCGTCAACTCACTACGAACCCAACTGCAGTACAGGAGCAGGCTCCAGTTGCTTGTGAAGCCGTGCGGGACACGGCTCACTCGACGGCGACTACTCCAAACAACCCAGGGAGAGCGGCAGACCGGTCACTGGAGACAGTGACCCCTCCTACCTCGCCGCCTCCCACTAACAGACGTCAACCCCGGAAAAAGTGGACGAAGGAAGCCTGGAAAACCCTTTGGATGTGCTACCTACGAAGCGACCCCCAAACCCGAGGCTTTCGCAAACGTATGAGGCAAATCTGGGTAGACCTAGGTCTTCCCAACCACTCAGAGCAAATGCTGGCGAGCCAAATAAGAGAGATCAACCTCAAAAACCTCCTTACCAATGAGGAAAAAGAGCTCATAGCCAGTGAACTAAACACGGAAGAAGGGGTTGACGAAACTAATCACCAGGCCGAAGCAAGAGCGCCTCCGATACCACCTGAAACTGAGACACCAATCGTGACCACCGGAAATGACACCGACCAAAGACCAGAAGACGACTCTTGCTCGAGCAATTACACCACCGACGATGAAGCAGAAACGTCGGGAGCTGGAGCTGAGGTACCAAACCAGCTGAGGTACCACCAGATCAGCGACTCAGAACCTGACGATGCTTCAGACGTCGATTTAATAGCAGCACCTCCGCAACAAGCTGAAGTGCCAAACCGGTACCACCAAGCCGGCGACACCGAACCGGAAACGGACGAGGCGGAACCCATCGTAGGGCAAGAACCTGGGGTGGACCGCCGAGACCTTCCGGGAGATGAAGAGACTCTGCTCAACGAGCTCCACAATACCTACTTAACGCTCCTTCACGAAACTCCAAAAGAACAACTACCGAACCTCAGACACGTCCCATCGGGGAAGATCCTATCAGCTACCGCCAAGATTAATCATCTCATCGGCAGAATAAAGACTAGGAACATCACAGAAACTAACACCCTAATTCTGGCCGGAGCGTTCCTAGTCTCCAAAGAGCTTGCTCCTTCGCCGGCAACCAACCGGCCGAGAGGAAAGAAAGACCCCCCGTGGAAACACCGAATCCAAAAAAGCATAGATGAGCTCCGGAAACATCTAAGCTGGATCTCGGAATGGAGACGTGGCAGACTGACCTGCAGAAACAAAATGGCGGAACTCGAGGGTATCTACCACTGCAGGGAGGCAGGACTACAACTGGTAGAAGAAACCCTCAAACAAAGACTATCGGCAAAACGAAGCAAAATCCTTAGATATGAGAACAGAATCGCTGGCTTTCAACAGAACAAAATGTTCGCGACCAACCAGTCACGATTCTACAAACAACTGCGCCACAGAAATGTCGAAATGGACGTTCCGGAAGCCGAAGGTACGCGGCGCTTCTGGAGCGGCATTTGGAGCCAAGAGGTCCAGCATAACGCCGAGGCTGAATGGCTCCAAAGCATCGCCAAAGACGTCAATCCGGACGAAGACCTCCGGATAACGGCGGCGCGATTACAAAAGCAAATAAGAAAAACGCAGAGCTGGAAGGCCCCCGGTCCAGACAAAGTCCAAGGCTACTGGATCAAGACCTTCACATCCCTCCATCCCAGGCTGGTAGAAAACCTGGACAGATGCTTAACATCAGGCACTGTGCCAGATTGGATGACAACTGGAAGGACGGTGCTGATACAGAAGGATAAGGAAAAAGGATCAGCGGTGAGCAATTACAGACCCATCACATGCCTCCCGGTCATGTGGAAGATCCTCACCGGCATGATCTACGAGAGCATGTATGAGCACCTAGTGAGCCGCGACTACTTCCCTAACGAGCAGAAGGGATGTAGACGGGGAACGAGAGGGACGAAAGACCATCTTCTGCTCGATAAGCTGATCATGACCCACGCCAAAGCTAAACACAAGAACCTTAGCATGGCGTGGATTGATTACAAAAAGGCCTTCGACATGGTCCCGCACTCATGGATCCTCGAATGTCTGGAGACATACGGAGTCGCAGGAAACGTCCGGCGGCTGATCGCAACTACCATGCCTAACTGGAAGGTCCAGCTCACGTGTGCAAACGCTGAGCTGGGAGAGGTGAACATCCGTCGAGGAATCTTTCAAGGCGACTCCCTATCTCCACTCTTGTTCGTACTGGCACTGGTCCCAATGACTCAGGTCCTCAACAACACGGGCCTGGGATTCAAGTACGACCGCAATAACAGCCTCAACCACCTACTCTACATGGACGATCTCAAGCTGTTCGCAAGATCCGCTAGTGAGATCGAAAGACTTGTGAAAGTTGTGCACGAATTCTCCCACGACATCGGAATGGAATTCGGAATAAGCAAGTGCGGCCTCATCAACATCGAGAAAGGCAAAGTCTCAGCAACTGAAGGTATCCATTTAGAGAACGAAACAATCGAACAGATCGAAGAAGAAGGGTACAAATACCTAGGAGTGCTTGAACACGACAACGTTCTGCACACCGAGATGAAGGAAAAGATCAGGAAAGAATACTTCAGCAGAGTAAGGTTAATTTTGAAATCTAATCTCAACGGTGGCAACATCATCAAAGCCATTAACACATGGGCCGTACCGGTCATCAGGTACACCGCCGGAATAGTTAAATGGACGAAGTTCGAACAAAAACAGCTGGATACGAAGACCAGAAAGCTGATGACCATCTTCAGGGCACTCCACCCCCGATCATGCACTGACAGGCTATACATCAAGAGAAAGGAAGGAGGAAGAGGTCTGCTTGAAGTGGAAGAGTGCATCCAAAGTGAGATCAGAGCACTCGGCCAGTACACGAGAGAGCACCAGGATCCTTGGATGAAACTGGTGTGGACATCGAAGACCCTGAAAGAGGAAGAGACCTCAGACAATTTCAAGGAGAGGAGAAGGGGAGAGCGACTCCAAAAGTGGGAGGGAATGGCACTCGCCGGCCAATACCCCCGACAAACTCGAGAAGCAAAACCCGAACTCACTTGGAACTGGCTGAATCGAGGTGAACTCAAGAAAGAAACTGAGGGCATGATCCTTGCCGCGCAAGAACAAGCCCTCAACACCAAAAACAGAGCAGCTAGAATCACGCACACAAGCAACGACCCAAAATGCCGGATGTGCAAAACCAAAGACGAAACCGTCAACCACCTGATCAGCGAGTGCTCGGCGCTGGCGCCGAGGGAATACAAGAGGAGGCACGACAAGGTAGCAAAAACTCTACATTGGAACCTGTGCAAGACTCACAACTTCCCCTGCGCTGACCGCTGGTAACCAGCACGAGCCCAAGACTGTGATGGAAAACGACGACATCAAACTTCTCTACGACGTCCTCCACCAAACTGACAGGGCCATCACAGCCAGACGACCGGACATCGTCGTCATTAACAAGACCCAGAAACAGATCAAGATCATCGACGTGGCAGTTCCGTACGACTCAAGAATCGTCGAAAAGGAGGCTGAGAAAATCCTTAAGTATCAAGACCTCCGGGTCGAGCTCGCCTCGACCCACGGTTGCCGCGCCGAGGTGGTTCCCATCGTGATTGGGACACTTGGGGCCTCAACCACCAATCTTGAAAGGCATCTGGGTAGCATCGGCTGTGATAAAATCCACCCTGGACTGCTGCAAAAGTCAGTTCTCCTGGGATCTGCCCACATTCTTCGCAAGGTGCTCGGATAACACCGGACACTGAGCTGAAGCCGTACCCACTCAGACGTACTGGACACGAATATGGAGAAGAGAAGAAGGCGGTGATCCTCAGGGTGCGGGACGCACCCCGGAACGCTACGCCTAAAGGGACCGAAGGCTGCGAAGGAAGGAAGAAAGGAAGAGGAGCGTAAAACACTCGATACACCACTTCCAACTGGAACATCCCGAGGACAACCCTACACCAGCCTTAACAACTTGGCTGTGGATCTGTTTCAATAATTATAATTAAAATGCTTTCATAGGATAAACAGCTCGCGTATCGTAGATGCTTGCGAATCAGGCTTCTGTCATGATTTTCAAATTTGCGTTAGCTTGTTTGCTCTTTGCTTTTTCACCGAACTTTTCGTGAAGATTTAGCTTTCACTCATCTTATGGTGCCTTATGGGGTGAGCAGAGGTGTGAGTGGTGCCTTATGGTGCCACTCACCCCTCTACAGCGAGGCACCACTCGCCCCTCTACAGCGGTGCACTACTCACCCTTCTACAGCGAAGCACCACTCACCCCAAATACCTCTCGACCCTCTACAGCAAATATTACAGCAAATGCACTTTGTTTTCTACAGGAAATCAGAAGACGATGCATCAGTTACTTTACTGATAAAAATTTAGTTGTCCTGAGACGTAATTGTTGATAAGGTAAAATATGATGCCTTATGATGATTATATTATCAATATATTGGAAAGAAAAATTTTTTGGAGTTTATATTGATTTCCCTTCAATGGTATTTTATAATACTTTCAACAAATATCAAATTTTTACAGCCATTAGTTGTCGGTCTATATGCTATAGAAGAAAAAGCCAGAATTTTATTATTTGACGGAAATTCAGGTCGAATCTCATAGAAGCTATAAAAAACGTTCGTTTTGCGCGACCACTAAATATTGTCCAATGTTCATGAAAATTTGGTGGACTCATTTTCATTTAACGAGGAACCAGAGCAGCATGTGTTGGATTTGATGCCATTTCTTTGAATTTCTACCTCTATACGCTTGGGACACCCTAATAGACATACATGGGCATGGATTTAAATTGAATAATGTCAATTTAAATTCATACAAGAGGGTAATCCATTTGTTTATGAGCGCAGCATGTGCACTCAGTCCGTGACAAGCTCGCGTTATAAAAACACAGAATTTTGTTGAATGAAATATTGCGTAACAGCAACATAAAGAGGAATATCACGCGGCACAACGAGCTGTTTACCGTCAGATGGCGTGACTCTTCAGTTGATTAATTTCTTGGAATGTCTTTTAGGAGCTCCCGCATAACGCTGAATAAAAAGCTTCTAAGTAATAAATAGAGAAAAGTTTTCAATGAAATTCTTGGTAAATTTGCAGTATGCGAATAACGGAATCGCCTTTTTGCTACCACCGAGGCAGAGGAGCTATACTTTATAAGGTGGAATTCCATGAAGTAATAACTCTTTGTTAGGGAAATTTGTCCTTAAAGTAAAATAACCTTGTTTAAATCACAATCAACTGCAATAGTTAAACCCTCATACGTTCAGATAATAATCGAATACCAGAATAACATCAATCATGAAATAAAATTTATTTTTGTACGATACCGTGGCATATATGCAGAAAAAAATCAAGCGCCCATCAAGAGAAATAGAATTCGAAATTGCACAAGACTACTGGAAATAAGTTGACGAAAATTAAGCGCTCATCCATGGACGAGAGGAAATGATCCGCTCTATGAAAGCCTCGTAAGTTACTATAATTAAGCTCATTGAAAATTTGAAATTAAACCAATATCAAAAAACTATGAAGCTTGAGTTCTAAATATAGCAAACGTCTGCATCATATATTTTTTGGGCCACTGAATGACGTTTTGTACCTGCCTTATTTGGTACACTTTACATCTCGAATTGAACGAAAGAATCAGTGCATGGTACATGGGGCGGAGCTAATAATTTGTAGCAATAAATGCTTAGACCTTCAATATAAATGTTCATTTAATAGGGAAAAATCGCGTAGGGACTGCTTGTATTGTGCAGATTGAAACTTTGATTTTGCATTTTTCTCTGTCTTCGACTTCACAAAATAGGTGAAAATATCTATGCTCGAGGGTGAAACATTAGCTACAGCATTTTCCTCATTAAAAACTTACGTCCGTCACTGGGGATGAAATCCAATGAAATCAATCCCATTCTTATTCATTATTCAAAAATCATATATGCACCTGTGTTTTGAATGCAGTTTGCACTTCTATGCGTTAACTTGTAAGCATAAATCTGCGACGGGTATGAAATAAACTACCGAAGTTAACTGCCTTAGCAACCTAAATATACTACCGATCACAACCATTGATTACCGAAAGTGAAACTCTAACATCAAGCTTGAGTCACGTTCGACTCTTAGTCGTAACTTTCAAGCTCTGAAACAATAAAGCTTTGTAGCCCTGAGTTGAAATCGAAGTTTTAAGTGCAATCACGACCTTGTCTCGGACTTACTCCTATAGCCACAAATGCGGAGGTCGGTGAGGTATGCCAATAGCTGCAGCCTACTTTACGTGGAGAAAGCGTATTAAAGCAGAAATTGTTCATCGTCATTATTGACTGCTTCCTAAAACGGACGTTCTGCGACGAATATTTCGGACCACAGTTCCTGCAGAACGAACGATGCGATCTCCTGCACTCAGCTTTTGTTGCTATCACAGTCATCCAGTCATTTTCAAGGTCTAAATAACTTTTAATAAAAGTTTAATTATGACTTTGATCACACAACGAAAGCAATGAGTGTAATATATCAATAAATAAGACCTTTTTCCAAACAGCTGCTAAAAATAGCGTGTACAAAATACATCATATTACATAAGCAAAAAACAAGCTTGAGACATGAACTCGTTTTTAAGATATCGCCAGTGTTAATGCCAAATTAAAAATAATCGCTCATCAAGAATGAGAAGTCACACTACAATGAAATTAGCGTTAGAAAATAATAAGTCGCTCAACTTTATTTACTGATTTAAACAGAAAAACTACTTCCAGTAAACCCGCTTATCCTAAATAGCAGAAAACACAAACAGGTTGACAGGACCAACAAACCTGAAGCCACAAAAACGTACTTTGAGAGCATCGAAATTATTCATAATTAATATATATCCTGACATTTTTGAGTGAGGACTAATGTTACTTTTCTCAGTTGAAATTTAACAGTAGAGATACCAAAATGTCACCATCATAATACTTGATTTGTAATATTGTAAATTTGCTAACTTTTAAAGCAGCTTCTAGAATTGACCGAAATATTCATCACATCACCTGAAGATGCCAATCAATATGTTGCTAATATTTATTTGGGCATGAGCGTGAAAATCCTAATCCCAGAAAAACACAATGTGTTCCTGCCGATAAAATCAGTAAACAGACATCTTAAATAAACAAATTTTTCGATGCAGGCAAGAAAAGAATTATAGTTTGTCAAGTTGAATAATAAAACTTCTACATTTACCAGCTATTACTGGAAATACTGCCTTGATTGTTATCAGGAGAGACAGAGTGGTGTGCTGTAACAGTTCTCTGGACTTTGGGTGAAGAATTATCTGCTCTAAGCTTCTACGGTTTAAGAAAGCAAAGATACAAAGACGTCAGGGCTCGCTCTGGCGCTTTTCACATAACTAAAGACCATCCACAATACCTCCTTTGTTCGTGAATACGCGAGGAATGATGGAGGCATTAAACGAAAGAAAGAAAGGCAACTATGATTAATTTGATCGTTAATGCTAGAGACCTAAATTTTCAAGTAAATTAGGAATCTTTATTGTACAAGACAAAAATTCCCTCTCACACACTTCCGACATGTGGAGTGTTTTTTTCGAAACACGGTCAATGCTCACTCGTCTTAGTTTTTAAAGGAGCATCTGAACGTAGAATAGACACCGAAGTTTTCTTGTTACTACGACACCGAAGATAGACACCGAAGTTTTCTTGTTACTACGATTTTACCTACTATTAATTTATTAACTGTGAACATAATGGCTGATACATTCCTGTCACAAATGTAACAAATTTGGAGAAAAGTAGAGATAGAGAAAGTATGAAAATGATTATCGGCGTAGCATTGAGTTTTGCAATCGACTCGAGTGAAGAGAGCTGACAATCATGTACAAAGCTGCATGCTGACAAAAACGCTCAGTCAAAGAAGCGAGCCTCGAATTAGCGTTACAGCAAACAGACGATGCTAAATTCACTAAAATTGACTATGAACGCAAAGAAGTAAGGGAATATGAAGATTGAAAAAATTACCATAACCTTCGTAGAGCACATTTATTTCTATTGTTTTCTTAAATGGGAGTAGACAGGTGCGATGTGGAAACATGCGTCCTGTATTCTTGATAAGAAAGATATCTTAGGCACAGATCCTAAGGGAGAAATATTGCAAACCTGAGTCGAGTATAAATGCGTGCGGTTTCCTGATGATTAGATTAGCTGTTAGCTCAAGCCTCCTAACCGAAACAAAGGCGTACCAAAAAGAGGATGGAGGAAGACACCATCTAGTATGGAATCAAGGGAACTCGGAATCCATGCGCAAAGTGCATATAAATAGTTAGTTGAAAAAGAAGTTCATGAAACTATATAAAAATTGAAGAAGAAAGTAGTAGCTGCTAAAAAACAGGACAATAGTGAACCGAACAAAGATGGTCAGTCACAAAACAAAAAACTATTCTATTTCAACATGTAGCTTGGGACCTCACATATTACCCCTGGGAACGCTAATTCTCATAGACACAATAGTTGTGTCCCCCTGAGGGGAAGTTTCCTGTTGAATGATCTGTAGAGTGTTCCACGAAAAACAAAACTCGAAATTAAAATAATTTTATTCAAAACTATTTGCTATATTTCTATTCTGTTTTAACCATATTCTTCGCTGAATGCTTTTCAGCAAATGCTATTCGTTTTGATAAAATATCTTCAAAAATATCTACGTGTAAATACACTACTGAAGGCTGTCAGAAACATGTTTGCGCAGGAAAGTCAAACAAAAAAATGTACACGCTACATTTCAATTTTAGTTGAAGTTACAGAAATATTAGCAAATCATCTGTTCACTGAACTTTGCCATGTATCTGTGATGCCAATACCCGACATTAAGGGCGTGATAATTATGTAAATCCCACTATCTTAGTAATTTCATAAAACGGTCTTAACCTCCCTTCTTCAATTTAACCTCCCTTAAAAACGAATTTAATTAACAAAAGAACAACGAGTATTGGTGGTCACGGAATACATAAGTACTGGAAGTATTAAAGAAATAAAAGATTCGTATTTTTCTTTTCGATCCTCGACAACTTTTCTTAAGATTAGGAACCGTTCCTTACTCAGTGAGTTGTTGGACTTTCCGCTAAATTGAAGATTTACTAGGCGGCAGTCATCATGGGAAACGTATTTGAAACGAATCTTTTATTTCTCTAATACTTCCAGTGCTGATGTACTTCGTGACCTCGAATGCTCGTGGTTCCTGAGCATTTTCTGGCCTGATCTGAGAAGTTTTGTCCAGGAAGAAGCCAATCTTTAATGGCGCATAGAAAAAGTCATGTGCTCATGGAGTTATCAATGGCTGAGACGACAAAATCTTAATTAACTCATCGACTCACTCAAAAAAATGTCACCCGCACATTTACTTGACGTGCGCTTATCTTAACAACTTCTCTTGGCTAAAAAGAAGTGTTGAAAAAGGTGTTCGCTTACGTTTTTTATCCCTTCGATGATTGGAAGATCAATATTGATAGAATTAAAATGCACTAAAGGCGATGAATGATAAAGAAAGTCACTCGACTACGAATTTATTGGTTTATAAAATAAAGACCCTGCTTCTTGACTGCAACATACGGAGATAACATTCATTTAGACGAAAACTTAGGTTTTGAGTTTTATACAGTTTCAAAACATAGCAGTAACTTAAGGAATTGTTTTTTCCTAGGAACGATGATAAACATTCGCAACATAAGAATGCCGTCATATGCAATGAAAAATAATTGAACGAAGAAAGAAAACCTCTGAACTATAACACTCACTCTGATTATTTGATAAAAATTTTATGAATAACCACAACATTTACTAAAAATTTCCTTATTAACGAACGGAGTTATCTTGAAGTAGCAGTTACAGTATAATTAAGGACACCGTACACCTTTTTCTGGAAAAAAATTTTTAGCAAAAAATTTTTGCTTTAAATTGAAGTTATACATGTGCTGAATATCCAAAATAAATTTTACAGGCGTGCACGCAATATAATGCTTACGATGGGGTTAGAGTGGTGGTGAGGGGAGATTTTTTTTGTAAAAAAAAGTTATTTTGAGCGAAACATGTTTACTTTTTTTAAAACCAAACTTAAAAAAAATTTTCACCATTAAAACAATAAATAAACAACAAAAAATATTTACTAAGAAACAAAACGTTTGTTTGTGAACATGTCATTTTGTTTTCATGCTTCCGTTGAAACCTAAAACTTCCCTCACGCCAAATTCTACTCCTCCTACAACTTTTGGTGTAGAGTATCGAGATGATAATTTTTTGAAAGAAAATAATCGGGCCACAGCCCCGAGGTAGCAATTTGAGATTTTCGAATTAGGTAAAAAACGGCAGGCCGTCAATGGAGAAAAAGTCGAATTTCTTGACAACTTACTAAAAAAATTTTTAAATTCAAAATATCTCCGAAACCAAAACGAGTTTGAGTTTCAAACATTTCTACCTCAGCGGTGTTGCCCAAGGGTTTGTCTTTAAATTGTCACTTGTTTCATATTTATAGGTTGAAATTTGTACTAGGAGTAGGGTTTGCTGTATTTTCCGCTTTCTTTGCTTAAACTCATTTTCTATGAAGCAAATCAAAAATTTCTCAGATGGTGGCCCCTACTTTTTCCATACCAGTCTATCGAAATTCAGGTACCAGTCTATCCAGTCAATCGAAATTTCAGGTACCAGTCTATCGAAATTCATAAGCATTGGTTCACAAAAAAAAATTGCAAAAAGTGTATAGTTCCCTAAAGTTCATTTGACAGACTAGGATTAATGTCAAGATAATTTAAAAACCAATGCGTTAGACATTTCATGTCTAAACTTTATTGGAACTAAACTGTTTTTCTCTTATTTCTTTCCTAAAATGAAATTATTTTCATCAAATTGATTTCGAGCCTCTGTTTCTGTATTATGGTAAACCGTTAGATTTTCATCAACAAAACTTTGAGAAATGCAAGGGTATTTTTTGGTATTTTGAACTGAATTCGGAAGATAACTCTCTACTACCTTCTAAACAGAATATATATCAACTAAGGTATCAATGGTAGTACAGAATATTGCAATTTTTTCCTTCAATTTTTTAGCGGCGTGTATGACTGAAGCATCAAATGTGGTTTGTGGACTCAAATTACACGATTTCAATGAGCAAGACATGTTATTTAACATGAAATACTGAGCGACTTTGCTTGCACTGTAGTGAATTAGACTTTCAATATGAATGAAGGTCCTGAATCATTGATTCTTCACAGGAACAGCTGTGTTTTTTTTTCAGCTTCATCTTTACAGAAAACATTTATTCTGGTAATTTTCTGCATGATTGCCGGTGCTGCTGTGCTTCGGCAATTTTTTTCTCTATTTTTCACTGAAAATTAAATACCAATTCTACTGAGTCTACCAGCAATATATTTTTTACAGTCTCGTCAATAAGTAAGAGAAATTGGAAATGAAAATATTTCTATCCACCTCAGCGTGAATTTTTCATTAAATTAAGTTTTGAATTTCAGGCTGCACTTCAAATTGGAAAAAAGTACAGACTACTTTATCGCTTTCCCGTATCCGTGTAATAGAAGCAATCGAATTGGGCGAGCCTTGAAAATCGCAACATTTTTTTCACTCAAAATAAATATTAACAGTCTTCAAAACAATGGATATGAATGAAGACATTGATCATCATTCGATCTATATTGTCGAAACTCGATGATGTCTCAGGACTAACACCATCACCCAGTTCAAACTTGCGTTAAGAAGATTGTTGTCCTTGACGATGTCCGGCGGTACAGTGACGTTGCCGGCAATCAGGCACAGGGAGAAGAAAACTGCGGTCAACAAGCCCCCTGTTGCCATGGACGTGAGTGTGTGTGCCTGGTCAACAATCTATTGATGAATATAATACATACTTGGTCACGATGATTGCACGCTGGGTAATGATTGCAAATGAGGTACGAACGCCAGTGCCCTTCTGCGAGACTGTAATCAATGAAATCGAATTGCTGTATAATTATCTGCAGAGGTGACCACGCATGCGCTGTGTATCCACGATACGAGCTAGGGGCAGATGTTTTACTGCATGGATATGACCTCTAATTCCGAATGCAGACATCATCATTGAACACAGAGTGGAGCATTCTTCCACAGCAAAATAAATGTAATGTTTTGTATCATAGAAAGTACTCGCCCTCGTCACATCTCCCCTGGAGATGTACAATAATTTCTGTTATAAATTGATGCAATGGAAACTTCTGTGTCTCGTTTGTTAACGAATTAATGCTACACAGTTACTTGTGCTATGAATTTAAAATGCCAAGCATCTGCATTAACGGCAATCAACGGACGTCTTTGTGTAGCATGACCCGGTGTCTGCACAACTCTGCGCTGACGGGTTTAAATTAAAATTAACAGAGCACGGGCTATGCAAACTGAAAACAATTATTCCTCTAACCCTCCATTCAGTGCTGAATGCGGTTAGTCAAGTAACAAAGAAAGACAAGGGATTTTAAGAATGTAAATAGTGGAAACCACTTGCAGAATAAATTCTACATGGTCTCCTAAGAAAATCTCGTGCAAACACCTGTTCTGAGAGTTATTTGCCATGAACAGTGCGAAATCTTCACAGCCCTGTTTGAAATTTAACACTTTAAAGTTGAAATTAACTATTTCTTCTCCGAGGTTTCTAGTTTAATGGATAAGATTAATTAAATGCGTAATTCATCTTCTCAATTTGAGAGCATACTTTGCACCAGATTTGGGTCATTTAAAACAAATACAATCGTTAGCAATATATTTTGAGAACAACGATAATGAGGTGACTATGACATAACCTCTAAATTATTGTTTTCACGATGAAATCATGAGACGTCGATAATCGATTTCACGCATTTATTCAACGGAGTCGCATTTATTATCTCCATTTATAATAACAATAAACAAATTGCTGCTAAAGTGTGGAAAAGGATCAATGAACCTAAACGGATTTTTATTATTTAAATGCAGTTAGCCCGGAAGGCAAAGAAAATGTGAAATGTTAGTATGGCAGCATATGAAATGCCCGCCAAATACACCGGCTAGCCAAATACTGGGCTCCAACCAACGCCGTAGCACGTAGACAATATTTATTTCTTTACTGATGTACTCCAAGCGTCGAAAATGACGCATTTTTCAAGTTAGAGCTAAAATTTATTCGCAAAAACTGTTTTAATTTAAATAATTTTAATTTAATTATTTAATAAAACTGTTTTAATTTTAAACTGTTTTTAAGTTTTACTTGCGTATTCTTTCTTCATTCAGTTCTTCCATTATTGGAATGAATGTGGCAATTGCGGAATGAATTACAACCAATATAAACGGAGTGCACCTAAAAAAAAAGATTGTGCAGTGTTCAGGTATCTGACTTAGTTATCCAGATAATGTAGTTCAAGAATCTAGAACACGATATATATAGATTATGTAGTGTTCCGGTGTCTAGAAGTGGCGGGTAGACCAAACACACTAGCAAACCAACAACAAACTGTCTATTATTTCTTAATAGGAATGATGTGAAGTTGTTTTGTAATTTTTCTTTTGCATGGCATGGAAGTTGCCAGGTATGTACCTGACGAATTCAAATTTATGCAACTGGTCTCACGTTACATTATCCGACCAGTCACCATAGCGATACCTGAGTAATTTGGTAATTACGGGAATGGTTAGTTGTACTTTACCTATAATATCACTAATCGACTAGGTTATGAAGTATACAACCAGTAACCATGATCCTAAAAAATACGTACGGCCATTAACTAGAAAGGTGTCAAACCGGATACTTGAGAGGCACCTAACCGTTAACTAGAAAGGTGCCTTACCATTTACTTGAGAGTATTTAACCATTTACTTGAGAGGTACCAAACAATTCACATGAGAAGTACTTGAACATTTCCTTGAGAGGTATTTAACCAGTTACTTGAGAGGTATCAAACCGGTTCGGCACGGTAATTACATAACTGAGAGGTGTTCAACCAGTTACGTAACCATTTATTTATGATGTGCTTCATGAATTGCTCAAGATGCCCCTATCAATTTCCTTAGAGATATCTAACCATCAACCAATTATTTGAAAGCTTACTTAAGTAGTTACATGAATGGTTGCCAGAAAATAGTTATCCCCAAAATGTCCTACAAGTTATTAGGAAAGTTACTTATTCTTCTTAATTACATAAGTTATTTAGTTCAAAGTTGTTAAAGTTTTTGCCCAAAGGTTACCTCACTTTAAATCTAAAAAGTTACGGTACCAGCCAAGTTGGAGTTACCTAACTACTAACGTGTAAGTTCCCTCGCTGTTTAAACTTCTGTAACTTGATCAGTAATTTGTGTGTCCCCTGAGAAGTTACGTTCCACGTAACGGATTAATCAACTAAGACCTTACGTGACAGGTTCTCTACAACGTACCTGACTGGTTTCCAAACTAGTTTTATGAAGCGTGAGGACACATTTAGGTAGATTGATTGGCCACCAAAATCACCAGATCTATAACCACTAAGGAATATATTCATTGAGCACCAAAGGAACTTGCGTGCCTCGTCGCCACTTTCTTCAACATCGAACATTCTGGAGCATAAATTACTAGTGTTAAGGTCAAAATTAGAGCAGAAAACGATCCATACTTTTGAAGAATCAATGTCTGGTGGAATGAGAGCTGTAATTCGATCTAAAGCAGGACCAATTGATCTCTGTAATTAAACAGTTTGTTGCTTGCTTACATGTTCCTTGATCTGCCCGATCTTACTCCTACTTCGTTATCTGAATACATGAACACAGCTTAATAACGGCAAATATCCGCTTTTTCAAATTGCAATTTTTTAAATTGATAGAAATTTATTTCAATGTCAACCTCACATAAAAATAGAAAAACTGAAAAAAAAGGTTACTCACTGAACGTTTTCGTTAAAAGACAGTTTTAAATTATAGCTTTAACTTGAGTAAATGCCTTCATTTTTGACAGTGAAAATGCATTAGTTTTTTCAAAAACTTTTTTAACTATGAAACTTTTTTGGCATCATTGTAATAATGTCCAATCTTAACAACGGATGGCATCACACTCATTAGATAAGTTCATGTTATTTTATGGTATCGTGTAAATTTTCAGAATCAAGTGAGGTAATTTTTATTTCCGTAAATATTCTTCGTAAAGATTTATTGCTAAGTTTTATGAGTCCTCGCTTTAAAAGCCTCCAATATCTAATCTCAGGGGACAAGTGCTAATTTTACCTATTTCGTGATTAAATCTTGGCAACTTCAACAATTCTTAACATCATCCTAGTAGTATGAAAATCATAATCATTCAGAAACAAATTTATAACGAGTCAACATATTTTGTGAATGGAGATATAAATGATTCAGTATCATTTTGTTTAAATATTCTTTCTATACCATTAGCTTGAAGCAATTCGTGAACGTCGGGCGCGGTTAGAAGCGATAACGAACGCGAAGCGCTTTGGCGTCACCCCCGACATGGCTGCGCAGAGAACGCGGCCTCCCGCAGCACCCTCCAGCGCCAGCAAGATACGCAAGAAGCATCACGGCGACGCTGCCACCAAGACCGACAGCAGCAAGACGAAGAAGTCTGTCCGACTCGTGCCCATGAGGTACTGAACTTCGAGAAGTTAAACTTTTGTTTTTGAGTTGCAGGCCTTGTAGCTGTTAAACTTGTGCTCATGAGATAAGGAACTTCGAGCAGTTAGACTTGTGTCTTTGAGTTACAGGAGTTCGAACAGTTAGACTTGTGCACATGAGGTACAGAACTTCGAGCAGTTAGACTTGTGTCGGTGAGTTCCAGAACTTCAAGAAGTTAAACTTGTGCAAATAAGGGAGAAACGTCTTGTAGTTTTGCTTCAATTTCGATGTAGAAGACAGGGATGGGGAAGCGTTTGTTTCTGGGTGATCTCGTACTCGTAAGGGCACATGCTCAGAAAAATGTGCAGGTTGTCTGCTAGCGTCACGGATTTCCTTCACTTGTTTATGAATTTTGCTGAACTCGCGCACGTGCACAATGTGTCATTAGAGAAGCGATGGTGTAATTCTTCATTTCATTCTTATTATCATATTTACTCGTATCATGCTTGCATCTGCTAGATTCACTTGAGCTTAATTTGCTTTTTATGTCGTACAGAAAAAAAATCAAAATAGATTAGAATTTTGTTTTTCAGTGATGCTCTAAGACATTTTTTTGCACATCGTTCTTAAAACTGGGATTCAAAGAACACAGGTTAATTGTAATTGTAATTTATTCAGCAAGTTACAGCCATAATTTACGTTGTATGCGAGCCTGTTTCTACGAAATGTCTTTGTGAGAGTTTTATAGCCTGGATACGAATGTGCCCGTGTTCCATTCTAAACTTTTTAGTTCAATCGACGCAAAAGCAATTAGAGGAACACTACGAGGAACACTACAAAGAGCCCTCAAATTGTTTTTTCTATGAGAACGTACAGGTACATTTGCAAATTTTATCCGAATGATGAAGTGTAATACTGGAGAAGCCGTAAAACCTTCGTTGATCTATGAGGAGCTATGGCAGATCGTCATTATCCATATTTACGAGGTGCATCTTATTTTTTAGCTCTATTCTTCACTCATGTTTTTCCGACAAAAATTATAAAAATTCAAAATTTGATCATTTTGCGATAAAAACACTGCCTGCTATTCTTTATTTATAGACAAAACTGAAGTGTTGCAAATCATCAAATTAATGCATTATTTATTTTCGTACATGATATATTTCCAATTTTTGAATTTGTGTGTTTTTCGAGTAGATTTCCTTGAATATTTTAATATGCATTAAAGCTGGAAAAAAACGTTCTAAATGTTTCGTTATGTTCGTGTAGCGTGAATTATGACCACATTTGAGGGCTGGTTACTCATTAGAATGCATTAACAGGTTTGAAAAATTATGATTAAGATTTGAGGTTCAAATCAATCCTCTCTACGAAATGAAAACTCGAATTAACCATTCAAAACAAAGATATTCACCTTGGCCCTTAATATGTAGATCCTATCGACATGATCTCATTTTTGAGTGGCAAAAAGACTCCTCACTCAAGCGTTAGAAGAACTGCCATTTATTCCTAAGAATTTTCTTAAATGACTGCTATTGGCTAAATAAATTATTTCGTTTACTAATTTAATTATTCAATTTATTTTTTAATAACAATAAATTCATTCATTATATTATCAGTTTGATTGTTTTGAATCATTTGATAAATTCCACTTGTTTCATATTTTATATTTTACTTGATTTAATTTTTATTTTATTCAAAGGATTCATTTTGTTTATCTCATAAATTTTGATCATTCGAATTTTTTGTGTATTTTATTAATCGTTATAATAAGATTAGTGTCAATAATTCGATTATTTTGAGCAATTCGGTCAACATTATCTATTTGATTTTTGTGCGTTTAATTAATTCGGTTGTATGATTCGCTCGATATATTTAGTTCATCTGATATATTTAATTCTATTTAGTCATTCAATTTACTAGGTTTATTCCATTTTTTTCATCACTTTGAGTGTTTCGATTTTTCTGACACTTAATTTATGCCAGTGATTTGAAGAACTTGGCTTGTTGTGATGAAAAAAACACGTAATATCGTAATATTTAAAACTCCCACGTAAGACTGAATAAGACTTAATGTGAACTTTATTTACATAAACATCTAGATTTGCGTGCCTCGGATGAAGAGAATCACTGTTTTAGAATTAAATCAAATGGTATTAACAACTGAAAAATTAAAGGAGATGTTTTTCATCTTCTTCCTAATTTTCGTTGCGGAAATTTCTTGTTCATTTGTGTTAACACGAATATTCTGAAGCTAATCGTGCGTAGGGTTCTGCGACAGGTTCTGAATAATTCTGAATTTTAATATTTTTCTTGAGATTAAATAAAGGTTATAATTTAGATTAGTCAAAACTACCCGCTGTGTGGCCCATTGGTTAGAGGGCAAATTCAGAAAACATTGGAGTTAATTTTCACTTTTTTGTCTGTTGTGCAGCAACGGGAAAAACAATCCTCAAGGCAACGAACTAGACCGGCAACGAGCGTCAGACCCTCTGCTGAAGAAACCAAGCCTAAAAAAGCCAGAAAGTAAAAAAGAAGCACCTAAGAAAAATAATAAAGAAAACAAAAGTCAGAAGAAGCCAAATTTGAAAAATAAGAAGAAGAGCCCCAAACCAGAAACTAGCAAGAAAGAAGTAAGTTATCACATATCGTCCATTAGTTATTTTTTAGGTCTATTTCTACATTGCTTGTATGACCAAATACTTAGTGTAATGTTTTTATTGTTAGTTGATGAGTAAACCTGTGTTTGCACTATGCAGCTTAACTTTTGTCAATTTTGTCTTGCAAGTTACATGGAATATCAAAATTCTTCTACTCCCAATGAATCAAATGTAATACCTGAAGTTTTTTAACACATCTCATATAATGTACATGCTACCCTACAAAATTTTAAATCGTTTGTTTTTTTAAACTTTTCAGCAGCCAAAGCCGTCAAAGCCATCAAAGCCATCAAAGCCGTCTAAGCCGTCTAAGCCGGCCGGCAGCAACGGTGGCCGGGGGAGCCGATCGTATTCCGGAGGGAACTATTTTGTACTGCGTGACTCCGACGACTACTCTGACCGTGATTTTTATAAAGGTAACCGTTGTTATATTGTAGCCGTATTACTTCTATGTAATGTTGCACTCTAGGTTTGAGTCATAATGCTCATTCAATGTTGCACTTTAGGTTTCAGTCAAAGTATTCAAGCAATGTTGCACTTTAGGTTTCAGTCAAAGTATTCAAGCAATGTTGCACTTTAGGTTTCAGTCGAAGTACTCAAGTAATGCTGCACTTTAGGTGCGGTCAAAGTATTCAAGCTATGTTGCATTTAAGGTTTCAGCCAAAGTACTCAAGCAATAGCACACATTGGGTTTGAATCAGTATTGTGAAGCAATTTGCACCCTAATTTACAATCATAAAGCGCGTGCAATTATGAGCGTCCCTTAATTATATTTTGCATGAAATGATAAATATTTGTCGTCAATTGAATTGCGCTTGTAACGAACGACGCTATTTGTTGTTTTTCAATTTGTGTTCGTATACATATAATGCAAACATTAGTTTTTTTGTTTGTTTGTGAGAGTGCGGAGAGTGCGGAGGTGAACTGACGCTCCGCGTAAACGCGGCGTCAAACATTTCAAAATGTAAGGGAACAAAACTTTCCCAAAACCCCAAACTCGAACTGAGTATCTGTGAATGTGCTTTCTACCTCATTGAATCGCAAAAGTGAAAAACAGTAATCAAGTATAATCATTTGTGACCAATTTAATCGTGCAAAAACAGTCTGGTGCTTTCTGTAAACTTTGTCTCCACTCGAAGTCTGTGTAGCGACCCTCGGTGTAGCCTCCGTCCCTGGTCAACCGCAACACCTGCTCCTCCCTCTTCCGCATATAGAACAAACGTACCACGAATACCAGCATGAAAACAAAAAAAGGCCCGATGCACTAGCAATTTTGAATTTTGTGAAGACAAACATAAAACACAGTGAGACATTTTTTGTTATTTTATCAGTTATTGCAAAAAAAAAAACTATGTTGAGTGTCTATGACGCTCAATTTTGACCTTTAATCCTCAAAATTGTGTTCAAATTACTTTACCAGTAAGTAATTCTGTCCTTTTATTGAGAACTTTTGGTGAAACAGTGACGTAAAAAGTGATTTAGAGAAAAATTTTCTGTAAATGTTGAAGGTCGCAAAATGAGTGAATAAAACGTGAAACCCTGAAACAATAGAGCTCTATGAGGGCTCAGCTACACCAAGTCTGCGCCCGCACCCCTTCCTCCCCCCAGCCTACCCTCTCATTGTGAGAATTGCCACGCTGTAATAGTGGCTAACTTAAATCTGTGTTCACTGCTAGAACATAATTCCACAACGTAAGGCGAATTTTCAGCAATATGACGTCTTTTGGATAGCTCACCATAGCAATCTTTACATGGAAAAAAATAGTATTGGTTTCTTCAAAAGCAGACGAGCGAGAAACGCCAAGCTGGATCACCGCAAGCATCCTGCTCCCCGCCCTCCCCCCCCCCCCACGTCTCTGTCTTCTCCGCCTTCTCTTTTCCTCTACTCCTCCCCCTCTGTCTTACGAGCGGCTTCTCTTCGTCTGGCATTAAAAGGCGGTCTTTTTCGTTTTCAAATGCGAACAAGCAATGCAATCCCTCATTCGCAAATATTTCAATGATGGCTATCTTTCTTGTCGAAAGTTAATCACTCAATTTTCAACCTCCTCTGAATAAACAAAATTAACTTTCTTTTGGTGAAATAGTGACCCACCAGTTAACTTTGGTGAATAGTGACGTAAAAAGTGAAAGAGGGATTACAAATTTTTAAATTATGAAACGTTGAGAAACTGAATAAGTAAAATGTGTCAACCTGCAAAGGTCTGAACGTCATTTTCGTCATTATTCACGGCCGACCAACACTCTCCCAGTTTCTCGCCTCCTTTCTCCAGCATTTAAAGGCAACTCTATCTTCTCATGTTCTGGTGATGTTTTTTAGGTGATGTTTTTATGGCAATATTTTTGGGTGTTTCAAATTCTAAATGAGAAGCTAGCCCTCACTCATGTGTAAACGATTACCCTTCTACCCAAGACGATCGTTATTCACTCCGTAACAGCTACAGAGTAAACAAAATTTTGAATTATCTTCACCTTTATTCACTCATCCAATACAACTTCACAATGTCTCATTACGAAACTCGCTCAGCTACTCGGAAAGCAGCTCTATCTGGAGAAATAACATCCCTCACAACAACAACAACAGCGCCGCATGAAAACTCAAACCTCAAAAAGCGGAATATATCTGAACCGTTCAGAAAACGAAAGCAAAATCCACAAAAATTCTCGCGTGTAAAATCGCTCGTTCAAAAGCCTAAGCCGCTCACAATGACTACAAAAACTCCGACAGAGAAACGGTATGACGTCGACGAAAGCACCGCAATTCCCAAAACATCACCAGTGCCGACCGACAGAGAATCGACGGAGAGGTGCCCGACAGAGAATCTAGCAGCAGAGTCGCCCGTCTTTGACGAAAATCTCCCAAGCGCTGCTGGTACCTCATCACTGGCGCCAGCTGCAACAGCACCACCGCTAGCTCCTTCGTCTCGTCCCAACGATTGCGTCATGGCGGCATCTCCCCTGTCCTGCGTCACTGAGAAAGCTCAAAATTGTTCACCAACGACGACGACACCGACATCAACGTTGAAACGCGATAAAATTTTTGATGTGAGGAACCATTCAGAGACTAAAATGGGTAATTTTAATTATAATTTTAATGATAAATTGTGTGCAGGCCTTTCAGGCGGTGGAGTTAGGTTTGAAAATGCATGCGCGGCAGCTGACACTGGCAGTAAAGTACCTCAGAGCGTAAACTGCGAGGATAACTTAAAATTTTCAGTGGAGAACAATACAAACAGACCTGCCAAAGCTTTTGATGGGTACTTACATCCTCTCCAAATGACCAGCTCCCAAACTATTCACGAAATAAATAACATGCTGTCTCTTACAGCTGCATTTCTCAATAAAGCTTTGAGACAAAATTGTCCCCCAAGCCCAGCGTCGATTTTTTCCACTGTATCGAATATTCAAATGATTACAGAACAGCTTTTTGCTTTAAATTATTGTATCAGCGCTCATGATTTTACGCCGGTGGTAGCTGCGAGTAACCATCATTATGCGAAATCCCCTCTGGACACTTTTCTCGTTGGAGACAATAGTCTCACAAAAATCAACAGAGATGACATTGATAGCGCATGCAGGATTCAGACCATAACTTCGGAACGTCTTAATGATCTTTATGATGAGATTGAACGCGCACCTCCATTCAGGAACTATATAATTAGTTTCAAAGGCTTGAGCCTCTCGTCCCATAATCTCAACAAGTTAAAAAATTTGATCATGACAAAGAATCTTTTTTCTTGTATTTATGTGGTGAGCGCCTGCAGTGGGCAGCAATTGTACATGGCATCGAGCCTGTGCAGAAAAATTGGTCTTAAACTGATTCCGCTGCGAGCAAATGTAAAAACCGGTCCTGTTAATGAAGCTTACAACAATGTCCGCACTTGGCCCGTTACGCGAGAAGACACGCATCATTTTCTTCAACAAATTGCTCTAAAATCACCTTTGAGACTAACTTCACATTTTATCTCCTGTGTCAGAAACTCCCATGCTCTGAATGAAGAAATTGAATACTCTAATGATTATGCAAAACAGCAAAATGAGTTGAATGATTGTTCTAAGTTGACCGCCTATCCACGTGAAACCTCCAGCGGCATAAACCGATGTTTGCCTTCATATAACAAACCCTCTCCTCCCCTCTCCTCCCGATGTTTGCCCTCATATAACAAGCACTCTCCGGCATCCGCCACAAACAATTGCGGAGTGCCTACAAAAAATAGGTTTTCATTGCTGTCCAATGCTGATGAAGGGGATGAAAAGCCCCTCTCAGACACGAGTATAAATCAATATCCAATCACATACTCGGAAGCAGTGAAATCAACAGGAAGAGAGAAATCGCTGCAAAATTGCAGTCGACAATCGATGGAAAATCCACTACCCAACTGTGTGCACAATCATCACCAGAAAAATATAATTGACACGAGCATTTCTCAGTTCTCTGCAAATCCCCATACAAGAAATCACCACAGAACGGGAATTCAGAGCCAGAAAAACGTAAATTCACCGCACCTCTCAGAACCTCTTAATGATTTAAAAAGTGCGAAAAAAACGTCTCCAGCCGCATTTGTGAACGCATGAATTCCACAATGGATGAATTGAAACGATCATGGAACATAAAACTGATTCCCACCAAAGCCGATGGACACTGCCTCCTTCACGCAGTAGCTCATCTACTTACAAAACAACCAGCATCAAAATGGAATTACAATTCCCTAAAGGCTGCAATCAAAACAGAGAGTAAAGCAAACAACAGCACATATGCTAAGTTTTTTGACAAGAACAGTGGCGACATGCAAAACCTCATAGATAATTACATTGACGAAAAACATTTTGACCAAGCTGCTGTAGACCTTATACCACTAATCATTTCAAATGTGACAGGCCAAAAACTTCTCGTCCTGGATGAACAGGATCATTGTGTTTGGAAAATATCAGTCGCTCCCAATTCAGAATTATCAAATAATAACCCTCCACTACTGCTCCATCGTAAAAACGATCACTACAGTGCTCTTGTCAAACAAGGCAAAAATCAGACCGGGGTTACCTCATCTTGACAGAGTGCCGCTGCCCAGCCAAATAGTAGACTTTCTTACATAGCAGATGCTGGGCCAAACACCCTGGGCAACTTAGACAAAATCGATAAATCCCCTGAACGATCCCATCGAGATAGTAACTTCACTACCTTTAAAAAGAGTGCTAATATAGGTAAAATCAACATCAAGCACGTAAATGCTCGAAGCCTGAATGGTAAATTGGATGAAATCAGAGTAATGTTGGTCACTGAAAAAATTGACATTTTGTGTGTCTCAGAAACATGGTTTGATTCACGAACCCAAAGTTCATTTTTTAACATTCCTGATTACGTGTTGTACCGCTACGATGGCGCTAAAACCAGCAGAGGCAGTGGATCTTGTATTTTTGTGAAAGAAATGTACTCAACATCTTCACTACTAGCTAATAAAGTTTGCGAAGGCATTGAAATGGTTTGGTTAGAAGTGCAAATAAATAAACACAAATCAATAATCATTGGCAGCCTTTACCGGCACCCATCGTCTCCCCTAAATCTAACACTAGATTTCATTGAGGAAACCTTCAAAGAAATCCTTCAGGCAAAAAAATCATTCTTTGCTTTCGGAGATTTCAATGTTGACCTAACGGACAAAAATAATCAGCTAAGCAAACTATTGTATAAACTAAGCTTATCACAAATGGTCAAAGAACCGACTCGCATCACTAAAGTCTCTGCAACTCTCCTCGATCTAGCAATCACAAATAATCCCACCGCAATACTTAGTACAGTAATATCTCCTTCTATTTCCGATCACCACTCTATAGAATGTGAAATTAATATTGCGAAGGAAAGACAAAAATACCGCTTAATGACCTATCGCTCGAAAAGGCACTATTCAGCAGAACTATTTCAAGAAAAACTACTCGATAGGTCTACCGAATTCCAGAAAATGATGCAATCTGACGATGTTGACATACAAGTGTCAATCTTCAACGAGAACTTCACAGCAGCTCTCGACGAATGTGCACCTTACGTCACCAAAAAAACCAAGCCAAAACGGACTGTTTGGATTACTGACGAAGTTAAAGAGATGAGCAGAATAAAGAAAGCTAACTTGCGAGAGTACAAAAACAATAGATCAAACAGTACCTTATACAAGAGATATAAAGAACATGAAAAAATTCTTCGAAAGAAAATCACTGAAGCGAAACAAACTCATTTCCACCAGGCACTGATAACGGCTAAAAATAACCCGAAGCGAACTTGGGAAATCATTAGTGAGGTAGCCCCATATAAAAATTTAGATCGCATAAGTAATTTTGAAAATCCCTTGGCAACAGCCACGGATTTCAACACATTCTTTTCAAAAGTAGGGGCTCAAGTTTTCAGTGAGGTGTGCACCAATCCAGATGAAACGACAATTGAAAATTCATGCCACACTGCACCCTCGAGGACTGATGTCAAGTGGAGACCACGCCCTGTCGATTTACCGGAGTTACGAAACATCTTATACTCACTAAAAAACACAAAGGCAGTTGGACATGATGGTATCAGTCTTCAATATATCAAAGACAGTTTCCCTGTTACAGCACCATGGATTCGTCTGATAATTAATACATCAATAGTAACCAACACATTTCCAAACCAATGGAAACACTCCATTATTAGACCGTTGCACAAAAGTGGTGACTTAAATACAGCATCAAACTACAGGCCCATCAGTCTTTTGCCTGTCATGTCCAAACTATTGGAGAAAGTGGTGACAAATCAACTGTCATTTCACCTGGACGAGTCAAATTTACTCCACCAAAATCAATATGCCTATAGAAGAAATACTAGCACTCAAGACGCTCTGCTCAATATATCTGAAAAAATATACAGTGACATTGATCAAAAGAATGTAACACTCTTGCTGCTACTCGATCTCTCTAAGGCGTTCGATAGCGTCCAACATGAAAGACTTCTACGTAAAATACTGAACTTGGGAATAGACACGCAATGGTTTGAAAGTTACTTGTCAAATCGATCTCATGCAGTCCGCATAGAAAACAAATTGTCCCCATTCACTCAAAACAATTTTGGTGTTCCCCAAGGATCCATTCTTGGTCCACTACTGTTTTCTATTTTCATTAATGATTTCCCTCCAATGCCTTCTGACACACGGATCTCAATGTATGCAGATGATGTTCAAATTGCAATAACAAGTTCTGTATCGGAAATACCACAGACGCAAATTAAAGCCGAAACTTTACTGACTAGCCTGAAATCATGGTACGACCGAAATGGTCTGAAATTAAATGCTAATAAAACACAATGCATTATTTTTGGATCCAAAGATGCAATTAAAAAACTTCAGATCTTACTCTTGCAGTTGGAAATGATAAAATTAATGCATCAGAAAAAGTTAAAAACCTGGGTATCTGGTTCGATAGAAATATGTCCTTCAAATCTCACGTTGAGACTACTTGCAACAAAATCTACGGAACTTTAATGTTTTTTCATCGTATAAAAAGTATGCTAGACGAAAAATCCAGATTATTAGCCATTCAATCCCTTGTGTTATCGCGCATTGACTACTGCAGCCTAGTATGGGGAGACTTACCTCAATACCTTAAAAGGGACTTACAAAAATGCATGAATTTTGCAGCCAAGGTGGTATGCAACGGTAATTTCAAAAGAAGTGATCACGTAACCCCTCTCCTCAATAAACTCGGCTGGATCCCTATCCAAGAAAGGCTCCTCATGCAGAAGGCCCAATACGTATTCTCCTCGTTATATCTTCCTCAGAGCAATGCTGAGATAGTGCGTTTCCATCCACCCACTGTAACCAATCAAAAACCGAACAGAAACAATAATGTCTTAGTCAACTATCGTTCATCTCACTTAGGGCAGAAGGCTCTGTCCATATCAGGCGCCTTACTGTGGAACAAACTTCCCCTGAGTATTAAAGTCCCTCAAAGACCGAGAGAATTTAAAGCCAAAATAACTCGTCATCTTGTGTCTCAATAATAATCCTTAATTACAGAACATACTGAATGAGTACTGACGAATCTCATTTCCCTGGTATCTCCCTTGCTGAACAATCTCCCTCGCTCATTGTTTTATAATTCAAGACATCACACAACAGTTTTGAAGTATGCGTAGGTATTATGATTTGACCGCCTATACGTTGTCATTTGCAAACATGCTTACTTGTATATGTGTGTACGTATATAGGTGTATGTGCGCATATGGGTGTGTATATGTGCACGTACAACTGTGTGCACTAGAGTAGATCAACCAGTCGAAGGTGCATTTTATGTCATTCCTCTCCGTTTCTGTGCAAGCATCAAACTAGACCGACATGGTACCTATGTGTGTGTGTGTTGATCAATTGCAGACATTCTGCACCATATTAAAAAAATAATGTGTTTTTTTCTAATATGAAATTGTAAAGCATCCATGTAAGAAAAAATAAATTCGTTGTGTGATCATCCATTTATACTGCAGTAATATACTTATTCGGCTTATAGTTATATGCTTATAATAATGTGATACCTATGTTAGTTTATCAACTGCCGACAATTTGCGCCATATTTCAAAGATAATGTGATTTTTTTTTTCTAATATGAAACCTTTATAGGACATTAATGTTTTCTTTCTTATTCACGTCCCACAATCGTTTTCATGTTTCCGACTTAAGTGGACTGTTTTGTGCCACTATTTTTAGTACGAAATATTATAAAATTCATGCTATAATAAAAGATATTTTCTCCGTTTCCCTCGATTGGAATTCTGGTTTATACGAACTAGTTTACGCTGATATTTGCGCACATGCTTACTTGTGTATATGTGTACGTGTCCACGCTATGCGTATGACACTCTGTAGAATGCGTATGTATTGCCTCGATGCATAGAAATGCATTTGTGTTTGCTTACGAGTTTGGTGTAAGTGTGTGCATGGGTATATGTGTGCATGTGTATGTGTATATATTTACATGTATACGTGCACATATGTGTATACTAGACTGACAACTAGCATTTTACCAGAGATAATGGTCTTTTTTCTGTGCACACTCAACTTGTAACATTACCTAACTCGTCATCTCTTTAGTATTGTAAAGCATTCATGTAAAAACTATACTTTTGTTGTACGATCATCCATTTATATTTATATAAAATGCTTGTTAACTAATGACCGTTATGTTAAAATTGTTGAATCAGTAATACAAAACTTATAATCTTCTTGGTCCTCATGCTTTTATGTATATATGTATTTGTGTGTGTGTGTGTATGGATATGCACACACATGCGTACGTATATTTACATATGTGTGCATATGGATATATATTTATATATTTTTTTTCATGCTTCCTTAAAACGACACTTGTGAACATTGACCGAAACAAGCGATTTCATATATTATTTCCCGGCGTCAAGAATTGCGAAGTTTTATGTCATGTACATGTAAACTGTCAAAAGTGTTTTCACCTCACAATGAAAATGCATCGTCCATGAAATTGTGTTATCTCTTATAATTATCATTACATGTATTATCAAATGTAGATTAAGCTAGATTAGGAGTTCATTGCCCTCAATCATTTCTTTTCGACTAGTGACACGAGTTTTTCAATACTCGTGTGTGTGTATCATCTAGGTATATTAATTTTAAGATATTTAAAAACCAATGATTGTAATATTGTACAATCTCTATTGGAAATAAACTGTTTTCTTTCTTTTCTCTTTTCTTTCTGGGATAGTTCAAACCAAGTTTCATTTCAGGATACCCCAGGTAAAAAGTAGTGTGAGGAAATGTTAGTTATCATTGTGTACGTCATTTATGCCGTCCATTTGACTGAGTGGCTGAAGATTGTTAACCCTGATCAAAAATGCATAATTTCTACATCGACCGACTTATGAGAAAAAATAAAAGCAATTCGTTTTCTCTAGACTAGATCTCTTGGTTAAATTTTTTCGAACAATGAGAGAAAGTGCAAAAAAAATTATCTCCTTACCACATCTTACCGAGTAAACAGAACCCTACAAAACTCAACAAATGTGAAACAAGAAAATGAATTTGCCTGGGACTGGCTAGTTAAGTAAGGCCATAAAAGAATCTAAAGCTCTCTTACTTAGGCTTTATCAGTTGATGCCTGTCCACTACACATGGCTTGTGGCAAGGCAAATACACCAGATTGAATTGAGACTTGAACGGACATATTTGAGTGACGTGAAGCTGTCCTGATCCACTATAAATAAAACTGCAATGATAGTCACTTTTAAAATAGACATTATTTCTTAGTGAGTTTGATATGTCAGGAAATTAATATGTAAAGTAAGATTGAACGTTTCGACCACAAGGGTTTGTATATTTTTAGTTTATGGCATATTAAACTCACTAAGAAATCATGTCTCTTTTAAAAGCCACTATCTTTGCTGTTTGATCTCATATGGTTAGACTTTGCAAACGGCAAAACTTTGACGTAAATCATGTCCCCATCCATGCACAGGCCTCAAGTTCCGAGCGATCTGCTGAAAAATGCCAAGTCTTTTCATTTACGCATATTATGTATAAAACGTTAAAAAAGTTTCTTCGATCTATTCAAGATACAGAGCTTGATTCAAATAAATGCGATTATAATTTTTTTTAATAACCTGAAGTTCATTGCTCGCCATGATAAATAAACTGGTAGTGAAATAGAATAAACGCAGTTGAAATAGAATAAGTAACAATTGCTAAGCAGTCAACTTTCTTTCGGGCTCTCATTTTTGTTGTTCTAAACTCGTAAAAATAACCTTCCTTGAAATTCAATGGAAGTTTTTTCAGAAAAACTTAATTATCAATATTGATCTGTAGTAAATTTTTTTGTTTCACCAAACCTAGAGCACAACTATAGGAAAATTACATATAAATGTAGAGGCTAATCAGAGGGAAAATATCCCTGAAGAAATAAAAAATATTTAAACTAGCCACTGACGCTACCTTTCAGGCTTAAATTTAAATCACTCTTTCTACTGGGCTCCAGTAAAAGTTTCCAACCGCATTAAAGCGCTGCAAAACAAATCACGAGGAAAAAAAATCATTTTCAGTTGACGCTTTTCAATAAGTAGCTACTCTAGTTTCACCCATTCTTGACGACATTAATTGTAAGCAGATCCTTTTCATTCAGTACCTTTTCTTATTCATTGAAAGTTGCATGAGTAACTCCGATCGTCGAAATCGATGGTAAAATTCACGTCAATAAATGTTGTCCATTTTTTCATAGTTAATTTTAACTAAAATTTTCGAAAATGAAGAATCTGATTTAGTATGTTCTATCCTAAAAGTAAAAATTTTCCGTACATGCCGAGCAATTCGGCTTCAATCCTAAAAATCAATGACTCCAGCCATTCTCACTCTTCATCATTTTTTTCATTCAGAAATTGATTAGGGAAACTAGTACTCTCTATTTGCTTACTGCCTGCTTAGTTCTGATTTATCCTAAAAGTTTAGCAAAACTTTTTAACTTGGGAAAATTCTGACTTTAGAAATCAGGTTTGCGCTTTAACTAACTACCATGACTATTTGGCGAGAGATAGAAATGAGCTCATAGTCCCTTATTACTCAAAAGCCAATTCTCTAAATAGTATTTTTTTTGCTCGTGCTAAATTCTGAAATTATGAAATCTCTTGCCATTTGCGGTACACCCACCTGGTCGGCCTTCAAAAGTAAAAACAGAACTTACATGCTTTAAAATAACGAGACAAATCGATTCTAAATAGTGATACAATATATAACAGAAACAAATTTAAATAATCAAACAAAATATCCGCTATTGCTATCTAAACTTTCGTTCAGCTTCATATTAGCATATTGGTCTACACGCTTAACTAGTTTCAAGTCAGTAATATAAGCATTCTAAATTATTTACCACAGTTCACTGCAGAGTTTATTCACCAGGTTAGACGGCAATACAAGCTCGTAGCTAATTTTAACCTTATTACTAACCATACCAGCCGCTAGATATATATATATATATATATATATATATATATATATATATATATATATATATATATATATATATATATATATATATATATATATATATATATATATATATATATACTAAGAAGATGTTTATCTCTTACTTGTAACTATGTACATGCATACTGTAAATAAATATTTCAAACTTTCAAAACTCTCAGGTGTATAATGTCCTGTTGTTTTCCAGCCCCAGCTCCGCCGCCAATAGTGGAACCTGAACCAGAATATGAGCCCGAAGAAGATTACGAGCCTCCGTACGAAGAAGAAGAGGAAGAAGAAGAAGAACTTCTGTCCCCACCTGAAGTTGTGGTCGAAGCACAAGCAGAGCCTCAATACGAAGAGCAAAATGAAGAAGAGCAAAATGAGGAGGAAGAAGATCCCGTAACAGCCATGGTGAGTTAAAGGCGTAGCACTGTTTCTCTCTTACATACATTTAACAATCATTACCTATTTCCCAACTTTAACTAAACAATAGTAGTAACAGCTGAGGCAAATTTCAAGAATTCCTTATAAAACGTTACTTGATGTCTTATGCAAGTGAACGTCTAAATGAATATTTTATATTTCACTTAGCATCTGAACATGTTTAGCACATAAAACCTCAGAGGACCGACGGTAAGCTTAATAGACATTCACGAATTATTAGAATTATTTGCATAGAAAACCTAAAATACCTTCAGAAGACAGACTGCATCGTGTCACACGTAAATTCACGCTGTAAATTCATGCAACGCACGCTTTACGTAATGCACGGAGAGGCGAGTTAATTGGATAGAGCACATGATGATTGCTCGTTTGATTACAAGAGTTCATAAAAATGAATTAATTTTCAGAAAATAGGCTTCTGTCCATATCTGTGCTGCACAATTAAGTGTAAAAAAATTCGATTCAATATATATGTAAATATTTCTGTGCTGTACGAGTATGTCTTCTATCGCATAGCATGAATGCCGTGTTGTTTATTTATACGGTACACTGGCATATTAATCAGTGATTAGGGTAATATTTATTTCTCATTCAGTTGTCATATAAGTAGCATCATTCCCTATCCCAAAGACTTTGACTGGACATCCATGCATGATTTAGCTAGTCATGATACAAAACATAAATCTACAATTATTGATTTACCATGGCATCCCCGTTCTCTATTCTTGTGAAAAGCTGTAATAATTGATTGATAAATGAATCCACAGTTCCCATGCTCGCACAATGAAAATAATAACTGATGGACTCATCCATTCATTATACCCCTGCTCATAAATGGAGTTGTTTCTGAATCCTTGACTCGTGCATCCATTATGCCCCAACCCATAAATTGAGTTGCTTCTGAACCGTTGACTAATATTCAATTTAATTCCCGTAAATTAAGTCGTTGCTAAGCCCCTGACTCATGCATCCATAATACCCCAACCTATAAATTGAGTTGTTCTTAAGCCCTTGACTCATGTCTCCATCATTCCCCAACCCATAAATTGAGTTGTTTCTGAATCCTAGACTCTTGCATCTATTATACCTCCAACCCATAAATCGACTTGTCTCTAAACCCTTCACTCATACGTTCATTATACCCCAACCCATAAACTGAGTTGTTTCCGAACCCGGCAGAACCTTGAGCGAAGGACCGCGTTGCGGCTGCTGAGCAGCCTCAAGGAGAACGAACAGCTGGAGGGTGCCACCATAGCACGCAAGCATCTCTCCATCTCTGTTGACCCGCCCATAGACGAGTATATCCACGCCGGTGCCGTGCCACTGCTCATATCTCTGCTCGACAAACATCACAAGTAAGAAAAGAAGTGATAGTGCTTAAATTCGACGGATCTAGTGTGTTGTTGCAGCTGAAGTTCTTTTAATTTTTTATGCCTTATGAATACTGTTGCGTTTTAATGTTTTTGACACGTTTGAGAGACACTTGGAGAGCATTTAGTAGATATTTTAATCACTAATAACCCTTCCACATAAAATATTTGAAGGAAATGCTAAAGTTTTTAGAACCCCTTTAACAATGAAATTGTGCCAGGACAAAATTTAGTTCTTACTCTACAAACTGTTTGCTTAGTACTCTAAAAGCCTTTGCACGAGCGAAAATAAAATATTTATCACTGATTTCGAAAAGGCCTTTGTTACGTTAAAAGCAAATACGTAATGAAACAAGAAACTGCTTACCATGAAACTCCCAAAGGGTATGTTTTAAGTTTATTTTACAACGACACTTTGAAAACTGCGTGTATACAAGGAGATCATGAGTTCGCAGTCAATGTTCGAGTTATACATCATCTAATCCAAACCTCAGCTTAGACGGATAAAAATTATTCCCACTCATTCAATGAACACGAAACTTCATGTATTCAACTTATGATTAACTGCATGGGACTAATTTTTACCAGCTAAAGATGAGGTTTGCATTAGATGATGCCATAAAACTCAAGTATTGACGGCATTTACATAATGAAAAATACTAAAAAAGCTTGCTAGAATCCGTGCACTCTAACTTTATGCACGGAACGTCGATAAAATACGCCTGCGATGTTCGATTTGCGTTACTAAATGCGTTTCTATTTTTTATAGATGTGCGTAGACTATCTATCATTGGGTGTACTGAGACTGTACATAGCAGAATTAAGTTAGACTTAGACTTAGAAAGAAATCATGTCGACGATTTGAAGTTCTCACGAAGTATCGCTTCAAATCTTGACGGGCACTGCTAGGGTTCTCTTTGATAATCTAAAATGTAAATACGATTGATGAAAATGAATAATTGACTGTAGACATTTCGTCATCGAAAAAGTCAATGACGAAAGTTACACATTACACTACGTTTTTCGATTCGCGAGTTGAATCATTTTCGAAGTTTATAAATCATTTTTAATAATTTTTTTGCATGATTTATACATTACGATGTCATTAATATATATCTTATTACAATTGAGAATCTTATTACAATTGAGAATCGATCTTATATTTATCAATGTTTGAGAATCGGAAGCATCCATTCTCATATTACTTCCGAAATCTCAAAAAGAAGTCACGAGATACGCGTAGAAAAGAACTATTTATCCACGAGATAATCCGACACGCGACCTTTTATCAACTGTATGTAATCCTTTTCTGTTCTTAAAAAAGAAATCCGGAAACATTCTCACATTTATGAGCGTAAAATTCGTATCTTATAACGCTATGGATCTTTTTTTGCAGTCCTCAACTACAATTTGAAGCTCTTTGGGCTCTCACAAATATAGCTTCGGGTTCCAACGAGCAAACCAAAGCTGTTGTTGGTGAGTGTTCAACTGTTCATGTCTCGGACATGTAGTCATAGTCAAATACTCATGTTTTTAGATATTAGTATATTAATTCAAATAAATGCGAAAATTTCCTACTTTCGTGTCGTTTTGGTTTTCTTCTCTTTTTTTTGGTTTTCCTCTTCAAAAACCAAAAAAAATAGACGGAGAAATTAGTTTTTAATTCTAGAGAATCCATCGATACCTTCTAAATCCGAACTAGATGTTTCTATTTTTTTCTGTATCAGGAGTATGCATACGAGCTTCGGAAGATAACAATTCTCTCTCCATGTATTATATTCCCTTAACAAAACACAGAAACACAGCTCTGTGTTTTCAAGAATTTTGTGACGTTCATATATTTAATATTTTCCTCTCAAGCCATTTGATTGTTTTTGCTGATTCTTTTTATGTCAATACACAATTATTTGCAACGTTGTTATTTATCATGCCACCTTTTTTGAATACTTAAAGATAATTATAATGTATTATTAATTTTGGTCATCAGTCTTCAATTGGAACATTCAAAAACCCTTTTTAGTTACTCATTACCTTTTTGTCGGCAAGTTTAATTTCAAATATTCGAAAGTTCGCTGCAATCGTGAAATTAATTTTAGCCCTTTTTATTGAAACTCCATAACTTTTATTTACCTTTCATGAATGTTTGACGATACATGAACATCCAAAATTTTCTTAAATTACTCACTTACTTTTTTCGGCACGTTAGTTCCAAATCTTAGAAAGCTCGCTAGATCATAAAAATAATTTTAGCCCTTTTCATTTAAATCCCCTTAATTTGATTTACCTCTTATGAATGTTTTACGACGTGTTGCAGATGCGGGCGGCATCCCTCCCATAGCGCGTCTGCTGTCCTCCTCCAGCCCCGAGGTGGTGGATCAGGCCGTGTGGGCCGTCGGTAACATCGCTGGGGACGGGCCGCAAATGAGAGATGTTGTCTTGAGCGACAGATTAGTTCCTCTCCTCGAGGACGCTAGGAAGAAACTTTCAAATGTGAGAAAAATACTGCCTAATTTTAAACAATTTAGTCAATTTATTTACCACAAGAGATACAACATTAGATTGCTTCTTCAGTCTAGTACAATGGACACATTTGAGTATAGCTACTTGTTGTTCACTTGTTTGAATTGAACTCGAGAATTGAACCGTGTAAAAACGCTGGTAGAAATGTCCTAAGAGTTAGCGCATGAAACTCACGAAAAAGTCTTGACCATTGTGGATTAGTGGGAAAATATGAAAATATTAGGAATAAAACCGCAATCAAACCCGACCAGAGGCGCTGAATGAGTTCGTTTTTTAGCGTATCTGAAAACTTGGCGAATCTCAGAATTGAGCTGTAGACTCATGAACTTCACTCGACGGTAACACTGAGAATTCATTTACGCCAGCAAAGGTTGAGTGTCGTGCGTTCCTTAATAATAATACTGATAATTGAATCTAATTGCAGCACCGTCTCTACAGCGTGCTCACATTCTTTATCCATTCCCGGGGTGTAGCTGTTACCTTTTTCCCTCATGGTGAACGCTGAAGTACCGCAGAATTGTGTGAATGCGAGAAACATTCCGCAATGTATTTGCTTCAAGACAACAAGTTTCGCCCTTTATAATGATTTGTGATCCATGAGAAACATTCTTTTAGCTCTCTGTGGTCAAACCCCGATGGTTGTATAGTCCAACCGAGATGGTTTAGTCACACGACGGGGTTAATATATTAGATGAGGGTCAAGAACTTAAATTCTTTTTTAATCTAAGGTGGCGTTTATCTGCTTCACATAATTTTCCTCTTCCTCCAGAGAACTAGCTAAACCAAGAGCAGTTTTGAAGCACACACAGCTGCACTATGCAGTTGTTCGCTCTTAAAAAGTAGTTTTACATTCTTCAGTCTGCTGCTCAACGCAACATGGCGTGGACCATCAGCAACTTGGTGCGACCGAAGCCGTGCGTCATGAGAGAGGAGGAGTGGAAGACGTGTCTGCAAGCCCTCAAAGGATACCTTCGCTCAAGTGATAATTCTGTTAAGCGTAAGTGGGGAAAATTAATTGTGATTCCTATTTCTTAACCGTTTTAGATTTGGCCCGTAAAATTTTTTGAACTTTTAAATATGCAAACATACGAAGCCACTCCACGAAATTTACCAAATACTTGAGCAAAACGAGAAATTATTCTTTTCCAGAAATGGAAAAATTTGCATTCAAATTGTACATATAATCAAATATTGTTGAAGCCATGCAAATAATCCCTCGTGCAAAATTTAGGAGCTTTTACCACTCGAAATCTTACTAAAATTTCGGAGAAAGGTATTGGCCATTGAGAGAAAATACACTTTTGTGAGTATTCATCGTTTTTGGCATCATATTTCATATGAATAAGGTCATTCCTTGAAAGCACATGGCTATCTTCATTTAAAAAATTTTTATACTCATTATATGTGCTGGAATAATTTACGACACGTGTTTAAAATATGCAGTGGACGCGGCGTGGGGGCTGTCTTACGCCAGCGACGGTGACAAGGAAGCGATCCAGCGAGTGCTCGACCTGAATATCTTGCGGGACGTCGCCCAGATGCTCACGAGTAGCGACGAAAAAATTGCGAAAGTTGCTTTGAGAATTGCAGGCAATATCGTCTCGGGGAACGATTCTCAAGTAAGAAATTTGTAGGTGTCGCTAACTTTTGAATTTTTCTATTGTTAACACCCAGAATAAGTAATACATAAAAAGTAAGCGCACATCAATTAGAGCCCTCATGTCGCAAACTAGACCTGTGGACAAAGTACACGGAACCTTGGGCAGAAATTAGAATGACAATTCCCTTTTTAGTTTCTTAGTATTTATCTCGAACCCGTTCGAAATCTCTCAAATTAGAAACTAAGAAGCATTTTATCAATTATTTTACAATGTTCCCTAACTTTTAAAAAACTGACTCTACTCTCAAAATTAGGTAGACTTCTCAAAGATTGAACATTAAATTAAAGGTTTACGATTCATTTATACCCTCATTAAAAAAATTATAGCACAAACTTCAAAGGTGGGTAAAATGTATTTTAATCATGTGTATCGTTAGTAGTTGATGAAAAAAGCTAAACAAAAAATATAATTTTTTATAACGGAATGTAATAGTGCGGTAATAAATAGTTTATTGATGCATCATTCGATTCAATTTTTTCCAAAAAACGTAGCTGTTCAAGAGAGTAGCAGCTCCCTAAGTTAACCAAAATAAAAATCACAATGAAAGAGCGCTTTTATAACTAAATGTTAATGAGTTTTAGTACAATTTATGTTGCTATATGTCAGTTGACTGAAAGCAGCAAGAAGAACTGCATTCAAGATCATTGGAAACAAAAATGCTTGAATAGTTTAAACTCGAATTCACGACTCGATTAAAAAATGGGAGAAACTGAGTGACAGTTAAAATACTTAGCTTCAGCTAAGAAATTCGCCTCTGGCTGTTTTCACGTCAGTTCAAGAAAAATGAAAACACACGTTATCAATTAACTTTCATTCCTGTGTTTTAAAAAACGCTTCAAGTTTAGTAGATGTCGCTTTATTTCAGACTAATCAAGTAATAGCTGCGGGTATTGTACCTCGTCTGCTGGACATACTCAAACCGGAAAACCAAAAGTCGTCCAGCGAAAAAAAGGAGGCCGCCTGGGCTCTATCTAACATCACGGCAGGCAACAGCAAGCAAATCCAAACCGTGTTCGACGCTGGCGCTGTGCCTATTCTCATGAACATCATGAAAGACGTAAGCCTGGGGTAAAACGAACTTATATTGATCAATTTGTGATCTTAACAAACATCTGTTCGCTAATAATCTGATTGCTTAAATAGAGAAAAAAATTTAAATGTTTCTATTAATCTGACAAAAAAGTGTTCGCCGAAGCTCACTCAAATGAGCGCGTTTCTGTCTGGCACAGAACACCGTACACCTAAACTCATCTAGAGATCCCATAAACTTCATTTGATTTTCCCCTCATGAAGTAATGTGGTTGAAAATATTTGGGAACACTTTCGCGCCAATTGAATGTTACTCTTTGAAAATATAGGGTTTTGAATATAAACCTTCATCGTTTGATCGCACTTGCGAGTTTACTACCGTGTCCTTGTTAAAGTTTTTTATTATCTAGCGGCCAGACTTGCATTTCTTTTGGCGATATTCATCCTCAGAGATCTCGTGACAACCTTAGTTCTACATTATAATTATATGATAATGAAAGTGACTGCACAAAAAATGAGGACACCATTCAAAGACGCTGGGAGACCACAATTAGTCAGCCTTGACATTGAAGGTACCACACAGCTATTAGTAAATATACTTATTACTCAATGACGTTGCATCGTTCTGGACGTCAGGGGCCGGTGGCACTCTGTTTGAGAATCGGAAGCATCCATTCTCATATTACTTCCGAAATCTCAAGAAGAAGTTCAAGCATAAGAAGAACCAAAGAACCAAAGTAATTGAACCAAGTGCAAATCATGTACAAACTATCTGCATTAATGAAACCTCAGTGTTTTACCTAATAAGATATATGCAAGGAATATTAGGTAAACTAATCGCAAATCGATAAAAAATTTATACCGCAGAGCACATCGACGTTTTCCGTTTGCAAGGAAGTCATCTGGTGCTTGGGCAACAGCAGCAACGGAGAACCTGCCCAGGTTGATTTCCTGGTCACACAAGGGGTGATCCCAGTGCTGATCAACTTCCTCGGGGGCCATTCCACTGACTCTGGAGTTATGTTCTCCGTCGTGCTCGATTTTATAGGAAATGTGCTAGAGGTAAGTCGGACATCACAGCCATTTGTCATTTCATAGTGATTAATTGATTAGTACACTTACATCATCCCGTGGCCAAACATTGAGTTAAAAATTTAAAGGGACAGTTCATGATGAAATTACACATCGTTTTCTGCGGGTATGAAAAAATAGCGAGTTGTACACAGCACTACTAATATAATAGTAAATCGGGCAAAAATATTGATGTGATACTTTAAACTATCTTTCTGAGTTCACTGTCCATGCTTCTTCGAATATATCAAGTAAAAGAGTTGTGTAAAAACGACAATTCATATTCTTGCACATTCACGTGGTACAATTTTCTTTTTTGACTTATTCTTTTGAAATGATTGAAATGGAGCCAATCTTGCAATACAACCTTCAGGTCTTTTACATGACATTGACGCACAGCACCCGAAGTAATTCCCAGCTGACGTTCATAAAAGTGTTTCAAAGCAGCATTGATATTTTGTTGTTCAGAGAACCACTGAGGTGGAGCAACTGCGATCAGACTTCCGTAGCGAGCAGGACACTCTGCAAAAGATTCTGGAGACAGCAGAAGAGTACGACATCGCACCGGGTCTCCGGGAGAAAGTCGAAGATTTTCTTCGGTCCGGAGATGACGGAAATAAGGAGGGAGGGGAAGAGGAGGATGACGATTACGACGACGACGATTGATGATGTTAACTAGTTCTATTTATTGAACGTTATTCTGATTTCGACATCGCTTAATTATTTAAGCTGTGCAAGCAGATTCAACTTCTTATGCTTGTTGCATCAAGGGTGCTGTGTTTGTTTCTGTTTACATTTATCTTTGTGGTAATCTTGGATGTTCTTCACAAAAACGTGTTGTGGCATTGTGGCAATAGTACCTAGTTTTTAATAATCCAAAAAACTGACGTATACAACTAAATGTGACTTTTAATAAAAACTTGTGGCCTAGGAAAGGTTCTCTCATGCTAGCATTGCTCATCAATTACCTACAATGACATCCGTCCTAATTTTTAAGGATAAATCAGGTATACTTCTGTGTCACTTCAGCACGTAAACTTTCTCTTAAATTTGTCGAAGAGTATCTACCGAAATACGGAAAAATAACTAAATCCGTTCTTAACAACCAGACTTTTTAGAAAAACATTTTCGCCAAAATCGTGAGAAAAGTTAAGCATTTCGTGTGAAGCAAAGCTTCCTTCACATGTGATTACTGGACTGAATTTAACTTCTTATGCATGAGCGATTGCAAGTTACTTCTTTCTAACCGCGAAACTCGTGTAAGATCGTTGGATATGAATAACTGTCAGTAGTTCGGTCTTATACAAACGCCTTGAGCGCGTCAGTTCGTTTCGTTTGTCCGGATGGAGCCGCCAGTCACCTCTACGTACAACTGAAGAAGAATGAACGGGCTAATACTTTCACTATTTCGTAATTTTTCGAACACAATTTATCGTGTGTTCAGATCGAGGATGTAGTTAATTCTACAATTTGATGGTATTTCTATTGTCCGCGAGTGTTTTAGGTATTCCGTATAATTTACACAAGCGGCAACATTGTTTACAATGCTACAGAGTATTGCCATCATTATTCACTATTACCTAACCAAAATAGAAAATAGCCTTCAGGGTTTACCCAAGCGTTTTCGAAAGTCATGCAGATGATTTAATTGCTATTGATGAAATTGCGAATCGATTCATTCGGGTAGAAAGCGCTAAGTGATTAGTCTAGACAGGTTGAACAAGCCAATCGTCAAGCGAAGTATGAAGAGTCGGCAAGCGAGATCATTTGTATACGACGGACGAGTTTCAGCTTGGTAGCTTTTTTTGAAACATAAATGAACGAAGTTGTTACGCGACCTCCAAGTAACAGCTAGAAAGTAGTCAGGACGCAAACAAACTTAGTCGTTGTGAGTTTTATTAGGAAAGTGGAAACACGAGCACAACAAACAACCGTACACTCACTCGGCTTACTGCAGCAGCAATAAGGTCCGAGTATAGACTTGATCAAAAATTTTAAGCCTGAATACAACTGCGATCTTGTGGAATGAACTTACTGAAACTAAACCAAGTAAATGCACACGACTCTATTGAATTTCATGGAACATTTCATCACCACAACCATTAGACCAAGTAACAAAACTTCTTTATAACGTCGGTCAAACTGCAGCGCTTTGAATGAATATTAGTTATTGCTAGAAAACACATTTTTAAATACAGAGAATTTTAAACCGGCAACAAATTACGTACATCTCATAACGTATATAACCGGAAAAAGAACAGGAAATAAATGCTTTAACAAATTAGCGCCTATTCAGGATTGAACTTTCGTATTTGAACGGTTGCAGAGTTATAAGAGGCCTCGTGTAAGACTTCATTCTATAAATACCGTAATTGCGCCAAGTTCAAAAACATAACTTGACACTGGCCACTGAGAGCCGTATTGAGGAGACACCTCGAAGTGAGGAAGAAGCAACAGAAACACCCTGGAAGGTTAGATTAGATGTTAGTTTAAGCCTCCCTAACCGCTGAAAAAAATAACGTTCCACAGAGAGGAAGGAACCATTTACCATTTAGTATGGAAATTAGGGAACGCAGAATTTATGCAGAAGGGACGTAGACATAATAAGTTGAGAAAGAGGTTTATGAAACAAGATAAAAGTTGAAGAAGAAAGTACATAGTAGGTGCTGAAAAATAGGACAGCAGTAGATTACCAAGAACTTTGCCTCTGCTCAAAAAGCGTTCACTCCAAGTAACACGGCCAGGTATACTGGGAATAGATTGTTCAACAGCTATGTGCAATACGATACCACGTTAAGAAAAGAAATATTAAAATAAATACTATGTTAAACAGTAGTAACAAATGAGATACTAACAACAAATGGAAACACGTGTTTTCAAAAACGTAATGATGCCCCACTTCTCGTATGAAGCACCTGTTTTAAATGACTTAGTTTCAGTAAATAATTTTTAATTATTCAACAGTACGAATAAATATGCAATAAATTATAAGGAATGCACAGATCAACTGCAAAAAAATGCCGCACGTTGAACAGGAATGTGAGAAGTCAATGTAAAGAAATCAATACCTCCAACTCGTAGTAATATAATGGAACAAAACTTAAGAACTTTCTCGTCTGGAATGCAGAATGAGATAATATTTTTAGGCGTGAGCTAACCGAAAAATGACACCATTATCCCAGTGAAACCATAAAATATTTATTTCAATTGTGTCCCTCCATAACTGGCGAAAACAGTCCATTAACGGACGATGTACGAAATAAAAATGAAAATCAACGCACCTGTTTACGCACGAATCAATTATACATATAAATTTATTTTTGAGGTAGATAATTCGAAAAACAACGCCATTCGTACGAATAAAACGTCAAAAATTTGGTACAGGAGTGCCAGAAAATTTTACATCTCTCAGATATGTTGGAAAAGATTCGCTCTAGCAGGGCTCTCCGCGGAGGGGATTCTGTGAGATATCTCCACAGGGACAAATGTTGATATGCACGGTGGCATTCAAGACACATGAACGCCAACACTAAAATCTGCAAGGCAGAAAAAGTAAGCCTAATGAGTCGAGTGTCAACAACTCAAATTTGAGCAAGAAGTAAAAATTTTACCAGCTAGCTATTTAAAAAGAGCATTGTTACATTTGTATATGCTAGGTCATCCTTTGTAAGGGAATATTGATCAGTTACGTGAAAGTTCTCTTAGACATCTTAAATCATCTCATTCTTCATGGCTTTGACGCATAGAGAATGATTGACACTCGCGACATTGAGGGGGGAAGTTAACATAAGCACTGAAAAACATAAATCCAAAACGGGAGGAGTCAACTTTTCCACGAAGTTCTGTGCGAAATTTTACTTGCATTTCAGTCTAATGCTTATTTTGAGCGTGAAAACGACCACAAAAAAACGACCGCATTATTTCCAATTGCTGAAAAAGTAATAGAGTTCTTTCATATAGAGGTGCACACCCGCACCCCAATAGTGGCAAATGAGGCGAGCACATCGTATTGCGCACGCACAATTCGCTACGAGTGCATCAATGAATCTGTCGTTTGGTCGCTTGTCAATAAGACAAAATGAGACAGTGCACAACACAGCAACACGGTGAGACAACGTTAGTTGCGGCAACAAAAACTATTTCAAAATTACACCTCGTAACTAATTTCTAAATGTTTCTATTTCATTTACTAAGACGCAATGAACACGTGCACATGTACGATAGTTTTTTACAATAAGCTCATAAGAAGCAGCGAAAAGCAATGAAACTTCAGTTAGTTGCACCAAAATTATTGCAGCGTTTTTCTATGATGTCTCAAGAGAAACACGTCAATTACGACACTTAATTAATCAAACATTATTCGTCATAACTTGTTAAGTGTCAATTTGTACAGCATTCAACTCATCTCATAATTTAGTCCATTGGATGATGATTCCGTCTCAAGAGTGAATATTATTTTTCTTTGTAAACACAAGAATTTAGAGAGCAAGCTCTACTTAACGAGACCTGCTTAACTGTTCGCAAACTAAGAATTTGTTCCTCTAGAATTGCACAGCTACATATTTATAAATAGACACCACAAACGAATCCTCCACAGGGGGCTTTCAGGAATTTGACGGATTACATAACTAAAAGTAGGAAGAAATGGAAGGATTTCGAACCCACGCGAATAACAGGACAAGTTTATGAACAATCAAAATGATTTCTAAAAACCAATTTGTGAATATGCTTCGGAGAAAGCTCATGCTAGTTATGAGCACAATTAGTACCTAAGCCATTGTTGCAAGAAAGATACAATACAATATCTATTCCGCAACAATTGTACGCCAAACATGATTATTAGACAACAAACAATATCACACTCTTTGATCCCAAATGATTCGTTGCAAATTTGTTCCACTGAAGTTGAAAACAACCCAAAGAAAAATTTAGTACATAAATCTCGCGTTTTTTAGCATTCCCTAATTACAAGTGAAATGAATACAGCTGTAGAAATCCAAAACATGTATTAATGTTTAACCATTCATTTTTATTGTAAATGATTTAACGTATCCTTTGACCTAATGCACATCTGAAGCGAAATTCGCCAATAAGTACAATTTTACTCGTGTAACTTCTGATTGAATCCAGTAAGTCGTGTCACTCCACAGTTACAAAGCGCAAGTGCATGCGCCTCCACAACGATAGTCTGAATGTTACAACTTGGACATCAGAACTCGTACGATAGCACTAAATGTTTTAATTAGAACTTGTTCATCAAATATAGACAGCTAACCTCAGGTCACACATCATATCTCCTTAATATTTCTAATATTGTTCTTAATGCCACCGTTTTAACACTCGAGTCTCTACGTCACCGCTTCTTAGCCTACCACTGGAATTTTTATTTGCCCATTAGTGTTTGACAACCACAGGCGGCCTGACGGGGAAAGCGAAGCATCGAGGGTCAGCGGTGCAGTTGTTCTATAGCTCGTCCTTCCCGGCGTGCTTCACTCGCTGCTCTTTGACAAATTCCTGCAAAAAACGGTCAGGATTTAATAAGTTGCATTTGAATGGTCCTTATCATTAGATTAGACAATCAAAGACCCTCTAACCACAACATAGGAAATCTCAAGAGAGGGAAGAGGAGTGATCAATTAGTATAGACTTAGAAATGGGGAGCCAACGCACAAGATTCTTTCTTACACAGCAGGATACTCGGCACATAAAAACTGCAGGTTGGGAAAGAAGAGGAAGAAAATATTAAGAGATAGCAAAGAAGGCATGAAAACTGAAAGCAGCAAAAGAGTAGGCACGAATGCTAGAAATCCAGGAGCACTATCTATAGCTGAGGTAACCTAACAGTATTTTCCCCTGGGAGTACCAGTTCCTCACAGCATAGGATAGACAAGCCTAACTATATAAACTAAACTTATTGCTTACCCTAGGCCCCCTGAGGAGTGAATTTTAATCAAATGTCATTGTCAATATTCTCTGAGTGTCCGAGAAAAAAATCACACAGGCAAATTTCCACAAGGATGTTTTCACCGAGAGAGGTAAATGAAGAGTGTACTTTGTAAAAAGAAAAGCCTCAAAAATTTATTTCACGGCTGCTCGGTTTTGCACGAATGCATCACCGAATTCAACATGGTAGTATATTGGCGTCTAAATTACGTACGCCACATTTTCATAGCACGAAAAACACAATACAAAATTACGCAGCTGCAAACCCAAATTTTACATGAATCGTTATTACATTCAACAAACGCTAGCTAGAGAACACCAAGAGAAAGTCAGCTTAAACATCTAGAAATCTTTCATCAATTAACACATACTGTACTGGCAATAAAATATCCTACGAATTCAATTGCGCAACACGTGTGAAAAAGACAGACTATTTCTGGGGCCGATTACGTGACATAAGTTAAATATTGCATTAATACTACCTAAATTAAACAAACATTACTTAGAGTTAACACTACATTCGCATTACCAAACCCAACTTACAGCAATTTTTACATGAACATATCCTAGATCAAATATTCACCAAGATTAAGAATATTACATCAAAATTGCCCAAATCAAATTCTTTATCAACATCACTCAGATCAAATAATATGTCAACATTATCTAGATTAAACATTAAGCTACCATCGCCGAGGCTAAATATTATGCTAACATTGTCAGGACCAAATATTACGCTAAGATTACCTAGCTTAAATATTACGCTAAGATTACCTAGATTAAACACTACGCTAACAACACCAAAACCAAATACTGAAAAAAACACCACATGAGGCAAGTCTCACCTTGAGACCCTGAAGAGTCCTGTCCCCCTCGAAGAGCACGGGCCTGTTCACGTCACTGGCAGACACGTAATAAATGGTAGGAAAGCCTTGGACTTCGAAGAGCAGCGGCAAGTCGTTGGCAGTGGCGTCGAACTTGGCAACCACAACGCCAGGCTCCGACGTGGCGAGCTCTTTGGCGAGCTTCTTGTACTCGGGCTCCAGCTGCTTGCAGTGGCCACACCTGATCATCGCGGGGAGATATGTGATTAGGAATCATAGACGAAGTTGAGGGTGTCCTTAGCTTTACTTTGAAATGAAGTGAAATGTAAGATGTAGTTTCATCAATCATGGATAGCATGCGCGTGAAATTGACATGAGCTTGCAAAAATGAAACTAATATGAGAAATCTGTGAGAAAATTCTGCCAAAAATTAGGGTCATTTTACTTCTAAAACTTAATATTGCAGTCGGGGAAGCCAAGTACACAGCTAAAAAACCTGAAAATCTAAAATATTTGATAACTTCTTTGAAGCTTTACCGGCTATCACAAAATACATACGATTCTTCAAAGATGTAAATTATGCACTTCATAAGGAAGTATTTGAAGTGGTTTATGGACAGAATGTCTGCCAAATAACCAAGGTCTTAATGAACGTATGCACTGCAAAACTGCAGTGTTTCATTATTAGCATAAAAATCTTCAAAAAAGTTCAAGATGAGAGCCGCAACACTTCACATACTATTTTATTACAAAAAATTTTCACTCCTACAAAGGAAATAAGAACTTCATATGAAACAATATTAATTTCCAGATTTTTCTAGGTTTACAAAACACAAAGAGCAAAAAAATACTGGAATCCTAATGTAAAACCTACATGGGCCCTTATTGACATTACTCTCTAAAAACTTGGCTAAAGTCTGAATTGATTCAGCAAACTCTTAAAATCCCATAACAAATTAATAAGTAAAACTGTGTAAATCTGTCTCAACGTTACAAAATTATTCATGCGGCTCAAACGAATGAAAGCCCGTCTGTAGCTCGCAACTGACCAAGGTGCGTAGAACTCGATGAGATAGTCCTTCGTGCCACCCTGAACGTTTTGCTTGAAGTTGTCAGCAACGAGCACCTTCACGGGACCCTTCTGCTTCTTAGGCACAGGCTGCGATCTGAGGTAGGGCTTCAGCTTGCCAGCCTTATATTTGCGGATGAATTCCGCAAGCTGTTCCACGTACTCTTCGTCAGGTTCCATCGCGAATCTAGAATGATTGTTATTACATTAGTTAATTTTAGACTCTTGTTCACAATGAAAGTGATCTCATAACAGCAAAAAAAGGTGCTATCTAATATAGACTGTAAGAAAAGTATCTATGCACAAGGAGCGTTAAGACACTGTACACTGCTAAAAAAAAGCACAAATTAGCAAGGAAGAGGTAGAACAGATAGCAATAAAGGCATAAAAACTGGAAGAAGCAAAGTAGGCACGAAAGACTCGAGTCCTGAAGCTCAATCGATAGCTGGGGTAGTCTAAAAATATTCCCCCTGGAGGTGAAAATCCCCATAACATAGGGACAAACCTACATAACTTGGCGTCTATTGCCCCCAAGTGTGAATCTAGAATTAAAAGTCACATAAGGTTTAAGAACAGACATCAAGTGCTTTGCGTTTCTCATGCAACTTCCACATATAGTGATGTGGAGCTTACGAACAACAGAGAAATCCTGTATAGTTACTCGGAAAATTGCGGAGTGACTCATAGATAAGAGATGAGGTTTGAGTTAGTTTAAGCTTCCCCAACCAAAATAAAAATGTCCAAAAGAAGAAAAAAAGTACTATTAAGTATGGATGGAATCAAGGGGAGCAAATCGAAACAAAAAGCTTGTGGTAACCTTTCAATATATTGTTATATAATTTCATGTGTCTTTTAGAACTGGGGCTTTCACCTGACGAGCTATTAGTTATTTTTTTAAAGAATGTTGAGTAAAAGTGTCAAAATTTTACTTTTTCTCGCGATATTCGTTGCAGGTCGAGTCAATATCACAGCACCACAGTAAACAGTTGCAAAAAAATAAATCGGCATCTGGCGCTTTTATCGAAATTCATGTAGGTCAAACTCTTGACTACTGGTATTAATACAATGTGAGAGCTGCATTTAACCAAATAATGGCCTGGGATATTCCAATGATTCAATTATTTTTTTGTGTATAAAGAAGAGCACCGGCATCAATAATGTTTCAGGCATCAAGAGCCACAGCAACTGCAACAAGCTAGAGCACACACTACATACAACACCAAACGTCATTGAATACAAGATAAAATAAGGCATATTAAGCTAAATAATGTCCAACATAGCGAGAAACTAAGAACTAATTCTTGCCCATGAGATAAATCGTCATGCATAGAGTAAAATTATCGAAAGTGCATAATGAAGTCCTTCTGAAGTGCATGATTTACATCAAAAATAAGATGACTGATCTTGACATCAGCAGGTCGCATTGCACTTTGCAAACCAATTATTATAAAACTCACAAAATTTTTTGAAAAAATTCCACCGAGCTTGAACAAATACACCATATTGATTACCCTGGGATAAAGTGAAGGTTCTCAAGTATATAATTCAGACCACACCACCAAAAAGCTCCAAAAATAAACCACATGGCTTTGGACTGCTCACTCACTTTTCAGTGCCTGAAAAGATGGCAGCGTTGACATCTTCACTGGTCTCGTCAAGCCCGACACTCATCATCTCCTGAGCATACGCCTCCTCGTTACTGAGAGCAAAAGTGAACGTATCGCTGTTCTTCACAACAAGGGGCAGTAGCTTGTTGCGCAGGTGCTGCGTAGCTGCACATTTACAAGATGAAATGCTGAGAGTTTTCTCTGAATTGTGGTCCCTTTGCAGACAGCTATATTGCAATATCTAGAGACTCAATACCTGAATGTTGCCGTAAAATCAAAGGAGAATCAATACCTTAATGTTGCTGTAATATGTAAGGAGAATCAATACCCGAATATTGTTGTAATATCTGAGAAGAACCCATACCTGAATACTGGCAATCTCCCAAAAAAATAAATACTTGAATATTGCAGTAATATCTAAGAATCAATACTTGAATATGGTTGACTTTTACCTAGGGCACAGCAAGATTGAAAGAAGTTTATGAAACAAGATGAAAGTTGGCGATGTGAGTACTAGGAGCTGATAAAGTCATCAGTCAGTGAACCAAAAACCGAAACGAAAGACCTAATCTAAAACTAAAGCCTACCCAACACTAAACTCAGCTCTAAGAAGCATGCTTACCGCCTATGTGCTGGTGCGAGAAGTCCACATCAGCATAGATGACCAGCAGGGGGCGGGCGGAGTAGAGCAGGGCCTGGTTGGCTGCCGTGCGCTCCCCCAACAGCGGCACGCTCTGCTGCTTTGCCCAGGACACCATGCTCGCCCAGTCTGCCGTCGCCGCCTGCACCAACACAATGGTATTGAGATTTGCATACAGAGATTTGACCTGTGCAGTATACAAGTGTGTTACTCACATGTACACTGAGATCTAAACATTAGTCAAAGCAGTTAACACAACATAAGGGGGTAAGCATCTGTTAACACACAGCTAGAGCCACACATTATCAGATTAGATTAGGTTATTAATAAGTTTAGGCCTCCCTATCCGCCGCAAAGGCGATCCAAAAGAGAGGAAGGAGGAAGGCACCATTTAGCATGGAGGTAAAGGAACGCGGAATCTATGCAGAAAGAGCATAGAAACAGTAAGTTGAGAGAGAAGATTAAGAAACAAGATCAAAGTTGAGGAAGAAAGTAGTAGGTGCTGAAAAACAGGACAGCAGGGAACCGAAAAAAGATGGTCCTTAACATAACAAAAACATTTTATTTCAACAAAAAGAAGGCCTACCTATCTCTGAGCTTGGGCCCTCACATTTTTCCCCGGGGAGCGCTAATTCCCATAGATACAATAATTTTATCCCCCTTAGGGAATCTTTTATAAAACACTAGGAAATAGTGCAAACCTATTCAGTAACCTCTAGAAAATTAACTAAGGATACAGATAACTTTCGCTGATGTGAAAGTTTTCAAGTTATTGCTTTATTAAGCAATAAACCAAAATAGTATATGAATGTCACGTGTTAGAACATTATTCATGAATGAATCACTTCCAGCCTCATTACACAGATATACAGTAGAAGCTAATTCATAAAATAAAGAGTAACCATCAAGACAGTTGACGAGAAGTTTCTGTGCATTCATTGGGAAGCTTCTTGCTAGCAAGAAATATATAGCAAGTCCTCGTTTAATCGAACTGATATTTCCCACACGTGGCTATTGTAAAGCAGTGAGCAAAAATAGGCTAAAGGCTAATAAAGCTTATAAACTTAGAAGAATTAATGGTACTCGAGATCTGGTAGAGATTTAGTCATTTCCCATAATATGACGCTTGGTAAAAGCTAAGTATTGCTTAAAACTGAATTATGTTTCACATTTGCGTGATTGAACAAATCTTTTTGAATTTACATATTGGTTGCCAATTTGTCTACATTTCCCAAAAGGCTTAAGGGGAATTATTCTGCTTCAAAGAAATATGAAAACTATGCATGAATCAAACACTCGAATGGTGGTCTTCTATAAGTTTTATGTGTTTTCTCTATGAGTGGGTTTTAAAACATCAACTCTTACAAAACGCGAGACAGAAGAAAGACTATAAGGTCTTCTTCCTGTACAGACAGTAGCCATTTGAACAAAAAAATTCGCTCACAGGAGAAAAGGCCTTTCGTCAGACAACAGAAGTAGATAACTTACCAAATCCTATTCCCTGCCTTCAAGCACAGATTCTCAGCTGACGCCTGAAACCGAACTACACTTTTCAAGGATCAGTCGCTTATTCTGCATACTGTTTTTCAATTCATCTATGGTGCAATTCATCAGAAGGAAAAAATGAACGGTTATGAAAGCCAAATTCCAACTTTTATCCGATTATTCTAACCATCAGCAGACGATCTGAACGCCCGAGATCCCAGAATTTGTTGACATTTCCATCACCTCCAAAAATTAACCCTTTAACGCTCCAGAGGACACCAGTGTCCTCTTTCAAAAATACCCTCAATATATTGTATTTCTTGTTCAATTAGTTCCCTAATGTGTTCTTTGAAGTTCTCTGCCGAGTGGCAGTTCCTTTCCCATCCTGATATCGGTGACTGCCTGATGTCAGCGCCAGTTTAGTGACGGTGGTTGTGTTAACGGTAATATGAGTACAAAAATTTGGACGTTAAAGGGTTAAAGGCTTTCCGCCGCATTTGACTCCAATTGACCCACCTTCTTAGACCTCCAGAAGTTTAGCGGAAGTTGCTGATGCATTGTGTTAAAGTTAGAAGAAAAAACTGAAAGCACACACACAGTTGCTCAAAATTGAGCTCACTTATTTAAGAATGATTTAAAGAAATTTTAAATTTTAATTTAGCAAGCTTAAAGTCACACAAAACGTGTACAACATGTTAAATTTTCGCCCAAGCAAATCCCGCCTCTCCAGTGTTACCAGTACCAACTCTACAATGATAATCTCGATACTTAATTTACGTACTTCATACAAGAAAAAGCTGTTTCTCTTGACTTGCATGAAGTGAATTACCACTCCACAATCAATGAGGAAGAACAAAACCAAGTTACCAACCTGCTGCATGATTCTTATTTTGTCTTCGTACTGAGACTGGTAGATCTCAGGCATGATGACAGCCACAGTGTCAAGGGGCACTCCATATTCGCGAGCCACAGAGGCGTCGAACGTATGAACGAACTTGAGGTCACCTGCAATGAAATTACATTTGAAGTAACGCATGCAGTAACTCTAAAAACTCGCTTCATGAGTTGTTAGAGCTCTATAACTCACTCTATGACGTGGGTCATGAGCAAAGCATGCAACGGGACGAAACAATTTTTACTACGTTACGCGTAACTTGCTTCTGCATACTGCAATGTACACTGTATGCTTCCACGATTGGATCGCAATGCATTTAAGCTCAATTTTGCAGTCAATTTTTTTGGCTTACTCACAATACAAAAAACAGACAAGAAAAACATCTGGCCCTGGCAAAGTATCAAAACAAAAGACTAGCTAAATAACTTGTTAAATTGATGCAGGCTGTTGGACCACCATCGGATCAAAAGATCAAAACAACAGCTTATATGAATAAGATTTGACTTTCTCTGAACAAATGAAAAACAAATCAAAAATGAAAATATTTCACAATTTCCTACTAACAATCCAATAGGTGAAACGGGTACCAAGAAAATGACGAATACTGATATTACTTCTGGTATAAAACAGCTATGCCAGTGAGAACAGGTAATCAAATTCCCAAGCAAATAACTTCACACGGTTGAGACAGATGCAAACGTGGGCAAAGAAACTTGAAGTATTACATAATTATAAGTACAGACAAATGAGTTGAATTGAATAGAAGAAAAAATTTAGAACAAAACTTACGTATCACAATCAACGAGCGAGTTAGTTTGATCAGACAAGGCCTTGATGGTGCAAGATTTCACACTGGCGTTTTTCTTGTAGGTGGGCGTTAAGTAACTATTTATATATTCTCCAGCAACCACCAACAAACAAAACTTAAACTATAACCAATTTACATGCTCGGCCTTGACGAGAACTCGCACACCAAAACATCACAATCATGAGCCTGAGGGTTTTGAAACACAAACCTCTGAGCGTATTGGCGGCAGTGATGAACTGGTTGTAAAACTTGGAGGCCTCATCACTGAAGTGGCCGAAGATGGTAGGCAAGTTGCGCTGCACTGCATTCTTGGCGTTGGCCAACGTGCGTAGCTCCTCTGAGGGCATCAGGGCCATTTCCTTCATGTACGACACGAAGTGCGGTCCGCCCCGCAGGCCTTTGTACTCAAACGCCTGGCCGTGGCGGAATACCTGCGCAAACAGAATTATTATTCAACTACCAACCCTTCTCTTTTACAGATCTACTAACCTTTCTCTTACAGATCTGCCCCCCAGAGAGTTGGATATTACAAAAATTATCAACATGTTTGGTTGACTTGACTTATGAATGGCTGACAGAGAGGCTCTACGTAGAATTGGCTGATGAACTGGGTCAATAGTGGCGTCTAAGGCCGCTCATTACAAGCGTGGGAGAGGCTTTTGGTCCATAGCACGCTTCTAGCTTTTCAGTGTCAAACGATTTTTGGTCAACACACAAATTTTACAATTCGTAACAGAACAATCACCTGAAATGTGCTCCAAGAATATTTGCTTATCAAGCAGTCGTTTCAGCCACTCACTGTTCAATAATTTTCAAGCATAGTAAAACGCACCTTAAAAGTTGGGTAGCTCGAGATGCCATACTTCTTGGCAAGTTCGTCGTTGGCAACTGCGTCGATCTTAGCGAGCGGTATGTTCACTTCAAGCAGGTCTGAGGCAGCAGAGGTGTACTCGGGTGCTATCTGCACAGCACAGGGTTGGGAGAAGGCACATCACAAGCATACACTACACTTAACTAATACGTTACACAAGTAGCTCATGTGCTCTAGTAGTGTTTAATGAAATGGTAAATGTTGTACCATATGAGCAGCACTGCAACTGCAGCAATGTTGTAAGTGATAATTTTTATTGATGAAAGTGTAGTGCTTTCTCTAAAAACGTTGGCATGCATTGTTACACTCCCACCACCGTCTTTACACACAATTATCCTTGTCATCTTGTATTGCTCAGTAAAAAAGAAAACAATTACAGAAGTGAACAAGTAGATTAGATGTTGTTTAAAGCCTCCCTAAGCGCAACAAAGGCGTTTCAAAGATAGGAAGTACATAGATAACATTTAGTATAGACTTAAGGAAATGCAGAATCTACGCATTAAGGTACAGAGAAACAGCAAGTTGGGGAAAAAATTTATGAAGCAAGATAAAAGTTGAAGAAAGTAGGAGGTGCTGAAAACTGGACACCAGTTCCAGAAAAAAGGTGGTCCGTAACAAAACAGAAATTCAATTCTATTTCAACAAAAGAAAGGCTTACCTAACCTTTAGCAGGACCTCACATATTCCCCTGGGAGTGCTAATTTCCCTAGACACAATAGTTGTATCCTCCTGAGTGATGAACAAGAATGAACTTTCCTCTCTGCACACAATTATTTCAAGTACTAGTGTTCGTCATTACATCCATATAATTACTAATCTTTTATTCCTGTTGTAAGTGGTTACTTCAAGTGTACCAATATTTTTATTCAAATTAAGAACTTAACTTATTGTTTGACTGGAAATATGTCAATATTTTCTATTTATATCAGAATAAATTTAGGATAAGTAGTCATATTTCAGAAAGCCCTCTTTTAACCTTCAAAATGCAAGACGAAAGAGTAAACCAAAGATTAAGGTCACAAATTTTGGCTAACTTAAATAGCTCTTTTAGCAGAGCATAAGATCATATGAAAAGTCTTTGCATCTCAACTGAAGGGAAGATAGCCTGACAACACAAATGAAAGTCAGGAATACCAACTAATGACCATAGAAATACACACACCTGTTGACATGCAGAACAAGTTGGAGAATAGAACTCGACAAGCATTAGTGGTGCCGCCGTCACTTTCTCCTCGAAATCTTCTGCTGTGAGTTCAATGACGTCCGACGGCGGAGGCTTGTAGTTCGGATCACTCTTCTTCTTCATGAACTCGATGATGGCTTTAGGTAAACGAAATTATTATTTTCAGGATTAATTCACAACAAAGCATAGTTAAGGTTGATGAAAGCAACATACACCATTTCTCCACATTAAATGAGAGCAAGGTTTCTTTGAGAGAAACGAATTTCCTGTGACACAAGGCGATCATTTGCTGTGACACAAGGCCGAGCTCTGAGGATAATTTTATACCAAAGAGTGTCATTACTGAACATCACAATACATGGCAGTTATTCTACTAATGCTGTCCACAGTAAAGCTGCTTTGAATCCCCACACAAGTCTTGATACCATCAGCATGTATAATCAATTGACCTGAGTTGAATTGATAAGAAATTATCCTTGGAAATCTATCAAAAAATTATGAGAAAAATTATTTTGAAATTTCTCCTTTTTGCATGAGTCAGTTACTTTACTAGAGCATATGTCAAGATCTAAAAATTTAGAGAAGAAATTTTTTTAACAAATGCCATTCTAAGAAGTATTTTGAATTCTCAATCACATTTGTACAAAAGTAATGAAGCTTGCAATACCTCATTCTATCAACTCTAATTGAAAAAATGACTCGGTATTTGTACAATTAATTGCTATGTTGAAGACATAAGACAGCAATTTCCACCTTCACTAATATGAACACCAAGACAGCTGACCTGTAGAAGTTCGGCCACCATTATATTCTTCCACCAGCTGGCCATTTTCAAAGTACTTGAGGGTAGGGAAGCCTTTGATACCATAGTGCCTGGCTAGAGCGGCTTCCTCCGTAGCATCCACCTTCGCAAGGTGAAGTCCATCTTCCTTTAGTTTTTGGGCAGCAGCAGCATACTCAGGAGCTAAAGTCTTGCAGTGGCCACACCTGTAATTTTTTCAACAATTTAATGAGGAGTCAGAAATGTCATTATCAACAATCAAAATTTTGTCATTGAACCTAAACTGACTTCACAAAGCCCTTATTAGATAGGTGAAGCAAGAACAAACCTGCACTTATGAACCAGATAAATTGTATTAACCATGTTTGAGGGTTACCATCTCTGACAAAATCTTGCACTTCCAAGATCTGTATTAGCAACATAGCGGTTGAGATTAAGTATAATTAGTTTGATGTGCGTAGAGTTGCATTGAATTTAACGTACAATGAGAATTATTAAGCAGCAATCCAAATAAAATATGAATTTCAAAATCTCAAAGTAAGTTGAATAAATGTGTACTAGTATATTCAATACAAAAAATATGAACACAACTACACTCATAGCATACTTTGAAAGATAATTGCATAGCAAATATAATCTAAGGATTTATTTAATACTAAAAAACAGTTTCATAATAAATGGTAAGGAAGAAGAGCTGAATGAGTTATGATGTTTTCTAGACATGGATAATTGTTTCTGCACAACTCTGCAATTATCAATAAAAAACCCTGACAAAAAGACAAGTGAAATATAATTACCAACACAAAAAAGCTGTAAGCCATAACATTTCAGGTCCTCATTAGGTAAAATAATTTTCCAAACAATCCCACCTTTTGCAATTGTCAAGTGCTATTCAGATTTGAGCAACATTTGCATTGGTTGCACACTGAGACCAGATAACTGTATGAAGTCTTACAAAAAATTTCAAGGGTTATGAAAAACATGATCCTCATGTTTCTCAATTACAGCATAAGCTCAATTCTCTCAATTACAGCATAAGCTAGAAGTCAATAGAACACTAATTTCTCTTCTCTCTCCCAAAATCTTTATAAAACACCTCAAATTTTGTTCAAATGAAAGTTACTATTTACCAGGGTGCATAGAATTCGACCAGTAAGTGCTTCCTTGTTGCAATGATACGCTCAAAGTTGTCAAAATTGAGGACAAGAACACCATCTTCTTCAGGGATAATCAAGTCAGGAGCTGTGCCTTCCACCACAGGAATATCTGCAAAAGGTGTGCACTTAGTAAAAAAATATTCCTGTAAGTTGAGGAATTAATTCAACTAAATAACCCCAAGTAACAAGTACTTAATTACTAATAATATTCAGTTTAAGACTCCCTAGGCATGACAAAAGCAATATCAAAAGAGCAAAAAAACAGACTGTAGAAAATGGGGAACCTATACACAAGATGTGTTCCCACACAGAAAAGCCTGCATATGGAACCAGCAATTTAGGAAAGAAAAGGAAGAAAATGCAAAGAAAGTATAGGCTGAAAAAAATCAATGCGGGCATGAGAAATTGAAGTTCTAAAGGCCCATTTATAGTTGGCATGATATAACAGTGTCCTCCAGGCAGCACCAGTCCCCATACCACAAGATAGACAAACCTGAGTAAAACCTGTTGTCTATGTTCACATGTTGCCTAGCTTATGCTCCTCTGAAAGGTAGAACATGAGTAATTCCACTGTATAATGTTTATGCAGACTACAGCTAAATCTTTCACAAATAAGGTCTATTTCAATATACAGCAATGAGTTATTACTGGTATAAGAAAATATGTTGGACTTGCATATTTAGACTAAAAGATGGTATTCACTATCAGACTATTATTCAACAAAAGATATTGCTTTAGAATTGAGTTATTACTCTTCATTTTTTGCCCAGAAGAGCTTCACTAGGAAAATCTCCATGAGTGGCACAAAATGATAATTTTCAGATAGATTTCTGCCAAAATCGGAAAAAATCCATTAATTTCAGCCATTAATCCATTAATCTCAAAATCCATGTGGTAACAAGAAGCTAAACAGATGTTATTTAACTATCAAAGTATACATTTTTATCACTTTAACCCATGGATGCACAATATTATTTGAAACCTTACACTGTGAGGTCAATTTGACCCCAACCTTTTTATTAACATGTTAGTTGTGATGAGTTAAACTGAAGTTCAATATTCAACTTAAATTGAAAGTCAAAAGTGATAAGCAAGTTTGTAAATATCAAACATTCACTGGGCCTGATAAATACCATTAATTTAGAAAGGTTGTTAGAATTTTTCAAAACGACCCATCAATGAGTCGTTTCGCAGCAGGAAAAACCTAACTACGACCCACCGGTGGATCATACCGCAATGAATGTGTTAAAGTATCAAAGCACATAAAGGGTAACCTGTTTCAGTTATTTAAGAAAAGTCACAAAGCCATGCTCACATACATGGAAAAACCTAGTTATACGAGTTTAAAATTCAGTTGGGGTCATTTGGACCCACCGTGCATCTGCACGTTAACTGTAGCTGAAATATTATCTACTTGTAAGTCTTATACTAAAAATTACTTTAATGATATTGAATAAAAACTTTCTCCTAAGTTGGAAATTTTTTAATGATAACTAACAAATTCAGAAGCAATTTAAATAAAAATTTGAAAATATGAACATACCATCTTCAGCAGGAACTTCATTTTCATCAGCAGATGCTAGTAGAACATTGAAGCACACTATTAATAAAAGGCAAGAAATATTTTTTCTTTTCTGCACACGAATCATGGCGAGCTTGTACTCAAGTAACACTGAAAAAAAAAAAAACAATTAAAACTGAGGAACTTTGTACGGTTTGGCGCATTAATAAGTATAAATATATATAGTTTAGCAAAATAATAAAAAACACCTATGGTAAAAGTAGAATATACAAAATTAGATTGATAAATTTGTTTAAGCTTCTGTAACGACAACAAATATGTTCTAAAGATATAAAGGACAAAGGTACTATTTATTTATTTAAGGAAATGATGAATATTCGCATACGATATGTTCCCACACATGACGAGATCTTACTGTAGCTTTTTAGCACGCAAATCTTCCACTAACAATGCATGAAACGGTTTAGTATCTTTAGTGACAGTAATGACACTGTAACAAATTGTCTTTCATCTTGGTCAATTTTTGTCTTTAGACAGTAAATGTTATTTTCAGATAGCATTAATCCACATAACATAAAAAATAAGAAATCATTTCCATAATCTTTATTATTGGACAAAAAGCAACATTATGAGTGTTTTATATGTATATGAAACATTTAACACTTTGACTATGACATGCATCACTGGTGATACACGGAGATAATTTTTGCAATGCTGCTGACTGACCAGTAGTTGCGAACTAGATTTTCATAAAAACTTAATCAAAGCTAAATGAAGAGACAACCCAGTTCATGTTTGGTTTTTTCAAAATAGTTCACTACGATTGGCTTTAAATTTAAGTTTGGTATTGAACTTATTACGTATTTAGTTGCCACAGTCAAAGCGTTGAAAATAGCATTTTAAATGTTTCTTATGCATCTTAAACACTGACAACTTAATTGCAGCACATATACAACTGATGTCTTACCAGATAAGTTCCATTTTAGTCATTTTAGGTCAGGCAAGTCAATCATTACATGTCATGAGTATTAGCTTTTGACAAGAGGTTGCAAAAATTCTATTATGATATTTTATGATCAGTGGCAAATTCAACAAGACAAGAGGCAAAACGCACTTCATGAAAGGCAACGATACTTAATTTGTGACAATTACAATGCTTATTTTGGCATGCCTGCCAGAAATCTAAGCAAACCTTCAGCATCACATTTCCCCTGTACACTCAGCAAAAGAACTCTGAACTATAAATGATATTTAGGTAAAATTTGGATTGCTTGTCATTTTGAAAATCTAATGGGAAGTCCTTTTCAGAATTTTAATGGCTTTGAACTGCAAAGACATATGTTTTTGGATGCAAAACCCTTAAATACCTTCATAATATGTGACATGGTCAATTTTGTTATATATCCAGCCAAGGACTATGACAGATGGAAAAATTGGGTTAAAAAAATTTGCTTGACTATTTAGTATATAACAGTACTACATCAGGTTAATGTTAAGAAGATGTAATCTATTTTTGTTGCCTGTATCATGGTAATTATATAAAAATAAATAACTTTTTATCTATGCACTTTTTGGGGCAAATGAGTATTTAACGAGTTATATTGGTGAGTTAATTTTTGTCTTTGATGACTGAAATATGCTAGAATAAACAGCTATCAATTGATTTTCAAATTTTTTTGCTTAAATCATCGTAATTACATCAAAATAACCACTTTATCTTCCATGCACTTTTGGCAGAAAATGAGTATTTAGCGAGTTATAGCAGTATGATAATTTTCGTCTTTGATGGCTAGAATGCGCTCGATCGCAGAAGGATAAGTCTATCGTAGTCTTCTCCTTAGAACAATTTCTGGTAAATCTGAAGGATATGTCAGTTATCGATTCTGCAAATTTCGATGTCTTAAAATAGTTAATTAGATCAAAATAAACAAGTTTTCTTCCATGCACTTTCCGTCTCAAATGAGCATTTTATTAGTTATAGCGGTAAATGACTTGCCGCAACTCCAGTGTTTGAAGCGGCAAGTAATTCAAGGAGAACGTCGGACAGCAACACTGCAATGCGCACTCGCTTCCAGCGCGATCGTCATCAAAGACGAAACCAAACCTACCGCTATACCTCGTTAAATACTCATTTGACGAAAAAAGTGTATAGAAGAAAAGTTGTTTATTTTGATGTTATTACCAAGATTCAAGCAACAAAAATTTGAAAATCAATGTGTAGCTGTTAATTCGAGCGCATTCGTCATCATAAACCAAACTAAACTTTCCGCTATAAATCATAAAATACTCTTTTGAGACGACAAGTGCATAGAAGAAAACTTGTTTATTTTGATTCAATTAATTAGGTTCAGGCATCATAAAGTGGAAAATCGATAACTGACATATCCTTCAGATTTACCCAATTTCTTCCCACTTCAAACACTAGAGCTGCGGTAAATGATTTACCACTATTACTTATTAAATACTCATTTGTCCTAAAAGGTGTATAGAAGAAAAGTTGTTTATTTTGATGTAATTACCATGATACAGGCAACAATATTTTGAAAATTGATTAGTTGCATCTTCTTAAGGGGAGCGTCCCCCATACGGAAATTATTTTCCGAACATTACAGGATACTGTAAGGGAAATCTCTGAGTAACACTAGAAAAAAATTTAATTTTTTTTCATTTTTTTCTTTTTTTTAATTTTCATTTGTGACATTACAACTTTTGTTTGCAACAAATCTTAAAATTTCCTTATAGTATCCTTTATTCTCCATGCCTTTCCGCATCCAACAATATCAAAATCATTGCTGTAGCTTGAAAACTGTAAGAGATATATTTTGAAACCCCACATTCTGAACCTACAAAATAAGGCAAATTAGGTAAACATAAACAATCTTAATCATTCTTTGTTATTATTTATGGGAACAGCTAGGACCATCAAAATCATTCTATAGTAATAAATAGACATAGAAGATGACATAGCAACGTTGCACCATGAAGAAAGAGCCAAGGGGGAGGTGTAACATGATAAAATACCAATTCCCCCTCCCCTCCCACCCATTCTTCAAGCCCCCGTAGCGGGCGAACCAGCAATCGTACGAAATTAATTTTTTCACAGGATGTACCTGACCTCTTTCCTCTCCTATAGCAGCTAAAATCTATTTTCCACACATTTACCCATTTTTATGGGGAACATTCTCCTTAACATTTTAACTGCGATGGGTTAAACTGAAGTTCAATATTCAATTTAAATTTAAAGTCAATTATGGTAATCAACTATTAAAATAGCAAACATTAACTGATTTAAGCTTTTATTCAGCTTTCATTAGATTTAAAAAAAGTAGTAAGTGACTCCAGATGGGTCAGCAGCACTATGAAAATCATTCAAGTGACCACCAGTGGGTCACTTTGCAGGAAATGTGTTAAACATTAACCAAAATAACTGAATAACATACAAAATTTACAATACTTAATATGCACCACAATTATATGCAAAAATACTAGTCAAGTCTTTCAGGAATTGGTAAATCTGACAGTTATAGATTTTCCATTTTAAGGTGCCTAAACCTAATTAATTGAATCAAAATAAGCAAGTTTTCTTCTATGCACTTTCCGTCTCAAATGAGTATTTCGAGATTTAAAGCGGTAAGTTTAGTTTCATCTTTGATGACAAATGCGCTCAAATAAACAGCTACTCATCGATTTTCAATTTTTGTTGCTTGAATCATGGTAATAACATTAAAATAAACAACTTTTCTCCTATACACTTTTTTCGTCAAATGAGTATTTAATGAGGTATAGCAGTAGGTTTGGTTTCGTCTTTGATGACGATCGCGCTGGAAGCGAGTGCGCATTGCAGTGTTGCTGTGCGACGTGCTCCTTGAATTACTTGCCGCTTCAAACACTGGAGTTGCAATAAGTCATTTACCGCCATAAACAATAAAATACAAATTTGAGACGGAAAGTGCATAGAAGAAAACTTGTTTATTTCAGTCTAATTAACTATGCTTACGCAATGAAATTTACAAAATCCATAACTAACATATCCTTCAGATTTACCCAGAAATCAGTCATTCTACAGAATAAAGCCATAATTGAACAATTTACACATATTCCAAGCATCAGTTTTGTCATTTTTGACAGGCTGCATATGATAGTTGAAAAAAACCTGGGTAAATCTGAAGGAGATGACAGTTGTCGATTTTGTAAATTTCGATGCCTTAGCATAGATAATTAGATCGAAATAAACAAGTTTTCTTCTATGCACTTTTTGTCTCAAATGAGTATTTTATTAGTTATAGCGGTAAATGACTTACCGCAACTTCAGTCTTTGAAGCGGAAAGAAATTCTTTGATCAAGTTGTATGGCAATACTGCAATGGCGTCTCGCTTCCAGCGCTCTGTCTTGAAAGACGAAACCAAACCTACAGCTATAACTCGTTAAATACTCATTTGACGAAAAAAGTTTATAGAAGAAAAGTTGTTTATTTCGATGTTATTACCATGTTACAAGCAACAAAAATTTGAAAATCGATGAGTAGCTGTTTATTCGAGCGCATTCGTCATCAATGACGAAACTAAACTTACCGCTATAAATCGTAAAATACTCATTTGAGACGAAAAGTGCATAGAAGAAAACTTGTTTATTTTGATTCAATTAATTAGGTTCAGGCACCAAAAAGTGGAAAATTGACAACTGTCATCTTCAGATTTACCAAAACCTGTTCATGAATATCTTTATATTGGTATTCATATGCCAAAGCACTTCTTCTAGTGATTTAGTTAACATAAGTTACCTACTTACATTTGTACCAAGATTTCTTTTACAGAATAAAACGGAATATTTACAGTGAAAAAATAACCTATACCCTTGTCTTTCTAAATTCTAGAGACACTAGCCTACCTAGATTAGTTGACACCGTGTTATTTTTACAACTCGCGTATAATCCCAGTAATGAGTATGATTACTTCAAATTTTCAGTTTGATAGGGAACATTTCTCAAGACTACGTATCGGGACATGAGCAGTTTAATTTTCAATTATTTTGAATACGAAAAATAGTTCGCGTAATCGCTCACGTCTCACCACGATACGTCCCATATGCTGAACCAACGGCTTACGCGAATATAATAAGACCATGCTAAGCCATGAAACCGAGTTGACCACGATTGACCTCACCGACGCTCAAACCCTACGTGTCAAAGCCTCAGCGACTCTTTGACAACCAGTTGCATGAATGAACGTGCAGTGTTTATGAAATTTAGTTGCCAAATGGTAAAAAATTACCCTATTAAATTATTGCAACGTATAACTGTAAAAATATGAATGTCTTTTTTCAGAATATCTAGGTCGTTTGATAAATATTTAAAAAATATATATAACTCATGATATGAATTATATATTCATTTTATACATTTATATTCATGATATTTTTACTATCTATGTTGCTTGTTATGTTACAATTGGGTTACAGAAATTTTATTTGTAAGCATCTTAGGAGTGGGTGAGTGATGAATGAGCTCAGTGAGTTTTTTCCCCTGAACCATCTTCGCCCCGATCATTTGTTTGTTATTACCATCGAAGAGCCTACGGTCTTGTGAAAATACTGTAAGTACCGAACTGAAGTTGAGTTAAAGTCTTTTTGTCTTAAAATCCTATGCGTACCACTCTCGCCGCGAAAAAATATATAATATAATCCATAAACCAAATGATACTCTGTTGTAGGAACTCGTGATAGTGTCACCTTATTAATGACTTTTCTTAAACTTTATTTGGAGTATGGTGGTTTTATTCCCCTCTTTATTGTCTTTGGCCCCGATTTTGAGAATTTATCAGCTAATTATGTAAAAGCCATTTTATATATCAACTTGAATTTTCCTCGATTACATTCAGTTTGAACATTTTTCTTCATTTTTAACGGAGAAGAAAGGAAGAAGGAAAAGAGAAAATCATATTTTATTCCCAGTAATGTTGATGTAAGAATCAGGTTTCCGTGTGTCACAGCTAGAACAGTTCACATAGGACAAGTATTTAAACTTTTATAATTTATTGTTTTAGGTATCTGATCAGCATGCGTTGAGCTCATCTACGAGAAAAAATTGTTGTAAGTGTTTGCTTTTGAAAAAGGTGCCCATCCACCACGGTCGGAGGAATTTTGTGCTCTTATTTTTTCAACTTATCAAGTAAAAATCAAATTTATGTTTATCCCGCTATAGTGAGCTATTGTTAATTCTCATACATATGAGGTTGAGTACATTGCAATTATTAATTTCGTATGTCTACTATGAACTTTGAACTTCTCTCAAATGGGGAACTGATTGAATTTGATTTTAAGGTTGAATCTCAAGGAATTTATCGTTCCCAAAAGAGGATGTTCTTTTACAATCGTGGTCACCAGTGCTTTTCCAAGCACACTTAATTGCTAATTGAATGATTTAAGGCCTCTGACTCTGAAGGAGTTCGGGGTATTCGAGTTGCCTTCCTGGCATCTATTTTCTCACTTGCACTATTGACCTCTGCAGGATAATGAAGGAACTGGATATTCTCGCCTCGGTTTTATTTTGACGACTCTGAGCGCCGTGACTACGGCAGCAGTATGGAGATCCACTTCTTGAGGAAGGAGATCCGGGTCCAGTGAGTAGCCGCACTTCAGCAGGTGCCGCGGCTCGAGGGAATCCGGGGTGGATTCCGGCGAGAGTGGATTTGTTAGTGTAATATTCCGCAGGTGCGGTAACAGTTTGATTATATGAGTATATGAAGGAGGTAGTTATTTTCTGCTAGTGCCTTGTGGCTTGGGTGGTTGATTGGTAGCCGTGTGGCTTAGTTGGATTGATAGCCGTGTGGCGAACAGAGTTTTGAGGGATGTTGATTGAATGTTGGAGGTGATTGTTTGTGTGTCGGCCTCCCAGGATCTTCTGTACGGGAGATTAGCTTGGGTTAATTGTTCAAGCATGATAACACAAGGAGAGACAGTCGCTACGCAAGCCAGGCTGCGAGCTTTACTGCTGAATTACAGGATTGCCTCAAATAGAGGATTATATGCGGGTGCCCCGGCCCAATTCTGGCGCCTGAACAAGGGCGAGGCAGTCGCAACAATAAGTACTCGTATGGACAATCATGAATCTCCCTACATGCCCTTACTTTCCCAACTAGTATTCTCCGGGTACTATTAATCGTGACGCGTCGTGTACGATCATCTCCGGATTGGAGTGCAAGATTAATACATGAGATAAGAATATTACTGGGTAGGCAATGTAAGTTAGTTTGTCTTCATTAATATTAAAGGCTTCTGCCGCCCAATAATCTACGCTTTGACTGCTATTTACAATGAGTATCTTAAGAGTTGGCAGTGTTTAATTCGAACGTTTACGCTAAGCCGCCGTCGAGGGCTGACTGTATTGGTCCTAACTAAGGCTAGAATTGTCATAAAGATTACTTGAATTAAGCTAGGAATTGTGCCAGAGAGGGCACGTGCAGTCTAATTATTGTTATTATTTATTATTATATGAGAAATCCCTGGTCTCCTTGGCTTGAACGTGAAAGGTGTCCTACGAGAGGAGAGAGGAAGGCACCATTTGGAAAAGGGGTAGAGGGAACGCGGAATCCATGCACAAAGTGCACAGAATCGGTAGTTAAGAAGGGAGTTCAGAGCACAGGAAGGATTTAGAAAACATTGATCATGAGGATGCATATCAGAATAGTATTAGGGCATCCTATGGGCTACAATGAACAACAACCACAGGCAGTAGCTGACATTGACATGAGGTCTAATGAACAGGTAGCCACAGTTGAGGGCGACCAATTACTGGTTAAACCAAATTTAACCCCCAAATCAGACAATTGGGTGATTTCTGGATAAGGATTTCCAGGGGTTGGTAATTTAGAATATTCCGGGGATTTTCAGAGGTAAGCTTAAATCACCCTAATTTAGCTCAATCAGGTAACGACTAATTATTAACATTTTTATACACAAATTGACCTAACCAAATCAATAGTAAGGGTGGTCACTAAAAATGATTATGATAGGAATTCTTGCTACAGTTAATGATCAGGAAAGAATGATTATTTATGTGACTCGACTTGAGGTAAGTAACTACCGAGGATACAACTCTATTGTGTAAATAACTCATCATAGCTTCACTTCCCAAGATATGAAATTTAAACATTGACTAACAATTCAAGGGAATACCAACAAGTATTTGAATCTGACTTAATAAGCATACAAATATTGAGAACACTCTTAATTAAAACTGGAACACACAAAAGGTGGCGAAACCTAATGAGGCCATGGCGATCAATAGATTATTCCAATTCAATTGATTAGAGGCTTGAACACATCAGCAACTTTGCCTGGACAAACTAAGGTGGCATAAGCAGTAACACTTGAGCCTAGGTCTCACTTAATTAATCAATTATGGTAAAAAATCTACAGCATTTGCTAAATGCAATTGAACTAGAAAACTCATGTTTCCAGTTTTTCCTAACTGAAATAATCAATGTACAATGACGATTTAATTAAATTTACTAACTATCTATTCTTCAGAATTAAGAATTATTTGTGTTTTTCTAATTGATTATCTACCTAATTTAATATAGAAATACAGTTGGGGCAATAATTGGTAATTGATGCAGGACTAGATGCATTCAGAAGGATACATCTGTGACTAAAAAATAATTGGTGCTAGCCTAACTTGATAAAACATAAACACATTTTGAAATATTGGCCTAAAAATATTTTAGACAAAAAAGGGAAATTCTAGCTTGATAAACAAATAACAACATACTGAATTTTGGCATGATAAATTATTTTTGATACAAGGGGAAATCCTAACCTTGAGAGAAATAGCATCACATTGAAATGTTGACATAAAAATTATTTTAAGAAAAGGAGAATTTCTAGCCTGAATAAAATGACATCATATTGAAATGTTGAAATAAAATTATTTTACGAACAAAAAGGGGAAAACTCCCTAAAAATGGCTTTACATTGAATAGTGAATTGTTTGCTAAAAACTTTAAGATAGGATATACAACAATACACAAGGAAAAATGGCCTGTGGGGAACCCAAATTCTGGGCAAGGAAATCCTAATCGTTTAGCACTCTGGAAAATTTAGGCAATTTTTCTTAATACATACACAATAATATTATTGACGATTTACAGATAATACATAAATATAGTTACCCGTAGAACAACACACACAAGACTTTAATTCTCACCAGAGACAATTGCCCCTCTGGGGCCCAAACACTTAACACAGGAGCATCGAATTCCAGAATGACGCCTCTCCTGAAAATGTCTCTCGGAACTTGGCAAATGGTTCTGCGTGAAAACGCGATGCGAGCTGACGCTCGAAAAATGTTTAAATATTTTTGGTCAAATTTTAATAGATTTCGGGGTAATGTTGAATGAAAATAGTGATCTAAAATTTTAAGAATGATTATGTTAACTTTATTTAATTTTTAGAAGATGGTTTTAATAATTTAAGAAATTTAGACTGAGGTGCGGCTGATGGCGATCACTACACTACCAAGCAATTACTTGGAGAGTCGCAATGTTAAATCTTTCATCGAATTCCTTCTAATTTGAGTCGTACGATTAATGTCCAGTTCTATTCTAAATCGTGTTAGCAATGGATTAAATTTGTGTAAAAATATTTGTGCTAGGACGTTATAAACATAAATTAATGCTCCTGATAAAGAAAATAGTTACAACACGCTGAATTCACATTCGAGTAATCGTCTTTCAAATACTATTTTTCTGTTGTTTTGTATACTTTTCCAGGTTGAAATCCAGGTGACTTTACCTGGTCATAAATATACTATAAAATTGATCACTTTATTTCTTTTCCAATTATAACCCAAATGGTTTACACCAGCATGGGCTAGTGAAATTTCTAAATAAATATAAGGGAAAAAGAAAAAAATAGCGCGTTCTTAATAAAGCTGATTCAAAATTCAGCCTCGGTTTATAAATGTTTTAATAGAAAGATTCTTGCTTGATAAACCAACGTGGGTATCATAATAACATATGCCAGTATTTGCATGAACAATACTTTCTGAAAAAAGTAAAAATGCATTTCATGTGTTAAATTGTTTTTAGTTCAATGACGCTTATAAATGCAAGTATAAATGAATAGTAGGAATACCGCGACATGTTGATGTAAAACACTTTTGTAAATCTCCTCGGACATGGACAAATAAGCTTTGGTAATAAAGATGAAAGTATAATGGATGGAAGCAAATAATTCCGTTTTCAAAACAATGAAATCGACGTGGTAGAAACTCGAACTATCTTTTCGTGCATACATATTAGAATAGTACGCAGCAAAGACCTCTAAAAGCGTGCATTAACACTAACAAATTCATGATATTTCCTGTATAAATAATGCTAGCGGGAAAAAACGAAAGAATTTGAATTCTTTCCAATTATCTTAAAGGTCAAGTTTGTTACAATATAAAAGCTATAACAACTTTTTAACTAGAGATCCTTAGTTGTTACTGAAACCATGAGAGGCATAAAAACAGTCATGTCAATGGTTAATTATGTAAAGTTTTCCGTTTGATAGTTACCCTACGTTTGAAAGCTTATAAATAGCGCTCACAAGAGGAACGACATTGAACATTCGTAAGAACGTCTTGGAAATCATCGTTTTGATTTTCATTCGCACATAAGCTGAGCGGTTCTGTGATATTGACCAATGTTGTTGAAATAGGATATATAAATAAGGCAATCTCAGAGTGTCCCCCGTATAAAGTTATAATTTTCTTTTTATTAATGAAACATTCACAGGCATTGACACACTAGCTGACAATATCAATGTAACGAAGCGATGTGTAATGCACCACAGGAAATTAAATTCCAATAGAAAAATACAAAATTCAAATTATAAATAAAAGTCGCTGATGGAGCAGTTTTGTACAAACTGCAGTGCTTGTGTATCATACATAATACGTACTTAAATACCAAAGATCACATCAGAAAATTTGAGCAATGTAGAATTGTAACAGATTTTTTCGCATGTACTGCAGCTTACAGTAATTTTTTTAAATCAGTTCGAGTTTTAAATAGGTATGATGGCTTTGGGAGGTATTTACTTTCACGAGCAGCGAGAAATGCTCTTCTGCGAAAGCCTTGACCGTGTTTTATAATGTAATTTTTTGTAAATTACTTGGTCTACCATTTTTCATTACTTGAAAAACATTCATGACGGTATTTTTGCCATTTTAGTAGAGTACATTAGTTTTTAAATTATTGCGAACATAGTAAAGTAGATTCAACCACTGCCTTGAGTTAAATGGTTTTATTTCCATTAGTTAGGTATAAGTAGCTTCGAATTAACGAAACTAGAAAATTTGAAATGCTGTCTTTTTGAATAAGCTTTTGGAAAATGCTCGTTTTTGGTCTTTCTGTTTTGATTGTAAAATGCTTTGGAAATGCTTTGTGCGACTTCCTATCTTCGCTTTTAACTCCTCCAAATTTTTTGTGCCAGCATAATTTTGGTGGAACGATTGGATTTTTTGTTGTAATATGCTGAAGCAACTTCCTCGAGCTTGTTAATAGGTACGCACTTGTTGATACACAAGCATGAAAAACTAGTTTCATACTTCATAATAACGATTTCTTAATTTTGAGTGCACTATCACTTGCTTCCATCCGTTTTACTTTTAACAATATCAACGTCTGCCGCAACAGCCTCAGCTCATGAGTGAATAAATGTACGAGGAGTTCGCGAGACTCGAACTCAGGACTATAACTCACCGCGCTAGCACGCTATCGATCACCAAGATGATCGAAGCCCAACGAAAGCAATGCTTGGCACAGTGAAAGCAGGCACGCACTTGGCCCGACAGATATATTTTATTCCCTTATGTATCGAGAGCTCAAAGTCAAGTCACCCCCAGAAACAGTTAATGAATCTGGTACGGGAAGCTACAGCTTCCAAAGGTTTTTCAAATAAATAAATGTACGAGGAATTCGCGAGACTCGAACTCAGGGCTATAAATCACCGCGCTAGCACGCTATCGACCTATCGCACGCTATCGTTCTGGGGGTGACTTGACTTTGAGCTCTCGATACATAAGGGAATAAAATATATCTGTCGGGCCAAGTCCGTGCCTGCTTTCACTGTGCCAACCATTGCTTTCGTTGGGCTTAGATCAGCTTGGTGATCGATAGCGCGGTCGATAGCGTGCTAGCGCGGTGATTTATAGTCCTGAGTTCGAGTCTCCGAACTCCTCGTACATTTATTTATTTGAAAAACCTTGTGGAAGCAGTAGCTTCCCGTACCAGATTCATTAACTGTTTCTGGGGGTGACTTGACTTTGAGCTCTCGATTCATGACTGAATGTTAGAGACTGTCCTCCATAGCATTCTTCATGAGTATTTTCAGTGTATGTAAACATTTAGTCCTCATGCTCAGAGTGAAATACCCAAGAGATGATTTTTTTTACATTTCAATAATATGTTTAACCCCTAACATAGCTATTGTCTATTCAGTTTACTTTAAATATTCATTTAAGACCTTATGTTACGAAACACAATCCATTTGTTTGTGGTGCTTTTTAATGGATTACATCATTTTTTTGAAAAAAAAATTCTTTCTTTTTTCCTTTTCTTCTTTGTACCTTTCAATGTTTAGCAGCGCATGCATGCCACGCGATTGGAATAAAAAATGCTCTCAATTATGATTCATCTAACGCCAAGTTTTTACGAACAAGTATGCTTCTATTGTAACAGCATTGCAAGTAAATACAAATGATGGCAAGTCATTACATGACGAAGATTTCACTCGCATAAAAAAAAGAAACCAGTTTAAAGACAAGAAATTTAATTAGCTTTCGAAGCAAATTTTTCGAGTAATTTTGTTGGCTCTTGGGCCAAAAAAACTTGCGTGGTACCGCACTCGAAGCCCTTTAGCTCAGAAGACGCGAATGACAGCTCGGATGACACAATACAACTAGTCAGAGTTAATACGATATCAGCTTTATTTAAAGAAAAATTTCCCTCTCATGTTGTTCGTGCAGTTAGCAACACCGCCGTTTGGCTTGTTTCACCACTGGCAGCTTTTTTTTTTGAAGAAAGAGGATTTCTGTCAAGGCTTCAATCAATCTAAAATCGGCGAAGACTGCGCGTATTATGATACATAAGGGACACGCAAACTGTCTTGAGTTACCAGCGTAGCTGTTCCACAATTCGCTGTCAGCAATGTAGTTTGTTTAATTTGACACCCCACAACCCTGAGTTCTCTTACCCTCTTCCTTCCTCGTATCCATGGTCTCAAGACGGCCATTTTCCTGAATATCAACTTTGATATTGGAAAACTTCACGGCCGTAAAATTAGCCTTGAATTCATTTTTTTCTGATGGATAATGTTAGGTCGACATGGTATCGTCTAATTTTGATAGAATTATTTTCGCAAGCAAATACGTTTTCTGTTGAAATTTAACGGAGATTAAAACTAGATTCAACAGTAAAGACGCAGAGATAGTGCATAATTTTAATTAATAATGACCTCTAGCTTTTTATCGCAGTGGTGTTGACTTCAATGCAGCCTGACTACCGTAAACACCATCTCGACATCATGATCACTGTCGTCATAAGGCACTACACCTCCACGAAACCCATTTACTGCAGTTGAAATTAGCAAATTTATATTGACTAAATATAAAATGCAGATTGAAATGCAGTATGAAAATTCAGTGAAATGGGTTAATAATATCAGTGGACAGTGATGATGTAAATTGAAGATTAAAGTAGGAATGGAGCACTTCCTTAGTGATTGAATACGTCAGTTTGCAATGTTTGAAATAAGGTGTACGGGCTCATTCCCAGAAAGTAAAAGAAACAAGAGAAGCAGTAAGGTGCTAAAACCGTGCTCACAATGAGCACCCTGTTGAGGAAAACATGCATGACTCAGCTAAGGAAAGGCCGATGCAGTCACTTCCTCCCGAGAGAAAAAATCAAGTGAAGATGGGATGGTGTGGTGTGCAGGAATAACACAAATACTGCAATTCAGAGGTGGCAACCAGGAAGAAATTGCGTTAAGTAGTTGGAATAACAGAAGTCAGTCTGGATAAAGGCTCTTTACGAGGTGTTCATCCATAGAGGTGAAAAAAAATTAAACGTGGGCAAAACCTGTATAAGGAGAAGAACTATGAGACAATTAGAAACGCGATTGTTTGATGAAATAGTTGACAATGGATCGCAATTGCTCACTGCAACGAAAAAAAGAATGGTATATAGTTTTAATTTTTGAAAAACTGAGCGTTTTCCTCGACACCATTTCGAGACCATCCTTAATTCTTGCTCGCTGTAGATCCATGAGAGGCATATGTAGCTAACACCCAGTCACAATTCAATGACATCGATATCTATCGCAGAATCAGAGTATTTTTGACAACGCCAGTACCTGGACTAAGGGTTCAGCAGGTAAAAATATTCTATGCAGAAATTGTACGATAATACACAAATTTGAGTGTAGAAATTTGTTTCAACTTTTAGGAATAACATTTTGGGGTTTTAACGTCTCCAGCTGAAAATGATGACCATCATCACTGTTCCATTTTAGATTCTAATTGGGGTAGTGAAGCAACACTTTGTTGGGCTACGACGTCAAATAGTATGTGAACGTCTCATTTGAGCTTCAATAGTATGCTGAGATGTTGTATTTTTAGGTAACCATTGTCCTTCACAGTATTATCTAACTCTTACATGTTGTTACACTTATCTTTACCTAAAGTGACGGTCGGCTTTCACCATTTTGCTCATTTGATTATAGCTGTCTGTTAAAGCCTATATGTCAAATGCTGTAAAAATCTTAATGAAGAAATATTAACCTCAATATCTGTAGACTGAATAAGAATTTGTAGATTTTGTTGGGAATTGAACGGAATAACCAATTTCTGTTCTTCAATTCTTTGAACAATTCTAGATTTGGCGACTTCGGTTCAATTATTGAGGTTGTATGATTGATTACAGGCGATAAACAATCTTTCAAAAGTTTTGGACTCATTTATTACCGGTTTTTTACGAATTTCAGCAAGGGAAATACTGTTGTTCGAACTAGTACTGTCGGACACGCAGTATATAGGCTTGACAAGGCTGAACTCGCAGCGCGTACGAGTAAATACAACACAAGGTACAAGTATCACTATACAGTAGATTCCAGGAATACATAATCTATTAAACAATAGTTGAATGAGCACCAGCGTTAAACTGAGTAGCTGAGCATTTCAAAATGACTAGAAACAATTCATGAAAATCAGAGTATCTTGAAATCCGCTGTGTATTCTGAAATAAATTATTTTTAGACTTTTTTTCGGCCGGAATTCTGTAAACAGTTACCATTGGCAACAATTTTTTTATTCAATAGGAATGACTTCCCATAAACAGTTAATGCTCCTCTATTGAAGCATTTGAAAATTTATAATTCAAGTCATAATTAGTTTCAACTTAAGAAATTAAAAAACCACGGACGATAAGCAGGGTGCATCAGTGATTGAAGGTTTTCAACCATCTAACGACAACGTGTGAGTGACTTTATCAAATTCATAACATATGTACATTTTGGAAACGTTTAATTCGTATATTTTGGGTTTCAACTGGATCCACGCCTTTGCTTAAGGAATCAGATATCAAGAATTGCAGTTAAATTCAATGATAAGCCATCCATCCATCAGAAGCAAATCAAGCAATAATACAGCATTCACGTTTAAGATTATTCAGTGAACATTAATTTAGTTTTGCACATTTAGTCACTGCGCACTGGATATCACATAATATATGCAAGAAAATTTCAATTTCATTTTTTTATCCGTCCAGCACACTGGACAACTGGAGGCAGAATCCGCCTATTCCCCAAACAAGCCAGTTGCAATTCTGACGTTGGCGTGAGAGGAGGTGTGCATCATTCAAAGCGATAGACTGGTGCCAGTCTACGACCTTGAATTGTGATCAGTTGTGCTAAGTGTGAAATACCAGTGATTAAACATACGCTGAAGTTTTATTCAGTCATTCGTCAGTGGAACAAAGAGTCTCATTATATCTTTGATTTTCTTGCACAATTTGATCGCCGCGGGAACAAATTCAACAACGCTCGACTGGTTCATCACTTCGCTTTGAGGTAAGGAGCCTCTGTTCCTCCTGGTGTGTTATTTTCAGGATTTTTCCATGCCATCATGGTCAACGAATTTCCCTGTATGTGAGTTCTGCACGTAATTCGTATTTCAATTCCTAGTTTAGTTGAAGGGATGTATACTTCACTTATACTCGCTTGTATAACTATGTTGCCGGCTTTAAGCTAATGTATCCTTGTAGGTGTCCTGTATTTTAGCTTTGACGTCATGTTGTCTTCATGTACATATAGAAAACCACTATTTTGGTATTACCTATCTTATTACTTACAGGCCTGTATTTTACCTTCGTCGCCATAGTGTTCCTGCATAAAACCCGTATTTTTGTATTACCTCTCAGACACATCGATCGGGGAGTCGTAATTACTTACTGACATTCCTGTTGCTTGCTGCGCTCCAGTTTTGTGCAGAGTTTCCTATTTTTCCTGTGGATGTCAAAGAAGAAAATTTGAATGTGCTAGGTTAAGAATTGAACTCAAGATGATAAGCCTTTAGGAAAAATCAGGTGGAGATGCTGATTAAACGCCTACTGATTACAGCGGAAGTAATGATCTTTCCCTGAGAAAAGGTTCTTACAACGTGAGAATGGAATGAATGTGTAGTTCAGTTCAAATTTGGAGTAGTGCATTAGAAAGACGATGGTTAAAAATGCTCAAGTTTTCGTCTTGACAATTGCCTCTGTTGAGAAGACCTGGCATTCGGGTCGTCGATGAGTTGATAATTATAATACAATGTAGCTTCAACAAGCGCCCGGCTATTGAGCCGAAGTGACGCCACTGTGTGTAATGTGACATGTACTTATTTTTCTTGAAAGTAACTTCATTAACTCCTCACTAATACAAATTAAGTATTTTGGCTCTACTGCTTCCGTTTTGTGATTTTGCCTAGTGATGGAGGTCCTATGTTGCGTTAGCTGATATTTTAATTGTTTTTGTTGGTCTTCAGCGTCTTACCAATAATGAAGAAAAATCAATAAATCATGTGGGTTTAAAAGGGCATTTCACTTCAGGGAAGCAAAATTGCTAATACTTAGTTTATGTTAAGTTCCCTCAGCTTGGTGACGTCCAAATTTTTTTTCGTGTTCTCATTATTTATTCTTCGTCCCATAGAGTCGTGCATTCTACGTGATACCGTGGGAGATTTCCTGTCTCATGCCACCGAGGAAAAAATTTTTCCTTCTCTAAGTTCTACTACTATAAACCCTCTCGACGGATAACCATTGAGTGGTGTCGGGGTTACCAGATTGTTTTTCCTTGCCAAAACGATCGAGATGAGGTTTTCCCTGAAATCCACTTTGACAATAAAGAGTGGGAACTCAGTCTCTGGTAACTCTGCAGAGTTGTCAGATGCGGCGAGGCTTTGTTACATTTCATTTGAGAGAAATTACGAACTCGATGAATTTAGCCTGGAAAAGGCCTACCTAGGAACTCTTGTCCCAATATAGCGTAGTCTTGATGTTTTTGAATTGTGATCATTGACGTGCAGTGAATGATTGCATTGTTGAAAAGTATAATTCTTGTGTTTTGCTAGAATCGATCTTATCTGGCTTGAGGTATACTGGGTTGCTTTAGTCGAACACTCTCTCGTACCGCATTTTGACAGCTTTCATGACCTCCAGATTATCTTCTTGTTTGCCGTGGGAAATTCGTCGTATATTATTCCTACGAGAACACTGTTGTCATTGAATGATCCATTTATAAGCTTGTATGGTGTTTGAATACCAGTTTTTAATTTTTTTGCCTCCATTTGTACTCCCATCTTGCGAAGACCGATCATTGTGGTACGGCTGAAGCCTCGCATGCGGCCGGTCTATGTGTTTGCCGACAGATTATTGTCGCTTCCTGTAATAGAAATCGATTTCTTGCTTGTACATAGAAGTGTTTTGCTTTCCTAATACGTATTTCGCACTACATGAAAAACTTTTGAGTGTCGGCTTCTGTCTAACTTCTCCGGTGTTGTTTTTTTGTGTGGCGTTCCTTCGAGGTTCTATCTCAATGGTTTCTGAGAACTGAAGAGTTTGCTTAGAAGGCAGAAGAACACCCTCAGTGAAGATTTTTCGTATCGAATATATTTGTTCGAGAAACTTTGAAGGCCATCTCAGGCAAAAATTCATTCTAAATGATGTTTGTGTTTTTCGTAGTTGTCGGGCACCACGTATGTAACAGTGAAATATGATATTTTGGAAAACTTATGCTATCACTGATATAACCAAACCAAATATTTCAAAGATTTCATCCCTGATGTTACCCATATTTTCTTGTATTTGTGAACGCAAGGCAACTTTCTATAGCACCAAAAGTCTAGACGTGCGAATCCCTTCGAGTCGTGCATTATAGGCAGGTGCAGTTCCCCTCTCTCTGGAAGGCTCCCGTGTCCAGTGCAGCTTATGCACGCCACTAATGCCCACTTTTACTTTCTCTTGACGCAGGTTTTGGCCCTCTTTGTGCACCTCTTGCAGGTTAGGATAATTTGGTAGTGGAGGTCGATCTTTCTCGCATAATTTTCAAAGACTTCGTGCTTTTTCGCCACAGTTTGATTCCCTGTAGTTAATTTGTTCCCTAGTCATCAGAGGACTGTGTTTCCATGGAAACTCAAGATGAAATTGTAATCGCGAAAGTTCTTTAATTATTTATATTTTACTCTCTATTTCCTACCTATGGATCGGATGACTGTTCAAATTCAATAACGGTAAATTTTGTTTAGGATTCGTGTAAGTAAATGGGACATCAATACGATGAACATGTTCCCCAAGTTTTGAAACTTCTTAATACTTAAACAAAATCTCTTCAGACTGTCGCTAGCGTTTTAAAATTGCAACTACGAAAACCCCTTCCTTTGTAAACGATGCAAGTTTTTTAATATGACATGTTTACTTGATTTAGGTCAATGCGTATCAAGATCACGCTTTTGGTAATCACGTTAGTGCTTCGTTAACGTGAACTTAGGTTTTGGTTCTGTGATTTACAAAGCATCGTATTCACAGTCCTTATGTCTTGCTGTGGCTGATCAGACAACATCTTCTTCGCCCTTCTAGACAAGAAAACGTGTGGCCAAAGTTTGTCTTGATTCATTCAGATGGTTTAATTTGTGATCACTCTTGGATAAGTAGTATACTATGCGCAAGTTGTTGGTTTATTTTAGAAGTTTCACTGACCACTACTGCTTACTCTGCGCGATCTTATTTGTCTTCTTAGCTCCCTCTTTTTGAGCTTGCTGGTTTCACAATTCTTGCTTTCAGAAATATACAATATTTATTTCAAAGTTGTTTAGAATATGTACTGAAACAATTTTGATTTTTATACCTCCTATGAAAACATGCGTGACTTTTTCAAGGACCTTTGATGGTTGTTGGCGAAAAGCTTGAAACGTGCACATTAAGCTAATTGGTAATTGAGTGGGAAAACTGGATGAACTCTTAAAGCTTAAGATGCTGATTAGTGTTGCAAAACACAATTTATCAGCAATATCTCACACGTCCCCTCCTTAAGGCGTTTGTTATTGGCATACTACTCATTACGCAGCGTACATTGAATAATAATAACAGTGCAAGCAGTATTTCTCAAGTTTTCGTGGGAGCACGGTTCTGCTGTTCACAATAGAGCCGTAAATGAAGCTCTGAAGTGCGCGGCGGTGAAAGTGCTTGTAAGCCGCCGAAGTTTCCGACTAGGACGCACCATTTCGTGGTGGGTACCTCGCGCTCTAGCCTCCTACGGCTACGCTCAGGTGTTTTTGTTATGTTACGCGGTGTGGCGTGGTGCTGGGCTGTGTTTCAGTGCTCATTTTGCAATCGATGAAAGTCGGTGTGCGTACATTTGGTATTGTGGGAATGTCAGAGCTTCACTAGTTGAGCAACCGTGTCAAGTCTTCAGGTAGTTCGTGTTAGAACGCACGCGCATGAAGCAAGTTGTGAAAAGCTAAACGGTACCGAGAGCTTTGGCTGCTTCAAGACGAAAATTGCAGGGCATGCGTTCACGTTCTTCCGTGAGTAAGATAGTGTTATTCTCCATTAACTTATTTATTGTCTGTAGTTATTTATAGCTCATACAATAACTTATCGCAGGCTGAAGCTCATGTAGGGAATTTACCTCAGAAGATGCTCATGCATTGAGTCTTTCGGCTCGCAATTTTTCTGAGAGGTAGAATTTGAAATGCCCAAATTATTTTCAAACAACAAACAGAACAGGATTTCTCCAATCAAAACTTCATGTTAGGCGTTTTTCTTTGACATTCTGTCATTAAAAAACATGCATTGCCATGAAAGTACCATTTGAACGAACGATTAAAAACATGGTCCCTCAATTAATTATAGAAACATGTACTATTGAGAGGCCTAAAAATGCGCAGGCTTCCGTCTCGTGTTTGATGCTGTGACGGGAGGCAGTCGGGAGGAACACTTCCTGTCTGCCGCACTGACCCCGCCTGCATTGTTGCTCTGGCCGTTTACTGGGAGCTGTATAATTCTGCGTCGGAGGCGTAATTGCATCGCGATAGGCGTGCTGCTTGGATATCGCTTCTTGTGCACGACTTGGTGGGCACGATTTGATACGAACGACTTGGTGTGTACGACTTGATACGAACGATTAGGTTAGGTGTGTACGACTTGATACGAACGACTATGTGTGCACGAATTGGTGTGTACGATTAAAGTGTAACACTTTATTTATTAACTGGATGATGTACACAATTTTCCGTAAAAGTTGGTGTGTAAGACTCGAGAAACGCTCGTTCCTAAGGAAAAAGACTGTTGGCTTGAAATGCAAGAATTCATCTATTCGGGATAATGAATAATATAACTATCAGGAAATTTTTTTTTCATGTAACTACCTTCACGTCCAGTCCAGTTATTAATGTTTCTGGGGCTTAATTGGAGCATGAACAGTAATATATAGTGTAATCATTGAATGTTAATAATATAGAGAGTATAATAACTACGCATCAGATATTTTATCTCCAGCTTTATAATGGTGTTCGCCGTAATTGTGGGCCATGTCGCATCCCTTCTTTTATTTCTGCAGTGTTTGATTAGGTATTCTTACAGGTATGCAATTAGGCTATTTTTTCTGTTATTTTTCTCTTATTCCTTTATGCATCCCCTCAAGGGACATAGGATGGACAAGAGGTTCAGGTAAGTTAATTTTTTTTATCCTATGGGGACTAGATCCTCTAGGGAGAATACTATTAGCTTGCTTCAGCCATGGATAACCAACGGGACTTTATTTTTCGTACCCACTTTGTTTCCCCGGTGCTCATACCTTTTTGGCTATCGCTTCTTGGTATTTCCTTCCCCTTCCTTTCTGATTTCCTGTTTCTATGCGCTGGGTATTCTGTGTGGGAACTATCCTTGTGCATAGATTCCTCGTTTTCTACAGAGAAGGTACAGTGGTTTCTCCTCTTTGCTCTCTTGAGATCGTTCTTTGTAGTGGCTAGGGAATTTTGAACTTACTAAAATAGTAATGAATAATTAAGGTAAAGCGAAGGTTAGGTTGGTTTTAGATTGAGATAGAATGGGTTGTTCACTTTATTACGAACTTTTTTTCGGCTAACTGCCGTCCTTTTTCAGTATATATTTCTTCTTCTTATACCATTTTGTTTCGTCAACTTCTTTCAACTGTGCATTTTGTATGGTTTGCAGGGTGTGAGGACATAAGAGTTTATGTTCTCAATGTTTCAATTCTTTACCAAATGGTTCCTTCTTTTTACTTTCATGCGAATAGCTTTGTTGCAGTTAGGTAGGTGTAAACTTCTATAAAATCAATCAATGATAATCTATCACCTGCTTTCGTTTTGAACGCTTGAAATTACATTGCGCTGCTTGAATGGGCGGATCATATCGATGCAGGGGCATGATGGTCAGAATGAAATACTGATCTCTCTGACATACAATTTCACCGAGTGTCCGAGAGATCGGTGTTTCATTCTGACCCTCTTGACACTGTTTCACGAAGACTCGCGTTTCTCCTCTTCCTCTTCAAAAAATCGTTAGGTCTTTAATTAAAATCTGAATCAATCCCATGTACTCAGCCCATTTCTTCCCGAGACCCGCATGCCCCTGTCTTGATCTGATCTGAACGATAGCGGTTCTCTGCTGGTGGATGGCTTGCTTCGAGGCTATCGTTAAGCGCACCGGTTGACTCGAATGCTGTCTCGCTTCTAGATTTTGGGATGTTGAGTTTTGGGTGAAGAAAGTATTGGTCTAGGAAAGTTCGGAGACTTAGAAAGCTGTGCCGCTTACCGACATACCACCTCTGACCTGGGGTTATCCTTAGAAAGTGATGCTTGGGGACTGAATACCTTGGCATGTCTGGTCATGAAACGTCTATCCGATCACGCGAATGAAATTAACTTCAATACAAAGGTTTACTCGTTTGATAAAGTTCATTGCAGTCAAGGTTTACTTATGGTGTCTCCGTGCTCTTATTTTGATGATTTACTTTTTGTTTTCATAAAAGTCAGTACTTGCCATAGTTCATGTTCTTCTATCTGTTCACGGTTCTTTTGTCTTTTCTGACTTATTCAAAAGGAAAGTAACTCTGAATGTTTGTGTTCGATCTGAAATGAAAATCAACGAATTTGCTTAGATTTCCGACGAATCTTGTTGCTGAAATGAAGTTTGTCAGTATTTGTACAGCACTTTCTTTGGCTTGAAGAGGTTTTTTAAACTATTTGATGCCAATACTCGGTGAAATAGCACAAATTCAATATTAAGATGGACTATCTTGTCGTTCGCGATTGAGAAGTACGTTGTATGTGCGTGTGGTATAAGTATAATTTTCAGGGAAAATCGCTTAGTTTCTTTCTAGTTTAGTTGTACGTCACTTGAATTTCTAAACGAATTAAAAATGTTTTCAAGTTATTGCTAGGTTTACATAAATTGTTTGCCATTGTTATGGAGGTGCGATTTCTGTCGTGTTAGCATTGACTCAAGAAGAATATTTAATAGCCGTATTAAACAACTTATGTTTGAAGCGGCAAAAATGCTCTGAAAATCGATTGCGAAACCCCTATTTGAGGTAACCGCATATGTTTATGCGTGGTGAATGCGCCAAGAGTTCACTTGTTTCATGAAGCCATTAATTCTTACATAAAAAAATCTCAGTGATCGCCCTGTCCCCCTTGAATATGCACTCGCCGGTATGTCTCTTCCGACGAGCACCTCGCACATACCTTGCAAAAGTCAAGGATAAAACTTATCATTTGTGAATGCCCTCTCTTTAACTCTTATTGTGGCCTATTGAACTTTCTGCTGCCCCTTAGTCGCGTGGAATTTCTACCAAGCAAAAGTTAGAACCACTTCAAGCTCGAGTTGCCTGATCTGTGTGCATCGAGTGAGTTTCAGTTTGCATCTGGCGTCACTAATTCTTGCGAAATGGAAATCTTTATGCGCATTGCTCGCAAATCTTCAGTCTTTACTGATTCCTTCATGATAAATGTGCTAGATTTAGATTGATGGAAGTCTGGCTTTCCCTGATCGAATGAAAATGCAGAAATAAGTTTCTTCTAGAAATAAAATATGGATATTGTTTATGTGAGTTCGTTGGAATGCCGCTGACTTTTTTCTTTCGCGTAGTCATTGCGTATTTATTTATCGTTATCACTCTACCTTGTTTTTTTTTTCGCAGTTTTATCATTCCTTGGACGTCTTAATATTCCTGCCGTAGCGGGCTGTGCTGAGCCATGCAGTACTGACGCTAAAATGAAATTTTTCCACCCACCTGTTCCGACTCTAAATACAACTTCAACCGAACATCACAGTCATGACACTTAAATTAAACTCAAACGGGGGTTTGAACCAAACACAATAATTCAGTGTGGTGGGAATCGCGCGCTGCGGTATTCTCACGTTCCTCACGGAGTATGAAGAAAACGTATTTACTGACGGGATGAAATGCCTGAACTTCGCCTCGGAATTTTCCTGTCGCAGCCCTTACGCCGCTTCACTTTCTTGTCATGAAGGACCGACCGCGTGTTGGTAGAAAGCGTCTCAAATGAATGAGCGACCGCATCTTGGTTGTGCGAGAGCAGGTACAGGAATTTGTGGACAGTTTTTCTGGGTTTGGGAGCTATAGAATTGCCTAGGGAGGAGGGTGGCAGGGTCCCATCAGAGTAAACTCGTAACGGGCAGCTCTGTTGAACGCGTATTTGCGTTAGGTCCAAGTGCATGTACAAGTGTTTTGAATACCTCATAGCACAGGTGTTAATTTATCACCCTTTTCCGTAGATTGATTTTTCAAAATACTTGATGGCGGGTTAAAATTTGTTTTCGATTTTTGAATTGCGTTTTTTTTAGCTTATGCACTCAACTGTTCATTGTGAACGCATTCAGCCGTACAAGTTTGAAATTTTGATCTCGTGCGAGGCTGAGCTGTTAAGTTGCACATTTTTACATTAACTTGTTAGCATGGAAATGATAGTCCCCTCAGGAGGATACAACTATTGTATCAATGAAAATTAGTTCTCTCAGAGAGAAAGTGTGAGGTCCCGAGCCGAAGGCTGAATAGGCCTTTCTTTTGTATAAATAAAATAATTTTTTGCCAAGAACTATATTTTTCGGTTCTCGACTGCTTTTTTTAAGCACCTATTACTTTCTTCTACAACTTTCATTTTGTTCCATGAATTTCTTTCTATCTTGCTGTTTTTAGATTCAGGGCGTGGGGACACACATTGTGCAAAGCTTCCCTTTTCCCTTAATTGCTTGGTAAACTGTGCCACCCATTTTCCTATCTTGGAAACAGCTTTGCTGTAGTAGGGTGGTGTAAATTAACTTATGATCATATATAATCTGATCTGTGCTAAGGTTCTCTGTTCCATTAATGCGAGACTAAATGGTGCCTTCTTCCTTCCACTCTTAAGAACACCTTTATGTGGTTCAGGAGCCTTAAACTATCAATCTGATTTAATCGTGGAGTTACAACCGCATCTCAGAAGAGCAGTTTATATATTTGTAAGTTCTGTGGAAGTATAATTAAATCGTCTTCAAAGTCGTCTGTTCACAAACGCCGTTCTGCGTTGCTGGACTGCGGTATCCAATTATTAGTTCATTGACTGCGTAATGCTGAGCTAGAATGTCGTGAATTTTATCAGTCTTCAAGTTTTTCTTCTTCCTCAGGGGGGATACAGCTATTGTACCTCTGGGAATAAGCACTCGCATGGTATATACTGTATGTATGTGAGGTCCTGAGCTGAGAGTTAGGTAAGTCTTTTTTTTTGTTGAAATTAAACGTTTTTTTTTATAAGAAACATTTTTTTTCTCTTAACTGCTGTCCTGTTTATCAGCACCTGTTACTTTTTTCTTCAAATTTTATTTTGTTTCATGAACTTCTTTCTCAGCTTACTGTTTTTTCCTTGTGCATAGATTCTGCGTTCTCTTAACTCCTTACGAAATGGTGCCTTCCTCTTTCCTCTCTTTGGAATGCATTTGTTGCGATTAGGTAGGCTTTAACTAACATCTAATCTATATTTTTATCCAATTTTATTTTGCAGCTTTAGTCGGGGCTTGATTTGGTTTCCGTGACAGCATGTTACGTCGTAGTTATTTCTAAGATTTGAATTGGTCGTCTGCATGGCTATCAGTTTCTTCGTTTTGAAACCGCTGATTTACTTCGATAGGTGAGACACTCAAGTATTTGTAAATTGTCGATACTGTTATTACTGAAAAGTGCTTACTTAAATGGACTGTCTGGATATCGTGCACGTTTCCGAGATTTCTGTTACCGTTATTACTGAAAAGTGGTTTATTTGAATGAATTATCTGGGTACCTTGCACGTTTCCTAGATTTGAGATACTGTTATTACTGAAAAGTGCTCACCTAAATGGGCTGTCTTGGTACCGTGCACGCTTGCCAGATTTCGGTAGAGTGCGGCCACTAGATCCCTGTTGCCGAGCACTGTCGTGGCGGAGCTGCTTGCCTCTGCTGCTTGAGCCATTGCCTCCCCCTCGTCTCTCTCTCTCGGGGCTGCCCGGTTGCTGCTCCAGACCGGTTTGCTGAGGCTGCGACCAAAGTCTTTCTTGCATGTGCATCCTCTGACCCGCACCGGTACATCGCTGCCTCGCACTCTCCTCTAGCTGTTCTCTTGCACCGTGCTAAATCACTTCCAAAACGCGGAGCTTTAAAGTGCTTCAACGTGCGTCGTTGTGAATGCATTCTGCATCGGTTGTCAGTCATTGATAGCGTTCGGAGCTCATTTTCATACTCCTACTGATTTAACTTATAGATTGTGTGAAAAAGATTTCTGCTAGGAATTTGAGTTGCGATTATAATCATTAAACTTTGTTGTAAAACTTCCGTAATCTAGTTTAAACAAAGCAGCATGTCGTGGATGGACTTAGACTTAGGTTAATGTTTCTTGAGAAATTTTTATTTTCTCGTACGGTGGCGTAGACGCTTTAAGATGAATGTCTAGAGCAAAGAAATGTTTCTTGTTGTTTTGTTTTTCTCTTTTTCGACAAACAGGCGTTGTTGGCTACCATATCTGCATCGCAGAACCCAGCAGACCTATTTTAGATATTTCTGTCCTCTTTTGTTGGGGATTTTACCGCTAAAATCAGACCTCAAACTACATCGAACTTGTGAGAATTTCTGAAGAAGTTGGTGACGCATCCCCGAAATGTTTCGAGAAGTTTACTTGTATTATTTTTCCATCTTTACCGTGCAGGGGGTATTGGAGAAGTAAATTTCTATACATTAGCACCTGTTTGTGATGTTATATTTTTTAGCTATTCGTCTGTTTCTATTTCGTAAAATGATCATTTTGCACATGCCGTAGTAGTGTGTTTCTGCTTCATGCCGATTATGTTATTTTAATCTCATTTTTCATGCTTATTTGATAAAAGCTATGGGAATAATAAACTACTGAAGCGACATAATAAGAATTTGAAAGTTTTAATGCACTGAAGCTGAAGCTTTGAGATGCTTGAAATTATTTTTTATCCCCGTTGATAGCTATGTATGTACTACGAGTTTAAAGTTTAGGATATGTTGTATAAATTCTACCACTTGCCAATTAGATTTTCCTTATCTTGCTTTGTATATCGAGATGTGAATAAAGATTCGTAACTATCGATATGTTTTTGATTTGATGAAAGCTTCCTTTATTTAAAAAATGACTCACTAACTTGCATGTAGGTAGTTGAGTGAACATCTTTTGACTTGTGAAAAATATTACTACCAGTTTTGTGCGAAAAACTTTGTCTTTATTATGCAAGCAATTGTTTGTCTTACACATTAATTTGGCAATTCTGCTTAACAGTGCAACAGTTCCTTCAAAATATGGAGCTCGATTGCTTGAAAAAAATATATAGAAAATTTGCAATAATATTTTGCTCGCGTTCGTTTAGCTTTCAGCAGACTGCAATAGCTAATTAAATTCGTACGATACCGTCTCAAAGTGTCAAAGTTATCATGTTTTATAAAAGTTAAGCTCGCAGTTCTTCATTAATCAAATATTTAGGGCTATCAGCAGCTTGCGGGTTGCCGCAAGGCCGCGCTTCACTATACGTGCCCATCACCTGATGCGCCTGACTCACACCCGGGTGGTGACTATTGCGAGGACGACCGCCTGTTTGATGACACTCCTCCTCGGCTTCCAGAGCTACAAATGCACTACATTGTAATGCCTCGGTTGATATATGCCAATCAGGGGGTACGCTTTTTGTTCTGTTTCTTTTGTTGAAGAGTGGTGTTAATTAAAGAAGAAAAAGTCCTGTACGAAATGTAAGATATAACCATGAAAGATCGAAACTGTTGCTGGATTGTATCGTGATTTTGAAGTTGAATTTTGCGCGTTGTTCTCAAGTCTATCGTGACACCTTAACCGTTTACCGCGTTTCATTTCGGGCAGAGGCGAAGGAACTTAATGCCACCCTCGCATACTTTCCCACCTCACATGCCTGCTTCTCTATATAAGTTGAAAAGAATGGTTACCCAAAGCAAAGCCGTACTGCATTTTGGTGAATATGATAACCATTTAATTGTTCTTGTTTTGCAGCCTTGTTCTTGTATTTTGAATGTTTTTTCGCTCTAGTTAGATAATAAACAGTACGAATATCAATCACTATCGATAAAAACCGATCAGCTTTAGTGACTGCGTATATCTTAATCTTCGCCCGTTCTTATAGTTATCATTCTATCCCGCCAATTTCGAGATTCATCTTTAAAAAAGATGTAAGAATTGATACTACTCTACTCCTGAATACCATCACTAGCAGCAAGTCCGGCACAGTCCAGCTTGACACCCTGTTAATTTGGTGGCTTTTTCACGAACGCTTCTCAGTTCTTATGAGCGAACAACGATGCTTTGTGGTGGCGTCCGCTGTAAGGGCCTTCGATTGCGGGTTGTCCATGACCTGGACCACGCCCTGCTCTGCTGTGCGGTGCTGTAGGCGGTGCCTTTACTCAGTCAGTGCCCCTCTCAAGTTTGATAGGAGAGACTTGTGGAAGGGAAGAAATTCCTGGTCTTATTATACAATGTGAGTGACGATGGTGTGTGTACTTCCTCGTTATGTTCCGTGCTCTGCACCTCTTCCAGTTGAAACTTGATGCGAAAGATATGGGTACTGCAATTAATTATTTCTTAGTGCTCGTCTTAAGTTTGAGAGAAGAGACTTGTGGAAGGGAAGAAATTCCTGGTCTTATTATACTATGTGAGTTACGATGGTGTGTACTTCCTCAATGTTTGTATGTTCCATGCTTTGTACCTCTTCTAGTTGAAGTTGATGTAAAAGATTTGGGTTTCGCTATTAATTATTGGTAAAATTTCAAGAAAAATAAATAAGGTTAGCTAAAATGCTGAATTGATGTAATATTTTACTTCTCTCCTTAATGTGGTTAGTTTGGCTTAGAAATATTGCTTTTGATTTTGGTTAGTTCTGAGATTTACGTGAACTTTTCTTGCCGGCGTGCGAGCCGTTCATTATCTTTTAAATGTTTCTGAATAGAACGTAAAATTACAACGAACGGAAACATGATTCAAACTAATTTTCTATTCCCATTCCAAAATAAGCTTACCAGCAGTTTCTACCCACAGCGCACATTACGTATTACTATCTCCTTGAAGATAAGAAAGAGCTTCAACATGGCTTTCCCATGATTTCCCATGCTATTCTATGGCTTTCCAATACTTTCCCAAGTCTCAACCGCTGATATTCTAGTCAACCTAATCTAACCTACCAATACACGTGATATTCATTCCGACTCCCTATCTGCTGGGTTAAGGCACCGAAAATTGTGGAGTTGATGAAGCTTGTATCACAGATACGCTCATCTCACACTGCAGGCTGGTGGGTGTGACACACGGGCGGACGGACGGACCGACGCGGCTCCTTTTATAATAGTGATATATATATTCGACAAGCCACATGACACACGTCCCTTTTTCCTAACAATACGCGTGATATTCATTCCGACTCCGAATCTGATGGATTAATAAACTGAAAATTGGGGGTGTATGAAGTTTGTATCACAGATACGCTCATCACACTCTTTCTGATAGTGGGTGTGACGGACAGACGGACGGACTGGGCTCCTGTTATTGCATTGATTAATTTATGACTCCCAATAAACTAATTTATAGTTTATTAATTATTTATGTCCTCGGGAAAGTCTGAGATTCTACTCTTTTCATTGAATTTCTTGTACTGCACAGGCCTCGACATGAGCTCTCGTCCTATTGTACCAAGTCAGTGACTTTTAGATATATTTCCACGATGGGAACGGTCACTTCCTGCATGTGTGCAGCATCCTGCGTGCTGGTAGGGCTGCACTATTCTTTGGCCTCCCATTGATCACAGGGGGCCCCTCAGGGGTATACAACTATTGTATCTATGGGAATTAGCGCTCCCAGGGGAACCATGTGAGGGCCTGAGCTAATGGTTAGGTAGGCTTCTTTTTTTTGTAATAAAATAGGTTTTCGTTTTGTTACGGACCATCTTTTTTCGGTTCACTGCTGTCCTGTTTTTCAGCACCTACTACTTTCTTCTTCAACTTTTTCCTTGTTTCATGAACTTCTTTCCTAGCTTACTGTTTCTGTGCACCTTGTGCATAGATTCCGCGTTCCCTCAACTCCATACCAAATGGTGCCTTCCTCTTTCCTCTCTTGGAACATCTTTGTCGTGGTTAAGGGAGGCTAAAACTTTCTTATATAATAATAATAATAATAATAATAATAAGTTCGTATCTTAGTTGAGCTTCTAATAGTATTCGATATTATGTGCGATATCTGCTTCTGATTGTGAGACAATTCATATTCACAAAATTCTTAGGAATATTACGATTTTCCAAAAATATTTAGTTTAACTTCATGCTTTCTATTTTTTGGCTTCTGTCTGCACTTTTTCTTCACATTTGGGAACAAATTTGGCATTCTTCAATTATTTTTCCATGCTAAACATTGTTGTATACCTGGCATTTTACATATACTTTTCAAAAATTAGTGAGTAATGTTCATGTACACAAATTCGTTCGACTTCACGGCTTCTAGAAAAGAGCACGCTTTGCTATTTATTGCGCACGGACGTCATGTTTATTTCCCTTCAGGGGGATACAACTAAAGTATCTGTGGGAATTAGCGCTCCCAGGGGGACAATGTGAGGGCCCGAGCTGAGAGTTAGGTAGGCCTTCTTTTTGTTGAAATAAAATGTTTTTATGTTAAGGACCACCTCTTTTCGGTTCACTGCTGTCCTGTTTTTTCAACACCTACTGCTTTCTTCTTCAAATTTTGATCTTGTTTCATGAACTTCTTTCTCATCTTACTGTTTCTGTGCCCTTTCTGCATGGATTCCACGTTCCCTTAACTCAATACTAAATGGTGCCTTCTTCCTTCCTCTCTTCGGATTTCATTCGTTGAGGATAGGGAGGCTTAAACTAACTAATAATCTAATCTAATCGTCATGTTTATTTTGCGATTCGCATTCAATTCTGCACGTATAAATGTACCTATTGATGTTTATTAATGTATAGAAATTGAAAAATTGCACTAGTTCTTTTGGCTCTAGGTTGTCTAACATTTACAATTTTTAGGCCTTGTTACTACTTTCTGTTGGCACTGCGCTAGTTTTTTTCACTGCATCAGCTGTGTGTTCGTTTCAGTGACGGAAAGAGCAGAATTTTATGCACAAAGGAAATATTATGTCAACGATGGCTCTGCTAATCATGGATAATTGTGTTGAACATAACGCTTAATGACCGTCTTTGTGAATCCATTTATGGATCATTTTGCATCAGCCACTACGATCGTAATTGTATCGCTCCGATAAGCTGATCTTTCTTTTTCATTATAGCGTGAGCCTCCGCTGTCAATTTTTGCTTTATGTATTCGGTGAAGGCACCTGCTTTTCAGGCTAGACGTGTTGTTAATTTTGTTTAGTATTTATCTCGGCTCTTATATTATTTATGTGACAGTTAATGCGTCAGTGGCAGTGGGCGACATCAGCATCTTTGACTGGCTCCCGAGTCGAGCCTTCATTAACGCCTGTGGGTGGTTCACTGCTAGAAAAAGTGACTATAACTCTAGACCGATAAGATGAATTACAAAATTTAAATAAAATTACTGGCATTTCGAAATTTTGCTCAATTTTGCCGTTCTTTATAGTGGTAGTGCTTCTTTATTTGTGTGTTATGCTTTCGTTATTATAGTTATTATGTATGGAATACAGCGCTTTCTTGGAATGAACGTGCTTAGCTGCGTGGTATTTATGTAAGGTCATGTAAGCTACAGTATTCAAAAGTTGTTCAGTTCAAATAGTCTTACGTTGATATGGCTTATGTTGAGACAGCAGTCAAAATACCACGTCTCTTGTTCTACGTGCACAAGGAAACGAGTTCAAATCGTATCTCTTCCTGCTGGGATGAACGGAATGCAGCGAGTCCATTGTGTTCAGTGTTAGTGGTTAGTATCTGATGCAGATTTATTATCATGTTTTATTCCGTTTTAGGTTTCCATGGTGATTCTTTGATAAGAGTAAATCTGGAGAAGTTGTTAAATTCAACAGATTTTTATATTTAATCTCGTTTACTTTAGAGCACTGTGAAATTAATTTTAAAATCGATTCTTAATTGTGCAACTAATATTGTGTGCATACAGGGACAAGATTTGAAAATGGTCATTTTTATCCCATAAATGTAAAAATATTGTGAAATCTCATTTTGTCCTTAAATTGCTGCTGAACGATTTCATCGCTCGTTCGGTTCTACGTGTGTGCTCATGACTTGCATAGGTAAATTGAGCAGCCGTGTGACTTTTTGTGCCTGAACCGAGCACTGCATGCGGCGGGCGGTGAGGCTGTGCTAGTAAATCTTGTGTGCAGACAGCGTCTGGAGTTGCGCGTCTCTGTGTCTATAATTAGGGGACCGAAGCCATGGACATGCTTTTCATGCCTGCAACGTGTGCTGTGGGCCTCGCTGTCTTTGTCGGGCTTTCATACTTTCTTGCTCTTGATCAGCATACAACTTCTGCACTGCTTGTCCAATCATACGATTTTTTTCTTATCCGTTTTCAGTTGTCTGTTATTTTTGGTGTAAACTGCACAAGTTAGACTCCAAACCATTCGTAGTGGTTGTTTCCTGAGGTGCTTGTGGTAGTTAGCAAAAAAAGCTTGATCGAGATCATCTAATTCATGCGCAATTGCACTTGTTGCAGAACTCGATATCCAACAACGAATGAAGGATTAACAGGATTGGAATGTGAAGTGTCCTTCTGTTGCGAGATGCATTTATAATTGGGTCAATTAGCTCTACCACGACAACAGCAATTTATCGTCCAAATTGGCATTGTCGCGAATCGGAAGTCCTTTGTATTGATCTAGCTTAGGCTAATTAGGAACATTTTTTCGATTTCGTAGTTGCTGTGAAACTAGCGTTGTTATCACCTCAGTGTTGGTCTTTTTCATTCTATGGTAGTAGTAATTGAAGAGTTCCGATGCTTCAACTATTAGTTGCGAGTATTTCTCTCCTCCTGAGGGTACAACCGTACAACTATTGTATCTTGGAAATTAGCGCTTCCAGGAGACAGATACACATCTGCATGTCTGATCACCGGAGCTTCAATCTTTCCTACCCCACTGAATTGCCTCTTTTGGAGCTTTGCGATAAATCGTTATTAATGCTCTCGTCGTGATGTGTTTGGAAACCAGTTTTGAAATTGTTCGTTATGAAGTGCAATGTATGTATTTTATAGAGATTTATTCATCCCTCTACCGGGTGTAGAAATTATTTTGGATTTGCCCTCAAGTTAGTAGAGCTTGACGGTTTGAAGCAGTGGAGCTAGCATTAGGGTTTTTGTTTTGAGATCTTGTTTTTTTACCGTAATTTTCTTTGGGTGTTAGAAGATTTTTTCAGCTTAGAAGGCCCCTCAGGGGGATACAGGTATTGTATCTATGGGAATTAGCCCTCCCAGGGGGACTATGTGAGGGCCTGAGCTAAAGGTTAGGTAGGCTTCCTTTTGTTGAAATAGAATGGGTTTTTGTTTTGTTACGGACCATCTTTTTTCGGTTCACTGCTGTCCTGTTTTTCAGCACCTACTACTTTCTTCATCAACTTTTTCTTGTTTCATGAACTTCTTTCTTAGCTTCCTGTTTCTGCGCACCTTGTGCATATATTCCGCGTTCCCTCAACTCCATACTAAATGGTGCCTTCCTGCTTCCTCTCTTTGAACATCTTTGTCGTGCAATTAAGGGAGTCTAAAATTTTCTTATATAATAATAATAATAATAATAATAATAATAATCAGCTTAGAAGGTTGGGGAACAAATTAATCCGTTTATACATTGTTTTAAATATTCTTAAAAACTTCACCAAAAAAAAAAATCGAGTTACTATACAACTTTTTATGAATGCAATGTGACTTTCAGTACGTAAGCATGGAGCACAAAAACTTCTGACTTTTAAACTTATTTTAAGATGTTCGAAATGCGTGTCTACCGAATCAGTACATGCACCGAAATGTATTTTTTGAACGCAGCTGAACAGGTTCCAATTGCGTTATGAACACATCAGATTTAAGAAATGTTGCATGCTACGCTATAGCTTGAGGTCCAAAACAGTCAGAGGCTTACAAAACGTCGAACTGTGAACTTGTAGTGCTTGTGCAGTGCCTAAATGGAGTAGAAGAGCACAAACAATGCAAGATAATTTTTCCCTAAATCCCGCGGAAAGTCCAGCGACCTAAACCAATTTTGTCCCAGGAACGCGTTAGAAAAAAAATTGCTTGCAAACACAAACCCTAGTTTGTACCATTTTGCCCAGTCCTTTGCCCAGTGCGTATGCATGTTGAGGCCAGAAACGTTCATTGCCTGTTAACGGTAGTTTCAATGCAAATCTGCAGTACCGGTTTTTGCATCAAGCGCTTGAGCCTTTCAAAGTTCCAGCTCGGCATCTGTGTTTATGCACGCAGCATCATTTCTTATCTTCCTGAGAACTACTAGTACGTAACGTTGTCAAGTTATGTGCTTCGAAGCGATCATTTTCCCGGGAAGTCTGACTAGAGTTGAAAAATATATATTCTCGAGAAAATTATTATACCTTGAGTGAGTTAACGCAAAAATTTTATAGTTCTGCGAAAAAAAATACTACTAAATCTTTCGAATCACGAAGACGAAAATTCCAAAAGAAGACTTAACAAACCGGGTAATTTAATACGAAACTTCACTTTTTCAAGATCCCTGTTCACGATTTTGGAGAAATTGGCGTTAGCGCACCATGTTTTTTCTTGGTTTTTGGGTGATGTACGATAGGCGGGCAAGTGAGTTAATTGGCGTGGCCGCTCTCCTGCCTCGCTAACATGGACGGCGGGCTGTGAGCACGCCCTGGGGCGCCCGTGCTTTGTTGTGCGGCTTGTTGCCACTTGCTGGTGCCTCTGAACCTGACCGTCTCTCATTCTCATTGGGCCTCTCTCGCCACCGCGCCGAAATTGTGCTGCCTTTGGTCTCTTTCTCTGCCGTACTTATATTATTATACTGACGCTCTCTGGATCCATACCTACTTTGTTCGTGGGTTGTCGCGTTGAAATTTATTTTCCCATCGAAATTTTTTCGTTTGTTCTTGTTCGTTTTCGTTTCTGTGGTCCAATACTGCTTCTATCAGTTCCTGCTGTGTTACTTACTTGTTGGTTTAATTTTTGTCGATTTGGCCAGTTGTTTGTGATGTTTCGATTTGTTAGCAGGTTCCGCTCCATACCCTGCGTTATTTTTTTGTGCCTATTGTTGTCTTTTGAAACGAGTTCAGTGCGTATGTGCTGACGATTCCTAAAAATTGTTATCGCTCAAAGTCGATAAAATTGAACGTGTTTGTGTTTCGAACTTTTCTTGATTTCTCACATTGTTTATGGTTTAAAATAACTTAGATAATATTGAATGCTCTCTTCCTGAAATGCATTTATGCCTTAACTGAGAGACTCAAGCTCGGGGAAGTCACCCTTGCTACCGGAGGTAGAACACAATGGCTATCTAATTGCGCATCATTACTTAAAAGGTCAATGTTTTTATAATCTTTTTCTTCGTTCCGTGATCACGAATGCATGCAAGCTTTGTCGCTTGTATCTCTCGTACCAAGTTGTTGGTACGTATTGTATGATCTGCCGCCTTTTTTGGAGATGTTCTCTTTTTTTGACACATTTCAGACTTGCTATGAGGGTAAAATGACGTACAATTTCTCAACATCCGTGATATTTGTTTGCTAATGCGGTATTTTGTTTACAGATAAGGTCTTTGTGGGGTATCGGTCAGTATATCTTTGAGTTCTGATCCTTTTCATGCTGGTAACATTCATAATTCATCTTTGAGTGAGAGGATGTATCCCCATGTTGAAATTTACTAGATGCTGTTTTGAATTTTACAAGCATAAAATATCGATATTCTACTTTTAGACTGATTTTAAATGCGTAGAAGCGATTGATTCCACAGAACACAAAATCTAAGCCCTACATTCTTTTACCCGATTCAACTATTGTGTCTATATAAATTATCGTTTCCGGGGGGAGCATGGGAGGTCCCGAGCGAAGAGTTGGGTTGGCCTTTTTTGCTAGAGTAAAATATGTTTTTTTGTTTTGTTGAGGACCATCTTTTTTCGGCCGCTCCCAGGGGGATTATGTGAAATTCCGAGCTAAAAGTTGAATAGGCCTTTTTGTTGAAATAGAATAGTTTTTGTTTTCTTACGGACCATCTTTTTCGGTTCACTGCTGTCCTGTTTTTCAGCTCCTACTACTTTCTTCTTTAACTTTTTCCTTGTTTCATGAACTTCTTTCCCTCTCGGGGGGATACAACTATTGTATCTATGGGAATTAGCGCTCCCAGGGGGACAATGTGAGAGCCTGAGCTAAAGGTAAGGTAGGCTTTTTTTTTGTTAAAATAGAAGAGGTTTTTGTTTCGTTACCGACCATCTTTTTTCCGTTCACTGCTGTCCTGTTTTTCAGCACCTACTACTTTCTTCTTCAACTTGATCTTGTTTCATGAACTTCTTCTTCAACTTGATCTTGTTTCATGAACTTCTTTCTCATCTTGCTGTTTCTATTCCCCTTCTGCATTGATTCCCCATTCTTTTATCTCCATGCTAAATGGTGCCTTCCTCTCTTCGATACGCTCTTTTTTGTAGCGGTTAGGGAGGCTTAAACTAACTTATAATCTAATTTAATTTAATCATGAGCTTCTTTCTTTGCTTACTGTTTTTATGCACTTTGTGTGTAGATTCCGTGTTTCCATAACTCCATACTAAATGATGCCTTCATCCTTCCTCTCTTTGAACATATTTGTTGTTGTAAAAGGGGGGCTAAAAGTTTCTTATAATCAATCAATCATCTTTTTTCGGTTCAGTGCTGTCCTGTTTTTCAGCACTTCTAACTTTCTTCGTCAACTTTTACATGGTTTCATTGCTGTTACATAGCTGTTTCTATTCGCAGGAGATTTTGTGTGGGAACACATCTTGTACATAGATCCCGCGTTCTCTTAACCCCTTACCGAATGGTGCTTTCATCCTTCCTCTGTTTGGAACACCTTTGTTGCGGTTAGGGAGGCACATCTAATCTTAGCAATGGCGTAACGGCCCATGCCGAGTTCATGTTGCAAAAATCATGTCGTGACCAATTTATCGTTTGCATTTAACGCTCCTCAAATTGTACACTAACTGTTCACCGCGGGTTCTACCAGCATCGTTGCTGAGGTGTTTTTAGTGAAATATTTTGGGAAATTCTTCAGGAACTTTCCTTAGTCATTGTTGGAGGTCGATTGATCCCTATTTATATCCACTCCATTTATCGGGCTCGTGATCGATTTCTTTCGATCTATGTATTTCATTTTTCTGTTTTTCATTAATTCATGTCGCTAGCTCGTTTGAAATTTCTTCGAGCAGTTGCGGGTGCGAGTCTATTTTTGTGAACTACGTAGGAACTAATCAGTGCTACAAAAACTTATCAATTGGACTAATTGATCTTTATTTTGACACATAATACCTCTGTTGAAGCTGGTATTTCGAAATTTTCCCACTTGTGTCTTGATTTGTACTCGAGCATCTCTTCTCTTCGATCTGGAACACTGCAATCGAATTTCTCTTTTCTAAACAATTGCAATCAAAAGCACTTGAAACTTAGACCATGGTGAGATGGGCGGCTGTTTTCCAATTCATGTTCACGTATGTTGAATGCTGGGCTGCCTAAAAATCGAGCTTGCAGGCACTCATAATAATTGCAGCATCCTTTATTATGACGAATTTTGTTAACATTAGTTTACCTTTCGGGAACGAAATTTCAGCGCAACATATTTTTTCACAACTCCAGCAAAAGAAACCTCCAAACATGAGCCGCATCACCTTTTGTTATACTGTACTTTCTCACGTGAAGTTGAGCGTAGGAAGTACCTTGTGTGGGCGTCCACGGCCGTCAGCGCGATGGACAGGAATGTGCTCTGGTATGCCGCTTGGTTTTGGTGCTTTCTGACTTCTGGACGGTTCGCTGGCGACTGTTGTGTGGGCCACGACAGCCGTTACTCAACCTCCTCCTTGTAGTGCCGGAGTGACTGGGTCATTCTTATCAGGTGGTCAGCAGGCCTTGTTCGTGCCGTAATTGCGTGACTTGAGCCTCGTGTGTCCTCAGGAATTAGATGCTTGTGAGCGTAGGCTGTATTCTTTGTGGCTTACACTTATGGTTTTACTTGATATGTTGACTGCGTTGGATGAAACTAAAGTTCAATACTAAACTTAAATTTATAGTTAATTGTATTGAGAAATTTCGAAAATAGCACACAATAACCGATGTTTTCCCTTCATACAAAACTTGCTAAACTTAACCTTATTGAATGAGTTTCCAGTAAGCGTAGAGCACAATGACGTGAGAAGAATTTTTGAGTCTTTGCTGATTTTGAAGTTTATTTTACGTGACATAACTCAACGATTGAGCTTACGAGAATTTCTATCTCTAAAACGTAGTTATGAACACATATGTGTACGATTGTATTGCGTTATTAGCCATGGTATCGTAGTAGAGTGTGCAATGCGATCTATGAATTTAATGTTCTTAATGAGCACTAATCTTGAATAATTTTAATGGTTTAAAAGAAGTAAGTTAGGATAAGGCATGCATAATACTAAAAGCATAGTACTTTCGACTGTAAGATAGCCTCGCGTCTCAGTGGAAAACCTATGCAAGCGAATAAGATGATACGAATTTTATACGGAGACAAATATTCACAATACTAGAAGCACATTACTCTGATCGCAGGGTCACCTCGCGTCTCAGTTGAGAACCCAATTGTGGAGGTTAAGTTCGTGCATGACAGCCTCGTATCGGCGCCTGCGCTGCACACGCTCGACCTACTTTGGACGCGTTCTTGCATCCGTGCGTCTCACTCCACTGCTTTGTTGCGTGCGTTACCTTCATCATGCATGCGCAGGGCTTCTTGCTGTGCATTCCGCCCACCGCCTCCTTGCGTTTACGACTTTCATCAAACATGTACATCGTTGTGGCGAGTTTGCGAGCGTTTTTTATTCACTAGTGCTCACACGGAAATTATTCTTCATGTTTTTTTGCTGCTTTGAACTGATTTGAATATAGTCATTCTTTCTGTGCTGTGATTTATCGTTATGTAAGAACCTCATTTTGAATTTTTACGCATGTTCTCTCTGTTTTTGTGTTTCGGATTTTCACGATGAATCCCCGCCTTCTTTTCGGCGTTATTGCTTATGATTGTTTTAGGATTTGTCCGTCTTTTCGCATCTTTCTTCGAGTGAACGCTTTTAATTAAAATCTGGAGGTCTTAAGTAAAGATTTTATTGCGTAGCTAGTCAACAAAACATAGGTGAGGGGCGTGCGAGGACACGGCTGTACAAGTTTCATACATCGGTCAATTTCGTAACTTACCGCGGCCAAATTAAGGACTAGCGTTAGATATGTGACTGTGTTGATCTTTCAATATTGTTGATCGAGGGAAAAATGACGACCTGTTCATGAATCTTGCAGTATATTAAGTGGTCCTAGATCAGGTTTGAAGAATCTCCGAAACGCTCTTAATGCTGACCGTCATCCGTTACCATATGCTGTATGTTATTCATTAGCGCTTGGCACTCGCCTTATGTTCAGCATTAACATCTTTCTCATGTTACCTGAACGAGGTTGGTTTGCGTAGAAATTTTTTCCCATGTTTTTTTTGAAAGTAGATCGCAACGCTGTTTTGCTTATCATATTGCATCATATATTGCAATTCTGCGGTTAATTACCTATTTTGTGTTTCAGTACTCTGACCTTGAAATGTTTCCAGTGTTTTAGGTTCCTTCTTTCATATTTTGCACTATTTTGGGGCTGCAGAATTTCCATCTAGTATTTACGTGTTGACTTTTTTTGCCGTGTGTTTAGGTTGGATATTGATTGTTCATGTCTAGACTTCGAAGCGTTAAAATCTGTAATTGCTCTTCGGTCGAAAATTGTTGTTCATAAGTGGTGTCCCATTGATTTTGATAGACACTTCATTCTGGCCAGAAGTTAGTCTTTAACTAACTGTCTAATATACTAGTCATAACAGTGTACGTTGTTCTAGATAGCTCATTTTTTTGTTCGAATCAAATTTCTAAGCCAATGGTGAGGAGGCGTTTGACACCAATGTGTCGCAAGTTCATTCTCACTTCATCTTCATCTTTGGCTAAAATGTCAGTGTAAGGAGTGTCAGCGGCTGTGGGGTTTCTTTCTTCTGAATTCGCCTCTTTGTCTCCTGCCGCAGAACAGCTGTTCCCTGAACGCCCGACCACGACATGTTGTGAAGCGCACACGCACACACGAGGTCAGGCTTCGTCCCAGGTCAGGGAGAGCTGCGGCGCCCCAGTGTTATGCGTGCTTCTGCACCCACCAACCTGCGACGATATGCGTCTCTTTTGTTACTAGAGCTCTGCCCTACGAGGATTTAAGGGAAATTTTGCGTGCAGCTCATTCCGTGCGAATTCGTTTAGCCATGTGATCATTGTTGCACCGAGCGTGTGTTTGACAGTCAATATCATGCTCTGTATTGAAATGATTTTGAACTGACGAGACAAATTCATGCTTAGTAATGAATTTGAAATGATTTTGCAGTGGTGCTGGAAATCGAAGCTTTTGGGGATAAGCCTCATTGTTTTTGTTTAAAGCTTTTGGCGTTCATGATGGTGCTTGTGCACAAGCAAAATACCTGAAAATTATCATGTTACGAGCTGCCTGCTTTGTATTGCTAGATGATACGCCTGCCAACTTCTGGTTTACCATTTTAAAAATGAGAACAATTTATGAAGGGAAACGCAACCATTTCTAAACTCAACGGATTACATTTCATGTGGTTGGAGAGGCTCAAACTAACCAATAATATAATATAATCTTATACTCTGAGCTCATTTCGTAGTTGAAAATAAATGCACAGGCGCACGCCAACGGTTCCTGTTCGAGCATCTGTTCCTCCATGTAAAATTGCGCTTGAAAACTGGCAAGAAGATTTGCAGCTGTTTAGTGAGCTGGTCATTATTATTAGTCTCGTTGAAATCAAGGTTTCAGTAGTTCGTAGGGAACGGTTGAGTTAGATATAAATGGCTTGAAAATCTAAATGTCTTCAAGGTGTCGTGCCCCGTTGTGAGTTCTTGGAAATTGGGAATTAGATAGAATGTGAAATTACAATTACGGGCAAATTTTGCAAATACTTACCCAATCACTCTCATTCAAATTGTTGGAGGAGGGCATTTACACGGGGAGAAAAGAATATTCTTTATCTTGAAACTGGTTACTTACACGCTTCAGACAATTAGAAAAAATAGTTCTCCATAACATAAAAATGTCTGAGTACATAGTTACCGAATATATCCAAAGGAAGGAAAAAGTTTTAGTAAAAATTTAAACATGAAAATCCCTCCATGTATCAAAGCTAAAACATTTCATACGAACTAAATAAGACAACGTTATTTTCCAGTAATATTTGACTGCATAACTTTTGCTAGTTCTTCAACCGTCAATTTTTTTGCAGTTGTACGTTAACGTTTCGGGGCTTTTTATGTGCATCTTATTCCATTCTAGGCCCCTCTCGGCAGGATACAACGTTTGTACCCATGAAAATTATTGCTCGCAGGGAGAAAATGTGAGGTTCTGTTTATTGGAATAAAACGTTTTTTGGTCCGGGGTCGTCTTTTTCCGGTTCACTGCTGTCTTGGTATTCCGAGGGTATTGTTTTGCTCTTAAACTTTTTTCTTGGTTTATAAACTTCTTTCAAAAGGGCTGTTTTATGCGGATAGTATTGGCACGCCCCTTGCTCCTTCATTTCTATACTATGCTCCTTCTTCTTCGATTGGAAATACTTTTTTGAGAATAGGAAGGCTTGAACTAGCTTATAGTGTAGTATTTTTTTAATATCCGGAACTTACTTTGAACGAAAAATTTTTCTTTTTACTTTTGGACAAATATGTATTACTTTAATTCAAACAGGAGCGTTTCTGAATTCTAATGCATACTGTGTTCAATCGTGCTCTTGTAGGGAATTCATTCATTGCGCGCAAATATTGTACATAAGTTTTAAATAGCATGCTTTTAACTTGTTCAAACCATGTTATGTAAGAAATCTCTCAGTGTGAGGATATTTGTTCCTTCTTGAAGCTTGTTTAAGTTAACTGGTCATAGGTTAGTGTGCAATTGTTACTCGTTGAAAAATGACTCAATTCAAATGGATTTTTTTTTGTGGCGTTTACTATTTTGTGCCATTTTGCAAAGATTTATTCAGTTCATGCTTCGCTTGTATCAATGTATCGTGATCTGAGACCCCTCTTGGGAAATACAAATTTTGTCTCTAAAAAAGTTAGCGCTCCAAGAGGAAAATGTGAGGTTCCGATCTGAGGGGTAGGCTGGCCTTCTTTTTGTCGCAGTAAAATATGAATTCTGTTTTGTTACTAACGATCTTTTTTGATTCTGATTCACTGCAGTCCTGTTTTTTAGCACGTAATACTTTTTACTTCAACTTACATCTTATTTCCTAGCCTTCCTTTTTAACTTTCTTTTTATGAGCAAGGTATCTTGTGTGGGAACATGCCTATTGCATAGAGTCTTCTTTCATTTTAACTGTATACTAAATAGTGCTTTCTTCTTCATCTCCTAGAAACACCTTTGTTGTGGTTAGGGAGGCTTAAAATAACTTATAACTTTAACTAATCGAGCTAATATGAGAGCGTCTTTGGTTGGCTCACGTGGCTGTCATTTATTACGCTGTTTCACGTAAGATTTTTCTTTTTAAACTGAATTAGCGGAGAGAAAACCCACTTGTATTCCGACATGGATTTGCTCATTTTTACAGGCTTTCACTCTTATGCCGAGAGAAAGCTGAAAATTCCTTCGATGCAGTAACCGTGTTTATTACGTGGTGTTAAAGCGTCTTTTTATTCGATGGTCGTAAAAAAATAAATTGACACGAATGAATAAAAATGTTAACGCGTACTCGCCGCGTAATTTTCTAGTTACTGTTTTTCTCCATTGCTGCGCATTTCATAACAAGTTTATTATTGAATAGCGACGTGCTCGTGCAGCTAACTACGAGAGTTATTAGAGGGGAAAACTTAAGCGCTGAATGCGCCATCACTTCTAGCGTGTCCATCAAGAAATTAAGTAGAGTTATTGCTTAATTCAACTTTCTGCAGAGCGCTTGCAAAACGCGATATCATTTTGCAATTTCAAGTGAAGAGCAGAGTTGCTTAACTTATGAAAATGTCGTCGCTGTTATATTTAGATTGCACTTCTCTCAAGGGCGAATGGCTACTCTAGTGTGCGGTTTTCGTTATTACGAGAACAACTTTTTTGGTTTTATTTCCGTCGTTTAGCCCGAGTTCATCGCCTCACTTAGCGCTCCTGGGAGGAAAGAGATGAGGTTAACCGATGCTAACCCTAGGTAGACCTTTCTTTTATCAAAATAGAATACATTTTTTATGTGCCATATTTTTCCGGTTCATTGCTGTTCTTGTTTCAGCACTTAATACTTTCTTCTTTTTCCGATACTTAATACTTTCTACTTTTTCTGATAAACTCCATTCAGCCGTGCTTTTTCTATGCACAAGGTGTGAGGGTACTTTCTGCATAGTTCCCCATTTGCCTAGTACCATACTGAATATTTTTTCCTCTCTTGGGGGTACTTTTGTTTTGGTTAGGGAGGTTTAATTAACTCATAGGCTAATCTAAGCCTCGAAATTCGGTTGATATGTTTTGCACTGAGTATAACTACTGTATGTGCGGAGCGGTGGCAACTAAAGTCATACCGTGCAAATTACTTTGCAGTTTGTCTTCATCAATATCTCCTGCTTCAATGCTTCAAATAGGAACGATTTCGTGAGGGGCTCGAATAAATTTCCCGCCAAGCTACTGAATAAACATACATTGCTGTTTCACTCCACCAATTTCATTTTGAATTGACAATGAACATTCGAGATGAAATAACATAGCAGTCGACGGCGCTTCGCAGTTGGCCGTGCGAACCCATCGCAGAGGTTGAGAACGGCTGCTTTTGGTGACGACTTCTGAAGCGTTGTCAGTCGCGTCTCATCCGCCTGGATTTGCCCTTTGCACTCGAATTGCAACCGATAAAATCGCAACCTGATGAAATATAACTCTATGAGGTAATTTATTGGAGTATGTAAGTTTAAGCCTCTGCTGTACCTGAGGTGCTGTATGTAATTGGGCAGCATGTGAGGAGATGTGGTGTGTTTTTTTACTAGGCAGTGTAATCTTTCCTCATGTTTATGTACTTGAGTGTGAGACCGGGGAAGACAAATTGACGGATACGCTAACTCTTGTCTGCCAGGCCTTTTTCTCATCACTCATCACATGTTTAGGAACGATGCTTCTTCTTTTGTCGCTGGGGGGTGTTCAGATTTATTTCCCCTTCTTAATGTAATGCCTGCCTTTTTAGATGTTCATGAACTCTACCTTACGCTGTTTTTTCAAAAAAGACTAACTATTCATGTCTATTGGGACTTGAACTCGCTTCTGTGAGAGACTGACTCACGGCACTAGAAAATGATGAGCTTTAGCTTTATAGGGACGCTAATTTACGATTAGAGTTGATAATGGCTAAGAAGCGAGCCAATTCTTGTGCTGTCAGTCGCCAATCACGCTCAGGCACTAATGCAACATATACAATCATCAATTTCCACGCAGAGGCACCATTACATTTATGTTAACACAATACCTTTTCAAGGTGCTCGTCACGCAAAGTGTGGTTCCATGATTTGACTGTTTTCTCCGCATTATTACCCTATTAAAAATTATAGGAGTGGCATCGGTGATTCTTGGGAGCGCTCCCAAATATGCATGGTTGTTTCATCCATGCGTCTCCTATGAGGCAACTTCGAAGTGTCCACTTTATAGGCGCCCCTGCACCTCTGTCCCAACCGGTGGCCACGCATGGCTCAGCATGGAGCACTACCGTCGCGCTCCCAAGGCGCGACCAGTTTCTCCTATTCACCATCGAAGAATCATGAGAGGCCCAGGATGGCCACCTCTTAATTTAATTTAAAAAAAAACGGCTGCGCACAGCTGATTTCCCATTAGTCACACTTTCAAACCGTCACACTGCTCAAACCGATTATAACCAGTTTGCCCTTGAATTACCTTAGTTCTTGCGCGATTAATCAATTCATCATAAGCAAACACGGTTGATAGTACAATAAAAATGTACCAGAGTTTGTAAATTAAATACATTCCTACTAATGTGCAGAAAATTTCAAGAATGCGTGTTCATTATTAAGCTGACATTAATGGGACATGTTTGTGACATATAACTTATGCTTGAAGTTTTCGCAACGCAATAACTAAGGTAATTAATGGGCAACTGGCTATATTTGGTTGAGAAGCGTCAACGGTTGAACGTGCAATAATGTGAAATCAGCTGTACGCAGCCTTGGAGGCGAAAGCCTGCAGGGAACAATATAAATGTACCTTGAAAACAATATAGCAACAATATCCTCGGGTCGTTTAAAGAATATACTCGTAGCTATATACATAACAAAAAAATTAGAAAGGAAAATAAAATATCTTTACCTTGCTCGAGCTTAATTACACTGGCTATTCATATACACACACTCCCCCACCTATCCCCACACACAAACCCTCCCCACACCCCCCTCCCACACACCTACTCCCACACCCACACACAACCCCGCCCCCCCCCCCCTACACACACACAAATATGTATCTGAACACATCGTCGATCACCTTCAAGAACGTCCTTCAATTCAAAGGTTGCTGAAGACTGACGAGGGAAAATTCAGGTTTGGTTTCCACATTTTGTTGTTTTTACATTGCTCACATTAAGGTTTTGCCTTCGCTACCAGCCCCACCACAACGATGAATCGTCACAAATATCAATTGACCGAAGTGGTGGGGTGCTAGCAGTGGGGTCCTTGCTCCGTTCATGCTCTTGAAATAATGCCTCTACAGACCAGCATTCTACGTCTCTTCCATCTCTTGTTTCTTCTGACACCCTCACGTACTATACACCCTCACGTAATACACACTCGCACTGATATACACTCTAACACTACTTGAAACGTTTTAAACAATAGAGACACGATCCAGACATGTGTCACGCACAACACCAACTTCAAAACTGACGCGAAAGACGGTAACCGTCATTTCTCTCGAGAAAGGTGGCAGACATTTCGCCTAGAGGCCACCTGAACAGGTGGCCCGTGGTAGAACCATGGGAGAACTTGCTCGCATCGCGCTTATGAGTCGCGCCCTGGAAGTGTCAGAAGGGAAGAGGCCTCGGTTCGCTTAATACTCCTTTAATTCACCGCTGTCTCCCTTAATCAACCATGCTACTCCCTTAATTTTTAATAGGGTAGGAATATTATACTCAAGATCACCTCTTTTTCCACTGCTGTCCTGTTTTTCAGCACCTACTACTTTCTTCTTCAACTTTTATCTTTTTTCATGAATTTCTTTCTCAACTTATTGTTTCTATGCCCCTTTCTGCATTGATTCCTCATTCTCTTATCTCCATACTAAATGGTGCCTTCCTCTTTTCTCTCTTCGATACGCTTTTTTTTTGTAGCGGTTAGGGAGGCTTAAACTAACTTATAATCTTAATCTTTGACCTTTTTTTCCTTGCCATTGTGACTATACTATCATGCCACGAAGTCGCGCCTTCTGCACTGAAGACATCGCATGTTTACTAAGTTCAAAAATGTTTTTTTCCGTGGGTGAATGCGTTTCGTAGTTGATGAATAAATGGAATTTTTAGTCTTTGTCTTTTAGAGACTAGAAATGTGTGTATTAATTCCTGTGTCCAACTCGTTCGCGATTTGATAGTGCGGGATAAAACTACATTAAGTTCCTGAACAAATGTGGAGGTGTGGAGACTCTCCAAGGTCTCGCTAGATGCTGGAATCCGCTGTTAAAGTCCAGTTCGGCAGCAATGAAACTTCACTTGCTCTTGTTGTGAGTAGAACGCTCTCTTGCTACGAATTCTCCATGCTCTGGTACTGGTATAACGAAAAGATTCCAGCATTATCTTGATAACTTCAATTTAAAGTGGTTACTCCGCTCATTGTAACTGTCACCTGAAGAAGCCATGTCCTCGTTGCTTCAGACGCCGTCATCGTGTACACGTGCTCGATTGCGTCTCGTTCACGAGGGATGTAGTTCAGAGCTCTTATAGAGCAGTTTCTCCGACGCTTGTTCGTGTGGAGTAGCACGTTTCGGGGGCGCTCCCGCTGGTGATAAGACCACGCATCTGAGTATTTTGCTTTGATAGGAAAGTTTCTTCTCTAAAGCCTCCCGTTTGTACTACTTTCAATTTCAGCATTTTTGTTTTGCGGTGGCCTCAGATCATTTAATATCGTGCTGACATTCATTTGCATGATTTAGGTTAGCTCTGAATTTGCATGCGATATATTTTTTGTTGCGCCAACGTTTGCTTTCACTTAGTTGAAGTTGCATTTCCTGTTTCGCTGAAGTCATCTTCTTGCGTTGGATTAAATTTTTTTCGTGTCGTCGACCGTTAGGCACGTGTAGCATTTACCATGGTTTCTGTGTAGTAAGATCTTTGGCCAGCGCTTGCATTTTAGAGGGAAGCCAAAATCGAGACCCGAGTTAGAGATCCGGGTCAGTTGTGCTCAGGGTGTAATTTCAGGATCGGCGAACTAAATTTAATGAAATGCTTCATCACGTTTGACAATCAGTTTTAGAGTAGTTCAGATTTAACATCATTGTTATTATTTAGATGTAGTTCATGAAGAAATAGTGGACTTGAACATGTGCTTCAAATTTTTTATCGTGTCTGCGCAAAATAAGTTGTATTTCTTGCTTTTTTATTTTATTTTTCTTTTCAATTACTCAAATGTGGATTTTTCAAATAACATTAGATTAGAATTTGCCGAAAAGAGCGAATGCAATTGCTTAATCTTTCGTTTGGTTCTTTGCTGTTGTTAACATGTAATCATAGCGTATTGCTCGCTGGAACAATTAATTTGTATTACAGCAAACTCAGTTATTTAATAATTTTCGACTAAATATTTGCTGACGCCCAAAGCTTCTTTTCTATCTTGGCATGATTTTGTCGTCTCGCGGTTTATGGGTGAGGCGTGCTCTCTGGTAATAATTCACATCTTCCACTCAACTTGCCGAGTTATTTGTATAGTGAGTGTAGCACGTCAGTGGCTTCATGAATAAAGCGTCTCGTATGATCGAGCTCCTGCATTAAAAACGGGTAGGATTTAAGTATTCGTTCGAACTACATTGGTATCTTGACACTTTCATCTCATGTTTGAGTTTGATAGTTACACTACTAAGCGCCAAGGATGATCGATTGATTCTTGGTTCAGCAGAATAATAAGAACGAGATTCATGCTGTGGCTGCATTTTTGTTTGAAGTCGCGCAGAGAGTTTTAAGCTTCACTGTGTGGAGGGAGTAATGGTTTTTAGTATGATGCAGTTAATGAAACGTGTTTGGTACACAGTGTAGGCAATCGTAACCGTCATTCTCAACAGTGTTCATAACTTTCAATATCGTGCGCAGTTCTCACAGTTCACAACATGTGTGAAAGTCGTAGCATTAACCGGTAGTGATAAGCGATGCAATCAATGTAGGACAGTGTCGGCTACCATCGTACATGACGCGTTCTGGTTAATTTTTTAAGTTGTAAAATAAATGCTGATGGGGTAATCAACTGTAAACCATTCCAAAAACCGAAAATTTAATTCTTTCCAAAACTGCAAAACTTGAATTCATTCTAAAACTTAAAAACTTGACTTCATCCAAAAAAACAAAACTTGCTTCATTATCTTGGCGGTATTCATTACAATGTGTTTCTCGTAATAGCAGAGTAACTTGCTCAGTTCAAAGTTTTCACTTCGGAGTTGCGCTACAGCTTCTTTCACTTGGTGCAGCTGCTCGTGACCCGCAGCTCTCGGTTACGAGAGTAGTCAACTCGCGTTCCTGTTGAGATAACCCTACTAGATAGCGAGGCCCTGACGACTTAACACGGTCTCTTTGTCTCTATTAAACCCAAATCGTCATTAGTGTGACAGATACCCCTGCCGACGGTGATTATCAGACCTTGAAAGCACGTCAGCTTAGCGGCTCCTTAATCATCTCGGTCGTTTTCTGGCTCGCCGGAAGAGGGTTGCCAGAATAACTTCTTTTCTAGGCTAAATCTCCTAGTTTGGGCTTATCTGAAATGCAATCCGACTTTAAAAACCGCTTAGTACTTGACGGCCTTGTAAGGTTGCTAGATGTTGAGAGATCGTCGTGGATTTTCTTCTTAAAAAGCCCAAATTTGAGAATTTTTGGATGGAAAAGGTTAATCTAGCATCCATCCATGGCTCTGGGCCCGCGCAGCCTTGCGTGATGTCGCGTGCGGTGTGTGGGAGGGAACCGTGCAAATCTTCTCATGACGAGATACGGTGAACGCGGAACTTGGTGTTCGAGTAATGTGAGCGATCGCTCCTTGATTCCGTGTATTAGCATTCCGAGACACCTCGCATAGCTGTAAATCACTGATGCGCTGTAATTGGCGTGAGGACTAGCCTGTGATACTGTCTCAGTGGATGTGAAACTTTTTTCTCAGTTTAAATGATTTTAAAATTTACACACACCATACCACTGTGAAATTTATAGCAATTCAGCTGTGCGCTTCGTGTCGTTTCTTAGTCCGTTTTTTTCGCATGTTGGGTTTTCTCATTTTGGTTGTGATGCGACGTTTATTGCGTTAGTGAATGCAAGCGATTATGAAAATCATTTTATTTCTTACCGAATAACCGCATAATTCATTTCAAAGCGGTCTGTAATGCAGAATTTTCGCTGCTGCAGCCGTACTTTTTTGTGAGCAATTTCTTTCGCCCTGAAATTATTTTCTTCGTGAAATTCCTTTGTAATTTGCTTCATTGCAATGGTGCTCGAGCGATTTCTCAGTTTGTAGAAGCAATGTTTGGTTGGAAGGGAAAAGTAGAAATGGCTGCACTGTAACTCGAAATTCTGTAGTTCATGAACTGATCTTAAGAACGTGCTACAAGATGCGTTGTAGAGGGGAAAAATTATATTTTTCAAGACATGATTTTATAGCACGCACATTTTATAGTGCAGCGACATGAATCGCATGACGGTTGAGAAACCGCAATATCGGGCATGTTTATGGCTGTTACATACGAAGGTGCTGTGAACAACATGGGAGAATTCTCACTTTATTTTGAGAGCAAATAATGGGATCAAATATTCCTGGAAAATCTCGGACAGTTACTGCATATCTAAAAGCGTGCTTAGTGAGTTCTTCCGTGAATTTATCTCTGTGTTACTTCTTGCAACGTGCTTGTGGCGCTGCTAAACACCTATTCGATATAGCATAGGACTGATGGCGAGCCTAGACTAGACCACTTGGCTTGCTTCTGTTACATTCTAGCCCTTCTGGGAGCATGGGATAGGCTTGCGTCATTAAGCTTCTCTATCCCATGCTACGGGTATACTGCCGTCCTCTGGACTGACCGCTTGGTTACCTCAGCGTTATGCATAGGACTCCAAAACTTTTCTCTTTCGTGCTTCCTTTTTTCTTCTTTCTATTTTCATGCCTTCTTGGCTTTCTCGTCTTCCCATTTTTATGCCTACTTCGCTATTTCTTCTTTCCGTTTTCATGCTTTCTTCGCTATTTCTTCTTCCCATTTTCATGCCTTCTTCGTTATTTCTTCTTTCCATTTTCATGCCTTCTTCACTATTTCTTCTTTCCATTTTCATGCCTTCTTCGCTATTTCTTATTTCTATTTTCATGCCTTCTTCGTTATTTCTTTTTTCTATTTTCATGCCTTCGTCGCTATTTCATCCTAACTTGATGTTTCAATGGTCTGAGTGTCGTGTGTGGGAACACGCATTATGTTTTCATGTGCATCGAGTCTTTGTTTCTATAGTTCATACTGATTGGTCCTTTCATTTGGCTTGAGATCGCCTTTGTTGTGGCTTGGGTGTCCAAATTATTATTATTATTACTATATAAGAAAGTTTTAGCCTCCCTTAACCACGACAAAGATATTCCAAGAGAGGAAAGAGGAAGGCACCATTTAGTATGGAGTTGAGGGAACGCGGAATCTATGCACAAGGTGCACAGAAACAGTAACCTAGGAAAGAAGTTCATGAAACAAGAAAAAAGTTGAAGAAGAAAGTAGTAGGTGCTGAAAAACATGACAGCAGTGAACCGAAAAAAGATGGTCCGTAACAAAACAAAAACCTATTTTATTACAACAAAAAGGAAGCCTACCTAACCTTTAGCTCAGGCCCTCACATAGTCCCCCTGGAAGCGCCAATTCCCATAGATACAATAGTTGTATCCCCCTGAGGGGTTGGGAGTCCAAAGCTAAATAACATAATAGTACTAATGATTTCGTATTTTAGTCTTTCTGATGGGTGCAATGAATCATCACAGTATGCTTTTTTCCTATGCAAACTGATCATCATCGGGACGGTTTTTTTTTGCGTCAGGTAATATTACCTTAAATGGATTCTGTTGTGATGTACGCAGGTATTGTTTGTACGTATGGATTATTTTGCTTCTTTTTATCGAAAAATGGATGAACATTATTGGTCTGCTGCTGATAGAGTCTGGCATATATGAACGTCAATCGTTGTTAACTTAATAGCTACAATATTCAGTTCACTATGTGTGACCACCAGTTGCTGTGAATTGGCCATTTTAGGGATGTGGGTTCCCTGCCTAACCACCAGTCGCAATCATTGTTGATGGTACAAACCATGACACGCGTAGATAGGAAAAGTGTATTGTGACTCTATTACCTGGTCTTCATGTTAAGTATCTATTTCCAAAATACTTGATTTCCATGGGTCTATACCTTGAATAGTTTTTTGCATCACCCGGCTTAATCTCCGCTCATGAATGCAGGCCAAAGAACTGCTGATGTCCATTTGATAGCGATAGTGCTACAGGTAACTCTAAAAACAGACTTCTTGCACGTACTGTTGAAGATCAAACGTACGTGACGCAAAACAAACCATATCATAACGAGGTTAAGCCCTGCTCTATTCACTTACGTTCCAGAAAACCCGGTGTTTTTCTTCCAGATGCAGAGTTTCCCGTGAACAACTCATGCAAAACTTCGTCGTGCTTGACGTTAAATGGTGTCGTGCTTGACGTTAAAACGGCCTTGTGTTTTTGTCAATTGCTGATCCTATTTCCAGAGCAATCTTCTCTAGAGGGATGCTAGTATAGCCGCTCACCTTGGGGCCTTGGTGAGGATTTCGAGGTGATCTCTGTTCATAACGCATATTCACCAAGATCGACTCTCTTGCTGTGAACTTAGCGGTCTTTTTTGGCTTCCCTCGGCCGCTTCTCGTCTTAGTCACTGCTTCATCCCTGAAATGTTTCTACCTTGAATGAATGTGCACGTGCGGCTTTTGTTAAACGTCCTCATTGTTTTCTGTACGCCGATAATTTCGCTGGTCTCGATAGCTATAGCTCGTGGTTCTTAATTTACTTCAATCTTTTGTGCTCTTATTATGTTTTTATGAATTTTTGATATAAAGTCATCGTGTGGGTCCACGTAATTCTGTAGAAATGGCGGTTCAAATTGCAATGCATGTTCGATAGTTTTTCGTTGCTTTTTAAGATAATTTATTTTTGGGGGGGAGAGAAGAGATGGAGACGATCTACAGCTGAAAGCTATTTGACCCTTTAATTTTGGCCCTGATCGAGAACTTGCAAACGTATGCCTACTTAGTATGTTGAACAATATCTTCCGGCCGTGTAGTTTTTCCAGAACGAGGTGAGATGTTAACTTGATTTTGTTCATATTGATTTAAAAATCATATTCTAGCCGCAACCCAGTACTTTGGCTTGAAGACTTGCGTGGTAAGAATTCTTTGTCTCAGCGTTGACTCTCACTTGCCATTATACATAATGATTAGAAATCCTCAAGGCTTCATTATTGTAATTATGGCTGAGAAATCCCGTCTTTCTCCGAACGCATACCAGCTGCGATAACTCTGTACCTAGCTTGCTTCGTGCGTCTATTATTGCGTCTCATCATATGGGTTAATTCTTTTTCAGCCTTCATAATATATGTACACACAGGGCGTTTACTAAATTGTGGTTGTCTGAACGTTGTGCAATGAACATAGATTATCGTTTTTTATTCTAAATTGCCCAAGTGTGCATAACGCAGAAGACATCAAATTCGGTGTATAAAAGGCAAAAATATATTTTAGCTTCAAAATGGGTTTATTCTTATCAGCGCAGATGTGAACCTTTGATTAAATTTTGCCACGGTCAAGTTAAACTTTTTCCTCGCATATTTATCCATAGTTCGTGGTTGTTTGGCTTGGAATTTTCTTCAAATGCTTAATTATTGATGGCTTGTAATTGGCGAGGGATTCCATTTTTCTCAAAACTTTATGGATTTCATCTCTCCAGTATTGTTGGCTTTGGTCGATCAGGTCAACGTTTAATAGAATGGCTGCGATTTCGAAAGTGAAATTTATATTTTGACGTATAATATAATGAAATTCTTACTATGCACTCCTCTCTAATATATTCTTTTGACATAGCGTTGGAAATATGTCATGATACCTTCATTCAACATTTACTTAATTATAACGTTGAATATGTTTCCCTATGTTATATAACATATAAGTATAGGAGATTTAGAGTTTTCTAAAGGTCAATTTATTATGAATGATTCACTGGTGTGGTGTTCATTGCTCTTCTTTCTTTTCAGGTACTTTTCATGAAATGGACTGAGGTAGTGGGAGCACAGCCAGACCAAGATATCAGTGCGTATATAAGTCTAAATAAGATAAATCCTAATGCTGTTGACTACCGATTATGTGTCACGATGAGACTTTTGCTGCTGCTTGTAGTTATCTACGTTATTCGTATGAGATTAGTAAAGTACCTCGATATTATTATTGCAGGATTTATCTTTTCCTATCTGCAAAACACGTGAATTATTCCACATTGCTCGTGTCAATTTATTGCTGCTCACGAATCGTTACTGCTCATGTGACAAAGTTCTTCAAAAATGTTTGCAATGTACTTGTCGGAGGCCGAAAACGACGTATGTGATTTAAAACTACCCCGACTTCTATATGTCGTTGTCGCCGCAGAGTTTCAACCTAATTTATGTGCGCGTTCTTTTTTGCGAGTCGACCATTTAAATTCACGCCTTTTTGTGGTGAGAGTAACGGGACCATAGAAGCATGCGCCCGTTGCTCGTGGTCTGAGGAGTTTGCTGGTGAACACCTCCTTGGATGTTATAATAGATCTTGCATTTACATCAAACTTACCATTCTCCGGCAGAATCTTGCTTAATTTTTAAAAAATTTTGGGTGAAAATTGTAAATTGGACCTATATATGCTCTTGAAAATATTATTTTATTGTGAGAGGACTTTTTTCTTTAAATTTTTGAGTCGAACATTACTTAAATGTGACTTCCAAAACGTTTCGTGCGATGGATTTTCAATCATTTATATTTCATTAAATGAACAGTGGTTGAATGAGGGAGTCCAAAAAGTTCAATACCGTATAACATCCAGACTACGTAGCATAGGAAATTAAAATGCTTTCATTAAACGGCGCGGCTATTCTACTTTGGAGGTGTAAATTTCTTGCATTTTTTTTAGGAAACTGTTATTCAAATACTTTCAGATAACAGGACTTATTACAGGTTTTGTACGAGCTTCGTGTTTTGAGTAGCTTGTGGAACACATCGATTGATTTATATTTCAGAGTTACATTGATTTGTGGCGTTAACTTAGTTGTCAATTAATACGGAAAAAAGAGGAATTTCTCGTAACCTTGCTGTAACATTTTACGTACCTGCTCATTCGTCTAATCATTCAAGCGGGAATTATAGCTGGAATACTTTGATGATTACGAAGTTCATAGCAACTGCATGGGGAGCTCGACAACCTTCACTCCTATAACTGAAAAAAGAAAAGAAAATGTTTATTTCCAAGTTGCCACATGAGATACATGCCAACATATTGGCTTTTAAAAGTTTCTTAATATAGGACATCCCAAAACAAATGTTCCATACGAGGAGTACTAATTGACAAACCATCCGAGGTGTACAAGTAGATAAGCCATACGAGGCATAACAATAGACAAACTATCAGAGCTGTACAAATAGATAGACCATACGAGGCATATTAATTGACAAAATATACGAGGCGTACTAATAGACAAACCATTCGTGGTGTGCTAATAGTCTAACAGAATTTCTATACTAGGAGTACTATTTGACAAACCATCCGAGGTGTACAAATAGATAAGCCATGATTACGAATTCTATGCCGTCCAAGCTTCAAACGTACCTTTGTTTCAATTTACGCGAAGACTTCACAACAGCCGCTTTTTGTATCAATCGGGAAGTGCTTTCTTTGCAACTTTGGGTGTCCGTAGCTCTCCCTTCGAAGGACTGGGGTTGGTTATTTGAGGGTGAGTTGGTTGGTAGGTAGTTGTCCCTGCGTGGGGTATCGATTTCTTCGATCTCTTCAACCGGCCTCCGTACTTTGTGCTCCAATCTCTCTAACGGTCGGAATCACGCGTCTCCTGTGGTGGTTTTGATGTACAGTTCGTGCTTCAAACATTTATTTCGAGGAATATGTTTGTGATGGCATTGTCGTTGAATTCAGGTAATGATCTTGCTTTGTTTTGAAGGAAGGACTTGTGTTAGGATGACTCCCGGGTGTATAAAATATTTTATTGTCATTTTATGATACCTTATAAAGATTAGAACGGGAACAAACTCCAGTACAAACTACTGAAAAGGTCTCTTGAGAATATTTTTCTCTTGAGTTTTCCTCTTGGACTTAACCTGTTGAACACATTTTTCAGTTGATATATCGCAACAAAAAACAATATTTTTTTCATCTGTTTTTTCTGTTAATTATTTTTTAAATGAGTCTTCCCATTTATGTGCTAAGTAATGTTTGTCTTCCGTACTTTTGGGCTTGTTTAAAAACGGCTCAAACTTATTATCAGAAGTTTACCGTTTTGGATGCGTTTTCACATGTATGATATTTCTTGTCATTTAGCGACGGCACTGTTCCAAAAAGCTCACACCTACAAATAGGATGCTTTTTATATCGAACAAAATATGTCCATGACAAGAAAAAATGTAAACTGTTATATTGTCTAGCTCTGAAGTTGCAGTGAAATTATAAAAATAATGGAACTCAGTGAAAAAGTGTGTTACTTCGTGACATGAATATGGCGTATCTCGAACATGATGGCAGCACATGGAATGAGAAAATTTTTTATAACTTGAGACGCGAGTGTGTGGCCGAGAAAAACGTGTGAGAACTCGCTCCTTGGGCAATTGTTTTATGCTATCAACTCACTTTAGGTCTCGTAATGGAGAGCGGAGCGCGGTAGGACTAGATTATGACAGTTATTAGTGAAGAATCAAGTTACCTTGAAAACGCCTCGTTTCCTTGGTCTTGCTGTACTCTAATTCTACTTAGAATTAAGTTATGGCAGTTGTTGGTGAGGAATTAAGTTACCTGGGAATGGTGTTTTCTTTCTTACTGTGCTCAATTTTGGAATGAAGTTATTTCGGACTCGAAATTACGTTCATAGCGTAAAGGAATATTTTGCAAAGTGTGAACGCAAGAAGCATTTTGAGAACAAGTTTCGCGGTGAATATCTCACGCATTCCTATTGCCGACCTCAGTCCGAGGTGATGATGCGACGTTTGTATAACCGTCAGGTTCCATTTCACTGAGTCAGACCAGTGGTGTAGCTCTATGATCTATGTAGGGGGTGACGTAACCTTCAACGGCCTTTTTGCCTCTCATCTCAAACGCTGCCCAAGCTGGGGCTGCTTTCCTTGCACCCCACGCGACAGCTGCGCCTCTAGAGGAGTGGCAGGATCCGGACGAGCCTATAGTAACGGGCGCACTGCGGGTCGACGCTTTGGAGTTTGGGTTATAGAATACAGTTTGTGCCTGTGAGTTACAGCATGCCCGCGCTTTTGTGTAGCAGCTATGTACGATGCAGTCTTACACTGCTGGGTTGGTTATAGTGTAGTGGAGGATGTGTTCCCCTGCATCGTGTTTTGAAGAATCACTTCTGCTGGTCGATTTGCGCTCCTTTTTTTGGGTAGAAGTTTTTTTTAATCCAACAGTATGTCGATTCGATTTACATGCTAAGTGCGTGGGAAACTCTACCTCCGTTGTGCTATTGTTGCTGCGATTAATAAGTTGCGGGGAATTTGTCCTGTTCAGTTTCAAAGTGTGTAAGTCCTCACACCCTTTGATTGGGTTTACACTTGAACAGGATTTTTTTGAAAAATGGGTTTAGGGACATGTCTGTTCAAACTGTATGTTTTTATAATGTCGCGTCATATTGTTCATGTATTTAATATTTCTTAGCTGTTTGCCACATCCACTATGCTTGTAGCATTCTTTATTTTTTCGTGAATATCAGAGCAGAACTTCTGCGCTTCTGTAGATAGAGCAAGAGCATGTTTAACCTGTGATGTCAATACTTGCTCTCCATGCCATTTAAGGCTAATGTAGCATTCATGTGTAGAGAAATATGAGTTTGTACGCCACGTTTCTCACACGAATAATGGGTGTTTTCTCTACATGACGTGCACTGTTATTGATAGTTACAAGACATAACTTTGGGCCTGCTGTTCTCATTCTGTTTGTATCAGGACAGCTATGCGCGTGAGATTAAATCTCTCGTTCTCTGTTTGCGAGCCATTTGCGTACGTGACCGTTCATCGATCGTACAGTGTCTGGAGCGAAAATGTATTCTGGGACCTGTATTGGACTTAGAGGTACCGTAGTTCATTCTAATGGTCACACATTTTGCGCTTTGGTGTGCTCGCTTTGTCCACTTGAAGAAAATGCGTTTTACTAATCCTCGGTTGTGGATATATGCAAATGTTTTGCCTTCTGCATATCCGAATTATAAATAAAAGTACAAGGAAACACGTCTTTAATAATGAGATTATTTTTTTTAAGAAAGTCGATGAATAAAAAATAATGGAACGTTTCAACCTTCTGGGTCATTATCAACCTGTAAACAAATTGAGAAAAACTAGTCAAATATGAATCAAAATAAATCAATCGTCCGATGAGAAAAACAAATACACTCAAAGAAACAGCACAAAAGGGAAGGCTGATTGCATGTTTTTTAAAACCGGTTTACTCGATTGTGTTAGTGCTCGTGTTCAATAAACCAATTCATATTTTAGTGTAAAATTTACTTCCGTACTTTTTTATAATCAACCAAGTTAGTGTTTTAGGTGTACCCTATTGTGTAAATTTGGCTTTCAAATTTGTTGGAAATAATATCATGCTGTGTATTAATTTGGCGTGCTAAAATGTTTTTATGCCTGCGATTAGTGTTTGCATCCCAAATTTAACAAAAACTGTCATGTGTCCGCGTGTATTTATGAATATTTTCTTTGTGATTTGAGTGTTGACACCACGACACTAATGTATTGTTCCCTCATCTTTAAGTTCAATCAAGTGGCCTGGAGTGTAAAATGTTCGGATCAAATGATTCTGATGAACCTTATTATACAGGATTACGAACTTCATGACTTGTTCATAGGAAATATTTAAAAATATTGCGTGGTCTATTAAAAACGCAATTTCGTGTTTTTAACATAGCAGTTCGAATGCTACGCTTCAATTTATAGGTAAATTTATAACCATTAGCTGTGGTACAAAATACTCTAACGCGCAACAAGTTATTACTGGGATTCAGAAATGCACTTCAACGTGCTCTAAACGCAACATCCGTCAACACACTTATGCGTGGTAGAGGAAGATGATGTAATCTTTCTCTCACTTTGTTCCTGACTGTGCCGATGTGGGAGCGGCCTATTCATCGCGCCTGCCAATGTCCATGTAAGGGTCGAGTTTCGAATGAGAGAATCCCGGCCTCCGGTGACTGCATGTCTGTCTTGGGCCTTTTGCTTCTCAATTGTTTGATGGGACGGGCGTGTGATGCTATCGAGACGGTCGTGAGCGGAATAGACGACTCGCTAAGTTCTTGTCTGTGGAGGAGACATTTCACATTGTTTCATTGTCTTTGAGTGGTATTATGCAGAGTTGTACTGAGAGAGGTATGAGAAATGTCGCAAGTAGTTTTATTGTCCCGTTATGTAGAATTTTGTTGTTGTTTTCAGTTCATCATCAGATTCTCTAGATCGTTTAAATTAGAATTATTTCTATGAACACTTCGTGGGCATCATGCAGGGCTGTTGTGTGTCAATATACAGTTATGCTAAATTTTCACTCGTCACGAGCTACGTAGAGCATTAAAATTTGGTGTTCTGAATTCTCATTTATCAACTAAATATTAAGTTAAGGAATTGAGAGCGTGAATTTGAGCTCGAATTCTCATCAAATTACTTTCTGAATAAAGTTGTTTGATATCTAGAATAATTTGGGTTTGTTCAGTTGAACATTGTTTTCAAGAAGCATGTTGCATTCTCACTTTTACTGTCATTATTCATTTTCTTACCTGAATGTAATTGGCTTAACTAGCGTTAGAAACGTGATGCATCCTGTCGCAATTCTATCATTGTTCACCGTAACTATGTATTGTTTTAATTTAATCTGTGATTATGGCGCCATTTATGACTCAAGTTAGCTTACAAATCATAGTTGCTGCTCACATTGCCGAGGATATTCTGTGAATATATAATGTTCCATAATGATGCAGTCTTTTGATTTGTCAATCTCGATGTACTAGGATATTGTGATAAATTTGTTAAAATTTCAAATGCTCTCGTATTCAATTGCGCTGGTTTTCAACGTTCTAGTGTGTGCTGCGCTCTTGGTCATATAGTTCAAGTGTTATTGTCGTACTCAGGCACCGTGAAGAGAGCTCGGTGTAAACGGGAGCCGTCTATGGCTATTTAGGGACTAGCTCGAGTAATTTTAAGTGCGTGAACCTGAAGTTCTTGGTCATTAACTGTCCGAGTGTTCCGACTGACGCAACACTAATTCTCTCCTTGTCCTTCAAATATCCTTCCTGCGCCTGACGTGGAGATGCTTCCTTCTCTCGTCAATAGATTAGTGCCATCTTCTGCGTCAATTTTTTTTCTGTGGTTAAACTTATACGGTTTTCTGTTTCGTTGTGCTAGGTTTGCATTCTGTTCTTCTACTAATACTGTGCTGTTGTGTGTTGCCAGAGGTCGAAATAATCATTTTTTACACAGTGCCGCAGAGGTGCCGTCTACTTTGGCGGAATATAACTAGTGTCAGTGAAAAATAGTGCTCCCGGCTAGAAAATGTGAGGCCCCTCGCGGAGAGTTATGTAGGCCTTCATTTTGTTGGAATAGAATGAGTTTTTTGTTTTTTATAAGTACCAGCTTTTTTCGGTTCACTGCTGTTCTTTTTTCAGCACCTACTACTTTCTTCTTCAACTTTTATCTTACTTCATAACCTTCATTTTCAACTTAGTTTCTATGCGCAGGTGATCTTGGGTGGGAGCACACTTGGTGCATAGATTTTCACGTTTCCTGAAGTCCATATTGAATGGTGCCTTACTTTTTTCTTTATTTGGAATATCTTTATTGTGTTTATAAAGCCTTAAACTATTTTAAATCAAATCTTGTTGGAGATGCTGCTCTATGCTGTTGAACGGTTATGCTGGTTAATGTGCTACACTCGTGTGTATTGGTACGGTGTCCTCAGGGAGGTACAACTATTGTATCTATGGGAATTAGCGCTCCCGGGAGGAATGTATGATGTCCTGAGCTGAGAGTTTCTTAACTTTCCTTTTCAATTTACTGTTTCTATGCGCACGAAATATTGAGCGATTGAGCGGGAACACACCTTTTGCATAGGTTCAGCGCTCCCTTAATTTCATACTAAATGGTGCCTTCCTCTTTCCTCTCTTTGGAACGGCTCTGTTGCGGTTAGGGGGGGCTTAAACAACCTTATCTAACCTATCTAATCTGCTGCACTCAATCATCAGGCTCACGGATACGAACAGATACGTTAGAACCTATGGGTCAGTATAGACCTTGCGCTACTGCACAGCGCGAGGTTACGGTACGCAGTGCAGAATTAAGAAGCGCAAATGTTTGCATGACCGCGAAGCGCAAGCAGGTTTGCTCTAATTACCCGTGTGTGCTGAACGGTTCCGTGCGCCGTTATCTCTGCTAATGATAGTGGCGTTCCTGCGTGTGCGAAGTGCTGGTATGCAAAGCGCGATTACGATGCTGAGCTCACGGTTCTTCTTTGCATATCCGAAGTGAGAAGCTTCACGGTGTCTGAATTGAAGTTTCACGTGCGGGTGTCTCCTTTCCAACATGCCATATTCGTTTGATGACAGTGATCACTTTATTTTTTGCAGTACTTTCACAGTGCAAGTAACGTGCAAAGTGATTATCACAACAGTTTTGGAACCATTCTTTAGAAATTTTATTTGAACAATAGCTCATAATAACTCATTTCTGTTTAATTTCATACATATAAGATCAGATTAAAATCGAAAAGTTGGAAATAGTCCAGCGCAAAAAAATCAAAACAGTGATCCACGCAACTTTTTTTAGCTTCAACTGTGAAATCACAGGATGTTTCTTCGATTGTATTGTTTAATATTGGCAGTGACCATGTCTAGTCTAGTCCTTAGAGCTAACTGATGAGGTGCAGAGAGATACATTGGTTGAAATCACAATTCTTTCTATTCTGGAACCCGCACTTTTCTGCCTTTTGCAAAAATAGTGCACGAGTATAGAGTGCTTCTAATGCACCGCTATGAGTAAGCCCTTTAGATCGACTTTTCGTTTACCTTCGCTGTTCATGAGAACAGCTACGGTATTACCTTTTTCCTGATTTTAAATCTAAAATACTCTTCGTTCTCTTAACGGCTATTTCAACGATTTTGGCAACTTAGTTTTACATCCGTGCTAATGGTTTTGTGAATGTTGGGTTGCATGAAAAGTGTCAGTGAATAATATTTGTGAGGATTCAACTATTTTCTTCAATCTTTTGATTAAAACAGACTTATTTTCTTCATAATACTTTGCAAATTAATGCGTAAGGCATTTTACTGTCATTATATGACGGGGCTCTGTTGCATGCTGCATTGCGTGTTTCTGATGAGAAGGTCTTCTCTGTGTAGAAGGTAGAAGGCAAGACGAAGCTAGGCAGTTTCTTTTGTTGGATGGCTTTCTCGACATCTTCATTGTGGGCCTGCACGAAGCGGTCCTTGGCTTTCAAATTGTACATTAGAGGGCGTCGAATTGTTCACTCCAGCGCGCCGACATTGTTGGCTGCTAGATCTTCGGTTGTGTTTAGGCGCTTCTGAAGCCGTTCCTCCTGCCTTTCCTCCATTGTTTTATGATCTTTTGTTGTTAAGTGAAGTCTTTATATGCTGTGCGTCTGGATAATCTCCATTCCCGGCTTCGTTGCGTTTCTTTACTCTTTTCTTTCGGAGGCCCGAGCGCGCGTTACTTACATCAACTCTCCGGCGTTTTTGTCGCTTCGAGAGGAATGTTTTGGAATGGCAGGAGATTGTTCTAAACGTCAGTGTGAGGCTGTGCAAATCGCGCTTAGCTGACAACTTGTGACAACTTGGCTTCTCGTTCCATTTGTGTTGTTGAACTGCTATGGGATGCACCATGATGCGTACATAACGCTGTTTGAACATTCGATTTCACTAATCATTACTGTGTGTTTTATGTGTATGATAAATTTCAATTTTTCTAAAGTTTTGAATAATTTCATCTTTGCAAAGGGTTGACTTTTTTGAAGTAATTTTTACGTTTTCATGTCTTATTTTATCGAATCCTTGAAAATGAATTTTAATTTAATAATCGTTTTAAATTAAATTATTTTATTTGAATAAATTTTAGCTTCTGTATTGTAGGCGAATTAGCGCTCCCAGGAAGACTATGTGAGGGCCCGAGCTGAGAGTTAGGTGGGCCTTCTTTTTGTTGAAATAAAATGTTTTTGTTATGTTAAGGACCACCTTATTTGGTCCACTGCTGTCCTGTTTTTCAGCACGTACCACTTTATTCTTCAACTTTGGTCTTGTTTCATAATCTTCTTTCACAACTTACTGTTCCTATGCCCTTTCTGCGTAGATTCTGCGTTTCCTTAACTCCATACTAAATGGTGCCTTCCTCCTTCCTCTCTTTGGATCTCATTTGTTGCTGGAGGCTAAAACTAACGATTAAACTAAACTTACCTGTATTGTAAGCATCAAATTTCAAGTACTCATAATGTCTGCAATTTTTTCAACGAATTTACTTTGTTAGAGATTTTTAGATAATTTTTTGTTGTTTTGCAGGTCCAATTGTACCATTTTTTTTGGAGAATTGCTATCCTCTGCACCGCTGTCATAGTAAAAATCTTTCTTCTGGTAAATTTCCAGAGTGGGTCACATTAATTATCATTTCATAGGTGCTACTAGTTCTAATTTCTTTTCCGTCATGTAACGATTATATATTTTACTCGTGGAGATGGCCCGTCAAGAATGATGGTATTTGATATTTCCCTCAAATGAATCTCCCACATGTGGATGACAAACATGTATAGCCATTCTAAGAATAGTCGGAATTAAAATATTCTTGTGCTTGTGCACTGGTGAAACTCGTGTCACAGATGCGGTCATTAAGCATCCTTAAGAGCGTATCAGAGAGACGGACCAACCAACCAAGCAACAACTCTGCATAACATATGAATTGCGTACGCTTTTTTCGTGGCTAAATTTATTATTTGCCTTTTCGCATTCGTTTTAAAAATTGTGTTGCGCGATGTTGCTCGTCGAAAAGGAGTCTGAGTGAGTCCGCTCAAGAGAGGTAGGTGCGTATAATGGATGCGGCACAAAGGAATGTTTACCTGCTGTTGTTATGCGCAAGCCTCGCACAGAAGAGTCTGCTGCACTTCTTGCGTGAGTATGTCGTGGGTTTTGTGGTTGAAGAGTAAGAAGTTTCACATTTCCTCATCTATTTCCTTTTGATGGAGGTGGTTAACGTACCAAGCTACGGAAGTCTCGCGAGTGTAGTCGCTGCTGTAGCTACACCAATTGTTCAGCTCATCACACAATGGACTTGGTCCGTATCTGTAGTGTGCTGAGCATTTTGGATAATACGTTGCTTCTTATGACCTCCATGTAAAGATTCACCTCAGCACAAAAAAGTTGACGTGTATTTTCTTTTTACATCTATTTTTGTAGTCGCGCTGGTAAAGGTCCTTTTTTCGTTCCTTCATTTTGTTTTTATCGGGTCAATTGTTCGTGCAAGGCACATCAAAGTCTTTGCACAACCTATTCCGTCTGAATGCATGAACCATCTGCCGATTGTAGTACTGGTATGGGAATTTTCTATTGCACGAATCTACTTACAATTCATCGCTTTAACTATTGCTGCTCTCATTTCATGCATCCACCTGTGCACTATCAAGATATGTTTAACACGTTGACTGCGATGCGCTAAATTAAAGTCCAAGGTTCAATTAAAATTTAAATAAAGAATTTTTTTTAGAAATTTTGTATGTATCAAACATTAAATGGGTCCATTGAAAAAATACCATCAAATTTAAAAGATTGTTAAAATTTTTTCAAACGACCCGTCGTTTTACAGCAAGAAAAACTTAAGCACGACCCACCGATCGGTCATATCGCTGTTAACGTGTTAAATCACGGTAAATGAAAATGTAATAGCATCTTCCGGCGGGTATACAATCCAGGCACCGCGCATGGTCAGCTTGGACTGCAGCAGGAAACAGGGAAGATGTAGTCTGACCGCAGCCCCAAGAAAAGCCAGCAAATCATACGCCCACGCGGCTCTGCTGCCTCTACCTACCTGCCTGCCTGCCTGCCCTGCCCCACACGCGCGCCTCGTTCCGAGACGCTGATGTACGCCGCGCTGCAGGCGCCTAGTGTTCCTGGGTGCCAAAGAATTCCTTCTTATAAGGTGAAGCGTATGTTTCGAGCTAAGGATTATGGGAGTGCTATGTTATATTGTTTTGTGCGTATGTGTAAAGCTCAATGATCTTTGGACAACGCACTATTACTATTCTTGGTATTTTTACGCGGCGCTGTGCAGGCGCATAGCGTTCCTGGGTGCCAGATAACTCCTTCGTGAAGTGCAGCGTATTTGTCCAGCTGAGAAGTATGGGAGCGCTATGCCTTATTTTTGTGCGTGTGTCTAAAGTTCCATCTTATTTGGACTTCATGACAGTCTATTAATAGGTTTGTATTTTTACGCCGCCTGTGCAGGCGCCAGCGTTGCTGGGTGCCTGATAACGCCTTCCTAAGGTGAAGCGTATGTTTCCAACTTTCAGTTGTGCCTTATTTTTGTGCTGTTTCTAAAGTTCCATGATGCTTGGACTACATCACGTTCTATTAGCTGGTTTGTATTTTTACGCCGCCCTGTGCAGGCGCCTTGCGTACCTGGGTGCCAGATAATTCTTTCGTAAAGTGAAGCGTTTGTTTCGAGCTAAGAATTATGGGAGGGCTATGTTCCAATTGTTTTGCGTGTATTTGTAGAGCTCAGTGATGTTTGATTTACATGACATACCATTAGTTTTCTTGATACTCCTGTCAACTGCATTACGGTGAAGCATGAGCGAGTAACATAACGTTATCGAGCGCGTAATTAAAATGATGCAAGTCCATGACGCGCTGTTTCCAAGGGGATGTGCTGCGGTGGTTGCACAAAGCCACTGGCCCTGACATTTGCACGGGATGCTGAGAAAAATACCTCGCGTGACCCTGACGTTTGTCCCTTGCATATCTCGTGTCGTGATCCCTGCAACCTATTCGAGGCGCGCTACGAGCTGCTCACATGTCAGGCGTAGGCGACTCGCAATACGCTTCAGACCTGAGAGTAAACTCGAAGCATTTCTGAGCTTACACAGGGTGACTGCTCAAGAGGAAAAGTATAAAGAGATCAGAGGGTCAGCTCACAACCTATTCTAGGTGGAAGGAAATATTTCTCAAGGCTATAGGAGAGTAAGTTTGTATCGCAAATGAAGAGGGATTTTAGAAAAATTTGAAGTGTTGATGCAATGTGAAAGAAATTACATTGTGTAAGGGAAGCATTTTCAGAGATGTTGAAGTCCGGGCATATTTTGACTAAATTGACTCGTAGAATGTCTTCGAAAATATTAATATGTATGTATGATAGAATTTTCCTGCTGTATCCGTACTTTTTAGATGTTCCACTTTGGCGTTGCAGTTGTACCTGAATGCTCACAAGGTAGAATCTGTCCTAAATACGATTATGAAAAGTATTTATGACGATCGTTTGAGACATGGCTTAAATTTGCTAGAAACATCGCTATTTATTCCAAGATGAAAACCATAACTTCACAGGACTGCTTCTCATTTACTAAGGTCATCTAAAATGTGTTAGATGTCTGTGAATATGAGAAATTTTCTTGCCGTGTATATTAAAACCGCGACGGCTATTTTGGAAAGAATGTTTGATGTCTTAGTGCTCAGATCTCTCTGCAAAAAAAGCCGAGGAGCGATGCACTAAAGCGTCAACACTTAGTTGGGATCGAGCTCTGTCTCATTTCTGTCTCTGTTGTTAATGAGTATTAAATAAGCCTGACATTCAAATATTTTTTACCCGTAGCAGTACGTGCAGAAAGCCGTTTGAAAGTTACCTCTATAACTGCTTTATTGTCTGTAAACAAACTTTCTTACCTGTCGAAAAACAGTTGGAATTCTCGTCTAAAATTTTTGAATGACTTTAAAATAAGCATCTTAATCGGGGCAAATTTTGGATCGTGAATTTCTAATTTTCTGCGGTTGCCTATTGAAATAAAGAGTGCACCTTACGACGCGGAAATCTCACACAATGCAAATCCTCCTTTTCCTCCTCGCGCGAAAATCACGTAGCAGTTCACCCACCTCTACCTTCAGACTCGTGACTCGGAAGAGTCAGAGAACTTTGACTTGCCGGATTAGTCGACGGCAGTCGTGACCGTAATTTATAGTCGCACCTTGATCAATGCTTCATTAAGGCTTGCCGTGAATTCCTTAATCTGCTGCTCTTTGTGCCTCTGTCTGCATAGCTCGTGCGTGCATGTCGTTAGCTTCTTCCGGGAAGTGGATTTCTCACATCCCTTCGCTTTTCGAAAGAATCCGAGACTTAGCTTTGATAACTGTGCAAGTTCCTTTCCTCTTTTTTACCCACTATCCTTTCGAGCTGGTTAGATCCGTTAGATTATTATCTTAAAATCTATGTATTTTTACCATTCTCATACAAAGGTACGCTTGTAATCTGTGCTGTGTAAAGTGTAGGGTAACGAGTACCCACGTGTCTCTTCATGAAGAGTTACTGTAGTAATGCAAAAACAATATTGAGTTCTTTGTGGGTGATTGCCACGTGAATTTGCGCGGTCCTAGTTTTCCACACCTTTTACGTATTCAGTGATTTCATCATTATAGGGTCTTTTATGTACTCTAGAGTATGCGGACGATTCTTAGCTAGGTGGGTTTTGTAAATACTCTAACATTTTACGTTGTATCCTCGAATTCTTTGCAAAAGCTGCTTACACAAGTTTCAAACGCCCCTTCTAACTGCTTTACAGTACATTACAGTACATGCTTGCATTCCACGCAGTCTTTTTTTTTGCCGTACGATCTAGCTTTGATCACTGGAAGAGCCTGCATGCAGAAAGCCTTCGAAATGCCATTCTCTGCACCCATTTGTCAGTGGCTGAAATTAGCGTCGAGAATTGCAGGCTGTGACACCATTTTGGCGACCTAGGTTTACTTGATGCTCCTCCTGCCCGGTGAGTAATGGAGGCACATTGCGAGGTGACAAATTTAGATGGAGTGTGACATGCCTCTTCGAACTGAGGCCCATTACTTATTCTTAGCTGTTCGACTTCCTACGGACTGCAGAACCTGACACCCGAAGGTCTTGCAGTTGCTTCGTTGAAAGCTTGAGGACGATTTGTCCCAATCTTGAAGGAGGTGCGTTGAAGGGAATGTGGTCCTTCGGATGCTTATCTCTCCTCACGTGCATGCAAGGTTTTTTCATATGGTTAGTGTTCGGCTTAGCATTTATCGAAAGTGGTTGCAGTACTGAAAGTTCAACAAGATTTTAAGCATGAGAGTATTGCATTTTACGCAGTTAAATGGTAATTGTCATCCTTGCCCTATTTGATCTACTTCTCTAATGTACCCCATTATTTTCTTGTGTTCTACAAGTTGCATTTCTTTGATGAACGCATTAGAAGTTTTCCATCAAATAGAATTATAGACGAAGAGTGACAGTCTACAAGTTTCGAGTGACGTTTATTATCATTACTGCCCTGATCAACCCTTTCTTTTACCTTAGTTGTCATGTTTCTTAAAACTTTACGTGTCTTCGTAATTGTACGAGCAAAAACAGTGGCAATTTAAAATTTTATTTGTTTTTATATGTAGATTGGGTATGGGAATATAGAGTTACAATTTTTAGGTCGCTGCTCAACATGATTTAGTTATACATTTCAGTGCTTGATTCAATGGCTTCGTATTACAAATTCTCTGTCAATCATAACTTCGAGCCTACGTAATGTTAGCAAATTTCAGTGTTTGTAGTATATGAAGCTGGGTGTGTATTTTTTTAAATAGGCTACTTATCTTTTTCTAAACCAGTAAAAATTTACAATGCATTACTTTGGAAGTCAGTTCTGGGGTATAGTGTCTCGCGTGGTAAAATTGAGGTCACACGAAAAAAAACTTGACTCATTTATGAATGGTAGCTACAAGATTCAGGGATCTTGTACTTTTCTGGATGTCCAGAACTATTCGAAAAAACATTCCGTGTAAAAGACGTTCGGTATTGTATCGACTTCAAAATAACTCATTCGTAGTTTATAAATCATGTTCACATTTTGCTCATCTCTCTCTAGGCAAAGTTTATGAACTACCTGAGTAGATTCGTTTTCGTTCATGGAGACGCTGTTCTACAAAATAAACTCTGCTACTTTCACTCAGGTCGGCGGTAACCCGAGTGCCGGGAACGAGTTTCATGAGAGAAAATTACGTCCCTTGATCACTACCTGTTGTTCGAGGTGTTTTTGGATGATGCCAGGTCCTTGTTGACTGATCCTCTCAGCCCCGGGATGACTAAGGGCGTCGAAGTACATCTACATGACTATCTGGTGAAGGGTGCCTAAATTGTTGTTACTTTGTAGCCAGCGATTGAGCTATTGCAAATAATAAATTTGTCTACTATGAATACTGCAATCTCGATTTTTTATATTTTACGCTGCTGCTTTAGTTTTAGTCCTGTCTTATCATAGCCATCTCAACTAAGTAGTGTGTGTTACATTGTTTCTTTCCTGGTCGGTCACTGGGAACAGTTTGTGTACGTGATATTTCAATTTTCTAATGTTACGTTTCCTTCATTATTTCCCATTATTTTCAATGTTTATGCTAGTTTCAACTTGAGTTGCTGGGCGTTCAATCAAATGTCGAAACATTTTGAGTAATTTCCATCAAGTATTTCTTTGTGTTTGCGTTAGGAAATTTTCAACGAGAACTCGTGTTACTCTGGCATAGTCAAAGTTACTTCCCTTGCAGTCGTAGATATTCAGAGATTGACATTTTTATCACCCTCATGTCTGCATTCATGAGCGTATCGTCACACAATGTTTTGGTCTTAATAATAGCCACGTTTGAAAAATCTCAGCTGCCTTAAAAGTGTTCCTGCCTCTATCTTGTGTATGACGATTAGAAGGTTGCTGGACGACGGTGTCTGTTATGACACCTGCATGGGTTCCCTTTAATGATGGTCAAGTGTCGGGTCGGAGACAGAAATGTCTGCTTTTGAAATATCGCAGAGCTCGGTTTCGGCTGCCCTTTCCATCACAAGGCGATGAGGTACGTGACCTCGTTGAGGCTCGTTCACTTTCTGCTAGGAGAATTAAAGTATATTTATATGGCTTCGTGTGCTAATGGCTAATGTGCTACTCTTAAGAGTGAGTTATTTTGAATTATTTTCTTGTTTTATTGGAGCGTTTTGAGCTTTCTAATAAGTGAAGGTGATACAGAGAATCTTATTTTCTCACGTTCATTCGGTGTCTGTAGTTGTATTGGAATTTTATTTCGTTTTTAAGTAACCATCTGTAAAATTTGATTAATTCAACTCTTAGTGGCAGTTTTTTCTTCCATATGTGTCTTTAAATCATACGATAAATAGATGCCGTGTCAATGTATTCTGCGCGAGAGTCATTGTCTTTTTAGCAGGGACGAAAGTCTGCTTGGCTTTTGAGTATATCCGTGGCGGATTCTTGGAAATTTGTAACATTGATGTTCAATAACATCAGAAATATTTCATGCGCGTATTATTTGATGTATGCAAAAAAATTATGAAGCAATCCCGTAATTTCCAACACTAATTGCTGTGTTCATAAACAGCCCAAGTACAAGTTCATCGCTCTGGGGAAAGCAGTAAAAATACATTATTTTACCATGCGCCTTAGACAGACTTCTTGGCCAACTGATGATGAGAGCTAAACCCAAGGATCGATGTCGCTAATATGAGCACCATTGTGTTGTTTTTGGTGCGCTTAGCCATGTTCTGAAATGAAAATTTAATATGAACAGTGATCCAATGAATGAAATTCAGAATCAAATGAAATTCAGTACGGTTTCTTCGTTTTTTCTATCTTAATTTTTATTTGAAGAATCAAATGAAATTTAGTACGATTACTTAATTTTTTTCTATCCTAATTTTTATTTGAAGAATCAAATGAAATTCAGTACGGTTTCTTCGTTTTTTCCATCTTAATTTTTATTTGAAGAATCAAATGAAATTCAGTACGATTTCTTAATGTTTAGTATCTTGTTTTTTATTTGAAGGCATGATTTTAAATTGTAAAACTGTGTATATGTCGCAGCAGTGTGAACTGGTAACAGAAGCTCTGGATTCCCTTTGTGCAAAAAATAAATCTAATTTGCGGTTTGCTCTGTCACTTCCTCGGCTTACACAGAGACAATGCTAGCTAAAGGAAGCATCCTCGATTTCCGTGGTGAACATTAAGTGTATGCGGGGATTTGTTACGTGTGTAAACCATATGAAGTGGATGTGTGCGACAGCTAACTTATTTTCTTAGTGTAGTACCTAGTTGGGAAAGGCTGTAGCTCCTCGGAGTTGAGCTGTAATTTGTTCCCCGTGTAAGCTAATACTGTATTTCCATCTTTAATCTTGTTCCAGTCAAACTCGTGCATCTATGCCAATGCATAATTCAAGACTTGTTTCTAGTCGGGTGTATTTCCTAATGAATGGTCTGCGTTTTTTATTTTTTGTTACTGCAACTCCGCAGGAAGTTGTTTCTGTAATGTACCAGAGCGAAACGTGTGGTGTTACGACTTGCAAGTAAGCACACATTATTTGGAGCAACTGATTACTGTAGCTTTGGAACCTTATTTAGTAACCACTTGATACGGCGACCTCAACTAGCACCTCGAAGTGATCCGTGATCGCTTGTCTTTTCTTGCACTAAAGAAAAAATTCGTCCTTTTTTTCCCCGATGAGGCTCATACTCTCGAAAGATGTGCGGACATGTTCACTAATAAAGCTGTAAACTTCTCTATTGATATTAATGTACTCCGCAAAATTGATTTTTAATAGTCCACGTTTCAAACTACTCTTATCGATTGAACTAATGCTTATAGTACTTCAAAATAAGGTTGAACGAATGCTTTTCAGTCAAATTAAACTTACGTGATCTGTTACTGTTGAATGTTAATACGTAAATGCGCTGTTAATACGTGATCTAAGGCTGCTTTCTCCGTTCATTTAAGAACGATGTTCGCGAATAAATAGTATCTCCTTATTTTAAACAACTCCGTCATAATTCATGATACTGATACTCTTATTTTTTCACAATGCGTTATGCACCCTTGACTACGTACTTCGTTTTTAAAGTCTACACGCTATCAACGTAACTTGGTTACTGCATTACAGTTCGTGCTTATGGAATGTGAACGGACTGTGCTTGCGTGCCGCTCATAAAAGACACGCTCGAAGACTTGTTCTCTGCCCAGTTGTTCATTAGCCGGGTGGCAGGCGTGTACCGATGCAGCGTTGCTTGTCTTTCGTTTATGACCTCGACCGGGAATTCAGGGCGCTCCGGGAGTGACTTTCATTTGCCTCAAAGATTTGTGATGGTCAGGTCTCCAGAGCAACTCTGCTGTCACACTCCCAACAACTGCACATTCCTCAAGATGTCTTCTCGTATATCCGCATCGCCGTGTGCATGAAGCTCAGTTTGTACGTCCAAAACCTGTAAACTCACGTCTCTGTTGTGACGTCAGCTAACTCAGTACCTGGATCGTTTTTTTTAAATGAATTCTACGATTTTGGTCCTGGAAACGAAATTTATTACAGTTGACATTAAAATGAAACTATTCTTGGCAAGGCATAGCATACCAGGGAGGCTGCAACCCAGAGTTCTCGAAGATCCGTTAGTGCGATGTACCTGTAATCTGATTAGCAAATTGAACTGTCCGCTGCAGCTTTTATGATATTGCTTTTAATCTTATAAGGTCAGCACAGGATCTTCATTCTGATACTCTCAGCTTGGGGCTGGGCTTTGTTGACCCATGAAAAGCGCAGTCTTTCTCTCATGTAGAGCTTGTCTTGAGTCTTATCACATGCGGCGTGTATATATGCCCGTCAAATGAAAAGCTTGGACTGTTCATCGCTTCTCTATTTGGACTCAATAGAGTGGGTGGGGTCGGTTTCAGGTGAGCTGAGCGGCAGTGTATGTGTTCATTGACTTCACTGCTTATGACTGCGTTCAAATTTAGGCAGTTTAGGTGGAGTCCTTTACCCCTCGTTCTGTCGAGAATTCTCTGCTTGCTAAAACTACTGTACAGTGGTTTCATCGCCATAGAACTTGCTCATTTTTTAAGTACACTTTCCAATTTTTTGAGAAGTATAAAAACTCTGGATCCCAGTATCAAAACTCTCTTCGATATTGCAGATTATGCACAAGTGCTGTACTGTTTTTGACCTCTGCGAGCGACAAATAAATTCTTAACCATGCATTTTGAAACGCTCTTGCTTCTGTGATATTCGTACGCATTTTTGAACTTCTTTAATATTTATTTTCAAAATTTTAAATTGAACCTAGATTTTTGAACGATCATTGAGATGTGTCGGGTTGTGGGTTGAATGATTTATTTGAATTTCAGTTCTTACCCTACACTACGTGGTGTTGATATCTATATTGAAGAGAATATCGAAATTTTAGGCTTTCATATTTTCTAAAGGAAGATGAACATGTTGGTCATCAAACGCGGAGCAGCGCTTCATGTAATGGAATCTAATATTGATTCAGTTCCAATTACATTAATTTTATAGGTGTGTTCAATTTATTTCTATTGCGCTCGAGACATTGAAGTTTGCAATGAAGTGTTGGTCTTGCGACAACCGCTATAAATAAACGCTCTTTTTTGCACGAGTTTTATCGATTTCCGTGTTCATTTTTAGGTTGTTTGAAGAATTGGCCACTGGCAATGGTACTTGCACGAATTTGCCATTGTGTTGTCTCTGGCCGAGCGTGAAGAACTACCCATCGGGAAACGTAATAGCTTCTTTTTATCTTTCCATCGCCATGAGTTCTTGACTGGAACAAATGAGCAGTTGTCTTCCGGGGCCAGGATTGTTTTGTTAATAGTTTAAAGTTTCAAGCTTATCTTTGGTTCGCTCATGGTCTCTTATGTATTCGAGAGTCCTCTAAATAAACCTGCCAGAGGTTTCATTTTCGCGTTCATATTATGGAGGATGGAATTTGGAGAAATCGGAGCTGGAAAGCCAGCGCGCCATATTCGCAGCATCGCGGCTTCATGTGTGCTCATTTTTTGCTTTATTTTGCAAAGTTGACTCGAAACAGCAAAAACTCGCTGGTTAGCTGGAAGGGGATTTGTGTGCCTCTCACAGCGTCTGAATTGAGTTATACTGAGGAGTTCATGTGGAAACTACGGATGCTTGAAATATTATGTATCTTTTCTAAAAATATCTTTTCGGATCTTTATAGACACTTTCTCTGCTTCTGAGATGTCATTTATCTGTACATTTTTTAGGAAAGAGGCAATCAGTGTCATTTGCAGCCAGCTATCATTAACCTAAATGAGATATCTGGTTTTAAGGAAAACGTTGTTCGTTCACAAAAGAAATTGTGGTATAGATGTCTTTTCACTGGCAGCTTTACCTTTTTCCTTTTGCTCTCTTTTAATGGTGGATATTACGTCCAAACTACATTCCTTACACTGTATGTGAAGAATAAATGAAACGAGTTAAGCTGTACAACAATATATTTTCCCATTTTCTGGCATATACAAGAAGGAATATAGTTCTTGAAATAATCCATGAATTCACGAGTCAAGGAAGATGTAATGTTTCTAATATCGCTGTAGATTTGCAAAATTCTTACAATGTGAAACTGTGTTTTATGCTTTATGTGAACATATTTTTGTTTGCATTATCATATTTTTGCTAAGAGAATTAGCCATGATGATAGCTAATGTCAAGGAGTCAAATGGCCTTGTATGACAAAATATAAAGTTGAAGAATATTTTTACATCAGTTACTTTTGAGGAACCTGAACAACCCTATCTTAAATAATCAAATTTGGGCTGAAAGTCAAAGAACGCATTCATTTTTCAATTCTCGACGTAAATATCTCACGAATGAAAGGGTCATATGTATTTTCTATTCTTTCGCTCCGTTCGTTCTTTCTTGATGCGATTATCTCCATGGGGGCGAGCGAGCATTGTGGTGGTTCAATGAACCTTACTCAAGTGACACTATGCAAAGGTCCTCATGAACATTAGAATTTATTTAATGGGCCTCTGATAGCATTCTCTATCTGTTTGACCGTAGGTCCGAGCCTTTATGACCATTAATTTCAAATGCGCACAACCTGTCGTATTTATTAGGTGAGCTAAGAGGTCGTCATGCGGAACTGTTGCAGCTCGCCCGTACGATCTTATCCGCAGGCCGTGGCGCCACCGGAGCTCAGCGTCTGCTCCCGTGTCTCCGGCGCGTGCTACGACCGTCCATCAGTGAAGTATGTGGGCTCTTACGAGGCGTATTAGAATACAACTTGTTCCTTGATTGGGGGTGTTTCTGTAGTGCTCTAGGGAAATTGGCTCGTTGTGTGTATCCCGCGTGAGGAGCACTGGGACAGTTCCAGGCATGGTATTCTTTCTCGATTCATTCAAGCCTTTTGGACCCATCTGTTGTTAAGACTGCCATAACTGATAGTACCATATGGCGACTTTTAGAGTTTGCGACGGCAAAATAATGCTCCGATGGCGCCTCGCCACGAAGTCCAAGTGTGTAGCGTTCAACTTGTTCGGGGCGTGGGCAAAGTGGACGATTCACCGTCTCGTTTGAGTGCTGCTATTCACCATTGCTGCAAGCGATCATGACATATAGAGTATGTACAGTGACTTCTCACTATGAATGCATGTTTACTTCGCACCATATTATGAAACTGTTGATAAAATGTTCCACTTCTAGCATGTGGACTTTATACGAAAGCCATTTCTCATGTCGTTTATAACACGAACTAGATTCTCTAGTATTTGAACATATTTCAATTAGTTTCAAATATTTGCTAAATATGATAGTTGAAATTTACGTATAAAAGGTACCTGCATTTTTTATAAGATTATGTCCATGTTTTTATATCAGGTTTGCATGGCGATGGGCTTTACTTGAAATGTAGTTGGTGGAATATTGTGCGCGAGTCACCTGCGGTATGTGCATAATCGTACATTGATATACGACGCCAAAAAACCGCAACTCGGGTTATACTCCTTTGCATTCATCCTCGAAAACTACTCCGGCGATAGTCCTATTGCGCCGTCAATATCCTTTTAGGGATGTTCGGCCACTAATTCATCTTTATTTTGACTCAAACGTTGGTCCGCCCTCATGGCTTGCGGTCGCGGAGAGGGCTGCAGGATGGACACCAAATGGCCCATGGCGAAGTGATAACGTCCGGCGATTGACAGAAACAAAGCTGCTTTTGTGCGTATTAGGGTTCTTAATGAGTGTATTTTTCTACGGGAAACTTGGATTGTTATTGGGAACTTCAGTGTTCCTGTATCATTCTTGCAGCTATTTTTATGTTTTTAGTGCGTGATTTTGGACGTTTTGAGGTTCCAAAATTGGCGATTTCCTGAATCATGACTCGTTAGGACTAATATCATGCTTGTTAAAACTTTAATACAAATTGAAGAATCGTCCAATTTGTAGCACTTCATTGGCCGTATCAGGTGCTGCGAAACATTGTTTTCAAGATAGGACTTTCATCTCCAAGTTCTAAGAACTGGATCACATGAGCCTCCAAATGTGTTGCCTTCACACCAAGAAAGAAAAAAACACGTAGGACCGGCCGAGGTGATCGTCCGCTAGGGAGTCGCTGACGACCGTTGAGAGTCAAGGACGTCAGAGTTTTTTTCTCAGAACAGGAGCTGCGTCCGCCCACCGCCCCACGGCGCGCAGCTTGCAGCTCTGCATCAGGTCTTGTGTAGCTTCTTGGAACATGTGAATCTCCCCCCGTGTCCTCGCTTGACATAGTCAAGTCTGGCAATTTTCACGTGTTGGCTTCGAAGAGAATTGGGGACAAATTGTTTGGACTGGTTGAATAATAAGTCGGTTTCGTTGTTGTGGCTATTTTGTAATTACGTGAGAATGGAAGTAAACCTCGAAAATATGTGAATTATTCTAATGTATATATTTGTTTGAGAAATTGAATAAAACATGCACTGAGCAGCAAAGAGACTTCAATGACAAATATCTGAAACTACGCTTAGAAGTTTAAGGACGCTTCCACAGTTGTCTCTGCATCAAACGCTATCTTGAATCCATGATGATGTAGCAACGTCTCTCGAATTCAATATTGGCAGAAGGATTGTCAGTACCTTATCCATGCTAAAATCCTAATTTAAACCCATCCTTCGGAATGTGGGTCAGAGTTGGAGATGCGAACTCGGCATGAACAGGTCTGCTCATACCAACAAGGTTTATCAAACCTTCTTGCCTCATGTAAATAGTACAGCTACGTTTGACCTCCGTTAGCTGAAGCGGTCATTGGCGCAGTGATTCCATTCCGTCGGTGCCAGTTCCGTTTAGAGTGCTGCTTTAAAGTCCCCTATAAATTGAATAGATTAAGAGAGTAGTTCCTCTGATATCACTCATTCTATAGTTCCGATTTCTTGAATAAATTACGCGTTGGTTGCAGAGAGCTGAGTCTATATCGTCGAGATTTTAATGTAGAATAGAAGAATCCCGGATGTCTGTCTACTTTTATTATTTCATGACATCGGCTTGTGCTAGTTCTTTGTAGATGTGCTTTTATAACTGTACTTTAACTATAACTTATTATATAGCATTGATAAAATTAACCGGTATCTTCGTGAAGGTGATGTCACCAGCGTTTTTTGGTATCAAGATTTCAGTTTTATGTTTGCCATTATCTGGGCTTGATACATGTTTGAAAATAGTATTTTTTTTAAAGGTGTTGGATTTTTTAATTCATACCGTTCGTAAATTCTCTTGCAAGCTTAGGTCGCTGAAGGTCTCAGAAAGCAGCAGAATTATTTTTTTCGTTCCGATACCTCAGAAGGTACCATGAATTTAAATTTCTCCATGTTTTGGAGACCTTTGATGATAGGCTAGCCAGCTGTAGGAAATTGTAAAACCAGCAGACGTGTGGGATTATGATAATTCACTTGATCATGAACATCTAGACTACGATTCTATTACAGCGCATAATCTGATATGTTTTTGTGTTAGTAAATTTGTGAACGATATCAGTCTAAGTTATGCATTTGCCCACGAAATCTCTGCAACAAAAAACCCGTTTCACACTCAGAGCTATCTGCCTTGGTACTACAGCTAATAATTAAATTGATTTATTTTCTTTTGACTGTTAAGCAATTACAGTTTGTGGAAATGAAAGTACAATTCGAAATTTATAAATAGTTCGAATATAGAATTGAATCAAACATGAACTCGGCAGCAAAGGTACTTCGATGAAAAATGTCTAGAACAACACTCTGATGTTTGAGGAGGCTTCCACAATTGTCTCTACATCAAATGCATTCATGGGTTCATGGTGAGTTATCATCTAGATTAAATTAAACTGATAAATGTAACTTAACGTCTAGATTATTATAATAATTATTTTTCAGTTTCAGATTATTACTATTACTATTATTTAAAATAAAATTATTCAGATTATTCACTTCCAGGAGACAAATATTCTGACTGGTTGACTTGAAAAAAATGTTGTGAGAATAACTGCATAAAAAATGTCATTCTGACTCGTTCAAAATCTCAGAACAACGTCAGGGGTTGGGAAAATGCGATACAGCAATGGAAGTGGGTTAGCATCACCCTTACGACGTTCACATCCTTCAAGGGCTAAATCGTGCACATATTACCAAACATAATCGTGCACAAAGCATGATTATGCTTCATAATATTCGTATTTATCTCTAGAGTCAGGTTGAATTCAAGTCTTCGTGATAAAAGGCGTGCTTTAAATGCGACACAAGTTTGTAAAGAATGGAGTATACTCTGCTCGTCTGGGATATTATTTTTCTTCGGGGTAGTTATCTACATACAGTGTTAGCCATTTCTTGTTACCTCATTAATTTGCATACATTTTAAGGTTATTTTTCATTTTTCTGTACAAAGTTAACTCTATGTATGCTTTGTTGAAGAACTGAATGTGGTCACGTGCTATGCTTCAAACGTTATGCAGTACTCAAAACGGATTATATTCATGTGTTACTGCTTCAAGATCTAACGGAACAAAACTGTGGCGTGTCGCATAGCCTGTTGCTGTGTTAGAGGTTACCGCGAGGGTTGCTGCGATCGCTGGCGTTCTACTGCAACAACTAGTCATGCTTCATGTCACTTGCTTTGAAATCCCACAAAATTCTGGGGTTTACGTGTGGCGATGGAAGAGAGACGCTCTCCAGGAGGTCGCCGTTTGTGATGTCACGACTGCCATTGCTCAACTCACTCGCCTCCGCCGAGTTTCGTTTCCCAAACGTGCCGCGTTGCAGGTAATTCCTCTCACAGTTCATGCAGTTCCTCAACTGTTCCGCAATTCTTGGCATTTTCCGCCCCGCGAGTTCCGACATTGTCGCCTTTAATTTTCTACGTACTGCAGTACGAAAAGGAGAGAATCAGAGCTGGTATACTCTTTTCAGCCCTGGCTGACCCGCCTGCAATGTTAGTGAGGGATGTCTCGTCAGTTACCAGACTCTTACGTGAATACTTCATGCATTAAGAATATTTGAATACATAGTATTAATTTCTAGTGATAAAAATTTTGCACTAACAAAATCTAGTATAAACTGTTATAGCAAAACATGCCAAGCAAGGCTTGCGTCTGAGCTACGCCTCTGGAAAAACCGTTTACTCTAAAAGGGAACCGGAAGACAAATATTGTCAACTCGATGACTTGGAGAACAGGTTGTGTGAAATCCTGCATAAAAACTGTCATTCTGACGCATCTTTATAACCAGAATCTTAGAATAGTGGGTGGGAATGAGAAAATGCGAGACAGCAAAGGAATTGACGTTCGTTGCACATAAGTGGCAACAATACACAATCCTAAATCGTATGAGCTGCATTAGTTCATTTTGTTTAATGTTGTTTGTTGATTCTGTTTATTCGTTCTCACAAACGAGATGGAGTAAGCTAAAATAGGTTTGATATCGTAAATTTAATTGAGTTTCAGAAGGAATGCATTTCATTTCTTCGAAGTACTTCGTTTTGGTAACGACGACTTTGTGCGTGTGCATAATAATTGCTACGCGTGCAGCCACCGTGCGGCTTATAATTATAATAATGTCCGTTGAAGTTGCGGTGTCGTTTGTACGGTATATTAGTTGCAGCTCTCAAGAGGCAATTTTCAGTGTTCCGTTCGCTGTGCTGTGCAGTCATGGGAACAGAACGCGACAACGCTGCCTGAGAGTTGAGGATCTTAGCTACACCTAAAAAGTAACGGTCTGGAATTGCCATTACTCCGGCTCGAGGAATCATGCGTGACGTTTTCATTGCCAGTTGTAGCGCAGTCGTGTTAATCAGGAGTTGCGTGAAAATTTTGAGGCTGAGCATTCCGGATTTCCTCTCTTTCTGGCTTGCTCAATCTTCGATTGAATTCGGAGAAATAATTTTTCTTGTGTATATTAAGAGTTCTATGTTCATTGGTATCTACATTTTACTGTTGTGAAATGGTCTGAATACTATGTTGTGTTTCCACGAATTCGCTGCCTTCTTAGGAAAAGCTTAGTAGAGGAGTGATCTCAGCTGGAAATGGCTGGGTGTAGTCACAGGTTCCCAGCGCTCGATGATCGTATCACTCGTGCTCAATGATGTGGTTCTATACTATCATGGATGAGGAGCGTGATAACGGTTGGTGAAAGAGCCTATTTGCTTTCCAGTCTGTGAGATAATCTAGATTTTGAGATCTTTCATCTTATTTCGCAATAGTAGTCTTTTTTCTCAATATTTACCAAGTGGACCATAAGTAACTCCTCTTTATTCGACAATCGATTACAAGATAACCATGAAACATGAAAGAGTTTGGAATGGTTTAAAATAATGCAAGAGAGTTTGGAATTTCATTTATTTGTCAAGTATAGAATATTGTTGCGAAATATGAGGTGTAGCATGTAATTACTAGTTAGTATAGAATACAAATAGTGGCATTATTTCGAACGTCTTGCGGTCGCTAACAGCGTTGTTTGTTTCTGTTCGTTGTAGAACCGGAGTTTTTGAATTTATAGACCTTCACTTCTATGCGGTTTTTATCATAAATTGCTTGATCTCTGTTCCAGTAACTCGTTCGCACGGTAATAATTGTTGCATTGCATTGAATGTAAATCCTTGCGATATATTTTGTTTCTTCTTTTCTGTGTAACACACTATTTTAATTAAGAGATAAAATTTATGATTTATGAGAGAAATACGTAACAGTTGTTATGAGTTTAGATTCTTCACAGAAACAATTTTTTATTTTTATCCAGCATGTAAAATGCATTCCTAGCATTTTTCTTAATGCTTCATAGTTATTGTCTTCAAGTTCAGTACGGGTTTCGCAGTTTTTGGTCCTACGAAGCTCATAATAATCATGCTGCTGACGCAAGTTCAGCCGAGTTCATATTCGCTTGCAACATTCCGAGTAGGGTCAAAACAATGTAGTACTAAACACTGTCATTTCTGTATTTACAATTTTACTGTTTTGCGTCAATAGCTTCTAAAATGTAAGTCGTTTCTCTCAGAATAGGCAAGAGCGTTCTTCCTTCTTCATTGTTTGTTGCTGACTTATAGTTGTGTTCAATCGTGGCCGAGAACAAAGACTGATTTCTCTTCTGTACCTCACATTCTAGTGTTTCAAGATATCCAGTTGAGGTACAGAGTCCACGAAATCCACAAAATTTTCAATATGTTTGATTCAGATTAGTTATTTTTATTGAACTGTCCTTAAAATTAATATGTGGCTGGAAAATATATTTTTATAGCTGCGAAATGTAATTTGTTGTGTTATGTGTTTTTATGCAGAATATATTACACATGAGTTGCATCAACCTTTTTTATCCGAGAAATTTAGTGTGAACTCATTGTCTTTAAAACACATCAAGATGTATACAACTCTTGCTTGAGATACGGAGCTTTCATGAATGACGATCCAGCAGACTTTGTTCTATAGAATTTACGATTTTTGAGATTCGTACTTCATAGTCTCCAGATTAACATGTTACATGGGACGAAATGGTACCTTGCGCACGACATTTTTCTCGGATAAATAAGGGTTTCTGATTTCTGCGTAAATAAGGGTCTCGGGAACTCTGTCTAAAAATCAGTTTCCAATCTCGCCTGTCAGTTTTTTCGAGCTTGACGACAAACTGCGTTGGTTTCATGTACCTCACGTCGTGCAGAGTTGCAGGTTTCCAAGGGAAAAGCGACAACCCAGCTTGTTTGGGTGAAATCCTTCATGATACAGGGCAAAGATAACAAGAAAGCTTGTTCTGCTGGGACGAGCATTTTATTTCTGAAGTTCGTGTCGAGTCGTCCGCCCGCTGTTCGTTCCACTTTCTGCCTGTCAGATGACGTGCTCACTCTTTCATGCCTGTTCTAGGACGCGTATTTATCGTAGTAGTGTTCGAGAAATTCAAGTAACACGAACTTAAATGTTTTGGTATAACTTTTTTTCTGTCAACTTGGCTTTTTTACCCTTATCGAAATCCCTTGTATTGTTCAAGAAGCAAGTTATTTTTCTAAAGTTTTGTACGTGCCTTGCAGTTTTTTGAAATTTCAAATTATAGGTCTATGTACATGTAAGATTTGGGAAGCCAAAGAGGCTTTTGTGGTTTGGGAGGCCTAAAATATTAATGGTTAATTCTTTTTGTGAGCGCAGCTTGGGTCATCGGCGACGTCAGCTATGCTGAAGAACAAACGAAAATGAAGCCACTCTCGCGACATACATAATACCAAACTAATTGCGTCCGTGATTTACCCTCGAAATAAACTAAAACATTCTAGACCATGTTTCCAAGTTATTAAGTGATGCCTGTGCCCGTGGAAATGTCATCTCACGGAAGCTGGTCTGTCCGACACATAACGCCTCTCGCAGGTGTAACATAGCAGTGCTTCCGGCGGGGGCTAGTTTGGTCCGCACCCTTTGTTTTTTAGTGATTAGCTCCCCTGTTTATGTTAGCATACCATTATTGTTGCGATTTGTTGTCATGGACCCTCACTGCATCCGCAATTACTGCTGTGTCTGTGTGCTGGCTACTGTAACTCACCAAGCTCTCGTTTTTAAGCCCCCCCTCTTCATTATCTCGCGAGTGACATGGCCAGGCTTCGGTGTCGAGTAAATGTAAAAAGTGGAAACCATTATATTGTTTTGAAGAAACGGCTTACCTTTATTTCATGCAGTTGACCTTTCTGATAATTTTATAGCCAGAGGAATAATGTGAATAATATAGCACGAATTAAAAAAATTAGGTGTGATAATGATAATAGTTAATTCTCTAACGAGATATATAGGATTTCACGCCTCACCTAAATGTAAGGTTAGAAAATCAGCTAAATCACAAAGATCAACTAGTCCTGAGTTCATAGCCAATCTTTGTATATCGTCAACTTTGCAGAGAATATTATATTAACCTAATGTGTTCAGTCGCCGTCGTCTCGCGTACCTCACCCATGAGGAAGAACAAGTATATGTGTTGCAGGATAGACTTCATTCCGGTTTGAATTTATTAGCTTGTGTGTGTAGTTTATGAAATTGCGTTGAATAATACACGAAGTGTATACATTTTTATGAGAACTTAAAAAATTCATTTGTGAATGGTCAAAATAGATAGATGCAAGGTTAACTAAGGAAGTTGAAGTTAACTCTAAAAAGTTAACCTTTTAAAAGTTAGCTATACTCCAGTTACTTTTACGATTTTGTCTTGGATTATCAAAGAGCGGATTACTATGGCCAGGGTTTTAGTTTAGGAATTTTGTCATTTTGGTAATTAGGTTTGTACTCTCACGCTTGTTTGAGCTAAATCTCCGCGTCGCTTGATGTGTTAAAATATGTGTTGGCTGCTGAGTTCGGTTTTGATGTTGAAGTGACCTGACCTTTTCCACAAAGCTGGGGAAATGAGCGGGTGGAGTCTTATCATGTAAAGTCTAATAAAATATTACGTTTTGGAATTTTGGGCAGAGCGAATAACAATAATGATCACTTGGTACCGAGAGATTCAAGTGAGGAGAGAGAGTGACGGCGCTGGAATATGCATGAACTTGTCTGCACGACTCGTTTGTCATCTCTTCAATACGCAAAATATTGAAACGAAGTAAAGAATTCAAACTCAGTAACTGAAACCGCTCACACAACCTCTGCTACGCAACTACAGCAGACGGGTATGCGTGAGGAATACCAGCTGAAACTGGTCAGCATCTCTTTTTTTTTCAGCAGAGCTTTTGAAATCCTTGCTATCCTTTGAGTATCGCTAAGTCCCCAAGGTACGTTAAAGGAAAATTCCCTTTGGAGTACTCTTCGCGGTTTGGAGGACTCTAATTGTACAGTTTGCCTGATCATACTATTTTTTCAACTGCAAGATCGTTTGCAGTATTCTTCGAGGCTTCGAGATTCCTGGGATGCACTTAATCTGCGCGCTAATGAGAGCGAGAACTAGGAGCTTAGCTGTGGTATTATGCAGTAATTGATAATATAGGCCATTTTAATCGAACTCATCACCTTTAAATGCGTCACGTTTTCGTTCGTTCGAATTGATTGACTTTTTGCTGGTGTTGTTGTCAGGGTCACTCGTCGCGCCGCGTACGTGCATTGTTCTAGGGCTTCATTTGTTCGTTTATCGCTGCACTCTTGCCCTTGTATTCTTTAGATTCAACTACTGACCTACAGACTTCTGCGGTTAAGGGCGGCTCAATTTAAATCATTTTCAATCAGGCTCAAGCGAGTGCCTTCGTGCATCATTGCTAGGGATATTATTATGATATTCCAGCGTATTATTTTTTCTCCTCTAAGGGCGTGTTCTGTATAGGTATCGTTTTTTAGTCAAACGGGTTATATTTTTTGTTTTCTCTTATCATATTTGCGATTTTGTAGTACTCAGTCTGTTGATATAATAGAATATTGTAATCGTATGAAAGCTGATATTACTAGGTTTTTTTAATTGTATTTTGAAACGTAATTTTAAAATATATATTCTATCAACAAAAATAAAGTAGGGTGAAACAGTTTTCCTTGTCCATGTTAATCCTTTACATCAAATTATTGTCTCTTCAAACACACTACTCAAAAAACGCGTAGAAATCTCTTCTTGGTAATATCACTCTTTTTAAATTCCTAATTCCAAAATAATAGATTCTCTTCAGAATTTCGATGCCCAGAGTGCTACGGCATTACGCTGCTTCCTATTTACGACAATTTTACTTTCCAAACTCATTGGTTCTTTATGCAAAAAAGCAGTTCACATTTTTCAAGCTTGCTACTCTACCGGGCCAGGCACCGTTCTTCGACGCTGCCAGTGAACTCGCTACTTGCATGTTAATGTTCCCTTCTAGCTCGCGGCGGATCTTGATTGCGAGGCGTCCTATTCATTTTAAAAGGCTCGGATTGGTTGGCTACTCTGTGTTGTGGCTCGCTCGCCCCATTTTGGCTTCTCTGTGTCGTCGCTTCTATTTAAGTTCCTGCGTTGGGGCTGCTATTTGGGTTTCTATGTTATTACTTTCATTTCAGCTTCCCTGTGTTATTTCTTCCATTTGGCTTCTCTATTTTATTTCAATTTGGCTTCTGTCTGTTATTACTTCCATTTTGGCTTCGGGGTTGCGACGTCCATTCTGACTTCATGTTATGGCTTCCATTTCAGCTTCTTTGCATTAGGGGTTTCATTTCAGCTTCTCAGTGTAGTTGCTAACATTTTCACTTCTCGGTGTTGTGTCTTCCATTTTGGCTTCTTCGTATTGTGAAAATACTTGTAATAGAGTGAAAGAACTCCATCTTTTCGATAATAGCATTGCAGTGAATAGGCGTCCAGCTTCTTATTCAGCCTAGCACCTTCTTAAATCGGTAGCGGATTGTTTTGCCTTCGATATTTTAATGAAAATTTTGTTTGAGTTTGGATTTTCCTTGTAAACTCTTTGATTCATCATTCTTGTAAAAGTTTTGTTATTTGTTAGCAACTCTCAGTCGTAGATTGTCGTTTTTGGTACCACACAGGGTTATAATTTTTTACCGTTACTTTGTCGTAAAATTCGATTGCTTAAAATGTGTTCTATGTTACTGCTTAAGCATTTTAGAAATTGTAATTGATATTGCTAAAAATTTAAATCAGGGCTAAAAATTTAAATGAAAGAACTGCAGTTGTAGAGCTGTTTAGGGCTGGTAAGTCTGCTGGCGGTATTTCCAGAAACTTGAACGTTAACAGAATGCTTATCTGAACTTCTGAATGATTCTCATAAAGTTTCTGGAGACTGGAAAAGTACAAAATCAACCCGGGCAAGGTGTCCCCCGAAGTGTTAGGACCTCAAAATTGGTCGAGGCCGCCAGGGAAAACCTGCTGAGGAATCCTAAGAGGGCCATCCAAAGTCTTGCCAAACGGGCGAATGTCTCGTATGGGACCATGCTTACTGTTCTTCATCCTGTGAAGAGGTTCATGTGTAAACACGTGAAGAAACAGCTGCTATCCGCGAAAACTGTTCAGAAACGCCTCGCCAGAGCCCAAATTCTTCTCTCTCTCTTGTTGAGGAAGGTGTGTTCCCCAATCTAGTGTTCAGTGACGAGAAGTAGTTCGACGTAAAGTAGCACTTCAACGTCCGGAATGATCGAGATTGATCTCGAGATGATGAGGTTGAGGCCCGAGTAGCTACCCGAAGAGAGGGAGTTTCTACAGTTATGGCATTGGTTCCCAACCTGGGGGTAAATTACCCCCTGGGGGTAATTTAGCAATTCTTCGGGGGTAATGGAGGGGTGATAGAAAAATGTTAAGAATTCTGAAAATCAAGTAAGGATTGTTGTAAGGGTTAATGTTAACTTAGTCTTAGTATTTTAAGTTGTAAAGTAAACCTATTATAACTAAGTAACCAAGCTAAACCAAATAACAATAAATATCAAAAACTATATACAGTATACAGTTCAGTAACATTTTGTGAAAGGGGTAACATGCTTAATGTGGCATGCTAAATTGGGTAACAAGCTGAAAAAGGTTGGGAACCACTGAGTTATGGTGTGGGCCGCCGTTACCGAATCTATTGGTTTTTGTGGACCTGTTGGTTTTTGGAGCCTATTGGTTTTTGTGGGCTAGGGGGTGAAACTTAACAAAGAAAATTATCGAAATGATATTCTTGAAGTATCTTTGTTAAACTTTTGTCAAAGAGCAAAGCATTGTCATAAAACGTCCGGCTAGGGTCTTTTCAACAATATTCGGCACCCTCACTTGCGGGTAAGAAAATGTAAGCGTGACTTTCAACCAATGTTCATAATTTCATATCCGAGGAAGAATGGCCTCCCTCACCTCCAGATTTAAATTCTTTCGACTTTGTTATTTGCTCCATTCTTGAGAGCTCGGTTTCGGCAAACCATCAAAGTTTGGAGGCTCTGAAGGCTAAATTCTACTAGGAATGGGCCAAAATCCCTCCTAACGATTATTCGTGACTCCCGTAGATCATTCTCCAAGCGTCTTCAGACGGTAATCGAAGCTAATACTGAACATGTCGAATAAATAATAATTAGTTACAAATTTAGACACTTGGGAGCGATATTATTTTTACATCTTATTTATTCAAATGGAAAAGTGATGAAAAGTTTCTTCCTGACGGCACTATAAATTTTATTTATGATTTGAATTCTCCTTTCTTTTTTATGTGAGCTCGCAGTTCACTTTGTCGACGCAGCTGTTCGCTTTCACTGAGTGCGAAAATCAGCTGTTAACGTTAGAAATCTCTTTATTTTCTTTCACGCTGAGCTCACACTTGGGCAATATGTTGCGCGTATTCACTCTACGAGGAGCTATTATATAGACTGACTACCTCGCGGTTGCGCGCTGTCAAGCACGCTAATCGAACTCGCATAAAATGCGTTATGAATCGTCGGCTGAATTGGTTCCCTATTTGGCTAGAGATCACTTTGACTGTTGTATGGTGCTTGTTAGGTCTATTTGAGGGACTCGAACCTTCACTTTTAAATTAAATTCGAATTTATGAGTCATTTTATGTCTTCACTTTTAATGAGCTTTTCGGTTACGTTTCTTTCACTACGTAGGTATGTGTATTTTTACTTATTGGGAGAACATTTGGGTGCAAGGAAATAAAATCGGACACATTCGTGGGAACAATATTTTTACTATTTTTTGATCAAAAGTCTGAGTGGCGAAGCTGCACCTGGTATAATGTCCTAAAATGCTCATAAAATTCAGATTGTTTCTTTATTGTTTCAAGCAACGTATTCGAATATTTTTTGCCATCTAACATCAAACTACTTTCAAAATACGTATTTGAGACCATAGAAAGTTAACAGTTTAATTTTCTTTAAATGTGGCTGTCGCGGTGTTGAAGACATCCTCTTTTTCTCAGGTATAGTGCCGGATACGCAATGTTCACTTGATCTTCTCGGTGATGGCTATCGCACTCTCTGTGATGTGGCATGAAAATGGCCGCTCTTCAAGCAACGAAAGAGAAAGTTAGGGCCCCTTTGTTATGTCGAAGGAGGCCTATACCTTCTACTTTTTCTAGGATACCCGTCTCAGAGCTCGGAGTCATATGCGAACGAGAGTGAAATGACCTACCAGCTTTGTCGGTTGGAAGTAGTTATTACTAGTACTCGACTTGGAAAGCTGCCTTGTAGTCGACGAAACCTGTGTGGAGTTTGTGTTGTCGTTCTTTGCTTTTAAGCGTGATTTGAATTTTGACGGAATATTGTGACTGTATTTCACTGTATTTCTTGCTCACGGTATTTCTTGTATAGTTAGAATTTTTACCATATTCGTACAGTTTTTGGAACTTCCGAGATGCTTCTCTAATGCAACCTAATATTCTCATTCGATTCCTCTTTTTTCGTTCGAGGTGTATCTCGAAGCCAAGAAGGAGTTGTTTTTTGTGCCCGTGTAATTGGCAGCACAAGCTGTTCGATGACACGACATTTTACACCTGCTCTTGCCTGCAGCAGCTACTGGCAACCGTGCAGCGAGGAATGTTAAGAAGACTGTGAGCCGTCATAGCATCGTGAGATTCTAACCAGTATACATAGTATGATGTTCCAAGAAGTTGAGTGCTCGTGTTAGCGTTTCTTGTTGCGAAGTTTTTTCAATGAGAGAAGTGAATAAGTTAGGTGATCTGACTTGGTTATTTTTCCAAAATGAAAATTGTTCTCGTCTATGAACGTTGATAATTATCCTGCGTCGTGCTATGTCGTTCTAATGAACAAATTAAAATAATGTGTAATCATGGTTAGTTCAAAAATAGTCCTTTTAACTGGTAACTAAAATATTAAAACTCGTGTTGAAAAACACGGGTGAAAATTGAAGTTTCTCGTTCCGCAATACTTTGATAACTGAATAGTGGTAATAAGGGCGAAATCTAATTAAGGTAAGCTTTCATGCGGCGTTACTGCTTTTAGTGAAATGAAAAAAATAGTGTTTCAGAACGTGTTCATTATTAAATACAGTCCTGTTAACTTCCCAGAGTACCAAGAAGACTTCTTATTCCATTTCATTTAGAACATGTCTTAGCTCTCGATACCTAAATCAAAATCCCAGTTACCAATTTTAATTATCTCAGTCGTCTAATTCGGGCAAGGAATTCTGGGTTCACATGTACGCAAGGCTAATACATCTCTATGGTCTACTCAATTTGGGTTTAACTCTGAATTTCTTCGTGGAGTAGAATGCCTTTATACCAGTGAGTGTTACGTAGACGGCGATGCGTATTGCTGAACTGCGTCTGCTGACCCCGGCTACTTTTCTGGAAAGCCCGGACATGGAAGGGTCGGGAGAAAGTGGTGGGTGACGGGCTGAACCTTCCTTGGTGGCGACGGTGGGAGTTGCATGTGAAAAGCTTGCCGCTGAGTTGTGCATCTGAATTTATTCTCAAGTCCAACACCACATTGCTGAATGTTAGTCACCGACACGTTGAGCATATCTCAACTTTTTTTGGTAACTCAAAGCTTATCTATTTAGCTTTGTAGTTGTCTAATGCATGAATACGATTGGCAAATTTTGTTTGTTTTTTAATTAATTTTTGTGCATGTTTATTTGCGTATTTTTTACGTCCACAGATTGCTGTGTTGATCACTTCACTCTGGCGTTACTGGTTTTCATCTGACGATGGCTAGCTTTGAGATCTCAAGGTCAATTATTTTTAGTCTATTCTACAACTGTTAATTGTCTCGAACGTCGTTGAGGTTCTTCTAAACTTTTTGAAATAGTCAACGTTATATTGTGTGACTAAGAACAACTTTAGTGATCTTTGAGTGGTCGTTCACCAGTAATTCAGTAAATAACTTGTGTGAACAGTTGCCCATGTTCATCTACTGACGCACAGGGGAAGTGTGCGCTGAATTATAAGCTTTGGTATCAGGGACTCTCTGATGTACATTCCTTAAAAGGTAAATTCTAACTTCGTGATCCTAGCCATTCAACTCATAATGCAGAAGCTGATCAGTGATCTCTACTACGACTTATTAACTTCGAGTTAATCTAGCCGTTTCTATGTTTTAAATAGTATTCCAGCTGCAGTGTGAAAATATGCAGAATTTTCGAGAGAATCGTGTGGCCTAATGTGAGGAATGTTCAATGCTTCGAGAAATATACGTACTTTATTATGGAGTAGATATTGATCAATTTACTGTCGCATCTATTTTAATGTATTAGAATTTTGTTTCACGTCATTGTACTGTGTAGGTATTTTCCTCTAATTGATTCAAGGGATCAAGAAGTCTGGTATAGTTGCCCTATCGCCATGTTTTTTCTGTTGAAAAGGTAGAAAATATCCCTTTCTACGGTCCGTCCCACTCAGGTGCGCTGAGGCAAATCGCCTTTCAGTATACTTTCTGGGAAACTTAGCGCTCCTGAGAGATGGATGGGTCTCCCAGCTCGCCTTGGCACACGTCGTGGTAGGGCTCGTTTGTGTGTCGTAGGGAATTAGGGTGCGTTAACAGTAATTCTTCCACTACTTTCAGCAAACCAGCGACACTTGTTGTAGGCGGCGGCTGTAAGCCGAGCTTTGTGGTTAGAGAGGCCTTTTGTTTTGACTCACTTCTCTTTATCTCTCGTGACGGTGACCTGTTTCTCGTTTAGCCGACCTTCAGCTAGAGTTCTCCGTTCTTTTCCATCGATTTGAGCCCTTAAATTTCGATGTTCTGGTGCTTCGTTCTTGTACTACAGCAGCTCTCGATGATGTATGTTGGTCAGGTTCAGCATTATTTCAAGTCTGCTAATATTGTAATATTATTCTCGTTTTCCGCTTTGTTAGCTTAGTGGTACAAATGCTCGCAGTGTCGAATTCATGTATACGAGTATCATCATTGTTTGTTGACTACTTTCGTGTTCAGGGTACAGAGGTTACTGCAATTGTGTAGTACGGTGTTCTCGTACAAAAGCACAGTGAAGCCTATGTTTTGTTCGAAAAATTTTTACAGTCCCAAAATGTGCTCGTTTTGTTCGTGTAATTTGTTGGAAAAACTGTTGTGCTTATTTTCGTCTTTGTCGTTCATTGGTGTTGAGTTGTTTCCTGGTAATGAAAGGTGATAAAAACATCGACTCTTACTGCTATGATTAAAGGAAAAAAATTATCGGAGTAACGATGACGAAAGTCTCAATTTAAGAATAAAGTAAATTTAATATATGAACCGTGAAACTCGTCATATAACGTTGTTTAACTACACAGCCTCATTCTAGTCTTATAGATCAGTGGGTGAATAATATTATCGATTGTTTAGTTTTGGTAGTCGACGCACTTGGAGAATAAGCTCATCATCTTATAAGCTAATCTAATTTTTAAACTTGATTCCTAAAGTCTATTGACGAATATTGTTTAATGCTTTTTCATTCTATTCAGTTAACAATGTTCATCTCTACTTTCAGATACCGACATCGCATGGATGAAGGCAGTCCTTGTGCTCTCGTGAGGTAAGTTTCTGCTCATATTAACTTTCGGAACAAGTGTGTTGTGCTGGCGATTAAAGTTATTTGCACGTTCATTAATTTTTGATATTCATGTTATGACTTACATATTTTGGTGCGTTTTCTCTACCCTCGTTGTGTTCATGGTATTGACATTGAAATGACTTTAATGTCACAACATAGAAGGAGGAAGGCCAATCACACTACCAGCGTCAAATGTAGCTGTGTGCGCTCGTGCGTTCACATGCATGCGTATGCACCTCGCATCCGTTGACTGTGACTATCTTAACGAGTTCCTTGTTCTAGTATGGAGTAATTCACGTAATTTGGTTCCTGTACCTCGAGTTTTATGATGATGACCTAGTCTCTCCGCATACCTCATGTGTCACCGAAAAGTTATATTTTCTAGTTGTTCATGCACAAAGCTTTGACTTCGGTGGAAAGTTGTTACTTCTAGTTTGAATATCTAATTAAAGAATGATTTATTAAGGTACTCTAATCGATTTCTCTGTTTTGGTTTTTTATTAATTCTTCTCTGCAGTTCAAAGTTATTTTTTGAGTACTATTAATACGTTGGATTAAGGAAAATAATTCTACCGACTTGCAAAGGTGAGACTCGAATCACATGTTACAGTGCACATTGCGTTCCGGTGTACCATAAGCAACAATGCTCTCATCAGTTCCAGTAAATCAACGGCGACGATGACGCATACTTGAAAACTCACGGTGTGCATATGGTTGCTGCATTCTTTTGTCCGTCCGAATTTTATTCTAAAATGAAATACTCTTCATGATTTGCTAACAATTACACGTGATTTTACCCAATTTCCGTGCTTAACTGTACTTTAAAGTAGTGCCGTTGAGGTAAATGAAGACTCTTACTCCTAATGATCTTCTAACATTTTTACATGTGATTTCACCCAATTTTCACGCTTAGCTGTGCTTTTAAGTAGTGTCGTCGAGGTAAATGAAGACTTCATTGTTATAACTTACTGACTGTCGACAGCACCTCCATCTTCAGCAAATAAAAGATTCAACTTAGTCCTTTAATTTCATAAACTTAAAGTCGCTAAGATCAACGCTAAATTTTTTTACATTCAACTGAATTATTTCGCTTCTCCATTTTGAAACTTTATGTCTGGATTCTCGTTTAGAAAAATTATTTAACTGCCGTAAAAGTAACATGAAAATATGCTTCATTTTAGTGATGTTTTTTTTTAGAGTAATTTCGGTTCTCAACCCAAACTAATAATATTGCGGGTTAAAGGCGTGTCTCATAAGAGTTCAGTTACTTCAATAAAATCCGGGGATTTATTTTCCAGCTTTAGAATCCTCTTTTACAATAAGAATAAATGCGACTGTTGCATATTTTTAAGCTGAAATGAAAGACGTAGTCGAATTTTATTTCTCGCTGTCTCACGTAAACTCCATGGTTGGAAATAATTTCCGAGAAATGTCATGACCGCAGTGATGTCCAACTAATACAAGATGCGGCGCTGTCGCTCGATCATTTTCGACTTTTAACGACCATCTGTGGCGAAGAAGAGATTGAATCTTGGCTTTTCTAGGTTTCTGGGGATATCTCATTAGACATCTATTGAACACCGTCACGGTGTTGGCCTTATCACAGCACGAGCGCTCCTCTGGCTGCGGTTGCGAAAAACTCAGAACGCAAGTCAAGGTCCCGTTTATGAAGCGCTAAACGAAATGCCCCCTGCGCTGCCCGTGACTCCGACCTCACGAGGGCAGTCCTGGTCGTCGTGACCTGGAATGAAACTCGCGGGACAACGCCACTCAATGTTACCTTCACCTTTGCATCATTGACACGAGTTATTATTTCGGTCTTTCAAACCTTGTGCTTGTATTCTCTCTTTTGAAAAAGCTAGTAAACAAGTGTAAAAATGGTGTGAAAATATTTATAGTAGAAATAAAAATTCAGAATCCTTATTGCTGTGTTCGTATTGCAAATGCGAGGGATTGATATAGTTGACAAACTTGCATCAACTGCGGTGGCTTGAGTGTCTGTGTGCCATTACGATAACTTACCTGCAACTGACAACCAATGTACTCCAAATGTGTGAGGTTCATTAGAATTGGTGTGTAATTAGGTGACTGAACAATCCAATTTTCATTTGGTGGCAGTGCTCTGCAACAAAGGCGAAGGCTCAGGCAACGATCGAGCTGTGGTCTCCATGGGTTAACAACCGCGAGTAATCCATAGCAACCTATGTCAGTACAGAATACAGATCAATCCATTCTTGTCGTATTGTACTCGTCAAGAGGGCTATGCATTGGAAAAGACTATGGGTTTATTAAATCAAAGGACTGAATAAAAAGTGTGTGTGTGTGTGTTACCACTACTTTGAAAGACGTACGAGACAGCTTAAGAGTTAGTCCTTCATGTAAGCAAGCAACCAACTACTGCCATAAAAACGGGCATGCATTACTGATTTTCAGATTTAACCAGCGATAACTATCACATTCTTGTTATTGCACTCCCATCTGGGGGAAGGGAGGAAGTTCCGAGGGAGAAGATGTGAGGTTCTAAGCTGAAAACTAAATAGGCTTTACTTTTGCGAAAATAAAAAAGATTTATGATTTAATGTAGGACCATTTTTATTGGTTCGCTGCTCTTTTTTTTAACTCCTAGAACTTTCTTCAGCTTTTATCTTGTTCTATGATCGTATTTCAATTTTGCTATTATATGCGGAAGTTGTGGGACACACCTTGTACATCGATTCCCTCGTTCCCATTATTCTATCCTAAATGGTGAGTTCTGCCATCCTCATTTGGAAACATCTTTGTTGTTGTTAGGGAGGCTTAACTTAACTTTTTATAGAATCATAAAATACTTGAGTGCATTAATACTATTAAAAAGTAATTTTTAAATATACTGAATAGTATTAAAAATGATTCACAAAATTTACTTCAATATGGATTCATTAGAGCTAAGAGCTATTATTATGTCAACCATTTCTTGTTTCAGCACCATTTAGTCTACATGAAGCAAAAATTAATACTAATTGTTTTATTTGTATGGTGTAATTCTTGCACGATAAAAACCAATCTATCATTTGAAGAATCTTTTCCATCGTTGTTCTGTTTACTTAAAAGAGATACCAGCTCATTGTGTGGTGATTTACAAATATTTAATTGCGTGAGATTTTAACGCATTGTGTCATTTTTGTTTTAACTTACAATTTTTTAAAGAGCTAGATCCAATTTTGTTTGTTTTTTTATTATTCCTGGGAGTAGGGCATTCGAGTAAGATCCGTACTTGTGCTTTGGCTTTTCCCTCAATTCAAGCCTTGAACATGGAATAATTCGTGACAAGCATTCATTAACGATTACAGTGGTCCACAGTCAAAAGGTCTGTATCCACCTTTGTCTTTGCAAACGCACACCGCAAGCGATGACAATACCATCTTCTGTGAACATTTTTCACGAATTATACACCCAATAGTTGAAAGCGCAAGCCAAAGAGCTTTGTGTTTATACGCCATCATTTTCTACGGTGTGAATGAGCGTAATGAATTCCCTCATTAGCGAACATTTTTACTAAGGTGCTCTGGTGCGCACAGGCGATAAGAGCTTCAATTATCGCTCATTGTGATCTTGCTGGAGCGCGGAGTGTAAGTCAAGGTTCTGCGCGCGTGCGGTGACGCGCCACCCAAACCAAGGCAGGCTACAGGGGGCTACAGGTGTCCGTGTAACGACAGCGTGCAGAGAACTTAATCCGTTTTCTCTTGGCTCTTGGCGTAAGTGTGCGTAGCGACGGGCGAACTGAGAACTTAATCCGTTCTCTCCTAGCATAAGTGTGCGTAGCGACGGGCGTGCAGAGAACTTAATTCGTTCTCTTTAGCGTAAGTGTGCGTAACTACGGACGTACTGAGAACATAATCCTGTCTCTCTAAACGTAACAAACATGACGCATTTCGAATGACCGCATCCGAGTCGAGCCAATCTTGTTAAAGCATCGACCGTCCGATGTTTTGCGTTCATTGAATAATTTTTAAAATTGTTTTTAATAGGTGCTTCTTAATATCTTATTCAAAATTTTTTCCATGAGTACTTTCTTGTGCAAAATTAATTTGAAAGAGATAAGGTGAACATTTTTCGGGTTCTAATGTCACTCCCTTCCCAAGATATGGCGCTATTCATTTAACTAGAATTAGTTATGATTTTTTAACTCTAAAACTCGCATGATTTGTTTATATTCTGCTGTTGGCATTAACATTATACGAGGTAGACTTCTGATTTTTTTTCTGTACGTGGTGCACTCACTTCGTACGGGTGCTCTGATATTTTGCTACTGGAGCTCTGATAAAGAACTCGCAGTCGTCATGTACGATTAATGCATGAGTGTTTCTTCTGTAACTGAATACCCCCTTTTTATTACTCTGTGCCCTCTCATTCTGGAATCATGCAATTAGAAGCCAAAGTTTCATAAAGCAACATTCCAATATATTGCCTGGTGATTTTTCTATGTAACGAGTACTCGCACTTTAAGTGAAAAATTTATTGAATAGATAATCCTACCATTGTTAATATATACTTTTTGAAGTACTCTTTGTGCGCATAATTTTGTCAGGGTTGCTCTAGTCACTTCCGTTGAAGGTCAGCGTTAATTTTATATTCTACTTGTATAAGTCGCGATGTTTAAATTTACCTCATTGCCAAAATAAGTACTCTTTCGCGACATGTTTTGCCTGCTTTTTTTATGGATAGGATTTCCCCACTTGTGCAGCCTTTACTTGCAAAGTCAGCCTAAATGGACGACGATGTAAACTCTCATTTTATTGCTTTAGGTTATCGTAATTTCTTCTTGAAATGGAAGTACGATGACATTTTTAACGTGTTGAGGTCGCACTCGTGAAAGTTAATTGGTCAGGGGGATGCAGCTGTTGTATTTATGAGAATTAACGTTTCCTAAGGGAATATGCGAGGTTCCGAGATGAAGGTTATGTAGGGCTTGTTTAAATTATATGTGAGAATAGATTCCGGATTCCCTGAATTATAATACTAAAGGGTGCCTTACTCTTTCCTCTCCGGAGACTTTTGTAGCGGCTAGAGAGGCTTCAATTACCTTATAATAATCTAATATTATCTGGTGAGAATCGATGATATAACTGCTACTGTCACAAAACGATTCTCTCTGGGATACATCGAGAAAAATTCCATTGCTTTAAAGCGCGCTTAAATTCTAAGAAATTAGATTCATTTCTTGCATTTTACGTCTAAGTATTTCGTGTCCCCAGCGTAAACCTATAAAAACCTTTCTTTATCAATAGACTAGTAACGTTTACTCTTGAATGCGTCTTTCAACTGAAAATGATATGCGAAGCGTTACTGCTCCTATGGAAAAGTCTTTGGGCTGATAATGTGTGTTCATTCAATTGTTGAGTAGAAGCTAAAGTTTATAATTTAGAACACAATATGATGCATTTTTTATTGTTATTCACATCATAATTAATCATTTTGAAGCAGATGAACTATAATTATTATTTTTTGAGAGCCTCAGCAGGCACCGTTGTAACAATACGTTAGAGGTAGGCTATCGGTTTAGGGTTAGTTGGGTTTGTTCATCCTATGTTTGTCTTTCGGGGGACTGACGCTCCCTGGGGAGAATGAGTTAGATTACTCTGCTATAGATAGGCCTTCGGGACTTATACCTTTCGTTCCCACTTTGTTTCTTTCAGTTTTCATGCTTTTCTGATATCTCTTCTGGATCGTTTCTTCATTTTCCTTCCTAACTTCCTGTTTCTAAACTCAGGGTATTCTGTGTAGGAACACACACACCTTGTGCATAGATTCCACGTTTTTCATAGTGCAGACTAGATGGTGCTTTTTCTTTCTTCTATAATACAAAAAAAAATTTTACCATGGAAACGGAACCTTAAACTACTATGGTATTCATGGCTACAATTTTCTGTTTCATGTCTAGCTCGTATCACGTGTTAAACTTGTTTTTTACGTATCATAACATTTCTAATATTTGATCCCTACGAGTCTAGTTTCTTTTCTACATTACCATTCTATTACCCTAGCTATTCCAAATTTATTATATATTACATAGGGTCTTACGATCTTTCCTTCTGATCTTACGCTAAACTACTCTGGAAGTTCTCTGCGGAACCCCTTAAAAAATCACGCCAACAATCCTGCTGCGTTTCCTATCGACGTCCGCCGCACGTGGGTGCCCTGCTCTGCGAGTGAAAGGCAGCACCCGCCCTACTTCTGAGCGGTACTTTTTCTCCTGTAATAGTCAGGTCGAAGTTCTGTGCTCAGCTCTTCATGTGTGCGCACGTATACTGCAGCAGTGACCCATGTTCTAGTGCGATATTATCCTGCTACTTTAGGTGGAATTTCTTTACGATGTATAAGTTTGAGGAGCGAACAATGGTGCTTTTTTGTGGTATGTGTTAACTGTTTCGAAAAATATTTCGGTGTGTAATTTTTTTCTCTGAGTGTCTGTGCCTACAATGCCTACTGTACATATTTTCATGCGTCTACCCAAATTTTTTATGTATTCAAGAGGAGAAAGCTCTGCATGAGGTCTCTGTAAAGTTAGTCTTTGACACTTGCACACTCGCCGAGAAAGATGATGGATTCGCAAGTTTAACTTTATGAGAGTATTTCGGAAGAATCGGAGTATTGAAACTTTTTCGAGATATTAGGGTTGGCATCGGACCACTGCCATTTAAGGCAGATTCCAACATCTAAAACAATTCTTCTTGTATTATGCGTTACTGTATGCAACAGCGTTAACCAAGTAACATCGTACAATGACCTTATGCAACAGTGGCTGGGACTCTTCAGGATATACCTCTAAATAAATTTCAGTATTCTTCTAAAATATCCTAATTATATTTCTTACATTGCGATGCAACTTGATATTGATGCCAATATATGTATCTTACTGGTAAATGATTCAAGCTGAAGATGGAGGCTTTCACTCTAAAACTAATTATTTGCGATTTATGTGATAATATGCTCAGAATTCAGATTCTCAATTTGAGTTTCAACTCTATTACTTAACCCCTCGCGGGCGATACATATTGTATCTTTGGGAATTAGGGGAAAACGTTAAGTCCCCAGCTGAGGGTTGTGTAGGCTTTTTTTGTTGTTAAATAGAGTAGTTTTGTTTTAATTTTATTTCGGACCACCTTTTCACTGTTGTCCTCTTTTTTTTTACCTCTGACCTTCTTCAGCTTTCATCTTGTTTCATAACCTTCTTTCTCAATTTACTGTTTCTATGCGCTCGAGACGTTGTGTAGGGACACATTATGCATAGATGCCCCGTTCTCTTGACCCCATACTTAATAGTACCTTACTGCTTATTCTCCTAGGAACTCCTTTGTTGTGGTTAGGGAGACTTGAATTAACTTGTCTATTAATCTGAGAGTTTATACATACATCTGCTTTAAGCTTTTTCTAAGAAGATTCTGGAGTGGCCTTCATTTAAGTCCCCTTTGTCTTGTGTATGAAATCACAAACGTTATACGACTGTTGCGCTCAACACAATGTTCAACTTTGCTCAAAACTTGCAGACATCTTTTCTTTAGACATTTTGCGCACTTCTTTTTTAAATGCTTTCTTATTACGCTCCGTTACCAATTCAATATGCAATGCAGTGTAAAATATGGGAAGCATGTAAAATTATGACTTTTAACCATGTTATTTGTAAGGTCAGAACATTTTGCGTTTCAAAACACCGCTCGATGACGCGATGTCGTCACCCACTTACAGTAGGATGACGCGCGCGGCGCCTAGCGTAATGCTGACTTGACCTCGTGAACTCGTAAGAGGCCACTCCCTCCCTTCGCTGTCCTCATAGCATGAAGTGGTGGGTCCATCTTTCCATTCTGAATACGCTCGGCTTCCAGCGAATCAAGTGCTCTCAGTTTCATACTTTTTATGAATATATCACGTCTCGTTTAAACATACTGCCCTTTGTGCTAGTGGTGGAATTTCTTACCTCTTACCCGCGCGGGAATGTCTTTTTATCTGATCTTGTGTCTTTTAAGATACACTCTCTTGAAGTTCGTGGAAGTTCAAGTCTGGCATTGAATTTTCAATACATGAACGACCAACCTAGTATAATTCTTTTTCTTATATTGCGGCCTCAAGTTCTTGTTTTTGATCTACCAGGACAACTTGCCAACGCACATATTTTTTTTATTCTTAATTTGAGCTTGCCAGATCGCCATAAAAATGAATGACCACGTGCTGTTTTTGTAACAGCACACGCTCATGTAGTAGAAAAAGATTTCGTTAATATTTCTCTTTTTGTTTTCTATCTTTTGAGACCGAAGCATTTGAAGACAATCACGCTGTCTGCTCAAGGGCGCTTCTTTCTTTGCTTGTTCGATGCACTCGGTGTTGCCGTTCACTCCGTTATACAACGCTCAGATTCTTAGTCGCTTCTCTCTTCTCGGTCCGTTTTTTTGGTCCACCCTCAGTTCTAAAGATCACGTTCTATTGAAGTGCAACGTATTAACCTTATCATTTATCCAAGCAAGAGCAAGTGTGGGCGACGCTCCATGTATTGTGTACGTGACGATTTATTTTCACCATCTGTGGCACTAGCTGTGCAACTGCGAATGGAGTAAGGATTACTTTCGCTTGAGGATTGGTGAACAAACTGCATGATTCTTTCGTTTCTTTTGTTACGTACATCGAGTGTTTTATGTTGTGTCCTTGTATTGAAAGCAATGAACCCACTGGCTATCAACTGTGGTCTTTATTGTTATTTTTACAAAACTTTGCACGTTCTTCTGCGGCTTCAAAATTTTTTCTAGGAAGGCCAGCTGTTGATTACACCAACCTATCACTAACATTTTTTATCTCGTCTTTTCTAGAATTTTTTTTGTGGAAGTCTGGTGTGAAGTATATGATTTGTTAGATCCTGCGGTAAGACTCAAGACAAGCGACTAGGATGTTGTGAATAATTGTGGTGCCCGGTAAGACCGGACTCAGTCGCGTGGAACGTCTGGATCGACAATTCTCAGAAAGTTTTTTTTTGCTTATGTCAATTTATTCCTTGTCTCACCTTGCTTTTTTATGACATCCTTAACATTTTACGAATTAATTTAACCCATTTAGTTGTTAATTCTAAGAATAATGGATCTATTTTTTTCCTCTGGAAAGTACGTTGAAATGGATTGCTCTTCAATGTGTCTAGGATTCCTGAACCTTACTTCAGGAAGCTAGTGTACTCCATGGGTTGATTTGCACTTTTTAGTGACATCACTCACTGGTCACTGAGGATTCAGCAACTCACGAACGAAGTTGTTTCATAACTATATAAGTGCCCCCCTGGTAGGGGCACGTATATGGCGAACAACCGACATTTTTCCTTAGTATTTTCAATAATGATCAGTCATTAGAGTTTTTCGTTTGGTTCAGATGCTCCCTGCTAACTTGACATTTTTCATACTAATACAGCGTTAAAATTTCTAAATGAAACATTTATGGGGTTATTTGAGATCACGGTTATATTGGACGTATCCTAGCTTAAAAACTATGCACATGGATCTCGCTCAACGTTAGTTGTGCGGTAGATTCAAGTAGTCAGGCTTTTCTATTGAGACAAACGCTACCTTTGTCTGAAGTTTTCCGTTTATAATAACTTAATTTTTTGCGACTATTGTGTGATACTGTCTCCTTATATATATTGAGCAACGTGGTGTCTTACCATTAGAAGCTTAATTCGTTTACTGACGTTATTTTATCTTTCTCATTACCAAAGATCCCTTTGAGCTAGTGTGGCTTTTTAAATGGAAAATAATTCCTCTCTTGTTATTTACTGTCTTGAATGGAATTTTTCATAAATCTGCTATCGTGATATTACCACCTCTATCGATATATCTGAGTGTGTCAAGAAAAAATCTCGCGACCTGATTAACACTACTCACATTTAGTTTCAATAATGCTTGAACTGAAAAAAATACCTAAAAGCATTAATGCACTTAAGAGATTTTGGCATTTAACCTTGTACTCTGCTAACTATGCAACTGCGTTCCTACTTTCACTATGGCAGCCTCTTTCTCATGAATACCTATGCCACACAATAGAGACAGCTAATTTGTACAATCACTTGTCAGAAAAACTTCATTCAAGGCTGAAAATTTCATGTGAACCTGCGCATAACGCATTGCTGATTTGAGTCAACGTAACTGTAAGGAGGGATGCGTAAAACAAAGCGCGCAGACCACAAGCATAAGCACACACACACACACACACACACACAAACACACACGCGGCCGCCGTTCGAGTGAGTGCTGGGGGCAAGGTCGTTCACACTCACGTAGTCCGGCCTCGTGCGCGCTGTCCGACCTGGAGGTCGCTGCTGCAACGATTACCGCTGTCTTGACCTCCTTCCAAAACGGGTTCACGGTATATGTTCTGGTGTAATATAACTTCATTTCTTTCATCCAGGTCGTGTGTGCAGCTTCAATCCGTGTTTTGAAAAGCGTTTTTAAGTGAATACTGATACTATTTACATTCCAATAAAGGCACCTTAGTATTTTATTTGCAATGAATGCATTGGACTCGATCCACTGACGTCTTTACAGACTCAATGAAATGGAGGACTAGGTTTTTCTTTTCTCTCAGAATTGTTATTTTTATCACTATTCAGTTGGATTAATTTTTCGAATACGTTTAGTAACGATAACTAGAACGTTTAGTAACTAGAACGGTTGATTTTCTTGATGATCATACGCATTTATTATAACGGTCATGATAATGTACATAGCCCCTTGCGATTTTTAATCATGAATAGAGAGGAAATGCTAAATAATTTCCCTGCGATCTTCACGCACTGATGCACTGGTATCTTTAACAACTAAGTTCTGAGAATGAAGGATTTTCTTGTTGAATGTGCTTAAACCTGTGCTGGGCCTCAGCGCTCGGTAAGGTAGGTGTGTAGAATCTCTGAGTTTTCCGGGAAAATAATGTGACTATCTATGTGTTTATCCTCGTTGATTTATTTAGTTAATTAAAATATTTCTATTTGGTATTTCCCTTCTTTCGAGGAATTATTGGTCACTCGTGGAATAATTCGGTAAGATTTTTGCCTTGATCTAATCATCGCAGTGCTGCAAGCGGAACATTTTTTTTACAGTTTAAGTGATGTAAATATCAGTTCTTTCCGAAAAGATTCAACAATCGGTCCTTGAACTTGATTGAGCAGAAAATTTTTCTTCCACTGTGTAATTGGTTGCCATTTCAAAACCTTGTCCAGCATTAGTGTGTACTCAAAAGGATTGTCTTGAAGCGTATCATAGAAACTTAACGCTTTTTATGATGCGCTTTTGGTTAGTCCTCGTTGGTACCTTCTGCTAAAGTAGTGCTCGCGTATCAAAATATTTTTTACTCACACCAGCTACATTGATTGCAGAAAATTGTTGTGGGCCAAGTTTGTAGTCTTGAATTTTTCTTATCTTAATGCGTATTTTTTTTTACCTGGTGGGCAACGTCGGCGTTCCGTGCAACCAACCTATTGTACAACACAAACTTCTTTGAATCTTCACTGTCTGCTTCATTTTCAGTGTTTTCGTCTCGCTGAGATGCTTCCTGTCGCTATTCTCACAGTGTTTAACCGAATACGGTGTTCAGACTCCAGTGGGTGACAATGAACTTTTTTTGAGTTCACAGTTATCCCAAGTATGGCTTCTTGCTAAAGTTTCTGCATTAAAATTACTTCTATATATGCATGAGGTAGGTAAAAGACAGATGTCTATGAGGTTACGGTTTGCCCTCAATGCAATTTTCGTTCATTCAACTTGGGGAACCTGTTCACGTCGAGCTCTTCTTGAGTTTTTGTGTGCTTGGCCAGTAAGGGAGGATGCTTGACCGGCTTCCTAGTGCACGACTGCCGAGATTTTTCCCTCGTGTTCTGATGATTGCCTTCTACGAACTCTGATTAAATTTAGGGTTGGTCAGCATCTACTTTACCGTCAGTTACTCTTAATTTCAGGGTAAGTGTTTTATATTAATTAATCCGTGGTAATGAACTGTCCCTTACGGAAGATGTGAGGTCCTGAGCTCAAAGTTGGGAAGGCCTTTCTGTTATTGTAGTAAAATAGTTTTGAGTTTTTTACTGTCCATCTTTTTTGGCTTACCGCGTCTTTTTTTTCTACTCGGCAGCTGTTACTTTCTACTTTAACGGTATCTGGTTTCATAAACTTCGTTGTACAGTATGTGTGAGAATTTGCGCTCCCAGGGAGAAAATTTGAGGTCCCTAGCTGACTGTTAGGTATACTTACTTTTTATTGGAATAAAATATGTTTAAGTCTTATTAAGGACTATCACTGCTGTTCAATTTTTATTTTATTTACTGCTGTTCAATCTTTGAGCACCTCTGACTTTCTTCAACTTTTATCTTGTTTCAGAGCCTTCCTTCGTGACTTACTATTTCTTTGTGCAGGGAATCCTGTGTGGTAACACAACTTGTACATAGATTCTGTGTTCCCTTAACTCCGTAGTAATTCTTGCCTTCATTTTTCCTCCCTTTGGAACGCTTTTGTTGAGATTTAACAGGCTTAAGTTAACTTAGCTAACTATGAAGAAACCTTGAGTGAATGCATTTCATGTTCCCTTCATTCCAAACATATTGGTGCCTCCCTCCTTCCTCTCTTAGGAACACTTTCTTTGTCGTTAGGGGGCTTAGACTAACTGATGAACTAATAAGTTAATGCGATCTTCATTTCTCTCAGTTCTGTTTGTCGAAGCATCGTACTTGGGTTCTGTTGATTTGTGTCCACAAAATAGATAACTACCTTTAGCGCATTGAATTTCCTGGGAATGTTTGTCGAGCTGAATTATTTGTTGTAACTTCTTTGATTAATTCGATGTATGCGAGTAATTTTTATCGGAATTATACAAAATATTCAGCACATTTTTGTAGCACTGCATAATATCGTTCAAATTCAAGAAATCACGTATTGTCTTCAAATTAGTCATCATAACCATCCAACAGAATTAAATTCCAAGACACTAGCGGATGGTGTACTGCATTTCTGACTTCCTCCGATATTCGGTGCACTTACCAATATGACCGATAGAAAAACTCGAAACCGATGCAACCGAACTGACAAATAATAACAAACCGGATAGCATCGAAAATATCGTAGTTGTCTACTGACATCCAAATCATTTTCTACCGATATGGCTATTTTGACAATCATAGACGATTCTTAGTGTTTTGGCTACCATGTCTTTTTTCCATCAAGGGACAAAGGATAGGAGGCAGGTTTAGATTAGTAAGGTTTGTATATGCTATGTAGACTGGTGCCCTCAAAGAAGAGACTGCTTGGTTACCTCAATTATAGATATATAATATGTCTCCGGAACATGAATCTCTCCTGTCTACTTCACTTCTTCAGTTTTCATGCCTTCTTCGCTGTTACTTCTTTGCCTTTCCTTCCGCTTGCTTCTGAGCTTGCTGCTCCTATGCGAAAGCTATCTTGTGTAAGAACTTATCTTGTGCATAGATTCCCGTTTTTTAGTCCACACTAGTTGGTTCCTACTCTTTTCACTGTTTAGATTGTTTTTGTGACAAGGGAGTCTCAAGCCAACAAATAAAATACATGTCTGATTCTTCTCGCATTTTGTCCCTCCCAATATAAAATTATTTGGTTCAGTGACTTGACAAAATCATTTCAATATTTCACCTTGATGATTTTAAAATATATCATATATGTATTGATATTCTATTTTGGATCAGCGATCGAAATAACTGATAAAAAGAATGCCCTCATATAAAGAACACACCCAAAGAAAACCTTTGCAAAAACGTGAATACCCATACCAACGAATTTCAAAACTATCCTACTCACTTCCAGTGTATTTTAAAACGACTGAGATTGACCGATGCTGATGCATAAGCACAAAAGGACATGCAGTGCGCACCACCTCTGCACTCGTTTAAGGTATAACTTTGCTTGGCTATCTGCTGCTTCATCAGGGGTTTGAGAGAGCAGTGGCCTTGCGTTCTGCAGCAAGGTTGACTGCAGAGCTGCCCCGTCTCTTATCGCATAGCTTCCCTTTAAGTCAACCAGCCTTGTTTTAGACCACTTGTTCGATAACTCTTGGACTTCGTTGACAGCTTTGTTAGATACCGAACTACCCTAAGTTCTTTAATTAACCGCAGTTGTTTAAGCTCGCCATGTTGGACAGTTTTTCGGACTTGCTTGAATTTTTATGCCAATCTACGTCAATATATGAGTTTTAGTTGATTTTTTCAGTTAGGTGTTCGATTCCTTGAGATGTCGAATTGCTTGCATTGAGAGGCGGTCAAAATGTGCATTAAAATATCTAGCTTAACACGTTTCCTGCAAAAGGACCCACCGGTGGTCACTGAGGGGATTTTCATAATGCTGCTGACCAACCTGAAGTCACTAACTCAATGTTTATAAATACCTAATGAAAGCTAAATGAAGGCAGGATCCAGTTAATTTTTGCTATTTTCAAAATGGCTTATTACAATTGACTTCAAATTTGAACTGAGTATTGAACTTCAGTTCAACTCATCGCAGGAAGCGTGTTAATTCAATATTACTTCATCATCTTCATCACGCTTCTTTGTGCTAGCGCTATTAAAGATACTCTCTCATCATACAGTATTTGCGTAGTTTAACGTGGAGCAAAATTTTACTGCTTTTTGAATTTTAAATTCAGGATCTAGCTTTTAAATCATGTAATTTTTCTTAAGCTGTAAGTTACTTTTTACCAGAAAACAAAGGAACTGTTTACCTAAATTTTACCACCATGACGTAATTGTCTAGCTTGTGAAATATCTTTTCTTTATGTGATATTCAGGACTGCTGTTCTAGATTTGAACGTTGTCTTTAGTTCACGTGCGAACAAATATTATTTCCAATTTTTAATACGATAAATGTGTTGCAGATGACCGCTCAGAACACGAAGGGATGCGAGGGTGGGGGCAGCGTGCGGCGCTCCCGCCTTACCGTCTCCAGCCCCCAAGCTGCACCTGAGCCCAACTCCAACATGTCTTCTAGCGACCTCGACGCGTGTAAACGACCGCTCCGCGTGCCGCGGGTTACGGACAAACCTCCCACCGACCGGCGGTCCCTCACTGAACCAGTCGGGGTCGCCGCATGCCTGGCGCTCCGTCGGAATGTATCCGCGCCCACCGTGTCCAATGACGCCACCGCCACGCGAGGGCTGCCTTCCGTCGAGGCTGTCCAGAGTAATCCCAGCAGGGTCGTGGAACTGCTCGCCAAATACCAGACCAAGGTAGACCAACTCTAGGGGCTTGATTGGTTGTTCTTTGTTTGATCTATATTTTTTCGCGATTATTTTGAAAAATGCGTCATTGATATTTCTTGCATGTTGAGTTAAGTGGAGGTTTTTTTTATCTTGACTGTTATTCATTCTTTTTGTTTGTGTTGCACAACATTTCATGCCAAAATCAGACCTCGGAGTTTCATCTGCGCTTGGTTTATCAATTATATTATATCCGCTTTGTCTTAATAATTGCAAATAACGCTTCTTTGTGCTGTTTGCCGTTATAAATTGAAATGTCGTGTACGAATATTTTCATTAATTTAGTATTTTTAACACTGAGGGATCGACTTCATGCAATATTTTTAGCAAACAAATGGAAGAATGCATTAAAAAAATTAAATTTTCATTTTATTATATGATATCTAAAAACTTGAACGAAAATCCTAAAGCTGCGACAAGATTAATTTTTACAAGCCTAGATCTAAACCTTACAACCACAGCCAGCATCAGCGCGTCTAACTTTTCTTTTCATGCTCTCGGAGCGATCAGTTGAGTCGTATGGATAATGTTGCACATTGTATGGCATTGGATAATATGGCAAAGGAGAATAAAATGGTTTTGGGGTATTTTGTTGCTTTCTTTATTATTTTTTTTTGTTATTAATATTATGATACATTATTTGTTATCTATTTGATTCTATTTGGAGACCCCTTGAATTAAAAAATACATTTTCACTCGAAGGTAATATATATGAACTCATCCAATATATGCCCATCAGGGAGATACAGCTATTGTATCTATGGGAATTACCACTTTTTCCAAGGGGAATATGTTATGTCCCGAGCTAAAGGTTAGACAGGTTTTCTATTGTTGAAATAGGATAGTAAAGGCACTAACGGTATGATGAAAAACGTTTGAACGGTATTCCATGGTGGAAAACAAGCTCCACTAAGGTTTGTTTGACTATTTCGAGGTACTTAATCAACTCAGTTTAACAATGTATTTTATTTCGGCCAGTAAATAAAAACGCCATATACAGAGTTAACGAAATGTGAACTACGATATAGGGAAGTAATACTTTATTGAAAAATTATATCGAGATGTCTTATAAGGTTATCTCTACTGCTATGGGGTAAAATGTCACAAATTCTTAAAATTTTGAAGTGCCTGATTTCATCCAATACGTTCGAGGAAACGACAAAACCTGTAGCCGGCTGTGCGTGAAAGTATGTTGACGCACTTGATGCCACACGAATGGTATTCAGAAATTGTTGAATTAATTGCTTATGATTTTTGCAGGTTCGAGACAGCAAACGTATGCTCTCAAGATTACGGCTTCAAAAAGACGCTCAATTGGAGATCATAAAAAATCAGCTTTTCATCCTGGAATCTCAGCTTAGAAAAGAACAGAAGGAAATACTCAGCAAATTGGATCAACGAGACGCGACAATAGCGAGTCAGCAACAAGAGATCACGAAGCTCCGAAAAGATAATCGACGACTCATGAATAGGCTGAAAAAATTGAGTGAGGGGCAGGAGAGTTCTTCAGGAAGTGGCCAGTATTTCACAAGCACTTGTAGTTCGTCCGAGTTGAGCGACGCGTCTTTATACGGAACTCTTTTGCCCAAATCCAGCATTTCAGCGTCCATGATTGATCTCCCTAGCAGGCTTTCTCCTTGCGTCACAACCGCTTTGTCGAGGGAGAACGGCTGCACAGTTGGGAGCAACAATTTGAGTCTTAGGGTGAAGGAACAAAAATATTCATTACTAAATCCTAAAAAGTCAGGAAATGTTGGTAGTAAGATTTCATGGGAAGACCAGCTTCGTACAAGCAAATCTGTTGAACCTGTAAATCCAAACGTGGCGTCAGTTCGCGCGATGACAGACCGGGTCCTTCACAAACCTCCTATAGCAGAGAAACCTAAAGTTTGCACAGCTGGATGTGTCCCTACCAGCACAAATCGACTGCCTCAGAAACAACTTTCCCAACCGTCCGTTGTACAGTCTTCACGAAGTTCCAGACAGTGCACTATCGTTTCGACCATAAGTAGACTTCTAGAAGAAGAATCTGATGGTGCTGGAGGAGGGAGCAGCAGTGAACCATCTTCTCCCGAAGCAACTCTTAAACCTCAGACGCCGCGAGTCATCAGATTAGCTCGTCCGTACGAGGGCATTGTTGGTGCCAAACGTCATCACTCAACGTCCGCTGAAATTGCTTCGTCTCCAGAATTTCTTCGCAGTCAAGAACGTGTCATTAAGAGCTTGCTCATGGATGAATATGAGGTAGGTTTCCTTGATTTTATTATTTTGTACGTAGCTAACTTTTTGGTGCTAAGTGTCTTAATGTAATCGGCATTGAATCTCCAGAATTAGGCTCCAGCTATTATTCATGAGCTAGTCAATGTTTTGAAGTTTTTTCTTACAAATTTACTTGTTGCTCTCCGTTGTAACGAAAAAGCTAAGCAAACATAACGCTCAAACGAAACATTCATTTATGTCTATATTGTTTATTTTAAAATACGTTTGTTGATATATAAAAAGAGCGAGTGACTAAGTGATCACGGCTAAGTAAATAGTATGGATAAGACTCTGGGCCTGGTGCTTGTAAAAATGAAAGCTAAACGTACTCGAAATGTAAAGCACAAGTACTATTTGGTAGATGTAAAATAGTTTGAAAGAGGAATAAAGGAGAAGGTATGAGTGAAGAAAGGTATAGTAAGCGTTGGTTTGGGTGTTAGTAAAGATACTGCGAGCTAAGTTCGATTTAGGAACTAGAATTAGAAGTATCAACATGCGTCACGAAAGGCAGACCTGGGCCTGAAAGAATCAACAAGTGAATAAAGTGTAAGAGCGCTGAATTATATTAGGTTTTGTACGAAATAAAAAAAGCCTTGTATTGCAACCAAGTGTAGTCGCTGGTCTGGCTCCTTAGCGTCACTTTTCTGGAGAAGTCTGTTTTGAAGAGGGGAACCAGCAAGCACTGGTTGGTAGTTTTGATTCACGAGGTTTCCTTGATATCTAACGGGAAAATAGTCTGAAAAACTTGCTCGAGCCCTTGGTTGAACGATTACGTGAATACTTGTTTCTTCAAAAGACCCACTTCCTCTGCTAGGGTGTTATAAGTTTACTTTTCAGCCAAACCATTATGTTTCCGTTAATTTATTATTCTGTTTTTTATAATTTCCAAAAGACTTGACTTGTGAATCTTCTTCAGGATAATTATCATGTTTTATTCACAGGTTACGACCCCTCAGGGGGATACAGATATTGTATCTATGGGAATTAGCGCTCCCAGCGGAAAAATGTGAGGGCCCGAGCTGAGAGTTAGGTAGGCCTTCTTTTTGTTGAAATAAAATGTTTTTTGTTATGTTAAGGACCACCTTTTTTCGGTTCGCTACTGTCCTGTTTTTCAGTACCTCTGACTTTCTTCTTCAAATTTTATCTTGTATCGTGAACTTCTTTCTCAACTTTACTGTTTCTATGCCCCTTCTGCATAGATTCCTCATTCTCTTATCTCCATACTAAATGGTGCCTTCCTCCTTCCTCTCTTCGATACGCTCTTTTTTGTAGCGGTTAGGGAGGCTTAAACTAACTTATAATCTAATCTAATCACAGGTTACGAGTGGCTACAATAGCGACGCCATTAGCGACCACGACTACGAGAACGTGCGTCTCGCTTCGGACTCAGGCTCATTGACTTCGTCGAACTTGAGGCCTGACTCCAGACACGAGGATGGGAGAGACGAGAGCGAAGAAGGCTACGTAGAAGAAGACGATAACTACGTCGTCCTCGAACCCGCTAAGAAGAACAACCTCGCCAATGAGACTAGCGTTTGGGAGGTGTGTTTATTTGAAAATTTGTTCAGGTGTGACTGTATTTGCCAATTTTTGAGCGTATTATTTCACAAATTATAACATTCGCTAAAAGGTCATTTTGATTTGGTCTTTCTTGAACGAAAGGAGAATAAGAAAAGTGTGCTTCATGTAGGCTGTCACAAAATAGGGTAGAGTAAATAGAATTCATACTATTCAGCATTAAAGAAGGTAAGGAGAACCCAGAAATATAAAGACGCTAACGTCTATTTGTTTGTCGTGTATTTGATTATCGTTTCAATCCAATGGATGAAATTGTTCTTTTCCTCTCGTGTTTATTTCGAATTTTTGATATGGCCAGCATGGGAGATGATAATTTTCCCAGTTGTGCGGTGTTTTACATTATCTTGAATTTAATTTTTTGCTTAAAATTCTAAAGCCGGTATAATACTTGACTACTTGCGACCTATCATCATCAGTAGTTGTAGATGTATGCATGTGCTGGAGTTTGCTCTGTTATTTTCACTTTGTTTATCACTGGTGCTCTTTTATCTGCTCTTGGCTGCCTCGTGTTATTACAACTAGAAGTATAATTATTCACAATCGAATTGACTTCTCTTCGCTTTCTGTAAGGGAGCTTACTGCTGTTGAACTTGGTTTTTTGAGGAATTCTGTATTCATTCAGTTTTGTAAAAAGTCTGTTTACATTATCTTGTTTCCTGCACCGTATCGTTTCATTTTCTCGTTCACTTGGTAAAATAAAATAAAAAACTCCTTGCATATTACAGAACGAGATCGCTTACGTTTCCATTTTGCATAAAAAGCTATTTCTCTGACCTCTTCTTTTGATTATGAGCTCTGCCTACAATAAACTTGATTACCCTCCTATGGGTCTCCAAATTATATACATTCAGTTACGAAGCTTCTACCCGTCGCATTCAAATGGCTCACGCTACCATTCTTGTCTGAGTTTCTGTTCATCATTCCAGGAGGGGGAAAGCGACGACTTGCCTATATACAGCAACGTGCAGTTCGGCATGGCAGAGGAGCGCTCGCGCGGTGGTCGGAAGCAAATGCCGCTGCCCACTTGCACAGTGCCCAGGACCAGGAGTCTGGACAACCTCCTGGAAACCAACATCGACTCTCCTGCTGACAGGATTGGTTCTGCTCCTACCTCACCTTCTAAGACTCGGGATGATACGCAGGCAAGTGTCTTCTTTTAGTTCAATGTGCTGGCTTAAACTAACTAATAACCTAACCAAATTCTAACATATTTCAATGTGCTTCATGTTATATTCGAGTGCTTAGCTCACAAATTATCAAAATTTGTTCAAAGAACCCCAGTGTATTACGCTGGATGAAGGTATTTTGAATAAGTAGTGTGTCAATACTGATCTTCATTTGGTTATCATGTTCTTTCCGTATTTCTTGTTTTATTTTTCTTTGTGCTTCGGGTTAGACATTTCGGCACATGAACACTTGTATACAGATTGCTTTTTTATGACCCAACGTAGCAAGTTATCGAAATTCAGACATGCTAGGTCTCTTACACTTGTATAATTACAGGCAGTTTTTAGCAAATAACTTCAGATGGGACACGCGTTAAAGTAAACATCCCACACAGATTCCTGGGAGCCTCACTTAGTACCTCAGGGTTAGAATATTTAAGGGGCGTCGTTTATTTGACCATTCGAGAGTGTGTGTCGCATTGTAAGAATTCATTTCCATTGTTGGGTACGCTCTTGATCTCATTAAGATGTTTGGAAAGTAGAGGTATCATTCTACACATATATGTCAAACTTCGAAACGTTCTTACATGACATAAATGCTCGTTGGTTCCGTTGACCAGTTAATCCATTTTTTTACTGTCTTCAATGAAATGATTGCGATGACTATTCAGATTCATTTTCTCAAATGTGTTATTACGAATGTGTAGCAGTCACATGCATTCTTTCTTCGATGCTGTTTTTGTGAAGTTATGAATTATCGATTGCCTTCGCTGAACACATTCGTCAATCATTATCTTAATTCATATAAATGCTAATGATATTCAAGCCTGAAGTTTAGGCGAGATTCATAAAATAAGTCTTTAGCTCCCAGAAGGAAGATGTGAGGACCCGAGCTGAATGTTAGGTAGGCCTTCCTGTTGTTGAAATAAAAGAGTATTTTGTTATTCTTTAGCTATGGACCATCTTCTTTCGATTCGCTACTGACTCTTTTTCAGCATCTATACTCTCTTTATCTTCTTCAGTTTTTTTATCTTGTTTCATAACCTCGTTCAGTCTAGCTTTTCTGTGCGCAAGGCATGGGGGACGCACTTAGTGCGTTGGTTTCCCGTTCCTTTAACACTCTAAGTGCGACGTGACCCCCCAGTGGTCACTGAGAATATTTTCATAATGCTGCTGACTGACCAGCAGTCACTAACTTAATATCCATGAATGCCTAGTGAAAACTTGAAGAAAACGAATCAAAATTGATCTCTGGAACTAAGTTTAATATGAGTTAAATATTGAACTTCAGTTTAACCCGCCGCACTTAACATGTTAATTACGTCCTAAATGTTATCTTTCCCTTCTCTCTCTCGTGAGAACATCTTATTTGTAGATAGAGAGGCTTAAATGTACTTGAAATTATATTTGAGAAGGTCTTTCACCTACCATAATTATAAGCGTTTTCTAGCGTGAGCTGAGTATTGTAACTTGCTTCATTGTTTCACACAGTAAATGTTCAACAATTTCTTTACATAAATCTACTTGGAGCTGCAGAAAATATAAAACAGGTGAATATAAGTGTGTAATGTATCATCAACAGCTGAGAGAACTTGGATCGTCTGGCCATCTCAAAATGCTGTCCCGCTGTCGCCGCAACATCCGACATTTGGTGCCGGAACCGCGGCACCCCAACCACATGGCTGACAACTTCGAGGAGTTCACCCTAGACTCCCTAGAGCTGGACGAAGATCAAGAGAGCATACGGTCTTTAAATACTAGAAAAGGAGAATTTTGGGCCGATGCGTCTCTCGTTAAAAGCCAGGATGGAAAGGAAAATCTCTTACCTTCATACGAATTGAGAAGATGTGGCGATGGTGCAGAAATGAAGGTAAGGAAAAAATTAACGGGTTGGGTGTATGTACAGTTAGCGACGAAATTATTCGTACACCGCTCGTCTTTCAAAACTTTCCAGAACTACGCAAAAAATATTGTTGCCACAGGCATACGATTTTCACAGGGTGTGAAGCACATATTAGTGACAATAATACGAAGTTTCTAGAACAAAATATTATTTTTGAAAGATTTAACAAGCTGAACTTCAGAAACACGATGAGACAAAATTATTCATACAGTGAGTAGTATTACATTTTATTGAAGGTAATCTACCATTTGAGTACATTTTTAATAATCAATAATCTTCATAACATTTAAAAGCCTTTTATTATAGTTTTTGACAAGCTTTTCCGTAGTTTGAGGTAAAATATTGTTCCATTCTTCAATGGCGATGCGTTTCAATTCCTGAAGATTCTTTGGAGGTCTTTTGTTGATGTTGACTTTTAATTCCTGCCACAAATTTTTCAATGGGATTGAGATCAGGATTCGTCGAAAGCCATGGCAGCACATTTATCTTATTTCTTTGGAGCCAGCTAGTTGTAGACTTAGCCCTGTGCTTTGGGTCATTGTCTTGTTGAAATACCCACCGCCTTCCAAGTCCCAAACTATTAGCTGATGCTTACAGGTTTTCGTCCAAAATAGAAATATAGTCATCAGAGTTCATCTACTCTTCGATTGCAACCATTGTGTACATCATTTGGCACAGAGATTTCTGTTCTGATTATTTTTTTTTAAGGCCTCCTAAATTTTGTTATTGCTACAGAATGAACTTTGCAATGTAAACATTGGGTTGTCCGGAAAGTTCGTACCGATTTTTAGAAGTTCATCTTTCGACTTATTCTAGAACATGATTGAGTCCGAAAAATAGGCTTTGACTACACCTTCATCTAGAGCAGAGGTCAAGCTATCTTTTCTTGGATAAAGGTTCGAGATCGTAAAACCTGTGTTAATTCTGTAACCCTTTAAAATGGAAGATATAAATATCCATTTCTAGAACTTGTTACTTTTCTATTTCCAGGAGGGAAAACTACTTTTTTAGCAACCAAAGAAATATACGCAGTTTACGTTGATGATTCTTTATTCGAAAGAAGTGGACTGAAGTGGCTCACTAGGTTCCGAGCTGGAGATTTTAGCCTTATTGAAAAACGACAATCAGGCAGACAATCCTTTACTGATGATGCCAAATCAAATCATTAATTGAGAGAAACCCACATTGCACAATCTGAGACTTGGCAGTAAGCCTCAACCTATCAAAACCCTCCGTTCAAGAACACCGGGTAAAGCTTGAGTTTGTAAATCTCTATGATGTTTGTGTGCCACATGACTTGAAGGAGAAAACGTTTTGGATTGCATTTTCATCTGTGATGTGTTTTATAGACAGAATGAGAACACGCCTTTTGTAAAGTAAATTGTCACAGAAATTCAGGAAAAACGTACACCATTGGCCAACAGAAAAGGTGATATTTTCCTTAGGATAACGTAAGACCACACGTTCTTCGGAAACCTTGCAAAAAGTGCTGTAGCTTGCCTGGAATGTGTTACCCCATCCTCCATATTTAGCAGGTATTGTTCCTTTGAATTACCCCCCTCAGGGGGATACAACTATTGTATCTATGGGAATTAGCGCTCCCAGGAGAACCATGTGAGGGCCCGAGCTAAAGGTTAGGTAGGCTTCCTTTTTGTTGTAATAAAATAGGTTTTTGTTTTGTTACGGACCATCTTTTTTCGGTTCACTGCTGTCCTGTTTTTCAGCACCTACTACTTTCTTCTTCAACTTTTTTCTTGTTCCATGAACATCTTTCCTAGCTTACTGTTTCTGTGCACCTTGTGCATAGATTCCGCGTTCCCTCAACTCCGTACTAAATGGTGCCTTCCTCTTTACTCTCTTAGAACATCTTTGTCGTGGTTAAGGGAGGCTAAAACTTTCTTATATAATAATAATAATCCTTTGAATTTCCACTGATTCAGGTCTTGTCAGAATGGTCGTAATGATGGAAATTTAATTTCTTTGGATGACTTAAAAAGATACCTTGATAAATTCTTTGCAAGGAAACCACCGCAATTCTAAGAAGAGGGTACTTTCAAATTTAAAAAATTATACAGCCGCATTGTGTAACAAAATGGTTTATATTTGGTAGAAAAAATGTTATGGCTTAAATTTATTGACCTTTTTCTTTCGTCTAAAAATTAGTGCGAACTCGCTGGACAACCCTGCAAAACGAGCTTGTGAGCTTAACCAAATCAACCGAGCGTATGAGCTATTTGGAGGTATCTTTAATTCTGCAATTATTGTTTGTATAGTTTGTAAATGAGCATGCATTTTACTGGGAATTTTTTATTGCACAGGTTTCAAACGAGATTAGATTGGTCTATTAAAAGAGTCTTTATTCACCAGAAGGAAACCTCGTACACGTCATCATCGCCAGGCCAAGCGTCAGCAACACTAATGTGCTCCTCGTGTGTTGTACCTGCAAATTGCAGCGTCGGTTCAAACGGACATTCTTATGAAAAGTTCTTGGAGGCTACAGGGCTTAGCCAAAAGTCCATCCTTACTCCTTCCAGATTATTTTCGAACCACAGGTGAGCTTCTCAAGATTTTCCGCAGAAACTGTTCTGGGAGAACAATAATTGGATGGATGAATGAGTAGATTGTTCACTGGCTTAGCTAAATTTATTCAACGTATTCAATGCATCAATTTACATATTAAGTTCAACTACGAATTCATACATCCATGGTAAAACGTGCTAGTGAACGTGTGGGGTAAGCAGAGATGGGAGTTTCGGGGTGAGTGTGGGAGTGTGGGAGTGTGAGTATGGGTGTGTGAGTGTGTGTGGGAGGGAGTGTGGGGGTATGAGTAGGGTGGCCAGTACTCATAGGGTAGATTTTTTTTCACAGAATTTTCTTGACGGGACCCCCTAATAAGGTGAGGATGATAGAAAAAATGATACTGGTAAAGTTTCAGACCATTTGAACATAGTTAACCCGTGCCTCAACGGCTTCAAAGTTCTGAAAAATTGCATTTTTCGCGATTTTCAGAACTTTGAGGCCGTTAAGGCACGGGTTGACGATGTTCAGAAGGTCTGAAACTTTACCAGTATCATTTTTTTCTATCAACCTCGCCATTTTAGGAGATCCCGTCAAGAAAATTCTGTGGAAAAAATTCTACCCTATGAATACTAGCCACCCAAGAATGTGTTTGAGTGGGGGAAGGTGTGTGTGAGTGGGGGAGGGTGTGTGTGAGTGGGGGAGGGTGTGTGTGAGTGGGGGAGGGTGTGTGTAAGTGGGGGAGGCTGTGTGTGAGTGGGGGAGGCTGTGTGTGAGTGGGGGAGGCTGTGTGTGAGTGGGGGAGGCTGTGTGTGAGTGGAGGAGGCTGTGTGTGAGTGGGGGAGGCTGTGTGTGAGTGGGGGAGGCTGTGTGTGAGTGGGGGAGGCTGTGTGTGAGTGGGGGAGGCTGTGTGTGAGTGGGGGAGGTTGTGTGTGAGTGGGGGAGGCTGTGTGTGAGTGGGGGAGGCTGTGTGTGGGTGTGGTTGGTAGAGTGTGAGTGGGTGATTGTGAGTGTGAGTGGGTGATTGTGAGTGTGGAGGTGTAAGTGTGGTGCTTGGGGTGAATATCCACACACTCACCACACACACCCACACGCACACACACCCCCACTCACCCTCACACATACCCCTCACACGCACACACACGTCCCTCGACCCCCCTCACACACACACACACTCACACTCATACACACCCCCCTCACACACACATACACACACCTCCCCACATTCAACCCCCCCCACAGACACAGCCCCCACACTCACACACACACCCCACACACACCCCCCACACTCACACTTATCCCCCACACTCACACATCCCCCACACTCACACACCCCCCCACTCACACACACCCCCCACACTCACATACAGCCCCACACTCACGCACACCTCCCCACCCCACACACACTGCCCCCCCACACTCACACACACCCCCCCCCCACACTCACACCCCTCCACACCCCCACACTCATCCCATATCGCACTCTCCACACAGTCTCACAATGGATGATGAAGATATTTCTCTAGAGGTACTAGAATAATTCCAGATAACAATTTTGATTAACCTTATCTTTCAATTCATTGTTAAAGGTTTGAAGGCCCTCGCTGCTTTGTTGTCAACTTCTTAGGGTATGGTTTAACCTTCTATTAATAAGTGGCAATTAATTATGTATTGAATAGGTAGTGAAAGTCTTTATCCTCGTAAATATTAATTTTCTAGCTGCGATTCTATTAGTGCACCAAAATAAAATTATTTGATTATTAGTTAATCGTATGTATTTGATTTGCAGGTCAGTCCTGAAGCCTCGCGACATCAAACACAGAGACAAACTGCGCTCTGCTTTCACCACTTTAGCAACTCTGGAGGAAGCTCCGAGTCCAACTCCGACGCACCCTAAGTCCGCCCGGTACTGGACGGAGCCATACCTTTGACTCGCCATACGTACGTTACTGATGTCAAAATGAACGTACGGTGAACGTCTTAAGTAACATGCATTTGTTCCTTGTATTATAGTCCTATGTTGGGTAACTTTCGAGAAATATAAAACAACTTAGAAGTGTTTCGAGTGTTAGGAGTTCTTTTGTAATTTTGAAGACGGAAAAATGAGGTAGACTTATGATTCAAGTTTGTACAGGAATCATGAAATGCTAATGCTTTAATTTTCTTTATTATTGTGTCTTATGTAAATACTCGTATTACAATCAAGCAGAGCATCCCAGTACTTTATAACGGAATAACGCACCGTGATGGTTTAGTTACGTTTTCCTATATGTTCTGCTTATTCTGTCAGTTTTTTTTTTTGAACTGTAGTATGACAGAGTGTCTTCTTATAATTTGTGGTCAATCAGCTGAAAAGGCACATTTTGGGACGCTGTTAACCTACTTGCTGGCGGAAATTTGGTATTTCGCAGGGGTTTCAGCAAGACTTCAATTACGCAGCAGACTTATAGTTTTGCAAAAATTGAGATCAAAAGTGCAAGTTACAGTTTCAAATTTTATTCAATTGCGTTTTTGGATTACCGAACCTATTAATTAAATACGTGAAAGGCTGGTGACTAAATTCATGAGAGTGAATGTCTCATTTGCATGCCTGTGCCTTTAGTTCGCTTTGCCACTAAGGCACGCCGATAAAAACAAGATTAAAAAAAACCCAGATTTTACCGAGATCCTGACTCTAAAATTTTGTGCAAATCTTTCTTTTACAGTTTGATGAATTGTAATCGACTCCTCCAATTTTGTATTTACACGAGGATTTAAAAACTTTGGTTTAACCCGAGGCTGCATATTGATTTTCTTGTCCTTTACAAACGTTGCCTTGTATAGAAGTATCGTATTTACGTGATTGGCTTGTATATTCGAGATATTTATTCCGCCGCTACGCAGTAAATTTATGATTTGGTTAAAATATATTTCTTATTTAGGTCACTTTCGTTCTCCGCTGCACGTGGAGAACTTCAAAAGTGGCATTTTATACATCCTTCTATCTTTATTGCAACAGCGTACGTCATGACAAGCGATTTATTAGTGTTCATTAGTTGATAAACAAGATAGTAAAACCAAGCACGACATTTGTATCAAATTGGTGAAATACGCGTTAAGCTACGTTATTAGTTCTTACAAAATTTCCCTACTATCATTCATTTTCAAACATGGAATTTAAATTTGCATCACATAATATACGGTTTATGTAGGTGATAGCGTATATTATGTAGGTTCAAAACAAATGGTTTTGAAGCTAAGCAAGCTTATGCAAATGCACCTCATTTGAATTGTTAAGTTATTTTATGCTCATTGATGATATACCTTAACGTTTGCAATGCCCCCAAGTATTGCGTTTTCAGTAGTTTTACAATGGTAGAACTTGTCTACTGTACACAGCTTGTAGCATAGGTGCTTTCTGAGGACTGGGAAGCCTCCGTGATGTACTGTACTGAAGTGGCTATTCTCTCATAGCAGGGTATAATATTATTACCATTATTGTTAGCATTTGCGAGAAAGTTTTAGAAACGACTGAGAGGTAACGTCCGCTGCATTTGTTCAATGAGTGTGACGTTTATTACTGTACAAATGCATTGTTTTACAAAACCTAAGTTAGAAGTTTTCTTCTCCTTCAAGAGATGCAGATGTGGAATTTTATACTCTTGGAATTGATTCGGGTCGAAAATAAAACGTCTGATTTTACGTGACAAGTTGGCCAGAAATTCAGCTTTTTAAATCAATTTTCCTTATTAATTTATTTGCTTCAAAGTTCAAGGGTTTCATTTTAGCGATAAAATTATTTATCTCTTATATCAACTCTAGCTACCGCTTCACAATTCAATTCTCACGTTAACACTCGCCTTGCACGTATCTCTAAAGTAGCTATGCCAAAGAGATGATAGCAGTTAAACTCTTGAGACTTCTGAAAAATATACATCATACAGACTTGGCGTCTCTAATCATGGTTGATGGAAGAAACATCGTAATAACCTCAAATGAATGAAAATTAAAGACAAAATGACAGGGGCAGAAGCGGATATCTTCAGGAAAAATTTAAACTCAAATGTAAGGAATGAAGAGAGGCTTAAGTGCGACAAACATATTACGATCGCTTCGTGCAATAACAGTCGATGATTACGCGAACTACTAGAATTATTTGACACTACGGCAGGTCTCTAAAATATACAAATTATAGCCAGGGCTCTCACTGTCGACATTTCTCGACTGGAGCTTTGGCTTACTACGCCGCAGCTAATTTAGTAAAAAGACAGGAGGGCCTTCAAATTTTAAGTAACGGAAATCTCGCTCATTTCACGATTAACGAAATATTGAAATTTCGAATTCTCTTTTATACTATGGGAAAAATACTGTGCGTAATATTTGAGATGTTGGACCATATTTTTTTAATGCATTATCGTGTCGATCAAAATATTGATGGAATTTGTGATTATGGGGATTGCATGTGGTATGTTTGTAATTTCCGTGGTTGTCTCTGAACACTTCACGCTCGCTCAAACGATCCGCATGCTCAAAACCTTCATGCACACCTCCAACCCCCGCTTACCTCATGGAGGGTGTCCAAACTAAGCTGCCAACAGACGCGATGAATCCAAGTGCAGCAGATCTTGCTTCCCCTGGTCACAGTGTAGCGCTCCTGTGGAATGACGAGTAAAAAATTCAGTAAGTTATGAATGTAGTATGTAAATGACGAGAACACAATAAAAATCTGTACTGCTCAGACTTGGCCCAACAAAACTATAGTTGATAGTACCTAGATATATTAAACAGAGTGCAATAAGAGAAAAATTATGAATACTGCCTTACGTTACTTTCTAAGCAAGTGTCTTCTACGTTTGAGCTCACTGTAGTGATCTGTGTAAAAGCTCTTTGAAAATGGTCAACCAACTCTAAATGAACACTTAACTACAAGTATAGATGATAAAAAAGAGAACTGCTATAGGCACGCTAGAACAGTCCCAATTTATTCTCGTATTTGGGACGAAGCTTTGAATGCTTCCAGCAAAATACTCTTCAGTTCACTTGTGAGTCACAATTCAATAAGAACGCAGGATTCCTACTGAATAATATTTCAATTTATTAACTGTAGCTCTAGGATACATAAAATTTATCCGAAGAATTATTGAATCACTTGCAATAAGCCAAGTACTCTGATTTGGTTTCTTTATCTCATTACATACTATTTCGTTTAAATGCCTCTCCGACATATTTTTTGATGCCACAGATGCGTTTTGCATTATTATGGTACGTTCCCGTAGCAAACGATTGAACTTTACTATGAAGAAGGTTACCGGCATCCCGAGTGATATGGTGAAGGGGTTCAGTGACAAGGTGAAAAATCAGATATAAATCCACAGGTCAGCTTGAGTTAACATCCATGCCTTAAGAAGAAACAGTTTTAGAAGAAACAGTTTTTTGTAAACAAGTTGATTCGTGAAATTGTACAACAATGGTTTTTAAAATTTCTTAACCCTAAAATTCTTAGTTGCTATACACTTATGGGTATCGAAATACCCAAATCAGTTGGTGAAAAAAACGATTGAAATAAAAGCACAAAACAATACATTCTTTTCACTGTGTTAACCTAATTAAGTTTGATAATGAACGTAAATAAAAGTAATAAACCAAAAATTTAACTAAATACCAGTGAAGCATTGATGAAAACGCTCTTGTTTGGGCGCACTTACATGGAAATACTAGCTTAGGAACTAGCGATATTAGGAATTAACGGTAAAAGTAAAATGGGTGGATTGAAATCATTCTGCGTCTAAGGCTATGAGGTTGAAACCGCTAGAAGCTTTTCACTCTAACGTATCAACTAGTACGCCAAATTACGAGCTCTGAGAAATTGAAACATTTTACCACAACACCAATTCATGATATTTTTTACACAAAAAATGCTGGCGCAAAAGAGTTTACCGGACTCAGAAACATGAAAATGAATTATTATTATATAAGATAGGTTTAGCCTCCCTTAACCACGACAAAGATGTTCTAAGAGAGGAAAGAGGAAGGCACCATTTAGTATGGAGTTGAGGGAACGCAAAATCTATGCACAAGGAGCACAGAAACAGTAGGTTAGGAAAGAAGTTCATGAAACAAGAAAAAAGTTGAAGAAGAAAGTAGTAGGTGCTGAAAAACAGGACAGCAGTGAACCGAAAAAAGATGGTCGGTAACAAAACAAAACCTATTTTATTTCAACAAAAAGAAACTCTACCTTACCTTTAGCTCGGGCCCTCACACAGTCCCCCTGGGAGCGCTCATTCCCATTGACACAATATAGTTGTATCCCCCTGAGGGGACATGAAAATGAATTGTACAACGTTAACCTTAAGGCTTACAACATAACTGCAGCCATTCGTGAAATTAAATACCTAAATATTACTGCCATAATTCACTCACGAGCTTTAGAATCGAAAAATTATCACACGAGGCTAACATAACTTTATGCAACATGAATAAGAAAAGGATACACATAATTTCCAATAAAGTTCATACACGCGATGAATTACATCGCTTTTTGAAACGTCTCAAGTTTGTCATCATTCGATACGCCAATCTAATTTTACGCAGTTACGCTCCGCGTTGGAACGTTGACATCTGAGTTTATGAATGTCAACAGCATTAGATCAACAAATTATTTCTCCATCCTGAACATATACAGGAAATACATTTTACGCGCTGATCCTCGTTGAAGTAACAAGGTGCCAGACTCCAACACGGCAATGAAATGTGATAACACGGTCCCTGCCAAAAATCTTTCAACTTCACCTGACAGACCCGTTCCTCTAAGACAGCGCGTCTGCATTTTTTTCCACGGAAATGAAAGTTAACTTCACCGAAAAAAATCACAGCATGTTTCCCATGTGAACCCAAACAATTTCCACCATATTGCTGACGCTGTTTTTCTACACTAAGTATTTATGTCAACTTTGTATCCCTCTGAGGGGGAAAATAAGAAAAATAAACACTCTTAGTTTGCTTCAAGTGAGAAAATACATGAAAAGACCTATGACACTCAACCAACAGACGAAAAGGAAAACGTAGAGACGTTGATACAGAAACACTTTAAAGGACACAGTCTTTACATCGTTAAATGTGCTTTCACGATTACACAGTGACGTCTAATGTGATCGAGATTATGAATGAAAAGAGAAAAGGTGCTTGTAAAACGAAAACGATTGATTTCATCCTGGGAATATGGCGAAGACTAATCAGAGCGAACATGCTTGCCGCGGGGCTAATTTAAAAAATGCTGTATTTAAATATCATCGTCACGAATGATTCTCAAGTAATGAAAAAGGATTGGCTAACATAACTTACAACAGTATTGTGCGGCAGCAACGATTGAAAAAAGCAAACAAACATTTTCGCTGAAAATTGATTTAATGCTCCCACATGATACAATGTAAGAGCATAAATGAGATAAATGGTTCAAAATTTCAAGCCCTGCTTGGATTACGATTATTTCATATTTTTTAACTATTTTTTTAGAGTTTAATGTACATTAATATTCGAAGCGAACAGGGACACCGATTAGAATAAATGTTAGTTTAAGCCTCCCTAACCGCAATATAGACGTTCCGAAGACAGGAAGGAGGAAAGCACTATACAGTTGGAGTTGAGGGAACGCGGAATTTTTGCAGAAAGTGCATAGAAACAGTAAGTTGAGAAAGAAGTTCTTGGAACCAAAAAAGATGGTCCGTAGCTAAAGTTACTTTTCTAATTCAACAAAAAGAAAGCCTACCTAATATTCAGCTCTGAACCTCACATGTTCCCCCTTGAAGCGTTATTTCCATAGATACAATAAGTTATATCCCCCTGAGGGGGACAGGAAAAGCGATGCTTTTTTTTAAAGCAGCGAGATAGTGTACTAATTAGGTATATTCACTGGTAAGTCCGAGTCATTCCTGTTACACAATTTAATACTTCAGGCTGCTCCTCGCACACCGTTCAATGAATAAATGTATTAGTTATAACGTCAGGGAAATAATTCATGAATAAGCCCCGAATCCTAAAATTTCACCCAGATTAAAGTGAATCGAATCAATCTATTCTGATCAACTTTCTACAAATGTCAATGTGAATTTTCTGATCAACCAAAAATCGCATGCTGCCAACAAGAAATGCCACAGTCCAAATTTGAAAGAGCTGGCCAATAAATACTTTCTACTGAAAGAGAACGTTTCTGAACACAGAATTGGGTTAACTAACGTAAGTTTTACAAAAGCTGTGTAAGTTGAAGGTTTAATTATTTTTAAACACTTTATTTACCACGAGAGATAAATCAGTACCTTGTTTCAGTAACTTTACAATGGCCAAATTTGAGTATAGGCTACTTTTGGGCCCGAATAAGTTCGGCGACTTTAAATCCTATCATCAATGCTATTTGAAGGTGTACAATTATATTTAACCTAATTCATTGAACCAAGTTGCACACTAGACTGATCAATGAATGTGTCCGCTCAAGATTCCATACCTAATTTCAAAATAATAATTAGCGAGTTCTAGATGACAACAGTATATTCTGAAAAAGACTTAAGACATGACTTAAGATCTATGTTTCATGTATATTACCGTATCTAGATGAATCATATAGAAGAAAATATTTTAGTTGGTTAGCTGACATGGTTAATACTCCGATAAAAATAGGGATTCATGATTTGTTTTGAAAGCTTTGTAAGAATTTTTTTATGGATTTCAGCAGGGATCGAATTCCAAGTCTTGTTTCAATGGAGATGATACTGCGTCGTGACCGAACTTCTGAATGATAAGGATTCAGTTACTTCTATTTCGGGTTCTATGATCATGTTGGCCAATGTGGGCAGCTAATAATGGTTTAAGGACTTTGTCGTCCCAATTAGTCTTTGTTTATTTTTTTACATTTGCTGATAATTCACACGGATTTTGATAATTTAGTGCTGATATGTGCAATATGTTTTATTGAAAGTCAGATTTACCAAGAGAATATAAGAAAGGAAAAAAGTAAAAACAGTCAATTTCCAAACAGATGATACTAAATACATCATTGGTTTTAAAATGTCTTAATATAGAGAACCTTAGTTGATATACACACATGGGTGCCGTAATACCCATGTAATCGAAACAAATCATAAAGAGATAAGCATTGAAAAATTCATTCCCTACGTTGCGAAATCTACGTTTGATAATGTATTAGAGAAGATTAGATGTTAGTTCAAGCTTCCTTAAATGTACTTAAACCAAAGGCATTCCGAAGAGAGGAAGTAGAAAAGCACCATTTAGTATGGACTTTAAAGGGACCGCAGATCTATGCGCAAGAAGCATAGAAACAGAAAGTTGATAAAGAAGTTTATGAAAAAAGATAAAAGTTGAAGAAGAGAGTAGTAGGTACTGAAAAATAGGACAGCAAGGAACTGCAGAAAGATGGTCATTACCAAAACATAAAAAAATATTTTAACATTATGAAGACCCACCTTATTCTCAGCTCGGGACCTCACATTTTCCCCCAAAGAGTGCTAATTCCCATAGATACAATAGTTATATCTCACTGATAGGGCAATCGCGGCGTATTGCTTCCGATTTGTTAGGTATAATTTGAACCAATCATTTGCCACTCCTCTAATGCCATAATAGTGGAGTTTCGGGAGTAAAAAATATTGTCTACGCAATTGAATGCTTTTTAGAAGTCAAGAAACATGGAGAAAACAAGCTTTCCTTCAGCTATACTGCTATAAAGGTATCGTAAAAGATAAAATACAGTCAGTGTTGTTGATTTTTTGAGGAGTTTAGATGATATAGGTTCACGAATGGGGCAGATTTTTCGCGCATCCCTACACACTTGAATTTTTTACGATTATAATTAAAAAAATTGTTACCGTGTGTGAATTGATTATACTGTAGATTGATCATAAGTCAGTGTTACCCTCTCTTACCACAACAAAGATGTTCAAAGAGAGGCAACATTTGGAACGGAATTAAGGGGACACCCACACAAAATCCTCTCAGAGTTTAGGACCAGAGTCTATAACCCCAGTTGAAGAAACTGTCGAGAAGCCGAACGTAGAACCAGAGAGATCCAGAGCCTAGAACCTAAGTTAACACTTTAACCGCAATTGGTTAAACTCAAGTTTAACATTCAACTCAAATTTTAAGTCAATTACTGTAAACACTTTTGAAAATAGGAAACGTTAACTGGATCGTGCTTTCATTTTGCTTCTATTAAGAATTTTTGAAAATTGAGTTTGAGACAACTGGTCGGTCAGCAGCATTATGAAAATCCCCTCCGTGGCCACCGGTGGTGCACGTTGCGGTCAAATTGTTAAAGAGACTCAGAGACAACAAGTGCTTAGAAGAAAAGAGCCAATAATTAGCACTTGAAACTGTTTTCTAGTACTAGGGTCTAGAACCAAAATATTGGTAACGAGCCTAGACGTAGCCTAAAATCAGAATTTTTCTCGAATTCTGAAACCTGTCCGAACATTTAACTTATTATTTCATCTAGGATTTAAGGCCAGAATCAGGCATGCACCCTACAAGTTAATAAGAGTATATAAAATATGTTTTTGTAACGAATCTGAGAGTAATTCTTCGAAAGAGGACAAGGAAATTAGTTCGATATGAATGTCTATTTCAAACTACTGAAAGTTAAATTCCTAAAAATTAAATGAGTAGCGATAAATCAAGTAATTAAAGCAAAAAACCCAACGGCAAATTTAAAGATTCGCCTCATACATAAATGCATGATACAATGACAGGAACGACTCAAATACTTTATGCGAACGCCTTGAGGGACAACACACGAGGTTTTCGAGAACACCCGTATTCAGTGAAGCGACAGAACAAAATATTGGGCTTCATTTTAATGTCTTTCTGTCTAATTTGTGACCGTATAACTCACCAGTCTACATGACACAGAACGTCGCAGAATACTATGAGGTATTTTTGAATAAATTAGATAAGCCATGTAGTTTAAGCCTCCATAACGTAAATGTTCCTCAGAAAGGAAAAATAAGGTACGATTTTAGTATGCAGTTATGAGAACGGGGAATCTACAGTATACACAAGGTGTGTTCTCACACGAGATCTCCTGCCCGTAGAAACGGTAAGTTAAGAAGGAAGATTCTCAAACAAGGTAAAAGTTGAGCAGGAAGTCGGAGGAGCTGAAACAAAGGACAACAGTAAACCAATAAAAAAGATGGTTCCAACAAAATCAGAAAGATTAAGATTATAAGATTATAAGTTAGTTTAAGCCTCCCTAACCGCTGCAAAAATAGAGCGTATCGAAGAGAGGAAGGAGGAAGGCACCATTTAGTATGGAGATAAGAAAATGAGGAATCTATGCTGAAGGGGCATAGAAACAGTAAGATGAGAAAGAAGTTCATGAAATAAGATAAAAGTTGAAGAAGAGAGACAGAGGTGCTGAAAAACAGGACAGCAGTGAACCGAAAAAAGGTGGTACTCAACATAACAAAAAAAACATTTTATTTCAACAAAAAGAAGGCCTACCTAACTCTCAGCTCGGGCCCTCACATTTTTCCCCTGGGAGCGCTAATTCCCATAGATACAACAGTTGTATCCCCCTGAGAGGAACAAAATCAGAAAACATATTCTATTTCAACAAAAGGAAGGCCTATAATAAACATAATCACAAGACTTCTCAGTTCACCCCTATGAGCACTAATTGTAATAGAAACAGTAGTTGTATCCTCCTGGGTGAGGTCCTATTAAATTCAGTCACTAATGTGTTTTCTGAAGTTCATTGCCGAGAGGCAGCTCCTTACTCATTCTGAAATCAGTGACAACATGGTGCCAATGCCATCAAATGACATTAGTTTTGATCACAATATGCGTAAAAAGTTGCAAATATTGAAAGTTTGATGAATATAAATAAATTGTTTTGCCTTCAGTAATGAATTCTCCCCGCAAAATAATTTATGCTCTACTGATGCTGTAGAACAATTGACAGTTCTGAAACCATAAAACAATTGACAATTCTGGTGCATAGAACGATTGACAATTCTGCTACCACATAATAGACAATTTTGATGCTAAAGAACCCTTGAAAGTTCTGATGCCTTAAATCAATCCCGCTGAGTAACTTTTTAAAGCTATACATTCATTAACTTAGCGGTCGCTTCATTCTTTTACCATCATATCCTAAATTTCCCCTTTCTCATTTTTTCTTTTTCATCCGTGCAGGAGGGAACCAAACAGAGGCAAAATTCGAACTTTAATGTTCTTCTTTTATTCTGCCCCCGATCAATCGCGTGAGAGGTCTTTTTCATATTAAAAGGAGAAAAGTGAGCACAAACTATTGGAAACCTATAGTTAGTACAGAGTGTCAAGAATTTTAATCCACAGCCAGTACCGCTTGAGCAGACGTGGGCGGCATCTGTGCTACGAAGTATTTCAATTACGTTCACTAACTACGCTGAACAGACGCTACCAGAAACCATCATCTGGAAAAGTATTAATATTTTGTCGCGGATAATAATAATAGTTAGGAATTTGTAGCAACAAATATGAAGGGCTCGTGAGCACGAAATTGGAATTTGATAATTTTAGAGCACATCCATTTCTGGTATAAGCTTGGGTAACAGGATTTTTAATACAGCTGGAAATCGAGGAACTGGCTTTTTATCAAAATCAAAGCGCATAACTAGACCACAAGCCCGATGTTAGGAGTAATTATTTTCGCCAGTTAAATTCCTCATTTCCAAGTACCGCAGAACTTTCATTTTCGAGCATCCTTTAGAGGTATTGGGTAGTACTCAAAACACATGGGTCTCATCGTGTGGGATTGCTGAAAGCGTCTACAGTTTTTCCTTCTATTTTCGTAAGTGAAGGAACCCGTAGCTCATCAATTATGATCTCCTTTTAACGGCGTTACTCAAACTTCAATTCCCAGTTTATTTTCTTCCAGAATTTATACGAGAAACTTTCCGTAAAGAGGCAATCAGTGTCATGGTTGCCCGAAAGTAATTCAGCAGCGCCTAGAAAGCGTTCTCTAGTCTTGCAAATAAGGATGCATTCGAGCAGAAAATGATCGAAGTAAAGGAGCGCAGTTGGGAAGCTTAAATGCCGGAAAAAATGATTACGTCAGACAGAGAATAATAGGCCCGTCCACACTATCAATCTTTCCGCCGAAGTTCGTGTTTTTCGGCAGTCCGCGAACACGAACACAGATGAAAAGTTCGCAGATTTCGGTGTGTTTGTGTTTTCCATCGTGTTGGAAAACACGAACACAAACTTTCGGTCAAACAGCGAACACTCGCTTGTTTATGTGTTGTAGAAGGTGGTTCTGCGAGTGCATTACTAGGTTTTTATGTCTTTTTTCCTATTTTATCGATTTAATTCTGTTTTTGGTGCAAATTTAGTTAATTGTAGGGTGGCACGAACATTTATATACCAAAATGAACTTCGTTACGTTGTTATTTAATTTTATTCAGATATGGCTGAATATGTAAGTAGGTTTGGATTTAATGGATGTGAATATAATTGAAATATTTACTGTCTGAACTGAATGTGAATATGCATAAAATTATCAAAGTTTAGTGATTTTGACATCTAAATAATATATTGGAAATATTTCAGTAGTATTTCAACAATGGTGGCTACTAATATGCTGATAAAATTGCCACAAAAATTTATTTGCACTATATGTGGCCTTTATTTATTGTATTTCTTGGTAAATTTTATTTTATTTTTATTAAATATTTTATTTCCCTCATAGCCTGATGCTTACATTAGAATCAAGTCCCCAGAATCAAAATTGTATTATAGAAGAATTATCAGGGAGAAATAGACAATCTTTTACAAACTTATGATTGTAGTTTTAAAAAACATAATTGTAACTTATTTTAAAAATTTACCCGCCCTGTTGACTCAATTAGTTGGTACAAAAGCACTAGCTGTATGTGGTCATTCACATATTTCTTTATAATTTGAATATTTATGTTTAGGCACAAATATTTGGACTCCTATTATTTATGTTTCTCTTTGCAGTTCTAGAAACTGCTTGTTGGGACTTGGGTAAATGTGTAGCATTTGGTAGTAATTAATTTTCCCATTTTCGGTGCCTAATCATAGTTATTTAAGTTAAAATAAACAAGTTTTGTTCCGTACACTTTCTGTCACGAATGAGTATTTAATGATCTATAGCAGTAGGTTTTGTTTCATCTTTGATGACGAATGCGCTTGAATAAACAGCTACTCGTCAAATTTTTAATTTTTGTTGCTTGAAACACAGTAAAAACATCAAAATAAATTACTTTTCTTCTGTACACTATTTACGGCTGATGAATATTTTACAAGTTAGAGCCGTAGGTTTAGTTTTGTCTTTGATGACGAGCGTGTTGGAAGCAAGACTCCATTGCAGTGTTGCCATTTGACGCGGTCAATAAATTACTTACCGCTTCAAACACTTGAATTGCCGTAACTAATTTACCGCTATAACACGTAAAATACTCATTTGCGACGGAAAATTATAGAAGAAAACTTGTTTATTTTGACATAATTAAGGATGATTAGGCCCCAAAAGAAGAAAATTGATTACTACCTAACGCTACACATTTACCGGAACTTGTCACTGCTTTTCTTTCTGGATCCAAAAGTGGATTGCTTAATATTAAGCCTTCTCTACAATTGTAATAATAGCTAATCCTATTTAAACCTTGCTTAGTATTTATGCTCTAGCTAATGTATAGTTTTTGTTTGTTTTATGCTTTTATATGGTCGTATTGAAGTGTAATAAATTAGCTGTTCCAAATTTTTATGTCTTACTTTTAATCAAAAAGATTTCTGTTATCTAGAAAAGTAGATTTGGGCATAACAGCATCCTAATGGTAAAGTGTGTGGTGTAGTAAAAGCATAAATTGGAATTGGATTGATACCTGTTTATAAAGGCTGTTTGTTGTACCTGAGTGATAATTATCATTCAGTGCTGTTTGTAAACTATCATTTGTCCAGCCTTTGAAATAAGACTAAATTTTGTACAAATTTCTGTGTATTTTTCAGATTTTTTGCAAATATTTGGCTATTCTGTTAGTAAGCAATGAATGAAAAAGAATGGACTAAAGAGAATGTCCTGTTTTTAATTGAAAATCTAAGAAATTTTCCTTGCCTTTGGAATGTTAAATGTAATGAATATAAGTTAAAGTCTAGAAAAATTCAGGCATACAATGTTTTAACATTGCAACTGCAAGAAGCGTGTCCATCAATGACTGTTGAAAAAGTCAAAAATAAAATTAATATACTCCGCACACAATTTCGGAGAGAAATTCGTCAGCAGCAAAATAGCCATCGAAGCGGGGCAGGAGCAGACGATATATATATACCTCGCCTATAGTGCTTCAAAGAACTTCAGTTCTTGAGCAGTGGTGACACAATGGCTCCAGGTGTCTCTACTATGGAACTGCCAGCTGGGCCTTCGGTCTCTTCGCAAGTGGTTAGTCTTTTATTTCATTGCATAATTTTTCTCCAAAAATTCATTGTTGAATATTGAGATCAGTGATCTAATGACGGTTGATAATGCAGTATCATGTAAACAGGAAATTTTTTATTTGCACCTTCATTTCCAGACTTCAATTATAATGAAGACGTCAGAAGAGATGTCCTACATAATTATTTCCTCAGATAAAAAGTCTAGTCTTTAGAATAAAATATGGTTTATTATGGATGCAGAAATAAGTTCCTTGAACTGTTGTAAAGTTGCCACCCAAACCCATGTCATGACAGACCAGTAACCCATGCCACCCATGAAGTAACCCATGTCATGGCAGACCCAAGACCCATGTCATGACAGTCACTCATATTTGTAACTCATGCACAGGCATCATTACAATCATTCTATTTAATTGAATTTTTAAATGCACAAATTTTACATTTGTGAAAAGTTTATTTATATTGTATTCTTTTTGTGATTAGGAAGGCTTAAACTAATATCTAATGTATATTTTATGGTAAAATTGAAGGCGTATCTATAGTTATTATTCCTAGTCCATGGCTGTAATTAATACTGTTTCAATTTCTTAATTTTGTAATTTTATTTCATGTATGATATAAGGAAAAGACCCAAGATTATAAATGCTTTTTGTTTCATTAGGGTTAAAATGAACCACCAGCATGGTATGAAAGACTGTACTTCTTGAGCATTTGGTTTTCATGGCATTTATTGATCAAAAATAAGTAGTGGATAAGTGTGAATTAAAATTAATTTCTCCATTTATTCGCTCCCAAGGGGGACTATGTGAGGGCCCGAGGTAAAGGTTAGGTAGGCTTTCTTTTTGTTAGAATAGAAGGTCAATGTGAATTTTAATGCAATCACGGAAAATAATAATTCCGATCCCAGGAATCACTAAATGAACCCATTTAAGAACGTTTTACAGGAATGACATTCTGCTCGCTGATGGGTTATTTTCGAATTATTGAACTTTGAAGTTGGCCTTCACGCACGAAAGGAAGCAACGGAATTTAATTAATAACGGAAGCTAACCCCCTATTACAAACGTAAAGAGGTTGGGTCGTGAGGGGGAGGCACAGTTCTTCTAGTGAAAATTATAAATAAAGCTTCTTACCCACCCATTAGGATGACGACCGCAATCTTGTTTACAACGGCTCCAAGATGGCGACCACCATGGGCGCCGCCATCTTGGAACCGATGTAAACAAGATTGCGGTCGTCACCCTGATGGGTGGGTTAGAAGCTTTATTTATAATTTTCACTAGAAGAACTGTGCCTCCCCCTCACGACCCAACCTCTTTACGTTTGCAATAGCTTCCGTTATTAATTAAATTCCGTTTCGCGCGCTCGTTTCCTTTGGGCGCAAAGGCCAATTTCAAAGTTCAATAATTCGAAAATAACGTATCAGCGAGCAGAATGTCATTCCTGTAAAACGTTCTTAAATGGGTTCCTTTAGTGATATTTTTGAATTAAATTATTATTTTCCGTGATTGCATTAAACTTCACATTGACATAATAGAATTAGTTTTTGTTTTGTTACGGACCTTTTTTTTTGGTTCACTGCTGTCCTGTTTTTTAGCACCTATTACTTTCTTCAACTTTTCTTGTTCTATGCACTTAGTGCATAGATTCTGCGTTCCCTCAACTCCATCCTAATGTGCCTTCATCCTTCCTCTCTTGGAACATCTTTGTTGTGGTAAAGAGAGGCAAAAAGTTTTCTTATATATAATAATTCTCCTTTTATATGTGAAATTAAATTTTAGTAGTTTAATGAGCAACCCCTCAGGGGGATACAACTATTGTATCTATGGGAATTGGCACTCCCAGGGGGACTATGTGAGGGCCTGAGCTAAAGGTTAGGTAGGCTTCCTTTTTGTTGTAATAGAATAGGTTTTTGTTTTGTTACGGACCACCTTTTTTCGGTTCACTGCTGTCCTGTTTTTCAGCATCTACTACTTTCTTCTTCAACTTTTTTCTTGTTTCATGAACTTCTTTCCTAGCTTACTGTTTCTGTGCACCTTGTGCATAGATTCCGCGTTCCCTCAACTCCATACTAAATGGTGCCTTCCTCTTTCCTCTCTTGGAACATCTTTGTCGTGGTTAAGGGATGCTAAAACTTTCTTATATAATATAATAAGTTTAATGAGCAAACTTTCAATGCAGATTATAAATTGAAGAAATTATTTCTTAATCAAGATTATTAGTTTCAAATTACATAAGTAATTTTTATTGACTTTGAATGCTACATGAGAGTTCCAAAGCTTTAGCTTTGTCAAAACTCTGGCTTTGTCACATCTCCAACAAAAACTATTTTGATGAACTTCATCTCTTTAATTCAAATGTTACAAAATCACCCCTCAGTTTGCATAAACGTGTAATTCTAATGTAACATGTCTTGGCATTTTTTTAAACTTTTGTTCATTTGTAGAAAGACATGTATTGTTATTAAAACATAATTTTCTTCTCTTCCAGCAGGTTGATGATGACCTTCAGTCCATTGCCGCCGAAGCAAGAATTGAAGTGATTGAAGGCCATCCACAGGCCTTCTTAGAATTGGTTACCTCTGAGGAATCCCTACCACCATCAAGGCCATCCTCTTCTGTGCTGGTGTCATCCCCACAGTTTGATCTTCCTTCTTCTCAGTCCCTGTCAGCAATTTCATCACATTTGCTGCAGTCTTCTACACCATTGCCACAAGAATCTGTTGTTCAATCTGGGTCATTGTCAGCAATTTCAATGTCTTGCCAAAATTTCTCAGCAACAGCATCCCAACCATCCACTTCGTCTGTTGGAGATGATTCTGCCCCAAAGCGGAAGAAGCCAAGAAAGCAGTTGGGTGAAGCTCACCAGCTCATTTCTGCAGCTACTGAAGCTTTGGGAAGAATTCAGGCAGGCAATAAAAATCCCATTGAATTTGCAGGCATTGCTCAAGGTATTATTGAATTACTCCAGAAAATGAACCCAGATCAGGCTATTGAAGCACAACGAATCATATTTGATGCCTTGTACAGGGGACAGAGAGGAACTCTAAGTGAAAACTCTCGCATAATTTCAACGTAGGGTTATTGTGGCGAGTCATCTAGAATGTCACATATTGGAAATATTCACGATAGTGATGAATGCTTAACATCCACGCTTAATACATATCTTATGCTAATACCTGATATCATGCACTTCGGAACTTTGTGTCAGGTCAGACTGAATACGAATCAATGTGTTCCACAGTGTTGGCAGCCAAGATGCTTACTGGTTATTCGCTCAGTATAGTTCTTTGAAGCACCATGTGCGATGGGAAGGTATTTGCTATCGTCTGGTCGTTCATCCCTATACAAAAAATAGATTTATCATAGTTGGAATCATTCTAAGCGGACTTGCATCAGGTATGCCATTGATTAGACCTACAATAATGGAAAGGTAATGGTAAAGAATTTTTAATGGAATGGAGTAGGATGCCTTCTCTTCATCGTGAGTCTAACTGATTTGGCTGTTGTATTCTTTCCTCTTATTATTTTGCAAAGGAATTTTTCTGCCCATGAACGGAAACCAAACAGTCAACGACTTTGTAGGCATTAGCACTGTGATGTACTTAGAGCAAAGTGTATGTATTTACTTTAGTAGTATAGATGTTGTAAAGTAATTATATATGAAGGATAGGTAAAATTTTCCTGCAATGCTGGAAACAATGTTAGGAGAATAGAATGAGTGAAGTGCATATTGATGCCATTCTAGTCTTTGTTTATCTTACTCATCATGTGCTTGATCAGTAATTCGAAATTTTATTTTGTTATGCTATAGCTGTTCGTGATTACCTTGTTTGCTGTTGTCTGTTCGATTTGAAGGTAATCTGATGTACAATAGGGCTTTCATGAGAAAGTTATGAATACGTAAAAATGCACTGTCATAGGTCACTTCAAGCCTTGCTTCGTTGTACTTTTTATATTGGTCACCAACAACAAATTTGAACATTAAAATTATCTGTATTTGATATGTAAAATATAAAATGCTATAGTTCTTAGAGATATTTATTTATAATGTTTAAGATTTCACAAAATTATTTACATTAGTGTCATCTCGAATAGCAATGATTGATGATCTACATATGAAACATGTATTCACAAAATACATTTTATCAGTATGGTTTCAGAATTGGATGGCTTGTGATGAATTATTTTTAGAAATTCGCACTGCATTTTGTTGAATGCTGGTTTTTGCCAATGTATGATTATATATTCATGAACTGTGCCTGCAATAAGTCACCTGTGCAACTTTTCACCTTTCAAGGTATTTCTATAACTTCAACCTTAGCCTCAGCCTTTGGCGATGTGTTCTTTATTCATGCTTCTTTATTTTTGCTATAAAATTTGAAAGAAAAATAAATATGCATGCTCAGTTTTTAGAAAAATACAGCTATTACACGGAGAGAAGTGTGGTACATTTATAAAGGTTACATATACGTTCTTGTCATTCAAAGGAATTATTGTTTGTTAATGAACACCTTTTTGCATTCAATGTTATCCCCTTGTTAATCATTTATTTGAACATGCATTCATAAACTAACATGGTAGTAGGCACCGGGACTAAAAATTTTATTCGGAATAGGTTCATATTCTTTCATGTGAACTATAAATGTCCTGAACAATTGGGATAATAAATACATTGAATATTCAACTGTTTATTCCCCTTGCTTAGATTCAGGATTACATGATATTGAAAACTTGATTAGAAGAATAGTTTACATAAGTATGTCGAAAGGACATTATTTTCTGCCACTGCACACCATCACAAGACATCATTTTGCCAAGAGACTGCACCTTCTTCTACAAAGTACTTGGCAAAGGAGTCTCTCACTGTCTTAGCATCACCAGCCACATTGCGAGGATGTGTTTGGAGGCCCAACATCTGAGTTGGCATCCGCCAAGGTTCTCCAATTGAGACACCAGAACTTTGGTCAACATTCCATGAATCTGGGCATGTGCGGCGTAGCATGTTGTGCATTGCTAAACAGGCAAGAACTATTTTCTCAACTTTCTTGGGATGCAAATTGATAGGAGAAAGAAAAACTCTAAACTTATTGGCAAGAATCCCAAACGCATTTTCAGCAGTTCTTCGTGCACGTGACAATCGATAGTTGAAAATGCGTTGTTGGTGCGACAAATCACGCAATGAATAGGGTTTCATCAAGTAACTTTTCATAGGGAATGCATCATCTGCTACAATAGCGTGTGGCGCGATCACATCACTGTTAGGAAGTGCTCGAGGAGAAGGAATGCCTAATTTATTTGTTTCAATGTAGTGCTTCAAATTGGACATTTCCCAGGCACTGGCATCCGATACCCTGCCATTCATTCCCATGTCTGCGTACAGAAATTCATAATTAGCATTCACAAGAGCGAGCAATATTATGGAGTGTGAGCCCTTGTAGTTGAAGTAGTAAGATCCACTCTCTCTCGGGGGTTGTATGAGTACATGTTTGCCATCGAGTGCTCCGATGCAGTGCGGGAAGTTCCACTTCAGGTAAAAATCACTGGCTACTGATTCCCACTCTGCTTGAGTTTGCGGAGTCTGTAAAAGAGTAAAACAGAAGGAATTACAGATTGAAGTCCACCACAATTTTATTTGATGATTAATACAGCATCTTTTCATGAGTTCTGAACAATTTTATTGGAAGAAGACAGTGATTACATAAATTCCACCAGTATCCATGCACTAATTTACTGCAAAAATATGCATTTACCTCATGCAACTAAAAGTTCACTGATAATGGAACTAGTCGTAGGTTACAATGAACTGGAGAACAATCTAAGAAATCTTATATGTACTTTGCACACGGCTAACTTTCTGACCAATTGTTCATCAATTCAAGTAGCACCCCAAGATCAGACTGCATCTGAAGAACATTGTGCACTTATTATATTCATCCCCATTGTACCAAGTCAATGCTGTATTCATGATGAAGCGTGAGTCACTTAACTCATATCATTACCCTATTTTGAGGGATTTCAACGTACTTCAAATTTTAAACTGGCTGCCATATTTCAAAACATTTATTTTTCCAGTTGAATTACATTATAAAACTCTTTACAAAGTAATGTTTGAACGCAGCACTATAACGAGATCCTTACCTTCATGTATTCATCCTTAAGAACAGTATAGATGGCCTCACAAGTTTCAGGTATGATGATGGAGAGCGACTGCTTAGATATTCTTGTCAAATATTGTAGAGAAGTGTATGAACCACCTGCTGCTAGCCACCTGTAAAAAATAATCCATACATGAGAAACACAAACATGGTTGTGCACTAGCATCAGAATTTCTGAGATATTTCTATGAGGTCCAGAGCAACAGCAAATTTTTACTAATGAACATAAGTTATGAGTTCTCTTACAATAATTAAGAACTGTAAAATCACCAGGAAAAAACATTTTACTCTCGCATTTCCCATAAAATATGCATAAGAAAATGAAAACAGCCAAAAAAGATCATCCATAAGAAGCAATATCTATTTCAGCTAATTCATGGCGTGCTTAACATTTAGCATTGGGTTCTCACATGCTTTCTTTAAAAGATCTAATTCTCATAGATATGTTCAGTAGTTAAAACAGCTCTACGTAAAAGAACAAACAAAATTGTAAAGCATTATATTAGAAATAAGGTCTGATTTACTGGGCCACCCAATGGATGCCTCAAAAACGTCCAGCAAAAAGTATAGGTAAAGCATAGAGCACACATGGAAAATTACTGTGTTTTGATGTAATTGTTGTTTTATAACTGCATTTTATTTAAACACAATTGAAATGTATTTGCCCAATTGCAAATTGAGACACAAGCTGTGAGTCATTTGTCAACTTTCTAACTTCCAATTATTTATGCACATGTACTACAGTTCAAGCTTGCTCTTTTCTGACTGCTCATAGGTGATTACATAAAATATGAAATAAAAACAAAACATTTCTTTAATAGATTAATATTGATGAAACAAGGAAAAATGGATAAAACCTTATAATGAATGTGAAGATACAATAAAATAAAAAAAAACAATAAATTTGTCATAAGAGCATAATTTCGCCCTCTGGGGGTAAATGATTTGGCACTCTGAGGAGCCACTCTCTTCAACACAAATAAGGAACCCAAAATAAAAAACTATGCTCATATCCATTGCAAATAGAAACTAGATAACAATTTTGTGAACTTCATTTTTGTGGCACATTCTCATTTTTGTTTTTGAGATCTCTTTTAATGACTGTCGACATTTTTTTCTTTTTTATTGCAGACATAATGACTTATTTTTCAACTGATGAAGGAGGTGGACTCCCAAACATTTTTGAATTAAATCTGATCAAGTTCTTTCAAATTTTCCTCATTTTTAAATTCATAAATTTCAAAGAAACTATGTTACATTGACTAGTAGCATCAAGTACCTATATAACCTTTTCGTGTTACACATTGGAAATGCTTATCAAGGAAAACAACATTCATAAATAAAATTTTCATGGAAGACGGTGCACAATGAAGAAAATATAAAATTACTTGCCTCAGAGTAGCTTCCAGTCGAGCACCCACAGGGATACTCTCACGAAGATGAGTGTTTTCCTTCTGAACGAGTGGAGTTATCTTCTGCAGTAGGATGCCAAATATTTCTTCACTCATCCTGGTATAGTTTTGAAAGTCTGCTTTTTCTTTGTACAATAATTCTGGCAGCAGTTGATTATAACTGCCTTGATGATATTTCAACCACGGCTTTGTCCATCGTGACCTCCCAGCACTTTCTTTCTGGTTTTCATCACATAGAAGCTTAGATGCCCCACAAATTAGGGCAGCACATGCACTTTCTAAAGCAACTTGAGTTTCTGGAACACTCATTGTGTTTTCAACTACATCTGCAACAAGAGTTATTAATGATTTTAAATATTTTTTTGTAAAATGCTGATAACCATTTAAAAAAATCAATTTAATTTTCTACACCACTACCTACAGGGTGGGTCAAAATTTTTCACACAAGAGCAAACTAAACATTCCATTTTGAACAAATATTTATTCATATGAGAAGACCTATATGATCACCAATGTTTCCGATACTCTTATCAACTTGGGTATTCAAAATAATGATAATCAGGTAAAGCACATATGAATATAACATTGTTCAATATGTAACATTTATTCTACATATGTATGGAAACTTATGGCCCACTCTGTAGTCTTTTACATGATCTAACTAGGCACTGTATGATTTGGATCAATAGAAATTAGAATAATTGTTTTATGTGCATAGAGGCACTAGGTCTGTTAACTATCAGCATTATGATATTTATGATATTAATAGTCAAAATTTATGTATTCTACCTAGTACTGTATCAACTTAAGATTCACAACCAATGAAAAGAAAACCATCAGAATATGGTTTTAACCCACATGCATGTAAATGAAATTGACAAATTTTACAGCAGTTAATTATTCTGTAAAAGAACTGACAAAATAATTGCACATAGCAATTTAAAAATTTTTATATTAGCTCAAACATAAAAAAGGGGAGAAAAATATAAGTAAATTTCAAGAATTGAAAAAAAAATTATTATCATCAATTTTTTAATCACTTCAATCAATGTGATTTTTTTTCTAGTACACTGCACCTAGGTTTCAGTTCTGTTCACATATGCACGCAAACACACTTCAGTTATGTTTACTACCATCCAAAGAAATTCATTTAACAATAATATGTATGAATTGACTAAACGCACTCGAGGAGCAGCCTTGTTTGTTTACATATTGTTTGCGAACTTCACACCGACGAACACGTAGTCTGGACGTCTGGACACGCTTCGGAGAAGTTCGTGTTTTTGTTCGCGTTTTGGTGTGTTCGTGATCGACGAAAAGTTTGATAGTGTAGACGGGGCTTTAAGATTACATCGCGCTTGGCCGTGCAGCCCAGCTTTTCCGCCCGGTTGCATTGAATGTGAAGTCGGCTTCATGAGTCATTCCCATGAAGTTGCGTCGTGCAACTGCTACAACTTCTTGCCATCAAGGCAGATTAAACAGCGTTCTAATCTCATTTGCACCCGTGGTATTTCGCTTGAGCTCAGATTTTGTGGGGCTAATTTTAAGCTGTTCAAAGGACTTGAGATGTAAGGCGTACAGCGAAATAGATGGTGACGGACCTAGGTTTCAAATCAATGTTGGGCACTGCGTGTAGCCTCATCTATATATGCGCAGCTCGAATGTAGTATTTTGAAGCAGATTTGCAAGTATAACATGGAATTGTGGCGTAAACTGCGGAAGGAAAAACAAGGATAAGACCGTATAGGACCGCGGTGAGAAATAATCTATTCAGTTCAATACGTGAAAACATGTCTTGGAGAGAAGATATAAACTAAGAAAAAAATGATGCTTTTTAAGAGGAATATTAAAATAAAAGGCAACTACATAGGAAAACATTTCATATCCTGTACGGATATTTCTCGAGTACTTTAAATCGCAATGTTGGTGCCAATGTGTTTGCGTACCTCGTTGAATTTATGCAAGAGTTGGCTAAATCTTTTTCCGTTCATGAATTTTGTTTTAGCGCTTTTGTACAAGCATCAAAAATAGGTCAATCTACAATAGTACAGAATATAATACGAACCCATAATACGATGCTACTTACTCGTATTAATTATAATCTAGTGGGGAATTAGCTTCTCGCCGAACGACTGTAAACATCGATTATGAAAGAGACAGATGTAAGAAGTTCCGAACAGCATTCTTGTGTATTTGCACTCCCTATACAAGACAAATTCTGAGTCAAACTAAGGCTTACGCGCCTAGTGAACGAAGTCGCATTTGCAAGATGAGCTCCGGAAATTATGCACTGCTAAGTGCTCCTATGCTCGCGTCATTTCGCAGCTGTCGTGTGCACGCTGTAAATTTCAATATTCGAGCTTCCTGGCGACCGTCGGCGTCGAAAAATTCTACACTCAGGACTGCCCAGTTTAACTTTTTCAACAGGGCATCTATGATTTCCGCCGTCAGTGGAGAGGCTACTCTTGAGCGGCTAAAATGTTTAATGCCTCATCAAAAAAATTTGACTAGGTACGTTAGTTAATTTCAGGGCTAGCGTTTTAGTTGCAAGTAGTACTTTGGACCTGCCCGACAAATTGCTTGAATATTGGGAAAATACTTCAGAATTCCTGGCCACTTAAATGTTTCACACTGACATCGAATTCCTTGACTTAAGCCGTCCATCAGGTTTTGAACTACATTTTAATTATGAAATAGAGCAAGAACTTTCCACCAGATAAATTCAGCATGTTACAGTAGTTACTATTTTTACACCTAAAGCTATAACACTACACTGCGGCGTTCTGACGAGGGTAGGAACGATCAGCATCCTCCTTGAACTCGTCAAAGTGGAGCTCAGTGGCGAAATTTTCAGACAATTCACGTGATCGCAGCGGGACAGCTGGGAGAACAAGTCGACTGGGTAACTTTATGTGCTCTTCACCTTGCCTACCTTGATGTACGAGTCCCACAGATGCATGCAACTCGACCTGACAGCTGTACCGATTTCTCGGTAATATCCGAGGCCTGTAGCTGCACTGTACCTAGTTTTCGGTATTTTGCGCAGTGCGTGCAAAAATGCGTCAGACACTAAAAATTACCAACTAATCATGGTCAAACCTCATGGTTAACCATTGCAAATGTCTGCTCCCTTACTTTCGAGTTGACTTGATGTGGCTTAATTAACGTTTAACAATCAGGTTCAGGGCCGCAGGTCTGGTAGGGTTAAGGCAGTTTTACCTTAGAGCAGGTGGCCATGGCGGCTGAAAATGAAATAATGGCACTTGAGCTAGTTGAGCGTTGCTGGGAAAAACAGTAATTTCATTTTCATACAATAATATGTGCAGTACACAAACTCGGGGCTCATTGTTAGTGAACTGATTTTTGGAGAAAATATTATTATCTCTTAATTTTACAACATGCAAGTTTTATTTTCAGCGCCGGAACGGCTGTTTCCTGCAACTCTGTAGACGCTCTTGTGCCTCCTGTACCTAAGCTGAAGGCCGATATCTTCAGCAATAAAGTATAACATTTTCTCGGGATTTTATTCGCCGTAAGTCTTGTATTTTACGGCCAGTTTAACACGCCATTGACGCTCACGACGCCGATAGTGGTGAACTCAATTCCAGTCGCAAAGGCCTGTGCATTGGAACCCATGCCGCATAACTTTTAAGGACTTTCTTCCGAGAAAAATATGAGTGACAACAAGTTTTTATTGCGGCACACAATAACACTTACAAATTTTTTTATTCTTGAAAAAGTCTAAATCAACTGTTTGCAGCTGGGATGCACCTCACGCTCGAAATGGCTAAGAATTACTTTAAAAATTCGCAACTTGTTTCTCCAATAAGTTCGACCAACAAAGCTGAGCATTTCATCGATCTCGTGTCTCGACCAGATGAACCTTGAGTAAATTTTAGTTGACCATCCACTACGTTACCGAAATTGAAGCAGCCCATTGTACGGCGATCCCGGCGCGCGCTATCTATGCCCTGGCTGATTTGATGGTTTTAGGAAGAAGTTTGAAGGGAGTTTACGCGCCTTCAAATGCCACATAAACGTATTATCTATGGACAGCGGCACAATGATGGCGAATGAGGAACATTATCGTTACCTTTGTCAGCATCTCGCCCAAGAACGGCATGGCACGACGACAGTTTGTTACATGATGCAAGCGAATGACAGACTCGGTTCATTTAAATGAACCGAAGATTTTTTGAAAAGCCTGCTGCTGGTGGGTCTAGTGTACCATGACGTACGTGAAAGTCATTTGTATTTGCAAAAGAGCTATCACAATAATAGGTATTTCAATAATGCAGTTGAATGGGACTAAAGACATTAAGAAATCACCGATATAAAGTGAATAAAAATCACTTCTATTGGATGTTCATGATTAGTTATTGGAGTTTTAATATAAATATGCAAGTTTTCGGAGTTTTCAATGAAAATAGTACACAGAATGTCTTTCGAATGTTAGAGTATACCAAAATTGCCATCGAGTTGGCTGCAAGGAAAGGAGACATCCCAAGCAGAAATAGGCCGGAAGTTCTTCTCATTTCAAGAAAGAGGATGCGATTCGAGTTCAGCACAGCCGTAGAAATTGTGAAATTCCCTCGGGCTTGGCCCAAAGCCTGCCTGCCAAGTACATCAACTGCGACCGGTAGTAATAAAACGTTCAGTGTTTACCGGGGAAACACTAAAAAAAGTTAGCCAGACGCTGCGGCTAACTTGAGAAACGCATTAAAAGTCACTCCTGGAGTGCTTTTATACACACTCCGACTGCCGGCCCTACTCCCGAATGAAAGATGGAGGCTATATCTGCTTGGAAAGTGAACTCCAGAAGTTCCGAAAAGTTTGAGTTCTCAGAACGAAAAGAGTTTGAATCTTTTAGAAAATTTAATTGCAGTTAAATTTGCAAATCTTTGCGAGAACAAGCCTTGAATGAAATTTTCCCAACCTCTTTACGATAGAAACTCCAAACGTAGAGTTCCACATGTGGGAAGGAAAATGATCTCGGAGGCTTGAGCACATAGGATTAGTTTAGGCAGAAGTAGCACCGCATTCAGTCGTTCAATTTGAATACTGAGCAGAAAGCACTTTAGTTTCCGTCTGACTTGTAGCTAAGATACAGCCATCGGCACAAAGAGTGCCATAAAGAGGAGCTGTCTAGCTCTCGTGAGGGAGGAATCACAAGCGCATTCAAGACCACAACAGTTCGCAGCTTTGTGTGCGGGTTGAGAAATTTTTTCCGTACGGTGGCGACGAAGTGAATCTTGATCTCAGAACTAGCAGTCACGACCGCTCAGGGAGTCCATGAATAGGTATTGTTACACACGTGTTGACTGAACGAACTGGCTCTGTCTTCATCCTCTATTTATAGAACACTACCAAATTCATTTCAAGCGATCAGCAGGAGTGCCTGCTTCGGTGTTGATTTAGGTATTCAAATGTGTCAAACATTAAGCTGTCTTACGGTGAAATTAACTTAGAAATGATTTCGGGACGAAGTGAATATACATGTAATAAATTTGGTTGACAAGATGTTTAGATGTTCTCAGTACTCGCACACTCATATTGAAGGCAGATTTGTCCAAATGCTCCGAGTTTTACGTAGTTCAGCTTACAAACCGACATTTCTGGAGAAGATCTACTAGCTGAATTCATATAAAATACTTGGCTCGGTTAAGTACAATGCATTGACTGAATGCAAGTTTATTCATGAAGAAAACAAGGAAAAAATTGCTAGTTGTGATTTGAGAAAAATAATATTTTGGAAGCATTTGGTTTTAAGAATAAAATCTTTAATTAGCTGATATGACAGATTTTATCCAATCAAAATTCATTAAGTGACGTGAAAATACCTACAAAAATCCTGGTTACCCATAGAAATTCTTTTCAATGTGAAAACAGAACAATTTTACTTGATTTTACAGACTGAGTGAGAAATTCCTTTCTTCCTCTTAATTACATTTAAAACTTAGACATTGTCTGAAAAGCCAAATTTTCAAGAAGCCATTTCTTCGAAAAAATTACGAAGGTCAAAAATATTACAAAAATAGTTTCTAAAATACCGTTCATAGATCGGAAAATGATCCCCACATACAATACAATTTACTGCACATGGACTGCATCCTATCATGATGCGAAAGTCATCGCAAATATACTCCATAATTACTCAGTTAATATAGTTGAAAACGGATCAGTGAAACATTAAAAAAACAATCCGTTTTCCTTATAAGTTAATTGGCTGCTCAACCTCAAGCTGCTCTTTTTATCTAGCTTGAGTAAAAGCGTCAGCAGTTTCCATCTAGATTGAATTAAAAAAAAAATTAAAAATTATGCAGGAAAATACAATTATAGTCAAAATTCATAAATTCACAGCATATCTAGTTGTACTTATTTTTACTGGCATTTTAAAATTTTTTTTTATATAGGTACCACTCCCAATTTACTGAAAGTTACATGGGCAACAATCTTTAAGAGGGAGGAAAAAATTTGACCTAAAAGCCGTACACTCATTTCTGCGTTGCTGATCTTGAGTGAGATGCTCAAAAAGTAACGTTCAAGAAAGTATATGTAGTCATATTTAGAGCGTAATTTAAGTCACTGTGACAAGTTATTCGGCTTCCGATTCCGAAACTCAACTACTGAAGATATTTTAGATTTAAAATATTTCTATTCAAAAATTGATGAAGATAACCTATCATTCTCCTTGTTTTTTTAGTCAAGAAACAGTGAACTGAGATCCTTAGAATTTTTTTATTGATCTATACCACTATGACATGAGTGTTTTTTTCTCATGTATGGGCCCAATTTTACATCTCAAACAGATATTCCATTACAGGGTTGTTAAGCATAACCGATGTAGTCTTTCAAGGATTCGTATTATTTTTATGTTTCAAGGAAACATCTTTCATAAAACTTTTACCGTTTGCAGATGACAGCATGTTATCATGTTTCCTTTCAATATAGATCATGACCACCACAAACCAAATAAATTAGCGGTCAAATCGCGTTTTTCTCTGACTTGAACCAAATAAAATCGGTATAACCGCAACAAGACTAAATATTTACTTCTCCTATAGGAAAAAATACGGCTTTCTACCACTATGATTAGAGGTAAGCAAAACAAAAGAGACTGACAGCTGCAAATTTCTGGAAATAATACGAAACGTAAATTTAACCATTAAAAATCACATATTAATCATATACGTAATGAGATGACCAAATCCATAGGCATTTTGCACGAGGTCAAGCTTATCCTACCAAGAGAAGCGCTAAAAACGTTTTATAGTGCACTTATCTATCCTTAGACTTAATACCACGCTGAAGCCTGACATGACAGATTAGATTAGATTATTATTATTATTATTATTATTATTATTATTATTATTATTATTATTATTATTATATAAGAAAGTTTTAGCCTCCATTAACCACGACAAAGATGTTCCAAGAGAGGAAAGAGGAAGGCACCATTTAGTATGGAGTTGAGGGAATGTGGAATCTATGCACAAGGTGTACAGAAACAGTAAGCCAGGAAAGACGTTCATGAAACAAGAAAAAAGTTGAAGTAGAAAGTAATAGGTGCTGAAAAACAGGACAGCAGTGAACCGAAAAAAGATGGTCCGTAACAAAACAAAAACCTATTTTATTACAAAAAAGGAAGCCTACCTAACCTTTAGCTCGGGCCCACACATGGTTCCCCTGGGAGCGCTTTAGATTAGATTAGTCATTAGTTTTAGCCTCCCTACTCAGCAACAAATGCGATCCGAAGAGAGGAAGGAGGAAGGCACCATTTAGTATGGAGTTAAGGAAATGCGGAATCTACGCAGAAAGACATAGAAACAGTAAGTTGTGAAAGAAGATCATGAAACAAGAAAAAGTTGAAGAGGAAAGTAGTGGGTGCTGAAGAACAGGACAGCAGTGGACCGAAATTAAAAAAGTGGTCCTTGACATAACAAAAACATATTATTTCAACAAAAATAAGACCTACCTAACTCTCAGCTCGGGCCCTGACATTGTCCCCTTGGGAGCGCTAATTCCCATAGATACAATAATGGTATCCCCCTGAGGGGAAAGAATCGAAAATTATAACTTTCAACCTCAAATTTACACTCAAACTGCCTACAATGACTACTTGGCGAAACATTTAACTATAAGCTCATAGTCCCCAATAACTCAAAAACCGAATCTTAAGAGTTTTTTTTCACTGATATCAAACAGTAGAATATCACACGTTCTGATATTTGCGAATTCCCAACCAACTAGGCCTCCAAATGTTGGCTTGAAACTGAAATGTTTTTTAAGTTACTCGTCTAATTTAAAAAAAAATAATGGAAGCAAATTAAAAAATTCAAACAAATATTATTTTTTAGCTTTATTCTTCACCATCAATAGTGGGCAGGATCAACTTTTAACTTTAAAACTTCCCTTTAAAAACAATAGACAACTGGCAACAAAGAACGTTAACCAGAATATCAAAATCTGCTTTCTCTCAGCGTGATATTGGCCTACTTCTTGTACATGTTAAACTAGATCTTTGTTAGAAACTTGATTGTACTAAATTATTTACCATGCTTTGCTTCAGAACTCGTTCACAAGTTACTATAGAGGCTTCGGAGCTTATTTGGCTTACAATTCTAATATTGTTGACTCATAAATACTAAGAATATTCTCATGGTCTTAAATGTAACAATGCACATGGTGATGGTAAATTAATTTTTCACATCTTTCAAAATTATTCTTTTAAAATCAAAAGTGAAGATTATGTTTGCGCATCTCGGAGAAGTTTCATTTTATGCAACAGTTGTAATGACCAGAGAGTAATGAGAGTAAAAGACCACCTTAGGGCATTAGTTAGACAAGAGTTAGCTGTGTGAAAAAACGAATGCGAGAATTAGCAAGCTGGTAATTACGTACTATAAAACAAGGAAGCGGAAACTCGAGGTTCTGAGTGAGGAATCAATTTTTTCAGTTCAAAGAATGCAGTCGCCGATGAATAATAAGCCATGAGAACTTTTCTCGTAGTCAGCATAAAACACGAGACAAACATGTCGGTAACCTTGTCCGTCTAGACAATTGTATTGATTCAGGATATAATTGACTTTTTGATTGACGCCGGGGTGGAAACAATCGCTCTAGCGCGCTCTTCAATTTAGTTCCTCTCAGACATGCACGTTTGAAATGACGAAGTAATAATACTTTCTCTTTCACAGAACGCATTTTCAATTTTCCGAGTTCATTGAGCAACAATATCAGAAGCTTTTGAATCGTGCATCAAAGGTTGTTGTGCTTTGAATCGCGAGGAGCGCAGTCGGGTGTTTCTTATTTAAAATTAAAGCTATATTCTCAGCGTCTCGGTTCCATTTAAACTAGGTAGAGCATTTTACAAACGAGGAAACTCGACTTTGAATGCTCTTGATAGAATAACCGCTCGGCATTTTCCACGTTCAACTTTGCAGTTGTTTAATAATTTATTTTTGCGTAAGCGTGACATTGCTTCCAAAGGTTAGATTAGATTTCAAGTATGTTTGATCCTTTCTAATTACAACAAAAGTAATGTTTTTTGAACAGTTCGAACTATTTATTTCATTGTATTTTAAAATTGGGCCATTTTCTGTTGCTGCCATTAGTAAAAAAACACATTCTGCATTACCAAGAATAAACCTACCCAACATTTTCTTTTTAACACAAAGATAACCTTGACCGTCATTTCAGCAAAAATTTTAACTTTCTTAGTACCGTCAGCTTTAATTTTCATAATTAAATTTTCATTCATGCTAATGAACCTAATGAATCCAACAGATCTATAACTCACCATGACTCTTTCCCACTCATCCCTGTGGACCCTGAAAATACAATGTGAATAAATACTGTACGTGCAGTACGCCAGAGTTACTCAATTGAATATTTACCTGGAATATAATTTATTCGTGTGAATTATGACTGAAATTAAGTCGTCCTCCGCCCGGCGCACCGCAACACGAGAAGGTGATGTTTAATTTTCATGTTTGATGTAGCAGATACTCTATCGACGCGACGAAAAAATGAAAACACAGGTATTGTCATTATTGCAGTGCCACAACCATGAACATTAGAATAATCAAATAATATTTTTACTCGCACAGAATAAGTTTCAATCAGAATCAGAATCAGTTGCACTGAATGGTACCGAAACTCCAGGATTTTATAAAAAACACCTAAAATAATGGTAAGAGTTAGCAATTATGTTATAAGCATGAAATTGTAAGTGAAACGCCAAGTAAATTCACGCTTGCAATTTTCGTGAATTCAGAGAAGGGAAAATCAAAGAGCAAACGATTAGACAAGCTAACGTCCAGTCGGGAAGGAAAGATTGCCATGACAAAGTCTCTCAAATTACACATCTTTCAGGGGGCTATCAGAAAAGCTGTCAGCACACACTAAGCGGATGAGCAATTGTACGCGTCTTCATTATGACAGTCGTAATTAAGTGGACTAAAAGTCGTGATGCCTCTCCTTACATCGATTGCTTGAAAAACTTTAGCGTCTCATCCGACTGAACTTTCAATAGAGAAGCACCGTAGAACCTGAGCTCGATTGGATTAAACATGAAGCGTCTACTCCCTGGAAAGTAATTTGCTCTAATTTTCTGGCAGTCCTTAGCGTGAGTTCATAAAAGCTGTTGTATACTAGCTGATATTTTGTTAGATTAGACTCGAGTGAGGCATGAATTTGGTCCGTGATGATAGGATGCAGTCAAGTTCGACGTGCTGATGGACAGGGTATCTATGATAAAGTGGTGAGCCATAGCGCCTCGGGTAGATGTGTTCATAAAAACTTGAAACGGCTCGGAAATTATCCGGCCACAGCCACCTTTACCTGAGGAGTTATAGTAGAAATTACAAAGATAATTGGTCATATTATATTGCACAGCAAATAGAGCAAAAAATTTCGCCCACAGTAAACGTTCGTTGGTAATCAACGAGTTTAATAACGACATAAAACGACATAAACACAATGCCCGAACTTCAGAATATTTCTTTGCACCAGCAAGCAAAAAATTTTCCATAATAATGATGAGAGCGATCTACTTTTTGATGACACTTTCGATGACGTGTAATCAGTTCAGTAAGAACTACACACTCGTTGCTTTTTGAGTCGCGTCCCATCCCAGCCCTGCTTGGAAAATAACTTCATTTGAACGTAGAGCTGTAATTACCTCTAGCTTTTCAGTCAAGTTCCTTCCTCGTTTACTATTTAGCATAATTACAAAAAATTTGAGCGCTTCAAATAAAAGCAAACAGATGCAAAATTCTACACATTCAGCTGCAGTAATTCTACAGCAATGATAAAGAAAATAACTAGTAGCAGTTAGACGCTGCCAGAATGTTGTATCATGAAAGATGGATCGATTTTTGATAAGGGAGCACGAGACAGTTCTCCAAGAATCAGGAAGTCATCAGTTCGTTATCCAGAGGCGTAGCAGCATCTGCAAGTCGGCAGTACGGCCTGCTAAAATCGACGAAGTAGTTATATGATTGCAGAGAGAGCCAATCCGTACATCCTGTTAAACGTGTCCAATTCTATGAGGATGTCATCAATTTTTCATGAGCGACTACCTCCTACTCTTGGTTGATCTGTCAGTTTTGGCGCGACAAAACGTTGAGAGGCCTAAAAGGAGTGGAAGGATAAAGTCATCGGCAACAGGTATCAGTAGATTAGGAGCCAATGAAGATGACATGCATCAGAAAAATGGCTTGTACAGACCATCGATCAGACGAAACAATAAGAAAAGCAATTCTGCATTATAATGTCAGGCTTGGTGATCAGAAGTGCCATTAACATCGACTCGTAAAAGCTCACTGCTTAACTGATATGAAAGTTTTGATGCATAAAGAATGTGGAGATTCCTTCGTATTCACAGAGACAAGATACAATTATCTTTCGCATTTACCCTCGTTCTCAAACAGTACGAACTGACCGTAGGGATCAAGAGCACAGACGTTTTGAATGGACGTGGAAACTAAATCTCACTGTGGACCTAAACGTCGCAAACAAAACAATCGAGATGGACTCAAACTCTGGCGTAAAGGTGGAGTTACAGAGGGAACTCAGGGGTCGTGGGCGAGGTTGGTGTCTGTTTGATGCTGCGTCATGTATTTGGCCAGGTAATGGCAACCAATTGCACTTTGTTTGAATTCGTGTTTTGTCCCTAAACTTCATTACCATAGGCATACCAAAAGCCCACGAGTTCCAACAACTCTTTAGGAGCGCCATAGCGATTGCGATTCTACTCCGCCATGTGTTTCACTGATCACTGGACGTCACTTGAAAAAGCAAGCTGGAATTTCTCGTATGCAGAAAAGTGCAAGAAATGACTGACTGAAATCTGCAGCATACAGCAATGCTTGTTTGTTTCCCTGTCATGCTTACAAATATGCCCTAACATAAAATGAAGATTTATCAGTCTAAAGTGAACTGAACAGCTGATGCTCAAATGTCGATGCAAACAGAAATAAAACCCGTAATTTTTACAAATGACAGCTTCCAAATTTTCACGTTTACGGGTTAACAAACAGTAAAACATTTAGAAAAATGGCAAAGTGCTAACGGCTCTCGGAACCGTCACTTTTACATGGCAGTTAGCATCTCTGTAAGCAAGCATAATAGCTCAGTGTTGGCAGTGTTTATTTTGGTCAGATGAAAAGTGTTCACGCCCGCGTCCGAGGCGCTTCTAAACCTATAGAGCCATCCAATAGCCTGGTGTTTGCCTAAGATCGTACCTACCAGGGTTGTTTGCAAAGCTGCCCTCTCGATAGGGGTCTGTTTTCGTTGGTGGTTTGGCGAGATTTTTATGTTTGGCTTGAGTGTTTAGACAGGCATTGGCTTCGCCTCGAGAATATAGGTGTCCAAACTCGTGATCATCTCGCGACTGGACATCATGTAAATGATGTACACGAATATTATCCTGCGATAAAAAAATAACGAGCAGACCAGACCTGGTTTGCCTGTGAATGCAAATAACATAGGAAATTCAGAAGCGCGTACACTCATGGGCGGTATTTGAAACAATTTATATGGATTACTATAACTTGCTGATAAAACCGACGACGGGTAAAGAGTGAAAGAAAATGTGATGCACAAAACAGTAAAATATTGAATCTTCACATGTAGGAGGTCCTGCATTAGATCAAAGTATGGGAACAATATCACTGTTCTGATCACAACACATTGGCAGCCTAATTAGGTGCTAAACTGGTTGCGTAAGATATTATGACTGCTCGCCACTTGGCGATCTCACCTCATTTCCTGATGGAAAGCTGTATCGAGCGTGAGACCTCCCTAGTTGAATGAATTCCAAGCACCCCGCCCGCCTTATCAGCGTCTGTTTGTAAAAAGAAAGAGGAATGTGCCTCGCAGAGTTTGTGTAGGAAGCCAAGAAAGCCAGCGTATTGATTGGCGGTGCAACAACCTGCAGTTTCAGAAGCCAGAGCGATGAAGAGGGATTTCGCTTCTGTGTTGAATCTATTATTTTCATATAGAAGCTTGCCCTCGTATGGTTGCATTTGAAAACAAAATATTTCTCCAGCAAACTTTCACCGCATTTTTTATTAAATAAATTCTTGAGTGAACAGAAACTACGTGTTGAACTCACATATTGAAATGATTGTATTAATTCAAAACCTGTGACTTTTTTTAGCCGTCTCTCCCATGATTAAAACGCTCGCTTGAAAAATTAGAAAATTAATTAATAACTTTCCTGATTAAAACATATTACTGAATCATGAAACTTTCACATTATTTGCTCTAAACGTTCCATACCTCCATCATAGATGATAGTTATGTTCATGGTTCTACTCAAACACAAAAAAGATAAAAAATTGTATTACGTCTTATACGGTTCATTTTACAGTTGTTTAATTTCAAATGGCTAACAGATTTCTCGGTTTACCTGGTAATTTCATAGAAATAAGGGGCAAAGAATATTTCGGGAAAGGATGGCGAATCAAACGCTCCGTGTTTTGATCGCCGAGAATCCTGGAGTAATTACTTCTCTTAATGACGTATAGCTGGGTAGCGTTATAATTGCCAACATTCATTATCCGGTATATGAAACACATCAGTCATTGAAATATAATTCAGGTCACTCGGGAATTACAAAGAAGAGCTAATAAGCATTTCATTTTTTTTCAACATGAAACGATTGGAATCCTTCTGCTGCGGGCGGCTGAAAGACATGATCTTGCGTACTCCAGCAAAACACACATTCATTAAGATATGATTTGCAATAGACTTTTGAAGGTCTCTGGCAGATCCAGTTTGGGTAGTAGATGTATTCCCTTGGTAAAGGGTTCACATCAGGTGTCAAGTTTTTATTTGTTATGTAAGGATTAATTTTGAGCTCCTCATATACATCAAGAACGGAAGGTAGTTGATGGCGAATAAAGCTTTGGAAAAAAACGAATGCTTATGAAATAAATCGTGAGAACATCAAAATGACTTTGTTAGAACGAATAACTAATCGGGGTCGTTTAATATTTGTATTAAGAGCTTACAAATTTAATCAAGCTTAAATCTCCGCTGTACTTTTAAAATAGCGCATAAAAATAACCTATACAATTTCTCTTCAAAAAATTTATTTGAGTTTCTTCGGATGCGTAACTGTGTTTTTTTTTCAATTTCGATTAACATTTAAAGTTCGACACCAGCCATAACAAGCTTAATACTGCTATCAAGCAGATATATCGCCGTCTGTGGTCTATTTCTCTCTTTGGCTCTTGCTAATGAGCAACAGCCGAAGTTAATTCAAGCTTCCAATGTATCAAGTTGATGAAAAAGTAATATCCTATTTAACGATTAGATTAGATTATCAGTTAGTTTAAGCCTTCCTATCCGCTACAAAAGTCGTCCAAAGAAAGGCAGGAGGAAGGCACACATAGAGTATAGAGTCAAGTATAGCGTTTAGTATCGAGTTTAAGGGAACGCGGAATTTATGCAGAAAGGGCATAGAAACAGTGAGTTGAGAAAAAGATTATGAAACAAGATCAAAGTTGAAGAAGAAAGTAGTAGGTGCTGAAAAACAGGATAACAATGAACCCAAAAAGACTATTCTTAACATAACAAAAATATTTCATTTCAACAAAAAGAAGGCCTACCTAACTCTCAGCTCGGGCCCTCACATTTTCCCCCTGGGAGCGCTTATTCCCATAGATACAAAAGTTGTATCCCCCTGACGGGTCCTATTTCAAAATCTTGGGTACAAATGAATAAGCCAATGACTATGAAAATATTTAAACATTTAACATACTAGCATTTCATTGCTTTCAACGACGTTCCACCTTTCAACAAGCTGATCAATTCTTCTCTTGTAAAATTCAACAGGCTTAGAATCGAAGTACAAATTCAAATATTTTTCCATCTCTTCTCTCGTCGTTACTTAAATCCACTAAAATGGTTGTATAGTCTTCGGAACAAATAGAAATCAGAAGCAGGTTGTATGGGTCACGTCTGTCGTGCAATTTCCCTAGTGGTAATTGTAGGCTCAATCATAAGAACATTCAACTGATGGGAACCAGGTGTTCGCGGACGACCTTTCTTTGGCTAATCTTTTAAAGTGAAATCACCTCTTCGAAAGTAAGAAAACCATCTCCTGCAACTTCTTTTATTCACTACATCACCCCATCTCTTCACTCCTGAATAGATTTTGTTGCCTCACATTCACACCTATGTGAAACTCGTACAGTAGAACATTTATCATGTGATCTTTAGATGGGACGAATATTGACGCCAATATTTATGAAAAAAATGGACGTAACATAGAAAATAGTAAAGCAAATAGTTCAGTTTAGTCATAGAAATATATTACATTTACAACAGAATGTAGACCCCTCAGGGGGATACAACTATTGTATCTATGGCAATTAGCGCTCCCAGGGGAAAAATGTGAGGGCCCGAGCTGAGAGTTAGGTAGGCCTTCTTTTTGTTGAAATAAAAGTTTTTTTTGTTATGTTAAGGACCACCTTTTTTCGGTTCACTGCTGTCCTGTTTTTCAGCACCTCTCACTTTCTTCTTCAACTTTTATCTTATTTCATGAACTTCTTTCTCATCTTACTGTTTCTATGCCCTTTCAGCATAGATTCCTCATTTTCTTATCTCCATACTAAATGGTGCCTTCCTCCTTCCTCTCTTCGATACGCTCTATTTTTGTAGCGGTTAGGGAGGCTTAAACTAACATATAATATAATCTAATCTAACAGAATGTAAATAATTTACAAATATAATTTTAAACATCCGTTCTAATAATCAGACATTACTTAGGTACCAACCTGATAATGGTTGTTTTCAAATTGAGGCCTTTGTCTTTCATCAAATACAGTGCAATTTACAGTTGTACTCGGGCATTTTATTTAGGTGTCAGCCAGATTCACGTAACATAGAAAGAAATAGGCCTTTATATTGACTTCATGAATACATTTGGCAATGAATCGTATTTAATGAGCTAGCTTAGTTAAAAAAGACATTATTTCGATGTAGAGTATTTGACCGAAAAAATCAAACAGGTCAGGATGAAACAGGGGATAAATTTTATTGATACCATTCAACAAATCCTTACTTTCTGTGAGATATTCATCATGCTTGAAATTAGGCGAGGAAATTACGAAGTAATATCAAGTGGTAGACAGGTCGAAGAGAACAGAGATTCTTCGCTGGCATCTCACTTCCCTTATCTGAAGAAGGGGAGAAAGTCCCGTAATTAAGTTTCTTAAGAACTCACCGGGGCGAGAATTAACTTTTCCTTTCCTTATCTTTTCAAGACGAAAATTAAAATGAAACATGTGACAGGCATCGCATGCCCTGCCAGCAACACTCGCGCAGGACAATTTACAGGGAAAGTGCGCTCCAGATAAAATGATTGGGCGCTCAAACATCAGCTAGGTAAGCTCTGCTTTCTTAATTAAATGATTGAATAAATTTTACTCAGTCAAACAAAACTCCTACCTTGGCCTACGCCTTAATTAACATTTTTAATCTCACTGAAACTTGTGAGCGAGCTTGGTGAACGTTCTGATTTTTTCGGTAAATAGGATGTACGTATAATAATGCATTCGTGATTAATTAACAGACATACAGTGGGCAAATTAGCATTAGACAAAACGTAAGAACGTTTATTCTTTTAGCTCGAAATTAAAGCACTAATGTATGCTCAGAAAATGATTTTTACATAAATTTTTCATTTAAGGTTTGAATTTTCCTTCCGAAAGAGCGATTCCAATCCACGGGTCACACAACACAGCAGCGAGGTGCTACCAGGAATAATTTTTTAAACGCATGGAGTGTTTTAACTCAGCCTGTACCATACACACCAACAATAGGTGCTTTGGCTGCCGCTGGACTGCAGTTATCACAATTTATGACGAGCGATCAAAGATAGATGGCAATATCAAGCATATTCCTCATGAGGGCGTACGCTGTTTGTCTTCCCAGCCGAATCGCATCCGAATACTGATGGCCGATCGCTTTGTGCGGCGTCGAAAGCATGGACCGGTTGCGCTCCTCCTAACCAAGTAAGCCGGTGTGACACTGCAAAGGAGGCATAGCAGCTCCAGATGTCTAAGTTTAGAAAACTAAGTTTAGCTAAGCAGATTGCGAGTACATACTACAAGTACACTGCAGGTTTCTCGAGCTTTTTCTGAAACAGTAAGAAAGGGTCGAAATCAAACAGCAGAGTTGACATTGAAAAGCCGAGTTGAGATGCAGTTATTGTAAGATTTGACGAACCAAACAGTGCTCAGCAGCCTGGGGAAATTTTTACACATGTTTTTTATAACAGGCAATGCCAAGTTTGCATCCTAACAAGATAATGTATCAACACGGTCTAACTAAGTAAAACACAGTGGGGTCAAGTGATACAGATAATAGAAAAACACGCAAGACGTTTCGTTAGGGAACAACACCTGACATGGCGCATCTGAATGTGTGAGAAAATTATACAAAAAATAACATTTCCGATTTTCTCAAAAACTAAGGTCAAAATCGAAAAAGTTGCATGACCAATATGTGTTTCTTTTAAAAAAATTGTATACACTGGGCAAATTTCAGAACAATCGGTCCACAAATAAAAATTGCTGGGTTGACTTCCTTACTTAACGCTGGCTGAGGGGAATGAACCAATATTCGAAATCGGATGATGCATACTGTAATCAATTGATGATAATTGACAATGTTTAGTTTACCATTCCTGTGATCTGCTCAGGGCGATATAGTTGTTGAATCTATGGGAATTGGCGCTCCTGGGGTATATGCGAAGCAGCGGGTTGAAGGTAAGCAAGGCCCCTTTTTTATACAAATAAGATAGGTTTTTTAGCTTTGATATGGACTATTTTTACCCGTTAACTCCTGCTCTTCTTTTCAGCGCCTAGTACTTTCTTTTTCAACTTTCATCTCGTTTCATAAACGTCCTTTATTTTTGTCATTTCAACGCGCCGGGTATGGGGACATATCTTGAGCATAGATTCCCCGTTAAAGCAGTTTCTTATTTAATATCTCTGATTCCATATCTCTCTCACGGGGATCATATGCGTCGAGGTATGCTTTGAAGTGAAAAATTTAAGGCAAATGGGCCTGTGAACGCAGAGTTAACGAATGGATAATCCACAGCTTTCCATTGCTTATACAAATCCAGACAATAAATAATTATATAATCAAACACATTTCCCGGAGCTAGGAAAGTATAAAGTAACTTATCTGATTAAAACTTTCCAATGATACGACGTAATAATGAGAGGTCTCAATAGACACTAGTCATCTCTCAGGAATGTAACCTTGCTGCACCAAAAATATCACAGACCTGTACCAGTAAAAATATCACGAACTAGTTTACATCACTAACTGACTGACGTCAATTCAGTTTTACTCGTAATAGTTGGTAAAATTATCTGCCTTTGCTTCCATAAGTTTCAGAAAACTTTACGATGGCTGAACCCTGTTTGAGCTTCAGTAATGGGATTATCAGAGACACCTGATACTCACAACGATGTTATGATAGGCACTATGGATTTTAACTACATGCATTGTAGGATCCTACCCTACAGTAACTGAAAGCAATGTTTGCTCCAGTCACGAGTACTACTAACAGCGGTAGATCTGTCAGCGTCTACAAATATCAGTGATCTATGAACATTCGTAATTAATTAACTATACTGTTAAGAATTCATTTTGAGATAAATTCAACCCCTACAAGCTGTGTGGTTTGTGATGAAAATGTGCTTAAGAGGTTTGGGGATCTTCTAGAAAACTTTTCTCTATTTCACTAACTATTCAAGTTTTCAAGCAGCATTCTCTCTTTCAAACTAAGGAGTTTATGGTGATATGGCTGCAAAAGGTAAAGCCACAGCTGCATGAAGTCAAACATTTTCCTGTTAGTGGACTGGAACGCATCATTTTTGAACGTATCTATACGATCTACAGTAGCTTATACTCGTTCAAACAAAAAAAACGTAATTTCTATCTTAGTATATTAGCTACTTTTTGTCGTGTGATGAAACGTGCTCAGTAGGTCAAAAAGTTCGTGTGAGAAGTGAACCTTCTGACTTTATATGGTACTAAATTACATTAAGTGACGAAGTTCACCATGTTAACGCTTCAATTGAGTAGTTAGACTGGGCCTCAACAATCTGCCAAGTTTACTGATGGCAGGATCACTCACGTGAGGAGTCACACAACTGATATCAGTGCACACATCCCGACTAATAGCTACATTTGCAGAGCTGGGTCACGCTGAAGGTTGCTTATTTGCGCTCATTTCAAGGTGTCAAGGTTGAGTTCCTACTGTGACAATTATCCATGAAATTCTATCATTGATGGATTTGTAAAATGTCTTGAAGACTTTTCATGAAGTTTAAAAGTCTTTTTTCTGCAACCAAAGGTTTGAAATTCATACATGCGAAGCGACTGGGAGCCGACCGAGTTCATGGAGAGCGAGTAAGCTACAGAAGTTCTGCTGGAGTTGTGAGGTAAAGTGCCATTGATGATTTGAGTAATGCAAGGAGGTAAAAAACCTATCGTACTCTGGATGGTTGGAAGCAAATGTTTAATGAATGCATTTTGTAAGATTAACTGCATTAACAGTAAAATTTAACTGTAAAACAAAACATCGCTTCAGAAAAAGAAATGAATTGATTGAGTTTACTAAAGTTATTTTCTGTTTTCAACAACTGCCACCCTCACTCCAATTTTACGGGAAACATTTTCTTTCTCATGTGATATTTTTGTGTTATTGTACATTTTATCTGATTCAGAATTAAAAAAGTCATGGGAATGAAAACTGGACCCTGGTCAGGTAAATTAACACGAAGCAAATCTACAACGCTTGAATTTCGTATACAATTGTTGCTTCCGATCAAAAAAGCTCACCTTCCAATTTAAGCTAGCCTGTCGTGGGCCATTAAAAGATACGCCTTTGTAGCGGTACAACTCTCAGCGTGAGTACTGTAAGAGAGGGAATCTGTTTAGGTGTTTTCCAATCCCACTGCGGTGTTATATCGCATGTTGGTATCCATATTTTTTTCGACCGATTTATGTTGCTTTAGGAATCATTTCAATAGGATATTTAGTAACCGCTGCCGCCAGCTTCTAATGAGACGAACTATATTGATATAATTACAAAATTCATTTATTAAATAATGTGACTGAATGATTCATTTCGGCCCACATGATCAAGTGATTATCTCCGGTAGGCGCATGTTGAGGGCATCAGTAAAGCCGTATTTTCAAGCCTATCATTTATACGTGCATGTTTGGTGTCGTCAGTGTCATACATAAATTTTACCTCATCTTTTTCACCTTACAGTCTCATTCTTCCTAACTTACAAAGGGAATTTGATCTTGAAAAAAACACTTATTTCACTGTTGAAACTGATGAACGTTGACGATTATTTGTCACAAAGCAGTTGAGAGAGAAACTGATTAGACGTGATAGTAATAATGAAGACTTATCTTACAAGTCCGTTCTGGCGTTGGTATTGTTCATGTGGGGAGGCTGATAACCTTTAGAATTGAAGTTAATTGGTATAATCGAGGCAAGATGGCTCTTCTGATATTTAATGCTGAATCACGACACTGTTAATAGTTACTCCATCGGTACAAGCCATTTAAAAATAATGCAGGTTCATCGTTGAAGGTGGTACTCCTAAAAAAGGAGTACCAGCCCTTGTGATCTCGTTCAGCCGTGGCATCCCGCGCTAATGCCTCTGGGTAATCTGCTTACTCAATCTTTTTAACCCTCAAAGCGAGTCGTTATGAACAAATGCGCTATGACAATGGTTAATAGTTAGTGGTGTAAAAGCACACAATCTAAATTCATCATTATGAAACTGAATTCTAGATTGAATATAAAATGAATGAGATTCTACATAATGAAAATTACAAAGATCTTGGAATATACTCAAACAGAAAAAGGTAGTTATAAACCTTTTAGACGCGGAGCTCCCGCAGCGAAATGAGGGGGGGTCAGAGGGTAAGCATTCAAACGGCGCCTTTTGGTGTTGCACTGGCGTAAACTGGGCGTGATTATTGGTGGCATTGCACGGAAAACTGTAGAATTGCACAAATGCAGGATTCTTGAACGAGAACAGATCTCTCAAGATACGGCGATTTATTTTTAGGATCTTTTCGAGGTATTGCAAAAAATTGTGGTTGGCCAGACGCAATTCTCTCTCGTAGTGTTGCAGATATCGGATGCAATAAAAGAAGTTGTGTGAAACACAACAAAGTCTTTCTGTCAACTTCGCCCCGCTATGTGCTTTCTTTGCTAAAAATAAAAATGACTTTGTATTTACTTGGCCAGTCCGTGTTAGGTAATTTAAGTGAAATTTTTTTGATGCTCATATGCAGAGGGCTCGAATTTTATTTAAAAAAATACTAACTTGAGGATTCTTGACTAGAAAACCAGCAAATAGAGATGAAAAGGCTAACCAACAGAAGAACTTGAGCTGCCCCCAGCTACCCAGTACATTGATAAAAAATTCGGCTTTTAGCTGATAAATTTCTAGTCAGAGTATATTGAACTGCACCCATTGGTATTGCAAAAGGAGCTCTGCTGTGATAATTTTGAGAATGACAACATAAAAATCATGTGCCTGGTCATTTCCTCTGAGTTTCAGTACGGATGATAAGCCTATGATTCATCGGTAATTGAACAGCGGAACCAAGTTGTCAACTCGAGTCAGGGTTCGACGCAGGGATGGCCGAACAACTTAATTGGCGGCGAAGACGGATATCCCCGTGTGACTTTCGGTGTGCCTGGACTTTTGAAAATATTGTCTAATCTCGCATAGCCGTTGAGTAGAAATGGCCGCACGGAATTTTTCATAACGGATAAATTAGGGCTCTGGAATATTCAACAATGCAGAGAGTTCATTTGATAGCTAATGAAGAATTTTCCGATGCAAAGCTTCAGTTAATCTTGAGCATAAACTTAATAAACGCTCTTGGCACAGCTCGACTTGGGGAGTTCTTCTGAATTTTCTCTACTTGAGTTGTGCCCACTTTGTTTCAGAGGCATGTTTCGTATCAAATCCTTTAGCATTATTCCCTGTTCGAAAACATTGGGGATGTGTTGTGCTTTTATTTAAGTTTATTAAAGATTCACACAAAAGATTATTAGGATTATTTGTGCGACTAGTGCCACAATACGTTTTTTGAATGAAAAACCATAAAATCACACCCAAATAGCCCGAGTCTTAATCAGATGGACAATATTGCGAACATATTCATGAAATAATAATTTAGTGAAGCTCTCGAAAAGTATTTGATAGAAGAAAATGCAATTTATGCTAAAACGCTTCTAGAACGAAATACCACGTATCAACGACGGGTATAATTCATTTCTTAGGTATTATATTTTACTAACTTGAATTGAAGAAGCAAAGTTAATAAGACAGAAGAGCATCGCTCTAAGCAAAAATGTACGAATAAGAAGTTCTTGAGAATTGAAGTGCTTACCTAGCACTTCCCTGCTGTCAGAGAGGTAAATCTTCTTAGCAATTGTAGGGACATTAATTGGAAATGGAAGCAATATCCATCTCGCAGTTATATTTCTGAATATAAAATAATTTAGACCCGCTAATACTATACTGAAACGCTGACTCGTCATAAGAACGGCTACGTAAGGCATAACTGCTCAAAGTAAATAAGCGCGACTCGCATATAATAACAATAAATGCAAAACTGGAGTCAAATTTATAAACCTTTTAATTAGATGCTAGGAGAATTAATGGGTGCATGTAGGGAATCATTACTTTACTGATGAATAATTCAACTTGCATAGACCACTTAAATTAATCTAGTTCATCGGCCACATTCAAAACCTTCAACTGTTCAGTGCTCGCAATAATGGAAGCAGAAGCCACATTCAGTTATCAAATAAAGTCATTATCGAAGCCATGTTAGCGTGAAGCCTTTGAAGCCTAACCCATACTTACAGAAGCAGCTCGATGCTCATCTTCTTGCTTCGATCGTGGAGTGTACGTAAGGGAACGAGAAGCATGTAATCATCATCACGTCAATAACATCTTTTGTTTTTTACATAGTCCGGAGTGCTAGAGGTGGCGTGAAATTTATAATACGGACGCGACAGATTGCGCTGCCATTTTAGGGCCAGCATGGCGGTGCGTAGAACAACTCTAGCTACAATTGGACCTATAATTTCATGGAATAGATTGCGCAATTTTCGTAATATTTCTTGGCCCGGGAATGGCTGCGTGGAAATGTATTGTCGATGAGGTGATAATTCAAGTCTTTAATGAGGGGAAGAGGGTCATTTTATTAGTCGGACCTGATGGAACAGCCATGAAAGAACGTGACGCGTTTGGTTTACCTCGATGTAAAGCAATTCGGGATAATTGTGAGGGTTAATGCGGTGTTTATTAGGCAGTTGCGTAAGCACTTCAGGAAGGGTGCTGGTGGAGGCCATAGGTAAGGTCATAAGAAAGGTTTGTTAGCTGGTTGGCTGTGATGACAGAGGAGAACCTTATAAAACCAAACCATGCTTTTTTTCTTAAATTTTACGATAAGTCTTCTTCTAAAGCCTTCAATCGACTCCATTGGAGCTTGACAAATTATGGTCCTCATAGATTAATGCAAAGCTCTTCATAATTGCTGTAGTGTACTCGGAAAACTCGACAAAAACCATGTACACAACACGCAATGAGTGTTCAATGGTGCGAGTGGAGGAGCGCTCGTATACTGCGGCCATAACTGGCTTTTGAAACATCGTAAAGCAACGATAACGAACACATGCAAGCAATCAACTTTTGCCACTCGTTTGAAATCCATTTTAACTCTTCGTTGACACACATTTAGCAGCTTATGAACTTTCAATTGGAGCAGAATGGTTCAGTTACCAAACGGAAACAATGCTGGCGCTATCCTTAAGGTATTCTCGTTTTGCGAGCAATTGGCAACTGCTTCTCACCGATTTGTTTTAATGGAGCAAAATCGAGCCCGTTTCAGAACCCCTGAACTCTAAGATAACAGTGCCTCATCGTCATAAACGATCCATAAACCAACTCGTTTTACACTAAACCCGTTACTTTTCCTCAATGTGACTTGAATGGCTTCAGTTAACGACTGGCTTAAGAGCACTTGGATAACCGTACCTAATGCAAATCACGCGAACTCAATAGTGATTCTCAACGTGAAATATGCAGTAATAATTCCCAATAAGAATTCCTAAGATTCAGAATTATGCAGAGGGCTGCAAGGCATGAACAGTTACTTCAAAACACATCGAAAACTTATGAAAATAGAAAACTCTAATCATTTGTGGTTTTTACCAATTTATTTGTTCTCTTCTTTATATGTACTAAGTCGTTCATTCGTAACTCAAAGGTTCCACGAAAAAATTCCTAAAAATGTAAGTGGTCGTTATTCCATGTTGGTTAATTGCATTGATATTTAAGTTTCACTTCCCAGAAATTGAACTCTTTTTCAATTGCGCAGAGGGTGAAGAAGGCCAGTAGAAGGCAGGCTCAGAGCTCTCGTGAACCACTTGAAAGCGTTCACTACTTAATTCAATGATGAAGTTATCTCGAGAAATCAAGTTTGCTCACAATAATTCATTCGGCGGCTTTAGAGTTGCCTTTTTAGAGCGACTGCGAGAAACGGGCTGCATATTTTAATTCGTTTTTGACTGTATTCATTTAAAAAATTGAAGATATTGGCGAACGTCACAAGTGCCATTCGTTAAGCACTGCGCATTAAAATTTCTCAATTTTGAGGACCCGTTCTTCAGCAGATAAATTTAAAAGCTGTCGGCAATTTTGCCTCTAGCTTCTCTGAATAATCAGCAAGAACTGTGAGACGAGCAACTGAGCTCAAATCGAAGTACAGAGCGAGCGTCTGGATACCAGGGTCCGGAATGATCTTCCTTAACTTTGAAGGAATCCGATTTGTTCTTTAATGAAAATTCACATAAGCTCCAAGATATTACATTTTTCTCAGAAAGTTTTAATGAATATACTTTGCTAATCCCAGTCTATCCGCTAAACTCAGTACTGCAACAAACTTTGCCCTAATCTCGATATTGATGTCTCTTAAGATATCGCTTCGGGGATAAGTTTGGCGAAGTGCACAAGTTACCGGAGCAGCCTAGAGAAAATGGGAACGATCACTGATGAAAGCCAGGCTTCAAAAGTCACCATGGCTTCGCTTGTTACGCGACAGCAAAACCTGCCAAGCAGCGGCTGCTCCAAAATTAAAACTTTCAACGGACAAAAGTCGTGTCACTCAGCCACGATCATGACGTCTCGGCTCTAATTTACAGCTCGAGAGGGAACTTTTAAAGCCACATGTATTTCTGTTTCTTCAGGGCGAAGAGCCTCGTTTTTCAAGTATAGCTAGCCAAGAATAAAAATATTTGATAACTCTTTAAATTTTTTAACAGATGTTACGTTGTGAACGTAATGATGATTGTGCGTCATTGTCCTATTGACATTTAGTCTCGAACTGAGAATCTCTGAGTAGTACAAATTTCAAATCCATTTCTAAATAGTACTAACACTGACTTTTAGTTGAAAATTTGATGCGCACTCTATATTTTAGGTTTCCACTGATGTATTGGATATAGTGAATTTTAAAAGGAATTCGTTTATTGAAGGGTTATCAATCATACTGATTCCTATCTTCAATATTTTTTGAATGGCAACTTCATTATTGGTGCTCGAATTTGAAAAGAAACGTCAAGGAAAAGACACGAGCAAGCATAGCAGAAATGCTAACTCGCACAATACATGTATGAGATATCTCACTCGGAAAATTGCGTTGGCGCTCTAGAGTATATTTACATCCTGATGAAACTGAATTACGCCTACGTACGCAAACTGGCATCATTTGCATGAGAGTCTGAACTTGAAGAAATGACTACTGTGACACAGAATTTGCTGAAAAATATTCTGACAAAATTTCATTAAACGTGCGTACATCAGATTATATTTGATAAGTCAGTTTGAGCCTCCCTAACGACCACTATGGTATTTCTATGGTATACACCTTTTAGTACGGAGCTTCGGGAACAGGGATTCTACGCACGTGGCGTGTTCCCACATTAGACTCTGCACTTAGAAGCAGCTGTAAGTTAACACAGAAGTTAATGAAACAAGATAAAGGTTGAAGAAGAAAGTAATCCGTGCTGAAAAAAACGGTGGTGGACCGAAAACATACGGCCCAAAGCAAAACAAAAAATCTATTCTACTTCAACGGAAGGAAGGCTTAGATGACCTTTACCTCGGAACTTCACATCTTCCCTCTGTCCATGTTTATACTCATTGATACAATAGTTGTATCTCCTAGAAGTGGAACGCGCGTACAAATAACTCAAGAATTATGAACGATTTTCCGGTACGAATATCTTAACGTAGAACATAAAAGACTGCACGACGATACAATTTGACGCTCTAGATAACATAGCAATTGAATGCTATAGATGACATAACAATTGAATGCTATAGATGACATAAAAATTTGGTGCTATAGGTGACGTAAAAATTTGACGCTATAATTTGACTGCACGACGGTACAATTTGACGCAATGGATGACATAAATCACTAGGATGGCCCGTAGGAACATGAGACCTACAGCCTGTCGTTAGTAATTGGAGCTGAAAAAAAGGACTGCAGTGGATGCTGCATTTTATGGCTAATTGCAGATAAATGCTTCAGAAGAACAGGATTATGAGCAATAATGCTTTCAATACCGATCATCGTTCTTGCAGTCTTGCGGATAAGGCGGAAAATAAATCAAGAAATATAGAGCTTAAGCTGGAATGATGGTTGGTATTAGCAGATGAATGAAATATAATTTCAAGAACTATCGCTTCCGTTTAAGCTTGAAATTTAGATAAGGAAATATGATTTGGAGCACATTTATTGATGATTTTTCCGATATCCATGGATAAGAGGGACTGAGGCCGCGTGATGTGACAAAAGGAGCTATGAATACATTGACGTTCTAACATCACACACTACCTCACTATGTAGAGCTGGGCTCTGCCGTACCAGCTTAGACAAATAGCGGCGGCCACCACACGAAGACAAACCCAATTTAGCATTTACACGTCATTCGTCTCGCAGTGGAAAAGCGGGTTGAGGCTGCGTGATGAGTTCCTGGAATTTTAGAAAGATGTCTTGCAAAATGTTATGCAGATCTGATGGAATCTAAACAACATACACCAGCACATTAGCTGGATCAGTGAGATGTAGATGATTCTCATATTTGAAAAAGTACTGAAATGATAAATAACATCGCTGAATCTATCTATAAATGAGCTTTCCGTGACACTTTGATAGCAACGTGCACGGAGGGGTTTTTCATAATGCTGCTGACCGACCAGCAGTCTATTACTTAAAGATAAATGAAGGCATGATCAAGTTAATGTTGGCTATATTCAAAATTCCTCACAACATTTGACTCCAAATTTGAGTTGAATAATGAGCCTCAATTTAACCAATTGCGGTCGAAGAGTTAACGAGACTCTAGCCCGTGTTCGCAGTCAGGAAGCGCGCTGTTAATTTGAATGCAAGTTGCCGTTGATTTGTAAATGATCCTTGCATTGCGTCAACCAAGGACTGACATCACTGTTATAAACAAACAGGTTAGAATGAGTGATTGGGCGTTCAGTTGCGAATGATTTTTACAATAAGCATGAACCTGAAGTTTGAAAAATAACTTGCTAGTAGAGATTGTGAGAGTAAAACTCAAAAAGTCATTTATCACGATAGATTTTATGCATTTTATTTCACTTTATTTTCGCACTGCGCTGTGAAACAACCACAACAAAGGTGTTAGTTAGGAAAGAAGCACCATCTAGTATGCAACTACAGGAACGAGGAATCTGTGCATGAAGTGCGTTTTCACACTCTAATCCAAGAAATAGTAAGTCATAATTTTAAGTTAACGAAACGGGATTAAAATCAAAGATAAAAGTAATAGGTGCTGAATAAAACGGTGGCAATGAAACGAGACATATGTCAGAACCCAAATTAAAACCCTTATTACAACGACAAGAAGACTTGCCTTTCAGCTCAAGACCTCACGTCTGCCCTCATGGGAGCGCTAATTTCCACAGGTACAATAGTCTTATCCCCCAGGTGGAAAAATGGAAGACGTAGACGGAAGATAAAGCATTATTAAATCATAAACTCGTTTGATAGTTCGTCGAGGTGTGCTGCATCGGTGTACTTGCGCTAGTATAGCAGTGAGCAGAACACACGATGCACCGATCGCTTCGTGCGACTACGGAGCTTCACTCGACTCAACATTTCAAGCTTGAAAATGTTATTTCATTCACTTGTGCAAGCATGTACTCTTATTCAAAATTTTTTTTTTATTTTTAATTTTTTTATTTTTGTCTCAAAAATTGTTCATTCATGTTATGAAACAAGTTTCTATTCACTCAGCTTTGAATATTTATGAAGAAAATTTCAGCAAGTGCCCTAAAGAGGGGCGCTGGAGTTAAGTGCTCCATTATGTTAAAAATTATTGTAATAGCTTGCCTGGTAATACTCGCAGAGCGGCAATCGATTGAATGTTACAGTAAAAAAGACGGGAACTCGCATAGTAGTCGGTGCCGAACAAGTCAGCAAGGTTCAGCAAATTGAAATTTTTTATAAATCATTAATCGAAGACATACCACCAGTTGTGGAAATGTGTTGGAATGAGCTGCTAAACAACGGCAGTGATTTAAAACATATTAGAGTAGTTGAATTGCTTTGCCGAAAAAAATACTGATTCCTCATGAACGAAATTTTATTACTAATGAAAAAGTTAAAACATAACAATGCAAGACTGAGACCAATAGTTCAATTCATTAAACAGACAAAATTTAAGTGCCATCTATTAGAATGAAAATGAATCTAGAATGCACAATCATTTATATTGAAACTTTTGCGAAAAAAGATTTTTTACGCTAGGTTTTCTTTAAATAAGCATGCTTGTATAATAAAAATGCGATTCTTTTCTGGCAAGCCTCTGAAATATTCAATTTGCTGACATATTTGACTCTGGAAATTTGTGAACCAGCACCTTACGTTAACGTATAGTCATATGAGGGCTAATTACGGCCTCACAGTTCATGTAATTCAACGTTTCTTGCGACAAAAATGAAATTATTTTTAGTACTAATGGAAGTGATGAATAGAATATTCATTGCTCTACTTCATTAAGGAAAAGAAAGATGAGTAAACACCGAGCGATGAAGCATTTTCTTTTACATTTTCGAGTACTGTGACGATGCGTAATTTCCATCCCTTATCTTAGGGAAAGTTGACATTGTACGATTTCCACTCTTTATTTCTAGGAAAATTAACGGTGCGGGATTTTCATTGTGTTTATATGAATGTGGGGAAAATAGGAAAAAAATTGAAAATCTTAACGTATGACTTCTTGAGGAGGTCAACCCAGGCCCCTGTCGTCCCGATGGGAGATTTTTTCTTTTATGTTGAAAACGGATCCTTAGGTGATTGATTATTATGCCCTAAAATTTGATGGTGCTACGGACGCTAGAACCCCCTCCCCCAGGGGGGTGTTAGGGGACCAAAAATCACGAATTTTTGATCCCATATAAAAAGAAAACTAAACAAAAAAATGAGAAATTTGGCATTGTTACTTTGTTACCAATGTTTCAAGAATTCCAAAATTGTCTTTGGTTTTGTTCTAGCATAAAAACTCAATGACTTCTATTCTTTTGAAATATCACTAAAAATGAACTAAAAAACTAACATCTTCACTTTTTTCAAAAAACTAAGGCCTAAATCGAAAAAATGAATGCAAGAAAATGTGTTTCTTTTCAAAAATTACATATATTGGTCAAATTTTAGAAGAATCGAACCACAAGTAAAAAATTCACCATTCTTAAAAATGAATTATTTGTATTTTTTTTTCTTATATTCTTTTACTTGAAAATTACAATTTACAGTGTAAATATGAAATTATGCATGGGGATTATCAAAAAACATGAAAACAGTATTCAAGTACGAAAATTGTCCATTATATTAAACTTAAAAAAAAATTTTTGTCTTTGGCTTATACTAAACTCTGAACTTATACTCTGTCTTTTCAACATTCAAAAGAATAGAAGTCAGTGAGCTTTTATGCTAGAACGAAACCACTGACAGTTTTAGAACCCTTGAAGCATTGCAAACAAAGTTACGGGATTAAATTTTCCATTTTAAACTTTTCTTTTTTATATGAGAAAATTAGTTGAAAAATTTATTTATTATTAGTGATCAAAACTCGCATATAAAAAAACAAAAAGTTTCAAATGGAAAATTTGCTCCCGTAACTTTGTTAGCTATATTTTAAAGATTCCAAAGCTGTCTTTGGCTTTGTTCTAGCGTAAAAACTCAATTACCTTTATTCTTTTGAAATATCCATAAAAACATACCAAAAAATTAATATTTCGTATTAAAAAAATAAGGCCTAAATCGAAAAGTTACTCGAGTAAAATATTTTTTTTCAACAAACACATATACTCGTCAAATTTCAAACGAATCGGATCCAAATTTAAAAATCGCTGATGGCTGCTTCGCTGCTGCAATAAGTCGTCGCGGCTACAATAAAACGAGGTTACAACTTCGATACTCGTATGTAAGCGTGAACATGCGCACATTCAGTTCGTTGTTAGTTATCAAGGATTATACATCAACTCACCGGTGATCCGTAAGCTGCCTTGAGAAGGAAATGGTTTCCTCTAAGAGAAGGACGAGGTTTGCATTAACTCAGAGTCGTCGCTTCAGGTTTCCAGCGTCCTGGGCTAACTTGAAAAATAAGATCGAAAGCTAAGAAAAGTTGTCAAAGTTCTAATGAGATCAGGAGAAGGTTGCGAAGCGTCCAAGAAAGTGAAAGAGTTTTAAGCGCAAAAACTTTTTCAGGAATAGTTACCACACTAATGATAATTTTTAGTGAAACTTTCAAGTCCTCTCTGGTATCTTCAAAAACATCCCCTCTTATTTTGGTCGTTCTAATTAGATCGCTTGACACCTCCGTATACACTGGTAAACTGACACCTAACGGCATCTAAGTCATCCACTAGTTCAGTTTCTGTCTCAACATTGAGAAGAAAGTCGGTCCTATCTCAATAACTTTCGAAAAAGAGCATGAATTTTGATAGTCTTGAGCATTAAAGCGAGTTTTACGTAAGGCTATTTTGCATTATATTTTGTGTCCCTAAACATACAAAATACGTTCCAGCAAGGAAATCAATAAAAAGTTGAACAATATTTGCATTGAATGAAATGAAATTTAAACACGAAAAAGAAACGTTGCGACATTACTGCTATGCGAGGTTGGGAAAAATTTTTGCGCATTCATTTGATTGTTTATACAAGTTATACTTCGAAAAACATGTCCGCCCACGCGTAGCGCAGTAAAAGTAACGAGCACAGAAGCTGTTAGAAAGAAATTCTCTATTTTAGAGCGATTTCTTTTCCGTGCAGTTTTACCGTGGCTCTAAAAAAGTTTTACTAAAAAAAGAGAGGAACGTTGCGACAATTGTGTTGATGGGCGATTTGCGCATCGTTTTATGCTCCAATTTGAGCGAAACTTAGAATTCAGCTCAAATGACTCACTGGATCCAGAATTATGAAGCTCCATTGATCTGCTGTATGTTAGAGCACTATTCCCTGTTATAGGATCACGAAAATCAACAGTCATTGTCGACTTTCACAGTTTTATCCTTGTGCTACTATGAAAGAATAAAATATATTTCCCCTTGCTAATAAAAGAACATCGAATGCTCGAAAATGACATTTCAAAAGTGTATCTGGTTTCAAGTATGTTAATAAATAAGAATCAAATCGCAAAGAGAGTTCTTAAAATCAGATTTCTTTACCGCATATCTACGTCAAACCTTTACATAAAAACGATTGTCATATTGGTAAGCCAAAAATCATCGAGGAGCCATTTCAACGAGAGGTATTTACAGAAGGGAAGTGTGGCGCTACGACAGCACACATGCAGCGGCCGTCAAGTGAAAGAGGCAGTCATGCTTCGACAACACACGAAAGTGGAGGACTATTTGTAAAGACAACACTCAATCAAGCGGACCTGGCCCAGAAGCGCCTCCTCTGTTTTCCGAGTCGCGTATGATAGCGTTCACGCCGGACCCCACACAGATTATTATTATATGGGGCGAGATAGAAGTCAAATTGTGATAACATGCATAGGGAATCCATATGTGCGTGCTGTTTTCGGAGTCGCGTATGATAGTGTTGACGCTGGACCCCACACAGAATATTATTGTATGGGGCGAGATAGAAGTCAAATTGTGATCCATTGGGATTCCATAAGTACGTGCGAGCTGTTTTCGGAGTCGCGTATGATCGTGTTGAAGCTGGACCCCACACAGAATATTATTGTATGGGGAGAGAATGGGCAAAAATAGAATTAAAATTCTGATAACATGCATTGGGAATTCACGTGTACGAGGACAGCATGTAGAATGTGTTAACGATATGTCTACGTCTGGTAGTAAGGTAAATTTTACGAGGTCAGTGAAAGTTACGAATGAAACTCTTCATGAGTATGTGCGTGACGGTTAAGGTTGGATGAGACATTACATATAGTTGTGTTGAAAAATGATCATTTTGGAAGCAAAGAAAAGTCTTTGAAAATCAAGAATCTAGGTTTGGCTGGGAACCTTGATTAGTGTCCACGAATAACTTTGAAAAAGAATAAATTTTAATACCCTATGTTTGTCAGACTGGGGGTGGTGTTTGTAATAAATAATGCTTAAATACACAGTTTGCATCAATGTCCTGTCATACAACCTCACTGCCTTAAACGTCAAGAATACTCAAACCCACGTACACCAAGTTTAGAACCTACGACAACTGCAACATTAGTTCCTTCTTGATGCATCTTCCAAACCCCAGAGATATTGTTGTCAATAAAACGAGAGTAAGACGTTGTTAAAATTAGTCTGTGAAACAGGAGTGCATGAACAAAATATATATCTAGATTGACGAAAATACAAAAATTGACTGTTCAATGCACCACCGTTTAACTGGACGGTCGTATAAGAGTTAGAACTTTTTAAACAAAATAATCATCAAATTTGATGATACAAATCTATGGTGATGTAGCTTAAGTTGCATCTTCAAGCATTGATGTACCCCGAAAAGTTACATTTCCCCCAGGGTAAGGGAATCACGATTAATGCGTGTTACATGTAACAAATATGGAAGTATTTTTCCTCAGACGCTCCTAGTTTTCTGAATTACTATTTGTGTTTAGGTACTTTAGTAAGATTCTGTGATCCTTTCTCAAGCTCCTAGGGATCCTGTTGTGATTCTTTTTTTAAATGAAGATTTTAACTCACATTCCTCCATTCGTCCACCCGCTAAGCCAGTTCTCTTCCATGATACTCTGCCGTGTGTAACATTCAGTTCACTGAAAACGCCTCATGAAAATTTTTGAACTGCATCAAAGCCTACGATAGATAATCTGAATAAAATTATCTCAGAACAAATATGTTTGACGCCTGTAGATTAATATCCCAATGAACCCACTTGCCGGCAAAAAATACCTCACAAACTCAACCGGACCTGAAAACAAGATCAACCAATGGCACCCATCAGAGGTAGTTCAGGGGAGCCTCTTTCACCACCTATTTTAGGTGAAAACAGCGCTCCAGTTTTGGATGACCGCCACGGTCGTCAACTGCGCGGCGTTCGAGTAAAATTTCACTGAGCTCTATTTTGACGGCGTGCTCGGCTGTAGGAGTGCAAACATCAAAGTGGGGCTTATTTTCGGTGGCGAGTGTCAACAGGGCCCTCGAGTATCATTTCTGGAGGCCTCCGAGTCAACAGAGCGGCGTCCGGCGCGCGCGTAACTGGCGGTCGGGTGACGCCATTATGAGCGCTCCCGTGTGTGCTCTGCCGCACCGTCAACAACAAATCGCGAGAAAATACGTTATAAGCGAGAAGAATTAAATGTGCCTCAACGAATGCGAGACAAAGGTAGCATAAAATATGAATTTCTTGGAAGACGTCCGGGATTTGGGTTTAGACCGACGCAGCGTCTCCTTAGTTCAACAAGATAAACACGAAAGTCTGGGACCACTTAGGAGTTTTAACACGAAGAAGAACTATTTCGAAAGATCCTGTCTTCAAAAATAAAGTAAGACACTAAAAACCTGCTTCGCTCGTATGTTAACATTAGACGAATATGCTACTCGGTGACTGAAAAATTGAAAGTGATCGTAAACTGGAAGCACATCTGGGGAAAATGAACAGAAAATTGAAAATTCGTGTATGATAGAAAATGAGCATCGACAAAAAATGACGAATCAAAAATAAGCTGATGTTTACGGTAACCTGCGCGAGCCATAGCTCAATTATTCGGCACCACCAGTTCCTACGGTGCGTCAATTTTATTCAATTTTTTCTCCAGATAACAAGAAAAAGGACAGCTTATAGTACTGAGAACAGAAATGTGAACGGGGAAGAAATGCGAGGACCAATTTGAAGTAAACACAGAACAGGCAAAAAGCGAGGGAAAAGTAAAAGGAAACTTAAATGTGTTCACACTATTACACGCACAGTTAAGTTTAAGGAATGGAACCTTTCGAATGTGCAGCGCTCTGTCGCTAGTCCTCGCCTTTCTTGCTGCAGCACAGCGGTGACACTTCTGCACGAGTTACCAGGACAATACAGAGAATTTTCTGCACTTGCGCAATGAAGGCGATACGTAACTGCAAAAAATGATCGATCTGTGATAACAACGTTACATACTCTTACTCATTTAATCAAAAAGAAAATATTAATATGTGGTAGGATTTAAAAAGTTAAGTAGATTTTGGTCAGTAAGATTTATTTATTCTACACTATGAGGACCAAAACTTTGTTTCTTGCAGCTTTCATGTCTTCCTCGTCATCTCTTCCTTGTCTCTTTTTCTTTGCCTTATTAACTCAATGTTACAATGTGCAGGGTAGCCTTCATAGGGAAGCCCTTGTGCACAAATTTCCAATTTTCTATTGTGCACACTAAATGGTCCCCCCATGTATTCGATCTCTCGAGATCGCTTCTTTGTGGCGATGAAGTCTCAGATTGTTTTGAGAAAGACCAACAATATAACATACTTGAAAGTTCTTGTAGAGTAATCAAAGCAAGATGGTGGTGACGATTTACCCCCTTCTATAATTCAAAATTTTGAATTTGCCCTTTTTGGGAGATTATGACCACCACAACTCAGCATGTGGCTGCAATGCAGAACTTCCAGATGATGAGTAGACTTTATGAAAGAACTTCTCTTGGAAAATAGTCAAAAATGAGAATTTTGAGCTCGGGCAATGAGTAAAGTTCAGCCCAAAATCTACGGATATTGTCTCAATTTCAGCATAAAATCGACAAGCCAAGCGAGTATAAGCAATGAACTAAGCGTCTACAAATATCACATCAATTAAGAATTAGGAAAACATCCTAACAACGCGAGTTTGAATAATCGGCACCGTCTTGCAGCCCACTCGAGTGCTAAGTGCAACGTCAAATGACCGAATTGAGCCTCGAATTGGTGTAGAGTTTGATTTTGACGGAGTAATTAGGCCTTAGTTCATACGTTTTAGTGCACCCATAAGTGCTCCGTTATCGGGTGAATTAAAATTATTTTCAAGTCTCCCTCACTTCCGTTACTTTGGGGCTGACATTTCATAGGAAGCCACTGAGGAAGCCACTTTAAAGTTTTTGGCTGGAGAAAACTCCATATACCTTATTTAGTACTTTACCTAGTTGCAGTGAGCGCATGAGATGTGCAGGAAACTTCATTTTCAATGGGAATGTGAAGCGTTATTCAATAAATTTTTCTATACTTTATGATTGATGCTGAGGAAGCCATCGAGTTACATGATCCAATTATTGCAAGGTCAGTGCAGTGGAGCTCGAAACGCTTCCTCTTAATTCGTTAGATTACGAAGAGAAATGGAGTGACTTGAATTGAGGACACAGTGCTTGAGAGCAGCTGTATTTGATCGTAGAGTAAACTCAATTACATGAAAATAGAAGAATGAGGAAAATGGCTGCAAACGAATAAGAATCGAGAGTGCATTGAACTCAATTTCAAGCACATTTCTGCTTCTGGTTTATACAAGACATGATTCCTGCTTTTAAACGTTCAAGAGTGCTAGTATTAATGAAATATTTAACTCAACTTCAGAACAATAAACGTTCGGTAATTTGAGCAATAAAGTCAGAAATCAATTTTTCCAACACATCGTAATACTAACTAAAATGGCGGACGTGTCGGTATAGCATAAATTGGAGATTTTTCGGACATGTTTTGGAACACAAGGGATAACTGTTAAAAATGAATTATCAATTTAGCTCTTTAACCAATTATAAAATGCTGTAAGGTAACCTAACGAGCCTAAGCGGCTAAAATATTATCATTAAACATGGATAAACCATAATGTCATAAAGTTAAAATCCCAATGGTCAAAATGTTAGCACTTCATCCTGTGGGGGGAACAAATATTCACAGTCACTGTTGAACACACCCACGAGTAATTGAAGACAGAAGAGTTCACTGGAACTTTTAAATTCAGTGAAGCGATCCATTTACTCGATTCGAACATGACGCGTGGCTCAACAAGGGAAGATCTCCGTGGCAGTTCGCTTTAACCCACACACCCCAAGCGTGTAGGCGGCTGCGATTGAGGGTTGTTCTCTTTGAAAGTGTGTTTGAACAGCTGGCTTGCCATCAAAGCAGACCAACCTTGTTCCATAGGGACTGACTTGCTCTTTTTGAGCTCTTGTTTTGGGTGCAGTGAAATGTAAGCATCGGATGTGCGGTGAAATAATTGACGTTTATTGTGTGACGAGGGATACGATAGGTAGTGCGGTTGTGCCATACTGTGGTCGGATCCGTCTCACAAATCGCAAGAACGGAGGATTTTTCTGGGAGGTACAAAATAGAATCCTTCGGACGTACTGTAGGTGAATATTTGGCGATCATCTCACTAAATGACTCCATGATAAATGTTCAAGGTGCAACATTCTATTGAGATTCATTTGTAATTTTGAATGCAAAATATAGAGAGTTTTTTTCGGAATTATGTCGCAAAATGCAAGGAAATAATCGCATGTTGGAAGTCAATGCTTGAAAATGTTTTCAAAACTACACCATCAACGACAGTTGCGTTTTCTTTTCCTATACATGGGACTGGGACTTATTAGTGGTATTGTTATTTCTATTTTTTTCAAAGTCCTCACAGGACTGCACAGGAGGTAAATCTCAAAAAAACGTGCGAGTCTCGACTGCTATATTTTGGAAAGTAAGGTAATTTTTACATCGTTTAAGATGAAGTAGAAATAAAGATTTTGCAAAATTGAAATGGGAATACGGACTAACTCTGAGGATAATTCCACACATAATTCTGACAGTTGAAGCAGATGAGAATAATGTACAAATAATGTAATACAGTCACTTGTCAGCGGACAAAATGTTTATCCAAGGTTACGAAAAACCAGCGTTGTCATACTGCATTGAAGTGAATGTTTGTCAGCATGATTCAGAGAACGATTTACTCAAACGAACGACAGTATTGTTCCGCAACCGCTGCATTATCGCACGGGAAAACTCAATTAATGCATTTAGAAGACTCAAAGAAAACTCGGTGCAATTCTATTATGCTTTGATACTACCTCAAACACTAAATCTTTGTTAATGTACCCCACAGACGGGGACCAATTTACTAACGAAGATGAGCATACGTTTATACGGCGAACATCCTTAAACTCACATTTATTAGTTTTGGAAAACCCAATGAGTTATTCGCAAATAGGAGGTGCGAGAAATTGCGAATGGCTTCTGGTAATACCAGAGATGCTCTATCAGAGATGCTCTGAAACATGCTCTAAATAAAACTTACCATACCTCCTCTGTTAGACCTTCCTGGAAATTACCTGCGGATTCATCTGTGAAATAACCAAAAATGGGAATTTTGGGTTCGAGCAATGATTATGGATTGATTCAACATCTACGAATCTTGTCTTAAAATCACGAAATCGTTCACAGGACTGCATTACATTCAAACCATTTCAGATCCGTGCGATGTAACAGCGAATATACTTCACTTGAATTATTCTTATAAGTTACTCTGTCAGATGGTCAATTAATAAACCAAATCTGCCTGAAGTTCAACGAACAGATCACTGGCACTTCTTTGGCATCCCGAGTTTACATTTTGCGAGAGGTGACAGCCCCCTTCCATTTTAATGCATTCTATTCAGATCATCAATCATCAGATAAAATTCGCGGTAATCTAGCGCAGAAATCTGCACTTGGGGAAAGTCTCCTGAAAAGAAGTGTCGTCGATTCGCTGGATTCTGGGAATTGAAGCCAACGCAAACCATCAAGAAATCATTAAGACCGCGAGCGCCGAGGTGAGTTTTCCGCAAGATTTTGAGGTTTCACGTTGACAATGAATATTCTTCTCGAAAGCCTTAGCTTCAACTCGCCTGCGACAACAATACACGCACTCTTATTTGTGGTATTGTTATTTTTATCAATATTTGTCAGTTTGTCATAAAGAGGAAAATCTTTGATGTTCTTGGGATGAACAAATTAGAAGGAAGGCTGAAACTACGACCGTTTCGTGTATGTAAATGAACAGAGCTAAAATTCACTAACATCAACGAAATTTATAGATTCTAAACTTATTTTTTTGTCATAGATTATTACTATTCTTGTTATATAAATGTACGACTCCCTTATCAACAATAAAAACGAAGAGATACCAGTCAGTATGGGTGTAGAGAACGGAGGATCTACATAAGGAGTGTTCCCAAACAGGATAGAAACAGCAAGTTAGGAAGGAAAAGGGTGAAAACATGAAGAGGAGGTAGCAAAGAAGGCATAAAAACTGCTAGAAGCAAAGAAGGCACGAAAGATTGAACTCCCGAAGGCCTATCTATGGCAGAGGTAATCTAATTGTATCCCTTTGAAGGCATCTCCTGATGCAGCGATAGACTTCAATTCTATATATGAACGACATATTTTTTGTAATATTTGCTCGTAAATTTTCCTTAAATAAATGAATTTTAGCACCACATAGAGGCAGAAAGTCATCCCAACTGGAGCAAACGTATCATAAATCAAGTCTCCAATTTAGAAAAGAACTGAGGCGAAGCAGATGGCAGTATTCTCACAAAGGTAGTACATCTTTTGCAAAACTTGACATCGACAATCGATATCGGAGACAGATTTAAATGTTCCTGTCTAAAATAGAAAAAATGGTAAAGCTCCTGGGAAGAATATGAAAAGGACATCAGACGCCTGAAGCAATTAAGGAAGGCTACCTGGTTTTTCAACGGGAAAAGAAACGCGAGTCATTTAGTCCAATAACGATGAGGTTTACGAGAAATATGGAAGATTCAGAAAGCATGAACGTCGATACTTTTTCCAAGTATATATGCCAAGGACTAAGGGCTTATCATTTTCAGTTTTGTTTTCAAAGAATTTCATTCCAGACAAGTCTCGGTGAAGGTCATAGGGAATGCTAACTTCCACGTGCCTTTGAATTTTTATTGAATTCACTGGCGATTTTTTATTGTAAGGGAATGAAAACCCCTGCGATGAATTCTTCCTCTTTCTATAACGGCCGTGAAATAATTTTTTGGAGCGGAGATTAGTTCACCAATAGAAATAGAAAGAGGAAAAGCTAGACTTGCTGTCAGAATTTATCACGAGGACGAAAAGTGAAAATACATGTTTTAGTGCCGCGACTAAATGCGCTTAAATTGTGCCAGAACATTCAACCAATTGAAAAAAATTGCGTTGGCTATTTTTGTTTGAATGGCTGAATTTTTTTGTAGCTCAGTAGATGTAAGAAGCAATGTAAGCTTGGAGAATTCGTATAGACACCAATGCAAGGCTGAAAAAGAGTTTACCGTCGTTTCTTCTTCAGCAATATTAAAAAAAACTGTCGAGAAGACTTACGCACACTATTTTACGATCATTGAATGAATTTATACATAATGCGAAATAATAACATTTCTGACATGCAGTTGCATTCAAATCTTTAGCTACTAAATATGATATTTGTTACATCATTTCATGCTTCGAGCACGTTATTCCGTTTTTGTTTCGGCAATTTGTTTCCAAAAATATTTCTACATTATTCAAAGTACCCGGCATATCTCCATCGGCTTTTGAGGCTTAGCATTTGTTACAGAATGAGATACAGACATTTTTGGCCTAGCTTTTTACATGAAATCTTGATTCGAATCGGTGACATGGTCTAGAACTGGCCGCCTCGGCTCAAGGCTCCAGATAAGCGCTGCCTAAATGTGTTGAACTAGAACATTTTTCCAATGGACGCTCGACGCAATTTTCATAAGTGCCGAGACTGTAGGATTGACAACGGGTAAAAGTATCCCAAAAATCTGAAAAAATATCTCGGCTCGAATCTAGGCTTCGTTTGCATTCAGAAAACTGAGGTTACGACCACAATTTCAATAAGATCTGAATAGATAAAACGGGTCCTTTGTTCAAAACGGTTCTAACATTTGTGTTTACATTTAATGTAAAAGAAGACAAATAACAAATAATAGATGAAAAATTTGGTATTGACAGGAAAAATGAGCTCTTCATTCAAGCTCGATTAAGAAGCATTTTATTTTGTAAGCATTTTGCATGCATTTGCAAGTTACAAGTCATCAACTCGGCCGTATGAAACGGCACCCGAAGTAGTCACAAATAATTTCCTGCAAATTTTTTGTGAGGTTTGCATTTCTCATTTTCGCATCAGAAGGAATTGTCGCGCGTTCCATGCCTATCAAAAGAATGAGCTAAAAAGAAGACGATCCGGTTGTAGTGTAATTCAGTACACCATCTTCTACTGTGCAAGTGTTTATTGTAAAATCAGAAAAACTCCCAGCTTTATATTAAAAATTTCAGGAATAACTGTGCAGAGTTAAATTAATTTTAGCTAATTTTGCTCATAAATGGAAAAGCCGAGTTTGCCTCGTCAACACCCGGAGTGAATAAGACCGCTCTTTTGAGTGTCTAGGAAAATAGCATCTGTACAAAATCAACTCGTGGACTCTCCTGGAAGTATTAATGACCGAGGAGAAATGATGCAAATACAAAGAGGACACGTTGGATACGGTTGCCTCCAACGTTACGGTACATAAATCTCACGAAGTTTGCACTCCAAGATACGGCGGAATATTTGGAATAACGAGCATTATGTAGAAGAGCTTCGGTAGGAGTCGCTTCTCAGTAAACAAATACAACGAGCTCCCCTCGCGAGCTGGCAAACAAGGATGTGTTTTTTTAGAGTGCTTTGTTGACGTAAAGTTCGGTGGTGCAAACATATGTGACGCAAAAGAGACTCAAGTTTGCTATAGAAATGCACCTGATCCGCTGGATTTGTTCTGTCACAGATTGAGCAAAGGGCGGCACTTCGAATTGAAGGGACATTCCGGCGTGGGGTAACACAAATTAATATGCGAACTACTAACTACCAGAATCACATGTTTTTGTCGCTGTTCTATGTTGTTTTCTAAGTATCCTATGTGGATGGCATTTATCAGTAATTCTTTACACAAATATTTAACTTGTTCTCTATTTGAACAAAACAACAATGATAATACATTTCAGGGAACGCAAGAAAAATTGGGTTGTAACACTAAGGATTTAAAGTCCAGGCAAGGGATTTTTTGCAACTTAGAATAATCAACGTCATTTTTGTTCTTCATTTTCGCCTCTACATTAAGGGCTCGTTCCAAGTCTCTCGCAACCCTTCAGTATTTTAAATGTAATGAAAAAATAAGCATCAGCAATACAGTGATCAGTTTGTGATGTTTTATTTTTACATTATTTTGAAGTATCAATACTTTTAACACTACACCAGAAACCAGTACCTTACAAATACTAGGATATCGGCGACAATGTGGCTAAGTTTAGATAGCTTTTAGGACAAAATTTGTACTGTGTACTACAACATCCAAATATTTGATCAAATCCTCAACTTTTTGTTAATTTTTTTTTGTGTTTGAGAACGAGTTACTCCCATCTTCATTTTTACACAGACTGGTTTTCAGTAGCACTCGTTCAAAATATAAGATTGATGACGTATGGGTATACTGGAATGAGTATTCAAAATACTCCTGCGGTCGCAACTGACCAGAAACGCAACTTCACACGTAAGAGGCCACAGGTAAATCATGAATTAATTCGATTTGTTCAATGTTTTTTATAAAATTTCATAGTATCGCTCACCAAACTGTGATTGTTCGTTATACTCACAGATTAGATTATCAATCAAAAAAGGTGATCCTTAACATGACCAAAAACATTTTATTTCAACAAAAAGAAGGCCTACCTCTCAACTCGGGCCCTCACACATTTTTCCCCTGGGAGTGCAATTCCCATAGATACAACAGTTGTATCCCTGTGAGGGGTATTACAACAAAGAGAAAGTTTACCTAACCCTCAGCTCAGAACCTTACATTTATCCTCCGGGTAGAGTTTTGATGTTTTTGGTGCCTGAGTTAGGAGATTGGAAACGGAAAATGGAGTTGCAGGGCCATCGTAATAAGCCAGAAGAGTATGTACGAGATACTCGTAATAAGATACTCTACATTAAAATTCAGTCTCTCAGCTTACTGAGAAAGAAGGACGTTTGCATTGGCTCTAAGGAAAGAAATTCCTAAATGTCACTCAAGAACTCAAAGTTTGAAGCTACGAGTATAAAGGAAGCTTTAAAACGTTGGACTTGTATTCCTTTCAGAAACAGGGAACATTACATAACACACGCCCACATTCAGCTCACAAAGAACTTGAGTCTATAGAGGCCGTTGTGTGGCTAAAGTTGAGCTTCAATAATGGCGTTCCACTTCAATTAAGCATGAAAAAGAAGCGTCATGAGTCATCGAGAATAGAGAATTTGTATTTAAAAGCAATAATTCAGTAAAACGTACTGAACTGAGCATGTTAAAATTGCGGAAAAATAGAGTAATTGCCTGCTACTGCAAGTGTGACATTGAATTCGCTATACCTGCGGGAAAATGCTCAGCTCTTTTGAATATCCGCCGGTGTTTGACATGTCAAACCCTCTCATCAAAACTCGGAGTTCAGTTTCAATACGACAGCTGGGGCGTCTCCACGGTTAAAAACGGGAAAATTTACCTATGGTGACTGAAGAAAATAGCGTTGTCGTGAAATAGAATATTATGCTCTGACAGACAACAGTGGGTTTAACGCTTTGAGGTATTGAGTTGGTTGGAACATTGCGTCTTTCAATACCTGGTTTTTAAACGTTCGCATAATGTATCGAACATTCTACTTGTCATTCCCTGCGTGATCAATAGTAGTTAGGTCGACATTCGCGCGTTTGTGTAAAATTACTATTCAAGTAATTAGGCGAGAAACTTTCGCATGAGGAAAGTCTCGTCACCCGAGTGACGAATGATTTAGAGCTACATAGAAAAAAGTACGATTAGCGATGAATTTGGCTTCGAAACCGATCTAAAACCGATTTGTATTCTAAAAATAAGTTTGAATTGATGTATTCGGGACATGTAGTAATACGTGTTTCGTTAATTTACCTCTTTCCATCTTAGTATCAGAATGAACCTCTGGGTAATTTTCCAGATTAATTACTTCAGCTCACATGAGAATGTATGCACATATGTACGAACACACAATAAATGCATATAAAATTAAGTGGATCGAACTCAGGGTCTTGCTCATGAAGACTACATTTCATTTACTTCTTGCTTCCCAAACATAAGCAAAATACTTTCTATGACTTTTTTCTAGTTTATTACTCTTTTTCCTTTGACTCGAGAATTAAAATTTTAATGCGAAGTGTCGCTTTTGGCTAGAGAGCAAAAGTAAGTTCATTTCATTGCGTGAACCACTAAATTTTGCACTTTTTCCTTTTTTACAAAGTATAATATACTAATTTTAGCAAATAATTCACAAAAAATGGGAAAATCTTTAAGAGTGTACACAACTGGCTAGAAAGATCAGTACGTGTTCTTATTGTTCATCAAGAAAAGCTTAATATTTTCCGCGTCGGTCATCCCACACCTGTACAAAGGCAACTTTTCCACTCGTACAAAACCCTTGTTTGTACAACACTACGTCGATTATTAGCCAGCTCACGGCTTCACATCGAGATTCAAATCTAATCATGGTTGACTTGAAGCTTACAAAAGAAGATGCTTCCCTGACCATTACAGATGCGGCGCAGCACACTCAGGTAGCCCCGTATTGGATAACAGAGATGTTGGCTCAGGAAATGCCTGACAGCTCCAGCGTCCCAGGTACAACGGGCGCTTGAAAACTGCGACCAGTGTTTGACTTCACTGAAAATTACCTGAGCTCTTCATACGCCAGCTGGGCTTCGACATCGTTCTTGTACCACTTATATGGAGGTTTTGATACGGTTCGATTATAATCCAAGGTATTTGAGAAACTTGAGAATGATGGTGTAGATATTCAGATATTTGTATGAGTAAATTATTTTTCAACATCAATTTTGACAAAATATGCTTCGAAAGTGAGCGTATTTAAAAAATGTAACAGCGTCCACACGCATAAAGTTGCAGGCAAGAAACACGTACCCGTAACTATACTACGCTGCTTATGAAAGCATTGTACGCTCCTACCGCATGCTCATTGTATTCGGAATGCTGCGGTTTGTTTACAAGATCCATAATTCGAGAAGGATTGTATGGGACCTAAGCGGATCACAAGGCGAGGATTTATGAGGATTTCCTGGAAACCTGTCCTCCTCAAAAGGATTTTGTCCGGTCTTTAGGGCGAGTTCTTGTTTTGATTCCCCTTTATTTTCATTCATCAGGAGTCACAGGCCAAACGATCTATTGACCGGTAATCGCTGAGGTGGAAAGATCACTGTTGACGTTAAAAAATGCGGGGTGAGAAAGAACTGTATGTAGATGCAGGTAAAAAGATAAGCCAAACAAAGAAAGAAAAAAAGAAAAAAAAAAGAAAAACAGTTTATTTCCAATAGAGATTGTACAATATTACAATCATTGGTTTTTAAATATCTTAAAATTAATATACTTAAATGATACACACACACGAGTATTGAAAAACTCGTGTCACTAGTCGAAATTATTCAACAAAAGGTTGAATAATTTCACCGCTATTAATTTTTCCCTCAGTGACGAATACAATTTTGAGATCAATATGATAAATAAATGCTTGCTCGATTAAAATTGTAGTCAAGTACGTGGTGATTTTTAGTATGCTGACAGGAACGAAGTTATTTGCTCCAAGTTAGGGGTTAAAGGTGCTGAAAAACAGGACAGCGGTGAACCGAAAAAAGATGGTTCTGAACAAACCAAATAAACCTTTTCCGTATAAAGCCGATCAAACCATGAGCTCTGGACCACACATTTTCCTCTTGGGAGCTCTAATTCCCATTGGTATAATAGTTGTAGTCCTCTGAATGGTCTGCTTCAACAAAAAGGCCTCTCCAACCTTTAGATCAAGATTTCACCTATACCTGAGCGCTGAGTTGTATAAAATACAAACGTGATTAAGGTAGAGAATCGGGATGCCCTGGTACGAAAGCAGAGCTTAGATCAACAAAACATTACATCAGATTAGATTAGATTAGTCGTTAGTTTTAGCCTCCCTACTCGCAGCAACAATTGCGATCCAAAGAGAGGAAGGAGGAAAGCACCATTTAGTATGGAGTTAAGGAAACGTGGAATCTACGCAGAAAGGGCAAAGAAACAGGAAGTGGGGAAAGAAGATTATGAAACAATATCAAAGTTGAACTAGGAAGTAGTAGGTGCTGAAAAACAGGACAGCAGTGAACCGAAAAAAGGTGGTCCGTAACAAAACAAAAATCTATTCTATTTTAACAAAAAGAAGGCTTACCTAACCTTTAGCTCGGGCCTTCACTTAGTCCCCCTTGGAGCGCCAATTCCCATAAATACAATAGTTGTATCCCCCTGTGGGGAAACATCACATCAGGCCCAGAAAAATGAGGATAAAGAGAATAAAAACTAGCCTGAAATCGCTGGAATGACAGGTCAGCTGGCTCACCGAAATAAAAAGAAAATAGTTAATCACGTCTACCCGAATTTAAAATTAATGTCTATATCAGACAGTCAGAACTTTATAGCTTCCAAATTAGCAGCATGCCATTCAGAGGATCTCGGAGATTACCAAGTCCCTTCCCTCGTAATTCCGCTAACTTGAACAGAAATTTTCCGCTTATTCCTTTTGCGGGTACGACGTATTCCCTGAGGGTCGCGAAGTCCTCAACTTAATATCGATTCCCTCTAGGTAGTATCACGGACGGAAATGATATCAAGTTGAAAGTTCTTAAAAGAATTCCCACGTTAAATTGCTGACTATTGGAACTCGGGCAAATTTGTCCTGAGAAACTGACGATGTAGTAGCACCTAATTATCGAGAAAAACAATGCTCGCTTTTTGAAAAGATGCAAACTCCCACATGCACAAACACAGAAAAATTTGTTTGAAAATACGAAGTGTTTTCTGATTGATCTATTGAGTTAAGGGCATTCGAAGAACAAGCCTCGAGGCACATTAGCTGTGCAACATTCTGACAATATTGCAAACAAACGGTCTGACGGAACAAAAACCTGCCACTTAAAATGAAAAAGAAATCAAGAACAAACTCGCAATAACATGAAGTGCGTGGGATTCAATTCCAGGTATAAATGCATTTAAATTCCGTAGAATTTTAAAATCGTTGGACTGTGTTTGCGAGGTATTTTTCTGCCGGAAGCCTTTTGTCCAGCGAAGAAAATCGAGCCATCGTTTTATCTTTTGTGCACGTAAATTGCTTCGGCAAACCCGACGTTGCGTTCCACTTAAATTTTTATTTATTGTAACGACCCCATGACGAGGACTTTGAACATACATACGCTCGGATGCACGAGCAAAACTGCCGCCCACCGCGCAAAAATAACGCTGGCAACCTTGCTCAACAAACTCAAATGCCCGCCGGTATCGAGTTCAAAGAGCTCCGCAAAACGGCTTTTCTGAATGCAGTGACCAAATTGATTGACTTGAGGGAATGATCAGTGAGGGAAAACTGGGCTCGCATTACTACAAAGAATGTCACTCACGAAAGGTCGTTCGATGAAAATAATACTCGGGTTCTGAATAACACAGTAGACTGCACAATTCTGATCGGTTACGAAGCAAGGTTTTTGGAAGCATTGGATGTTGAACGGCGAGTAAAAAGTACATTTATACGTCCTTACTGTAAAATCATCAATGTGAACATCAATTTGGATGAAGTCTATTTGCAATTGCCCGATGAAGTGACTTCTGTAAAGGTCGGAATGCAATGTGTGCAAGTTGTAACATTTCGTACTGGATGTCGAAGTTTAATTGTTTTGAATAATACAGCTTAATTATCTTTCTCTTTTCTTGTTATAATTGAAAATTAATTAACTTTTTTAATTCAAGCTTTCATTGAGCTTTCATTCATTTACGCTTTCTGCTGAAAAGAAATGCTTTCACGTTATGAGTAATTAAAAAATATTGAAAATTTTTAACTTTTTTACTGAACACAATTGCCAGCAACATTTTGTTCCGAACAATGAGGCTTAGGGTTATTATTATTATATCAGTTATTTCACAACTCTCTAGCTCCAAAAAAAGCGATCTGAAGAGATCAAAGGAAAGGGACTATTTAACATGGAGGTTATAGAAAACGGGGAACATGCATGAGGTGTTTTCCCACGCAGGATGCCATGCTCATAGAATCAGCAAGTTAGGAAAGAAGGAAGGAGAAGAAAAGACAAAGAAGGTATCGAGGAAAAGGCATAAATACTGAATGAAGCAAATTGGGCACGAAAGTAAAACTTCCAAAGACCTTTATATAGCTTAGTTAACCTTAGACCATCTATATATATGAGCTTGAAGGTATTAAAAATTTAGTATCAAATTTAGTATCCCTATTTTCAAATTTTCGAACACATTCATAGTAACTTCTTGAAAATTTAGGATATTATTTATAGCTGACGAGCTATTTTGCATCTAAGCGGGACATTTACGAGTATTAGCGAAGGTACGATCGAGTAATGAAGGTACGAGTAATGAAGGTACGAGTAATGAAGGTACGAGTAATGAAGGTACGAGCAATGAAGGTACGAGCAATGAAGGTACGAGCAATGAAGGTACGAGCAATGAAGGTACGAGCAATGAAGGTACGAGCAATGAAGGTACGAGCAATGAAGGTACGAGCAATGAAGGTACGAGTAATGAAGGTACGAGTAATGAAGGTACGAGTAATGAAGGTACGAGTAATGAAGGTACGAGTAATGAAGGTACGAGTAATGAAGGTACGAGTAATGAAGGTACGAGTAATGAAGGTACGAGTAATGAAGGTACGAGCAATGAAGGTACGAGCAATGAAGGTACGAGCAATGAAGGTACGAGCAATGAAGGTACGAGCAATGAAGGTACGAGTAATGAAGGTACGAGTAATGAAGGTACGAGTAATGAAGGTACGAGTAATGAAGGTACGAGTAATGAAGGTACGAGTAATGAAGGTACGAGTAATGAAGGTACGAGTAATGAAGGTACGAGTAATGAAGGTACGAGTAATGAAGGTACGAGTAATGAAGGTACGAGTACTGAAGGTACGAGTAATGAAGGAACGAGTAATGTGCTTATTCGTCCAAGACCTTGTTATGATAGGCAAAATACCAGCAGAACTTGGCAACGCACTTGCTAGCAAGCCGAGATCGGTGTAATTAATATTGTTCGAATATGAAATTTAAACTCGAGATGGCATTAAATTTACCACTCTTAGATTTGCATTTTTTTGAGTGTAATACTACTCAGAAAAATCGAAAACTTCAGTTCAATTCGTGATCTGGGATATTAATATGTAACAAACAAGAGGGGAGTGAAGTGAAACAAATGATTGGGAAGTCCAAAGAATCTACTTCATAATAGTTCCTGAACTAATTACTCCACGAAACTCGCTAAATAAACCTAATGTGCATAGGCCCGTACCTCTGAGCATCGACAAAATAATATTTCTTGAAATTGTCCATTTAGTAAGTATTTCATATAAGAAGTAAAGAAGCATTTGGACACCTAACACGGGGTTTAAATGAGTCTCTTGCAAAAGTTTGGACAGTTAAATAAATTTGGAGCTCGTATAAAACCTAATAGTATGTGTTGTAAAGTGATCTACATGTTTTGCATTACGATGCTATTGTATCGTAAATTAAATTATGCTACTCTTGGAAAATATCTAAAAACAATGCAAGATGCTGAAGTGAAAGGAGTTATCAAAAGATGCTAGAAAGATAGTATCATTTCAGCGCAAAATGCGAAAATTAACCATCGGGATAATTATATTGTGAAGAAATGGAAGAAAACTGAAATTCCAGAAAATTATCCAAGATCTGGTGAAACCCGAAAAATTCCTCTAAGCAGTGAACGAAATGCGCTACGTAAGGTTGGAATGAATCCATCTGCCTTGATCCTTGATCTGCCTAATTAACCTTCAGCTCGGGTCTCCGCACCTTCCCCTGAGAGTGCTAATTCTGGCGCGTGAAATGATTGTATACTCCTAAGAGGAGGGACAAAAATATTAAGAACACAGTAAAACACGGAAATAATAACTTCGAGTAAATGTTTCATTTATAGTGAGTGAAATTTAAAAGAATTCCCACTTAAGTGGGACTCACGAAGAAAAAGAGAGAAGCATTTCTACAATGCTTAAATTGGTGGTTAAATACCTGCATATATTGGGCGGTTGTGCGCACATTTCACATGAATTAAAATACACCGAGTGATCACTAGAACGTTAACGCATTGAGCTCCACTGTGAGCTATCTGTGACACTACTTCTGTTAAGAATTTAGTGGAACTCTATTCAACAGCGTTAAGAAAAAAGTAATACGTAATACCACGCATACCTATGTCACCAGCAGCCTAATAACCCACAAACGCTCTAGCTATTTTCACTTTAGTGGAGAATTTTCCATGATAAAAATTAATATATTCCGTGAGAGATACTCGTGCTTAGACCGGCATGGGAGGCGTAGGCTTAGGCCTGGTCGAGAATCGTGCGCGTGATAACATCGGCGTCAGAGCTGCCACCAGCGGTTAGCACGCAGCTCACTCGCAGCCGCACTTACGGCTCGCACAACATCAGCAACACCGTTGTCTTTTGTCACTGAACGTCCCGACATTTTAAGAATGTCTTAACGAGAGCTTGAATGTAGTGTTGTTGGTATGTTTCTATGCTATTTCGAAAATATTCATTTTTAAATAAAAAGTCAATCTTCGTAGGAAACGAGATGCGACTGTTCAAAGAGGGTGAAGCGACTTGAATGCGACATTTCTCACACAATTCGTGAATTTTTGCTGAGGGTTGCTGAGCAAGCAAGAGCAGGTCAAGAGAAAGATCAGTTATCGGTGTGATGTCTTCTTCTCACACTCGCTCATGACAGCATTGCTGAGACGTTAACGTCATCAAGTACGAAGCATTGATTGATTATGAAATCAGATGCACGTGTCACAAATTGTGGCCTATACATCCTACAATATTCCCACATTCACAAGTTGGAAGTTCTCTCAGCATGGCTTGTATTTATTAGTTCGAGAAAAAGTCATGGCAGGCTCGGAGCGATTATTATCTGCATTAGTATGTGTTAATTTAAGCATTTCTAGCCCGAACAACGGCGATCTCAAGAAAGAAAGACGGAGCCATTTAGTTTGAACTGAAGAGAAGAAGGAATCGATGCAGAAGGTGTGTTCTTACACAGGACACCCTACGCATTTAATCAGTAAATTTAAAAAGAAGTTGAAATAATGAGAGATAGCAAAGAAGGCATGCAAACCAGAAGAAGCAATGTGGGCCCGAGTGGTGGAAGTCCTGAAGGCCTATCTACAGCTGAGGTAACCTGCCAGCATATGCCCCTCGGGGCGCCAGTCCCCCATCGCGTAGGATGGGCAAACCTTAGCACGTTCCCCGCGTTTTGGGCCGTATGTGTACCAGTAGGGGAATTGCTCATTCACGTACCGGTATAAATGAATGACATTTCATCTGTTTGGGGACCTTTTTTTAAAGCATAACTCATCATACGAAGTCAAATTTATAGAGCAATTGTATTTTTCATATTTCTTAGAAAGGATAAACCTGTAAACGATCAATTAGGTCGATTTTCCAATTCTACTACTTACAACCTAATTAAGCCCACCGTTAAAAACCGCAAAAACACGGTGAACGTGTTAACTAACTTAAACCTATTGCCTATCTTAGGCCTCCTCGTGAGTTTGAAGCGCCCATCGTAAGAGCTACAGAGAAACTCCGTAAATTTGTGTCGGCGTTTAAAAACGCGGCTAACGCTCTGGCTCCCCGTGTTCCAATTAATTTTAAACAACACAAAATTATTTATTTGGTTGGTAATTATATACAATATTATTACACCCTGATAACTTGAACAAAGAGATTGTGATGAGCGTAAAATTTAGTGATTTGATGTCAGTTTAAGCCTCCCTAACCGCAACAAAGACGTTCCAAAGAAGAGGAAGGATGAAGGCACCATTTAGGATGGAGTTAAGGGAACGCGGAATCTACGCACAAGGTGGATAAAAACAATAAGCCAAGAAAGAAGTCATGAAACATGCTATAAGTTGAAGAAGAAAGTAGTAGGTGATGGAAAACAGGACAGCAGTGAACCGAAAAAGGATGGTCCGTAAAAAACAAAAACCTATTCTATTTCAATAAAAAGAAGGCCAACCAAGCCTTTAGCACGGAACCTCACATAATCCCCCTGGGAGCCCTAATTCCCATAGATTCAATAGTTGTATCCCCCTTGAGGGGATATTTACTTAAAACTCAATGACAGCACGAGTTAGTTAATGTTTGCTATTTTTAAAATTGCTAACTACAAATGACTTCAAATTTGAGTTGAATGCTGATCTTTAGATTAACTAAATGCAGTGAAAGTGATAAACTGAACGCACTGCATTGTGATCTTCCTCTACCGATATTTTAAGACAGATCCAAAGACCGATTCAAACTTGGTTTGACTTCAATAATCAGAATCAGAATGAACTAATGAACGAATTCAATTGCTCATTCATTCGCATTTGGTCTTGTACAAATGTACGATTGAATTTGTGTCTGACAGCTTGCTTTTTCGCTAACAACGCGTTCAAAGTTATTGAAGATTCTTTCAGCAAACTTACGTTGGGTTTCGAAGTATCTCAACACATTTTGCACTGGAGAGCTCAGGTTTGTTAACTAGTTGAAGAAAATTCGCTCTATGAATTTCCTATCATTTGTGAAAATTGTTTTCAAGCCACTTCAACGGAACAATGCACTTCACGTGATTTATCAGCAACGGTTCAAACTCTATTTCTGCATCCATGCGTAATTTACGCTCATCATTCCATAAGGGAATGCTGAGAGTAAATCGCGCAAGCGAGCTCATTATAATGTGAGAGCATTTCTAAGGGAAAACTATTTTCAAAAATATAAGTACAAGTCTAAAAAACAAGCTTATCATTTTAATCTCAAATTATGTAAACATGAAGATTGAAGCAATAAGAAAGTTGGAATGTCAGACTATACAACGAATCGGAACTCAAGCTTTGCCAAACTTGGAAATCTGACATGGAAATATTTGAAACGTTTCTATAGGAGTGCAAAAAATAAGTCCACTACTGCAACGAAACTCGAAACTCAGGAAGTTCGGTAAATCTGCTCTTTGTTGCACTCCATCATGTTAGTTGTTCATAAACTTTATGATGAGGATGTAGGGGCTTAACCCTTTAACGCCCCAGAGGACACCAGTGTCCTCTTTCAAAAATGCCCTTAATATATAGTATTTCTTGTTCAATTAGTTCCCTAATGTATTCTTTGAAGTTCTCTGTCGGGTGGCAGTTCCTATCCCATCCTGATATTGGTGACTGCCTGATGCCAGTGCCAGTTTAGTGACGGTGTTTGTGTTAACGGTAATATGAGTACAAAAATTCGGACGTTAAAGGGTTAAATTAGGTCGCTTTTCCAGTACAGTAAAGCTACACTGACAATATTCGTTGACTATAGGAAGCGCTCGCACCTCCGTAAGAGTTTCGACCACCCCTTATTACACTTCCTAACGACAGAGGAGGATACGCACTTTACCTTTTCAACAATTTAATAATATTTTAAAGAAGATAATGAAATTCACGTTCTCAGAATCGAGTCTCATAAATAATGGGCTATATTAAGCCTCCATAAATATCCTAGGTCACATCCACATCAGATTAAATTTAGAAGCCATCCCTAGAACAGGCAGAATTGGAAGATATTACACTCCACTGGGTTGCACGACCGCAGCTCGAGGTTTGAGTGAGTAAAACGCACAGCGACTGGGCTAAAAATTAAGAGTAAGATACTAATAAAAGTCACGTGGCTCACTCACCAGATACTGGTGAAACTCGCGCGACTCACTCACCTGAAGATCAGGTACAGAACAGGCTCCTTCAGGTGTCGACCACAGCGCTGCCTGCAAAGAACAGCTCAATGAGTCACTGAAAACTAAACGTGAACTAAATGGTGTGGCACAGTCTTTGAAAAATATGAGCAGTGCACTGAAAACTTCTAGTTACCGGGCCAGAGGGCACCAACGAGAGAGTAATGAGCATAAGGCAGATACTAGGAGGTCACATGACAAGAGTGTCTAGAAATAGAATTCTAGTTGCAGTAACGCTTTTTATGTGAATCATTCGCAGTAAAGGTTTAGATGAAACAGCGTAGCGTACGCGTGTAATGTATGTGTACTGCAATCAACAGTATTGTAGTCATTTATGTATAGTGTTTGTATTGTACTAGCATTGCATCTTGTGTCAGAGTAGATCCTGCTGTATTGGACACGAGTTATGCATTCTCTAGGGTTATTTGTAATCGAGTATAAATCATACTTGTACGCTTTTACCTCTTATATTGTAATTACATGCAATTGAAGGTATGTCAAGCGACAAACTCTATTCTATGACAGCTGTAAATACATTTTAGCACAATACATGAATAATTTCCAACTTCTTTCCCTCAGTTACTGGACTGACGGACGCGCGGGCTGTCATTCCCGAGCTGCAGAAAAAGTGATGCTCGACTGGCCAATTGCTTGCAGAAATGATGGAATTGAACGTTTTTCAAACAAAACCTGGCAGCAAAACCGCTCCGTATCTGGCAAACTTGATAGCTTGCTAGGTGCTGCCCTATAATATAAGGCTAATTTCACCAAAAAGGCACTCAGCATCTGGCAACCTAACCAGAGCTGCCAGATGCTACGCAGATGCAAAGCTTATTAGACCATAAAGACCACTCAGCCTCTGGCAACCTAACGCAGATGCCAGATGCTGAACTATAATGCAAGGCTAATTTCACTATAAAGACCCCTCAGCATCTGGCAACGTAACGCAGTTGCCAGATGCTGCCCTATAATATAAGGCTAATTTCACCATAAAGACCACTCAGCATCTGGCAACCTAACCAGAGCTGCCAGATGCTACGCAGATGCAAAGCTTATTAGACCATAAAGACCACTCAGCCTCTGGCAACCTAACGCAGATGCCAGATGCTGAACTATAATGCAAGGCTAATTTCACCATAAAGACCACTCATCATCTGGTAACATCGCAGGTTGCCAGATTCTCCTCTATAATGCAAGGCTAATGAGACCATAGAGACTCAGCATCTGGTAACCTAACGCGGGTGGCCAGACGCTGTGCTGATTGAACGCTAATTTGACAGTAACCTTCAGATGAATTGCCCTTCCATGGTCACGTGACAGTAGGTCAGATTATAAGTCAGCCTGCAAGAATAATTGTATATATTAACATGATACGTATTCATGCACTTGTACAAATGATCAGACGCGCCAACGCTCCCCATTCATCGCATCACAGTTTCTAACATGTATATGAAACATGTGAATTTCTTGAGAAAATCAGAAGGAAGATCGCCTGCAAGTAAAATTTAACTCTCTTTACACAAATCGAACTGATGTTTTACTAATCTCAGCATTCATATCACGAAGGAACCTTAGTTTTACGAAGAACTTTTACGCAAAACGCTATTGCCGCCAGAGAGAATCGAACTCTCGACCCCTAGTTTACGAGACTAGTGCTCTGCCCCTGAGCTATGGCGGCTGCGAAGGTGAGGTGGATATTTTCTAAGAAACATTCGTTATATTACTTAAGAAGAACTTCACACTAAAGTGCTTAGTTCCATTGTTTTGAACTGTTTCAACGCAGGTAGACACACCATTTTTTCAAGTTTGAATTCTACTTGAAGTACATACATTATAAAACATTAATCTAATAATTTTCACGCGTGCATAAAACATTATTATTATTATATAAGAAAGTTTTAGCCTCCCTTAACCACGACAAAGATGTTCCAAGAGAGGAAAGAGGAAGGCACCATTTAGTATGGAGTTGAGGGAACGCGGAATCTATGCACAAGGTGCACAGAAACAGTAAGCTAGGAAAGAAGTTCATGAAACAAGAAAAAAGTTGAAGAAGAAAGTAGTAGGTGCTGAAAAACAGGAAAGCAGTGAACCGAAAAAAGATGGTCCGTAACAAAATAAAAACCTATTTTATTACAACAAAAAGGAAGCCTACCTAACCTTTAGCTCGGGCCCTCACATGGTTCCCCTGGGAGCGCTAATTCCCATAGATACAAGAGTTGTATCCCCCTGAGGGGGGCGTGCATAAAACATTAAAACAATAATATCATCCCTCATTTTTCATAACAATAAATTTTCGTATCAGTAAATACAAGCGATATTACCTAAAATTTCATTTGACTTTCACCGTCTACTTCATGAAAACTCGTAAGTGAAAACGACCATATCCATGAATCGTTATGGAAATAGTTACAGAAGGTCACTTTCATAAAACGCACTACAAAACGTGTATAACCATAGATACGAGCTTCCATGGAGAGAGAAGGAACATTTTCCTGCGTTGCCACGTCTCGCATCAGCCTGACCTTGGGGCAAACTACATGCTGTACGGTGGTGGTGCTTGTTACTTGCTACCAGAGCTTGTTGCAGAACGACGCTCGCTACTAGCGCTTGTTGCAGTGCAGTGCTCGCTACCAGTGCTCGCTGCACACACTCGCTACAACACACACAACCACCACAGCCGTCACCTCAAAATCCACCTGTAGACGGACGCGCGGCACAAATGGATTTGGCACTCGCGCATCCATCACACAACACGACCTTTACCAGGGGGATATAATGATTATCATCACCCTATGGGTAATATAATTATCACTATATTCTTTGAATAGATAACTGAAAACTTGGGAGCTTCTGATGGACGAAACTTCCAAGCTTAAAGGTTGGGTACGCCAGGTAAGGTTGATATAGTGGTGAGGTCTGCTGAGGAGCTTGGTAATAAGTTTGAGCAGCCCTAACCAAAACGAGGGTGCTCCAAAGAGAGGAAGGATGAAGCCATCGTTTAGTGTGGAGTTGAGGCCACTCGGAATCTATGCACAGGGTGCGGATCCTGGCATGATCCCTGTGCTTAAAAATAGTGTGTTCGATAATAATTTTTGGTTACAAGATTAAAATAAAAGAAAGTAATAGGCGAAGAAAATAGTAGAAGAAAGTAATAGGAGCTGATAAGAATCAGTAGTGACCCAAAAAATATGATCCTTAACAAAACTATTATCCAAGTCTTTTTCAACAAACAGAAAGCGTTACAAACTCGCAGGTCGGAACCTCACATTTTCCCCTGGGAGCGCTACCTCCCACAGATATAATAGTTGTATCCCCCTTAGGGGGGAACTTAATCTGTGCGGGCTTACCTGTGCAGCATAGGTAAAGAGGGAATGGATTTTTATAGTTGTTGACTAGAATGAACCGAAAATTAAGCTTTAAAAAGCAGAAGCAAGTCTTTCTTCAATTTTTCCGATTGCAGCATGAAGAAAATGCAGCATGAGATAGGAAAAAATTTTTCGTCTGAGCATCTCTCACTAGTAGAAGATTACAAAATAGAAGGTTCAGAATTTATATATTACTGAGGCATCAAAAGCCGTTTTATACAGTATCCAAATTAATACAAATACCGTTCTCTAATGTCTAGTAGATCTCCGTATTTTCTAATCCCGTTTTACAATCAACGGCAAAGCTGTTTTAATTGAAATCGAATCCAGTTCCCCGGTGCATATGGTACATAGTCCGCATTTCACTAAACTTGTTCTTTTCTATTAAATTGTCATTTACAATTTCATGTTGTTTCAGATACTGAAGACGACCCTTGCAATTGAAACATTCATTTTTACACAGAACTTTGCCTTTCTAATTCAACTAACAGTCACTGTAAACAGGAAATGAATAATGAATGGCTTGCGAGTAACTATTTCTAATGTTTAATTTATTGTTAGACTTTTCAACTTGAGAAATTTCAATAAATTTGAATATTTCAGCTGGTAAAATATGACATTCTAATAAAATATTCTAAGCTAAAAATACGCTAAGCTAATAAATTGAGGAAATTCAATTGGTGTCTCCTCACAGGATATAGATTTCTGACTGATAGATATAATTAAATCAGCTAGTATAAGCCTCCCTAACCACGACGAAGGTGATCTTAAGAAAGGAAGGAGTAAAGCACCGAATAGTATGGAGTTGAGGGAGCAAAGGATTCTATGCAGAAGGTATGTTCTCGAACAAGAACCATCGCGCATAGATACTACAGTAGAAAAGTAATAGAAACTTGATCAAAGTTGAAGAAGACAGCTGCTAGTGCTGAAGAACAGGGCAGCAGTGAAGCGAAAAAAGGTGGTCCATAACAGAATCTAACAGCCCTATTTCAATATGCATAGATACAATAGTTGTAGCCCCCATGGCAATTTAACACTGAATTCCTTTAATTTGATCGCAAAATACGGAAATTCAGAATATTAACCATCCAGCTGATTTGCTCGACAGATAATGTTCTACATGATCAGTGGGCACAATGTTCACGAGTTTAGCACACTTATGCTCGTTCCAGAACTTATCTTCACTCACGAGGTAAATAATTACGTGTGCCCCAATGAAAACATGCAATGCAAAAGCAGCCCTCAAGCAACACTCACTAAAATGACGGCTCGGTGATGCAGAGCAGCGAAATGAGCAGCTTTCTCTCTAGTCAGGAAATAAATTTTTCCCTAAAGTTAAGCAATTTGAAGCAAACGCTTGCGAATCGAAAAAATATGGTGTAATTGATAAGAATAAACACATTTTTATCAACTTATACACAAACACTCAGAAAAATTTACACACTTGTGTGTCACACGGTTATTCAGAAAATTCTTGGTATATCCGGATATTAAATTGATTGTTGAGTTATTTAAATTCGATTTGAAAATTTGAATTGCACTATCGCAATTGAGCACCAATGTACGTGAAGACAAATAAGACATTACTGGAATTATTTTTGCCCTTAACCTCATGGCCTACGCTGAGCAGCGCGAGATATTTACATCAATTGAAAGAATTCCAACCTCAAAGGAACGTCCAAGCGGCCAGCATCATTTACGGTGACAACAAACCACAAGCGAAAATAAAAAGGTTGAAGAACACGATATATTTTCTTTGGAATGCCAGAAACTCGACGCAGTCTCACACAACCAGACACAATAGGGACACCAAAAAAACATACGATTTATTTTTATATATATAACGGTTGCGGCGGGCCGATAAGCCCGTTATTTCACAAAGCCGGGCTTCGTACGCGATTTATCTAGAGGCGAGCGAAGGTGAACATAAATAAAAAGGCTCAATAAATAATTGAGTCCCAAAGGAATGCCTCAAACTAGCGCCATTGGGACCACAAAACCATCATTTTGGTGTGGCAGACGAGCGGCATATACCGGCCCAGCTCGTCAGGTTCTGCATGGGCGCCTCAGCCTCGCATCGTAATGCGACGCGCGCAAGGCTGGTGATAGCCCTCCACAGCTGTTGGTGTGGTGTCCCGTGAAATGTACTCTTCGGAAAGTGCCATTAACACGATGACTACGGAATGGGACAAATGTGCACCATTAGGTAAATTGTTCATACACGCACCAATGTAATTGTATAACATTTCAAACCAATTCGCGACCTTCTTTTGAAGGAATTTAATCATACGATGAAAATGTTATCAAGTACTTACCTTTTGTACAATTCTTAACAAGGATGGGAACTTATTCGAGCAGGTAAGTCTATTTTACTAGTCTGTTTCTTTATAACCTAACCAAGACAATCTTACGATCCGCGCAATCGTAGCAACGTGTTAAGATAACCGAGTCATTTTTGAGTGCCTTCAATGAATTACCTTTTGTAGATATTTCACCGGTTTCATGAGAGAGCGGTTTCTTGATTGAAAAAGCCATACGCGGGTGTTATCACAACTCGTAAACTGTTTAGTTAATTATTTTCCTTTTCAGTGAATGACCGATCATGAAGAATATGGTCAGATTTAAATTTGTTAGTGGTCTCGTAGGAAATATTTAATTTAACAGAAGAGACTCTAGTCAAACTCTCCATGCTGATATCGTTCTGTTAGGTTCACTGTAATTATAATGACGCATTTCACGACTAACGTCAAAATTCTATCACTAATCTTTCGTTGTAGAGAGTACAGATTCCAAAATAATTTTTTCAGTATTGTTAGGTTAAAACTTGAACTGTGTTCAAACAGTTGCGTAATTTGTCACAAGTACGAAAGAGCCATTTTATAAATATGAGGAGTGCATTTGTCATTTTAATGAAAGCATAGAAAAAGTGGCCCTGAAGTGCTGCAGGGAATTCCTGCAAAGAAAATTAAATTAAAAGTGCTTTTCTGTCGCCAGCGTTAATAAAAATTTTTCCGCTGATAATATAAATAAAAGGTACACTTGAAATCATTGCCCACTGTCACAACACAAATCGAATAGCAAACACAAAATTGCCGATCGAGTGCCGTTCAGTCTACTGAACCCGTTTCGACTGTGTCCTCGTCTTACGACAGCTTACACAAATTGGCAAATATGCTCAGCATTTAGACTGCAGCAGGTAAAACTAAAGTTTAATATTCAACGAAAATATAAAATCAATTGTAGTAACCCAAGTTGAAAATACCGAACAGTAACTGGATCGTGTTTTCATATAGCTTTAAGTATTTAAAAAAAATTGAATTTCTGACTTCTGTTTGGTGAGCAGCATAGTGAAAACTCGCTCAGTGACTAAATATGTCTCACGTCGCAGTCAAAGTGTTAATGCGAATAATATGGAGCTTAATGCACACGTACGTATAGTTTAAAGAATATAAATCATTCAAATGTATGATAGATGAATTAATAACAGTTCAAATCTTCCTTGTAGAAAGTGTTACCTATTTTAAAACGTATGCAAATTTCACACTGAAGTATGTAAACCTATAACTTCCTCAGTTCGTGAAAATTAAAACTAGTGTTTATGACAGGTTAAGAATCACTGGGCTGAACTGTTATCAGCTTTGTGTCTGTTGAGTGAATCAAGTCGAGAAAAAGGTTTGTAAGTATTACTTGTGTAAAGAAGTTAGCCATGATTTCATCAGTAGTTTATCCTATTGAAGTTGTGGTACACGAACGGAACAAAACCCACAATTTTCAGCCCACCTCGACTCGCATGAAAACTTTCTTCCCTCTTAGACAGGCCAAGGCTAAAAGTAAAATATCCAAAGTTTACTCTTCCAATTATTTGATTGATTATAAGTTAGTTTTAGCCTCTCTTACCACAGCAGAGGTGTTCGAAGAGAGGAAGGCTGAAAACATGATTTAGTATGGAGATACGAGTACCCGGAATCTATGCACAAAGGGTGTTCCCGCACATGGTCCCGTGCGCATAGAGACAGTAAGTTAAGAAGGAAGGTTATAAAATAAGATAATATAGTTAAACATGAAAGTCAGAGGAGCTGAAAAACCGTACAACAGTGAACCCATAAAAGATAGTCCTTAACAAAGCAAAAAACCTTATATTTAACAAAAAGAAGGCTTTCCTAACTTTCAGCTGAGGACAACACATTTTCCCCCTGGTTTTCGAATTATCTTCCGTTTGAAACTTTCACGAAGCAAGGTAATCTTTATCAATAAGTTGCACACGAGCATTATCAACGACAGGTAAATTCTCCAACAGCTTCATCAAGTCTGTGTTCTGTGAGCGAGGCTGAATTTACAATATCGTCTTTTTGATCGCCCACGCGTCCAGAACTAATCAAAACAGACCATTGTGACAGCGCGAACCCTCGTTTCGTGAGGCATTGTAGCGCCTCACAATTGACCAACAATGGCCTTCGTTCCCGAGTGAATGACTCCAGGGAACGAAAGTGGAAGCCAGGATTCGATCAAGATCTTGGGGCCTCCGCTTGCATCGGAGATGGCGCCGAGAAACTGGATGTAGACAATCCGTGACAAACACGGCAGTTGGTCTGAAGAAAGAGACGTGCCACCGCCAGGTTACTGATTAGATTGATAGATAAGTTAGTTTTGCCGTCCCTTACCACAGCAAAGATATTCAAAGAGAGGAAGGATGAAGGTAATTTTCTGTATGGAGTAAAGGGAACGCGGAATTTATGCAAAAAGTATGTTCCCATGTTCATAGAAACAGTACGTTAAGAAGGAAGGTTAGGAAACAAGATAAAACTTGATGAAGAAAATAGTAGATGCTAAAAAACAGGACAGTAGTGAACCGAAAAAAGATGTCCCGTAAAAAACTAAAAAACAACTATTTAATTAAAGAAAAGGAGGGCATTCCTAACATCTAGCTCAGGACCTCACATATTCCCCTTAAGAGCGCTAACTTCCATACATACAATAGTTGATTTCCTTGAGGAATCAGCCAGGCTGCATGGACCTAATTTTGTTACCGTGTGTCTCTGGCAATGATCGGTGAAAGTTTGAAGGTACGTTGAATAATTATTCAAAATTATCATGGGAGACTGGCTCTGTCTGTAGTTACCCAATACATTTCTAGAATCTCTTACATTTTGATGCAGTTATAACGTTACAGTATAGTATAAGTAACAGCGGCAGAGAGAATCTCGAGACAATTATTGGAAAATTATAGATACAAAAATATCCCGACTTAGGAGCAGGGAGCCTATTTCACGAGTTGCCGACCTTCTTATAAGAAAGCAGAAATGAATATAGGAAACAGGAGATATGACCTAACATTCAACTGTTCAACAAACTTAGCTTAGAAAAGACTACTGCAAAAATGGTGGATTATTCTTGCTTCGTAGCTAATAACAACGTTCGAGGAGGGTTCATTCAACAAGATGCCCTTTGACGAGAACAGACACTGTCAGTATGGTCCTTTATTATCGAAAGGATTGCTAAAGAAATCTCCCTTCTCCTTCATCAAAATAGATAGGTATTGTTACGTTTTGGTTCGGCAATAAGGCTGCGGACTACTACATCAGCCAAGTGCGGAGTTGAGAAGAAATAGGGATAAAAGGTTCCCCGCGCAGTACTACTTATTTAATCACGAGTTAACCTCCATTTTCGCTAAGTTCAAGCGGTTATTACAGAAAGACTCGGTGAAATTTAAATTCAAGAGGTACCACGAGAGCGCAAAATTAAGGGGTCTTATACGGCACAGCTGGACACGCTGGCAAAATAAGATGTAGGCGACGAGTCGAAAAGATTAAGTGGAAATGAAGATAAAAGACGGGGACACTCCTACGTGAGGTTGGTTGCACGGTACACCTGCCTTTTTACCACGGGAGAAAGGATGTAAAGAATGGAATGTAAGGCTTACTTAACTTACAACAAACTCTTATAAGAGTATTACGGATTTGTGGTTGTGTTCCAACTGAGAAGCACTAGTTCCTCAAGGTATCTTGACAATAACGCATTTGAAAACCCGATGTACAAGAGGATATCCCTCAGGCATGATTGGAGTTAAAACATCCTCTGACGAACTCTTATCAGTATACACCAATGAGCATAGCTCAGTACTCCTTCATATCCCAAGGGTGCGTGAGGTCCCTGAGATGCGTTAGAGGACAATCCTCTTCAGTTCGGTTGAAAGGGATCGTGAAATATCATTAGGACTTCATGCAAAAACATCACCGTTTCACGGAATGGCCGCTTTGCCGTCGAGCTGAAACGTGATGTAAATGTCCTGTGTGCGAAAAAGATAAATCCTCCGGAAAAAAAGATCAATCTTACAAAATGTACACAAAATCCTCAGGAACAAAATTACACCGTAATCCTCTTCAGTATAACATTCGTTATACTAAAGAAAGTTTACAAATCTTTAGAGCGAGGCTCAGCGGAGTGCAGCCTAGCTGGAACATGAAAAGTGCCTCTTGATACTGGGAGCCCTCTGTGCCGCTCCCAGCCGCTTTGTTTACAAGGCCTCGACTTTGTCCAATGGACTGCTCCAATTAATTAAAACTGCCTCTGACAAGCCAGCTTCTCAATTATTTTAATGAACAACTCAAGAACAGCTGAGGCCCTACTGGACAACTTCCTTCTGCAGGAGGATGTTAACTTCGGAGCCGAAATCTGTATGGAAATTGGAATCTTTAAATGGAAGTTAGGCATTGATGGATTTCATCTGTTTTGTACGAAAGTTAGAAAATGACTGATTGAATTCATTGGTGATTGGAGAATGACCATTAATGTAGTATTTTGGAAGCCCTGTGGAAAAATAGTTGAAATTTTGAAATAATTTTCCTCATGGCTTGAAGTTGTCTCTTCTGAACAACGCAGGTCAAGTTTACGCATAATGAGAAGCAATTGCTGGAATACGACAAACAAACATTGACTTAAATTTTGAATGAAGGTTGCCATTGGACCTTCGATGCTTAATGTGTAAAAAACTAATTCCTCTGGAGATCAATTTACTTTAAGTATAACCTAAATTTTAGATTTACAAGAAACTGATATTACCCTTCGCTTTACCTTGAGAAGTACGTATGATAAAATACCATAATATTCATGAGACGCACATCATGAACATGGCGACACTATATCACTGAGGTCTCTGTCACTGTAGCTCGGCGGACGAGCCTCGCTGTCGCACAGATGCTGCATAACAAATCGCTCGGACAACACGTAAAGAAAAGGCTATTGTGTCGCGTGCAGCGACGGTTTCATGGAATAATCACCAAAATGGCCATTCCTCACGCACTTTATAACGAGCCAACAATAGCGATATTGGAGCTGCTCCAAGTTGAGCTAGGAAGTGATCGCAAAATTGCACTTCGAAACTACTCTAGGGCGGAGTCTCATACTTTTATTGCATCGGATTCCGTTAGAGTTACAGCTTTCGGGGAACACCATCCTCAATGCATTAGTCGACCGTGTTGTAGGCTAACATTTCCAACAAATTTGTTTTGGATTCTGTTGTACATTTCTAGGTGCAGTGCGGATTCGTTGCTACATGAAAGGATGCAAGAAATTTAGCAGGCTGGTCAGCACAGACCGGAGCCTCGGCCTGGACAGTGCGATGGAGCGTATAAAGTACACTCTTCGATGTTGAGAAATCACCATGGGTGGACTAATTTTTCATCAAACTTCTATTAGTATTCCCTAGCGTTTGTTTTTTAAAACGGCATAACTCTAATAAAACAATTATTTCTACCAAATTGCAGTATACTCAATTCGATTTGATTTTCCGGAAGATTACCGACGAACAGGTAACATTTTCGCTGCACTCGTACGGAGCTCAATATCTAGCACCACAAAACCCTTTAACTCAGCTGAAATAATACAGAAAGACAGCGGCACCGGCCGCACGATCAACTGAGGCACGAAATAGCAGTCAACAGCGCAGTGGCGCTGAGCAAACGTAAAGAAAGATACCTCAGGAACCTGCCCCCGACACGATATCGGCGGAGACATCCTCAAATTGCGGCACGACGCGATCGTGGCACAGAGACACACAATGCGGCGCCAGCGGCACGACATGCCGCTTTGGGTCCGTGACATCAACAAGGCAATAAAGCCATGCGTCTCAATCTGCGCTATCCGAGCTGCGTCCTCCATTATAGCGAAGGATGTCATCCATTACTCGGGCTTGACAGCGCATCCTCACTGTTCGAGATTCCTCAGGACATGAAATCCTGCAAAGGACCGAGCTCAGGACAGAAAGCGATCAGCGGCCTAGGAATGATGAGCGGCACGACTCGAGAAGCGTTTTGATGCTCGACGCGGCCACGGCGGTATACAAAATACAGAGCCTGGCTCAAGTTCGTGTCACGTCATTATTCTAGCGCCGCTAAATGCGCTGCATGGAAACGGTGCCAGAATATGCGTCCTTGAAACGCTGGCTACCACCGCGGATTGTCTGATTCACTGCATAGAGGGTGAATGTAGGTTAGATTTAATTAAAAGTTAATTTAAGCCTCTCTAACCCTCATAAAAAGTATTTCTAAGACAGAGGAAAGAAGAATGCACCATTTAGTGTGACAATGAGGGGACGAATAATGTATGCGCAAGGTGTGTCTTCATACTTTGCACATTAAAATGATTAAGTTTGAAAGAAGTTTACGAAATGAGATTCAAGTTGAAGAAAGTAATGGGTGCTGAAAAGACAGTCGGGAACCGAAAAAAGATGGTCTGTGACCAAAAATCCTATTTCAACCTAACCTAACAAACCTTTAGCTGAGGACTTCACATCTTCCCCTTGTAAGTGGTAGTTCCAAGAGATACATTAGTTGCTCACCCTTGAGGAGAGTGCGATTCTGCGTATGGTATAGCAACAGCAAAATCATTGGCCCACTTTTTGACGGTCCTTTTGTCATGTCATTAAAAGGTTTCGTTAATAAAGAAGACATAACTATAACTTACGCATCATTTGGAAGTTCCTCGCGACCCAACTTTAAAGAGACACTTAAATTCTTTGTGGATTCGAACCTTCTTCGTCACATTAGAATACGTTAGCACTTCACGGCGCAAAGCATCGCGCTTCGTGACAGTTCCTGAGATGATGATTTTATTTTGTTATTATTACCAATGAATGATCTTCGGTAACCTTTCAAAAGAAGTTTCACAATGAAGGGTTAACAAGGAAGTCTGCGCAGATGTTGTAAAATTATAAAGGAAACAAAGTAATTTTTTGGTTGCATGCCCCAGTTTTGTTTTATATTCGCCAGCGCAAATTCAATTTAAATGTAGATAAAAATATTTTTACTATACATTAGTTAGAGAATTATTTCCTAGCCAAATAAATACTTTCTCAAGAAAGTGGGAAAAAAAGGACCATTTAGTATGTACTGTAGGAAACGGGATCTATTCACAAGATGTAATCTACAGAGGACACCCAACGCATAGCAACAATGAAGGAAGGAAGAGAATAAAAAGACTACTAAAAGATAATGGGAAGGTATGACCACCGAAAAAAACAGAATGGGGACGAAAGGTAGAAGTCTCGAATGCGTAATTATAGGTGATATAACCTAACAATATTCACAGCGTACACAGACAAACGTAAATCTAACTAACGCAAGGCTATAGTCTTTCGTATATTTAGAGTGAGAAGTGCCAACATTTAATACATATTGAACGGATATGAACAGATTTATGTATTGTTCTCAAGTTTCAATGTCCTTTGCAATCAGCTTTCCCCAGTTGTGCGCGAATAAGTTTCAGCAAAAAGCGGGTCAGTTTCTGGAGAACAGGGTCGAACCATACATACTCCACGAGCTTCCGCATACGAACTGATTGGAGAACATGCAGAAAATTCAGCTGACGACTCGAGCAAGAGAGATGCGCAAGCTCCCGTGAAAAGTGCGCAGGTGCAGTGTTCACAGAGACAAGAAACAACCTACATGCCGAGTTTGAAATGTTCGAAGTTCCCAATAAAGGGAGCATGAAAGTCTGCAGACAAACTTTTTCCAAGGAGCTCAAGAGGCCATCGAACTTGGATCTTCCGTAGAATTCTATTCCTTTTCATGGCGAAAACCCATCGAAAATTGCGTGGAAACATGCAACTTTTCCGAGACTTTCAACAAAAGAAACTTTTGGTCCGTAAATTTTTTACGAACAAAGAAGCATCACTTCAGAAAACTTTGCGCAAAATAAATTACCAAAATAAGGGTATTATTCAAAATCAAGTTAGGTTCACAGTCGCTCCCCTCAGTAATTTATTCCCTTTCTTTCCTCCGTTGCATTGTTGTGAACGCGATTACCCTATTTTGTCGTGTTCATTATTAGTTCAAAAATTTTTATTTTATTTCTGGAATATTTTATTAGAAATACCGTACGAACTTTATTGGGATAAGGGCGACAGAAAACAAACAGATCAAAATTAAATAGGGAGTAAAAAACCGTAAGCTTGAAAACAGAACGACCAGCAGAGGGAGACCACTCCTTGCAAATAATAAATAGGTGAATCGTATATTCATTTAGCTTACCTAATACTGTTGTATTTCTTATTTTTCCCTTATGTTATTAAATTCCTATTTTTCATTTACATTAGATTTGAATTAAGACCTAATTTTATCTATAGCTATTGCCCGACTATTTGTTGAGAATGAACTTAAGGCTCGAAAAGTTTAGTAAGATAAGTCGTGCATGAATTATTCTATAATTCAGGCCATAAATTCATCACCAATTAAAACACTCTGGAATTCAAATGGCAGAACATTTTACAAAGTTACCCCACATACATACCATCAAAACAACGCCAGCAACATTTGCATGAAATAATAAAACATTCAAGTAATCCTCTCAAGAATAATCGCGAAGACTCACAAATGTCATTGTTTCTTCCATTCAAACCATATTTTCACAGCGACATTTGAAACGTTGCCTGAGGTATGAAAAAGATTTGTTAATTTACCGCCCTACCGCACAAAAAAATAAATATTGGCCAGTATATAACAGGACATGTGGGAAAAGCTTTCAAATTTCTGGGTTCCACTTCTCTAGTTAAAATCAGGGTACTGGTGCGTATGTGTGATACTGAGTACTATAAATGTGAATGTTTCTATTCTTCTACTTCTACTCGGTTGCCTGCTCGTGATTAGTGTTCGATATCACGGGAATTAGGGAGGTAACCCGAGAATGAGGACCTCGGCTAGTTTCTGTTAATGTAATTTGTTTTAGTTCACTCTATTTGAGTAAAAATAGGATAAGTATAGATCTATTTTAGGGGTTTAGAAGTTTTCTATAGAACCGACGATTGGTTTTGGTATTCTGCGTATTTAACGCGTCTTGATGGATCCCCCATACGTTGATACTTATTGTACCAGTGCTTATCAGAACGCTGAGTTATACGTAAGATCATTGGCGCGATGTTCCATTTTCTTATAAGTCAGAGAGTCCTACGGAGAACGGCAGAGGAAAGCCTGCTCAAATTCAAGGAATACTTTTTATAATTAATTAATGCTACCTTTTACTCCTCTTAGTTTAATTCCAAAAATGAAAAATATATTACCGTACTACTCTGCATCTTTGAACACGAAACGAAATTAAACAGTATTCGCTGTGAGACAAAAAATCACAAAGCAAGTGGCATCGCTCCTTAAAGTACATGCACACCCTGATTCTAAACTAGACACCAGATTCTTATACTATTGGGTGTTTTTTTGCGTAAATTCACGAAATCAACTGTAATTACAAGGGTAGAAACATTTTATGTATATAGTATCTGATAATTAGCCGGAGTTACGCACGTAAAATGATTTAAACTTTTGAAATACATTCGAAAGTGAAAATCTTGCAACGGCATGTAAAACTTAACTTAAAAGACAACTTAAAATGATCTTCCAAAATTCATCATAACATGCCCTTGCGCAATCAGAATTGCTGAAACCGTCACAAGTGCGCGCGCAGTCAAAGTAGCGACCGTTACTGGAAGCAGGGCGACGGGCAGGAGAATTGGGATACAATTTGGCGGATTTGGGCAGGCGGCGTTCACGGGGCGAACTACCGCCAACTAATCCAGCCTGAGTTGCAAGGAGCTGGAAAACAGCGAATGCGGCGTCACCGCGTGCACGAGTGTGGCGCGACTCGGGAGTTCCATGAAATCCTGGCGCGTATCTGTTTTTCATACGCGTAAGTAGCTTGATGTTTTTTTCTTCGTACTTATGTATATCTCAACTAAGTGTCCACTGGTTTTACAAAGAAATGTGTTGTTTAATCGTTACATGAGAGTAGAGACTTATGATCAATAAGTTGGAATGTTACGTATACGCTATTCGAAGATTACCGCTTGGCTAGCGTGTGAAAATAATTCATTGTTGAAAAACAATAAATAATCAATTGAAGCTTGTGTTTACCATTATTTTAGGTGCATCAATATTTTAATTTACATGCTGCTGGAACGTACTGTGATTGATTAAAAAAAATGCCGACAACAAACTAAGAACATTAAATTGTTAAGGGTTCTCGTGACTAGTTTCACAGGAAAATATATTGCTCAGAATTAATGCAAACTTCAAGTGAAAACTGCAATCAATCCTGATTCTTAAAATCATTCATCAATGGAAGAATTTGGCTATAAGAATATTTTCATTTGGTATAGAGTAGAATAAAAAATAAGATATGAGGAGATGCGTGTTAAGCCGACAAACACGCAGCGAAATTACTGCGGCAAAATATCTTTGGAATTAGATGTTAGAGAAATTCATTCTTAAAACCATAACACAGTTATTCTCAAAATCGGGGAAAATTATAGCTATCAATTCAATATTATTCACGGCAGGATGCATGTTTCATTCTCCATTACTGCTCTTTCAGCTGTCACAGAATAAGTTCAGAAATGCCATCACTTTACGGTACGTACTTCTTGAGCGTAGCAACTTGGGGGTCAGACCACCTAAGACGGGGTTCTGTTTGTATTGTTTGCGCTTGAAAAGAACCGTTCACTGCTGCATTTTCCTGTCATTCAAGTCCTTTCTGGTGGTCTGTACCACACGGATTAGAGACGCGCTTTTCTAGACAATTTAACGCTGAAATTGAACCGCTCTCGTGCCAAATACGGTGTCTCAAATATTTGCTTACTGAATATTTCAAAGTGTAACAGCGATTAATGATTTCTCGTCAGAAGATTTCATTTGAAGTACATTTGCTAATGCATAATTCGAGGAAAATTTCAGTGACAAAAGCTGTTTTACCGTAAGTGAGAAACTGCTCGTACTGCAATTGTCTTTGCAATTTGGGTGCGTTATGAAAGCATCGGAAAATGTCAGTGAGAAGCGTTACGAGACAAAGTTTCTCACATTTCTCAAGATCTTGAAATTACGAACAAGTTTTCGAGTAGAGGCTGCCAACATTTGTGTCAGTCAGTACACAGGTCTTGGCAAGGCACTTGGTGCTGTGTGAGAAAAAATCCATTGAGTGACATTTTCATTTTCAGATTTGCCTTTTAAGTAGACTGGTGCGCTTAGTTAAAGTATTTCAAAAACTTTCCTCGGTATAATGCTCGAATGACAATGAGACAAAAAATATGAACGTCTGTTTTTGTGCTATGCATCAGATACCTCAAAAACTCGGGGACGAAGAGAGTGCTTTGAAATAACATGTGTAATTAGCTATTCTTATAGTAATTTAACACTTTGACTTGGACATGAGGCACCGGTGGTGTCTGAGGGAGTTTTCATAATGCTACTGACTGACCAGCAGTCATAGGCTCAATTTTCATAAATACTAAATCAAAACTAAATGAAGGGACAATCCAGCTTATGTTTGCGATTTCAACATTGCGTACTTCAGTGGGCTTTAAATTTGTGATGAATGTTAAACATCAGTTTTATCAGCCGCAGACAAAGTGTTAAAGGTTTGGAAGGACCGAAGTTCCTCGAATACTAAGCATGCATTAGACCAATAAAGATTACGTCGCACCAAAAAGACAGTAGATTAACATACAGTTCAGAAATTGCTTGATTGATATAATTAAGTTATTAAATTAGCTAAGGTCGTCTATGTCTTACAAACCCCAACAAAAGCGTTGCAAAGAGTACGAATGAAGGCACCATTTATTATAGTATGGACTTGAGCGTAATCGGAATCTATAAATAGTAAGTTAAAAGAGAATTTTATGAAACAAGATAAAAGCTGATGAAGAAAGTCGAAGGAGCTGAAGAATGGGACAGCAGTGAACTGAAAAAGGTTTGTCCTGTCCATAACGTAAAAAACTTTTTCTATTTATTCCAACGAAAAAGGCTTACCTTGGTAACTTTTAGCTCGGGACCCTTAGGAACACTAATTATCATAGATGTAATAGTTTTATCCCCTTGAGGAGAATTAATTGATTACGGGGCAGGCATTTCCTCTAAATGGGAGCAAAAATGTAAAGTTAGGTCGACCTAACTTTGAAATTAAAGCTTTAACAAATGGTTATATACTTGGCTGCAACATTTGCCGAAGGTATCTCAGAGAATATCAGACGTTTATGACTGTTAACTAGGACAAGTATTTTTAGTAGTTCTCATTCGAGAAATGCTTGAGAATACTACGTATCCTCCGAGAATTCTCAAATCCCTGAGATACGTTGAAGGTAATCCTCTTCATCACACCCCGCTGGCTTCATAAAATATTACAACTCATTTCGGTTTGACGTGAAACATTCATTAACAGAACTGTGTTCCGATCCTCGAATAGATCTTTGTTTTTCAAAATTTCAAATGATAATAGTGTCAATAGTGTAACAGCGCTCTATGCTAGGCTAAATCCCACTGATTCTAACTTGTTTTTACGTCAAGGTGCAATACGTAAAAATATTTTGCAATCATCTACTCCTCAAACCAAATAGATGACACAAGCAATCAACCCTCACACCCAGTCTCATAGACACGAAAGCCCGCGTGAGGAGAAACAGAAATCTTCAGTCCTGTACGCCAGCAGCTTGCTTGGTGTGTGTCCCCGCAGCGAGCAACACAATAGTTAATTCAAGACCCGATAACCTATTTTAGGGAAGACTTCGTGCCCTATTGAGAGGCCTGGCAGTGACCATACAGCTCGTAATTCCATTTGTTGCTGTTGTGTCGGGCGCTAAAACAGAAACGTGTCAAATAACGGAGGATGCGGTGGTGGTGGTGGTAGCGCGGATGCTTCTCTTTGACCACAGGCGGGCGTCTAGAGTGTTGAAAGAGTCACGTGCTTGAACAAAATATCCAGTAGGTGATAAATTCTGGTACCTGAAAGTAAACCTTGAGATGTATACGTTAAAATGCCTTTCTTGGGATATATGAATGCGTGAAAATTCAATGAGCATATTATTCTATAAAAGAATGAGATGTCAGATAGAAATTGATGCTGTTTTGTCTTTTGAAAGTTTAATGTTCAGCACTCCGTCTCTCACACACGTTTATGAAAATGTGTACGAGGAGTTATTACTGAAGCAATGAGAGTGAAACTGAAGATAGTCACAAGAAACCAACGAATACATAATTCAAATTTTTGGCAAGTACATACTTATTTTATCGAGAAAGTGTTGCAAACTGAAATATTTTAGTGGCGTTGCCACCTGGGTTGGCTGGACAGGACAGGCATAGGAAGGTTGGGGTACGAATTTTTGCGCGCCTAGAGTGAGGATGGGAGCACGGACGCCATTTTGACTTAGCTGCCAAATGAAAGAAATGAGGCTAAAGCACGTATCTTCAACGACATACTCGTATACTCGCAGATTAGGTTATATGTTAGTTTAAGCCTCACTAACCGCTAAAAAAAGAGCGTTTCGAAGAGAGGAAGGAGGAACGCACCATTTAGTATGGAGATGAGGGAACGTGGAATCTATGCAGAAGGGGCATATAAACCGTTTGTTGAGAAATAAGAATATGAAACGAGATAAAATTTGAAAAAGAAATTAGTAGGTAGGTGCTGAAAAGCAGGTCAGCAGTAAACCGAAAAAAAGGTGGTACGTAACATAAAAACAACATTTTATTTCAATAAAACGAAGGCATACCTAATACTCAGCTCTGGCCCTTACACATTTTCTCCCTAGCAGTGCTAATTCCCATAAATACAAGACTTGTATCCCCCAGATGGTCACCGTATGCTGGTAATTCTTCAGATTCATAAAGGTTAATTGTTAGCGAACATTAGGCGTCCTTTGATACAGCGAGGTCAGATCTTTCAGAAAGCGGCACACACTGGAAATAAACCATCGTGTAATTGAAATTGTTCACACTGCTGCTCGATTTCATAATGACTAATGATCATATGAAACTGATCACGTATAATAATCACGAGGGGTTTTTAAAGACTGAAAATTTGATACAGTATTTTTGACGTACAACTTCCCTGGTCGTAATCACTTTATTCTACGTTTCTTTGGGGGATGCTCAAATAAGTTGCGATTTATTCGTTCTTATTCGGGCTTATGCATCTTCAGAGAATGTCCGCTTCATGAAAAAAATATTAAATAAAATAGAGTGTCTGCAGTCCCGTGGTGTTGGCTTCTGTTCGAGGTGAAGTGTGTGTGCGTTGAGGTAATATTTACATCGTATTCCATTAACCGCGGATATATATATGTAAGAAATGAGAATGTCATGAATTTTTACAATTACCTGATGAGTATAACTGATTTTTTACAAATTGCTACGAAATAGGAGCTCATAAGTATACATCAAAAGCACGGTTTATCTGCCTAACGAATTATGCAATAGAACATTAGGTTGTGTAATTTTTATACCCAACACTGTTATGTTATCTAAAATTAAAAAACAGATATTTCATTGAGAGGTAATAAGAAATAAGTTTTAATTCATCAATACCAGCGTTCAGCAGAACTCAACTTTTTAGAACGACGAACACCACAAAAAGGTAGTTTCAAAATCGTACGGCCTGGCACAGCGGCGCAACCAGCCGAAAATTTCGGGGGGTTGGGGGCGCCGGTTCTCCGACAAATAATTTCGGGAGGACCCAGACGTAATTATCAGCAATCTTTTTATTCTTTCACTTCAAACGGCGACTGAAACTGGCCCCAGCTTAACATTTCGGGGAGGGCCATGGCCCCGTGGGCTCCCCCTGGCTGCGCTACTGGGTGGCACACACGCTGTAACACGCTGGTCGCGTATTGGGCGGTTCCAATCGCTAAATTTCTGATTCACGTTCTGATATAAATGAATGACATTTCATCTATTTCGCGACCTTTTTAATGAATGACTGTTACCCTGCGAGGTTAAATGTCATCGTACAATTTTATTTTTAAATTTATAGGCAAGGAAAAAAATGAATTCGAGCAGTGAAGTCGGTTTCCTTGTTCTGGTACTTGCAACCTAACCGAACAACAGTTAACACGCTTCCCGCTTTTTGGGCCACATGTGTACCAACAGGTAAATTGCCCATTTACAAGCCGGAATAAATGCACGACATTTTATCTTTTTCGTGACAATTTTGAAAAATAATTATCACAAGAGGCGAAATGTTATCGTGCAATTGTATTTTTTATGTACATTAGGAAGAATTGAAATGCGTTCAAGCTTGAAAATCGTTCTCCCAATTTTGCTAGTTACAACCTAACAACACCAACCGTTAACAGCCGCGGAAACGCGAGGAACTTGTTAACAGTCTCGGATAAGCGATGAATGTGTTAAACTTGCACTCGTTGTACTTTGGAAGCGCTGCACGCTGCTCGCTGCCGTGGAACAAATAAGGAACAGCATTGATTTCCACATAGCACAGGCCAGCCTTACATTGAAACAGAGATTCCAAAATCTTACTGGAGAGACCAGCCACGGGATCAACCTTGTCTCTGTCATTCCCGATTCCAATGAAATTCCTAGCCTAAAGACAGGAATGCCTGGGACAATTGGGTAGCATTCCGGCGGGAAAATAGCGAACAATTTTAGAAAACGTTCCAATTAGGAGCTACACACCGGCAGGTAATGCAATGCTGCCAGCATCCGAGCGTGCACAGTGCAAATAGGATGGTCCGTCCACTTGGAACCGCCGCGGTGCCTCAATTCTTCAGATGTTCACGGGAGTATTTCTCGAGTGCGGCGATGCATTTCGCTAGTAGGAACAACGCATTTTGCTAGCAGGAACAACGCAGTTCGCTAGCGGAAATAATGTATTTCACATACATGAACAACGCAGTTCGCTAGTGGAAATAATGTATTTCGTATGCAAGAACAACGCAGTTCGCTAGCGGAAATAATGTATTTCGCATGCGAGAACAACGCAGTTCGCCAGTGGAAATAATTATTTCGTATGCAAGAACAACGCAGTTTGCTAGCGGAAATAGTGTATTTCGCATGCAAGAACAACGCATTTCGCTGGCACAAATAATGTATTTCGCATGCAAGAACAACGCAGTTCGCTAGCGGAAATAATGTATTTCGCATGCAAGAACAACGCATTTCGCTAGCAGGAATAATTTATTTCGCGTGCAGAAATAATTATATATTACTCGTGCTGGAATTATTTCGAATACATGAAAAAGACATTTTGAAAATAGGGATATTGTATTTCGCAAGCAGGATTAAAAAGTTTAAATTTTTCAGAGAGTGATTCTAAATTAGCTGCTGCAAGTGAACTTGGCTGAGTTTACTGCAGTTTGGACTTGATGCTCACCAGAACTACACAACTTTCCCGAGACTCCGCACTCCTTCGGTGACCGCACTACTACGTCAGCCAAACTCTTCGCGAGTCCACACACGCTTTGCGAGTCCACACACGCTTTGCGAGTCCACACACGCTTTGCGAGTCCACACACGCTTTGCGAGTCCACACACGCTTTGCGAGTCCACACACGCTTTGGGAGTCCACACACGCTTTGGGAGTCCACACACGCTTTGGGAGTCCACACACGCTTTGCGAGTCCACACACGCTTTGCGAGTCCACACACGCTTTGCGAGTCCACACACGCTTTGCGAGTCCACACACGCTTTGCGAGTCCACACACGCTTTGCGAGTCCACACACGCTTTGCGAGTCCACACACGCTTTGCGAGTCCACACACGCTTTGCGAGTCCACACACGCTTTGCGAGTCCACACACGCTTTGCGAGTCCACACACGCTTTGCGAGTCCACACACGCTTTGCGAGTCCACACACGCTTTGCGAGTCCACACACGCTTTGCGAGTCCACACACGCTTTGCGAGTCCACACACGCTTTGCGAGTCCACACACGCTTTGCGAGTCCACACACGCTTTGGGAGTCCACACACGCTTTGGGAGTCCACACACGCTTTGGGAGTCCACACACGCTTTGGGAGTCCACACACGCTTTGGGAGTCCACACACGCTTTGGGAGTCCACACACGCTTTGGGAGTCCACACACGCTTTGGGAGTCCACACACGCTTTGGGAGTCCACACACGCTTTGGGAGTCCACACACGCTTTGGGAGTCCACACACGCTTTGGGAGTCCACACACGCTTTGGGAGTCCACACACGCTTTGGGAGTCCACACACGCTTTGGGAGTCCACACACGCTTTGGGAGTCCACGCACGCTTTGGGAGTCCACGCACGCTTTGGGAGTCCACACACGCTTTGGGAGTCCACACACGCTTTGGGAGTCCACACACGCTTTGGGAGTCCACACACGCTTTGGGAGTCCACACACGCTTTGGGAGTCCACACACGCTTTGGGAGTCCACGCACGCTTTGGGAGTCCACACACGCTTTGGGAGTCCACACACGCTTTGGGAGTCCACACACGCTTTGGGAGTCCACACACGCTTTGGGAGTCCACACACGCTTTGGGAGTCCACACACGCTTTGGGAGTCCACACACGCTTTGGGAGTCCACACACGCTTTGGGAGTCCACACACGCTTTGGGAGTCCACACACGCTTTGGGAGTCCACACACGCTTTGGGAGTCCACACACGCTTTGGGAGTCCACACACTCTATGGGAGTCCACACACTCTATGGGAGTCCACACACTCTATGGGAGTCCACACACTCTATGGGAGTCCACACACTCTATGGGAGTCCACACACTCTATGGGAGTCCACACACTCTATGGGAGTCCACACACTCTATGGGAGTCCACACACTCTATGGGAGTCCACACACTCTATGGGAGTCCACACACTCTATGGGAGTCCACACACTCTATGGGAGTCCACACTCTTCGTGGAAGCCCACATCCCATGGGACGGAACTCTCTGGGACTGGAACACAACTCGACTCCTGCCGCAACTCCGACCCTGAGGACATTCGCTCGGTCCGTCCCCGCTGCCGCAGCACCTCTGTAGAGCGTCCCCAGAGCTCCAATCTCGTTTCCCAAATAGCAAATGGCATCGCTAATTGTCGTCGTGTTCGAGATAAAAGAAACAATTTCAAGCCTATTACTGACAGCGTGCGTTCACTTTCTACTCGAGTTTCTGAGCGAATTGTCACCCCTGTTTCAACACCTATTCAGGATTTGCATTGGGAAATACTGCATCGCATTTTCATCCACTTGCTAGAGATTCATGCATACAGTATACATATAAAAGTACATGCATTGTCGGTCATACTTGCAGTGTAGAGCCTATTGTAAGATTTTTCAAGGATGGTGGAATATGTTAGTATAAAATATTGTTCTGGAGCTTATGATTTCCAATGACTTTCGATTCAATTCAAGCTACATGACACAACGCTATTTCGGGGAGTGAATGCTCTATGGTGTACGCTAATTTAAATGATACAGAATTAAATATCTTCATTTTGATCTCTCAAATTTTTTCTGCTCTTATGTATGTGCTCGTTTCCGACAATCTCGGACTTAATTCAGTTTCTCGCCCTTAGTTTGGTTTGATGTTCGTAAAATAGTCTAACCGTTTTTTTGTTACTCTGTCCAGTTTCTCGCCCTCAATTTGGTATAGTTGTCGTAAAATACTTTAATAGTTATGTTCATTTGCGAAAGGTATTGCATGAGGAAAGGTCCCCTCATTACTGCACATGCAGCTACAGTAATTTGAAATTGCACTACGATTTTATGGGCAACCTGTTAAACAAATTACGATATCATTTGACTTACCATATACTTTTAAAAAACCATGACAGATTCATGCAAGTGCTCTTACAGTTAGTATCAAATTTTGAAAAAAGTGCGCGGAAAAAATGAAGCAATCTGAAACAATTGAATTGCTAAAAGTTATTTATTGCTCGTATAAGTTTTTAACAATTCATTAGGCCTACTCATAACCGGTATACTTATGAGTAGTTTCTTCCATGTTACGTACAAGTTAGATTAGATCATGAATTAGATCGACTCTCGTACCCCAATAAAAGAGTTCCTAAGCAAGGAAGGCCCTATTTACAACGCATTTCAGGGAACGGGGAATCTTTGCACGCAGCGTGTCTTGACATCCTGCTTGCGAACAGCAAGATTGGAAGAAATTTGTTCAAAAAGATTAAAAATTGAAAAAGTAATAGCTGATGAAGAAACAACAGCAATAAATTGAAAAAATTGTAGGTTACAGTAGGGAAAAATTATATTTCAATAAACGAAAGCCTACCAAACTTTTAGTTCGGGACCTCATATCTTTCTTTCAGTGTGCTAATTTCCATTGACCCAATATTTGTATCCTCTGAGAGAGATAATTCAAGTGAGAAAGATGAGTTTTTGATGCTGTTCTTGAGAAATTATCGACGATGGAGCAGGTATACCTCAAACTCTAAGGGCAGTGGTGGGCTGGGTTGAAACTGCAGTCATCAAGCGAGTTTCTCTAGTGCAGCTCAAGCTTTAACACTCCGACTGCGATGCGAGCCACTGGTGGCTTGGGAGGGGATTTTCATAATGCTTCTGACCGATCATTGGTCACGAACTCAAATTTCATAAATACTTGATTGAAACTAAGGCGCGATCTAGTAAATGTTCACTATATTCAACGTAGCGCACTTTCATACTAGACCGTTAATTTGAGTTGAATATTAAACTTCAGTTTGCCTGCATCAAAAAGTGTTAATAAATGAAAAATTTAGGCATTAAAATCACCACATTCTAAAGTATTCCAACATTTCTTCCCTAAACACAGACCCTTGCACTAGGTTGTCATTCTCAAAGAAGGTGACGGTCGCATGAAATCCTTGAATCGATTATTGTTATTTATCCAAACATAATCAACTCTAAAAATTCCCAAATAGTCCTCATCAAAGTGCACTTCAAGAGTGACTGCAATTAAGATTGTATATCTATTCGAATGATATCTGCACCTAGAGCTCATTTCCGATCGAAATAGGTCGGAGTGAGAGAGCTATAGGTGCGCGGCTCCCGTGGGAGGTCTCGGTGAGAGTACAGACCGGTTCCATGCGGTCTACAGCCATTATGTCTGAAGAATAGAGAACTTCTTTGCTTATCCAGCGTTAAAGCGTGCACTGACTCCCGATATTGAAGACTTACTCCAGAATATTGATGAGCTGCAGGGAATATCGTCGATGCTAAAAAGAAAGTGATGAGAAAGGCTTACACATAGAGGCTCCGTGATGTCGCTGAGTTTCTGGCTGAAATACTGCGACGGTCAAACGATGGTGCTTCGTGATGTGAACTGAGTGGCGTGCTTACAAATTTGTCCCTGAATGTCTTGCGTCGCATACGTAAAGCGCGTTTTAGCCTTGTTTCTGAGGAATTTTAGGAACCATGTAAACATGACGACTATTTAGCTCTGTACAGTTGGGTATGAAAAGACCTGTCTTCTTATGGTATCTGCTTTTCTCCGTAGAAATTAAATAATTAATTAAGTTCTCTGCTTTCAGCAACTGCATTGGAATGTCTCGTTTGAAAACACATCAACCTCGATCGAAGACAATTCGAGCTGTAGTGTCAGAAGCACACCCGTACCAGCATGCGGAAGGAAAGATGAAGCCATTCTGTAATTTGCGAAGCTTTTGACTTAGCAGCAATTCGGGGCGCGTAACGAAACACCCGAGTATTACCACCGGAGAAAAATTGAGGCCAGAATTATTTGGACAAGAAGTTGATGGGCCTCCTGAGGCCAATTTTGCAATTCCAACATTCCACTTTAAGTCAGAGCTGGGAAACGGTCGTCCTCAACCGCAAGTAAACGAAATACTCGCTCCCAGGTAAATAAATTCGTTTCCTCTCTGCGGCAGCGCTAGTGGCTGTCCAAATTGCATTCTAGGTAATCCAGGCCGTATATTTGCTTCTTTTTTACTGGAAAACGCGTTTCAGTTTTTCCTGAGAGAGGCACAGACTCTTTTGAGGAGCTTGATGAGGTCATTCAACTTTTGATGCAGCAAATGATGATATGTGCAAGCTTCATCAGAGATTGCCTGCCTTTTTGAGCTCACGTATCTTTGTCGAAAGAATGCAGCTTTGAAGAAATGCTTCAAAGTACAGTACTTTACTCTATCAAATGTATATAGGAAGGATCTCAGCCGCAGCTTCGGAGAGGGCAAGATGAGCATTGCAGGCATGGCGGTAGCTAGTTCAAAATCACAATTGCTCTACAGTTAGGATGTGAATGCAAGAAAATAGGTGATTATTATCTTACGGTTAAAAAAATGTATTTTTTATACGATGTGCAATGTGTGTGCAGGTGGACAAAATCTAAGGCTGACAAATGGTTGCGAAAAATAGATAACACACGACTAAACATGGACACCACTTTTATAACAATATCGTCAGGCATCATAACGGAGTTTTAATATCTTTCTTTAATCACTGTTTACCATACAAAACACTTGAAAGATCAGATTATAAGTTAGTTTAAGCCTCCCTAACCGCTACAAAAAAAAGAGCGTATCGGAGAGAGGGAGGAAGACACCATTTAGTATGGAGATAAGAGTAAAGAGGTCTATGCAGAAAAGGCATAGAAACAGTAAGGTGAGAAAGAAGTTCATGAAACAAGATCAAAGTTGAAGAAAGTAGTAGGTGCTGAAAAAACAGGACAGCAGTGAACCGGAAAAAAAGATGGTCCGCAACAAAACAAAAACCTATTCTATTTAAAAAAAAGCCTACCTAACCTTTAGCTCGGGCCCTCACATTGTCCATCTGGAAGCGCTAATTCCCATAGATACAATAGTTGTATCCCCCTGAGGGGCAACAAACTTAAAAAATAAATTCCTAAAGCTAAGTCATAAGTTAATGTTAACTCTGTCGCCGTATCCAGTACAGTACTCGCTGAATAACCTATACAATAAGTTTATTGGAACAGTAAATCCCGAACCAAGTTCATTAGAGCTCATGATACCTTTGAAGGCTCACGCACACACAGTCGAGGTGTTTCACTGCTGTTACGGTTTCCTCGAATCGTATCCGGAGTCATCATTGGAGCGACGAGCGAACTGAAAACAGGCTCGAAGTGAAACATGTTTTCTTCACAGGACATCACTTTCTGCCTCTGCTTTGTAGCCCAATTGTTATATTCAAGCCGTTTCAGAGTATTGAAAAATCAAGCCGTTTTATTTTTCTGTCCTAGACGTACAAGGACTTCTTGACGACACGACGAACCGGTATTTTCCCATTCTTCTAAAGCTTATATATGTATACATTCCTCTTAACTTTGTTTCGGTAAAATAAGGATTTCTCTTGAGGCCATCGCCTGCAATGGCTGAAGCTGATGTTACTTCTTGCTGTGAGACCATGTCAGAGCGAATAGAAAGAAGTCGTCATTTAACACGTTAACTGCGAAGGATTAAACTGAAGTTCAAAATTCAATTGAAATTCAAAGTCAATTTTGTTAATCAACTTTGAAAATAGCAAACATTCACTGGAACGGGCGTTTATTTAGCTTTTATTAAGTATTAATAAAAAATGAGTTGAAGACTGCAGGTGTGTCAGCAGTACTATGAAAATCACCTTAGTGACCACCGGTGGGTCACTTCGCAGAAAATGTGTTAATCAAAGAGCCGTGGCTTCTGAGTGAACACCTGAGGATCTCAGTAGAGAACGATTGGTACCAACTAATCCCTTTTTGATTTTGATTTTTCTGATTGTGAATGACCGTATTTGTTACTTGCAGATCTGCAGCTACACGAATAACTGACATTTCTTGTTGTAAGAAGATGATGAACTTTGCTTTTCTTGGCGTATTTACTTGGCGGTAAATAAGACACTGAGGAACAGTGTATCGAAAATTCCTTTCCGTCATGCCGAAGTAGCTCACTGAAGCGTAATGTGTTGGCTGACATTGGAGTGAAGTTGGCCCTAGTGAACTTTAACGTGCCTACTGGTTTCCATTGTTCGTTTAATTTTTCCGCGGGGAGAAAAAAACGAAACTCAAGCTTAAAAATCATGTGCACGAGTTTTTACGTCAAAGGAAAGATTATTTCAAACCGAATAGTCGCCCACCACGCTTCAGCTCCAACTTTTTTAAAATGAACATGACTTTTTCTTTTTTGATAACAAGAACTACAGCAGCGGCTGACTTGGGATATGTTTTTGAAGCTTGATCCAATTTTGAAGTTCAATGGTATGCTCGGCGTTCGCCTACGCAGGGATTATATTTGAATACGTCGCCGAAAAGCCTATTGACACGAACGCCTACATACGGTTCTCTTTAGTTCCCTATTGGGTGAGAAAGGGAATATTGTCAGATCAGGTACGCGTGTAAAATTTTAGTTGCCAATTTTTAAAAGAATAGGACTCCTGGACTGGTGATCTACGAACTCGACGATTTTGACCACCTCCTTTTTACGAAATGCATAGCCAGGAAAAAAACTGCATTTGATCTGAGTCTCAATCCTAAGTTACTCCTTTCTAGTTATTAATTAACAAATAGAGAATAATTTAGCGGAAAATAAAGAGGAAAGACTCAAAGAATAAAGAGGAAAGAATAAAGAGAAAAATCATTTTTCAACACCTTAACGCCAGAGCCATTATAAGTGAATACTGAACTTGTTTCTAAATAAAGCAAGTACTCGACACAAACGCTTATTCTGTTTCTATAAAGATTATATTGTAGATTATAAGTTAGTTAAACCCGCCAGAGGGGAAGGAGGAAGACACATTTTTGCACGGAATTGAGAAAACGGAATTCCATGCACAAGCTGTGTGCCCTCAAACCCTGCGCATATGTAAACAGCAAGATGGAATAAGCTTATTAAACGAAAGAAAAAGTGAAAAAGAAAGAATTAGGGACTGAAAAATTGGACTGAAATGAACTAAAAAAACTGACCTTGCATCATCCCCCTCGAGGTGCTAATTCCCATATAGATACACCAGTTGTGTGCGCTTAAAAGGTTGTTTCATAAAAGCTCAAAGAAAATTGTTCAATATTTTAGCTCACATACTGATCTTGGGCTTTCCTGCTTTCGATTTCCGAGGCTTTCTAGCCATCGTACACACGGACTGGTACCCTAAATAATGTTTGGAATGCTCAAGTACTTCTTAAGTCTGGTACGGGCACATGACAACTTCACGAGGATTTATAAGAAATTAACTATTCCCGTCGACAGGAAAACGAACGCGCATGGAAAATGCTGGCGAATATTTGCAAGAATCAACGACCCAATAATTATTTCGATTGACACCAAACGATGTGACATTCTGCTCGTTGTAGACGCGGGCGTATTGGTTGAAAATTCCAAATAATCTATCTCTACACTGTCGCGTTGAGATTATCATCTCTTATCCTCTCCGTTGCCGGTGGCTGCTCAAGCCGCCGGAGCTTTTGGCGTGCGGCGCTGCCTCTCCTACACGCTTTAGACAGCTAATGATTCTCTTCATTACAGGGACAAAGATCAGTGGGTCCGCTTTAGTCCTTGGTCACTCCGCTTTATCCCAGCTGCGATCAATATGAACTTTTCATCGGCGTATTGAAGGACAAGTAGTGCTGCAGTCGAGGCGTGAAAGCCTCACCAACAACGCTTTGAGATGAGCATCTAAAACAGCGTCATCATCGGAGCTTCGGGCGTTGACTTAGTTCATGCGTCGTGGAGAGAAAGTTATTGATGCTGAATGCTAATTTAGTACCGCAAATAAATTTCAATCAGAGAGCAATTATTCCTCGATGTGTCAATGCCTCAGAGATTTATGGCATGTGTTAGAGCGTAGGCAGATGGCAAATAAAACTTTGAAATACATCGTGGTGTGGGACCTAGACGAGGCAGGATTGCAGTTTTCACTTTTTGATGAGAGAGAAGACGACTCGTAAAAATTTTCGCGCTCAACTTGAGAAAATACTTACGTGAGCGCAAGTTCGACGAAAAAGAGACGCGAAATCAGAATTATGGACTGTCAAAACTTTTATTACACACTTCATCAACCAATCAAAGTATTAAAATATACCATAAAACCAAATGAATAAATTGATATATATAAATGAGAGAAAATAATTACTAGAGTGGTTAACTTAGAACACACTGGTAAGAGTTCCGAGAGATAGAGTGCTCATCAAGCACTGGTCGTAAAAATTCTGACCATGCATCGGCACACAAGGCTGCGACTTGTTTATCTAGGGCACATCTTAACAAATTTGCACATACATGGGATGATGTCTTTGAAAACAAAGTTTACTACAACTCGGCATTTGCGAGACATTGCAGTCTGTGTCCCAACAGTGAGAATAGCATTGAAAAGTTCTCACTCTAAGGTGAAATACTCAACTATGCATCCCTTGATCTTAAAAATTTGTAGGAGTCAGCTTTTGTGAAACCATTTGTCTTATATTTATTTACACTAGTCCACCCCCCTTTATTTGAAATAAAAAAGTGGGCGAAATGAGAGAAAGGCCGTAAAAAATAAAAAATACAATCTCTCGAGAGTAGATGAGGCCGCGTGAACACGGCCCGTCAAAATATATATGACTGGAGCTTGTATCACTGATAAGCTCATCACACACTGCAGGCTGGCTTCGGACAGACCGACCGACGGACGGACGGACGGACGGACACGCCTATTATAGTATAGACTAGTCCACCCCCCTTTATTTAAAATAAAAAAGAGGGCGAAATGAGAGAAAGGCCGTAAGAAATTAAAAAATGCAATCTCTCGAGAGTTGATGAGGCCGCGTGAACACGGCCCGTCAAAATATATAGGGCTGGAGCTTGTATCACAGATACGCTCATCGCACACTGCAGGCTGGCTTCGGAGAGACAGAGAGACGGACGGACGCGGCTCTTATTATAGTATAGATTGTGAAACGCATGTTTTTTTGACATTTCTTGGCAATGAATTCAGCTATTCAAGGCGCTATTACTAGAGTTTATATTACGAAAGTGCTTACCCAAGGTCTCCGAGGACATCTAATTCTCACTAAACAATTCGTACAAAACGTACCCACCGTATCATGTAAGTATTCTGATAAGCGCGGCACACATCAAAGAATGTCGGCTCCACTTAAAGAACATTATCTGTTACACAGGTGGAGCAGGCAGGCATGAGTCACGCTTCCTCTCGCCCATCTTGTAAGACACGAAAAGCTTGTAGTTCTGACGTTTTTCTATCACTCTGTAGCAGTTAACACGTTGATTCCGGTGGGGTGAACTGAAGCTCAATAATCAACTCAAATTATACTTAATTTTAGAGATTAGTTTTGAAAATGACGAACATTAAATAGATCACGCATTCATGTGGTTTTTATTAAGCATTTATGACCATTGAGTTTGTTATTGCTGCTCGGTCATCAGCATTATCAAAATCCCCTCACCGACCAACTGTCGGTTGCATCGCAGCAAAGTGTTAATAATCCCCTCACATAATCAGTTCACTGAGTTTGGTGCCCCCAAGGTGAAGGTATCGTTTTACTTCTTAAGCGATACAGCCACCGGCACATAGTGCAGACAAGCTTCGATTCCCAGACCCATCTGAACAATTCTTCCATGAGCTTCAGGTAACACTCGCGAGAAGATTGTGCTGTTATGCGATAGCAAACATTTTGGAAGCAAGAAAACTGAGGAAGCTCATTCCGCTTGCAATATAGTCCTATCGTGAAATGCTTATTTTCTAAAGGAAAATACCAAAGTGAACTAGGTGGAATGAATTGATTTATTACTAAGGGAAAAGTCTCCTCGAACTAGCCAAGGTTATAATTTCAAGCAGTATAAAAACTCACTAGGAAGGGAAGTTCTTGAGACGCTTTGACCAGAAAAAAATTATCAATACGCCTCCTGTCATGTAAAGCTCAGGGATCGAATTTACCCATTATTATGCAGTATTATACTGCAAAATAATCCCGTATACGTCCCGATTTTAAACATCATCGTGAAAAATTCTTGTAGTTGAGTAGCTGAGTGGTTTAGTGTAGTTTTATTACAAGATGCCACACTTTACGATACGGAACAGTAAATCCTTAGGCGTCGAGAAAAAATTGTAGTTATTCAAATCAAAATTAAAATTTTAGATGACAATGCGTATGTGGCAGTTGCCAAACAAAAAATTTTGTTCACAGGCTAATTGAAACACCATTCCACGCGTGAACTGTGCGCGATTGCGAGATCACTAAATCCTCACCTACTTGACACTCATTCGTCAGTTTTCCTTTACAGAACTTAGCGACAATATTTACGGCTCTATTGATTCTCGAGGTGATCATTTGAGGCTGTCAACACGTGAGGAGGGCAAAATAGCACCTACTCTTGCGAGGAGCAGCGCACGGGGGCGGCTTCATTATGCAGGCAGGTAATTACGACATTTGGTGCGCAGCTGGAGCTTGCTTCTGCTGATGCTCCGCGATACGCTTACGTGCAACGCTAAACTTAAAATTAATGAATGAATATGAAGCTAATGGATTGGGTGCTCTTTAGTGCTATTTATTATTACATTAGAGGAGACGTGTCAAGGTGGGAAAACGATAATGAGGTGCGGGTCTGTGTCGCCGCGCAGGCGCTTGAAAGATTAGGAAATGCCGTTTTTTTTATTTCAGTGAATCAGGAGATTCTGATTTTTTCTGGTTTTTGTTTTTATTGAGGAATTTATAGGATTACTTTTATGAGTATTTCTTTTAGCGAAGGAGTTTTTGGTGGTAAGCTTCCCTTTAATTATTATTGTTGGTGGTAATTACGCTTCACTTATATTATTATTATAATTATTATTATTATTATTATTATTATTATTATTACTGTTGGTGGTGAGCTTCACTTCTATCATTTTTATTGTTGGTGGTAAGCTTGACTTTAATTATTGTATAACGGTTATAAAAATATACAAATTCACATTCTTCTGACATGAATAATTAAGCAAAATGAACATTACCGACTACGCACCTTTTCATCATCTCTCTTCGTTAAGGTGTAGCAACATTTACTGCGCCACGCAAGTTACTGTGTTCTCATTACCACAAGTTCTTATCGGACGTTCAAAACGACGCTTTCTAATTTTCATAATTTCTATGCTCTCTCTCTCTATACCTTCTATCTTTTCCGGGGCATGAAGTCACTTTCCTCGCCCCAACGAAACCTCTTCGGATGCTTTTAACGAACCTCCACGTAGGACTTCCACTTCATCTTTTGTTCGGTAAAAATTATCAAATTTTGGCCATTTTTATATAAAATCATGATCTGAAGGCAATTCCACATCTGTACGGCTGCTGGAAGCAGAGTCATCACCGCCAAATATCACATGAAAAAAGCAGAAATTTGGGAAATATCTCTCCGAAAAGAATCGTCTGGCAACTGCGTGCCGAGGAGAGGTGTTGAGGTGTGCAAGATTTGAAGAATTACCATGATTTCGAGCGGCTAATTACGAGCGGCGCACGGCCCTTGATGAGGCGCTGTATTTCACGGCCGTCGCGGCCCAAGAACCTCGAACGCACGCAGCAGCAGCAGCAGCAGCCAGGCCAATCTTAACAACGTGAAATTAGCTCAGTGTTCAGCGCGCATTAGTCAAATTAACGCTAGTCAAAAGCTTAGATTCACCTGCGAGGAAAAAAAGGACACTGGTCTTTGCACTGAGTGCGACACAGGCTAATGGAGCTTGGGATTGAGGAACGTTATTTAAAGCGAATTAGATAATTTTTAATTTGGTTGAATCTCATTTCTTATTCTGTGAAGATTATTCTCGTTAACTGCGACGGTTTAAAAAGCCTGTAAAGTACGATGTGATTTTAGTAGAGGGCGGCGCACAAGGTTCATTAGATTAATAGTTAGTTAAAGCTATCTTAACCACAGCATAGGTGTCCCAAACAGCAGAAGAGGTAGGCACCTTTTAATATAGAGTTGCGTAAACCGTGGATCTATGCACAAGGTGTGCTCTAACACAAGATCCTCTGTGTTCAGTGGCAGTGAGTTTGGAAAAAAGTTCATGAAACGAGATCAAGATTAAGATTATAAATTAGTTTAAGCCTCCCTAACCGCTACAAAAAAGAGCGTATCGAAGAGAGGAAGGAGGACGGCACCATTTAGTATGGAGATAAGAAAATGAGGAATCTATGCAGAAGGGGCATAGAAACAGTAAATTGAGAAAGAAGTTCATGAAATAAGATACTAGTTGAAGAAGAAAGTAGTAGGTGCTGAAAAACAGGACAGCAGTGAACCAAAAAAAGATGGTCCGTAACAAAACAAAAACCTATTCTATTTCAACAAAAAGAAAGCCTACCTAACCTTTAGCTCGGGCCCTCACATAGTCCCCCTGGGAGAGCTAATTCCCATAGATACAACAGTTGTATCCCCTTGAAGGGCCATGAAACGAGATAGAAGTTGAACAAGAAACATGACAGAAACTCTATTCTGTTTCTATCACACAAAATGAAGGCCTATACCCAACCCTCAGCTCGGGATTTCAAGGGATTCCACTAACTCTTATCGATACAATGAATCATTTAAGGCGTTCAAACTTCATTTCAAACTTATTTGGATGGCGATAGATTTTTAACCTGTTACAGCCACCCCTCGAACAACAAAACAAAAATCAACAGCCCTGCTGAAGGTAATTTTTCTATGCCGATTAATTTCGGGTTTCGGTGACGTACCTCGGACGTCTCGATCTCAGATCTAAATGATTTCGATTTCTTTCTCTGGAGGTATTAACGCGTTGCTTGCGACACTACCCATCGATAGGGCGGGCTCAAGTTCTCCCTGCTGCAAAACGACCCATCGAATGGTCCCCTGGAAATTTTAAAAATCGTCCAAAATTAACGGCATTTCATGAACCCGGTTAATGTTTGGTGTTTATGAAATTGTTAACAACTTTTGACTTCAAATTTGAGTAGAACATTCACCTTCACTTGAACACATCACGGCCAACGTGTTAGGAGGGTTAAGCTACGTTAAAAACTCGTTACCCAGCAAAAACCAAAACCCAACATCATTCAGAACACCAGCAACATAATTCCAGAGATCATGCTTAAAGGAATAGCCGGAAACATGTTAAATGATAATCTTTGCTTGAACTTAGGCGGGTTTTGTAACTATATTATTGCTCGGCGTATAAATAGCATTTTAAGATCTTTCCTCGTAGTTCTGAACTATCGTGGAGCTTCCGGTGAATAAAGTCCGGCTTCAAATACTTGCTCTGAAATTCCTTGATGTGAAAGTGAGTGATGAGCGTACCAATGATGCACAGCTTCGTGACCTTGCGAATATTTCATCATACAAACGCCGAGATGCACTTATGAAATTAGTTTATTAGTTAGTTTAAGCCTCCCTATCCTCAACAATGAGATGTAAAGAGAGGAAGGAAGAAGGCACCATTTAGTATGGAGTTAAGGGAACGTGGAATCTATGCAGAAAGGGCACAGAAACAGAAAGCTAAGAAAGAAGTTCATGAAACAAGAAAAAGTTGAAGAAGAAAGTGGTAGGCGGTGAAAAACAGGACAGCAGTGAACCGAAAAAAAGATGGTCCGTAACACAAGAAAACCTATTCTATTTCAACAAAAAAAAGCCTACCTAACCTTTAGCTCAGGCCCTCACATTGTCCCCCTGGGAGCGCTAGTTCCCATAGATACAATAATTGTATCCCCCGGAGGGGTGCACTTATGAAATAAATACATATATTTTAATGTACACACATTGCATGACATATCTCAAACTTGAAGAGTCTGCCATGTATAATTCCTCATATATTGACCTTTAATCGGCCGTTCGTCATCGCGAGTTGTAGGGCAGACAGACATGTGGGCAGCCCGACCAGAAGATAACAGCAGAAGGTACTGATAACAAATCGAAGAGTCTTGTACCTTAGATACCACGGAGTGATGGGCAGTGAACCTAGCGCAACAGATAGCGAATTTTCTGAACGTTATTGTGCGGGAGACACTGAAGAGTAGCGAAAATTGAGGAACAATTATTTTTCATCATGAAAAGACTAAATGTGGATATGTTGCTGAATGTTCCGATGAGAGAGATAGCAGGACATTAAACAAAGCTAAAACCAATCATTTTGGATCATTGCGACGCTCAAGACACGAGAAAGGTGCTCCCAAGAGAGGAATGCATCTTTTAGAACGAGAACAGGAAATCTTTGCGCAAAGTGAGTCCACACACCCTCTGCAGAGAAGCAGCCAGATTCAAATAAGTTTATGAAAAAGATACAAGCAGCAGATAATAGTGGGTGAGGAAAAAAGGACCGCAGTGAACCGATAAAAAAATAGTACGTAACAGCAAAACACCTACTTTAACTTAACAACAAGAAGGCCTATTCAATTCTCAGCTGAGGACATATCTTAGTCTGGGTGTTGAATTGAAGATCAAACGAAGTCATTTGAAATGTTAGAAAAAATTGTTTTGTGCCCATGGAGTAAGATACGGATTAAAAAATACATCGAACGCAAGTAAATAAGGCATACTGCACGCAGAAATAATGTAATCGATTGGATGATTAGGCTTATGAATTACCGGTTATCCGTATGAAAAAACCTGCAAGCTTCCCATTGAATTACAATTGCGTGATGAAATTCATCGAAAATTCATCCCCCCTTCTACTCACCTAAAGTGATAACGTAAATAGATAGGTATATCGTTTGAAATAATTCTCAAAATTCTAAGAAATTTCAGTGGGTCCGGGACTAATATTCACGAGTATTAAGATACAATACATTGAAGCTTATAACGGAAACTGGGATAGCGAGTTGACACCATTTCCATACATCACTTTAGATAAAGTGTTGCGCAGTTTTTCAATAAATCAAAGGATACCTGAAATAATTCGGTTAATTTAAATGAAAGAATGACCCTCACTTCAGATAAAATATTTGTTAGCCTGACAAAACTTCTCTGGTTTATCTAAACAAGGTAAGCACATATTACTAAATCGAACTATTACTGATTCATATTTCATATTTACCAATCAGACTCATGTTTCAAATTTACCAATTAGATTCAGAAAGAAGCTTAAGGCTTGGCTAAGGGTTCTGCTCTGTCTTTTATGGTTGCCATGAGTTTTTTAGAGAGATTTCGAAGAAATCTCTCGCCCAAACCCCGAGATTATTTTTAACTAGCATCTTACCTACGGTACTTAAGCGGAAGTTTCATTAGATTTGATGTTAGTTTAAACTTCCTTATTCGCAACAAAGGTGATTCAAAGAGAGGAAGGAGGAAGACATAATTTAGCATGGAGATAAGGGAACGCGAAATCTGTCCAAGGTGCATATGGAAACAATAAGTTGAGATAGAAAATAATAAAAGAAGATAACAGTTGAAGAAGAGAGTAGAAGGTACTGAAAAACAGGACAACAGTGAACCGGAAAATGGTGGTCCTTGATATACCAAAAACATTTAATTCCAACAAAAAGAAGACCTACTAAACTCTCTGCTCCGGCCCTCGCATTTTCCCCCTGGGAGTGCTAATTCTCAATGATACAAGAGTTGTATCCCCCAGAGGGGATGAAGCTTTTATTATTTTTAATTAGAAACGAGAATGCAATACTTGAATGTGCACCATAAAAATATAAAAATTATCTTAGACTCTGAGTTAGATAATTTACTTTCCCTTTGATGGCTGAAAGTTTGAATAATCAAAATATAATTCTGAGACTTCAGTTTTTCAGAGAGATAAATTCCCGAAATAGGAGCTAATATTTAAGTAATGCTCATTTTAATTACAAAACTTGCGTAATTAGCGCATTGAAATATAGAGCGTATGAGATTTCCCCAACCTAAGAGTTACTAGAACCAATTATTTGCTCGAGTATATTCCCTGCCATCATTTTTTCCTCGAAGCTTTTTGCGCGGATGAGGGAATAATTTTCCAATCGTAAATTTTGTATTGAAGTCGCACCTTCTACTGCTCCTGAACTGCATTTATTTCTTAACTAAACTCCTGTGGGAGGCCAAAGATATAAATTAATTGAAGATTGCTATTTTGAGAACGTTGAAAACACATCATGCAAATAAATTATAAGCCTGCACTTTAAAAATAATTGAACGACACACATTCATGGTTCAAGCGAAGAGAGGAACCTGATGTGCTGACGCGCACCTAGCTGTGCTGTGCAAAGGTGAGCATTTTCTGCATGGAGGTGTGACGGCTGCCAGCAATCTTATACTGGCAGCATCGCAGACGTTTCAGTTACGCTACAGCACAAGGGGTCATTTCGCTAACGCAAATATCATCAACGTGTCTGTCAGAGATCGCTGTTTCAACGATAATCACACGCTGCTAAGAATGATAACTCTGATGTTTTACATTCAGCCCGTTACGCATCTGACCGACTTTTAAGAGTATTTGCACATTTCTACACACCTCCCGAAATTGAGTGCATGAGATCCAGCACAAAAATTGTTGATTGCTTAGATTTACACTTTTTTCTCTTGCTTTCTCTACGAGTTCAATTTCAGGGTCATTTTGCATTTTTATAAATACATTTGCTTACTAAATTTTAGTTTTTCGTGTAAATTCGAACATTATGATTTAATTTGGACTTTAAAGAAACCTAAAAATGGACTCATGGGAAGTACGGAACGTTTATTTTCAAACTGGTATCATGAATTAATATGCGTTTCTTTCTTCACCATGAAAAATTAAATAAACATTTCTTCCTTCAACACTTTCAACCCCAGAATTGTGTGCAGAGATAAATTACGTTTCCATAAAAAATACTGCGAAAGTACGACATGAACATTCCTTGCTTATCAAATACCACTCATCTTCATGATATGCACAGATCCAATACAAAATTATTTGATCGGATTAGATTAGATTATTAGTTAGTTTAAGCCTCCCTATCCTCAACAAATGAGATCCAAAGAGAGGAAGGAAGAAGGCACCATTTAGTATGGAGTTAAGGGAACGTGGAATCTATGCAGAAAAGGCATAGAAACAGTCAGATGAGAAAGAAGTTCATGAAACAAGATCAAAGTTGAAGAAGAAAGTAATAGGTGCTGAAAAAACAGGACAGCAGTGAACCGAAAAAAAGATGGTCCGTAACAAAACAAAAACCTATGCTATTTTAACAAAAATAAAGCCTACCTAACCTTTAGCTCGGGCCCTCACATTGTCCCCCTGGGAGCGCTAATTCCCATAGATACAATAGTTGTATCCCCCTGAGGGGAATTATTTGATCGGAAAATACTCTAATATTCTCATCACACAGGTTTTAGGAAATGTTCCAGCTGAGCGTAAAACCTACAAAAATATATGGTTAAAACACACAGGTTTAAGTGTTCCAGATGAGCAGAAAATCTATAGAATTATATGGTTAAAACACACAGGTTTTAGTGAGTGTTCCTGCGAGAGACCTTCACGGTAGAGGAGGTGAAGGCTCGCACATGCGCGTCTCCTAATTTGTGCGAACGAGGCACATTGCAGGGAACCACAGAGCGGGTGTGCCAGAATATCTTACCGGTGTCCCACAGAGAGGGCGGACAGACAGACCCGAAGACTTTATGATATACAAGACAACAAGGCAAACCTTCATTTTTCAACCTATGATCTCTCTCATTACCTGTCCGGTCGAGCCATCAATAGATGGCGTTCGCAAAAGAATGAAAATTGGGACAGATTACTCAGAAGATATTCCTGAGAAGAGTCCGGGAAATGCTGAGAAGGGAAGTGAAAATAGCAGCAAAAAAAAGTAAATAACAATGAAGAGAGTGCTCTATTCAAAAGAGTATTCTAATATCAAGATAGCATGTATAAGCCAAATGATGTAGTAGAGAGTGAAGCAAAGCATGTTGTAGATCTAATAACGTGAAACAATCGAGAAATATTGTTGCGAGCGATAAAAAAAGATTTCAATGTTAATAGACAGCGTCAAGCGTGATGCTAGTAAGCGAAAATGAGGACACAAAGTGGTATGGAATTAATAAAAGGAGAGACGGTAATGATAAAGAGAATCTCAGTTGGAAACTCACGATAAACATCAATGAATAAATCAGACTTTATCCTTTCAGAGCTTCCTCCGTTGCTGCCTATTTACTACCATTCCAGATTAGAGCAAATGCTATTTTAAGCTTCCCTAACAGCACCAAAGGCGTTCTGAAAAGAGGAAGGAGGAAGACACCATTTAGTACGGTTTTTAAGGCTAGATTAGATGTTAGCATAAGCTTCCCTAATAGCAACAAAGATATTCTAAAGAGAGGAAGGAGGGACGCACCATTTAGTATGGACTTTTTTTTAGGAGCTCGGAATCTATATACGAGTAAGTTGAGAAAGAAGTTCACGAAACAAGGTAAAAGTTGAAGAAGAAAGAAGTAGGTGCTGAGAAAAAGAACTACAGTGGACAAAAACAACATGGTTTTTAACATAATAAAAAACCTATTCTATTTCAACTCTCTGCTCAGGACCTCGCGTTTTCTCCGTGGGAATGCTAATTCCCGTAGATACAAGAGTTGCATATTCCCAAAAGAAATACAACTATTGTCTCTAATGCAACATAGTTGTACCCCTAAGAACAGCTTATCACATTGACTGGAGTGCGACCCACCGGTGCGTCGTACTCAAGTTTTTCCTGCTGCGAAACGACCCATGGTTGAGTCGTATAAAAAAGTTTTTATAATCTTTAAAAATTAATGGTATTTTATGAACCCGGTTACTACTTGGTATTTATGAGATTTCTAACAACTTTTGAATTTAACTTTGAGTTGAAAACTGAACTTCATTTTAACCCATCGCAGTGAACGTGCTAACAGATCACACGAGAGTAACACCTCCATAAAGGCGAGTGGGGGAGATTGAGACGTCAGTGAGGGAGCGGCGCTGGCATCACCGAGTTGAGCGCCGCCAGCCTGCCAAAATGAGCGGCTCACGAGCAACGCGAACGTGTGTCACCGGAAACTGGCGGGCCTCTTTGCTATTTTCTGGAACTTCCACCAAGGATCGCTGTTGGAAGTCTTCAGAACGTAGTTCAGTGGCAACGCTATCATGTAGGGTGCAACCTACGAAAAAATCAGGTAAAATGACGAAAGGGGAGATTCCAAGGGGGTTTTCATGACTATTTTAGTCCCAACAGTCGGGCCAAATTTTTTTCAAGTTCCATTTCTGAATTACGAGTAAACAAATGACGAGGTAGCTGGCAGTGAATTACGCTTTAAAAACTCAAGGCTGTATATTCTACGTTGCAAATTATGAGCTAAATATTCTGAGCTACGCAGCAGATATTGACGTATACTGACTACTTCAAACTCAACTCAGTTTTTAGCTGGGCTTGGCTTCACATATTTGGACAGACGCAGATTTGAGCACAATGCCAGCAGCAGATTTACAAGCCGAGTTTCACTGAAGGAAAGAAAGATAGCCTTTGCTTTACGGTGACCGGTCACGACACAACTCTTGAAAAATCGCTCCTATGGTGACGTGAAAAGCAGGGCGACTTTTAATGAAGCGGGATAACAATCTGTTCCCATGAAATATATTGTTTCACTTTATGGCTTTGACGTCAGTTCGCCCATGAATGCTGGAGCACGCACGACAGCTAAGACGATTAACATAAGTATTGACGTTTAGCAGATTGCAAAGTCTAACGGTTAATGAAAAAGCAAAGATATTGACTTTTACAATATTCATTACTCATAACATGTTCTTTAGTTTCATGAAGTAGAGTTGAACCTATATGAAAATGGAAGTTTCAACGTGAAGGATCACCTTCAGCACGTTGGTGAGACATTGTTATAGTGGCCTGTATTCAACGAATACTATACTAAATTGAAACAAAAATTTAATTAATTTTATGGCCACCGTAGTTACTTTACTGTATATGCTGCATAAAAAAACTACTGAAAGATGAATTTGTACATTTCTGCTCCTTGTAAAGACTCTCTTACTCGCACAATGCAAACACCAAATTATTGATTATAAGTCAACTTAATCACTCAAATGACAACATTACTCATCATCAGAAAGTAGATAATTATTGGAATAAAATTTTTCAAACACTTTTCAATTTCCATAACCAATACTTACTGCAACATTAATGAGCAAATTATTACTCGTAGTGAATGACATTTTAATTTGGAATGACCGGCTACGGGGAAAAAATAATTCTTACTCATTACCATGAGTCAATATTTAAAATAAATTCCGACACCGACTTCTTATAACCACCGAGCACAGAAATATGAAAGTCTCACCCGCTACTTTGCTTAGAGAAATGTGAGCGTCACTCGAAAACGAATGCATGTTTCCTATTTAATCGTTTCGAGCGATTGCTTAAACTGAAGTTAAATGTTCAATTAAAATTTAAAATAAAAAAAGAATTTTGAAAATAGAAACCATTAAATCGATCGTGCCTACATTTAATTTTATTAAAATATTTGTGAAAATTTAGGTAGTGACTGCCGGTTGGTGAGCAGCATTATAAAAATCCCTCAGTGACCTTCCCCTTTGTAGGAAACGTGCTAACGTTGTCTGTAATAGCACGATGTCTTTTTACAAGTCAGTTCTACAAAAAACGGGGCAGACTTTTCCCAACCAGCATGGATGACCAGTACCTATATTTTATTGGCTCATGTAAGCGGCGTCATTGAAAGTATTACAAGACGGTAAAGCGTAATGGTAGAGGCAGATACTGAATGGATAACATTGATAATGATTGAAAAATTCTCAGAAATGCTCAATGTAAATTTATTGCAATGTCTTTATATTTTCCTCGTTCGAGCTCAGTCGGAAATGAGAACACGCTCAAACACAGGAACACATTGTGTGCTATGAGTTACGAGCATTTTTTTTCTCGTGGGTCATATTTTTCTCGTCCGAGTGCCGTGTCTTATATATAAATATACATAATAGTTTCGGGTAACCCGTGGTGTATATATGTTGGACGATCTTCAAGTGGAGGTAAACTGTTCGCTCTTGAAATCAGAAAGCCAATGAATTGACCCTGACCTCCAATATCTGTTAGTCGACAGCACACGTCATGATTTTCGTCTCAACAATTTGAAGGATACCGTATCACTGATTCCAATAACAAGTCTGAAGCTTAACAAGTCAGGTACGTTAGCCAAGAGCGGTTTCATCAAATTGAACCTAAGTGCAATCAAGCTAAACTTGAGCACGAAGTCAACTTTCTCAACATAGTAAAGTCGTACCTCGTGACGTACATTGATATAGGACAAAGTGGAGCGCAGGTGCTAAGCGCAATATTGACGAGGTGATGTGTATTGGAGTTCGTTGCAATAAAGGGTCACCCTGCGCGTCCTGTTGAGTGTGCGGAACTCTTGAATACCTCGATTAGATATCGCTTATCGACCGACACTCCACACAAAGTTCCAGAGGCGATCTAGCACATGTTGGAACGCGATCGCTTACACGTATTATTCTAAACTTCAAACGAGAGAAACCGAACATCCGGCTACGTAACAAACCGGAGTCATGAACTTACTGTTTATTTCTTTCAAATTACGCCTGAAAAGGAAAGGAACTTATTGATTTCAGGGTCCTGTATAAATTTCATGTTCCGATGGGACCATTAAAGTGTCGTATTTTTGTTCCTTATTAAAGCTTCATTGGGATACGAAGCATGATAAAGAAATTTAGTAGTTCATTCATGCGACAACAACATTGCACGATGAGAATCTTTAATTTGTTATTAATTAATTCAAGGAAAGTTTCAAGCGGCGCAGTGCGTGCTGTCGCATCGAGTTTTGCAGTGTAAAAAACGATACACTTATGCGTGAAAGCAAGAAGTCATAGATTTTCCAAGATTAGCTTAGATTTTAACCTAGTTCAAGTCTTGTTAACTCAAGCAAAGGTATTTCCAAGAAAGGAAGGAGGCAGGCACCATTTAGAAAGGAATTAACGGAACGGGGAATCTAGTATGCTCAAGATGTATCCCCCATACCCTTCGCATAGGCACAGCAAGTTAGCGAGGAGAGTTGCTTGAACAATATACAAGTTGGAAAAGATTGTACTAAGTACCGAAACAAGGACAGTAGTCGCCGAAAAAAAGATGGTCTTTAAAAATACAGTAAATCTATCCAATATCAACAAAAATATCGCACCTTGGCATCTCATAAGTTCCGCCTGTTAGGGCTAATTACGATAGATACAATAGTTGTATACCCCTGAGATGACGCACGATCAAAGAAATTGCGCACGATACGTGGTAATGTACTCGGTACAACGTTGAATTATAGGATAAAAGAATAATGACACTCGATACTAAGTAGTAACACGAGACACTAAGTAGTAACACGAGACACTAAGTAGTAACACGAGACACTAAGTAGTAACACGAGACACTAAGTAGTAACACGAGACACTAAGTAGTAACACGAGACACTAAGTAGTAACACGAGACACTAAGTAGTAACACGAGACACTAAGTAGTAACACTAGACACTAAGTAGTAACACACGACACTAAGTAGTAACACACGACACTAAGTAGTAACACACGACACTAAGTAGTAACACACGACACTAAGTAGTAACACACGACACTAAGTAGTAACACACGACACTAAGTAGTAACACACGACACTAAGTAGTAACACACGACACTAAGTAGTAACACACGACACTAAGTAGTAACACACGACACTAAGTAGTAACACACGACACTAAGTAGTAACACACGACACTAAGTAGTAACACACGACACTAAGTAGTCACACACGACACTAAGTAGTCACACACGACACTAAGTAGTCACACACGACACTAAGTAGTCACACACGACACTAAGTAGTCACACACGACACTAAGTAGTAACACACGACACTAAGTAGTAACACACGACACTAAGTAGTAACACACGACACTAAGTAGTAACACACGACACTAAGTAGTAACACACGACACTAAGTAGTAACACACGACACTAAGTAGTAACACACGACACTAAGTAGTAACACACGACACTAAGTAGTAACACACGACACTAAGTAGTAACACACGACACTAAGTAGTAACACACGACACTAAGTAGTAACACACGACACTAAGTAGTAACACACGACACTAAGTAGTAACACACGACACTAAGTAGTAACACACGACACTAAGTAGTAACACACGACACTAAGTAGTAACACACGACACTAAGTAGTAACACACGACACTAAGTAGTAACACACGACACTAAGTAGTAACACACGACACTATGTAGTAACACACGACACTATGTAGTAACACACGACACTATGTAGTAACACACGACACTATGTAGTAACACACGACACTATGTAGTAACACACGACACTATGTAGTAACACACGACACTATGTAGTAACACACGACACTAAGTAGTAACACACGACACTAAGTAGTAACACACGACACTAAGTAGTAACACACGACACTATGTAGTAACACACGACACTATGTAGTAACACACGACACTATGTAGTAACACACGACACTATGTAGTAGCACACGACACTAAGTAGTAACACACGACACTAAGTAGTAACACACGACACTAAGTAGTAACACACGACACTAAGTAGTAACACACCACACTATGTAGTAACACACCACACTATGTAGTAACACACGACACTAAGTAGTAACACACCACACTATGTAGTAACACACCACACTATGTAGTAACACACTACACTAAGTAGTAACACACTACACTAAGTAGTAACACACTACACTAAGTAGTAACACACTACACTAAGTAGTAACACACTACACTAAGTAGTAACACACTACACTAAGTAGTAACACACGACACTAAGTAGTAACACACGACACTAAGTAGTAACACACGACACTAAGTAGTAACACACGACACTAAGTAGTAACACACGACACTAAGTAGTAACACACGACACTAAGTAGTAACACACGACACTAAGTAGTAACACACGACACTAAGTAGTAACACACGACACTAAGTAGTAACACACGACACTAAGTAGTAACACACGACACTAAGTAGTAACACACGACACTATGTAGTAACACACGACACTAAGTAGTAACACACGACACTAAGTAGTAACACACGACACTATGTAGTAACACACGACACTATGTAGTAACACACGACACTATGTAGTAACACACGACACTATGTAGTAACACACGACACTATGTAGTAACACACGACACTAAGTAGTAACACACGACACTAAGTAGTAACACACGGCACTAAGTAGTAACACACGACACTAAGTAGTAACACACGACACTAAGTAGTAACACACGACACTAAGTAGTAACACACTGCACTAAGTAGTAACACACGACACTAATTAGTCACACTACACTAAGTAGTAACACACTACACTAAGTAGTAACACACGACACTAAGTAGTAACACACTACACGAAGTAGTAACACACGACACTAAGTAGTAACACACGACACTAAGTAGTAACACACGACACTAAGTAGTAACACACGACACTAAGTAGTAACACACGACACTAAGTAGTAACACACGACACTAAGTAGTAACACACGACACTAAGTAGTAACACACGACACTAAGTAGTAACACACGACACTAAGTAGTAACACACTACACTAAGTAGTAACACACTACACTAAGTAGTAACACACGACACTAAGTAGTAACACACGACACTAAGTAGTAACACACGACACTAAGTAGTAACACACGACACTAAGTAGTAACACACGACACTAAGTAGTAACACACGACACTAAGTAGTAACACACGACACTAAGTAGTAACACACGACACTAAGTAGTAACACACGACACTGAGTAGTCACACACGACACTGAGTAGTCACACACGACACTGAGTAGTCACACACGACACTGAGTAGTAACACACGACACTATGTAGTAACACACTACACTATGTAGTAACACACTACACTAAGTAGTAACACGACACTAAGTAGTAACACACTACACTAAGTAGTAACACACGACACAAAGTAGCAACACACGACACAAAGTAGCAACACACGACACTAAGCAGCAACACACGACACAAAGTAGCAACACACGACACTATGTAGTAACACACGACACTAAGTAGCAACACACGACACAAAGTAGCAACACACGACACAAAGTAGCAACACACGACACAAAGTAGCAACACACGACACAAAGTAGCAACACACTACACTAAATAGCAACACACGACATAAAGTAGCAACACACTACACTAAATAGCAACACACGACACAAAGTAGCAACACACGACACAAAGTAGCAACACACGACACAAAGTAGCAACACACGACACAAAGTAGCAACACACGACACTAAGTAGCAACACACGACACTAAGTAGCAACACACGACACTAAGTAGCAACACACGACACTAAGTAGCAACACACGACACTAAGTAGCAACACACTACACTAAGTAGCAACACACGACACAAAGTAGCAACACACGACACAAAGTAGCAACACACTGCACAAAGAAGCAACACACGACACAAAGTAGCAACACACGACACTAAGTAGCAACACACGACACTAAGTAGCAACACACGACACTAAGTAGCAACACACGACACTAAGTAGCAACACACGACACAAAGTAGCAACACACGACACAAAGTAGCAACACACGACACAAAGTAGCAACACACGACACAAAGTAGCAACACACGACACAAAGTAGCAACACACGACACAAAGTAGCAACACACGACACAAAGTAGCAACACACGACACAAAGTAGCAACACACGACACAAAGTAGCAACACACTATACTAAGTAGCAACACACTACACTAAGTAGCAACACACGACACAAAGTAGAAACACACGACACAAAGTAGCAACACACGACACAAAGTAGCAACACACGACACAAAGTAGCAACACACGACACAAAGTAGCAACACACGACACAAAGTAGCAACACACGACACAAAGTAGCAACACACGACACAAAGTAGCAACACACGACACAAAGTAGCAACACACGACACTAAGTAGCAACACACGACACTAAGTAGCAACACACGACACTAAGTAGCAACACACGACACTAAGTAGCAACACACGACACTAAGTAGCAACACACGACACTAAGTAGCAACACACGACACAAAGTAGCAACACACTACACTAAGTAGCAACACACTGCACAAAGTAGCAACACACGACACAAAGTAGCAACACACGACACAAAGTAGCAACACACGACACTAAGTAGCAACACACGACACAAAGTAGCAACACACGACACAAAGTAGCAACACACGACACAAAGTAGCAACACACGACACTAAGTAGCAACACACGACACTAAGTAGCAACACACGACACTAAGTAGCAACACACGACACAAAGTAGCAACACACGACACTAAGTAGCAACACACGACACTAAGTAGCAATACACTACACTAAGTAGCAACACACGACACAAAGTAGCAACACACGACACAAAGTAGCAACACACGACACAAAGTAGCAACACACGACACAAAGTAGCAACACACTGCACAAAGAAGCAACACACGACACAAAGTAGCAACACACGACACTAAGTAGCAACACACGGCACTAAGTAGCAACACACGACACTAAGTAGCAACACACGACACTAAGTAGCAACACACGACACTAAGTAGCAACACACGACACAAAGTAGCAACACACGACACAAAGTAGCAACACACGACACAAAGTAGCAACACACGACACAAAGTAGCAACACACGACACAAAGTAGCAACACACGACACAAAGTAGCAACACACGACACAAAGTAGCAACACACGACACAAAGTAGCAACACACGACACAAAGTAGCAACACACTATACTAAGTAGCAACACACTACACTAAGTAGCAACACACGACACAAAGTAGCAACACACGACACAAAGTAGCAACACACGACACAAAGTAGCAACACACGACACAAAGTAGCAACACACGACACAAAGTAGCAACACACGACACAAAGTAGCAGCACACGACACAAAGTAGCAACACACGACACAAAGTAGCAACACACGACACAAAGTAGCAACACACGACACAAAGTAGCAACACACGACACTAAGTAGCAACACACGACACTAAGTAGCAACACACGACACTAAGTAGCAACACACGACACTAAGTAGCAACACACGACACTAAGTAGCAACACACGACACAAAGTAGCAACACACTACACAAAGTAGCAACACACTGCACAAAGTAGCAACACACGACACAAAGTAGCAACACACGACACAAAGTAGCAACACACGACACAAAGTAGCAACACACGACACTAAGTAGCAACACACGACACAAAGTAGCAACACACGACACAAAGTAGCAACACACGACACAAAGTAGCAACACACGACACTAAGTAGCAACACACGACACTAAGTAGCAACACACGACACTAAGTAGCAACACACGACACAAAGTAGCAACACACGACACAAAGTAGCAACACACGACACTAAGTAGCAACACACGACACAAAGTAGCAACACACGACACAAAGTAGCAACACACGACACTAAGTAGCAACACACGACACTAAGTAGCAACACACGACACAAAGTAGCAACACACGACACTAAGTAGCAACACACGACACAAAGTAGCAACACACGACACAAAGTAGCAGCACACGACACAAAGTAGCAACACACGACACAAAGTAGCAACACACGACACTAAGTAATAACACACGATACTGAGCAGAAATACACGATGTTATGCAATATCCCCACATTAGCAGCCTTGGAATGCAATCATGCAGCAACCATTGACAAGTTTAGCCCGCTCATAAAAATTAAGTAAATGACTTCTCTAAAACACAAATTCTCAGAAGTGATTCCGCATTGTCTGATCGAAGAAAATGTTGTCAAAGTAGAAGAAACTTTGTCTGCTCACTTGCATGCGAGTTAAGAATGAAATGCAAGAATTAATTCAAATAAATAATGAATGGGTTCTCTGTACAATTTTAGTAAACCGAAGAGGAAGGATTGATTGATATCTACAGTATTTAAGTTAAAATTAAAATATGTAACCAATTCTCATGCATAACCCAATATTTCAACATCGTAATCACCGTACGGGAGGTTAAAAGCTACTCTTTTCAGAGGCCAGTTTGAAGCAACCTCTGGCTCTTCCAACGATCCATCATTTACATTCGACGAACTTAATCTTTCACTTTCTTTCACTCGGCGGGACCCGAAAGCGCACCAATTCACGAGCGGTTTAAGGAGCAGACCAGGTCAGGTAGAGGGTATTTATAGGGAAGCCAGGGGCCGCGGGGCCAGCCATAACGGGCGTTTTATGCGACGCTTGCATATGGATCACCAATAGAGTTAAGGGGGCAACCGTTTAGGCTTGGCGGCACAGGTCCCATCAGACCCTCTAAACGCAAGGACGCGCGACGCAGCGGCCGTCCTCGCGTCCCTCAAATGCAGAGTTTGCTCTCAGATGGCGCGATTACATCGGGTCATCTCAAAGGTGCGGCGAGTTGGGCCAAAATATGTGCTCATTCTAGTACGGCGTACGTCTGCTAAACAAGAAGTGTTATACGAAATACGGTATAAGATGAAACGTGCTTTAATAAAAGGTTTTTCCTGATGTATGCTATTTTAAGCGAAAAAGGTGGATATTCGCTGGCTTAGCGTTCCGATGAAGATCAGTATTATACCAATTTCTCTCCAGTACTACAGTATTTTATCCAAATTTTCTTTCCTCATTCAAATTTTAACGCTCATGCAGGAGAAGTTCCCACGCTTAGGCCAAGTGATTGTATATTTAAGACCATAATATTCACGAGTTCATGTACTGCAGGAATCGTTATTTATTATTTAATTTATAATTTAGCTTAAAATTTCCTTATCCCCAGCCAAAGCGATTCCAAGAAAGGAAAGGAATGATAATTAACACTTTCGCCGTGTTTCCGCGGTGGTTAACGGTTGGTTTGGTTAGATTGTAAGTAGCAGAATTGGGAAATTGATGTTTCTGGTCGAATACATTTTTATCCCAACTAAGAAATATGAAAATGCAGTAGCGCGATAACATTTCAACTCGGATGTTAGTTAATTTTATAAAAAAAAATCGCTAAACTGATGGAATTAAATTCATTTACACCGGTACGTGAATGAGCAATTTACATGTCGGTACACGTGTGACCCAATACGCGGGGAACGTGTTAAGTGGGGGAATTCTACGCACAAGGTGTTCCCTCGCAGAATACCCAGCATTTAGAAATAAATTTAAAAAAATCACGAGAAAAGTCAAACAAGAGACGGCAAACAAGGAATAAAAACTAAAAGAAGCAAAGCAAAAGATAGAAACATCGATAGCCTGTCTATTTCCACGGAAATCTAGCGGCACATCCCTGAAGGCGCCGGTCTCCATTGCATAAAATAGATAAACCTATCCAAGTTCAGCCTATTATCTTGTGCCCTCTCAGTGGTCCCATGCCTCCTGAGGGGCTTTATAATTTACGAGTGCTCGATAAACACAGAATTCAATGTTCATGAGGGTTCTTATTAATGATGATTCATGATTCACATGGGTTCAGTATAAGATTGATCAAATCCATTAATAACATGGCTTCAACAAATAAATGCTTCAGAATCAACACGGGTGTTCAATAAACGACAGGCTCAACATTCACAAAAGTTCAACAAAAATAAACATTTCAGTCTTGACGTTGGCACAACAAATGGGGGCTCAATATTCCAGGCGAAGCTGACGTGCACTCATTAATGACACCGCGGCATTTACTTCTCTGGTTTACTCCGTGCGCTTTTCATTTAAGCACAAAGGCTCGAAAAGCACAGAGCGAAGCAAGGAAGTGCGGGACCTCATTTTTCTGTTCAATTTCTTATATTTACGCTATATTTTGTAGCGTTGCAAAGCGATGCTCTTGTTTGGTATATATGGTAGTCGAAATACATGATCCTTTAATAATAGCTGGCACATTGTTAGTATTTTTTGGTAGGATGCTAAGCGCTTGTCTTGAAAAGTAGAATATAGTGCACAGGAACCAGTTGTGAACCAGAACAATTGTTATGATTTTCAGCCAAACGTTGCTGAATTTAATCTCATCCCCGTTGTGATCGCAATGGAAACAGCTCGCTCGAGTGGAACGGTGCCAGGCACTGTGGTGACAGTCGGTTCTCTTGTCAAATGTTGCGAATGTTGTGCTGGGCACTGTGGTGACAGTCGGTTCTCTTGTCAAATGTTGCGAATGTTGCAGTGTGTGCCGTGGTGACTGTACAAGCTAAGAACAACATTCACGTTCTTAATAAGTAAAAATTTCATATCGTGCTCATTAGTCGGGTCTATATGATTAACTTAACAATTTACTAATATTGGCAAGCCTAAATGATGTCTAGTGAAACTATACGAGTGAATTTATGTCGAGTGAATTTTTCATGATTACGAAATTTTGGGCTAAAAATATTGCTTTTTCAAGGCATATGGTTCTGGTGTTACAGTTCGGTAACTCGTAAAATGGGAACATATCACTATTAATTTTGAAGCAAAAAGGCAATATCAAACGCATCCGATTGAGAAACTTCTGTAACTTTTAAGCTCTTTTTCTCCCATGATATAAATTTTGTTTTAAAAATATGATTTTTTTCCCGTAGAATTATAACAATTCAATGAGATCCGAGTGAATTTAAATAAGAAAGTCTTTTTGAAATTTAATTTAAGCTAATACGTACATCAATCCAAGATGCTCTCGAGGATATGAATATTTTCACCCCACTTGCAAGTGAAAGCAGCATATAATTGAAGTGCTGAACCAACTTCCATCGATAGAGCACCAACATCACGGACGTTGAAACTAGAGACTGTTTTTTTACGCAAGGCCACCATCACGTAAATTGAGTTAGGTTTCATTTTGGCAGCTGGAAAAATCTTTTCATTTGCCACTTGAGGAAGACCGAGAAGAAAGCATCGGACGCAGGAGATGTAGGCACTCGGATGTTCTCCATTTGGAAGAGCCAGACGTGACAGTAGCCTTCGCTATTGTGAGCCTCTTAAAAGGAAGTGACCTAAAACTCGGGGCTTTCAAGAAAATTGAACAAATGCGACCTTGCAACAACTCAAGAACAGACATTGGGACAGGCCTCGCAGCCTCGGCAGCGGCACAATGGCGGCCCTACAATGCTCGCATGAGAGGCAATTAAGACCTCGAACTGTAATGGAAGGCACCAAGATGATCCAGTCCAGAAGATGAAGGATGGTCAGGATCTCAGGGAGCTGAATTAGTAACGGAGGAGTAGCGAAGAGTGAAACGAACGCCGTCCAGCCTAACGTAAATAAATGAGTTAATTCAGGGAAATTAGTAAATTGGCTCGACGTTTTCGCGATGGAAACTTCATAACGTGACCAAAAATGGTGTTTGGGGAAAGGGAAAATAGGTCAAAAAAGGTCCATGGACCAGAAAAGATCAGATTGGATGTTAGTATGAGCCTCCCTAACCGCAATAAAGGCTTCGAAAAGATAGGAAGGAGGAAAGCACCATTAAGGATGGACTTGAGGGAACGAGGAATCTATGCACGAGGTCCATAAAAACTGCAAGTTGAGAAAGAATTTTATGAAACAAGATCAATAATGAAGAAGAAAGTAGTAGATGCTGAAAAACTAGATGACAGTGAACAGAAAAAGATAGTCCGTAACAAAACAAAAATACAGTTATATTTCATCAAAAGTCAGTCCTGCCTAACCTTTAGCTCGGGACCTCACATATTCCTCCTGGGAGAGCTAATTCCCATAGATATCATAGTTGCGTCTCCTGATGGGTGGTGGAACAAAAAAGATCCATAGGAAAATGAACATGGATCGAGAAAATAGATTGAAAATGGATCGAAAATGGATCGAGGCCTGGGAAATGATCCATAGCGGAATGGATGGTGGACGCGTAAATGGATCGAAAGCGCTCTCTTGCAAGTAACCTGCGGTTACAATAACTACATGATTAGCAAAACTGCATGAACCAAATATGGTGAGCAGCAGAAGTGGGGTCCATGCCGCAGAGGACAAGTAGTTTCGAAATGAACACAATACGAGTACAGGTGAAGTGCGTTATTTCAGCTCTCGTAAATCGTAATATGTCTTCAAGGTCATAGCAACAATAGATACGAAGGTTGTGGGATATTTTTTGGCGGTGCACCTATCGAAATATCCGTCTTCTTTGTTTAGGAAAAAATGCCGGCGCACAATTGACAAAACCCATTGCTTCTAATGAGAATGAATAAAACCTTATGTTTCCCCCAAATCACAAAATAATTTTTGGAATATTAAAAAATTATCTATAGTCCTACAGTTAACTCTAAGCCGCTTGTAAGACCCCATAACAGAGGCAGGATTTTTAAAACCCTTTTTCCACCATCGTAAATTTTTGTAAAGAGACTATCAGGGAACCTGCTATTTTTCTGTGGATAAAATCCCCAAGTTTGAGTTATTTTTGAAACAAAAATTTTGAACACTCAGTATATGACAGCCTCTTGGGGTTTACCAGAAAAAAACAGCAAGTAGGTCAACTGAATCGACTTGAAAATATTTTCAGCGCCAGTAATATCACCACGACGTAGAAGAATGTTTCCAGAATTCAGCAAATGGATTTGAGGGCTTAGAGTAGACTAACTGTAAAGGGTCCCAATATAATGGATTTGTATGTAGGGTCATTGTAAGGTTAGCCAGTAAGCATGTTAACATTGCGAGTGTCCCAGCTAATGATATTTACGCTCTCAAGACCACGTTATGAACGTTGACATTATGATATTTACGCTCTCATGATCACGTTATAAAAATTGATATTATATTTACACTCTCAAGACCTCGTTATAAAAGTTGGCATGCAATTTACGCTCTAAAGACCACGTTATGAACGTTGACATTATGACATTTACGCTCTCAAGACCACGTTATGAATGTTGACATTATAATATTTACGCTCTCAAAATAACGTTATAAAAATTAATATTAAGATATTTACACACTCAAGACCTCGTTATAAAAGTTGACATGACATTTAGGCTCTCAAGACCACGATATAAAATTTGACATGACATTTAGGCTCTCAAGACCACGATATAAAATTTGACATGACATTTAGGCTCTCAAGACCACGTTACAAAAATTGACATTATGATATTTACTCACTCAAGACCGCGTTATAAAAGTTGGCATGCTATTTACGCTCTCAAAACCCCGTTATAAAATTGACATTATGATATTTACGCTCACAAGACCGCTTAATAAAAGTTGGCATGTTAATTACGCTCTCAAAACCACGTGATAAAAGTTGCCATGATATTTACATTCTGAAGACCACGGCCTCACAAATGCTTGAGATATAAGAGCGCAGTTATCTCCTTTCGAAGTCTACGCGTCTGCTCGCCAATCTACCGCCATTTCACACAGTTCTGAACTCTTGTATGCTTGAACCTTGAAGAATGAACTTAACGCGTTGACTGCAATGGGTTAAACTGAAGTTCAGTATTCAACTCAAATTTATATTTAAAACTTGTTAGAAATTTTACAAATACCAAACATTAATTGGGTCCATTGAATACTTCAATTTTAAAATATTGTTAAGACTTTTCGAAACGGCTCACCGTAAGTACTATCTCAGTCAACGTGTTAAACCGAAAGTCTGCATGGTGGACCGAGCTCTATTGCTCATTCAATGGTGAATGTTTCTTGCGGTTTTGTAAATTTAGTCTCCATTGATTTCAGCAGTCCTGCGTCTCTCTGCTTTACAGTAACATCTATTTTCGATCTGACACCCTACATCCTGATCTAAATAGCCGTAACAACGCTGCGAGGCCAACGCATTAGAAACGTTGGCTGAGAGCTTCCTGACCTTCAGAAAGAACTAGGATAGCCAAGTAAAACGTTTGATTCTTTCAAAAAATTAATGAGGAGCTACAGGTTTGAAACAGGTGATTAGATTAGGTGTTAGCTCAGGCCACCCTAACCGCAACAAAAGCGTTCCAAAGAAAGGAAGGAGGAAGGAACTATTTAGTATGGAGATATGGGAACGCAGAATAAATGCACAAGGTACACAGAAACAGTAAGTTGACAAGCCCGTTCATGAAATATGATACAAGTAAAAGGAGAAAGTAGTAGGCGCTGAAAAACAAGACAGCAGTGAACCGAAAAAATGCTCCTTAACAAAACGAATAATATTTTATTTCAACATAAAAAAGACCTACCTAACCCTCAGCTCAGGACCTCACATTTTCCCCTCTGGGAGTGCTAATTCTCGTAGATACAATAGTTGTCTCCCTCTGAGGGGCAATGAGGAGCTAAATTTGGAACAGGATGCTTCGTGCATGCGCGCGTCTTCAGCGAAGAGAATAAAATCGTTTGTTTGTTTACAGATAATATTTTTTGGCTGCAGATGATGCGCGATTGCCAGAAACGTCATATCTTAAATTTAATTTTTTACCTTCCTGTGTTGAGGAAATGTTTCACGTGGGCTTTTCCAGTTTATTTTTAGATTGATACTCACGAGGGTGAAATTGTTAATAACATCAATACGAGAGGTGGGCTAACGATGGGATAGAAAAATTTCTTATACAATCTTATTCAGGTATAAATGAAATAATAATTCATTCTAAGTCAAATGAATCATCAAATGGAGAATCGCTATCATAAAGATTCTTCACCAACTCTAGTAAAATGAAATAAAAATAATTTCACTGAACGAAAGCTCGTGTTTTTAGATCCGTAGAGCGATATTGAAGGCAGTTCGAGAAGGACTTTATCATTGGCCGACATTGCAGAGGAAGCATCGCCTCATTGTGTCGGTGAGCACTCGAGGATTTCGTCGGACGTTGCCATTTCATTTGTAAGCTCTCTTCTCACGATGGCTTCTCCCATTGAGCTCCTCCGAACTGCCCACATTAAATTCCTTGAGAGCTCTGGAAAAAATTCTGCCCATCGCACCAAAATAGCCTATTATTCAGACCGAAAGCCACTACTGCGAAGCTCAGTTTCGACCTCCGCATACTGATGTCCGTTCGGCCCTACTTTCCGGCAGACTCTTCCAGGATCCAATGCTCTTTTATTCCAGCGACCAAGCCCGAAGAGACCGATTCAGGCTTAAGAAGAATTTCGCTCCTCATTACTGGGATGTCTGCGAGATTTCGTTTTGCATGCATTGAATAATGGAGCAGCTAATTCCAAATGGGTGCGCATTCTCATATCTCCCGACAAAAGCCCGGCAATGCAGCTGAAAGCCTTATACCTTCGCAACCACGCCATTAAATTAGTCATAATCTGATATGGACCTGGTTATTCTCAGTACCGTCAGGACTGCAAATTTGCTCATGTGTTTGTATTTTATATCAAAGGTAAAATTTTCGCATAAATGAATTTATAGCATATTTTTACGTTCAATTTCACCAGCTTATTCGATGCTGGAGCCTATGTTCGTCTAGGAAAATCGATTCAATAGACTCAATATAAATGGATAGATAGGGTTACTTTCTGTATTTGTACATCACGCTACAACATGCACAAGAGGCAGCTCAATGAGACAGAGAGAGGACGGGAAAAGCACATAATAGCGTAGCTTCCCGATTTTCTCATCAGAGCGAGAAAAATGAATGACTAAAAGGCTTCGTTTTAATTCTTGTAAGTGAAATAACGAACAAACCAGTAATGTGTTGCTTATGTTCCACATGGTAGGACGAAGTACCTTACAAAATGCTAATTCTCCTCGTGAATCGGCGAGGGTAGACACATTAAGCGATCTCGGCCATGAAGAGTCATAGAATCAGTCAATGATACATTGAAACCTGTGCAATGTTTCAAAACTGAATGATATTTTCTTTCAAAATACATTAGATTAGATTATAAGTTAGTTTAAGCCTCCCTAACCGCTACAAAAATAGAGCGTATCGAAGAGAGGAAGGAGGAAGGCACCATTTAGTATGGAGATAAGAAAATGAGAAATCTATGCAGAAAGGGCATAGAAACAGTAAGATGGGAAAGAAGTTCATGAAATAAGATAAAAGTTGAAGAAGAAAGTCAGAGGTGCTGAAAAACAGGACAGTAGTGAACCGAAAAAAGGTGGTCCTTAACATAACAAAAAACATTTTATTTCAACAAAAAGAAGGCCTACCTAACTCAGCTCGGGCCCTCACATTTTTCCCCTGGGAGCGCTAATTCCCATAGATACAATAGTTGTATCCCCCTGAGGGGGTTTTCAAAATACATTCATCTAAAATAAAAATGCTGCTCATATTTGCCACTTGCAAATTTCATCACGCAATTACTTCTAACCATAAAAGGTATGGACACCCATTTAATTACTGCTCTATTTCAAACTATTTAAAAGCTTCCTAATTCGCTGAAAATTAATTAAATGATGCCTTATGTTCTGAGTTCACTCAAGTCACACGAACGCACCCGAAGTCGTAAAAAAGTCAGAATGTTAAGTATTTGATCAATTACTGTCGTCAACCACCACAAAGCGCCGCGAGAACCGCAGATAGGAAAATTCGCGTGGTAGGGCAGACCTGAACAGCTACTCGTATCCTTCAGTCCCGTCTGCTGAGCGCAGGGCGAGAAGGGTTTAATGGTAAGGATCAACCGCATGGAAAATCGAATTTATACGTTGCGGTTAGTGGAGCTCAACTGACGGTCTCCAAACGACGAGCCGGAAAGGGGTATTCGTTTTTTATTTTCAATCTAGCTTTCATGAGCTACTGATAAAAAAATATATTTTGGTTCGTGTTCATAGATCGTGACAAATGCTGTCATTCCAGTAATGTAGGGCTTAGTATTTCATCGCATGTTTGGGCTTTAAGAACTGAGACGTCGTCATTGAAGAAATCATCTATGGAGCCTAAATAAATGATTAAATAGACATCAATAGAAGCGTATGAGTTAGTTCTAACGAGCGGTGTCCCAGTTTTTTCTTCAAGTACACAATTCGGCAGGCAATTTTGTTTTCTCCAATGGATATTGTACAGTTTCTTGCTTACTGGCTTGGTCTCTCCGCCACTTATACAATGATGTAAACTGGGTATCTGAATACAACTAAATGACTGTACAAAGATATGTTTTCGGTTACAATTTATATTGATTGAGGTACACGCTGATCTTATTCTAACGCAAAGATTGAGGAATCGAAAGAAGAATGTTCATTTAAACTCTCAATTTCAAATATTCTTCTGGAATTCATGGCGCTAACTTAAAAAAGGCCGTCATTTTTGACGTTGGGAGAGCACTTCTTTAAATTCTAGGTAAAACAAAAATTACTATCAGATGAGGTTTAGATTTTTCTTACTAGGTTAGATTATTAGTTTTAGCCTCCCTACCCAGCAACAAATGCGATCCAAAGAGAGGAAGGAGGAAGGCACCATTTAGTATGGAGTTAAGGAAACGCGGAATCTACGCAGAGGGCATAGAAACAGTAAGTTGTGAAAGAAGATCATGAAACAAGACCAAAGTTGAAGAAGAAAGCAGTTGGCGCTGAAGAACAGGACAGCAGGGAACCGAAAAAAAGGTGGTCCTTAACATAAAAACATTTTATTTCGACAAAAAAGAAGGCCTACCTAACTCTCAGCTCGGGCACTCACATTGTCCCCCTGGGAGCGCTAGTTCCAATAGATACAATAATTGTATCCCCCTGAGGGGGATTTTTCTCACTTTGTAACGTAAATATCGCCTCCAATAGGTCACTTGAATGTGTTATAAAACTACACGCCAAATTTCCGGATGCACTGTGCAGCATATATGTGCTAAATAGCAAGTCACTTCTTAGAAAGGAGTTTTCTCTACGTGTGCTACACCAAGTAAATACGCAAGACAATGTCGTACTCTAGCTTTTTCTTGTACTAAAGATAAGTCGTTTTTAATGAACACGCTAACGTCGATGGGTTCAACTGAAGTTTAACACTCGATAACAAATCAATCAATATTGATGATCAATTTTAAAAATTACAATCATGAAATAGATCATTCTCTCATTTATTTATGACTGAGTCCTTTTGAAAATTAAGTCTTTGACTACTGGTTGGTCAACAGCATCACAAAAATCTCCTCAGTGACCACCAGGGGGTCGCGTCACAGTTAACGTATGTATTAACGAATTAGAGATTCTGAAATTCACACGTAGGCTGAATTGCATCGCATCAGACTCCCAACTGTATCTTACGCTAGCAGTTATGGTTTTGATCATAACTCGCTATAAGGAGCACGGGAACAGAAGTGCTGAGGAGCCTTCTCATCTGTACAAACTCTTCGAAAAGCGCCCATGCCGTAACGAAAAGGAGATACCAGCCTACACCACACGTTTTAGTTTATTAGTTTATTAGCTAGTTTAAGCCTCCCTATCCTCAACAATGAGATGTAAAGAGAGGAAGGAAGAAGGCACCATTTAGTATGGAGTTAAGGGAACGTGGAATCTATGCAGAAAGGGCACAGAAACAGAAAGCTAAGAAAAAAGTTCATGAAACAAGAAAAAGTTGAAGAAGAAAGTAGTAGGCGGTGAAAAACAGGACAGCAGTGAACCGAAAAAAGATGGTCCGTAACACAACAAAACCTATTCTATTTTAACAAAAAGAAAGCCTACCTAACCTTTAGCTCGGGCCCTCACATTGTCCCCCTGGGAGCGCTAGTTCCCATAGATACAATAATTGTATCCCCCTGAGGGGCCTACACTACACGTGTGTCACGTGTTAGAGATTTACTGTAAAAAAGATTCCAGATGAAAAAGATCATCCCTAAACCTTGAAAATCATCCTCAAATAATTAGTTACTCTTACAGGCCCCTGAATTAGAGCTTCTCAGGGTGAGTTCGAAAAAAAAACTAATGTGTACTGGAATTCACGCGCAAGACATCTCGCTTAAAAGCCTTATTATCGTCCCTAACGATTTTGAAACGGGTTTTCAGAGGAAGTCCCTTCAGATGAGGCAGAACGCTGGGGAAGCGGAGCTAATATCATACGTTTGGAGGCAGATTGGAACGTTGTTTTTCGGAACAGGAGGCCATTTTAGCAGCCTTTTCTGGATCTCGTCTTGCCATCCTCTGGAAAGAATCGAAAAACTGCGACCTGATTTCACGGGCATTGAGCGGAAGCGGAACGGACGACTGACCTTCGGAAGAAAGGGAAAAATTCCCATAAAAACATTGATAAAATGAGATTGGTGCCAAACCGAGCTGCGTTCAAATGCCAGAATTCAAAGACCTTCGTCGCATCCTCACAAACTTTGCAGGCAGATGATCACTTCAAAATGATACTTGCGGTAGTGACGGGCGGCCAACGACTTAGTTAGCGAAATACCGCGTTTTCGCATCAATTGCGCTCACCTGCGAGCGCAACCCAAGCATGATGAATTTCAAGCAAACCCTGGTCGTGTTTTTTTTTAAAATAGGCTAGCATAGCTTTGAGATGGGTCGATTTGATGCGTGAACTGCGCTCACCAATGATTTATTTCAGAATTAAACAAAAAGACACGCACACATTAGATCTATACTCAAGATCACCGTTTTTGTTGGTCATTTTTCATTATTGAAAACGTTTTAATTTTTCCAGACACGACATGTGGAAAAACTCCGACGCTTGACTAGCTGTTCAATCTTTTTCAAAACCCCGAACACACTTACAAGAGGCGTCTGATATGTAAAACATGACGCCGTGTTTCAACATCATGATTTTTGGGGGGAAGCGTGATTTTAAAAAATTCCGCCATTGCTCAAGTCGAATAATTCAATGATCCCAACATACTCGTCTCATAACTGCAAAACTTGGGAATAAATGTTTTCTTAAATAACTCTCTGGTCGGAAAATAAGCCATAAAAACCTACAGCAACCAAGTAATTGTTGACCATTTTTCACAATACAAGAGATGTCTTTTTAACGTGATTTCAGGGGAATAAGTGCGAAGCTGTTGTCACGAAAAAATTTCTGGTAAAACGCGTAGAGGTAAGCATGCGAAATGAATTTTCCACAGCTCTACTTCAGTAACACTGAGATTGGAACAAGAAGATTATGAATCAATATAAACGTGAGGAAAAACGCACTAGGGCGAAAAAACAGCAGCAGTGAACGTTAAAAAAGTTGGTCCGCAACAAAACAAGCAACCCACTTTATTTGAACATACCAATCGCCAACTAGTTTAGATTAGATGAATTAGGTGAAGAATGCACCATTATCTACAACAAAGGTGTTCCAAGGAGAGGAAGGAGGACTGCACCGTTTAGAATGGAGTAATGGGAACTCAGAATTTAGGCACGAGGTGTGTTCTCACATGAGATCCCGTGTGCTATAGGCACATAGTAAGTTAGGAAGGTTGTTTATGAAATAAGTAAAAAGCTAAAAAAGTCGTAGGGACTGAAAAACAGGACAGCAGTGAACCGATAAAAGATGGTCCTTATCAAAACAGGAAAAGCTTTTCTGTTTCAATAAAAGGAAGATCCCCGTAACCGTCAGCTCGGGATTTTACATTTCCCTCCCCGGGAGCGCTCATTCCCAAAGATACAATAGTGGTGCTCCCTAAGGGGAAGAAGGCCTTTATCCCCAGCTCTGGCCTCACGTACAAACAATATTCATCGCCACATTATCTCCTTTAGGTGATAGACTGCGTAGGATTTCCTGAACTTGGCTTGGTGCAACAGAAGCAGACAATAAAGAGTGAGCATGATGTCCCTGTTCCGAATGTTCATTTACTATTAAAAACCTAAATGATGTCATTCAGTGAGCGTGAATCCATTAGGTCATCAATTCACATCTTGAACAGAAAAAGAAGGGTAGGTCTGCCAGTAAAAATAGAGATCTCTCGTACTGTGGTTTTTAATTTAAAAATATATGGAACTTTTCTATCCATTACAGTTTTATGATCACGGTGGTCATAAATTTTTCTCGAATGTTTTTTATGGAATATTACTTATTTTAGATCAATCTAACTTCAAACCTGTGAAATCTATTCAACATCTTAATTTTTTTCTACTGATGACGTCATATGATCAAATTATCAAAGTCTTAATCATAAAAGTAGACTAGTTCCACCCAAATTTTCCGAAGAATAACCCCCCTGACCGAGCTCCGACGCCAGCGCGGCACAGACAATTCTCAGTGGCGCTGTTCTCGAGATTTTTGCACATTGAAGAAGATCAGGCTGACCTTTCTCCGATTCCGAATCCCCGCAGCCAATCGATCACTGGCCCTCAGGTCCAACTTCGAACAAGGCCAGGCTCGGTCCAAACTTCATCGGACCACGTCCATATTGCATAGGCAATTGCGAGATTGACCCGGATAAACGGCGAACCAATTCGATGAGGTTATTCTGAGACCTTCATCGGGACCTGAAAGCCGCATTTCTATCGTTCGCTGAATCGGTGGCTAAATACAGGAATAGTGAACGCAAGACAGTTAGAACTGCGAAAGTGTTTGGGACTTTACGCTAAAATGCTCATCAAACGCTAGTGAATACGCATGCATCATTCGTTAAGGTATGCAAGTTCGGGGTCATTCTATATATTTGAAAGCTCTATGGGTAATTTAGGCGTCGATTAGATAATAAAAATCAATTAATTTAAGTATATCTAACCTTAAATAGTTGTTTCGAAGTGAAGGATGAAGATCCAATTCAGTATGGAATTAGGGGAACGCGGAATCTATGCACATGATGTGTTTTAAAAAATCCCTGAACGTAAAAAGAATAATTTAAGAAGAAAGATTATGAAAGAAGATAAAAGTTGAAGGAAAAAGTCAGAGACGTAAGATAACAAGACAGCAGTGAACCGAGAAAGATGGTCCAAAATCTTTGATGGTAACAAAGCAAAAAGCCTATTCTATGTCAACAAAATAAAGGCCTACTTAACTCTCACCTCGGGACCGCATATTTTCCTCCTGCGAGCGCTTATTGTCATGGATGGAATAGCTGCTGCATGCCGCTATTGAGAATTTATGCGCCAAAAATCTTCAGTACTATGACTGCAGTAGGTATAACTGATGTTTAACATTCAACTCAAATTTAAAGTCAATTGTAGAAAGTAATATTTAAAATAGCAAACATCAACTGGATCTTTCCTTAATTTAGTTTCTAGTATGAATTATGAAAATTGAATTTGTGATTACTAGTCGATCAGCAGTATTATGAAAATTCCTTCCGTGTACCACCAGTAGCTCATGTCGCAGTCAAAGTATGAAGCTGAAATTATATTTTATCAATATAGCTCTAGTTCTCAACAACATAATGACTGCAATAATACCCATTCGCCAGAAGGTGAACCTTTCTGTTGAATCAATATAAGCAAAAAGCTCTTACTTCTAAAGAACGATTTCTTGCAGCTGCGAGCAGCGGCAAAATCTTGTGTACCTTATTCGTACCATCAAAGCAAGTTCGGAAAGTCACTTCTTCTGTCGCAAATAAGAAAAGCATCCAGTGTTTGACTCCATCTCCTGAAGAGAAAGACGGAGTTCCTGCGTCAACTGATTGCTTGAAGGGACCGAGATGCGCCAGCCTCAGCATGAAGACATGACCTGTCTGTTTTATGGCTTGTCGAAGTTCTTACCTCCCGTCGTGAACACTTATGAACCTTTCATAGCCCTTTAAAGAGCGCATCTTCGCGTTCCAATAGCGCAGCAACACGAAGCGAGATCTCCTTATGTTCACTGCCACTACAACGAAGCGTCGCCTAATGGAAGAGGATGCAGTGTCCATACATTCAGCAAAATGCTGCTACGGGAAAACGAAATTAACAAAAAATCCCCAATATCCGGTAAGAAGACGCATTATACATAGAGAGTGGTTCATTATTACTCTGGTTTTGTAGCTCATCAACATTTTGTGGCTGATAACAAACTTATTGAAGCAGAATTGATAAGATTCTGTTTCAGTGTTAGTGACAGTTGCAAAAATCACCGTATACCTGGCATAACTTGACGTACTCCAAAGAAAAATTCAGTAGATGAAGCACTCCTTGGAGGCCAAACACAGTTTCAACAAATCAACGTTCCCATGCATTTTTCCTCACGGTTGTGATCGCCGCAAAATTGCTTATCGGGAAGTTCCAGAAGATAAAGAACTGAATATAGTGAAGTGCGATCGAGCTACTGCTCCGGCCAAAGCGTGTCGAATTCTTTCTTCATCAGATCTCAAAGCGGTAGAGCCTCGTGCCGTCGACCTGAATACCAATACGAAGACAAACAAAACGTTGCTCGTGAGCATCAGCTTTGTCAAATACACGTCCGATACTTATTCAACCTGAACTACCAAAAAGAAACATTCTAAATTTTCCATACATTCTATTAAACCACAAGAAGAATGCTCAAAATGATCCCCAGTGTGATGTCGGTTTATGAGCTTGCTCGAGACCAAATATGGAACGAAAGTCCGTGTTGTCTTTGAGGGAACTGCAAAAGAAGCCGCGTGACTGTGTACAGCATTACTGAAAATATTTCTTGTGGAAAAGCCAGCGGCGGCTCTTTATTCATGCAGCATCGGAAACCTATCGGCAATTTGCAAGGAGTGATCGAGGCGAAGTGTGGCATGCCTTATCGGAAATCGAAGGGCGATCGTTTGAGTGGGATGTGATATTCCTGAGAATACAGTGTGGGTATAGTGTGTATTGTGCAGCGGGTCGTCGGCCTACTTGTCCAGTGGTGAGCAGCTGAGGTAATGAAGTAACGGAAATACATCACAAAGAATCTTGAACCCTTCTCTCAGAGAGTGTGGAAGTTTTTAGAATGCATGGAAAGACAGAAGCGCGTGATTCTAATTTGTTTCAATTAGTTCTGAACGCACGGAATAACATAAGAAATGGACCTGAGGGTATAGTTTCAACATTAAAACCAGTGGGGAATTACCCGGCAACTTCTATAATAACGTTACTATTAACAAGGGGCTGCGGCGTGGCAATTTCAACACAAAGTATTTCTTCGTGGGAACGAATCGTGTGCCAGCGTTCAATAGGACACGACAGCGAAGCACGTCCCCGATTTCAAATTGACGTAAACTTATTCCATTACTACACTGCAGTCACGCCTATATAATCAACCAGCGTTGGAGCTGACGAGTTCTTATTTCTGTTCCTGAACTTCGAACAATATCGGTGGCTCAAGCGATTTTTATTTTATTGCCCACACAAAACCAAAGAGACACACGAGAAGATCTCCGAAAGACCCACTCGTGAGGTCGCGCGCCAGTAGCCTGGCTAGTGGGGGTGACAAAAGGCCTTGGTGCTACGATTGCCTCAAAAAACAGTAGGTGGTTTTTCCTCCACGTGAGACAAAAAGCTGTTTTATTGTACCAAAGGTGACAAACCGCTGAGGGCCGAAGCGTGTAATCGTTCACTCGAAAGCTTGTCGCACGAGGATGAGACGGTTGTATGGATCGGAAACCGATAAAAATCTGACTCAATGGCTAGAATATACATAAAACACTTTGGACACTGTGGAAAACTAAATAAATTAATTATCCAAAATTCTGAGATGTGATCGTTTTGGTTACTTCCCGGCCTTTTCAAAATCAGGCATTTGTCTGCAAGTAAAAAATGAATTCTTTTTTTTTTAATTTCTCCGTTTTGATGCTTCGCTCACCTCTCCGGGATCGGGTGCATGCTTGCTTCTTGGTAACTAGATAAAACAAATCCATTCATATTTTTTTGCTTTGAATACTCGTGAATTTTTTAAAATTTGGCTCATGCTTTCAAATATCTAACTAAATTAATCAATTTAAAATTTTCCGTTCTGGTTCCCCCAGTTTTTAAAATCAGACTCATGTTTCCAAGTCCCTAACTAAATAATTTCACTTGAATTCTCGGTTTTTGTATCTCACCAATTTTCCAAAATGGAGCACATGCTTGCAGGTATCTAAATAATTCAACCCATCCAAGATTCTACGGTGAGGGTGTTTCAGCCTCGGAACTATACGACCTTTCGTATGAAGTCAAGAACGCTGCGTGAGAACATATCACGGTGCAGCGAGCACAGGTGTCTATAGTTCAGTGTTTCAGAGCACATGATTTTCTTTGAAGTTACTAATATCCCCGTATAAAAACCCATGGTTTCTTTTGAGTGACACAAAAAAAAAACAAGAAAGAAACTTTTCATTCAAGGCTTGTGTCTACTTCTGACATGCATGAAAGCATTAATATTTCTTAAAACATTAATTAAAACATTATTTTCTTGGCTGTATTCCAAATATACATTTAATGCTGTAGCTGACACAGTTTAAGGAACGTCAACACTTTCATGCATACATCAAGTAGTTTTTTTTTAAATACTCGTAACAAACAAAAAACTCACTCAAAGATTTTGGTACTAAGAGTACTTCATGCCATTCATCGCTACTCTGCTTAGTTTTGTTCATCATTCTGAGATAACCTTCATTTTTCAGACCATCCAAGAGTTTTAAATTCATTTCGCCGCTAACCAAACGTTATGCAACGACCAAAACTTCTCACAAGATAGGGATCTCCTCGGCAAAAAACGGAGAAGAATGTCAAGTGAAGCACAGCTGAAGCAGCCAAGTCCAGATAGAATTCAATCGTTCACAAGTCATGCGAAGATACCCAATGTCTTTAAAATACACATGTGAGCGAAGAAAATAGACTAACAAGGTGTTAACAACTTGGAAATGTTAGAGACGAGCTGGCACGCGATGGAAGGGGAGGGAGCTAGTGCTGTGCGCGCTGAAGAGCTGCAACAAGAATACGGAATGAGACCCACGAGCGAACTGCTCAGCAGAGGCCGGGCAATGAATCTCTAGAAGAACGTCAACACTTTCATTGCCGCCGGTTGAACTGAAGTTCAAAATTTATTGAAGTTCAATGAATTTAGCAGGTTGTGGTAATGAAAACACGGTATAGTCGTTAACATTTTATTAAAAGAAATAAAACCATTATCTGTATAGGAACGTACTTTCGAGACATCCCGTTTGAACAGATTTCTAGCTTTTCACCATGGTCTTCTCGGACAATGGCCAGCGCAGGCCGGGCAGATGTGAGGCTACAATTAGGCAGGAACTGGCGCGTAATGAATCTCAAAAAGAAGGTTAACACTTTCATTGACGCGGGTTAAACTGAAATTCAACATTCAAGTTTTTTCAAAGTCAGTTTTCGTGTACTATATTTAAAAATACTACCATTAAATGGATCTTGCCTTCATTCAGTTTTGATAAAGTAAACACGATAATGAAGTTCGTGTTAACCGTGTTATGAAAATCCCCTCAGTAACCAAAGGGTGTCAAGCAGCAGTTAACGCGTTACTCATGAATATTTGATTTGAAAAAACCAAAGCAACACGTATTTAAAAGTGATATTTGGGAGAAAGCCATAGCAAAGCGAAACAAACGTAAGCGACAGGGTAGCATGAAAACACTGTTTCGGTATTACGTGAATTTGTGTCATTTCAAGTGTATCTCAGCTTTTGCAGCACATAATATGCACATAAATTGCTGCAAAAGCTGCTGTTAGGTAGTAAGCCTCATTTTGTCATTGTCTTCAAATTTTACATGTTTAACAGCATAAATAGTGATTTAGTTTTCAAGTTGATTATATCAACTGCTGCTCTAAATAAGTTGCTGAACTAGCTGAATGACTGTAGTGAAAATATCTATATTTTACCTGTATTTAAATAGCCGTATCTCAAAGAACGCACGATCAAAATTTAGTTATTTTGGCCAGTACTTCCATGGTAGCACATGCCATCACATTTGACGGCTCCTGTATACCTGTAGCGATACGAAATACGGGTCATACTTCTTGCGAGAGGGAAGTGAAAAAAGATTTACGCCCTGCCCTCTTCAATACTTTGCAAGCCATTGCTAAATTATATCAAATATATTTCGCGCCGAATCAGATTAGAGACGCTGGTTTAAGCCTTCTTAACCGAAATAAAGACTTTCCAAAGAAAGGAGGGAGAAAGGTACCATTTAGTATTGACTTGAGGAAACGTTCAATCTACGTGCAAGAAGCATATAAACAGTTCAGAAAGAAGTTTATGAAACATGATTAGAGTCGAAGAAGACAGTATTATGAGTTGAAAAACACGGCGGAAGTGAACCGAAAAAAGACGGTTCACAATAGAACAAAAAACCTACTTTATTTCAACGAAAAGAAGGTCTGCCTAATCTCTGGCGCAGGACCTCACATATTCCTCCTGGGAGTGCTAGTCCCCATTGATACAATAGCTGAAATCCCCAAAGAGTCCCCGTCAAATTTACACCCAGACGTGTTTGTCAAAGTTCACTGCCTAGAAGCAGAACTATCATCAATCTGATGGCGGTGATAACCTAATGCCAGTGCAAGTCTAGTAAGTGCTTTTGAAATTACGGCGCGAGAAAAAATGTTAGCGATTACAAGTTTAGGAACAAAAGTAAAGCTTAGCTTATGAGCAGAAAGAATTTGAGTCCTCGTCACCTTATTTGACTTTCACTCAACACTAGAGCACGAAGAATAATAATCGACCGAGCGTGGCGCAAGACGTACGATCGAAAACTCCAAAACATACGAGGAAATTCCTCTAAAGAACCATTTTTCAATCGTAATGCACAGAAAGGATAACTTTGAAAAATCGACGCCACCAACTTCCACCATAAACTATCCAGATTCGGGAGTGGAAGCTTGTGGAAAGTCTCATTCCAAACATTTTGCGGTCGGCGCTGTGAAGGATCCACAAAAGTTTTCTCTCACCCGCTTCTGCTTTTAAAGTTCCCATGGTAAGCTTACGGGACTGGAAACTTGGCCGCATTTTAGTTGTGAGGAAACTCTGCTGAACTAAAGAACGGAAACTCGGGTAAAGCTCACAGTAACTTTGAGTGCATAATTTTGTCGAAAATGTGTCGATAATATAGAAGCCGTTTTAGCTCTAAACTGCCTCACGTGTCGTGTAAGGCACACTCAATGAAAGTGCTCATTTACTATGTTTCACGTGAGATAAGTTAGCTGATGTATTTCTCATAGGTCCGTACCGAATGAATTTTTTGCTTTTATGACGCCGGGACAACCTGATATCAGTGCGTCTAATGACGTTGGTTGTAATGATATAAATGTGAGGAAAAAGAATTGATGGTTTTGGGCTTACATTAATTTAGATTGAAGGTTTGAGCTTGCCTAACAACAACTTAGGTGTTCCAAAGAGAGGAGGAATGAAGGAACCAGTTAGATGGAGTGAAGGGAACGCAGAATCTATGCACAAGGTGTGTTCCTGCACAAAACCTCTTGCGCATATAGAAACAGTTGAGAGGAAATTTATGAAATGAGATAAAAGCTTAAGTAGATAGTAGTAGGAGCTGAAAAGCAGGACATGAAAATTGAACAGGATGGTCCGTATCAAAACAAAAACCTACTCTATATAAATAAAAAAAAACCTTCATAACACTCAGCTTGGGACCTTACATTTTCCTTTGGGAAGTGCTCACTCAAATGGATGCAATAGCTGTGTCCCCCTAAGGGGTTTTGGGGTTAAGATAACATTTCAGGTGAAAGAAGCAGACCGTCATGCAATGATGCCCTATTCATGAACTGTCATGATGGCACGCTCTAAATATCGAAATAAATAGCTTCCCAGTCTAATAATATCGAAGGATATACCTAAGCCTCCGTATATTTAAGTGTAAAATACCGTCATCAATGAAGGAATTCGCTGTAAGTCAGCCTGGGCTGCGTGAAAGATCGTTTTAGAAGCTATCGCCCTGGTGGGTTCTCTAGTCGACCAGTATTCTCTCTAATTGAAAATTGAAATATCGTGTGCAAACCCAGTATTCCTAAAAACTATCATTCTATCAACACCACTTGTAACTTCACAACTTTCAGATTAGCTTAGGAGTGCGTTTAAGCCTCCCTAAACCCAGCTACTGTGTTCTTAAAGAAAGAAGGAGGAAAACACCATTTAGTATGGAATTGAGGATCGGAATTGAGGATCGCTGCAGAAAGTGTGACACGCGCATTGAAACTGTAAGATTGAAAAAAGCTTATAAAACAAAATGAAAATTGAAGAAGAAAGTAATAGGTGCTGAAAAAAAGACCAGTTGAACGAAAAACGATGGTCCTTGACGAAACAACCATTTTATTTCAACGACGGGAATGCCTACCTAACCACCAGTTTGGGACCTCACATCTTCCAACCGGGAGCGCTACCTCCCATTGATGTAATATTTAATAATAGTTGTAGCCCTTTGAGAGGGCTCTCTAAATCCTTTACGTTTCACGGCAGATCCTTCATCTTGGTCTTACAAACATCAATTGAACTTCATGTTTGAAGGCTTAGCAGCGCGTAATATGTTTGTAAATGAATCATTTTTCTGTTTCTATTAACGATAATAAAATTTTCTCCTTATGTATAAAAATAAAACACGCTAACTACATCGCTATAAAATTTTTTGGCGATTGATATTTCAGCAAAAAATTCTTAATTGATCGATCAGTCAGAGTAAACTATGAAAAGTCTTTCCAGCAGGATGAATTTTTCATCAATTCGTATTTCTTGTTAAAATTTTTTCAATAATATTTAACTCACTAATTTGATCAGGTAAATAATAATTGTATCCCCCAACCTATCAATTACGCCGGATTGATTAGCTATTGTATTTTTTAACTAATGAGAGGTATCATTTCCCCGTATTCTAGAAGTCGGTGACAACCTGACGTTGACACTAATTCCTGTAAACAATCGGAATCTATGCAGCCAGGTAATCGAACACAACAAAGTTGTTACCGTCTCATTCAGAAAAACAATCCCTTATCTGTAGATTAGATAAGTTGATAGTTTTAGTCTCCTACGTGCAGCAAAGTTTCAAAGTTCCCGACAAAGTTCCAGACAATGCGATCCAAAGAGAGGAAGGAGGAAGGCACCATTTAGTATGGAGTTAAGGAAACGTGGAATCTACGCAGAAAGGGCGTAGAAACAGTAAGTTGTGAAAGAAGATTATAAAACAAGACCATAGGTAAAGAAGAAAATAGTAGGTGCTGAAAAACAGGACATCAGTAAACCAAAAAAAGATGGTCCGTAGCATAATCAAAAACCTATATTATTTCAACAAAAACGAGGCTCATCTATTTTTTGCTCAGGATTTCACATATACATCCTGGGAGCACTATTTCTAATAGATGCACGAGTTGTATCCCCTTGAAGAAGACAACACCATCACCACATAACCGAACTTCCGCCAACAACCGCACCGAGCGGTAAAAAAAAGTAGCACTCGAGATGCTAGATTGCAAACAAGCTCTACTTACTCTAGATGCACCTAGCCGTTTAGATTTTGAGTTATAATTATGGAATTCAGTGGAATGCAGAATTCTGAAGAAAATTCAGAACGCAAATTGTCGCAAGTGGGCACAACAACCTTGAAATTTGAAACCCTTCACTCAAAACTAATTGTGTTCAATTTTGAGCAAACCAATCATAATAAAATAATATCGATGAATTATATTTATTTCAGCTTAAATATTACTCGGCCTATATTTGTAACATATGCCTTGTGTTTTCGTTCCAGAAAAACGCAGAAAGACTCTACGGAAGCAATTCTGTCGGTGGGACGCTCAGACCAACGAAACGAGAACCTCCATGCTAAGAAAACAAAAATATCAGTCAGTACTTGGAGGCTGCAGCGGCGCGCTGGCATGCTCCATGCATCATGCGAATAAAGTCATCTCGAGAAATGAGTACCCCGGGACCAGGTGGGCCGAGGAGGATTTCTGCAGGGGCGCGTCTAAAACAATCGAATGGCCCACAAAGCAAGACCGCCAGACAAACATCTCGCGTTATTGTCCATTGTTTCCAGCCCAGTCCACAGACAAGATAAGAAAAGTGTCCAGATTTTTGGGCGTGCGCGAAATTAGAGTTGAAGATGCGTTGCCGCGCACATCCTCTTAAAAAAAAATTAAAATGGTCCGTTGCTGCCATGCCTCGGCTTGTCCATGGAAGATGCGGTGGAACTTTATAAAGAACACATGTATCCTTGATGAGGTTAGTGAGCCTGAGGGTAAGAGCTCGGAAAAACGGCTTGGATGCTACCGAACACCTGAGAAATCACGCCGCTAAGAAACGTCAGCATTCCTGTAAACTAGCGAGGTAAAATACCTTTTTTCCTAAACTGACGGTCACTTTGCTTGTATCGAACATTTGCTAAAAATTTAACAGGGAAGAAAACCTCGAGAAATTTCGATACTCATCTCCCAAAAAAATTTCAGAACCTTTTTGGAGACCAGCTCCATCATCAGTTTCGTAAATTATAATGTAAGATCAATACTACGAAATAATGAAATTGTGAATGACAAATTTAAGACTTTATAAGTGATTGATTTTGAGTTAGTAAAACTAACTCAGAATCCACAGAAAAGATTTAAAAAAAGAGAACGGATGAAGGCACTGTTTAGTATGGAGTTAAGTTAACGCGGAATCTACTCACAAGAGGTGTTCTCGAACAGGAACCCGTGTGGATAGAAACAGCAAGTTAAGAAGGAAGGCTAGAAACAAAATAAAAGCTGAAGAAGGAAGTCAGAGGTGCTGAAAAACAGGACAAAGTAAGACGGGTAAACTTACCCTATCGAAAATTAGACACAGAATAAAACGTTTAGTACATATTCTATTTTCCACATGGATAAACGAGCTAAGGGAAAGTGCGATACAGGTTATTTTGTAATAAAACAGTGTTCTTCCTTATTCAAGAAACATTAATTCTTGAACGTATCATGAATGGAATAACCATTGGCAGATTTTTGAGGTTTCGATACTTAAAATTGGATTCATTATTTGAGAACGAGTAGAGAATCTAGAATGTTTCAAAACGTCATTTTCCTCTTACTCTGCAGCTTTCAATAAAATAATGATACAAAGAATGACCGAGTTCACCAATTTTCATTGAGGTAATAGTTTACCTTCCAGCATTCTAACACGGACGACGTTAACTTTTAAGCGTCCGACTGCTACGGAATGCGTTAAAACGAAGGCTTACGTACATCCGGCACCAGCCGTGATCGCATGGCTAAGTAGAGATTTGTTTGGTAACACAATGGCGTCTTGTTACCAAGACAAGTGTGCCTCCAGAGCTTCTATTACCCGCCAAAAGAAACCAATATGTTGACATAATTACCAAGCATTGTCGCGCCACGAGCTTCTCTGCTATCGTTAAGTTCTTTTCCATTGAAGAGCGACGATCTATCCCCATACCGAAACAGGCTGGTCCCTGAGAAAAGGCGTGTTTTCGTCCCGTGCTGTATAATCATAATGGATCACCATCATTAGGCTGTCTATATCCAATTTAGCTAGAGAGTTCTCGTGAAGTTGTCGATTATCTTGGAGAAAGGACACAACTTCCCGTCGGAATACAGCTCAATTTTTCCCCTCCCTCCTGTTACATAATCGAAAATATTGTTGTCTTCTTGCCAGTCCTCAATCTCATCTAATTTCCGCCGGAGGAATTTTATCCTGGGTTTCCTGATCGCGTAAAAACCAACGCCGTTCCTCTGGCATATGAGTCTTGGCCGACATTTGCTGGATTTCGACGAGGCGGCAAGCGTTTTTATTTTTGTGAGTCGTGGTCTTGTGGAGGCGAAGAGTGTAGCATAGGACAACTCTGTTTAGCGGCAACATTTTTCCCTGACAGCTCGAGTACCTGTGTAATTGGCAGTGTCCGCCGCTCGCTGCCGCTGCTGGGCGTCATATACCTGAAGATTAAGCTCAGCGTGATGTATCGCGGTCTCATGGAAGAACATGGCCGGCCTTGTTTGCAGACACAGCAGGTATATTGAAACTTCTATACCAAATTTATTGGTTTCTTGCAATCCATGTTCACCGAAACGTGTTATGTAAATTCCGAGTGTGTATCAAAATTGAAGTAAGGGCATTCAAGTAAGGCTGAATGGATGGGTGAGACTTTATTTGCGATACGGATCCAGTTTAGAAGAATATCGCAGCAGGTCGCTAGATATGCTGTGATAAATGAAACCTATTTCAAATGCTTTTCAATTATGATTTACGTATTCAATTCAATCACTCAATGTAAACATTTCAATTCAACTTATAAAGAAAAGAAATAGCATAATACGGGATCTTCATGACTACCCAACTTCTATCGCCTAGGGCTACAGTGTTTTATACTATAAAAATAAAACACCTTTTGTATTAGATACTCGCAAAATAATCTCTTTACCCCATCTATTATATAGCACTTACAGAAACCTTAAAAATGCAGCGATAGCTTTGTTAGATGATCGTTTTTTGTGAGTTGCATGACGACGTATGTTGTGCATGGTGAAGCATAAGAGAACGGTGTCAGAGTGTGAACAATAATGAACGATTCAAATTATTTATTGGATCTTAAGCATAGTTTTTGTAGTTTTCCTACTAAATCTTTCACCTGAGATAATTCAAACTTCAAAGTATCAGAATCTGGTTATCACTGCAACCACACCGTAAGCAAAAAAAGGGGTAAACAAATCAAGAAAACACAAAGATGAGGTAAAAAGAAGGAACAGACGAGAAGCAACTCGTTAAAAGAGTCAACTACATGGAGTACCATCCTCCCGTGCAAGAAAAGCGCATCAGAGAGGGCAAAGCTGTTTTATTCAAATCAAGTCGATGCACATTATGTCGTTAAGAGTCGTAATTATGTAATGGGTTTTCGAATGCCTCATTATTAAAAACAGGATACTGTGCCGGTTATTTATGTTAATCCGGGACTCATTTCATGCGTCTCGCTCAGTTCAGTAGAGTGGGTTATAACGGCTAATATATTTAAGCCGACGAAAAGCACCATTGAACAATGCGTATTAAACAGACGACTCTTCACATAACAAGCGCTCTTTACCACTATAACACGTAACTACATAACGCGACATATTCCTTTTCTGTGGAATGCTCGAATCCAAAACTACGGATTTTGGGAACTCGTTACCGCAATCCAGAGGGCAAAGTTTAACCTCTTCTTGTGTTAACTCATCTTCTCCCAACTCGAGTCGTCTGAGTGCAAAGAGCAAACGCGTCTAAAATATGTATCAAATGCAGCCCCATGCTTAAAAATAGAAGCACTGACAGAAAATTAAGGTTACTTTCATTTTATTTACTTAAAAGCAATAAAAAAAAACTCGTTTTGAAAACGAAGCACTTTCTCCATAACAAGGCCACGAGGATGGGTTTATCACGTCCCGCGACACCAAAACGTTTTCATCGCACAGGATAAAAAATTAACCATGCGCGATGGTCAGAATAGGTCTTGGTGACACACAGCCTACAATGACCTCATTTTGAGGAGCTCTGAGCAGCGACCTCGTCTTCGTAACATGCGATGTATCAAATGACATCATGCGCATAAAACTGTGATAAGGAACTTTTAGATTTTCTAGCGCGGGACTTCATGTCATCGTTCCATGAGACGAGAATAAAGCGAACTGGAGAAAGACGTGCAGGGTTCGATACAATTAGTTTGAAAATACGAGAGGCTTAATTTGCGCACGGAATTAAGAGGAATTAAAATGGAGCAGACGATAAAATTTGGAAGTACTAAAATCTTAATTTATCAGAGTAAACAGTTTGATTCGTAGTATTTTTGCAACACTTAACTGTATTTTTGATGAAATATGTAGGTAAGCCTCCTTCAAGTGTTCCTTGAACTGACGATTGAGCTAGATTCCGAAAGTGTTTTAATTTCAAAAAAGAAATTATAATTGACCACAATTCCAATACCTTAACGCCGGGCGTCGCTTTAGCTCTGAGCAACTGTAAATTACTCGAGGGCATTGGGGGTAATTATTGAAATGGATCAAGAAAATACATCTAAGTTGAACTTGCTAAGTATTTTAGATTAGATTATAAGGTAAGGAAGTTCAAGTCTCACCGAATAAAACGTGTTTTTAAGAGAAGAAAGAGGGAGGCACCAATCACTAAAGACTTAAGGGAAGGAGGAACATATGTACAAGTGTACTCAAAGACCGTTTCTTCCACATAGAATCATAAAATCTGAAAAAGTTTATGAAGCAAGAAAACACCCAAAAAGAATAGGTGCTGGGCAAGGACAACCGTGAACCGAAAAAGATGGTTCGTAACAAACAAAAAACCTATTTTATTTCGACAAAAATGCCAATCTAACCTTCAGCTCGGGAGAGATGATTTTCCCCATGGAAGCGCTCATTTCCACAGATCCATTAGTTGCATCCCTCCGAGGGAGTGTGTACTTGGATTCGTGCAGAGCACCCCGAACTTGCTCTCAGACTTTCACTGTTATTTCCTACGCAGCAAGACAATAAAGCGAGAAAACAGTGAGCTCAGCGCTAAGAAACCAATCAGAAATACCAGAAGTGGCACCACGCGAGAGCAGATCAGATGAGATGCGAGTTTAATTCTCCCTAACCGCAACATAGGCGTTTCAAGGACAAGAAGGAGGAAGGCACCATTTAGCGTTGACTTAGGGAACAAGGAATTTATGTCCAAGGTGCATAGAAACCGAAAGTTGAAAAAGAAATTCATGCAAGAAGGATAAAAGTTAAAGAAGAAAGTAGCAGGTGCTGAAAAACGGTAGAGCAATGGACTACAAAAAGATGATCCACAACAAAACAAGAGACCTATTTTATTTCAACAAAAGGAAAGCTTACCTAATCTTTTGTTTAAGACCTTACATATTCCCCCTGGGACCACGCGAGAGCAGTGCCAATTGCCGCGCTGCATTAAGTACCCCTGCTACATGCCGGTAGCAGCCAAGCATCTCGATCAGGCCTTCCGAGGCTTTCTTTGAAAATCGGAAGCAAAATATACCAGGAATGAATGTGAAAGAGCGACAAATTTGTCAACTCAAGCGAGAGAGATAAAATTTGAACGAGATTATAATAAAATGCATTTGAACCTTAATTTGAACTCATAGCTGACTCCTAGCAACAGTGTTGCTGGAGGGATGCTCGAGTTACATATTTGAAAGTATACCAAAGTCAGTGAAGCTGCAAAATGTTCCAACGAAGAGACGCTTTGAGGACATCACGCTTTCAATTTGAGATTGCAAGCTCCTATTCATGCGATGTAAATTAAATATTTTACTTTTTAAAAGAAGTTTTATTTGGATATAGTATTAAAAATGAAATATTTTACTCAACTTAATACAGGTTTTTCGCATGGTATATCGCCGTACATCTCAAGGGAAAAAATAAGTTCTCACATCGCAACTTAATTTGAACATATTATTCCTTTGTTTCTGCGAGTCCAAGAGAATTTTTGCCTAATTACGACTTTTTTATCTATAGTTCAAAATGCAATGAAAATGAAGGAATAATATTAATGGAGGAATTGAGGAATGATTCAAACAAATATAAAATACTTTAAAAGTTACACAACTTAAACTATTTTTAGGTGCTGGAAAGCGATATTAAATAGATACTGTACTTTATTTAGTGTGTATTATAACCCTATATCAACGCATAAAACAAGCACTGTGACACGTGCAATACGGGGTTTTGTAGGGATGATTGGTATCTTGTTCAATAGTTCAGACAGTCGCACGTAAGTTAACTAAAAAATGCCGATAAAATTCCATTTATGTATTGAGATATTAGGCGTCAGGTAAATTTGCCATCAAATTATGAATGCGTTTGATCCTCCAAATTGATTTATTGGAGACCATGGTTGCACTGGTGGGTCGGAGAAAAATACCCAAAATTATTCTTAACCTACTTTTCAACATACATTCAGTCATTAATGGCTCACAATATTCTGACAGACGTCTTTCTTGTTATAAGAGAGAAAGAATTCAGTCGACTAAGGTGCATTCACATGTTGAGCTTGCTTTTCGCTGACTTTCAGAGGTGCAATAAGCCTTTCAATTTTATTACACATACTTTAACTAGTGCAGTGCATTGACACCAACCGAAACTGCATTGAATGAACGATTCTTCGGGCAGCAGCATCTACGTTGCACAAAGCTTGCAAAATAACGCAGCCGTAATTTAATATGTTTTTACCATAACAGGAGTCCTGTATCATTGTTTTGATTGCACCAAGGCGACGCAATAAATTCAAACGTTCGACTGTTACTGAAAACGATGCGGCTTCACATTCTCTTCTTACCAAAGCAGTGGGAATTGAAATCTTTTTCGCTGATGCGCAAAATTGATAAAATTTTACGACGCGAAGTTGACGGGAATTGCAGGGAACCATTTTCCCACCACACTCTTCTGTTGTGCAGGTGTCAAAAGCACCAAAAAGTTTTCATCTTTACCCGCGTTAACTTTATGTGTTGCCTCACTCTTCATTTAGCTGTGGGAACGACACCGAGCGTTTTCATCCACCCCACACCATCATTTCTGGCTGCTCTGGCGAAATGTCACTTCCAGAGAAACGAACAGGGATATCTTGATGTCATTTTGGCGCTTTTATTGCACAAGCACTCCATTGGATCTAGAGGTTCATTTTTGAGGCGACTGCCGTAATATCTTGAGAAGTTTGGTGGCATCGCGGCGACCCCCCGGGGTGACTTGAAACCTAAGGCCTTTAGAGAATCTTGTCGAGGTGCCGGCCCTGTGAGCCTTATCTGCTGGTCCCATCTGCGGTCCACCTTCTCTCTCACACCAGGACCACAATAACGAATACTTTACACTGACACTCGAGGTAAGTAATTGACCTTCAAACACGAACTCTTGCGCGCACAAGTACGGAGTCTTGTAAATGACGGCTCAATTAAGGACTTGAGGCTTGACGTATGTGAAGGATAAATTGAGGTTGGAGTTGGAGAGGAATTATTCTGTGAAAATGAATATTACAGGGAAATTTTGCGAGAAATATTGCGAATTCGTAGTAAAACGCAGGGCAAAAATTAAGAAATATGATGGCGGAAAAAAAGCGCATCCAGAAACAGAATGTAGTTTTTGAGAATTTACTTACTAAAAGGTTCAGGAAGAACAAGCAAGTTCATTTCATTGAAAGCATACGGTCTAGCACCAATGTCAAGCATGACTTTAGTCATCTCACATTGCCATTTCTTAGCGAAGATGATACGCAGGACTTATGCAGTAAAACTTTATGGAAAATAACACCTTTCCGCCCGAAGTCACGTATCGAGAATCATGCTAGATTTCATGCTTGTCACTGCGAGACCAAAAATATTTTGGTTTACTTTTAGCCGAGCCTGGACATGCACTAAAAATGAGTCTCGACGTGTTCACGGCTAAATTCTTGGACGTGTTCCAACCCTGAAGAATTGGAAATTTTAATGAGAGTGAATAGACAAGAACCTGGAGCCGGGACCATCACTTTGCGGGAGGGAAGGGCGCTAAACAATGCAAGACAATCTATCGACAAAAGGTGTCTTAAACCATCAACAATGGCGGACAATGGACATGACAGTGTCATTTGCCACAGCCTGCGGATGGGAGCATTGGAAGTATGTCTGCCTCTTCTACGGAGAGATTTTGAATTCATTTCTATACATAGAGAACCGGCAAGATGGGAACATCTTTTTTAAGGTGTTTATACAGCTCGCACTTTGTAGAAATCGTCTTCTTCTAAGCAGATGGAAACATCGGAAGTGAGTCTGCCTCACACAGGCAGAGATTTTGAATTCATTCCCAAATTTGAAGGAGTGGCAAGATGTGAAAACTATTTCTCAAATATTTACGGAGTACGTGTAACAGAGACAGCTTGATGCTAAAAGTGACAGTAATTTTAGCGCTCCCCGCAAAATTTCGTGTTGGTGCCGCAGCTAACTGTTGCGTATTTTTTTGAATGAACTTCGAAATAAAATATCTGGCACAGGTTTATATTTCTGCCCCTCGCTTCTAAATGAAACATGCGATGTTGTCCCAAAATTTAACGCAAAATCTGAAAAGTTGTTAGTGTTATCAGAATGATTTTTTGGGGGTTCCTAAAATTATGTTGCAAAGGTTCAACGAGGTGGGACTCATGAAATATATATAGTGTCTGTCTCACATACATCTAACTGTACTTCTGACCAAGCCTGTCATTTCGTACTAACAACGCGTAAAGCTATTGAAGTGAGTGCTGCCCCGCGTCTCTATGACGACGCGGGGAAATGACCACCAACAACTCGTGAGCCTTTTATATCTCCAGTCATTAAATAAGCCTTTTCTATCTCCGTCCAGTCATTAAATAAGCCTTTTCTATCTCCGTCCAGTCATTAAATAAGCCTTTTTTATCTTCAGTCATTTAATAAGCCTTTTCTATCTTCAGTCATTGAATAAGCCTTTTCTATCTTCAGTCATTGAATAAGCCTTTTCTATCTTCAGTCATTGAATAAGCCTTTTCTATCTTCAGTCATTAAATAAGCCTTTTCTATCTTCAGTCATTAAATAAGCCTTTTCTATCTCCAGTCATCAAATAAGCCTTTTCTATCTGTAGTTATTTAAAAAAAAATCATTCAAAAACCAAAAAGAGCATCCACTCCATTCCTGTGATAGATTTCGATGGTTGGCGCAAAGCGCATCAAGTGAACTCATTTTTGGAATTTTTTACCCCAAGAAATTTTTCTAAATTTCATTACTGCTTGTTTTAATTAAGTAATAAATTAATTAATTAAAAGTCAGAGTTAGCCTCCCTTACTGCAACAAAGATCTCCAAAGAGAGGGAGGATGAAGGCACCATTTAGTATGGAGTTAAAGGGAACGCGGAATCTAAGCACAAGGTCTGCTCCCGCACAGGGTCCCAGGCATATAGGTACAGCAAGTTGAAAAGGAAGGTTAGAAAGTAAGACAAAAGCTGAAGAAGAAAGTCAAGGGTGCTGAAAAACAGGTTGGCATTGAACAAAAAAAAAATGGTGCTGATAAAAATACAAATAAACCATTTCATTATAATTAAAAGAAAGCAAACCTGGCTCTCAGCTCGGATTGCCTGTTTTCAGAATTGAGAATTTCGCTTTATAAATTGTGTTACAAGCGAAAAACGATTGAAGTACCCAGAGACCGGAAAATTAGACTTCGTTTTCATCGATACGTGTTAGTGTCGGAAAAAATGGTCCTTTACAAAATAAAAGACATGCTTCATTTTAACAAAAAAGAAGGATTAACTAACTCTTAGCTCAGAGCCTCACATTTTCCCTAAGGGAGTGCTAATTTCCATAGATGTAATATTTGCGTCCTCTGAGGGGAAACGTTTATGATTTTAATGATGGAGTTTCACTCATGAAATATTTATTATCAAGCATATAAGCGAAATAATTGAAAATGACCGAAAAAATCGTATAAATAAATCAAACCCTATTATTCACAATAATGCCTACACACACGGGCTGTCTTTTGACAAAAAATGGTTAATAAGTATTGTATCTTTTACGATCTCAGAAGACTCTCTTCCAAAAAGTTAAGACACGACACTACACTGAAGCAAGGCAGGCGCGACGTTCCGACTTGGCAGGACTAAACCGATTGTTTTCCAAATTTTTACGAGACTTTAGGCTGTTTTTCGCGCCAGTCAAGCACCATTCGAGCAGTCGCTGTAGAAGCCAGGGGGTGCTGGTCTGATGCTATTCTGGAAGTCGAGGATTAGGAAAGTGTAGCAGCTGTAAAAACTCGAAGGGTTCACATGTTTTTCATGCGTTCGGTGACACTTTTTTTTTAAACTACAGCCCTTCAATTCACTTCACTCTGAGCTGTTTTAACACACAATGTTCTGCTTACTTATGACTGAACTGTACTCACAAAGCCAGAAACACTTCATGTCTCAGTAGCATTAAAAAACCACCTATCATTTCGAAAAATTCTAAGGTTTTTAATCACATACAGAAGTAAAAGCCCTTACTGAATTTTTCCAGGTGCAAATTCATTTCGTACACGTTTAAAGATTTTAAAAGCTCCTAGTAACAAAGGGAGCTTGCAAATATTTTATTGCAAACCTTCCATTTAGCGCGCCGTGACAAAGTGTGCGTTTCGCTGTGATACAATATAGCATGCATTTATTTGTAGATATAGATATAATTAGTAAAAGTTTTGCATGTTGCAAAGTCTAACGATGAATAAAAGATCAAAGAAAATCGCTTAAATAGAAATCATATTTTGTTAAAAAACATTTCAATAATAAAAAAACAACGCTTCGACAAATTTTTGGGCATTTTCAACTACCTGAAAAATACAAAAAACACCGAGTTATAACAAGTTCAAAATACATCAATCAGTGGAATTTATGACAAAAAAAAAGAGACAGAGACTACACTAATTGCAGAGGGAAGGCTGATTGCGTATTGTTCAAGGTAGGTTTATCTTTTAAAACGAACAGGGATTCTAAAATGTGAAGGTTAATTGTACCGGATGTCGAAGAAATTATTTTAAAATCGCCTAGCCGAACTGGAAGGTCACAACTCTCTGCATGAGAGCGAACAGCAGATTGGGGAGCATGGGTCAACCCATCGATGGGTCGTGATTAAATTCTTCCAGCTGCGAAACGACCCAGAAATGGATTGTTTGAAAAGTTTTAACCATCTTTTAAAACTAATGCTATCTAATGGACCCAGTTACTGTTTGGTATTGGTAACATTTTCAATAACTTTTGACTTTATATTTGAGTTGAATATTGAACTTCAGTTTAATCCATCACAGGGAACGCGTTAACCCGTTGACGCGTTAACCCGTTGGGTCACATGTGCACCAAAGGTAAAACTTGCTCATTTACGAACCGGTATTTATGAATGGCATTTCATGTTTCGCAATCTTTATATAAAATAAATATTATACGTGGTGCAATATCGTTGAATGATATTATTCGTGTTTTTCTGAAACGATAGAAATGCATGAGCAGTAAAGCCGGTTTTCCAATTTCTCTACTTACAACTTAACCAAAGCAACCGTAATAACCGCGAAAACGCAGTCAACGAGTTACGCTTTCCAGCTTCGGGCGCAGTAAATGGATTCAACATTGAGTTGGGAGAAAATGTTAAATGCACTGACGAAGCGAAGTCTCGAATACCAACGAAGTTCCGTATAATTACCGGCGTTCAGATCATTTTATACGAGTCGCAGTAGGTTTCAACTATCGTTTCTATGGGAATTAGCAAGTTTAGGTAAGCCTTCTACACGTTGAAATATATCAGGATTTTGTTCAGACAAAGACCATATATTTTTAGTTCGCTGCTTATATTTTTCAGCATTAAATACTTTCTTCTTCAATTTTTATATTTTAGATTAGATTCGTTCATTATTACTATATCTATGCGCAGGATGATAACGCACTTGTGGATAGATTCCCCGTTTCCTTAATTCAGTTCTAAATGGTGGCTTCCGCCTTCAGATCTCGTGTCGAAAAAGTTGTGAAGTGTTGAAAACAGGACTCCATAACCAAAAACAGATGGTTCATCACAAAAAACTATTTTGTTTCAATGAAATAGCCTACTTGACCATGGGCTGTGTCAGCTGGGGACCACACATTTACCCTCGTGAGCGCCGATTTCTATCGATCAAATAGTTGTATCTTTCTGAGGGGGACATTGTCGCATCAAAAATTTATTTGGTGTCAGAAGACAATAGTCAGATAACAAAAATAATAGCCTGGTTGAAAGCATTTTCAGATAGAAAAATATCGCCATATGAAAAAATATTACCTTTGAAGAATTAAAATAGGTGGGTAAAAAAATTGTCTCTCAAAAAAATTGAGCGGAAAGAAAGAATTGTTTACAAAAAAAAGTGCCGCAAGAAAAATCGGCGGATGGAAAAATTCCCGATCGAAAAGGGGATTGCCAAACGAAAAAGGGATTGCCGAACGGAAAAAGGGATTGCCGAACGGAAAAAGGAATTGCCGAACGGAAAAAGGAATTGCCGAACGGAAAAAGGAATTGCCGAACGGAAAAAGGGATTGCCGAACGGAAAAAGGGATTGCCGAACGGAAAAAGGGATTGCCGAACGGAAAAAGGGATTGCCGAACGGAAAAAGGGATTGCCGAACGGAAAAAGGGATTGCCGAACGGAAAAAGGGATTGCCGAACGGAAAAAGGAATTGCCGAACGGAAAAAGAGATTGCCGAACGGAAAAAGAGATTGCCGAACGGAAAAAGAGATTGCCGAACGGAAAAAGAGATTGCCGAACGGAAAAAGGAATTGCCGAACGGAAAAAGGGATTGCCGAACGGAAAAAGGGATTGCCGAACGGAAAAAGGGATTGCCGAACGGAAAAAGGGATTGCCGAACGGAAAAAGGGATTGCCGAACGGAAAAAGGGATTGCCGAACGGAAAAAGGGATTGCCTAACGGAAAAAGGGATTGCCTAACGGAAAAAGGGATTGCCGAACGGAAAAAGGGATTGCCGAACGGAAAAAGGGATTGCCGAACGGAAAAAGGGGTTGCCGAACGGAAAAAGGGATTGCCGAACGGAAAAAGGGATTGCCGAACGGAAAAAGGGATTGCCGAACGGAAAAAGGGATTGCCGAACGGAAAAAGGGATTGCCGAACGGAAAAAGGGATTGCCGAACGGAAAAAGGGATTGCCGAACGGAAAAAGGGATTGCCGAACGGAAAAAGGGATTGCCGAACGGAAAAAGGGATTGCCGAACGGAAAAAGGGATTGCCGAACGGAAAAAGGGATTGCCGAACGGAAAAAGGGATTGCCGAACGGAAAAAGGGATTGCCGAACGGAAAAAGGGATTGCCGAACGGAAAAAGGGATTGCCGAACGGAAAAAGGGATTGCCGAACGGAAAAAGGGATTGCCGAACGGAAAAAGGGATTGCCGAACGGAAAAAGGGATTGCCGAACGGAAAAAGGGATTGCCGAACGGAAAAAGGGATTGCCGAACGGAAAAAGGGATTGCCGAACGGAAAAAGGGATTGCCGAACGGAAAAAGGGATTGCCGAACGGAAAAAGGGATTGCCGAACGGAAAAAGGGATTGCCGAACGGAAAAAGGGATTGCCGAACGGAAAAAGGGATTGCCGAACGGAAAAAGGGATTGCCGAACGGAAAAAGGGATTGCCGAACGGAAAAAGGGATTGCCGAACGGAAAAAGGGATTACCGAACGGAAAAAGGGATTGCCGAACGGAAAAAGGGATTGCCGAACGGAAAAAGGGATTGCCGAACGGAAAAAGGGATTGCCGAACGGAAAAAGGGATTGCCGAACGGAAAAAGGAATTGCCGAACGGAAAAAGGAATTGCCGAACGGAAAAAGGAATTGCCGAACGGAAAAAGGAATTGCCGAACGGAAAAAGGAATTGCCGAACGGAAAAAGGAATTGCCGAACGGAAAAAGGGATTGCCGAACGGAAAAAGGGATTGCCGAACGGAAAAAGGGATTGCCGAACGGAAAAAGGGATTGCCGAACGGAAAAAGGGATTGCCGAACGGAAAAAGGGATTGCCGAACGGAAAAAGGGATTGCCGAACGGAAAAAGGAATTGCCGAACGGAAAAAGGAATTGCCGAACGGAAAAAGGGATTGCCGAACGGAAAAAGGGATTGCCGAACGGAAAAAGGGATTGCCGAACGGAAAAAGGGATTGCCGAACGGAAAAAGGGATTGCCGAACGGAAAAAGGGATTGCCGAACGGAAAAAGGGATTGCCGAACGGAAAAAGAGATTGCCGAACGGAAAAAGGGATTGCCGAACGGAAAAAGGGATTGCCGAACGGAAAAAAAGATTGCCGAACGGAAAAAGGGATTGCCGAACGGAAAAAGGGATTGCCGAACGGAAAAAGGGATTGCCGAACGGAAAAAGGGATTGCCGAACGGAAAAAGGGATTGCCGAACGGAAAAAGGGATTGCCGAACGGAAAAAGGGATTGCCGAACGGAAAAAGGGATTGCCGAACGGAAAAAGGGATTGCCGAACGGAAAAAGGGATTGCCGAACGGAAAAAGGGATTGCCGAACGGAAAAAGGGATTGCCGAACGGAAAAAGGGATTGCCGAACGGAAAAAGGGATTGCCGAACGGAAAAAGGGATTGCCGAACAGAAAAAGGGATTGCCGAACAGAAAAAGGGATTGCCGAACAGAAAAAGGGATTGCCGAACAGAAAAAGGGATTGCCGAACGGAAAAAGGGATTGCCGAACGGAAAAAAGGATTGCCGAACGGAAAAAGGGATTGCCGAACGGAAAAAGGGATTGCCGAACGGAAAAAGGGATTGCCGAACGGAAAAAGGGATTGCCGAACGGAAAAAGGGATTGCCGAACGGAAAAAGGGATTGCCGAACGGAAAAAGGGATTGCCGAACGGAGAAGGGATTGCCGAACGGAAAAAGGGATTGCCGAACGGAAAAAGGGATTGCCGAACGGAAAAAGGGATTGCCGAACGGAAAAAGGGATTGCCGAACGGAAAAAGGGATTGCCGAACGGAAAAAGGGATTGCCGAACGGAAAAAGGGATTGCCGAACGGAAAAAGGGATTGCCGAACGGAAAAAGGGATTGCCGAACGGAAAAAGGGATTGCCGAACGGAAAAAGGGATTGCCGAACGGAAAAAGGGATTGCCGAACGGAAAAAGGGATTGCCGAACGGAAAAAGGGATTGCCGAACGGAAAAAGGGATTGCCGAACGGAAAAAGGGATTGCCGAACGGAAAAAGGGATTGCCGAACGGAAAAAGGGATTGCCGAACGGAAAAAGGGATTGCCGAACGGAAAAAGGGATTGCCGAACGGAAAAAGGGATTGCCGAACGGAAAAAGGGATTGCCGAACGGAAAAAGGGATTGCCGAACGGAAAAAGGGATTGCCGAACGGAAAAAGGGATTGCCGAACGGAAAAAGGGATTGCCGAACGGAAAAAGGGATTGCCGAACGGAAAAAGGGATTGCCGAACGGAAAAAGGGATTGCCGAACGGAAAAAGGGACTGCCGAACGGAAAAAGGGACTGCCGAACGGAAAAAGGGACTGCCGAACGGAAAAAGGGACTGCCGAACGGAAAAAGGGACTGCCGAACGGAAAAAGGGACTGCCGAACGGAAAAAGGGATTGCCGAACGGAAAAAGGGATTGCCGAACGGAAAAAGGGATTGCCGAACGGAAAAAGGGATTGCCGAACGGAAAAAGGGATTGCCGAACGGAAAAAGGGATTGCCGAACGGAAAAAGGGATTGCCGAACGGAAAAAGGGATTGCCGAACGGAAAAAGGGATTGCCGAACGGAAAAAGGGATTGCCGAACGGAAAAAGGGATTGCCGAACGGAAAGAGGAATTGCCGAACGGAAAGAGGAATTGCCGAACGGAAAGAGGAATTGCCGAACGGAAAGAGGAATTGCCGAACGGAAAGAGGAATTGCCGAACGAAAAGAGGAATTGCCGAACGGAAAGAGGAATTGCCGAACGGAAAGAGGAATTGCCGAACGGAAAAAGGGATTGCCGAACGGAAAAAGGGATTGCCGAACGGAAAAAGGGATTGCCGAACGGAAAAAGGGATTGCCGAACGGAAAAAGGGATTGCCGAACGGAAAAAGGGATTGCCGAACGGAAAAAGGGATTGCCGAACGGAAAAAGGGATTGCCGAACGGAAAAAGGGATTGCCGAACGGAAAAAGGGATTGCCGAACGGAAAAAGGGATTGCCGAACGGAAAAAGGGATTGCCGAACGGAAAAAGGGATTGCCGAACGGAAAAAGGGATTGCCGAACGGAAAAAGGGATTGCCGAACGGAAAAAGGGATTGCCGAACGGAAAAAGGGATTGCCGAACGGAAAAAGGGATTGCCGAACGGAAAAAGGGATTGCCGAACGGAAAAAGGGATTGCCGAACGGAAAAAGGGATTGCCGAACGGAAAAAGGGATTGCCGAACGGAAAAAGGGATTGCCGAACGGAAAAAGGGATTGCCGAACGGAAAAAGGGATTGCCGAACGGAAAAAGGGATTGCCGAACGGAAAAAGGGATTGCCGAACGGAAAAAGGGATTGCCGAACGGAAAAAGGGATTGCCGAACGGAAAAAGGGATTGCCGAACGGAAAAAGGGATTGCCGAACGGAAAAAGGGATTGCCGAACGGAAAAAGGGATTGCCGAACGGAAAAAGGGATTGCCGAACGGAAAAAGGGATTGCCGAACGGAAAAAGGGATTGCCGAACGGAAAAAGGGATTGCCGAACGGAAAAAGGGATTGCCGAACGGAAAAAGGGATTGCCGAACGGAAAAAGGGATTGCCGAACGGGAAAAGGAATTGCCGAACGGGAAAAGGAATTGCCGAACGGGAAAAGGAATTGCCGAACGGAAAAAGGGATTCCCGAACTGAAAAAGGGATTGCCGAACTGAAAAAGGGATTGCCGAACGGAAAAAGGGATTGCCGAACGGAAAAAGGGATTGCCGAACGGAAAAAGGGATTGCCGAACGGAAAAAGGGATTGCCGAACGGAAAAAGGGATTGCCGAACGGAAAAAGGGATTGCCGAACGGAAAAAGGGATTGCCGAACAGAAAAAGGGATTGCCGAACGGAAAAAGGGATTGCCGAACGGAAAAAGGGATTGCCGAACGGAAAAAGGGATTGCCGAACGGAAAAAGGGATTGCCGAACGGAAAAAGGGATTGCCGAACGGGAAAAGGGATTGCCGAACGGGAAAAGGGATTGCCGAACGGAAAAAGGGATTGCCGAACGGAAAAAGAGATTGCCGAACGGAAAAAGGGATTGCCGAACGGAAAAAGGGATTGCCGAACGGAGAAAGGGATTGCCGAACGGAAAAAGGGATTGCCGAACGGAAAAAGGGATTGCCGAACGGAAAAAGGGATTGCCGAACGGAAAAAGGGATTGCCGAACGGAAAAAGGGATTGCCGAACGGAAAAAGGGATTGCCGAACGGAAAAAGGGATTGCCGAACGGAAAAAGGGATTGCCGAACGGAAAAAGGAATTGCCGAACGGAAAGAGGAATTGCCGAACGGAAAGAGGAATTGCCGAACGGAAAGACCATTTGCCGAACGGAAAGAGGAATTGCCGAACGGAAAGAGGGATTGCCGAACGGAAAAAGGGATTGCCGAACCGAAAAAGGGATTGCCGAACGGAAAAAGGGATTGCCGAACGGAAAAAGGGATTGCCGAACGGAAAAAGGGATTGCCGAACGGAAAAAGGGATTGCCGAACGGAAAAAGGGATTGCCGAACGGAAAAAGGGATTGCCGAACGGAAAAAGGGATTGCCGAACGGAAAAAGGGATTGCCGAACGGAAAAAGGGATTGCCGAACGGAAAAAGGGATTGCCGAACGGAAAAAGGGATTGCCGAACGGAAAAAGGGATTGCCGAACGGAAAAAGGGATTGCCGAACGGAAAAAGGGATTGCCGAACGGAAAAAGGGATTGCCGAACGGAAAAAGGGATTGCCGAACGGAAAAAGGAATTGCCGAACGGAAAAAGGGATTGCCGAACGGAAAAAGGGATTGCCGAACGGAAAAAGGGATTGCCGAACGGAAAAAGGGATTGCCGAACGGAAAAAGGGATTGCCGAACGGAAAAAGGGATTGCCGAACGGAAAAAGGGATTGCCGAACGGAAAAAGGGATTGCCGAACGGAAAAAGGGATTGCCGAACGGAAAAAGGGATTGCCGAACGGAAAAAAGGATTGCCGAACGGAAAAAGGGATTGCCGAACGGAAAAAGGGATTGCCGAACGGAAAAAGGGATTGCCGAACGGAAAAAGGGATTGCCGAACGGAAAAAGGGATTGCCGAACGGAAAAAGGGATTGCCGAACGGAAAAAGGGATTGCCGAACGGAAAAAGGGATTGCCGAACGGAAAAAGGGATTGCCGAACTGAAAAAGGGATTGCCGAACTGAAAAAGGGATTGCCGAACGGAAAAAGGGATTGCCGAACGGAAAAAGGGATTGCCGAACGGAAAAAGGGATTGCCGAACGGAAAAAGGGATTGCCGAACGGAAAAAGGGATTGCCGAACGGAAAAAGGGATTGCCGAACGGAAAAAGGGATTGCCGAACGGAAAAAGGGATTGCCGAACGGAAAAAGGGATTGCCGAACGGAAAAAGGGATTGCCGAACGGAAAAAGGGATTGCCGAACGGAAAAAGGGATTGCCGAACGGAAAAAGGGATTGCCGAACGGAAAAAGGGATTGCCGAACGGAAAAAGGGATTGCCGAACGGAAAAAGGGATTGCCGAACGGAAAAAGGGATTGCCGAACGGAAAAAGGGATTGCCGAACGGAAAAAGGGATTGCCGAACGGAAAAAGGGATTGCCGAACGGAAAAAGGGATTGCCGAACGGAAAAAGGAATTGCCGAACGGAAAAAGGAATTGCCGAACGGAAAAAGGAATTGCCGAACGGAAAAAGGAATTGCCGAACGGAAAAAGGAATTGCCGAACGGAAAAAGGAATTGCCGAACGGAAAAAGGAATTGCCGAACGGAAAAAGGAATTGCCGAACGGAAAAAGGAATTGCCGAACGGAAAAAGGGATTGCCGAACGGAAAAAGGGATTGCCGAACGGAAAAAGGGATTGCCGAACGGAAAAAGGGATTGCCGAACGGAAAAAGGGATTGCCGAACGGAAAATGGGATTGCCGAACGGAAAAGAGATTGCCGAACGGAAAAAGGAATTGCCGAACGGAAAAAGGGATTGCCGAACGGAAAAAGGGATTGCCGAACGGAAAAAGGGATTGCCGAACGGAAAAAGGGATTGCCGAACGGAAAAAGGGATTGCCGAACGGAAAAAGGGATTGCCGAACGGAAAAAGGGATTGCCGAACGGAAAAAGGGATTGCCGAACGGAAAAAGGGATTGCCGAACGGAAAAAGGGATTGCCGAACGGAAAAAGGGATTGCCGAACGGAAAAAGGGATTGCCGAACGGAAAAAGGGATTGCCGAACGGAAAAAGGGATTGCCGAACGGAAAAAGGGATTGCCGAACGGAAAAAGGGATTGCCGAACGGAAAAAGGGATTGCCGAACGGAAAAAGGGATTGCCGAACGGAGAAAGGGATTGCCGAACGGAGAAAGGGATTGCCGAACGGAGAAAGGATTGCCGAACGGAAAAAGAGATTGCCGAACGGAAAAAGGGATTGCCGAACGGAAAAAGGGATTGCCGAACGGAAAAAGAGATTGCCGAACGGAAAAAGAGATTGCCGAACGGAAAAAGGGGTTGCCGAACGGAAAAAGGGGTTGCCGAACGGAAAAAGGGATTGTCGAACGGAAAAAGGGATTGCCGAACGGAAAAAGGGATTGCCGAACGGAAAAAGGGATTGCCGAACGGAGAAAGGGATTGCCGAACGGAAAAAGGGATTGCCGAACAGAAAAAGGGATTGCCGAACAGAAAAAGGGATTGCCGAACGGAAAAAGGAATTGCCGAACGGAAAATGGGATTGCCGAACGGAAAAAGGGATAGCTGAACGGAGAAAGGGATTGCCGAACGGAAAAAGGGATTGCCGAACGGAAAAAGGGATTGCCGAACGGAAAAAGGGATTGCCGAACGGAAAAAGGGATTGCCGAACGGAAAAGGTTTGACGAACGAAAAAGAGTTTGAGAGTGGAAAAAATTATCGGCTAAAAAAGAGGCTTACCTAGTACAAAAAGAGATTGAAGATAAAAAATATATTGCCGCAAAGAAAATATTCCTTCTCAAAAATGATTGATATGTAAAAAAGATTACCGTATAAAAAAGATTGCTGTATAAAAAAAGATTTATTTTCCTACAAAATGAAATTACTCTATAGAAATTGATTGCCCTACAGAAATGGATTGCTCAATAGAAATGGATTGCTCAACAGAAATAGATTGCTCAATAGAAATGGATTGCTCAACAGAAATAGATTGCTCAACAGAAATAGATTGCCCTACAGAAATAGCTTGCACTACAGAAATGGCTTCCCCTACAGAAATGGATTGCTCAACAGAAATGGATTGCTCAACAGAAATGGATTGCCCTACAGAAATGGATTGCTCAACAGAAATGGATTGCTCAACAGAAATGGATTGCTCAATAGAAATGGATTGCTCAACAGAAATAGATTGCTCAATAGAAATGGATTGCTCAACAGAAATGGATTGCTCAACAGAAATGGAATGCCCTACAGAAATGGATTGCCCTACAGAAATGGCTTGCCCTACAGAAATGGATTGCCCTACAGAAATGGATTGCCCTACAGAAATAGCTTGCCCTACAGAAATGGATTGCTCAACAGAAATGGATTGCTCAACAGAAATGGATTGCTCAACAGAAATGAATTGCCCTACAGAAATGGATTGCCCTACAGAAATGGATTGCCCTACAGAAATGGATTGCCCTACAGAAATGGATTGCCCTACAGGAATGGATTGCCCTACAGAAATGGATTGCTAAACAGAAATGGATTGCTCTACAGAAATGGATTGCCCTACAGAAATGGATTGCTCAACAGAAATGGATTGCTCAACAGAAATGGAATGCCCTACAGAAATGGATTGCCCTACAGAAATGGCTTGCCCTACAGAAATAGCTTGCCCTACAGAAATGGATTGCCCTACAGAAATGGATTGCCCTACAGAAATGGATTGCCCTACAGAAATAGCTTGCCCTACAGAAATGGATTGCTCAACAGAAATGAATTGCTCAACAGAAATGGATTGCTCAACAGAAATGAATTGCCCTACAGAAATGGATTGTCCTACAGAAATGGATTGCCCTACAGAAATGGATTGCCCTACAGAAATGGATTGCCCTACAGAAATGGATTGCCCTACAGAAATGGATTGCCCTACAGAAATGGATTGCCCTACAGAAATGGATTGCCCTACAGAAATGGATTGCCCTACAGAAATGGATTGCCCTACAGAAATGGATTGCCCTACAGAAATGGATTGCCCTACAGAAATGGATTGCCCTACAGAAATAGCTTGCCCTACAGAAATGGATTGCCCTACAGAAATGGATTGCCCTACAGAAATGGATTGCCCTACAGAAATGGATTGCCCTACAGAAATGGATTGCCCTACAGAAATGGATTGCCCTACAGAAATGGATTGCCCTACAGAAATGGATTGCCCTACAGGAATGGATTGCCCTACAGAAATGGATTGCTAAACAGAAATGGATTGCGCTACAGAAATGGATTGCCCTACAGAAATGGATTGCTAAACAGAAATGGATTGCCCTACAGAAATAGCTTGCCCTACAGAAATGGATTGCCCTACAGAAATGGATTGCCCTACAGAAATGGATTGCCCTACAGAAATGGATTGCCCTACAGAAATGGATTGCCCTACAGAAATGGATTGCCCTACAGGAATGGATTGCCCTACAAAAATGGATTGCTAAACAGAAATGGATTGCGCTACAGAAATGGATTGCCCTACAGAAATGGATTGCTAAACAGAAATGGATTGCCCTACAGAAATGGATTGCCCTACAGAAATGGATTGCCCTACAGAAATGGATTGCTAAACAGAAATGGATTGCCCTACAGAAATGGATTGCCCTACAGGAATGGATTGCCCTACAGAAATGGATTGCTAAACAGAAATGGATTGCCCTACAGAAATGGATTGCCCTACAGAAATAGCTTGCCCTACAGAAATGGATTGCCCTACAGAAATGGATTGCCCTACAGAAATGGATTGCCCTACAGAAATGGATTGCCCTACAGAAATGGATTGCCCTACAGAAATGGATTGCCCTACAGAAATGGATTGCCCAACAGAAATGGATTGCCCTACAGAAATGGATTGCCCAACAGAAATGGATTGCCCTACAGAAATGGATTGCCCTACAGAAATGGATTGCCCTACAGAAATGGATTGCCCTACAGAAATGGATTGCCCTACAGAAATGGATTGCCCTACAGAAATGGATTGCCCAACAGAAATGGATTGCCCTACAGAAATGGATTGCCCTAGAGAAATGGATTGCCCTACAGAAATGGATTGCCCTACAGAAATGGATTGCCCTACAGAAATGGATTGCCCTACAGAAATGGATTGCCCTACAGAAATGGATTGCCCTACAGAAATGGATTGCCCTACAGAAATGGATTGCCCAACAGAAATGGATTGCCCTACAGAAATAGCTTGCCCTACAGAAATGGATTGCCCTACAGAAATGGATTGCCCTACAGAAATGGATTGCCCCACAGAAATGGATTGCCCTACAGAAATGGATTGCCCTACAGAAATGTATTGCCCTACAGAAATGGATTGCCCAACAGAAATGGATTGCCCCACAGAAATAGCTTGCCCTACAGAAATAGCTTGCCCTACAGAAATAGCTTGCCCTACAGAAATGTATTGCCCTCCAGAAATGGATTGCCCTACAGAAATGGATTGCCCTACAGAAATGTATTGCCCTACAGAAATGGATTGCCCTACAGAAATGGATTGCCCTACAGAAATGGATTGCCCTACAGAAATGGATTGCCCAACAGAAATGGATTGCCCTACAGAAATGGATTGCCCTACAGAAATGGATTGCATAACAGAAATGGATTGCCCTACAGAAATAGCTTGCCCTACAGAAATGGATTGCCCTACAGAAATGGATTGCCCTACAGAAATGGATTGCCCTACAGAAATGGATTGCCCTACAGAAATGGATTGCCCTACAGAAATGGATTGCCCTACAGAAATGGATTGCCCAACAGAAATGGATTGCCCTACAGAAATAGCTTGCCCAACAGAAATGGATTGCCCTACAGAAATGGATTGCCCTACAGAAATGGATTGCCCTACAGAAATGGATTGCCCTACAGAAATGGATTGCCCTACAGAAATGGATTGCCCTACAGAAATGGATTGCCCTACAGAAATGGATTGCCCTACAGAAATGGATTCCTCTACAGAAATGGATTTCCCAACAGAAATGGATTGCCCTACAGAAATAGCTTGCCCAACAGAAATGGATTGCAGTACAGAAATGGGTTGCCCTACAGAAATGTATTGCTCTACAGAAATGGATTGCCCTACAGAAATGGATTGCCCAACAGAAATGGATTGCCCTACAGAAATGTATTGCCCAACAGAAATGTATTGCCCAACAGTAATGGATTGCCCTACAGAAATGGATTGCCCTACAGAAATGTATTGCTCTACAGAAATGGATTGCCCTACAGAAATGGATTGCCCTACAGAAATGTATTGCCCTACAGAAATGTATTGCCCTACAGAAATGTATTGCCCTACAGAAATGGATTGCCCTACAGAAATGTATTGCCCAACAGAAATGTATTGCCCAACAGAAATGGATTGCCCAACAGAAATGGATTGCCCTACAGAAATGTATTGCCCAACAGAAATGTATTGCCCAACAGAAATGGATTGCCCTACAGAAATGTATTGCCCAACAGAAATGGATTGCCCAACAGAAATGTATTGCCCTACAGAAATGGATTGCCCTACAGAAATGTATTGCCCAACAGAAATGGATTGCCCAACAGAAATGGATTGCTCTACAGAAATGGATTGCCCTACAGAAATGGATTGCCCTACAGAAATGGATTGCCCAACAGAAATGGATTGCCCAACAGAAATGGATTGCCCTACAGAAATGGATTGCCCAACAGAAATGGATTGCCCAACAGAAATGGATTGCCCAACAGAAATGGATTGCCCTACAGAAATGGATTGCCCTACAGAAATGGATTGCCCAACAGAAATGTATTGCCGAACAGAAATGTATTGCCCAACAGAAATGGATTGCCCAACAGAAATGGATTGCCCAACAGAAATGTATTGCCCAACAGAAATGTATTGCCCAACAGAAATGGATTGCCCAACAGAAATGGATTGCCCAACAGAAATGGATTGCCCTACAGAAATGGATTGCCCAACAGAAATGGATTGCCTAACAGAAATGTGTTGCCCAACAGAAATGGATTGCCCAACAGAAATGGAATGCCCTACAGAAATGGATTGCCCTACAGAAATGTATTGCTCTACAGAAATGGATTGCCCTACAGAAATGGATTGCCCTACAGAAATGTATTGCCCTACAGAAATGGATTGCCCTACAGAAATGTATTGCCCAACAGAAATGTATTGCCCAACAGAAATGGATAGCCCAACAGAAATGGATTGCCCTACAGAAATGTATTGCCCAACAGAAATGGATTGCCCAACAGAAATGTATTGCCCAACAGAAATGGATTGCCCAACAGAAATGGATTGCCCTACAGAAATGGATTGCCCAACAGAAATGGATTGCCCAACAGAAATGGATTGCCCAACAGAAATGGATTGCCCTACAGAAATGGATTGCCCTACAGAAATGTATTGCTCTACAGAAATGTATTGCTCTACAGAAATGGATTGCCCTACAGAAATGTATTGCTCTACAGAAATGGATTGCCCTACAGAAATGGATTGCCCTACAGAAATGGATTGCCCTACAGAAATGGGTTGCCCTTCAGAAATGGATTGCCCTACAGAAATGTATTGCCCTACAGAAATGGATTGCCCTACAGAAATGTATTGCCCTACAGAAATGGATTGCTCTACAGAAATGGATTGCCCTACAGAAATGGATTGCCCTACAGAAATGGATTGCCCTACAGAAATGGGTTGCCCTTCAGAAATGGATTGCCCTACAGAAATGTATTGCCCTACAGAAATGGATTGCCCTACAGAAATGTATTGCCCTACAGAAATGGATTGCTCTACAGAAATGGATTGCCCTACAGAAATGGATTGCCCTACAGAAATGGGTTGCCCTACAGAAATGGGTTGCCCTACACAAATGGGTTGCCCTTCAGAAATGGATTGCCCAACAGAAATGGGTTGCCCTACACAAATGGGTTGCCCTACAGAAATGGATTGCCCAACAGAAATGGATTGCCCTACGCAAATGGATTGCTCTACAGAAATGGATTGCCCAACAGAAATTGATTGCCCTACACAAATGGGTTGCCCTTCAGAAATGGATTGCCCAACAGAAATGGATTGCCCTACACAAATGGATTGCCCTACAGAAATGGATTGCCCAACAGAAATTGATTGCCCTACACAAATGGGTTGCCCTTCAGAAATGGATTGCCCAACAGAAATGGATTGCCCTACACAAATGGATTGCCCTACAGAAATGGATTGCCCAACAGAAATGAATTGCCCTACACAAATGGATTGCCCTACAGAAATGGATTGCCCAACAGAAATGGATTGCCCTACAGAAATGGATTGCCCAACAGAAATGGATTGCCCTACACAAATGGGTTGCCCTTCAGAAATGGATTGCCCTACACAAATGGATTGCCCAACAGAAATGGATTGCCCTACACAAATGGGTTGCCCAACAGAAATGTATTGCCCTACACAAATGGATTGCCCTACACAAATGGATTGCCCTACACAAATGGATTGCCCTACACAAATGGATTGCCCTACACAAATGGATTGCCCTACACAAATGGATTGCCCTACACAAATGGATTGCCCTACACAAATGGATTGCCCTACACAAATGGATTGCCCTACACAAATGAATTGCCCTACACAAATGGATTGCCCTACACAAATGTATTGCCCTACACATATGGATTGCCCTACACAAATGGATTGCCCTACACAAATGGATTGCCCAACAGAAATGGATTGCCCTACAGAAATGGATTGCCCTACACAAATGGATTGCCCAACAGAAATGGATTGCCCTACACAAATGGATTGCCCAACAGAAATGGATTGCCCTACACAAATGGATTGCCCTACAGAAATGGATTGCCCTACAGAAATGGATTGCCCTACACAAATGGATTGCCCAACAGAAATGGATTGCCCTACACAAATGGGTTGCCCTACAGAAATGGGTTGCCCTACACAAATGGGTTGCCCTACAGAAATGGATTGCCCTACAGAAATGGATTGCCCAACAGAAATGGATTGCCCTACACAAATGGATTGCCCTACACAAATGGGTTGCCCTACAGAAATGGGTTGCCCTACACAAATGGGTTGCCCTACAGAAATGGATTGCCCTACAGAAATGGATTGCCCTACATAAATGGATTGCCCAACAGAAATGGATTGCCCTACACAAATGGATTGCCCAACAGAAATGGATTGCCCTACACAAATGGGTTGCCCTACAGAAATGGATTGCCCTACACAAATGGATTGCCCAACAGAAATGGATTGCTCTACAGAAATGGATTGCCCTACAGAAATGGATTGCCCTACAGAAATGGATTGCCCTACAGAAATGGGTTGCCCTTCAGAAATGGATTGCCCTACAGAAATGTATTGCCCTACAGAAATGGATTGCCCTACAGAAATGTATTGCCCTACAGAAATGGATTGCTCTACAGAAATGGATTGCCCTACAGAAATGGATTGCCCTACAGAAATGGGTTGCCCTACAGAAATGGGTTGCCCTACACAAATGGGTTGCCCTTCAGAAATGGATTGCCCAACAGAAATGGGTTGCCCTACACAAATGGGTTGCCCTACAGAAATGGATTGCCCAACAGAAATGGATTGCCCTACACAAATGGATTGCTCTACAGAAATGGGTTGCCCAACAGAAATTGATTGCCCTACACAAATGGGTTGCCCTTCAGAAATGGATTGCCCAACAGAAATGGATTGCCCTACACAAATGGATTGCCCTACAGAAATGGATTGCCCAACAGAAATTGATTGCCCTACACAAATGGGTTGCTCGTCAGAAATGGATTGCCCAACAGAAATGGATTGCCCTACACAAATGGATTGCCCTACAGAAATGGATTGCCCAACAGAAATGAATTGCCCTACACAAATGGATTGCCCTACAGAAATGGATTGCCCAACAGAAATGGATTGCCCTACAGAAATGGATTGCCCAACAGAAATGGATTGCCCTACACAAATGGGTTGCCCTTCAGAAATGGATTGCCCTACACAAATGGATTGCCCAACAGAAATGGATTGCCCTACACAAATGGGTTGCCCAACAGAAATGTATTGCCCTACACAAATGGATTGCCCTACACAAATGGATTGCCCTACACAAATGGATTGCCCTACACAAATGGATTGCCCTACACAAATGGATTGCCCTACACAAATGGATTGCCCTACACAAATGGATTGCCCTACACAAATGGATTGCCCTACACAAATGTATTGCCCTACACAAATGGATTGCCCTACACAAATGGATTGCCCTACACAAATGGATTGCCCAACAGAAATGGATTGCCCTACAGAAATGGATTGCCCTACACAAATGGATTGCCCAACAGAAATGGATTGCCCTACACAAATGGATTGCCCAACAGAAATGGATTGCCCTACACAAATGGATTGCCCTACAGAAATGGATTGCCCTACAGAAATGGATTGCCCTACACAAATGGATTGCCCAACAGAAATGGATTGCCCTACACAAATGGGTTGCCCTACAGAAATGGGTTGCCCTACACAAATGGGTTGCCCTACAGAAATGGATTGCCCTACAGAAATGGATTGCCCAACAGAAATGGATTGCCCTACACAAATGGATTGCCCTACACAAATGGGTTGCCCTACAGAAATGGGTTGCCCTACACAAATGGGTTGCCCTACAGAAATGGATTGCCCTACAGAAATGGATTGCCCTACACAAATGGATTGCCCAACAGAAATGGATTGCCCTACACAAATGGATTGCCCAACAGAAATGGATTGCCCTACACAAATGGGTTGCCCTACAGAAATGGATTGCCCTACACAAATGGATTGCCCAACAGAAATGGATTGCCCTACACAAATGGATTGCCCTACAGAAATGGATTGCCCTACACAAATGGATTGCCCTACACAAATGGGTTGACCTACAGAAATGGATTGCCCTACACAAATGGATTGCCCAACAGAAATGGATTGCCCTACACAAATGGGTTGCCCTACACAAATGGATTGCCCTACACCAATGGATTGCCCAACAGAAATGGATTGCCCTACACAAATGGATTGCCCAACAGAAATGGACTGCCCTACACAAATGGATTGCCCAACAGAAATGGGTTGCCCTACACAAATGGGTTGCCCTACAGAAATGGATTGCCCTACACAAATGGATTGCCCTACACAAATGGATTGCCCTACACAAATGGATTGCCCAACAGAAATGGATTGCCCTACAGAAATGGATTGCCCAACAGAAATGGATTGCCCTACACAAATGGATTGCCCAACAGAAATGGATTGCCCTACACAAATGGAATGCCCAACAGAAATGGATTGCCCTACACAAATGGATTGCCCAACAGAAATGGATTGCCCTACACAAATGGGTTGCCCTACAGAAATGGATTGCCCTACACAAATGGATTGCCCTACAGAAATGGATTGCCCTACACAAATGGATTGCCCTACAGAAATGGATTGCCCTACACAAATGGATTGCCCAACAGAAATGGATTGCCCTTCACAAATGGATTGCCCTACAGAAATGGATTGCCCTACAGAAATGGATTGCCCTACAGAAATGGATTGCCCTACACAAATGGATTGCCCAACAGAAATGGATTGCCCTACACAAATGGATTGCCCTACACAAATGGATTGCCCTACACAAATGGATTGCCCTACAGAAATGGATTGCCCAACAGAAATGGATTGCCCTACACAAATGGATTGCCCTACACAAATGGATTGCCCTACACAAATGGATTGCCCTACACAAATGGATTGCCCTACACAAATGGATTGCCCTACAGAAATGGATTGCCCTACACAAATGGATTGCCCTACACAAATGGATTGCCCTACACAAATGGATTGCCCTACACAAATGGATTGCCCTACAGAAATGGATTGCCCTACACAAATGGATTGCCCTACACAAATGGATTGCCCTACAGAAATGGATTGCCCTACAGAAATGGATTGCCCAACAGAAATGGATTGCTCAACAGAAATGTATTGCTCTACAGAAATGGATTGCCCTACAGAAATGGGTTGCCCTACAGAAATGGATTGCCCAACAGAAATGGATTGCCCTACAGAAATGGATTGCCCAACAGAAATGGATTGCCCAACAGAAATGGATTGCCCAACAGAAATGGATTGCCCTACAGAAATGGGTTGCCCTACACAAATGGGTTGCCCTACACAAATGGATTGCCCAACAGAAATGGATTGCCCTACAGAAATGGGTTGCCCTACACAAATGGGTTGCCCTACAGAAATGGATTGCCCAACAGAAATGGATTGCCCTACAGAAATGGATTGCCCTACACAAATGGGTTGCCCTACAGAAATGGATTGCCCTACAGAAATGGATTGCCCAACAGAAATGAATTGCCCTACAGAAATGGATTGCCCAACAGAAATGGATTGCCCAACAGAAATGGATTGCCCTACAGAAATGGGTTGCCCTACACAAATGGGTTGCCCTACACAAATGGATTGCCCAACAGAAATGTATTGCCCTACAGAAATGGGTTGCCCTACACAAATGGGTTGCCCTACAGAAATGGATTGCCCTACAGAAATGGATTGACCTACACAAATGGGTTGCCCTACAGAAATGGATTGCCCTACAGAAATGGATTGCTCTACAGAAATGGATTGCCCTACACAAATGGGTTGCCCTACAGAAATGGATTGCCCTACAGAAATGGATTGCTCTACAGAAATGGATTGCCCTACAGAAATGGGTTGCTCTACAGAAATGGATTGCCCTACACAAATGGGTTGCCCTACAGAAATGGATTGCCCTACAGAAATGGATTGCTCTACAGAAATGGATTGCTCTACAGAAATGGGTTGCTCTACAGAAATGGATTGCCCAACAGAAATGGATTGCCCTACAGAAATGGATTGACCTACACAAATGGGTTGCCCTACAGAAATGGATTGCCCTACAGAAATGGATTGCTCTACAGAAATGGATTGCCCTACACAAATGGGTTGCCCTACACAAATGGGTTGCCCTACAGAAATGGGTTGCCCTACACAAATGGGTTGCCCTACACAAATGGGTTGCCCTACAGAAATGGATTGCCCAACAGAAATGGATTGCCCAACAGAAATGGATTGCCCTACAGAAATGGGTTGCCCTACACAAATGGGTTGCCCTACACAAATGGGTTGCCCTACAGAAATGGATTGCCCAACAGAAATGGATTGCCCAACAGAAATGGATTGCCCTACAGAAATGGGTTGCCCTACACAAATGGGTTGCCCTACACAAATGGATTGCCCAACAGAAATGGATTGCCCTACAGAAATGGGTTGCCCTACACAAATGGGTTGCCCTACAGAAATGGATTGCCCAACAGAAATGGGCAACCCGTTTGTGTAGGGCAACCCATTTGTGTAGGGCAACCCATTTGTGTAGGGCAATCCATTTGGGATTGCCCAACAGAAATGGATTGCCCAACAGAAATGGGTTGCCCTACACAAATGGGTTGCCCTACAGAAATGGATTGCCCTACACAAATGGGTTGCCCTACAGAAATGGATTGCCCTACACAAATGGATTGCCCAACAGAAATGGGTTGCCCTACAGAAATGGATTGCCCAACAGAAATGGATTGCCCAACAGAAATGGGTTGCCCTACACAAATGGGTTGCCCTACACAAATGGGTTGCCCTACACAAATGGGTTGCCCTACACAAATGGGTTGCCCTACAGAAATGGGTTGCCCTACAGAAATGGGTTGCCCTACAGAAATGGATTGCCCTACACAAATGGGTTGCCCTACACAAATGGGTTGCCCTACACAAATGGGTTGCCCTACAGAAATGGGTTGCCCTACAGAAATGGATTGCCCTACAGAAATGGATTGCCCTACACAAATGGGTTGCCCTACACAAATGGGTTGCCCTACACAAATGGGTTGCCCTACACAAATGGATTGCCCTACAGAAATGGATTGCCCTACACAAATGGGTTGCCCTACACAAATGGGTTGCCCTACACAAATGGGTTGCCCTACAGAAATGGATTGCCCTACAGAAATGGATTGCCCAACAGAAATGGATTGCCCTACACAAATGGGTTGCCCAACAGAAATGGATTGCCCTACAGAAATGGATTGCCCAACAGAAATGGATTGCCCTACACAAATGGGTTGCCCAACAGAAATGGATTGCCCTACAGAAATGGATTGCCCTACACAAATGGGTTGCCCTACACAAATGGGTTGCCCAACAGAAATGGATTGCCCTACAGAAATGGATTGCCCTACACAAATGGGTTGCCCTACACAAATGGGTTGCCCTACACAAACGGGTTGCCCTACAGAAATGGATTGCCCTAAAGAAATGGATTGCCCAACAGAAATGGATTGCCCTACAGAAATGGGTTGCCCTACACAAATGGATTGCCCTACAGAAATGGGTTGCCCTACAGAAATGGGTTGCCCTACAGAAATGGGTTGCCCTACACAAATGGATTGCCCTACAGAAATGGGTTGCCCTACACAAATGGGTTGCCCTACACAAATGGATTGCCCAACAGAAATGGATTGCCCTACACAAATGGATTGCCCAACAGAAATGGATTGCCCTACACAAATGGGTTGCCCTACAGAAATGGATTGCCCTTCACAAATGGATTGCCCTACAGAAATGGATTGCCCTACACAAATGGATTGCCCTACAGAAATGGATTGCCCTACACAAATGGATTGCCCAACAGAAATGGATTGCCCTACACAAATGGATTGCCCTACAGAAATGGATTGCCCTACAGAAATTTATTGCCCTACAGAAATGGATTGCCCTACACAAATGGATTGCCCAACAGAAATGGATTGCCCTACACAAATGGATTGCCCTACACAAATGGATTGCCCTACACAAATGGATTGCCCTACAGAAATGGATTGCCCAACAGAAATGGATTGCCCTACACAAATGGATTGCCCTACACAAATGGATTGCCCTACACAAATGGATTGCCCTACACAAATGGATTGCCCTACACAAATGGATTGCCCTACAGAAATGGATTGCCCTACACAAATGGATTGCCCTACACAAATGGATTGCCCTACACAAATGGATTGCCCTACAGAAATGGATTGCCCTACACAAATGGATTGCCCTACACAAATGGATTGCCCTACAGAAATGGATTGCCCTACAGAAATGGATTGCCCAACAGAAATGGATTGCTCAACAGAAATGTATTGCTCTACAGAAATGGATTGCCCTACAGAAATGGGTTGCCCTACAGAAATGGATTGCCCAACAGAAATGGATTGCCCAACAGAAATGGATTGCCCAACAGAAATGGATTGCCCAACAGAAATGGATTGCCCAACAGAAATGGATTGCCCAACAGAAATGGATTGCCCTACAGAAATGGGTTGCCCTACACAAATGGGTTGCCCTACACAAATGGATTGCCCAACAGAAATGGGTTGCCCTACACAAATGGGTTGCCCTACACAAATGGATTGCCCAACAGAAATGGATTGCCCTACAGAAATGGATTGCCCTACACAAATGGGTTGCCCTACAGAAATGGATTGCCCTACAGAAATGGATTGCCCAACAGAAATGAATTGCCCTACAGAAATGGATTGCCCAACAGAAATGGATTGCCCAACAGAAATGGATTGCCCTACAGAAATGGGTTGCCCTACACAAATGGGTTGCCCTACACAAATGGATTGCCCAACAGAAATGTATTGCCCTACAGAAATGGGTTGCCCTACACAAATGGGTTGCCCTACAGAAATGGATTGCCCTACAGAAATGGATTGACCTACACAAATGGGTTGCCCTACAGAAATGGATTGCCCTACAGAAATGGATTGCTCTACAGAAATGGATTGCCCTACACAAATGGGTTGCCCTACAGAAATGGATTGCCCTACAGAAATGGATTGCTCTACAGAAATGGATTGCCCTACAGAAATGGGTTGCTCTACAGAAATGGATTGCCCTACACAAATGGGTTGCCCTACAGAACTGGATTGCCCTACAGAAATGGATTGCTCTACAGAAATGGATTGCTCTACAGAAATGGGTTGCTCTACAGAAATGGATTGCCCAACAGAAATGGATTGCCCTACAGAAATGGATTGACCTACACAAATGGGTTGCCCTACAGAAATGGATTGCCCTACAGAAATGGATTGCTCTACAGAAATGGATTGCCCTACACAAATGGGTTGCCCTACACAAATGGGTTGCCCTACAGAAATGGGTTGCCCTACACAAATGGGTTGCCCTACACAAATGGGTTGCCCTACAGAAATGGATTGCCCAACAGAAATGGATTGCCCAACAGAAATGGATTGCCCTACAGAAATGGGTTGCCCTACACAAATGGGTTGCCCTACACAAATGGGTTGCCCTACAGAAATGGATTGCCCAACAGAAATGGATTGCCCAACAGAAATGGATTGCCCTACAGAAATGGGTTGCCCTACACAAATGGGTTGCCCTACACAAATGGATTGCCCAACAGAAATGGATTGCCCTACAGAAATGGGTTGCCCTACACAAATGGGTTGCCCTACAGAAATGGATTGCCCAACAGAAATGGATTGCCCAACAGAAATGGATTGCCCAACAGAAATGGGTTGCCCTACACAAATGGGTTGCCCTACAGAAATGGATTGCCCTACACAAATGGGTTGCCCTACAGAAATGGATTGCCCTACACAAATGGATTGCCCAACAGAAATGGGTTGCCCTACAGAAATGGATTGCCCAACAGAAATGGATTGCCCAACAGAAATGGGTTGCCCTACACAAATGGGTTGCCCTACACAAATGGGTTGCCCTACACAAATGGGTTGCCCTACAGAAATGGGTTGCCCTACAGAAATGGATTGCCCTACACAAATGGGTTGCCCTACACAAATGGGTTGCCCTACACAAATGGGTTGCCCTACAGAAATGGGTTGCCCTACAGAAATGGATTGCCCTACAGAAATGGATTGCCCTACACAAATGGGTTGCCCTACACAAATGGGTTGCCCTACACAAATGGATTGCCCTACAGAAATGGATTGCCCTACACAAATGGGTTGCCCTACACAAATGGGTTGCCCTACACAAATGGGTTGCCCTACAGAAATGGATTGCCCTACAGAAATGGATTTCCCTACAGAAATGGATTGCCCTACAGAAATGTATTGCCCTACACAAATGTATTGCCCTACACAAACGGATTGACCTTCAGAAATGTATTGCCCTACAGAAATGTATTGCCCTACAGAAATGGATTTCCCTACAGAAATGGATTTCCCTACAGAAATGGATTGCCCTGCAAAATGGGTTCACCCTGCAAAAGGGATTGCCCTAGAATAAGGGATTGCCCTAGAATAAGGGATTGCCCTAGAATAAGGGATTGCCCTAGAATAAGGGATTGCCCTAGAATAAGGGATTGCCCTAGAATAAGGGATTGCCCTAGAATAAGGGATTGCCCTAGAATAAGGGATTGCCCTAGAATAAGGGATTGCCCTAGAATAAGGGATTGCCCTAGAATAAGGGATTGCCCTAGAATAAGGGATTGCCCTAGAATAAGGGATTGCCCTAGAATAAGGGATTGCCCTAGAATAAGGGATTGCCCTAGAATAAGGGATTGCCCTAGAATAAGGAATTGCCCTAGAATGAGGGATTGCCCTAGAATAAGGGATTGCCCTAGAATAAGGGATTGCCCTAGAATAAGGAATTGCCCTAGAATAAGGGATTGCCCTAGAATAAGGATTGCCCTAGAATAAGGGATTGCCCTAGAATAAGAGATTGCCCTAGAATAAGGGATTGCCCTAGAATAAGGGATTGCCCTAGAATAAGGGATTGCCCTAGAATAAGGAATTGCCCTTGAATAAGGGATTGCCCTAGAATAAGGGATTGCCCTAGAATAAGGGATTGACCTAGAATAAGGGATTGACCTAGAATAAGGGATTGCCCTAGAATAAGGAATTGCCCTAGAATAAGGGATTGCCCTAGAATAAGGAATTGCCCTAGAATAAGGGATTACCCTAGAATAAGGGATTGCCCTAGAATAAGGGATTGCCCTAGAATAAGGGATTGCCCTAGAATAAGGGATTGCCCTAGAATAAGGGATTGCCCTAGAATAAGGGATTGCCCTAGAATAAGGGATTGCCCTAGAATAAGGAATTGCCCTAGAATAAGGGATTGCCCTAGAATAAGGAATTGCCCTAGAATAAGGGATAGCCCTAGAATAAGGAATTGCCCTAGAATGAGGGATTGCCCTAGAATAAGGGATTGCCCTAGAATAAGGGATTACCCTAGAATAAGGGATTGCCCTAGAATAAGGGATTGCCCTAGAATAAGGGATTGCCCTAGAATAAGGGATTGCCCTAGAATAAGGAATTGCCCTAGAATAAGGGATTGCCCTAGAATATGGGATTGTCCAGGGAAAAGAGATTACCCAGTGAAAAGGAGTTGCCCTATGAACAGGGATTGCTCTATGAAACGGGATCTCCTCATGAAAAAGTTATTATTATTATTATTATTATTATTATTATTATTATATAAGAAAGTTTTAGCCTCCCTTAACCACAACAAAGATGTTCCAAGAGAGGAAAGAGGGAGGCAACATTTAGTATGGAGTTGAGGGAACGTGGAATCTATGCCCAAGGTGCACAGAAACAGTAAGCTAGGAAAGAAGTTCATGAAACAAGAAAAAGTTGAAGAAAGCAGTAGGTGCTGAAAAACAGGACAGCAGTGGACCGAAAAAAGATGCTCCGTAACAAAACAAAAACCCATTTTATACAACAAAAAGGAAGCCTACCTAACCTTTAGCTCGGGCCCACACATGGTCCTCATGAAAAAGAAATTACAGGATATAAAATTATGTATATATAAAGTACTGAACACCAGAGTTAGCGGATGGACAAATTACCGTATAGAATGGCAAAAAAGTGATTCACAGATAATTGTTGACGATTAATTAGGCCATAGTAAAAAAGATATAATTTCTGCGCAAAAATCTTCAATAGGACAGTATTTAAATTAAAAATGTCTTAGGTGGGCATTTATGAGTTCAAGAACTGCCAAAATATTCCTGAATTTGATTGATTCAGGAATAGTAAATAAAGTTTGAAATGAATTTGCCCAAATTGAATTAATTTGGTTTGAACTGCACGTTTTGCACGTCTAGTTCATGCGAGTATCTGTAATGTTCGGATGATACTCATTCAACTTGTTCAGAAATAGTTCCTAGGCTAAAAAGATTTCATTCAAAAGCAGACTCATGCAAGATGTTCTCGATTACTTCTATTTTATGCCAGTAAAATCTTCTTCAAGGTGTCCTTGTGAGTTCCCAACTACTGAGTGATCTTGCATGCACAAGTAACACAGCCTTTTTCTTTTTGAAATGAGAACAATACCTTATGGCACAAGTCTAGAATGCTGAAAAGAAAGAGTCGAATGTTGTTTGTAAAGTTACTCGATATGTTCAGATCAGTAAATGTGCGCTTTTCCAAACGATAATAAAAATTGGAGATTTAAGCAGCAAAAATGATAATTGAATGCTCGACTCCATTCTGTGAAGCATTAATGCCAAAATGCTTTACGAGTATCTAAGTATGATGATTTTGCCGAACTCAATTTGAAGTTAATCCGAAGTATTGGCTCTACATCACTTAATTTATCCCTGATAACAAAAAATTGCACACTAGTAAAAAAGTCAATAATTCCATGCTTAGAAATGATGCCCAAAGTATTCAGAAAAGTCACATTACCAAGTCTCCCATTTCATTAAATATTTCGCTGACGAACGCCAGTCATCTCTTAGTTTCATCACCTGGGATTCCTTATCTTTCGATTCCATCGAAACATGCAAATATTTTGTACCCCTTCGAACTAAGGGCTACTTTGAAATAAACAAAACACATTTCCATGAAAAATTAGCGAATAATTATTAACATTACTCAAAATTATTCACTGTTGAAGAAAGTGTAGAGAGGCTGAACAAATCAATCCAAACAGTTTCAGACGTCGTCATCCAAAAACTGAAGTGAAAAACTGTTTCACACTTCGGCTAGTTACGCACCGATGGATGTACACGCCCTCATGTTGCGTCGATTTACAGTCAAACCCTACAATGAATATGAGATATGAATTATCTTTTCATATCTGAACAATTTTACTAAGAATATTTCCCTAGAAATCACTCAATATCCTCACAGTAGAGAAAGAAACCGATGTAAGACGCCACAGTTGACATCCTTATCATCGCTATGGCGCATACAAACTCACAGAAAGTAAGGTATAAAATAGTCGAGTTGCCATTCAAGCCTCTGTGTGGAAATGAATTAAAAATCTCGCCGTATCCCCACCGTCAGAAATATCAAAGGAGAACGATAGCGTTGATGTTTACCAAGTTCCGTGCAGCGGCAGCACGCCGCGATTGATAACAGTTAATACTTGCACTTTTCAGGGAGGGTTATGATAGTCACTGCACCGTAGCAGTTTAACCAGTTGGACCAGTTCCCAACCTAAGAAAAACAGCAGTATCTCCCCGAAATCAACTCCACAGTTGAAAGATAATTAGATATCTATTGAAATTAGTAAGTTACCATGCATTATTTGTGACTATTTCATTCTGGTACGTAGTACTATAGGGATTGTGGATTCCATTTATCCGAAATTAGCTACTGGACACTTACCTCAACCGTAGTTGCTTGGGTGTGCACGACGAAGTCTTCAAGTCACTCTCCTTATGCACGCTCCGTTCTGCCCATGTTTTCTTATCTGGGCAAACACGACGAAAGAAAGCACAAACGGACTCGTAGAAGCTACACTTCCTCATTTTGATACACACGCCGTCACCTCGCACCAAACCGTCACCTCTATTCGATGACCACTTGTGCCTCAAAGAGATCATTTGCGGAAGATGAGAAAACCAGGGTTTGCGGATTCAGTGATTCTGATTCCCATCCGGCTTCGTTTTTCTTCTTTTTACTTTTTGTTCGAAACACTGCAACGTAAACTAGCTATTATGAATTTAAGTACTTATGTTCAAGTTTTAAAGGAAATATTGATATTTTGTCGACATTTTTTATGGAAACTCAAGCCATGGGATCTACACTAGAAATTTGCTGAAGGGTTTTGAGACATGAGAAATACAATACATATGTGTATATCACATCAGGACGGCGAAGAATTAAGGAACACACATACATAAAAACGTGCTCATCCCTTCTGTTTCCAAAGCTCAGGGCGTGATTCCAGCATTCACAAATTTGTGAATTCCAGCAGAAAGGGGAAGTCAGCATTTCCATAGGTGTATATCAGTGTTATCGCATTTGCGAGACAACTTTTAAGTCCGAGTCTTGCGCGCCAGAATAAAATGAAGGACGGAACAACAGAAGCAGTGACCCTGTTGTTCCCTACAGGGCTACCCACAGGGTTACGCTATTGACTTCAAAATTGCGGCTCTGCAGAAGCTTTATTAAGCGATAAACTAAGCCACCACTTCTTAAGTAATTGGAGGAATTTAACCACTTAGCTACGATTGTCAGCAGTAAATCGCTCTAGATTAAACTAAAGGTAACCTTGCATGTAAAAATTTGTGGAGCGTAACCTCGACCGTTCTCATATGATGCAAAAATAGGCGCATACATCCAACAGCAGCACTTTGTTGGTCTAGGCTTATGTACAGTCGGCTGGTCCATCTCTCTTTATTTACTTCTTCGTTTACGGCCATTTGCTTTTTATACGCTGGTAAGTTGAGACATACTCCGGGCAAGCAGATCGTATGGTCCAAGTTACCGTCAGACAAGTTGATTCCGGCCGGATATTTTAGGGGGGAGATAAAAAGAAAAGCTCATTGCGTTCCCTAGGACCCAGAAATTTTCTCGGCTAACATTCAAGTTTGGATCTTGCAAAACACCGGCAAATGTTCCCAGTAAACTCCAACTTTGGCTCGCATAACAACAGGAAGCTTATGCTGAAAGTAATGCTGAGCAGGCTGCTTTAAAGTGAGAATTTCGAATTTTGGACTGACGAGAACACATTTCGGTGAAGCATATATTTTATGCTGTTTTTTGTCATGAGAAATTGAACGAATGAATTCACGAAGTACATGGATAAAATATGGTTTAAAGCCTGCGAGGTTAGTTTTTTTTTACATTATTAAATGAATTTTTCACAGCCTATCTCGAACAGAGCAACTCAGTTCGTTTTGTCATCTGCCTCGGAAGGAATACGAAGCGCTGCCTAAGCTAACTATATAATTCATAGTAATTAAGGATATTTTATATATAGTACTGTATTCTTCAAGATAGTTGAAGGAGAATATTATACTCTCAATTAGAAGTCCCTCAGTATGAATATGCTTATTAATTTCATCTCCAGATATCTTTGCTCATATCAACAGGTAACGGGTGAAATAAGAAACGTCTCTTTTTAGCTAATGCTTGCAGAACTGTGAACTCATTGTTAGATGTCGTTTTAAGCTCGGTTTGGCTCCACAAACTCCAGTTTTCAAGTTTATTTAGATCGAGCAGCTTGGCGAGTGGAATTTTGCAAGGTGCAAGAATTTTGGTCGTCCACATATTACTTCTTTTTCATCGCCTGACGTTCCTACTTATCCGACTTAAATGTCTTTCGATTTATCTTCCAAATGTAGTTTTCAATTCTGCTACGCTATCTTCATCGGAGTGACCCTTCTGTCTCGCTTCAACATCTCTCTCGTAAGTGACCCGTTTACTCCACCACTCTCTGTTATTGACGCTTGTTCCAGCAAAGTCTGCCAAATTTGGTTTAGTTTCTACGTGGCATCCATCAAAACTTCGCATAACGCCTACGTAAAAATATTCTTTTCATAAGTATCTGCTAACATTTTCGTAAATTCCATGAACAGTTTTGATGAATGTAATTATTTTCAATAGAGACAGCAATGCTGTCCGACTGGAAGTCGCTGATATCGCGGCGCGCGTGTTGTGGCTGCAGAGCATAAAAGCAAGAGAATATTTTACTCGAGAACAGTAGGCGTTTTGGGGAGAGGATGCATGTTTTGGGGAGAGGATGCAAGTTTTGGGGAGAGGATGCATGTTTTGGGGAGAGGATGCATGTTTTGGGGAGAGGATGCATGTTTTGGGGAGAGGATGCAAGTTTTGGGGAGAGGATGCAAGTTTTGGGGAGAGGATGCATGTTTTGGGGAGAGGATGCATGTTTTGGGGAGAGGATGCATGTTTTGGGGAGAGGATGCATGTTTTGGGGAGAGGATGCAAGTTTTGGGGAGAGGATGCAAGTTTTGGGGAGATGATGCATGTTTTGGGGAGAGGATGCATGTTTTGGGGAGATGATACATGTTTGGTCTCAATGTTACCCTTCGTGGAGAATTCCGCATCTTGAAACCTGTTATTATCATTATCGTTTTTTTTTACTGGTCTCACCACGAATGCATTCTGAACTGCACAAATTTTCATTAAGAGTAACCTATACAGTAAATTTACCTCGCCGTGGGGTCAACATGAATATATACCCAGCCCGCACAAAACAGCTTTGATTGGATTACACAGAAACGAATCTTAACTTCAGAAGCATTTATCAGCTTGTAAATTGCTCCGAAAATTCCAAGAAAACTCAGCTATCAGCAAAGTTTTTGAAAATTTGAAGAATTTTTTTTAAATTTTGAAAACTCCACGAAAAACTTTTGAAGTGTTATTAATTCATACTGAAAAAATCAAGCTCAACAGTTTCTAGTACTCCAACAATATTACATTTAAGACTATTATCATTCCACAGCACAATCAACCTTCCACTATTTGAACAAAAGCAAATAAAAAATATGAAATCTTTTGCGTCAACGTCTTTTGAATAAAAAAGTCGCTCGCTGACAAAATATTTTTCCTTGGAGTCGTGTTAAATTCAAGCGTACGTAGCTAAAATAATTGAATTGAACGCACATTATCAAAATAACTCTCCAATACCTCGTGCAACATTTAACTCGCAATTAGCAACACCGTGGCAATTAGCGCTGCAATATTTAATTTTTGAATTAACAGTCTATTGGTGTTGCGAAATTTGATGACATTTCAGCAGTGCTTATAATTTCTAATTCTAATTCTTCTAATTTTTGAGATTTGTAAATCCAAATGAAAACTGGACTGCAATAAAACTACAATAGAAGTTCAATCGTCTTTAATTTTTGAGTTTTAAATTGTGTGAAGAAAATTTAAAATGAGGACAAATCTGTTGGATGGAATTTACTTAAGGCGAAACTGAATTGTTTGTGTTAGTGAAAATTGCAAAAACATTTTTTTCCCCTGAAGCTTCAGCGTCCGGTTTTCCTTCACACATCCGGTTTTCCGGTTTTCTATCACGCATATTAAATACATTAAATATGTACTTCCTACATATTTAATTTTCTATAAGTGTACGTTAGTACGTACAGCATATGCAATTTAAATTCATCCACAAAAACTATCTCACTTATTCAGAACGACACTTTTAAATATCTATTGTACGCCGTGGTGTAAAATACGCATACATGAGAACCTACTTTTATTACTCAGCAGCATTAAAAATGTTCTACAAGAAATTATGGTTTCAATAATTCTAAACCTAAGGTGAGAGTATGTAAAAACTAAAAAATTAAAATGAGGATGTTCTTTTCTGTCGTGAAGACTCTAGTGAAAACTGACAAAAGATCTAATTTTATCTGAACGGACGTGTAAAAATAGCGCCTTGAGCACAGTAAATGAATAAATTTAATGTTAAATGATAAATTTTACCTAACAGTCAAGTCTATAGTTCACTTACAATTGAGTAAAAAAATTCCAGATGTTAGTACGCACTTCATCACTGCTCAGGTAACTATACTGCAGTAAAGGCTAACATTTTAGGGCTAAAAATTTCAGAGGTGTTTTGAATTCATGGATGAAGGTTCATTCATTTACATTCATTGTTAATTTTATTCTTTATCACTTGCTTTTAATGACAGTTATTGCCGATGATACTTATTCTAAATATATTTATCGGAGCAAAATTCAAATTAATTGTTGTTTGATAAATAGGCAATAGCTTGCTTTTTCAGCGCACTGGAAGACTTTTTTGGACTTAACCCGTCGCCACGTCCTGGACTCTTAGAAGGTCGGCAAAGCTAGCACATGTTTCACATCAGCAAACCTAGGGTTGTCATATATGGTCTTAAGCGTCTCGTTAAGCGCTATTCATTGGTGTAAGGTAAAATTAGGTGGGGGGAACAGGAAAGGAGAGGTATCAAGCTCAAATCTGTATGAATTCTTCTGCTCAGTCTGGAGTGTAGCTACCGGCGCTGCACAACCTCTTAGAAGGCCAGCAGTGCAGCTGAGGCATACCAGCACACACTCTGCCTCTTAGAAGGTCGCCATCATTTTTATTTTTTTATGTTTTTTGTTTCAAAAATGGAAGTCCAAATCCACAGATTTACTCCTAGGCAAAAAATAATACCACCATTGTATTTGGGAGGAAAAGCTCTATGCATATCAAACTCTTTACAAGCAATGAAACTGCTTGATAACAGCCCACACACAAAATGAACTAAAAAATATAACTGTGTTTTACATATAATGCACATAACTCCAGAACTATTAGACCTGAAAAAAAATTCACATACCACAAGATTCAGCAACTCAGAATCTATGAAAATGCATCATAAAAAAACATGAAAGTGCAATAAATAAAAAATGGCCAGTGATTTTCTGATTTCTGTTTTTTGTATTTTACCGAAATAAAAACTCAAATTTCGTAGATTTTTGTTGGGGTAGCATCATTTTTTTCCCCACTGACAGAAAGAGCAACTCTCTTTCTTTACAATGAACCCCCAATGAAACTTCTAACATGATTAATAAATGTACAGTAAGTTGCACAGTTGACCCATTTTCTTCAAACCTCCCGGTAGGTCGACCATGTGGAGACGGGTTAACTTACGAAAATATAATAGACTTAATGATGACTCAACTCAGATTTTTAACTACTTAATGATGACAGAGAATAAAACAAGCAATAACTTCACCTAATTTCCATGATAATTATACCTTGCTAGTTATTTTTGGTTATCAATGAAAATTATTAGATCGGGACGTAAATTCGAACAAGCGACAAACATTTATTTCTAGCGCGTGAAATTCAATGTATATTTGAGCACATACGTACCCACTTGCGGCCTAAATTTTTGATATAAACGAATTGCGTCCCGTGGAACAATTTTACAAGAAGCGTACAAGAACCAGTAATAGAGTCTTCCCCATCTTATAATATTTAATTTCGCTGCTGCGAACAAAATACAGCGCTTGCAGACTTGATTAGTTAATGGTTTTGATTTGGTTCGCTTCTTCCTGGTTAGTATGAAAGTTCACCCACAAAATTTTAGTTTACAAAACATCATTCTTTTCAGGCATTCAGGCGCTTTAATGCTTTCATAACCTTCGGTGCGACATAGGGGTTCTCTCTGAAGCGCTAACAAGCCCTCTACTGCTACTACTATTACTTCTATTACTTAATGTTTTCATAGACAGATGCATGCGGCTGAATTCTCGCATGTGATGTTTTACAAACTCACCTTTCGGGTATTTATTTTCCCATGGACAATAAATGAACTGAAATTTCTAAGTTGATGCATTACGGGAAGTTTTTTGCTTAAAAATACTACTTCTTAAAACACTACTTCTACCTGATGGATTTAAGAAAAACTTGCTGAATCTTCGCATGTGATGACGTATTACAAACTCACATTTCGGGAGTGAACTTTCACCTTGACAATAAATTAACTGACTTTCTCCAAGTTGATGCATTTTGTAAAGTATCCCGGGCTAAAATAATAAATAAGCTGGTTTTTCACTATACTTGATTATTTGGTAAGATAATTTGCGGTACAATAATAAATAAAATGATGTTAATAAAGTTGACGTTTTTGTGAAGTATTTTGTGATAAAATAACAAAAAATGAATTGAAATTCATTAATTGTGCATGTTTTATAAGAAATTTTAAAGTAAAATAAAATTAAAACATAATTTCATTCGATTGTCATATTTTGTGAGGTATTTTGCGGTGGAATATTATTTAAACCGAAATTTATAAATAATAAATATTATAATAATAATTATGAATGTTATAAATATTCAATTATATAATATCATTTACATTATTATTGATAAATATTTGTATAATATAAGCCGTTAGAATATTTTTTGAAGTATGTCGTGGCAAAAAGAAAATAAGCTAAAATTAAACCGAGTTGAAGCCTTCGAATGTTTCATAATTGATAGCGTTATTGAGTTCTACCGAGATACAATACCTAAATAAGCTGTGATTTCTTTGTCCTTAAAGTGCAATCTAGGCAAAGAAAATATGCTATAAAAATTTGGAATTGTGATTTCATTCGCCATCGAAGTGCAATCTCGGCGAGGAAAATATGATTCACAGAATTTTGTTCGATGATTGCCATCAATTTACGTATTTAATGAAATGATGTTTGAAAAATATATTTGAAATTTGTTCGTTTCGCGTGTAACAAATCATGCACGAAGAAACATCATGTAGTGAAGAAATTTAAAGAAACAATCAAAGACCGATTCCCATCAAATAAGTGTTGCTACGAAAGATGCATCAAAAGTGTTGCTACGAAAGATCTCATTCGAATATAAATATTGATAAAAGCAGTTCTGAATCTCCGCCGCTGCTGTCCTGCATCTCTGAAATAACGCGCTCTAGAAAAACGGGTACGTGAAACTCGACGCTTGGAAAAAATTATTTTCGTTTCGCCATCAATAGGAAATGGCACCAGCAGGCACCCCTTCTCATTACACGCGTTTCTAACCGAGGAAATAAAGTCTACAGATTAGATACGTTTTTCTCATAAAATGCTTTGAAATATTTTCGTGTGTGAAATATTAAAGCGTTTCAAGCCGAAGCAATAACGCCTTCAACAATCATCAGTAAACGTAAAATAAAGCCAACATGCTGGGTACATTTTTTGACGTGAAATGCTTTGAAAGATTTTATTTTGTGAAATAGTAAATGCGTTTCAAACCGAAACATAAAGTCAAAATGTTGCTGTCATTTTTCATCACAAAATGGTTCGGAATTTTTGCTGCAAAAATAACACGCGTTTCAAATCGAGGTGAGAAAGTCAACAGGTTTAGTACATTTTTCATCTTAAAATGCTTTGATACATATTTTTCTAAAATATGGTGTAGGCATGGGAATTTTTCAGTGCTCTAACTACATTAACGGGAACTTAATTGTACCGGCGGAGTGTTTTCGGTAGGAGTGTTCCGTGGAGTATGGTATGAACATGTAATTTTGTCTGTGTTTGCCGCGAATTTGTTTCAATCTTAAATAAATTTCATTTAAAAATTACAGAATACGGCATGAGCCTCCAGAGAAATATAAATGTTATATCAAAATTGAATTCGTTTTCGTCGCGCGAAAATATTTATTTGCCGGAGAAAGATAAATGTTACTTCAACAGTTGAGTTTGTTTTCGTGCCCCAAAAGTGCATATTTGTCAAAAGTTTGAATTAATAAGTTCCCATTAAAGGACGCTCCTACTCAAATGACAGTAAACGAACATACGCGATGATTTACCAAAAAATCCATTACCGTATTAGAAACTAAGATCCAATTTCAGAGTGAGACTTAAGACCTTGTAAAATGAACTTAAAAATAATTCTCTTCATATTATATATACCTTCATGAATGGTATGGGGAAAATCGCACCTTCTAGACTCGCAATTAATAACGTTTGGACCTTGTTTTCTTCACGATAATCGTAAAACATTAACGATCTTTTCCTTAATAAATTATTGATGTTGAATGTATCTCAAATTGTATCCAAAGTTTAAAGACTGTTTTCTTTACTAAATTTACTGCTTTTCCCAATCTAAATTTAACCACTGAAGAACTTCCTGGCAACTTTGATAGATGTCGTAAAATTTTTCATTGTAAAATTTTGTTCGGAAGAACTACCTATGCTGAAGTTTTTCATCAGAAAAATGTCCAATATGAGAACTCAGAGTAATTGGAGTTAAAACTTCCCTCACCGTCCACCACGGTAGAGGCAACAAGGTAGGGTCATCTCTATGGGGGAAAATACATTTCATCTTGTTCGGCTAGCCAATAGAAAGGCCTTATTTCAAACAATTTTTATGACGTCGGCAAAACGCAATGTCGTTAGGCCAATGATGGAGCCAGATTTGCAGGTAGCAGTGCTACCAGATGCAATATGAGCGCTACTATTGGTTCGTTGCCGTGACGTCAGCAAACCCACACAGCCAACGAAAAAAGACTGGTTTGACCCTACTTTGTTTCTTCTACCGTGTCATCCGCTTAGTTGTCGTGAAAATAAAGTAGAACAACTCTCCATAAAAAATACCGAACAAACATTGGAGCAATATCGCAGGGGGGATTCCAAGAATACGCTACATGGAAATTTAGTGAAAATTATAAACAATAAAATACAAGATTATGTTCACGCCAATACAGCTTCAAATTTTGTCCATATCTTGGAAAGATTATCGGAAAATTAAGGCTGGAAAATCGACTCCCGCTTGATAGCTCATAGATCAGTGGCGCATCGGGTACATACATAGAGGCAGTGAACCTCGTGATGAATTTTTCAACGCCCCAATGAAATCTCTGAATGTTGACTTCTTGGAGATTAAAGGAGCGAGCGAATTTTATTTAGACTCAACTGAAGCCTTGTGAACATCTCTGAAAAATGAAAATTACGCCGTAATGGTAGAGCCGTCAGGGAAAGTTTTTTTATCGACTTGGCTAAGCTGCGATTGTTTTTTCTGGACAAAATCCTTAAATTGGATACTTTCCCAATTAGATTTGTGCACTAGGTATCAAGGTTACCAGATGCTATATAATACAGCGTGTTCCAGAAGTCACGCACCACAAAATCATTTGCTTTTTTATATATTTTAAATCAGATCTGCTATGGGCACGGTAGAGGAAATGGAGAATATTCAAACCAGTCTTTTATTCGTTGACGGTGTGGTTGTGCTGATGTCACGGCAACGAACCAATAGCATCGCTCAGATTGCATCTAGTAGCACTGCTATCCCCTAATCTGGCTGCACTAGTGTCCTAACGACATAGCATTTTGGTGACGTCATAAAGATTGTTTGAAATTAAGCTTTTCTATTGGCTAGCCGAACAAGAGGAGGTGTATTACCTCCCATAGAAATGACCCTACCTTGTTTCCTCTACCATGGCTATGGGTGAGAAACTAACAGTACAAGAATTGATGCATGTGTCAATGCAGAGGGTGAACAATTAGTGCATCAGTTATGATTAAGAGTGCTCACGGCCCGTCAAAAAAATGACAGGATTAGATATAGGACCAACTGAGCTTCAACATGGCTTTCCAATGATTTTCCATGCTATTCTATGTCTTTCCAATACTTTCCCCAAGTCTCAACCACTAATAGTCTATTCAACCTAATCTAACCTACCAATACACGTGATATTCATTCCGACTCCCAATCTGCTGGGTTATTAAGGCATCAAAAATTTTGGAGTAGCTTTTATCACAGATACGCTCATCACACACTTTCGGCTGGTGGGTGTGACACACAGACGGACGGACGGACGCGGCTCCTTTTATAATAGTGATGATGGACAAAATTGATATACACAAGTATTCTTACAAAAACTTGGATAGTGCGCGACTTCTGGGACACACCGTTTTTGAGTTACGATGAGAACAATGTTTTCAAACGCTGCTTTGTATATTTTCAAGCATCGCTTAAGCTAAGAAAATAATAGCGATGAATAAAGCTTTGTTTGGCAACATTGTATTTAAAGGCTTTACAGTTGAAATTGAACGTTCCGAGTCAATGGGCCATTCTCGACAAATTGCTCTGAAAAAAGGAAAAACATCGAAGGTGAAGTACATTCAAAGTTGATAGCTCTTAAGAAACATTGCTTCGACTTGACTAGTCGATAGCAGGGGGGATTCCAGGAATAAGCTGCAAGGAAATTCAGTAAATATTATAGCTATTAAAATAAAACATTATATAAATTTTTGGATTAATTGCTTAAGCCATGCTTGAAACTAGGGCATTAAGATGAAGCAGAGGTGAACACGTAGATTTGGTAACATGAATTAAAAAATTATGACTGTAATTTCCTCTTACAGTCGCTGTTTGGAACACGTTTGAAAATCGAGCATTTTACTTCCTCTCGTTAAATTCAGTCGCTAAATTAAGGATGCTCTAAACGCAACACAAAAGTTGTCAAACGCGATTTTAATTCTGTAGATATCCAAGAATAAATAAAAATCTCTACTGATGCAGTCATGGTGCGAACATTATTGAAAATCAAGTTCAATAGAGTTCTCCGTGTACTTTTTTCGATAACAGGTTCCTCCTTCAATGTGCCCGAATCTTTCTTCCAAGTATCTTTTGGACCAAATAAAAGTATAAAGGACAGTTTTATTGTTATGTTCATCATGTGACACTATCACAAATGTGACACTTTGACAAATGCGACACTTCCTTTCATTGACGGCAACTGCTACAGTAGGGCAAAGCGGGTCTACTTTTTGGCTGCTTCCGATGAAAATCCGCTTGGTGTTTTGTCCTGCCTCAAAATATCAGGGATTCGCGATGCGACATCAGAGAACGTCTTTCTTCTTCGTAAGCTGGTCGCGTGGAGTAGCTAATCATTTAGTCCGAGTATGAAGGTGAGAAAACTGCTGTTCAAAGAAGAAATCGTTACCTCAATCTAGATATTGTTTATTGCTGAAGAGAAATCAGGTATCACTTATTTCTGTTTTCGGCTTCGAATGTTCACTTTGGTTTTAGGTAATTAAAAAATATGAAAGTTGAATACGAATCGTATAAATGCCAGCACCTGTACAAATTTACAAGCTGTATGTATATTTATCACGCCCATGCGGAGGTTCTAATCACTTGAAGCGATGCAAGTTAGCCTAAAATATATCAGGAAAGTTTCCTGCTATTATCCTCAGTACTATAACTCTAACATTTGAACGTTTGCATGGGAATGGAAAATTTGTCCCATCATAATAACTATACCGAAAACAATAACATCTAAAATTGCATCAGCTTTAAAGTTTTGTTTTAAAAATGTTTCTCCTAAAAAATAAAGCTTTCAGTCTCGTGAATTGCTCATTTATCAGCTCTTTAAATTTAGCTTACGTGCCCTAAGTTACCTTTTTGATTTAATGGCCTGAAAACTGAACTCCTCTCTACAAAAAGGTGTTCTTGGAGTTCACAGAAGAGTAACACTTCGAATGATCGGATATCTTTGTTGACGTTGCGCGAAGAGTCTCTAAACCTTTTGGACGTAGCCATAAATTTCATGGGGTTGGCGTATGAAACCAATAATTTTCTTACTCGCTGCAACACTGCAAGGAATGAGATGAGTGCTAAGTATTTCCACAGCAAATGTTTATCATGTTACAAGAAATGAGCTCGATCGCTTTTCATGAAAACGAGTGTCGCGAGTGCGAAGGCTTATCGACTTCTATGCATGATGCCGTAATCAAACACGACAACGTGAGAGTGTGAACACCAGGAATATCGTTGACTGGAGGCACCAGATATTAACGGAGGTTTTGGAAGGAAGGAAAGATGTCCAGGCGCACGACCGAGTGAGGGAATACGCCTTCATGACTGCACTAATTGTGAGAGCGGTTGTCCAACGAGCCATGAAGGTGCGTTCTCATGATTGTGTTCCACGCCTTGATACGTGCTTGTATGTTTTTTCTTTATTTGGAGTACGAGATTAGTGGAACGCAAGCAAGCTCAGCTCGACGCGATGTTTTCAATGCGGTCTGGTCTTACACAGCAACAGCTGTGCGACGAGGTGTGTTAAAATGAATGAACTTGTGCTTGTGAGTGGAAAGTGATGACCGTAAATGTGTTTCTTAGGTGCCTGCGCGTGATAACGTAGCTAGTGTCTGAAAGTGAGGAACGTGGGGACAACCCGAGAATTGGTGGCCATCGGGTTCGTTTCTGCTGTCATATTTTGTTCTATTTTGGTCAGTTTCATTCTATTCTAGTTGTTACATCGGTGACATTTTTTTTAACATTTTGAATTTCTACATTGCCAACAACGGTGGCGGCCGCTTGCATAACATTAAACATAATTTTTTGTGTGTTCAGTCTTGTGCGTTACTTGTTTTGTGTTACATATTTCGAATACATAACATGTCCTAATCCATTTGGTAAATGAAAAAAAGATTTTGGAATAAATTTTCGAGCTCGGGTAGTAGTGAGTTTTATTTTTTGCGTTTTACTCTTAATCGCAGCGCATTGAAGGAATTTAAAGTATCAATTAAAAGTAAGGTATGATTTACGGCGCACTACATTGCCCTGTTCTGAATTTCTCTGTTCCTTGTTTTTAAGTTCCGTGTGTTTTTTAAAGATCTTTTCTGATTAGTCTTGCAACATTCGGCTCCTGTTAAATCCTTCAATATGCGGCTCTTTCGAAAAAATGAAACAAATTAGTAGATTATCGTCTATTAACACTTGAGAAAAACTTATCACATCTATCTCGCTACGCGGCACTATTTTGTTAAGCATCATACATTGAGAGCGTACGTTTTGAAGTTTTCATGAATTTTTTAAGCATTCATTTGTGTGCAAATTTGTTTATACTTTTCAAAGGTTGACATCACTTCGTGAAACTTGTTTCATGCCTTGAAATAAACATATACAATACCCACAACTTACACATTTTTATTGCTCAGAAGCTACACATGCAATTTTTATTGCTTTACCTCTTTACATGCTTGTTGCTCGTGAATTTTTGCCACGATATTGCAACTGAAAATTCTTAACTTTTTGCTAAAGAAGGAATAAGTTTCAAGACATGGCCTCTTCTGAAATTAAATTTAGGGTGACAATACGAATACATAAGTTTGGATTCGTCATTCTATCACGTCTTTGCAAGCTAGGTCTGCAATCTCTTAAAAATTACTTCCAATCGACGACAATATTTAGCCTGCAAAAACAGAAAATTTGATCCTAAACAGACCCATATGACGGGATGTCTCTCAAAGAAGTGATTCATCCTTCTTAAGACCTGAGATTGGGATTGGGTTGAGAGTTAACCTCATATGAGCCGATGTTAGAACCAACGTGTCCGTGCGCCTCTATTCTTTTCCTCCTGCAACCGCTCATGCATGTAGCAGATACGATCTCTAGCCTCCCGCACTACTGCTGCATCGTCAAGCGAAAGTTAAGAAGCTTCTCTTTTTTCTTGCTTGAAGGCGGTAATGAGTCTTGGTTGATTTTGAACCGCGGTGCCGACTGCGGGGCCGGAATCCATAACTGTCCTTCGCTGAAGTGTGTGAAAGATTGATTGGACTTAAGCAACTGGCCAATATGGCTGAAAATTTTGCCGGGGTCTTAATGGCTGAGAGAACTATTTTTGGCGTTCAGCAATTCATTACTGAAGATGGAAACGCCGGAGTTTTAGCTTTCAGAATAAGGTTCTGGGAAAATGGCTCCAGTTGCGTTATTGCGGAATGAGTTGAAGCAACACTAATATTACCGTAAATATATGATGAAGTTGTTCCTACTATTTACTCATTCATTATTATTATTCATTATTCATTCATTATTATTTTCAGACTCATTATTCATCTTCGCTTCATAAGTTATCCTGTTTTAACAAGGAGTCGAGCTCAAGCACGACAATAAACGCTCTCAAGGCAAGAAAGAGACGGCAGAAATCTAAAGTTTTATCGAGGATCCTGTAACTGTCACCTGCGTTCGCCTCAAAGAACTTCATAGTATTTTCTCTTCATTAGGATTGTTGACGCCAAATAATATTTCTGCCTGAGATAATAAGATGTTTTCCATTGAGTTTCTCAAGCGGCTTTACGAGTAACGTGAGGCGCTTTGAGCTAAGCACGCGAGACGCGCGGGCTGCCTGCAAGCCAAAGAAGATGTCGGCTATCGTGTCAGGCAATGCACCACGCTGGGGACCGCAAGCTCAGCATTCCAGAAATCTGTCAAACCATCATACCATCATCACGAAAATATAACTGCTTTCTTTGAACGATTGCAGACACGAGAGCGAGACACAGCAGAAAACACTAACACGATTCAATGTTCGTCAGTATTTGCTCCTTCTTGCAGAAGAATTATGATTAATGATCCCGAAAATATAACTGCTTTCTTAGAATGATTGTCGACAAGAAAGCGACACCACAAAAAATGTTAACAAGACCTAATTTTTATTAACAGTTTCTTCTGCTCACAGATTTATTAGTATATCTATGGCAAAATAGGCTAGAATATGGCGAATTTTTTATTTGACGTGTATGGTTAAAATCATTCCAAAAATAAAATGAAACCCATGGACACCTGCTTGATGTTCGCTCCATCTGGTGTTCCTCTCCTGAAGTACGTGTGTGTTTTTGCTTCCCTGCATTTACAGCAAAGATAATTTTTATTACCATCAAAAATGCATTATTCCACGCGAGCAAAGCTGCAAAGTGCTGATTTGGTCAATGCAGGTGCTAAATTCTTGGCTGCAATACAAAATAATAGGAGTATCATTTTATAAAGGTGAATATTTATTGTTGGTTTTGATGATTCCAGAAATATTTTCTTATAGCGTCCGCACGACACGGCGCCGACCTCGCAAACTTCTTCAAGGCCTTGCACAGTTGGCTTATCAGTGCGCACTTCTGAGACGATAATCGGCTTATTATCCTATTACGAGGAAATCAAATTACCGTCAAAAGCCTGGAAATTTTTAAGCGCTGAGGGCAAACTTTGCGGTCGAGATGGAACCTTCTGAAGCTGACAATGTGGGCCGAGGACGTCATTAAATTGTGGCCCGACAATATAATCTTACAGAACTCATTCTTGACGCCTGGCCTGACAAATGTTGTAATAGCAGCCTCGTAATGAAGACTTTCGAGCGTTAGGGAACCATTACGGCACTTGCCAACCGGTCTTTACGGTAGCGTTATTGGCGAGCATCTTGATGCTATTTACAGAGAAGTTATTGTCTCGGCTGGAATTAGATACCATTTCTGGTCATGGATGCGGGATTTTCTAGCATTTCTTTGCTCTAGTCTCTGACAGAAATTGTATTAGATGAGCATAAAAGTGATGAACATGGATCCTTTGAAAGAGTCAACACAACAAAAGTTTGCTCAAAAATGAAGATACACTTCATAATTATGTTTGGAGTGTGTACGTTCAAATTATAAGAAATACTGCGGAATTTCCCACGTGTTTTCACAATACGCTTTTAGAATATTTTAAGGTGTGCTACATGACAGAGACTACTCAGTACAACTTTTTCACCGCCTATATGCAATATTTTTCGCAACACAAGTGATTTAATCGTTTCGGCGGCGAAAAACATGCATGCTCCAGCGAAAAAGTTAGACTGGGTAGCAGGTCACCGAAAGTGGTTACAGCCTGGCGTTTGAACTAAGGACCTCAAAAATTCCAATTCTAGCTAAGGATTTAAATAACTATCATGTTAATTTAGTGTTATAAATTTAACGGGAAGGAAGAATGCAAATAATGTTGGACGTACGTCCCTTACATACTTTCAGAAGCTTGAAGTTTGTTTCGCTCTTTGAAAATAAACAATGAAGTTATTTTTTTTCACTTCAATACTTGTTAATGAAAGCACTATGAAAGTTGCGCAATTATTTCGGTTTATCCCATCAGATGTTTTGCGGAAGAGATGCATATTTTCACAGAAAATTGATGGCCCATCCACCGAAAAAAATCCGGGCTGCGCGCCAGAATAAAGGCTGTTGCTTTTTGGCTTTCCGCGTTCTTTGCTACTTTTTAATGACTCGGCAAAGCTTCAGCATTTTGTTTACAACCAATTGTTGGTGACTTGGCAAGTTTGAATCCAACCTTGGGCTATGTGATCGAATTACTTGCACCAACCAGAGCCTGGATCGGCCAGACTTGACATTCATATATCTGTTTGGCGATGGTCGTTAGAATTACAGGTTATTGGAAACCTGGGGCAGCAATTCTAACGTGAGATCGATTCATTTGAATCCAACCTTGGGCTATGTGATCGAATTACTTGAACCAACCAGAGCCTGGATCGGCCAGACCTGACATTCATATATCTGTTTGGCGATGGTCGTAAGAATTACAGCATATTGGAAACCTGGTGCAGCAATTCTAACGTGAGATCGATTCATTTAAAACATATAGTACAGAATGTTCATGTTCCCTCTTTCAAAATTCCTTTCGATCGGTATGTTTGTAGAAGAGTTTACGTGATCTACGAGCGTATTTTCCTTTTCGCAATTCATGTGTTGCGATATAGTTAACGTAATATTCAAGGTAGGATAATGCAAAAATTTGACATTGTTTCGTTTTTAATACCGAAAAGTATTTCGGTTACCACTTGGTTCATATAATATGCGTTATCGTTAATGCATCGGTGTGAAAAGTTTTGTTAGCCCAGACGATAAAGCGTTAAATTGAGATTCATTATCAGTTGTAACTCAAAACTTATTCAACATTATACGGCAAATTCAACTATTCAAGAATGCCTAAAATTTAACGTTCTTTTAGAAGCGTTTTCGCACAAATCCAACTATAACTATGATGAGATTACCTCACGTTTACAGTTTTTAGTTTACATACATAAATGTAAAAGACATTCTACATTCATAAAATGTAAAAATAAATTTTACATTCATAGAATGTAAAAAGACATTAGGCGCAGTGCAATGTAAAGAACACACACATGCACAACAGTCAGGAGACAGCAGATTTGACTCAAAAATCTAAAGTTAAAAATAAAATAATTCATTAAACCAACGATAGCTGGCGCACAGGGAATAATTTACCACTACTGTGAGTGAGATGTTTGACTATGAGCGTAGGAAGCTTGAGGTTAATTGTAACTAAGCTTTTAAATAGGGTCTATGAACTCTCGAATAAAATGTTTTTAACAAGTTCTATGGGCACGGATTTCCAAATTAAATGACTTCTCATTTTTTTATGGTTTTATTTCATTTGAGTTTTTCATATTATTTGGTTTCATTTCACAAAACTGCATCAATATCACAAAAAAGCACCGAAGAAAGCTTTAAATAAATCGTCACTTTTCAAACTAAGTATTTTACATTGTTAGCATTCTACCTATTTTATATTGATTGGAACTTAAACGTAGTATTTTTGATAATTAACATTTGTACCAAGCATGTGAATAATTAGCATTTTAACTTAGGACCTCAACATTTACAATTCGAGCTAAGGACTTAAATAACCATCATTCATGTCAACTGAGTATTGTAAACAAGAAATATTTTAGCCATTTGTCAAAGGCCAGCTCCGTAGGACTCTTAATTTGTTCACAAATACAAAGAGCAACTTGCAGTTTCGGTAGCCGTCCGAATAGCACCAGACCGTTCTCTAGATCTCATTTTCAATATCATTACAGAATCTGACATTTCTTATAAGAGCTTAAGTTTTAAACTCATATTACCGCCATTAAATTATTAGCTGCATTCTTTTCGAACCAACTTTTCCTAAGCTTCTCAGGGGGCGCTATTCAGAAACTCACCTGAGCTTCATTCACAGTCATCTTTTTTGCCGTTGCATCTATAATTTTCACCGCTTTATAGTTAAACTGCAAAAATCATAGATGCTCCAACGTAGAAATTAGAATGGGCATGCCAGAACAGCCAACTTAATCCCTGCTTCAATTTTAGACGCCTTATACAGAAGCTATACTCGGACGACTAAAATCATAGATGCCCGGCGAAAAAGTTAGACTGGGCACGTCTAACTCAACTAAATCCGTGCCCTGGCTGGCTTGGCGGCGCCGATCACAGCAGAAAGGACACCAGCCGCCGACTGAAGAGTCAATTTTAGCGCCGGAGAATGGGAGACGACGGCCTGAAGGTATTGTCCTGCAGCGCCTATAATTAGAAGGGACACTGAATTTTTTGAGGCCCTGTAACAACAGAGGCGGCGCAATTAGCGCCCAACCCTGGCAAGTTTTGTTCGTTGTCCTAAAATTCCAAGATGAGGGACTCTATAACAAACAAACTCATAAAAAGTCCCAGGCTTCTTCGCCCTCTCCGAGGACTTTGAAATGGAGAACGCGCCGAAGAAAAATTTGCACTCTAAAGTGTTTTCAGAATTGTTGAAGGGTTCTGAAGATTAGACTTGTTGTTTATACACTCAGGTGTGCTCTCACTCAGCATTAGGGATGAAGATGACGGTGGTCCATTTTCTTTGCAACTTACTTTAAAAAAAAAAAACGAACGGCTGCCGCAAAACATTAACGTGAGCTATAGCATGACGAGGCTTTGTCTGGATGTCTTTATTTGCTGTAATTTCAGCGAAGTTTTCAATTTTCGCGATGTCAGTGGAGTACGTAGCATTTATACAACCCATTACGTACTTCTTAATGACGATCCCAGCTTATAACGTACGCCTATCATGGCCCATAAAGTGAGCTAATCACACTTCATAACGCACGCCGATCACAACTCATTCCGTACACTGCATGGTCAGCACCCATTCCGTACGCCGATCGAAACTCATTACGTAGGCAGATCAAAACCATTTCGTACTCGTATCAAAGCCAATTCCGTGCGCCGATCATATCCAATTCCGTGCGCCGATCATTTCCGATTCCGTGCGCCGATCATTTCCAATTCCGTGCGCCGATCATATCCAATTCCGTGCGCCGATCATATCCAATTCCGTGCGCCGATCAAAACCCATTCCATATGCTGATCAAAACCCATTCCGTATGCTGATCAAAACCCATTCCGTATGCTGATCAAATCCAGTTACGCATGCCAATAGGAGTTCATCTCGGTTCCTATCAGACAGTCGAGCTTGGTTCAAGTTTTGCAGTATTGCACACAAATGATAATTTTTAAGCGTATTTTGGGCATGTTTTAATGAGGAAGTATTTAGGAAGTATTTTATTCTAGGCGTTAACAATGACTTAGCAACACGACATCCAAACGTAATCTGAATACCAGCTACACTTTATGTCTGACACATTTTGCTCCTTGAATTTCATTTCTCAAATTAACGAAGGAAAATTTACGTAAAACTTTCCATGAGGCAACAGGGCTTAAAAGATATACTTCCAAAGTTTCTTTCATAAATGGAATTTAATCATAAATAATAACGGTTGTACACAGTTGTAAAAAGAACTTCATTCCATTGTGCTGATTGCCCCGCACAAGAATTTATCCTCATAATAAGTTATAAATTCCCTGCAAGAGTAGGAAGAAATCATAATTTTGTTCAAGCGAATTACGACAATTTCTTAGGTAAAATTGGAGCATCGATCGCGATACGTGAGCCTGTAATTTCCAGCTCATTGAAATCCCTACTTAGAAGTTGCCACCAATTTTCAAGCCATGCCTGCCAATTATTTGAATAACCTTGGAGGCAATAAATTGAGCAACCCTGCTGCCTCTCCGTCAGAAGTTGATCCGCCCTGAGACCTGAATAAAAGCGATTGGATAGAGCGGCGTAGCTGCCTTTTAAAGGCCTCCTATCAATCTCTTCTAAGCCAATATGGGCAAATCTGCGCTGCAATTGCCTCGGCTCAGCGGACAAAGTCGCATCTAACACCCACTATTTAAGGACTGGATGCTTAGGCCAAGTTTTTAGCGTCTGTAATACATGAATTCGGGATTAGAGAAGCTCTCTTTAAATGGAAAACACCGATATGGAACTCCTGACTTACGCTGCTCGCGTTCGAGCAAGGGCCTATCATAGAGGTACGAATTTGGCCGCAGGGTTCCCACAATTTTTGCAGCAAGAATTCATGAGATCCTCCTCTGTTGCTTCTCGTTTGGGCAGTGTTTCGACCTCGTTTTGGGGCAAGCCTTAGTTCAGCATTCGAAATAAAGTAACTCGAGCCTGCAACGCTACATTGAGTGCTTTCTTTACGGTTGAGTTCTCACTCTAACTGGGAAGCAATCTTTACTCCCTCAGATGTATCAATTAATCAGCTGAGATATACCTATCCGCGCAGCATTACAAGCACATGTGTATATCAGCTGCCTTTGCTTTTGCAGAATACTTGTCGAACCCCTTTCTAGTACTTCTAACTGTTGAATTGCTCACTAATTAGTGAGTAATTAACTAATTGCTTGTTATAAAACGATGTAATCGTCTCTACTGCTGCTTTAAACTGGTATTCTATGTTGCAGCAGAACTGAAGAAATGCCTTGTCTTTTGCAGCAGTACCACGACTGTTACAGCAGTAACGGGTACCATGTTTCTTTTATCAATACGGGTAGCAGCATCAAAATACCTCGTCTCTTGCAACAGTACCATGATTGTTACAACAGTAGCAGGTACCATGTCTAACAAAGGCTGTAGTATCAAGGTATCACACCTCGACCACGAGTACCATGTCTCTTGCAGCAGTGTCGATGTACCACATCTCTGGCACGAGAACCAAGGTCTCATATTTCTAGCAGCTTCACCAAGGTGCGCTTTTCATTTCTCACTCGTGTACAGTAATGCTAAGATACTGCAGTACACTAAACTAGCACCTCCTCACTGTTGCGGTGCACTTAATGAAAAGTTCAAGTTGCATCGTCTGTCACTGGACTTAGCAGACTAAAATAACTTGGAAATACAATAATAATAACTTTCCGAATGGAACAACTCGGAAATGACTTGGAAAGCCCGTGAATCGCAGGATTTTCTGAAACGTGAGGAAAAAATAGGTTTATTTTTTTAATTAACATGTAAATATATCCACCTCACTGCTTGCTGCACAATAATAAGCGCTGTTGAGCGTGTATGACAGTAGAGCGCAAAACTCCTGAGCGTAGGTGAGCGTGTATGCCAGTAGAGCGCAAAACTCCTGAGCGTAGGTGAGCGTGTATGCCAATAGAGCGCAAAACTCCTGAGCGTAGGTGAGCTTGAATGCCAGTAGAGCGCAAAACTCCTGAGCGTAGGTGAGCGTGTGTACCAGTAGAGAGCAAAACTCCTGAGCGTAGGTGAGCGTGTGCCAGTAGAGAGCAAGACTCCTGAGCGTAGGTGAGCGTGTGTCAGTAGAGAACAAGACTCCTGAGCGTAGGTGAGCGTGTACCAGAAGAGAGCAAGACTCCTGAGCGTAGGTGAGCGTGTGTGCCAGTAGAGAGCAAGACTCCTGAGCGTAGGTGAGCGTGTGTGCCAGTAGAGAGCAAAACTCCAGAGCGTAGGTGAGCGTGTGTGCCAGTAGAGAGCAAGACTCCTGAGCGTAGGTGAGCGTGTGTGCCAGTAGAGAGCAAGACTCCTGAGCGTAGGTGAGCGTGTGTGCCGAGTAGAGATCAAGACTCATGAGCGTAGGTGAGCGTGTGTGCCAGTAGAGAGCAAGACTCCTGAGCGTAGGTGAGCGTGTGTGCCAGTAGAGAGCAAGACTCCTGAGCGTAGGTGAGCGTGTGTGCCAGTAGAGAGCAAGACTCCTGAGCGTAGGCGAGTGTGTGTCAGTAGAGAGCAAGACTCCTGAGCGTTGGTGAGCATGTATGTCAGTAGAGAGCAAGACTCCTGAGCGTATGTGAGCGTGTGTGCCAGTAGAGAGCAAGACTCCTGAGCGTAGGTGAGCGTGTGTGCCAGTAGAGAGCAAGACTCCTGAGCGTAGGTGAGCGTGTGTGCCAGTAGAGATCAAGACTCCTGAGCGTAGGTGGGCGTGTGTGTCAGTAGAGAGCAAGACTCCTGAGCGTAGGTGAGCGTGTATGCCAGTAGAGAGCAAGACTCCTGAGCGTAGGTGAGCGTGTATGCCAGTGGAGGGCAAAACTCAAAAAGAGCGTAGGTGAGCGTGTATGCCATTACAGCACAAAATGAGCACACTACGCTTCGTTATGCTTGAAAAAGTCATTTCCCCTTAACCAACAAAGAAACTGATGACGTACAGTTTTATTGCAATGCATGTACATTTTTCGAAGTATGTTTTAATTCGTTTTCTAATTAATGCGCAGTTTCATTTCATTTGACAGGAGTCGTAGTGTTTTAATTTTGGTTACTTTGATAACATTTTACGTTGATAACGAGTAGTAGATACTACAAAATCACATGTTATTTAAAATGTCGCTAATGAAACAATCTAAAACAGTTTGAATAACGGGTATGGTGCATTTTTCTATTATTTAATTTATTCTTACAACAAAAATTTTTGAATGGAAAAGTACAAATAGTTCGAATGCATTGACTTGGCTATATCGCAGTATAATTACTTTTTCCCTAGGTTAGTCATTTCACAAATATTATCGAATACATTTCACGTACCCGCATATTCGCCAGCAATAATTGGATGTCAACGAGGTAACAAGACGAAACCCCGCCATATTGAGCTTCTATCCTATTCGCTGGTCCGCGCAGTACGCTCTCCCGTTATAGGTCGTTACTAACGGACGATACCACTCAAGTAATAACAGGTTCCACTTTATTCTCGACAGTTTATAAGCGAGGTGGTGGGTGGTTACGAAAGTTTACTGATGCTCATAACCAAGCACGTCTCAATTCTTTGATAGCACGCCGCTCGAGGCGTCATGATCGTATCGCTTATGATTGCTGTCCTGCTTCGTACGGGCTGGTGGCCGGGCCTGGTCATTATGGGGGAGAGCAAAATCAGCCGAGAATTTGTTGTGCGTTTCCAGAAAGTGCATCGTAACAGCCTGCAAACGTCTGGGAACACCGAGCGGGTGATGGCTGAGGGAGAATGACACTATCAAGTGTGTCCTAATCGGTGTCTTTCGCGAGGCATCGGAATGTTTGGAATCCTTTCACGTTGACTGCGATCGAACCTGAACTCAGATATGAAGTCAAAAGTTGCTCGCATTTTTATGAATGGCAAATATTACCTACATTAGCTGGATCCATTAGTTACCATGAATTTTTCAAATATTGTGAACAATTTTTAACGACCCATCGATGGGTCGTTTCGCTGCAGGAAGAACTTACGTACGACCCATCGATGGATCGCATAGCAAGCAAAGTGATAAAGAGATTTTGTCTTTTTTACGTGCGTCTTTGATGAACTCTTACTAGCCTTTTGCTCAATTTATCATTTATCGTCGTACGGTGATTTTGAGTAAATCAACGCAAGTCAATTCTCTCGAGTAAAGTAAATCAATTCTCTCGAGTAAAGTAAATCAATTCTCTCGAGTAAAGTAAATCAATTCTCTCGAGTAAAGTAAATCAATTCTCTCGAGTAAAGTAAATCAATTCTCTCGAGTAAAGTAAATCAATTCTCTCGAGTAAAGTAAATCAATTCTATCGAGTAAAGTAAATCAATTCTCTCGAGTAAAGTAAATCAATTCTCTCAAGTAAAGTAAATCAATTCTCTCGGGTAAAGTAAATCAATTCTCTCGAGTAAAGTAAATCAATTCTCTCGAGTAAAGTAAATCAATTCTCTCGAGTAAAGTAAATCAATTCTCTCGAGTAAAGTAAATCAATTCTCTCGAGTAAAGTAAATCAATTCTCTCGAGTAAAGTAAATCAATTCTCTCGAGTAAAGTAAATCAATTCTCTCGAGTAAAGTAAATCAATTCTCTCGAGTAAAGTAAATCAATTCTCTCGAGTAAAGTAAATCAATTCTCTCGAGTAAATTAACGCTTTTGCTAGCAGTGTGGGCGACCATAATTCATTGACATGCTTCTTGTTTAAAGCCTAGTCCTGTTGGAACATGAATTTCTTAGTCGAAGCCTTAGCATTCATTTATGAAATGATTTCTGATTGCAAAACGTTACAATGTGATTCGGCAGTCACTGTTTCGTTGTCGGGAAAAATTAGCCAGAAATGTCACCCAAACACGAAATAAAGCAAAGAGTCAAGACTCTCATTAATATCTTGGTGGCTATCGTAGGTAGAGCATCAGTGGTTGAAAAAGGAATTCAGCTATCGTTACGTCTGTTACACGCATTCTTAAAAAATTCCCTCATTAGGAATGAATTTGTTGGTCGTTCCGTTGGCCTTCAACCAGTTCAAAACTTCCATGCGCCTTACCAATCAAAGTTTTCCTTCGTATTAATTAGAAGATTCTTTCTACCTTGTGTTTAGGAGGTTAGGCCGAGGCCTTTAATTACTGTGTGAATTGTCGTGATGCAGACGAGCCTCTTCTTAGCCAATGTCGATTATCACACGGTTGGACTGGCATAAATTTGCGTTTAGGCCGGCTTAGGCCACGCTGCTTTTTAGGCCGGTTAAAAATCGAGATTTGCAAATTTTATTTTTCCTGACACATGGGGGCTCTGCAATTTTAGCCAAAATTAATAGAAACGCTTACAAAGACCGTAAACTGTCGACCTGGGATACTGGAGGGATTTTGCAGTAAAGGCTGGGCTTTGGCCCGTGCGACAAAGTTTATCGATAGCTGAACGTTTTCGATTGCTTCATAGCGCGATGTTTATGCAACGAACAGTAACTGATAATTGCGGGCTTCATAGCTAACTAAACATATCTGATATATGTACTTCAGTGTTGCCAAATTTTAGAGAGATCAGAATTACCAACGTTTTCAAACTTGTGCAGATTTATCTAAAAACTTTATACGGATATACTTTCTTGTTTATCCTTATTTTCACATCATACAGAAAATACAGTTTATAGTGTCTCAGAACACTGTGATAATTTTTTTTGTTCCAAAATCCGAGTTTCATTTGATTTAAGAAATTAACGTCAAACTTATGATTGTAATTTGCTATCAATATGAAAGCATCGAGAGCTCAAAGTCAAGTCACCCCTATAGTCCTTTTATTATAGTCCTGAGTTCGAGTCTCGCGAACTCCTCGTACATTTATATGAAAGTATAAATCACGAATCACTGATTTAGAAATAGCGATTTACACGTGAGTTATTGTTATCACTAACAATTAGAGGGAAAACAATAGTATCCTCAAAATGAACATCATTTATAAATCCACACACAATGCTATCCACAGGAGACAATGGGTGTTAGGGTTGCCAGATTAGCATTTATCTGCCTATAATCACCTGGTATGTTTTTTTTTCAAAGACGTGTGAAACAAAAGACAACGTAGTATCTGGCAACCCTATAGGTTTTCAAGACGTAAAGTGGTGTTTACGGTCAAATTTCGCAGAAATAAGCTTAAAAGTAGAGCAACTTAGCTAGAAAAATGCGAACTCGACTGAAAAACCCTAACGCGAGACTGAAGCGGTGTTTCGCCAGCACGAACTTCCTACTGTGTATGATAGTGACAAAATACTACAGCTTACAAGAAGCACTAAATGCTTGGGATTTCAGAACCGCGCTCTTTGGCAGTATGAAAGAATCTTAAATATCTGATGAACGTTTTCGATTTGCAGTTTTCATTAAACGTGCCATATGCATTACATTTTATTTTAATTACAATTTTTTATGATTCAATCTTTTGTGAGTTGGGACTGACGAGTATTTTTAAATTTATAGCAACATTAAGAACATTTTACAGAGCAGAATGTTTTCATGTACAACCCTTAATTTGTTCCATTCATTAGCAACCGATTTGAGCTTGAGTCACATTTCTTACTCACTAAAACTGTTAAATTCTGACATGAAGTCATAAAAATCAACTCAATGTATCTCATTAGTTAATCAAACCTGCAGCCATACATCAGTCAAGAAAAGAAAAAATCAAGACAACTAATTTCTATCTGATGCATCACAGCTAATGAATAGCTTTCCTTTTCAAGGGAAGACCCACGAGTAAACACAGCATATGCACACAAAGAACAACCTTTATTTCCTTATCAAACGAGCCACAAGCTTCACCGTGCGTCCAGAGTTTAATGCACCTTAGTAATTTTATTCATGCCTGTTTATCGAGCAGAGCAGAGGACTAAAAAAGGCGCGCATGCATTTATTCTAGACCCCGCAGCACTTGTAGTTCTTGAGAAGAAAGCAAGGGAACACTTAGCGTAACGCAGGGCCTCATCGACGATGCCGCGTATACTCTCCGCAACGACCGCGAGGGGAGCTCTTGGGACGAGCATTTTTTACGACAGTGGCGCATGTTGCCGGTAAATCTTGGCGCTTGCCATCATAAATGCATGCCCCGAAAATACCACCTATCGCCTCGGTGGTCTATGCACCCATACCTCCGACCCACCAGAATTATATCCTTTCTCGGGATGTTTTGTACCGCGCACATGACTGTGTTGCTGCGACCGCAAGAAAAGAAATGCTACGTCCAGGAACTCGCATGCATATGAGTGATAAGACGGCTGGAATTCTCTCCCGGCAATTTTCTGAACATCGACAGCGAATATTTTCGGAGAAACGCCGGCTAAAGTTGTACAGTCTTTCTTAAGATTTAGGTTTGGAAATCAAGGGATTGTGCTGTATCTTAAACTAAAAATGGTCACATGTGTATAAGGTTGGAGGTAATGTAAATCTATTCTGAAATTTTAATTCACAGCGACGTCAATTTTGTCGCAAATAATTAATGCAGAAAAACCGCTAGCTCTGCTAGAAGTACGCCCTTACCTTTCCGGGTGTTAGAAAAACAAAGGGTGATGATTAATTTACAAGTTTTCTCTGCATAAATTAGAAGCAGGTCATTCTTTTCTTCCCTGAAAGATTCATCGCCCTCTATTAACTCTTCCACCCAAGCGTAATGAATCATGCTCCCTGTAGAACACGCGCATACATCATGAACAGCAACGTACACTTAGCACGTGGGTGTCAATAGAAGACAAAGTTCGATTGCGTGCGTCCATTCCATGCAGTGATCTTGACCCACCCTCGGATTTCGACAGCTTCGCCATAATTCACTTTTCCGAGCCCCCTTGATCAGCATCTGCGGCATGAAAGCAGCGCTGCACATTTCACATTTTACGTACATTGTGCATGTTGCATTTTTTCAAGAGGGAGATTTTGGCAGCCTTTGCTGATCGGTATTCATCGAGCAGCTATAGGGCAGCGAAGGCTTGGTCGGGCCCCTTGATGTTCCAATAGAGTCATACGTTGAATAAATAATGGACTCTTTAACAGGAGAAACTCGTATGTTCGCCACCCAGATCGTCGTTCAAGCGCCCAGCCCGACAGCATCGCTTCCCTTATATGGAGACTCGACGGATGGACTACCTTGGAGGCGCTTGTTTGGTGGACCTCCATGAGTCGCAATCGGGCCGTAATCGTGTTTTTTGTGCGTATGTCAGCATCCGCGTGCCTCCCAACTTGCAGGAATTCATCTACAAAAACAACTGCATGGCGTGCTTGGGCAGTGGGTCACGATCGTCCGGAGATGAATACGCCTGCTTGAAATGTGTGGTGTCTCTCGGCAGTTCAAAGCAATGACGTTTTCATGACGTTATAGTTTAGAGTTTTTTGCTGAAAAATTTCTCATGTGACAGAATTCATGGCTGAGTGCCAGAAAAGATTACCTGTTAATACTCTCGAGCAGGGTTTAGCACGAACTTCTCTTTGAAGAATTCAAGTCAAGTCTGTACGATTATAAGTCAACAGTCAGAGAGAGAAGCCATAACATGTATTTCAAAAATAGTTGTGCATGAGTGGGTGTCAAAAGCAGTTGAAAATTTCCCTCCATTCTATCCAGGTCAACTGACCCGACGAGAGTTTTTGGAGCAAATTTATTTTCTGTCCACAGGGTGCGAAACAAACCTAAGGTTTTTGAAAAATAATTGGCCTAATAACGGGTTGGCGGAAAAGTGAGTTGTTGAAGTTAGCTCAAGTGTCGGCGTCCGAACTCTGTTTTTGTGGAGCTGTTGAGGTGCCATAAAGCAAGATGGCTATCTTCGGTAATCATCACTTGGGTCTAGCGATATTCTCCTGCACATCTGCTTATCGGACTTCAGCATCAACAACTGGAGGGCTTACAGCGCTCAGCACGGCCCTGTTCTGGGCCACTTGCGACCAGTTGGCGAGTCCGTCGTAATTGAGTTGTCTTGACTGTAGGTGGGCAAGAAAAGCCGTGTTGTTGGAAGGGTTTAGTTGTAACTATTTTTCTTGAGTAAGGTTACAAAGGTACCCTGGGTGGAAGACAACCTACAGAGATCTCAGTCAAGATGGAGGCAATCGGACGGAGCTGTGCAGAAGGCGGGAGTTGTACAGGGGGAGCCGCGGAGGTAGTGATGAGGGCTTAATTGTGGAGGTTGTAGGTGGTGGCGCGGGGGGCGAACTTGCTGATCAGGTTTTGATGAAGACATCAAGCAAGGTGGGGGACCCAAGGAGCGAAGGCACACAGGATCCTAACGAGTGCATTAAGTCGCGCCGCGCATAGAAGAAGAGGCGAAAGAAGCCACTACTTGCATTGCAACGTCTCGTTAAAAGGAAGAGTAGATGAGCTTTACGTTCTCTGCCTCCTCCTGTTCCTTGATGGGAATTAACGACGCGACCCTGCCAAGTATAACAAAACAAGTAGACTCGTTGCCTGTGGGAACAGGCTCGATGCGAACTGCCCAAAACACCACCTTGCTCACGCTAGAAATACCCGCTCGAGATGCAGGTAAAATAGCTCTTTTCTTGCTCTCACTCAACAACGACTAGACTTAGCTACGAGAAAAGTACAGGCTGTGCATAATTTAGCAATGTTTATTCCCACTCTTTTTTAAGGATTCAGCGAGACGTTGATGGCACAGAGTGAGCAAAATGACAGCATTAAAGAAACAAAGAGACTCGCAGCTACCTAAAAATGAAGCATTTAATTTAATTTCGAGCGAACCTTTTTAGTTCGCGTTTTTACCTCAATATTTTCCAGAAGTCTTCGAGTTCGGGAGCTGAATTCTTAAATAATTTCTATCATAGCGGCAAAGCTGGAGGCGTAAGCTCATTAAAGTTTGATCGCGAGTATCTAAATAAATTTTATTATAAAAATGACTAATTTGCGCGCAGCGTAGCTAAGTCAACCTTTTCACTATTCGCAAGAAATTTTAATTCAGTTTCAAAATGCAGATTTTGCCGACGACTGATGTTCGAATATTCTGGACCGAAATTATCGAAAAGGTAGTTAGCTCATATTTCTAAGGAAAATCATGTAAAAGATTCATAACCGCGAGAAACATGAGTCTTCTTTTCTATATTTCTGACTCGGCTATTGATGATCGACCCAGAAAGAATATAATATGTACACCATCATTCTTATACTTGAGAAAGGTTTATTCGCTGTCAAATTAAAAAATATTTACTCACTGTTTATAGCCTTGTTTGTTGATCTTGATATTGCATTTTCGGTAGCCGTGTGGTCAGATGTCGTACGCTGCATGCTATCTCTCATAATTTCTCACATTCTGCTGCACAGCTGACTACCCGAACAATCGAAAGAATGCGATGTATGGAAGGTTGATGGGATGAATTTTGCACTTAAAATGAGTTTGAAGAATGTTATTCTTAACTTTTCCATTGGTGTAATTAATCTGAACTTTTCTGGACGCCGATGACGTGACGATTTTTTATCGGATATAAACTTTACGGAGTTCATTTGACACTGTTCTGTCTGCACAGTTTATATCATCCATACGTTGAAGTTCATGATTGTGATACAATGTTTTATGTAAACTTCAAGTTGTATTTTTGCTCACTGCAATTAATGGTTTTCAAATGCATAACTGTGAACAACAAACAAGGTTGCAAACTGTAAATAAATTATTTTTATTTTCATTCAACAGAGAATTACACTTTTCCAAATCTTAGAATAATGAAAACATGTAGTCTTATTTTTCGGAGCCGATCATCAATCAGCAGAGTTTAAATAGGAAGACTCTTATCTCCCTCGGCCATTAATCTTTCACATGGTTTTCCATAGAAATGTGAGCTACCACCCCTTTTGGGTCACTTCTCAAGAATATTTGGACATCAGTCCTCGGCAAAAACTCTGCATTTTTATGCCGAATGAAATGCTGAAACATCATCTTCAAACTTTCTTACTTCAATGAACTTGCGTATGAAAAATGTTTCATCTACCGTACATATCAGAATAGAAAAGTTGCTAACTTTCATCGGCTGACTGAAACAAGCATACATACTTCTGTTCTTCTTGAGAGTCCCATATTGAATATGTTCGTAGAAGCCCATTTCGGTCAGTTTTATTTTATCTGATATAAATACAGTAGAGAGAGAACCGTAAGCGACAGACATATAAAGGCAAAAAATGCTATCTCGAAGCATAGGCGACATCATTTTAATTAAGAACATTACTTTATTCGAGTTAAACGAGTGTCTGCGCTACTCAAATATATTTTTTGAGGAAATTTCAGGTTAATCAATATCAAACATCTAATGTCTTCCCTATCTCACACGTGTCCCTTTTATAAAGATAATTTCCTATAACACAACTTTGACTAGCTAAAGAACTCAAGTTTTTTTATACAACTAATATATTGTTTGCGCTAAGAAGCAAATTTGAAGGCAGTTTGAACGACTACCAAATGCAATCTAATAATTTTTTTTAAAGCATTTACTTATTAACTCAAATTTGCTCAGAATATTTGAGTTGCTCAGAAAATGTAAAAATAATAACATTTTCTAGTTTTTTATTTTTAAATTTTGTTTCTAATCCTACGTATGAAGAAACGGAAGATCATGGATTGAAGAACCGACAATGGATCAAACAGACTTTCGACATGCAGTTCCTCGTTTGATATTCGCTCGTCTGGAAACAATTTGATGCTTTTGGAAACGACCTATGAACTCTGCAAGCTATGCTTCCGTTTGATTGAACTAAGTTTGTGGGAGGACTAGGGGATTGCTGCTCACCAGCTTCCTGCACACGACGTCTACTCTAGAAGGAAGCCGCCCCTATCATGGGACGAAATTGTACCCTGGATATCACGGCGGAAATCGGCGCCGAACATAATGGAATGTCTCAACCAAGGTGAGATGCACAGTTCGATTCTGTCAATTATGGGTTCCTCGAGTGATTGTCGATAAACGCGCTCACGGAAAATACAACACTCCTAGCAGATGAGTATCAACAATTGGGAAGTAATTGAGAGCCGCAGCGAAACTACTATTGACATAAACGCAGGGTACCGCCATCTTGCCCATGCTCGTGATGCCAATCCGCCAGTTCGAGAGCATCTGGTGAACTGATACGGGATGGTTTTCTGAGGTTTCCTAAGGATCGGGAGCCCAGGTTATCTACATACTGAAGTTAGTTTTAGACGTAATGCCCCGCAGTACAAAAGAGTGTGACTGTGAAGAGCAGTAGACGACAGATGGCGGGCACGAGGTACGAGGGTTCACTCCGGCTATCTTCCGCGTCATCGTGTGAACACTGGAGACACAAATTAAGGAGCAGATGGTGACGGTAACCAAACACTGATAGTGTGCTACCTCCTTCACTCCACCAGACCGACCTTAAATTTGTAAAATAATTTGTTGTTTTTCAGGCATAACGAGCTAACGGTCTCTAAAATATACAAATTGGTCATGATTTCAATTCCTCTACATTTATACATTCGTAAGGAATTTGTTGCTTTTTGAGGAATGGACAACTTCTTCGAGCATTTTATACTGCCAATCAAGATTTGTCAATATTGAAATACGGGAAATTACGGCATGGTTATGTCACATACATATCTATCAGCATATAGTTCGCTGTTAACCTTCAAATTAATAAAAAATAAAATAATTATCAAACTCATCGGCCATAGCATAATTTTTGACAAAACCCTCTCTCTTTCAAGCATGCAACTACACTCATCAATGATCTGCAGCCATTTGACTTTTATTTGATTGAAATTATAGCACCACATTTTATTGGACTGGAACACCAGCTCCGTACTTAATTTAATTCTAAATAAATAACACTGCTCTCAATTTTGGGTTTAGTAATATCTCCACGCGTAATTTGATTCGAAATAATAGCGCCAAAATTAGTCTAATTTGATAAATAGCTTAATACTTAAATTGATCGGAATAATTGCAACCCAGTTGAAAGAAATTAACGTGGACTATTGTCAGGGCTAAACAGACAAATCAGTAAACATTTTTAGCATGAAATAGCAAACCATGAAACACCACAAGTACATAATGCTTGAGTGCACGTTATATCAAGAGGATTTTTGAATAATTTGGTTTCTCTTTCGGAGCATCAAATTTCAAGAGTTAGGGTTAGTGTGAGAAAATCATAAAAAATTACTGCAAGACTTCTGCAGGAAATTTGACAATGCTTAAAAAGAGAGTTCTCGAAATAATGTTACAGTATTGTAATACACAACGTCTATGGCAACTGGAGCGCGCGCGATGCAACAGTGTCGTTCAAGTTTAAGGAATGGGTTCGTGCAGTAAAAAATATATTTTGATATCGAGCAATTATATTTTTCAACAGTGTATTTACGTATTGATAGCACATACTATTAGAGTTTATAAAATTCACAATAAATGTATCTTTTTATTTTATTTATAACTGACAGCGCAACTTTCAATGGCTTATCCTTAACCTTTCTGATGTTGAAGAAAGATGTGCTCCTAATTTTAGAATTTTACCTGTATCAAGTAGTGTTGAATTTAATTGTTTACGTTGTGAATTAGATACCATTATAATGTGTATGTGGAAAATATTATACGTAGTAAACTCTAAAAATATTCTTTATGGTGAAAGAATTAATACAATAACCAAACCATTTGAAGATACATGTAAGATATACTTTTCCAAATCAGCGCCTCTTTGATGAATGTGAGTGAAATTCAGGTCATGAAGATGCTTCATTTTTACTGTAAGTTGTTTGCGTTTTAGGGTGACCGTATACATGGAGTCTCAATAGAGAATTTTCTAGTTTCAAGAGTTCTAGTGTATGTAAAAATATCCCCGAGAAAGCTGCATGATGAATTATGCTTATAGTTATCGTAGGTGTTATGTCGATGTCTGATTGCCTGGACAGCACTCCTAAAGATAGTGCTAATAAGGGCATAGAGAACGTTGTTTCATCCATCCGCGTTAAATTCGATACCAACCACAACATTTCAGGATTCTAAATCAGGTACAATACCATGTGGGCTCTGAATTATAATTTATGGCTTACCGGGTCCACCCATAAAAATTTTCAAATTTTTCAAGCATCAAAGACCTGTGGCATTTTACGAGAAATGTTTCGAACGCTCTACGATCGAGTAAGTAGACTTCATGACTGATGAAGAGTGATTTCATGAGACTATAGAACTGAGTTAGTCTAGAACGACGCCGCCAAACATCTTTGGTGCGTGATCATAGCCACAGAACCAAGTTCGCCCAAGAGTGATGCCTCTTCGAGTTTGTCTAACAGTTACTCCAGTCTTCTCACATTCCCACAATCCTCGCGGAGACCCAGCATCTGAAGAAAAGGAGCTTTTTGTTTGAGTACGCTAACAAAAGTAGTTCATGAGGCAAACACGATCTTGCCTACGTAGATAAATCGTGGCTAGGCTTACGAGGGGAGATTTAAGGCACAGAACGGTGCGCGCATGACAATGCCGCACGAAAGAGGGGAGTCCGAATGAAGACTTCTACAAGATTGGTGCGACTCAGCAAACTGTTACTACATTCAACACTCCTCACGTTCTATCCCTTTCAATAAGAGAATGAAAGTGGTGTGTTCTGCAACCAGGGTTGCGGAATACTATACTTTGAAGGGTTGAATGCTGTTGTTGGAACTTAAAATGAGCCAACTTTTCATGCCGCGTTTCAACTTTCATGTGATAGAATTTAGTATCTTGATACAGTTCCCTTTATTTTTGAGAATGATCACCATCGTAAAATGTTTTGAAGACCTAGTTTTAAAACGTCTGACTTATAAAATATGTGATATATGTACATAAATATTTAATGAGTGATGACAGAAATAAAAACGTCATTTAACAGCTCGAAAGTTATTTTGAGTCGAAGGTTCACCATGAATATTTCAGCAAGAGAGCGATTTTAAGCATTACTTACAAAAATTTTTTTGAAAAAAGTAATAATGAAGAGCTACATTTCATGATTTATGTTCATTCCCGTCAACATGCGCTGATGTAGTTCTTTTGACGGAGCCGAAATGTTTCACACCGAAGTTCATCGTGACTTGTCAAAGTTCATCAGAAAAAATTCATAGCAATTCATAAGAGTGCACCCAAAACCATTACATTGAAAGTTGTCGCACCCTATACAATTGAAACATTATAAAAATATAATGCAAAAATATAATGTAATTGGCTTACCTGCTGCTATAAATTTGTACGCTTACTTTTAAGACGCATTACTAATAAAAAATGGATGCGTATTAGCAACGAAAAATTATCTCCACCTCAATCATGAGCTCTAAAACTGCTATTAATGCACCGCGTCTATTATAGAAAATTGATGTATTATACAATTAATATAAGCATCTCAAAGCGTTCTATAACAGAGACAGTAACCAGATGGAAAACTGCATTGCATATAGTGAGTCCGGCTTAAAGGGTATCGAGAGCAGCAGACCTTTGTTCGACTGGATGCTACGCTTTCAAGATATTTAAAAACGGAATCCGCCCCTAATTGCAATTCACTTTTCTAATGAAGACACTGCGTCTTTATACAGCGTACAGGGAAGAAATGTTTCATAACTTCAAAGGTAGATTAACTGCTTCAAATTAGAGACACTGACATTCAGTGCCATCATACGTAAGCTAATGCAGGATTCTCTACTCCATAGTGATAGGAATAAAATACTGTGAATTTAATAGGAATAATATTGTAAGTGGAGATGTATTTTTTCTGCAACTGTAAATTTCCGCGTAAATTGATGTATTCATAGCGCCCACACTCACACAATGGAAAACTTATTTCTTGCATGAGTAAATTGCGATGAACACATGTCAATTTGAGGACTTTCTCAGCTGAAATTCTGAGTTACAGAGCAAAACCTGAACATATAAGGCTCGTAAGCGGGATATTACGAGCTACAGTAAGTGGTGAATATAAATATCACGTTGTTTTATTTCATCAGATGTCCGTTGAGGTACTGGAGAACTTCATCCAGTTTCAGATCAAGTCGCAAAGTGAGGATAATTTACCAGATGAATATTATTTACCTTCTCCAGCGCATGTACGTCAAGCACGAGCCTACCACTTCTAGTCAGCACTCCAATATTTCTGTTCTGCGCTCGCTATACAATGCATTAGACCACAACCGCGTAGTACGTATATTACTCGTTATTTCTCTCACACGCCACGCAGGGTATTAGTTACTGTGTACGCAAAAAGTACTACGTGCCTATTATAATTTTAGGCGATATGGGTAACATACAGGAACTAGTTTTTGCCACACTTCTAAATGCCTCCAGTTCTGGGTAGTTATTTTATTGTCTAAGCTTCTCCCATTTCTAAAACATGGAGTTCTCGAGACGCAGTGACACGGGAACATTGACCAAACTCCCTGAAGCTACGCTTGCACCATGTAGATGCATAAAGCTTGTTGTTTCTGAAACTTACAACCAACGAGCGCAGAGCAGAACTCTTCATAAATTCAAGGAACGAGTTCAAGAAAGGGATTAAGTCATTTTGATTGTAAATTCAGCAGTGGTATGAATGATTAATTTATCGAGAATGGATAAGTACTAGTTGTACTGAACTTAATGATAATAATTTATCAACCCGGAAGAAAAAGCTAGCTATTTTCTTCTCGCACATTTTCATTCCCATGCAACATAGCTCCGAAATTCAAAACTTCGACTAAAAAATTTGTGCTTGTAAACAGTTCTCTTTTCATAAGCTATACTACGCAATTTAGATATTTAATTTATACAATTTATTTATAACATATACAATTTAATTTTTTTCGGGCTCAGTGGATTCACGGAAAAAGTAAATCATGACTCGTACTCTCCCTCCCAAGACGATGTATTGCCGGCCTCATTTGGTCTATAAGCTGCATTAAGTGGGTGTTCAATGCTTCCTTTGTTGATTTATCTTCTGAAATTTTATAGACACATGCTTTATGGCAAATTCTGCCCTACTCAGCGCTGTTCCCACCACCGTCTTCTTGTGGTACAGCTTCTTCTTATCAGCTAATGATATTTGAACCCAGCATTTTCCTGTGAGCTATAAGATAATGGATTCAATTTTCACGGAGATTAGAGGTTGCAGGCGCGTAAAAACTAGAATTGGCGCTCACCATCTGCTTTCTGATCCAATCATGAATGAATTTAATTTTACCCAATTTTGTAAGTGCTCCAAATGCCTCAATTAGAGAAATGATCATTGAGATATTAGGGAATGGGTCCATTCCTACTCCTCAATGCAGCAGTCTCCCTCATATACACGAAGTTTCAGTTAAGTTTAAATTGAGTTGAATCGTATTACTTGAATTGTGTTATTTGAGTTGTATTACTTGAATCCTAAAATTTGAATAGTCTCATTTAAATCGTATTAGTTGAATCGTACAACATGAATCGTATTATTTGAATTGCATTAGTTGAATCGTAATACTTGAATCGTTTTAGTGAATTGTATTAGTTGAATCGTATTACTTGAATCGTTTTAGTGAATTGTATTAGTTGAATCGTATGAGCTGAATTGTACTATTCGATTGATTGCGACTGATTCGTACCGTAATAAATAAAGGTTCACAATAGGTAACGCTCGTAACTCTAGGCTGACTGGGTCAGCTGAATCCTGAGGAATTTCATCACTTTTGATATTTACGTTGAAATTTCCGGGAAAATTTAGTAAATTTTGAAAGGAACTTACCAATTTTATCGCTCGTGTACATCGATCAGAGCCACGACAAAAACCAGAAGGCTACAATGAAAAGCTTAAATAATTTTGTAAAACAAATCGAGTGCATTTAACGCGCTTTATAATTGAAAACAATTTGTTTAAACTGGAATGGAAACTTTACCTTGCACTGGCAACTGGAATAAAATCTAAGCTTATATCAAAATATGGGGTAATATCTATGGATTTGCGTTGCGTTACTTGCTCAAAATATCTACTCTAAGATTGTTGAGTTTCTCAAAAGCATCTCTTATAATTGTCACCCCCAAAGCTTCTTATGAATAATTTCTAAAAGGAATTGTAAAAACTGAACATGCATACAACTCATTTTATCGCTGAAATGTGTACAAAAATGGATTCAAGTTTTAGAGCTTACAGGTAATTCGTATGGCCAACTTCGTGAAACTAGCGAGGCTAGGGCAAAAATGCAAAAGATGCATTCGTAAAAATGTTTTTGTTCGTACATTTTATTTAAAAAATATTTCCTCAAATTTTTGAACAAAAATAACTCCGAGAAAAAAATGGTATTCACACGTAGTTTATGAAAATGGGTTATAATATTTTTTCATTTACAACACACTGCTTGATTGGAACGTTAATAAAATGATCTCAAGCATTAGTAAAATCAAACAGATCTCCATCCCACGCTTAATATGAGTAGCACGTGCGTGTATAATTTTCCTAATAATACAAGTGAAAATGATCAACTAAATGTGAAGCACGTGTCCTCTTCTCTCGAAGACCATAGTGTAATTAGCAAACTAGGCTTCACCTGATTTACCACAACACCATGACAAGGGCAATTACCTGCTCCTTACCGTAAATTGTTGAAAAAATGGTACTTGGCAGCGAAGAGTCCAACCTCTCCTTGTAATTGCTTTCTGGCAACTGACTGAGCAAAGACTGATTTTCAGGTTTCAGCCTACCAACTCAGTCGCTACGTAGCAGTCATTCGGGGTGGTTACGTGGCGGTCGCTCTGTCACCCTTGTTCTCCCGGCGGCCTTCGCAGCTTTGGTTGTGAATGACTCTACGGGAGCAAATTTTGAAACGGATTATTATTTCGTTTCATAGAGGACTAAGTGTTTGCTATTTTTCTACAGTGATTGGAAAGCATTCGTTCATGCGGAATGACTTTCATAAGGAAGAAAGAATTGCAATGGAGCGAACCCGTTCTTCGGTCGCTTCGAGTAATTGAGTTGTTAGCCGTCCCGAGTGGTTGCCCAAATTACTAGGCCAAAAATTGCCCCTAATACTAGAAGTAAATTCAAGTTACACTTCCTCTCCCATCGTCTGATGTACGGTTTGCTTCCATTAAATTTTTTAGCGATTTGGCCCTTTAATACGGCAATTTTGATTTCGTACTAGGTATACAGAAAATTATTTTACTTCGTGCTAGATATACGGAAAATTATTTTGAACCTTTCGTGTTGGAACACTTGAGTAGTAAGTGCGAAGTGTTTTCCTCAATTCATGCTTGGCAATGAAACAGATTTGCTTACTTGAAATTCACGTTAAAAAATATTTGATCAGACTCGATTGAACATAAGACATGAAGTTCCCTGTGCCTGATTCCATATATAATTCTAATGTTCAGTATGTCTCAGGTGTGCGAAATGTTAAATGAGCTTCTTTCTTGCAGATGAAATGCTTAGCAAATTGTGAAGATTGGATTTTTCTTCGAGTGAAAAGTGTTGTTTTCTTGTCGCCTTCTGAGAGTTAAAAGCTTGATTATTTTAGAATATAATTTAAATTACGGAGATAATATTCACGCCTCAAGAAATGCGATGAAGAAACAGTGCGTGAAAAGTTGTTTAACGCTTTAATGTTCGTGCATGTGGGAAAAGCATACTATGCACTGGTGAGTGAATCTTTTACTTCTACATATTCTACATTTATTCTCTCGTTATTCATTTCCGTAGAAATTTTAATGAATTTGTGTTCATTGTGGTTGTATAGTATAATTATAATGCAAATAAGTTTTGCCCGTAATATGACTCGTACAGTTGGAGTAGAAACATTCGTTTTGGTTGATGTGTTGCAGGTTTATCTCCAAAGGTCAAACGTTGGTAAAATTTTTCGGTACATATCATTTCAGCGTAATCGTTCATTTAGTAAATTTAAATTGAAACTGTAATTAGATGTAAAATTCAATTGTAATGTTTAATAGAGGTGGCCGCCCTCGTGCAACAATTAATTTGCTAGCCATAGGAGCGAACGGGAAGACAACATGACTCGCTCCACTTTCTGATAGGATAACTCCTATTTCAACTTCAGTTCGGTCTTGAAATTGAACAAAAACTTTCTAGACGGTCCAACTACTAGCAATAAAACGGGTCGATTTATTACCATTTGATGTTTGGTGAAATATTTGTCATGAACAGAAGTTACCTATTTTATACCGAATACGGACATTACCTATAATTTATCTCGTATATCTTTTATCAACGACAAGTTTTTAGCGTATTATGTACCTAATAAATATATTACCCATTATTCATTTTGTTCTTCGTTGAGAATAGTGAGTCTACGTGTTGACCATACCCTTGAATGGCTCAGTTTTCCAAGTTCTCCGCGGTATTTAACTTTGATATCAACATCTTTCATTTTTTATACATTCTCAAATTTCTATCTAGTACAAACCAGATGCACTTCTTTTCCTGAAATATGCGCACTGAATCATTAAGTTCCCGAACTGTGAAATTGTAAGTGCCTTGTTTACCTCGACAGAAGGGCACTCTCTAGCATAGACGTTCATGTTGAGGGCGCGGAGGAATTGTTTCTGGTGTTATTGCGTTTGGACACGCGAAGGGAGTAGGCCTAAAAGCCTTCGCTCTTTCGAGACCTCGAAAAAGAACACCTTCTGTTTGTGTTGAAGCTGCTCTTCCTCTCGTTTTGGTCATCCACGGAAGTTATGCCGAAAAACGTTCAAAATTTATTTTCCAGAGTTTGATACTGTATTGAACAACTAGGTCTTTTGCCAAATAAATGTAGTTCATATGTGACGGTGAACGTCGTTCATTTACTTTAGTAATGGATATTATGAAATTAACTCTCTAGAAATTTCGTAGACTCAATGCCTGAGAAATTTTTAGTTAACGCTAAAAACTGATCACGAACTTGTAAGAGATTCCTTTTTTTGGTGTCTCGGAAAGCGTGGCCGTAAAAGTGAGTAAGCTCAATGAAGATTTTTAAATTAAATTCATATAAATTAATTAATAAAACCATGTAATGCTCTGTGTAAACTGCTTTAGTTTAATTGTGTAATTTTAATAAGGATAAGAGTATGCTGCTATTTATGGTTCTTAACGTTTACCTATCACCTACCGCCTGAGTCCGGCAAGTCGGATTCCATTCCATTGAGATGGATTTAGATATCATTTGAAAGTCCACGTATTTTAATCAAAACTCAACATGAAAAGTTAATCACGAAACTAATTTCCTACGTTTGGCTCATTCATCATAGCTTGCCTCAACTGTGAAATGATGGCTTGAAATGATCACCGCATACCCATAACCACTACCAAGTCCTTCCTGAACCTCCCTGCCGCAAATCGTGTTATGCACACCGAGTGTCATCCTAGTGCTGGCGAGCAGATGTTCAGTTATTTCTGAAGGGAATATTAAATTCAGCTACAAATACTTCCTCTTCATTTTTTTCCGAAACAGGCAAACAACATACGGTGTCATGTGATTAATTCTCCAATATAGGTTAATTTACAAACGTGGTCAGCTGGGTATCATTCAATTTCGAGCGGTAAATTCTGCTGTATGCGCAATGTTTTCTTTCTGTGTTCGAATGAATTCAAGCGAAATATCTCAGTATTTGGAAAAACAGCCACGCTCGCGTTTAAATCTTCGCAATTACTCCTTGTTTGACCTTGGGGAAAATTTTGTGCAACCGCATTTTCTGGGCACATGAGACGAAAAATCTGCTCGGTGCCTACACGGATGTTTTCCAGTCAGGTAGTCCTTCCTCTTTTGAAGTATGCGCTCGCCTTACGAATACCAGCGTTCGCTCTTACCTTCAGACCTCTGTGGCTGACGTCCTTTTTTTTCTGTGCGTTTTCGCTATGGTTTTCTGAATTTAGGTCGGTTGCTTTTTCTCGCGTCCCTAATGATTATTGTTCTCTAGTTTCTTCTCCTCGTGCTGTTCTCAAATGTGCGTACTTTAAGTTGTTTCTGTTTGGCAGAATGAAACTGTTTGTGTGCGGTTCAATGTTTCAATTGCACCTACTGAGTTGTTCGTAAGTGAATGAGACTTTGATATTATATATCTATTCTTTATGGGAGCATATACATTTGTGTGTTAGTATTCTTTGAGAATTGATTTTTTAAGCGTGTGTTTGGCTTAGTCACTTAGTCACAGTGAGTCATTTAGTTTCTTCCAATTGACGTTCTGGAAGTGACATTCTCTTAACATGCACGCATTTCCTCTGTGAGTCATTGAACAATGCAGAGAATATCTCAGAAAGATTCCGATCTGTTCTTAGGAATGACTATACAATAGTTGTCTATAATTCTTCGAAAGAATTTTTACGTTGCGCTATCACGTCGATTTCGTCACAGAGATGTCCGGTCTCTTTTAATGCCCATGTTTTTTGCGTGTAAATTTAGGTATCGAGCGCCTTGCTTGATTAAGAGGTTACTAATCCGATAATATCCTTCAAAATGCTCGTAACTCGCTGACGGGAGCCGATGGAACTTTTGTACCTGGATAACGTACCGGTAAGGATTTCTCTCCGACGACTTTTGCCTCCACCATTAGGTGCGCTTGGTTGAAAATCAGGAGCTGCTTGGCCACCCAGAGAGATACGCTAAAGTGGGCTTGCGATCAGCTTATCGAGGAAACTTGGCTTTCTTCGTCTGGTGTCATAGACTTTTTTGGGAGAGTGGAGGACGAGTTCGAAAGCGTCTATTATCGAATACCTTAAGGCTTTGTGAGCGTCCTGGGAATATCTATCCACCCACCGCAGAATCAGCGACACTTGAACGATTTTTTTTTGCGGTTTTAGTTCAGTATTTTTGCTCATGCTTATCGTTTGCTTGGTGAAAAATTTGATGGTTTCTGCACAGCCCTCGATCGCGCCATGTTCGTTTTAGGCGTTCTACCACCAAATTTTTGTTCCTATTAGACATTTACGTACAGCTTTAGTTGCATAACAATGCACTACATATTAACTCACGGTTATAAAGCCCTATACAGTATTTTATGCCAACCGTTGTTGTTTGAACTATAAAAACATTCATTCCGCCGTGATTCCCTAGCTCCCTTGTCCGTATTGAAAGTCCCTTCGAACCGCTTGGTGGGACCGTTCTGACTTCATTCGGCCCGGCCCGTTCGACGCTACATCGTCCCTCAAATTTTGATTTCCATTGACGTGAGCAAATATTGAAGAATTTCTTCCCTTGTTCTCGCAGAACGGTTTTGGTGCACTGCGGTGATTTTTGTGAATTTCTACAGCCAGTTGCAGGGTTTGTCGGCAAGGCTTTTGGACAAGCTACAACTTACTCTTAAGTTTTTCCAGCAGTATTTTTTGGACTGTTAAGCGCTAAAAATTGCTACTCATTACTTTCCATCGTTTTATGATATACTTTTTAGTATATAATGATGTAAGAGCGACGCAAAGACCCGCTACAATCTCTTAAGGTATCTGAAACAGGGTGCGTTCGCTGGCGTTTTTATTTCTAGTATTGCGTATAAATGATCCCGCAGGTCACGTACAAAGTCTTATAGAACGCATGAATAGTCGCACCAAAGTGTGTCTTGGGTACGCAGAAAAGACCTGTAGAAATAAAGTGTTCTGAAGGAAACTAGTACAAAGATTTCTGCCTTATTAAATTTGATCCTGATAAACAAAAAGTTGTGAAGCTATAAATTGTACCAGTTTCTTTATAGTAACAACTTTCTTAGACCATAATTCTAAACATTTTTCAGTAAATTTTACCACTTGTAGTAAGTTGCACATACCCTTATTTATAGTATTGACGATATTTCTCATTTATGATATCGTGTTTCGAATCTATGATGGAACAAAAGTATTTAAAATTTTTCATATATCAGAGCTTGCCTACTAACGCTAAGTGCATTTAAATAAAACGGAAAAAACTTAAGTTGCACGCTAATGAAAGGCTTGATTTATTTGACAGAGTCAGGAACGTTGGCGTCAAGAAAGTGCCGTAACACAAACACGGTGACTACGGCACAAAATTTTTAACGCGTCACTCGACTACAGAGCCAAAATTTCGATCGTTGACATACTCTCAGATTTTTTTAGATTAAATTGTTTCTTCTCTCCTTTAATTTTCCTGGAAAATTTTGAGCCCCAATGCTCAATTGTGCACTGAATTCGTGTTCACAGAACATCTGCTATCATTTTAATTGCTTTTTGATATCTTACCGAAACTTCAGCGGCGGCGACAACAATGAGCTTTCTGACGTTGATAATTTTCGTCCTCTGAAAGCAGAGTTTCTTTGGCATCCCTGCCAGACGTCTCTGGCGATTAATTTCATTTCTAACTTTGGTGAAAAGTTGACGCCTGCTTTTTCGAATACCCTTAATTAACTTCATAATACCGTACGAGAGGCGTCCAATTTGAATTTTCTGCCTTGCCTTTTGCTTCTCAGTTCCAAGTTAATTAATACGATAAGACTCTCGCACTCTACTTAAGATCATCCAACTCCTGGCAAAGCGAAGACTTTGAATCTGCTTATCAGAATTCTCTGATTGAAAGGTCATGTTTACGCCTCCGCATGTGATAAGTTATCCTTCCAATAGAACCGCCTCCGGACCACCTTGTATTGCTCTATCGCCACTCTGAAGAGACCGTCCTCGGTGGGACAAGATCGACGTGTATAATTCAGAGGGATCCTGAGTGCCCATTCAAAAGATTTTTTCGGTGTTTCATCTCCAGGTTCACGTGTCGAGATTCAATTCTTCGGACTTGGTCCCCCGCGTTGGTCAGAAGACTGTCTCGTCTCTCACGCTTAAGGTCCATGCGTCTTCTAAATGCCCTTTTTTCTGTCCATCTTTCCGTGCGTTACAACCGGCAATTGTCTAGTTTCTTCCCAGAGTTTTTCCTCCCACTTTTCTTCGCCGAATTTTCGAAGCTCCGTAGAAAATTGGACGGAATAGGGTTAGCGTGAAAGCTATTTAGGGGACGGAAGGTTTTCGGTACTGCAACTACTTGACAAATTGGCTACTTCGTAAGAGGACCAAAATTGTGCGATTCGATCCTGCAAGCTATCACGCCGACATTTTGACTTCTAATAGATTCGTTGAGCTGCTGGCCGACTAAATCTAAGAATTCTTATGGGAAAATTCGCTGTTGCTGTTGAAATAATGCGTTGTTAGTTAACGTTATCACTGTTGATAATTGGCTACTGCATAAGTAGATGGAAGTTTTACACGCTTTTCGCTCGTTATTTATTTTACGAGTAGTTTCATTATCTAGCAGCATGGTTCGTTCTTCATTCGTAGGTAAAATTCAAAACACTTATTTTATTACTGACAGCCCATTATCGTTGCTACGAGCAACATAAGGTAGAGCATAAACAAGTCAGGACCTCGCAGATCGTGACAGCTCCTCAACTAAAATATGCGGATGTGTCTCTATGGGACTACGGTCGTTTCTTTTAAAGTGCTGTCGACTCCAGGGAAACAGATTCTTGTTGCAGAGGCTTTTTGTCTTCGTGACAAACTGCTAAGTAGGCCTGTCGCTCAACTCCAGACAATTTCACTGTCTATGACGGAAGCCATTTGTTTCGTCATATCGAAAATGATGGCGACTCTTTGAAGCCCGTATAATGGGAGTTGCATATTCGACGAATGTTAGTTGACACAGTTATTTCTCGTGTGCTGGTTTCTCTTTTATTTTGAGCAGTGTAACTATTACGTTTTCTTATACCAAGAGCGTTCGCGCTTTAACCAGGGTTTTCTCGAGAAATTTCGCGGCACGTGATCGTAGCCAAAATTTTTGGGTACTAAATTGATTTGAAAATAGGAAGGTTCTACCAAATTTCATCCTATAGGTAAGCAGGTCAGCCTGCTTTGAAAGAAAGCTTTTTAATTTTTTAAGGGCTTCACTAATTTTTTTAACAACCCAATTGAACCCAATTCTTGTCGTATTTTATCTCCAATTAAGTTGTTGTTTGCTGAGTGTTACACTTGTTCTTATTGACTAGAGCAATTTTTCAATATCTTCTGCATTTGGGTTAGATTGGAATTTCTGCAATTTTCTAAGTATACTGGTAAAGTTAAAGGCTCTTTAATTGCTATCATAATTTTTGCACATCCAAGCCGCTGTGGGGTTAATGCAAAATTTGCCTGCAGCTTTCATCTCTTGCAATGTATTTGCAGCTGCTGTGCATTTGCGCTATTGTGGTTTTATTATGTATTCCACAACATCTTTATGATATGCCGTAGGTTAAGGCTAATTAGGTTTGTGCATATTGAGCTATGGGAATAGGCCTCTGGGATTTTCGTTTTTCCTGCCCACTTTGCTTCCTTCAGTTCTCATGCCTTCTTCACTATCTCGTCTTAACCTTTTCTTCTTCTTCCTTTCTAGCTTGTTGTTTCTATGCTCAGGGTATCATGTGTAAAAACACCCCTTGACCATAGATTCCCTATCCTTTACATTTCATACAAGGGGGTCTCTTCTCTTCATAAGATCGCCTCTGTTGTGGCTAGGGATGGAGTCTTATGTTTAGTCCCCAATAATATTAATAGTAACACTAGTAGTAATAATAATAATGTCACATTTTCTTTAAAAATTCATACCAAGCTTTGTGTTTGGTTTTCTTTAGCTTATGTTTTGTTAGGCAGTGACCATTTCTTGTTAATTTGCATCTGGTTCTAAATAATTCCTACATACAGAGGGTATACTCGGGGTTTCAGGCTTCAAATGTGTTGGGCGATATCTTCGGCACTGAAGGCTTGTCAATTGCAGCTGGTGTGCAGGAATTCCTCCGCGAAACCAACGAGGAGAATTCTGATGCACCCAGAACTTTCTAGCGGCTGTTGTTGGTAGTTGTGCGGTAAATTAGGCTTATCTGTACTGTTTTTATTTATTTTCCTGGATCATAGAGGAGGCTGGCTTACTGTTCAAACGACCACAGGCAAATGCGTTCATGTTGCATTCAAGTCTTCTGCGTATTTTGGTTCCTGTGTTCGATGCCCTCGACTGGTATTCGCAATAAGAATATGACCGAAACAGATTTATATTCCTGAGATACGTGATTGATGTCCAGGATGTAATACAAAAAAATAAAAATATCATTTAAGAGGTGGTGCATTTCCTGCAGTAGCGTGTTGCTCAAAAATTATGGGTTTTTAGCAATGGAGGATGTACCAAAAGCCTGGCAAGGACTGGGACTACTTTTTGTGATGTTTGAACTGAGGATGTCGATCTGAGCACCAATTTTAAGGCCTCTTTTGATCTTCAAAAAGGTTCAATTTTCTGTCATAAGCCGCTACCGCTCGCTTCGGGTCTTTTCTTTTATTACGTCTTTATTGTAAAAAAGAGCGGCCAGTTATCTTTTTCCGACGCTTGCGTGCGCCAAAGTTATCAGAGGAAGGGAGTTTTGTTTGGTACTGGTAGCTCTATGTAGTGTAGAGTCGTTAACGGTATATAGTATTGACGTAGTGTTAGCTTCAGAGTGTTTCATTTTTATTTAAAATATTATGAACTCACTTTGCAAACTATGTAATATGAGTTTTAAGTAAACGTTTATCGAGTTCGCTCTTCATTCAGGCTTTTGAAATTTTCAAATCTCCATCTTATGATTACTTCTCGAAAGCGAACTTAGATCTAGGACTTGAAAAACATCGAGTTTCCAATTTCGAACAACTTGATCGATTTCACTGAAGTACAGATATAATTCGCTTCCTTTGTTACAGTTCATTGAGATCCCTATTGCGATGAAAGTAAATTTGTTTTCATTATTCACTTACGTAGTCGTTTCCGCTCGATGATTTGGTGAAAGCAAGCGTTCTGGCGCGTGAGGCTGTTGCAGAACTTGTTCGTACACGTTACCATTGCCGATAATATCACGCGTTCAAGCCATTGTTCTTGGATGAAATTGAGAAATGATCAGTCTGTTGGATCTCGTGGTCGATCTCTCTCATTGTTTCTGCACGAATGCATCGGATGACCGATCATTAAATCCTGCGAAAAGGTCATCCACTCTGCACAGCTGAGCGATGGCTCGGCGCACCTGAGCTCCAAAAGTTCTTCCCAAGTCGTGCTTGTTGCGGTTCCTCGGAATGCTTTTGGCCCAGGCGAAACAAAGCCTTGAAATCACAAACTAGATTTACGAATGCTACCTAACCATGTTTCTGATGTGTGGGATTGTACAAAATCGGATAATATAGTTCCGTTGGTGTCACAGTTTTAAAGTATTTTGCTTTAAAATTTAGTGCTTGTATATACATGGTTCCATCGCTATCATCATGTTATGTTTACGTTTGGATAACATCCTGTAACAAATGACTCGGAATTTTCTGCATCGTTCATCTGAGGAAGCTCGCAATTGGCAGTTTCTCATTCAAAGTGTTTGATTAATTAAATTTCATTCCTGCGAGGTAGCAAGTCACGGAATTTTGGTTTGCTCGCGTTTGCTGTTCTGTGTTGCATAATGAGTGGGAGTTATTTGGCCGTTGAGGAAGCATTGTTCGTGAGTAGACTCTGAAGCGCATGTGACGCTCTCAGGGAACGAGAGAATTTTTTACATTTTGTTGTGAAGTAGGTGAAGAGCAGGGTTCATTACTTCTGAGTACTCTGCTCGCGGGATTTGAACTCATACAAATATTTACCGCTATGCCACGCTACGCGTTTCATTTTGCTTAGTTATGCAACACCACTCGTGATTTTAATTTTTCTAACAAATGCTTAATTTCCTCTTCTGTTTTCTCCGGCGCACTGTATGCAAAATTCTTGGTTTTTCCCTCTCTTATCATTCCGACCGCAACCTCATGTTGCATCTAGATGCTCTAATTCCTTAACTCGCAGTCTTGAAGGCTTCGTCGGTCAGCCTTGTACTACATCTGTTGCACTAGGAGCCCTTCTTTCAGAATCATATGTGATCACGTCCTTCTTTTTGAACACCTAGCTTTACGTAGAGTAAAAACTTATTCAACAATTCTTTTTTTGCAGCTTGTTTTAATTTACCTTCGTAACGTATCCCCTTCGTAACGTGTCCCCTTCGTAGCGTGTCCCCTTCGTAGCGTGTCCCCTTCGTAGCGTGTCCCCTTCGTAGCGTGTCCCCTTCGTAGCGTGTCCCCTTCGTAGCGTGTCCCCTTCGTAGCGTGTCCCCTTCGTAGCGTGTCCCCTTCGTAGCGTGTCCCCTTCGTAGCGTGTCCCCTTCGTAGCGTGTCCCCTTCGTAACGTGTCCCCTTCGTAACGTGTCCCCTTCGTAACGTGTCCCCTTCGTAGCGTGTCCCCTTCGTAGCGTGTCCCCTTCGTAGCGTGTCCCCTTCGTAGCGTGTCCCCTTCGTAGCGTGTCCCCTTCGTAGCGTGTCCCCTTCGTAGCGTGTCCCCTTCGTAGCGTGTCCCCTTCGTAGCGTGTCCCCTTCGTAGCGTGTCCCCTTCGTAGCGTGTCCCCTTCGTAGCGTGTCCCCTTCGTAGCGTGTCCCCTTCGTAGCGTGTCCCCTTCGTAGCGTGTCCCCTTCGTAGCGTGTCCCCTTCGTAGCGTGTCCCCTTCGTAGCGTGTCCCCTTCGTAGCGTGTCCCCTTCGTAGCGTGTCCCCTTCGTAGCGTGTCCCCTTCGTAGCGTGTCCCCTTCGTAGCGTGTCCCCTTCGTAGCGTGTCCCCTTCGTAGCGTGTCCCCTTCGTAGCGTGTCCCCTTCGTAGCGTGTCCCCTTCGTAGCGTGTCCCCTTCGTAGCGTGTCCCCTTCGTAGCGTGTCCCCTCCCTTCGTAGCGTGTCCCCTCCCTTCGTAGCGTGTCCCCTCCCTTCGTAGCGTGTCCCCTCCCTTCGTAGCGTGTCCCCTCCCTTCGTAGCGTGTCCCCTCCCTTCGTAGCGTGTCCCCTCCCTTCGTAGCGTGTCCCCTCCCTTCGTAGCGTGTCCCCTCCCTTCGTAGCGTGTTCCCTCCCTTCGTAGCGTGTTCCCTCCCTTCGTAGCGTGTTCCCTCCCTTCGTAGCGTGTCCCCTCCCTTCGTAGCGTGTCCCCTCCCTTCGTAGCGTGTCCCCTCCCTTCGTAGCGTGTCCCCTCCCTTCGTAGCGTGTCCCCTCCCTTCGTAGCGTGTCCCCTTCGTAGCGTGTCCCCTTCGTAGCGTGTCCCCTTCGTAGCGTGTCCCCTTCGTAGCGTGTCCCCTTCGTAGCGTGTCCCCTTCGTAGCGTGTCCCCTTCGTAGCGTGTCTCCTTCGTAGCGTGTCCCCTTCGTAGCGTGTCCCCTTCGTAGCGTGTCCCCTTCGTAGCGTGTCCCCTTCGTAGCGTGTCCCCTTCGTAGCGTGTCCCCTTCGTAGCGTGTCCCCTTCGTAGCGTGTCCCCTTCGTAGCGTGTCCCCTTCGTAGCGTGTCCCCTTCGTAGCGTGTCCCCTTCGTAGCGTGTCCCCTTCGTAGCGTGTCCCCTTCGTAGCGTGTCCCCTTCGTAGCGTGTCCCCTTCGTAGCGTGTCCCCTTCGTAGCGTGTCCCCTTCGTAGCGTGTCCCCTTCGTAGCGTGTCCCCTTCGTAGCGTGTCCCCTTCGTAGCGTGTCCCCTTCGTAGCGTGTCCCCTTCGTAGCGTGTCCCCTTCGTAGCGTGTCCCCTTCGTAGCGTGTCCCCTTCGTAGCGTGTCCCCTTCGTAGCGTGTCCCCTTCGTAGCGTGTCCCCTTCGTAGCGTGTCCCCTTCGTAGCGCGTCCCCTTCGTAGCGCGTCCCCTTCGTAGCGCGTCCCCTTCGTAGCGTGTCCCCTTCGTAGCGTGTCCCCTTCGTAGCGTGTCCCCTTCGTAGCGTGTCCCCTTCGTAGCGCGTCCCCTTCGTAGCGCGTCCCCTTCGTAGCGCGTCCCCGTCGTAGCGCGTCCCCGTCGTAGCGCGTCCCCGTCGTAGCGCGTCCCCGTCGTAGCGCGTCCCCGTCGTAACGCGTCCCCGTCGTAACGCGTCCCCGTCGTAACGCGTCCCCTTCGTAAAGTGGCCCTTTTTCAACTGGCAAATCTGTGCTCGCAAAATTTCCCATGCTAGCAAACTAAAACGCTACTTATATTTTTTCACTTGTTCTCAACGAACAAATGTGGGAATTTAACCTTTATGTTGTGTACATTCCCCTCATCGCTAGCTGCTGCAATCGATGCCAAGCTTCGCACTATCATCTCTCGTATGAAAAACTTCGTTATTTTTATCACAAGTAAAGTGCCCGGGAAGATATCCATACTGTTCTATATAAATTCCCTTCGATATACCACGTATTACTCGTATTAGTCATGAAAGTCGTGTATTTTGACGAATCCAACCCCGTTGATGATCTTCGGTATTGGTTCAATTGCGCATTAATGCAACAGATAGTTCGCATGAAACCACAATAACTTTACATTCAATGCGATAATAAACATTAATTCTTTTATTTGCCATGGACAAACGAGTTTTAATGTGCAAAATAAACATTCAACCGAGATTATTTGCGTCTCCTTTACGTTACTTAAGTTGTGAAGAACGTAATCGCGCGATCAATCGTCTTGGCGCTAATAGTAAGTGTTGTTCTTTTTCATTTGTTTTGGCTTGTGCTACCACGATCGAAGGTGATAATCATCACGAGACGATCAATCGTCGGAAACCTGAACGAAATCTTTGCTGCTTTGAGCGCAGCCTAAAACGCCGCGGTCACACTAGTGTTCTTATCTGTGGGATCTCTGAGAGTGCTGAATGCAATGCAGCCAGCAGCGAGGTACTGAACCATTTCTTGGTGCACTTCACATTCTCTTCTAATTAACTTGGCTCGTCATGTTGTATCTTAATATTTCGTTTTTTTTAACGGTTAAGGAAGTTTAAACTAACATCTAATCCATTCTTAACATTTTGTCCACACGATTCTGTGCCCAGGAAGATTCATTTTTGAGTTTTTCGTACTTGGTTGCAGGTTGATATCGGTTCAGTGTGGTTCATTTTAATGCAATTACAGTTTATTGCATGTGATGGGATTTCTCCGTACGTTTTCTGGAGTATGATGATACTTTTGAAGCACCAAAGGACCTTATTCAAAGCATCCACATTGCACCTCTACAGACTCAATATCAACTCTTCGTCTAATTTACCACCACTTTATGAGTTGTAGGATAGCTGGTTGTAGTGGCGACTACTGTAGTTCGCACTGATTGCTTCGGAATACGTTGATGGAAGGTACTTTACATTTAATAGACCTCTGGTTTAAAGTTAATTAACGTTTGCACGGTATCGAGTGTTGTCTGCTAATTTTTTATTTATTTATATTGATAGGATTCTTACTGCTATTATTCTGAGGAATTCTGATTTGTTTGTTTTACCTGAAGAAGCCTGGCTATTGGAGGATCGATTTTGCGTCATGGAATTCTAGAAATCAGGTTAATACGCTAATTACGCTGAGATAGAATGTCGCATAAAAAGACCACAACTAGTTTTCCGATGGTGTGAAAAGTGGTTCTGCGCATGCCTATGCTTTTTTGCTACTAATTTTCATATTATGATACCTGAAGTTGTTGAAGTGCTCAAGATTCTTTGAAGCTCCTTTCTATAATATCATCGCATATTTGGCACCTCCTTTTGAAGACGCCTCTAAAGTTTTTTTCTCTTTTTCTTTTACTGAACAGGAAATGCATGGGTTGGAAACAACCGTGCTCATACATATAGAGAAACATCACGATATTCTTGCAGTGACTCTCACTTCATCATTTTTTTAGTCGTATTGGCAGCGTACTAAGTAATGCACAGCAGTGATATTCGCGTAGTGACGTCATATAGTCATCTTTTGAGTCGTATTGGCGACGTAATGACTACACTGAAGCGATATTCACGCAGTGGCGGCCATATATTCATCTTTTGAGTCGTATTGGCGACGTGGTGAGGAGTGCACTGCAGTGGTGGCGGGACTTGAGTTCAAGGGCGAGCACTCGTCCCTAGGCCACCCAGAGACTTGACTGGGGATGTTTGGGTCCTCATAAGCAGTCGACCCAAGTTATGATGCGCTGTTTTCAAGTCCCGATTGTATTCTAACGAAACGCAATTGATTGCCTCCTTTCTTCGGGCTCATCTGAATAATTTTCTCAGTTAGCCAGATTGTGTGTCTGTCTTCTGCGTTTTGTTTTATCGCATTTGCGCTATAAAATTTCTCCGTAAATGAAGAAGCACGTCATAGTAACTCATTGCGCCATTTATTGGTTGTTGTTTCGATTGAGGTACCGGTGGTCCTCTATATTGGTGGTCCTATATATACATGCGGAATTTACATCTAATTAAATACTTCAGAGGCAATTTTTAGATCTTCTACATGTAAATGATTCTTATTTCCTTTATTTGAATTGACATTTCAGTATACATTCATTTCTCCTCTTGTGACAGTTTTCCATGTTAAATTCTTTCCATATAAAGATTTCAATTGAATTATTTCTCTGATCTGAAGGCACTTAAAGTTCCGACTCCACCGTAGTTTGTTTAGCAGATTTTCTGAAGCAAAGATTCGCATTGCAGGTTGACTGCCTTTTGTCAGTCATCGGAGTGCACTGTGGGGAATCGGCGTTCGAAGGTGATACCTCCGAGGCACTTATCGCAGAATCAGCAACCCTTGCGGCAAGACACGAGTCTGTTGCTCTTTCTCCGAGTTATGAAAGAAGGTCTTGAGTTTTATTCTCTTCACGTCTTTATCTTTGTCGCGATGGCAGTCAATTGTATCGACTTCTTGCTTCAAAATTTTCGTTTGTTTTTTCTTTTCCGTTCTCCGAAATTTTTGTCTCTTTTGGGTGCTTCTCTTATTTACTACCTAGAGTTGATCAAACGAGACGCTACAATGAACATTTTATATACTTACGACAAAAATTTAATCTGGTTTGCTTTAGAAATCCTGTTTGTCTATTGAAATTGTTGTAACTATGAAGGTCATAATACAAGTAATTTTGCGTGTTTAATTCATTACCTTCGTTTTGACGGTGAATTCGTTGGTCGAATGACTTTAACAAATCCTTCGTAGAATTACAGTTGTGGCACTCGATTTGAGTCACAACAGGTGCACCCAACGAATGGTGTGCAAATTTTTCTTCAAGTTTTTTACCAAATATAATTAACGTCACAACGGGAAATTAGTTGAGCGTGAAGTAATCAGCGTACTAAGATGTGTGGTAACAAATGGTGCGAATCCAAGTATAAAAATTCAAATACAAATCGTTTAAAACAATTGAAACGATACGTATGAAAACTTCAAAATGCAACAAACAAATTTAAGCAGAACTGAAAAAAATTATAATAGTAATGAAATACAATATTGAAAATTGAACGTATAAATTAAAAAAGAACTCGTTGGGAAAAACAAAAATGGATTTTTTAAAAACTTTAAGATACAACAATCAATATTCATGTAAGATAAAATAAGTCAAAAGTATTCATCCACAACTGTTCTTTGCATCCACCATCTTTTACCACCTCCGCTTCACAGTTCTCACATTCACCATTGTTCTTCATATCCACCCCTGTTCTAACATCCACATTGGTTTGCCGCGTGCACTTGGCTGTGCGGTCGCGTCCGTGCGGCCGACTGCTCCGTCATCTCTGCCTTCATGGGAGGTAACGCGGCCACTCCTTTTTCCGGCAAATTGCGTCAACCTTTCAAAAGTTTTAAGTATGCTGGCGCGGGGCTGACGGCGCGCCGAAGGCGGTGACGAGATACTTGCTTGGTTACTGATTCTGGAGCGTCGGTATTCGTCGCATGTTCCGAGGCTTTGGTGGTTTTGTGTCTGGCATTTTGTGTCTTGCATTTTTGTGTCTTTAGCATTTTTTCGTCTTTAGCATTTTCGCGTCTTTAGCATTTTTGCGTCTTTCGCATTTTTTTATCAATTTTTTGCGAACTCTATTATTCCTATTTCAGCCATGTCTTTTATAATTTGTCCGGTTTAGATATGTTTGGATAAAGAAGGTTGGAGAAAAACACATTTTGAATCAATTTTAGTTTTTTATATTCAAAAAGAGAATTGGAACTCACCAAAGATTACTAATTTGAAAGTTAGTGAAATCAATTACTTCAAATTTTTGGGCTTCAAACAGAAAAAAAATAAAAACGTACGCAATTAGCAATTAAAATCTTTAGGAGCAGGGCGTGAAATGAAGAATTTTCAGTGGCTATGTATTTTTCTGTTCATTTAGAGCGCGTGTTAATATTTTTAATCTGCAGACTTGAAAATGTGGAGATGAAAATAAACTGGGCTCGAGTCTAAAAATTTGGTGTTTAAAAATAAGTTTGATCTGTTCCCGTGAACTATTTGTGCAATGTATCCTAATACTACAATACGATGGAAAACAAAGGAAACTGCTAGCTCGATAACTTCGACCAGCATGCTTAACACTCCTCACAGAAAGCGTTCTGTGGGTAGAACCCACATATTACGATGCGTAACGCGCACAACTGAATTTGTAGAAGAGGGAAATCGCGTGTACTTGGCATTGCATATTCAAAGGGAATAATTTTTTCGTTATTTTTGTAAAGAACCATTTCATTTAGAAAGTATGCAGTTAGTAAATCATTGCTATTTTCTGCTTAAAAGATATGTCTATCGACATACGGTATCCTTCCATGTATAATGCATCTTTAGTTGTGCGCGTCATGCATCACAAATTTCCTCTCTACTCCTGGGAACTTCCCGTAAGTGAAGCCCGTCGCAGTCATCGAATTGACGCTTTCCTATGTCCTGAGTCGCATTTTGGTGTCCAGCAGCTGTGCGCAAATGATACATGTAAACAAGTCACTTCTGTAGATAAATTTAACCAAGGCTCGTACTCGATAAATTTGGACATCCAAATTCCAAAGTTCAAATACATTTGCAAGTTGAAGTGTGCTTATGATTGAATCCAGAAAAGAATTTCATAGAAAAAATAGCAAATCGTTGATCTCAGCACTTATTGTTTTGCTTTTGTTTATTAGTAGAAAGTTCTCAGTGTTCTTATTCGAATGAAATGCTGCGTCATCTTTTTCCATTCTCAGATGTCAAGCCAAGTTCAAGTCTAGCTCTCGAATTGTTCTTATTAATACTTCTAGGTGCTGTTTTTATATTTCTTCAATGACTTACTTCGTAAGAAAAGTGTTCCTTACAAACACGTTTTTCTATTTCTTTTAATTTCAGGGGTTGACAACATATACAAAAGCAATTGAACACGTTAATACTCAACTTCTAGTACTTGAAACGCACTACGCTTCATTGAGGACTATGATTCGATACTTCTGGTGAGCAAAACAATGCCTCATGACATTTGCGTTACGCACCAACTTTCATATTTAATTTGCGTGTACACGTTCCTATGAGTAACTTCCCTGAGCGACCTTTCGCGCCGAGCACCAGTCGGCGGTATGGCCTTTTGTTCGCCAGTCTTTGTACGTAGTCATTACCAACTCTTTGAATACATCTAAATCCTTGCAGAAAAGCGCAACGAGACAACTAGTAAGCCACCACGTTCGGGTTAGAGGTATTCGCGTTCCAGGTTAGGCCTAGGATAACTCAATTTATATTCAGGCTCGATTTTGGCGCTTATCTCGGTAGTGCTTCCCTGCTGATGCTGTCGTAATCTTCTAGCTGTGAGGTGTAATTTGAAACGGTGTTGTGCCTGTCGTAATGCCAGCCTTAAGGTCTCTCCAGCCATGCCGTGCCAGTTGGATTTTATTGGAAATTCTAGACTTAGTTACTTGAATTCGGTGATGCTGTACTCGGTTTTCGTCTCCGATTGCCGGAATGAGCGTGTTTTTCTACAGCGCTCCCATCAGGGGAGTTCAATTAGTGTATGTGTGTATGTATAAGAATTAGTGCTCCTAGTGGGACTATGTGAGGTTTCGAGCTAGAGGTTAGGTATAGGCCTCCCTTTTATTAAAATCAATTATATTTTTGTTTTGTTACGGACCATCTTTTTTCGGTTCACTGCTTTTCAGCACCTACTACTTTATTCTTCAAATTTTATCTTATTTCATGAACTTCTTGCTCAACTTGCTGTTTTTATGCACCTTGTCCATAGAATCCGCGATTCATCCACGTCCATACGAAATGGTGCCTTCCTCCTTCCTCTGTCTGGAACGCTTTTGAAGCGGTTAGGGAGGCTTAAAGTGCGTCTATTGACGAAAAATTCATTTAAAGTGTAAAGCTCATAACTAACTTGTCATAAGAGATATTCTTTCTTACCTTTTCTCAATCATGTACGTACTTGTTTTACATATATTTTTTTTACCCCCTTCGCCTCCATTTTTCCAAAGGAAGCTCAAACGAATGCCAGGAATCTAAGTAAAAGTTACTCACGCATCCCGAGTGTCATTGCCGCGAAGCCGAGTCTCTAGCGAGCTTGCAGTCATGTGAATGGATCGTCGAGTGTCTCCGCTTTCCGGAGTCTCCGAGACGCGCAGTTGCGCCGGCGGACATCATAGGGCGTCATTTGGAGCGCGGGTTGCGGCGCAGCTTTATGGGACACTTATCGCTGGTGCTTTCATGGCACCCACGCGCAATATTTGCACTACTCCGAGCCATTGGTTCAAATTTCATCCTTAATTACTGGTGCTCTAGCTAAAATATTCTACCGATTCCTGTGTTCATACCTATGTGGGAAATGTTATACGCTGAATTAATGCAATGGCTTGGACTTTGGGCTCTAAAACTTCGTTTATTGGTTCACGCCCAAAGTAATGGCGCAACTAAAAACCGAGTGATGGAGCTCATAGGGCTTAATTGTTGGGTGGACATGTTTTTAGTGAGAGTCGGTGTCGTCTGCTGGAAGTCTTGCATGACGTCCTCGTGCTTGATCGATGGTGCTGTTGACTTTAGAAATCGTTTGCATTATCTAAGATTTGAAGGCCAATCTTCTGCACTTTGAAGCCCTTGATTGTGCCTTTAATCATTTTTGACGTTCATTGAACTCATGACGATACGAATTTATGCCCCATTTTCGTAATTTGTAGATAGAAACTTAGAGCAGTTAAACGTATGAGCTCCGTGGCCCTTTCGTAAAGATTTCACCTTAAAGGACGTCTTTGTCGCTGTAGAGAAAGTGCGAATACTTGAACGGTCATTTTTGGGAATAGGGCTGATTATTTTGATGCAAAGTATATCACTTCTATGTATTTTCTATGTTACGCTCAGTTGATTAAGAAGCATAAATTGTGAACTATTTATCGAATTCAACGCTTCATGTAAATTAATATTAATAAGCCAGGGGAATCGATTCACCTGCTCGTGGCTAGTTGATTTTAAGGTTCCCAAAATTTAGCACGTGATATTTTTTCTGCACTGTCAAGGGACGCTGTAACTTGGAGCACCTTATGCTCTCATTGCATTGCATCATCAGTCATTTGTACAAGCGTTAATCATACGCTTTACTGTAAAGTGACTTGAGAAGTACTTGTCACAGACCGTTACGATTTTAAATGCTTTCAAATTTTATCCAAAGATGAGACACAATTTTCTACTTCGTATGCCTTTCATCTCCTGCAACTAATTACAGTGAAAAAAATGTTATCTTCAGTTCACAGCACAGCATGCTCGTCCAAATGGAATCAGCGTTAGCTCGGCATGGAACATAGGGAGAAATGTGGCGATGTGATTTGAACCAGAAAAAGAAACTACGGGTAAACTTTCCTGATGTACCATTTGAAGGCTCAAAATCATAGCCAAGTACTTTCAGGAAGTAAAAAATATAGTTGTATCTGATATCAATGATTTTTACGTTATCAAAATGAATAAATTAACCTACAACGGAACGCACCAGTAAAAAGAGCATAATATCGTTGGTGCTTACCTACCACACGTAATGGTAGGCGGACCATGGTTTAAGAACTTTTGAGGAATAGAAGAACAATTTTCATAGTGCCGTAGACATCTTTCGAAGATTCACTGAGAATACCTGAAATATCTGGAGCTCGGCGATGAAGGGTGTTCCGGTAATGATATGGTCGCTTATTTAAAACTCAGTGGTTTTACTTTTAACTAATGCCATATTTTGTTTTACAAAGCAATGAAAAACGATGTTTGCTTCACAATATTTTGTTTCAAGTGCAGAAACGTGAACAAAATCACTCTGAACTTCGTCATTGCGACCGAACGTGCAATTGCGAAAGATGAAATTTTTTTTTAGACGTGTTCAAATCTCTTCCTGTGAGCTTGTGTTGAAAAATCGTCCCGTAACCTGGATACCGTAGGTAATAGCTCGAGCACTAACTTCAGGGAATATTTTCTTCAAGGCTAATTCTATCAGAAAATGAGTCAAAACGAACATATTTCAATTGTGACCGCTGATACTTATGATCTAATTCTCGCGAAGAGTATGTTTATGTTATTAAATTTACAGGCAGTGCTAAGCTACGCGACTCTCCTGGGTAGAGTAGTGTGACCTTGTTACCTAGGTCACTTGGAGACAACTTAGATTCATTCCTAATTTGTTTTGAAAACTGCGTTTTATGTTATGACCCTTTAGAAATATTCATATAAAAGTCCAGATAGTGTATTATTTTTTTAACATCGAGAACACATTCGGTGAATTATTATTGTCACCAAGCATCGTGTCATCGGCTTCATTTGATAAAAGTGATATGCTTGAATAGCGTGAATCGAGAGCAACTAGTTATGCAAAAAAATTATCCCTTTGATGTTACTATGCGTTTACCATATGAAACCACAGTGTTCGTGTGTTCATCTTCTCTCAAACCAAATTATCCCAATTGATGTTTAACTAAAATGTCATGCTGTTCATCTCTTCTCAAGCCGCACATTTTCTCGATCAGGAGGCTAAGACCATGGCCACCGATGACTTCCTACCGGGCCCGCCGTCATGGGACTGCGACTGCGGCGGCGGACCGCCGGAACCGCCGCCTTTCTTCCACCTTCCGCCGCCTCCGAAGCCTCCCGGCATTAACGGTCCGCTCGAGCACAGCCTTTCGGACGACTGTAACGGGCCGTGGACGTGTCCGGCGTTGGCACTGGAGGCGGGCACCAGCTTTGGGTCCTACGAAGATGGAAGTCCACCGCCAGCCACTCCGGAAGTTTCAGTGCCCGCCATCATCATCAGTGCTACCGTGCTCGGCATATTTTCTTTCGTCGCCGCCGTCATTTTCGTCAGGTAAGGCGCCCGTATTTAATATTTAGGGACTTGTTTTCGGGGCGCTTTTGCGACTCCATTTGGTGCTGGTGCGAAGGCTTATTAATAGCGATGTCTTCCGCTTCCTGATGATCTAAGGGGTGTAGGGTTTCGAGGAGGTATTTTATGCGCTTGCGTGTGAAGAGTGTGTGTGTCTGAAAATATCCGTGTACTAGTGCCATTAAGGAGTGTTTGTGCATGAAATAAGTCGAATATTTTCTCCAGGACTGAGATTTCGCATGCACAAGTCCTTCAGTATTTTCTCTGTATCTCTAATTTTGTTGCTGTGATGCCGTTTCTTTGTATGAGTTTGGTCGTGTCAGATTTTATTTTTATTTTCGACTCCTCAGAAGAACTTAATTCGTGGAAAACAAGGGGAAGTTTGTTACCATGATAATTATTTTCTGTTGGTTCTATTGTTCATGGTTTATTGTAATTGTGTTCGTACAGTTTTTGCAGAATGTTTATGTATTAATTGGGGATGGCACGAAATTTTTGATTAATTTGGGATGGTACGAAATTTTTGATTAATTTGGGATGGCATGAATTTTTAGGGAAGCGTTAAGAAAATTAACTATAAGCAAAATCCATTACCTCTTAATTAGAATCCTTACCCATTCCTGATAAATTCGATTCTGAAAAAAATATCAACTTTAGATGCATTTTTCATAATCCATTCTTGATCTGTCCTTAACAACGTCTGTCTAAATATTTCTAATTTATCAGCTGTAACATTATTGAGCTTATGGCAAGTTCGACTGTTTTCAACTTCCGTTCTTTAGAAATTCATTTCCCTTCAGCGTAGCGCACAATTGAACTGCATAGTTTCTAAAGCTTTACAGCCTCTTTTCCTCTATTAGCTGCCACTGATTAAAGTGTGCCCTCATAAGTAAATCTTCATGCACACCTATTGTGTGAAACTTCTTAAGGTCTTAGCAAGTAGTCTACATGCTTGCCCGTACTCTCAACTCGGATCATCTTTTCTGTCGGTGCTATTGTGTTTAGTAACCGCTTATGTTTCTTAGCTCCCGTGTTCAGTGCAGAACTCACACCAAGTTCCTTCACACGTACGCGCTTTGAGCTTATGAGGTGTCTGAGATGAATGCCCGTGTTTTGTTTTGGTTTGTCGCTCGTGCCTCTCGGCAATTTCTTTCGGCGCGTGAACTCCTTACCTGTAGAAACGTTAATTTGGGCGAGGTGTTGACCTCAACGCTCCTGCCTGTGGTCTTGCTTCAGAACAAAGCTCCATCGCGCACTTTAAAGCATCGATCAGGTGCTGATTCGTCTTGCATTCCCGAGAATTTGTGGTTCTTTACGCCGTCACTTCGTAATCCGTCTTTCCTTTCAACTTACTGAGCTCTAATACTCGTGCCGGATTGCCTTGCGTCCGACGATTTTTATTGTTCTTCTTCGGCAAACGTTTCCCTGTTTTTGTTCAGGGCGGTCAGTGTGTCCATGAATTTGGCTCTCGGTCGAATGTGAGAAACAAAAGGGAATGACAGACGCACATTTGGCCGCATGCCGACGCCATGGGCTTCATTCTTCTAGACTCGAGGGGTTGTCACTCAGGCGATGACCGCCTGGCTGCTTTGTATGCTATGCACCTCGCTCCCACGGGACCCATCTTCTGCTTTACGACCTCAGCGCAATGTTTCGCAAATAGTCCTATCTGACTTCAGCTTAATATCATCCGCGTGTGCTTTACACTCGACGTGGATGTTCTTGGTTTTGCTTGTTATTCATTTCCTTCTTCACGTAGCGCGATTTCTTCATGAAATCGAATTTTATTACACGACTATGCTATACGAAGTCGGCTAATACATATTCGAGCTCAATCTTTTCTGTCTGGGATTAATATTGCTGAAACTTGCCATTTTTTGGGGAAAATGTGCAGATTTATGAGGTGTATAAATTAATACACATAAGGTAGTGATCAGAAATGTAAGTGCATAAGACGTGAAACATGGAACGATCATTGCTTAACGATTCATGTTTGATTCAAATGCGTGTATCAGAAGTGCTTTATATTTCATATGTTATGAGAGAAGCGATTGACTGATTCGATAGCATTTTGAATTACTTCATAATTTTTTTCGTGCATAGAAATTATTATTCCTCTTTTCTCCCGAATAGGTGATGAGCAAAACCTCTATATGATGTGTGTGAAATCTTTGAAATCGTTGGTTTTCGATTTGGCTTGGTTTTGTTAATCCAAAAGGAGAACTTTCCTCGTTTAGTTAATTTACTATTCATTAAATCTTACATCATTCAATTTTAAACTCAGCTATGATTTTTTCAAGTTTCTGCTTTAACATTTTGACCCTCTGGGGCACTGGATAGGCACTGAGTTACATAGGTTAGCTAGGTTTGTTTCTCCTTCGCTAGGACTGGTGCTCCCAGGGGGAACACTCGTAGGTCACCTCAGCAACAGATAGGCCTTCGGGACTTCAATGTTCCACGGCCACTTTGGATCTTTTGGTTTTCCTGAGTTCTTCGCCATCTCGCATTGGTCTTCTCTCCCTTTTCCTTCCTAACGAGCTGTTTCTATGCGCGTGGTATCTTGTCTGAAAACGCATCTTCTGCATAGATTTCCCGATTCTAAAAGTCGATACTAAATTGTCCCTTCTCTTTGCTCTTTTGAGATCGATCGTCTGTGTTATAAGAGAGTGCTACTAACCTAATAATTTTGAATGCTTAGAAGGCTTTATTCCTCCTGATGGAAAAGGCCTCCTACTGATGTGTTCGAAGTATTAACCTATATTTTCCAGTTTCGTACCGCATTTGAAGAATGGTCATATTTACGCAGTAAAGCAATGGACCATTATCATCAGGAACTATTTCTTTTCTTCTCTTGTTTCACATACATTAACAAGATGTTACAGATTTACTGAAGAGGTGTGACCCATCGATTTGACTGACTTAGGTTCAAATTTTCATTACGGAGGAAAACTTAAGTCCAATATGCGGACAATTAACTTCGTTGATACGATTTAAATTTGAATTTTCTGTAATTGCGTAAATAAGTTTTGGTTTCAGTAGCGTTCACGAGGATGCAACAATTGTATCTAATGGACTTCGTTGGTGGTTAGGTATGTCTAATTTATGTTGGAAAATAAATGTTTTTTGTCATGCATCTTCTTTTTCTCACTGTCGTTTTTTAGCACCTGCTATTTTCTTCAACTATTATCTTACTCCGTAAGTTTCGTTCAATCTTGCTGTTCCTATGCACAGGGTATGAGGTCATACCTCTTAACAGACCCCTAAATTCAATACTAAATGGTGCTCTCCTTTTGAGAGAGCACCTTTAATATGGTTTGGGAGGCTCAAACTAACTTATAATCAAGTCTCCTGGCTACGTTAATATTTGAAAATGTTTACAATAAACTAGTGCTTTATTTCAAACATTTTGATGACTCTAGGAGTGACTTGTCACGCAGGCAGCGACACATTCTTTGTTCACTTTTATTCCCTTATTGTCGCCGTCTTCTACAAAGCACCTGCGAATGCATGTGAGCGACAATCCTCAGTCTGTTTACGGATTTTCCTAGCAGCATGATTTTGTGTTTAATGTCGCTTTATTGTGCGTTGAAGAATTCCTGGATGTTTATTAGCCTCTTCTGCGTAGGCCTTTAAATGGAACGACAGTGTAAAATCATCGTGATAATGTTTGCTCGATGCCGTTGTGAGCTGCGCATGCATTATTGCGGTGCTGTTGAGCGTCCGCATCTCCGTGTTATGACGATAAGCTTATCTTAACGATTGCTTTGCTTGGTTTCTCCAGCAGAATGTGGAGGTCCCACAAAGCGGCATCTAAAAAGGCTAGCTGTGATTTAGACGCCACGGACCTGTACGAAGACTTACCTGCGGCGCCTCCACTGCTTCCGGGACCCCTTCACCAGGGGCACAACTGCCCCCCGCCTCTCAGATATAAAGAAGAGATACTTCCATTACCCAGGGGCGCACTGCCGCCTCCGCCGCCTGCTCTACATCTGTACTCGCCCGAGCCCAGGCCGGACACTCCTTCTGATCATCTCTACCATCATATTTCTTCTGGTGCGTAATTGTTTCTGTATTTTCGAGGACTGAGGCTTGGGGATTCTGTTTGGGTAGCGGTGATACTGTGGTGTTGGTGGTGTTATTTGTGTGTCCTGACTGTTTTTTTTTTATAGATTTGATGTGCAAACGTATGTTTTAGTTGGAACACTACTGTTTAGGGGTGATTTAAGTTCGATTTCCGTCTATACGTCATTTTTTCTTCGCTTTTGAATGATGAAGTTTAATTTGTTAGGTGAGAGTTCATTTCGTGTACCAGCTTGATTTTCAAAATTACTGTACATCACTTTTTGCAAACCCCAACTTATGCGGGAATAATTAGTCCCAAATATTCCAAATTATTCACTACGTGAATCAAGCTGCATATAAGGTAAATAAGCTTGAATTTTCATTCGTATAAAGTGAAGTCCATATAAAAAATGTACAACCAACGCCTCCGACATTTTCAGGCCTGCTCATTGAAATCGTGAAGTCACAGGAGTGGTCGCACATTTCGCGCCATTTGTGATGGATTAAAGGGGCAAAATTTAGTTAGTTCCAATGCACCGCTGATTTTCCTTGGAATTGGGCTGATCATACATTGGAAAATTTGAGAAGTTCTGAAGAGATACTTTTCTGCTAAGTGTATGATATGTAAACTTGTTTAATCTAATCTGTTAAAAAATACGAGGCGTTGTTATTTTTTTTAAGTGCAGAAACAAAGGGAAGATTCAAGCTAGTGCAGCATTTGATGAAACAACATGAGCGTAGGGGTTATTGTATGCTACCGCTTTATCATTTCTATCTAATTTACTGAAGTGTTCAAGAGTTCAATGTGTTATCTACTGGTTAAAAAAAAAGCTTCTTATTTTTTTGCTCGTCTTCATTTTTGTGTACTATTCTTTCCATAGCAACATTGTACTTTGGGTACAACGAAACAAACTTCAGAGTATCCGAATTTAACGACGCTTTTTAGTGTAAAAAGAGTTTCTTATTTTTGTGAGTCTTCATATTAGTGCACTATAATTTCTACAGCAATATTGTGCTCTGGGTAAATGAAACAAACAAGCGAGTATCCGAACTAAACGACGCTTTTTCCATTTTACTTCAGGAAGCGAGACGTGCAGTTGCAGCACCAGCGAAGCGCCCTGCAATGCCCTTCTTGCCCCGACTCTACAGCTCATCCACAGCGAGGAAGACGAAGCATCGTCGTCTTCTCGCTCATCCCACAGTTACAACAGCAGCTCCACAGCCACTCCAACCTCGTCTCCAACTCCAGCACATCCCCAGACGAACGCATGCCATCCCAGCGGGCTGTTCTTGCGGGCCGTTAACACGAACGGGCCTCCAATCGTGTCCATGTTACCTGGCTTTTCCTCGGGTCAGTGTACCGGAACGCGGCACAAACATGTCAATGGAAGCGGTCATCACGTCCCTTCGTTGCTGCCTTCTTCTGTTTATTCTATTAATCCTGGCCTAGACAATCAACGGCACAAGCCAGTGATCAACAAACATTCCGACAATATGGTACCTCTAGCACAAATTTATTCTCCCAGCAGTCACTTGTACGAAGCTGCGACGCTTCTACGGCCCAACGGTGATACCAAAACTCCCAATTGTTCCATGGTGCACTGGGGCAACGTACCGGCGCCTTATGTTGATGTTCCATATCATGGCAAGACCGTCAAGCAGTCAAGTAACAAGCATGATAATAGAAATATTCCATTTGTACATAATACAATGGCGCACCCTTTAGAGTATGGAGCACAGAATGTTGCCGCTCATCACGGATGCCCTATGTTCCAACATTCCCCTCAAAATGGTCCTGATGGGAGGCAATATCATCCCTTGATGGTGCATTCGCACCAACCTCATATACACCAATTACCTCCAGAGTATTTCCAACACCCTAATCATTTACCTTTACCTCTTCATTCTTCCACTTTAATGAATAATTCCAAATTGACCAAGTCGATGTATGATGTGGCGAGATCTCCCGAGGACCTAACGCCTACTAATTCAATGCCAGTCGACTCGATTTACAATGTCAACCCACATTCAGATTTGGATCTCATTGCAACGACATGCTTGTCGACGGTTTCTTCAATCCCTAATCAGAATGAATATCAGACTGCATTAGACGCTTATAATCTTAACGTTTTGCCGGGTCAAAGGCACCGTATCCCGGATGATTCACTCCATGGAATGGGTGTGAGTGATTCTTCCGGTTCGTCACACCCATCCAGCTCCAATGACGGAGTTGTTGTAACGGAATCCAGTAGCCTCGATTCTTCCGGCACCTCTTCATCGACGCTTCCTTTATCGACTCCTCTCAGTAACCAGAGGAGAGACTTACCTCCCCTGCCCTCCAGAGCGGACAGGTACAGAATTTATGCCCAAAATAATGATCAGAGTTTTGCCAATAGATCCAATACGTGCAGAAGGTCTGGCAATAACAACTTTACTGATTCCAGTGTAACGGATGGCTCGCGGAACTTTAAAAGTTGTGATGACCTGCAAAACGTTCCTAGTGTAGATAATTCACGCTTGCAGGTCCGACCGAACGGTTTTGGTCGAATTGATGATCAGAATGTTGCTAACAATAATCTAGCCTACGATGGAGTCCTTCAAAACGATCCTTCTGAGCAGCCAGAACCTGAACTAGTTCGTTCCTCTCGTCAAGGATTTTTAAAATCTTCGAGTAGAAAATCTCCTAAAAAAGGTCGGAAGGCTCATGTGAAAGATGTAGCAGAGGAGCAAGAAGACGATGTACTCTATGATCAGTGTAGCGACACTTGATTATAGTTTGTTATGTAAAAATAAAGTTTTACCGTGTTAGCTTACCTTTCTGCTCACTCAGTGCTAATCAAACGGAGATGTGAGGTGTGCGAGTATGGTCCTCAATCTCTTCTTGAGCCTGGAACTTACTTTGTTTGTGATTTGTAAGTCCGTATGTATGGAGTGCTCTAAAAATACGTATGTATAGTCAACATATCACTAGAATGTAGTTGACTGTCCTACATATAAAGTACCTTAGGTAGGTAATCGTTTCGTGTGTATATACATATATATATATGAGTACAGATCAGTTGTCTGAAATCATTGTGTTGAGTCTTTAGGAAATAATTTAAAATTGTTTGGTATTTGAGACATCAACCCATTGCGCTCATTCATAAATAACGCTAATTTTCATTGCGTTTTCACATTAGTGCAAATTAAAATGCAACTTTCCTTTGCAAAAGCATTGATTTATAGAAGTACGTGAATTTTTTCTTCCTTTTGCTATTAAATTGTCGATTTTCTAAGTAATTTTTCAAGTGTACATGAAATTTCTGCAACGGTTTCGTAACTTTCGGACTAATCTTCAATGGAATTCTTGAACGGCTCCCATGTGTTTCTTTGATGTAGGAGAAAGAGATAATATTGTTTGGGCATCCTATTCTATATTTGTACATTTCGTTGAATGCTATCCGAGGTTGTGTGCTACTCTCGTTGTTTCTAGTCATTAGTTTCATTGTTGAATGTTATGGTGAACTTGAAGTTGCCGGTGGTCACTGAACTTATTTTTTCCTTTGAATTCCATTTATTACAACTCAGATTCCTGGGTTAGTGTGAGGAATATGCATTAGCTTTATTTGGATATTAAACTCTTTGGCATTGGTCCTTTACGGAATTTCTTGTTTTTTTTGTTGAATATGCGCTGAAGAAGAATACATTTAAAATTTGGTGATTCATAACGTTCAATTCTGAATAATTGCAATATTTGGGTGACTCAATCCCGACTCACGGGTTCCGATGCCTTCCTTCAGTATGTCATATGATCAACTCATGGGTTCTGATCTTCCGTTCTGTATGTCATAGGATCAACTCCTGGTTTCTGACGATTCCGTTAGGTGTGTCATGTGAATTTTTAACATGATCAACCCGTGGGGTTTTGATGCCGCCCTCCGATGTGTCATCAAGTCATGGATTTCGAGGATTCCTCCGGATATGAAATCATTTATATGTTGGTGTTGACCATCGCTGGCCGTTCTCTCTGCGAACGACAACGAGTTTTTAACCGTATTTAATATTTCGTCGAATTCTCGTCGACGTTTTGTTAAATTGGCATTATTTTTCGCGTATTAAAGTTTATTCTTAGTTGTTCTTGGAAGATAAACGTAATTTTGATCTCATCTTGTTTGCTTCACTGTGTGCTCTCTCTATGTCCCCTTTTTGGCATTCTTTAATGTAATAAACTCGACGTTCTCGACTCTATCTTTCAAGGAAATAGCGTAGCTCGACCCCGTAAGCTGGTTAAATGACCAATTTTCTGAAGAAATTCTGTTAGAATTGTTATGCTCGGGTGTTTTCTTAGGTCAGAAAGGAATATTAATCTCATGTTCCTGAATTGTTTCTATTTTATCGACGATGTCAATAGATTATTTTAAACTATGCATTTGTTTGCATTTTAACAACCAGCATTAGCGACGCTCTTTTGCGAAAAGGTCGCCAAAAGTTCTTTACAAATTTTGCTGGGCCGTCCATGTTTTTCAGTTTGAAAATAAATACTGCGTGTTGAGCTAAAGACAAATCAAACTGCCGGCGGGTTAGGCAAGTGATGAATTTTGGTTCTCTTTCTTGTTCAATTTGAACATTTCATGTACGAAATCTAATTCTCGTTTAGCTGGAAATTCAATAAGTTTTTGATCTCTTGTAAGTGGCAAATGATGAAAAGTCGTTCGCCAGAATTGCGATACCTTAAGAGGGTGCTGGATTTCTACGCAAGGAGTCATTTTAATCATAATTTATAGAGGTAGTTTTGTACTGGCATTTTAGCTATTCTTCCTGGATATCTTCAGTCTTACAAGAGAATTTAACCTGATCTGGTGCGTGTCTTTTGTATGATTTCATTCTGTGCGTCTAAAAGTTCGTCCATTGCGATCCAATTCCAACCATGCGATCCGATCCGTTGTTACATTCATGGATCATGGTCCCCTTGGACTTTAAGGTTATATATTTTATTTTTGTTCTGTGATACTTGTACATAAACATACTTTTCTAATATTTTAATACACATGAAAGTCTTTCGTGCTCAAAACTTCGTTTCTAATTTCCCTGAACTAAACCTGCTTCTGAGAACGACGTAATCGATATCGGGTTAATACGAGAATGACTCTCCATACTGGACAAGCTTCGCTTGCCGAGCCAACGTTTCACTTCATTTAATTTCACTGTTGGGCGTTTTTCTACTCCAGTATGAACAATGGGAAAGCGGTTCTTTGACATTATAATCGGTTTGCCTTTTTGTGCATTCCTATTGATTAACCTTTAATGGCCCCGAGCGCTGCACTCAATAAAAAGGCGCCTATAATTAATTAGTTGAACTTGTGCTCAATAATGTGTTCTTTGAAGCTCGCTGCCGAGCAGAAATACTGCCGTTTCTCTGTTGTAGGTATCAACATAATGCCAGCGCCGGTCTAATAATGGTGGTTGTAAGAACGACTACTTGCGTATAAACTCTAAGCAGTCAAGTGCTGAAGTGTAGTTATTTTCCGTGAAGGGCCGCCACATTCCTGTTCGCCCCTAAGCAGAGCTTCGGTAAGATTGCTTCTCTAAATAAAACGAGAAGGAAAGGGCAAGAAAAATTTACTGAGCTTGAGCGAAAATTCACCAAAATGCTTCGTCTCCGACTTCTGTCTAATGGACTCCTTCCTGACTATACACAGAAGCCCACAACAGACTTACACTGCTCCAGTGTAACGGAATCTATGCGTATCTCACATGTCTGGACATCTTCGGGGAACGAGTTGAGGCTAAATGAGCACGTCAAATGAATTGGTGTGCTTTACTCGAGAGACGCTCGAGAATCCAACACAGGGTGTTTTAATTTGTCGAGACGGTGCTGCGTTGAAAATAAACGCCTCCAAAAATCAAGTTAATGTGAGGCAGTTCTAACTCCCAAAAATAGTAATATGCTCATTTGTAATTTTGGGTGAGCAGCAGAAAATAATCGTAATATTAGTAGCCTGAAAACTACGTTTTGTTTGTGATCGTTGCATCGCAAGGTGAGTTTACTGAACTGGTAGGAGCACCGTCTGATTTAATTTTGCGAATCGCTGACAAAATATTTATATTGCCGTAGATAAAATTACGCAAAAATAGATTAAAGGATTTTTTTCTTGAAATAAAATTAGAAATTCCTAATGAAATGCTCTTGTGAACTGATATAAGAGAGATCAAATGAGCCAAACCCTGCATTTAAATGAATTTTCTCTTGTGCCAATACCAGATATCAAATGCACTACGCTTTTGTTATTATTCTGGAAATCTAATCTTTTTTCTAAGACCGAATTTAACAATCATAGCGTTTTGTATTGTAGAAGTTTAATATTTTGCAATAAGAATTAAGAAAAAAAATTTATATAAGCTATTTTACAGAATAGCTTAGCCCATATATTTTAAGTCTATATTTAGCGAGATTTTATTACTCAAAATGAAATACCAAATGAGAATCGAAAGTAAATGAGAATTGATCAACAAATTTTAAAGTCAAGTACAGATATTGATGTCTAGTATAAGGAAGCGGTCATGTTTTGCAAAAATATTTAATACAGCCAACTTAAAATTCTAAAAACCGGAAAACTTTTACCTGCTGGTAAACGCTACAAAAGAAGGGAACAACTAAAACAATAATAGAAGGAAGCTCAGAGAACAGAATGTTCGTACGATGCGTAATTTGCCGGTCGTACAATTTATGGTCGTTAAAAAAAACTGGGAGGAACTGTCGCCATCAATTGAGTAAGATCTTTAAACTCAATATTTGAGATTTTAAATAATATGATCAAATTACTCGCTTATTTTTATTTTTGGAAAGAGAATTGAGCAAGATCTGTCCGACGACACCGACTACGTGAATTCACAATCCACGATACATTGCAAACTTTAAAAAATCTCAGAAGGGGTTTCTCTTTTCAGTTCATCATTAAAGTATATGGAACTTGTCCAACACTTTTCATCAGAATAGAAAAATATTTATTGGAAAAGTTTTACGAGGTCGTTGTGAAGCTCCAGATAGAAACTTTTCGTATAGAGTCGGACCAGAAAAAAGTGCGATTTTAAGGAGACCCGAGATCGATTCTGAATGAAAAGTACAAGTTTCATGGATGGATAGAAATTCATTAACTGGGTCTGAGAGTATGCTAAAATCTGTTATATTTTATCTAAAACTATTATAATGATTCAAGTTCTAATTACAGTTGTTCATAGAAAATGTTTTTTGTTTAAATTAACGCTCGCTTAATTAGTTTACATAATATTTTGTTCTATTCATTATTGTTTAATGGATTTAATGGTAAGCAAAAGTTGTTTATTCTTCGATACTTCTGATCAGGACGTCTAAGAATATAAAAACTATTCTGCATCGGTTTATCGTTTCTGAACGTTTAAAATGTGCAAGAACGTTAGCCATTTTTTCTTACTCGCAAATAATGCAATTAGCTCTGGTTTTGTAGTTGGATAATAGTTAGTTTAAGCCTCTCTATCCTAATTTTGTAGGGGAAAGTTCAAATAAATTCGGATGGAACTAACTAAACTTTTGCCAGATTTTTTTCGCAGCGAATGTGAACGTTTTATATTATTTTTCGCAGCAAGTTTGGAAACTGTTACTTGTTATTGTAGTTTTAGAGTGCCAATTTTTCGACCCGTATTCACCTCGTTAGTTTGGGACATTCCACGCCAGACAAAAGTACGCTGATGCAGTTTTTCCTGGTTGCTGTATCGTGTGTAATTGAGCTTGGAAATCAGAGTTTTTCGTTTTTTTCCGTGGTTTCAGTCCAGGCAGAGAAGCATTCTTCATATACTGAACAGTTCATTCATTTTGGAACATGTCGGACAGAATTTCCACGACGTTTGAACTCATTTTTTGCAGGATTCTTGCCGAAAATACTGATATTTTTTGCGCTTATTTATGGACCAACACATTTTTTTCGCACTTGCCTCCCATATTGATGACGAAACCCAAGTAAACACCAATTTCACTGGATGCAGATCTGTTGAGTTCAGTTCATTTTATATAAACATGAGTTTATTTCATTTTTTTACCTGTTCTGCCAACAATTGCGTCTTTGGCTCATGAGTCGAAATAACGACGAAACCCAAGTAAACACCAATTTCACCGGAAGCAGATCAGTTGAGTTCAGTTCATTTTATACAAACATGGGTTTATTTTACTTTATTATACCTGTTCTGCGAACAATTGCGAGTTTGGCTCATGAGGCAAAAGTCCTTTACGAGGGCTGATCGGCGGTGTTTTTCAACATCGTACGAATGTATTTCTGGGGAGGAAATTTTGTCGTTCCTTAAATGATGTCCGGTGGCGCGGTACCCCGTCTGTCATGAGTGTGATTGAAAGTTAACTTTGGATATTAAGGAAGTTTGCACCGCTGAAGTCCTCGATTGGAGCCGCTCCATCATTGGATTACGGCACTTGTCGCTCTCGGCAGGAAGTTACGGACTTTCAAAGATGGTCCACAGACTGATTTATTGAACAGACGAATAACTTCAAGCCAGATTTTTGGGCGAATTTTTCTCGCGTGCACTCGCTTACGTTGGGCAGTTCAAAGCGACGCTGTCGCTTCAACTTTAGGAGGAAAATCTTGGAGAAACGAAGATGCTGAAATCGACTGAATTGAATTATTTGAAACGCCGAATAATCGTCGTCCGTTAATTTTAAAATGAAAGCCGAGCTTCCTAATTGAAATATTGTGTTCGTAATATCTGCCTAAAATTATATTTTACCTCCATGTTTTGTGACATTTTCTATGATGTTTACTTTAGAAAATATTGTGGAAATGAGTTACACCCCAATGAAGTAAAGCGAAATAGATATTTTTGTCATAAGAAACCAGAATTTTGCAGCTTTTCCTCTTTTTTTTGACGCACAAATAACAGCCGTTTTCGGTGAATTTGCTTTTGCTAGAAAATTTTTGTTCGGTCAACTAGGCGTGGAATCCAAAAAGATCCTATACTAATGCAACTCTGATTTCTATTTCAGAAAATGTCTCTATAGTTAACTCCCAAAACGGTGCGCAATTCAAAGGAAACTACTTCAAGATAAGCAAATTTTCGTAAAATTTTGATTATTGAAGCGCATTTAACGCTCTCTGATGGCCAAAAAAAAATAACAGGACCTCACCTCTCCACAGGGTGCGCTTGAGCAGAACAGGCTCTACTTAAACTCATCAAAACACAGCAATTTGACCTCACCTGCCTCTGAAAGCGAAGATCAGCTTTCGCTTCGGGAATCTTCAGCTTCCTTATCGGATATAGAGTAGATTTTCTGGGAGTTGCTGGCTTTCCCCTCGCGGTGCCGGCGGTTGAGGGCAACACGAAGCTCTGTTTCTCCTTGGAGAATCGGCGCTATTCCGCGCGTTCATTACTTTCCTATTCATGAGTTAACTTGCCTAACTGGATTAGTTCTGTCGTCAACCTAGGAACGTCAGCAGGAAAACATCGACTGAGATTCAAAGTTGGCATCCTCTAGTGTTCCTTCAACGGTTATGGTTCTTTGCTGGTCGTATCTGTACAATTTGCTGTCTAAAAGTGATCGTTGATGACCATCGCCACTTACATGCAGCACAAGAACTGCATACACCAACTTCAGCGATTAGCGAAGCCTTAGGTATAACATGATACGGTTTTTTCCCAGGTTACATTCTTCCGGAGCTTGCACTTGCCTTCAGTTAGCCTAGCTGAAATGTTCATGGAGAGACGCTTCTTGAGTACGCAAACAGATCTGCTGCTAAAAATTTGTAGTTGAATTCTTAAGAAGAGAATAAAAGGGCATGACGAAGGAGGGAAATTCAACATGGCGGTATGGAAATTAACCAGTTTTTTTAGTTTAGTTTATTAGTTAGTTTAAGCCTCCCTATCCTGAACAATGAGATGTAAAGAGAGGAAGGAAGAAGGCACCATTTAGTATGGAGTTAAGGGAACGTGGAATCTATGCAGAAAGGGCACAGAAACAGAAAGTTAAGAAAGAAGTTCATGAAACAAGAAAAAGTTGAAGAAGAAAGTGGTAGGCGGTGAAAAACAGGACAGCAGTGAACCGAAAAAAAGATGGTCCGTAACACAACAAAACCTATTCTATTTTAACAAAAGAAAGCCTACCTAACCTTTAGCTCGGGCTCTCACATTGTCCCCCTGGGAGCGCTAGTTCCCATAGATACAATAATTGTATCCCCCTGAGGGGTGGAAATTAACCAACCCGGTTCTCATCGCATATTCATAATCAGGTCACTACGCATTGAGCGATTTACTGGCATTCAATTTTTTCACAAGACTCCATTTCTTTCACAAGATTTTTTCACCTCTCAGGTTTCCTTATGGTTACTCTAGGCCTTCTTTTCTCCATTTGATTATTTTTCAATTTCTCATCAATACGATAGTTCATGTTGATTAATTGTAGAATACTTTGTATTAGCTAAAATAAATACGAGAATTAATAATTTTAGATACATTGAAATAAAAGTTCGAAATAGGCACGTACATTATGGAGACAGTAAACGTTTACACGAAGGAAATTTTACGTGTTCCCTTTACCACGTTTACTGGTGCCGAATTGTGTTATCATTATTTGTATCGTAAAGGGAACCGTCTACAGACAAGGATTTGATAAGGATTACTTGCTCATAACAAGTATTCCAGCCCACCCACACCTTCCCGAGGTGGTACTGTTATTATACCCATTTGGAGTTGTAACTCATTACATAGTTTTTATGTAAATTGTCAACACAGTGTTCATCAGGTTATTTATAGGAGTGTTGTCAGTGGGTAGAACCAACGTGGGGGGCGCCCACTAACATCTGGGTCTTGTATTTTTAGTTTTGTGTGGTTATCTTGAATTGTTCTGTGCTAGAAGTGTGAGAAAACCCGGCCCCCTTGATTTATCAAGGGGACCCGCCCCAAATAAAATTCAAAATGAGTGAAGAGAATTCAGCGGGTCCTCAACGAGGATCAGAGGAAGACTTACATCGGTTATGCAGCGAGGGAACCAAAGGAGGCGCTGTTGGTGAGATGGAGCGAATAAGCCAGATTGCAAGTACTAAGAGAAGGATTAAAAAAGCAATAGATTCAATGCTCAATGGGCTTAGTGAAGAAAACGAGGAAAGTATGCCTGCTGACCTGAGTGCCACGGAGATAATGAAAATTGAGAAGCAGTTGGCAGAAATAGAAAAAGCGGTGTTGTCGGCTCAGTCTGGCGCCCCAGCAAATTTAAAAGTACCAGGACCGGATAACAGGAAAGCTGCAAAAAAAGAGAGAAGGAAATATGTCCCTTTAACACTTGCTGAGGAGAAGTACTTTCCTAGGTACTTCTCCGTCACGTTCGACACTGGAAAGAAGACAGTGAACCCTTTTGACATCATTAAAAGCATTGAAGAAGTAACTGGCGCTAAGCCAAGGAGAATTTTCAGTATGAGCCGTGAAATGATGATGGTGGAGGTGCGAAGCGCAGAGCAAGCAGAGAGGATTGTTGACCTAACAGGCGTGGAGGGTGTACCGTGCCAGACTGCTGAGTACAGCAGATTTAATCATTCAGTTGGCCTCATCTACATCAACGACTTTGACATAACGGATACCGAAGAATTCAAGACTGGACTCCAAGAACAATACAACGTTGTGGAAGTTACCAAAGCTACCTTCATTAAGCCAAGATATCCGGAGACCCAAGCCTTCCTTATAACTTTCAGACAACCGAATGTCCCATATAGCATTTACATTCCAGGGGAAAGACAAGACACCAAAGTGTACCCATTCAAAAACAAGCCGATGATGTGCTTTAACTGCCAAGCATATGGGCACACGGCCAAGCGCTGTCGCAACACCTCAGCTGTGTGCAGGAAGTGCGCTGAGGTGGGGCACACCTCTCTGAACTGCACGTCTGATCAACTGAAGTGTCCTCACTGCGAGGGCCCTCATTCTGCTGGGAGCATCTTGTGTGCGAGGGAAGTTGAGGAAAGAAGTTTGCTGGAGATAATAGAAAAGGAAAAAGTGACCATGAGACGAGCAAAGCAAATTAGAGAAGGTACAAGTGAAATCGAGCAAGTACAACAATCTAACAAATTTATCACCCACTTTGACTGCAAGATGAACGAAGCTCACAGGCGGAAGATGACGCCGTGGCTCCTGGAAAGGTGCATCTCCGAGCATCTTGGCAGCAAACCTAAAGCAATCAGATCTCGCAACAAGACAGTATTTACAGTGGAAGTATGTGATGCATCACAGAGCCAAAGGATGAGGCAGCTGAATCAACTGAACCAATTACCCGTCTCCGTAGAAGAGAATCTCAACTTCGCCGTCCAAAAGGGGCTTGTATACATTTACGAGTACGACTTAAGCAACTTCGAAGAATTCAAAAAAGGTCTTTTAGAAAATTGCGGTGTGCAAGATGCGATTCCCGCAACATGGATAAAGCCTCGAAACCAATTAGCCAAGCCCATTCTAATGTCATTCAGGCAGCCCATAATTCCAGAATACATCGACATACCAGGGGAGCAAGCCAAATCTAAAGTATATGAGATAAAACCAAAACCTATGTTGTGCAGGAAATGTCAGGAATACGGTCATGGGATAAAGTACTGCCAAGGAGAACAAATCTGCTCAAGATGCAGTTCAGTTGGTCACGGAATTGATGATTGCAAATCGGATGCAATCAAGTGTCACCATTGCGGGGAGCAACATATTGCTGGTGCGAAAGTTTGCAGGATCAGAGCAATCGAGGAAGAAATTCTGATGATTCAGAACAGGGAAAGAGTCTCCAAGGGCCAAGCCAGGCTGTTATTCCACCACAGACATCCCAACTCTTCCATGAACTTTGCTAAGGCAGTCGCTACACGCACCGACCCAGATAAAACAGAGGTATCGACCAAGAAGAGAAACCGTCAAGAAGACCAGGAAACAACATCGGAACACCAGCAAAGCAGGAAGAAAGTCGGAAAAACCAATGAACTGGACGAGAGGAGGAGTAGGCTGTCGTCCATGAGTGAAGGGGAGGAGCCAAGGAGAACGGAAGTGGTTTGTGAAAGCCCCCAGACAGGAAGACTTTTCACAACAATAGTCAACCTTGAGTGCGTAACAGCTGCACCTGAGGAAGAGAGAGAATCCAGAAGAAGAGAGACGAGAAAGATTTTTGATGAGTATACTCATAAAGCGCGAGGAGGAACAGAAGAGATGGACAGAGATAATTATGAGGAGGAACTAAGAAGGGCAAATCGTTTCAGACCAAGAGAAAGAGCAGGACGGCAGAGACGTGGAACCCCAAGGGAAGAGTACCGGAGGAGATCGCCGAGGGGCAGAGAAGAAGGGAAAAAGCTTGAGCGACGGACACTTGAAGAAAGTAAGCGCAGGTGGAAATAATGGCACAAGAAGAGATTGTATTCATTCAGTGGAATGTACAGGGTATGGCGTCATCCAAAGAAGACGTCATTAACCTCGTGGATACTTTTAAACCTGCAGTGTTAGCGGTGCAAGAGACCTTTTATGGTAACGATTTCGTATCACCTCTTGTGGGATACAACGGTTACTGCAAACAAGGCCATTATAATCACCGGTTCCACGGAGGAGTAGCATTGTATGTCCACTCATCGCTGCCCACACAGGAGATCCAAATCCAATCATCGGTCCAAGTAATAGCAGTGAGAATATGTCTAAGCCGGTACAAAGTCATCACGGTCGCATCAGTGTATCTACCACCAAAATCAAATGCAAACCTTGAAGAAGTATTTACGATAATGAAAACCTTACCAAAGCCAGCTGTCATAATGGGGGATTTTAATGCCCATCATAGCGACTGGGGAAATGATACAATCGATAGACGAGGACGAGTGCTGCAGAATTTCATTTCACATAATTTCAATATAATTAACGATAACACCCCAACCCATATCTCAGGAACAACCATAGATCTTACCCTAACCTCCCCTGACATTACACCAGACATACAGTTCTCTGTACTCCCTTCCGTCTTGAGCAGCGACCACTATCCGATAACGTTGTCTTTATCAGTACGGCAGGCAGACGGGCGCGATGAGACTGAGGGATGGAATTTCAAGATGGGCAATTGGAAACAGTACCGACAGGATGAGATTTGGAAAAATGTGCAAGATCTCGAAATGCCAGAAGACCCGGAAGCTGCGATTACGGAGCTATACTCGAGATTCACCCATGCTGCTGAGAAGTGGGTGCCTAGATACAAAAGACGACGTGTCTACGCTAAGCCTTGGTGGACGGCCGAGTGTAAAGCTGCTTGGCGAGAAAGAGAGAAGGGTTACAGGCTGTATAAGAGGACTGGGAAGATGGAAGACAAGGTGAAGTGGAAGAGGGCGAGAGCGGTTGCAGCGAAAACATTCCGGGAGGCAAAACAAAACAGCTGGAGAGAGTACGTCTCGACTCTCAACACCAATACACCGAGCAGCAACATCTGGGACAAAGTTAACAGAATTCGTGGCCGAGCAAAAAAGCAAATAAAAATACTTGATGATGGAGATGCTCAATCCTTTTCTGTGAGTGAAATAGCAGAAAAATTAGCAGAAACATTCAAAACCGTATCCAGCGACATTAACTACTCGGACGAATTTAAATTGTACAAACAACTGACAGAACAAACTCCAATCAACCTCATGAGTGACAACAGTGAACCCTACAACGAGCTCTTCACCATGCAGGAATTAACATCGGCCATCAGGAGCAATAGAGTTACAACACCCGGACCAGACAACGTCAGTAACCTCATGATCAAGAACCTGCCAGACAACGCGCAACACTACTTACTGAAAGTATACAACATGCTGTGGGTTAAAGAATATGTCTTTCGACCGTGGAAGGAGGCAATTGTAATCCCAATCCCAAAACCTGGCAAGGACCACAGCAACCCGATTAACTATAGACCCATTTCATTGACCAGTTGTCTATGTAAAACCTATGAAAAAATGATAAATAGGAGACTAATGGAATATCTCGAAAATAATAAAATACTAACTAACATTCAATGTGGCTTCAGGAAAAATCGAGCGACGATAGATCATCTCGTGAGATTTGATACGTACATAAGGAAGGCGTTGGCCTGTGATAAAACTGTTATGGCGGTATTTTTTGATTTAGAGAAAGCATACGACACAACTTGGCGCTACGGAATAATAAGAGATCTTGCAGCTGCCGGCTTGAGGGGAAGATTACCGAAATTTGTGGGAGAATTTCTGAAGGACCGGACATTTCGTGTGAGAGTGCAAGATGTAACGTCCTCTTCAACTGAGCTTGCTACAGGAACACCACAGGGTAGTACATTGAGTGTGACTCTGTTCGCTATCAAAATAAATTCATTGGCAGAGGAAATCCCGGAGGACATTTTCAGTTCCTTGTCTGTGGACGACCTTCTCATTGCGTACGCCGACTACGACAGCATCAAAATTCAACGAACCTTGCAGTCAGCAATAGACCGAGTTACTCATTGGGCCAAGTACAACGGATTCAGATTCTCGCCTACAAAGACTACAGCAATGCAGTTCTACAGAAGAAAGGAACCTATGCTCATTCCAACGTTAAAATTGGGGGACAACACTATTCCCATGGTTGATAGCACAAAATTTCTCGGACTCCATTGGGACCAGAAACTCAATTGGATCACCCATATCCACAAGGTTAAAGCCAAATGCAGTAGGGATTTAAATTTAATGAAATCAGTCTCTTCCTACACGTGGGGCGCAGATCAGGAAGTCCTGATGCGGTTGTATCGATCGCTCATCCGCTCCAAGATAGACTATGGCTGTATAGTATATGGCTCTGCGAGCAAAACGGCGTTGCGAGAACTAGATGTTGTGGCGAACGAGGCAATGCGCATAAGCACAGGGGCGTTCAAGACAACACCGATAGCGGACCTGCATGTCATCTGCAATGAGCCTAGTTTAGACCTGCGAAGGAAAGATTTGCTGCTTAGATATTACTTTAAACTCAAGTGCCATTTCCTGAATCCAGCATATAGTTGCATCAATAACTCAAACCTGGAATTATTTTTTACAAGCCGTAAATGTCTCTCAGAACCGATTATCCAGAGACTTCGCCAGATCATCACCGAGTATAACATTCCTACACAACCAGTGCAACCCTCCTTCACACCTAAGTACTATTCATGGAAGCTACAGAGACCTAAAATTGAGCAGCACATGGCAGACTGGAAGAAAACGGAAATGATGTCATCTGTAATGAAGCACATCCATCAAGAAAATATCAGTAAATTTGGGAACTGTAAGATCATTTACACAGATGGCTCCAAGTCTCCGACAGGAGTTGGAGCAGCAGCAGTAATGGGAACTCTCCTCAAAACTCTCTCTTTGCCAGTTGTTGCAAGCATCATGACAGCAGAACTACACGCTATCAGGCTCGCTATAAGTATAATAAAAGAAACACCCTCTCGCAACTTTGTGATATGCAGCGACTCCATGAGCTCCATACAAGCAATCGACCACTATGCAGAAAACAATGAACTTATAAAGAAGATAATGCTAGAGATGCATCAAATCATTGAAGAGGGCAAGAACATCACGATCAGCTGGGTCCCAGCGCATGTGGGTGTCACCGAGAATGAGCGTGCAGACCAGGCTGCAAGGGCTGCAGCATTGAGACCAGCCGAATTTGTGTTGATTCCGTACCGAGATTGGTTCCCTGTAATAAGGAAGCGATCATACGAGATCTGGAATTGTGAATGGCAAGAGGCGTGTAGAATCGTCAGAGCAATAAAAACATGTCCCGGAAGATGGAAGACGAGGGGCTGTAAGGTAAATCGCCAAGAAGAAGTCGCCATCAACAGGTTGCGACTGAACCACACGGCACTAACCCACAGCTACCTCTTGGACCCGGAAGCTCTTGGACAGAGACCTTTATGCGGATGGTGTGGAGTAGCAGTCTTGACAGTGAAGCATCTTTTGGTGGAGTGTGTTGCGCTACAGCAAACAAGAGACAGAGTACTTCGACCAGTCACTGGAGGAAGCGTCAGTGTGGCTAAGCTGTTATTTGACGGTGGACCTATTCACAAAGTTCTAGAATTTGTGAAAGAAGTAAATGTATTTGGCAATTTATAAGAACAAATGGAAAAGAGCGGAGTCAATCTTATTGTACCAAACGGTTATTTGTAATGGTCACTAGCCAAGTTTGTGGAATAATGCAATGTAATTCCTCAAACTACACTCATTGCTTCAGCGGAGGATGTCTCTGATTTTGGCAGTATAGACGATGAACGAGCAATATGGCCGGGCGCGCTATGTTGATACCCCGGGGGTTTCAGCGTGGGTAAGGCGCCCGGCCATAAATGGGTGGGCAGCTGAAACCCCCATAGGGGTCGGGCTGCCCAAAGGGTTCAGGTGTACTTGAAGTGGTGGATTGTAATACCAAGGATCGATTGTGACTTGCATATGGTAGAGGTGATCTGTGGAACCTGGAAATGTATTTTGTGTATACTATGCGATGTAATGTAATCTGAAATATTGGTGAACTTGTATTGTTGTGGTTCAACTTTGGCCTGAATGCCAAAGCGACAGCTAAATAGTTTATTACCGAAGCTGTCGTTAACTGAGTTATTATTATTATTATTATTTACACGAAGAGCTGGGTGAAGATTTGATAAGATTACATTAGATATTAGTTTAAGCATCCTTAGCAGCTAAGAAAAGCGCTCTGGAGAGAAGAAGGTGGAAGGCACCATTTAGTATAGAGATAAGGGAACGCGGAATATATGCAGAAGGGGCATAGAAACAGTAAATTGAAAAAGAAGTTTACGAAGCATGAAGCAAGATAAAAGTTGAAGAAGAAAGTAGTAGATGCTGAAAAACAGGACAGCACTGAACCGAAAAAAGTGTTCCTTAACATAACAAAAAACATTCTCTTTCAACATAAAGAAGGCCCACCTAACTCTCAGCTCGGGCCCTTTCACGTTTTCTCCTCGGGAGAGCTAGGTGAATAATAACCTATAGTATAAACGAATAATCTCTAAAATGACTTAAATGAGACGCACTCAGATTTCTATTTTTTATTCGTTTTTATTACAAGTCATTTCTACCCGTACGTCCTCACAACAGCAAGCCGCTGCTAACTCATGCTCAAACGTATTGCTTCAGAGCAGAAAAATGTTGCTGCAGATCCCATGATGAGATCATAAGTTAATTAAAGCTTCCCTAACCATAGCAAAGGTGTTCGCCAGCGAGAAAGGAACGAAGCACCATTTAGAAGGGAATTGAGAGAATGAGGGAATGAGGGAAGTTATGCACAAGGTGAGTCCCTACGCTCTGTGCATAGAAACGACAAATTTAAAGAAGTTAGAGAAACTATATGAAAGTTGAAAAGAAAGTAATAGATGATGAACGAAAACACAATAGCGAACTGAAAAAAGTGGTCCGTAAGAAATAAAATCCCATTCTATTTCAGATAAAGGAAATCTTAATTAACCTTCAGCTCGGGATCTCGCATCTTCCCTCTGCGGACGCCAATTCCCATAAATACACTAGTTACATCCCCTGTTTTGCAAACCTCAAACGCGCGACCAACTTTTCTAAAACCTCCAGAAATTACTCGACTCAGTTAACACTTTGACCGCAACGTGCACCACCGGTGGCCACGGAGGGGATTTTCATAATGCTGCTGACCGATTGGTCTTGGCTCTAAAATTGGTCTCTAAATCTCTAAATTTTGGTCTCTTTGGTCTCTAAAATCGAGTCATAGGCTCGATTTTTATTAATAATTAATTAAAACTTAATGAAGGCACGATCCAGTAGAAGTTAGTAATTTTCAAAATGGTTTTCTACATTTAAATTTAAATTTGAGTTGAATATTGAACTTCAGTTTGACCAATTGCAGTCTAAGCGTTAAATAATTATAAATAATATCTCAAAATACATAACAGAACACCAGGATGCTGCGGTTAAAAATTCAAAATCCATAAAATTGCACATGCAAGGATACCATTTAACAGCCAAACAAGAATGCTGAAAACATGAAATACGGTCAGCATGCAGATAGTTCCAACTCTACCTCCCGTGCTGGGGCTGAGGTCCCCAGTACGACCGTGTGGTGGCAGGCGCCTTCGCTCAGCACTCGGGTGATGGGTGTTGAGTGTTGTGGCCGTGACTAGGTCTTTGCGGCCGTGACTTAGTCTTTGCAACCGTATCGGGGTTTTTGCAACCGTTTCTTATTGTTGCAGCCGTAAATTTTTTTGAGAGAGTTATTCATTTTCTGTTTCGTTGCGTTATTCTCCTTTAACTTTCGAGCACACTTATTTTAAGGACCTGAAATCACGACTCTAATTTTTAGTACGCAATTATTAGACGCAAATTACCGACCTCAAAAGTCTCATTCAAAACCTCAATTAAATTCATAAATCCCTCATTTCCGTATAGCTATTGGAGCCGTGGATCAAATATCCTATTTCCGGATCAAAGGCGGGCTTTACGCGATATGAATACCTCAAGCCTGGCGCTAGCAAGTCTACGCTGTATGAATACAAGCCTGGCGCTAGCAAGTCTACGCTGTATGAATACAAGCCTGGCGCTAGCAAGTCTACGCTGTATGAATACAAGCCTGGCGCTAGCAAGTCTACGCTGTATGAATACAAGCCTGGCGCTAGCAAGTCTACGCTGTATGAATACAAGCCTGGCGCTAGCAAGTCTACGCTGTATGAATACAAGCCTGGCGCTAGCAAGTCTACGCTGTATGAATACAAGCCTGGCGCTAGCAAGTCTACGCTGTATGAATACAAGCCTGGCGCTAGCAAGTCTACGCTGTATGAATACAAGCCTGGCGCTAGCAAGTCTACGCTGTATGAATACAAGCCTGGCGCTAGCAAGTCTACGCTGTATGAATACAAGCCTGGCGCTAGCAAGTCTACGCTGTATGAATACAAGCCTGGCACTAGCAAGTCTACGCTGTATGAATACAAGCCTGGCGCTAGCAAGTCTACGCTGTATGAATACAAGCCTGGCGCTAGCAAGTCTACGCTGTATGAATACAAGCCTGGCGCTAGCAAGTCTACGCTGTATGAATACAAGCCTGGCGCTAGCAAGTCTACGCTGTATGAATACAAGCCTGGCGCTAGCAAGTCTACGCTGTATGAATACAAGCCTGGCGCTAGCAAGTCTACGCTGTATGAATACAAGCCTGGCGCTAGCAAGTCTACGCTGTATGAATACAAGCCTGGCGCTAGCAAGTCTACGCTGTATGAATACAAGCCTGGCGCTAGCAAGTCTACGCTGTATGAATACAAGCCTGGCGCTAGCAAGTCTACGCTGTATGAATACAAGCCTGGCACTAGCAAGTCTACGCTGTATGAATACAAGCCTGGCGCTAGCAAGTCTACGCTGTATGAATACAAGCCTGGCGCTAGCAAGTCTACGCTGTATGAATACAAGCCTGGCACTAGCAAGTCTACGCTGTATGAATACAAGCCTGGCGCTAGCAAGTCTACGCTGTATGAATACAAGCCTGGCGCTAGCAAGTCTACGCTGTATGAATACAAGCCTGGCGCTAGCAAGTCTACGCTGTATGAATACAAGCCTGGCGCTAGCAAGTCTACGCTGTATGAATACAAGCCTGGCACTAGCAAGTCTACGCTGTATGAATACAAGCCTGGCGCTAGCAAGTCTACGCTGTATGAATACAAGCCTGGCGCTAGCAAGTCTACGCTGTATGAATACAAGCCTGGCACTAGCAAGTCTACGCTGTATGAATACAAGCCTGGCGCTAGCAAGTCTACGCTGTATGAATACAAGCCTGGCGCTAGCAAGTCTACGCTCGGCCCCATAAACAGTGGCTGCTCTCGACACCAATGGCCACTCCTCGCAAAATCTTCCCCGTGTGGGTGATTAGAAGCTCCGTTAACAATGGGCCTAACAAAGCCTCACGATCTGGTCAAAAGCGAACCCAGCAAGGGATGAACTTCAACAAAACTGACTTCATGTTGGAAATGAACATAACTTAGCCCTGTCAGCGTGGTTGCTGGGGCGTACGAAATCATGCCCACATAAATTAAGGGGAATTTCACGAGCTCGAAAACTTCGTTATGCATTTTTTCCCGAGACTATGATGTTTAAAAAGAGAAGTAAATAAACTTTCAATTGTTTATACTTTTTGATTAGTTGTTCACGTTGAAGTGCACTGTGAGCTGATTCTTTTGGCAGTTTCCTTCAAAGTTGCAAAAAAGTTCACCCAAAAGAAATTTAGTTTCAAAATTATACAGAATTACAAGAGCTCTTTCAGTTATTTCTGCTTATGCATCATAGAGATTGCAAAAAATTTTACTCAGCCCATAAAATATTTTGCTTCTCAACACATTGACTGCGATGGGTTACACTGAAGTTCAACATCCAACTTAAGTTTAAAGTCAAAAGTTGTTGAAAATTATATAATAAGCAAGCATTAACTGGTTATTTTAAATACAATTAATTTAAAAAGATTTTTAACAATTTTCAAGCAACCAATCACTGGATCGTTTCGCAGCTGGAAAAACTTGAGCACGACTCACCGGTGGGCCGTATCGCAAGCAATATGTTAAACAGCAAGTTCTTTCTTTCATCAAAAAAATCAAGAAATAAGGAAAGAATTGTCTCGCAATTGCAAATCAAACTACAGCAACTATCCAGTCCCAGATATCTTAAGCTTAGTCATTTAGATGCACCATTCACGAGCTGAAAAGAAACTTAACTTAAGGCCATTAGGTTATTGAGAGCAAGCAACAAAGTGAGCGATGACGAGCGTGAGTCGCTGCAGTCAATATAACGGCAGCAAAAGCTGTCCAGTTTGGCTTGCCATGAATGGTAAATTTTGCTAGCCTGGGATTAACATCCGCTGGAGCTGCCCATTATTCTGTAATCACGTAGCTCTACACAACCTGCACCAAACTTCGCGGCGAGAAAAACGCCCCAGAGTTCAAACTTTTACAGATAAACGGCGGCAAAAGTTGTCTTCGGTCTGGTAGGTAGCGCTTTGCAGCTCAGCAAGCTCCTAAGGAGAACTTATCGCACCTTACAAAGTTTCAGGCAGTTTAACTAATTACTTTCGTGGCTTTATAGAGGTTTTTGCCGGGCAATATTGCTGCTCTTGCTTCGTAAAATTCTGTGAGCAGTTTATGGCTGGGTTCTTCCTTTCTTGTCGACACACGCCCAGCATTCATTGTTTAACTCCGCTAGATGCGCACGAGGGAAATTCTAGCAGCTGAGATAAGGTCTAACACTGCGTGAGACATAGGGAAATACGATACAACAAGCGGATTTGCGTGAAATTGTGCTTAAATCACTAAATGATGTTACGTTTTAAATGATTCGACAAAGAGTAGTAAGGAAAAACTGAAAAACCTTGCTGCGAAACGTAGAGTACATGTCAACTTATCAGTTTGCAATTCGAGTCCACATTGTTCTTGGCTGTTGATCGTTGTATTTCTCCAGGTACCCAAGTTTAATGTTTGTAACAACTTACATCACCGAATATCCTCTATATAATTTTAAAGATATAACAAGCAAACTGGAAGTGGGATCAGATGTACGTTTTTCGCTAGGATTACCTTCAATGAATGTCCAGCGTGTATGGTGCGTCACTTTACTAAATGTTTTGAACAATATTTTTCTTTCCCTCGTAATAACCGAAGCACGTTTCTGAAGAAAGAATACAAAAAATGTTATTTCAGTTTTTGAGCTCGCAATAATTGTCTGAAAGTATGGCTATAAAACAGTGGGATGTTTAGAGGTAATTACGAGTAGCGTCAGATGTTGATTAAGTTGTTAGTATTAGTACGGAGGCACAGTTAGTATCTTTAATGCTCCTCCACCTTGCTTTTGATACACCAATACTAAATTTCCGTTTTCAGTGTCACTATCACCATATTTAGGATCACTTCCTAACGCCCAAAATTATGTAGCACCTGCGTTCCTACGTGCTTGCAGACGTCTTCAAACACCCTTAACGCGAGCAGTAAAGTGCGAAAACGAAGCAGTAACGAAGAGCGTAGGCTGTTAGCTATTCCAAGAAAAAAGGCATGAAGCTGAAAGCAAATGAACTTTCTCGCTTTCCAGCACTTTACACCTTAACGAATAGCAGATCCATCCTTACTGATAAATGACACGGAAGCACAAGAAACAAAGATGCTCTATATTAGCTGGCTCTTGAGGTACAATGCAATACTCGATAATATACCTCGTTGATAATTTGTGACTATGAAATTAGTAGAGTATCAAGTGGTGAAGCTTTTTGTACATTCGAGTGACTATATATTCGAGTGCCTGTATATACTCGTAATTTTTACTCGGGAAACGTCGTTTAGACTTTTTAGTTTAGATAAAACTTTTGCAGCTTCATCATAACAGCATTTGTTCATATCTACGAATTACGACTTTGGCTTCCAGGATGACCCTAATCAACATAAGTCCTTACAATTGCAGGTTTTAAATTGATTGAAAAAAACAAAATGAAGGTATGAGGAAAACTATTTTTTACGTTACAATCATTTTCGTATTACAATTGCGTCGTAAATTGCTTTACCTTTAATCATAATGATGTAGTAATCTTATGTCTCTGCAACCCCATGCGAGTTGGTTTATATTCATATCTAAATTAACCATATATTCGTCAAATACACTTTTAACAGCAGAATGATACCAGAAAAATGTGAAGAATGTTTTACAGAAGATAGAGTAAGCATAGAACAATTTTTAGTGATACCTAAAAGAGCTAAAAAAAGAGTCTAGTAATTAAAAGTTCTAAAAGAACGCACTGAATGAATGGAATGCAAAGGACTCCAAATTTTCAGGAGAAGAACATTTTGCTCACTAGTTCTTCCATACTCTGTATATTTTCTCCCTAATAACTCATTTTAGTGACAAGTATTGAGCTATGAGCTCTGCCAAGCGCTCTTTTATTTTTTCCTCGGCAATCTCCACGCTTCCATCCAGACGGAAATTCTTCCTTTCCCGCAACTTTTTGACTGTGAATTTTCTCGGTGGGAATTTGAGTGCAGTGTTTTGTGGCGCACTGAGCGTCCGTAACCCAATCATGCGGAGTTTACACCAAAAGAAAGCACGCAGGATACCCTTTTTTGACACCTCATGTTTCCTCGGTCCCACGCTGCCGCCGCTGCTGCTGCTTCTCTCGGCCTCATCTACAGCTACCGGGTCTCGAGAGAGCGAACTCAATTAAAAGAAACTGCGCTGGTCATTTATTTTTAAGCAGAGGTAAATTGTGTATGTCTAACACTAAATTTAAATGAATAATTTGTAGTTTAATAAAGTAAATTTTTCTTGTTCAGTGGTTAATACATAAAAATTTAGCTCGAATTTAACTGCTTGTTGCTCGTGTTCAGCGTGAGCTCACGAACTGAGAAGCGCGATTTTTCCCTAGCTATCAATAGAAGCCAATAATCTATCATCGTAAAAGAAAAACTCCGTTTACTAATGATAAAATACGGCAGATTTTGGTATTCCTTTGAGGCATCTTTAGCCGAGGATGGCGGCGAAGAACAGCCCTCGAGGTGAACCATATCCCCTCCGCTCGCATTCGCACCAAAGGGGCTGGCAGCCGCGAAGTGTGAGGAATGCGTATCCGCCTCCGATGATCTATGGCAAAAATACTTCACACTTTGCTGGCTTGGAGGGCGTTTGCTAACTGCTTCAGGTTCCTCGAGAACAATCTGCTTCTCGTCGTCGACACGCCGACCCTTGTTGCTGTTTCTCACGTTCTCTGAGATATTGCGCTTGAAGAACTTGAGCAGGAAAATGGTTTCGAGAATGTTGAGTTTTTAGCGAGGGGTAGAAGATCGAAAAAAACGATAAAATAAATTTTGCAAAGATTAGATTAGTAGATAGTTTAAGCCTCCCTATCCGCCACAAAGGCGATCCAAAAAGAGGAAGGAGGAAAGCACCATTTAGTATGGAGTTAAGGGAAAGCGGAATCTTCGCAGAAAGGGCATAGAAACAGTAAGTTGAGAAAGAAGATTATGAATAAAAATCAAAGTCGAAGAAGGAAGTAGCAGGTGGTGAAAAAAAAGCCAGTAGTGAACCGAAAAAAAGATGGTCCTTAACATAACAAAAACATTTAATTATAACAAAAAGAAGGCTTACCTAACTCTCAGCTAGGTCCCTCACATTTTCCCCTCGGGAGCGCTAATTCCCATCAATGCAATAGTTGATACTCCCATGAGAGGCATTCTAGCGATGAAAAAAATTATTTAAGATTTAAGTTGAGCATAGAAGAAATAAAAAACTCTCGAGAGTGATTTATCAATTGTTGCAGAAGTAAATGTTTCTCAAAAAGCTGATACATGAACTATTCGATATTCAATTTTAGTACCCTTATCATTCAAGCGGATAGTGTTAAGGTCCTCACAATACGATCCCATTTTAAGAGACACCAACTGGTAGCACGTGTGGGAGATGTGATATAAGTTTTGTGAACGAGATACTAATGCGTCCGAAACTGGATACAGCAACGTGAAATGAGCACTTAATGTTCAAAATGTAGAAACCTTGATACGCATCAACATATACTACAGGTGCTTATTATTCCTGCTTAATTTTGGTTTAGTTATTGCCACTCTATCAAGGAACAGAAAATCATCTGCCGATGTGATCTCAAAATTAAAAATTAAAAGGCAAAAATGACACTTTTTGTCACGTATTCTTAATTTGGATTGAAAGAACGTTTTTCTATTCACTTGCTACTTTGCTTTCCATTTTTACACTCTACAGCTCAAAGGGGAAGATTTAATGAGTAAATAACCTTAATTTAATCCAAGCCCTTGATGCTAGGAATTACTCTCCATGAATTGAGATTACTATTACTATCCAAGAAAAATCTTACTATCCCAGAATTGAGTGAATCTTTTCGAGAACGCATTTGTGAAGTGAAATTTATAACCTTTTAATCTATTAGCTTAAATTATTTTTGAATAATGACACAATTGCATAAATTATAAGGAACAAGATCATCCCGCTTAAGGTCGGCAACACCATCAATCTTCGAGTTATACGACATCATTTCATGCGAACCGCCAATTATACAGATGAATATATGACCCAGTTAAAACCCAATAACTGTGATTAATTTTTATTTGACGACGTTCATGTACGCATGAGATGATGCATAACCTGGCGCTCATCTGACCTTCGTTACGTCTCCCGCTCTGCACCGCTGACATCTGATGAGCAGCAGCACTGCCTTGCTGACAGAGTCTGCACTTGCTCGTATCCTTCCCTGACCAGACAGTCACGGACTTCGTAATTTTAGAAGAGAAATTCTACGCTTTTAATCTAGATTTACACAGATTTTTAGCCTACCTTGCAGTATTCGTAATTTCACAACTAACTGAAATTCTACGCTTTTAATCTAAACCAACAGATTTGCTGATACAGGCCTGTCTTGTATTCATTTTATGGCAGACCATATTGCTTTTGCTTCCTCGCCATTCTAGATTTTGAATGGCTGGGATATTTTCCTACTCTAAAAACCTCGGAACACAATTCTGCTTAAGAAAATACCAAGTGACTTTGGAACACTTTCCCATTTTAATGGGCACTAAAAGACTTCCAAACACTAACCTATTTTGAGTGACGCTAGAAGACTGGCGAACTAGCAACAGACTTTGGAACGCTATCCACTAAAGGAGATTGGTACACTAGCTTATTTTGAGACACCGTAGGATTTTGCACCACTAGCTCACTCGAAAAGACGTTGAAGGACATCGAAACATCAGCCTATTTTGAGACACCATACCATTTTTAGACACTAGCTAATTTTAAAGGACACTCACGGATTCGGATAGCCTCCATCTCTCTGGCTTGACTGGCAGGTAGATTATGGTTGCTGCCTCGGTTCACGAATATTTTACGTGACATGCATTATAAATGAGGGGCCAGCAAAAGGCTTACATAAGGTCATTAGATTTAAATTTTTCATGGGGTAAAACGATACTTCGGTCTTGGTTAAGTTAGTTTAGAGTTTTGAATTTATGGTTGGTAAAGGACAAAGACAGACCTGAGATGTCACAAATTCACCTCTTTATAGTTGATCATAAAAATGTCTTAGGTTATAGTTGATCATTTTATTAAAAACAGGTTCAGCAGCATACACCATAAGACATTTGTTCATGTTGGATATCTGCATCCTCTACAGAATGATTTAAAAGCGAATGAACTTCAAAAATTTTGCAAATTCTTCAACCAATCTAGCGGATTTAAAACTCCTCCGAGATTTTAAGAATAGTAAGAATAGATTAAAGAGGATTCGCTGTAAGAAGACTTGAATCACAATGTTGCCAACAAATTCCACTTTCTACCAAGATGATACTCAAATAGAGACACTTTGCTGTAAATAAGTATTTCACACTAATTGCTTTCCTAAATTCATTTTTCACAAACCGTAAGTGCTCATATCACACAACTTTTAATTCCGTGCTCCCCGGTCTTTCAACAAAACATGTACTGACGACAACAAACGCAAACTAAAACCAATACGGACGATACAATCAGAAGGCTGAGTTTACTTACCATTCGTTAAGTAGCGGGACAGAAAAATCCTGTGCGATTGAATGACTTTACGCAACGCCAGAAATGCGGCGACAAGTATGGTCATGGGAAAGCTTTTTGCTAACTCTGTGCTCGCTTCTTAAACCTGACTTATGTGCCACTAATGGCTCTGTTAGGCTCGGGCAAAAAGTCTAACGGTTTAGGAACTGAAGCGTGCATGAGTCCACAATGCTCTACTTTTCTGAGCCGAAACTTCTGTGATGGAATAAGTTGGCGTATCTAAGAAACGTGCTATTTAGAAGGAAATTAGTCCGTTCGGGTGGTTTATTATGTTGGTTTTCGCTGATTTCGTAATGAACGTAGGAATAATTTTTATGGAATATCACTTTGGGAAGGATTTGTGAGTGAAATGAAATTCAGATTCGACTAGATGTTAGTTTGAACCTCCCTAACCACAACAAAGACGTTCTATAGAGAGGAAAGAGGAGAGCACCATTTAGCATGGACTTAAGGGAACGTGGAATCTATGCACATGGTGCATAGGATCAGAAAGTTGAGAAATAAATTCATGAAGTAAGTTAAAAGTTGAAGAATGTAGTAGTTGCTGAAAATAGGACAACAATGAACCGAAAAAAAGATAATCCTAAGCAAAACAAAAATTTTACTTCAACGAAAAGAAGACTTACCTAGCTCTCAGCATGGGACCTCACATATTCCGCCTGAGAGTGCTATTTCCCATTCTTGTGTCCCCCTGAGGGGGAATTAAATTCATATTTCTGAATTACGACTCGAGTCTTGGTTCGTGAAGGCAAAGCCATAGCTGTACACGAGATGATTGGGGTGGGGAAACACTCGTTGTAGACGAGTGGGGACCCTAGAAGGAGTATTTTCAATAGAAAATGTTGACATTTCATTTTCTCAGTCGTTTTGATAAAGCAATGCGACTGCAACATAGCAGTAGCTTGATGCACTTGTGTTTCGAATTGTGTTCCACTTGATGCATAAAGTTCTGCGCTGATTTTGGTTATTGGTGGTTTGTTGCTTGTACTTGCATTGCTTGGCATTAGCGTACCTTCTCACATCAGTCCCACAGCATCAGACTCATAATATCGTTTATTGTTCATTTTGTATTATCAGATTCTTATGTTATAATTTTCATCAAACACTGTAAGGTGTAGAAATTTTGAGTAATTTATTTTATTTTGAGCCATAAGTCGTATGTTCGACAGCACACTCAACAGTCAGGTTATCACAGCTTTACTTACTATGCCCTTTTGACAGCTTTCGCATCCTTGGCATCCTGTCTGCCAGTTTCCAAACATTTGGCAGCAAACTAGTCTGCGTCTGCGAATCTATAAGTTTGACAATCTGCGTTCAATAGCAGGTCTACCAGCTCCTAAATCTGTCATCAGTATCCTGTCTCCTAGCCAAACAGTTAGCCAATCTGTAAATGTGTTTATCTGCCAACCAAAAAGTCTGTCAGTCTGTCAGCATTGCAGTACTTCTGTCTACCCGCAACCCAATCCGTCAGTCTGCGAGCCCATATTTTATCAGTCTGTTAGCATATTAATCTGTCACTCTGTCAGTACTTCAGCCCGTCTATCTACCAGCAACCCAGTCTCTCAGTCTGCCAAACTACCAACGCGTAAGTCTGCCGGTCCGTCAGTCTGTCAGCATTTCAGTCCGTCTGTCTACCAGTCTGTCAGTCTGGCCGGCTACCAGCGCGTGTCTGCCAGTCTGCCCGCCTGTCTGCCCGAGGAGAGCGTGGCAGAGGTACCCCCAAGTTTTGTTAGTGAGTCGCGCGTATTTGCACTGCAAGAGCGCCTCGATTGTTGGATTCTCCTCGGCTTTGTTTGCAGAAGCTGGAAGCTGTTTATCTTTGGTGGTAATAGTTTTCTTCTCGGGGTTTGATCTCGGGCCGGAATTTCACGCAATCAGGTTAGTATTTCTCTGAACGCACCGCGCTCAGAGTGTAAGTTTATGTATGCAAGCCTCGGGCGGTTTTGTTTTTCGTGGGGGACACCGGGGAGTATGTGGAAGAAGTTTTGTTTTCGAGGGTGGATCGTCAAACTTGGTTTAGGTAAAAGTTTTTAAAAATGTTTATCGTGGTTTGAATGATAAATTGTAAATAACTAGACCATTAGCGAATAATTGAAATTAAACCTACATATTTTAACTCTTAACGTCCGTCTATAAGAGGCAGTGAAATAATAATGGAAATCTTCCAGCAGTACCTCGAATTTATCCCAATTTGTTTAGATTTTTCTTCTGTGTCATTTTTGGGTTGATTTCGAATATTAGTTTTCTTCATTTATGATATATGCTAATACATGTAACACTGTTCTGATATTCTGTTTAATTCTGTCTATTTCTGCCTCTATCATTGTTCGTGCATCCCTTTGTACTGCCAAGCCAAAGACATGAATAAACCACATAACAGAAAGATAGTTATTTGGTCAATTTTTTTTATTTTATAGGACGGTTGTGAGCAATATTTCTTCAATCATTTTCTATGAAATAACTATTTAATTCCAGGATCATTTCAATTATTATTTATTAAATAACCATTTAATTCCATGTCTTCTTCAATTATTGTCCATCAAATAACTATTTAATTCTAGGATCATTTCAATTATTATCCATCATATAACTATTTTATTTCATGTCCTCTTCAATTATTGTCCATCAAATAACTATTTAACTTCAGGATTACTACAATTATTCTAATTCAAATGAATATTCTATTTATTTTAAATGGTCAACTATTAAATTTCAGGACCATTTCAATCATCGTCCATTAAATAAATATTTAATTATATTCTTGATCAATGCTTGACTTCCGCGAGCAACGAAAGCTTTCGTCAAGTAACGAAATTACAGAAGAAGAGGGTTTCGCTTCACTAAGGTAAATCTGATGACTAACATTCATGGTGAACATCAGGACCGGTGCTTGATAAGTGACACATTATTATTATCATATAAGAAAGTTTTAGCCTCCCTTAACTGCACGACAAAGATGTTCTAAGAGAGGAAGGAGGAAGGCACTATTTAGTATGGAGTTGAGGGAACGCGGAATCTATGCACAAGGTGCACAGAAACAGGAAGCTAAGAAAGAAGTTCATGAAACAAGAAAAAGTTGAAGAAGAAAGTAGTAGTTGCGGAAAAACAGGACAGCAGTGAACCGAAAAAAGATGGTCCGTAACAAAACAAAAACCTATTCTATTTCAACAAAAAGGAAGCCTACCTAACCTTTAGCTCAGGCCCTCACATAGTCCCCCTGGGAGCGCTAATTCCCATAGATACAATACCTGTATCCCCCTGAGGGGAATAAGTGACACATTTCATCATGAGTCATTCTACTGAATTTTTCATTGTTTGTGATGCTGTTTTTACCCTACGGTAATTAATTCAAGGCAAGGGAATTTATCATGCAGCGTTTCTGAATCAGGGAGTGACAGAATGAGTGTTACTGCCGTCAAATCAGACTAATAAAAAACAATATGCAATCGTCTCGTACTTTCACATCAATAAATGGATTTTTAACTAGTAAATTAGAATGTTTTACGTTCGTGATTCCATTTAATGAATTTTTATGCTCTCATACAATTTTAAAGCTAACAAATTGATATTTTCTCCCCTTATTCTGGTATTTTTTACATTTGGTATCATTCGTAAGCTACTCACGCTAGCAACGAACACTATCTCTTAAAAATGATAGAGTTCGATAATACTCGATAACGCACGTAAATGATTCATGAATATTAATAATGCCCAAGAAATCATTACAACCGGAATACTTGAACGAATGGAAATGTAGGACAAGCCTCTTAGTAACCTTTTCACACAGCAATCTTTCAACTTCGAACATCGAAAATACCCTATAATATCCGTGATTGAAATACTTTTGTTCTCAAGCTCTGAGGAAACTACACCTTTTTCACTTCAAATTAGTCTAAGTCAAGTTCAATTTAATCCGAGTCAAGTTCAAATTAATCCGAGTCAAGTTCAAATTAATCCGAGTCAAGTTCAAATTAATCCGAGTCAAGTTCAAATTAATCCGAGTCAAGTTCAAATTAATCCGTGTCAAGTTCAAATTAATCCAACCCTCAGTTGAGTTATAAAATGACAATAAATTGTTAATTTGAGTTTTTTTGTGTTAAATATGTATCTATTGGATGTTATAAGCAAGAATGGTTTCAAGGATTTATTTACACTCTTAGATATTTATATACGTGAAATTCCACTTTATCACATCTATGAAATCATATACATGCATATACAAAAGGTTATCATTGAACGAAATCTAAATTTAATCTTTAAAAGAAATATACAAGTGCGATTCACTGAGTATTAATGTACTATTCCGTTTGATTACAATTCATAATTGTACATTACTACCCAGATACAATCCTGCATAAGCAATAAAAATGTTGCTATCCATTCTAATTCTGTGTTAGTCAATGTGAAGATATGTTGGATATACTTACAATACACAATAATAATACAAGAAACAATGTTTCTAATTCACTACTGATTTTATTTGTGTGTGTTTACAATTCAATATATAATACTTATAAGACTTCAATAACTTTTATAATAATCATTTTATGAATATTCAAGTCTTGAAAGTATTATATATTGAATTGTGAACTCACACAAATAAAATCAGTATTAAGTTAGAAACATTGTTTCCTGTATAATTATTGTGTATTGTAAGTGGATCCTACATTTCTTCACATTGACTAACACGGAATTAGAATGGATAGCAACATTTCTATTGCTAATGCAGGAATATATCTGGGTAGTAATGTACAAATTTAAATTGTAATCAAACGGAATCGTACATAAGTACTCTGTGAATTGCACTTGTATATTTCTTTTAAAGATTAATTAAATCTACATATCGTTCAATGATAACCTTTTGTCTTTGCATGTTTATGATTTCATAGATGTGATTAAGTGGAATTTCACGTGGATAAATATCTATGAGTGTGAATAAATCCTCGAAACCATTCTTGCTTATAATATCCAATAGATACATATTTGACACAAAAAACTCATATTAAAAAATTATTATGTCATTTTATTACTCAACTGAAGATTGGATTAATTTGAACTTGACTCAGATTAATTTGAACTTGACACGGATTAATTTGAACTTGACACGGATTAATTTGAACTTGACACGGATTAATTTGAACTTGCCACGGATTAATTTGAACTTGCCACGGATTAATTTGAAATTGACTCGGATTAATTTGAACTTGACACGGATTAATTTGAACTTGACACGGATTAATTTGAAATTGACTCGGATTAATTTGAACTTGACTCGGTTTAATTTGAACTTGACTCGGATTAATTTGAACTTGACACAGATTAATTTGAACTTTACACGGATTAATTTGAACTTGACACGGATTAATTTGAAATTGTCTCGGATTAATTTGAACTTGACACGGATTAATTTGAACTTGACACGGATTAATTTGAAATTGACTCGGATTAATTTGAACTTGACACGGATTAATTTGAACTTGACTCGGATTAATTTGAACTTGCCACGGATTAATTTGAAATTGACTCGGATTAATTTGAACTTGACACGGATTAATTTGAACTTGACACGGATTAATTTGAACTTGACACGGATTAATTTGAAATTGACACGGATTAATTTGAACTTGCCACGGATTAATTTGAAATTGACTCGGATTAATTTGAAATTGACTCGGATTAATTTGAACTTGACTCGGTTTAATTTGAACTTGACTCGGTTTAATTTGAACTTGACTCGGATTAATTTGAACTTGACTCGGATTAATTTGAAATTGACTCGGATTAATTTGAACTTGACTCGGATTAATTTGAACTTGACACGGATTAATTTGAACTTGACACGGATTAATTTGAAATTGACTCGGATTAATTTGAACTTGACTCGGTTTAATTTGAACTTGACTCGGATTAATTTGAACTTGACTCGGTTTAATTTGAACTTGACTCGGATTAATTTGAACTTGACTTGGATTAATTTGAACTTGAATTGGATTAATTTGAACTTAACTTGGATTAATTTGAACTTGACTTGGATTAATTTGAACTTGACTTGGATTAATTTGAACTTGACTTGGATTAATTTGAACTTGACTTAGATTAATTTGAAGTGAAAAAGGTGCAGTTTATAAATAAATATAAAAATCCAGGTAAATTTTGTCCGTAATTTATCCGACGTTATCACAATGGGAATCTCATTAAACACATTACATTAGTTTGTCTGTTTGGTTGATTGGACCGAATCTGTGATACTAGTTTCACCAGTGCACATGCACAAGAATATTTTAATCGCGGGTGCTATTAAGATAGATATATTTGAATGTCATACACATCTTAAAGATTTTTTTAAGACAAAAATCTTATCTCGCCATTTTTGGCGTGTCGTAAACACTATATAGTATATAATAAAACATCAGTTTTCTCGGTGAGAAAATGTTGTTTTCTGTGCGTAATTTCTCATACGTCATTACAGTGGTTCAGGTGTATACGCTTAAATGTAGGTGTTGCTTGGTTGGTGCGTCTATGACACGCTGACCGCAACTTGCGCCACAGGTGGCCAAGGAGGGATTTTCATAATGCTGCTGACCGACCAGTAGTCGCAAACTCAATTTTCATAATTAATTAAAGCTAAATAAGGGCATGAACCAGCTAATGATTGCTATTTTCAAAATTGCTTTTTAAAATTGATTTAAATTTGGGTCGAATATTGAATTTCAGTTTTACCATTTGCGGTCAAAGTGTCGTACGGGTTTATTAAATAAAATAAAACAACGAAAGCGCGTATCGAATTAACTTAAAAAAATTCAAGCAAAATTGCTACGGCAGTTATAAAGTGACCGTATGACCGTATCTGTGATACGAATAAAATTTAAATTGCGTGTTCTATAAGGATGGATATATCTGTTTGCCAGTCACATCTGGAATATTCATTTAAAGAAAGTATAGAATCCCTGAAAGTCTAGAATAAAATGACATATTGGAGTAGCAAGAAATCTCCAACAATTTTGACACGAATTCCTCTAACCTAGAGATCCCAAAAAAAATTCAGGTGACGAGAAAGTTCGCTTGACTTGCAAACGACTCATCGAGTGCGAAGCGACATGGTAGGTTCAAACCAGTCTTTTTTTCGTTGACGGTGTGACAATAATGACGTCATGGCAACGAACCAATAGCAGCACTCACATTGCATCTGGCAACACTGCTAGCCCCAAATCTGGCACCACTATTGGCCTAACGACATGTCGCAATGGTGATGTCATAAAGTTTGTTTGAAATAAATCCGTTCTATTGGCTAGCCAAACAGGAGGAGGTGTATTTTCCCCCATAGAAATGACTCGATAATGTTTCCTCTACCGTGGTGCGAGGTCTGTCACAGCTCACCGAACGCCAGCTCTCCACGATTAAGTGTCCGATTGTTCTGAACTTCTAGAACATTAATATTTGAACCGCAATGATACTATTTTAGAGAATAATTAATTTTTCTTACAATTTAGCAATGTAAGGCAATATTTGAGACAGTGGTATTTTTTAAAGTGAAGCATAAACATATTACCATTCTAAATTCTATTATCTGAATTGGACGTCTACATCGTGTCATATCCTAACATAATAATCGTGTAGATGCGGTCACGCCACAATTATTTTAGCAGAAGTAAATTGCAGTTTAAAAATATTAATTTACAAGAATTGTGTTGGGTTCAGGTATACACGTTAAGGTGTCGATTATTTAAACGAAATCAAATTACTCCTCATGTTCTTTAGTATTTTGTATTTTCACTTAGTGCTTCTAATTTTCGGTTTGTTAAATTTTTAAGGAACGAAACCAAATTTTTGGCGAACGAAACTATCTAGAAACTGAGATTCATTACACAAATTAAAACACGAAGGAGGCACACATGGAGAAAGAGAGCCAGTGGTCATGCTGAAAGCAATTTTCCCACACCGATCAATTTCAGGTCGCGGTCACGTGTCGTACGTGGTCACCTCAATATCCTGATTTATGTTCCTTCAGATTTCTTCATCCCAGGATATTTGAATTGAAGAATTTTCACCAACAAACCAGATTCGTTACAGGAATAAAGACAGAACATTTTTTAAAAAGTTAACAGTATAACTCCAGAGGTCTTGGATAAAGTAATCAAGAGTACCATCAAAAAAACACGCATGAAAGATATCATATTCTATATTTACTTTAGAATAAAATTTCAAATTTCGTGACTCGATTTCAATGATCCCAAACACATTAGGTTTCATAGTTTTTGTGACTGATTTAAAAAAGGTTAAGTTATTTATGGACCACCCGATAGTTAGGATTACATTTTCTAAATTACAATTGAAACAAAGCATTAGCACGCTTTAACCCGTCTCCACATGGTCGACCTACCGGGAGGTTTGAAGAAAATGGGTCAACTGTGCAACTTACTGTACATGCATTAGTCATGTTAGAAGTTTCATTGGGGGTTCATTGTAAAGAGAGAGAGTTGCTCTTTCTGTCAGTGGAAAAAAAAATGCTGCTACCCCAACAAAAATCTACGACATTTGAGTTTTTATTTCGGTAAAATGTAAAAAACAGAAATCAGAAAATCACTGGCCATTTTTTATTTATTGCACTTTCATGTTTTTTATGATGCATTTTCATAGATTCTGAATTGCTGAATCTTGTGGTGTATGAATTTTTTTTCAGGTCTAATAGTTCCAGAGTTATGTGCATTCTATGTAAAACACAGTTTTTATTTTTTAGTTCATTTTGTGTATAGGCTGTTATGAAGCAGTTTCATTGCTTGTAAAGAGTTTGATATGCATAGAGCTTTTCCTCCCGAATACAATGGTGGTATTATTTTTTGCTTTGGAGTAAATCTGTGGATTTGGACTCCCATTTTTGGAACAAAAAACATAAAAAAATAAAAATGATGGCGACCTTCTAAGAGGCAGAGTGTGTGCTGGTATGCCTCAGCTACACTGCTGGCCTCCTAAGAGGTTGTGCAGCGCCGGTAGCTACACTCCAGACTGAGCAAATGAATTCATACAGATTTGAGCTTGTTACCTCTCCTTCCCTGTTCCCCCCACCTAATTTTACCTTACACCAATGAATAGCGCTCAACGAGACGCTTAAGACCATATATGGCAACCCTAGGTTTGCTGATGTGAAACAAGTACTAGCTTTGCCGACCTTCTAAGAGTCCAGGACGTGGCGACGGGTTAAAGCGAATCAACTAGTGTTTTTCTGTAACAGCAGCAGAAAAAAATGTTCAGATACGCAGGCGGAGAATGAAAATACAGAAAAAGTCACAGAATAAAAGTTCATTGAATTGATTATGTAAGTTTTACACTCTGAGGAGACCGATTCTCTCCACCGCACTGGCCACCAGGTGTTTCTAATGGCAATTAAGTTCCGTGTAATAAAGACAAGAAAAGTTACATTCGTTTGTAACGATGTAGTTTTTAACCTCATTATTTTCAGGCGTTGTAATTTTGAAAGCTTACGTCAAACGAATCTCTTTCACTTTTGGTCCCGAGAATCTCCTTCACTTTTGGTCCCGAGAATCTCCTTCACTTTCGGTCCCGAGAATCTCCTTCACTTCTGGTCCCGCAAAAAAGAAAGATTCTTCATTCGTCACGCACAATGAAATATAAAAGCTAGTAATAATTAAGTTGTTCAACAGCATGATGTTAACCTTGCTTTTTAAATGCGTGAATGAAATGAGTTTACCAACAGGATACTTTACAGAGCCAAAGATGTCATGAATTAAGGATGCCTAATTGTCGTACCGCAGGAAATATATTCGATGACCTTAGAACGATGCACATAGACGATACATAGAACACTTACTGCATGTTTATTTTTGAGAATTGCCAGTAGATTACAGTAGAACAGTTCTGTGAATGAAAAAACAGATGCTGCATTTTAGGGTCATCGCAAACTCAATAAACTTGTTCATTCAAGAAGTTTTATGTTTTAATTATTTTGAGTGTCCCCTCAAAAACTTCTAGTAGGCTATTTCATAGGTTGATTACTTCGAGATTAGAGCACACTATCATTGATTGGAATCCGCTTCACTCAAGCTGATTCTTGAAAAAACTGGAAGTACCACAAGGGACCACTGTGAATGGCTTTGTATATTTTCAAAATGTCATCTGAAGAGCATGTTCATTTTCACTATAATGAAAATTAACCTTCAATATTTTTTAACTATTCCTTTACTTATATACTCCACATGGGACACAACTAATGTCTCTATGGGAATAACCACTCCCAGTAGGAAAATTGAGGTATAGAGCTGAGAGTAAGGTAGGCCTTCTTTCTGGTGAAATAAATTTTTTGTTTAGTTGTGCAGCAGCAATGTAATATTTATTCGGGTCACTGCTGTCCCGTTTGTCTATTACTTTCTTCTTCAACTTTTATTTTGTTTCATGAAATTTTTAACTTACTGTTTCAATGCACCATGAGCATAGATTCTGCATTCCTTCATCTCCATACTAAGTGATGCCTTCCTCTTTTCTTTGGAACGCCTTTGTTGCTGTTGGTTAAGCTTAAACTAACATCCAATCTATTATCTAGTCTAATTTTACGTACATATAATTAATGACTCATTTTCGCACAAGTTTTGACCACAGTCATAATTACTTAAGTGCTCTGCACGATATCATTTGTAAAGCAGGGCTCAGCAATGAATATCGCAAGTATTTTTGCTCAGCATTGTAAAGTGCGAGTGAAAATACTCGCTCAGAATCATTCAATAGCCTCTGCGCGCAAACGTCATGGAATCTCATTGAGGGGTGACCGTGGTAAAGGAATGCCGATGTAATCACGTTAGCAGGACCTGGAAGACGCCAGAGCCCAATTCTGGATGGTAATATACGGAGAGGTGTTAAGCACACGCCCATTAACGCTTCCGCTAAACTGGATTGCCTCTTGATCCTATTAGTTCCCGCCAGTTTGCGCTGACCGAAAGATCACGTACTCTTGGGCGCAGGAAGCTGTTTTTATGGATCACTTTGATAGGCAATAAATCCAGCTAATACGAGCGTAGAGTTGGAGAAATTTTTACACCTGTTTATGCCTTCGCTCGGTGAGATATTTGTGTCGTACTATGCTATCAGTCCAAATTTTGCCTCGATGACTGATGGAATTAAGTCATAGTGAGTTATTCTGGTTTTGAAAGTTGTCAGTTTTCAAAATATGTAGCTTGGATCGGTACAACTCCATCAATTTACATTTAGTAGAAACGGAAGTTTCACTTTCAAAAAATGAAATGGATTAATTGACTCTCGTTACTTTGCGTGCAGCTCTCGCACAAGTTAATTTGCAACCGATGCTCCACGTAAAAAAACGAAAAAAAAACAGAAGGATTGCTAGTGATCTTTCACATTCCTCAGTCAAGCAAAAATAACTTGTTTTTAAATAAAGTTGCGATTTTTTATCGTGCTGTGAACATGATAAAAATTGTGTCTATGAAATAGTTTCCCCTACTTTGATGCCGCATGTTTTCACGGAAACGCAATGTTTCTTTAGCACGAGTTCCACTCAACTTTCATGACATTCAAAGGAATCTCTGAATGAATTTTGTCAAAATTATTCAACACGCTCCGGACGACGAGAAAAAATAAAATGAAAGAAAGAAAACTGCTTCTAGTTTTCTCATGCTTCAGTAAATTCAATAAATTACGTAAATAGGATAGGACAGCACATAGTTTCAGTGTGTGCTTTGTCAGGCTTCCTAACTTACTGGGAGCCTAACTCCAGGCTACCATCTATTTTTCTTGTGCTTCACCGAACTTTTTTAATATCTACCCACACGAGTGATGCGCTTGGATCAAATGAATAACAAAACGGGCAAATTTTACGCTGTTAAAACATCTCGTTTTCACATCTCGAAACCTGCGTAGCCCTATTTGTTCGAAGTAAGTACGTGAATGAGCATCTCAGGATATATTTTGGAAAGATATTCGTTCGTATTCCCCAAGTAATTGAAATGAGGGAAAGCATTATTATAAATTATTATAAACGTACTATAAATTGAGTTTAAGGGGAATATGAACTTTTTTCGACCTCATATATGTATACTAAAGCTCAGAACGATGTGAACAACTCAACTCACTATACACACAGTGCCAGTTGCTGACAGCAGTCCAAAAGTGACAATGATTCAAACAGAGAAAATAAAAATTAAGTTTGCATCATCAAGTCTTTTTACGACGCTAATGTTTACGCAAAAGCGTTCAGATCTAAAACTTAGAAAATAACTGAAGCCATTGCGGGATTTCCACTAACCTATATTAGGAAAAACGTAGTATTGCTTCATATGTTAGAGTTTGCTAGCGGACTGCTATCCTCCGTCTAGTTGGCATGGTGTCTCATTTGAAAGCACTGTTTTTTCCATGGAAGGCAAGTGGTGAGGCTTCTTGTTTTTAGGCTATCATGGTGGTGTATCTTTGATGTTCCAAGGTCTGTTGATTTTTGCCGTTAGCGTTATGCAGCTGCATAATTAGATTTCCTGTTGCATCAAAAGAAGAAGGATGTGAACAGCCATCTGTTACCGAGGTTGGAAAACTGTCCGAAAGGTTGAAGCCGACTTATGAAGTCTAGTCCAATTTTTTCAGCGATATTCTATGGAAAAGTAATCAAAATTCCAAAATGAGTAACGTATTAGAACGTACAACAATGACAACACTAGGAATTCGTTCCAGAACTGAAAGTAATGAATAACTCCTGTACATTCGCTCTGGGTAACATCCAACACTATAGCATTTGACGCGGCTTTTGTGTCTGGACGCTCCAATACCGACAGTAGTCGGTCGATGTACGCCATCGAGACCGCGATTTGATTGCTTGCCTTCCAGAGGTGTCGTGGGAGCGCGATGGACTAACCTCAAGCTTATAAAAGATGGTGGCGTGTGCTGAATTGTGTTTTTTTGTGTACTGCACATTGTGTGTACAGGATTCTGTTCTGTACACGATGGAATGAAGTGTTGCTTAAAATGGTTGACTCTGGAAAGGAAGGAACAACCTTCACTACCTAGTCTAACTTTTTCGCTGCCTGCATGCATGAAGGTAGCGAAAAAGTTAGACTGGGTATCGTGATTCTGCAAAATGCCTAAAAATAGAAAAAATTTATACCACTTTTCAAGTCGCTTCTTAATATGCATTGAAGTACGTGCACTAACTAATTGCATTTTGAAGAATCATTCCGATAATATAGTAATCTATCATAGTAACTCAAAGTTAAAGCTCCTGCAGTCAGTCCATGAATAATTTTTCGCACTGGAACGAGTACTGCGTCAATACAATCAATAAAAATATTAAATTATCTAGAACACATCAGTGGGAAAACTGATAGTTTTGAGTATGAATGAGGTGAAATTTTATGACGCTTAATATTCGGTACTATGCAAAAATGCTTGAATTTCTAGCGGCTCGTAATTTTCCAACTCTAGTAACGTTTGAAGAGGGACAAATTTTTACAGAAAAATTGGCTTGGTCGATAAAACGGTTTTAAGTTGCTGCTGCTAAATGAACGAGCCGTGATACAAAAAGACGACGTCGACGTCCTCCAGACTGTTATAATGATTCTATGATGTTTGAAGAATTCGTTGATTTATAGCGAACATGATGTTTGGAAGCATATGTGGAGATTGAGTCCTGGTTTTAGCCTTTCGTTTTTCTTTCATTCTGTAGGTGTTGTTCCGAAAAGTACATGAACATTTCATGGAGTGGCCAAGAAACATTGCCAATAAAAAGTTCAGCAAGACGCGTTGTAAAGGTCAATTTGCGTTCTAAAACAAATGAATCTAGTGAAATATATTTCCACAAAAATATCATATTGATGATCTAGAGAATGTGGCACCGGCAAAATTGCAAACGAGTGCTATTTAAATGCTAGTGAACCAAAGACAATGGCTAACAAACTAAAACCAGTGAATAGGCGCATTTAAAGAAATTATCTAGTTAATAAAACACTCGGTAAAAATGATCATGTTCACACAATCTCGCATGGAGTTGTAAAGATCACCAACTGCTTATTGCATCTGAAATTAGAATAAATGACGAAGTTATAGATGACTGTAGCGTCGCTTTATGACATAGGACCGATTATTCGGATAGGCATATCTATTGCGAAAAAAGTTAACATCTATGCCTTATTGAAAAAAAACGAAAAAATAGTGACATAACTGTATCAAACGTAAGTCTCTCAACCTCGATCTTATAAAGACGGTGGAGAAACTAGCACTCGCAGCATGAATTATGAAGTTATATTCCGAAATAATAAAATAACCAGAACATTCTCTGGTGCTACCCAAGTCCCATAGACTATCATACACCAACCAAGTGCTTACCAATCCAATCACGTACTGTCTTCTGAGTTGAAGTACTGGAGAAATAAACAGTCACATTCACAGTCATCATTATTCGCCCACAAGCACTAGTACATTCGTATTAACATCAGAAAGCGGCCGTTCCGTAGACGGACGGCGATATCTGTCTCTCTCGATTTTGATGTTTTCGGTTTTCTCGTGTAATCCGCAATTTTCGAAGGACAAATGCAAAGGTGTTCCAAACAAATCTTTAATGAACTTTCTTTTCATTCTAACTTATTTACCAGTGATACGGACTAGTCTTGGCACTTCATTTCATTTGAAAGCCGTCAATGAGTGAGACGCAGTCACGCAACAACGGCAGTGTCTATACAACCACTCACGGTGCCTTCTCTCTCGGTTCTCGCATTAAGATTCACAGTCGTGCTTAGGTTTCAATGGTCCCTACCTTAATCTTGTTTTGATAACCAAATGCAGCTGTGACCGAATTAACGTCGCGCAGTTTCCGTCCCCAAAACCAGGCTGCACAGGCACAGCTTTAGCAGAATGTTCGATAGCAGGACCTGAGGCAAATGCACATGTTGCTTTTGGTAGAAGCGTGCTTGCTACGTACCAGGTTATCAGCTATCGTGAAGTTGAAGCTTGAATTTCATTAGATTTTATTCCCTGATGAGTGCGTGTGAGGTCTTGCTGCTGCTGGTTGACTATCATCATCATTTATGGTGACACGTAAATTTTTTAAAGTCAGTTCATTTATTCAGTGGAAGGTGGAACGCACCATTTAGTATGGAGATAAGGGAATGTGTAATCTATGCAGAAGGAGCATAGAAAGAGTAAGTAAAGAAAGAAGTTTATAAAAACAAGATAAAAGGTGAAGAAGAAAGTAATAGGTGCTGAAAAACAGGACAGCAGTGAACTGAAAAAAGTGGTTCTTAACATAACAAAATAAAAAACATTATATTAACAAAAAAAAAGGGCTACCTAACTCTTAGCTTGGGCCTTCACAAATTTCCCCTTTGGAATTAAATAAACATTTCAAAGCCCACATGGATGTCCTGTAAGTACCGATATGATTCCCAATCCCGAAATGAGGAAATGCTTATGTGCTGTATACTGGCTCGTGTCTGACATCCAAGCGATTCAAAATAGACGACTTACAAAGAAGGATTAACATAATTTGACTTGAAGTAGTAGGAGTATAAGCCTGGTAAGCTTCATTCACGTGTTAGTGTGTTAATTACTTGCTTCAATAAACCTTTTAATATTACAGGATAATGTTGTGATGCATAAGGAAAATTCATTTAGCATATTTTGCAAGATCTCACGAATACGTTGCCGAAAATACAAATTATTTGTACTATGTATGTCTAATTTGAAGAATTGTCAAGTTATGTGTTTATGAGCTAATTACTTGCTTGAATAAAATTTTTATGAAATAAATATCATAGAATAATGTTATAACGCTTAAAAATAAATTTCAATTGGCATATGTTGCAATATCTCATGTAAGCGTTGTTAAAAATGCACGTTATTTTACACTATGGATGCCTAATTTAAAGTATTGTTAAGCCGGCGAATCATTCGGTTAAGGAGGTCGCTTGTCAGCCGGATTTTTCGAATGAGCACGTCGTGCTGATGAATATCCGCCCTTGATTAGCAACTTGCTCACTAAGTTCCCTGATTAATTAGAGACCGAGCAAAGTTTACTCGAGACGTATTATTAATCAAAGATTTTTCTCGAGAAGTTTAAATTGTTTTGCCGCAAAGTTAAACTAAAGGGATGGATGATTTAAATATTTATGAATTCAGTTCCTAATGAACCTGGATGAAACTTTTGCAATGTCATGGATTAGTTTTCTACACTGATCCCTGGATGACGTACATTCTTGTGAGCTATGCTGAAATTCTTCGTCAGCTTAGTTCTGAATTTGTAGTTGCTGTTACTCTCGAACGTTTTGCTGGCCCAAATCCAAATGAAACTACAAAATTGGCAGGGAAGAAATGCGAGTTGCTGATTTTCAGACAGTAAAGTTTAAGCGAAGTCTTAATTTACACGTTAACTTCACTAACTTCCATCAAATGAAACATAAATTCACCTCTGCAAGTGTTACCACTACTTGCACCCCTCACCATCACACTGTCTTGGTATTTTGCACCACTCGCATCACTCACTGTCACACTGTCTGGGTATTTTGTACCCCTCACCATCACACTGTCTTGGTATTTTGCACCACTCGCACCACTCACCATCACACTGTCTGGGTATTTTGTACCCCTCATCATCACACTGTCTCGGTATTTTAATGCTTCAACTTTCCCTCATTTACAAGAGCTCTTATATTCGATTTTTATGCATTCTGAAGTAGATAACTGAGGAACTTTTTCTAAACCTCATTGCGGAGGAGAAGCGTGGAGTAATTTTAAGATGACATTGTCAGCGTCTTCTGCGGCCAATGTTAGACCTTTTTGATTGGTAAGTTTTAAACGAAAACAGTGTGTTCTTCATTTTACCAACGGATGCTATAGCTGAATCGTACATCATTTCCTGTTTTAGAATCTGATCAGTGCAAGCAGAATTCGTCTAAGGGGTCCTAGAACCCGCTTTCTTGATCCTACCTCTAGGAAACTAGGTGGCTACTTTGTTCGGGTTGTAACTATCCGTCCATGCCAATGCAGGTGTGCGTTCACATATGAGTAGACAATTATAACATTTCCTACTGCAACATAGGGTGAGGGTATGACGCTTTTCTTTCTTTTAAGTTGTGTACGCTTCATTCTTGTTACTAGAAAGCCAGAGATAAAGCACACAAGTTAGCGAGAAGATGCAAAACTGTGCAATGAGGAGTGCATTAGAAATATCCTCACACCGAATTCAGAAAGCTCTCAGAAGCGTAGTGTGCTGGGGAAAAGTGAAGTAACGACGACCCTAGTACATTACATCTTCATTACCCAGTCTAACTTTTTTGCTACCTGCATGCATGTTTTTCGCCGCCCAAGTAATTAAATCGCTTCGGCGGCAAAAAACATGCATGCTCCGGCGAAAAAGTTAGACTGGGTAGGACCGTCAATTTTTCTACAGCACTGCCGCGAGTGCGATCTCTACACAAAATTACGTGCATAGATATTTTTCTGTGTTGAAAACTCGTCGATTTTTGCGGTTGTAAAATCGTTAAACATTTTAAAAGAAGTGCGATAACAAGCATCAGAGTTTTACTGCGCCCTACAAATGAGCTCAGGCGCAATAGCTGCTCCATTTTTTAATGCTAAAACTGCTCACTCAATAGTTGGACCATTAGTTTACTCTAGAGAACTCGGTTCCAACGATACAGTTAGTTTAAATGCAGGCAGGATAACTTCCAGGACGAAATGCGGTAAAAAGCGACTCATCAGGAGTTTAATTTGTTGCAAGGGTAATTAAGGCGAGCTTAATTACTGAAGCTTTCTTAACTTTTGCAGAATGCCGACCACAATTTTCTGGTCTATTAGGCACGACATGAACACACCATGCAGTACGTGCTTCGTCTCGGACTAAAATTTCGTACGCAGGCTGGTTTGCATGAGCAAATTTTCTGTGTAGAGACCATGTGTCTCTCACAAAGTTCGATGTAGCGTGCAAAATTCAAATAGAGAGGATCACATTGTTTCGATCACTCATCTTTAGAAGAAAAAATAGGAAAGTTTACTCTTCTCAAGTAAAAGAAACTTTACTCATCATCATTACATTACACTAAGCCAAAGCAAGGAGGGCACCTCATTAGCTGTCCATTTCCGTTGACGCTATTCTAATCCAAAGTTTGGACTTTTCAACACCATGAATGTAGGTTAACTTCAAGTCCGGCATTCTCAAATCCAAAAGCAACCCTCATGTTTCTTGCTCGCTATAATAGTGGTCGTCTGTGCCATGTTCCATGAGAGGCATTGCCTCGATTTACTGCAGGTTCTTGGCTACGTCTAAATGAGACTGGAAATGAGAACTCTTTCCTCTGGTGGAGCCAGAGCTAATGTTCCATCCGCTGGTGCATGGGTGAACTACAGTCCTAATCACGTCCTCTCTTTTGAGCACAGCCCTTTTTCTCTCTCGTTAACTCTTTCATTTTTGGAAGAAGTATAACATACGGCCTTCCTCGCGCTTTGTGTATGAAGCATGGGCTCATGAAGAACGCGGTTGAAAACCCCGCGGTTGAAAACCCCTCTGCAATGATGATGAGTAACTTTAAATTCATTTTCTTTATGCTGCCTCTTTTATGTTCAGTTATTATTTATTAACATTACTGTTATTGATATATTATTAGTGTAACTGTTCATTTACGTTATCAGGTTTACGTTTACTCTCAATACATATGGCTTCACTTAATTCATGTTTGGTTAATATGAAATTTTTTCTTAAACTTTAATTAGTTTGGCTACACATACATCGTGGTTGTTCTCCTGCATTGGATTGAAAATAGAAGTTAACTTAACATACTTTTACTTTGCTCGGATGCGATACAAATCGCTTGAGCAAATTTTGTACAAACACTTTCGCATTATAGTGCACCGTAAAAACATGAAAAGAACAAATTTTCACATTAAACATGAAATGAACCAATTTTTACAGTAAAACATGAAAAGAACAAAGTTTCACCGTAAAAACATGAAAAGAACAAATTTTCACAGTAAGAACATAAAAAGAACAAAGTTTCACAGTAAAGCATGAAAAGAACAAAGTTTCACAGTAAAACATGCGAAGAACAAATTTTCACAGAAAAACATGAAAAGAACAGATTTTCACAGTAAAACATGAAAAGAACAAATTATTCCGATAGAATTTTTTTTTGGAAGAAGAATTGCATTCAAACTCTGAACTCAACGTATCAAACAAACTACATTTTCTATATAACAAGGGTAAGATTTTCACAACACCACATGTGCACCTTCGTCGACAAAAAGCGCGTTTTAAGTTCGAGCTGCAGAGAAATTCATTTAGTTGTGGCTGCAGTTTAAACGAGTGTCTGGTCTTGCTTTGATGCTTCCATTTTTGTGTTTTCTGCGATACCTTTCAAATGAATTTCAATCAGGATGAATAATCTGCCATTCAATACATATATTTACAGTTCTTTAACAGCTTAACCGCGACGTGAGCCGCCGGGGACTTTCATGATGCGGCTGACAGACCAGTCATGCAGCAGCATCACAGCTACAGGAAACTCAAAAGAGATAAACTCAATTTTCATAAATACTTGATAAAAACTATATGAAGGCATGATCCAGTTATAGTTTACCGCTTTAAAAATTTCTCGTTACATTTGACGTTAAATCTGAGTTGAATATTGAACTTTAATTCAACCCGTCGCTGTCAACGTACGTTAATGATCAGGTATGCAGTTTACTACGTGTAACGGACGACGTAAAGATTATCCAAGTAAGCGACTTAACAACTGAAAATTGTTTGTAATAAAATATTACTATAAAATGTCCACCATCTAAGATCTGTGGCATATTTATTCCTGGTTATCCCCAGTTAGAAATCCAGGCGCTCTTACGATGGAAAGTATAGCATTGGATGGTTAGTTCGGTGCGAACACAGGGCTTACGGCTGCTCTTGGCCAGTTTTCCTCTATTCTGGCAAGTATGAATTTTTGTAAGGTTGGTTTGAAGTAGCGGAAGGCACTACAAGATCGCAGATGGCGATGGTTGGCGAATATTTTCATGGAATCTGCGGATAACTCAGTGAATTTTATGTGCCAGAAAAACGGATGTGACGATTAAGAAGCTGCTCTTCCGATCAAAACACTAATTAGATCTGCTCTTCTGCGGTATGGAAACCGCTGAAAACGGCAAAGATTGTCAACTAAGACGCAGAGTTTAAGAACTCGCTATCATTAGCATCAGACTCTCAATATTATTTGATTTTCAGAAAGTTGGATGAAAAGATTCATTTTACAGTATTTATTTGATGGGCGCGTAATATCGTCATAACTATGCGATTACCCTCTGAGTCAATTTTAGTCACCAAAATATGTTACGCACTGAGTTATGTCAATGTCAGCGTCCTGTTCATGTATATTATGTTATATCTCAATCTGCTACCTTTGGTTTTCGGTCGGTACTTGCTTCTCCTTTAGCTTCTGTTATGTAATGAATTGATGATAAGCATCATCATCAATTGCCAATCTGAACTTCTAATTCATTATGCCAATTTAGGCAGTGGCTTCCCTGATCTCAGCAATACTTCACGTACAGGAAAAAATTACTTTGTCGTCTTTTTATACTATACTAACATCTTCGATAAGTAACATCACTCCCAGCATCTAGACATTTTTTGGAAAAGAAACGAAACTCGAGTAGTGTCTTAATCAACCTGAATTACTATCGTGACGGTACGCGTTAGACACGACAGCACAAACTACTCTTGCAATCGTAGCGCAGAGAGGAACCATCGCCGAGATCCCATCTCTCCCTGGCTGTGATCACACTTGATCTGTGCACCTTCCCATGGTGCCTTCGTCTAAGGTCACGCCCTTCAGGTTGACTTAGCCTGTCAGATCACGTAGATCATCAACACGAGATCCTGGGAGTCTATTTTCACCCAAAACACAACCTGTCAGCCTGTGTTTGCGTATTTGCAAATTGCCGGACCTCGGTAATCCCACGGAATGCCTGACGTAAGGCTTTTAAGCCTAAAGCTTTCCCTTGCTCCGGAGATTTCGTAAAATTCTCACAAGTGGAGAAGTTAAAGAGTGGTTGATTTAATTTGCTTGAATGAGGAGAATCTTGGTGTTAGCAGAAAATGGATCTGAAGAAATTTTTCAACATGTACATCAATTTTTTTTCAGATTGACCGCCTCTTCGTTGAACAAACTTTAACATAAGGTAGAGACCGTAGAAGTAAACTCTTTCTATTCAATAACTGTGTTGTTGAAAATGCTTCGTTAAACAGTGCAACAACTTGAAATTTTCACATGGCTGCCAAGGCCACCTGAAATTGCGCCTCTAGATTTCTAATTCTGGGGACATTTGAAGGGCTTGGTGTACGAAATACCGATTCATTCTGAAGGAGACCTCATCGGTAGAATTGTTGAAGCCTCCGTAAGGAAAACTTCTGGCGTCTTCAGTCACGTCCGGCTATCATTACACAGGCCAGCATTGCTAAAGATGGGCGTCGCACTGAACAACTTTTACAAATACCTTACCTAATTTAAAAATCTGTTTATTACGATGATAGTAATTAAACATTTTATTCTGTTTGAGTTTAAAATAAAATGCTTTACTAGTTTCTGCATTTCATTTTCCTTCCAGTGAAAGTAAGACGAAGATTTTTCTACTCCGTTTCAAATTTATAGCCATTGTATATCTTTAAGGAAATTTTTTCGACCACACGTTTATTGGAGTAATTTTTTATATCAACGGTCCCAACCTTATGTTAAATTTTATTCAGCAAAGTGCCGGCCACCCTGTATATTGACCAACGCAATGCAACACAATATTTCATTTGATGGCCAAGTACGTAGAAAGTATGAACACATCCGTTTTCGTTTGGTTCTACCATTAATGTTGTGGCATTTAAACATACTAAATCATGGTGTGCTTGATGAACCCCTTGCAATCCAGTTATCCTTCGACAAATTTTGACAAGCACCTATTTTGTTAGGGAAGCTCAATCTGCAGTTAATTCAAGAAGAATTAACGTGGGTGACCTTCGACTGGCATTTGGTCACGAGCCATGTCAACTTGCAAAATTGCCCAGGAGGTGAGAATTGATGCAAATTTCAGGAAAATATCTCGATATTTTTTTGTATGCTCATATGGCTACACGGAATTAAAGCCCGGGAACTAAACTTCAACATTAAATTATTGACTGCCGGCGGTATATTATTTGGCGGCGGTATTGGCGGTGTAAATTATTGACTGACGTGGAATTTATTCGGCTTTTATAAAGATTTGAGATTTAAGGTTAATATTCTCAATCGGATTAGTCCTTTGAAAAAAAGGATTGGAATTACGTCCGGAAAACTATTTTACTGGAATGTTTTCATCGACTTTGGGATAATCGAAGCACAACAGAGAACTGCGTTTTGATTACCGCTAACTGTAATTTTCTGCAATAGTGGCTGCGAAATTCAACATAAATTGACATACGTTCAAAAATTCAAGGGATACGAACATATTACGACAAACGTTTGAAAACATCCATCGCTATGCCGCATGTACTGTAAATTTGGAAGGCATCAGTAGAAAAATATACGGCGGCTTAGTTCCAGTATTATTCTATGACAATAATTGAAATTTAGGAGCAATGAATTGAACTTGAAAACACGTTAGGTCTTTCTGACTATAAACTACAAAATACTAACTGACCATGTTTTAAGTCATATTACTCTAGGCTTTTCTGATCAATTTTACTTACATCGAAAATCACAAAAATTTCAAAAATAAAGGAAAATATAACGAAATTCATGATATATTGAAAAAGTTTCGGAGTTGATCCTCACATCAGAGTTAAGCGTCTGTCTAGGTAAAAACAACCTCACTAAAATCAACAAGTTGAGTCACTAAAATAACCCTGAGCAAAAAGATCTGTTTACTGTTTGAAGTTGCAATTCGTTGCCTGTTTGTTTCATCGCAAGCTTTTATTTAAAAATATACAAATATTCTAAGATTCTAATCTCCCTGCCCCCAGTGGCTGAGCCAATAACTTAAAGTTTGTCTCCGACTGTGGAGCGTTGCACTGTTCCGCATAAACACAAAAAGAAAAATAATCTAGTTATAATAGGCGGGCCCCCATTCGAAAACTTCTGCTACTCTGCAATCCTGGTGTGCATATCACGTGATGTCATTCCGACGTACACTGGCGTGCATATTCGCAAAATTATTTATCTACCAGGGAAAACGTATATGTAAGGGCAAAGCAAAAGATCTTTGCACCAGAAGCAGAACCTAATTTTATGGCATTTGACTAGAATGGCGAGTTAATTTAAGGTCGAATTTCTTTAAATGACTGTTTAACGTCGCGTGTGAATTTTTCAGATTAAGGGTCAAAATCTGAATGCAACAGAGTAACGAGTTCTCAAATTGAGATGTCGTACATTGTTCAGATTTCTTGGGAAAAAAGTTTGTGTATTAACAGTGCTCAATTGAATACCTTTTTTTCCAAAAAATTCTTAAAAATTAAAACACGCTGTACATGTTTCCGTGTATAGATGAGATATCATAAGTTTAACTTATCAATGGGCGGATGCTTTTACACTTAAAATTATTACTATTTAAATTCATAGACTGGCATCCCAGTCCCGCGAAAGTAGGCTGCTGTAATACAAAAGTCATGAAAATGTTGCAGCGGATTGATACAAGGCAGTCCAGGAAAGACGAACAATTATTCTGTTCTATTCGGACTGCAAATTTCATTGACTGATGAATTTTATTTAGGTAATTCGTGGATAAAGGCACACGGTAGGGTCTGTCGACAACAGGAAGTTATCATCCTCAAATTGATTGTACTGTAGAGACCGGCTTGAAGGTAGAAGGGCAGTCAGTACGTCAGTTTTCAAGAAAACTATATCATCCCTATTACGATATTTTAAATATTTCCATACCCGAAGCCACTACAATGACGATCATTTCAGGTGGGATTTAAATTCAACATCAAATATAATATTATAATTATACATTCATCTGCAAATGTTGGGTGTAAAATTTTCAAGCAAGTTAAATGAGCTTATGCGTTAGTTCAAGCCTTCCTGACCATAATGTGTTTCAAAAAGATGAAGAATGCAAGTATCATTTGGTGCGGTGAATAAAGGGAACGAGAAACCTATGCACAAGTGGTGTTGCCACACAAGATCTCTCGTGCATAGAAACAGCAAATTAGTTAGGAAATTTAAGAAACACGGAAGGAAGTTCAAAAAGATAGTAATAACAAATGCTGAAATATAGGATAGCAGTGAACCCCCAAAAAACGACTGTACTCAACAAAATACCTACTCTGTAACAAAAAAAAAAACGATACCTACCCAACTCTCAGCTAGCGACCTCTCATTCACTCCTTAATAAAGAACGCTTATTCCCATGAAACAATAGCTGTATTTCTCTGAGGGGACGAAAAAGTTTAAAATTGATAATTCTCTCTCAGATTTGAAGTGGTCGCAACTTCAATCCGAGAACGACGACATCGGGGTTCAGGAAGAACGAAGTGAAACAGATGTTAGTGTCAAGGAGTACGTTGGCGAAGAAAATTTCCCCGTCAAAGGAAGCAATTTTGATGTCCTGAATGTCATTGAAGCTTTTGAGTCCATCAGCGAAGAGGCCTCTCTGAGAAATCACTGCCAATGGTTAATTTGTTCAAGGATAAGTGGCTCAAGATCGGAAGCAGAATATTGATAATTTGGCATTGGAGGTGCTGACAGTCGCGTGAATAAGTCTGAATCGAAATTTGGTCGCAAAATTTGGTTTACAAACATTAGGTGGTCCACACAGAATACCTTAGCCCGAGTCAGTAATGAATAATTCAAAGTAGAGCTCATATAAAACAAGTGATTGCCCTTTAAGTCTGCGTAAAATAATGAATTTTTCTTTAGTTCTTAGAATGGTTGTTAAACGGATGATTTTGTTCTGCATTATTGGTGTTTTATTCAACTTGTTGGTGTCAGTTACGTTACTACTTTTCTTAAGATGCTTCTAAACTTTGAACTCACCATAGAATTAGGCTCCAAAACGTCAAATATATTATTAAGTTCCTTCAGAAAATTTTTGCAATGAATTATGGGCGGTACTCTGCCTCTCTTAGCTTGTCTTTATTTCCTAATTAGTTTCCGAGTTACTCATGAGGAAAATTTCTCCTGGTTAACTTATTTCTAAAAAATTTATGCCTATTGACATGTAAATTTTAGTCAATTTCAAATAGTTCAAATTCGTTATCTAAATAATTACAAGAGTAAAAAGTTTCAGTCTAAATTCTCATCCTTCATGCATATATAATATACCCGAATATGCCAAAATACGTGCGAACATCACTGGATTCATTCAGTAATGAGATTCAAGGAAACGCCCAAAGTTAATCAATACATGGGTTTACAAACGCGAATCATTTAGCAGTTGTGTTGTCCCGAAGATGCAGCAAACTTCACGGACAGCACTGATTGTGTACCAGGAAGCAGACAATGTTGGTGCCGTCCAACATGCCCGCTGCAGCATTTGCATGATCCCTCGGAGCAGGCGGCTCAGCAACGCTGCAGAGGCAAGATAGAGTCATCTCTGGATGAACGTCTCGCATTGCGCGACTCTAGCCTTGCTTTTCATATTTTACCCACCCTAAGCAAGTACAAAGGTTTCAATAGCTGCGGGGCTTAAATTTACAGCCCTAGTCTACTGTAGATTCAACATATGCATGAGTGCTTGTGTTTATCGAACGTGGGCTTTTAATATGCCGGAGGGTTATGAGCTATTCTAGATGCTGCGCTAACTGAAAATTTAAATGTAGTTCCAATTATTGTAATTTTTCTGTCAGATTTAGTTAAAACGGCGCACAAAGATTACATTTTTGAACTGTGTCAATCATGCCCTTTCATGTTTTTCCAGCAATTAAAATGAAAGGTTTTAAACATTTTAAATCAACATATGCTTCGACCTTGGCTTTGACTGATCCTCGTACTGTTTCAAAATGCTCATCGGTTTACATTTCAAATGCAAACGCATGTTAAATCGTTTGTTAAAACAGATTACTGTAAGCCCGAACAGCAGAATATTTTTTTCCGTACGTCCAACGGGCGCGCAATTATTTTCCGCAAACGTTTCCTTTTTTACCCTCCGGACGAAGGTTCAAGCGTGACCATCCACAAGCCTTCATTAACACTTCGCACATGGAAGCTTGATTAGAGTACAAACCCACACAACAACTCCCCCTTGCGCGTGCTCATGGGACGTGCATATATATCGGTGACCACTAACCACTCCTATTTGCCGGTCGGAAGTGCGTGCGGGCTTAGTTAACAGAAGCGTTTTAGTGCACGCGGCCGTCGCTTTAATTTGTCTGGTGGTGGGTGACAGGCAAGTCCCTGCAGCACCCCACACCTGGAGCTCCCAGTGACAGGCGTGCTGGCGACTTTATGACTCAATTCATTCCCCTCCGATAATTACGGAAGCTACAGGAAATGTCTCCATCCGACCGTTGCTCGGGCTGTGGAACGGCGCTATCGCATGGCTGCCGACGTTCATGCGTCACGACATGCTTCCCTGCCTGCTCCCTTGTTTGGCAGGGCACGGGTCCTTATCAAGGTGCTGGTTGTCTGTTTGTGTGCAGCCATTCCAGTTGATGATTTGACTCCCTCGTTACACTTAGTCGATAATTGTTGCTATTTTTCGGAGCTGTTGAAATGAGTTGGGATATTACATTGTTTTCGGAGCTATCCAGGATGCCTGATCCGAAATAGAATGATTTTTTTATGTGAGTTCAAATAGTTGTGCAAACCCGTGAGATACAAGAGCATTCTACTCCATATTGACTTAGTCTATATTGAATTGAAAATTGTTGCATCGTACAAAATATACAATATTACGAGTAAATTCCGTGGTGTGAAAAGTCTGGTTGTAATATGCATAGGAGCATTAGCGACATGAATGCTGTTAATGATCACCCCAAACTTTGTGATAATATATTGAAGTTAACTTCTAATACAAGCAATTTGCATGAAGTCGAAAAGCAAGGAAATGCAAAAACAAAAATATCATTGACGCATTTGCTATGAAAACATCTTTAGTATAGTTTTCATCGAGTGTTAAAATTTCAAATCAAATCCACGGAGATGTTATTTGTTCAAATTATTGAAACTTAATCGAATGCTTTAGTTTCAATCTTCATTAAGAAGGCTTTAATAATTATTGAGAATCAACCGTTCGTGTTGAGCTCTTTAATATTATTATTCCTTTCTCAAACTGGCAGGGAGAAATTCACTCAGCGTCTGCAACGTACCAGGTGCTGTGCATAATGAGAGTTTAGAAGTGAACATCAAAAGACGTAGTTCCAGATATTGATGGATGAGGAAGGAATGTAAGATGACGTAATTGTCGACCACGACAGATGAAAAAGAAACATGAGAAGACGTTGTTGTAGACATTGCGGATGAGATTGAAATAACAGACTTATTGGTAGACATTGACAAATGCAAAATGTGAATCACAAAATACTGAAGTAGATTTGACGAAAATGAAAGAAAATGCAAGAGAATGCAATGGAAAGTGAAAACAAATGAGGGGGAGTGTTAACGTATACCATGACTTATAGGAATTATTGATAAAAAATATGTGTGAAAATACTCACGATTGAAAATTGAATGTAAGAAAAACGTTACAAAATTTTTGCCAAATGAATAGAACGGCGCATTTTTACATAATTTCCACAAAACTGAGATCATGAACGAAAACTTACAGGGGTCATTTTACTTGTTAATGAAATTATCGAACAAAAGTATGCATATATTCTGGGTTATATGGTTAATGTGTTCAAAAAAACTCTCCAGGAATTTCATACTAGGAATTAGAAAAAAATTAAATAATTGAAGTGCTTCCAGATAATAAGTTTAACCCTCATAATACAATATTTGTAAATTTTCCATTCTCTACACTTATTATAGCATGAAAGGATCCAATAACTTTATCTGTACGAGACATCACAACTGTAAATAAAGCCACTACGTTGAATTTATTTATTTCGGAATTACTTATTCATTTACAGGCATTGTGTAGAATAACATAGCTCAAGTAACCATGGAAAAGCCATCCAAAAATGAATTTATATTGAACTACAGCACGCAGCTAGCCTACTGTCTAAAAATAATATTCATGTTGTTTACCTGAATTTATTAAATATTTTAACTGGGAATTTTTCAGCGCATGGTATACTTAGTTAATGGTTTTCGATAGTTAGTTTGTATCATTTTGTCTTAAATTCTTTGTTGTTGAATTATTGTGATGAGAAGCAAAGAAAAAACGGGAATACTTTGGGGCAAAATTTGAATGGAAACTTCAGCCGTAAAATTAAACCTACCAGAACAGAGACGCACTTGCTGCAAATAAGAAATCCCTAGACCGTAAAATGTTAGTTTTTGCAATAATAATAGTTTGTTATTCGTTCCCTTAATTAAGTGCGCTCATTTGAGTATATTTCATTCAATATGAAATTAATAATAATATTTATATATACTCTGCATGAATCAGAAGCTTTTCCTTTTTAAAACTGTGATAAATAATGAAAGAAAATTATTTACTACAAATGAAGTCAAAGATGTGCTATTTCCTCCGTCTATATTCGATTGACCAACAAAATGAAAGATTGAAATATCCACACGTTCATTACATTTTATTCGTCATTACCTCCGTCGATTGACCAACAAAATGAAAGATTGAAATATCCACACGTTCATTACATTTTATTCGTCATTACCTCCGTCGATTGACCAACAAAATGAAAGATTGAAATATCCACACGTTCATTACATTTTATTCGTCATTACCTCCGTCGATTGACCAACAAAATGAAAGATTGAAATATCCACACGTTCATTACATTTTATTCGTCATTACCTCCGTCGATTGACCAACAAAATGAAAGATTGAAATATCCACACGTTCATTACATTTTATTCGTCATTACCTCCGTCGATTGACCAACAAAATCAAACATTGAAATGTCCAATGTTTTCCTTATAATGAGGGAAAATTTATTTCTAGGGAAACGTAATCTACATAAAAACAGAATTATCAAGGAGGGTAAAAACATCTTTCAAGAAGTCATCTTTGTTAAAAAGTAAAGCTTTCGAGTACTACTACACTCATCATCAGTATCTGAAACGGAAAAGAAAAATAAATTTTGCATCAGGAATTATAAGAGCAACACATGTTAGTGAACAAAACTTAATTAAGAACTTGAAGAGGAACAGATGAATCAGTTGCGTTTAATGTTGGTTTAATCTGATGAATGAGGATGCTTTCTAATAATCTTATATCTTGTCTACTACTGTGCCCTATAATTTCAAAGTTATTCTGATTGATTGGGTGACCATCTAAATGTGCATGATCTCTGATACTACTATGTAATGTTTGGTTGGTAGCTCTACCAGTACATACGCACATGCTCTTATGCTCTGCTATGCGCGTTACTAAGTGGCGAGTGGTCTCTCCACAATATGTAGCATTACACTGGCTACATGTATATTTATAAACGACGCAACTTTGTAGAGACTTAGGCATCCTATCAGTAAACCGGAAGAAACTACCAACACTGAAGCCATTGCGAAAAATAATTCTTGGATTAAGCTGTGGGTAATATTTGGACAGTAGTAATTTTAATTCGTTCATAACATAGCGATTTAATGCATTTGACATATAGTTAACGGATATATATAAAATTTTTTTCTGCACATCATAATTTGGCATCTCATCCTTGCGGTTACATTCAATGGTTGCACGGAAAATTTTTTCTACGACAGAGAGCGGGAAACTGTTACGGCAAAAATAAGAACGCAAAAACTCAAGTCGGGCTGAAAAAGCGTCATACGTTGAACAGATTTTAAAAGCTCTATTTACAAGACCAGAAACAAGGTTGTACTTAAAGTTACCATTTATTGCACTATTAAACTTCATTCCCAGACCAGTATTGGTTAATTTGTGATAAACACTTGTTTTGAAGGAATTTTCACACTTTTCAATGCAGACATCCAAGAAGTTGAGCTTATTTCTCGTTTCTTTTTCATGGGTAAACTTTATTGACGGATGTTTGCTGTTCAAGTAATTTAGAAATAAAGTAATATGGCTGGCATCACGAAACAAAAGAAAAGTGTCATCGACATACCTCCTATAATATACTGGTTTAAAAACATCAGGACAATCATTCAACCAAAGCTGTTCGTAGTGCGAGAGGAAAATATTAGCCAGAGTCGGTGAAACGCATCCTCCCATGGGAGCACCATCCTTTTGCGAATACAAGTTTCCATCAAAAAAAAGAAACAGATTATCTTTAGTACATATTTGTAGTAGTTTGTTGAAGCTCTGCCTGTCGAAACCATGAAAATCATCATTGTTAGCAAATAATTTTGACAATACTATTTCAATAGTTTCGTCTACCGGGATATTCGTGAAAAGAGATACAACATCAAAACTAGACATTATATAGTTCTTGTTGGGCATTGAACAAATTTCGCGCACGAATGAAAATGAGTCCTTTATAGTAAAAGCGCTTAACGAAAACGGTGTTAAAAGAGTTACTAGAAACTTAGACAAATTATAGTTTGCCGTCCCAATTGTGGAAAGAATTGGTCTCAGAGGAAAGTCTTTCTTGTGAATTTTGGGCAAGCCATACATGATACCGAACTTACTACCGGTAGTCTTCAAGGTCTTCCTAGCTTCATCAGAAATAATGGGTTGAGAATAAATTTTGTCTATGAATATATTCACTTTATCTTCTACCTTGAGCAACGTTTGCTTCAAGTCACCGGTACAACGGATAAATTTAGTTGAATCTGCTAATATACGAGGCCTGTCGAAAAAGTATCCGACCTTTGGCCAGAAAAAATACTTCAACAACCTGACGGGGTTGGGACCCTAATCCCCTTCAAAGTAGGCTCCTTGTGCTTCCACACACTTAGCCCACCGATCCTTCCACTGCCGGAAACACCTCTGGAAGTCTTCTTTTGGAATGGTGTTCAGCTCTGTCGTCGCGTTCCGCATTATCTCTTCTCTACTCTCAAAACGGGATCCTTTCAGTGGTGTCTTCAATTTTGGAAACAACCAGAAGTCGCAAGGAGCCAGGTCTGGAGAGTAGGGAGGTTGGCGAACGGTCGTAATTCCATGTTTGGCCAAGAAATTGCGGATCAAATGGGATGAATGTGCGGGCGCGTTGTCGTGATGCAAGTGCCAGTTGTTCGCAGTCCACATGTCTGGTCTTTTGCGCCGAACTGCATCACGAAGTCGCCGGAGAACATCCTGATAGTACTCCTTTGTCACTGTTTGTCCTTCCGGTGCGTATTCGTGATGCACAATTCCACGGACATCAAAGAAAACAGTCAGCATCACCTTGATTTTGCTTCGCACCTGCCGCGCTTTCTTCGGCCTTGGAGACTCGGGATGCTTCCATTGGGATGACTGTCTTTTTGTTTCTGGGTTTTGTGTTACACCCATAGCATCTTCCCCAAACACCTGCTGAATCTTACGAATTGTTTCAATTTGAGAATCACCAAGCTTTTGACAAAATTTGATGCAGTGTCTTTGCTCAATTCGTTCAGTCATCTTGCAAGAAAACTAAATCCGACAAACACTTAGAACAGCACCTTACTTGGCGACCACCAGCCAGTGACTGGCCCAAGTGAATGCGGTGAAAAAAGTCAAGCATGCGCATTAAGATTCCTCCTTCCACCGTGCACAGCCTTAGAATCACTACTTTGCGCGGGAAAAATTAAGGTCGGATACTTTTTCGACAGGCCTCGTAGTTTGCATTTTTGACAAGTAAGAGTCACGAGATAGAATTACAACACCCTTCCCCTTGTCCGGTCTCGTAACGATAACGCTCCTATCACTCCGCAGAGCTTTGAGAGTTCTAATAATTGAGCGTTGGTAAGCAGATAAACTACTACGAAAAGTATAATAGGAGGTAAAAGCAATATTTCTAATGGTAGACTGGACAAGGCTTACAGAATCAGTATTAATACGATAAATGGAATTATCCTTCAATGAATTGCATAATTTTTCAAAAGCAAGGAAATGTTGCGAGTAACACAGTTTCGCAGGAGGAAAACAAAATTTTAAACCAAGGCTAAGTGCATCTTTATCATCATCTGTCAGCAGTTTATCAGATCTGTTAAAAATCACTTGTTCAGGTTTAAGAGAATCGTACTGCGAAGTCAAGCCTAAAGTGAATAATTTCCTATTGAGCGTTCTAACATACATGACATTTTTCTTTTCTAAACTACAATTTACGTAGGTCGTAAAGTGATTAAAATCCAGCCACGATGTACATTGCTTTAGTTCTTGTCGTGCAGTTCCCAGTTGTTGGCGTAACGATGTCCGAAGTTTGAGCTTGGCATCTATTTCGTTCCTTAGAAGTTTCCTTTGGTAGAAACGATAGCTTTGCCCGTTTTGAAGGGCACGGTTGTACAGCCTGAAGCGTAGAAACGTCGGAGTGAGGTCATTGGTGAGACAGGTTTCCAAAAATTCGAGGTCTCTGTAGCATTTCTGGAGTTTAGTGCCAACATTTTCATAGGGGCGAAATAGTTTGAGACCCTCCTGGCCGTATCTTTCCCTAAGAATAGTACTTACTGATTTATTTCTAGGGAAACGTAATCTACATAAAAACAGAATTATCAAGGAGGGTAAAAACATCTTTCAAGAAGTCATCTTTGTAACTCCATCTTTCGCAGTAACTCTTTTAACACCGTTTTCGTTAAGCGCTTTTACTATAAAGGACTCATTTTCATTCGTGCGCGAAATTTGTTCAATGCCCAACAAGAACTATATAATGTCTAGTTTTGATGTTGTATCTCTTTTCACGAATATCCCGGTAGACGAAACTATTGAAATAGTATTGTCAAAATTATTTGCTAACAATGATGATTTTCATGGTTTCGACAGGCAGAGCTTCAACAAACTACTACAAATATGTACTAAAGATAATCTGTTTTTATTTGATGGAAACTTGTATTCGCAAAAGGATGGTGCTCCCATGGGAGGATGCGTTTCACCGACTCTGGCTAATATTTTCCTCTCGCACTACGAACAGCTTTGGTTGAATGATTGTCCTGATGATTTTAAACCAGTATATTATAGGAGGTATGTCGATGACACTTTTCTTTTGTTTCGTGATGCCAGCCATATTACTTTATTTCTAAATTACTTGAACAGCAAACATCCGTCAATAAAGTTTACCCATGAAAAAGAAACGAGAAATAAGCTCAACTTCTTGGATGTCTGCATTGAAAAGTGTGAAAATTCCTTCAAAACAAGTGTTTATCACAAATTAACCAATACTGGTCTGGGAATGAAGTTTAATAGTGCAATAAATGGTAACTTTAAGTACAACCTTGTTTCTGGTCTTGTAAATAGAGCTTTTAAAATCTGTTCAACGTATGACGCTTTTTCAGCCCGACTTGAGTTTTTGCGTTCTAATTTTTGCCGTAACAGTTTCCCGCTCTCTGTCGTAGAAAAAATTTTCCGTGCAACCATTGAATGTAACCGCAAGGATAAGATGCCAAATTATGATGTGCAGAAAAAATTTTTATATATATCCGTTAACTATATGTCAAATGCATTAAATCGCTATGTTATGAAGGAATTAAAATTACTACTGTCCAAATATTACCCACAGCTTAATCCAAGAATTATTTTTCGCAATGGCTTCAGTGTTGGTAGTTTCTTCCGGTTTACTGATAGGATGCCTAAGTCTCTACAAAGTTGCGTCGTTTATAAATAAACATGTAGCCAGTGTAATGCTACATATTGTGGAGAGACCACTCGCCACTTAGTAACGCGCGTAGCAGAGCATAAGGGCATGTCCGTACGTACTGGTAGAGCTTCCAACCAAACACTACATAGTAGTATCAGAGATCATGCACATTTAGATGGTCACCCAATCAATCAGAATAACTTTGAAATTATAGGGCACAGTAGTAGACAAGATATAAGATTATTAGAAAGCATCCTCATTCATCAGATTAAACCAACATTAAACACAACTGATTCATCTGTTCCTCTTCAAGTTCTTAATTAAGTTTTGTTCACTAACATGTGTTGCTCTTATAATTCCTGATGCAAAATTTATTTTTCTTTTCCGTTTCAGATACTGATGATGAGTGTAGTAGTACTCGAAAGCTTTACTTTTTAACAAAGATGACTTCTTGAGAGATGTTTTTACCCTCCTTGATAATTCTGTTTTTGAGGGAAAATTTCACAACATTTTCTTCTGCAGTGAACTTCCTGTAAAGTTTTAGACTAGTACTGGCCTTACACTGAATCTACCACGTTGGCGTTGTGACCAGCGTCTCAGGTCGCAGAGGTGCTGAAAACCTTTCCCAGTGCTGTGCCTGTGCATAAGTATTTGCACAACTCAATTTTGAGTGTAATTTAAGAATTTCGAATTCTTAGTAGAGGTTAAGAGTAAATTTAGCTGTGAAAACATATATCTAATAGAATATTTTCTAGTAAATGTATGTATCTATGAACGAAAGAGAATAAATGAAATTTTATGTTCCTTAAAAATGTTTTTCTTCTTGGAGTCTTTCAAACTTTTGTATAATAGTTCGAAAATCTGATCCTAGTAACGGATTCTATTTTAACGGCAGGAACTTGAAGATAACAATACGCTAAGCATTGAAATCATAGTTATTTCATTTACACAAGATCCTTAAATAACTACGTACGAAGTATCGGTACTGACTCTTGACTCAGTTTGTATCACCCCGTTCTAATCTTGTACGCGGACGATCTTCAAAAAAGGAGTTTTTTTACCTGGCAATTTTGAATATTCCCTACAGATTTTCAATTTGTTTAATGCTAAGCGATTGGCCAGGTCCGCAAATACATTTATTTTCTTATCTGCTCGCAATTCTTTCGACAATTCGGTCCTATGCTTGGCGTCTTTGTCTTGCTGATAGGTTCACTTGTTCTTGTTGTATAAGTTTCTCACACTCGGAAACAGCTTCTGCTTTAGCGTCTACTTGTGTATGGAGTTAATAATTTCTTCATCAAAGAAACGGAGTTCTTTTAACGCTATGGACAGTAAGATAGCGTCATATAATGATGCTTCCTCCTACATGCTGGACTTTAAGAGTGATGATCTTGGGAACACGGCAACTTTTCTTCTAAACTTGAAGAGCTTTGTTTCAGCCGCATAATTAAAAAAAATTTTCATTCGATCATTCAACCAATTCCCAAGACCTAATTCCTCGGTCAAGATGGTATGTGACAAACGTTAAATAATTCTTCACGTGTTTTACTGCACGACAAGCAGTTTTGCGTGTAGTGAAGGCATGTAGACGCTTCAATGCAATTCAAAAACGTTTTCGCTACATCATTGAAAGACTGTCGTAACTCAAATTTTCTGATTTTTAAGGAGAAGTATGTCAAATATCTAAGTCATATAACTTTAATGATTCCACACTAATCAGTCAACGCCATCTCTAGGCCAAAATTGTCCTTGGACTTACGATTTTACTACCAAAAGACGAAGAATTAATTCAGCATTTTTAAAAGTATTTTAACTCTATACTTGAAATTTTTGAGTTATGAGAGTCTTGCAATGATGCAGCGATATGTTGTGACTCCAATTCCTCTTGTAGGAGTGTACGGGTTGTCATGGACTCACTCGTCACATTACGACAGTGTCGAGCGGCCCATGATCTTTGCTAGGAGCCAGGATTCTTGGTAAATTATTAGAAATTGCCATAGTCTTTATTTTTCTGAACTATTGCACCATCAGTTGAGTATGAAACCTTCGCACGCTCAGTAATTTGACTGAATGTTAATCCTTAACTACCAATTCTAGATATTTGGCTTCGAATAGCTTCGATCTTTCTTTGACGTTTAGCATTGTAGTCACATAAGTATCCCTCTTCAATAAAATCTGAAGAAATAATGGTTGAGTTGAGGGTGATTTTTTTTTAAAACGTGTTTCTAGAATCTTCTTGAAGCTTCATAAAAATTTTTAGTTAAAATAATCAAATTGGACACAAAAATAACAATCGTTCAACGAATTAATTTTGGCCGAATGCTGACATATTTTACCGGGGTTGATTATCTAATAGTAAATAAATTACGTTTCATTTTATTCAAATATTCTCATAGATATACGTTTTTTTGAACTACCTACTCTTTACCCAAATCAGAGGTCGCAAGTTTCAAATTGCATCAAAAATATTGTTTTGCAAATTATTTCCTCGTACTGCATAATAAAGCGAATTATTCGTTACGTGTGTGCTTGCTTCGTTTGTCTTCCATTTCTACCCTGTTTAACTGGATAATCCACTCTAAATAATAGCTTTAATTTTCCGTTTGATATTCTGAGTTGTGATTTATTCGTAACAACTAACATTCATTCTGGTGTGATCGTGTGCGAGCGTATAACAATGGAAAAACAGATAGGATACGAATTTTGATTCTTCATTGAAAAAAATTTCACGGACGAATTATTGCAATAGTAAAAAATGCGATCGTACTGAAAAAAATTTCACTGATGAATTATCGCTATAACGAAAATTGCGATCGTACTAAAGAATATTTTTACGAATGAATTATTACACAACAAAAAATAAGGTAGTACTAAAAAATTTCACGGATTTATTATCGCTATGACAAAAAGTGCGATCGCTTTTGGCGGCGAGGCTACGCTTTTATAGGCGAGTAAATGGAAGTCCGAATTAAGAACTATCGCGAGAAACGCGAAGGGCGAAGACCGCGTAACCATCTCTAACTTCCAATCTACTATTTTTGCAACGGCAGAAAATTGAATTGTGAAAATTTTTTCATCGAAAACCTAAAACTATTTTCTATAAGCTTAAGGTAAATGAAAATTTAATCTGTTTTACCTACATAAAATCTATACAATACGATGGTATTCAACATTTTCCCCGAAATGAATCACTCGGGTTCGTTCTACTGTTAAAACAACAAGTAGTTGCCTTACAAGATGCTGAACGTTAGTTAAACTCAAGTTTAGTCCACAATTGATGAACGGTTCATCGTTTTCTAAAAATAAAATACTCAGAAACGCAAAAAGTTACAAGCGGCTTTCGACATTATGAGTTGTTTTGGCGAATAGATTATTTAAGCAAAAAAACTCGATGCACGAAAATAGGATTATAAATTAAAGTGAAGCATCCGTACTGCCAAACTCTGGTAATTCCCGCACGATGCGATAATTGCAAACCGAAACAATAAAAATTGACTCGGAATATTGTGCGTGTGGAGCCTTCAATCCCTGACAAGATTTGCTCAAACAGAGCGACTGATTTCCCCTGGGAGCACACGACTGAAATTTATTATTAAAAGTTTCACGATTGCGAATGCTCGAGAGCAGTCGCAATTTATTTCTCTCTGTACACTGTCGAGTTTTGATGATGTACTTACTTGGAGCGCTTATTTTACTGGCGATTTGAAGCGTGTGCGGTGCATAATATTCATAGCATCGAGTTGATAACGTTTGCTTTTGGATAATTTCAATCGCAACTGATTTGGCAACCGCCACTACTGTTCTCCAATGCAAAGCCAGGAGTAATTTCTATATAAATACGACTGAACGTATTTGTTATTGATGTTAGTGTGTTGTAACAAACTGACTGAAGAAAGTAACGATTGAATGTTAAAATCACAATAATAATCTGTAGTAGTTCTCCAGAAGAGCGTTAAGAGCTCACATAATTGGGTGTGAACCATACTTGCACTCGGTTCACCGCTCGCTAGCTCAACTGAATTTAATCAACCCGTAAAATTAAATGAAGATATGAAATACACCTCAAATAAATGCGAAAAAATTTATGTAACTCAATAATTAAGGTACGGAGTTCAGTTCGCAGCTTAGCCAGGCTACGGTTGGTGTGATCCAAGGCCAACCAGGCCAGACGGAGGAAGGCCGAGGGTTGCCGCCTCTGCCACAATTTTCACCCCAGTAATGAAGTGATCACCTGGCGACCGGGCGCGGAAAAAAATGGGCTCTACCTCCGGTGACTTGGGTGGTCTAACGTAGGGTCTTCTCATAAGGCAACTGAGAGAGAGCCGAGTATACGTGTAAGTACACCTGGTACCCGGGATGCGTAATTGTACGTACCAAGGAGTCTTTTACGAGTGCGTGCGCTCTCAATGTCTACACGACTGGTTCTGAGAGCGCATTTCGATTCGGTCTTATTATTCGGCGGCCTGTGTTACTCTTCGGCATCGTTAACTTGAACAATAGTTCTTTGTTTCTAGGAAGGAAGGCAATAAATTATCCGTAAACAAATGCAGTAGAAGGGTACAGCTGTATCTAAATTTAAAAAAATATGCTGAGATTCAAGACGTGAACTATTTGTACAAGCCGACCTCCGAGGGTGGTCCACTAATTTCCTTATTTAAGATTCAAGTCAAAAAATTATCTACCATCTCGTTTGAATACTTTGAATGCGAGTACCGTGTTTACTGTCAACTTAACGAAGTTGATTTGCCTCTTAAGTGTCATGCTCCGCCGTAAATTTCTAAATAGATTTGATTACAACCATATGCGTCCATGAAACTGCGAGAGAAGCAATGATGAACTGCACCTAATTGAAAATAAATTCGACGCTTCATGCTTCTCAGATGATCGAGCCTCAGCGAGAGCAGGAAGTCACGTACTGCAGAGGGCACTCGCAAACCCGCGAAAATGTTCCTATCGTGATACCTAATCAGACAAGAACGACGTTCACAGTATTACGGCTATTTTTTGCTCCCATAAGTAGGCTATTTTCTACCCCGATAAGTAGTTCATTGTAACCCTTTATTGCCACTTACTTATAGTTTATTGCAGAGTTCAGAGGTATCAGTTTATAATAGGTTGAATCTAAGTGCGTCCACGGGTATTTAAAAAATGTTAAAAGGATTATTTATCGCAGCCATGTTAAATTGTCTGCTTAAATAGTTCATACGCGGCGCTGCTCAACTGGAGTACAAGTGACTGATTTTTTTCCGGAATTTCCTTCACGCTGCATCGATTAGGAAGTTATGAATTATTTAAACTTCCTCTATTCTTTAAGGTTGCAATACGACACACGAAAGTGGAGTTAGGAGAATGGTGAATTTGGGCGTCATTGCGTCGTGCTAACTAACATACTGAGCTGGAGAGCTCGCAAATCGTTTTTTGAGTTAGAATTTTACCACAAATCTCATCGAATGACATTGTAATTTTATGGTCTAGTTATGAGGATCGCTTATACGATTATGATGTCAATTTTTTGGCGGGCAATAGCAATGCGGTTGATTAAAATTACAACTCAGATAAAATTAAAAGTTAGTAGCAGCCTCCCTTAAAACATTAAGTCCGGCGGGTTAAACTGAAGTTCAATATCTAGATCGAATTTAGAGTCAATTGTAGTAAGAAATTTTGAAAATAGCAAACATTGACTGGATCATGCCTTTATTTAACTTTCATTTAGTATTTATAAAAATTGAGTCAGTGACTTCTGGTCGGCCAGCAGCATTATGAAAATCACCTAAATGACCACCGGTGAGTCACGCCGCACTTAACGTGTTAACACAACAAAGATCCAAGAGAGGACGGATGAAGGCGCATTTTAGTACAGAGGTAAGTTAACATTTTCCCCGCGTTTCCTCTACTGTTAATGGTTGGTTTGGTTAAGTTGTAAGTAGCAGAACAGGGAAATCGTTACTTCTGCACAATTACATTTTCATCCTTTTTAAGAAATATGAAACTACAATCGCACGATAACATTTAACCATTTATGACAAAAGGCTCTAATTACATTTTCATCCTTTTTAAGAAATATGAAACTACAATCGCACGATAACATTTAACCATTTATTACAAAAGGTCTTCCTTAAAAAGGTTGCGAAACAGATGAAACGTCATTCATTTATACCGGTACGTGAATGAGCAATTTGCCAAGTGGTGCGCATATGGCCCAATACGCGAGGAAAGTGTAGAACAAAATCTATGTACAAGGAGAATTCCCTCATAGGAGCCCCTGCGCATAGAAAATGCAAGTTGAGAGGAAAGATAAGGAAACCAGGTAAAAATTTAAGAAGAAAGTCAGAGGTGCTGAAAAACAAGACGACAGTGTATCGAACACACTCCGTGGTAAAAACTACTTTAGTTCAACAACAAGGAGCCAACCTAACTCAAACCTTGGAATCAAACACTTCCCCCCCTGGGAGCACTAATTGCCATGGATACAATAGTTGTATTCACCTGAGGGGGCAAAACAACAACTTTCAAGATACCCTCACATGATTTCATTGTGAGTTTTCTGGTTAAATTGTGTGACCTTTGAAAATGTTTTTACTATAATTTTATAATTAAAGCTGATCACAATAGTTTGAGTGCTCACATGGCTATTATTGTTACAACCAATAACGAAAATTGTAATAACTGCACTTGAACAACGATGTAAACATTTGTGATGTTGCGACCATAAATATTCTCCTAACTACGAGCAGCGAAGACGAAAGCAATGAGGCAATTACTTTTGATATTATGACCAGAAACAGCGGAGAGGCCTGGGCACGTGAGCAGAAAAGTTTCTCATTTCAGGTGAAGTGTCTCCTTCAGCCATGCGTCATGGATGGGGAATCGGGCCGAGTACGGGCCAATACAATTAGTGAAAGATAAAAGGAAATACATGAATCTAGAAACCAATGACGAGTTATCTGATCATTTAGAAACATTCAACGTCGTACAAAAGATCAGATTAGATGTTAGTTTAAGCATCCCTAACCGCACAAAAGGAGGCGTACCAAATAGGGGAGGAAGGAAGCCACCATTTAGTACGGATTTAAGTAAATGTGGAATCTATGCCTAAGGCGCATAGAAACAGTAAGTTGACAAAGAAGTTTATAAAACAAGATGAATGTTGAAAAATAAAATAGTAAGTGCTGAAAAACTGGCCAGCAGTGAGCCAAAAAAGACGGTCCGTAACAAAACAAAAATTTATTTTATTTCAACAAAGAAAGGCCTACTTAACCTTTAGCTCGGGACATTACTTGTTCCCCTGGGAGCGCCAATTACCACAGATTCACTGATTGTACCCCCCTGAGGGGACGTGGTAGAATCACAACAGTACCGAAAAATGGAGGCTGTGAACGTGGTTGCTGTATTTTTTCCCCATTTTCTACTCTGGTGTCTGTGCGTGATTAGTGCTAAGCGGCGCAGAACTTTGGTCGCGAGGGTTATGAACCACTGGGCTCATATCTGTCGCCATGCTTTTTATTGTCCTAATCATATGCTAAAAGGTGTAGAGCGCAATTTTTATTCATAGGAACCGTATTAACTAACAAAAATTTTACAACTATTTTCTTCAAATATCCGTATTTTCCGCAGATTTGAACCGACAGATTCAAGCTACATGTTCATTACAAGCTGTTACGGCCGCAAATAAACTAAAAGTTTTAGAACGACTGTTTGTTGAGCCACTCCTACACCATTTGAGGGTAGTCGAGTCCGATATTGATAGTGGTGTTAGACTTGCAGTAATTAAAATCGATACTTCTCTTGTTTAAACTAGACATTTTTCTGAGCAAAACTCAAACGACTTCAAGGGAATTGTTTATCACTTTTTAGTCGCTGACCGTCAAACTTTGTCTCACTACAAGGTTCTGGGGCGTAGCTAAAAATAGTAGAGCGCACGCATTTTTGTGAGGTATAGAAAAGCACGATACCGGAATATCGAGAACGACATTCACATTCGCTGTGGCCCAAATAAATTACTGAAGGTGAAGTACAGTTTAACGTTAGTTTTAAAGGAATTTATTAACTATTAATTATGTTTTGGTAATAACTTATTGCGAACGGATCTAACTCACCTGTTTAGGCTAAGTTAGCTCTTAGATTTTGCTGGAGACCATCAAGTCTGAAGCCTGATCATCTCTAAAGCTAACTACTACAGACCCGAGCTGCGTCCTGCCGCCTCGCTCCCCACACGCCACGAGGGCCGACCGAAACTGTGAGAATCCCTCTTCCACTGTCTATAAAAATGTAGCTACGATTCAAATGCTTCTCGTATTGATATTTATCTTCAGGATGCAAGGGATATAAATAAAAATTTAGCCTCTTCCTAAGTAGTTGAATTGAAATGCAAAAGAACGTCTTGAATTTGTTTGATGTATTCACTGCAGTACCCCTAAAAACTTTGAACCACAAATGGCTCAATAACTGCGAGCAGTATATTTTACAAGTTTAGGCATATAAATGTTTTTATCTGCAAAGCATGTTAGTGCGGTGCGTGTGGCGTGCGGGCTTTGAAGTATTGCCTTAACTAGACTAAAAAAACTTCACTTCTGTTTTCAATATGTGGGACAAATCATCATTTTTCTAAAATGAAATGTCCAACCTAAAAGTGAATTCGAACCAAAAACAGCAGAGAAATATTCTTTACATCTAGATGAAATTACCCATAGAATTCTGTAGATTGACTGAATGAGAAAACGAACGATACTCGGTTTATTTTTTTACTCTTCAAAGTCACATGAAATAGAAGATCATCGTGACTCGTGCGCTTTTGAGATTTAACTTAAATGTAGATTCTTTATTGTTTTTAATATATTCTTAACGTTACAGAAGTCACTAACCCAAGACGAGCAAGAGTTCACACGAAGGAAACTTAAGCTGCTCGTCGTTTCCGAAGTAACTTGTATTTCCTAGTACTCTGACCTGTCTCCAACGTCTAAGCAAAAACCAACCATGTTATACACCATTGAATTTTATTTTGAAAGCATTGTTAGTGTGCTGTTCAGTATTTGCCCAGTGGATGCAAATATGTTAATCTCGTCACGCGCTCGCACAAATTCACATTTTTATATTCAAAGAATTAATTCAGCGTCGAGTTGAAGCTTCAAGAGGGAGGTGTCGAAGCAACTAAAGAATTTGACATTAATTGTAGCCGGCGCAAGCCAACGCAGCTCCCCAATGTTGTTTCCAATGAAAACAGCTCCAGTCGCATATTTTACGTATCGTGAGCCGCCCTAATGGACTTCCATTGCTATTCTTGCTCCTGCAAATTGACGGTATTTTATTTCTCGTTCAATGCAAGATTTGCATTTCATTGTGGGCCCTTTTACGGATATTCGAAGAGCAAGAATCGCTCGAATTCCTCTTCGCTGAACTTTCAGGAATACAAAAAAATGCAATCGAAAAGAAATGGTGTTTTCGGAGCAGAATTGAAAACAGATTCCAGCGAAACGAAATGGCGCCGTCGCGGTGAAAGCTCTGAACAACGACTGTGAAACTTGAATGCATATGTGAAGACGTCTGCTTTATTTTCAGCGAACTTTGAAGCTTGTGGTTTATTTAGCATGGATTTAGGGCAGGTATGATACTGAAAAAGTTTTGAAAATAGCAGGAAAATTGCGATGTGCAACAATGAACAATTTTCAAAAATCATGATTTTATTTTTCTGTAAGGTTACGTAGGCTCTGAAAATGAACCTTTCGGTCAGTGATTTTACAAGTTCATGTTTTAGTTAAAATCGAGTTTCACAAGACGATGGAATACGCTGACAGATTTTTAAAGGAATGCTTGCACACTAATTGTTTTTCCTATGGTTAAGAAAGCAATCGTTTTATTTCTCACAGAAAAATAATTTCGCATTGACATGCTCTACGCGAACTTCATCTAGCAAATTGTCAATCGATGCACCACAACAGACGCACATCACTTCTATTTCAACGCAAAAACTCCACAAAAGCAACAATTTTTCACCGTCGTTAAAGGCAGAGGAGCACCTCTTCGACGCGCACCCGCTCCCGACTCTACTCATTAATTATTTATGGGCGCGGAAGAAAAAGGCGTTGATGGCTCTCAGGAGTGTGACACTCCCGCGTCCACTTCGGTCTCTCACGCTGCAGCGCTTAAACTTGTAACGAGAGCTTAACCGGGGCAGGTTAGTAAATTCTGCACTTCCCGTTAAAGGAAAATTCATGGTGCACTGCATCTAGTGGACTAAGCGGTGTTCCCAGGGAGTGTAAGCAGCATTTCTTGGCGGCTACTCGAGGGTGAGGACGTAAACACTTGCCCTGTGTAGTGTTTACGGGGGGTGCTCTCCCAGACGTGACATAATATACAACACAGGTCCTTTGAAGTTGCTGGCATGCCATAAGAAAGAGAGAGGGAAGAAGAGTAAAAAGGGCTGTAGTTGGAATGCGACGCCTACACCAAATGGGGGTCACAAAAAAGCTCTGAGGTTGATTGAGTTTAGGTTACTCTAACAAAAAGATTCTATTTTTTGCCACCGTGTGGCCTGAACTGAGAGTAAGCTAGGGGTTCAAGAGTGGATATGAACTAATCTGAAGCCCTTAGTTGTTCGCTGGCATAATGCAAATGTACGATTATGAGTGGGCTGAGGTTCAAGCAAATTTTGTTCTTCATTTCTGGTTGTTAAACAAAACAGCGTTGAGAGGATCTTCGACAGCATATGTCATAAAATTACGTGTGACTTTTAAGTTAATCATAAGTTCCTTGTATAAAGTGTTCCAAGCTGGGATATACTCGAATGAAATGCCAGTCAACCAAAGAAAATAGCGAGCGACACTTAGAATTGTCAAAATAGTATTTTCGAGCCAAGAGCACACAAATGCACTTAAGGCCTTGTTACGATGTGAAGAGTAAAATTCATATAGTGTCGTCTTTAACGCGTTGGTCGCCAGTGTACACGGAGGGAATTTCCATTTTGCTGCTGACTGACCAATAGTCACGTACTCGATTTTAATAAATACTTAATTAAAGCTAAACGAAGGCATGATCCAGTTAATGTTTAATATTTTCAAAATGGCTCATATAATTTATTTTGAATCCGTAGCGATTCACACCCATGCTCACTTCATCATATTCGCAGTGCATGAGAAATCTATTTAACACGTTGAACGCGGTGTGTTAAACTCAATTTCAATATTTAACTCGACTTGAAGCATTAAATCTATTCACATCGTTCGCTTAGGTATTAAATCATTCAATACATTGAAGCTTAAATGAAACTTTACCTCTTATCAATTAGGTTTCGTCACGTTTTCACGGGACAGTTTGTGAATGTTTGAATAATTCCTTTATACATCCACTGAAGCCAATTCATGCGTGAATTAAATGCTATGCGACCATTCAAGTGCGATGTTGAAAAAATATATTTTTATAACATATACATATAATATATATATATTGCTAATTGTAAATATATCGAGTTCTATTTCATACAGAGTATTTCAAAAAATGTACACCACACCATTTGAACTGATGTAAAAAAATTATTTTCCAGCTGACAAGATTTCATTTATTGGAGAAGTTAAAATTCAATTTGACGAACAGGTGTGCTTTTTGGACAAGGTAAATGTTCTAGAGGTTAAACTAAATGTAAAACCGGTAGCCTTCGCCATCGATTCCTATTTGCGTTCGAGTCACAAGTGTTTCAGTACTTCGCGCCGAGGTGTCTAATGGAATTCTGGGTTCTTCGGAAAGTGTGAAGATTTTTTGCGCAGACTGGAAATATAATTGCTCATCGAAACTCTTGAAGTTCAAAACAAATTCAATGAAGCGTTTCCTCAGCAGATGGCAGATTCGTCGATTGAGCGGCTCTAAAAGGCTGATATACATTTGAGTTTGAAAAGCGGAAGCAAGTTATTAAATGGTACTGGACGATTGAGAAGACAACTTTGGTTTAGAGACAGTACAGCCCTAAGTGTTGGTCGAGGTTCGCGCATAAAAATCACTCCCGACACTTTGGTGCGAAGTGAATAATCAGTTGTGACTTGTACAAAAAATATCGATCATGGAGGCTGCATATGTCAAAAATGTTTGTTATAACACATACGACAGCACCAAATTTCTTCTATCATTATCATAAGTGTAACCTACACGGGTACACCGTACTTTGCATAGTGTGCCTTATACTCAGACGGACTTCTGGCCTCAATTCACACGTGAGGAGAAAATCCATCGAAAATCTCGAGAGATATGCGCGCTTGGCTCTCTTAAACCATGTCAATGGAAACAAAAACACGACTTGAGAATGTTTTCACAACTTGGACGGAAGAGAAGCGCTTTTGAAATTCGCTGTGCTATAGACGTTCCTGAGAGGAAGCCATTCTCAAGTTTTTGAAGGTTGTACACGAGCGAGAATATCAGACCGTCCTTTCAGCGAGGAATGAATAACATAATAAGACGGGCAAGCTCCCACTGAACGGAGAAACACCGCGAACAGATGCCCTATTGATAAGGTAAGGTATCGGGTGGCGCGATGGAGGTGCGCTTGATCGGTGAGGAGTATAGATTCATGGGGAGTGTACGCGCTTATATACATAGCAGTGTTCGTACATGACGCTGAACAGCATCAATGAAAGCATTCATCACGGTGAGCAGATTCAGTTCCGTGGAGCTCAAGTAATGCATAAGTTTTCAATTAACAAATCTGCTTATTTAATAACTCAACGCTACCCTGCCCAAATGAAACCAGAGAAAAGGATTGACCATCTGTTTGTTTGTGGGAAATGATGTCTTCTTTGAACACTATCGTTCCCTTCACGTGTGTGCGGCGTAATGCATGTACTTTGTAACTTCTCTGCACACTATCATTCTTTGAATATTCGCTGAACAGTAAAAAAATTTGATTAGTGCAATAATTTCACTTAGAGGGGTTGTGTTCTACTAAGGAATTTTTCTGCTATTTTCAGATGTTTTAACTTTGTAAAATTTAAGTGAATTTGACCTTTTAAATTTTTGACGTACAAATAATAGTGAGGTGAGGAAATCATTTTAATCATATGACCTACGGTTAATAATGACGTGAAGGAACTTTCGTTAGATACAATTCATGTTCATGCGAAGAAAATAAGCATTAACACTTATAAATATTTTATAAGCTTATTTGTGTTCATAGCTTGGGCTTAGAATGATTATGAATAATCAGTCCATGGTAGAACACTTTGAGCCTTACGTCAAGAGAATAGTTAAAAAATCATTAGAAGAATTTCCCCACCGATCAATAGGTTGAATTAAATAATAAAATAGACTAAGGCTCCTTATAACCACAACAAAGGTGTTCCAAAGAGAGAAAAGATGAAGGAACCATATAAATGCAATTAAAAGAACGTAGAACCAATGAGCACGGTGTGCTCTCACGTAAGATTCCCTGCGCCTGGCAACAATAAGTTATGAAGAGAGGTTATGAAATAAGACAAACGTTGAAGAAGACATGAGAGGTACTGAAAACAGAGCAGCGATGAACAAAAAAAAAAAAATCTCCGTAACAAAACAAAAAACTTTTTCCATTTTGACAAAAAGTCTACCTAATTCGCAATTCGGGACCTCACATTTTGCCCCTGGGAGCGCTAATTTCCATAGATAGAATGGTTTTATTTCTCTTAAGGAAAGGATAGACAGCAATGAAGGCACGATGCTTTTCCTGGCGTTTAAAATCAGTTCTCCCAGCTATAAAGTCGTTGAAACCGTATGCGATTTGTTACCTGTCCGACCCTGAAATAAATCACAAGCGAATGTTCTCCTCGAAGTTAAATTCTGGTAAAAAAATAAATTGCGCTACAAAATATGTAAGAAACGGAGACTATTTGCTGAGTTGAAATCGACGCTCTTCATTGAGTTCCTTCGTTCTCGGAAGTCTTTTACAAAATTACATGAGCTCCTCCCCTCTAGCGAGCACAAACAACTAAGTTTTCATCATCCCAGAAAGGATTTCGGTCTTTGGGACAAGCCTGCCGTATAGCGAGACCATTTGCAAGCCCATGTGCAATATCCCAGAGTCTCCTTCTCTGTGAGAGCGTCACTCATCGTCTCAGTCGCGGGATATTACCAAGTGTCTCATTTGCATTTGTAATATTGCGCGCTCGTGTGAAGTGAGTCTTCCTCTTCCATCCCATTCTTCACACGCCTCCTCACAAAACTGAACTAAAAAGTTGCTTTCGACTAGCGAATTCTCACAGTTCTTTTGAAATACCGCCGGAAATATAGGATCGTCGTTTTGTTCGACGGAAAGGCGAGGACATTGGCTGAGACACGTGAGTACAAAGATTTGTTTAACATTGTGACTTCGTATTGGTACATAGGTGTTACGCTAGGTAAATTGCTCATTTACGTACCAGTATCACTGAATATCATTTCAACTATTTCAGTAGCTTAATTTAAATTAGACTATGGCGTATAAGCTGAAATGTTAAGGTAGAATTATATTTTTCCGTCTTCTTAGGAAGGATAAAATGTAATCAAGCAGGAAAGACGGCTCTTTAATTCCGCTACTTCCAGCCTAAGCAAACCGACCGCAGCAACCGTGCAGATGCCTTTAACATGGTGAGTATATTTGATTCTCAATGACACAGGAACGATTCTGCCAGCTATTTGGTGCCCTTAAATGCTTTAAGTTTTTTTTTAAGCAAGGTCACTCTGTACTCCAGTAGTTAAAATTCCTATTTCAAATCCAGTTTTTCTTATAAGCGCATTATCATTTGAGAACAATAAAACTTTCACAGTAATGTTTTATTGGGTGCTATTTTTTTCTGTGATTTGACTGAACACAAAACAACTTCAGACACCTAACGAATTTTTACGTTAGGTTGTACCAGTAACTGTTTCTCTAATCTAGTAACTAACACAAAATATGTAAAGAAATTTACTGTAAATTATAAACAATTTTGAGTAATTTAAAGTGAAATCTTCGTAATGTTTGAATAAATGAAGAAAAAAGGTTCATCTTCATGACTGATATTCTCTTGCATTTCACCTTCGACACATGCAGAATTCTGGAGATTCCCTAATCTAAATCTCTTACTTTACCATACCTCACTACTGGTTTTCAAGCACTTTATTTCTTTGATGTTCGTTTAATGCTCAAAATAATATTGATAAACGAATAATTTCAGTGTTTAAGTTTAAAATTTTTTCTCAAAAAATGAGTATCTAGTAAAATAGATAAGTTTTATGCTTGCATGAGAGTTTTTAAATCTAATAAGTTTTTCGATAATTCAACTTCTTAACAAACACCCCCGAAATATCTCGTCATAAATTTTCTAAAAATTCTGAACTAGCCACGAGGTACCTCGCGCTGGAGTCAGTTTACTAATTCAAATCAGTGTGTAATTATTGGCGTTAGGCACTAATTGAAATTAAGATTTTTATATTTTTGCAACTAAAAAAATAGCGAAAGTGAAAACAGATCCAACCTATTCATTAATTACTAAACACTTTATTACTTTAATTACTACATCGGTAGAGGGTTAAAAAGTGAGTACTTTTAGTTAAGGTGAAGATATATCTAACCTATCCTTTAATTATTAAACAATTATTTCGGTAGAGGGTTAACAACGGAGTACTTTAGGCCCAGTGGAATGATTCGTACCCTGGCTTGGAGACACAACGTCATCTACAACTTTATGAAACCATGTCTGTAACCCATCCCGCTGGAAACTTTACATCACTCCCGATTAACATATTTTAGTTCAATAGAATTAGCTAGAAAATTATTCTGTTTTCAAATTCAATAGGAAGCTAAGCTGGAATAGCTTGCATTCAAACGAAATTCATTTCACTCAACTTTTCAACACCAATGTACTACATGTTTGCATATAAGTTCTCCATTCGTAGCGAGTGCCATAGCAATCAAATACAATATGAATATTCATCATTTGTCGTGCATCTTTCAATACCCAAATTGTCCGTCAGCCGGTACCTGCGGAGTGATAAAAATTTCCATACGGTCGAATGAAAGGGCAAATAATCAAGAATCGCGCTTCAGAAGTACAACCTTGAACATTTTCCTCAAATTAAAATTCTGACCCAAATAGTTCATGTAACGATATCATGGAAATAACAAAGCATTAATATTTCTACATCCCAGGCAAGAAGTTCAAGGCTGAAACCGGAAAACCTTGAACAAAATTTTAGCAAAACTTTCAAAATGCTCTCGTAACACTTTTATACTCACTCGTCTCTATTTGAGGACACCCTGACAAAGGGCGATCTCTATACCCCTTGAGATCGTTCGTCCACGAGAAGAGATGAAATTTTCAATTCGACTGCAAAGAATGCGAGACACTGACCTGAAGACGGCGCATTCCTGGTGCTCGGCTGCGTGCAGTGCGAATCTTAGGTAGCGTGTAATTCCGAGACCATCCTGCATGGAGGCTGCTGCGGGTATCGCGAGGGGGTCTCGGGTTTCTCTCTTCACACCCCGACTTAACCTGACTCTTGGTGTCGGCTTTCAAGGGGTCTTGATTCTCCTGTGCTCTTGACATAAGGACCTAAAAGAGAGAACACTGAGTGCGCAAAAAGACGAGCTTGAGGTTACATGCGTGGCTTAGAGAACAAATATCTGATGACGTGAAGGACCTGTGAAGGGGAAGTAATGGAGGCATTTTTTGGGTTGGGGCTAGAAACATGATTGAGGGGAATACTTGTAGTAGGTTTTTACATCGCACAAGGAATGCGTGTTTGCCAGCTTATCATAATTATGAGTCACAGAATGTAACGCAGTAGACGATTATTTTATAATAGTTTAAGATTCTCTACCCGCAACAAAGGCGATCTCAAGAGAAAAAGTGAAATTATCATTAAGTAATAATTGTATAAAACAGGGAATCTATGGACATGAAATGTTCCTATGTAGGATACCAAGCACATATAAACAGCAGGTTAAGAAGGAAGAAAAAGAAAAATAAGAGATAGCAAAAAAGGGAAGATGATAGAAAGAAGTAAAATGGGCACGAAAGCTAGAAATCCCGAAAGCCTATCTATAGCTGAAATAAACTAACATTATCTCTTCAAGGCGCCAGTGCCCTAAGCATAGGATAAACAAACCATACATAACCCCCATTGCCAATCCGATGCCCCTTGAAAGCCCTGCGATTGAAGATCATTCCTGTCTTGTAAAAGATGCTAACGCCTCACTCCTCAATTTTTGCCTCGCTTTCGAACAATGCGGGGAATTAAGTTTATGCATCAGTATTTGTGGTACAAGAAGCGTCGAGGATGAAAACTAATTTTTAGTGATTACTGGACAAACCTTGTCTTGTTCGTTCACGGTGTATGTGTTAAAGCGTTTGCAAACGAGAAATTGGTTAATAATCATGCCTTTATCCAGGGGAAAATTATTCATATAGTGTAATACTGAATAATAACGTTTGTTACTGAATAATTTCATACCTGAATAATGTGGTTTATCTAAAAAAATTGTATCCGTAACGTGAAACGTTAGGCCACCAGTGGTAGAAATTGAAGCATTAGTTAGGTCTTGCTCGTACAATACTGGAAATTTTTCGGACTAACTAAACCTAATGATCCATGTCCCTAATTTTGATAATTATCTCAATTCAAGGAAAGATTCATCAGTGAATATGCTCATTCAAATGATAAGAATTACCCACTTTTTTACGACGTGGGCTAGTTGAAAAAGTATGAATACAACTGAAGGATTTTGATGATCACTGTTTCATGTTGCGTAGAACATCAATCTTATTAACTGCTTCAGTGGCTTGACTTATCCAGTTTAAAATTCGTTTCAAACTTTATTTGCCAGCTTAAATGGTACTATAAATGCCACCCAATCACTATTGCAGATCCTCTAGTTTGAAAATGAATATGAAAACGTTCAGAATTAGTATTCAAATTTTGAATGCCTTCTTCGCCGTTTTCTAAGGAGACCTATACAGCATCTTGTTGATCGGTCTCTCTCTCTTCCATAGTGGAAGCTTTAAAGCAAATTTCTTATTGCGTCTCATAAGCGGCAATGAAGTAATTGAAGTAATTGTTTGAAGTAATTTGAGTGACATGAAATGTTTAGTGATTCATCGCGGAATTTATTTGTTGGAGAACCAAATTCGAAGTTGAATTAACGCAGCATGTCAATATTTCACTTTTTCCTTTAATTTTTATTTTATGTATTCTGGAAGTACAGTATTCTGTTCTCAACTATTATAATTTTCAACTGGACAACTTACCTTTGCAGGAAACGGGTCTACATTTCAAGTTTTCAGCCTTTAGCCGTATATGGCGGACGTTAGCACTGTCGGAGACAGATTACTGCAATCGTATATTATAAGAAATTAGAAAAGAAACACATTTTTTACGTATGACTTGGTAAAAACATGATTTCAATAGTTTTTAGTAGGTATCACTGAATGTTTTAATTCATTACAATTGTATCAAACTAAAACACGTCGCTTTCAGTTTCGTGTTTGACAATCGACTTCAATGCGAAAAAATTCAGGCGTTTCTGCCCTCCTACGGAGATATTACAGCACTAAACCTTTCTACATCTCAAGCTGAACTCTCAATTTTTACCTAATACTGCTCCTATCTCCAGCTATACAATGCTGTAGCGCTCCTTTCATTAGTACGCGCTATTTACTCGCCACTACGCACGAACGACGACGCTCATTTTCTGTTCTCGTTTCGTTGCGATCGGCATTCATGTGCTGACTAAATGAGAAGGTCTGATTTTCTTCGCTCCTCTCGACTAGTCAGATATTGATGGGATCTGTTACAAAGTCAAGGCAATCTTTGCTCACCACTCATGTGCCCTCGTAAAAATCTCTGACGAATTGGAAAAGAATGAAAGAGTCTAATGCATTCCGCTCGGTTTCTGAAAATGCGACGACCTGTGGGATTTTGGATCTAACTCTTCACTTGCAGTGAATTTGTTTTGAAACTTAATTTAGCTGATGATGTTACACTGTGAAACGAATTAGCAGAATGTATTCCATGATCAATCTCAGATCTTTAAGTGACTCAGATTTCCATTAATTTATAATTGGTGCTTTATTATGTCCTACTGTTATTCTGAATTTAAAGAAACCTCTAAGGGGATGGTTTTTACGCGGAATAATACTGATGAGCACTCACTACCACCAACACTCCCAAAAGCAAGTGGTGTTGTGGTACATAGGAGCTGGGGAGGTGTATGAGAAAACGTAAGAGGTGTTGGAGATATAGGAGGCGTGAGAGGAAGTTTAGAAAAAGGTGTTGGAGGGGGCGTAGGAAATATAGGAGGAGGCGTTGGAGGCGTAGGAAGATGCGTGAAAGAAGGCGTTGGAGGCGTAAGAAGATGCGTAGAAGGAGACATTGGAGGGAGCGTAGGAGGCGTAGGAGGCATAGTAAGAGGCGAGGGAAGAAATCACGGAGGCAATTCTTGAGTAGGACAAGATTAGATTAACATAATTCTTTAATCGATAGCTCCGAACACTAGACCTGAATAAATAATCACCACTTGACATTTTGAATATTCATGCTGTTTAAGCAGCTGCTAGATGAGCTTCCAGGAATTCACTTGATAGTATTTTTAAGTCGATGCCGGTATCGAAGTGCGTCACAATTCATGAGAAAATTAAAGAAGTTTTCGTTGAAATATTAAATAACTTTGTTTATGCATCGTTTTATTCCATGACCTTTGTGAAATGAGATAGAAACCTACAACACAGATTCGGTGAAAAATGTATGAAATTTCCTCCAAATCAAAGCATTGTTAAAACTGGAAATTTATTATATAACTAATACTTATTTTGATCGACCTTTTTATACCCTTAGAGTCTAAAAGTTAAGTTCTGTTTTTCACAACTTGTTTATCGCATCTTCATTTGCTCCTGAAAATTTCTTGCAGATAAGTTCAGGTTTTCACATCTTGTTTGTTGCATCCTCATTTGCTTCATATGACATAATTTCATAAGAAAAAGTTCAGGTATCCACATCTGGTTTGTTGCATCTTCTCATTTGCTTCATATGATATAATTTCCTAAGGAAAAGTTCAGGTTTCCACATCTTGTTTGTTGCATCTTCTCATTTACTTCATATTATATAATTTCCTAAGGAAAAGTTCATATTTCCACATCATGTTTGTTGCATCTACATTCGCTTCACACAATTTCCACACTCCCTAAGGCGACCCGCTGGGAATTTCGAGCATTTCAGAAAAAGTCGAGTGTAGAATACGAGGGGAGTTCGTGGTGAACTCCGACGATGGCCACGCGCGTATTGTACTGAAGAACATCTATATTTTGGGTTATAAAATTCACGTGTGTAAATAATTCATTAAGAGGAGATATCTGATTATTTTTGTAAATATTACTAGTACATTATGGAATTATTTTTAATGCGCGTTAATTTATAATGTGTTCAGTGTTCTAAATCCTCATGCTATGAAAAACAAACTGCAATTCAAAAATGAATCGAAACCTCTTCGAGAAAGCTACTGTTTTTTATTTGGTAATTTTTAGTATGCTTTTTATACTTTTTGATAGATAGGAAGAAATGCATATCGAAAATTTACGAAAAGGTATCGTCTACGCACTTGCTCTTTGAAGTAAGGAATGCTTTTCAGGTAGCACAAAACATGCTTCAAAGTCCCACGTTTGATGTGCGTATTTGTATTTGCAGGTTTTGCAGAAAGCTATCTGACGTCAGAGGTTTTAACATACGGACAATTCAGTGCATTATCTTCAATTCCAAGCTAAAAATTGTTTGGCAATCGACAAAAACAGACGCCAGTTCCGGTCCTCCCAAGTTTGTTTATAACTCTTGAGCGGCGTTTTTATTCCTCTGTAGCCATTGAAAGCAGAAAATTCAAGGAACGTTAACCTCATTTTCTTTCAAAGAACAATCTTATAAACAACGAGTGCCGAACCGAGCCGTTTCTCTGCCTTTTTTTCCAATAACTTTTGCATGACGTTTTTATTCCTTTCACGCATATTCAAAATCAAAAAAACTTGCTCTATATTAGCTGCAGGGACAATTTGGGTAGCGAGCTCTTTGGAGTTGGCCGCCCCAGCCGTATGGAGTGCCTCAGACAAATAATGTCTTGACTGTCCCATAAAGACACGCATCTATACAAAGCAGGCAGCGACCAGCACTTCCTCTCAGCTCCAGGCCCGAGACTTCCTTTGCAAACTCCCCGGGTCCTCTAATGTATAGAGCTTCTTCTCATCCCCCTCCCGCTCCACAAATTTATGCTTATTTCTGACAACCCCTACGCTGGCTTTATTCCACATAAAAAACGAGAGTAAATGATCTATGGTGCAGCTCGAGCAGGCGTCCGTAGACAATTAAAGCAGATGAAGCAAGTCTCGGTGAGTTTTCTGAGCCTGCAATGCTAAGTTCTTGCACGTGCTATTGTACACGTTATTTCGTCTCTGAAAATTAAAGGCTCTGAGATAATTTATGACCACTTCTATGACACACCAGAATGCAAAAAAGTAAATCATGGAGAGGGTGGACTTGGAAAGCTCATACAGGATTTTGATAAACATTCAAAGGGAATTTGTAAATTTTATTTGGACTATTATCCTAATTGAAGCTGACGAAATTTTTCCTGAACAAAAGTTTTGGTTGGACGTCACACAAGGTATTCTCATTCATCTTCGAAATGAACGATTTCATACGCCAATAAATGAGGTATTCAGCTGATAAAAGAAATCCAAACGGTGCTTTGTACGAGCAAAGTTCAGATTCTCGTATATTTTTTTGGTCAGAGAGGCAATATTCTGTAGCTGCTTGGGCATCCATAGGTTCATTTGGTCACGAATTGCTTCCATGCGTGCATTTGACAAGTCAATGTGATCTCGGAACTTCTTTTCGGTATCGCACTGGTGGAGTCGATATTTATGCGAGTCGTATTGTGGGAGGAGCCTCCAAATGCCGCAATTTCGTTCGCAAATGAGGTGATAGATATTGATTGTTCTGCAGAAACCAGCGCACCGGGGAGTTTTGTTCAAACGAGGCTTTCTTACATCGCTTTTTCGCCTGCGCAACTTCGAACAAATTTTATAGTGTCTGAAAAAGTGAAAATGCCCGACGCACATTCTCAATAGTCGAAAGCTTTTTGCAATATTGCTTGCATTACCATTAACCGAGAAAGTCCCAACACTCCCAGATAGCCTTGAGTGGTGCAAAAATTCCGTCATTCACTACGGCGACTGTGATACGAAACGTTGCAGTCGTAGTGTTCTGCTCATGTTCTTCCGAGGAATATTTCTTTAAACCCTTATGCAGAAGCCAAGAAAGTGGCTCTTCCTTCGCATTAAATTGTGAAATGAAAGGACGGAAATAACGCATTTGCGTCTTGAAAACACGTTCCTGGATGAAACCTCTTTCTTTTAGAGCGCGATCTCGACAACAAGTGTTCTTTGTGGACCAATGGGCGACCTATAGACCGTGGTGATATAAATCAGAGCCGCAATGAAGATCATATCCGTCTGAAGAAATAAGTCCAGGAAATGGTAGCAATTTTGTTGCTTACGAAGGCTAGGTGTTGCCGGGGAGGAATCAGATGAACATGTTTAGTTGTCAAGTGCAAGGACAAGAAACAAGGTCTTGTTGTGGCTACGGGCAGCGAACTCGGCTGGCTGAATTTTTATGCAGTTGAAAGAGGGTTGGCCACTTGCATTCATGCTGTTATTTGGGTATACGTCAGTAGGAATTCATGCAGTCGGATCAATAGAGCTAATCCATTTATTTTTTCTGCTCCAAAATAGGGAAAGTGTTAAAGTCGAGGATTTGTTGTATGAAGTCGAAGATGTCGATGAACATTGAAGATTGTGGTGGAGGTGAGGGGAAAAGAAATAGTTCATCTTCTTGTGTTCGACATTAGAAGTTTAGGTCCTAAAATTTGAAATGCTGCAGTACAACGAGAAATGTAAAACTTTCGATTTCCTTCTCCCTTGTTGCTATCGTTACTCGTACATTCACTGTATAATTCTTGTTCTCATCCATATTTCGTAGCAAACATAACTGCACGTTCGTAAAATATTAAAGAGGTGTAAAAATAAGGGGGTAGAAACAGTATATAAAAGATTAAGTTAGGGAACATCAGAGGTAATACATTCGTTTTGGCCTTGCGCTTGGTATATAAAGTTTCGAACTCTGCTGCAAGCAGCTAGTACGAATCACATAAATACTGCGCATTACCAAAATAGACGTATGAGATGTTCTTAGTAGTTTTTAAAATATAAAGTTTGGAGGGAGTTGAGCGACCTCCACATTACTTTTAAATTAAGACGTAAAAGGAAATACATGACTACCACTGCGCTTCAAATTGATGTTTTGAGCGAAACTTAAATTTATAATGTCACGTGGATTCGAAAATGAGACGATTTTTGAAGAATCTCTATTCATAATACTGATTAAATTGGCTCAAAAATTGTCAAATAATTCAGCAAGCAATTAGAAGTAAATAATTATTTCGATAACAGAACTTTCTAACAACACAGACTGTCAAAAAGCTAAATCCGTCTAGTGTAGAGTTCGATCCTCTTGCCTCTTCATTAATGACAACCAAGTACCCGAAATGAAGATGTTTTGTTCTTCATAATGACGAGGGAAACGAAAGAAATGAGAAACCTCTTTTTGTGGATAAATTTTTCACGTCACGTTTAAACCGGTAATTAATCCAGTTTTTACATCGGTTCAACGGGAAGTTCGTCCCTAGAAGTCATCAGAGTATGCTCGAATGGGACTTATATTTATTTTGGCATTGAACCAAACCGCGCTGGTAAAATACACCAAGTATCAACAATTTCCACGACCGCCATAACGCGCCAAAAAATGTGATGCTTTTCATGTACAGCACTTGATGAATTGCGAATAAAAAATCGTTTCATTTCACCCGACTATCCAGTAATCAGAAAACCAACACTCGAGAATTTACGCATTCAGGAAAAGACCCGCTTCAATTTTGGGACGATAGAATCTCCCGCTTTACCGAGAAACTCCACCGCCCTCTTGCGTTTGAAGCTCCCGTAATGCATTAGGTTCAAAGTCATCTAGGTTGCTTCGTACATCATTTTCAAAAGTTCCGTCATGAATAAAGTATCAAAGGAAAATATTCCCCTATACGTCCTCCATGGAAGTGTGGCAGAGGACTGCTATCAGGAACGGTTCTTTTTTGACTAGTTAGAACCGAGGAAGTTATTTGTAGCGTTTTTAAAGAGTGCTTTTCGGTGTTCGTTCTTGCATCATTTTTATGTTTAGCGCAAGCAGGAAGCTAGCTACGGTCACTGAATAACGTGCGATGCGTACAGGAGTATTGCATGTAATTCATTTTGTGGTCTTTAAATTCATAACCAGAAACCTACAGGAATATTGTAGTGCTTTATGCTTACAATAATTTTAACGTGACGTTAAAGGTCTCGTTGTTTTTAGTTATATTTCTAAAATTATTTAGCTAAAAACAGGCCTGCAGCAAAATTATAACTGTGAATAGAATTTAAAGTTTGGAAAAAATCCTTGAAGAAATTGAAAAATATGGAAATTACAGATCGTATTAATACCATAAGTAGCTCATCAAAATACAAACTCAGTCAAATGAGTAAATTTTTGATCATACGGGATTGTTATAAGACTAGTAAAGCAAAGAAACTTCAAAATACTGTTGTGGATTATTTTTATCACTTAAATAACTATGTATAATTATCATTTCCACGGTAAAACAACGTTGACTCGATGAAGCAAACCATCGCAAAATGCGACGATTTCTTCCAGCGAAAATACCCCGATTTTCCCAGTGACTCTCCCGACCACATCGACTTGAGAACTTAGGTCTCTACCAGCAAACTCTACTCTGTACACGATCGTAATTGCGTTCAGTGATTAGTTTGAAGCTTGGCGTAGCCTGAGGCTGGAGGGCTGAGCTCCTACAATGACATGCAGGCTGCAATTCATGAAGAAAGCTGTCGTTTCTCGCAGGAAAATCATTATATAAATTAGTGCCATTGTCAGATACATTTCCGCTTCCACGACGAACCAGCATCCTCAGGGAAAAAAGAGAGTTGATTGCCTTACCTTATGTAAATCGTTATTGGAATAATAGTCAGTAGTTGAAACGTTCATGTTTAAAAAATACAGGAATCAACTTTTAAAAATCACTTTTGAAGTTTTTAAGTGTACTTCTTGAATGTCCGCTGCAGGAATTGGAAGAATTGCTGACAGAGGGATTCGTTGGGACATAAAAAGACATATTATTTCCGTGTGTGTTACATAGAATGTGGACGATTAGGAAAAATTCGCCATTACCTTGGAAAATTTGTTCTGCCAAGAAATTTATTTGACGCAAAACTCTTTTGTCAGAAATGACGTGGAAGCAGCATCATTTTAAATAGCCATAGCATCTGGGTAAGGATTTGTTAGCGAAAAATTTATTACGGTAAAATACGTTGAGAATCTCAAGGTAAATCCCTTGTCCATTTTGTATTTTGTTTGTGGCCGAACGACGCATGGCATATTTACTCTGCTTGTTCTTTTGTGCCTGTAATGTTTATGCTGCAGGTATTCTTACTCCTTGCTCTAACGAATCAGTTGTGTTACTAGCACATGTTAACTTCCCAATTAGTTCTTCATTCTAATTACGAGACGTACAAACGTTTTTGATGACTCATGTATTCGAAAGTATTCGAATCGTAATTTTAATGTAATCTTGTTAGCTATAATATTTAATTAGTTTCCTAGTTATTTATTATCCTTAATGAGGCGTGAATTCTCCCAACGAACTGAAGACAAGGAAAGTTTTAACTATCAGATTACGATATTCATGACTTATACAGCAATTTACACGAATTATTTTGCTAAGGAATGATGACCAATCAATGGTACCCAGTAAAGTGAATCTTTAACTGCTGATGCTAGAACAATATTTTCATTCTGGTTCAGAATGAATTATTGGTGCTGTTGTCTTCATAACCGCGCGAAGGCTCCGGTTCCCAAACCGAGGACCGTGTACAAAGGTTGCAGGCGGTCCTCCAAAGGAAGTCGAATAAGGAGCGCCGCGAAAAAATCGAGGACGTGTGACATATTGAAAGTGAGAAGGGTGGTCCCGAATACGTGAAGGTCAGAAAGGTTCAGTGATCGAGTGGTTCAAGGTTCAAAAGGGCAAGTTTGCATCGATCACCTCATTGTTGAGCCCAACCAATTCTTCCTGGTAGTGAATTTGAAGTGTACGGTTCAGACACTGATTGGACTACTGCACAACGTACTGGCTTTTGAAATATGGCCTGTCGCATTCGGCCGACGACCTGGCCAATTTTATCCATGTTTTTTGAACATATGAATCAATTCTTCTTTTGTCTCCAAGTAGACAGCTGTCTCCTTTTTTGGCTCACTCTTGCAAAAAATAAACTCTGCAAGAAAATGCACCAATAAAAACACCTGATATTAAGTGTATCGAATGGCAATATTTCAATCCCTATCGCGAATCAAGCACAATAATGCAGCGCCTTGAGAGCTGTAAATCAAGACTCTGGACAGCCAAGATAGTGGGAGTGCTCACGTTAGGTAACTTAACTCCGGACATGTGTAACAAGGGGACCTTTCAACACAGAAGATGGAACAGTGTGAACTACGCAGTAATTAGATTCTCGCTTTCTAACTTTGCGCGTGGTATCGAATTTAATTAGCGCTAGACACCGGAGGGGCTTTCGCCAAGTCCTGCGGCGCACTGATAGCAGAAGAGGTTCTGTGGTGGATCATCACGACGCGGAGGCGGGTAGCCATGTTAAAGGAATGACAGAAGTTGAGGAATTGGTCTCTTGTGTATCATTAATACACCGACCATTGGAGTAAATCATCTTTTGTTTGTTAATAGTTATAAGGGTCTGGTTCACCGATGACAAATGAAATATTCATGTCGAAGAAAAGCAGTCAGCATCATTGAATAATTTCAAACCAGCGATTTGGAGACTAAAATGATGTACATATGTTGTGACCAAATCGTTTCTAAAAAATTCAAATCTTTTCTCAGCCACAATTTTTTGAGCTCTGTGGAATTTTTACGATAGACATGAAAGATGTACTTGGAATTGCTGTCGGGACGATGATTGAAAAATACATAAGAAATATGAGTATAATTTTTGATAAAATACCCCAAATCCCATAAATTGAAGTTGATATGCCTGGACGTTTTTGAGACTGTTTCAACAGCGAAATACCAAAATATCAAATAGAGGGAAATTCACGCGGGCAAATATTCTTAACAGAAACCATCCTAAATTATAAAATGTTTGTGGAGGCAAGGTGTAATATCAAATAAAAACTCTAAAGAATATAAGCCTTAATGTTCGATTTATTAGGCAAATGTATTATGGTTTATATGCTTCTGATTACAATAGTCGAATTTTAAAATGGATAGAATTTTGAACTCTCACTAAATACTTCAATATTTACACAGAGCAACAATAATTCAAAATCCGCCACGTTGCCGCTTACTGCACAGTTGCTTTCAAAACAATTATCCATAGAAGATAAAATCGAGCAAGCAGCGTCGTAAATCAAAAGCAAAAGGATTACCAAGAGAAAATAATAAATTTCCTTTAGGCAATGTGATCACTTTGGACGAGAGAAAGGGTAGCCCATATCAATAACATCAGAAGCACCAATATCACTGGCACGATATAAACAAGAGTAAGCAACCCTAACGGCAATACAATAAATTGGCGGGTGATTCTAGCCAGACAATGTAACGGTCCCCACGGCGCTCCGACACGGTAGATGTGGGTACCGACAATATAGGGGAGGCAACTCGGGCTTACTGAGACCCTACACAAATGTGCGCGGAGTTGCTTAGTGTCAGGACAGATGCTCATCTGGTTCTTCGATCGTAGATGTGGGTGGATGTGGAATTTCAGAATCAGGATAACAGATGATGTTATTTGATCATAGATGTCGGTTGATGTAGAATTTCAGTATCAGAAGAACTGATGCTATGTTGTTTTTTGGCCGTAAATATCCGTGGATGTGGAGTTTCATTGTCAGAGACAGAGGCTGATGTTCTTTGATCATACGCGTAGATGTCGGTTGAGGTAGGATTTCAGTATCAGAAGAACTGATGCTTATGGTATTTGATCATATAAATCGGTGGATGTAAAATTCCAGCATAAAAAACAGGTAATAGATACCGGTGGATGTAAAATTTTAGCATTAGTAGAACATATACTTATGGTATTTGATCATAGATATCGGTGGAATTTTACTCGCAGGAAAAAAATGTGTTCAAGTTTTGGCGAAACCTGATGAAATGATGGTGATCACGTGTACTGTATAATAATTATGCCATAGAAAGTTTCACTAAAAATCACCGAGCGGCTGTCAGGTGAGTTTTTTCCAGTATTTAACATGCAGATAATTTCTTTATCGAGCATTTTAACTGATGAAGATACGTACACCAATTCATATGTAACATTGCATTTGCCAAATTTTGAAATATTTTTGACGCACAATAGGACATGAAATTCCAAATGTTCTCACATTTTGAAGTCTACGTGGTCGCTAACAGCAGGCTTGTGTATCAGTACATCCCTTATTTTTTGTACTTATTGAAACATTTCATTTACACAGGAAGTAAATCGGTAAAATAATTACTTAGACCTATTTGAATAGACAGGTTTAAAAATAACTACTTTTGGGGACGACTAAGGCTCTGTGAATTAAGATACATCCTTTGAATATCTTATTCTACATTTACAATTTTACACAACTCAGAACGATTGCCTCACACGTTCACTAGATTTTATCAGTTTTTGCTATAAAACTAGTCTTGAATAACACTGCTGATGAAGCTACAACCACAATTATTTATTTATAAAATATATTTCATGTATTCAGCATGCATCTGAACGTGTGTCCATGTGTATCACATTTAAACTATTTTACGTAGATATTTACGACATCAGCTTAAATAAAAGGAAGCTTCACGATGTCTATAGCCTGGCTGCAGACCGGACCGCCGTATGGCTTCGGCTAAACCGCTGCAAGTCAACAACGTCAGCACTAATCTATTTACTCACCTTCAATTACACAGTCTTCATACCCACGATTTACGCGGGAGCTGACATGTCAAAGAGAAAAGCGCAAAATCAGTTTTCTTCAGAAATTTGCTTGAATTTCTCCATTCAGCGATAGAATGTGCATGTCTAAAATTTCTTGGGAATAAGATTTTAAAATGTTTAGTGTGGTAAATTCCGAAACCTTGAATTATATATGCAGTGCAATTTGTGTCTTCTACATCAAAAAGAAATTTGCAGTACTACATCTGGAAGATGATATGAAGCTTATTATTATTATTCTTCTAAGGGTTTTCTTGACTGATAGTCAGTTCATATCCACTTTTCAAATGAACTCGCATTTACATAAAGTTTCCAAGTTGCACTTGCAAAAGACTAAGTACGGGAGCAGAAAAGAAAAGGCTCTGCCGCTCGGCACTGATATTTTCAAACTAATTGAAAAAAAAAATTTTCTCGATGAAAGCCACTCGTTTTTAAACAACTTGCCCCAAAAATTAGCGAACTAAATTGTAACGCACATTCGCATTGTGAATATCAAGTTTACCGGCTTCCATTAACTCATGCATGACTTGAGAACGAGCTTCGCTTTTCTTTCTTTACGTTGTGTTACTTGTTCACGGTAGCTGTAGTGAACTCTGAAACTTTTTCTAGAGTTGAATAAATTAAAACTCTTTTGCAAACTTTTTCCGTACAACAGTTAGAACAATCACTGACCCCCTTCCTTTTTACTGCTAAGCCTCGAGCAATAATTGCAATTTACCCAGCAAAGGTGATTTTTTTATGCAGAAAATGTTCTACGTTTTGCACAGCCTTGTAAATAAAAGAGCGAAGGCAATCACAATCGAATTTAATAAAGTCGACCATCAAGTTCCCGTGAAGTTGAGATAGATAAAAATCGCCAAACGTTAACATTGTTTGAGAATTTTACTACACTCCGATGGAACTAAATGTAGCTAAATTCCTCCCTTAATTATCATGTCAATATCTTCGTAGTTATTCAAAATTCACATTTCGAGGTGATTTCATTACAAACTTCTTCAACCAGCCGCTAGATTTTACTCAAATCCCTTCAGGCATTGACAGCGGACTCCTTATACTGAACTCCGTAAACTACTTCAATTCAGGTAAATCCTTAAATTAATTTCAAAAGCCGATATTTCAAACATAATCGTTTTAGAATTCATCAATATTTCAATGCAACTCAAAGCACTCCTTAGAAATAATAGCTATCAATGACGCTGCATCGAATAACTGAGGGTAAAAATCTGATATGGCTTCATGTTAAATGACGTAATTTTTCTTCAGTGTAGTTACGTTAAAATAGTCACTCAAATAATACCTGAAACTCATAAAGCCTCACTGGCTTACAGTTACCATTGTTAAGTCTGAGGTTTCAGTTCCTGTCCATTGTTTCTGCCAATTTGACCATTTCTTTCACATTTCGTTGAAATAACACAATGGCGTATATCTGTGTGTCATTTTTATCAGGCCTCGTCAATAGAGTTTCGTAACTTTCGTTGCATGTGAAGCGTTTCTGATTGCATATTTTTGATGAAACGATTTAATTCAATGTTTTGCCGTTTGCAAAGTCTAACTACAAATAAAATAGCAAGGATAGTCACTTTTAAAATAGACATTATTTCTTAGAGAGTTTAATAGGTCAGCACTAAAAACATAAATGAGAAAATGAACGTTTCGACCACAAGGGTCATCTTCAGCATCTGGGAAAATACAAGAGATTTTTTTACAGACAAAAAAAAAAATATACACACATATGAATAACATTTGTAATTGCTAACAGGAAATTTGCAAGGGGAAGGAAGATTGGGCATCATTTAAAACCGGTTTGTCTTTCATGATAAAAAGAGACTCTAAAATTCGAAGATCTGTTTGACTAGAAGATGTTGCAATTATCTGGAAATCATCTAAGCGAACAGGCAAGTCGCACTTTTCTGCATGTGCACGCACAGAGGATTGAGAGGGAGAAGCAAGAGGCCTATTTGTTCGAAAGCTTCGTCCAGCATGCTCTGCTACACGAGTACGCAAGGCCCTTTTTGTGGACCCCACGTACTCAGACGCACACAGTGCGCAACGATACTTGTGGACGACTGAAGAGAGCAAAGCCTTCGGAAGCTTATCTTTGTAATTTAAAAAAGAATTGATTTTGTATGCGTTCACTAAAATTATCCGAAAATTAATATGCATTAAATGTTTTGATAAAAGCGTCAGCAAATTTTTTTTCAATTTTTCAGATTGGTAGCCAAAATATGGTATAACAAAATAAAAATCTTTTTTCCGTACGGTTGTCATAGGTGGGCGGTCACAAAATTTTGAATTTAAAAACTTTTTGATTGAGGAATGTATCAGCCAAGCGGGGAAACCATTATTACGGAAAAAGTTATTCAAAAATTCAACTTCACCATGAAACGACTGAAAACTTGAACATACATTATACGCTCTACATAACAGAGTTCTGATACTATTCAATTTGAAACGAAAATTACAAAAACTATAGAAACTCAAACCCAACCCAGTAAATGTTTGCTTGCGATAGACGGAACTGTGAAATTTGTTATTTCGACGAGTAATCATAGAATCCAGAAACGGGAGACAGTTTTCTTTTTCAAGTTCCATGGTGAACTTAATATTCGGATGCTGGGAATTCAAGTACGACAAAAATAGGTTACAATGAGAACTATCTTTAAATAAAAGGAATGTATCATCAATGTAACGTTTATAGAATACAGGCTTATATTCAACCGGACACATTTCCAACCACCTTTTTTCGTGAAAAGCCATGAACATATTAGCAAATGTAGGTCCTAACGGGAGCCCCATTCCTAGCCCGTCTAATTGCTGATAAAAGATATTGTCAAAAATAAAAAATGAATTTAGAACAGAGAGTTGCAACAAAGTTTTGAGCATGCTGGACGAAGCTTTCGAACAAATAGGCCTCTTGCTTCTCCCTCTCAATCCTCTGTGCGTGCACATGCAGAAAAGTGCGACTTGCCTGTTCGCTTAGATGATTTCCAGATAATTGCAACATCTTCTAGTCAAACAGATCTTCGAATTTTAGAGTCTCTTTTTATCATGAAAGACAAACCGGTTTTAAATGATGCCCAATCTTCCTTCCCCTTGCAAATTTCCTGTTAGCAATTACAAATGTTATTCATATGTGTGTATATTTTTTTTTTTGTCTGTAAAAAAATCTCTTGTATTTTCCCAGATGCTGAAGATGACCCTTGTGGTCGAAACGTTCATTTTCTCATTTATGTTTTTAGTGCTGACCTATTAAACTCTCTAAGAAATAATGTCTATTTTAAAAGTGACTATCCTTGCTATTTTATTTGTAGTTAGACTTTGCAAACGGCAAAACATTGAATTAAATCATTACCTTCGTCGTTGCTATGGTGAGGATAGTATTCGCTTTTTTAGAAGATTCGAAAACTCCTCAAAGAAGCTCGCCAAGATTAAATTGGATATTAAGTTTTTGGAAACCTGCAAAGTTTACGAGACCGTGCCAAAATTTCTCCGCTTCAAACTCTATAAGAAATCTTTAATGTCTTCGCATTTTTACAAATCCTGGCAACTAAAACTGCTCGTTAATGAAATTTCTACGAAGAAGAAGGCTTTTGCTAAATTGTCTTTAGATGTGAAAACCCTCGAACAATCGCTGCGTTCAAGTTTTTCTTTTGTGACCCAGATGCTTATAAAAAACTACGTCAAACGGTCTGTCAACTCCTTCGAGATCACTACGAAGTCGACTCATAAGAACAAACTCAAACAGCTGGGCATCGACAGCAACCTTCACCCTTGTGATCCCTCCAAAGTGGTCTTTAATTTCAGTTCTGTGAATCTGTCAGCACGGCTTACCTATTTACTTGCATTCGGTTTGTATTTTTCTTTGCCAGTTTATAAGTTAAATTTTTTCAATTACTTTTTGCACTTCGAAAAACTTTTTGCCAGCCTTAAATCTTCACTACCATCTGAATCGTCTGTTGTCAAAGATCAATTGAAAATCTTAGCACACAAGTATTATTACGGCTTCAAGCCATATAAAATTTTTTCATGCATATTCAGCAGAGACGATGTATCACTATTGAAAAACCTAGCCTCAAATAAAGACCTAATTGTTACACGTCCTGATAAAGGACGAGGTGTTGTTCTTATTGATAGAGATAAGTATATACATAGTATGAAGAACATTATTTCAGATGCAACTAAATTTAGAGTGATTTCTCAACCAATACTAAAATTCACAACCAGTGTTGAAGATAAGATAAATAATTTTTTACGTAAACTCAAAAATTCTGGCTCAATTTCCGATGATGTGTACAAAACCTTATTTGTTTCCGGAAGCGCTCCTGGTGTTTTATATGGCTTACCTAAAATCCACAAACGCAATTTCGATGTGAATTTTCAGTTCAGACCTATTTTTGCAGCCTACCGTACTCCTAGCTTCAATCTGGCCAAATTTTTGGTACCTATTTTGACTCCCTTTACTTCTAATGATTATACAGTGGAAAATTCAAAAGCTTTTGTAAGCGATGTGGTTTCTATTGATAACGCAGATAACCTTTTTATGGCTTCTTTTGATGTCGAGAATTTATTCACTAATATTCCGCTACACGAGACCATAGAGATTTGTTTAGATTACTTATTTTCTCAGACTGATTCTGTTATTGGCTTAACCAAATCTTTGTTCAAAACTTTGTTGCAACTCTCTGTTCTAAATTCATTTTTTATTTTTGACAATATCTTTTATCAGCAATTAGACGGGCTAGGAATGGGGCTCCCGTTAGGACCTACATTTGCTAATATGTTCATGGCTTTTCACGAAAAAAGGTGGTTGGAAATGTGTCCGGTTGAATATAAGCCTGTATTCTATAAACGTTACATTGATGATACATTCCTTTTATTTAAAGATAGTTCTCATTGTAACCTATTTTTGTCGTACTTGAATTCCCAGCATCCGAATATTAAGTTCACCATGGAACTTGAAAAAGAAAACTGTCTCCCGTTTCTGGATTCTATGATTACTCGTCGAAATAACAAATTTCACAGTTCCGTCTATCGCAAGCAAACATTTACTGGGTTGGGTTTGAGTTTCTATAGTTTTTGTAATTTTCGTTTCAAATTAAATAGTATCAGAACTCTGTTATGTAGAGCGTATAATGTATGTTCAAGTTTTCAGTCGTTTCATGGTGAAGTTGAATTTTTGAATAACTTTTTCCGTAATAATGGTTTCCCCGCTTGGCTGATACATTCCTCAATCAAAAAGTTTTTAAATTCAAAATTTTGTGACCGCCCACCTATGACAACCGTACGGAAAAAAGATTTTTATTTTGTTATACCATATTTTGGCTACCAATCTGAAAAATTGAAAAAAGATTTGCTGACGCTTTTATCAAAACATTTAATGCATATTAATTTTCGGATAATTTTAGTGAACGCATACAAAATCAATTCTTTTTTCGATTACAAAGATAAGCTTCCGAAGGCTTTGCTCTCTTCAGTCGTCTACAAGTATCGTTGCGCACTGTGTGCGTCTGAGTACGTGGGGTCCACAAAAAGGGCCTTGCGTACTCGTGTAGCAGAGCATGCTGGACGAAGCTTTCGAACAAATAGGCCTCTTGCTTCTCCCTCTCAATCCTCTGTGCGTGCACATGCAGAAAAGTGCGACTTGCCTGTTCGCTTAGATGATTTCCAGATAATTGCAACATCTTCTAGTCAAACAGATCTTCGAATTTTAGAGTCTCTTTGTATCATGAAAGACAAACCGGTTTTAAATGATGCCCAATCTTCCTTCCCCTTGCAAATTTCCTGTTAGCAATTACAAATGTTATTCATATGTGTGTATATTTTTTTTTTTTGTCTGTAAAAAAATCTCTTGTATTTTCCCAGATGCTGAAGATGACCCTTGCGGTCGAAACGTTCATTTTCTCATTTATGTTTTTAGTGCTGACCTATTAAACTCTCTAAGAAATAATGTCTATTTTAAAAGTGACTATCCTTGCTATTTTATTTGTAGTTTGATGAAACGTCAATGCTCTCCCTTCATATCAGTGTCTACCTTTCTTCACGCTAGCTCCAAACAAAGACACTTTTCTATGCTATGGAAGTGAGCGCTTTAGCTGCTGTTTTTCACGTGCAACTAAGCATTACCTTTGTCTCTCGTACAGCTACAGTTTGTTCAGACAATTCCCCCTACAACATGTGCTGCCTTTGTCATGAAGCGTTGCTCAATGGAATGAAAACTCCTCTCTGTGTAGATCTTCTCTTCATTCTCGCTCTGCAATGAAGAAAACCGAGAAGAGAACATCCACAGAGTTTGGAACATCAGATAGAAGATCTTTTTGCCACGGAACTACGTTTTGCGGCACTTGAAGAAGACGGACGAGGCTTCAAGCGCTCCGCTCTTCGCCCCGTAATGAGCGATGAGCCGCTCAACTGGCACGAGTTCATTGGATGATCGACACCAGCTTCTCTTCTGTCGTCCTCACGTAGCCGCTCTACCTTAATTGACTCTGATTAAGGTCCCTGCACAACAAAATGAACGGCTTCACCGAGACAGAGAGAGGTTATGTCTCTCAAATTAATAATTTCCGAAGCCTTTTTATGCCTCTGATTGGTCAAATGGAGAGCGCTTTTGAACGAAAATGACAGCCTTCTTTCAAGGTGTAATATTAAAAGTTTGAAAATATATTTTGGTCTCTTGAGCCCCAGTTTTTGCCCTCACTTGATAGAAATAACTGACCTGAATTACATAACTGTACTCATTAATGAAGAAGAGAAATGATGAATAAGTTTACAGATACACGATTCATAGATGAAACCTTACAGATTTAATTAATGTGAAGTATTCGACGAAGAAACACATTTTTTCTACGACAGAAAATTTCAATTTTACTTTAGATAATTTTTCCAGCTCTAAAGTTTACCGTTAGTAAATACTGGTTTTCATTTTTGTCTTTCATAAGCCGTATTATGTCTTTACATCAAGTTCCACTGCTGCTTCTTGGTCGTCCCAAGTAGTGATGCAATAGAAAAACCCATGATCTTTAGCAGTTCTACTAGTTTCCTACCTTACAGTAAGTTCTACTGCTGTTTCTTGGTCTGCATAGGTAGTGAAGCAGCCGAAGCCTTGTTTTTTAGCAGTTCTTTACAGTAAATACCTCTACTGTTCCCTTGATGTTCCTTAGAAGTGATGTAACAAAACCCTTGTTTTTAGACTATGTCATGTCTGCCCAGCAAGGTCCAATGCTGTTGCCTTGGTCTTCCCAAGTAGTGATGCAACATAGCCCTTGTTTTTTTAGCAGCTCCACACAGTAAATTCCCCTGCTGTTGCCTTGGTCTTCCCAAATAGTGATGCAACATAACCCTTGTTTTTTAGCAGCTCCACAAAGTAAGTTCCACTGCTGTTGCTTTGGTCTTCCCAAATAGTGATGCAACATAACCCTGTTGCCAGTACACAAGCCCGATGCAGATTGATCGTCACAATTCTCTACCGAACTGCCACGCGAGAACACGGAAGTCAATTTACAAGCGAACACAACCCTTTTCGTTGCTTGACTCTGGAGGTTATAAAAGGAGGTCCATTGTACCATTGTGAAGAGCATGTCCCCCCTCTTTGTCTGTCTGGGTTGTGCTCGGAACATGACCGACGTGATATATTGCCGTTTCAGATACGAGCGCCTCGGTGAATTCCATATTGTTTCCTCAGACTGGGATGTGGGCGGGCATATAATTTCCTCCAGAAGGGACTTATGAGACTATTTCTGTGATATTATTATTATTTCTTCCACCGTACACTCTTTTGTTGCATAATGGATGTGGGAGCTTGGTGTGCTCACGGTGACGTGCAACACAATGGCGGTGTCCGCCAGCGTCTGGTTTCATCATCTCGACTCATGTTTCGTATCGAATCATTAATTATTATTATCTCTGCTAAATAAGCCGTCTAAAATATAATAAGAAATTACATCAACTAACATGAGGATATTTTCCATTCCGAGTGCGGGTACCTTCACCTGGAATGAAACTGCTGATTTCAGCAAAATGTAAATACATGAAAACGTTTTTCAAGGAACTGGAAGTAGGAGTAAAAATACTAAAAATATCATTCAAATTATTTAAATCCTTGAAGCTTACATAACATTTCGAAAGTGGATCAAATTCAATGTTTAATTATTTTTAAATGAATCAAGCCCAAATTATGATTGTTTTGCGAAATAAGAGTGGAATCGCTAGAATAGTTTAATGTTCATAGAAAACGAATATTGTCAGATGGGTAGCTGATTCCGCGATAAGTTCGTTGCTCGTGAATGATGCATGCCAGATTTCAAGGTACATTAAACAATAGAATAAGTTACTGACTAATGCATGTCTGACATTTTTGCCTAGATGAAGCACCAGCAAACATTTCAAATTACTCTCTTCATAATATCTCAATTGAAAACCATTCGTTCGGTTCTGAAGTTCAGGGAATTCCGCTTGCCATGGATTACAAGAGGGTTGAGCATGAGACCGAATGAAGAGTGGGCTCGAGAGGAAGACCTCAAACAGAGCCATTAATGATTCCAAGGCGTCATTTTGCGCCGACGATGAGCATCTTCCGGCAAATAGGAGTCCCTACGCATAGGAATGTCATATTTCGAACTATACGTCATAATTACAAAGAAGGCCCATGACCTATGTACACCTAACAACAAATTTTCAGCTTCAACACTTGTAGGATAAAGTCATTTTCCCGTTCGGAAGTTATCCATCTTGGAGGGGTTCGCATGTGCTCACGATTGAGCCGTATTGCAAGAGTCAAGATTGCCTTCATAGTCGAACATGGAGTAGTCAGGAGATTAGCGGCCGTGATGTAACCCGGTCCCGATCATTAAGGTAACTTCGGCAGTAGCAATTTTGGAGCTTCCTCTTGCCATGCGGTGGCCAAAACCGGACGTAACGCTGCGTTAAAACTTTAGTGCCACCCACCGTGAATTTGGAATATTGCTGGGTAACCACACGTAATGCGCTCAGAAAATAACTCCATTACTCGAGCAGATTATATCAGTAATCGCAGCCATTTTGCTTAGGTCTTGTTGCCACACACGTAATCAAATTATAGCTTAGGGTTGATGCATTGCTTCCTAGCAAAGAATATTCAACAAACGGATGCATTTACAACGAAATCCTTGTAATCATTTCAATGCCAAGCTTTAACATTAACTCTTCCCCGATAGTCGCTCTTATTTTATGTATAAGCAGCAGAGACGTACAGATCCAGTGAGCACTTCTAGAAGCCGGAATGATATGATGACTAGTTCTCCGGTCCGCAGACCACCGGCGTCGCTGTTTCCTCTCGGCTGAAGAAGTGGAGACGGTCCCAAGCTGTGATAAAAGTCAATGAAAGAGGACAGCTGACTTACCACCACCCTACTTCTCGATTAGCTCTTCACCTTTGAGGTCGACTTCTGTGCAGCCAGATCGGTTTGCCAAACGAGTAAACTCCGTACGCGCTTTGATTTATGGTCGAAGAGAACATGTATAATTACGCTGCTGGTAACGAAGAAATGTGCACTAAAGCTTTCCTTTCATTTCGTAATTTTCTAGGTAATTTTCATTCCGTTCATCACAAGGAAAAGTGTACTTGTTATATGTTTTCGAATCTCTAGCCGAGAAATGAGAATTAATGGAGTGCAATTATTAAGATATGTTTTCGCGTCCGAGAGAAAATCATTACGGATGTTACTCGAGCAACAAACTCAGGGAACGTTTCATTAACGAAGTATTTTCATTATATAGAGTATTTTCATGTGATAAACCAACACTGAGGGAAAAATAAGCAACTTGACATAGTGTGTTATAAAAGTTGATTTGCGTCGATTGATATTGAGACAGAATTGTATGTATACTATATTTACATCAGAAAGTAATTTTTATAATCTGAAATAAATATTTGCCTGTTACATAGCCATAAAGTATCAGAGAGTATTTCACTGAGCTTCTCAAAGGAGCATTGGACACTCAAACCGTTGGAAATGATGCAAAACTGTGCATCAGTAACCTAAGTATTTAGGTTATAGAATTATTACTCTCTACAAACCAACCTGCTCCACATGCTTTGTTTGGCCATGTACTGCTTCTGTTAACTCTACATCTCTTCTCTAGTTTTTGTGAGATGTTTCCACATCATCGAAAGCTTGAGACGTATATTTTACCCGTGTTCACACTATAATAACCGTGAGACAAATTACATCCATGCTCTCCTTCACATAATGTACACTACAATCTGTGACTCTCATTAGCCACTCTGATGCTTCAGTGTATATCATTCCGTTTGCATTAGTGTCCGTGAAGGTAGTTAGATAATATTTCATACACCTGTCGCGTGTGGGAAGAATGAATCATGTTGTTCAGGTATAAGTATTTGATTAAGAAAAATTTTGAAAAAAAATCCTTCGGCTATTCGAAAATATTTGGGAATCACCATAAATTTTACACACGCAACTTCTAGTGTACTCTATCGTACGTTATTCAATGCTCATTTATTCTTCAGGAATATTTACTCATTCATCAGTGAATTGTTATAAGACAAAAATTCCTTTCAGTTGATGAATTAATTAATTTGAAGTAACTTAGGGTAGGGCCACTGCGCAGGTGGAACTAATTTCTCAATAAATAAATTGTAACTTTGTGTTGAAACTTTTTATGAAACTTCTCTTGTTGAAGCAGCAACACTGAGTGTATTGTAGATTTGACCGTTAGTCCTCTCTCCTTTCAAGTTATTATACTTCAGAAACAAGTAACGTGTATTTTCAGAATTCTTTTCTCAAACGTAACCAAATTTTTAGTAATTTAGAATAATTGGTGTCATTCTTAATGCGATGGATTTTATACATTACCGCTAAAAATAGTTTCAGGCTCGAATTTAACCCTATCGAAGTTGATATCACTAAATTATTTCAAGTATATTCTTCCCCCTGAGTTATTTGGCCTATCGTGTACACTAAAAAAAATAATTTTTTTTTCAAGGAAGGCTAAAATTTTTATGAAACAAAATTCGTTGATTTTATAAAATCACCAATTTCGGGAAGTACATTAGACTTCAAAATGCTCACCTCGCTTCCCTGCCGTTCTCTGGCTTCTTGCAAACAATTTTAGCAGAAAATGATCATAAAAGAACTGTCACGGCATAATCTGCTCCACTCTATTATTGAGGATGCATCTGCAGCTGCGCACTTAAGCTTTTAGCCTACAGTTCTTATAAAGAATCTCAAATGAACTCTGCAACTTTAATATATTCGGGCACAGGATCATCTTCTCAATGGAAAAAACATTCTCGTACTGTGTTACCGAACATAAACTCAAAAGACACGTTCTGTTTCATTTTATGAAAACTTTCAAGTTTAAATTTTTCAATGGAGTGCACAAAAGCCCAATGTACCGAAGCGCTACCCTGACATTCATTTTTCATGTCATGATATAGTACAACTGAATGCACTATAAATCATATCGTTTTACAGTGCAGAAATTCCATGCTTAAGTTAAAAAAATTGATAAGTTAACAGTATTTTACGAATCTATTTCGAAAGCCTGTGAACAATTCAGCGTGTACTGATTACCCTTCAGCCTGTGCAAATTATCGAAAATTACACAGCCTTTAATTGTCGTTTCTCAATAATTATGATATACTGTGACGTCATCAATACTCCTTCTGTAAGTCATGTATTTTTCGTGCTTAAAGTCACAATTTTGGTTCAATAATATTCAATGCCTGTCTTCCTTAACCCACACGGAAACACGTGCTCTGAAAGAATAACACGTTGCTTCATGTTATGATTGAGTCACGAAACGCTTATTTACTTACGAATAAGCCCACTTGAAAAAATCAGTGCATAAATTTTGCCGACTCCTTACAGGTATCAATTGTACATTATATAGGCTGCATAAATATAGCAATTATTGAAAAATCAATTCCTACAGGTATCATTCCATTCTCGAATAATAAGAACATGTTTAGACATAGGAAATCAGTAATTATGTGAGAACTCTGTGAATGATTCATCTGCAAGCGTCATTAAAGAATGTCCTGTCAAGTTAGTGGCTCGTAAATCGCCGGGATTGGCGACCTGAAAGAGGTTTGTAAGAGTACATTAGACTCCTCGGCTCCGGACATCTTGATTATATTGACTAATTGTCTTCAGTACCAGGAAGCCATCCATTGAATTTGAAGGGTATTGGGTCGTTGTTGTCCACAGTAGCCTTCCATTTTCTTTATCTGCTTTTTATTCCTTCTCGAGCACGCGGCGTCGACTTCAGTTGCCATCGGGCGCATGCGCAGCGAATTGGCGTGATACTTCTTCAGGCTTGTCGGACTTCGACTCTTTTTTCTCAATGCCTAATGTTCCCATAAACGACATTCACATTGAAAATTGTAAGTTTAATTCGACGAGTGACCTAGATGCTACAACTCAACCCGCAGCAAAGTTTAAAACAAAACATCATGAACCCTGAAATTTTCTGTGGCGTGTTAGATGGTCGGCAAGCCTTTGATGCTACACACAAAGTGATGAAATTATCTAGCATGACTAAGACTTCATGGAGAGCGCTACGCTTCTAGTCACTTGTTTCTTTTTTATCGAGGGCTCTCTAGAGTGTTTTCTTAAGGTACGTTTCATTACGCTCATGCTCGTCTTTATCGAGACTCCATAATGCTGGCAGCGGAGCTAGGCAGTCAAAAGGAGCGGCTGAAATATTTGGTTAAAGGCAGTTTTCTACGACTGAACGCTTTCTTTCTCGAGGGAAGTTGAACAAACATGGCTTGGGTAGACGAGAAAAGTTTTTTCAGAACGAAAATGCAAAGTTAATCAATGCTCGCAATGAATTCCTACACGATAACGAAATTCCAGTGAAATATTGTCCCCCATACTGCTCTTGAATTATAGAGACTTAATTTGCTAACCTGCCGCTAGCGTTTTATTCGTGTTGAACATTTCAGCGTCTCTCAGTTGTGTCAGAATGATTGCGTCTGTGTATTGGGAATGGGAAAAAACTCTCTGTAATTTGGTTGAGAATTTACCCCAGGTACCCAAATATTCAGAGAACAACTGAAATTTTACTAAATTCTAATTGAGAATCTACCACTGACACGCAATATATTGAAGATCACCTAGCAGACTGCGATCAATATACATTTAATGGTCATTTATCTTTTGAAAAAGAAATTTGTACTGAACTGTCACGCCAAGCTCCCTTGGAGTTTCTTTCTTCTCTTCTGGAAACTTAAGTGGTCTGGTTTAGGATCATTCAGTTTTAGAAAATGTAGATCATTACTCCTGAATATTTTGAATGAAAAACAAAAATTAATGCAAAACTATGTAGCGACAGTATTCAATAACATTAACAGTAAATTTCATATACTAAGCAATCCAAAATTTAAAAATTTGAAGCACAGTACATGGCATTTTTACGATAAAATAAATTTATTCTTGGATGAGGGAAGAAGCTTGAGGGGAAATCACACCTAAAGAGCACATGTCTTTGAAAATCCCCGCATTTCTTGAACTTAGCTCTATTTTAGGTCCTTAACTTTGATAATTAACAAGCCTTTGTGGGAGTCTCGGTAGAAATTTTCATACAATTCCGATCGTTACCGAAAGCAGTCAACAAACTTCAAGAAAAGCGAGCAATGACGGCAGGACGACGAGAGCGTGAGGGGAGGGCTATTATGAAGTGCTAACGAAGGCGGCGGCAAAATGAATTTTAAGCTCATTTTAAAAATAGGAACTGAGGGGAGACTGAAGAGAGCTGCTGTGGACGGTCCAACTGAGCGCAGACAGAACGGCCGTTGGGAACAGCTGCAAAAAGTAATTATGACTGAAAAAGATGACCGCCCTAATTAAGATCTTACAACCCGAGGGTCTCCAGGTGGACAAATACTTCATTGAGTTTTTCTTCCATTTTGAGTGGCTAGCGAGATGAGTTTTTCAAAGGAATTCAGTTTCAGCGCAGTAGTATTTATAATACATCTTTGAAGAGGAATTTATTTTCAACTAGCGAGTAACACCAAAAATATTCATTTTGAAGCTCAAGAAATCCGTTAAAGTTGAACGGAAGGGAAAAACGCGACAGTCCCTCAGATGGAGTCCGTAAAGTCAGGGCTTGATATTTCCTTTAAGGAATACGTTCATATTTGTTTCTCGGAACCGTCCTCCTGCGCGAAAGTCACAAAACCAATAACAAGTGTTGACAAGATCGCGATATTACAAAGCTTCGGTCAGGCTTCATTTCACGTATTTGAATGCTACCAAATTCTTCTTATTTTGCGTCCGGTTGAGCGATTTAAAAACATGAAGTCCTAAGCAAAACAAGCAAGCTTTAATTACGACTTCATAATTCTTCTGAAGAGAGGCTTGTATTCAAGACGTTTTACCTCACCTCGAGGTCCAGAAGATGCACGAGTACACTAATCAAGTTGGAAAATGAGTAAGGGAGGCCATGAAGAGAGCTTATTATGACAGTTTGCAAGGGTTGTGCCCGGCCTTGCAAGTTGACTGCGGCGGCATCCTTCATAGTCCTGCGGCTCTTGAGCCGCTCTCGGGTCGACGGACCTACAATAGAAGCTTTGTGTAGTAATCGCGAGCCATCAAACTTCAATGAGAAATTTTATGAGTTTTTCTCGGAGTCCCAGAAGCAGCCGCTGCCGAAAGCTCTTCATTAATCAAGGCCTAACTTGGGTTCAAAAAATGCGCCCCCTTCTTGTTGACTTGGTGTGAGGGAGCGACGATTGCCTGCGCTCAGTCCTCACAAAAGCTATGATCTATGCAAATTGAATATGAATGAGTGGGAAGGAAATTTGCCTTTTAGCCTTCCGGTAGATCAATTGAGTAAATTTGAAGTAAAGAATAACTTTTCTTTCAGGATCCTTAAATTAGCGCTCAATATTTCAAAACCACGTGACGTCTTCTTACCGTCATTAGTTGAGTGGTATTTTCCGTTAGTGTTTCTGTTGAGAACCGTTAGTGATTATGAAACGCCTTAGCTCTGCAATGTTGGTCACAGAGAGCAATGGCTGATGTCAATGGCGTAAAATTGGAGGTGTTTACGTTATTTCATGAGGGGGAATGATGACATATCACACGGGGAAAACAACATCCATTAAAACTGCGAAAATATACAATGCGTAAATGTTTTCAAGTGTTGAAAATTTTTTGAATGGGAAGTCTTAAATTTATTTTTTCAATTTAAAGCCTTCAAAAGAAACTTACTAACATGAAATTATGTTTGCAGCCAATTCGAACGAAACAATTTTTTTTATCAAATCTGTGTTTGTATTTGAATAATAAACATTTTCAGTTTTTAGTATTTCAGGCACCGTCACTTGTGCTGGGAATAATCAACCTCGTAATAGACACTACATAGTTTACTTCAGTTAAGTTCAATTAGGTTATCAATGTTATGCATAACTTCTGTTAATAAGAAAACATTTCCTCATTCTTCATTCACTGCGACTGCTAAATGTTTTCGACAGGCGGGGATGTGAAGTTTCATCGAACGTAATCTTCTGGCGATTTTCTTCTCAAACTTGCACAACGGAAAACTCTTTCAAGACAAAGAGCATTTCCTAACTAATGTGAAGTGCTGAAAACTAACTAATGTGACTTGATCCCTTGTTACAAGCCCCAACTCTAGACGACCATTAAGAAAACGCCTCAATTACGGAAAGTCTTTCGTGAACTTTGCGCTCGAAGTTCTTCTCTTCACGGAAAACTACAGGATGGACTCCCTGAGACGTGTTGATGGCATCCTAATGAGCAATCGGAGACAGTTTGGATTGCAAATGAGTTTTCGTATTGGACTTTGACTTCGATTAATGCATGTTCGACAGACGGAAAATTTTGGTGACAAGGAAATCCGTAATTTTGGGTGGCTTTGTAGCGCAGTCGAATGTTTTGGAGAGCAATCGTTTCGATGACGACCAGTAATGAGATTTTGGTGACCAAAAACGGTCCATGCGCTTCAAAAATTGTAATTACTTCGCTTCCGCTGATTTAAAGTAAGATAACCCAAGTTATTAAGCAAATCGAATCGTATTAGGGCAATATTTGGGTAGAATATTTTTGGAACGCTGGACAAAGTCGTCAGGCTGCGCAAGCAACTGAGTGTGTTCAAAAAATGAAGGATCCCAATTACAGCATACAGCCAGCTGTGTTTTTGACACTCAATAATGTGATACCTACCCAGATTGGAGCATTCCAGGATTGTCCTCTAGGGACCATAGCTCCTCGAGATCGTCCACATTAAGCCTCTGATTGGGAACTTGTCACGAGATCGACGTCTCATTAGCGAATAGATGACTGTAATTCAAACGATGGATAATCTGATTCAAGACGACGCATTTTTTACTCTAATTCAAACAGATTGAAGGCAGATGAATGTCTTCAGTTGAGATGAGCATCTTTGCTGCTACTAGGGAACGTTTTGAATATTTCCCTGCGTTTAGGTGGCTGTGGAAAGAAAAGAGGTGGATGTGATTTAAAATACGACAAAAAATTCGAAGATTTAACGGCGCAGGAGTGCGCACGATAAGAGAAGGTGCAGTTGCATCATGGTGGGATGCCCACGATACACAATGAAACAATGGCATTATTTCAGTACTGACGAGTACGAAGTTAAAGCAAGATGGTTTACAGAGTTATAAGATCACAAAATGCACAGGAAAATCTAAACCGCCGTGTAGTTCGCGTGCTGGCCGACACAACAGCAGTAGGGTGAAAATTTCCAGTTGCAGACTTGCGACTGTCAAAAGCGCAGAATTTGCTGTAGGTTAGACCCGGATGAACGTTGTTACCTTATCAAAAGAAAATTGAAGCTACCATGTCTCTGATGCGTAGTTCATCATCGAGATTGGTGCCCTCCAGTAGAAGAGATTGTAATGGACGCAATCAGTGTCCCGAGGGCCTGCGGTGCGTTGACGTCAGGAAAGTTCGAATTACATAGAAAATATCAGAGGAAACTGAAATATTTTTGTAAAATTCTGCACAATGCGCAGCAATTTTATTTCGCTAATTGATGTGGACGGCATGTAGCTGAGGCCTCAATATATGAATAAGGTACATATTTGCGAGTGAAGTTTTCAAGATTGTAGATGACTTTTTTGAATACAAAAGAAAATCCTTACCCAACTACGTCCTTTCGTGAACTCAGAGCTTATGCTTTGGATAAACAATATTTCAGCAAACGAAAATTCAGAGAAAAACGAGGTAACTTAGAATAGTCGTTGTTTCAAAATTGAATACGTTTCTAGCTCGGAGCGTTACCGCGAAGACTTCGAAACGCTGCTAAATATTTAAGAGGCCTTCCAAATTTCTCACGAGAATGCATCTGCTGGAGGCTGACAAGCAGACTTTACCCAGAATTCCCGTGTCTTGATTGCCAAACAAACGTTGTGTTGGACTAACACAAGCAATGCATTCCCGTCGAGAAAGACAAGCGCACACGCGGCTAAACCTTCACCGAGCCAGGCATTGTGGCTGCCAAAATCCGTGTCCTTTTGAAAGTGCACTGCTGCACCGTGCTTGATCAGCAAGTTTATAGCAATAAAGCTGGAAAATTAATTTGTAAGATCAAGCATGGCGGAAATAATTTAGTTTCGATGCTAAGTTCCGTAGAATAAGTCACTAAACTACTTTCATCTAAAAATGGTGAGCAAAGAATTGGCGTTAACAGCACACACTATGTAACAACATAATCGGTAAATTTATTTCTAAGTCCTAACATGCCCGAAATAATTTAATTCTAATGCTAAGTTCTGTAGATTAAGTCATCAAACTACTTTCGTCTAAAAATGGTTCTCCAAAAATTGGCAATAATTAAATACCCATTAGAATTGCATTGAAGCGTTCCCAATTAGCAGGTTATTTTCAAAACAAGCAATAATCGTTATCAAGAACGTATTGAGCTCGTTTTTTCCCCCGTAATGATGACGATCGGTTGATCTTATTAAGCTGATGACGGTATTTTTCAGAACATAATATGTTATTCAAAAATGGTCAATTGCATCTCTGAATTTACTTTTCATAATAAAATCAAAAATGAAATTACAGCGAAGATTATGGATTTCGACCCGAACTGAGTTGGCTGATAGAAGTGAACGCAAGTTAAATGCGGTTAACACCAACATCTAAATGTATATTCAACAAATACTTGAATAATTGATAAAAATTTCTTTCGTCCTCAATTGAGAAACCCAAATTAAAAATCTATATAAAAACTAAAACTTAAATTTGAGTTTAACATCATGTAACGCATCTCAAAAAACAAAAATAAGCGCCACATATTCGGTATTAACTTTTGTTTAAACTTCAGCAATAAAAGGAAATCTCACCGAGTTTAGCAAGCGCGCTCCTCAAAGTAACAACGCCTCTGACCTGCGGAACAACCAAGACCTTAAGTTTGCATCCATAAATTTTTATTGAGGAAACCCTCCGTCTCATCAGCGCGGGGCAATTTAATGCCATTTATAAATCGTCGACGGAAGGCCTAGTTCCCGGGCATCTATATTCTTCAAAACTTTGCACTGCTCATTCCGTCCTTTCAATACACTGCCTGTGCTCCCCATAAACTAAAGACAACGAACTGGACTGCTCATTACCATAAAGGAATCGTAGAATTATTGCATAATTGCCTCCCCGCCAAATTTATGGCAAAGCGTCCAAGAATAATTGACCGTACTCTTTTTACGGGCTTCTGTTTTTAATTCCTTAGGGAAATCGAGGCCGTAAAATCTTGGAAGAATTATTGGGATTTGCGTAGCAAAATGTCGGCCGTGAAATTCACCGTCTTGCTACAGTAACTGATTTATCGCAAATTTCGCTTGTGTTATGCGGTGAGTGGTGATGAAGGCCCTCACAATCTTTGAAATATGTTAATCTCAAATTACAGGATGTATTATTTAGTTCTTACCTTCAATTATTTTGACAGCTTGTTTCGACGTGCGCGGCTCGAAAGATTCGAAGAATTTTGATGGAAACGCGGAGAACATTTTCGCTTAGCCTGCGTCATGCAGTGTTTCTAACCTCGTCAGGCTTGATTCGAAACAACCATAAAAGGTTAATCTTGAATTTTCTAAACTCCACACAACTACTCTCGTCCAGAAAGTGTATTTCTAGCGTAGCAAAAATGATTATATACATAATATTGTATTTAATCTGAAGAATAATCAAACCTGCAGCAAATTTCCTTTATGAGCAATCTCCTACGTTTAGATTTCTTTTCCCATGCACACAAATTGTGAAGCGCGGAGCTTAGAAAACTTGAATCTACATTAAAATGCCCTTAGACAGAGAGAATTTACTCTGGCTCGTAGAATCAGTCGAGTGTCAATTAGGCTTAATTACAATGGCCTAGTTATGATAGATAATTGGATAGATTATAGTAAAATTGAATGAATTGGCATGTAAAATATTTAAATTATAAGGTGGATTTGACGAAATATTTACACTGAAAAATGAAGCTGGGCATCTGGTGATTTACTGTGCGTGGTCAATGCAGCCTATAACTATAAAATGAGATCTTCTTGGAGGATATTGAATTCTTCTTTAGCATAGTCATTTTCCATTTTTAATTTTTCGTTCATTTTAAATTCAAGATATTTTATTTTTTGAATGCTCGCATACAATTTTGAGCCCCTGGATGAAAGTTTTCTGACATTTCAAAGTCATTTTTGTTTTCTACATCCCCGGCTTACCATCAATAAATTGACCCAAATGAAAGAGCCCATCGATCTTATTACAAAAGGATTTGACTTTCGTACCCTTGATAGCAACAGTAAAATATCTTTTTGCCTTTACTGTTGCTGCTCATGGCCTTAACATCTGGAGCCTTCAATTGTAATCAAAGATTTGCTTGCCTTGATATTCGTGCATCATTTTTATCATTATTGATTGCAGATACATGGATTAATCCTGAAGGTGGGCCATAAACGATTCGTCATTAATGCTAAATCCTGCAAAACCGTTCCTTAATTACTCATTACGCTCATTGCATTGGTTGCTAATTAGTCATTACGTTTATTCTCCAGCGCTCAGTTTCTCATGGATGAAATGAAACGCCTGGCGTGAAATTTTTAATCTCCGGAATGAATATTGAAGTGAGTCCATACCTCACTAAATGGCGTGGAAAATTGTTTTTAATTGCGATAAGTGTTCCAAGCGCGGCATCAGATTATCGATCTGATGTTGATCAAAGGAAATAACCTTCTTGTGTGTGGGAACGACTGTGGCTTCTTGGAGATGTGGGTCGCCGCTACAACGACAATTTTGGTTGCGTGTTTTAATGAATTTAATAAATAATACAGACCGAAATAAATGTACACAAGGAGTTCCGAGACTCGAACTCAGGACTTATAAATTACCGAGCCGGCACGCTATCGACTGCGCTACCAATCACCCTAAAAGGTGACCGAAGCCCAACGACAGCAATGCTTGGCCCAGTGCAGGTACGTGCTGTCCCGACATATATTTTACTCCCTATTTTTATCGAGAGTTCACAGTCTAGTAAACTCCCAGAAACAGGTACTGAATCTGGTACGAGAAGCTGCTGCTTCCACAAGTTGAAACGAAATAAATGTACACAAGGAGTTCCGAGACTCGAACTCAGGACTTATAAATTACCGAGCCGGCACGCTATCGACTGCGCTACCAATCACCCTAAAAGGTGACCGAAGCCCAACGACAGCAATGCTTGGCCCAGTGCAGGTACGTGCTGTCCCGACATATATTTTACTCCCTATTTTTATCGAGAGTTCACAGTCTAGTAAACTCCCAGAAACAGATACTGAATCTGGTACGAGAAGCTGCTGCTTCCACAAGTTGAAACGAAATAAATGTACACAAGGAGTTCCGAGACTCGAACTCAGGACTTATAAATTACCGAGCCGGCACGCTATCGACTGCGCTACCAATCACCCTAAAAGGTGACCGAAGCCCAACGACAGCAATGCTTGGCCCAGTGCAGGTACGTGCTGTCCCGACATATATTTTACTCCCTATTTTTATCGAGAGTTCACAGTCTAGTAAACTCCCAGAAACAGATACTGAATCTGGTACGAGAAGCTGCTGCTTCCACAAGTTGAAACGAAATAAATGTACACAAGGAGTTCCGAGACTCGAACTCAGGACTTATAAATTACCGAGCCGGCACGCTATCGACTGCGCTACCAATCACCCTAAAAGGTGACCGAAGCCCAACGACAGCAATGCTTGGCCCAGTGCAGGTACGTGCTGTCCCGACATATATTTTACTCCCTATTTTTATCGAGAGTTCACAGTCTAGTAAACTCCCAGAAACAGATACTGAATCTGGTACGAGAAGCTGCTGCTTCCACAAGTTGAAACGAAATAAATGTACACAAGGAGTTCCGAGACTCGAAGTCCTGAGTTCGAGTCTCGGAACTCCTTGTGTACATTTATTTCGTTTCAACTTGTGGAAGCAGCAGCTTCTCGTACCAGATTCAGTATCTGTTTCTGGGAGTTTACTAGACTGTGAACTCTCGATAAAAATAGGGAGTAAAATATATGTCGGGACAGCACGTACCTGCACTGGGCCAAGCATTGCTGTCGTTGGGCTTCGGTCACCTTTTAGGGTGATTGGTAGCGCAGTCGATAGCGTGCCGGCTCGGTAATTTATAAGTCCTGAGTTCGAGTCTCGGAACTCCTTGTGTACATTTATTTCGTTTCAACTTGTGGAAGCAGCAGCTTCTCGTACCAGATTCAGTATCTGTTTCTGGGAGTTTACTAGACTGTGAACTCTCGATAAAAATAGGGAGTAAAATATATGTCGGGACAGCACGTACCTGCACTGGGCCAAGCATTGCTGTCGTTGGGCTTCGGTCACCTTTTAGGGTGATTGGTAGCGCAGTCGATAGCGTGCCGGCTCGGTAATTTATAAGTCCTGAGTTCGAGTCTCGGAACTCCTTGTGTACATTTATTTCGTTTCAACTTGTGGAAGCAGCAGCTTCTCGTACCAGATTCAGTATCTGTTTCTGGGAGTTTACTAGACTGTGAACTCTCGATAAAAATAGGGAGTAAAATACAGACCGGTGACGTGAATCAAGGAAATGTAGATAGGGGAATTTTTTCAGTAGCAATGCTAGAAATTAGGAAAGGAATCGCACACGTTCTCTGGTTGTGAGACTCAGCATGAAAAAATATATTTATTAAAATAAAATATGAATTGATTTAATAAAATACATTCTATTCAAAACCAAATGAGCAAGTTTGTGTTTTGGGAAGTGAACTCAGTGGAAAGCTCAATTGATACGGAACTTATGGAACCACACGAGCCCCTCGATTTCGCAAGGAACGTTCCAGCCCCGGCAAATTTTCCCAAAATCACGAGCTGATCTGCTGATCAATCTCAATCTCATCGCCGCTCCAGATCACAGTCGTACGTTTCGCTTCATCGAATCTGAGATTCATTTTTGTGTGTTCTGAGAGCTAAGGTTATCTCCATTTAACGACGTCTCTTTTGAGACTTGCCGCTAACGCTTATTTAACTTCGATGTTCTGGAGTCTAATAAGCTCATTCTTGTCGTTAAATCTCTTTGAATCATATCGGATTCTGGCGAAACTCAGGGTGTTAAAAAATCGTTAAATTCGAATAGCAATCATTGAAAGAGAAGAATTTTGTAAAATGTGTTATGGCGTGAGATGTGGGCTGGTTCCTGAGCAAATGAAAACAATATTTGAACCGTGATCACGTTATATACGAACTCCTGTCAACTAAAACGAACACTTTCCGACAAAACTCTTACCTCAATAGTACTTCAAATGGGATTTGTGAAATATGTCTGCGTTTAAAATTTTGGAGAGCGAAAAGCTACTGTTAAATATTTATCCATCTGTTACTGAATTACCGAGTACTTTCCGACAAAACTTTTACCTCAATTGTATTTCAAATGCGATTCCTTAAATATTTCTGCGTTGATAATTGAAGAACGAAAAGCTACTGTTTAATATCCATCTAGTACTATTGAACTGCCAAAGCTGTACCTCTAAAATTTTAAGCACACTTAACGATAATCCTCGCATTACGCTCGCACTTTGCATGTGCAACTCCCGCTGCAGAGCAAAAATTCAACAAGAGGTCATGACTTCCAGACAAGGTGATAGACAAGGCTGTTATAAAGCGATTCGCCACGCTGCGATTTTATTTGAATTGCGTGGGCCATCTCCCACGCTGAGTAGCTGCGATACAGGTGAAGTGATGAAGATTACGTCTGTAAATCAGCTTTGGGTCATTTCGGGTAATGAGAGTCAGTTAATGATCAATGATTGGATCTGCCATCATTCGTTTCTTTATAACATTCTGATGAAATGAAAGTATTTGCGTATATATTTTTTTATTTCTATACAAGAAGCGGCTATTCTTAGAGGAAAGTAAAATAAGTTCAGATTATAAAACTTTTCAGGTCATTTCCTACGAAGAAATGGTTTTTAAATAAAAGCCTGCGTCCCGCGTTTTTTTACCGTGAATTTTTTTGTTTGTACTAAAGTATTTGTGGCGCATTGGTCTAGATGTTTTCTCGAAGTAAATAGACAACAACTTTGGCCCTGTTAGTCAGGATGTTTCTTCGAACTAAATAGACAACAACTTGGGCCCCGTTGGTCATGATGTTTTCTACAGTGTCCTCTAAACTTAAAATGCTGTACTTTGTAAAATATTAGTCCTAGAAGGGTGAAATAGGTTTCATTGAAAAGAGCAGAATTTAAAGTTTTATTCCATTTTGGTTTTTGTCGATTTGGCACACCTTTCAAATAAGTGTGATATTTACCACTCAAAATTACGTTGTCTAACATTATTTGATCAGAAATGCTCAAGTTTTTTACTCTGCGGAAAATTAACAACCTCCGATCTTCTAACGGAGAGATTTATTGATGACATTGCATCTTATATGATACTAAATATAACTCTCTTTTCTGAATAAAATTAAGAGTTGTTTTCTTTAATTACCTGTGTCTCAGTGGATAATTTTCTCACTGATTTCGTTTTATCATCGTTAATTAAAATCCTTATCATGTTAATTCCCGTTTCCGTCCTGCTATATGCAATTGATGAAATAATTGAAACAAAATTTCAAATCATACTATTTTCAATGAAGCCTATTTTAGCATCTTGCACAAATATTTTACAAACTACAGCATTTTTTCATCGACTCCTTTTTTTAGCGAACACCTTGTATAACTAACTAAACAACAACTTGTGATCCGTTTAATGAAGTTGCTTGTACCGGGTGAGGCAAGTTGGATCCAAAAGAGTAAAAAGTTTATCACAATTTTTAATGAAGTTTCATATATAAATCGAATGCATTTTTATTTAAATAATATTAAAAAATATTTAATAGAATTTAAATAGAATAAATAGAAGTTTTTATTGGTAATTATATCGTAACAATAATTTCTCTACCCTCTTTAACGTGCATTGACTGCAAAATTAATGTACAGGAATTAGTGACAGGGTGACATGCGTCCTTTCGTTCGGAACAATATATTAAGCATTCTTCAATGTCTGTTTTGATTTGCAATGTCGAAACGCCCTTCGTTTTATTGGAAATGTTTTCTAAAGAAAACTTTCAGTACTAGTCTGGTATTAACCTTCGTAAATTGCAATAATGACCAGCGCAATCGTCAAAGTCATTATTTGAACCAAGGAAGATTTTGGAGCGTGGAACCTATACTTTTCCGAATAAGATAACATTACTGTGACCGATATCGGCCCGTCTCTGTAAGATGCTTGAAAGTTTTTCTATTCATAATTCGTCGAAATTATCACCGATTACGTTCCTAACGATCTGTTGATCAACCAAAATGGTTTAGCATCGCCGACCTCTCGACGTTCTCACTGAATTCTGCGTGACGTGTTTCTTGGTCAGGTATTGAAGATATAAAGACAGGAATAACTCACGAAATCAATTTTTTGCGGCATTATTTCAGCAACTATGACGGACTTCCGAAAGCAAATTAAAAACTGCATCAACATTTGAGGTTGCATCCTAAGTTATAAAATTTTCAAATCTCCTCAAAAGAAAGTTGTATTCAGTGTACTTTTCAGTTGTTCCAAGTTTATTGTAACAATATTAGTTCCTTTTCATTCACCTTCAAAATGCAGCATAATTTTCCCGTCGATGTTTGACTGTCTTTTGGGAAATATTCTCCAGGAAATTGACAGGTGTAGCAGATTATATCCCCAAATAGCGAACGAGAAAGTTAAATTTTACCCTATAGTACTTCCAAAAACCTATGTAGCGAATTTAGCCTTATGATATTACTGAGGATGGGATTTTTAACTATTGTGCTATACCTATTTTGCCTTATGAAATTACTGGAAGCAGAGAATGGACTGTAACATACACATATACAAAAAAACATACAAGCACCCAAAGCTGTATCAAAGTTTCATACAGTATGTATAATACAGATTTTTTTTTTGAAATTGGTTTTTGATTGCACTTTTCCTAATACCAAGGGGGAAAATTTCGCCCTACGTTATTATTGAAGGCAAAGCTTGAATGTTGACAACCAATCACATCCGTAAAAACGAATAGGACTTTCAAATTTTAATTGGTTGACAGTTCAGCTGGAATGAGGACTCGACATCTGTTGTCGGACGAGTCCGCTGCTCGGTCTTTAACTGTTTTTCTGGTGGATTTAAAAATTTTAATCTGTAGAATGTTCTATTCAGTTTTAATTCCTTTGGAATTAGTTCTTTTAATTCGCTGCTTAGAGCCAGTTCCTTTCTCATTCCATTGTCGGTGACAGATGATCTGATACGGTGCCTGTCAAACAGCGGTGGTTGTAACTGCGGTACAAGTTATAAAATTCATACAAAAGGGTTTAATTTCGCCTTTCTACTACTTTCCTATAGATTGAGCTCAGAATTATTTGAGATGAATCTCATTTTTGAAATTTAAAAAAATTGTAAATGAACTCATTGGACGGAATTTTGGTCCTTTTAAACATGGTAAAAATTGTATACGTAGATCGTTGTGTGCAAGAAAGCGTTATCGAAGTTTCCTATTTTGGAAATCACTGAATCTTTCAAAGCAATTCAGGAGGAACTCTAAAAATTTTTACTTGGCACTAATTAACTTGTAAGGCATTTATTCTCAACAGATTATACAACTCTTGATTGCGAAATAGGATGAAAGGATACTACGTGTCGGGCTGGAAAATAATGTTTTCATTTTTCTTGTGAGAAAATTCACTTAATATTTGCTAGAGTTTTGTGCGTTTTGCGTGTTTTTTAGGATAAAAGTTTCTGATTCTAAGGGCTGAATTTCTCGCTTTATGAAACATTCAATGTGATTTAAAGTCATCAGATTCATTTCAAAGACATCAATTAGAGCGGGAGCAAATTCGACGTTACTACTTTTGTGCAAAGTAACGGTGCTTGTTGTGGTAATTTAATTTTTATTGAGATTGAAATTACAGGATTAGTGAATCAGAGAATATGCTTTGATGTAAATTCAAAATTCAGCTAAAAAAACTGTTTAATATCATCACAGAATGAGATTTTTTATCGCCCAATATGACGAGAACCTGATTGGCAATTCAGTAAATGGCAGCAGCTGATTGGCTGAAAGCGAAGCCAAGAATGGCTTGCACTCGCAGAGCCAAGCATAGTCAGGAATGCTATTGAAAGTATGGGCAAAATAAACTTATTATATTCATTAAAGTCTGGAACTGAGAATCCTGTGGTTAGTGCAGCGTAAAACTTGAAGTGCAAGTCAGTTTCAACAATGAATTGAATGGTTCAGTAGAGTAGGATGTGACATGACTGCAGGTACGCTATTCGATATTCTAACGTGCTTACAACTGCTATTTAGCTCTGATTAGGGCTGGAGAAAGTGTGCTTCATGCGATTTTCTCCAGTTCGCATCAAGAAGAAATGAACTGGCAGTTGCTCAACCGCGTCCTCTCAAGCGCGCTTCCTAGAAACTGCTTCACCGGCGTCAACCAACCGTGAACGTATGGAAGATCAAATTGAGTTGCTTGGTATCAAGAATACATTAGTGCTCGAATCTCATCTTTATAATACATGCATTGAAATTTGAATAAAAGGTTTCCAAGTTCAATGAAGCAAGTTCAATTTTCTGCAGAGAATGAGTTCGCCCTCATTTTTTTGAGGCTTTCAGATTAAGCTGCTCAATAAAGAGAGATCATCAGTTTGAGATGTGAATTTGAGATAACATTGTTTCGTTTACGAATATTATTTAATTGAAACAAATCAATGAATTCCAAGTTATTATTTTATTATTTATGCTTCACTCGCTAACAGTACTTGTAGCTGTACGAGGGTCCAGTAATTTTTTTGTACCAACATATGGTGCGAAATAGGAATTTTTTGGAGCTTAACGACATATGTTCCCATAAAAAAAATGGAAAATACAAAAACAATTTCACGGTTAACGGTATTCAACTTTTAACCGTTCTCATTATTTTTCAATCGGATTACTTAGGATTGAATTTCAGGATAAAATCAATGTTTGTATGAAGAGAAATTCAATATTTCAACAGTGAGGTCATTTTGAAAGTTAACTCTCTTCAAGCATTAAAAATGTAGTTTCACTGTTATGGCGGATCCTCTCTTCCTGCATAATTCGTCGTTGTTTCTTTCAGCTGCTGTCATTTCTTTTGATAATCGTCCTGACTTAAGGCCACAATTATTTTATTTTGTCAATAAAGATCAATCGAGACTTTTCAACGTCTCCAATATAATTAGTATTTTACGTTATTCAATAAACAATTAATATGGTAGCGGGTTAACCTTTTCTCTTCAACAGAAACGATAATTCTTTTCTTATTTAAGGGGAAATTCACGAGGCATTGACATCACTATTTATTTTCTAATCTTGACACAGAAATAATCAAAATGGATCTAACGCATCTAGTCACATTTAATAAAACATCGGATGTACGCTGAATGTTTCTATGAATTACTTATTGCACAGAGGCAAGAAATGAGGATGCATTAGAACGGATAAGTGTTATATGAATGGGACTTTTCTTATCTGAGGACTCCAGGAAAGGTAGCTAATATGTGTTCCGTGACAACCAATTAATTTACGTTACTTGATATTACATGCGTATTTCACTTGGTTACAAAATGTTACAAGAAAGACAAAGCCCTAGCCAGCCCCCAAAGGGACCGGCCAGCACGACGTGTTCTCAGCTCTTAACTCAACGGTTGTCACGGCCTGACTGCCCTCCCTCAAAAGCAATGCTCTTGGCGACGCGATCATTTGAGATGCTGACTAGTAATAACGGTATCACAAGATTGATATATGAATGGAAGATATTTCCTAAAACAATTCAAATACATATGTACTTACTTTTGTTAATATATATATACTAATATTCCCCATTACAAACACTATTAATATTAAGTAAAACATTATACAAGATTTTCTGGCGAAATTCGACAGCTTCTGCATTGATTTTAAGAGTAGTAGAAAAGGGACATGATAGTAATTGATATCCGTGAATACCTTGAATACCTTGTAAATCCGTGATAGTAATTCTTACAAGGTATTCAAAAGTAATCTTGAGTCTCACTTCCTATCGGAATATTAGTCGTGTAAGATCACCAAGTCAAAATCTTGTCTCCTACATGACTGTTTCCAATAATGTAATATGCCATGGGTAATATCGCCGATATTCAATCTACTGTTAAATCGTTTATCGAGTGTACTGTTAATACAGTCCATATGACCTATATTGTAAAATGAAATATCTGATATCGAGTAAATTATCTCACTGATCAGTCTAATGCGAAACTAGGTTAAATGATTTAGGTAAAACAGTATTGTAAACCTTAGAATAACGTGATGGTAGGATGCCCCAGAAGTCGCTGAACTTATTCGGGCCCACAGGTAGCTATATTCAAACTTGTCCATTGTACTAGACTTAAGAAACATTCTACCTCTGTATCTCCTGTGGTAAATAAATTGTTTAAATTGTTTAAATTCGTTGATGTTCCTGGCATTTTCTGGTGAGGTTCCTTGTTTCGTCGACGTCCAAACGAAGATTCTTCCAGAAGGTATAGATGACATGATGCTTCCTCGTTGATTCTTCTCAGAATTATGGTTCTTTTAGAATTTATATTGATCGAGAACGTTGGCCAATCGCTTCATCCAATTCTTAACGTCACTTCTCTTACAGTTATACTGAAGTATAACATCACGGGGAAGAGAGAAGTCGGATAAGAGACGGGTTCAATATATCAATGAAGGAAATTTTTTTCCTGTCTTATTTTTTGCACATCACTAATATTGAGGAGGCTTACTTCTTTGTTGAAGGACACTGAATGGAGCGAATGGTAAAAACTTCTTCTTTTAAATTCTTTCATTATAATCAACAAAAGCGTTGTAGTTGTAACTCATCTTGTGTTGTCCCTTTTCTACTACTCTTAAAATCAATGCAGAAGCTGTCGAATTTCGCCATTATACCGATACATAAAAATATTATACACAGAAAATACAAAATAAAATACAAAACCGTAAGAATTGAAAGATGTTTTCGAAATCCATCGCACATTTAACATCAAAAAAATAGCCCAGTTAATTTTAGTCTTCTTCGTCTTTTAATAAACTTTCACTCTGAAAACAGTCCTTGCCACTCGCCATTCAAAGTCTCAGTTTCAGGAATTATATCCTGAAGTACATTATAGTTCTAAAATACTTCATCACATTATCCTATTTTCTTTAATTGTGAATGAATCATTGCTTGCATGCATAAATACTGTCAAGGCTCATCTAAGCTCAGTAGTTTATTTAGTTATACTAAAAGCTTCATGTTCAGTTTTGTCCAATTACTTCAAGCGAAATGCTGGCGTTTCCATACTGACAATACCAATTTTACTTTCACACGGAGCTTCTAGGTGTAACCACTCTATTTGACTATTGATAACAAAAAGCATGGAACTTAAAGAGTTTGGGATAATTTATATCGATGTAAGAGAGTGTACAATTTAATCTTCATGGTGAGGTTGGACTAGTGTACACGGCCCGTCATGAACAACGAGATTCATAATGTTCGATAAAGCAAATAAATCATGTAATCAGGCTTGTAAAACATCAATTCACTTTTATTACTCGAAAAAGTGACAGTGTGCAATGAATGTATCTGTGAGACCCGCGATTAAAACATTCTTGCTCTTGTGCACTTGGGGAACTCGTAACACAAATACGGTCATCAAGCACACCCAGCTTTATTCCAATGAGTGAGACAAATTTCCAATTCCTTCTTATTCTCTTCCTATTCCTCCTATGTAAATCCTGATGAGCGTGACAGAAATACGGACCAACCAAAAAAGCAACTGTGTATTATTATACACTAGTCCGCCCCCTTTATTTGAAATAAGAAAGAAGGCGAAATGAAAGAAAGGCCGTTGGAAATAGAAAAGTTCCATCTCTCGAGACTTGATGAGGCCGAGTGCACACGGCCCGTCAAACATGTATGATAATGTTCGACAAATCACATGACACACGTTCCTATTTCCTAAGAATTTAAGTGATATTCATTCCTACTCGAACCTGATGGATTAATACAATGGAAATTGGGGAGTTGAAGCTTGTATCACAGATACGCTCATCACACACTTTCGGTTGGCTTCGGATAGACAGAGGGACAGACAGACCCCCCTCTTATCTATCTATACCATAATAAGAGCCGCGTCCGTCCGTCCGTCTGTGTGTCACACCCACCAGCCGAAAGTGTGAGATGAGCGTATCTGTGATACAAGCTTCATCAACTCCGCAATTTTCGGTGCCTTAACCCAGCAGATTGGGAGTCGGAATGAATATCATGTGTATTAGTAAGTTAGATTAGGCTGTATAGAATATCAGCAGTTGAGACTCAGCAAAATATAGGAAGTCATTGAAAAGCGTGGAAAATCATGGGAGAGTCATGTTAAAGCTCAGTTGGTCTGTCGCTCTGTCACGTTGTCAAGGATGCTCAATGACTATTTTTGAAAGGATTTTTACAAGTGCACAAGATTAAGAATATTTTAATCACGGGCTCTGTTGAATTGGATGTATTTGTTTTTAATCCACGTCGGAAATATTTTTTTAGGAAATTATCGATTCCCGTCTTTTCTGACGAGTTGCATACACCAAAAAACTCAACACCTCGACTGTCTCGCAGCCCCAGCAGCGTAACCCTTCTGAGAAAAGGGTGTGTACTAGTCATAGTAGAGATATAGTTGATTTTTGATAGCCGCCAATGTTGTTTAAACAAAATTGGACTCTTTCATATAGTGTTCATTACTTTACTAAAAACCTCTGGAGTTAAGATGTTGAACTATAAAAATATGTTGAGTTCTAATTCTAGTAAGGCGTCCGGCGTGTTGTGGAAACTTATTTTTTCAAATATCCACAGAGTAATAAATTACAAGCATTTAAGTTCGGAGATCGACGTGGCCACGACACGTCACCGTTGAGTGAAATTAATCCCAGTAGGAATTTTTCTGTATAACCATCGACTGTTTTTCTGTATGAAGTATATGTAAATGATTCTTGGTAGATTAGATTCAAAACTTGTAAAGATTAAATGGCATCTATCATCCAAAATTATTCCGAACTCTTTCTTCATCGTAGTTTTATTGGTACCGATTTTCAAACAGAGTGAGTTATTTCTTTTGTTCCAACCTAGATATCAACGGTATTTCCATTGCTTAGCCTCGTAGTATGCATTCCACCTTTAAATCATGCTCTTATTTTTTACAAATTATACTGTTAAAGAATCAACTTCTTTCTCAGGTTGTCAACAACAATTACGGGAAAACTGCCGTCAGTAATCATAACAATATACAAATCGCCTCTTCAATGAAAACGGCTTCACCAATTATTGCCTACAATATTTGATTAATTTTTCGTGCCGAAGTTGTCCCCAGTATAAAAACGGTTTCCTTTCTTCCACGCACTTAACTTCACCAGCTTCCTCAAAAGACGACTACTGTTGCTAAAGTCGAAGTTGAAACAAAAACATGGAATCAAATACCTCGACATGCGAGTCAATATTTCCCAAAAATATTAATTTTTATCTAAGTTGTCTGAACTATTTGCCTATAAAAGCAAAGATGGATGTGTGGGTTGGTATGCACTTGATCTAATTTATTTATGGTTCTATGAGCGTGTATGTACGAAAAGTTTATTTAAAATAGCTATGCCTGTTAACGTTCGTATGAACAGAACGCTTAGAATGTAACATTTTCTGCAATAATTTGTTCGTCTCTAACAATTACGAGTATTTCGATTTTTCTAACCACTGTCAAGCTCCTGTGACAATGCATATGATATGGAAATAGGGAATAAATAAGAAAACGTTTAATGAAGTGAAAAATTTAATCAAACTTCCAATGATTTAAAGAGGAAAATATGAAATCTGCTCCATTTTTCGGTCTCGACTTAATAATTACGATCCTCGTCTGCCAAATTCCCCTACCACTCTCGATTTTGTAAAGCTGACTGAAGTTTTTAGTTAAATTAAACTCAAGTTTTTATTTTGACATCAATATTACTTGACCCAGCTCTGCCATCAAGCATTAGGTGCTTGATGCCGGCATGATTATAGAGAAGGACAATATTGAAATAGTCATATGATGAACAAGGTCTCCCTAATTGATTGATATTCACTTGTATCAGTCATGTATGTACTTGTTCATGTGTATATGTGTACAAGTATGAACTTGTCACATGTATGCATGAAAAGTTCATTTCAAATTGCTAACCAATCGACCTTTATTTATTATGCTTTATTATTGATTTCTCTTCTTTGATTTCTATAGCTTTGGTCATTATTTTGCATTTGCTAACTCTTTTTCGTTATGTCAATTAAGGAGCGTGTGTATGATGTTGTATAATTGCCGATTAATTTATATGTAAACATGCTTCAAAGCCCAACGAACTAATCTAAATTTACAATTGCTCTCGACTTTGTGAACAGGAATCATCAGAGGACACCGATTGTTCTGAAGTAGTGCGTTTCAATCAGATTCAACTTGACAGTTGTATTATGATAAAAATTTACATAATTTTTAGAAAAAAAAGCCCTGAAACCTTAATAGACAATGCGTGTGAAAGATAAATAGTGAAAAACCCTTATCGCAAGGCTATTCCAATAGTGTCAGGTTTTTCTTTACTCTGCGATCATGATGCGATATTGATCGAAAAAATAGCTCACTTTTTTTAAACAATTCAGTAAACGTCATCTTCTACAGTTTTCTTCTCTCTGAAATAACTTCATTGAAATTATTTTGCCAGCAAAACATCAGGGCTGCGAAGAATCACGCGATAATAAAGTCGGACATAATTATTGCAATTTCCTCGCCCCCATCCGTCGTTCGTCACCCGATCTCCGACACCTGATCTGTGAATCTGAAGCCATCTTGACGCCCTTGACTGCTCGCTGAATAACCCAAGTTCCCATTTACACCATTAACTGACCGCAACACTTGTCGAAAGCTTCTACCATCCGATAATATTAATATTAGGCGCTTCCTGCTCAAGGCATTCTTTACACTTTTTCTAGGCTTGGGCAGCACGGTCTGTGAGATGAGCTGCCTGCGCTACCAGGCTGTCGGTGTCTCAGATCTGAGCCCGAGCGCTCCGTCACACAATGTTGTGATTATGAAGGCTGATTACAGCTAATGACCGACGTGTGGCCGCTATGACTCGCCTGTCAGAAGGCAAAGAAAGCCGTTTCGCTACCAAGACTGTTCGTCCACCGTCAAATGTATGTGTACTAGCATTTTAGTGACCGTTAATGATTGCGGTAACTCAACACCGTGCCTGGATCAGTTATTTGCGCGAAAATATCACAGATTGTTTCTTAGAGCTAGGGGTATAAAAAATTTCGCTGTTTTACAATTTCTCAAGTCGATGCATATAGATGCAACATCCTGTCAGCATGCCACTCGGGAGTTATTAAAGCCTTCTTGCAGTTGTTAGCTTCTGTGACACGTTTAGTTGGGTCTGATCCGCTTACGGTATCGACATAGAATTATGAATGAATTATGTCAGGTTGGTGCACAAGTAATGTCCGACTTGAAGATCTTGGGTGAAAATGAATAAGCCAATGAGTATGGGAATATTTATTCAATAACTTACTCTCCATTGCTTTCAATAACCTCATTCCACCTTATAAATTATGACCTCATTCCGCTTCATTCCACCTTTTACAATTATAAAAACCGCTTATAAATGCCTGGCTTATAAAATTCTATAAGTTTAGAATCAAAATACAAATTCAACTCTGATTCAATTTCTTCTCTTGTTGTTCCACTGGTTGTTCACTAAGATGGTTCTATAGTCTTCGAAGCAAACGGAAATTAGAAGCAAGTTGTATGGCCCACGTCTGTATTGTAATTTCTCTAGTGGTAACAGTAGGATTCTCGGACACAAGAACATTCAACTAATTGGAATCAAGTGTTCTTGGACGACCTTTCTTGGCTCATCTTTCAAAGTGAAATCATCACTTCGAAAACGAGAAATCCTTCGCCTGCAACTTCTATCGAGCACCACAGCATCCCAATAAGGGTTCTGAATAGATTTTGTTGCCGCACTTGCATAAACACCTTTATGGATTCGTACAGTAGAATATTTCTCATTTAATTTTTAGATGAAACAAATATGGAAGCCAATTTTTATGAAACATGTGAACGTAACAGAGATAAACTAAAAGAAAATCGTTTGTTTTGGTCACAGAAATATATTACACTAATAGCAATGAATATAATTGACAAATATAACTCTAAACATGCATTCAAAAATCGAACAATACTTTTGCACCAACCTGATGAAGTTAAGCTATAATTTTTGGACTGAAGCAAGTTAAGTCGGATGTAATATCACTGATCATACCCTCTCGTAAGGACTGTGATTATTTAATTTAAAATTGTTCATATATTTTTCGGGTTCCACGTAACGCTCTTTCATTGGAATGTAATAGCTCGTAATTAAACTGAATCATCGATGAAAATTTTTATAGCTATTATTTGTGTTAAAATTTCGGTCATTTAGTTTCAAAATTAAAGCGACACGTCCGCCTTCTTCTCGTGAGCTCCCCCAAAACTTCGATTTTACTTATGGATTATTGTTGTCACGAAATGGGATCTTCAGGATGCATGGCAAAAGTTATCTTCTTAAATCTTCAAACGATAAAATTTAAAATCATTCCTGCTAATGGTTCAATCATTTAGGCAACTTGCGCTATAAAATTTTGTTATGGCTCAGAACTTTAGAACGCCGTGTATATTAGAGCAGCGTGGACTCAAATACTTGTTCGGAATTGCAGCTTTGTGTCTACCGAAGTTGCTTCAATTGTGGCGCGCGCGCAACATGTGTTGTGACCGGAGGCTACGCGCCGCCGCGGCCCCCGGCGTATTATGGTGTGCACTCAACGTTGACGACTGGCTTGATTTTACGAGCATTCAGCGGCTCAGAATGCGAGTGTTGTTCCGAAACAGCCGGCGTGGAAACATTTTAACGAAGGCACAATGAACCATAAAAAGATTCGTGTTTATGAGTTTAGTTGGATTTGGCGGGAATTAAACAATGGGATTTTGAAAATCTCTTGCGGGCCCGGTGCTTCAAAAAGATTTGAGCAAAATTTTTCTGAAAAGAGCCGCGTCAAAGACGGGTTTCTGCATAATAACTAAATTAATTCATTGACCATGCGAGAAAGCTACATATCCTAACGATGGTCCCTTTACAGATTTAAATTTGTGTTTTTTTTAATCTACGGCTTCAACGTTACTTGACGGTACGGTATGGAAGGAAACAACTTTGCGTGCCCGCTCAAGTTTTGGGACTAAAAAATTTTCGCGAAAGTTTGCCGACATTGAGGTTACATCAGCAGATTAGAGAACTTTATTTTATCGCGTACACAAGTCAGCACTAGAATTTCGCCGCTGTTCGGTACTGTGGTGCTGAACTGTCCAGGATGGGAATCTCTTAAACTCTATAAGCATTAAATTTGAAAAGCCCTACACAAATCCATGGTAAGTTTTGTTTATATTAATTATAACATTATTTATTGATTATAATATTATTTATAATTATTATTTATACTAATTATTATATTTTTTATTATAATGTGGATATTTCATTATTAGGTTATTTATATTTTCATATTTATGCATACCATTTTTCATACTTTATTCGTGATACTTTTCATTGCGATTTTAATCTTCTTCATTCACTAGCGAGCTAGTTGGTAGGGCATGATAAAGTAGTGATTTGAAAATATACTGCCTCATGAATCATTGCTACGAGAATTTTTTTTTTCATAAAGAATGTTCTCAGATTTAGTTTTCGGATGAATTTTCTACTTCGTTGTAAAATGTATCGCTTGCTCACATGGAACGAAAAAAGACCTCAACGAGAAAATATATTTTTTTTGCGCATTGTCGTGTTAGTGAACAATCAAAAATCCAAGTCTTTTATATTATTTTTGTGAATAAATTTTCAAGTTACATCACTATCCCCTTGCTTCCCCACATATCTCAAGGTGCGGGAATAATTCATATTGACATATTTGCACGAAGTCAATTTAACCTAGAATTCCGTTAGAAGTTGGCTTGAATGGATTCGTCTATCACTAATATTCCACACTTTCAGTTCCAAAGTTGAATTTCGATGAAAACGGAAACCGTCTCCCATCGTTAATTAGAATTTGAAATCAATCTTTTGGGTGTAAGGTTTAGTAAGCTGATCACTTTCAAAACGAATCCCCTTTCCCTACAATGAGAAGCCACGAACAAGCTGAACGCAACACAGGGTTCATTACTGAATAATTATATCCAAATACACAGTTTTTCAAATAACTTTCACGTGGTTATATTCATGAAGGGTTATTTATTCTTCGGATTAGATTTCAATCCCAGATTTGAAGAACAAGATTGTATTTCAATGGCATGTTCGAGAAACTACGACCGGGTTAAATTCCAGTTTGGATGAACTGGGTCTAACGTCTAGCTCCATTGTCGAAGGTTGAGTTCCATTTCCAGTTTTGCAGAGATTAAATTGGGTTTGATTCCCTTTGTTGGGCATCACTGTTCGATTTCAATGTCTAGATCCTCGAATCCCTTTGATAAACTCTCCTCGTTAAGAGAATGTATTTACATGCAAAACCCCGCCAAGCATCACTGGTATTAGAAAATTAACATCTGTATGCAAAGGGTAGATGAGGATTAAAGAATTTTGAGAAGAAGGACACACGACGAATAACTGTCGTGTATCCTTCACGTATATGCGTTGGGAGAAACCGTTCGTTTTCGTCAGCAGAAAGTTATTAGGATAATTGTAATATTGCTTCGTGATGCACATCTACACCGGACGTATCACCCTATTGTGGCGAATTTTCTTTGATTATTAAGATTCTCTTGTTGGTTATGATACTCGTATACACCTTTAGAAATACTTGTTGAAAAATTGTGTCGTGAATGTCGCATACGTTAACATTTTAAAACATACCGTACTATGAATGAAACAGCACAAACGTTGCATAACAACACGGAAACAAATATATGAAAATAACGAATATGGCACGAAAAATTTCAAATCAGAAGGAAATAGCCTTAGATGCTCTGAGAAGAGAATTTTCAAACCAACAGTTTATCGAACAACACCCATCTGATCAGTATAGATCATTATTGACTGCAGCCTCAGAACGATCAAAAAGAATCAGCCAGAATGAACACTGAGACAGCGTGTAATCACAAAATTAACCCCTCCCAGTTGCTGGTCGGCATAATAAAGTCCCTCACGCAGACCCGCCTCCGACAGCCTACCACCGAGTCAGCTTCTTTAGGCTACAATTTCCGTAGGAGGAAGTATCGTGTGCCGCCTGAAAGCTAACCTGCAGAATGAAATAAACTTGTTGTTTACAGCGGGTGCTTTATTGCAATGACACGGGTGGGATTAAGTTTCAAAAACAAAGGTTGAAAAACACGTACTTTGTAGAGAAAAGTTCTCATCGTGTTGATTTCCGTAAAATGAACATCGCAAATTGAAACAATTGTTGTTTCAATGAATGGTTTATGCAGTGATTCCCGAGCGACACTGTTTTAAATCGCAAAAATGAATAGCATTTACTTTGTTCACTGAGTCACCTTGCATTTTATTTCTATGAAGTAGAAATCGGGAATTATTTGAATAACTTTTATCAAAGGCTGTTTGGAGTCCTGTATAGTAAATAATCCGTGTTCTGCGAGGCAAAAACAACTGCGCTTGCCACACGACGAGCAAGACAGCCGATGTCGAAAACAAGTTCAGCTCTTTGATCCCACGAGTTGATTTTTTCAATAAAATAGTTTCTGACGCCTATCAATTCATTTTATAGAGGTCTGGGGAAGAATCGGGCTGTCCAGCGTTGTGCTCGGGTGAAAATTTTTTCGAGAATTATTGTGGTTCTAAAGCAGAGTTCAAGGTAAACCTTCGTAAGTGATGTGCTTTAGGATGCAAATTAAGTTACACCCGTGTTTTCTAACTCGATTTTGAAAGCCTGTTGACGCTAGGAGACAAATTATAGCAATGCATCTTCTATCCTTATAATTCATTCAAATGGATGACAAAGCATGTGCAAAATGAGAACATTTCAGTTCCACAAAATAAATTTTTCACTCCATCGAGTAAGTTGGTACCAACAGAAATTTTATTTGAGGACATTTTAAAAAAAAATATGTTATCATCAGTTCGACATGATTACTTCAGGAATATTTTGATAAGCCAGAATTCTTGTGACGAATTCGCGAATTTTTCAAGAACCTCAAAACATCAGTACCTTTTGTTATTTGTGTTAGCGCGTTGATGTCGCGCGCGTTTGACGCAGGCGATGATTGCCATTAATTGCGGTCGTAAACTAACACCAGACGTCGCTTGGTTTCCTGAACACGTGACAAACCTTCGAACCGTGGCACCCATTTCCGGACACCCTTTTATTTGGCCCTAGGAAATTATATCCCCAACTGCGGTTTTTCCTGCAAGTCTCTGCGGAAAAAAACGTTCAAAAATATGCCTCTGGTACCACCTGCTCTAGTAATTAATCATTTCAGAGGCTGTTTCTTTTTTCCCAAAAGAAGAGCCTTATTAATCATAAAAGGACGGATATGACAGACGTGTCCCGGAGGGACAAGCGCTTGTAGATCTTAACGACGTCCCAAAACTTCGCAATTGCTGCGTACTATGAGAGTGAGGAAATTCCCTCCAACGTTCTTTGGCGAGATGTTGTCCGAATAATGAAACATCGAAGTTATTTCTCCTTAAAAAGGAGGATAGCAATTTTAGGAGAGGGTGGTATTGTAGGCTCGAAACGATGAGTTTTTAAGTTTTCACATCCTCGCGATCTCCTAATCAAGATTGTATCCGAGCGTGAGCCTTAATCTATATTCTCTGGAGCTCCCACATAAATTTAACTATTACCAACATGAATATCAATTGAACCGCACTCATCACTTTGAAGAGTCGTATAATCAGAAGCGTGAGGTCGGCGAGAATTTGTACACCTACGGTATAATATTTTTGAGGTAAATTGGTAGTGTTAGATTTCCAGACCTGTCAATTTGGTTCGGCGAGCAACGCACAATCACACGTGCGACCAACAATCAGTTAACTGTAATTTGATCTCTGTTTAGAGCAATTCTTTAACTTTGAGCCTGTAGATGCTTGGAAACTACTAAACAATAAATTTATTATAACGATAAAAATTGAAGCTTCTTCGTTTATTTTATTTACAAACAAGTGATCTTCAAACGTCCATTATCATTCATGATTTTAATATGTCCCTGAGCATTTCTGATTGCCAATTCTGATTATTTTTTATTTAAAACAGCAATTTCACAGATGTGTGATACCATGACCTAACAGGTTTTCTCCACCTTTACCAGTTATATTAGGATCGTTACTTGCATCTTTCTTTCATGCATTGACGCTATTTTCGGATGAGATTGCTGTGTGCACATAACAAAAATTGATTCTGATGTTCCTGAAACATTTCGACTTTAAGTATTATTTCCGCTTTTTACAGGATTCAATTAGCCCACGCTCTTCGTGACGAGAAAAAAATTTCTAATAATTGTTGCCTCAAACTTAAAAAGCTTCAAAAAAAAAGAAAAACGAAGGGATTCTCCCGCATTAAATTCGGAAACTTTAAGCAATCAAATTTCGTAAAGATTTTACATTTTCAACGTTACCAGATTCCAACATAAGAATTTTCTCTCGTCTCTCCAATTCTGTTAAATGTTCCAAAGAACTTATCGGAATGCGCGATCACACTTATTTTCTTCAAATGTTTCTCACTTTCTGTGAAAGGATGAGAGTTTTCTTAATTATTCTGAGCCACCGTATGAATTATGTTAAAAAAGTCGAAGGTCTATCAGTGCCTGAAGTCTAATAGAAAAGTGCAAGAACATTAAATGGAATTTTTCAAGTATGTTCGTGCTTACTTATTCTTGAACGTGAAGTGAGTTTCCTCGTTCGCAGCTGTCTATTTACAAAAGTTGAGAGCAAACTCATGTCTTCCAGCATTCAACTTTAAAAGCAAGGACGAAACACAGGTTACAAATTTTAAAAACGCGCCCTTAATCCTACCAGGTCGGCGGCTTCTTATTTGACGCTACCAGATCAGTCACATTAAAAGAAATCTCAGGCTCGAGACCTAGAGACCTTATGGGTGGAAAAATGGGGAGAGAATCGCCGGAAACGAAGTCCTCGTTAACGAGGGCTGTCCGGAACTGCGAGCTCGACTCACAGCGGCGGATAACGCGCTTAGCGCAGCGGAGCCAGCGCGTCCGTACAGTTCCTTCAGTGGCCACGCTCGTCTTCAACAAATTTCGACCACAATCAGTGTTAATAATAAGATCCTTTGGAGTAAGGGTAACAATTTAATGTTTTGGAAAAGTTGTTTTAGCTGTAATAAGTTTAGGTTTATCTATGTTCAGGGATGTACAAAAATCGTTTATTTTACTTATCAACCGCAAGGTTTCGATTCGATGTGTTTGAAATTTTCATCTCGTTTTAGTAGATATGAGCCAGAAGTTAATTTTGAGGTATCGAGGCTTTTGAGACTACTGTGAAGTGAAATAAAATACGCTTTGAATCAGCAAAAAATGTAATCAAAGTTAAATCCTCTGCATTCGCAAGCACGGTACAATTAATTTTTTCTCCTTAAATTAAACGCTTTTCTAAAAATATTTCCCAGTTATTTACGAGTCGTTAAAGGTATTCGCCTTTAATTATTTTAACACGTATCGGTTGATATTCAGTCGATTTAAACTTGAGATTACGGAAACATGTAAAGTCAAGTATTATCACTGTATTCTGAGTGTAACTGAGCAAACCTGCAAAAAGTGTTATACATCAATCATTCCACATGCGTTGTATAACGATACATTAATAATAACGTATCTGTTAGCACGGAAAAATCTACAGTGATAAATATCAGGCGCTCACAATTCGCATATTCGAGACATAATTGCATTCTACTATGAAAACAACACTTGAAAATTGGCTGCTCTTTGCGCATTCATATTCAGCAAGTAGCAGTAAAAGGTTTTCACAAGTTTTCACTGAGAATATTAATGATTTATTAAGAAAGTTGACCCTGTAAATTGTATATGGAAATCATTTTACTCCAGCCTTTTGGCGGTCGAATTTCTCTGGTCGGTGAAAATGAAATGCATAATTATTCTACAAATATAAAATTGCTGATGATGTCATGACCAGATATTTTATATACGACGTTTGAAGTCATAATAATTACATCATTTCTTTCCAAATTGACTTACCATGAATGACTTACCATTCAGTTTAAATGAGTTCACGTTTTATTGACGTATGAGTTTTCCTTTTATTGATGCATAAGTTAGCGTTTTATTGATGTACATTGGGGCTGCTAAAAGTGTGTACCTTTTAAAATTCCAGTAACTTTCAAATACATGAAATAAGTTATTATAACATAGAACATCCGAAAGCACAGAACTCAATGTTTTCTTACGTCTCTGGTATACACTCCAAATAAGCACGAACATCAAGGGTGCAGGAGAGAAGATTATTGTAATCGACAAACATGGCGCAACTGACTCTTCAACAAGTCATCGAAGAGTCATCAAGTCATCAAGTTCGTCATCGAAGAAATGACGAATATTGGATCCATCGTCGTGACTCAGAGAAAATTCTTGGAATACTGATTCAAGCCTAACAAAATAACGATTCATAGGAACTTCCAAAAGTGGCAATCCCAGTTTATCGTGAGAAAAATTAATAAAGGATGATCTGGAAGAAAAGTTTCTGAACGCACAACGGAAAATGGTGAAATGTATCGCAGCTCGTGGCGGACATTTTGAATCGTAGGTCCATCAAAGTTAAATAAAAGTTGAAAAATTACCTCGTCTTCTTTCGAATAATACCAGTTTTATTTCCCTATCTTGTCTTGGAAAAAGGTTATGATAATTTTTAAAGGTACACATGTTTAACAACTACCCTGTATAACTTCGCCTTTTATCGATGTATAAGTTTGCGTTTTAGTGATGCATAAGTTCGCCTTTATTTATGCATAAGTCCGCGTTTTATTGATGCGTAAGTTCGTCTTTAATTGACGTATAAGTGGGTGTGACCCACCAAGCACGAGACACGACAGTCACAGAGCATGATCACTGCATACACTCAACTCAAGTGCAATATGTTCTGGTATCTGCGGCACTTAGCAATAAAAAACACTGATGCCTGAAAATTTCTAATGACCGAATTATAACAGTGACAATATTTATAATATAATTTTGAGTTTCCGTTTCAGCAGTTGCGAAAGAGTTTTTGGAAAAATTCGGCTACTGCTATGAACACAAACCATCTTTCATGGTAGGCAGCTTTCGTCCCTAAGATTAGTGTATACGCGTGTTTCTCTATTTACCTGCACATTTCCGAATTTATTGGACAAAAGTACTCCATTTCATATTTTTGTAATTTTGTTCTCAACGAGTCTAGACTCGGAATACCAGAGTTTGGGGTATTGTTGATGCATCTTCTTTATCACAAGCATTCTAATTCCATTACTTCGTCAGTTAATGTGCATGGAGGTTAAAAATGAAGATTATTTTTACAGTATCGCCTTGGAATTTAGGCAAATGCGACATACCATGAAGCAATGACTAAGCATTATGTCCGTAAAATACATTATGTCCGTATGAGGTGCCGCGTATTGTATTTGCATTCAAAAATGCAAGAGCTTTGAATAGCAAACACAGGCACAATATCTTTAAACTCATTAGCAAACTTTGTCGCAGGGAATCAAAACACTGCATTTCTAGAAATAATTTTAGAAGTCGATACACAATCAGACTGGAATTAGCGATAACTTAAAAATAATTTTTCGAATTTCTCAAAGGTCTGGCTATTCAGAATAGCTTGATTACCTCTACGTTCGATGATAATTAATTTTTTGAAGACAAAATTACTCTCTATCTCAATACAAATTTATGCATTGTGGATGTTGGTTCATTTTACATGAAGCCTTAAAACACAAGAGGTATTTGGAAACTTTTTGCGAAACACATTTTTTTATTTTGAGAGTGGCAAAAACAACTGTGACAAATATTTTTTCCCTTCTCCGAGTGTCGGGATCTTAGCGCTTTTTCAGAAGAAACGGATGATTTCCTGTTTATTTATTCAATTATTTTGGTTCGCTATGATCAGTCTTGTTCTTGTTTTCACCATTTCGAAATGGCAGAGCGTTGCACTTTGGACCAGATGGTCCAGAGTTCAATTCCCGCAAGTGCGCGGTACATTTATCGAAGCAAGCGGCTTCTCTGGTGATGAAGAAAACAAAAGATGCCGATAAGAACGGAAATAGGGATCAGCCCAACGCCATCATGTAATATTTCATTCTTCTCTTTCCAGTTTTCAAACACTGAATAACTATTATAATTTCGAACATATGTAATTCTAGAATGCTATGATCAGCATAATTTCCTCCTTTTCTTGCTTGAGGCAAATATACATGCATAGGAATAACTTATCAAACATCTTCTACAATAATTTTCAACTACATGTTTCCTACATTTCTACTCACGCCCAGATACACAACCCTTTCATATTACGTGAAGTCAATAGCTATAGAGAAAACATTAATACCACGAAGCGGTTAAAGTGCCAAGATCTCATTGATTTTTGTTCAAAGGCACTGCTTCTCTCAGATAAAGAAGCGCGATCTCTTCCGCATCAAACGAGGAAGTCAGTAACTAAAGCCCCCTGAGGCATATGCCACTGACCTCCCTGTCTCACAAGAACTATTCCAGAGCATAAATCAATCAATTCGTCATATCAGAATGTCGTAAATTTTGGGGTATGAGTGGCGAGAGATGCCTGTATTTCGACTGAGCGATGGATCCGCATTATCACAAGGCCCAATTCCTTCTCCTCGAGATTTAGGTAGCAGAAGTGAGCAGGTAGTGTTCTTTAGAGTTATTATTTGTATGTGATCTTAGACTCCGTAGAAAGTAATTTTTTATTATAGAGTTAACGTACTCGTCTCTTTTGAACAAGGGGTAACTTTTTAAATGAATCGCAAAGGATACGTTTGTCTCCCAAGATATGGCTGTGAAATGATTTGCTTGAGAAAATATTTTCATATCTGAACAAACTTACGAATTCATTTAAAATCAAACTTTGATTTCTGTGCGTATTGATACATGAATATACATAGCTTAGAAACTACCATTGTGATATAATTGAACGAATGCTCGTTTTGTCAGAATGCATTCAAGTATGAGCCTTGACAACACGTGAACTTTCTCTCAACATTTTCATTAGGATTACCAATGAGATTAATGTTGAGTAGCCTCAAACGACCAGCATGCTTTCGTGAAACCCCACATTTGCGGCAAAAAATACATCTCTTTTGATGTTTGGAGGTAACGAGACCTGAACCGTTGTACGTCTGGTCGGTCCGTGCGGTTACCAAATTAGTTTGGCCTGCTCAGCTTCACGGGCTCGTGCACGCTCTCATAAACTGCTCCGAAACTCTCGTTGAATTCGACGCTTTTGTTAGTTAGGCAAGCAAAGCAAGTTGATGAGCGCAAGTCTTGACTAACTTCATTTCTTCATCATGTCCTTCAAGCTGCTCTGTGTGTTCGAGCTTCGAGGGTACGACTTCTCAGGCTTATCAGGTTCAGTTATCTTGAACTGCTTCGTTGGCAAAATGCATGAGTTGCACGGACGCTGCATTTACTGTAGATTGAATTCAACTCACTTTGCATTAGAATGAGTAAAAGTAGTTGAATGCTATGGTATTCATTATCAGTCAAAGTAAACAAAATTATTCAAAAGTATAGACATTATGACGTATAAAATTACGGGTACACAAACATCTAATACGAAATCAGAAGCATCCCCTACTTATATTTAAGGTAACTAAGTCTTCACAAGGCGTCAAAACAAGAAGAGTTAATTTCACATCCTCATCCGAGAGTAAGGTTAAATGAAATCGCACGAGCCGACATGCTGAAAACAAGCCATCTGTTATCGGCGAGTTCTGTGTATGAGTGGCCAGAGAGGCATTCTCTTGTGCGTGTCGGTCTATTACTTCACTACCTCAGCTTTATTATACGAAACATCCTGCTCTGATGCATAGATAAACCCTAATGGATCACCGCCGGCCATGCGTTGCCTTCCACCAAATTCATGAGACTTTGTGACGTGCAGAATAGCCGAGGCTCGCTCGTGAACCTCCTAGCTGTGCTTGGTCCTGTAAAACTCGAGGGCTGAAGTGGTCTTGCCGTAAAGGTTATGAAATTTTCCTATTTACGGAGGTACATCGGTCTGAAGGATTACTTACGTATAGCGCACCAGGGAATGCTGTTTACTTCTTCACATTCATTTCCGATATTACTCGATATTCACTTTATCATCATGTAAGTTATGTTTAGGTACCAAGGGAAAAAACTTGAGTTTTAATGTCCTAACCTTTCTTTAAAATTTTATTTGTCTACAGTTTAAAAATTTAGAGCGATGAAAAATTTTGAATATCGCTGGGAGCGAAAGTGAGAAATTCAAAAGCAAATCGCTGCAAAATGGATGAATCAGTTAGGGTAAAATGAGTTTATTCCGTCGAATAATTTTAATTAAAGTCCCCTTTATTTCAGTGACTTATATCTTAAAAGATTGCACGTTCAAAAACTTTCTGGGGAAGACTCTTTGAAATCTTTTGAGCAGAAATTTGCAGGGTTTGATGCTTGTAATAAAGGCTCTTTTCAAATCTCAAGTCCAACGGAGAGATTGGATATCAATACATTTTCATCGCAGTAATTTGCGGAACTTTGAGTGAAGCCATGAGAAATGCGTTGATCTTCAAATACGTTCAAGGAAGTTAATTAAAATTCAAATGATTGGTGCTTTCTGAGACTTCCACGCTTCTTTGAGGTATAACGATCTGAAACGTTTTGAAGTTGATGATGGGATAAAAATTTCAGCTGATGATTTTCTTCAGTAAGAATGCGAAATCACGTTTAAATTATTTGCATGTAATTATAATCTCCACTGAGTCCTATTTTTCTGTCACAGTATCACTAAAATAATTGTTACCACCATACGCCATGACTGTTATTACCGTGTTTACTATTCCAACCACAAATATTTAATCCAGGTTTTTCATGATACAAGTTTTCAAAGTATATTTGGAATTAAAGAATCTCGCGACCTTTTAAGCTTAAGGTTCAGACTAACCGCAATTAAAGATTAGAACCTTTTCTTCATTACGAAATGTAGAGGGTCAAAGTTTTACGCGGTGCAGCGATCGCACTCCCCAAGGCTCTCGTCGGATCATTGGGATCTGAAGCTCTCTAATTTTAGAGGCCTGAAACGATCGAAACTTTCTAGGCTTTTTAGAAAAGATTCCGTGAGGCAGCGAGGTTTGTAAGTCCCTCATCTCAAACGAATTGGAACGTTTTGAAATTTTTATTTTTTGCTGGGTGATTGGGCTCAAATATTGCAGCAGCTGAGTTGCAAGATATGATTTTATTATTATTTGAAGATAGAATCCTCTTGTTTTTCAATTAGCAGCAGCGTCGATTTCGACGCGAGCAACCATGGTTTGCTGCGAAGAGTTAGAAACTTAACCTCAGTATATATTAGTACTTTGAAGACAGAAGCGAACATAATTTCTCTAAACTCTTAGCAGGGTCAAAAAATTGAGAAGAAATAAACATCAAGGCTGGCTAGCTTTAAAAAGTTCAGACTTCGTTCTATTGACAAGTCTGCTTGGTAGCCGCTAGCAATTCAGCTGAAATTCTGTCATGAACTTCTTTAACTTCGTCCAATTCAATGAGCCAAGTTCAGCATGCTTTAGTACGCCGTTCAGCGAGATGCTCATAACAACGTCAACAGTTTGTGTTGCGTTCTGGGCTACGAAAATTTGGAGAGAAGGTCCGCTGAAAAGTCATTTGGGTCATTTAGTTAGTGGTAATATAACTTTACATTAAGCAAGGAAAGAAGTTCTGCTGAAAAGTCATTTGGTTTATTTAGTTAGTTGTGATATTACTTTAGATTCAACAGGTTATTTAATTTATAAAAATCAATTCTAATTTTTATGGAGTTGAAAGAACTACCACGATTTTTGAGTACGATAATGTACGGCATCATTTTGAGCAAACGGATCATGGTTGTAATTCGTAAAGATTGTATTGTGGGAAAATATATAAAATACATTTGCTCGAAATTTCTTACGTTTGCTTATAACGTTTGCTTCTTACGTTATGATTTTCCAATTTCAGTCTTTCGAATGACCTGGCTTTCAGCGCTTGAAGATTTATCAGGACGGGAGTTAGAGTTTTGAATGGAGATCATTCTGAATTAAAATTATTTCAGTAAATAATAAAAAAAATCAGTGTAGATGATAAGCTCATGGAAGTACACTTATAAAGCAATCACGATACGCAAACTTTTACCTAATCATTCATACTATTTTGACGTCAAAATTCCTCTTGCGATGTTCATCAAGATAGCGTTTGGGAACAGTGCCTCTTTATATCCAGAGGTGTTTGTAAAAATCGTGAATTACGAGATCGAACGATCTCTTCAAAAACAGAGCGCGTTATCTGTGCGTTTTTTACACCCTGAAGCTGTGCTCGTCATGCCGTGGACGACATTCTTTTTCTCGGTGAGACGAGTGTTATGCAAATGTAGTGCCTCTAGAAGACGGATGGAGCAGGTCATTATATTCAAGCGTGCGCGAAGTCTTTGTTTGTTTTGATCGGAGATAATGTATCGAGATTTATAGCACTTACCAAATGAGAAGAAAAAGTAAGCAAAAACTTGGCGGCTTTTTGGAAAAAACGGCCATAGTTGAAGAGTAAATCTTTGTAGGGGAGTATACGCTTTGCTTACCTGGGGTGGATGCTGACTTATTCTGCTTGAAACAGCTCGGGAAAGCTTCTGGAATTTTAGTGCTGACCATTAATTGGATACCGTCGCCGCTTACAAGCGCTAATAAGAATGGTGAATGTTGCGATGTTCCGAAGTTAGGCCAGTCAGTTTCACCGTAGTGTGGACAATGAGCTGAAGTCGTTTTAACGCAATTTTTTATTAAAAACAAAGGAATTCAAATAAGGAATTCCTAGAAATTTATAATAAGTGCAGTTGATTTAGATTTGAGATGTTGTGCAAACATAATCCCGATAGCAGCTGCCCTTCAAATCCAAATACTGGAAAGAAACTCCGCGAATTAAGTTTTATTTTAGCCTCCCGAACTATGAAACAAATTTGTTATATTTTATAATATTTTCATCAGTCTTAAATTAGTTCCGTACTCAATCAGCACCCATTCCTCCCAACCACGTAACAAAAGCTTGTTTCAATGATCAGATGACTAACATAATAACATATTTTATCTTATAGCTCATTAATAGTTCTATGAATGGTATAAACCTTTAATTGTTCATTTTTAAGCACCAGACGCATGGTATAAATGGTATAAGCCATTTGCTATGAATGGTATAAACCTTTTATTGTTCATTTTTAAACACCAGACGCAATCTGGCATATTTCTAACCGAAAACGTAGCTGGCATTTCCAATATGTCCTGTGAACTCGGGTTTTTGATTGACTGGGGTAGAAAGCAGCTTAGCCTTTACAGCATCCTGATAATAAATTTTTATAGAAAATAATGAAGTGTCGCTAATAAGAGTTTTTTTTAATTCTCGTACAAAGTAAGCTGCGAAATCTTTTCACATTATGATAAGTCGTATTTTTTAGGTTTTTTGACAGTATATGGTTAAATTATATGCCAACATATGGTGAGGTTGGTCGCAGACTGGTGGTGGTGTCCATGAAATGCTCTGCCACTACTTGTCTGACACCCCAATATGACATGGCCAAGTTGGTCGCAGGCTGGTGGTGGTGTCCATGAAATGCTCTGCCACTCTCCGTGGCACAGCGGTTAAGGGATCGGACTTGTATGCTGGAAGTCGCGGGTTCGTTCCCAGCGCTGGCGCGGAGATTTTCCCCGTTGGGTATAAGGGAAAGCTCAAGCACAATACCCCACTCAACCCAGGTGTCGGAAATGGGTACCGGCATTACGGGGGAACCGTCATGGTGTCCTTTATATAGGCTTAGTTATAAGACATTTGAAAAACCAATGCTAAGATCATATGTATCAGGCTTGATTGGAAATAAAGCATCCCAAAGATGCCGATGTTAACCTTTAACTACATGTCTGACATCCCAAGATATGGCCAAGTTGGTCGCAGGCTGGTGGTGGTGACCGTGAAATGCTCTGCCACTACTTGTCTGACACCCCAATATGACATGGTCAAGTTGGTCGCTGACTGGTGGTGGTGACCGTGAAATGCTCTGCCACTACCTGTCTGACACCCCACGATATGGCCAAGTTTTTAGCAGACTGGCAATGGTGTCCATTAAATGCTCTGCCAGTACTTAAAGATGATGACCTTAAGAACAGCAACGTTGCACTCGAGTAGAAATTTAAGGTATCATATTTACTTTTTTGTTTCAAAACTTAGCATTGTCAAAATATATTGAAGCGGAAACAAATAATATTAACCATTCTTCAGATGAAGACTGCAACTCAGAAAAATGAATATTAAGCTCTTGCCCTAGGAGGGACGCTATGTTTACTTCATAGACAGCACCTGCTCTTATCAAAGTGGGGCCTTCATATATGCATAAGTGAATGATGCATCCTCTTGATCTAGCCTATTGTCTGTGCGGCCCTGTCCAGCGGTCTGAGAGGATTGCATTATTAATTTCTAAAAGATGCGCTACAAGTGGTTTGAATTTACCCAAAATTGTCATCGCTTGATATCAATACAGTGTGGGAGGTTTTTAGCATGATGTGGGCTTGTTTGTTTTGAATATGTTTAACAGACTTTGTTTGAACATTGTTTGACAGATTATGTGAATTTTCGTAAATCATGTTGAGGATTTTTCGATAATGTACATAATGTAATGGGAATATTTTTGGGGGATAGTGTGTACGTTGGGTTTGAATATTTTTCGACTGAAGAAGTGAATATTTATTTTGGAATTTCGACTTGCAGCTCTCTGTAACAGACTTAATGACTACAAAACTTAACAACCGGCTTAGGAAAGAAATATTCGAACGGCAAATTAGAGTGGAAGTGATGAGAAACATATTTGAAAAATATCAAAAACATTATAAACTAAACGATTCATTCACTATAATTCTCCGTGCAACTCCTGAAGTTGTTTGGAACCTTCTGGAAATAAAAATGATTTAGTCCGTATCAACTTCTGTTTAACTTGGCAACACCTTTTGATTTTTTCAGTTAAACTCATTGTAAAGGTTCACCTCTCGTAAGCTTAAGAAGATATCATTTTGTAGAAATATTGTGCATTTTGCTAGCTAGAAATACAAACTCAAAACCACGGTGCACAATGCATTCAGTGTTGCATCATGACCTTACTAGCTCTTGATCATGGATGCCAAAGTCAGACGTATTTGAAACTATGGAAGCCAAGCTTGTCTTTTGCCTTCGTCTGGTAACCCTAACCTCCGTTTAGTAACCCTGGCGTTCATCTGGTAACGCCAGCCTCCATCAGGTAACCCTAGCTTCCATTTAGTAACCCTTGTGTTCATCTGGTATCCCCAGCCTTCATCTGGTAACCCTAGCTTCCATTTAGTAACCCTTGTGTTCATCTGGTAACCCCAGCCTTCATCTGGTAACCCTAGCTTCCATTTAGTAACCCTTGTGTTCATCTGGTAACCCCAGCCTTCATCAGGTAACCCTAGCTTCCATTTAGTAACCCTTGTGTTCATCTGGTAACCCCAGCCTTCATCTGGTAACCCCAGCCTTCATCTGGTAACCTTAGCTTCCATTTAGTAGCCCTTGTGTTCATATGGTAACCCCAGCCTTCATCTGCTAACCCTAGCTTTCATTTAGTAACCCTTGTGTTCATCTGGTAACCCCAACCTTCATCAGGTAACCCGAGCCTTCATCAGGTAACACCGACCAGTATCTGGTAACCATACACACTATCTGATAACCTCAGATTTCATCTCCTAATCTCAGCATCCAATTGGTAACTTCAAGCCCATCTTGTAACCCTAAAATTTGTATATCAACCTCTCAAACCCTTTTTAAATAGTGGCCTCTATCGGATAATGCTGATAAGCTCAGTTTATATCTGACAATCCCTGCCTCTATTAAGAAATTTTACACTCGGTTGAGTAACTAATCTTATCTGGAATCCCTATCCATCGTCTGGGGACCCCACCCATCATTTGATGGTACCAGCCTTTGCGTGGTAACTCAGATTTTACCGTCTGGTAACTCCAGCCTCTCTTAGACTGCCAGCAGACAACAATCAACTCCCATTAGTCTGACAGCAGGCAATAATCTCTCCGTGAGTCTTGCAGTAGGCTTCAATCTCTTCATGAGTCTTCCGATTGACAACGATCGATTCAGGAATCCCTTGTGTTGACTGCTAGCGATCAAAAATACCTTCATGGAACTTCCAGCAGGCAGAAATTCTTCCGTGAGACTACTAGCTGACAGCACTCCTTTTTTGAAATTTCCAGCAGGCAGCAATCGTTTCATGAGACTTCCAGCAGGGAGAAATCCAATCCTTCCATGAGACTTCCAGCAGGCAGAAATTCCTTTATAAGACTGTCAGCAGGCAGCAATCCTGCCATGAGACTGCCAGCAGGCCGCAATCCCTTTATGAGACTGTCAGCAGGTAGCAACCCTGCCATGAGACTGCCAGTAGGCCGCAATTCCTGTATGAGACTGTCAGCAGGCAGCAATCCAGCCATGAGACTGTCAGCAGGCAGCAACCCCTTTATGAGACTGTCAGCAGGCAGCAATCCTGCCGTGAGACTTTCAGCAGGCAGCAATCCCTTTATGATACTGTCAGCAGGCAGCAATCCTGTCATGAGACTGTCAGCAGGCAGCAATCCTGTCATGAGACTGTCAGCAGGCAGCAATCCCTTTATGAGACTGTCAGCAGGCAGCAATCCCTTTATGGTACTGTCAGCAGGCAGCAATCCTGCCATGAGACTGTCAGCAGGCAGCAATACCTTTATGATACTGTCAGCAGGCAGCAATCCTGCCGTGAGACTGTCAGCAGGCAGCATCCCTTTATGAGACTGTCAGCAGGCAGCAATCCTGCCGTGAGACTGTCAGCAGTCAGCAATCCCTTTATGATACTGTCAGCAGGCAGCAATCCCTTTATGAGACTGTCAGCAGGCAGCAATCCTGCCATGAGACTGTCAGCTGGCAGCAATCCCTTTATGATACTGTCAGCAGGCAGCAATCCCTTTATGATACTGTCAGCAGGCAGCAATCCTGCCGTGAGACTGTCAGCAGGCAGCAATCCCTTTAGGATACTGTCAGCAGGCAGCACTCCTTTCGTGAGACTGTCAGCAGGCAGCAATCCCTTTATGATACTGTCAGCAGGCAGCAATCCTGCCATGATACTGTCAGCAGGCAGCAATCCTGCCATGAGACTGTCAGCAACACATCCTCCATGTCACCAGCAGCCGTCCGGCTCGGCTGCATGCAAATTCAAGCCACGAATAATCCAATTTCTAGCGTACACAATGACATTAACTCTATTTGCCTCCTCGAACCGTCGATTGCTGGGTAATATTTCTGAAGGGCTTTCCTCTCGACGTGAGAGATAAGGCGCAAGTTTTGTTAGAACAAAGGCAGGGAAGCTTATCTGGGAACGGACCGGCTATCAAATATGCGAGCAATAAGTAGGTGGAGTCGCTGTCGAGTAGTATTTACTATTCGTGAAATGAGATGCTGAGATGAGTTTTTTTCATCACGAATTGTTGCTATAATAAAGAAGCCTCCATGGGTTTCTGCGAGAAACGTGGGGAATCTTCTTACCTAATAATATCCTCGGTGTGTTTATACATTTATATAATTGTTTGGTGTCCGCTTCTTCCGTCTGTTTGTCACGCTCATAAAGATGCTTAATGACTGTCTCTGTGATACGAGTATCACCAGTGCTCAAGTACAAGAATATTTTAATCGCGGGTAACATTAGAATGGATATATTTGTTTGGCATCCACATCTGGAAAATTTATTCAAGTTAAGTATGAAATCCCGTTATTTTTGACTGGCTGTGCACATTTGTTAAATTGTATATTATAAGTTACTCTAAAAGTATAAGAATACTGAAAGCAACGTGGATGCTCACGAATGCGAAAATAAGTCCTGAAAGAGAGATTGAGCATATTTAATAAAGATGAATAAGTATTTTTCAGAAGTCTGAATGCTTCAATGAGACAGACATAGGAACACACATTAAATAAGGTACTGTTCAGAATTATAGTAATAAAAAGAGATAATGGTTCAAATTTGAGTGTAGAGCCAGCCGCATATCGCCACAGACACATTTAGGGTTCAAGTTTGACAACCAGATGTGCATCGCTCTGTCAGGAACAATTTTCTGTGATGGCTTCTGAGAATTAGTTAGCAATCATTTCCAGAATCAAACACGCACTAATTACCATTAATCTGCAATCAACAGCTGACTAAAACACATATGTACAAATTTTGAAGCATCAGTTTGCTAGATCGGCAAAAAAACCTGCGTTATTCAAGCTAATGTTGTTTTTCATTCGTGATAAATGTTTCTAAATGAACGAAATTAATGCAGACAGCTACTTTTTTAATTTTTCACTTTTTGCGGTGGGAAACCAACGAGAAAAATTTATTGTTATTTACAAAATTCGTCTTTACAAAAATACAAATTTGCAACCGTCATGCACCACCCATGAACCCAGTTGACGCGGTGGGTGCGTAAGGACGGACAGACCAAGAAAACCAGCAAAAAATCAGGAATGCAAAAACTGTTTATAGTTATCCAAGAAATATTATCGAAAATGAGGTGACGAACCAAGCCACAAAAGTGAGTTCAACATCTTGACATCTCTTTGAGCATAGGAATTGGAACAGAAATTATTAGGAAGACATATAATATGTTCGTCCCAGTGCCAGTGATATCGCGTATTTTTCATGCCCTTAAACTACTTTCTTTCACTTGAGCAGTGCTGAGAGGTGAGCAAATGCATATATACGAATTACTGCTTTGGAAGCATTCAAGCAAATTTACACCTATTAAACTCATAGATAGGTTTGGTCGAGTGAAATCGTGTTTTTATAAAAGCGGTTAATACACGAGTTCGGATGGTCATTTCAACTGTTTATTAAACATAGAGCATACGAGGCCTAAAAAATAATAGTCGTGTTCGAAATACGAATGCACTTAGGAATTGAAATTTCATGGGTAAGAGAATTTAATTTAGGTGTCTAGCTTAACCGGTGCCTACTCATGACACTCTTAACTCACCATTCATTGGAAAAAGCACAGTTTACTTTTTCAAGATGTCGCGATTTCTAAAGCAGTGAATACCCTGGAAGACAAAAAAACTTTTACTGCCACTGACTTAAATTAAATAAAAATCTGATTTGCAAAAGGCTTCTCTTCGCTTTCCAAAAATTAATAATATTTTGCCTACGCTTAAATAAGTACAATTATTACTCATTTAACCTCTGCAATGACATTATTTAGTTATATATAACGCAACTTTAGTTGATTAAGATATATAATGCAGTCTTGAGCGAATTTATCAACTAACAAATACACGTGATTGACTTCCGGAAGTTCCGTCATGACAAACGTAGCAAAGAGTTAGGATGTAAGCAGCCATCGGCGTTGGTGGAAAACATCAAATTAGAAATCGTAGAAACCAATGAATACATGGATATAGGAGCTTTAATTTCAGGAGAATAGTGCTAAATACGCCCACTTCTGTGATGTGCAAAGTTCTGTGAAGTGCAAGTTTTGTTCCCATATCACTTCTTGTTCATTGGCACTGCTTCATTTTGAGATTATTGGGCCCAAAACGCCTCAATTTTCTCGCTGCTGTGATCTTACATACATTTGCGCGACAGTGTTCAGTGTAAATCTGCGTGCAGCGCAATCTAAAAGAAGCGTCAAGTACCTTATAATGTTGATATTTGAACTTCGAGAGTGAAAGAAGAATTGCTACGCTATTCACGGGATGGCACTATTAAACCTCACCAATAAGTTTTCATGCAGATCACTAACGTGATCTATGTGAGTGTTCGGAGGTGCGTCAGAGTAACTCACCCGAGATTCAGCACCAGTGAACGAGAGAATGAACCTCACGTCTCAGATCTGCCCGAAGTTCTTTGAGGAGTTCAGAGCTCAGTCGAAGTTCATCCGCCCTGGCATTTCGCCTGCGATTGCTTCAACTCGCGACAGGAAATATGGAAATCTGACGACACTTTCTTGGAGCTATCTTGAGATTATTAAAGGCCAGTTCTCTTTTGAAGAGAAGACAGCCATGCCAATAAGTATATAGCGTCGTCTTCCCTGCGGAAATGTTCGTACGGCGAAACGAAATAAATTTGATGCAGTTCAGCGGTTGAGTTCAAAAGTGTTTCCTCGTGTGTGGTTCAGAATTTGCGAAGATTTAAATTTTATTAACTGCAATTGCATCCCGATCAGATCAAGTTCCTCAGTTCAATAATTAACAAGCATGGTTTATGAAGGAAATTGATATATAATTAATAAACTGCCCCAAAAAATGGACTGAAAAGTCAGTGAGAAATATTATTCGTATAATGAACACTTTCAATAGACTACATTTACAATACAGCGTGTGGGATTAATGATGTAAAAGTCGCCCAATAAAAATCCCAAATTTCTGTGCACGTGTACACAGTCTGCAGTGTGAAACTGGACGTTTAATTTCACCCTATCATACCGCTGAGAGCAGGCTGTCAAGTCCTGCTTAATGGTGTGTGCGGTGATAAATAATTAAGAAACCAACTAACCGAGATAATTACAATTTTACAAGCCTAAAAATAAGTTGTTTTCGTTAAATGAATTATGATTGTTTGCTAAGTACAACGAGTACTTTTATTTTGACGTAACAGAAGATTTCAAATTTAGCATTGAGTGTTTTCTTGCTTGCTGGTTAGCTTAGTTATATATAATGTCTGACCCTGTAGTTCCACCCTGTATACTGAATGCCTGAACAACACATGATGACTACAAATTTTGTTATTTTTAAAATTGTTGTTTGTTTCAGTTGATTGAAATTAATTTCAACATTATTCAAAGGAATCAAAAGAGGAAGCGTATTTCCTTACATTATTCATTCAAAAAGTTTTAGTCATGTTTCCTAATTTTAGCTAAGAGAGACGCTTGAAGTTTTGACGATGAGCAAACATTAGTTAAGATAAATTTTCTGAACTTTTCTCATTGTTGCTCAGCAAATATTTACAAAGCACTAGTTCAGATTAACCTCTTTAGAACTTTAGAACTTCATACGAATGATCTCAATTCATTTCGTCGTTTAGAAATAATTATAAAATTTCAGCTTCAAGAACGATTTCACGAAATACTTATCAGTGCTAATGAAAGTCCGCGCTGGAACGCAGCCGAGAGAGAATACTAATCAAGAGTTCGCCTCATATCTCGTTCTCTCCCTCAGCTTCGAGGCCATAAGGATCGTTCCCTTCTGTCCATTAGTAAATATGATTCGCGTCGTGCATCCCTTATTAGAGCTGTGAGTAATGCAGCCATGCAGGCGTCCTGGACCGCATTATGATGAAGAATGATGAGCAACAAGACGCGTCGTGTCTGAGGGGTCCGCGGAGGCAGTGTGCTGAAAGAAGTGAAGCTGTAAATATTGGAAATATTGTTCCGCGAATGCGTGCTTAGAAATATTTGCCGTTTCTGTAAATTTGTGAAATGACTTGTTCAAAGAATCAACGATGATGTCTTTGAAAAATCAGTACGTTAAAACTCACTTTAATTGAAACAAAAAGAAGGACATCATGTCTCACATCGCTCGACGAACTTCCTTATGAGAAGCACTAGCTTAATGAGCCTTGCACACTGTGTTTCAAATTTGAGTTGGTAACATATTTTGCTGGCTTAAAGCTCTGTATAATGATGACTTAAAAAAAGGAAGATTCCGTATTTATATCTTATAATTAGGAAATTCCCAGCAAAGACTGAAAAGATGCGCCAGGAAACATCCAATCTTCAGCATATCTGAAAAAAAGAAGGAAACAAGTTTTATAGAATGGACGTGATTGGTTGGAAAGTATCTATTTTGTTGTAAAAGATTATAACTGGTGAACATGATTGCAGTTTTTGTCATATTTTGGCACAAAAAGCACAGCAGCAGCATGTGCAAAAACAGGGCTAATTTTCTCATCCCATTTCAGGGTGATGCTGTGTTGAGTGTTCCTCTGCTGGCTTCCTAACTCGAGGGTTCTCGTTAGGTCGAATTGATTCACTCATGAAATGTAGCGCTCGATCTTAGGGGGAAAGTATATACATTAAGAAACAAGCCTCACATTATCTAGTCAACTGAACATGTCGCGCTCCAGAACCAATGAGCAAAATTCTTAGCGATTTTACAGCGGCACTGCAATCTCGAAGTCGTAGGAAAATTTGCAAGATGTCAGAAGTGTTGTCGTGTAACAAATGAACTACAAATCAATTCAAATTAGTTTTTTGTGCATTCATACATGGTTATTGCATATTAAACGTCTGGAGTACATGGAGTAAAGTATAAGGGAAGAACTTAACATGTGATTTGGATATATTTAACTAATCATTTGTGATGGAGATGTAATTCCTTCTCAATTTATTTCATGAATGAACATAACTGGAAGATATCGTTCGAGTCTTTTGCTGGAACTACAGGACTGCAAGTATTTTTTTTCGCTTGTTTTTTGTCTCTGTTGAATCCCTTCCCACAGATGCGTTATCAAGGAATTAGAGAAATCGCAAAATTCTTCATAAACAAGTGTCTACCTTCATTTCAGGATTTTTTTATGAGTGATCAATTACGCCAGCGTTCATGTTACTTTGACAAGCTTCGCGACCGTTTCTTCCAAAAATCATTCAAAGAAATAATTTTGGGGAGCCTTGTAGTTTTTCGTCTCAAGAAGCACGAGAGTAACAGCATTAAAATTGGTTAGAAACTACTGTGAAATGTACTCAGTGTGCCGTTAAAATAAGGTAAAATCTGTAGAGCTCTTCATGTCGTCCATAACCAAGGAGATTCTATTATGCAGTTTTAGCGGTTAAAATCCAAATATTTATTCAAAATTGGCCTTAATTAGATGAAGGAATTTTCAAATTGCAAAGTTAAAGCCCATCCTTTGCTCTTCTGTGTACTCTATTAGTTAGTCTTTAATGAAAAACATTCAGTTTCTGTGAATAATTCACTCACCTTCTAAGGAAACTTCATTAGAATCATAACTGAGCAACTGCTAACTACGGCATCTATCATTGTTATGTTGATTTTCAAGTAAAACGATCACCTCATCTGAGACCAAATTCATTTTATTCAGTACGTATTCTTTCCAGGAATCATATTTTTTTTTGTTCTCAACTCTGGCATAACTTTTCGGTATGCAAAATCTTACTTATTAATTCCATGAATTCCCCAAGGGACTCGTTACGCATCGAATTAAATTAAAAATAAACATTCTCCAGCTTGGGTTATCATTCATATGAATAATATTTTTAATTTCTGAAAGAAGAATAGTTCGCCCCGCATTAAAAAAAATCAAGAATGTGGATTTCCAAATTCATTGCTTAATTTTCCAGATTACTTTCAAACTCTGCAGCTCAAAATGATGAATTTTGCAACGAGAACGATTTTTTAGTACAATTTCAAAAGTTTACGAATTTTCATTCCACTAATTGATGTTTACACAGAGATGTCAGGCGTAGGTGTAAAAATGAGTAACGTTTTAAAATCGCGTGTGAACGTATAAACTCTTAACTCACCTTGTTAACTTTGATGCACTTCCTGTTTGTTCATTATGTCGAATTGGATTTTTTCATTATCAGCTGAAAAATGTAAATTGAGCAGAAATAACGCACATAAATTAAAAAAATGACTTCTTTCAGACCCAGTATTCGTTTGAAAGCATTCGTTCGAAATTCTGAAACTCGAGGATATCTGATAGTGAAATGTATATTGTATTTACGGTGAAAATAGCCACTAAAAAAATATTTCCCGTCCATTCTGACAGGTGCATCAGTATTTAGTCACAGTTGATCCACGAACACGATGTCAACTTTACATCGTTAACATGAAAATTTGACTGTCCAAGTCAAATATTGATGAAATGACGTTTACGTTTAGACAGCCTACAAAACTAAATGCTACGGTAGCGAAGGTTGACGTCAAGATGTTGCGCAACAAGTGAATTGTTTTTTGAAGCCTCGGTGAAAAAGTTCAGGAATTTTCGAAGTACTCATCCAGCTCGTTGTACCTGTAGAGCCGGTAGGTGATGGCAGTAAAATTAACGCTAAAAGCGGTGACTAAAGCGTCGTTCCCAAGTCGAGGCTCACAAAGTAAAAAGTCTACGGGTTACACGCTCCTAATCTGCAGCAGCCAGCCGTGTTAGTCGCTCTCTTCCGTCAAAAATAATGGGCGGCGGTGGACTTAGGAGCCCAGGTGCTGTCCTCGCGAAAAAGATATTGAGAGACGACTTGTCCTCATGTGAACTGTCCTTTTAGTTTCCTCGGTGCGTCGTTTCAGAGCATGGGCTTAAGACTATAAAATAATATTATATACTAGACCGAAGGTCAAAGAAAATGTATCCGAAATTGATTTCGGTTTTGACGTAATTGAACAGATCTGATTATAATTTCCTCATAAAATTGTACAAACAGCGTTGTTTTGATGCAATTCGCTATGAACTATGAGTGTCAAATGTTGAAAAAGTATAATTGAATCTTTAAATTGATGTAAATTTCTCAGTGTTGCACTCCAATTTTGTACGAAGAAACACCAAGTGAAATATAAAAAATGAAAGAGCGAGCGTATTAGATTTTTTATAAATTGTTTTAAATATTCTTAGGTATGCAGGTCAAAGAATTTTTTTGCCCTGTTTTTTAACTGGTACCGATAAATGGAAAAGAATGTACGAATTTTATTCCCGTATATAGTTTCAACTTTAGGAGAAAATTCTTATGGGCTTTATAGAGGAAGAAGTATTCCGAGTTATTTCCTAAAGTCATGAAAAAAGTGAAGGAAAACATTTTCCATAGCATAACAATTTAACCCTTCAGCCTTAGGCCTTCATGACCTCAAAGAATTAAACGATTTGTAAATTCTTCTGTAAGTCTCACATCCGATAGCCCAAAATCAAGTATTGAATCATATTGATAGCCCCTAATTACACCTGCATTAGCAAATTTTGCCATTGCCATCACTTGCGAAATATTCTACAAGTTTTTCGACAAATGAATAACTCCTTTTTGACTGATTCAGTCATTATAGGACCCTAATTACATGAAAGTTTGAGGATCAGCTGTTGTCGACCGCTGACAATTTGATCCAAGCACACCTGCAACAAGTGTTGGGTCACTCCTTTACCTCACGCCAGTTTGCCACACCTCGCCTAAGATTCGTACACAGATGCCTTGCAACATCAATGTTGTGGGGAACAGTTATGAAACTCACGCAGGCGGAATTCAAAGCTCGAACCTAAAAATGAGCCATGAACGTCGACCTCATCAAGTCGTTTTTGTCAAGTCTTGTCTTGTCAACCAGTCTTGTACGTCTTTTTGTACGTGTCTTATTCTGATATATACTTCCTTTCATCCAATTTTGGATCCTACGTCAGAGTTCTCAATTTTGGGACAGAGTGCGATTTGAATGACCCGCATTTCGGGACTGGCTGCTGAGCATAAATTCACAGGAAATGCGAAGTCATAAAACTCTTTTCGCTGAGACTTCGACGCTCCAACGAGTACAATCTCACTGTAGAAAACTCGAACCATAAACTAAAAGGATAAATTGAATTCATTTCAAAACGTTGATGTTTACGTGACCTAAAAAAATCCTTCAGATAATTTAACAAGCTTTAGGGTATCATACGCATGAGCACTTTATCATGCGTCTGTCAACAGGGGTGAAACATTTGAATGCTTTTCTAAGAACGAATTAATTCATGAAGATATTTGAGCACAAGGTAAAAATCTGTCACTGGATCTTTCCCATGCCCTGCTCAGCCCTCTATCACTAAGCCGAAGGGGAACACGGCTTGCTGGCCTACATTTGTTAGTGCAGGAGTTGACACAGGACTGTTTTATTGCAGTGATGCGTCACGAACGAATTACGGACGGCGGGTCGTACTTCACTTGGAATCGCCGTTGCAAATATCTCTCATGAGGGACCTGTGAATTCGCATGCTTAAATATACAACGTAATTCCAATACGTTAAACTTGTTATGATGAACGGGAAAGTCCTTGAAAAAGGTTTCATTAAGCATTTTTATCGCAGAGAATGGGGATTTTGCTCTTTTGGGATTTTCTATAAGAATGAAATGGAGGGTGCACATTCAAGAGGTTTGTTTCCTCGTTGGTTAGGCTCTTACTTCCCAAGTAGAATACTTCATTTTTAATGGTTGTACCAACTCTTATCCATTTTTAGAATCGTGACAAAATTCAACTCTGGCTTGTTTTCAATTTTACATCTTTTACCGGCATTAAGTTCATCGCCCCTGCGGGTGTCTTAAGCTCGAACCGCATTTCTTGCTTTCGCAATTATACAATGTCCCTGTGATGAAAATGTGGGGGACTTACAAATATGTTACTTTATCTTATTTTGTCAGAACTTTTAGCTCTTGCAATTATGACTCAAGAGTTTTTGGTTGAAAAATTCAATATTTCTCAGTGTGTACACTAATTTTTTACTACATACTCTTAGAATTATTCCTGTAATCTACTGGTAGATAAGTCAACACGCAACCGTTATAACTAATCGAAAATATCAGAGGATTTGTTTTGGAGGTGTTTAAAATATATTCAACTACTGTTTAATATAGAAATTGTAATTTATCCGAAGAATCTCCATTTAGCAATCAAGGTTATTAATAAGATGATGAAATTACCTTCAAAATACCCAAACCTTATCTCAGTACCGATAATTGCTCTACCTGGAATTACAATGAAATCCTCTTTCTGACATCCATCATCGCTGACTAAAAAGTCCCATGTTTTTTTTTCTTCATTTGAATAGAAATTAGTTTGATCGTTCCGTGAGGATGTAGTTTTCCATCTTTTCAAAAGAAAATTGAAAGAAGTTCGGAAAGTTGAAACCACAAACATAAAAGGCTGCCTGTTTTATAGAGAAATACTCAATTAAAATTCAAGTAAAAGTTTTTACGTCAGATCATTGAAAGTACAAAAGAAGATTTGTTTTGTTCGAACAGAGTGTTCGTAAAATAATAACTTTTTACATCAATTCCATTAGTGAATCAATTGGTGCAATTCAGCCGCATTGCGATTGCTTTCTAGTCTACAGGACAGCTCACTTTGAACGCGCAACCTTACTCGATAAAAAATCATGATAATTTTTCATGACATTTCATATTGCAGATGAAAATTGACATCATTTTTGTGAGTGAAATTCAACTTTGCAATATAATCGGTATTGTCACTTATTTTCTTTTATTCTTCTTTACACTGCTTAGTCTAAACCAAATATAAAGTTACAAACTAAACTGTCATTAAGCACTAAACGCAATCATGTTTTCAAAGTAGAGTATATTTATTTTCCAATTGCTATCTGGTTTTAAAATTTAAGCATGCGCACTGGACCGCCAATAGTTGCTGTTGTGTTTAATATGTTCTCTACGATGAGTCGCTGCAATGCATTGAAAGGTACAGAAATCCTCCATCTTTAGTGAATTCGATTTTGAATCAGTCCTTCAGCGAATACAAAGCTCTACTCAATATAACTAATTTTTTAGTTTTGTAAAGCAAGGGGTAAACCCCTTTTTTATAACTGTGTGGTGTTAAATTTAGACCTGGCTTGTATTTATTTTATCTCATTTCTTACAAATTTGATCCCTAATGTGGGAAGCTAATACATCGACTTTACAATGTCCATTTTTTGTGAGTGAAACAAAAGACATGCTCACTTTTTCTCAAAATCTCTATGAAATACAGATTGGCGGGCTTTCGTACACTTTTCCTTTGCATCACCAAAACTCATCAACATTCTATGAGAGCGTAAGATAAGCAACGGCATTTGGAGAAAAAAAATCCACGGTAATTACGGAGCAGAAACAATTGAAAATATAACTCACTGAAATACGTTTTCAGTTTGTACAAGTACACTATTTTAACCCTCTGATTCCTTCAAATTATTGAGTGCAGATTCCAAATCGACAAGTTAAAGCTAAAACACCAAGCAGCTAGATCGATTTTTCCTCAACTTTGAGAACTATTTTTTTGTGTAGCACATCGTTAGTTTCGACAAGCAAACCCAATTACACGCCTATAGCGGGGTGAAAAAGCAGGGTCGACGGTTGATTACCGCAAATACAGTGGGGAATAAGCCATCACAACTAAGTTTTTAGAAGCTTTACGCAAAAAGTGCAGATCGGCAAAAGCAGTGTTTTATCACCAAGCAATTTTCTCCTCCAGCAAAGCGTGAACGCAAAAGGAGTCAAAGACCCTCGTTCAGCACGGGGCAACTCTACGGCGTGAGCAGAACCGCCAGATTTTGGGGCTGGCAGGACCGACTTGGGCATAATTTGCAATGTTTTATTGCAGCAATGCGGCGAAAGCCAATAAGCAATACCTTTCTTCTATACTTCTGCAAAGATCAGAGAATACAACATCTAGGAATGGTTTTCAAGGTTTTTCAAAAGAATGCATGCTATTTTACGTCATATTTCTCAGTTCCGAAATGACGCAAACAGCAGACAATATGGGTAAGGAGGGATTAAGGGAACAATTCAGGATATGATTATGAAATAAAAAACGCCAACTCTACTCAGTCAGAGTTAAATCGCTGATGCGTTCGAATAGCAGCTGGCAATATTGTGAGCCTCCTGAACAACACTTCACTCTATGCAAAAGTTAGCCATGGTTGTCAATACCGAACTCTTCCCTCAAGAGCAAGAAATCAACGGAGATTACCTAACATGTACTCTGGAGTACACTCATAGTGTATTTCAGATAAAACATTTGAAATGCAATTTATTAAGGATTCTGATAACAAGTACGCGGATCAACGATGGATGTTTATAGAACAGTGTTGAACCAATTTGTCATTGGCGTTTGCAGCGGAAATGAGCGAACATTTCGCCAATTCTCCTCCAACAAGTAGACAAGCGTGTAATTTTGGTTGTGTAATTACCGTGAAAATGGTTCGTTCAGTGGATTTTTAGCACTAATTAAATCTCTTTCTTTGGAAGTTTGAGTTGGTTTTATCGATTGCTTGCTTGCAAGGAAGGTATGTACGATTGTATTTATAATTCTGTGGGGCGTGAAAACGGCTGCAAACTGAAAAACTGCATATGCAGTGGCTTGAACGGAAATCATTTCATATTTATTTCAATTGAAATATTTCTGTCCGTTCATGAACATTTTAGTTTATAAACTGATCCATGGTACGGTCATGAGCAGAGGTTCTCGCACTTTAAATTTCTAGCTTAAAATCGAAATAGATTTACAATTCCCGAGAGCCTCACTAGTTTTTAATTAACTTGCTTCTACATACTATCTTGAAGTAATTAAACTGTGAAGTTTGTAAGAATTGAATGTCTTAAGATGAAATATTTAGATTCTTTTTCTACAAATTCCCCTTTAATATGTTGCCCTCGGTGGGGCTCTGCACGCCAATTTGGAGGAACTCAGCCGCGCTCACCGTCATATTGCAGTGCATTTAACTTGGAGAGGAGGACCGAATGCTCCCCTATGGCAGTAGTGCTATTAAACTTGTGTGCACGAACAACTTAGGCGCTCTTGAGAACAGCTAGACGTCCGTGTTCTTCAATCAGCGTCCCAGAGAGACGCCATATTGAGTCTGGCTTTTGAAGTGCTACCCATTGCCAGAGTGCGCTTCTAGTCCGTCCGGCGAGTTGAATTGGAACAGCAGCGTTATAATATGCCCAGCTTCTCCGACTAGACCTGCATCGAGGGCTGTGCAATCCGGGGTTAGCTGCGTATTTAAGCTCGTGCCTTACCCTGTTTAATTTCGTATTTTGGCCAAATGGCTCTTCTTTACCTTCGTTTCAGACTCGAATCCACCGAGTTAATATTTACTAAGCTGTCCCCAGTCCTCTTTGATATAGAAGCTTTAGCACGGCGTGCGTTGAGTACAAAAATTTTCTAAGATAAAATTCCATGAACTCGTGAAGGAAACAAGACCCACATTTCAACTTATGATGAATAAATTTCGTTTCAGGTTTGGGTATGCATTAACAAGAAAGGTAAATTTTGCCTTTGTTATAGTTCGAGAGGTAAAAAAACGACAAACTCGAATATGACCGGATGCGTGAAGGGACAGCAAATTATGGTGAAATTTTAAAAAACCTTACAGGATTCGATATTTTGCCATTAAATGCATTTGCGTCTAACGCGTTCAGAATAAAAAGTATGATGATGTGAAATTTGTAAATGTCTAATCCGACAGTAATAGCTACACGTAACAAATGAACGTCGCCAAATGAACAAAGGCACGACCTTGAATGAGATCTATTGAGTCTTGCTCACCGCTGCACGTCACAGACGCTCCATACATCAAAATTGATTGGATTAGTTTTCAAACTTGGAATATTTAGAAAAAATATCATCATTAATCTGGAAAGCATCGATATTCGGTGTGTTCTGAAGGTAAAAGATAGATGTACGAAATACAATTGGTCTTTTGGAATCGTACAGCAACGCAATCTTCAACGAATTTTGTGATATTGGAACCCTGTTTTTATACTGCATGTGTGATATTGGAACCCTGTTTTTATACTGCATGTGTGATATTGGAACCCTGTTTTTATACTGCATGTGTGATATTGGAACCCTGTTTTTATACTGCATGTGTGATATTGGAACCCTGTTTTTATACTGCATGTGTGATATTGGAACCCTGTTTTTATACTGCATGTGTGATATTGGAACCCTGTTTTTATACTGCATGTGTGATATTGGAACCCTGTTTTTATACTGCATGTGTGATATTGGAACCCTGTTTTTATACTACATGTGTGATATTGGAACCTTGTTTTTATACTGCATGTGTGATAATGGAACCCTGTTTTTATACCGCATATTTGATATTGGAACCCTGTTATTATACTGCATGTGTGATATTGGAACCCTGTTTTTATACTGCATGTGTGATATTGGAACCCTGTTTTTATACCGCATGTTTGATATTGGAACCCTGTTTTTATACTACATGTGTGATATTGGAACCCTGTTTTTATACCGCATTTTTGATATTGGAACCCTGTTTTTATACTGCATGTGTGATATTGGAACCTTGTTTTTATACTGCATGTGTGATAATGGAACCCTGTTTTTATACCGCATATTTGATATTGGAACCCTGTTATTATACTGCATGTGTGATATTGGAACCCTGTTTTTATACTGCATGTGTGATATTGGAACCCTGTTTTTATACTGCATGTGTGATATTGGAACCCTGTTTTTATACTGCATGTGTGATATTGGAACCCTGTTTTTATACTGCATGTGTGATATTGGAACCCTGTTTTTATACTACATGTGTGATATTGGAACCCTGTTTTTATACTGCATGTGTGATATTGGAACCCTGTTTTTATACTGCATGTGTGATATTGGAACGCTGTTTTTATACTACATGTGTGATACTGGAACCCTGTTTTTATACTGCATGTGTGATATTGGAACCCTGTTTTTATACCGCATGTGTGATATTGCAACCCTGTTTTTATACCGCATTTTTGATATTGGAACCCTGTTTTTATACCGCATGTGTGATTTTGCAACCCTGTTTTTATACCGCATATTTGATATCGGAACCCTGTTTTTATACCGCATGTGTGATATTGCAACCCTGTTTTTATACCGCATTTTTGATATTGGAACCCTGTTTTTATACCGCATGTGTGATTTTGCAACCCTGTTTTTATACCGCATATTTGATATCGGAACCCTGTTTTTATACCGCATGTGTGATATTGCAACCCTGTTTTTATACCGCATTTTTGATATTGGAACCCTGTTTTTATACCGCATGTGTGATTTTGCAACCCTGTTTTTATACCGCATATTTGATATCGGAACCCTGTTTTTATACCGCATGTGTGATATTGCAACCCTGTTTTTATACCGCATATTTGATATCGGAACCCTGTTTTTATACCGCATGTGTGATATTGGAACCCTGTTTTTACACTGCATGCGTGATATTGGAACCTGGAACAACTGCGCTACACGTATGCTCTATTACAGATCTCCTTATTGAGGAATCTATATATCATATTGCGATTCCTCTTTTTTACCATTTCTTTATGGATATTCAATTGAGATTGAATGAAGAAACGAAATTATCATTCGACTCTTCAGGTGTTCAGAGGAGACGCTTGTATGACAGGTTGTCCTGCGTAAAAATTATCTTTGAAAATTTTGTTCCTACTACGCAAACATGTACTTTTTATTCAAGCCTCGTAGGAACCGCATGCAGTGAATAATTATGACGAGTGAGTGCTCCTTTTAGTGAAGCCTTCCATCTCATTTAGGCTCGAATTTTTTTTTGCCTTTTTATTGTAATGCGGCTTTGAGTTGACGAATTTTTAAACTCATAGGCACATTGTACACAAAGCTGATCTTGGAAACTGAGAACAAAAATACCTATTTCAAAACGCAGTCTTTTTCCTAACGCAACTATTATTACTTCATGAAAATTTAAAAACAATTTATAACAAAACGTGACGGTGAATTTTCTTTGACGGGCTTATGGTTCATGTTTGATGTTTTCACCCCGCGAGCCAATTAAATAAAACTTGTCTCTCAATTTACACGGCGATCTTTGACAAGAATCCTGCGAATTTGAGTCCCTGCGGAGAGTCGTGCAGAACATTTCAGTGCTGGCGGTCGATGTTCCCGCTGGTGGCCGCAGAATTGAGTTATCAAGATATCACGGCATCCAAAAAAACCCCGAACGGCCGTCAAATTGCTGTTCGAGCTCAAGCTGGGCCGATAAATTACGAGCAACTTAGCAATTTCAGATCCCCAACAACTGACTGGTCGTCACAGCCAAAAGTCTGACCCTGTCATTGTGTGCGACCGACGCGGCTGTAGCGGTCTATACGACGTCTCTTCTACGCTGTTCCCTTGCTCAATGCGCCGCTAAAAACTGAAGTTTTGTCCGGGACCTCTTGCTCTTGCGAGTGTTGTTGTCGCCTCGTAAGTTTTTACGCTTCCTTCCTGAAAATTCGTTTGACTTGAACCTGGAAATGAATACGGTCCTCTCAATGCATGAAATGTTTTGCACGGAAAGAGTTTTCGCAGTTTTGCTGTACCTCGTTTTTGTCTGTGGTAATTGGCGTAGGTGAGCTCGAACACAGAAGTTTGCTCTACAAAATGTTATTTTCCGAAAAAATTTTGTTTTACTTTTATAGGAAAGAATTGAAATATTTGAGCCTCGAGTCAGCTTTTCGTTTTTTTGCTTGCACTATTTCGGTGGAGTGTTGCAGGATGAATTTCCCTGCGTGGTCCTGCTAATTGAGCGACTAATAAAAATAGAATTCCGCTCAAAATATCCGTTTTAGGATATTAGGATATTTTAGGATATTCCGATGATTCTCATTAGAGGAATTTTAGGTAAAAGTACATGCTTTAAAAATATTTGTAAAGAATTCCAGTAAGTGAATGTTATTCTCCTCAAAAACAGCAAGTATTAACATTTTTAAGTTCAATCTAGGAATTGTTATGACCTTTTTTTACGAACATTGTGAGATTTCCGTGTGCGTCACAGAGATAAGTAGACCTGCATTCACTAACCCACCTGTGAGGTAGGCTCAATTGAGCAGAGTTTTGTGGTTAGTTGTAACAAATCTTCCCCCGAAAATATTTTACGTAACGTAATTATCAACAAAAGTAGGTATAAAGTTTTAGGAAAAAAGTTTTAATCGATAATACCTCACAGGAATATGTAGTAGACAGTGAAAATACATTTATAGTATCGCAATTATTAAGATTTTTGAGGCAGCTAGACAAGCTCAATGCAGTTTGGCCCAGCTGTTTGCTCTCAGATTGTAATTGCTTCCGAACTGTTGTATATTTTGAGGTTAGTGTACGTTTGAAACTGAATAACGTTTTTAGACTTTTGAAAGTTATAAGACCTTGATATGCAGGCTAGAGGCTACTGTACGTTTGGCGGGGCTGCTTATTTCGAGACCCCTGTACGTTCTATGACTGTTGTAGGTTTTCGGCTGCTGTTCGTTTAAAGATTGGTGCACGTTTGAGCCTGCTGTACGTTTTGAGACTGCTGTACGATATGAGATAGCGGTACATTTTAAAACTGTTGTACATTTTTATGCTACTTTCAGTTTTAAGGCTGCTACTCGTATTGAAACTGCTGAATGTTTTATTACTGCTGTACGTTTCAACACTGGTGTACGTATTGAGACTGCTGAATGTTTCATTACTGCTGTACGTTTCAACACTGGTGTACGTATTGAAACTGCTGAATGTTTCATTACTGCTGTACGTTTCAACACTGGTGTACGTATTGAGACTGCGGAATGTTTCAATACCGCTGTTCACTTCAAGATTGACATACATTTTAAGGTTAGTGTATGTTTGGGCCATCTGTACATTTGTCCCTGACGTACGTTTCCAGCGTGATGGACATTTGAGCCCGATGTCCATTTTAAATGTTGTATGTTTTAAGACGGCTGTGCGTGTGAGACTGCTGCACATTTATAGACAAGTATAAGAGTTGAAGGTTGATTTAAGTACGCTTCGAACCAATATGACAAATTTTGCTGTTCTCGAGTGTGAATGAATAAATGTGAGAATCTGGCGTACAAGAGATGCGCAAATTTTCGAGAAAGATGGTTCAATTTTGATGTTTCTGCCACACGTCTTCGTGAAAGCCACTCAGGACAATTCTTTCGGTCCAAGTGATGACATCAACGCATAGGAGGCGAGAGAACGGCATGGGAAGCGTTTTCATAATTCGTAGGGAATATCATCATTTCAGAAAAAAATACTAAATGATCTAGGGGCTATTACTGCGATTTAATTTTATTATTTGAAGAAATGAAACAAATTTTTTTTACGTTCTACGATTGAAAGCTCATTTATATGTCTCCATGCAATTATTGCTGAACCCGAACACACTTAACAAAAAGCGATGTTAGTTCGATTTTATGAAGCTTGATTTAACGGAACAAAGGTACTGAAAGAACGGAATTATAGTACGTGATCAGAATAGCTGTGTAGTGTATTCCTGGTATGAAGTTTTCAGCACAGTTGATAAAGCATACAACGATCAGAAAAGGTTTTCCTTGAAGCTACGAATGTTTCGAAATGTCTGTGTAAGTATTTATTTCCAGACATTATAAATTTATAAACTATAACTTTTTACTTCTGACGTAGAAATGAACGAAGCTTTCGTATAAGTAGATTATCCTTCAGAAGCCAATTTTACCAAATAATCCCAAGAGCCATAATTTCTAAGCGCTTGTGAAACCATATTTTTCCACTGAAAAACTCAAATAAAATGCCAGCAAAAAAGATTCCATCTGTTCACCAAGAGCAAGCAAGATCGTTAGGAGATCCTCTTGTGCGGAATGGTTGTGGCAGGCAGCAAGCGTTTGCAGGCAACAAGTGTTCTTGTTTTAAATGAACTTCGCCCACAACTGACCGCCGGAATTTATGCCATTGTTTTGGACGTGAGCAGAGAAGCACCTCAAACTTTCTGTTGCGGTCGCCAAACGAAGCCTGCTGAGTGTCCCGAGCGAGCGTTTCAAAGACCCTTGCTGGGTTGTCCATCGCTTTTAATTGCATAACGTTTTCTTCGAGGCACTTTGACTACTTGTATTTCTGATTAATCGCTGCTGGGGGGAAATTTTTTAGGATCCATTCCTTCAAGAGTTGTGTTTTTCAGGGGAGGAGGGTTCTTTTTCTAGATAAGAGACGATACTGGAACACTATTCGACACTATTTAATTTAAATTTCTAGACAAGAGACGATACTGGAACACTATTCGACACTATTTAATTTAAATTTCTAGACAAGAGACGATACTGGAACACTATTCGACACTATTTAATTTAAATTTCTAGACAAGAGACGATACTGGAACACTATTCGACACTATTTAATTTAAATTTCTAGACAAGAGACGATACTGGAACACTATTCGACACTATTTAATTTAAATTTCTAGACAAGAGACGATACTGGAACACTATTCGACACTATTTAATTTAAATTTCTAGACAAGAGACGATACTGGAACACTATTCGACACTATTTAATTTAAATTTCTAGACAAGAGACGATACTGGAACACTATTCGACAATATTTAATTTAAATTTCTAGACAAGAGACGATACTGGAACACTATTCGACACTATTTAATAAAGGAATTAACAACGACTAACGTGTGTGGGTGTGAGTATATGTGAGTATGCGTGTGTCAGTGGCGCGTGTGAGTGTGTACGTCGATGTTCATATCTGTATCGCAATTGTAGCTGAGTTGTTAAACACGAACGTTTATAACCTCGTTAATGTGCGCTTAAGTTCCAAAAATATTCCGAAAATCAGTGATAAAATAATATTTTTTAGAGAAAAATTTGTGCATGCCGACGCTGTAAAAATATGAAACAGACAAGAATTGAGAAATGGTTCCGAACCTTAGACGGTAAATCTTCTTTATTATATCAGATTTTGTCGCTTCGAGCATATTTTGTTTTGAATACACAACAGACGTCATTCAATTTCATTGTCGTTATGGACGTTGTGGGGAGTTATTTATTCTATTCGTTTCCACTAATTTTATCGACCAGTGATCTATTCAGAAAATTTTACACGTACAGGGATTGATAGGGCACATGCTTTGGAGAGATTCAGTTGTCCATAACTGAATGTTGGAGGAGCTTTAGTCTGTTACGCACTTTATTGCCAGACACGAGAGACATATCAAAAACCTCTTGAAATATCTCGTTTTGTGTTAGATAATCGATATTCTTACAGAGGTTTTCAGCATTTAAATTTTGAGCGTTTCCAGTTGAGCTCACTCAACGAGTTTTTTTAGTATTTAGGTATAGAAGGTACTCTATTCGACAGATGTCCCTTGCTTATCATAAAGGGGCGTTACAATAAGTTTTACATCAGAAAACACGATCATTTATATGATATAAACATGAGTTATAAGCATTAAAGTTTCATTAAAATAATCACACACTCTTACTTGACAGTTAACGTACAATAAGACTCTTATTATTAACTTCGTTTTCTTTACAGTTTGAGAAATAAACTAAATAGAACGATTATTCTGATCTTGGCCTCTCGTTCTTTCGCCGTGCTACGAGCATGCACTTGTTTGGCAAATGTCTTCCCTTGAGGAAACATTTTCACATTTTCTGGGAACATGTGCGGCGGTTCCCACAGGGCACTTTGAAGCGTACAGCTCACACCTCGCCTAATCTCATGAAAAATGCATGTATTTGCCCATCTTTGTGTTTTTGGCCTCTCAGACTTGCAAAAATGTTTCGCAGACAAGAATTTAATTCCGTTTTAGACTGAGAGACACACGAAGACGAGGAGCCTAAAACTCAGCTCTAGAAATACACAAGTCCTGTAGCACTGCTACCTGTTTTCCCTCAATTATATAAAACATTTACAGTCCCTGTTCTTTTCTGTGAGGGAAGCTCATTAAGATGGACTGCATTGCTTTGGCTGAACATCATATGTGTTTGTGAGTTGCTTTCTGAAGAGCGTAAATGATAGAAGTTCTTTTCTGTTCTATTCTAGCGTATTGTGTCTCTGATTTCCTTGATCATTAGACAGCTGTTTCTATAACATATAAAACGTATTTCCGTTGTTAGAGAGTAGTTAAGCATTTGACTCATACTTCTGCAAATTGGATCGATTAACTCCTAAAAGAGGTTAGATTTCTTTAAGCTACCAAGAATTTGTGAGAACCGAGCTTATCGTTTATGAATAGCCTGAATAAACAAAACAGAGTTCAAATAAAAGTTTTTATACCTAATTATCAGCCCAACGACTGTTAGTAGGCATCCCTAAATTAACACAGACTTGATTAATAGGGAAATCATCCCTGGTCCAGTGGTTACCACACCAGGCATTGAATCGGAAAATTTATCAAGAGTGAGCCTCACTCTTGATAAATTTTCCGATCAAGTCTGTGTTGCTAGAAGTAATTTCTTCAAACGCGCATATCTTTAATTACGAATTTCGTGACTGTCGTGCGGGGATGCTTGCAGAAATTTTGAATCCTTTGGGCTTGATTCTTCGATTTATTTGCTGTAAGTTGTTCATACGTTGGTGATGGGACAGCAGGAGGTTCAGGGAATAAATTAACGATCGAACTTCAACTTACCAACTATGTATCTTTAGAAAAACTTCATAAAAAGTTTCATTTTGTGGCTAAATCGAAACACAGCTAAGTCGTACAAAGCCTCTGTTTATATCCGTTAAAACTGAATACGCCGGTGAGTACTTAATAGCTTTCTCAACATCTCGTTTTGATTTAGCAGTGAAAAATTTGACATTCGCTAAAGAAAAACGCTCGTCCGTAAATGAAATGCTTCTCCTAAAAATCTAGTACTCAAATTAGCGATCATAAAAATTACTTGTACTTAATAATACAATTTGAGTGTTTTTTATTTATATACTTGTTTGGTGTCCGATTCTTCTGTCTCTCTGTCACGCTCATAAGTGCTCAACGACCGTATCTATGATACGATTTTCACCAGTGCACAAGTACAAGAATATTGTTAGCGCGGGTACAATTGGGATGGATATTTTTGATTGTCAACCTCATATAGAAGATTTATTAAAGGGAAATATTGAATTCCGTCATTTTTGTCGGGCTGTGATACACTCATTCTGCAATAATCACTGAACAACACTCAAAGATTCGGTAGCTTGTGGGTAGTATATTCCATTTTCAAGAAAAATTGTCGTTTATTCTGCGGAGATCTTAAAGACTCTTCAAAGAGCTCACATGTAAGCAAACACAAGTACAAACTAATGCAACTCTCTCAGGAGCGCATGCCACATTCTCGTACATTAGGCATGCGAGCCTTGACGAATTAACTGCTTTCCGAGTAATATTTTTATTCATTTGTAACATATGTTGGTCCACGAGAGATGTCGTGAGGACGTACGACCCTCAGGGGAAATCATAAAGGCAATTCAGAACGCACGCTAGTCGGGAGAAAATTCTTTGGCATTCCAGCGTCGGCGGTCACAGAATCTTTCCCTCTCATCGAGCAGCAACAGGTTAGGCAAATACACGCAAGAGAAATGGGACTCGATTGCTCTTGTAATTTCTGTGGCTTCTCGATCCTCGAGGCAATGCTTCGTAATCTAAACGAATTGGTGGTCGGCCGTCTCCGTTACTTCTAACGTCGTCAGGAGGAGTAGAAAAGAGCCTTACAAATCGCCTCTCTATTCCCACATCAATCTCGCAGCGATTCCTGGAAACCCGTAAACCGGCTCGAGGTAAGAAACTTGAAGAAATGCCCCATTTTTTGTTTTGTGGAGTGTGTTAAAAGTTTACGTAGCAGTACGTTCCCGTATAACTCATACGACGTATTCATTAGACAGAACACAAATATTTTTACAGGAATGGTACAACGATTTTCAAAAGAAGTGTATCATTTTCGTGGCATAAATGCCTATCACATTCAATTAGCTTCCACGACGACCTGAAGCGATACGCATCGAGTTTGTTGATTGATATCAAGAAGAAGCCAATGAAGCATGGAGTTATTTCCCGGTGAAAAACCTGCGGAATTCATTCACAAATCTATCACTCTTCATTTTGTTTTAGTGTGAACAGAAATTTTATTTTCTAAGCCCTGTTATCTAGATTGCATCAGAAGTAAAAATGATTGAAAATTTGTGAACTATGGAAAGTAATTTTGCAATAAATTCTAAGTGCAAGAGAGCTGGCCGGCTCTGGAGCAGCCTCCAGTATACTCATGGGATTGACGGATACACAAGAATATTTTAATGTCAGCCTATATGCATTTTGGCACTCGAAATTAAAAGCAAATTTCATAACAATTGAGTTTTCACTAACTAAGAATAATTGTTCCTAAAAATTACATAGAGTCCTTTTCAGTCTCGTATCGTTCAATAACTCACTGAAAATCAGCTCGTTTCATTTTTCGGAGAGTCAAGGAAAGAATCTTAAAACTCGAAGAAAAAGAGAGAATTAGACCAGCTCGAATTCTGGAGACGATCTCCCTGATATTTGGCGTAATCTCATCTAGAGTGGCTCAATCTCCGACCGATCAGATAAAGAGAGGCACTAACTGGATAGACCGGCGTCTCGTCCGAGGCTGGGGCGGTGTCTGCGCCCTGTAGCGGTGATCACACGCGCTGGCCCTGATCACTCGTTTCAGGGTAACTTCGCTCCTGCGAGAATTTCTTTCATCAAGATGTGGAATAACTGGAAACTTTGTACCCCAAACCTCGTAGGTATAGTTGGGCTTGCTAAATATTTTCTTATTCGTTAAATTATTTCCAGTAAAAAAAAAAAAGTTTCAAATCTCAGAATCTAGAGTGCCTTTCAAATGTGAATTAGCAATGTACGTACATGAGGACAAACAGTAAAATTCGTCACACATGGAACAAATTTTGATGTTTCAAGCACAAAAATAATACAAAACAAAGGTTTTTAAATTGCCACAAAACATAGCATTTGAATAAAAAAAAATTGCAACCTTGGAAAGTGGAAGTAGTGACGTGCAAGTTGTGACTTAAAAGTTGTGACGTACAAATCATGGCTTATAAAGTGTGACCTGTAAGTTGTAACCGGTGGACTTTCAAGTCGATGGCAAATCCCGAAGTGACATGCCGGACCGTTATCTGGGAAAGAAATTTGCCCCACTCTAACTTCTCCTTCTGAACGCTTATAATTTTAGCCTCCCACGAATATCATCCGTAATGGACAGCTAAAATCCAAGCAACTGAACTTGACAAATTAGGTGCAAAAATTTCCCTTTTACAAGCCAGAAAGATAATTTGTTTTTCTCGAGTAAGGCACGAATATCATGTACCGTAGATTGTCTGCGTTGCTCAGTTTGATGTTGTGGAGTTTTAACTGAACCGATTATTGAAGCATTCGCTAGCAAAACTTGCGATGGATCTCCAAGAAGAAGTGAATAACTTGCCATCGTTGTAATTTTTTCTACAGAGAAAATTCGACTAACGTTTTTCACATCAAGCTAATGATGGAAATAAAATATCCGAACAATCCCGTTTCTATGGTGATATTAATGCTCTGTGAAAACAACCTAAGTCTTTTGGTATTAGTCTAGTATTGGCATAAGTGATCAATTTCCAGGGTCTGATTACAAGTGTCACTATCATTAATTTTAACGTATACTGAATATTTTCATCATTTGGTTATCTTGAAATTAATTACGTTATCCACTGATCCAATCGTATTAAATAGAGCACTGCTAAATTCATCACAATTCCAAACTGGAATGTGTTCAAGATTTCACATGGAATAATTATCGATTTCAACCATTCATCCGTTCATTCCGCTTTTAATGTTCTTAAATCCATTACCTAAGTGCGAACATGTATATTCGATAACTTATTTACCTGCTTACGCATTTTCCGTGCAAGAATTTTCGAGAGAAAAATGAAGAAAGAAAGGATAGATAGGCTCTAAACCTCTGAACCTCCCCTCAGCTCCCAGTGCTGCCCTAATCTGCTTATTAAACTGATACCTTGAGGCGCACTGGAAAATGAGCTGATTAGTGTGTTTGCCGCCGCGACATGGCCGTGCTACCTCATGTGTCATGTTGCCTGCCTGGTGCCCGGCTAGTGGTGTTCTGCCAGCCTGGTGCCTGGCTAGTGGTGTGCTGCCTGCCTGGTGCCTGGCTAGTGGTGTGCTGCCTGTCTGGTGCCTGACTAGTGGTGTACTGCCTGCCTGGTGCCTGACTAGTAGTGTGCTGCCTGCCTGGTACCTGACTTGTGGTGTACTGCCTGCCTGGTGCGTGGCTAGTGGTGGACTGCCTGCCTGGTACCTGGCTAGTGGTGTACTGCCTGCCTGGTGCCTGACTAGTGGTGTACTGCCTGCCTGGTGCCTGACTAGTGGTGTGCTGCCTGCCTGGTGCCTGGCTAGTGGTGTGCTGCCTGCCTGGTGCCTGACTAGTGGTGTACTGCCTGCCTGGTACCTGGCTAGTGGTGTACTGTCTGCCTGGTGCCTAGCTAGTGTTGTACTGACTGTCTGGTCCCTGACTTGTGGTGTGCTGCCTGCCTGGTGCCTGACTAGTGGTGTATTGCCTGCCCGGTGCCTGTCTAGTGGTGTTCTGCCTGCCCGGTGCCTGGCTAGTGGTGTTCTGCCTGCCCGGTGCCTGTCTAGTGGTGTACTGCCTGCCTGGTACCTGACTAGTGGTGTACTGCCTGCCCGGTGCCTGTCTAGTGGTGTACTGCCTGCCCGGTGCCTGACTAGTGGTGTACTGCCTGCCCTGTGCCTGTCTAGTGGTGTACTGCCTATCCGGTGCCTGACTAGTGGTGTACTGCCTGTCTGGTGCCTGACTAGTGGTGTACTGCCTGCCCGGTGCCTGTCTAGTGGTGTACTGCCTGCCCGGTGCCTGACTATTGGTGTACTGCCTGCCTGGTGCCTGTCTGGTGTTGTGCTGCCTGCCTGGTGCCTGACTAGTGGTGTACTGCCTGCCTGGTGCCTAGCTAGTGGTGTACTGCCTGCCTGGTGCCTGACTAGTAGTGTGCTGCCTGCCTGGTACCTGACTTGTGGTGTACTGCCTGTCTGGTGCCTGGCTAGTGGTGGACTGCCTGCCTGGTGCCTGGCTAGTGGTGTACTGCCTGCCTGGTGCCTGACTAGTGGTGTGCTGCCTGTCTGGTGCCTGACTTGTGGTGTACTGCCTGCCTGGTGCGTGGCTAGTGGTGGACTGCCTGCCTGGTACCTGGCTAGTGGTGTACTGCCTGCCTGGTGCCTGACTAGTGGTGTACTGCCTGCCTGGTGCCTGACTAGTGGTGTGCTGCCTGCCTGGTGCCTGGCTAGTGGTGTGCTGCCTGCCTGGTGCCTAACTAGTGGTGTAATGCCTGCCTGGTACCTGGCTAGTGGTGTACTGTCTGCCTGGTGCCTAGCTAGTGTTGTACTGACTGTCTGGTCCCTGACTTGTGGTGTGCTGCCTGCCTGGTGCCTGACTAGTGGTGTATTGCCTGCCCGGTGCCTGTCTAGTGGTGTTCTGCCTGCCCGGTGCCTGGCTAGTGGTGTTCTGCCTGCCCGGTGCCTGTCTAGTGGTGTACTGCCTGCCTGGTACCTGACTAGTGGTGTACTGCCTGCCCGGTGCCTGTCTAGTGGTGTACTGCCTGCCCGGTGCCTGACTAGTGGTGTACTGCCTGCCCTGTGCCTGTCTAGTGGTGTACTGCCTGTCCGGTGCCTGACTAGTGGTGTACTGCCTGTCTGGTGCCTGACTAGTGGTGTACTGCCTGCCCGGTGCCTGTCTAGTGGTGTACTGCCTGCCCGGTGCCTGACTATTGGTGTACTGCCTGCTTGGTGCCTGTCTGGTGTTGTGCTGCCTGCCTGGTGCCTGACTAGTGGAGTACTGCCTGCCTGGTGCCTAGCTAGTGGTGTACTGCCTGCCTGGTGCCTGACTAGTGGTGTACTGCCTGCCCGGTGCCTGTCTTGTGGTGTACTGCCTGCCCGGTGCCTGACTAGTGGTGTACTGCCTGCCTGGTGCCTGACTAGTGGTGAACTGCCCGCTTGGTGCCTGACTAGTGGTGTACTACCTGCTCGGTGCCTGTCTTGAGGTGTACAGCCTGCCCGGTGCCTGACTAGTGGTGTACTGCCTGCCTGGTGCCTGACTAGTGGTGTACTGCCTGCCTGTGCCTGACTAGTGGTGTACTGCCTGCCCGGTGCTTGTCTAGTGGTGTACTGCCTGCTCGGTGCCTGACTAGTGGTGTGCTGCCTGTCTGGTGCCTAACTAGTGGTGTGCTGCCTGCCTAGTGCCTGACTAGTGGTGTACTGCCTGCCCGGTGCCTGACTAGTGGTGTACTGCCTGCCCGGTGCCTGACTAGTGGTGTACTGCCTGCCCGGTGCCTGTCTAGTGGTGTACTGCCTGTCTGGTGCCTGACTAGTGGTGTACTGCCTGCCCGGTGCCTGACTAGTGGTGTACTGCCTGCCCGGTGCCTGACTAGTGGTGTACTGCCTGCCCGGTGCCTGTCTAGTGGTGTACTGCCTGCCTGGTGCCTGACTAGTGGTGTACTGCCTGCCTGTGCCTGACTAGTGGTGTACTGCCTGCCCGGTGCTTGTCTAGTGGTGTACTGCCTGCTCGGTGCCTGACTAGTGGTGTGCTGCCTGTCTGGTGCCTAACTAGTGGTGTGCTGCCTGTCTGGTGCCTAACTAGTGGTGTGCTGCCTGCCTAGTGCCTGACTAGTGGTGTACTGCCTGCCCGGTGCCTGACTAGTGGTGTACTGCCTGCCCGGTGCCTGTCTAGTGGTGTACTGCCTGCCTGGTGCCTGACTAGTGGTGTACTGCCTGCCTGTGCCTGACTAGTGGTGTACTGCCTGCCCGGTGCTTGTCTAGTGGTGTACTGCCTGCTCGGTGCCTGACTAGTGGTGTGCTGCCTGTCTGGTGCCTAACTAGTGGTGTGCTGCCTGTCTGGTGCCTAACTAGTGGTGTGCTGCCTGCCTAGTGCCTGACTAGTGGTGTACTGCCTGCTCGGTGCCTGACTAGTGGTGTGCTGCCTGTCTGGTGCCTAACTAGTGGTGTGCTGCCTGTCTGGTGCCTAACTAGTGGTGTGCTGCCTGTCTGGTGCCTAACTAGTGGTGTACTGCCTGCCCGGTGCCTGACTAGTGGTGTACTGCCTGCCCGGTGCCTGTCTAGTGGTGTACTGCCTGCCCGGTGCCTGTCTAGTGGTGTACTGCCTGCCCGGTGCCTGTCTAGTGGTGTACTGCCTGCCCGGTGCCTGTCTAGTGGTGTACTGCCTGCCCGGTGCCTGTCTAGTGGTGTGCTGCCTGTCTGGTGCCTAACTAGTGGTGTACTGCCTGCCCGGTGCCTGACTAGTGGTGTACTGCCTGCCCGGTGCCTGTCTAGTGGTGTACTGCCTGCCCGGTGCCTGACTAGTGGTGTACTGCCTGCATAATGACGACCGTTACTGATACAATTGTGACCAATTCAAACATTGATGCAGTTGCAGTAAAACTTAAAGAAACAAAAGTGGTTTGCACGATTTATTTCATTTTGTAAATATCCTGATTCAGCTAAAATTCAGAACAAGAAAATAAAACAGCTCATTTATTTTCTCCCTTAATTATACGATAGTAAATCACACTGAAAACTGAGAAAAAAAAATTTTAATCTGTATTCTCGAAATGAGGACAAACTAGCTGATGGGGAACTGTCCCTTTTAAGTTTTTATTACCTTTGGATGGATGGAGACCAATAACATGCTCCAAATTATTTTGATGATACAATTTCAAACTGTATTTCCATTGAGGATCTCTTAGCCAAAATTAGCATCATGGAAAAGAAGGAAACAAAACGCCGCTACACTTTCAATTTTCGAGACCATCTTTCATCTATTGCGGTAAAAAATCGTTCACACGTGAGGCAAACAAGTCATAAAAGAAAGTTACATCCTTTAAAATGCGAGAAATTAATTCGTTACATCGGCATGAAAGTCAAGATTTCGCGTTTTGTGCATCTCTGTGTTTCATCACAACAACTCTCAAATGTCATTACTTTGATTACAACTGCGAGTCATACCAAGATTTGGTGGCTCATAGCAACAAATTGAAAGCCATAGCGTCTACAAAGATGAGCGTGAACAGATTGAGTGTTATTAAAAGCATCTCATTACTGCCACAGACTTTGGTGTCTCAGTCGAGTGGCTCTCGAAGCGAAGTAATTGGACACCTCGAGCTTCTGAAGTCTGGGTGCGGCGCTAGCAATAGGGAGGCCGGCTTTAGGGGATAATGCCGCCACTCATGACTCATGATATCGTAATTATTTGCAAGCCTTAATTTAAGAAAATATTTACCTGTAAAAGTGTGCTCCCAAGTGTTGTAATTCGAGGTTGGGAGGTTGGCCTTATATGTAAGCAATATGAGGCATTGCGCTCCCATCAATGGTTACCTGTATAAGTGCGCTCTCAAGTGTTGTAATTCGAGGTTGGGAGGTTGGTCCCAAGATATGAGCAATATGAGGCATTGCGTTCCCATCAAACGTTCCAACTTTTGCATAATTGGGCTCGCGGGAATGCATCACTAAAAACCCTGGACAAGAAATCTGTTCCTCTGAACTGCTTGAGCTCATCTCCATGAGGCACTAAAGTTTCTTTACCGCATTTGACGTGGCGCTGTGAAGACTTTTTTGAAGTTATGGTAGCCGTTCGTAGCTGAGAATTCCCTGGCAAACGAGCCTGCATGACATGCAAGGCTATTCTAAACCGAGAATTCCGCCTGCCTCACGCTTTAATTGCCGCTCAAATCTGATTACAAACAAAGGGGATTTCTGATGCAAGATTCCTAGACCATTTCAATTGTAATTGGAATTCTTCTAGAGAATGGAGTTATCAGCGGCGCCCAGTACGGCTCACGACACTTTTATTTGCTCGAACAAAGGGAGTAAATGCCTCTAAAGGCCAATAAAATTCCTCATCTTACATGGATTCAAACGAAATATACATGCGCTGAAAAGAATAAATCCATTTAACTTATCATGATTGAATCAAGGACGCGTTAGGGAGGTTTACGGCAGTGTCGCTAATAACTTCAGAGGCATAATCTCTTCAATATAATATCCTTAAGTCAAACTCAATCAACGTAAAGTCTTGAAATAACGTGATGTGTGGTGGGAGAAAGCCATTTCGACATAGCTGTATTTTCCCTTTGGTCAGATAAAGAAAATCATCACTTGCGTGACAAACTCTGCATGCTAAATTTAAGAAGAAAGTAAATTTAAATCCCCTAATGTCAGCCGTAGATCGATTGAACCACAATGGACAAGCTTGGTAAGATTAACTTTTATGGAAGATATTTGTTCCAAGCACACACTCCAATTAGTGCTATGCAAGAAAATGGTAGAATTCTGGAGCAGTTCAATTGTTTTCATAGCTTCTCTTCTACAATTTTTCAAAAGCTCTACGTGGTTACCCATTTTATGTATGATGAATGTAAATACCAATTCCATAGGTACGCGAACAACTGGTCTTTAGTGTTTGAGGAGTAGTTAGTCATGAATAGTAGTTAATAAAAAATAAAAGCAGCTATCTACATCGTATCATACGTAACGTATTTATGTACGTCACCCTCTAAATTAACCGCAAAATTCAAAGAGATAAGTCGATAATTTTGAAGTTTTCCTCTGTGAGGAGAGAACCAAAAACACCAAAGAAGCATTCTTTTATCGTTTCAAAAATACGGTCTTCTCAGTTCTTCCTTATCATTAATAACCTTAGAGTTTACAGGAATATCAGATCGCGTATGTCTTGAGGTATTAGCAAGCTATTGAACTTCCGCTGACTAAACTCATTTCACTTGAACTGATACATTTTCGAGGTCAAGTAAAAGACAGCGACAGATATCTGGATGGTTTTAACTATTTAACTCAAGAGATCTTTTTGGCATTAAGGACAATGTTCAAACTGAAAATAACGGCTTTAAATTCGTAAGAAAATACTCCAAGAAAGCTCAGGCTCTAAATTTTTCTAATCTACAATTGTTAGAATCATGAATCCGGCTCTCAAAAAATATTGTTACAGTTAGTTTGGTGAATCCGTTCAAAAATCATCTTGACCATTCTTATGTTGGGTATCAGCCAATATTTTAAAATTATAAAATATGAGAGACAAATGGAATTTCAGGGTAATTCGAAGAGAAAAGCTCCGCGCGTAATTCAATAGGCATTTTTTAGAATTTACGAATTCATTCGTATTGCCTCATTGGAAAGTAGCGTCAACATGTGAAAAAAGAGGTGAGATCTTGGCTTTAGTATTACTTGCGATACGGAAAAAACTGTCAAATAATGGGGAAACACCTTGGGTAACGAACTCATGTAGAGAGACATTGGGTGAAATGGATGTACTAGTGCTGGTGCGAGAAAATTAAAGACTGTAAATGTATTTTTTAGGTGTGTCTGAGCGTCATTGGTGTCTAACGGCACGGGACAGCATCAATATGAAAATAAGCCCCGTGGTTAGATTCTGTGATCGTAAATACACGTTCTATTCTATTCATTTTTACGAGTAAAGTGTCAAATATTTGAAAACGAAACAGCACTGAGTTGAAAGGGGATTAACAAAATGAATCAATTTGCAGCTAAGAGAATGGCACACAAAAACGTTAAAAAAATTAAAACTTTGACCCCGATACCAAGATTGAATTATTTCAGAGACCGAGGATAGAGTATTATGAGGTGTTGAATCGCATGTGTTACTGAGCTCATGTTTTCACTAAGGCTCTCACGTTTTCACATGCACCCGATCGGAAGCTGACACGAATGTACGATGCTCTCATATTTTGCGAGACATATTAGAACGATTTTATAAACTGTGTCCAAATACGAGACAAGATTTTCAACGCTTATCAGGCAGAAAAACGTCATAGCGTACCTTAAACGAGTCTATAAAATTGGATATTAAGACACAAACATCTTTACCAAGCCTGTTGGCGTGTTGTGAATAAGCCACCACTACGTAAATATAAATTGATAAACAAGAACTACGAAAACGCTACGGGAAGTAGAGTACGTTTGTCCCCACAAGTATCTCCCTATGATCCCTCGAAAGGGTCCGCTCTAACTCGTGAGTGATAAGTCCTCGTCAAACATCGAAGCATCTGTACGATCTGTTCTGCAAAGCTTCCGTTCAGACCTTCTCCACATCTCAAATGTTCTCACCACTAGAGAGCGTGGGCCGCCTACACCGCACACCGTAACTTTACTCTCCATGCGTCCGTCTCTCGACAACAAGGCGTTTCACACGATTATTGCTGCGTCATCGAGATGCTGCGTTTTAGAATCGAATGATTACACTGAGGACAATGTCCGTAACAAAAATGTCCGACAAGAATTTATAAAAAAGTATTTCAAGACAGTTCAAACATAATATTTTGTCATTTAAAATTGTCAGAATCTGGAAGCCGTTCTCAAAATTAGTCTGTTGTTTTGATCATGTAGAATTTTATTCATTTGTGATGGGCACACGTTGGATTAATTTCCTCAGTGAATTACTCAGAATTATAGATACTTTCACGGATTCATTTACACATTTTGATCTCCGCAACTAAAACATTTGTAACACGTTTATTCTCGGTAGTATACTGAGAGTTTGTAAAGGTCGACCATAAAGCATTCAAAGGGAAGCTGTCGTCACGTTAGTTAGCGAGAAGTTCCCCTCAGTGGTCGCCGCCACTTGGAGGGGCGATATCGCTTTCATAAGCATGTGGATTCCTTAACATGTGGATTGCTTAACATGTAGATATTTCAAAATTCTTTAGGATGTGTTTTTTTAAGATATTGATTCTTTAAGATGTGCATTTTTTAACATGTGGATTCCTTAAGGTGTGGATTCATTAACACGTGTTTTCTATAAGATGTGGATTCTTTAACATGTGGGTTCTGTAAGGTGTAGATTCTTTAAAATTCTCTAAGATGTGGCTTTTTTAAGATGTGGACACTTTAATTTTCATTGAGATGTGGATACTTTAAGTTTCTTTAAGATGTGGGTACTTTGTATGTATAAACTTCGCCGTATGTATAATGTATAAACTTCGCCGCCAAAGTGGTATGCAAAGAAAATTTCAATAAATACGATCATGTCACCCCTCTTTTAAGAAAACTCGACTGGATCCCAATACCGAACAGATTCATGATCCAAAAAGCTCGACGATTATTCTCCTCTCTGTACCTCCCCCAAAGTAATGCAGAGTTGGTAAAATTTTTTCCATCTAATATCCCAAACAAAAGACCAAATCGGAGGAACGATGTTTTAGTCGGTTACCGTTCATCTAACGTGGGACAAAAAGCTCTCTCAGTTTCTGGAGCTTTTTTGTGGAACACGCTTCCCCAGCATATCAAAAACTCTAAAACTGTAAAAGAATTTAGAATAAATGTGTCGCGTAATTTTTCAACTCTGTCATAGGGCCTGCAGCATTTCGGTATGAACTTCCCATCTATCAGAAATTTTAATTTTCCTGAAATTTCTGTTAGAAAATTAGAAACTATTTTATTTTACGTTTGCTAAGCCATTTGTATATTCATCTTACTTATTCATGTCGACAACAATGAGCACTAGAGCCGTCAGTTCAATGCAGCAGAACGAACGTTTTTTCCTTAATTAGGAGTATTTCCTCATCTTAAATTTTTTTTATTTCTTTCTATTTTCTGTATTAATATTTAACGTCCGTATGACAAATATACCATGAAATACATTATGTATGTACACCAATAAACAGGTTTATAGATGTGAGGGTTGTACAAAGTTTTTAATGAATTAAATTTTAAATAACGTTGTCTCGCTATTTTAAAATCATTCTCGAAGATGTTTTCAATCGATTTTCGGCTGACCTGGGGGGAGGGGGTAATTTAAGCATTTCATTTAGTCTTTTTATTTTTTTCCCGTGAGTTCAGCGCACACTAGCACTGAACTTTCAAATCAGAAAAAACTCTAAATTTCTGAAATTAAAATTATCACTTTGGATCATTGCCTAATCTACCTATATGTGCCAAATTTTGTGAATATTCTCCACTCAGATGTGATGTCCGGCCACAATGTTACTCCATTTTATCCCATGTACACATATCCGTATAATGCTGAAGAGTTGTGTTGTTTCTTGACTGTAACCTGAGTTTTCTTAAAAATTTCTATGAAGAAATTAAAAACCAGTTCATTTTTATGTTTTTCGAAGTCTTCTTTTCCTTTCAGTTATTTTTTTTGCGAAAAGTTTCTTAGGATTACAGTGAGCTCAACTGTCATTTTCTGTGTAGTAGATGGTAGGTTGTTTTTATTTTTATTTTATATATGTATTTTTTTTATATTGCATTTCAATAAGTATATATATTAATATGTGTGTGTACGTGTGTAGGTATATATATATATGTATGTACATAAGTAGATATAAATGTTTCTATTTCATTTCTTTACGCAAAAACCATCCGGTTAATAAATTTTATTGCACTAGCGAAATGATTCAAAAATAGATGTATCACTTCCCCTGAGGGCGTTTCTGTGAATCGGATTAATGACAAATTTTATGTTATTTCAGCTAAACCATGTTATTTTGACTTGGCAGCGCGAAGCTTGCCTTCCTATTAACTTGGAACTTCCGTTCAAAGAAACGCTAACTTGAGGTATTTTTCTCGCTGCCTAAATTAAGTTGAAGGAAGATCAAATGAACTTCTGCACGGAATATCGCGGCGGGGAGTAAGTTTGCTTCAGGGATCTCCAGGTTCTGGCAACAAATTAATGAAATAAAGTGCAATTTGAACATATGAATCGTGGTAAAATTATCTTTCTGTCCGTATGTTGTACATAGTATGAATTTTGATGTTGAGTATATGTTTGTTTACCCATTTCTGCCAATATTTTGTAGATATTTGTCAATCATGAGTGGTCACCGGCTTACACTATATCTCCATTTTATCCCATGTGCCCATGTCCGCATGATGTTGTGGTGAATATCGAGAAGATATGAAATATGTTTTTTTTTGTTTCGTTTTTGTAGTTCCTCGGCGGTAACTTGAGTTTTCCTAAAATTTCTCGTAGGAAATTAAAAAACTATTCCATTTATACGTATTTCGAAATCCTTTTTCTATTCCTTATCTTTCCTCAGGTTATTTCTTACGATTCATCAGAGCTTTGGCTGTCATTTTAAATACAGAAAGAGCAAGATTATTTTTCATGCTTATTAGCATTTTTCTTATATTCATTTTCAATACGTATATATATGAATATGTGTGTTGGTGTGTGCGTGAGTGTGTATGTGTGCGCACGCAAACATAAATGTCTACGTATCAGTGTACACGTGCACTCGTTCGCACATATATATGCGCACATGTACATATATATGTTTCTATTTCTACTCTTTGCGTGAAAAGCAAAACCTCAACATTACATCTTACCTAAAGCTCTGCGATCAGTTAACACTGAACCAAATTCCAGAAATAAACAAATTGATTGCGCTTGCTTAGTGATTAATAAATCGATCTATCACGACCCCCGAAGGGCATTTCTGTGAATAAAAGAAATTAAAAGTATAAACAGACAAATGAAATAAAGCGCTCGTGCAAAAATTATCTCTATATTTGTATGCCGAATAAGCCATGCATTTCATTTTTGAGTGTAAGTTTGTTTACGCATTTCTAGATGTGCGTGCTGTGTTGCGCGATGTTCTTTATAAATTACTTCGTGACTAACCTTTTCTCAATACTTGATTGTCATTTACGATGGTGTTTCAATCTGCTCCGGTATAGCGTTTTTTGTATTTTTCCTACTTCGATGATCTTATAAATAATTCGAATACTACTAAAGAATTCTTCGAAACTCCCAAGTTGAAATTATCGAAGTAGGAAAAAGAAGACAAGGAGCGCTATGCCGGAATCTCTTGGAATATAAAATATCCAAGAAATGATATTTTTCATTTCTCATTCAACTACCCTTGACAGAGATAGACTATTGGCACGCCACGTATGGTTTGTCTATTAGTACGCCTCGTATATTTTGTCTATTAATATGCCTCGTATGGTCTATCTATTTGTACACCTCTGATAGTTTGTCTACAAGTACACCTGGTATAGTTTGTCTATCATTATGCCTCGTATGGCTTATCTACTTGTACACCTCGGATGGTTTGTCAATTAGTACTCCTCGTATGGAACATTTGTTTTAGGATGTCCTATATTAAGAAACTTTTAAAAGCCAATATGTTGGCATGTCTCTCATGTGGCAACTTGAGAATAAACATTTTTTTTTCTTTTTTTACTTTTCTTTAAGTTTCTTTAAAATGTGGGTACTTTAAGTTTCTCTAAGATGTGGATACTTTAAGTTTCTTTGAGATGTGGATACTTTAAGATTCTTTAAGATGATGGTACTTAAGGATTCTTTAAAATGTGGGCACTTTAAGTTTCTTTAAGATGTGGATACTTTAATTTCTTGGAGATGTGGATACGTCAAGTTTCTTTGAGATTTGGATACTTTAAAGTTTATTTGAGATGTGGATACTTTAAAGTTTATTTGAGATGTGGATACTTTAACAATCTTTAAGATGTGTATACTTTAAGTTTCTTCAGGATGTGGATACTTTAAGTTTCTTTATGAATTGGATACTTTAAGTTTCTTAGAGATGTGGATACTTCAAGTTTCTTTGAGATTTGGATACTTTAAAGTTTATTTGAGGTGTGGATACTTTAACAATCTTTAAGATGTGTATACTTTAAGTTTCTTCAGGATGTGGATACTTTAAGTTTCTTTGAGATGTGGATACTTTAAGTTTCTTTGAGATGTGGATACTTTAAGTTTCTTTGAGATGTGGATACTTTAAGATTGTTTAAGATGTGGATACTTTAAGTTTCTTTGAGATGTGGATACTTTAAGTTTCTTTGAGATGTGGATACTTTAAGATTGCTTAAAGTGTGGATACTTTAAGTTTCTTTGAGATGTGGATACTTTAAGATTCTGTTAGATGTGGGTACTTTAAGATGTGGATACTTTAAGTTTCTTTGAGATGTGGATACTTTAAGATTCTGTAAGATGTGGGCACTTTGAGATGTGGATACTTTAAGTTTCTTTGAGATGTGGATTTACATCACTGAAACTGAGCGTGTTCGACTCAAGCTCCACGGCTTATGCGGTCCTCAAAGAAGGTTTCAAATATGGAGGTATTATCTCACAATAACCGCTCCTGATAAGCCCATTTAATTTTATCGTCAGCTTCTTCGTCTCCACATCATTGACGCCGTATGGGAATTCGAAAGATATATTAGCCTCACTGCTAATTTGGCTAATCATGTTTCTTTCTCAGCAACTTTGTTATATTTTTGATTTATACCATCGGCCATCTTTTGCATAAGTAAAATACGCGTGCTGTCATGAGTTCTGACAATAAGAGATAGAGATAGAGAGAGAGACAAAGAGATGATGAGTTGTGAGAGAGTATCACTAATCATGAAATTTTAATTGATGTAACTAAACGTGAACAAAAAGTGGCAACTTTATTGAATTACTCATCATTTATTATATTAACATAAGCTATATCCTTGTGGAAGCTGGTGTCATTTTATACTGAAATATCTGATTGAGGTGGTCCTCAAAAAGAGGATATCTCAGGGACGTTGAACAATGCAAAGACCACGTCCGCAACTTTTGGTATTCATTTCAAAATCATGAACCTGCCAAACCAAAAGAAAATAATAAAAATGCAGGACTCGCAACGGACGGAATAAATAAACTGAAGTATAAAACAATAAAAATGTATTTACCATGAACCCAAGCCCACGCTCTATTCGTTTCGCATTCAGCACACTGCATTTAAAAAAAGAGTTTTATCCGCTGGGACAAACAAATTCCGGACACGTGTATTTAATAAAACTATCTATTCTTTTGCTAAAATATTTCGTATTTTCCGCTCCAGAATTTTCAAGTCAAATAAGCAAACTATAACGTGCTAAAAGTAATGTTTTTAAACATTTAGAGTTGGTTTGGTTTCATATTTTCTTCTGAGCATATTCAATGCTACGAAAATTTTCTAGCATTCTCATTTTTCAAAAATCAAACATATTTGCATTATTAGGAGGAAGTTGAAACATGCAATGGAAACGAGAACGAGCGCATACAAGTACACAAATCAAAAGGAAGGTAAGTTAAACATGCAATCATCTACGAAAAATTCTAAGTAATCAAAAATATAATTAAAGTTCCTGCGACTTTTCTTCGCAATCAAGTTGGCACTTCGACGCAAGGTATCGGAATGCACGCGTTTACCAATATGGAGCAAATTTCATTTGCACGATCATGCATGTTTGATCAAGACATTGAGCTGGAACTTTCGGCAGCAAAAGCTCGAGGATTTCATTCCTACAGAAAATTAATCGAAACTTGGAGCACTCGCTCCTAAAAATAGATTTCATCTTTGGGCACGGAAGTGGACTGGAATGAAAAGTGTTCTCCGGCAAATGCCGGCAGCTAAACCATGTTATTTTGACTTGGGCAACGCGAAGCTTGCCTTCCTATTAACTTGGAACTTCCGTTCAAAGAAACGCTAACTTGAGGTATTTTTCTCGCTGCCTAAATTAAGTTGAAGGAAGATCAAATGAACTTCTGCACGGAATATCGCGGCGGGGAGTAAGTTTGCTTCAGGGATCTCCAGGTTCTGGCAACAAATCATGCAAAACGTGGCTGCGTAAAACGCCTTGATTTTAGATGTGATGCGTTCAATACGGCTTGCAAAATGCTAAGTTTGAAAGGAAATGTTTTTTATTTTTAATGCGAGTTTTATTTTTTAGGATTATACGCATTGATCGTCTGTGTGCGGGTAATTATTTGATTCGTTGATGCAAACTGATTGATTTTTGTTTGTCTAAAAATTTTCTTGAGGTTGTTGTATGTTACAACATTGTTATATTTAAAACATGGGCTCGAAATTTGCTTTTCAAAGTATCTCCTAGTACCCGTTGAGACTAATTTATTCGAACAGAATACCGAAATGTGCTCACAATCCTGTGTGATGATTGGTTTTACGAAAATGCCCCGAAAAGTTTTTTCAGGTCTGCAGATCTTCAAATACAAATTATCAAGAATAATTATAATAAAGATAATTTTTATGAGATAACTGTCAGCAAAACATCTCAAATCAGACTTGTCCAAAAACAGGGAAAACCCTTGGTTTCTATTGTGTTGCCGTCTTCAGTAACTTCTGAAAGAGCTTTGGCTGCAGCAATTCTTTCTATTTTCGAGAGAGCACTTAATGCGCATCCGTGCAAACAAAAGGTACTCTGCGCCCCCGATGTTTTCTGTCTCAACTTGAAAGCAGAAAGTCATTTCTGTAGGAAAATTTGAAGGAATCTTCATCACGAAGTGGATATAATAACGAAAACAATCCATCCACCATAAATCGCAAAGTTTCTATGAAAGAAGGGGTTTTATAAGACGGTTTTAACTTTCAAATAAATGCAAGATTTTAGCACCACACAAGCAACATATTGTTCCTGCTCTCCTTATCAGGGCAAATTTATTTTGTCAGAATTTATGATCACTTCTTTTGACCTGTTTTTGTGAATGCTGACTAAAAATATATTCAAATATGGTGAAGAAATAAGAAGTAGTGGCAAAATGCACTTTATTAAAAAGGCCGGTATGAACATTTTTTTCCGAGATTTATCAGAAATAAAGCTCTTGACTGTTTGTATACTCACGACACGAAAAAACGCTAAAAGAAACCAACTCGACTGTTCTGAGCATTATCGTTAGTAGCGTCATATATATTTCTTTTTTTATTTCAATTTATTTTGCATTTCAGGCTTCAAAAATGATGTAAACTCTACCAAGAACGAGCTAGCCTGCTTCATCATCAAATTAAAATTATTACTTCAAAAAGATTCGTGAAAATCTTCTTTTAGTGTGATTAATGAAGTTCCTCAGAACGTCGTTCGCTGTCGGAGAACGCGGCAAATTACGCAGAAAATAATAAATGAGTTCACAGAAAATTGGCAAAAAGTTACTTGGAGCAGCTTTTTAATTTTTTTGCGCACTCAAATGAACACGTGTAACTATGAGCGTGTTAAGCATGCCATTTACGAACGCAACATAACGTTGAGCTTATCATATGATTATTACGACCTACAAATTTAAGCATGAAGGGCGGAAGTAATATCCATGAAGATGTTGCGGTTCTTCAATGAAGATTTCTATTTCATCCCACGCCCTCAAAGGAAAACACAAATCATTTGTACTTATGCAAACCCTGATAATTTGTATTGTATTTGTATTGTTTGTATTGTATTTGTATTTGATAAAACCCTGATAATTTAAATCTACGTGCATCGTAGGCGTGTGCCTCAGTATAGACAATAATCGTACTGTTTAGTAAGCAAAGAAATTACGAGGTTTCTTTGATTACGAGGTTTCTTTCAATTTCAAATGTTCTCTCAGTCATCCAACAACTATACCAAATTATTTTTTTTGCAAGCAGAATATAACCTAACGTGCAATGTATCGCGAGGTTGTCACAAAGGCTTCTACTCGTATTCTTTAAATTAATCAAAGCCAGGGCAAAATTTACGCTATCGCCAGTAGAGACTTGAAGACAGTTGTTACTTGAAAGTCGTTAAAAATCACGTATTTGGCCATGAAAATGTCAAATTTTCCGCTCATCTGATCAAAATCGTAATGTCTATAAGAACCTGTTGTATGTGAGTATGTAATCGTTTTTTAATTGGGCTTTTTTAATTTCGATTCGTATCCTTGAAAGAAATATAAGATTTATGTAATAATAATTATACACCCGAATGAAATTATACATGTTAGGCAATCATAATGAGTGCAACTCTTGATGCTCGTACTCAGTAAAAAGTTTTATTTCTCTTTTAAGGTTAAAACTTGCAGTATTATAGTTTGTATTAGAACGACTGCACAAGAAAGTTTTTGCATTTAGCTCGGATTTCGAGCTCATCAATCGTTTCGAATGCGTTATATATGTAAATTAGCTAGAATGCCGTGTGCGGCAATTCGGAAGCATCTTCGACTTCTAAGTCCTTCGTAAATTCGTCGAGACCGCGCTCCAATGTGTTCCAGTCTGCAATGGAATTGCTAAAGCTTCGAAAAGCCTACGGCAAGAGCACATTAGCGAAAATTGTGCAGAGGAGCCTACGCATGTGAAAAGTCTTATCGTGAACTGCATTACGACTTAATTCGGTGGTTCCATTTTCTTCGCTACTAGCAAAGACTAGCGTGAAGTTTTTTAACTTACTATACAAGCAACAGACTCCCTAGTCGGGAACGGTAAGAAAAATATCTAAGATAGAATGATACTGTAGTATAAATGTGGTACTACAAGTGGCTTTTGAAATGCTCTGTTATGAGAACCCTAAGCCGTATGTATTATATATAATACATACGGCAACAGGAACGAACCGAGTGGCTTATGGTTAAGTTTTAAAGGTAAGACCCCAATCACTCACAGGCACCAGAGTAAAATTAGTATGTATAGTTTTTAACATATACTCGTATATACGTATGGTTTTCAACATTCTCGTATATATATATATATATATACACGTATAGCTTTCAAAATTCATATATATATATGTATAGTTTTCAACGTTCTTGTGCTAGCACTAGTTTATTCATCTTAAAATATCAGTCACCAGAGCTTAAATTAGAACTCTCCCATATACAGTCATCGATATTCACGCGCAAGCATCCATAAACTCGTTTTAAATCAAATGTGGCGTCTAGAGGTTTTTTCTTGTTTTTTTTATTTATTCTTCCTAAAGATGTATTCAATACACAGAAGTGCAAAAGAAGAAGTGATTCAGAAAAGACTCAGAATCTCGCTATGCGTAAGTACTTAAACATATATGTTCCTTTCAAAGAAGCTGTCCTCAAAAATAAATACAGAAGCATCTGATTCATGATTCAGTCTGTCATCAAATTTTAGGTTACCTCACATAACCTCAACTTAACCTCACATAACCTGCAGCATGAAACAATAAAAATGTATTCACCTCGAACTCAAGCCAATATTACATGACGTCAACTTAACACCAGGAATATTTCCTGCTATGATAGATAATTTATGCTATCTTTGACATACGTTCACCACACACACTTTAGTTTAACGGACACGACTGATGCACTGTAAATTTTTTATTGAAAATTTATCAGTGTTTGGAAAATAAACATCATTATCTTCTCAAGCATTCGACGGAGACCGAATTTTCAGCATTAACTCAGGCGATATTGTGAGAAGTTATCCCTTTAATACCTAAAAAAATTGGGTTGTTCTGTGTACGAAATGCTGATTATCCGGGTTACTAGAATCAACAAATGCATTTAGTTTAAATTTGCACGTTTGAACAAATGATGTCAAATATTGAACACTACGGAAGGAGAAATTGAACAAAACTTGTTAATTACAAGTTCTCTGATTGGAATCGAAAACCTGAAAACCACACTATGAGCACTATGAGCAAAGAAATTAATGTAGGTTATCTATTCACTACGGTTGATCTGTATAGCATTTACAGCGAAATAAAATTCAAATCCTTCGTTAACTTTTGCTTCAGTAGTCAATTAGTAACCAGAAAACGAACTTCCTACAGAAGCGATGACACACTTAATTAAATAATTTCCCAGTGATGATGTAATACACGGCAATTATCATTAGCTAAAATACGACAGATTTACGCAACTGTATTTCAAACTAAGTTCTATTGTACCACTAAATGGTAATCATATTTTACGTCGGACCCACATAAGCACAATCGGGAAATAGGGTTCGGTATAAAGTACGTCATGACAAAGACTTAACATCGTAAGGGAACTCCGTTTCTCCATGCAATCTACAAAAGACACAAGTTAATATCCGTAGCTGCAAATGGGTCTTTGTATTGCCCCTACAATTTTGTGCTCTTAAATTGAGGATTTTACGAGGTCTCTAATATAGGGAACTAGGCGAGTGCGACTTGTGAGAACAAGTGCCCCGAGCATCCGACTGATGCGATGGAAGGCATTTGAGTTAACTTCTCGTTGCTGGGATCCCTGCAGCTTCTTGCTCGAGTTGGAACATTTTAATCTGCGTAAAGCATCGAGTCGAGACTTCACTGTGGTTGTGCACGCCATGCCTAGGAATTTGAGGTGATATCAGTCGACGGGCCGTCGGTGATCTAAGCTGGGTGGTGATGTCGGATGAAAGTTTTTGATTTTATGTCAGGACTGTGAGTAACCGGTCAGGGAATTTAAATTGCTGATAGTGTTTAAATTTTACCCTCCAGGTAGGTTTTAAAGCACAGTTCTTTAATCAGATCTGATATATTTTGTTTGTCACAGAATTTGTGCCGTGATGTGTTCTTCAGGGCGTTCACTGCTGTGTGGCAGTTCCTTCCTCATTTTGGTCTGGGTGATAACCTCATGCCTGTGCCAGTGATTATAATTATCGTAATATAGTGGAAAAATTGAAACGGTTGAGCGTTAGAATAAAAGTTACACGCGTGCAGATTTTAATGAATAAGACGGTTTAAACGTTTCCTGCGTCTAGAATAAGGAGACAGCATGTAGTGCTAAGTAGTGCCAAGTTTTAAATAGAATAGAATTTAATATATAATAGAAATAGAATAGAATAGTATTAGAATCAATAGAACATCAAATAGAACAATCAAATTCTATTTCTCGTCAATAGAACGATGCATGGGAAATTATTTAAAACGTCGTCGGTAAACTAAATTGAAATGAAATAAATTTGTCTTTGTTCGTAAATTCGAAATGGAAAAGGTCGAAAAAATCAGCTACATTTACAACATTGAGCATATGCATTGGGCATCTATAGCGTGAAGCACGACGTATAGCTTCGTGATAACATTGAAAACTTCGTGTTCACTCCATGAAATATGTTTAGGTTTTATACAACATTGCGCATTGAAGGAATTTCCCAACAGTGTTGTAAAATACTAAAAAACAGACAAAAAATCGAAGTAAAATTTTACTCTTACACTAGCTGGTATGCCTCGCCTCCTTAGACTCGCTCACAGATCGAAATATATTGGAAAAGTGCTTGAAATGATCATATATCATTGAGATCTATGAGAAAAATAATTTTAAAGGAATCGAAACTAATATCTGTTTCGAGTTAAACTGAAGTTCGATGTTCATCTCAAAATAAAGTTGATTTTAGTGTTTAGTCCTGGAAATGACTTACAGTCAATTACTCACCAGTTCATTTGTTATGGATCAAGTATTTATGAATAATGAGTAAGTGATTACCGTTGAGTCGGTTGTGTTATGAAAATTCCATCCGTGACCACCGGCCCGTCACGCAGCAGCTAGAGGGTTAAATTTGTGAATAGAGTTTAAAAGTCTTAAAAATCGCACGGTTCTTATATGTAAAGAATTCTAATGAACTAAACTAATGTAATTACTAGCGGTTTTATTATTTTATTTTCCTTGCGAAACGCAAATAATTATTCGCGACAAAACAATGCGAATTCGACTCCCAATAAATTCAATTAAAGGAATTAAATTTCGTATAAGACGCAATAATTGAGGACAAAACAGTGATCAGTTTGAAAGTTCCAAAAATCGCATTGATCTATCTACAAAAAAGCCCTAATAAACTGAACTAGAGAAAACAACCACTGGTTTCATGGAACATTTAAAGGCATAAATGTATTGTTCTTATTTATAAATTTCTTAATGTAATTTATTTCCTATAGTCTGCAGCAAGAACCTTGAGGACCTCAAAATTGAGAGATAATAAATTTTTTCAAGTTAATTCTGCATGGTTAAGCTTAGGGAAATCAATGCTGAAGCTTGATTACTTCTTAAATTACGCACGAATTATCCAAATTTTCTATTCCGAACAGTTTTCATAATAGAAAACAGTTTTCATAATACAATCGCCAGTTTTCGAACAGTTTTCGAACAGTTTTCATAATACAGTTTTCATTTAAGCAGCATTGGCTTCAGCAAACATATTTCTAAGCGATGTTACAGTAAAGGCTTCCATGGTAGAACAATCATGCAGCATAAACGCTTTCAAAAATATAATAATAGGAGCACTCTATTGAATTTATAATGGTGGCACAGGCACTAATTACTTTAGAAACGCACAGTATTACGGTGCTGTAGACCCTTGCCAAATTGGTTCGCAAATTTAGAGGGCTATTTTTTCGGGCGCTAAAAAGGATCGTAAACGGTCCTCATTATGAATGCAGAGCGATTTGGAATTTCATTTAAAGTATTTAATTAGTTTTACGTGAGGCGCTAGTCGGTCTGCGAACGAACAAATTCGACGATAATTCCCTACGTAAATAATGATGATCCAGAAAACGACGCCTCGCTAATTGAAAATAAATTACAGTGGGCGAAAGTGCACGCAACATTTGTCAAGAGATTTGCATAATTTGATGCCAACAACAAACTAAGCTCAGGCAAAAAACGCGGACGAATGAATAATTGCTGCAGCACGAGTGTAATGTCGTTAAGTTTCTGGATCAGGAGAGGAAGTTCTGTGCAACGATCACCTGAAACGGAAAAAAATTTTCAACATTTTGTTAATTTGGAGAAGTTTATTAGAATCTTCAGGTTTTAGCACAATGCACTAATTTGGCCTGTAGACTAATCAGCAGGTCCAAGTACATAGGCAAGAATTTAAATTTCGCCACTGACAATTGAAATGAAGGCTGCTTTGTGACTGATTGGCAATTAGAAGCCTACTTGCAAACTTTTTTTCTACCAACTCAAACTTGCAGTAAAATGTGCTAGTAAATACGCGCAAGATTGTGTTTTCCTAGTATCCAAATGGGACAAATCACAATACGTTGCCCGAAGGATGGAATGGCTGATGGCAGGGTCAGTTTTCAATTATTTTTGTCTGCCGAGTCAGGTAGTTATTGGATAGTCTAACACGCTTCTTTTCAGGGATACAACACCTAAAAAAAAGAAAACTAAAAGGCACTCCTAGCTTAAAAAACATACAAATTGTTTAGAAAGCAAAAGTACCACTCATGGATATATTTCGAGATATATTATTTTAGTTCCACAATTTTTAAATCTGTAATTCAACGCAGAAATTTTAAAGCACTTATCAAAGACGACGATTTGCCAATGCCGTATTCATTAGTTACTATAGGTTTCAGGCCTCCCAATTGTTCAACGAAAAAGTAGATGAACATCCAAAGAATTAGACGTCATCATAGTGAGCTAATTACCAAATAGCGTTCTGATAATTATCATTTTTGGACACTAGAAACTTTTAAACTGATATCAAAGAATAGATTCTATATTTTTAATGAGAACTGTAGGCTACTTTAGAGTATGTGAGATGAATAAGAACTCTACAGGAAATAACTCCCGTAACATTCGATTCTCATACGATATAGTTTTTAACAACACTATAAACATATGCGTAGCAAATTAGAGCGAATGAATCTCCATTCTTTCCTTCTGGAGACCAACGCGAAGGATTTAAAGACTAAAAACACAAACATCGAGAAGAAAACGTATGAATATGGAAAAGAACCCCTACTCGGTATAGAGAGATACAAATGTGACCTGGCTTGCTCGGGACTTGTTTGGACAGCTTCGGTCAGGACTTGAGTGGCAGTTGCCCAACTTGTGCCAACAAGGTTCAGTTCGAAACAGCGTCCTACGTCGCCGCTAGAAAGGCACCGTTCAACTCGGGACAGCAGCGTTCAATAAAGGCAAACTGAGTTCGAGGCAGCGAAGACCCGACATCCGCTGACGCTCTAAAAACAAAATGCGCTTCGTTTTCGACTAGATTGGACCTCAGTCTAATGATATATAAAAGAGCATGAATGGCAACATTAAGACAATCGTAATCTTCTTTTTTTTATTACGTGGCAGCCTAAATTGTTAGCACGTTATAAATGGCTGATTTCCGAATTGAATGGTCTGATTTGGATTTCAACCTGATTGTTTTATTTATCATTATAATAGGGTGAACAATTCCCTCATCGACGACCGGATTCATTTCTCTTGGCTAATCAACTTCGGTTCTCGCGTAAAGGCTCCGTTAAACTCACAAACCTTCTGCCTTCACTCCATGATACGTGCGCTATCCCTACGTCACGGAATTGTCTAATAAGCTTCGAGTGAGCCAAAAAACTATTCTTACTACCATAACTCTAAAATAGGAAATGAAAATTATTAGTCAAATCAAACCAAAACTTCCTCTCGTATAAGTTTAGTATTGTATTTTCTTGTGCACCTCAGTGTGAAAAGAGTTCGTGCAAAGCATAGGAAAATCCCTTAACATCGTTTACATAGCAGCTATTATTAACTGCTGCAGTAATGAGTCTTTTTTGCGATGCTAACACAAAGTGTTTCACGAGTTTTAGTTTACAATGTATGTATTCCATTCGTTTTGACTAGTCTTCTCCAACTCAAGATTGCTTTTTGGACCATTCTATTGAATTCAAAATTTCAAACGTCACAAGTGTTGATTTAAATTTTAGGGCTAGTGACTGAATCAACCATCCAAGGGCTTTTAAATTGTTTATGGTTAAGTATTTATGTTGATTTACGTTGATGACACTGATGGACGTCAGAATGTGAGCCTTAGCACCAATTCACGCCATTGAGCGCGTCGTGAACATCTCTATAATGCCACCAAGTCTCTCTTCTAACCCTGTCACTACTCTTACTACTACTGCTACTACTCTACTACCATCACTACTACTACTACTGCTACTACTTGAACATAAGACTCTTCTCCCTTTTGTCATAATGACAGCTTAGCAGGGTGAAAATATAATGGGGAATACGTGAGTGAAATGTTAGGTGAAAAACTACCGTAATATATATTCGAAAACGTTCTGTGAAGAACGGGTAAAAAACAAAAATTCTTTTAAGCTTTTTAGAAAGAGTTTTTATGCTTTCATTATTTAAAATTTGCTGTTTTGGCGACGTATTTTCATTTATGAATGTATAAATATAGGCGCTACATACGGGATTTGTACCAATAATTTCCTGTTGTCTGTGCTGGTTGCATATAAACATGATGTGTTTTAACGCAGTTAATGAATGGACAGCTGTTAATATGCTAGAAGCATGTCTAATGAACTATTTCATAGTGTAAATATATTCTTTGTGCTCACTCTAAGCATGTGCACAAACTTTTTTGATTTAAAAATATGCCTATTTGCTCTTGCTTTCGTTCCTGCAAAGTGATGGCACATTCGGACGACTATGCATTGGTCCAAGAAAGCGACGCAACAACCGCGTAAACTGACACCCGTTCAAATTAATCTCCTGGGCCTCCAAACACCGCTTCGTCTTGTTGGCAAGCCAGCACGTCTCTAACAATACCACACTTTGGTCATAAGTTCACATAACTTTAGCTATCAGAGTCCTGAACAGGTTCAAGTTAACTTGAACTTTCAGACGTTCCCTAACAATGCCTTCCAATTTGTCCAAGCATGTCGCACCGAATGTTGTGTCTGCCGAAATTAGCGTTTTGGAAATTTTGGTCTGATGATGATAGGCTAAATCTATTTTTAGTGCAAAACACGTTGATTGAGTGATTTTTTATTATACAGCTAGTAAAATGCAGTTGCTATTCTCACACAGTTCAAAATGATTGCCTGAATAATTTCTAGAAAAACGCTCTTAAATGACTATCGCGAACCAAAGAAGTGTATCAAGGGTAGAAAGACGTTGCTGATGCTCCTCGATCTAAGACCACTGATTTGAAAGTATGTCTGGTGGATGCGTTTTGCTCTTATTTGTCCATCGGTTAATCACGGATTTAACTGAACGTCTGGGAGAAGCCTGCAGAGTCCGAGCAGCAGCACGAAGCTTGGTTCACCTCGAGATCAAAAGAGTCTCCAGTGCTCTGATTGAACTCCGAGTGATAGTGAATGGCGTATTGTTAACATTCTGATTCCATTAGTCCGGGCTTTGTCTCTCCGGGGCTTTGATATTCTCAAGGCATGAGGAAATGTTATGCTGCATAAATGTATGAACCTCCAAGAACAATTCAGTGTTCTTATTGCACATGTGCCTTAACAAAGGGCTTACGTGAGTCTTGTTATGGAACCTGGATACAAGAAGCTCAATTGACCCTAAGAAAAGATTTGAAAAATGATTGAGTCTTCTAGCATGTATAGATGGCACTTTATGTTTTCCTTGATCAGAAACTCATGAACCAAAGATAAGTTGGTTAACGCTCGTTACTAGTGAAACAGAAAGGCTGTGACGAGCTTCTGCCGCAGACTCTCTGCCGTTTGCAATCATATTGATGCAAATCATTTCATGGTTATTTTCCTAGTTTTGGAAAATTCAAATATTAAAAAAAAGGCATTTGGTTCCACGATTTTTGAAAGGAATTTAAATTCTGTGAACGTCAGAAAAATTGTGGAAATGAATGAAACACTTATAAGTAGTATAGGTGGTAAACACGATCATGAAGCAAGATTCACACTCGTTAAAATTGGCTGATGTTTAGAAACAATGAAGGTAGGTGGAAATTGGAATGATGTTAAGGTAATTTCGCTGTCTGAAAATTAATTGGATTAAAACGACCGAAAATAATTTTACAGGTCGTAAACTGCTTTACTGAGTCCTTGAAATAATATCAATTAGTACTTGTTATGATCCAGCTTTACATTATGCAGAGAGGTTGGTGAAACGATACCATCGATGCGAACTGCAGCTAACAAAATGTGGACGAACTTCCTCGTTGCCGATAAATACTGGTGTTTCATAGATTTTATGATGCTTGCGTTTTAAGAGGTCATAGATTCACGGCATTTGCTGTGAAATTACACAGTGTGGTGAGATATTTCACACCTAACAAAAATCTTATACCACCAATGGGCGCAACGTATCACGCTTATTTTCAAATTTGACGATCAGACACTAAATTCTCTTCGCAAAGATTCCCTCTACAACCCAAGGCTCAACGCTGCTCTGGATTTACGACAAACATTCACTGCAGTACAGATGCATGATATTTTAACGCAAGAACCATTGGGCATCATGATGATATAGCTATCTAAGGTCCGGCATTTGGCGGTGCATGTTGCAGTGTCACCCCGACGTAAGATGGATGGTCGGATGCCACGCGATAACGGACAAAGATGGAGCGTTCGGGGGGCAACGGTGACGTAAGGGCGCGTGTTTTTGTAGTTTAACGGAAGGGGGATACACAACGGTCACGGGAGCGCCTCATCTCAGCTAATAGACTTGCTCCGAGCACGCGAGGTGACGGGCGTCAATACAACCTGAGAAAATCGTTCATGCAATTGACCTCAAACCAAAACGTCTGGAATGAAAAGTGATAGTGAGTCTCAGTGGCAGCTTTTCCGTGATCGGAGGGGCAAAAAAATTAATTTCATTCATTTGGATGCTACGTTTGAACTTATGTGAGTGTGCTACATGGACTGTTTTGAATGCGACAAATTTAACTTATTGTCACCCACGGCAGTAAGTAAATGTGAATTCACAAAATAAAGCATTAGTTTGACTTCATTTAGGAAACGAAGGCTGAAATAATAGCAAAGTGGATGCAGGTTCAAAAACATGAATGTTAGTCAAAAGAACTGTGCATAATGGAAGCAACCGATTACAAGCATTCAGCAGTAGACGGAAAGATAACTGTGGTGTGAACGAACACTTCATTCATCTTTATGAGTAGCAATAAAAGTTCGCTACGCTTGAAATAAGTATTTAACGCTAACATAAAGATAATATTGGTCAAGCACCCACATGGATATTGGTGGCAGCAACTGTCGATTATATTAAGCTCCAACAAAGATAGAACTCTTAACATTTATGAAGGGAGAACTGAGGCACGGTCTTGTCAAATAGGCCCAATGTTTTATTCTTCAATTTAGTGTCGTTTAAAAAGTTGAGGAGATACATTCGCTAACAAAATAAATGATTAAGAACCTACACGTGAACTTTTTGTGGTGATGAGTTCATCAACTGCCGTGGGAAAGTGAAGTCCAGAGAATGGAAGAACAGTGAAGGAAAAACGAATACCGATCATTTGTGTACATACAGTATATTGCTGCAATTGAAGCGCAGCCTGCTGAATTACCAAATTCATGAGGGAACTAAACAGTTGTGTGCTATGATTCTCCAGCTTTAAAAAATGGTTATATCGTACATTACCACCGTTCCCTACAAATTTCACAACAAAACGCACTGTAGTGCAAATAATTGTGAGAAACGAAGAATTAAACTTAAAAACTGCCATGTTTTAATTCACAAAAATTTTTTCAACGTTCGAACTTTTCGACCGTGAAGTATTTTCACTGACAAAGGATAATCATGCGACAAAAAAAAATTTGTTTGTTCGATAGCTTCTGTCACAAATCATTTCAACTTTGATGAAGTAAAGAATAAATAATGAAAATAAACCATTAGTGACTATCATTTGTCTACATATCTCCAAGTTACATCACAGTGACAAGATCGCGTACGAAGGGAACAACTTTTTATTTGAAGATGGATTCATGGGGACTTCAAGGGACAGGTTTCAAAGGTTTGCGACATTTCAAGGTTTTGTAATCCCATTCTCAATTAATTCGGATGGAGACATGGTCTTCTTGCAGTCGTTAGACTTGAGAAACTTTTCAACTTACTCGACGTCGATAAGAACTCGGGGTCTTTCAAAAGAAAAGACAAAATTGGCCGGTGGGCCTAATTGAATTTACGATGGAGAAGAAAGAGATTGATCTGGCTAATGAGGGCTTTCTGATCCCGGCCATACAAACATTGTCCCTCGAAATCCTTCAATTCATGTACAGATTAGCAGAATATTATCAGTAAAAAGGAGAGAAATAGGAAGCTGGACACATCATTTATTTATTTGAAAAGTACGATGGAAATCTGTAAATAAAATCAAACGTCATATGCGTTCGTACATCATCAGTTGTGAGAAAAATCAGAAAAAAACATATAATGGCAACGTAGTCAGAAAATGAAATTAAACACTCTGAGTATATAATTTAATCGTGAAGACAACGCTTAGGAAAACATGCAAGATAGAAAAAGCAGAATATCATATGAATGAATACCCCAAGTTTTTCGTATGAAATTCATCATGCAAAGTCTGCTGCTTTCTAACAAGCTTTTTGCTGTCAAAGAAGAACCCGTTTTAGAGTTGGCTGAAGTTTGAATTATCGAGATGCATTTTTGTCAACTCAATTGGCTCATGAATTACAAAAGAACTGAGCACTTTCTCAGTGAAAGAACCCTCATATCTTACTCTATTATTTTTACTTAAATATTAAGTGTGTTCGTTCACGTGATAATGCTCTTCATTCATCCCGGCAACGTTGGCAGCAAGATGAATTTAAAAGTCCAGAAGCTGACTAATTCAGCGTTTTTTTAAATATAGTTATGAAGACGAAACGAAATGTTCTTTGATATATAGAATATTTAGACTGAAATGACCTTGCTTTTCACCCCTAATGTTTCTTTATTGTACAGTTACATATCTTCAAATAGCCAGCAGAGCGGGGAGCTGATACGTTATGATGTAGCCGTTATCATAGAAGAAAGATACTCAATTTGAATTACATTCTCAACTCTTTGGAAAACCAGTCGAAAGAGATACTTTCTGCGTTGCGCTCATCATTTTCTCAAGTTAAATTCCAGTTTTTACCGTCATTTGAACCTGATTTAATTAAAGCGAGGTATAGATCTTGTCTTACCGGGATGTGCGTGTCGTGGAAGCCAGTATGTTACACAGTAAATAATAACCAGGGCGAAATAGAATTTAAGCTATCAACCCCAATCCTTCTTTCGCACGGTCGTACTTTAAGCAAACCATAAACTAGTCTCGATACGACAGTAAATGGATGAATCAAAGTCAAATACGTTAGTGTTAGAGCAGATTTTAGTTTCGCATGAAACAGTCGACTGCAATGAGGTTGAACGAACTAAGACACAAATAGAAATAAGGAATTAGTAGAAATAAGTGAATGAATGATTGAATGAATAGAAAACTTTGAACATTTACTGAATATTGTCAATTCAATTATCGACCTTTTTAAAAAAATTAGAACAGGCAACTTTTTTTTAACACAGCCTCTGAATTGACCTTGATGCTTATTTTCCAGTTCATAGAATAGTAAAGCAAAGTTAAGTTCTTTAGTTCGGACAAGGTGGGAACTTTTTCGAATCTTCGGACCCGAAATTGTGACGCTCTATCGACCCCTACAAATATGTTTCTTCATTTTTGACGTGAGATACGCGGCGTATGACAATGTGATTGTTGAACACGTGAAAAAACACGACAACTTCAGGGTTGAACTCATGAAATTAAACGGTAATGTGATTGTTGAACGGATGAAAAACCATGACAATATCATTGTTGAAAGCATGGAAAAATTTAACAATCGTTGGTAGGAATCCTTAAACATGATCTTTTCATTCTACATTCCGCAGATTTCTAAGCATGAAACGGAAGCAAGTATCACTAAATTCCACCTCTGAATTACATATACGTTTTCTAGCAATAGTTTCAGCTCATCTAATGAATAAGATTAAATTTTGATAAGCTTCATCAGTATAGACCAACCCTAAAGTAATCCTTCATGCCGTAGCCTAAAAATTTTTTGAATTTGTCTTAGCCATCGATCCACTTCATTTTATGATGTTCTCTCATTTTGGCATTCAAAGTCAGAAAATTCCGTCCCTTTCTTCAGTTTTAAGGCGATGGTGAAGCTCTACCGGATTTCGCTTGAAATGATGCCGTTGCTGTCATCGCAAAGATACTGTGTAAAATAGCAAAAGTTATGTTCTCCTGGTGGCGGGTACTTGTGCAACACATTAAAAATTGAGATTGGCAGTGGTTTATTTATGTATTTTTGAGTCCGAAGCTGCGTTCACGTTTAGAGACGTTGAATTATTCATGGACTGTTCAGCCGCATGTTGGCCTTCGTCTCGGAGTTGCTTCACTGATCGGAAAATATGCCCCTGCGTTTCTGGGTATGTTACGGCGATGTTTTGTTACAAATTCGAGTTTTTTAACTGAAGAGTTTGAATGCATTGCTTCTCTTATTAGCACCATTTCATATAAAAGTAATGCTGAATTTGCAGTTTCCTAAAATTGTTTTGCAGCTCTCCTTTCTCGCAAATCAATTAGAGAGTTGTACAATTCCTACATGAAATAGGGTACTCGAGGTAACATTTTGAGTAATTCTTTACCCAAAGATTTACACTTCTAATGTGAGTCTAAAAACGATATCTACAGTGCAAACAGAGATAAGATATTTGAAGTGTGACTAAAAAATTATATCTTCGGATTAAGCGTTCAAGCGTTTCATTCACGACAAAGATTGCAGTTGAATAGTACAAAAAACTAATATCCATGGTTGTGGAAAAAATATTTCTGCTGGGCAATTAGAGATATATCGAAGGTGTTATTAAAGAAAGAACACAAGTAGAGCAGTCAAAAATCGACATCAGTAGTATAATTACAATGAACAATTTCAGAACGTTAATTCTCACGTTGCTCACAGCTGCGGAGTGTCCATTAAACAACTAAAGCGAGAGTAGCATTGTGCTCATCAGTTTTACAGTATATAAACTTAACTGCTGTGGTATTAAATTATACAGTAAATGTTTGCTCAGTTCGTGCAAATAAAGTGGTAGTCTATACTGAAATTAACCAGTCCGTACAAATGAACCCTAAAAATTCGGGATCAGAAAACATGTTCGCTATTAAGAATGTATATATGAATGCGCATCCTTCAATTGGAGGTCCATCCTCTCTCAAAGTTTCTTAAGAGTCGATTGATCGTTTTTAAAGAAAAACAGAATCCTCATACTGATCCGACTTGTTTTTTACCAATCTACTCACACTTACGAGCAATAAGTCTCACCTAGTTTCAAGGAACCAAAATCCCGTGGCTGAGATGTTCAGCCGCCCTTTAAAACCAACTTGAGCACAAGTAGCAGAGGTAATGGCATTTTAATGTTCTTTCTCTGCGAGGCGGTGAGAAGAAGAAGAAATGAGGTCAATGATCGGCTTCCTATTGTCTCCCTCGTGAGGAAATCATCATTACTGCTCTTAATTCTGCGGAAATTATTGGAAACTTCATAAGCCTGACTGCGAAGAATTTTCTCGGCTCTATCGTTGAGTTTTTTCAAGACAATGTTCGTTTTCATTCAAAATGCTAGTTGTTATTCGACAGCAGCGATGACTTCTACATAGTATTATTTGATATAGCACAGTATAGAAGATTATGAAACTTGTCTTTAAAATTTTTAGAGAAGTTTGTTTCTTCGTGCCAGATGAATGCATGAAAAAGAGATGTTATGATCATTTACGCAAGAGAAAACACAATTACGGATGATTTCGTGATTCGTGAATAGTGACGTAAATTAGTCAAAAAATTATTTTCCATTTTTAAATTCATTCAGGGGTTAAGTACAAATAAAATGAGCTAAATACCTCCGCTACGCACGAGTGAACAACAAACAACAAGTTGTTTAAGCTCAAGAAGTTGTTTAACAAAATCTTGAGATATTTCAAAAGGGGAGTACAATTTTAAACAAGTTGTCTAAGCTGCTCGGTTTAGATCCCTCATGGAAAACATCCCTCATGGAAAACACGTGCATTCTTGAAATAGCATTCCCAAATAGCAAAAAATACTGAAATAGCATTCCCGTTGTGGGATTGAGAGATTTTTTGTTGAATTGTGTTGGAAGTTATATGAAACAATTTGAAGAAAGTGATAAGTATCAATGATTGAGGACAGTTTGTAATTACTAGGTTGACACTAAGAAGTTCAGCTGTGACACTGCTTGTCTTACATTATAATATCTTTATCTTTTGAAAATAATTTAGAATTTATAAATGCGTAAATCTATGTAGCCTTTCCCAAAACCTATTTCATTTTTAAATGAATTTGTGTTAAAGCTAATCGTCTCAATTTAGAGATCGAACCATCAGAAGCTGGCACATTGCACAAGGTCTGTCTCCAGACAGTCTGGGAGGTTTTCGAGTCTCTCCACCTGCAGTTTTGTGCCCCAGAGAGTGACTTTGGCCTTTGTAGTCTTTAAGAGAGATTTCCATCCATGTCTACTTCTTTTTTAAAATTTACTAATTTCTGTTATTGAAATATAACAACCGGTCACGAATCGATAAGAAATGGAGTAAGGGTGAAGGCTCAGTTCATAATTCTGTCAAGCTACTTTTGGAATACAATAACCTTGCGCTACGAATTCGTTCACGTGGAACAATAGCCTTATTTCTAGTCGAATTTTATCATTGTATTTACTATAACCGTGGTATTCGGAGTAACTTTACGTGAGCTGGCGGTTAACTATAAGCTGCTTTTACTTTAACAGCACAAAATATGGCAATACATGTTTTACATTCATGCTAGCCTAGCCCCAATCCTGAAAACATGATTAATTTTTTAAACTTGCCAAAATACATCAGAAACAATAAATGGGTTGCAAACTGTTCTTTGCCCTAAAAAACGTTGCTCTAAAACTAGAAAACAATTTCCCCCTGAGAGCAGCAACCAGCGTCGCTTGACAGGACACGGAGAACGCAAAACTATCGAGACCACGCTCCACGCTACAGATAGACAAAGGGTCGTTCATCTCAAACGTGGAAGTATTTTTCAGCGCAAAATGGAATAGTAGAATGCGTCTCTTGAAGCAATGGAACACGAAAAGCAAAATTTGTTTTGTTTGAAGTCATTGTTTTAATTCCTTGTGTACAGTCATTGTTTTATTTCCTTGTGTACATTTACTGTTTTAATTCCTGTTTACAGTCAATGTTTTAATTCCATATTTACAGTCATTGTTTTGGTTCATTGTTTACAGTTGATTTCCGAGAAAAGCAACATCATCTCATGCGACCCTCAACTTATACGGCAAGAAACTAGTCCTATTTATTCCTAACTTGAACCAGGCATCGTATTAGCTGAATGACTAAGACCAATAAGTCTCCGTATAAGTTGATGTTCCCGTAAGAGATGTTCTATAACTCGAGGATGGCTCTGTATTTAAAAGACTAATGCGCCATTTTTGGTGTCTCTCTGCTGCCAGCGCTGCCGAACACAACACAGAACAGGCTGCCTGGCCGTAAATTTCTGAGGACTAATTATTTCTTCGGCGAATCATTAAGGAGAGACGAATTGTTGCTGCTTTCCCTGCCCTCCCTTCTGGCTGCTGCTCCCCTTGCTGGTATTGCAGCTGCTGCTGCTCCCCCTGCTGGTACTGCAGCTGCTGCTGCTCCTCCTGCTGGTACTGCAGCTGCTGCTGCTCCCCCTTCTGGTACTGCAGCTGCTGCTGCTACCCTGCTGGTACTGCAGCAGCTGCTGCTCTCACTGCTGGTACTGCAGCTGCTGCTGCTCCCCCTGCTGGTACTGCAGCTACTGCTGCTCCCCCTGCTGGTACTGCAGCTGCTGCTGCTCCTCCTGCTGGTACTGCAGCTGCTGCTGCTCCCCCTTCTGGTACTGCAGCTGCTGCTGCTCCCCTGCTGGTACTGCAGCAGCTGCTGCTCTCACTGCTGGTACTGCAGCTGCTGCTGCTCCCCCTTCTGGTACTGCAGCTACTGCTGCTCCCCCTTCTGGTACTGCAGCTGCTGCTGCTCCCCTGCTGGTACTGCAGCAGCTGCTGCTCTCACTGCTGGTACTGCAGCTGCTGCTGCTCCCCCTGCTGGTACTGCAGCTGCTGCTGCTCCCCCTTCTGGTACTGCAGCTGCTGCTGCTTCCCCTGCTGGTACAGCAGCTCCTGCTACTGCTCCCCCTGCTGGTACTGCAGCTGCTACTGCTCCCCCTGCTGGTACTACAGTTGCTGCTTCCCCTGCTGGTACTGCAGCTGCTGCTGCTCCCCTGCTGGTACTGCAGCAGCTGCTGCTCTCACTGCTGGTACTGCAGCTGCTGCTGCTCCCCCTGCTGGTACTGCAGCGGCTGCTGCTCTCCCTGCTGGTACTGCAGCTGCTGGTTGTACTGGTGAGCATACTTCGCACATATTTTGGTGCATTTAAAGTTTTTTATTTACTAACAATTTCACAGCGTTGTTGCGAATTCTGGGATCTTAATCAGCAAAGATAATACCGAAGCTGCATTTAAAATTTACCTAGGAAAATGAAGGACCACCACATGCCCTGGACCCGCCGCTGTGGTGCGCCTTGCGTGGTGCCTGCAGCGGTCTGTGCTGCTGACAGGCTGCGGGATAGAGGGTTCTGACGCGTGTTCTCCTGCTCTTCATTACGCGTGTTCTCCTGTTCTGCATTACGCTTGTTTTCCTGCTCTTTATTACGTGTGTTCTCCTGCTCTTCATTACGTGTGTTCTCCTGCTCTTCATTACGTGTGTTCTCCTGCTCTTCATTACGTGTGTTCTCCTGCTCTTCATTACGTGTGTTCTCCTGCTCTTCATTACGTGTGTCCTCCTGGTCTTCATTACGTGTGTTCTTCTGCTCTTCATTACGTGTGTTCTCCTGCTCTTCATTACGTGTGTTCTGCAGCTCTTGATTACGCATGTTCTCCTGGTTTTCAATACGTGTGTTCTCCTACTCTTCATTACGTGTGTTCTGCAGCTCTTGATTACGCGTGTTCTCCTGCTCTTCAATACGTGTGTTCTGCAGCTCTTGATTACTCGTGTTCTCCTGCTCTTCAATACGCGTGTTCAGCAGCTCTTGATTACGCGTGTTCTCGTGCAGTTTTTCATAGTTCGTGTTTTCCATGTGTGCTGCAGTGTGTTGACTTTCTTCCTAATTATTTTATTTTCTTGCAGCTCTTCATTAATTTTATTTTCTTGCTACCCTTCCTAACTTTTGCTTTCCTGCAGCTCTTTTGCATTTTTTGCGGGCAGAGCTTCATTACTTCAGCTTTACTAAAGCTCCTTTTCCCTCTTGTTTCCCTGCATCTCTTCATAGCTACTGTTTTCCTTTAGCTCTTCCTTAACTTTTCTTTCCTGAAGCTCGTCATTACCCCTGTTTTCATGCAGCTCGCTCCCCCTTACTTTGTTTTCCTGTAACTCGTCATTACCACTGTTTTCATGCAGCTCTTCCTTAACTTTTCTTTCTTGAAGCTCTTCATTACCCCTTTTCCATACAGCTCTTCATAACTCCATATTCTCTACAGCTTTTACGTATTTTTGTTCTTCTGCAGCTTTTTTGTTGAAAGAAAAAGAAGCTGTTCATGTCTTTCATTGCCTTGCCGACCTCACTCTTCTCTTTCCATCACCTACGAAGTCTCGTTATCAATCCAGCTCCGATGTTGAATAAAATTACGTCATAAAAACATACCAAGTTTTTAAAATTGATTTAAATTACGTTTTGTTTTGCAAGGGACAGCATGGGAAAACGAAGCGGCTTGTGTAATATTTACTGCTCTATTGCAATGGATACTCCTGCGTAATTACAGAAAGGGCTGGTATGCGTTGCAGTGCAGTTTTGCCTCATTAATATGGCTTGTTAGAACAATACTATACGAAATTTTATTTCATTAACAAAATATTCGCTATTCAACGTCGGAAAATTTTTTCGAAGATTTCATTCTTCGTCATCATCGAGGGAATAAATGAAGACAATAAGCTGCGGTATCGCGAGCTAAAATACTTTTTTTTAATTATTTAAGATGTTGGTTACTGTAGGGGCACAACTGGGAGCGCAGGTGCTTCTATAGGCCAACTTAGCTACGGTACGTGCTATTTGGCCAAAATTTACTAGAAAAACGCAGAAATGCCAGTAACGTAGCCAAATCGACTAAGATGAACTTACACTTCCATCCGTACATCTACGATAACGACAATTGTATAAAAATCTGACTCCTGGTCTTCAAAAATAATATCGGTTGCCAAAAGGAAGCGTTTACACTCAGGTTTTTGCTACTGTTTGGTTCTTCGAGAAGTTACTTGACAGGGTCGACCTAGTGGATATTGATCATTACAAGCTCATAAATAGCTATGCATTACAGGTTTTTTTATATTTCGGGATCATTATTGTTTCTAAAATCGAACAAGTCTTCTATTTACATTATTTTGAAATAAAAAAGAGGTCTTTCCAGCATACTCATAAGAGAATGAAATGCCTCCCCAATGCATGCAGTAGCCTCAGTAGTTTGACTATCTTGAGGAAGTTAGACATCATGCATAGAGTATACACGATCAATAACGCAGTTATCAAATACGCTCTTCTCTACTGATAGTATATTTAAAACTGATCAAGCTGACAGAAGAAGCCGAGTAGACTTGTAAGGGGACTCTTCTACTCATAATGCTCTCTTCACCATTGTTTTCTAAGGTCAAGGAGCTGAAAAAACATTGAAATTACTCCGCAATTACACGAATATGAGCATGTCTATTTTTACAAGCTATCCTTCTCGGACAGTAAAAAAAAATTCTTTCTGTGAGACAATTCATCAGCTAGTTTCCTTCCCAATAGCTTCCGCTCGCACTGCAAACTCGTTTTTTTAAGTTTTACCCACAGGGAGACAAGCTTCTGAGACAACAACAGGTGCTGTGCTCGTGCGACGCTCTTTTGGTTGCTGGCCGACACGCCCAGACGAAATTTTCGCTCCTTGAACTGGATTTTCAGGTCGTTATAGCCGGCCTTGATCTTCGGCAGCCCTCGGCAGCGAGGTGAAGTCTTGACGGGCTCTTGTGAGCCGCTGACCAGCTGGCGGGACTCCCGGATCTCCTTCAAAGCCGAGTTAAAACTCACAAAAAGTTCTTGAAAAATAAGCCCGAAGTGCTCGTTTTGTTATGGTAATCTTTTGATTTTACGCTTCTATGAACACAGTTTTTAAGAGGTCATTACCAAATGCATCCTTTATGGACGTGATTTGTAATTAGAACCTTACCGAAAGCATACTTCATGAACATGATTTGTATTTAGCACCGTGGCAACGCAGGCTTAATAGATTTTTATAATTTGTAAGCCATGCATGATAGGGTTGACAGTTCAATCGACCTTTCACGTTGCTATTTATTTTGAATGGTCAGTAAAAGTTGTTCTCAAGTAATAGTATTACTTAAGAAACTAGATCATTAATTGCAGGGAGTGATTGAAGTAATAGCTATAGATTAAAACACTTTATTCTAAAACAAGAATCCATTTGTAGATGAATCAAGATTGTATACATTATTACTCCCCCGCAAGTTTATACATATCAATTAATTGAGCAGTAATTGAGCAGCCATTAAGCAAAGCTCCAAGCAACAAAGTTATACACATCTATTAACTGGACAATATTTATGAACTAACTGTCATATTCATATATACCTACTGTCCATACAGCATTCACTGACTTGTTATACTAATTTAATAACTCTAATATGCAATGAACTTCTAATAATACGCAATAATTTTCAAATTCATTTTCATGGAATATTTAAGCAATATTTTTGCAATGTCTAATATTCATTCATTAATAATATTTATGTAGTACCTAAAAATACTTGTGAAAATAAAATTAAGATAAAATTAACAAACCGCCGTACGCATGTAGCGCACAGTAACAAGTGATAAACTACAGAAACAGAAGCTATCGTTCGCTACCATAGTAAAAATATATGTAAAATTATTAATTTACTAAAATACAAGCATGTTTTTCAAAAACTCATGTATTGACTGATGTTCAGAAATTTCGTTGCCACTCTGAAATCCCAACCAATAATCTAAAACGGGTTACATTTAATACACTCCACACAATGCAATCATTCTATTAATTCAGTCTCAACGAATAATAAAATAGTAAATTTAAATTAAAAATTATTAAAATAATAACAATGAATACAGTGCCTAAGTTAATCGCAGGAGTCAAAAAGCAATTTCAAAATAACTTTTGTTGAGTATGTTCAGGGGGGACTTGTACCTGTACCATATGTCTGGTGTGGAAGTACTCGTAGTAAATAAGATCACCCTACGGCTGGATATCGGTTTTTAATTCATTTTGTCCCTTTTAATTTAATAACTTTCTAATGTGTTAAGTATTAGTAAGTAATTAGAGAGTCATGGTAATATATGCGAAACATAAAAAATACATGTATCTAAATGCGTGAAAATGTCGCATGTGACACACATTTCAAAAACATGTTAGCTGGGAGAAAACCTATCTTGGATGACATTGAATGCAAAACTGGAGGACCGTGACCACAATTTTAGTGACAAAACAGCAGAGAATTTTTTTCCTGCGTCCCAAGCCCATGACCATCGATTTGCATTCTCAGACCGAGCACCCTCAGCTCGTTGAGCGGCATCAATACGGAGGTGTAATGCCCATGCACGCTCTGGGTCCAAACACCTTCCAGCATCCAAAAGTTACTCCCAGTTGCCCTTAGGGGCTGATATTGTGTAGTTGCTTTAATGTAAGCTCCTCCTTTGCGGTACGAGAAGCAGCTGATAGTCAGTATACAGAGAATATTTGAAGTTAACGAATATTTGACGACTAATTTTAGCTCAAATTAACCCCCAAAGTCATTTGATGTGAGATAGAAGTAAACTCAAGGTCCTGTTCTACTCAACAGCCCTATCTCAAAACAGATTTATTTTTATGGGCTTTAAGTTGCAGGATTCCAGGCCTACCTATACTTGCGTTACCCTCACCCTTTCGGCATTCAATGAAGTTTAAATCTTAAATGCATGAAATGCTAAGAAAAATACTAAATAAATATTAGGTTAAGTCAGAAGGGAAGCCATAAAACAAAGCGTTGTTTCCAGACTCTTCTATTTATTTTGAATAATGGACGAGAAACTCTAACTGTTGAGCTGACCTGGTTTGAGATTTGCAGGAAAAAATTTAACGAAGAAGTAAGTCGATGGGACTGTCGAAACTCGACTTTTCTTTTCTCTTGAAATCAGTGTAGCTATCTGAAATGCTTTCATAGTTGTGTTAGGAATGCTAGTTCATTAAATGATATTAAATGATGTTAAATGATTAAATGATGTTGTTAAAGGATGAAATGATTAAATGATGTTCATTAAATGATATTATCTCTTCTATGTCAGAATATATTCTCCTCGTGATAGGTAGTACAGAAGGAAATTAACTGTCAAATTTCAAATATTTAGTGATTCATAAATAAAAATCCCCTAACCATGGGGAGGCCCTGCAGCAATTACTTGGCCCCAAATGCTAGTGTTTTTAATTGTTGTGGATTTTCTTATTCTCGTGTCTTAATTACAGCAAGGCAAAGGTTTTTGAAAAATTAACAATAATATTTTTCAAATTGGAGGCCAAAAATGCAGTGTCCTCACCCAAAAAAACAGAATTTTAGGACACTCAAGTTAGAAGCGTGGTGTTCATCGCAGGGTTGCCAAAATGACTTTTCCTAGCCAAGTTACTAACTAGGAACTGAACTAGGAACTAGGCCACTCTGCCTGAAAAGTATCTACGCCGCTGTGAGGTGAAATTATCATTTAATCCACGCTTCAGTTTCGACCTCTGATTTGTGGGTTAGGACACTCTGCATATTTGCCCTCAAATTCTTGTCGTTTCAAAGAACGTTGCGACGGCGCTGGCTTTGATGCACATAATCATCTTATTTTAAAGCGACTGCCACATCAAAATAGAGCTCTCCCAAATTAAATAGAAATAATATTGATACCCAGTTATTTTGAAATAAAATCTTCACATTTAAAATCGCACTCATACAATCCAAAAATATTTTATTATACGTTTCCTTATAGATTTTTCAATAACGATTAGAGCTATATTTTTAATTTTAATCATACCACATTTCTTTTCTGCATTTTCTGTTACTTTAAGACGCTGTCAAGATAATGGAGTTTATTTTTCTACTAGTGATAAGGAACTATTACACGGAGCTATTATCGCTCTAGCAGACAGTACCCAAGAGTATTGCATTTGGCAACTTTAGTTTTTTTTGCATTCATAGCCTATATGGGTGTTTTTCGGTTCAGTCTTGAAGCTTTAGACTTATTGGCCTGGGATAATAAGAACCTGAACGGTCATCTGTGAGAGAATGCAAAAAGAACCTAAAGTTAAAAATACAAAACTCTTGGGTACCGTCCGCAGGAGCAATAGTAGCTTCACAAAATGATATCACATCTTGTACATCTTGACAACAATAATTATTGCAAAGACCCTGAAATCACTCTTGCAGCACTTGACCCTTCATCGAAAATTCTAACTATATTTTCGCATCTCTTGAACAACCCTCTCAACGACTTTAATAGCAATGATGAAGCTCTTGAATGAACTCTTGAGAACTTTGCAATCTCGCAGTATTTGATCAACCCTCTTGAGAACTTTGACTCTCAATAGCTAGAACTCTCCTGAAGCTCTTGATTATTAACACAAGGATCTCACAGCTATTGACAATCACTCTAAGCAACTTTGAAAACATTAAAACTTTTACTAGCACTCTTCATGACATCGATAGCGATCCTACGGCTCTCGATAAAACTTTAGGAAAGTCTGAAGCCATTTCGGCGCTCTTGACAAGCCCTTTTGAGGGATTTCAAAGCATTCGTAGAGCTCTTGGTGAACATTTTAGAAGCTCTGAGAGCAGCCTCGGAGCTCTTGACTAGCACTCTCAAGGGCCTTGAGAGCAAACCCTGAGCTCTTGGGCGCGCTCTTAGAAACCTTCAGCAAACATTAAGCTCTAACAGTTCTCAATGTTTTCGACAACTGCTATTGACTCATGACAGGTATTTCAAAACAGATCAAATATCTCTAGTAAGTACGATCCTTGAAGGCTATGTTCGTTCCCGTCACTAACGACCGTAACAAACGCTTAACGTTGTTGAACATATACCTACCTGCTTTCAAAAATATCTTAGAGTTTTTGGATCACCGCCAGCACTCTGAAACCTCATGACCGACACTCCTGCCTCTGTTGAGCAGTACACTTGAAGCTCTTGGCCAACGCTCTTAGAATCCTTGGTTGGCACTCTCTGCTCTTGGTCGATGCTCTTAGCTGGAGAGAGTTCGCTCCCCACACTCTCCCCCCGAGGCAAGAGTTCCGAGGGTGACCTCGAGGACGTACTTTCAAAACGCCGCCAGTTCTTGACATCATTTTCCTTAATGACGGCGGCCTGAATGGCGGCCGCTTCATCTCACGTCCAAAAAATGATAAATGTTGTTTTGAAAACCGACAGTTCTCGCTCAATACTGAACCTAAAACATTTTTTTATAATTTAAAATACTCCGGGGAATGTCGCACCTAAGATATAATTTTCTGGAGCTCGCTTTTCGTCGAATGCTTTCCGGCAATTCATATGGAGATGAAAAGACTCCTGTTCTTAGGCTGTAAAACTTTTGCTTCTTCAATTTAGCAGATTTCAAGCATAGCTCTTGAAAGGATCGCTGTACAGTTCGTTGGCGATTTTATTTAATGAGTGTTTTTTCACTTACATTCAGTTTTAGTTATTATTCTCTGAATATTCGGTACAAGCTATTTAGAAACTAAATTTACAAGCTATTTAGAAGACCAATGAATACCTTTGTATCGTAACTCATGTTCGTCCCTGTAAATCTTTTTTTAAATAGTCCGTTGTGTTCGCTCACAGTTAATCCAAAAAGTATTCTTTGTGCTAAATAGCTCTTGTTGAAGATTAAAACTCACTCTCAGTAAAACAACGATAATTACCAGCCACTTCTTTTAATAAAAATCTAGTGATATATTTTGGCTGCTGGCTTTTAAAGTCAGGAGCAAAGTTTATGAAAAAGTATGAGTCTGCCGTGGACTTTACAGTAGAGTTTTCTTCGTTTCCAAGCTTTCCAAGCTTTGTCTCAGGAAACACTTCACGGAAAATAAATCTTACAGCAAAGTTTGGAGTGAGGCTTCCGCTTTAGTGTCTTAGCAAAGCAGGCGTTGATGCCCTTTTGATTTGGTGATGGATTCAAATATTTCATTTCAAGATTGTAACTTTACGTTATCTCATAACTTTCGTCTACAGTGCGATTAGGGTTTTTCTCAAAAAAAGGGTAAGAATGCTAAGGGAACAGTTCTTACTGAACAATTTCAATATAATTGAATAGAGCAGTAAAATTATCGTACAGATAAAATAGATTCTCAATAGATCAGCTTAATAACACAGACCGAACTAAAAGAAATGAAAATTTCGCAAATATCGGATTGAATTAGTTGTTCAATCAATCACCAGAACATTAAAAAAGTTAAACCTAGGCAAATTACGAGTAGATACAAGTATACCAAAACCATGAAACACAATATTAATGAATTAAAATTAACGATAAATTCTGGGGCTCACCCAACCGAAGGGGAGCCGGTTGGTATGTAGTTTGCTCACAAGCGAGCTTTGCGTAGACTAAAACATGTGTATTTACTAGTGAAACTCATTGCACTATTTAAAACGAAAAAAAATCTTACACTACCGAAAAATACACATATGAACACCCATTTAATCAAAGTCGCCGCAAACTTTCCATACACTAATTGAAAATGTGCAACTGGTTCTTATATAACTCTATTATATACAACCCTTGCTCTGATCTCGGCAACGTAGGCCGTAAAGTTGAACATTCACGTGCGTAAAAGAAGCGCTAAGCTCCAGCGCTTTCATTATTGGAGTCGCGCATGCTCGCAGTGTCGGAATGTGACAAAAAACGAACCTGAAATCAACGACGCCGCTTTTATGCGCACTCAGTCAAGCGATAATTGCCTGGAAAGGCAAACCTTTCCCTCGTACACTCCCGTGGGTTCATCGGCAATCTAATCCTTTTTTCAGCTTTTGAGGTTGTTCAAAATTGCCGGCATCCTTCGTATAGAGTTTTAGACTCCCATTCACAGGCCCCTATCGAAAAAGTTGCCCCACCCTTCGATTGGTTAGAGGCCACCACCTGGCGACCGCTGTTTCGGCCATCATGCTACTTTCCCACATGCAGGCCCTTTTGTCTGAACTTCTTTCTCGCTGCGCTGTCGTTGCTTATTCTACTTCCGACGTTGCTCAATTGCTCAGAGCGTACGTTCTTCATTGCCTCTCTTTTGCTCTAGTTTTGAGTTTCAGAGACCGCTGATGATAAGAACCTATTTCAATGAGGCAAAGTATTTTGCGGTTGTAGTTTTGATAAACGTTTTACTTGTCTCTTTAGTTAACAGAAACGCTTGTGGGGTAATGGATTTGAGAAATTTTTTATATGCTTATTTTATAGTATTGTAAAATTTCGCTTATTTTCCTTGCGAGTATTTGCACATGCTTTTCATTTGTTTCTCTCTCTACATTTTTCTTTGCCGTTTTTTCAATTCTTACACTTTTCTCCCCTCTTAATCATTTTATATTTTCCTTAGAAATCGTATGAAAAATATTCCATGAGTGTAAAATACTGAACCATCATCGCCAATGAACGCCCTTATTCGATGGGCTAATATTAATTTGAGAAACTTTACCAACGGAGAGCTTATTTCTATTAATTGGCTTATTGAGGCAGGGCCTTTCAGGCAAGAACTCGACTTATTTATTGAAGTTCATGTATATCAACGCACATAAGTTTTTACGAAAACAATGAATTTGCTTATAAATCTTGTCAAAAACTATTGGGTTAAAAGTAAGGTATTATTTTAACTCTTATCCGATTGGTTACGCTCGAAAGGATATGAATGTAATTTATTTTTACAACGAAAACTTCAAGATTTTCAAAATTGAAATTTTTAAAAACTCTTCAATATAAAAATGATGTCAACAAAGGCTTGAATTCACATGTTATATTACGTTGATCCTCGAGAAATTCATAATCTGAGATATGCTACTTCAAAAAAATAACTATCACATAAACAGCTTATTTTTCGGTGAAGAAGCGTTCATCATTTCCGAAAGCACTCCTTAACATGTCTAATAAATGCCATTTTTGGATGAATTTCGTTCAATAGAGCTCCTGCACAGCCCAAGAAGTCGACAACACAATTCCCAGCCTCGTCTTCTAACGTTTGCAGATGCTCCAGAAAATGCTCGTTTTTCGGTAGCCGTGTGCACACTCTGGCCTGAGCAAATTGTTCTGAATTTTTCATGGTTCGATTAAAGCACTCACAAAGAACGAAGAAGATCGTTAATCCCGGTTCACGGCTGCAGATCTAAAGACACCGCGCAGTTAATTATGCTGTTGACTAAGCTCAGATTTTTTAGGGACCTTTTGGTCAGGAAGTTTTACAGCCGAGCGGCAAGTTTGTGAAGGCATTGTTAGAGTCCTATTGAGCCTGCAAAAGCCTCACTGTGTACACAAATTACTTCCATTTACAACTCAATCAAATGATAGGTGAGGCAATCCCGTCCAGAAACTTCTGGGCAACGCCGTCCAAATGCCGCCCCATCGTTTCATCAGTCTCAATAAAGCCTTTATATACCGCCCCTCTTTATTCAGCGTCTCCTTTATTCTTGTTTGGCTTGGTGTTGTTCAGTTCGTCGAAGGCGAGTTCCTACCTCACCGAGGTTCTCTCCAGCTTTTTTTTGTTGCTGCTCTGTCTCTGAACGATCTGTGTTTTGGAATCTAAGCGCGAGATTTTGAGTGAATAGTTGCGGCAAATTTCAAGTTGCATCGTAAAACATCGAATTTCTTTTATAGTTTTCTGAACTTGAATTTAAGATTAATTCAATAACAGGGAAGAATACTGATTAGTTTTAAGATAGAACTTCAGGGGGTGGAAGTGAAGTTAAAAGCAAATATTTGGCCCAAACGGAAAAACATGACTCACTGAAGATTAATTAATATTTTATAATATTTTAATTTAAACTACATTTTTTAATTAATATTTTCTACCATCTTCATGCAAAGAAAAAGTATCACAATGTCAGAAATATCACACAAGCTTATAACGCGGTATATTGCATGTATATAACCAAAATTCTGGTGTAGAATGAACAAAATTCACTCTCAAAACATCAGCAATTACTTAGAATATCACCACGTGAGACATCCAGGAATTTTATCGCTGGCATTACCTGCGCATCGCCCAGTAAATGATAGATATTACTTGGAAAATCTGTCTGTTTATCTCAAGTTTAAGAGCAAAAAAAGCCATTAAAACTAACTTTTATTAGTAGGAAAATACAGAATGAAAGAGCACAGAGTCTTTCAGTTGTTAACAGCTAGTCATGTTCTCGGAAAATTGGAACACAGCAACGAAAATAGAAAATCCACTCTTGCGTTTTTACCGGTATTTTCAAACTGTTCCGAGAATAAAATGTCTTTTCCTGCTACAAAGTTCGAACAGCACGCATAGGTTTCGTCGAGCGCGAGCTTGGTTCTCACGCAAACCATTTTGCGGAGAGGAAACTAACAATTACAGCACGCAGCAGAGCTTCCTACCGTGAACACGACAGTGCCGTACCCAAAATTGTACGTTTCAAACTGAATTTCTGCCGTATATTCGTCGAAATTACAAATCTTGGCTATGATCAATTTATTCAAGGAATTATGAATTGGTACCTCTTTTCGGGGAATAAATATTTGGTATATTGGGTTCCCTGTCAGTTATGGGGAGGATTTTATTTATAGATCGAACACGTGTGAGACCACGCCCAGCAGCCGTCGATAAAGGGTGCAGGAAAAGCTCTCCTGTGAGTCGTTGGTGATCGTAGAGGCGCTCACGGTAATAAGATAAGGCACTTCTTTCGAGGTGGATCCTGCGCTGTGTAATCAGGTAGATTATCGGGCATAATTAAAATGCCCTCTGTACACACTCTAAGGGCTCAAAACGACTTGAGGGCTCTCAGTTGTTTTAAAAGTTGGCTGCTCTAGAAGGGTTGCAAAGCTTAGAACGTCGCACCTTGAGTAAATAATTGCTTTTTTATCAACCATCATCACAGCCAGCATGAATGATGAGAAATCTTAGGTTGGTCTGATATTATTTCTCAACGGGAGTCGTATTATCGTTCATTATCTTTGTTTAAGTACAACACGGGTTATTGGCTGTGCTAGGGTCTCCGTTATTAATTATAATTAGGGTCTCCGTTAAAACCCTGTAAACTGGATACTTCAATGTAACACTTTTAAACTTTGTTTCGACTGAGAAATTATTTAATTGTGTTAGAAACTTTACAAATATGTCGCATTCTCTGTGATTGATATATTACCACGTAATTATTTGCATGTATGAATGAAAAGTTTACTTCAAATCATTGAGCCGTTCACAATTTTGTTTCATAATTTGTGCTCATTATTTCCACTCCTTCTAACCCTCAATAGCATTGGTATCTCCCGAGACTGCTGAGCTTATTTTAGTTTAAATAATAACTGTGTCTTCCTATTGTTTTTCATCAACGTTTCACGTTCATGTCACCAATATGAATAAGCCTATTCAAACTGAGAGTAAACTATTTTAAGGAAAAGAAATACATTTTAATACTTTGCGTTCAAATTTCGAACTAGTGGCATGGAAATTTCATGTTTTTTGCTCAAATTCCGAACTATTGATATCATAGACCTAAGAGTAGAGGTTTTATACTAACACATTTCTAAAATATAAAGCGGCATTTTATTTTTTTGCATTGCCGGTGCTCGAAATATACTGTTTTTCTTCTCTTTCCATTTTTATGCTGACTAAATTGTCAATCTACAGTTATTTTAGAATATAATGAAAAGAATCAATTCTAAATGAAATCCAGATCTCAAAGTGCCCATTTGAAAAAAACTTTTACGAACGAATCGTAGCGCTAACTTGAGAAATGCCCTGCCATTTTCGACGGCGTACACTATAGCTCAATATATTTTAAGAGTGTATATTACAGTACCTGGACATACAAACTGCGCAGTTTTTCTTAGTGTTATGAACAATTCGTAGCTGCACTACTGAAATAGAGAAATCCTGAGGAATCTCGGCTATGAACTTCGCTCTTCCTTTCATAAAATTTTCATGGACGGACATGAGGAACATGAATTTCTCACTACATGTACATATTGTACTCCCACCGCCTAAAAGAATAACTAAAGCTCAGCTTCCTTGTATCTCACTCGCTTGTAATAAACCTAAATTAGTGGAAATAAGTTGATGAATATATAATAGTTTTAACTTTTCCTATTAAACATGAACAGCAGAGAAGTGTGTGATGAGCGAACCTGGGACGCAGACTTCTCCACCTCTTTGTTTTGCCCTACATTTATTTCTCAAATGTGGACATGAAGCAAATAATTAAATTTAACTAATATTACGATTCAAAATATAAATTTACTGTATTAACCCATTATGAAATGTTCAATTACCCATTTTTTGGTGTGGGACGTTCTTAAGACATAATGATATTGCTAGTTGTAAGCTTATTTTACATTTATTTCTATACTATTTATTTCGATAATATGTTCCATTTATTACATAATGATGTCGCTAGTTGTAAGCTCATTTCCCATTTATTTCTATACTATTTATTACTATAAGATTTTCCATTTATTGCATAATGATGTTAGTAGTTGTAAGCTCATTTTCCATTTATTACTATAAGCACCAACATTTTTCAGATTTATGATACTGGTAAAGACTGAGAAGTCAACGAAGAAAGCCAACAAACAAGCAATAAATGAAAGGCGCATTTTACCTTGTGGAATAGTTATTTCACGTCTTAAGGAGGAACTTGGTAAATAAATTAAAATTGATGATTCATTTATGAGTGAAGAGTGGAACAGCGCGGTCCGTTCATAAAAGAACATCGGAAGTTTGGTGCTCAAATGTTCATCTCATGCGTCGATACTTGATGCTTGCATCTCGACTGTAATCATAACATTTATTTCAGTAAAGTCACCGTCACACTGCTACAGAGAATCGGATAAATTATTATCAACGTGGAAGTCAAGCACTTGAACTAAGCCAATTTACGTTCATTAAAATATTTAAACTTGCTTTAAAGTGTGCGTCGAAGACACACTACAGGAAACATGAGCTTCTCACTACAAACATCAGTTCATGTCGGTTGAGTCTCGTGCTCTCGTGAGCGTTGTGGATATGATCTCGAGGAATCATCTTTCACTTAAGTCCGTGATGTAACCATCGCTGCCAAACCTACATGGCAAATTTTCACAGATTAGAGATCTAAGTTTCTCTGAAACCCTCGACCAAAAGCACGACTGCGTCACCTTCTCCAGATATTCTTTACCGAACTCGCCGGCACAACGAGGCATGGACGCACGACTGGTGCAATCTTCTGTGAAATTCTCCCTGAATGACTGCCATTCCTACACGTCTGTGTGACTCGAAGCCTGTGCATGCAATATTCCGGCCGTTCTGGTGCTTCAGACGGCGACACTCATTCCAGGTGTTCAAGTTTCTGCTGGCGGCAAGAAAAAAGCAACTTGTCGCTAGGGAGTGTCTTATTGAAGTAGTCTTTTCATCTGACATCGTCTCCCAGGACTTCGCTTCGGGAAGTTTGTCTTGCGATCATGGCGGCGCCTCTCAATAAAATATCAGCAATGACATGAAAAATGTCAAAATAAATGAAAACGGTAGATGAAAAGGCCTTCTGAGGGAGAAGTGATCAGGCTAATGCTTTCTTGTGTTTGAATATCATAAATATTCAGAATTTGCTGCCCAATTTTGATCTATGTTTTATGCAGTTTAACTTCCTAATATAGCAACTATGTTATACATAACAAATTAGATTATACGAGACGCTGTCAATATGTGTTACTTCTTTTCGAAATTTAAACAAAGCAAACTAGTAGAACCTGTATGCACAGAAACTTCTTCGAAATATAACGATTCTTCGTAAAATTTGAAAGAATTCCATTCTTTGTGAAAATCTAATGGAATAATATGTACTGGTGAAATAACCAGAAAGTTTCTGACAAATTGGGTCCACATAGGTGGAATCTTAAAATAATTCAGGTGTAGCTCTTACAAGAGTAGCGAAAAGGTTTCAATGACGTAAGATAAGGAAGTTTGGTGAATTAGGGAGAGCATATTTAGTTTATTTTCCGCTGGATAATGCAAGAACAAATAATTATTAGAAATTATTGAACGTCAAATATTTGAAAAATCTTGTTCAGAAATTAGAACTGAACTTGTACGAACTACCGACTAAGTTGCATGATTTAGTAACCAAAGAGCTACTTTGAAGGTAAATTATAGACAAATTAAGTCATTCAATAATACAGGCTTCTCCTTGGTTTCGAGTTGATTAATCGAGCCTCACGTTAATCCAGTGTACCGGGTGTCCCACAAAAATGTCCCCGACTTTTTATTTGATTATATCTCCGCTTTAAATTAACGTGTTTGAATTGTCTTTCTTTTACAATGTAGTAAATTTTGTTTCCTTTTCGAATAATTTAAGTTTATGATTATTTGTTGAAAAAACACTTTAAATGATCGATTTCCTTAAAAGAAAAGAAAAACTAATTGTTCAAAGGAAAAGTTTTTAAAACAATATTGATATTCTTCCTTATTTAAATCTTTCAAAAAAACGAACAAATAAAAATTTAAATGAGTTAAAAATTATTACCTTAAATAACGTTTTAATAAATAGAGTAATTTAGTACCCTTCTACATACCCTCCATTTCTCTCAAGGCACGCATTACTTCTAGCCTCCATTAAATGAAGAGTTTTGCGGATTATTCACCGTTTTCTTTCAGCTCTTGAAACATTTCTTCAATTCGTTGTCGAATAATTGTTAATGATGGAGGTGATACATACTTGGTGGTATGTAGCATACATCATTTTGAAATTATTTTTAATAGTAGGTATTGAGAAATGAAGAAGAACACCAGTGTTGATTTTTAAATTTTTCCTTTGAACAATTAGTTTTCAACCCCTTTCAATAAATCGATCACTGTGTAGTGGTTATTCAACCGATTTTCAATAACTTAAATTATTCTAAAAGGAAATAAAATTTAGTACATTGTAATAAACAATTGCAATTAGTTAATATAAAGCAGAGGTATAATAAATTCAAAAGTCGAGGACATTTTTGTGGGACACCCAGTATATCCACTTCTGTCTTAACTGTACTCCCTCCGTAAAAAATGACGACATTTTTTAGGTAAGAGAAAAGGCGCATCCATGAAAATAACAAACTGCGGAAGTTTCCTTCTGTACCCATGCTTTGGGTACAATATAGTTGAATTGGGTATCCGTGCTACGGAGCCAATTTTATTCCGTTTTTTTTAGTGATACGGACGCATATGGCTCGTATAATAACATAGCATCATACCCTCGTTCTGTGAACATACGGGAAAAGTTTGTCACATCCTGATACCAGCGACTGCAAGTGTGAACTCATTTACAATCCGAGTTTTCGGCAGTTTGCCCGACACTACAATCTCTCGAAACAAAAGCTCAATCCCGGCAGTTCAGAAGTGAGCAAGAGCGTTTTTCTAGACAATCGTCGCGCTGGTAAATCAGTTATGATGTCTCCCTGTGGGGTCAGCACTTTCCAGTAACCCGAGCAGTTAATGAGGCAAGTTTTAATTGCCACTCCGGGAGCTGAGGCGTAAATTGTGAGGCAACAGGGCTGCCCAAACGTGCTGTCCTGTTACGGAATAAAACGCACGCTGTCTATTGGAACGTTGGCTTTCAATTTTGGAACTACTGCCTCTGCTCTCGTTATGAACGCTGAGTTATCGTTAGCCCTCTCTGTTCTGCTCGTGGTTGGAGTCCGTTAATGGTTTAAAATTATTACTGATAACGTGTTTGCGGTTGTGTTAAGAAAATGTTACAAGAAATGTGTAATAAAACTATTTCTCCTGTAAAAATCAGTTAAGGAATGTGAGAGATATTATTTTCACTTTCAGAATGGGGATCAAATCAGTCATTGTTGATGAGTGATTTTTATAATTAGTTTATAAGACGTTAATATTGGTTTTTAAAATGAAGTTTGATGCATGACAGTCTTTATCACTGAAATTTCCGCCTGATCATTTGTATTTCTAAGCATCGTTGAAGAGTTTCCTTCAATACTATGCAATGTAATCCGCTTCTACAAGTAAATATAAATATTCGTTACCACATGAAGTACCTCATTTTCATTTCACAACTTTAGTTTATGAAAATCAACATTTTCATCATCTCAGTTCATCAATACCACTTGCCTCCTGTTCCACTCCCTTTTCACGACTTTACTTAGTCTAGAAAACGTCTACAAATTTATATGCGGAACAAAATGCTTCTACTTACTGAATTACGGCCAGCGAAACAAAATACCAGATTTATCTAATCAATTTCCTAATGAGAATTGAGCCACGTACAAAAATGCCCTGAATTGTGAAAAGCTTTGAGGAAAAGTATTCCCAATTAAACGCTTCATTTCAATGATAACAAAATGAAGGGCACAAGTCGCTTACTATAAATGATTGGAAATGCGCATTTTGTCTGGCGTTTTTGAACATGAGCTTTGCTGGACTTGATATCGCCCAATTAAACCGTGGGCTGGAAGAGATCTCTGCAATTATGCATAGATACTGCAGCGCACACTGCGATCGGTGAACTCTTACTCGTGCTGGTAGGTACGATGAAGAATGAAGCATTTAGTATGCACGATGAGTGTGTACGATGAATACGTACGATGAGTATATTCGATGAGTATGTCCGATGAGTATGTCCGATGAGTGTGTACGATGAGTTTGTCCGATGAGTATGTCCGATGAGTGTGTACGATAAGTATGTTCGATGAGTATGTACGTTGAGTATGTTCGATGAGTATGTACGATGAGTATGTTCGATGAGTGTGTACGATGAGTGTGTACGATGAGTATGTTCGATGAGTATGTTCGATGAGTATGTTCGATGAGTATGTCCGATGAGTGTGTACGATGAGTATGTTCGATGAGTATGTTCGATGAGTATGTTCGATGAGTATGTACGATGAGTATGTCCGATGAGTGTGTACGATGAGTATGTCCGATGAGTATGTCCGATGAGTGTGTACGATGAGTGTGCACGATGAGTATGTTCGATGAGTATGTTCGATGAGTATGTCCGATGAGTATGTCCGATGAGTATGTTCGATGAGTATGTCCGATGAGTATGTTCGATGAGTATGTACGATGAGTACGTCCGATGAGTATGTACGATGAGTATGTCCGATAAGTATGTACGATGAACGCCTACCCTGCTCGTACTTCAGAGGGTATACCTTACTAGCTCATTGTTCCTGCATTCCAGCGCCCAACGTCAGCAAATAAAGTCCTCTCTCTCATCAGTTATTCATGCAAGGGAAAACCGTTGGCTGAAGTTAAGTTTGTGATGGCAAGACTGTTAATGATCGACTGGTAGTCTCCTTGTGAGTAATACTTGCGGTTTAATTTTTCAACCTTTCGAACTTGTTAAAGTTCATTCTATGCTTAATGTTGCTATTGTTGATGTAAAGCCATCGTTTTATAAACTTACACCCTTTTATTATTCTGCTCTACTGGTTATCCTGTTATAACAGTTTTTATGTTCAATATTATAAATATGATTATGTTTAATAATCGTATTTTGTGTCAATTAAAATCACATTTTACACGCAATTCAAAGCACAAAATTAAGCCTCAAAATTCAATATGAACTCAAAATCGAATGAGAATGGACACATGTTGAACTCAGTGCGGATACTATCACACTGAAGATACACCGCATGCCCTGTAAGATGAGCTGTGCAGCTCGCAGTGATGGACGATGAAGCATGCGATTGTGACGATGACGGCGAATGCGTCAAATCAAAGCTCGTAAAATTTTCAAAAGACTTTTTGCTGGCGCTTCTTCAAGGCATGAAATCATCATGTTACCAGGTGTAAGTTACCACGAAAAGTGTAGGCGTGTACTGTTTCTATTCTTTTTATATCCCCGAAGTATGGATTGTTAAAGGCAATTGCTGGTGTTGGTTTCTGTTCCGCACGAAGAGATTTTAGCAGATTTGAATGCCACCATTGACGTTTTAAACTACAAAGCCCGAACCATTTGAGGCTCCAATCTTCTGCCCTACTCAGTGGAAGTTTAGTCGCACTCAAATTTTCCTCAAGCTTCTTAGTGACAGTTCTTATTCCTTCCGTTATTTCTTCTTCACTTGAAAACAACATATTCACGGAAATCTTCGCATATCAAAGGAACAGAGAGTGTATTGATGAGTTTATCAATATCGTTAAAAGTCACGTAGAACTGGAAACTCCATCAATGATACTATCAGCTTGCTTCATTGCCTAGTGTGCTGGAGCATAACGCATTTCCCGTGAAGGAACGCTAAAAGTTCTAAACACATTATCGCTACATCCTGACCAAAATGTTTTTAATTACTTTCTCCAACTTATCAATTGCTCTTTCATCCCTTTGTAAGAACATTAGAAACATGCTGCTGATTTGCTATCACGTTGGGAAATTTTTAATTGGAGCAAATGTTGGATGAGGTGTACTGTAAAACTCTGCGCGTGCTCCGGACCTTAAAGTTCGGTTTAGATGTTTTTTCATACTTCTTGATGCTGATCGAGTACTATCAATTGATGCAGCCGTCATGGCGCATTACGCCAGGCCCGATCGAAGTATGGCCAGGAAATTAATTTGATACTGATTGGTCAGGACACTGGCAGAAGTTTTGATCGACGCCGAACGTTTGAAGGTCAGCGTAGGGCTTGAAAGCAGCGCAAAGTTCACATGGAACTCAATAAACACACACACAAATCAATGTACTCAAACACTCAGAACAACAGAGCTGGATGGAACATTGCTCGACCTTTTAGCAAATATTCAACCCGATTAGTTGTGGTCAATTCATGACAGATCTTAACAAAATGGGAATATGTTCTGATTTGTTTGAGCTTCGTTCTTCAGCCAGCAATATGGGTTGTAACGAGTTATTTGGGTATTCCAGCTGCGAATTCGTATTATTTCTTTTTTATCCTTGTGTATGGTTTGGAATTTACTGTCCCTCAAAAAATCCTCATTTAATTCATTACCTTATAATTTTTGACCCAATAAAACCATTGAATTATTTTTAAGGACTCAAAGTATAAGACTTTTTACATCGAAGAAAAAAGGTTGTGTAGATAAAAAAAATTTGCTTTTAATTTTCGTTATCTGTGATTGAAAATTTTAAAAGTTCTGCAAAAATTCAGTGCATTACCAACCGGTACCTCAAAATGTAAATAGCGGTGTAAAATTGGATCGTTGAACAACTTTGTGAGCAAACTGAGATAAAGCTAAAACGTAGGCGAAAAATATAATTTTTGATCTCCTTCAGTATATTAACGACTTGCCATTTACCATGAAAACCGTCATAACATAAAAACCAATGCAAAACTGGACAGCTTTAAAACTTACAGTGAGCGGAAATTCTCCCTCATTTCTTTTCAATTTCCTCTTAAACATTTTAAAACGTGTTCGTTTTCGTCTCATTTATGCGTCGCGCACCAACACAAGTTTCAACTAACATTACGTTTAGGCAATGCATCAGCGCTCGCTCGGTAAGTCAACGCAATAAATTGGACGAGTGAATTATGTTCTTCAAACTTAAAACCTGCATGTTGTCTTTGAAATCGTACTTGAGTGACGGCATGTTTTGAGTAGCCGCTCATTTAGAAGGGAGCCGCACAGAGAGCTCCTATTCATGCGCCCAAGACACGCGGAGTATCGTTGATTAAGACATCACTGAAATGAATCGCTTGTTGCCGGTGGTGGATAAAGACCTCTTCTCTCGCCGCCGCATGAAGCCGCGGCAATAAAAAAACAACCACAGTCTTCGATGGAAAAACGCACCACGATTCGAACTTGGCACGATTTTCAAGCGGCGAAATCAACGGGTTATCCGAAGCTCACTCAAGGGGAGCTATGTTAGCACCACCAGAAAATTATGGAAAGGACGGCGGTTTCGAGCTTTATTATTGCGGAATGTTGGACTCTTTGAGCTGTTTAGGCGCTGTTCCGACAGCTCAGATCTGTTGTCACGCTCATCATCCTTCGGCGGCAGCGCTGCGGAGGCTGGTGAGGTAACAGAAGCTTCAGCAGCAACACCATCGCAGCGGTAGCGGCAACTATCGCAGTAGGAAAGGCGTAAATCGTAACAATGAGACTAGTAGTAACTGCAATGAATGTAGCTGCAACAAAAGCAGCATCTATGATAGTAGAAGAAGGCATACGAACATCAAGAGTAATAGCCGCACAAAAAGTGTTGTGGAAATAACGGATACTTACGGTAAAGTAGTATTGAAAAGAGCTTAATTAAGCAGTAGGAAATGTGAAGGCGAGAAAACCAGCTGCAACATTAAGCCATTAAAAACAACGAGAATATTTGCTGTTTTGGAATAGTATTCAACGGCAATAGAGGCACGAATAGATATTTTACCTGCAGGAACGATGCAACAACAAAAGATCCAAGTCGCTCTGAAAGTTGAAAATGCTGAGTTTGGTGTGTCGAGCCTTACCTTCATTTTGAGCCAAACGTGATCCTTTCGTTTCACGATGTAGATCTAATTAATAATTCTGTCTAATTATTGATAGACTGCCAGCAAGGAGTTAACCGTTATTACTCAGGTGTTACCTAGTGACGATTAAAAACGCAGTATTATTGCGTCATCTGAACCATTTTTAAAACAAGAAAAGTTTGGCTTGAAGGAAATTCAAAAAGTCTTTACCGCAAGCCAAATGGGTTGTTTAACATTTTAGGGTCATCGACGAAAGCCTAGGAATAAATTTTAAATTGAAATTTAATCCTTGATGATTTCTCAAAACGCGTTGCTAAAAATTTGTTCATGTTCTCATTGATGAGGAAATTATGTCTGCTCTTACTGAAATATGCAGTACGTTTGTGAAAACGTTAATGTTCACTGCATAACTATTATTTTGAACAAAGACGCGTTAGAATTTCATTATCAACACAATGTTATAATTATATTTTATCCAATACACTGATCCACCTAAAAAGTGCGAAACAAGCGTTGTCAAATAATTTAATTAAAAAAAGAATGGGACACACGGTTGCCCCCAAACGCATGAATGCGGTGGCACATTGAAACGATATTATTTTCGTTTGCTTTTAAAATGTCTCAATATTCACAATTTAAAAAAAAAAACAGCTACAGAATCCTAAGACAATTGTCCTCATAGGGCAGTTCCTGTGTTCAGAAAATTTCCATCATCTGTCATACAAACACAACGATCGGATTCAAGGCATAATTAGCAGCATTTTGAGTATCAACGATACATGTCCGCTAGGTAAAAAGTGCCACTAACATACGTGATGCTAAGAAGCAAGCATGATTTACAACACTTAATATCGGTCTGGCCTGCTACTGTCAGTGTTTATTAAACCATTTTTTCAATTAGCGAATTGAGAGCTCTGTTCAGCCAGAAAGGACAAGGCAGTTCATCTCTATCTGAGCAGCCAGAGGAGGGGCCCCTCGGCTTCTGTCGTCTAGTGGAAAGCCACAGTGAAACTTGGTCACTAATCTGCTAATGAAAACTACAGGATATCGGTCTGTGAGCGGCAAAAATACAGTCATTTCATTCCAATTTGGGAGAGCATGTGGTGCTTGCGGGTAGAACTGCCTTCGAAATCTCGGTTATATGTGTGTTAAAAACGGAAATGAAACAAGCTCACGGATGGTAAATTGATTTAATTGAGTTCATGAATCCGTTTATTCATTCGTGCTGAAACTCGGTTATTCTATAAATGTTATTACGTATCTCAAAAACGGTTCTGACCAATACAAGTTCGAACTAAGAAATTTTGAAGCACCACATGAACTTGAAAACAATCAGGAATCAAATTTTATTAAATCCGTTGCAAAGCTCAGAACTAATTACAGATAACAAAACAGTTTCATGCTCCACCACAAAACTTCATCAACGAAAAACCGCTAAATACCGAGCCAGATGACGTGAGCTTCAATAGACACGTTTTCTATCCGTCACATTAATCGGTGCTCCCTTCAATCAACAAATGAAGAAGACGTGTCAGCGCACAAAAAAACGCTGCAATTTCATGACTAATTGTCCATCACGATTGCCGGACGCTGAATCAAACAGAACAAAAACGTGGAAACCAAAGACCACGCCTAGTCATGCCAGCTTTGCCTTCCGAATGACTCTCCAATTACCTTCTAATCACACTGCCGTCGCTCGCATGCTCTGGAGACAGCGCTTGACTTCACGGAACGTCCAAATGCGGCGCTCGAAATGTTCGTTGTCACACAGCTGCACCTGCTCTGACCTATTACTTCTTGCTTTCACCTTCCATTTATTTGATCAAGGATCTAAATTTCACATACGTACACATTCATAGGCAAGGTTAGGGAATGTACATAGGGAATGGAAACATTACATAGGTTCAAGCGAGATATGTGCATTTCTTGCTACTAGGAAGCAAAATAATGTACATGTAAGTCTCGTAACTTGAAACTATTATGTAATTACAAAATGAATATGAATTATCACCATAGTTCACTACCTTCAATAATTACGAGAAGTTGCAAGTTTTCTACAATGTGATATTGGGGAGTAATAGACATTCGAATTGACAGTCCCCATACAAGTCATCATCGGGCATGCGGTTAATATAAAAACTGTCGTTTATTATGGTAAATTAATCAGAGCGGAGCAGCGCTACTTTTCACATCCATAAAAAAACACACACAGCATGAAGCCATGTCTTCCGCCTTCGGAGCTATGACCTACAACCTATAACCTTTATTTCAACCCAGCATTTGTCACCTGGTTATGCTAGTCCTCAGAGGCTTACTCCTCTAAAAAAATGTGCATTCAGTAAGTAAATAGAATAGAGTCGACTGCTGGTTCAGGGTATGTCAACAACTTTAGATGAACGACTTCATGCAGATTGAAATCGATGTGAATTAATTAAAACATTAAAATATACAGCAATAGTAATTAAAAATTACACAGACAAAACCTATTTAACAATGCTGGAATGATGCAACTCCTTAGTGACTAACGTAGGGTGAATGAAACGAAAACAATTAATAATTGAGCCCAGCGCTAAATGACGTGTCAATTTGCGATGCGGAGTACTTTATTTTAAAAATTCAAGAATTCAAATAGCCTATGTTATTTTGAAGGCTCCAGTTTTCACTACTGGAACCCGTAAGGTTCGGATATTTCCTGGATAAAATATGTAGTTCCTTGTTTACGTAGTTGGCATGCTAGGTTTGATGTAGTGTACAGTCTTGTGGCTGGGGATATTGGGCTCGAAATTTTATTAAAAATTTCGAATTTGTTTTGTTCAAGCTTTCCAAAGCTGATTTCTGAACCTCGTCGAGTTCAGGCACTCGATCATCGGCCCATTGATTAATAATTAAGCAAAACTATTTGAAAGTGTACAATTTTCAGACTGTTCGTATGACAAAATTAGTAAAATTTTAGGTCAATGATTAAAAAAACACCAAATAAATTTTACGCTCCGTAAATTCAATTTTCATTCGAACTAATTAATTAAAAGGCAACCATTGAATCATTTACTAAAGTCGCATCCGTCTGAATCATGAAAGGACAATTGAAAATAATAAAAATTATCGATGAAAAATGATAATTATTTCATTACCAGAACTGTTTTCAAAAAATTAATCTTATCACCTCGCGAGAATTGAAGTACTCATGGATCCAGGACCCCACTCACGACAGTTTTCTTTGTTGTATTTTCTATAAGCTTCACCCTGCCGTATGCGGTTTTGGGACTTTATGACCCTTAAGATAGATAGATTAAAACGCATAAGTCCAGCTAAAATTCCACACTAATTACAATAAGCTTGGTCATTTTCAGAAAGACAGATTCGAAGCACTAGGACTTGTTCTTGGTAATGGGTGCTCACGCTTGCATCAAGTACTTCTGTTCTCTTCTGTCTACCAAAACTGCTACCGTTTCAGCCATAAAATATTGAGGTTGCCACGTCAAAATATGAGGAAACTGTTTTGAGTTAAGAATTAGATCTATTTAATTACGTAAGCGGTAAGGGTTCTCCAGCCTGACACTTTGAAAGACTTTGAAAGATTTACCATCATTATGATCCTGTGAAAGATTTACCGTTATTCTAATCCTTTGAAAGCGTTGCTGTTATTCTGACTCTTTGAAAGCGTCACCGTTGTTGAAATGAATAAATGAATAAAATTTTTTTTCATTAAGCGATACTTCGAAAGTGTTGCCGTTTTTGTGATCCTGGAGTACAACCCATGTTATTGAAACGTCTTTTATGAAAGTGATATCCATGAACGAATAATTCAAAAAAATATTATACCTTAGAGATTCAATTTCCCAAACACGCTTGCATTGAATCTATTTTTGTACTTTGTTCCTCGCAATGATTTTGAACACATCCGTCATCAATCAATAGCGCTCTTCAGCAAACCGTTTTATTACACTTGTTCTATGTTTTCTCAATTTTAACATATATTTTTGAGATTCAGGGTTATATCTTCCAGTTTCCTTTGTTTGCAGAGGACGTAGTTTGTTTACTCTTCGCATTTTGAGGGAGCCGGACTTGAATAAAATTGGTTGACTTTGGAAACCCCGAGGCTGAACGGGATTCGTCTTTGCATAAGGAACTCTTGCAGTTGGAATCCCTCACTTCTACTTTACTAAGTTACCTCGAAGTTCTAAAAATGTATGAATTCTACGATACATACTGTGATGCTATGAGTTATTAGCAATTGATCACCTACGCTATATCCTGACAAAGTTAATAGTACGTATAAATTTATCGCTTCGATATTTTTGCAAAATACTGTAGAAGTATCCAGAGGCGAATATTTTGTTATTTTTATATAAATGTGCATAAATCAATACTACCGCACTAAACGGTGCTTAAATTGAGTAACAAGGTCCTGTACTTGTAAGGATTACCAGTTTAATATTTTCAGTCTAGTTTGCTCAGTAGAAAACACATTAGAAACCACGTTTTCCGCCTCATTTAAAACGGTAAAACTCAATATAATCCACGATTGCTTTGGCATTGAAGTAAAAACTGCACTTCATTTCTTAAACAATGACGTATCCTAATGCGTCACAACTCGCAATCTTGTACTGAATCTTGATTGGAAATTTCGATCGTTTATCTTATAAATAACGCCATGGGAATAAAAACTGTAACCATTTATTCACATCAATTCATGGTATAATTTTCATAGTAAAGATTTTATTTTAGGAGGAATGACACAGGAATAAAATGCAACCATAATTGAACAATGAACTCGCATTATTTCATTTTAATCACACTATAGTTAAGGTTTTGGCTGATAAAAACTTTTAGGTTGTTGCTCACAGTGTCTGGCCTTAGAAAAAATGTCACATTTTGTGTTAATTTTACTTTTCTCAACAAAGAATAATAAGCGTTGGTTGAAGTGTCTTGTGTGGGATTTTGTACAAATTGTGCATTTACGTATTTTTAGTATTGAATGAACATCATTTAATGTGAGTGCCACACCAGATTTCGAGTATGTCATGAGTACCGTTCATCTCCATAACAATAAATGATTTCGAATATTATGTACGAGTTATTAGTTTGCAGAATTGAATAATATTTCACCCATTTTATGCGTGTCATTTATTTTCAGAATCATAAATTTTTCCAGTTATTTTTGAGTATAATTCACGCTGAGATTCACACATGATTTCGGGTACATCATCAGTGCCATTCATTATTTTTTGTATGACTGTAGATTTTTAGATTTTAAGAAGTCATCTATTTTAGTATGATAATGGAATTGATTTTAATATATATTGAGGATCATTTATTGTCGTTCTTATTCTTGATTTTGAGTATTTCATGATGTATTCGAGTGATTTAACTCATTTAGAACTTTTGAGTTTCAAATCTCTTTTGTTGGTATTATCACATATACAGAAAGCCGGAAATTGAAAGTAATTTCACAGGAATATGAGCTCATTTTATAAAGTAATTCTCATTTGTATTCTGAATATAAATAGAAATATTTGAAACAAGGCTAAAAGATCGACGAAGGTCTTCAGGAGTTTGTCTCTTGTCTTCAGGAGTTTTTTCAGTTTTCAGATCCTGGTCGAACGACGTAATTCTTTCATGGTCAACAGATATAGAAGTTATTAGATCTTTTTGCAGAGTGCTGAGCAGTATAGCATTGTGATAGAATTTGGCCGTCATGATTACAATTGTTATTGAGTTCTGAATGGCACATATGCTAGGATTACTTTCAACCTAGTTCCTCACGATGTTAGGTAACATTTTTTCCCCACTAACCATAACGATAATTACTTTACTTCTAAAGATCTACAAGCAGGTTACTATGGTTCATAAACTTTATTTAATATTGCGAACATATCCTTATTAAGTATATATATTTTACTATATATGTATATTATATATTTTATATATATATAATAATATAAATATATATATACTGTATATAATATCCTTATTAAGTAGATAACACTGTGGTAACCTACGTTCGTAAAAAAATATTTCTCCCCTCAATTGGAACTTTTTAAGAGCCTACCTTGGCCATTGCTACGCTTCCTTTTGTTGCGGTCGAAACACATGACTGTGCGATATACTACTGCTATGCAATTTCTGTGGATTAAAAAACACAGCCATTCGAAGCCCGGAAGACCGACCAAATATTTGTAAATGGAAGTGTCTGTCACACGTGAAATTCTCCTTTCATTCCGAGAAACAAACATGGAGCTTGCCTTGCTCGATCTGTTGCTTCGAACAGGCAGACTTGAGACCACAAAATACAATGGTTTGTGGCACTTCACGTCTACTGTTTTCCTGCTCCAAATCAACCACAATAGAGGAAAAGAGTTCATTTTGGGTCGAATTCACTGCGTCGCTAAAAACTGAATTCTCCTGAACTTCCATCAGCATTCATGTCGTTTCATTTGTTTTGTATTCTAGGAGATCGTTTCAGAGGATGGTTCCGAGTAAAGCTGCAATATAGGCGAGTTAGAGTCCGTTCTCGTTGCCACCTCTGAATATTGCAGGTCGTTTTCCGAGTATTTTTTTCTGCTGAACGTGCTTTTGCTGCCCGCGTACGCTTGTCAAGTCGTTTGTACCAGCTCTTGCGGAGGAAACATTTTCACGATCTTAAGCTGTTTTTCAGGCGCCTGATTCTCAGTTTTTATTGTAAATTCGATGTTGGCCAAAAATGTAAAAATTCAATTTCATTATGTCTTTTTTACGCCTAAAGGTTGAAAAAATAATACATACTAACTAGGCGAGCTTGTTTTCAAACACTCAGCAAGGTGAGTTGTCACAATTAGTTGACTTTTTTCATTGATTTATAGTTTCAGTTTGAAAATTTGATTAAGAACATCAACAATTTTTGCTGAGGAAATAAGAAAAAAATTTTCGTGTATATCCTGGCTCTTATATTTTTTATGACACTAGTTTTTTTTAGTAAAGAGATTAAATAGTGAATTCACAAAGACAATTTTATGAAAAATGTTTAAAATTCACTAGTTATTTAACAGAAAAAAATTATAGACCCGAAGCCTACTGAAACGAACGTAAAGGGTAAAATATGAGTACAGTCAATGAGTGTTTTTGCTCGCGTTGAACATCAGCGAACCTCAACTTATACAGGTAAATTTAGCCCCACTTATACAACTAATGCTATGCTTGATTCAAGTTATGAAAAACTGGGAATTTTCGGGACTAATTTACGTCGGCTTAACTTGAAGCGTCTCAGAAAATGTCGTTGAACATTGCTTTATGTTGTAGAAGATTGCCATTTTCAAATGTTGTAGAACATTATCTTTTGACAACACCCCAATCCATATTCTTATCCCATCAGTTCAATTTCACTTGAGACCCACACTGATGCGCCTCTCACAAATCGCTTGTAGGTTTTAACATAACATCGAGCAAGTTGTGGGTAAGCGTTTTATCGTAGAAGTTGACACCTAGGATGCGGCAACTCTTGTGAGCGTGAATATTTACTTGCATCTATCATATTGATATTAGATAGTATCTTAAATGATATTCAGACGAATATGATAAAAAGAAGACCCAAATTAAAAATGGACGTTGTTATTATTTTTTATGCAAGCGTTTCGGAATATTATAATTCCATTCTCAGTGCTGATACATACAAGAAGTTCAAACGTAAAAAATTCAGAAAAATTCAGTAAAATTAGCAAAGAAACATATATATAAACTTAGATCCTAATCCTCATTCAACAGCAGTAGAATCGACACACACCTTCATTGGCTTACTCACATACCCATGCACGTACACATACAATCATACATTTACACATGGGAACCTCACACACACATAGACTCGTGCAAACACACACCACATGTACGAGCTCGTACACACACAGAAATATGCCAGTAGGTTGATGCAGTGTTCAGGTTGACTGCACCCAAGTCTTTATTTAGGCTAGGCTTATTGGTGGATATGAAAAGAGATTAAAAAATACGAAGACCTTGTTTGTTATTTGTGGTACACAAAGTAGAGAAATTATTTGTTCTGATACGATGATTGAAATGCAGACAATGATCTTAAATTTATGAATTAGAAGGAGAGGAAAGTATGCGAAATATGGGAAGGCATGGGAAATTCCGGAATGTTGGCTGCGTTTAATCAATTTTTGAAGTTTAGTACTCCCAACATAAGCCTGCATGCAGCAGTCCACTTATAGAAAGAAACACATCCACTCCACAGTCGTTCTTTCTTCTTAGAAAATGAACCAATTTTAAAACTATTTCTATAAAACACTCGGACGTCAACTGACGTAAAAAAGCTACTAACCAGAGATACGACTCCCTTTTTCAGCTCTGAGTTCAAATAACCCAAGTAGGGTTATTTTCTGAGCGATTCTGTGTGTGTGTGTGTGGTTCCCATGTGTAAATGTATGATTGTATGTGCTTATGTATAATTATATGTAAGGGTGTGTAAGTAAGCCAGTGAGGTTGTGTGTGTCAGTTCTACTGCTATTGAATGAGGGATTAGGATCTAAAATTTTATAGATGTGTGTTTACTTATTTTTTTACTTTTTCTGTATTTCCTAATTTTGACCTTCTTGTATGTGTCCGCACTGAAAATTGTAAAATATGCTGAAATATTTGCCTAAAAAATATTTCAAAATTTTATTTTCTAGTTGGTTCTTGTTTTGCAATATCTTAAACGTGAGATACCCGAAGAATAGACCTATTGGAAGTATTATATCAAACCTATATTAAATGGAGCGAGTTGATACGGGAGGGAATGGCTTGTACGTTGGTATAAATTAAAAGCTCTGGCAGCATTGTGCTCTGAATGATTGTTTTCTTTGCAGAACCTTTTTGGTTCTCTTAGACGCGTATTTTTACAGAACCATATTTGATCTCATATACATAGGTGTGCATCAAAAGTACATGAATTTCTGGGAAAAGCAAACACCAACTAGAATTATTTATGATTTAATTTTTTATCCAGGTTGTCAAATGATTTCAAATAAAACACTAATTTTATATTTAAATTGAAAACCGTCGATGTGTACGCGCTACTGCTTTTAAATTATTCTGTAAGGAATTGAAATCTAAACAGTTTTGTGAGCAACCAAAATTGAAGACACTCTCACTTGCCATAATACAATTAAGGGGACATTTTTTTGGTTTGGGAGAATTTTATTTAAAATTCTAAAACCTCATAACGTCTGTTTCCAGAAATCAACATTTGTAATCATAACTTTAAATTTTGCGCCACCCGACTATACATAGAACTCCAGTGAAGAAGAGGAAGTTGAACACTGCTAATCTTCTTTATTAGATATGTTGCTGCAAGTTAGATTGACAAGAATGTGTGTGAATCAAGCAGAGAGAACGCACAGCGGGCGTAACCATATTGCGTTCAACAGAATATGTTCAGCCAAAATCTACCTACGCTCTGGATGTTGCTTAAATCTTATTAGAGATCTTATTATATTATTTTATTATAGGTTACAACGTGCCGTCAAGCATAGAGTCCTAAATATGAACTTCTTCAAAGCAACATTAACTAGGATCTAAACCAGGGTTTCTCAACCTTTCCATTGTCGTGTATTCTCTTAAGAGTAATGGTGTATCTACATGTCACCCAACACAGTTAAAGGTAAATGAAACTATAAAAATACACTTAATAATTGATAATTATCTATACTGATCCTGTTGTATGCAAATATACATTTTACATTTTACCATATGAAGTACGTTAAATGTACCCCTAGGAGTACATGTACCCCCGGTTGAGAAGCCCTGATCTATACCTTTTTACCTCATGGTCAGAAAATCTTTTTGTTTTGGCACCCTGTTGTTTCTGCCGTGGGTAGATTCGTTCGTAATCATACCTGTCAATCTAACTAAAACAGAAACATTTGCGGACTGTACAGAGAAACCTTTTTATTCTGACAAATTATTGCGTACGTAGCGTTTATGGCATTGATATGATAGTAAAGAATTGGCGTCTCGGTTCTTTGGGAACTCTAATATAAATTACTGTCGTGTATTTTCTATGAGGCCCAAAAGTGATCGCAAGAACAAAAAAGGGAACCTTTTTATTGTCAAAGAAAGAAGAAGAAACAGTGAGCATCATCTACATTCAAAACAGCAAAATATCGTGGATCGTATTTGTGGATACAAAGCACATCGCTCACTGCATTCTGATTTGAAGTTTCCTAACTATTTACTCAATTTTTTAGTTATGAAAACTCATTGACAAGACAATGCAGAAATATTTAATTATCGAAAATACGTTGAAATCAACGTAATTTCTAGCATTGCCAACACGTCGCCATTGTTCTCTGAAATTTTATTTCTGATGCTTTCGAGTCGCTGCCGGGTTATGAAAGTCTGTGTATTTTCGGCACAGCTGGCTTTATTTCGCTGTACACAAAAGCATACAGCGTTTCCGCGCATAATGGGCCAGTCCGGCTCTTCATTAGGCTTCCGCAGACCGAATAACAGGGTGCCAAAACAAAAAGATTTTCTGGCCATCAGGTGAAAATGTATAGATTCTAGTTAATGCTGCTTTGAAAAGGACGAATATTATGCTTATATTTAGGACTACGCATGAAGGAACTTTGGGATCTATACGCACATTCTGAGCGTAGGTAGATATTTATGAAGGAAATGTTTGACTTTTATTTTTCGATTTCATGCTGGAACGTAAATTCCCACTGCTACATCCCTGCAAACAGTACATATATGACTGCAGATATCAGAAAACATAACAATTGGAAAAGGAGATCATTATTTTTCTACCATGGACGTTCGTTAATCAAACGCACATTTTCAATATACTGAAGAAGATAGGCTTCAGTAATTTTTCATGCTATGTGATGTATTTGAATATCATAACCAACGAATATTATTTCAGCTACTTTTAAACGTAAAAATGCCCAAGCAAAGACTTTTAACCACTTCTCAGTCCATGAGCGGCTGTCGGGACACATTTCATAAAGTGAGTTACTATAGGCGGATAAAATCAGGATTGAAGCTGACTAAATGTCGGTCATCGATGTACAGCTCTGCACCCGATGCCAACTTTTTCTCTCTCTTGAATTTGTTCAGTTCCTGAATTGAATGGTGAGGCAAAGCTCGTTTGCTATTGGTATTCGCGTCACAATTCCCCTCTATTTATTTATCAGAACCAGCCAATCGCAGTCGTTCATTGAGGTCTCCCCTCAGCAGCGAGTCACGGCTTCATTGCCTGTCCGTCACACCTAAATCGAGTTGCTCGATCTTTTTTGCATTTTTTATTTTCAATTCTTTGTACAAAAGCTCAATAGTGACAGCTACCGAGAAGAAAACTCAATTATAGAGTTAATTGAATGGTTGAAAATTAGAATGTGGATTTATCGAACTAGGGTATGCAGCTGTTTATGTTCGGTTTATATATTTTTATTAGAGTTCCCAATTCAAAGGGTATGCAACTGTTTCTGCATCGTGATGTGAAGTTTATAAACTTTTTCATCCTATAAGTCCTATCCTAGTAAAAGCAAGAAGATACATTGAGGCTAATGTATGCATAAGATATTTTCTTCAATGAATAGAGTACCGATCCACTCCTAGAGAATTCCATGCGCATTGAAACTGCTCTACAATTCTGTTCCAAATTTTGAACCATTTTTATAGAGGGAAACGTGAGTATAATTTTCCAAGTTTACGAAAAATTTTTGAACCTAAAACAGAGTTAAAGCCATGCCTTACTTACTTACTCTGTTGATCAGATCCTATCTTGCACAAAATGAGATTGCTGAGACTGTGAACTTGGTCGTGTAGAAAAATTTACTCAAAAAACCAACGCCTTTTATGAAGAAAATCACCATAGTTCGATTGGCCGTGACATTTGTTTCAAAATTGAGTAGCATGTGCGCCTCGGTAGGAAGTACGCATCAGTACGTTCTCCAGCGCTCCCGCACCTCTCGCTTGGAAGTTACAATTATCGCTTGAGCAACTTCCCATTAAACTTTTCACTCACAGACAGCGGACACTGCAACGCTGAAGTCCTGGCTTCTGACTTGTGCAGCACGTCTAAGATACACATGTGCGGAGTCCAACACTAATTGCATTGCATTTAGTAGACATATATCTAGTTGGTAGCCGCTGAATTTAAGAAATCATTTATTTTTCATTAATTTATTATTAGAAATTGAGAAATTAATAATTAATTTTTTTATAAATGAAAGCAATGAACTCTTTTGAGAGGCTTGTACGATTAGCGTTCTGTGTATGTTTTCGTTTAAGTAAAAGAACTACTTTACGAAAGGCATGATATATTCTTATTTCTGGTTGAATAAGAATTTATCATGCTTTTCTAGTGTTTGTCTCGGATTTGATCTATGTAAGTCAAAGGAAAATGATGCGTCGCAAGTAAGTTAATGGCGTAACGGATATAAATTATCCATTATAAATATTCTACACCGATTGATCGCTTAATTGCAAGTGCTTCTAAGTACATTTACAGAATGAACAATTTTCTAGTGTGAAATTTATAAATTAAATTAAATTTTCATTTGAATTTCAATAAATTTCATCAAGGGTAAATTATTTACACAAAATATGGAATTTGAACAACCTTTTCTAAGTTTAACATCCATTGCAATAGTTCCCTCGCATTTCTCGTCTCCAGCTTTTTATTTTGAGAATAACTAAACAATTTATTTAGCTATGAGTGGCTTTATGCTAAAAGTTTTGAAAAATAGAAGGAATTTCATTTTATTTTTAAAGCGAGCTTCCTGCTCACTGTTTTTTTTAGTCATTTCATTTCCGAATGTTGCCGTCCGAGCTCTCCAACGTATTCATAGTTACTCTCAATTTGAACGCAATTCAGACAATTTTGGACTGAGCAGAACCAAAAGTTCAAAATAAGTTTGAATGTTACTAGATTTTGAGTCACGAATGTCATGGAATCAAAAGTGTCTTGGCGAATAAGAACCCGATGCTCGTGGTGTTGATGCCAGTTTTTAGCAGCTAGTATTATCATTATTTAATGAATTATAATGCATTACTGATAAGAAGAAAAAAAAGACCTTTTGAGAATTTTTTCTTACTTTAATTTGCATTTTGTCGCAACACAGACAGTTTTAGTGTTCAATCTATTACTGATTTTTCAAAGATATGGGCAATGTACGATGATTGAGCTAGGTAGAGATAAAAAACAGATTTATTTCTGAAGAATGAACGCGTATTTCAATGAAAATTTACGCACGTATAACTGTTGGTTTGTTTTCCCCTCGTACAACCTGTACGACAACACACTCACTCTCACTCGCGGGATCGAGTGGAGAAATATCTAGTGACTGTGGCCTCGACCTACCGGGCTTAAAAAATGCTTTCAAAATGTGATGTTATCGAAACATGCTAACTTGACTCTCAGGTGGAAGAATTGTGGCCTGTTCGTCACATACAAGCATTTTTTTCATCTGGCTCGTCTTTTCGTATTATCTCTAGCACGGTCAACGCTTCAACTACTTTGAAGTGGTCCATTCAACCTCAGTTAGTTCATTTCAACCGCTCAGAAACTACACACGTCGATAAAATATAAGTCACTTTTAAATAATATGAAGAAATAAACGTTAAATTCTGTTCTTAACATTGCATTTTATAAAAGGATCATTTGATGTCCTTGAAACGTTCTTTCGTGAAGGAAAAGGTTTCTTTGTTTTCTTTTTCTTTTGAATGAATTGTCAATAGAAGAAATTTCGCTGCTATTTAACTTGCCCTTTAATTCTTGCCTTTCATTCAATGATGGCACACTGTTTGACTGTGCAAATACAGAGTGAAGAAACTTTTGAAGATATTAAATTGTGCAAATTATACTGGAGCTTCATACATTTCTCATGAAATACTGTGAAAATAATAATAAAACAACATACACCTTCATTTACACTACAAGGCAATTCCACTCGTAGTTCAGAGTTTGAATGGTGGCTGAAAAAACATGAATAGAATAATAAGTACATGAATAGAAACACGAGTTCAGTTTTACCTGCAGTTTGAACATCGTCTAAATAAAATTATCCCTGATAAAATCAGTGATCATTGAATTTTGACTGAAGTCAAACACATCAGAATATTCTGAAGTGCTAACGTCCAAGTGAAATTTTTGCCTTCATAAGTATTTTCTGTTCGTGATATGTCTATGAATTTCTTGTGGTTTTGTGCAGGCTTAACATCGCCGGCGGCCTCCCTCGCGTGTAACAGGTGTGGCGGCGGTGAGCGCCGCGTGTTGTAGATTTGCCATGATCTCCTATTGCTTGTTTACATTCCTCGCAGCGCAGTGTTGCCAGGCCGGCGCAAGAAATTTCTTGAAACGTCTTTCCCGAATTTATTGAAATAGAAATCTATTGAACATCACCTAATTTTTTAGATCGAGCAAGTAATGGTGCTTTTTGAAACATACATTGATGCCTAAGTGATGCAGAGATACTTCTGTGTATATAAGCATAAGAATTTCATTACTCACGGTAAGTACTTGAAAATTGACTGAAAACCCTCAATGAGAAACAAACGAATTTTACCATTGCACTTTTACCTTAATTACTGAATATGAATCCACTTTGTCAGGCACACGATACTTTATAATTTACTTTTTAACAAGACAGACAACAAGATAGAAAATAGGAGATTTCCTGTAATTCAAAGTAAAAATGTTAATCTATATATGCAGTATTTAATTAGTTTTTAAGAACAAGCTCTTCCGAAAGATTTTATTTTAATATGGATTGTAGACGTTCAGAATGTTATGGTTTACGAGAGCTTCTATACACATGTTGTGGCCAGTATGGGGAACGCGCCCAGAATGCGCCTAGACCTGAGTGACAAGATCAAGCTCAAATACACTCACACGAATTATTTTTAAATAATTCCGGAATTATTTCGGAATTATATTAATACACGGAATTATTTTCAATAATTCCGGAATTATTTCGGAATTATATCAATACACGGAATTATTTTCAATAATTCCGGAATTATTTCGGAATTATATCAATAAACGGAATTATTTTCAATAATTCCGGAATTATTTCGGAATTATATTAATGCACGGAATTATTTTCAATAATTACGGAATTATTTCGGAATTATATAAATACTCGGAATTATTCCAGAAGCTTTCAAGTGCGGGATAAGTGTAAAGGGGGAGGCGAATACCTCACAAAAAATTATTCATAGGAAATGAAGTAATCTCTAGTGTTGAATTTGAAATCATTACTAGTTCTTTCTGATGGTTCTGACAAAAATTTTTATTTGCCAAATTTCATTTTGGCTTTTTTTACTCACTCCCAAAAAATTGTAAATGATAAATTTGCCAATTAGATTAGTCTGGTTTACTAAGAAAACCTTTCAAAAGCTCGGTTCTGTCAAAAAATTTTAAAATACAAAATGTGTTCAATAATACACTGGAAGCACGCATCCCGAGGAAAATAATTTAAAAACTTTTACGTGAGTGCAAAATTTTATTTTAAAGCTAAATAAATAAGTCACATCTACACTACCAGCAAGAATCATAAAATAATTGGGAAATAGTTCAGACAACCATCACCAATTATGAATCATCATTTTACGCATAGAACGTGCTTCTTTGTAAGTACAAAGAAGTACAAAGTGCATTATTTTGTGTAAGTACGTGCATAAAACGATATGATGGGAGAAAACTATTAAAAATAACAAAGTCGGAAGTAAATCTTTAACATCAGATGTGAAATGATATCAGTAGTTCACGATACTGAAGCCTGCGAAGTAGTCGGCTAAAATATTTTTAAAGCGGTAGCAATTTGGTTCGCACGACAAAATCTGTAATATTGACATTCCTACATATACGAAGAACGTGCCGAAGCTAACGCCTCAAAGAGCAGCCCGAAATACTGTATACGTGGATTTGTTCGGCATGATCCGCTGTTGGGGCTGCAAAAACCAACTGTTAGGGCAATACTTTCGAGCTCCGAACGAGGGGAAGCCAGCAAAAGCGTGTGCGCTCCGAGGGGAATATTGAATACACAACAAGTGCGGGAGCGACTCCGCACTAGCAGAAGTCCGTGAATCTTGCACTACTCGCTTTAAAGAACCTGAAATCCAAGGGAAACTAATCCAACATTGTATTATAATCAGAAAATTCTACTTGCGGAATTGAATTTCAAAACGCGGCTTCCCGTTCATTTTAACTTGTGATAAAATAATTGCTTTGCGTGCATTCTCAGCTCCGTTTAGAAAATATACGTGAATATCAAAATGGGGGAAAGGCATTCAGATTTGAAACGCATGATTGTAATGTTCTTTTCTTTGCATTAATATCAAATTTAAATGACTCCACTATTTTTGGTGGCGGTCAGCAGCGTGTGCATGAATGTAACTCTTGTAGCTCCTTAGCTCCAGCTTGGCAGTAGATGTCCTACCGAACTTCACACCGTAGCATTTTTTAAATTAAACGCAGGTGTCGGCGTTCAAGATTTGATCAACATTAATAACAACAGGAGACAGTTCTCGGGAATTTTACGTCCGCATTCTGCGTGAGATTTACAGAAGGCTAAGCACTTGACTTGACCGTCAACACCATGTGGGTAAAGACTGACCTCGTGAGTAAATTTTTCATGCTTCAGTATTTGAACTAAGCCCAGCAATCGCCGATCCAGTCGTTCATCTGCCTTTTTGGCTTTTACGAACGAAAGACGACTTCAATTTAAAGTGCATGAGGTATTTCAATATGGATTATTATCTTACATACACGAGTCGTCTTTAGGAGTTTATAGTTCCTAAAATAGTTCAAATGCGAAAGTTTGTTTCGATAATTGATCTCGAATGCTTTGATAACGCATTTTTACTTTTCCTTAATGCTTAACCTAAGCATGAAGAAATCGAGATGAAGGTAAATTTGCGAATGTTTACTATTTTAAAACCCAGAGTTTGAAGAATTTCAAAAATGTAATCTTCATGTCTGAGTTAGAACAATTTAGACAAGAAGATAGAAACTGCGAGGAACATCACGCTCAGATACGCAGATTAAAATCATTCGCTGAAACAACGAATACGTAATTAGTTATCTGGGATAAGTGCTTAGTTCATACGGGTAATCCATTCTTTGGAAAACGCACGTTTATCACAATTATAAAGCTCCCATTTCTATTGTTGGGATGTCAATGAGAAACTTTATCATCCTTATCTATAAGCTGACTTTTCCCGAGATACTCGGAATATAGCAGCATATTTAATTCAAACGTGACGCGGCTTTTGCACGGATGACCGTGCATGCGCAATGGTCCTGCCGATTGAGCCTTGTCTGCGATGTCACTTTCAGTAAGTCTGAGCAGTAACACTAGAGCAATGTTCGGGATAAATTTGACAGAATATTTGATTTTTTCCAAAATTTTTCAATTTAGTCATTCCAACTAGGCTTGAGCTTAAAGTTTAAGCCCTCCTTCATTCCTATACACGATGGCAGCAAAAATGGATGACTGGGAGCCACCTGAATCGTGGAAGAGAATAACTTGTATCATGATGATTCGCGCCGGCCATCAAAATAAGGCAATTAGGATTGCTGCTCAATGCTCCCTGAACACTGTAAAATCAATCTGACATGAACTTAAGAATTGCAATGAAGACTCCGAGGCTACGAGGAAACTAAACTTCCTCAAACTGTCATGGATTTCGGATGCGTATCCTCAGAAGGTAATATGATGCACACAAATCTCAATGTTCGGCCTCCAAATTCCCCTGATCTTAACCCGCTGGATTATTATGTATGAGGCGCTGTCTACAAAGATACAAACCGCTGTGCCAGAACTACAAAAGACCTGTTAATCGATTAAATTAAAGTGATTTTTGAGGGTCTTCCAAGGAAAAGTGTATAATCAGCTTGCTCCTTAAAGCCCTGATTAAGGCTGCAAGACACGCTAATGGCAGTTATATCGAGTAAAACTTTTTGACAATACTCTTATTTTCTTGCCTATTGAATTTCTTTAAAATCAATTAAATTTTGTAGATGCCAAGCGCTTTTTCTTTCTCTTGATAAAACTGTCAAATTTATCAATTTATTGAACCTAACGAATTTTACGTCGTATGATCGATAACATGAATGGTTGGCGATTTCGAAATACTTCATTCTTATTCAATTTTTTGAAAACGAGAACCGGTATTTTGAAACATTCATCTTCCTAGTAAATATTCATTCATTTTCAGACGTTTACTAGTTACGCTATAAATATTTATTAACTAGATTTGATTAAAGCGTAGAAAGATTCTGAATGTCACATGACCGTAAATTTTCGTCAGTCACGGTGCATATGGTAACTAAATTATTCATCGACTATTTACTTTTCATTCTTTTTAGAATTTCTGTCAATACTCTGCGGTACGTGATTGATGAGATATTATTTTTGAAGACAATTAATCACGATTGTCCAGGGGACAACAAATACAACCTTAGCTCGTATTCCGAGCATGCCTCCGATATTTGTATGACTTTCTAGTCGATTGATGTTGTATCCTCCGGCTTCAGAGTTCTTAGTGAAACCATATATCGGACTAATATCAAGCAGCCTAAACCTGCACTGATATTGTCTGTTCCCTTGATAGCGCTGTAGCAAATTCTTGCCTCTTTCAGAGCACTATGCTCAAGCACAGTACCCGTGGATCTTCATCGCTGTTCGGCGTTTGCAATAACATTGTTGTGAGCACATGCTCTTTAGATATAGAAGCTCTACTATAGAGGCAGTGCAGCTGCGCAGATCGAGAAACTCTGTTGATTTTGCAGCGTTTATTACAATGACCGACGGCCCGACTCTAGGACTGAACAAACACGGCCGCGATCCCAATGTCGCCCCTCACTCCTCAGCCCACGGAAGGAATGGGATTGGAGGCAAGCGAATGCAGGGCGCGCTCATTGTATTTGAATGTTACTCTTTCTTCCGCTCCAATCGCGATGCAATGCATCAGCATAGTACTGATTCCAGTCGTAGAATTCATATGGTTGAGTTATAAAACTTGATAACTCGGTGCCACGAGAGTATTTCAATAGAATGTAAAAGTGGCTTGTACAGGTATAATTCTGAGGAAAGTTGTCACGCGCTGTATATTGATGTCGCAGTCAAAGCAATCGATTGAGAGGATGAAGTGCGTCTGAGCAATAATTGATTTCTAAATTCATGGAAAATTTGGTTGTGTAATGAAATCTAGTTATGCACGTATTGTTGTCTAAACTGCAGCATATAACAAAGCTGAAAGAAAGCGGACGTTAGGATTTAAGAAATTAAACATCGTCATTTAAGATGCGTCGAGACTGTTGGTGCATTGATATGGTACGAAACTAGAGGTTTCTATGGAAATGAAGTATGGACAAATAGTAAGAAAAGTATAATCATTTATAGTTTTCAGCGGTAATTGAGTATTTATGAGTTATTAAAGAGTTAGCTGTGCGATCATTGATAACGTTTTAAGAGTTTGAGTTTTGAATATATTCTTTTGAATGATGGTAGAAAATATCAGTTTGGCTATGGATTGAGCTTCACTGGGGAGAGCCCGTACGCTCACGGATATTTCAAGCACGTAACAGCATTTACAGATTGAACAGTTTGGTAGCAGATGATCAATTCCAATTCTGCAGACATTAGGAAACTGATTTTAGACAGTCTAAGTTATCCATTAGCACAACTGGCCACGTGACTTCTTCTAAGTCGGCTTCGCCATGCTAAGTACATTTTTTCTGGCCACAATTTCAGGTTACAGCTTTTTTCAAATAAATTTGAGCAGTGAAAACTGACTGATTACTCATATTTTGCTCGAAAAAAGCTCAAACTTGAGGATTTAGACCAAGAAGAAACACCTCGTAGCGTATTGATAAAGCTTCAAAAAGCGTACGCTTCAATCAGTTCCGCTGCGTAAACATGAAATAATTTAAAATTGGGCCTTTTCAGAGGCAAAGGATGTTTTGAATGCTTCTAATGAGACGATTAGCTATGATTTTTTGAGACGGAATATTCTTCAACCTCATCATTCAATGAACATTTAAGCTCTTATTCTTCAGATGCTTTAAACTATTAATCTTGGAAGCACGTTGGGTATTATAAGACAGTTTTATTCAAAATGTCTGTGAAGTACCTCGGGGCAATGCTTGTGGTATAAGAAAACAAATATACTTCCGGATAAAATTGTGCCAAACCATTACAGACATGCTTGATGCATCAGAACAGCACGAGAAGTTTAACGCTGATTCAAACATTTTAAATACGTTCATTATTTTCATAAGTAAGCCTGTTTACCTAAGCTCACGATACAAAGCTTCTCTATCATTTCATTGCTGTTTCTGCGAAGTGAAAACTAAATTTCTCGCTGGATAATGTTTAAATACCTCTGTGTATACAAAGCGTTATGTTGAATAGAATATTTTTGGAAGCCCATTGTTTCACATTCTCTCGGTATTGTATCACTAACGATCAAAGTCAAAGTCGAGGCTGGCAGCTACGTTGATCAGTTGAGCCACGGTGAAGTGCCTCATTAGAGCACGCGTTCAATATTGAAATCATTCTCACCGATATCGAATTCCGAGCACCGCGGGTGCTGCCAAAAATTGTGGCTCACTAACTAAAACCTACGAAACAATCTTGAATTTATTAAACTCAGACCTGTTGTAAACTCCTATCCTATACCATATCCTTATATGACGACATTTGGTAACTCGAGCATCAATTGTAATGGAATTATCTTTAAATACCGAGCATTTGAAAACGAGTTTTAACAGATTCACCTTATCAAGGGGAGGCTGAAACTAATTTTGGCTCGTCATTCTGGTACGGGAGGCCAACGACGTTGGGACGGACGGCCAAATTCCGATGTCAACATGGCCAAGCGTCCCTCTAATCGACAATATTGGCGCACTCTCTTCACAATCAAAGGCTGTTGTTCTAAAGGAACTTGAAATATTCCAATGCAATTGGCATCAGTCAGACTACAAATTCCACACATTTTCTGGACTTGGTATTTCAGGCAGACTTAGTGTAATAAGAAGGTCGAAATCAGAAGCGCTACAACTGCTGGTGATATGAAGCGTCACATAACAAGACTTATTATGTAGGGTGGTCCAAAAGTCACTTAAGAATTTTAATTATTTTTACCAGTCTGAATCACGATTATAAACAAATTTAAATTGATCCAAAAGTTCATCAATCGTATTAAAAAAAATCTTAAACTGTACGTATTATATATACAAAAATATTTACATTGCCTCCGAGGTTATTGCTCCATTTTCAAACATTATAGTCAGTCTGTATCATAAATACAGAAATATTTAAATTATTCCAAAAGTTTCTCTACCGTAATGCCTCAGAAGTTATGGTACTATTTTAAACAATATGGCCATCCTGTATAACAAATACAACAATGCTTAAAATAGTGAAGAGATTTTTGGGTCACTGTGTGTATGATGAGACTATGCAGGCGTGACGGTAAAACAGCTTAACGGTGAAATAGCCAGAAGGTAGGATAGTCCAAAGACTCAACGGCTAACTCGGCGAAATGGTTAACTGAGCGCACTGATCAAAACGTAACAACAGTCATCACTGCACAACGGTCTTCACAGCAGAACGGTCACGGCAGAACGGTCATCACCATACAACGGTCATCACAACATAGCAGTTATCCCAATAAAACGGTCATTTTAAAACAGTTATCTCAATAAAACGGTCATCAAAACCTAACAGTTATCCCAATAAAACGGTTTTCGCGATACAACAGTCATCACAGTAAAACGATCATCACAATAAAACAGTCATCATAATAAAACGGCCATCACAATAAAAAGGACATCACGATCAAAAGTTATCACAGTAAAACGATCATTACAATAAAACGGTCATCACATTAAAACATTGAAACGGACATCACGATACAACAGTCATCACAGTAAAACGATCATTACAATAACACGGTCATCACATTAAAACAATTAAACGGACATCACGATACAACGGTGATCAGCACACGACGGTGGCCACAGCACAGAGGCTGTCACGGCAGAACGGCCGCCGCACGTGCAGCGCTGCCTCGACACGTTCTCCAAACATTAGCGCGAAGCCAACAAGCTACTAGCGGAGAACTGAAACGAAATACTTGGTAATTTTTCCTGCATCTATGCATCATTGTTGAATTGTTGCGTTTTGTGATACGCTGGATTAACTGCTGGAATGATCTAACAAAAAATAATTAGCGTGAAGTTGCTTATGAAGGTTGTGAAAATTTGAAGAAATGGAGGGAACGTCAATTATCGTTAAAATGCAGTGAACGAAATGGAAAATTGTAATTTGGTACAATACTTAAATACTATTTCCAGTCATAATCTGGGACCATTCATTGGTGTGATGTGAAAATAAATTGTTTAAAAAAGTTGAGCGTATGTAAACAGCATTGTTCTTATCGTTACTTAAAAACTTCCATTTATCTTACCTGGATCTACGAAGACCCTGAAATATAATCGCTCGTACTTATGAGATACTGGCATCTGAAATACCCAGGATAATATCCAGATTCCTGCCAGTTTATCGCATTTCAGCACGAATTGCGTTCGTGAACTTGCACTCAAATAATTCATTTTAACGAATGAGCGAACTGAAAAATGATTTCAAAAGGCAGTGAGCAGTCATAACATGAATGTAATCAAATAGATATTTCACACGTCAATTAAGTTACAGGCTATTGCAGCCAGACGATTAGCACGTCTACATTAGCATGGCTAATGAAAATTTTGCGTAGTTTTAACTTTATCAGTACTAAGAAAAGAACAGCAATTAGATACACTTAGCGTCTCATAAAAATCACAGTTCTGGTTGAATTTGATCAATGTGATTACCAGATTACTCCTGATACTCCGCTCCTCCAGCAAATTTACCAAATTTCCTGTGTTTCGTTTAATACAAAGTAGCTTCCGGCTCTCACCACGCGTTATGAGGGTAGACCAAGAAAAAAGTTATGTTTTAGTAATATTTTTAAAACATGAAACCTGTAAATTTATTTCTGTCTTAAAGCAGCCCCGCCCAAAGTTCTACATTTGTGTTTTATTGGCGGTGTGAGCAATAAACTCTGAGTTCGCGTTAATTAGAGGATGACCAGCCCTGCATTAGAGGGATTCTGGAAAAAACGGCCAGCGGAGTAAATAAATTTCACCATTCTTTAATCACTGTATGAATTCATAAGCCACGCCCTGATATTCAAATTTTAAAAGTAAATGTTGTTTTGTAGCTTAGGTGAGACGGTGCATCACCTTGCTGCCCGTATATGTTAATTGAAACCATGAAATTTTCCGTGTTAGTTTACAGCACGGTAAAACATTTAGTTAAAGTTTTTGGGATTTGTTTTTATTTAACTCTTTATATCTGCACTGAATTTATTTTCAGAATTCAAGACGAATATTTTAGAAGAAATTTGCTTGCAGCCCTCGTATCAAATATCTCCGCGTTATTTTAAGATTTTAAGGTTACTTAATTTTAGCTTATGGGGAACCGTGGGGGAATAACTTTGTGTATAACAGTGCAATTAAGTGATGAAGCGTAATTAATTTTGATGATGGCTGCCCGGTCTCGTTTGAAGCATGCACGATTAGCTCAAAGAGCCGCTGCGACACTTGATGTGATTTCGCGGTTATCTGAAAATTTTAATTAAACTGGGAATAAATTGAGAAGTGTCACACGTGCGTTTGTTGAAGTGAAGACCTTAATTTATGTTAACTTCAGTTGCCTGAAACGTCAGTTAGTTTCATACTGAGTATCAGTGATACTAGAAAAACAATTGAAGTCACGTACAAAACAAGCGAATATAATCTACTCTGGGTCGGCTTCTGCTAATTTTATCCCAGTATTGTTTGTTAATAACTGTAGGTCATTCTTTATGAGACAAAGTAAATAAATTAGCATATACTCTATGTCACTGGATTTCTTGCGTTGCATGACAGCGAATTCAAAATAAAGACTTGCACTGTAGAAAAAAGGTTCATGAAGCTTGTAGATTTATAAAGTAAATGGCTGCCAAGTGTGCCATTTGAGGTGATCACTCGAAGATCAACGATGAAGTCACTTGAAATTTAGCAACTGCAGAAGGCATCACATCGTTGGCGAGCTCAGTGCAATCGACGGGCTAGCAGCTCTCAAGTTTCACTCCTTGAATTAACGTTTCCTGCGAAGGAACCCACCGGTGGTCACTGAGGTGAATTTCATAACGCTGCTGACCTACCTGCAATCACTATATCTATTTTTAAAAGTATTCAATGGAAGCTAAATGAAGGAACGATTCTGTTAAAGTTTGCTATTTTCAAAGGTACTTACTACAATTAACTTTAAATTTGAATTGAATACTGAACTTCAGTTCAACCTATCGCCGGTAACGTGTTAATTAACCGATAGTGTAAATAGTATTATTTTACGAGCGAAAGGAAGAATACTGAAGCAATTTCCAAGACCATTCATGTCTTGCAATTTATACAATACTTCATTCAAAATAAATATCAAACAGCTCCCTAAAATAACTTATTTCCCTTTGAGTTATAATGATCCTCCCTTCCACCAACCAGCGAGTACATGCGATGGTAGGATAGGAATCTACATTTCAATTTAATCAAAATGCCAAATGGCTGAACTGATAATTAGTAGAAAATACTCATGAAAGCAACACGATTAACTTTAAGTATGCACATGAAACGCCGATCTAATTGATAGCTCCAGCTGCAAAATCGTATCTATAGTAACAATAGTGTCACGTCAGAGCAATTCAACATTCCCATGAGGCTGTGCAGCCTCCACCATCTTTAGGTGTGGCCGAGGCATAAGGTTATGCGAGGTACGCTTCAATGTACACCTCTGATAGAGTTTAAATGTTTACTTCATCATAGTAAATTTAACTTGTATGAGGAATAAATGCCAACTGTGATAATCAATAAATTCGTTAGTTAGAAATTCATACATAGAAATAACGCGTTTTCTTGAAAAGTTGTTGACGATTGACAAAAATTCCGATTCTTCGCTGCATTTGGAATAGCCTATATAAATTTGATGGGACAAAAATTTTAAGGAAAAAGCATCGAAGCTTAATTTTTATATTATCTATTTATCTTACCGTTAAGTGTCCCTCAGACAAAACCGAATGGTCTTAGTTCAAAAACTCTAATTTTCATCACCAGGTTCAAAATTATTGTAGAGACGCCATTATAACTGGCAGCTCTTGATGTGTACTGGCACTGGTGAAGATAAGAGAATAGTTTTTATTGTTGCAAAACGCGGGGAAGTAAGATCTGGGATAAAATAATTAACGACGTGCGTAAATAAAAATAATTTTCGTATTGTATGTACGTCAAACGAATTTTTCTGGACCGTTGTAGCTTTCGCCTTACTTAAACATAATATTTAAGTGCCCTCTGTGGTAAAATTAGAAAAAAATTAGCCTCATATACTCATAAGGCATAACGGTGAAGAAATATCCTAAAACGAAAGAAGAATATAAAGTTTAACGCCTTGAAAATATAAGCGCACTTCGACCACTGACGGATTTTATTCCAGAGATAAAATTTGGCGGCATTGTGTGCACCTCCAAGTGTTACACTCGTGAGCAAACTTCGAAATATTAAAACGCTTTCTTATCTTTCCAGTAGAGTGCGGAGGGGCTCGAAATACGCGCATCTTATATTTACAAGTTCGGAGCTTATCTCGAGCCACAAAGTTTTACCAGAGGCAATTTATTTCCGAAGGAAAAGAAGACAGCCTACCGACGTCTTTGAGGCGCGAGCCGTGCGGCAGAGCATCTCAGGCGCTCTGCGCAGGATGAACGCTTTTCTCCAGTCAGCCAAGCACAGCCGAGAGGCTTGGCAGCTGCCAGGCATACCTGTCAGGTACATGTGAGGCGTACTTGTCAAAAATATGTGAGGAGCACTTGTCAGAAATGTGTGAGGCGTACTTGTCAGAAATGTGTGAGGCGTACTTGTCAGAAATGTGTGAGGCGCACTTGTCAGAAATGTGTGAGGCGTACTTGTCAGAAATGTGTGAGGCGCACTTGTCAGAAATGTGTGAGGCGTACTTGTCAGAAATGTGTGAAGCGCACTTGTCAGAAATGTGTGAGGCGTACTTGTCAGAAATGTGTGAGGCGCACTTGTCAGAAATGTGTGAGGCGTACTTGTCAGAAATGTGTGAGGCGAACTTGTCAGAAATGTGTGAGGCGCACTTGTCAGAAATGTGTGAGGCGTACTTGGCAGAAATGTGTGAGGCGTACTTGTCAAAAATGTGTGAGGCGCACTTGTCAGAAATGTGTGAGGCGTACTTGTCAGAAATGTGTGAGGCGAACTTGTCAGAAATGTGTGAGGCGCACTTGTCAGAAATGTGAGCCATACTTGTCAGGTGCGTGTGAGGCGAACTTGTCAGAAATGTTTGAGGTGTATCTGTCGGAGGTGTATCTGTAGGGAATATGAGACGCTGATAGGTGAAATTGTGTCCGTCAATCAAGGTATTTGTTTTCACTCGTTTTCACGCGCAACAGTGGCTCAATGATCATCTCCTAGGTTATAAACAAGCTCTGCACAAACGGTACGGGAAAGATACTTTTTACTGTTTAAGAATTGGTCTCATAGTTCCATTTTTCTTAATCACTAGAATTCTTAGTGCCCCAATATCACCCTTGCAATGGAAACCGAACAAATTATTTGAATACCCGTATTATCAAGCTTGAGAAGTATTTCGTAGTTCATTTTTCCGCGAAAGTAATTTCACTAGCCTGGGTTGAAGCCTGTCCAGTCTATGCGGTTTTCGATTTTAAATTAGCAATATCAAGACTCTATTGTCCAGAACTTTTGTACTACGCTCCAACTTCACGGGTCTTCATTACGAATATACTTCCTTATATACTTTCTTATAAAGGTTTCTCCACTCAAATAAGTTTCCGTTACAGCTTTTATAACGATCTAAAAATATTTGTAAATAAAAAATTTTACCCATCTTTCTACAGCTACTATCGGTAAAAAGATGTTTGTGTTTTTTCGTATTTCGGTAATCAATGAGAGACCATAAAGAAAGATTTGCTAGTTCTTTTCTCTAAATTTATCATTCATTTCAGTTTTCATTGTTATCGTCAATAGAAATTGTATTCTCTCATTTTTCAACCATAAAGATCACCTGCCAAACGGCCTACTCTTTTCAATGATTTATGAACACCGTTGTGCATTGCGAGCGACTGAATATGTGGGCTCTACTACAAGTGCGCTGCGTGTTCGCCTTGTGGAGCACAGCACGCCAGTAGAAGCCTCCACACAGATTTTCTTCCAGCGCGTCCATCTCAGTCAGCCAACTGCTCCCATGACAAGAAGTGCAATCTTAACACTTTGACTGCGACGTGCGCCACCGGGGGCCATGGAGGGGATTTTCACATTGCTGCTGAGCGACCAGTAGTCACGGACATAATTTTCATAAATACTTAATTCTAGCTAAATGGAAAAACTATCCATTTAATGTTCGCTATTCTCAACAATGCTTACTACAATTGATTTACAATTCGAGTTGAATGTTAAACGTCAGTTTTACCTGCCGCAGTGAAAGTGCTGAAGTAAAATTAAACGATTTCGGTATTTTATCTTTTCCTTTTAATATTCTCGACCTTGGCATAATGGAGCATCTCTATATTCTGCCACGCAAACCTCACTTGAATGTCACTCAGACTGATTACTCGTCATGAGATTTCGAATTTATATCCAGCTTATCAAGTATAAATTGACTTTCTATTAACGTTCTCAAAACCGTTGTTTCAGATTCTTTGCTGTTCATGACTCGTGGATTTGAAATGTTCAATGAAACGATAATCTTCGTTCAGCAATAAAATGTTCTTATTCGAAGACTTTTTCTTCGCTACATTATCTGTTCTTGAACTGTGTAAAAACCATGTTCTTCAATCTCATCCTTTTTTTCTGAAGTGTCTAGAAATGCATTTGTTCTATCATCAAGTCACCTCGAGGATTATTTGAGTCTATCCTGCAAATGACCACCTACTCGCATCCATGACGAATTGCGCACTTCTTGCTCAGCGGAAAATTTAATTGCTTGAAGCCATTCCTTCTTTTTATGGCACATCAATTGACGACATCAATCCAGTTTGACAAGACAAGCGCATCACGCGAAAGCACTTGGCCCAAACCGACAAAGAGCGCTTAAAAGAATTGCGCCCGTCTTACATGCAAGAAATTAGTCGCTAATCTGCCCTTACAAGCCCCGTCTTTGGATCGTATCTGTCGACGAGCAGGTCTTTCCGGAAGACCACACCAGAGGGAGAAAAGCTGTATCTCTTATGGTGCCTGCGATTCCAAGGACACGCTGGAAACTGTGAGAAGGTGACAAAAGTCCTGATAAAGCCATCAAGGACTAGCATATGTATTCATTGTTCGTAGTAGTGGTCAGTGTAATAAATTTATGGACTCGTGTATGTATTCATCGCACTTAGTATTGATAATAAATAATTTTTAATATTCATAATTTCATGCGCAACTCAAATACTTTGGGCAAAGAACTAACTTAACGCTAAAATAACACGAGTTGTCGAACATTGTTTCAATAATTTTCCTTCTGTAGATTCGATTACGAAATATTAAGACAAGATGAACTTCGCTGAGCTAACGCATGACTCTCGTAACAGTTCCCGCACGAGATTACATCTGGGAAATTCTGTACAACACCATCATGTGAGCTTGCTTTAAAATAAATTTTCGCAAGGCATTGAGGGCCTGTTGGTGTCTGCTCCTGAGTTGCACCGACGAGAACAAACACTGCAATGTAACCCAACCCTCATCTCGAGACACTGGGTACGATCACGGTGAACCATTCACCTGATGTGTTGGCAACAGACAACGCAGAAAGAGCACCGTTGTACAGCATTACCGGGTAAACAAACTAACAAACTGGAGTTGGCAGCATCGCAAATCATCGACACAAGTGGAGATAATATGGTGATCACGGGAGACCAACAAGACGAGAATTTTAATTGACGTGGTGGAAATCTAGAGACTTTCGTGTTAGAAGAGTAACTTGGAGAAAGTTTTTCGTTTCAAACTGACGTTGAGCTTAGCATGTATCTCTGGAAAGAATTTTTGCCCGATCTCGCTCCGACTGCAAAGTAGATATCTCGAAAGTAGCGGTTATATTACTGAACGCTCTGTTAGTGTTATATTACACTGCGTTAATTTTTCCAAATCGCTATCACAGTAACTTTTAGTTCAAAGCGTGTACGATATGCTCTTATAAATGTCAATACGGTTGCTTTGCCCTGACACAAGTTAGTGGATATTTCTGTGCACATCAATTATTAACCATCGAGAGAGCAGAAATATTTCCCAAGTTCAGCGTAGGACATACAACCACATGCCATCAAAGGGTCTTCTAGAATCTTTATCTTTTTGGCGCTTTGTCTATACAACGAGGAAAAGCGAGATAGCAGCTTTCTGCAGCGTTGAGCCCTGAGCATCAAATGATGGATTAGTTAAGAGTTCACCCTAGCAGGTGGAGACCATCAACGTTAACTGTTGAAGATTTTTTACTGCCTATCATGCCCCTCGTGAAAACTTGGTGATTAAGCAATTTTTCTCTGAACTCGTGCTACGAACGGAAAGTTAAATGAAGGTCAATTCTTGGAAGCTGCTTGGATCATTACCAAAATTCGGCAATAAATTCCTCGCTCCGAGAGACTTCGGGACGAACTTTTCAGCCCCTTGTCTTCTTTGAGATAATTAGTCTGCAGGTCTTCATGGCCACACAATCTTCGGTATTATTTTTAGGCCCAAATTTATAGAAACCTCAATCTCACGTTTCCAGTTCAAGAACAAATTGTCAGCCTAGAGGCTATTGTGAAGCAATGAACCTCACAGTTAATGCCTGAGGCGGCAATTACCGCATTTACAGATAAGATGCACCTAGTGCTTAGACCGAGTATCAGTTACTGAGCGATTCAACTCTAACGCACGAATAATAATCTTTCACCTTTTTTTCCAAGAATAGAATTTTGTACGATTCAACATATTGCCCGCAATAAGAAGGAATCATTCTAATCATTCCCACCTATTAAATTTTTCCAGCTGCGAAACAACCCATCGATGGGTGGCTTGGGAAATTCTAACAATCTTTTTATAAATCAATGGTAGTCAATTCACACAGTTAATGAACGGCATTCATGAATTTGCCAACCTCGACTTCAAATCAGTTGAATATTGAATTCTATTCTAACCCATCGGAGTCAACGTATTAAGCGACTTCAATTCTACACTTCGCAGAGATTTGAACAACTCTACCATGCATCGACAACGATTAGAATTTGGCAAATATATTCCCCATATACAAACAAAATGACAATTCGGTAGGAAAACTTCGTCCCATGTCAAGCTGTGAGGCCAAATCCTGCGACGACATTACGAAACTGCTGTAAAGATTGCGGAAGAAATTGAGCGTTCTTACTATTAAAAGTTCAGGCATAATTTCTAGAGTACTTCAATGTCGAAGCCGATATTTTTCACCCAAGAGAAATCGAACGAACGACACTTCGCTTTCGGTACTTCCTGCACGCTAACCACTTCGGTTAGCTTTTTCGGTTCGTTACTTTAGTTTCAACTGGCTGCGCACAATTCAGTAGTCCTTCGGCCTAGCTTCGAAGAAGCCTATCTATCAATGTATCAATTGCGTACCGAAATACACGTACTCTAAATAGTTTCAAATTGGACTGCATGAATGGTGGCCTTCATTCCTCACGCACTGTCAATGCGATACTCAATTCTTCAGGGAAATTTGCTCAGAAGATAATTCACGCAACCTTATTTCAATTCCTTTAATCCCATACAGCACTCTCCTGAGGTTGGAATGTAGTGGTTTTATGTATCGTGACACTAGCTCAGAACCTAGTCATTCCCCAACTGTACTTTACAGAATTTCTTTCTGCTCCGTACTGGTAGACATGTTTACCACTACGATGTCTCCGTAGCTCTTCTCAAGAGAGCTTTTCCCGTGGTTGGAAGCTTTCGAACCGTTTACGGTTCGTGGCAAGTCTTCTTGCGCGTTTTACGGGCAGGAAAACGCTTATGTTCCCAGAAAAAATTCTGGACTACTGTTTCTCATGAGCTTCAGTAATGTACGTGGCTTTTTTTTTCCTTATCTTGAGGGTGGTTAATCAAACCAGTTTTTCAATTAGTTAAATTAAAGTAATCATTTCCTAAAACTAGCCGCAGTAATTAAGATACGAACTAAAAATTATAATACGACACGTATATGTCGCGCAGGCGAGTGTCGACGAGCTTTTCCTTCACTTCAAATCTGATATTCTTGACCCGATGACCCTCCAAACAACACAAAGCAGAAGTCTTCAGGAACTCAGAGACGTCATCAGCAGGAGGTTGGCTGAAGTAGCGCTGAATTTTATTCCTGTAATTGCACGAGTTGAAGATGCATGCATTTCCTTCCGAAGAAAAAATCTTCAGTAGTGTTTTCGCCCTCTTCTGAAGCAACATCGATAAGAAATGAAGTTCGACTGAACCATTAAAAGATTTCAACGGATGAATGAGGAGGTCTTCCAGAACGTGGAGCATGCACTTGTTCCACTTGAAGGGAGGTTTTCTCAACGCAGAAGTTACCGTCGAGTACATTACAAGCTTCTGCAGCTCCGGAAAGATGTCAGGAAATCCAGTCTTCAACGCTGCTACCACTTTCACAATATTGTGCGTGAACTCCAGAGGAGTTCTCGATCCTTTGTAGTCCACGTAAGTAACCAGATTTGCAGCCAAAATGGTGTCGACAAGAAGTAAGAAGAGACCGATAACATCTAGCGTGTATCTGTTCGATTCAAACTTCACTTCTCGGATGGGCCTGGCGCAGCTATATGGACCAGGAAGATTCAGCGTGCAAGTCTCTCCGATTCGGTAGCCTAGAACTGCACCTGGGTCCTTAATAACTGCATCCATTTCTCTCACTTTATTGTCTACCGTTCGATAAACGCTCACTTTAGGCCCGGAACACAATTGCAGCATTCCACTCTGGGAAGAATGGAGATGTTCGTGGTACTCTGCCAGACCGAACTCTGGAGGGAATCGCTGTGGATCCAGCAAGTTCATTTCATGATCAAACGCGACCGACGAGTGAGCAAGGAACACGCTATCTTTCCCAACTTCTGCATAATCCTGAGGACTTGCAAACTTCTCCTGGCATTCGTACAATGGAATTTCAAGCCTCGAGTTTCTCTGATCATGTACAGTCTGCTTTTTGTCATCGTCCTTGCCGAAAATTTCTTTTAGGGCATTTGCAGCGATATTCGACCCATTCAATCCCGTCGACGATTCGGACTTTGATATTTGGTCAAGGAGACTGCACAGAACGGGGAAACTTGAACATAGCCATTTGTCCAGGTAGCTTTCTTTCAAGGGGCTCTGACCGTCCATCGTTTTCCTGAAGTTTTCTTGCAGTTGGCTGGGGGTTAAGTCGTCGGAAATCATCTTGGAGGGCTCAATTCGAATATTCGTCACCTGGAAAAAAATACAAGCTTAGAAATGGAGACTTTCATTACAACAAAATGTTCAGTCAAGGATAGAAAGAATCAACTGAAAATGTCTGGTAGTGGGGTCATTCTAATTTTTCAACTTAATCCTTCGCGAGCAAAATCGTATTCGTTTTTCGTTGTTATAATTGGTCGGATGGGGGAAGTAAATATTACTTGGTGCAGCCAAACACGCGCGGAAAAGAGTCTTACCGTCCATACGAAAGATTCAAATCAGAACAGTTAAGCATATCAATCTACAGCTTCCAACGCTAGCACACGAGAAAATTTGAGCAAGAATATTCACGACTCTTGCCGGTGACGTGGGACTCTGGCCATTTAAACGAGGAGAAAAAATACGTTTAAACTGCTATTCCATATTTACTAAAATGCCAAGCCCACCAACTCTAAACTAACGCTCAAGGAGGTGGGTAAAGTTGGCGGATACCGAGGAACGACACGTTTAGCTCAACACGTTCATTGCGATATGACCCACCTGTGGGTCCTGCTGAAAGTTTGCTCATCTGCTAAACGACCCTTCGACGAGTCGTTTAAAAAATTTAATTATCCTTTAACTAATGTTCTTCAGTTTACCCAGTGGATGTTTGCATTTTAAAAAAGTAAGAAGTTCGAGTTTTAAATTTGAGTTGGGAGATTTAACTTTATTTTCACAAGCCGCAGTCAATATGTCAACCCTTTACCTCCTGACGGGAACTCAAGTTCCCAGAGGACTAGAGCTTCCAGTTGAGGAAAACTGACAAAATTTGAAGGTGATACAAATAGGGAAATAATTTGAACTAGGAGAAAATTACGGCAATTCATAGTATTCATGTAACTATGTATTTGGACATTCCAGAAGTTTGACACGTACAATTTGCTATTGATTTTCACGAAGTGTAAGCTTCATGGTCTATGCAATAGATTCAATACCTTTTTTATCCAAATCGAGCACGTTTTTCGATTACATAAATTTACCGACAAAATTAAGCCAACACAAATTTTTTTCCACATTTTCAAAACCATGTTTTGGCGTAGAAGCATACATTTTCAAATTTATTTTTTCTGATTTAAAAAACACCTTTTACAGTAAAAAACGGCCAGGGAAATTTTTTTGATAATTCAGGGCAATGACTGCAATTATCTTGGGGAAAACTTTCCCTTCACTATTTGAGTGTTGGGAAGCAAAGGGATAACTGACCCCGACTGACATCCCATTTGTTTAGCTGGACCATTGGCCATCATTTAACTCTGCGCCCTGTCTCCAAGATTTGCTCGCGGAAGCTTCAGAGCACAGCACGGGTTTGTTAATCCCTCAATTTAGTGGACGTCTATGAAGAAATTTAAGTTTCGCAGAGCCTAACTGCTTTTAATTATCATAGCCCAGCTGATTGCAGAACTGATCATTCGTAATTACCATACACAACGTTGACAGCGTTTTAATGTAATCAAGGATCATAAAGCATCTGTAAATATAAACTTGCCTAACCCTGAACCATGCTCGTCTCCATGAACGGGAGTTTAGTTGACTATGAATCAAGTCTCGTGTGGAAGACAAAATCGAGGATAAGGAAGTGCACAAATCAACATGTATTAATATTTCCCATTTCTGTTCAAACCAACGATGTTCACCGGGCTTATGTTAACAAGCCATCAAGATAAAAATATCAAGCAATTACTTGCTAGTATGGAGGGCTACTAATGACTTTCAAAGTTAGTCATCTCCTGTTATAATGGAAGTTAATACAGTCTGGTTTAGTAACTCGGTGAAATCTTTTACGCCAAGTAAAATGTATTCTAGACATTCAAATTCCACTGGAAGAAAATTTTTGTGGGACATATTTTGAATTTTATTTCATCACGCCGGTTAAAATTCTTCATTCCATTTGCCATTACAAAATTTTCAAACGGAAGAGCTTTTCAAGCTTGAATTTCAGTATTAGGGACTTTGTTCGTAAGTGTTAATACGGTGCTTGCGAAACGATGATCAATTTGAAAGATCCAGTTATCTTTCTAAATTAAATATTATTCTATAGACCCAGGCAATAAATTCGGTTTTTATAAATTTCCGATGCACTTTTGACCTTTAAACTATCGTTGCCAAGGTGGCGCAAAGTATAAACTACATTCGTGTCTTCCCTCCTAATTTAAATTTAGTAGGTCAAAATTTTACGACATTGGGAACCATCTGTCCCAACCAAATGCAACGCACATCTCAATATACATTTTATTCGAGTGACCCTGAACCCCGGGGAGACAGTTCGGGATGTACAGTTAATTTGTGGATCGACATAGGTTCAGTTATTGAGCTAATAAATCCATTTTCGGCCCTTCAATTTTACAGAATGCTCTACTCTAACGTACTTCATGGTCACTTTGAACAACAAGGATAATATTCAGTGTGTTCATGATTTGATAACCAAGATCGCTTTTATACATCATAGACGTACGAGTCTGCTAGATTCCACAGCGATACTATTACATTAGTGAAGTTGGCTTCGAAATGTTTCATATTTGGGGGAACCCGTAGTTCACCGTTATTTTTCTAGTTTTCTTTCAACGTTGAAAGAAGCGAGCAAACCTTTGATTACAGCGATATTATGATCTTTTCACTGAAGTGTAGGTTACCAGGAAGGGCCCATATGCCTTTTAATGTGCTCACGGAAATAAAAAATTCCGTTCCATAGAATCACTAAAGGAACACGTTCTGAATCGTTTCTCACGACGAAAGACATTCTGCTCGCCGATGCTTAATTTTCGAATTACTTAACTTCGAAGTTATAGGAACGTCGTACAGAAAAGGGAAGGAACAGACGTTAATATTCTGTAACACGGTATTGACGTAACGATTGGGGAGGTTAGGTAACGTTAGGTCAGTTAAATACGCAAGCATTAAGTAGATCAACCTAAAATCGGATCACCTTAATTTACCCAAACCGAGGCCGTTTTTTCCCCTCATAAAAGGTGGGAGTGTCCCCCACAAAACAGTAGGCGTGACATGACAACGCGGTGATTAAGCAACCGAATGATATTACCGTCTGAACGTAATTATTGGTAACGTTTCATCTCTAAAATAACGCATCAGCGACCAGTAGGTCATTCATGACCTACGTATTTATACGTGATCCTTAAGCGATTTATGGGAACTTAATTTTTAATTCCCGTGAGCGCATTAAAATGTATAGTGACCTCAGAATGAAGTGTTACACGCGAGTTTAGATTGCAACGACTTCTTTAAACTTTCATAAAACGGCTAGTGTCTACGGGAGTGTTTAGGAATGGGCTCAGAACTTTACGTCAAGTCCAATAAGGAGTGGCAAGATAATTATAGATCAAGAAGATTTACTCCTATTGTCTTCAAAGCATTATGGTTCAGAAGCGATATACTTTATAGAAAGTCTTGACATATTCATTTGGAATGCTCATCATTACTCTCTGGACAGGTAATCCAATTCAATTATATTGATGATATACCAACATTCACAAGACTCAGAGATACTCCAGTATTGTAATGAACTGTCGACGCAAAGTTTAGATCAAATTTACGAAGCATGATTGAGAATTCACGAAGTACACAAGTCTTGCTATTCACGTTATCAAGTTGAATAGAATCTCTTATATAAATTAATCCCCTGTTCCGAAAAGCATTTTATGCATTTATAAGAAGTAGCCACACAACGTACAGAATTCTTAGTATCGCTCCTAAGGTATTCAATACAGTCAAGCGGATCATTGGTGCATAGATTTACATGAAGATACGGTAGTCGCTACAACATTCACACTTAAGAGAGCCGTATGATGTGAATATGTGAACCTATTGGAAGCAGGAATACTCACGGCATATCTTACAGAGTTGCAGCGCATATGATCCATGTACAAACTCACCTCGTCACACGTTCGCCGACACGAAGCTATGCTTAGTTAATTCAATATCCAATTACTTAGAGTAACTTATCGTTCCTCAGAACTTCAATTTTATATATTAAACATATAAATACCAACAAGCTACTTAAATAGTCCGCACGCGACCGCACGTTATCTTTACGTTAAATTAACGGCTAATACAGCAAGAATGCCCATTCTCCTGAGCTCGGTTGCGTCACACGTACTTTGTGCTGGCTGAGGTCGCTGCAAAGTGCATAAAATTTGGTAAATTTAAAACCCAAAGAACTTGTATAAAAAATTGTTGTTATAATTGAACATTGCATTGCAGCGGATCAAGAGTAATTGGATGTAAAAACTCTGAATTATTTAAATATTTGAAAATGTTATGCGTACGATGTGTTTTTCTATAGGTAAGGTATTTAAATAAATGTGGAAAAGGTCAGTTCACAAGCACAATGAAAAACTCAAGCTGTATGTTAAATTGAAGCAAAAATTTTACAGATGTGGTTTCTACAAATTTTTTAATCCGTTGTTTCCATTTGGTTAGATGATCTTGTGAATTTGTACACCCAACTTATTTCGCAAGGATAAACTGACTCTTTAGCAAGTGTTCTGAATTCACTTGCAATCCCTTCTCAAAAAATTTCCAACTGAGTTGGCCTTGAAAATCAGACTGCTAGTCAACCGCGCTAAGTAACATGTTTTCCCACATGAGACACTAATACCCCATGTAAGAGTAGATTTTTCCAAATAATTCCGAAATTATTGCGTTTTCAAGAAATGACAGCTGTTGCGTTAAGGACCTGTTTTGTAAAAGACGTTTCTCTTTGGTAAAGAATTTGGCCCCATTCAAAAGATGAGCACTTCGCAACGTCACCATGCAGTCAACAACTCTGTTTTCTCGTTAGCTCAACTCGTGATATTTTGTGTTTATTATATTTTTGAATTTTACAGATAGTTCCCGGAAATTAGCCTGTAGATTACGGGGAAATGCTTCCTCAATTTAAAAATTTCCATAAAAGAACTTGTATTAATTCTACAAAAAGAGAATTTAGAAAATAAAAAGTTTCTAAGCAATGCAGAGCCATTTACGCTCTTTACTCAGAAGTTATTTTCTATTCATGGACTCAGAAATTATTTTCTGTAATCTGCCGGCTGATTTCAGAGAGTTTAATCTCACAAGACTAGAAACAAACAAATAAAATATATCATGAGCTGCGTGAAATGAAAATGCAGACTCTATAACAAAAAAAAATCCTTAATGTTAACTGAAGTCAAAAATTAAAGCAGCAGTTTTGAATGTACCTAAGTACTGGTGTCCGTATGTTAAAGCATTGAAAATACACCGCTTCCGTCGTGACATTTTCTATCACTACATCAATATCAAAGAGATAGGTCCAAAATTTAACAGCCTAAATATGGCGTTCAGTATTTGATTTGCGCCTGCAGGGCTTGCCAAGCAGCACACACAGATAGTCGTAAAATACATTCGCAGCAGAATTTCATGGATTCTTAAACATCGCAAACGTCGATAAATAAGCAAGACGAACATATATATTGCGGCTTTGACCATAATATTTACTGTGAAAAGACGCAATCTGATGGGCACCATAATTTGCAGGATTGTGTCGCGACGATATGCGTTCGATTCATCCCGGTGCCCTCAAAGTGCTCACTGTAACTCAGCATAGGACACCTCAGCAGTCAAGAGCGAGAAGCTGAAGCCATCTTTTTCTGCACGAATCCTCCATCTACAACCCAACTAGTTGTTGTAGTGAAAACTCTCGGATGGAGCTATAAAATATAAAGATCTCATGACTGTTGTCCCAGATCGATAGCACAAAGTGCATGGTTCTATGTACAGAGATTTTAATTATTTCATGGAGGAGGGGAAGAACTTTACTATATTTGAGAAAAGTAAGAATGTCGAAATGAATCGAATTTCAAACATAAATACTTATTTCTTGTAACTGTTGTTCATTGCATCAAGTTTGATACCAGTAAACCATACGATAAAAATTGTCATAAACTGAGTTATTTCGTTCTTGTATCGTTACCAATATAAACACTCCGTCAACACGATCACTCCTCAATGTAATCACTCCTTCTATATAATCGCTCCTTCAATATAATCGCTCCTTCAATGTAATCACTCCTTCAATATAATCGCTCCTTCAATGTAATCACTCCTTCAATGTAATCACTCCTTCAACACAATCGCTCCTTCAATGTAACCGCTCCTTCAATGTAACCGCTCCTTCAATATAATCGCTCCTTCAATGTAATCGCTCCTTCAATGTAATCACTCCTTCAACACAATCGCTCCTTCAATGTAACCGCTCCTTCAATGTAATCGCTCCTTCAACACAATCGCTCCTTCAATGTTCTCGCTCCTTCAATGAAATCGCTCCTTCAATGTAATCGCTCCTTCAATGTAACCGCTCCTTCAATGTAATCGCTCCTTCAATGTAATCGCTCCTTCAATGTAATCGCTCCTTCAATGTAATCGCTCCTTCAACACAATCGCTCCTTCAATGTAATCGCTCCTTCAATGTAATCGCTCCTTCAATGCAATCGCTCCTTCAATGTAATCGCTCCTTCAATGTAATCGCTCCTTCAATGTAATCACTCCTTCAATGTAATCGCTCCTTCAACACAATCGCTCCTTCAATGTAATCACTCCTTCAATGTAATCGCTCCTTCAACACAATCGCTCCTTCAATGTAATCGCTCCTTCAATGTAATCGCTCCTTCAATGTAATCGCTCCTTCAATGTAACCGCTCCTTCAATGTAATCGCTCCTTCAATGTAATCGCTCCTTCAACACAATCGCTCCTTCAATGTAATCGCTCCTTCAATGTAATCGCTCCTTCAACACAATCGCTCCTTCAATGTAATCGCTCCTTCAATGTAATCGCTCCTTCAATGTAACCGCTCCTTCAATGTAATCGCTCCTTCAATGTAATCGCTCCTTCAACACAATCGCTCCTTCAATGTAATCGCTCCTTCAATGTAATCGCTCCTTCAACACAATCGCTCCTTCAATGTAATCGCTCCTTCAATGTAATCGCTCCTTCAATGTAACCGCTCCTTCAATGTAATCACTCCTTCAATGTAATCGCTCCTTCAACACAATCGCTCCTTCAATGTAATCGCTCCTTCAATGTAATCGCTCCTTCAACACAATCGCTCCTTCAATGTAATCGCTCCTTCAATGTAATCGCTCCTTCAACACAATCGCTCCTTCAATGTAATCGCTCCTTCAATGTAACCGCTCCTTCAATGTAACCGCTCCTTCAATGTAATCACTCCTTCAATGTAATCGCTCCTTCAACACAATCGCTCCTTCAATGTAATCGCTCCTTCAATGTAATCGCTCCTTCAATGCAATCGCTCCTTCAATGTAATCGCTCCTTCAATGTAATCGCTCCTTCAATGTAATCACTCCTTCAATGTAATCGCTCCTTCAACACAATCGCTCCTTCAATGTAATCGCTCCTTCAATGTAATCGCTCCTTCAACACAATCGCTCCTTCAATGTAATCACTCCTTCAATGTAATCGCTCCTTCAACACAATCGCTCCTTCAATGTAATCGCTCCTTCAACACAATCGCTCCTTCAATGTTCTCGCTCCTTCAATGTAATCGCTCCTTCAATGTAATCGCTCCTTCAATGTAATCGCTCCTTCAATGTAATCGCTCCTTCAATGTAATCGCTCCTTCAATGTAATCGCTCCTTCAATGTAATCGCTCCTTCAACACAATCGCTCCTTCAATGTTCTCGCTCCTTCAATGTAATCGCTCCTTCAATGTAATCGCTCCTTCAATGTAATCGCTCCTTCAATGTAATCGCTCCTTCAATGTAATCGCTCCTTCAATGTAATCGCTCCTTCAATGTAATCGCTCCTTCAACACAATCGCTCCTTCAATGTTCTCGCTCCTTCAATGTAATCGCTCCTTCAATGTAATCGCTCCTTCAATGTAATCGCTCCTTCAATGTAATCGCTCCTTCAATGTAATCGCTCCTTCAATGTAATCGCTCCTTCAATGTAATCGCTCCTTCAATGTAATCGCTCCTTCAATGTAATCGCTCCTTCAATGTAATCGCTCCTTCAATGTAATCGCTCCTTCAATGTAATCGCTCCTTCAATGTAATCGCTCCTTCAATGTAATCGCTCCTTCAATGTAATCGCTCCTTCAATGTAATCGCTCCTTCAATGTAATCGCTCCTTCAATGTAATCGCTCCTTCAACACAATCGCTCCTTCAATGTTCTCGCTCCTTCAATGTAATCGCTCCTTCAATGTAATCGCTCCTTCAATGTAATCGCTCCTTCAATGTAATCGCTCCTTCAATGTAATCGCTCCTTCAATGTAATCGCTCCTTCAATGTAATCGCTCCTTCAACACAATCGCTCCTTCAATGTTCTCGCTCCTTCAATGTAATCGCTCCTTCAATGTAATCGCTCCTTCAATGTAATCGCTCCTTCAATGTAATCGCTCCTTCAATGTAATCGCTCCTTCAATGTAATCACTCCTTCAATGTAATCGCTCCTTCAATGTAATCGCTCCTTCAATGTAATCACTCCTTCAATGTAATCGCTCCTTCAATGTAATCGCTCCTTCAATGTAATCGCTCCTTCAATGTAATCGCTCCTTCAATGTAATCGCTCCTTCAATGTAATCGCTCCTTCAATGTAATCGCTCCTTCAATGTAATCGCTCCTTCAATGTAATCGCTCCTTCAATGTAATCGCTCCTTCAATGTAATCACTCCTTCAATGTAATCGCTCCTTCAATGTAATCGCTCCTTCAATGTAATCGCTCCTTCAATGTAATCGCTCCTTCAATGTAATCGCTCCTTCAATGTAATCGCTCCTTCAATGTAATCGCTCCTTCAATGTAATCGCTCCTTCAATGTAATCGCTCCTTCAATGTAATCGCTCCTTCAATGTAATCGCTCCTTCAATGTAATCGCTCCTTCAATGTAATCACTCCTTCAATGTAATCGCTCCTTCAATGTAATCGCTCCTTCAATGTAATCGCTCCTTCAATGTAATCGCTCCTTCAATGTAATCGCTCCTTCAATGTAATCACTCCTTCAATGTAATCGCTCCATCAACAAAATCGCTCCTTCAGTGTAATCGCTCCTTCAATGTAATCGCTCCTTCAACACAATCGCTCCTTCAATGTAATCACTCCTTCAACACAATCACTCCTTCAATGTAATCGCTCCATCAACAAAATCGCTCCTTCAATGTAATCACTCCTTCAACACAATCGCTCCTTCAATGTAATCGCTCCTTCAATGTAATCACTCCTTCAATGTAATCACTCCTTCAATGTAATCGCTCCTTCAATGTAATCACTCCTTCAATGTAATCGCTTCTTCAATGTAATCACTCCTTCAATGTAATCGCTCCTTCAATGTAATCACTCCTTCAATGTAATCGCTCCTTCAATGTAATCACTCCTTCAATGTAATCGCTCCTTCAACACAATCGCTTCTTCAATGTAATCACTCCTTCATTGTAATCGCTCCTTCAATGTAATCACTCCTTCAATGTAATCGCTCCTTCAACACAATCGCTCCTTCAATGTAATCACTCCTTCATTGTAATCGCTCCTTCAATGTAATCGCTCCTTCAACACAATCGCTTCTTCAATGTAATCACTCCTTCAATGTAATCACTCCTTCAATGTAATCGCTCCTTCAACACAATCGCTCCTTCAATGTAATCACTCCTTCAATGTAATCGCTCCTTCAATGTAATCGCTCCTTCAACACAATCGCTTCTTCAATGTAATCACTCCTTCAATGTAATCACTCCTTCAATGTAATCGCTCCTTCAACACAATCGCTCCTTCAATGTAATCACTCCTTCAATGTAATCGCTCCTTCAATGTAATCGCTCCTTCAACACAATCGCTTCTTCAATGTAATCACTCCTTCAATGTAATCGCTCCTTCAATGTAATCACTCCTTCAATGTAATCGCTCCTTCAATGTAATCACTCCTTCAATGTAATCGCTCCTTCAACACAATCGCTTCTTCAATGTAATCACTCCTTCATTGTAATCACTCCTTCAATATAATCACTCCTTCAATATAATCACTCCTTCAATGTAATCACTCCTTCAATGTAATCACTCCTTCAATATAATCACTCCTTCAATATAATCACTCCTTCAATGTATTCACTCCTTCAATGTAATCGCTCCTTCAACACAATCACTCCTTCATTATAATCACTCCTTCAATGTAATCACTCCTTCAATGTAATCGCTCCTTCAACACAAACGCTCTTTCAATGTAATCACTCCTTCACTATAATCGCTTCTTCAACACAATCGCTCCTTCAATGTAATCGCTCCTTCAACACAAACGCTCCTTCAATGTAATCACTCCTTCACTATAATCACTCCTTCAATGTAATCACTCCTTCAATGTAATCGCTCTTTCAACACAAACGCTCCTTCAATGTAATCACTCCTTCACTATAATCGCTTCTTCAACACAATCACTCCTTCAATGTAATCGCTCCTTCAACACAATCGCTCCTTCAATGTAATCACTCCTTCACTATAATCGCTTCTTCAACACAATCACTCCTTCACTATAATCACTCCTTCAATGTAATCACTCCTTCAATGTAATCGCTCTTTCAACACAAACGCTCCTTCAATGTAATCACTCCTTCACTATAATCGCTTCTTCAACACAATCACTCCTTCAATGTAATCGCTCTTTCAACACAAACGCTCCTTCAATGTAATCACTCCTTCACTATAATCGCTTCTTCAACACAATCACTCCTTCAATGTAATCGCTCCTTCAACACAATGGCTCCTTCAATATAATCACTCCTTCAATATAATCACTCCTTCAATATAATCACTCCCTCAGTATAATCACTCCCTCAGTATAATCACTCCTTCAATGTAATCACTCCTTCAATATAATCACTCCTTCAATATCGCCACTGAAGTTGAACAACTGCCAGCAGTGGAGGCTCTTCACACGATAACGAAGTAGTCATTGATTGAATTTTTATGCTTGCGGTTGAGGTGAGCATGTAAAATGAGAGCAATTCGATAGGTTTTATAGAAATGTCGGCGCAATGAGCATGCTTGATCCTTAAGCCGCTATCCACCGCTCATAATAAGGCTTCTGTGTGTTATCCGCACTAATGAATCCTTTTGATTTGCCTAATAACTTAAATCCCTGATCTCGCGTTGGTCGACTCAACCAATGAATGGAACAAGCCTGCTTATACAGTCGCAAATATGCTCGTGAAAACCTGTAAGTCCTCAAGCTAATTTTCACTTTTTCTCTAGCTATCTCCACAAAAACATCGCTCAAACAATATTTCAATACGAAGCTTTCTCGTGAAAAAAAGACAGAACGCTATCAGCAAATTCGAAAAGTATGCTATAAGAATGCCTTCAACTGCTCAGTTTTCTTTCTAATATGACTGGAACCGAGTTTTAATTTACATACATTTGAAATTCCAAGTGCTGCAATCGAGTCTGAGTTATGGAGATGCTCAGAGTTACTCTCGTGTTCGTAACTGCTCGCGATAAAAGAGGGTCGCTGAATTTCCTTCCTTTCTCTCCCATTCAGTACGGGGGGGAAATTCGATATCTGTTCCTTTCTTGCACCCCAAATGTAACTGCAAAAACGTAAATTTTACGAATGTTTAAAAAAATGTGTTCATTTTCATGGTCTGCTTCAAAATGAGGTAAATGAATGCAGCGTTTGCCAACTAAATGAGTTCTATGAGGGATTGCTTAATACGGTATTTCAGATAATGAAGGGGCTTAGTTCCAAAGAGTAGGCCTAATTGGCATTTTAATTATGTCAAATATTTTTGCGTGAATACATTTGGGCGAAGTATAATAATTGGAAAAAACGAAATTATGACATATTCTGCTCAAATGACAGCCAATTTTCCATTTTTACCATCCGCAGTTCACTTTAGAAAAAACAGTGTACTGTTGACATGTTTGTAAATACCAATATCATGTTCAAATCTTCATTGTAGAGATCAAAACCTACTACTACTTCCCCAAAACCTATTTTAATTCTTTTTCGTGCGTCTAGTTCCGATAGATGTGAGGTAAAGTATATTATTCCTCTCAATACAACCCAAAATGGAAACATCTCATCGACATTTCAAAGAAAATTTTGAAAAATTTATCTTGGACACCACTTGTAAGTTAATAATCATTTAAAGTACATCTAGCATTTGCATAAAATCATTCAATTTACATATGTTTCCGGGTACTATAAACAGAGAAATCACAGCCAAAATGACAACAAAAGTAGATTTGATACATTTTTACAACCAATAATCCGATCGCGATCGTTACTTGCGATACTTCGGCTGCTGAATGACCACTCAATGCTGCGTCGACTCTCATTCACGTCTGTCATTTGCATTTAGAGCTTTTTCAGTGATCAATTATATGACCCGATGGGAATAATAATGTCATGAAGAGGCAATCAACTTCGAGGGCAATCGTATTAAATGTAACTTCAAATTCGTGTGTTTTACCGAACAAAAATTGCAAAATTTCATCCTACCGAAAACCAGTACTGGTGTTTTTGCGAGATCTGAGTTGTTTGCATCTAACTTTTGAAGGCTTCGCAACCCTTAAGAAGAAAAATTTCTAATCAAAAACAAAAACTTATTAACAATTTAGTTTCGAAGTTTTTTCACTTAGCCGCATTCTGATATTTGCATACGTTCTTCTAGGTACTTTCTCAATAGCGTAAGAAATTAAATACATAAGCTATTAAAAATTAAATAGGAGGAAGGTTCATCAAACCGAATTCTAATTTCACTCTACAGTCTCCAGAAAAATGCAATAACACAATCTATTCATCAATAGATAAGGGCTATTCAAAGGTAAATAACGTACTGTTTTCAAAAATCTCCTTGATGATAACGCATAATCAAAAACTTTTTGATTATTTTGAACATAACTTCAATTAGCGCTTGCCATTTTGCCGCAAATGAAACATGAAGTTAAAATTCAAATGAACGACGATGCAAGTTGATGAAAATTTACTATAACTTAATTTCACGTTCACGAAGAGCATCAGTATTCAGTCTACTATATGCACGAAATAGCAACAGCGGTTACCATTCCAAGAATTTTGAAATTATAAAATTTATTTCCTAAGGGAAGACAACTCTCTAGGACCTGAAATTTATCAGCAGTTTTAATCGGACTGATGGCACGGTAGGAGCCCGAGAAGAGGCTCTCGAAGCATCTTTAGGTCCACAATGACCTACGCCGTGACTGCGTTGATTACAAGCCGGCATTCTCTCTCATTTGGTCTCATCAGAGCGTGCGCTGCAACACACACAAAGCCGCTTCTCGGCAGCCTCTATGAGAGCTGCCATTACGAAGAATTAACGAGAATGGGGATACACTCGAGTAAATTCGCCCTAATTAGAACAAACATGTTCTCCAAGCTGTGCTCCTTTGTGCTGCAGCTGAGCTCTTGCATATGTACACAACATCGAGAGCTCCTTGCATGGCTTCTGTAGCGTTGTATGTGAGCCTGCACGTCTTCCAGCGTGGCTTTGTTCTTGCGTCATGTATCTCTTAAAGAGGAAATGGTCACACGCCCGTTGTTTTAGTCTCACTCGTCTTGACTGTATCTTCACGTTGCCTGAGGGGAACTTTCTGATATGTTTTGAATTTTCAAGTCTCCCGTAGTAGGGATGATTCTCGTATAGACCTAGAAATATATGTATATTCTTATTCCCAAAATGTCTTTTAATAGTCTCGGCAGTCGGTCAAGAAAATAACTTCGGTTACATTGAATGGAAGCACATGTCGGTTTGTTTTTTTGCAAATTTTAACTAAGAAAATAATAGCGAGGAATAAGGCTTTGAAACTTAGCATTTTATATTAAAAGCTTTACTGGTAAAATTGAACGTTTCGACTCAAAGAGTCATTATCAACAAAATTCTCTGGAAAAAAAAATAAAATATTTACATATTGACAATATCGAGAAAACAAGAAAACTTTAAAAGGATGACTAAAAAATATTATTATTATTTATATTATTAATATAAATTATTTAATTATTATTAATATTATTATTAATATTATTTTTTAGTCATCCTTTTAAAGTTTTCTTGTTTTCTCGATATTGTCAATATGTAAATATTTTATTTTTTTTCCAGAGAATTTTGTTGATAATGACTCTTTGAGTCGAAACGTTCAATTTTACCAGTAAAGCTTTTAATATAAAATGCTAAGTTTCAAAGCCTTATTCCTCGCTATTATTTTCTCGGTTACATTGAGCTACAAAAATTTCTTTTATCCATAAATTTTTCACAAAAATCTAATTTGTTTACATTAACTCAATCAGGTTTGCTTTCGTGGTGTATGCAGTTACTTTTCTGCAATCTGCAATGGTCTATTTCCTTTAAATCTTCTTCGCCAGAATTTAGCATAACAACTCGTTTCTGAAACCGCAATACATTTATCAGACGTTATTAAGAAGAACTCGATTACACCATTCTTTAGTAATCTCAAAAGGATCTACATGATATTCAAATCCATGATACAAAGTCAAGATTAACGTTAACATTATAATGATGTTAGCGGATTCTGTGAAAAAGTCTTATTTTCTCCAAGTCAGTTTGTGTTCTCATACCAGAAAACACCATCAAGATTTTCCAATTGCTGTAATACACGCACTCGAATAAATACCCAACACTAAGCCCATTAAGGCTACTGGTGCTCGCGCGAGGCATCGTTCAAACAACTTTCTAACTTGCTACCACGCTTACTGCAAAGGAATTCCAATGGGATTAACTGCACAACGGCATGTATAGACGCTGGTTCAGACACAATGATAGCGTGGTACAGTGAAGAAAAAATTGAGTGATGTCACTTCTGGTGAAAAAAAATCATTCTTGTTGCTTGAGAATATTGTTGTGAAAATTTTTTAGAGTTGAGCAGGATGTATAAATGCTGGTTCAGATACGATTATAGCATAGAACAGTTAAGAAAAAACATAATCAGTGATTTTGCTTAACGTCAATAAGATCATTATTGATGTGTGAGGATAACATTAGGAAAATTATCGCCCTCCTAGTGATGGTATTTTTCATGATAGTAATTAAGTTTGTTATTTCTTAATAATACTTCTATCGATGAAAAACACTGTCGTGAAAAACATCACTGCAATTGCAATAATATTATGATTTGTGTGGCGACAGCTCTGAGACGCGTGATTCCGAATGAAATATCCATCACGTCTCAGTGTCAAGATTATTATCATTTATCATTGCGTTAATATAATTATACTACCATCCTCATCGTTGGGATAATTTTGCATTGTAGTTGGTTGCTTTTCTTAGTATATTTTTTCTTTATCTCGTGACGTATTCGCTATGCTCGGATTTTAGCTTACAAGAGAACCGTTTTCGGGATGACGAAATGCTGGTCCGAATTTTGCATGTCATGACTAGCCCTGTTTTTTGTGTTTATCTGTAAGATTTCTCAACTTTACTAACATAAAGTGTAGTTGAGGGAAGTTAACTTGAAATGGTATAAATTAGATCGTTTATGGTTCATTTTAATGAAAAAATCTTGTTAAGATGAAGTTAAAACAAAGGCAGGGTTGACCATGTTCAAATAAGGCAAGGCTGGATCTAATTTTATCGAGTCGATCGCAAATGTAATACGTAATTGAACTGTTAGCAAAATAATATATAGATATTGAACCTCTAAATCTAAACGGCAAATATGTTATTAACAGTGTTTATCATGAGAACTGCTTTCGATAATATCTTCGTAATTTTTCTTTTGTTTTCAACATATATTCAATTTACTCAGCGTTCATGCTAATAAAAATAATGTAGGCTGCTAATTATCAATAATTCCATTAAATAATGCTGTTAATCATATGAAATCCTATTGAACAAGCTCACGCATAAAAATTGGCCGTTATTCAGGGCAATTTATAACATGAATGAAGCAAATTTTAAGTAACTGAGACAAATTCATATTTGTTCGGATATCCGATTAATTATTTAAGTACGACCGTTCATTTTCAAACTACTGACTATAAAACTACGAACTATTGCATCAATATCATTATTTTTCCCGTCGATTTTGTGTTTTCCCATGAAAATGAACCAAAAAAGAGTCATAAAAATCGAAATTTGATGCTCTATCCCACGTCTTGTCGTCATCGCCGTCCTCGCCCTCGCGCCTCAGAGCCCCGGAGTTCAAGGGTCTCCCTCGGAGCGCATCGCAGCTCTAGTACTCCACTCTGCCTAAAGAGACTGCGCTCGCTGACTCGTCTGAAGGTCACCCAGATATTAGAAAGCCCGTACTTCACACAGGCAGCCTACGTGTCTTCAAAAAGCGGAATAAAGAACAATCGACGCAAGGTAGGTTTGGACTGTCGTGAGGCAACTTACAATAGATACACCAAAGTTTAATGTATGAGTATTCGTTTTTGAAAATGAGGAATAAAAAAGGTGGGTGAGTTTACTGCAAGGTTGTTTTTTGACTTTTGTGAGGCTACTTAAATGCACTGAAATTTAATGTATGAGTATTTGTTTTTTCTAGTCAGTATGATCACTAATTCAGAGATTTAATTTTTTTAGCATGTGACAGAAATGCTCATGGGTGAGAAATGTTTCATGATACGGAATGCGACATAGGAAAGTATTAAGGTCTAACCAACGAATTAAACTGATTTTTTTTTGGAATTGCAACTGAACATATGAAACATATATGCTTCTTTTACGTCATCACAAAGTTTGGGAATAATTGCATGAAAATCGCTCCAGGAATAGCAGACCAGTAAAGTAGTTCTACATTATACTTCTATTTGAAATTTCTGTTGACAGCACAAACGTTTGCTTGTACTAAATTGCTTACGGTACAAAGAATGTGATATATCAGATAAAATTATGCAATTATTCAGGAAATTAAGTAGAGTAGTTAATTAAGATTGAAAATTGAGCAACTAATTGGAAATGAAAATCTTGTAATTAACTAGGGATAAAATTACTCACAATAGAATAACTAAAAGCTGAACACTAAACACCGTAGACTTTACGCATAAAACCTCATGTAATACATGAAAATATCATTGATTCTCACAGAACCCTGGTCTAACTTTTTTGCCACCTGCATGCATGTATTTCGCCGCCCTAGTAATAAAATCGCTTAGGCGGCGAAAAACATGCATGCTTCGGCGAAAATGTTAGACTTTCTGTTTTTTCTCTACACAGCGGTAAAATTTTTATAAATGGCTCCTTAGTGTTGTGGTTTATTTCAGTTTACTGACGGAACATATTCGCACGGTTAGCAGAACACTAACACCTCTGATACAAAGATTACATTTTGGCGATATGCCGGCGTTTCTAGGAACTATTTTCTCACAACTCGCTCTAGCCCCATGCGTCAAATACAAATTCCGTCACTCTTGCAATGCTGTTCACATACGGAGGAATTTTACCTTGGATGAATTTTACGGCAATTTTCAGCTTGCAAATAAATGTGCTTGATTAACAGGATCAAAACGAAAATAAATTTTATTTATCCAGCCTCAAGTTTGAGCTCATAAATAATTATACTAGATTAAGCAGATTCAAAAAAGACCTGCGCTAAATTTTATGCAGTGCCAAGTTCGGCTAGCAAATTACCCAAAATTAAAGCGTGTCAAATCCTCCTTGCATTCAAGTATTTTCGCGTCTCTAACGAAATTTACCCTGCATTTCATTTCATTTTAAGGAGCACAAATCCAAATAATCTTACTCTTTTCTCCAGCAAGGTTGAATCTGGCAATATACTACTATTTACTTAACAATTCACTAATATTTACTTTATAAAATTAAACTACAAAACAAGGTTTTCAATGTGTTGGTTTTAATACGGACGCAGGTTTATTTGTAATTATTCGTTAATGATTCGGCATCTGAATTATGAGTCATTTTGTTGATTATGTTTTTTATTATTTTGCACATTTGGAGAAGTTTTGCGTTCTGGGTTTTTTTTCTCATGGAACTGCTATATCATCTAAAATATTTTTTATTCCATTTTATTAGCTGTAGCATGGATCTTCTTTTTTGCAAAAGAGTAATCAAATTATCCAGGCATCAGCAATAAATATTAGCAATATTATAAAACCATTCGAAATCATTGATTTATATTATTAAATGCAGTTGAAAAAAAAGCAGCTAAATTCTCCCCAGTTTTTTCATTTCCACCTATTCAATATGTATGAAGGATGACGAACTAATTCTTCACTGACTCACCAAAGCAAGAGTTAGTATGTCTTTTTTGAGCGTTTTTTAGTGCCTCGGGTTGAACATTTTTTCAAGTAACATTTTCCAGCAGATGGATCTGAAAGTTTTTTAAGGATTTTCTCTGCAAATACTGAGACAGAATCACATCAATAGTTAATGCAGTCAGTTGTGCAATGTTTATCATATTACTTAAGTGCTGATGTTTTTCTGCTGATGATTTAAACGATATTTTATCATTCATTACGTTAATGGAAATTCATTTTTTCCTTTTTACTCTCTTGTGGCATGGTACTCTTTGAAGCCATTAGTTTCTGCTGTAGTGCATTGCCTGACAAAAAAAAACATAGTTTAAAAATTCCTTAATGTTCAAGTCGCCCACCCCTGAATTAAAAACAGCCTATGCTGTTCTTGAAATTGAATTCATAAATGTCCTGTTTTTTGCAACTAATTTTGACCGTAAGTGAAGCAAAGTAGGTAAACATGAGTGTTAATTTCGAAGAAAGCGGCCATGAGACACGTTCAAGCTCAGCCTACAAACACCCAATAGTGTTCTGGTGGGGAGTATTGTGGGCCATCCAGATGCTTTAATGATCTCTCATACCGCAGGAATTGAACTTGATCCGATTTAACCCTGGGGAAGAAAGCATTGTCATCCTGAAAAATTTCGTAGTAATCTAATTTTCTAATTTGATTTTTTCCAATTTCGTGTTTTTTCTTCTTCACCGAATAGACAACTTGGTCATGGAAAACTTGCAAATATTTTGGGGCTTCATTTTCTTACTGTAAATACTACAAGATCTCAGTTAATCCCATCAAAAACCACTTGCAAGCATTAAAATGCCTTCAGACATGCACAAGGGGGATTTTGCGAGATCGATTCCTTGCTTCATAGCGTTTTAGCCGCGCTTTTAAACTCTCATTTCTCTGAAGTGAGGGAACTTCTATTTGATTGACTTCATTATATTCATCTAGTACTCACTTTCTAGCCTCGCAAACAGAAGACATTTTTCGATTTTACGTTGACGGGAAATGAAACCTTGTTCACAGTTCGTTGTTGCATTAAATCTGAGATTCTGTGGAACCGAATAATCCAAAGATTAATTTTTGTAAATACCCATTCATAATTGTGAACTTGAAAGTTATGCCAGGTGAATCATGTTCCGAACACACTCGTTTCGCTCGTGACTGTACCATAGACACCATCTGTAACAAGTTAAAAACGCTAAAACTATCAGCAAAGTTAAAAATTTAATATACAGTTGCTAAGTTAAACTTGATACATAAAGATAATATTTACTTTATCATTCATAAATTCGTGTGCTGCTGTTTGAATAATAAGCCAGAGAAAATCGACCACATGATGCATAAATTCCTCGTGAATATGAGGTAGACGGTCAGATGAACAGTAAATCAGTAAATGAAATGCGACTGAGGTTTTGAGGGGACTAACACCATAGCCCAAATAGAAAAGGCAAAAATAAAGTTTTGACGGCAAGGAGCACGTAATGGGAGCCATTAGCTGTTTAAAGTTTTTCACTGATGTTGTTAACATCTGTTTTCCAGGTGTTTATTTTTCTACTTTCAGCGAAATCTAGAACACAAGTGGCACATAAAACTTGTTATTGCCAGATGATAATCACTTCTTGAGTGTTCCCAGGCAATTATTTACTTGAACAAATAGATTTCAAAACAAAGTTAGGAAAAACTGATAGAGTACGTTAAATCTAGAGCTCAGCTTCATTGGCTGGAACGTATATCTTCATTCATATATACAGGAGGCCTTGATCTTTTGAAGATTAAATGTGTTTCACCAAGCGTAAACTTCAACTTTCCTTTAACGATATAAAACTAGAGAGAAACGAAACCTCCTTTCTATCTCACTACAAGTTATTTTTAGCTTTCAATTCTTCTATAAAGCACGTCGTAATTTTTGGCTTCATGCACCCTACCTTTTCTTCTTGCAATCTACATTCTTCTGGGCGTTTGAAGGGCGCTTGAGAGCGTCTGAGCAAGCGTGTTGACGCAAGCCTTGGCCGCGCTCGCTGTCGAGAGCCTCGGAGGGGCAGTTAAAGCCCTCCTGAGACACGTGAGATGGAGGGCCGCTCAGGCACGAACAGGCACTCTCTTGCCCGAGTTCACACCCGAGTTCTTCTCCAAAATTGATAAAGAAAATTCCGTGACTCTTGGTGTTGACGGAGTCATTGCGGGCCCGTTATTAGAAGAACGTCGCGCGTTGGTGGTAAACGCTTTTTTAAGGTTTTTGCGTACTCGTTTTTAAGAATACGATTATTCCTGGACCGTTATGAAATTTCGTGAAATGGTGATGATTAAGACCCTGGTTTTCGGGGTGAGGAATTTTAAAAAGAGCAAAACGAGTGGTCCTGCTAAGTGGATGATTATCAAAAAAATCCTACAACTCTTGATAGTAATAAAATTATTATCATTTGTAGTCACAAAATTGTGTTCACTGAATATGCCTTTCGTTTGAGGCATTTCTTAAAATTGCCTTACTAGATTTAAAGTTCTCAATTCACAGTTATTTCTGATTGCAATTTTAAATTAAAATAACTACTTGAAATTTTACACTTAATTTTACGACATAAAAAAATAAAATAATCAAGGAGGGTAAAAACATCATTCATGAAGTTTTCATTATAAAAATAGAGCTTTCGAGTTAAAACTACACTCATCTTCAGTATCTGGAACAAAAAATAATAGAAACATATCCTGTATTCTTCCTGTCCCTAAGTAAATGTGAAAAATACACCTGAATAGAAACCGTGTATTAAACTATTTTCCCTAAGTTATTCACTCAACCTACCTAGTCAATTTCGTACTTACCCGATTTAAACATGTCAAAAAAAAAATACGACGAAAAGTCTGTAAAACCGTCTGACTCGGAGCTGTTCACTCAAGTTGTGTCACAGTTCATTTTATTACCATAACAAACTCTCGCTTCCGAGCAAGCGAGGAGCGCATTCGAACCTCTAATTTTCCGCTTATTTAAGGGCAAGACCTCGTTTGCAAGGCAACCTTCATCACTTACCGCACCCTGGGGACACTAATTTTTATTAATTTAGTGTCGCAGCGCTCTCATTAGGGTCTGGAGCAGCGCTCCACACTGTCCTCGGCTCACGACGCCATCGCTCACGAGGCGACGTGAAGACTTGCAGATACATCCGGGAAACTTGCGCCGCAGCGTCCGGGGAGCGAAGCTTCCAAGTTTTTGGGTGGTAAGGGCAGCAGCACAAGGTCGTTTATTAAGAACAGGGTTGCTGCAGAGGGTGCAGCCGAACACGGAATATTTTCTAAGTAATGTTGACTGGAAACCACTGAAGTGAAGAGGTAAATTATGTGGAATTTGGTGAAAAACACCAGCAAAACTAAAGGGATAATGCAAACCCAAATAGGCAAATAATATTTCAGCGTACAGTAGATGTCATAATCAGCAAACATATACTGAGACGCATTCTCGATTTATAGTTCGCAATGTTAGAATTGATTGCAGGCAGGGGTATAACATACCATGTTAGAAACAAAACGCAATCACATTTGATAGCACCTAAAACCCTCAACCATAACACACATTAAAATGCAATTTCTTTTTCTTGTGTGTGTGTGTGTGGGTAGAAGAGGAATTCATAAAGTGGAAATCAAATCTATTGAGTTACAGCTCGTAACTCCACGTTGTTTATTAGAGTGAGAATTACCATAAAAATAAAATCATCCGTTTCTCAAAAACATAAACGTTTTTTAAAATGGTATAGTGAAGTACCACATTCCGTTTCTGTATCTTGACATTACTGAGTTGGCATTAACTTCCCTGAACAACACGACGTGAGCACCGAGCTTCAGCACATACATTATTTTGCTCACCTAAACTGACCCTGAAGATGTCCCTCGTCCCTCACATAAACTTTAACACATAAATATTCTCGACATTCTATCAAGTAAATTCATCAGCTTTTAACAGCATCGTTATTTTTACGTCATTAAAAGCGTAATCAGTAAATTTCCGCATGGATGGCGGCCTTCGCGCAGAGCCATCGCTGTCTTTTGGGCACGGTGGAAAATTGGGGAGTGGTTAGGGGAGTGGTGGAACGTTAGGGGAGTGTTTGCGCGTTAGGGGAGTGGTGGCGTGTTGGGGGAGTAGTGGCACGTTAGGGGAGTGGTGGCAGTTAGGCGAGTGGTGGCACGTTAGGGGAGTGGTGGCACGGTTGGGGAGTGATGGCACGTTAAGGGAGGGGTGGCACGTTGGGGGAGTGGTGGCACGTTGGGAGAGTGGTGGCAAGCTAGGGGAGTGGTGGCACGTTAGGGGAGTGGTGGCACGTTAGGGGAGTGGTGGCACGTTGGGGGAGTGGTGGCCCGGTACCGGAGTGATCGACAAAGTGCCAGAGATGCAGAAGTGGAGGCATAACCTCATTATCGCAGCCTGATCGCCGGCAGAGAGGCGCTCTCGGAGCCTCTAACAAGATTATCAGAGGACGCTTATGCTTGCAGTTCTCTCCACCGAATTCTAAAACCCTTCCGAATTTCGGCTAAAGATATCCGGAAATCCTTCCCGCGAGCCGACGTGCACGCTCTAAAAAGCCCGTGTGCTGATGCTAGCATAGGAGACTGTTGTACTACGCTTCCTAATTCATAATTTGTATCAAGTTTGAAGGGTGTTTGTCTAAGCGACAGACGTTCGCGTTTTTATGGCAGATGACTTGCTAAATTCAAATGCTCTGCTAATGTTTGTATTTAATAGTACGTGTATGTATTCAGTATGCTTTGCCTATATTAGGCTGCTCAGAAACAAGGGTTATTGTAATGTATAAATTAAGTATAATAACAAATAATAATGTTGTTGAACTCCTCCCTTTCGAGCATTGATCTCCGTATGCGCCAATTTGCAAATTAGCTTCCAATATTATTACTTTTTTTAAAGTTTTGGCATTTACAGATTATGATAGCCTAAGGATATTTATTGTTGTAAAAATGTTTGAAAATATTGCCCATAAATTGCTCTTGATAAATTGGAAGAATGACAGTGAAGCAAGTCACTAGTAAATAGCATTGCTTAGGGGCTGTTTGTCATGAGGAATTTTTGGAACTGCTCATTTTTCAGAAGACTGGAAATTTCGCTTGGAAAATTTCGAATTATTTAACGTGAGACAATTTTCAAATATTTTAATACTGATTTACTCTCTCGAAGGTTTCTGAGGTACACCAACGCAGACGAGTATTGGTTGAATAATTCTGGGTTCTGGTTTATTCGTTTTGAGCTTTGGAAAAATAATTCACTGGTCACTGCTAACCAATGGATGTGTAATACTACAGCAACAATATTTTGACGTGCGATACTCTCAGTTGAGTGAGAATTCAAAAGTATTAATTCAAAATGCTATAAATAAATTAAGTCTTAGAGTTATCAATCATTCCACTTTCAGTTTTTTTCGTACTTTTTCGGAATGAATTCGTTCGCATTCGCTCCCTTTTTTGTTTATTGAGCTGGTAAATTTAAAATGAACTCCTTCTTTTGTGGACAGGATTCGCAGAACGCACAAAGCGCACAAATTGCACGCTCCGCTGTGTTGTGCTATCAACACAGTGTCGGCAAGTTCGATATTCACGAAACAATATTTTAAAAAATTCCTCAAAGAATACGAGGTCGTTTGTAAATAAAGTGTCGGCTTTGATGAAGATGTTCAACATTCTGCTAGCCTCTTTCCGATGCATAAAAGCTCTGTCCCAAAAACCGACAGAGTTCTTTTCGTACAAAATAAAATATGGGATTGAACAAGGCAGAAATACACGATGGAAGATTTTTATTCGCGGCCTCATAACAAATGCAAGGAAGATTCGGTTGAGGTTAGGATTTTATGCTGGAGGTAAAACTCGCGTGTAATATTTTGCCGGTGCGAATAAATTGCTGAGTTAGCTTTTCTTCGCAAAATTCAGAATTCTGCTCCAAGAGAGAACCTTTTCAAAAGAATTCAGACTTGGTCCTGAATACACGGCAATTTGAGCCTCACCACGCTGAATTGAGACGCGTGCTCTCGCTGTACGTTCCGCACTGTCGAGAAACGTATTTTACAGCGAAAGAAGTTTAACATCAGATACGAATAAAATGTTCTACGCTAAACGCTTAAATTTTTCAATATTTAACCCAATGGGCACCAGCGAAGAGTAAAAATAAGCTATTTTAACCATCACAGTCCATTTCTTACGAGTGTAATTTATTTTTCATGCATGTACTGTATAACTTGTCTGTTTTACAACAAAGATTAGCTCCTCTAAGAAGAAACTTAATATTAAGATAGTTTAAATTAGATTAAAGTAGATTTAAGGATAGTTTAAGCCTAACTCATCATCGAATTTCGGTTACGTTGAAGGAGACACCGAAAACTATTGAACTATTCACCGTAAGTGTTCGTTTTGTTGTAAGGTTTGATTTTAGATTCTACAGTGATTTTAAAACCAAACCTAAGCATCTACAAAATAAAACCCGCGATCGTCGTTCATGCATTATACGATAAAGTATTTTTTATAATAAGTCGCAATTTCCAACCGTTGTGGTGTCTAAAATATCCGAAGGAAAATAAAATATTAGGTATACATTTCGGGCTGGACCATTAAACATAGATTCATAACTCTCGTTATTCGATGCATTTAGTTTACAATGGGGATTCAACTTGTCCAGCAAACCGCAAGTTTCTGAAGGATTTCAGGAAAATAATTTTCGGCTGGCGTTGAAACTTCTTTTGTATCGCAATTTGAACGCCTGCTTTAGACGTAAGCTTTCCAGAACCCGACCTCGCCGTGGTTGATTGGATGGGCATAACTGCGACTGATATTTGAAAAACACGCCACCTCATCAATGGTTACTCGCTTATTCCGTATAACCATCTCTCTAGCTAGTTGAATACGAGGCCTGTCGAAAAAGTATCCGACCTTTGGCCAGAAAAAATACTTCAACAACCTGACGGGGTTGGGACCCTAATCCCCTTCAAAGTAGGCTCCTTGTGCTTCCACACACTTAGCCCACCGATCCTTCCACTGCCGGAAACACCTCTGGAAGTCTTCTTTTAGAATGGTGTTCAGCTCTGTCGTCGCGTTCCGCATTATCTCTTCTCTACTCTCAAAACGGGATCCTTTCAGTGGTGTCTTCAATTTTGGAAACAACCAGAAGTCGCAAGGAGCCAGGTCTGGAGAGTAGGGAGGTTGGCGAACGGTCGTAATTCCATGTTTGGCCAAGAAATTGCGGATCAAATGGGATGAATGTGCGGGCGCGTTGTCGTGATGCAAGTGCCAGTTGTTCGCAGTCCACATGTCTGGTCTTTTGCGCCGAACTGCATCACGAAGTCGCCGGAGAACATCCTGATAGTACTCCTTTGTCACTGTTTGTCCTTCCGGTGCGTATTCGTGATGCACAATTCCACGGACATCAAAGAAAACAGTCAGCATCGAAGGAGTCAAACAGGCAATGCGACGATGGAGCTGAACACCATTCTAAAAAAAAACTACCAGAGGTGTTTCCAGCAGTGGAAGGATCGGTGGGCTAAGTGTGTGCAAGCACAAGGGGCATACTTTGAAGGGGATTAGGGTCCCAACTCCGACAGGTATTCGAAATATTTTTTCTGGCCAAAGGTCGGATACTTTTTAGACAGGCCTCGTATTGTCCTGCGTGATCGGAGTAAACAGACGTCCAACTTTTCTCTATTTCTGTAACGCTTGACAGCTTATTTTCAGCTTCTTGACACGCAAATAAAAAAGCTTTTACGTGATAAAACTCTGTCCCCGCATTGTGATATAAGACTCCACTGAATATCAGCATCTTCACGACCTCCGACAAGAAGAATCGGTTTTTTAGCTCGAAGTTTCTTCAACGTTTAAACTAATGGGGAAGAGTACACGCTTACATAGCTGTAGCTGGTAGACAATTTACGCGCTCACGATAAAGCTCCGCGTAGATGACCATACGAACACCAACCCAGCGCATGCCAGTGCAAACTCCCCTCAGTTAATCTATTAAAATTTGTGTCAGAGAACAGGCATAATTCTAAGTTTCGATTTTCCTCGTGAATTCAATGTGTGTTGTAAAATTCTCCCTATGTGTCATATTTTTCGGACGTAAAAATTCACCCTATACTTTACCTTCATGAAAAACCCATCCTGTTAAAATTTTGAACGTGTTCCCTCTCATTACCTTAATTGACTTGAGATGTTTCTTCTGCCGATAGTGAGAAACACATCTAATTTCAAAATTGTCAACCTAGCTCGAAACTACCTTATCTACGCACAAGATATACATCAGCAAAATATTCAGTGAACTTTTTGCATCTCTTACTTTTTATATGCATGCAACTGTTTTTGCTGCGAATCTGCTTTGGTTAAACTGGCATGGAACCTATAGCCACTCAATATGTGAATCTGAGATTCCTCGAAAATCTGCTCATCGATGAACTGATTTTTTAAAGAAACGTACATCTTTTCTCTGAACGTTAATCTATATTTCTCTTCTAATGCGGATAAAAGAACAGAAAGAAGACCTTGGTCTTCAGTCAATAATTTAATTTCCCCCGCGCATATATTAACCCTAGAACTTTCGTGAAATTGTTGCCGCAGATATTCTTGGAGCAGCTCAGGCTACTTTCCTTAGAGCTGCAGAAAGAGGGCAAAGGCGCTAAGACTTGCTGATTTTATTGCACTCTCCAACAGAAGAGAGTCAGTCGGAAAATGTCGTGTTTACTTTCCCTCGAATAACTGTAGGCGAACCCGTAGACATTCATAGAAATTCATGTAGGAGGCACTGCTTCTGCCTGCTACTGTTCGAGAGTCGGCATGCAGTGCATAGATGAGAATAAACCTCAACAACTTAAAATGAAGCTTTCGTGCCAAAACTTGCTACTCAAAAACTGTTCTGCAATTTTCCGTAGAATGGACAAGTTTGAAGTGTTTTATGACTCAAGTTTCGTTCATTGGAGCGCTTTGGCTACATAGTGTTGCCGCTACTTTTGTATCAGGTTTCTTAGTGCTAAATTAGGAGACTGCTCTTAGTCCTGCAATATCAATTAATCGAAATTTCGCTCAATCATTTTGTCGCAGACTGAAATTACGTAGAATGCGAGACAAGTATGACGGTAACATAAATGTTTAAAACTCCATTCGATTGGGAGGGCCAGCATGAGAACTGTTCTTTATTTTAATTAACAAACTCACTCGCCTCATTTTGAAACATAGAACTCCTGTACTACACGCGAGAAGGTACGTACAATTAAGCCAATCCTTGCTGTTCTCAAATTCTTTGTGAATGAGGACTGCCCAGTCCTACTGTCACGTACTTACGGACTCCTGAAGCATTGTTTAAATTGCTGCTGCAGGAAACTGGGTGTTGAGGGGTTAGTTATCGTTATTGTTATTGATAACTTGTGTTCGTTTTCGTTAATATCGTTATTTTTGTTATCGTTACAACCGTTTTTTATATCGTTAGTATTGTTATTTTTCTTATGGCTATTTATGTTGTTTTTATTGTTACCGTTATTGTTTTAAATGTTATCTCTATCATAAGAACCTTAAGAGTCTTATTTTAACGTACTCGTGTGCAATTGTAACTCTGATTTCGTATCATTCACCTTCTAGTGTTTCTTTTATACGTAAAAGAGCATTTAAAATTAACAAAAACTACACCACAGAGACCAACGAACGTAAAAATTTACGAGGTTCTTCATGACCCAACTGGGATTGTCACAGTCGTCCTTAATGAAAACAAGACTAATTATAATTCTACAACCGCAATAAATCTAAACTCACTCCTATGTTATTCTCCCGCCATTCCTCATGAGCCTTAAATAGTTCTCATCTGCACCGACGAGTGGGATTGTATTCGCAGGATGAAGAGACGCTGGAATGAATGGACATTACACTAGGCAATCCTCAGAGATGCTTCTCACGACGCGTGAATAAGAAAACTTCCTCTCTTGCTGCTGAACTGAAAGTAAAGTACGTCTCCTCTAGCCTGAGGGAAATAAGCTCCCTTGCACCAGGAAATTGTAAATTCGAGACAAAATTTTTTATACTCAATCTAAGGAGCGACGGTTAACGTATTTTATCAGTATTCCACAAGAAACAAATATGGCGACTCAGCAGAATTTTTTTCTCGCGCGGTCTTTTGAGGCAGGGTATTGGGTCCTTCTTACGTAAGTTCTTATTACGTTTCACAAAATGTGTCACAAACAAGGAGGCATCCGATCTTTCCAATCTTTTGCTGACGGTGGCATCAACAACAAACCTATTTTTTGGCAGCAATGACGCGTTGACGGCCGCGTGTCTAGGAAACGGCGCAAAAACTGCGTCTTCTTCGACGCTTCGCGAGCGGTCTCAATTTTACGATAATCCCAGCCCCACGGGTTGATTCAACTCACAATCAACTTATGATCATAGATTTTTCAAGCCAGAATAGGGTTTTGGTCCGCGAGAGTTCGTCTTTAATTTTTTACTTGAAAAAACTCAGAACCTTTAGATTTTCTTTAGTCTCGGCCATGCTTTCACTCCCTTTTGAGAGATTTACTGTTCACAAATACTACACTATTTTAGTGTGCCGGTGATACCCAGAGCTGTGGAATTTACACCAGTTATCTGTGTTCCGAATAACTGCGCATCTGTTCTGCCAAGTGGAATTTGAAGACGTATCATATCACGCAATAATGGATTCAGATATCAATTAGTATTTCAACCTAATAAAGAAGCATGAAGCATTTCATGCTAACATTTTTCTCGTACACTTCCGACCGGTTTCTGTGCGTCACTTTGTATCGCTACTTTATCAGAAAATATGAGATTTGAGCAACACTTAACTAGACAACACGGTAGAGGAAACAAGGGAGGGTCACTTCTATGGGAGAAAATACACCACTTTTTGTTTGGCTAACCAATAGAAAGGCTTTATTTTAAACAAACCTTATGACGTCACTAAAGCACAATATCGTTAGGCCAATAGTGGACCCAGGTTTGGGGGTAGCAGTGCTACCATATGCAATATGAGCGCTGGTATTGGTTCCTTGCCGTGTCATCAGCAAAACCACACCTTCAACGAAAAAAAGACTGGTTTGAACCTACCTTGTTTCCTCTACCTTGCTGGACAAGCTGGGCCACAGAAAGGACTTCGTGAACGATGAATAGCGCTTCTGTCATACAGCTATCGTACAACTGCCACGCTCACGCCGCGCTAGGTATAAAGAGTGAGTGTGAAGTTATCATAATGTTTACAAAACGGTATCATTTTCGGAAAATCAAGACAATCAAATTTCGTCACGAGCCATCGAATATTTCTCGAATATTTTTATGAAACACCATGAGAATTATCAAGTGATGAACTTCAGTATTCGAGTAATATTATATGTACAACCTGCAAGCTCCTGTTTATTAATCTCGCTCCCAACCGGCGCTCTATGTGAAGAAATTCTAGAAAATTAGCCTTGACGTAGACTTGACATCCATAACTGAAGCAGAATTTTTCATTTGTTCCACTGTTGAGATGTAAAAAAATTGCTTTTCCCGGTAATTAACCAAGACAACCCTGTTTATTTTGCACGGATTTGCAAGATTAAGTTTCCTGAATTTAATCAATAAAAATTTAACAACAAAAATTAAAAAAAAAAGATGAAAATAATGTTCATACATTCAATGAAAAATCAAGAGCACGTTGCCTACTCATACTTTTTAAGGTTTTACAGCAAATAATAGAAAAAGGATATCGAAAGTTTAACTATAAAGTCTATCGTTCTTTGACTTTAGAAATCGTTCAGACATGATTACCTTACCATGATTGGCTAATCATAGCTTTACCAATTTTTAAATTTTAATCCAACAACTTTCATCTTACATTCTTTACTCCCATCAATTAGCATCAAGCCTTTTCCTTCTACATCGCTGGTTCGTTGGTGCCTTGCTTTCTCGAACGCTGGTGTGTCCTTAGTATTATTAGAAAGACGGAAATTTGCGATATAAATAAGTGCTATTGAATAAAGCACATTTAGATGATAAAGAGTATCTTGATTATCCCTATAACGTCACATTCTGCGCAATGGGTACCTAAACATTAAGAAATGGCTCCAAATTCTTTTTCTGAATTGAATTTATTTCTGCGAGTCTACTTGTTTCGTGTCGGCGTCTGAATGATTAGTGTGGAAATATTGGACAAGTCGCGAAGATTTTATCACAAATAATCTCATCACAGACACTTTTAGAAGCTCAGGTGACCTAAGAATGTTGATTAAACAAGTCGTTGCATCACCACGCTTCAAACAAAATAAGCACAAGAACCTTACAATTAAAACATTCTTTTACTCAATTTAGGTTAAATTTCACGCCTCTACGCGGTAATGCAATCCAGAAGGTCTCAGTTTTCTTTGTTCATTAAATACTCTGAGCTCGATATCGTAGCCTGTCTACCACCTAAACAAGGGCTGGTCGAGATGTTTTTCTCACACTTTTGATGCAGACAGAGCAATCTTTTTCAAAATACTCAATTTGAGACATCAACATAAAATCCTGTTTAATTTCGTAGAAGTACTCACTTCATCGTTCGTGTCAAGCTCATTCAAATGTACTCCAGAACTTCCTTACTAAAGAGATCCTTATCGAGCAGCTCAAACTTGCGTGACTCGTGCAGCCTCGGCAGGATTTCATCGAAGTTCGCTTGACAGGAAGGCTGCTTGCCTCGCCTGTCGGAAGTGGGGAGGTGACTGTAAACACGAGCAGAAATACGCTTCAGGACATGTGGGCCTCTACAAAAAATACCTGACAGACGTACACAAACAGGCGTGGGATATTGGCCGGTGTTGAAATGATCGCTGATGTTAAAAACGACGTTTTGAGCAAAAAATCTACTCGCCTGGGGTTATGACTTTACTGTAAACCATGGTATTTCTTAACTGAGATTTTTAGTTAATTAAGCTATTATTTACTTTCTGCGTTTTCATGTATACTGCATCTATAAATAAATTTTGTTTTTATGACAAAAACTTATTATTATGACAGTCCTCACCCGCATCAAACATTCTCCTCACACTTATTCAATATAATACGCTCAGGGACAGATGCACGGCAACTTCATTACCAATTTAAGCGACATTGTAATAGTGCATGTGAATAAATACTCTTAATCCAGAAATAATTTATTTTTGAGTGTAATTTACGTTGTAAATAATTTTGATTTGTTTGTCTGTTCACTAAAGTGTTAAAATGTGTTGAAAATGAAGTGTTAAAATCAGTAAAGTATTAAAATAGGTTACGATTTTAGGCAACATGAGCGAAAACAGTTTTTGCTACTTTTTCCCATAGTTTTGGGAATATTGAGTTACAATACACTGAAAACAATTTACGTTTCAACTCGCTTTAAGAAGTAGTAGAACAGAATTTTCCGTTTCTCAAATCCACAATGAGACTGGAAAGAGACAGAGGATAAAACAAATCCCATTCACTCACATGCGCTGGTATTAGGCTCCATAGAAACACAGGCTGGAAAATTTTTGCCTTCCGTTGTTTCTAACGAAAGTAACTTTCATGCGTTGTTGTATTGACCAGTCTCATTGTGCGATGTCTGTTGATCCATTGAGCACGACACATCCTGACGAAAACATTCTGACATCCTAACGCAAATATCCAACCTGCGAGTCAATCAGTGTGTAAAGAGTTGGCCTCTTAAGTGAACTCATGCTTCGAGATTTTGAAATGTTGTTGTACTAGCGTACGTATTAGAATCCCATATCCCTCACAACCTAATAGTTTGGGGTTTGGTGGCTTATTTAATTGGTGTGCTCGTCCCTACCTCTTCATGCACGCTGGATACTTCAGCACTGCATGGTGACTGTAAATCATTGGTGTTTCTTTTAAATGCAATCCAAACATAATTATAGAGACTTTGCGTGTGTGTTTTGTGGGTGCTTTTTTATATCCGTTGACTTAAACTTTCAGTACTGCATAAGGAAATTTTAAGCACGTATTACACACTTTACCTTAATTTTTGCAGTTATTTGCTTCACTAATGATTGTTGATAATGCATGATTCAAGTGCAACATCGAACATCATCGAATTATGCCATTTTTGATGGGCAATATACGTTAACTAGCTCATTAATATTCTCTAAAGTTATTGTTACACTAAGACAAGTAGAAAAAAAAACCAAAATGGACACGCATTCAAATCGTTCATGTAAATATCGTCTTCACGAGTGAATTGTTGCTTTAACTTCGGCAAAAGCTGTCATTTTTTATTTTATGGGCACCTTCATTAAGCTATTCAAATTGCTCACATAACTTTTGAAAAAAATAAGAACTGACGATCTTCTCTCATACTTTTAATACCCTGTCTTTGATAGCTATCTCAAGGACTTTTTTAACTCAATATGTTACCATCAGTAACAACACTTGAAGTAAGCAACACTGAATGTTATTTGTTATAAATGAATGTTGTTTTGAATGTTTTTATGAACAACAACATGAACAACACTTAAAATTTTCACCAACTTTGATACTCTATGCGTAAGTTCCAGCGATGTACGTCTCCTTCAACAGCAACTGCATCGTCTGCATTTTACCATAGTCAAGAACTGAAGCTGAACTTTTCCCAAACCAAATCGATTTGTCTTCAATTTGAGCTTCATAAAATTTGAACAGACTCTTCTCAGCAGAGAGAGTAACACCTGTAAAACAAACTAACTTGCCACACCCTAACAAGAGCACCATTTTTAAATAGAGATTCTCTTCCTGTGCTGTACGTTCATTAACCATTCGAACACATTCATGAACCACCAATTTACACTGCTCAGATTTCATCGGAATAAAGATGTTCTAGACTACACTCAAGTACTCGGTCATCCCAGGTGCTGTCGTGTACGCGTAGTCCAGAAGCCTTGAACGCGTCCGAGTTCCGAGAGCGAGCGCTACAGGAAACGGTCCCGAGCAGCGCGTCACCACAGACCTGCAGGACACGGAGGGTGCGCCGTTGCGGTGACGAGGGTGACCGTCTCCCACATGGGCTGTTCAAAAGATATACATTGGGGGCACCCGCAGAGCGAACGTATGACGTCTCTGGCCGTGGTGATAGAAAGAATCTTGGTCGAGAAAGTTTTGAAAAATCTGTTCCTTGAGGTTCTATGTGTACCGAAATCAGATTTTTCAGGCTCTATGCATAGCGGTGTATCTTTCTTTCGTTTCCTTGGGAATAATACAGGAGGGTTCGGTTAGACCGTAGTGTATCGTATTGGCACTACGCATCCGCCACTCATGTTTTTAAGGTTTTTATAATCATCCGATCTAATTAAGTATATCTACTGTATTGCGGATAAGCATCTAAGAAACGAAAGTCAACTTCAAATCACTTTCTATGGTGTAAACTTTCACTTTGTGGAGAAAATAAAACTTAATTTCCTCAAGCCTTTGAGTTCGACTGTCTGAAACTAGACCGCAATTTACTCATTTTTTATATATCCTAGTGTAAACGTTATGTTTCTAAGTGCCTATTTACCTATGCCAGGTATGTTAATTACCCCATATCACCTTCTACTCTCATTTTATAAATATTTGTTGATGAAACTTTTCTACTTTCAAAAGTTGCTGAATACTCCCAATATTTTACGTGAAACCTACCAAAACGAATATCCTCAACAAATAAAGTGAAACATTGATAAAGAGGTAGCAAAATAACTCGAATAAAATATGAATTACGGTGGGCTATTTCCGATAAAATAATGAGTGCACAAATCTTAAAAAACCTGCTGACATACATAAATTCAACACTCGCGCATGCTCTATAACAGTTCACTATCCCCAAATTCTTTCCAAGTTTCAAAGCGTAAGAAACCAATGAAAATCTCTCGTACGTGAACGATATCAAACCCTAAACGAGGCATAATAATTCCCTCTTTCCATGCACTAATAACACACATTGTAAGAGCCGAACCCTGCCACCGCTCATCTCATGAGACACCACACGCTTCCCGCACACTCATGTATGAGATCAAACCTCCCCTGCACGCAGCCTCCTAAAAGCGCGTTTTGTGTGAGGAGCGCGGCTACACAATAGTTTCGGTTTATCGTGTTTGCGTTGTATGAGTCGCAGCTCGCGTTACGGAAGTGCCTTCGGTGCTGGGACCGAGTCCCAGCTTTGTGGGCCATGCACATGAGAGCAACCTGAGACCGCCTGCCAAGCACCATTACAGCTGCAGAGACGCTCCTGCAACCTGACAAGCCAGTGACGTGGGCGTGACAACTGATGGGAAACAAATTGATTTTGACACGACGTGAAAATGAAGGGAGTTGTCAACCGTGAGATGAAAGATCTATTTATGAAATACTAAATTATGGAGTTGGTTGCTGGTCCAGTTGAAACGTTCGATTTTAGTCTCCTTACCAAATTTTGTTTCATTTTTATGTTCGTCTGTATGTGTTGTTTAACACGTAAAGTTTAGCTGCCAAGAAACTTGTCAGTGGTATATTCAAAAGACATTAGTTAGTCAGAACTGTACTTTTAATTAATTTTTTCATTCCCAATTGTATTTGTATATCAATACATACTATAAATATTTAGATACATTTGTAAAAACAGCTCGGACTCCCAAAAAAAATTCACAATCTCAAATTAAATATTAAATACACTTCTAACCGCCCGTTGCACCCTATAACCGGATGTTGCACCGCATTTAATATTCTGTTAACCGCACGTTGCACTCCATAACCTTATGGTGCACCGCATTTAATATTCTGTTAACCGCACGTTGCACTCCATAACCGTATGGTGCACCGAATTTAATATTCTGTTAACCGCACGTTGCACCCCATAACCGCATGTTGCATCACATTTAATATACTGTTAACCACACGTTGTACCCCATAACCGCACGTTGCACCCCATAACCGCATGGTGCACCGCATTTAATATTCTGTTAACCGCACGTTGCACCCCATAACCGCATGTTGCATCACATTTAATATACTGTTAACCGCACATTGTACCCCATAACCGCACGTTGCACCCCATAACCGCATGGTGCACCGCATTTAATATTCTGTTAACCGCACGTTGCACCCCATAACCGCATGTTGCATCACATTTAATATACTGTTAACCGCACATTGTACCCCATAACCACACGTTGCACCCCATAACCGCATGTTGCATCACATCTAATATACTTTTAACCACACGTTGTACCCCATAACCGCACGTTGCACCCCATAACCGCATGGTGCACCGCATTTAATATTCTGTTAACCGCACGTTGCACCCCATAACCGCATGTTGCATCACATTTAATATACTGTTAACCGCACATTGTACCCCATAACCACACGTTGCACCCCATAACCGCATGTTGCATCACATCTAATACACTTTTAACCACACGTTGTACCCCATAACCGCACGTTGCACCCCATAACCGCATGGTGCACCGCATTTAATATTCTGTTAACCGCACGTTGCACCCCATAACCGCATGTTGCATCACATTTAATATACTGTTAACCGCACATTGTACCCCATAACCACACGTTGCACCCCATAACCGCATGTTGCATCACATCTAATATACTTTTAACCACACGTTGTACCCCATAACCGCACGTTGCACCCCATAACCGCATGGTGCACCGCATTTAATATTCTGTTAACCGCACGTTGCACCCCATAACCGCATGTTGCATCACACTTAATATACTGTTAACCGCACATTGCACCCCATAACCACACGTTGCACCCCATAACCGCATGTTGCACCACATTTAATATACTGTTGACCGCACGTTGTACCCCATAACCGCACGTTGCACCCCATAACCGCACGTTGCACCCCATAACCGCACGTTGCACCCCATAACCGCATGGTGCACCGCATTTAATATACAGTTAACCGCACGTTGCACCCCATAACCGCATGGTGCACCGCATTTAATATACAGTTAACCGCACGTTGTACCCCATAACCGCACGTTGCACCCCATAACCGCACGTTGCACCCCATAACCGCACGTTGCACCCCATAACCGCACGTTGCACCCCATAACCGCACGTTGCACCCCATAACCGCACGTTGCACCCCATAATTTCGAACTGCGTAGGCTCAATTTGGGATGAACCAACAGCCTAATCGTTTCGCTGTAGTTGCATCAGTCTATTTAAATTTACTGCCGTTTCCATACATTTGTTAGTCTTTGTTTCCTTATGATTTCTTTCTCAAATGTGTCCAACAAAAATTAAACTTGTGGGACTCATTGTAACTTTCTAGAACTTTAGAGTTTGGAAGACGAGGCAAGGCTGTGTGATCTTTTGTTAACGTGGGACTTTAACTTGTTTAAAATTGATTTGCCTGTTCAGAAATCCACTGTTCGCTCAGCTAAATAAGTTTTTCTGTTTCCCTTTCTTCATGTCGTAGTATTTATAATTGATGCCTTTGAAACACGTCAAGACGAGGCTTCATCATTTATCGACTAGTTTCACACAGCTGAGTATCACAGATGCGACTTTATTTCGGAGCGAAGCGAGTTCGCATGGATGCTAAATTATGGAAAAAATTACCACATCACAAGAATCAATCCAGAAATTTTTTTCATTTTTGGTGGCATTAACACTTAACTTATCTTTGGATTTTTCCTCATGCACACATATTTGATGATCAATCACATCATTTCACAGAGACTTCAGAAAAAGTCATCATAATCTACAGTTGGTCTTAGTTTCTTCCCATGAATGATTTCGACCACAACCGGCTGTACTTCTGACTTCCTTTCCCTCGCAAGTCACAATTATTGATGCCGCACTTCAGAGCAGGGAGGAGACGGAGCCGGAAGTGGTCACGCTGTGGACAAGCTGTGCACAGCTCCAAGTTCCAAGATCGACGGCGGTTTAGGTGTTGGAAAAGCACTGCGGTTGCTTCTCAGATTTCGATACAGGGTTATCAGGCTTTATGATGGTCAAGACAAACATTGCGTCGTAGTGTGTAAGAAGAACATCGCTACGACATGGAAAAGTAAATCATGATCTGGAGCAAGTGCTAATAATTGTTGATTTTGCAATTAGAGGTATGAGATGAAAAGTGAGTTCTTCCTGACTTGGAATAGATTTAGCTTAGAAGGTCAAGTCAACCAACTCACGCTCTATGAGCAACAGTTCTGAGTTCGGGAAGTTTGAGGCTGATATTTTCTATTCAGTACACAGAAAATGATATCGTAATTTTCATTGAGCATGCGAAGTGAAGGGCCCTCAAAGTCAATCGCCTGAGGCCATGAAAATACAACTAATCGCTCGTTAACTTCGAGCTACTCTAGAATATAGAACTGCCTTCACAAAAATCTCAGGAGATTTGTTTACAAAAACCTGTGAAATGATGGTTCAAGGCTTAAATGTTCGTATAATAACATGCTTATGAAAGTACTACTATTTACTCTATGAGGAATCTGTAATCCTTTTCTAATGAATTCCCAACCGCAAAACTTGAATTCACCTTGGCTCCACGCCGCGCGAAATGTTCATTTCAGCTCTGCTGCAGCGCATGTTGTGCAGAATTTGTGGCATACGCTGGACCCAAAATCCCTTCAACGGAGCCTATTCTGCCCAACATCCGCTTGGGCAAATCATTTACGACTTTGAATGGGGCGAGCCTTCATCATGCGAGATGAAGTCGGCTAATCACCTCTCGACGACACCGGCAATCCGTCATCACACATTTGACTGGCCCGGCTCGACGGTGAGTCCTTTTGACGGGCCTGACAGCTTCATTTCCGCACGCTCGTTCACGGCTCTAATGAGGCGCGCTGGTTTAGAAATTATCTCCTAAACTGCGACTGCGAACGCCCGCAGATTCATTTCTTGGTCGTTTAAAAAATTATGATTCGATTAGCCCATCTATAACTGCAAAGAGCCCATGCAGGCGCCAAAGCATGAAGACCTGTAAGTCTAACACAGAATTGTCACTGGTAAGGAACACCATTTTCAAGAGGATTGAAGCCTGAAAACTACCACATTCTAATTTTTAACCTTTCAAAATCAGGAATGTTGCACTTATATTACTATCACAACCACCGTCATTAAACTGGCACTAGCATCATGTTCTCAGCAAGTAATTGTCCCCCGACAGTGACTTCGAAGAAGAGATTAGAGAAGAAATGTACCAAGAAATATGACATATTAAAGCTGTTGTCGACAGAGCTCCGTACGGTCCTCCGGGACGTTGAATGGTTATATGTATCACATATTTTTACTCGATAGCTACAATGCTGTGTGGATTAGAAAGCTATGCTTTTCAAGTGTCATAAGCAACCTTGCAGTTTTTTCATTTATGTGTAACGGTATCGCCTTTCTGCTTAAAGATAATACAAATGCGCTAACTCTGGTTCAGAACTTCATAAAAGGCTGGAAAAATCGAGGTCGAATAGCCATTGTCACATAATTCATTCAACACTGTTTTCATTTTTTAGCATCAACGGGGAATTACATCATGGCTAACATCCAGAAACCTGTTTTGCATTGATACAGTGGCAATGAAGGTGATTTTATTGTGGATAATTACAACCTGCTCAATTTTCATGCCCAGCATTAGTCCTATTCTTCGCTTAGTGTTATCGACAGTCGCCAAAAACTTCTCAAACATTTTCCGCATTCTCTGCTTGAGTAATGTATTTTATATTACAATTACCAGTACCTGATTGTAGTGATTGATTGAGAAAAATGTAATATGTCAACTGTAAAATTGATGGGATGAAACAAAAGCCCGATGACGCACTATAGAGACAAGGCTTCAACAACAGCAATTGACTTTGAAATACATTCAGTGTTCAATTAAATGAATCCTTTGAATGACTGCGGTCTGACGTTTCTCGGTCAGTTCAATGAAAGCAAAATGATTCAAACGATGACAGAATTAGAATCAGGCTTTCTCAATAAAGATAGAACGATTTATTTATTTCAAGAAATTATTTTACAGAGCTGATGATATTTTTATTAATTTCGAAAGTGGACAAACATAAAAAACAGTACACTTTTGAAGTTCATCCCTTCTAGACGTCTAATACCTTTTTCTAAAACCGATTCTCAATTCAGTAAAAACGATTCACATCCTGAATCGTTACTGCTTTAGGATGGATACTGCTTCCACGTTACTGCTTTCCAATTCACTTTTTCATTCCAGCCGTCTGACCCCGAAATTGAACATATCCCTGACTTGGCGTCCATCCTTCGTTTGCAAAGCGACGTACAAACATCTTCACAATTTCACGCCAGTCTATCTCGCGATGCAGGTCTGGCCTCCGGAGCAATGCGGCTGTCACGGACCGTAGACGAGAGGCTGGACCAACCAAAGCACAGATGGACGAGGAAACCAAGATTCAAATGGACGCTTGGGAAGAACGGCAGTGCTGAAATGAATTGCAAAATAAATGTTCGGGCCAAAGAATAGACAACAGACTGTAGGTCTTTTGGTGCAGAAAGCGTAAAATTGACGGAGTGAACGGTGAATTCTTTCATAAAAGACCATGTAATAGACAGAGCAGCAGATGCAAGTACACGATAGAAGTCAGTTTGACTCTTTGGGAGTCATATTGTAAAACTCTTGAATGTTCAGCTAGAATGATGCCCAATTGTAGTGGTGGAAACAACTACTTTGGGTATCGGTACTCGGATATCCAGTGTAATTACACGGAAAATTAATCTGAAAAACTGGTTGGTAAACATCTGAGAAAGTAGAGAAGTGATGGTGACACAGGACTAAATAAATGCAATGTTCCAACTCCTACTTAAATACAACTCATATCAGCACAATTTCATGCCTTTATGCCCTAGAGAGCATCTGAAAATTAAATAATGTGGGACCCGTGATTTAAAAGAGACCCAAGATCGAGTGTCCGCACATCTTTGATTTCAATAAGTCATAAAGGTTAATTACTGGGAAGAACTGTCATTGTGAGCGAAAAATATTTTTAAAAAAATGCTCATCGCAGAAGCGGAGGCTTAGTTTAAAATAGAAACGCCCAACCATTCCTGAAGAGGGGCTATACCCATGGTAGCTCACATGCTCTGTTCATTTTTTGCAGCAGGGATCAAAAAGATAGCGGACGCTTTATAAATGTCTCGACAAATGAAGGAAACTTTTTTCAGGATTAAAAAACTAATCATGTGATTTTTAGAAATAGAACTTATGTTTCAGGAGAGATGACATAACTTTCTCCCCAGTCTTACAATGCGACGGTAATACGTTCAAAAATCATCTACTTTGCAATACATTTGACTTACTTTCGATTTCAATACGAGTTGATTGCTGGCTGAAATTCATATATCTGACAAAATGAGGTTATTACGAGAACAGTGCCCGTAAAATGTGCTAGGCTTTCGTTTTTTCACTGCTAAAATTAACATAAAGAAGTTAGAGATATTAGTGCGCGTATTTAACTAACATTATTTAAAGTTTGCTGTTTGAACGTAAAGTATGTGTTAGACAGTCTTTATGCTTAAATCTCAGGAGGATTCGACTATTTTTCTTTCCTATGTATATTGAATTCATCTAAGATAGAGTAAAGCTTTTTTCAAACTCACATGCCTACATGCAGTTCCAGAGAGGCGCCTCGTTAAGAGCTGTTCCCATAAATTACTTGTGCTGAATATTTTGTAATGTTTTGAATTATCATACAAGCACATAGATCTTCACGCAATGAAGCACGACATCTTTTTTCAGTTAAAATATGGCGAACTAATCAAGATGCCTTTCTTGCCCGCCGACTAAACTCTTGCCTTAGTAACATTGAAGTGAGAAGCCAACCGTTACCGAGTTACTGCAGATACGGTGCCGGTTATTGCAGACTTAATTAACGCGCTGCAGTTCACGGCTGCTGAGAACAGTCCGAAATGATTGCTTGCCTCCTGGCATATCGTTAATGAGTATAAATATATTCATTAGAAATGAACAGTTGGGTGATTTGAGGTATTTTTTGAGTTTCTGTCTCACCATACGCTGTTTCACGTCTTGTTTACAGCTTTGTTGCTTGCACCTCCATCTTAAACGAATACTGTTCTTGAGAATGTCTTAAAATATCGTTTCGCAAGCATTGCGATGATATTTTCAGCTTTGCTTTCACGAATACGAAGTAATTTTCATGTGAAAACCTCTGAAGCGCTTATTTTTCATGGTACTTTTTGCGCACTCAATAACATCAGTGACTGCAAGCATTGCTAGAGGAATATACAATATTTTTTTTGTAGACGGTGTTCTGCAAATAAGGTTCACAGCATTTCTCCACATGCCCTGCTTACAGCGACCTGCCCTGCAATATTTCCAGCAGCGAGTTTTTTACCATCGCATTAACGTCAGAAAAGAACGTCTGCTTTCTACGTTATTTCCCTGGAAAGATAAATGGATCACTTTTTTGCGAGCATATCCCGATCAGCTAAGATCTCTGGACAAAAGAACGTCCAATGTTGCAAGTCATCGCCCGAGTGCTGAGCGCAGAGCGCAGTGAGTTTTGCATAGCATTTGTTTCTTTTTCTGAGGGGCGGGTCGAGCGTTGGAGCGTTTTTTTATACGCGCAATAATGGAAGGGAAGCAACGCGCAGAAAAGTGAGGGTTGGAAACCGCAATGATTAGAAATCTATTCAAGCCTGACTTAAAAATACTTTCGCTATCATTGGTGGTGGTAGCGCTGGCAACGGGGAGCGATTCAAATGAAAGTAGAGCTTAATATTAAAGAATAAATGATTCGAGGAAGCGATACTTATTCTTTTCCTTCATTTTCGAACCAGGGCTTTCAATAGTAGAGCACAAACATACTTAAATAAGGACAGGGTTTTTGTTCGTAAAAATGATTTGGTATAACCCAAAAATTAAACGTTTTATAGCAAGCCATGGTCTTTAAAAAGTAATCGTAATGACACTCTGATATGCCAATAAATAAATTTTTGAACTCCCAATCAAAGGTCACAGTAAAGCTGGTTAAAAATCTCCTTGTATGTTCGTTTGTACCCTCCACTGAACTACTCGTATCCGAACGAACTACTCTGGTTGTAGTGGTGCCGTTTGTGCCGGGAGTGTGGCGTATGGCAGACGTTGTGGTGGGAGTGTGGCGTATGGCAGGCGTTGTGCCGGGAGTGTGGCGTATGGCAGGCGTTGTGCCGGGAGTGTGGCGTATGGCAGGCGTTGTGCCGGGAGTGTGGCGTATGGCAGGCGTTGTGCCGGGAGTGTGGCGTACGGTAGACGTTGTGCCGGGAATGTGGCGTACGGCAGGCGTTGTGATGGGAGTGTGGCGTACGGCAGGCGTTGTGCCGGGAGTGTGGCGTATGGCAGACGTTGTGCCGGGAATGTGGCGTACGGCAGGCGTTGTGCCGGGAGTGTGGCGTATGGCAGACGTTGTGGTGGGAGTGTGGCGTATGGCAGGCGTTGTGCCGGGAGTGTGGCGTATGGCAGGCGTTGTGCCGGGAGTGTGGCGTATGGCAGGCGTTGTGCCGGGAGTGTGGCGTATGGCAGGCGTTGTGCCGGGAGTGTGGCGTACGGTAGACGTTGTGCCGGGAATGTGGCGTACGGCAGGCGTTGTGATGGGAGTGTGGCGTACGGTAGACGTTGTGCCGGGAGTGTGGCGTATGGCAGACGTTGTGGTGGGAGTGTGGCGTATGGCAGGCGTTGTGCCGGGAGTGTGGCGTACGGCAGACGTTGTGCCGGGAGTGTGGCGTATGGCAGACGTTGTGGTGGGAGTGTGGCGTACGGCAGACGTTGTGCCGGGAATGTGGCGTACGGCAGGCGTTGTGGTGGGAGTGTGGCGTACGGCAGGCGTTGTGCCGGGAGTGTGGCGTACGGTAGACGTTGTGCCGGGAGTGTGGCGTATGGCAGACGTTGTGGTGGGAGTGTGGCGTACGGCAGGCGTTGTGCCGGGAGTGTGGCGTATGGCAGACGTTGTGCCGGGAGTGTGGCGTATGGCAGACGTTGTGGTGGGAGTGTGGCGTACGGCAGACGTTGTGGTGGGAGTGTGGCGTATGGCAGACGTTGTGCCGGGAGTGTGGCGTATGGCAGACGTTGTGCCGGGAGTGTGGCGTATGGCAGACGTTGTGGTGGGAGTGTGGCGTATGGCAGACGTTGTGCCGGGAGTGTGGCGTATGGCAGACGTTGTGGTGGGAGTGTGGCGTACGGCAGACGTTGTGGTGGGAGTGTGGCGTATGGCAGACGTTGTGCCGGGAGTGTGGCGTATGGCAGACGTTGTGGTGGGAGTGTGGCGTACGGCAGACGTTGTGCCGGGAATGTGGCGTACGGCAGACGTTGTGGTGGGAGTGTGGCGTACGGCAGGCGTTGTGCCGGGAGTGTGGCGTATGGCAGACGTTGTGCCGGGAGTGTGGCGTATGGCAGACGTTGTGGTGGGAGTGTGGCGTACGGCAGACGTTGTGCCGGGAATGTGGCGTACGGCAGGCGTTGTGGTGGGAGTGTGGCGTACGGCAGGCGTTGTGCCGGGAGTGTGGCGTATGGCAGACGTTGTGCCGGGAGTGTGGCGTATGGCAGACGTTGTGCCGGGAGTGTGGCGTATGGCAGACGTTGTGCCGGGAGTGTGGCGTATGGCAGGCGTTGTGCCGGGAGTGTGGCGTATGGCAGGCGTTGTGCCGGGAGTGTGGCGTATGGCAGGCGTTGTGCCGGGAGTGTGGCGTATGGCAGGCGTTGTGCCGGGAGTGTGGCGTATGGCAGGCGTTGTGCCGGAGTGTGGCGTATGGCAGGCGTTGTGCCGGGAGTGTGGCGTATGGCAGGCGTTGTGCCGGGAGTGTGGCGTATGGCAGGCGTTGTGCCGGGAGTGTGGCGTACGGCAGGCGTTGTGCCGGGAGTGTGGCGTACGGCAGACGTTGTGCCGGGAGTGTGGCGTACGGCAGATGTTGTGCCGGGAGTGTGGCGTATGGCAGACGTTGTGCCGGGAGTGTGGCGTACGGCAGGCGTTGTGCCGGGAGTGTGGCGTATGGCAGGCGTTGTGCCGGGAGTGTGGCGTATGGCAGACGTTGTGCCGGGAGTGTGGCGTATGGCAGACGTTGTGCCGGGAGTGTGGCGTATGGCAGACGTTGTGCCGGGAGTGTGGCGTATGGCAGACGTTGTGCCGGGAGTGTGGCGTATGGCAGACGTTGTGCCGGGAGTGTGGCGTACGGCAGACGTTGTGCCGGGAGTGTGGCGTATGGCAGACGTTGTGCCGGGAGTGTGGCGTACGGCAGACGTTGTGCCGGGAGTGTGGCGTACGGCAGATGTTGTGCCGGGAGTGTGGCGTATGGCAGACGTTGTGCCGGGAGTGTGGCGTACGGCAGACGTTGTGCCGGGAGTGTGGCGTACGGCAGACGTTGTGCCGGGAGTGTGGCGTATGGCAGGCGTTGTGCCGGGAGTGTGGCGTACGGCAGGCGTTGTGCCGGGAGTGTGGCGTACGGCAGACGTTGTGCCGGGAGTGTGGCGTATGGCAGACGTTGTGCCGGGAGTGTGGCGTACGGCAGACGTTGTGCCGGGAGTGTGGCGTATGGCAGGCGTTGTGCCGGGAGTGTGGCGTACGGCAGGCGTTGTGCCGGGAGTGTGGCGTACGGCAGACGTTGTGCCGGGAGTGTGGCGTACGGTAGACGTTGTGCCGGGAGTGTGGCGTACGGTAGACGTTGTGCCGGGAGTGTGGCGTACGGTAGACGTTGTGCCGTGAGTGTGGCGTACGGTAGACGTTGTGCCGGGAGTGTGGCGTATGGCAGACGTTGTGCCGGGAGTGTGGCGTACGGCAGACGTTGTGCCGGGAGTGTGGCGTACGGCAGACGTTGTGCCGGGAGTTTGGCGTACGGCAGACGTTGTGCCGGGAGTGTGACGTGCGGCAGACGTTGTGCCGGGAGTGTGGCGCACGGTAGACGTTGTGCCGGGAGTGTGGCGTGCGGCAGATGTTGTGCCGGGAGTGTGGCGTACGCCAGACGTTGTGCCGGGAGTGTGGCGTACGGTAGACGTTGTGCCGGGAGTGTGGCGTGCGGCAGACGTTGTGCCGGGAGTGTGGCGTACGGTAGATGTTGTGCCGGGAGTGTGGCGTACGGTAGATGTTGTGCCGGGAGTGTGGCGTACGGTAGATGTTGTGCCGGGAGTGTGGCGTGCGGCAGACGTTGTGCCAGGAGTGTGGCGTACGGTAGACGTTGTGCCGGGAGTGTGGCGTACGGTAGATGTTGTGCCGGGAGTGTGGCGTACGGTAGACGTTGTGCCGGGAGTGTGGCGTACGGTAGATGTTGTGCCGGGAGTGTGGCGTACGGTAGATGTTGTGCCGGGAGTGTGGCGTGCGGCAGACGTTGTGCCGGGAGTGTGGCGTACGGTAGACGTTGTGCCGGGAGTGTGGCGTGCGGCAGACGTTGTGCCGGGAGTGTGGCGTACGGTAGACGTTGTGCCGGGAGTGTGGCGTGCGGCAGACGTTGTGCCGGGAGTGCGGCGTGCGGCAGACGTTGTGCCGGGAGTGTGGCGTACGGTAGACGTTGTGCCGGGAGTGTGGCGTGCGGCAGACGTTGTGCCGGGAGTGTGGCGTACGGTAGACGTTGTCCTCATTTGATCAAATTTTGTTTTATTTAATCTGTCACGAGACTTTCCTATTATACAGAATTATATTTCCTCTCCTATCCCGGCAGGCATACATTTCTGACATTGATGTTTACAAAACACAAGTGATGAGACAAGTAACTGCTCGCTTAGTTATATTAAATGCAAAGCCGAATAAGGCACACGCATACAGTTGAAGCTTCCTCGGTGTACTTCATTTCGTCATTTTTGTCTCACATTGATCCTCACGACAAGCTTAAATTTACTTTAAATGAAACAACTATTAATTAAACAGTTCGAGAAGGAATATTGCTTTTTTTAAACTTCATGAAAACAAATGACATTTGAGGTTGTAGGTAGGATACCAGAGCATCGCTTTTACGGGCACTCAAAAATGGGCGAGCACTGCTCTCGGATGACACTACACATAGAACATAGAGAAGTTTTGGAGCTCCGACTCCGTTTAACCTGACACGACATCCGTCCTCGATCTGGATCTCGGGATTCCTTGGGATACTGGTGAACTCGGTCCGTCAATAATGACGGGATTCAATATTTTCCTTGAATAAATTTTTCAGGAGTGGATGACAAACTAATATATCCGTCGTATTAGTAGCCGAGCTAAAAATATTCTTGTACTTGTGCACTGGTAAAACTCGTATCACAGATACAGTCATTAACCATCCTATTGAGCGTGACAAAAAGACGGAAAAAGCGGACACCAAGCATATATATATATATATATATATATATATATATATATATATATATGAATAAACACACCATGGGTATTATTAGGAAAAATAATTTTGGGTCTGAGAAAGGAAATAAATAACCTGAGGTCTCCAGTGACCTGTAGCTGCAAAATCAAAGCTCTCAAAAGCTCGAATAGTGACACATTGTGTGATTCAATGGGTTCATTTAAAATCGTAATTGACGCACGAAAATACCTTTAACTTTAGCGGTACGTTCTACAGCTCTTACAAATACAGTCGTATCTCTTCAATCATGGTCTTTATCGATGAAATGCTGTCTTCGTACGCATCATAGAAGCGTCCCACTCTATGTGGCCCCAATTTAATCATGACTGTATAAGCACTGCGAAATTAAATTTCAGTATAATAAGTGAGGATAGCCATTAGAATGAAAATCATATCTGACACAATAATATAAAATATCTAATACTGGAATGCTCAACTATGGGATGATTTGCAGTAGCAAATTTTGTCGCAGCTCGCGATGAGTTGTAGAGGGCTTTCACGGTTGTAGATGATTTATAAGGCAGTAACTTTTATTTTAGCGGGGAGATCAATTTAGGCCAATTTTCTGTAGTACACTTTTGGCCCCATGTTTTAATAGTCATTTACGGCAACATTTCATTGTTTCTATTTTGAAAAATCGACAGAAAAGAAGATACTACGCGATCTTTCCGTATACCTTATCAGTCTTCTTACAATAGGCAAGAATTGTAGAACTTAAGCCCGTCTGAGCTACAAGCGAGCTGAAACCATTGATTTAGCACCACCAAAAGCCTCAAGACGCACTCTTTTACTGCGGGAAGAAATTTTTCTCACAGGATAAAACAAAAATGAACTGCTTTTAACCTTGCGTAAGTTTACAGCTCTCGGATCGTTAGACCCGCCAAAGACCACATGAATTGGTATAGTTTCTTTAACTCGAGTTCATTCATAGAAGGCTTCAGAACAGCCTCAAATGAAAGGGGGCGTTAAAATAAAAATAATTATTCACCACTTGAGCAACGGACGCTGGGCAAAATTCTCAGAGGCTGTGGCGTATTCCACCGCCGAGCTCCTTTTAACTCGTACTTTTTTCGCGCTTTTGCCTCTGCTTGATCATCTTCGGAGCTCTCCGCGCTAAATTAAAAGTCGCTTTGCGTCTCTTTCACCAAGACTTTGCTGAAGGAAAGCTTTCTTAGTCCTGGCTTTGGTACCACAGATTCAATTACAGATACGTTAGGCTTCTGCCAGTCCAACTCCCATACAAGAAAGTGTTTCATGACGCTGTTTGTCGGAGGCATATGCTGGTGAACGTGGCTCGTGCTCCGTGTCAACGCGTTGATACTTCATCTCACAGTGTGGGTGTTGTTAGAATTATGCACCTTGTGCTTATAGCAATGGAGTTTTCGTTCGGTGATCACCAGGTGTCGCAAAAAGGTAGCGTTTGTAATTTGAGAGATTTCTCGTGCCAGCAAAAGATTCATTCGTGCGGTCACTTGCTAGAAGTGTGTACGTTCCGAGCTTCTACACAATGGTAGAAGAAATCTTCTCCCGTGTTCTACACAAAGGCAAAATGAGAGGAAAAGAGAAATAGAGAGCCCGTATTTTGAAAAGTATGCTACGCAATTCGTCGAGACAAATATCATTTTCTTCAGCACTCGAAAATTTTGGACTAGATGAATTTTATTCAAGTTAGACTCACATAATAAACTAACGACCTGCTTCAAACGTTCATTATTCCAATTGCGCTGCGGGATGCGTGGATCCTTAGATAACTCAACTGGAAGAAAACTGCTGCACGTTCCCTTTCAGTTACATGTAGAGTAACATCAATGAAAAGGATGACTTTCATTCCCTGAACCCGTGGAAAGAATGTCGAGAATATTAAATGTTAAGCCGCCCCTGGCAGGTAGTGCTTCTACATTGTGTTATTCTAATGGCTTCAAAAATTTCACAACGAATGCTTACCTGAAATAAATAAAAATGTGTCAGACAGTTACTTTTATAATTTTAACAATGATAAAAATACATACTGATATTAAGTGAAGGTGCTCATCTAAAGAAAAATTTAAATTGTGTATCACAATAAGGGTAAACTGTCATTTAAGTAGCGCCTTATGTAGATGTGTTAAAATAAATAACTTAACTCTAAAAACGATGTTCCCGATTTTCAGGTTTAGTTACGAAAAGTTGTAATCGATTCCATGCCGAGTTAACATCCACATTTCAGAAAAATCAATGTCTATCTGATCCAGATGGTATTTACGGCACAAAATACCAGCAGTTATTTTTACTCTAAGCTCCAGTTGGAATCTTCTCTTTGCCGCAAGTATGATCAAACTCGCATCTTAAGCAGCCCGAGGCTCGGCTTATCTCCACTCAGCCCCCCTAGAAGGGGAAGAATTCTTAAGAAAAGTTCAGAATAAAATGAGCCTCGCTAAGTCAGTAAAAACAAACTTATCTGAACGGAACCCGTCTGGAGGTACGGCTAGATCTGTGATAGCATAATCTATCTGAGCTCCGATGCAGCTCAACTCTTCTCATTTCACCGATCATCCGTATCCAAGGCAGCAGATTTTAAAACTAGATTTATTGAATGTTCTTTGTTTGAGAGCAATCATTGATAAATTCTAGATTACGCAGACTGTTTTTCATAACTTAACACCAATCCTGAAATTTCTAAGTTACGCTCACACGACTTTAAGATGAGTATAGGTCTAGTGGTAGTTCTTTCACTTCGCGTTTTTGGGAGTGGTTGAAGGTTTTCCCTCCTTCTTTGGAAAGAAATTGATTTGTTTACCATTAAAATCTTTCATTTTCACGAAGGGAATGTTTGTATCCCAGTATGAATTAAGAGCAACTTTTTTTAAATCGAATCATTTGCATTCAAGATTTGGATAATTAAAAGTAATAACTTAAATAGTACAAACAAATTTCTATTTCGACACAATATCTTCTATGTCATGAGAAAAATTAATTTCTTTTCCAGCACAAGCAGAAAAATTGGTACATCATTGAAATTTACTTCAACAGAATCACTCGCCTTCCTACCTCAATTTTCAGAATTAATATTCATACAGCACGCTTCTCATTATTACTTCTGTGGCACACTTACATTAATCTTAATAGAACAAATGGAGATTTATCCTCACACGGAACGGTCGAGATTAATTTTTGCGCTTCTCACTTGAAATTTATATCTCTACGACGCCCTTGGGACTAACCTTTCTGCGACATACTTAGAGCGCATCTCCCTGTGGCTCTCATTTTTGGCTCGATCTAATGAAGGTTTGCTGGCTGGAGGCAATCAATCTTGGCGGTTTCATCAAGCAACGGTTCACCCTTTGATGTGACATCAGTGAGCAGCAATCAAGTCAAAAAACTGGAAGGAAACTCCAGCAGTATCCACGATACAGCGATGCTTGCTTCAAAAGGGATCGCTAATCCTACTAATGCGGTGCCCAGCAAACACGGCCTTCACTTGATACTGCATTAAAACTTGGTCTGAAACTTTCATTCCAAGTCTGCTGAGTTGGAATTGGAACGTCAACATCACAGAATCAGAGCTGTACATTCCCAGATCAGAATTAACAGCTGTGTCTGGAAGCTTTAACTGGGATTAGCCTCGGAGTTTTGATGCGTTTTGTAGAAGTTTGGCAAATTACCCCATTTAAATCAGGCAAAATTATACGATCTAGCAACTCGCAATGCAGCGCTTCCAGCATTTTGGCCAAAAATGCAGAGTCCGATACGCTGCTATAAACCGAGAGCATAAGCTCAATGAATATATACACGTGAATGAGTTTGGTTTCAATGTACACTTACACTTTGAGTTCGAGATATTTTACAAAAAAAAATTATTTTGCTACTGAAGAGAATGCTTGAAATTTTTTTCCTAAACTCTTGTTTCATGCTGAAGACACTTAAAGTAGCTCGATGGCCACGTAGATCTTGCTGCAATAACATCGTCTGTAAAATAATTTTCTTGCTATACAGCCTTCTTCCTCATCCAACCATTGCATCATCGCTCTAAAAACTGAAATCTGTTTATGGAAAGCGTGCAGGAACCATTAAATTTATTGAAAGCGCCAATAAAACACAGATCTTTCATTCACGACAATTCATCGACGAGATTTGTTCCGTGATCGTGAGATCACCGTCCTGTATAGCAGCCCTTATTTCGGTCCAGCGAACCTCAACTGAAATGCATTTAGCAATCTGTCCTGAGATCTGTTTTGGCATTTTTGCCTCCTTTGTCCCATTGAAAGGCTATCAGTTCGATCACGCCCCCTTTTATGCCACTGAAAAAGTCTCTGTAAGGTTCGTTCTCGGTCTCAACCTTTTAAAGCTCCCAGTGAGTTCTTTACGCGAACAAGTTTTTCCGTTGATGGAAATGGAAGGAAGGGGCGTATGGGAACATTGAATGAGACAAGTTTTTCCATACGTTCAATTGTATTTCTACTGTACTTACATTAACAGTAGCCAGAAACTAGAAGTTCGTATTTAAGATTAAACATAAGTAACATGTGAAGCCTGCCAAATGTCTTCACAAAATTGTGTCTTTAATGTGATAAACGACAGAAGATGATGAACGAAGACTACCTATGCATTAATATCCTGCACTCATCGCTTGTACCTACATCCTGACTTCATCCTCGAAGATTAATACACAGTCAAGTCCAAATTTTAATCAAGGCGATCCTCTGACTAACGATGCGTCATGGGCGAGCGAAGGCGCCAGTTGCTCCTTGGAGACCACGCGGGATATTGTGAGACTGCGGCGCGACTTGCATGGAGCTACAGTGACTCGATCGTAGTGTCTCAAGCATAATTGCTTCATCACATATCAACTAAAAGAAAAAGCTGATCGGTCCATGGAGACGCAGCTCGATCTTCGGTAACTTGTGATTTGACCTGCATGAAACTTGAGTCTCCAGCGTGATTGATTCGAAAATTGAGGATTCTAACACCAGGCATAAAAATAGGATTTGAGTGCTGAAAAGCATTTGGAATAAGAGAGCAAAGCATTTAAAATGACGATAGCGAAAAACATCTTTCACCGGAGATTTGTTGTCAGTTATTTTATCTGAATTTAAAACTGTCCAAGATTCGGCATCGAAAGATTTTAGGGTGCGTGATAAAATATTCATAAGTCAACAGCAGACCTTCTAAAATAAACATCTATCTGATGTGCTTCATTTCATCAAGGTAAAGCACGCTCTTTTTCATTTCATTTTGAGTGAGGCTACTGACGCATAATGTATAATCTATTTGTCTTAGTTTTGACAAACTTTAAAGAAAAATTGTTCTATTTTGCCTGCCGAGCGTATACATGCATTCACACTTTACTATACGACTATGTGACTAATGAACGAATAAAATAGTGAACGGTTTTCGCATTCTTCATACGTTTGTTCACGTGTTCGTTAGTCCGTTCGCCTGGCCATCCATCCATTCATCCATCCATCCAACCATCCAACCATCCATCCATCCATTCAACAATCCATCCATACAACCATCCATCCATCCAATCATTAACCCATCCAACCATCCGTCCATATCCGTTCATCCGTCCGTTCTTTCGTACAGTCATCACTCGTTCATTCGTTCATTTGTTTATTTGTTCATTCGTTCATTCGTTCATTCTTTCATTCGTTCAGGTGCTCAATCGTTCCTTCGTTCATTCATCTTTCATTCACTTACTCATTCGTGTTCGCACAGCCCTGTCGCAGTGCACCAAACCGAGGCGTGACAAAATACTCGCGCAATGAAGTTGGGAATAACCCTCCCTCATAAATCTTGGACAAGTTCACAACCGTAAAAAATGTAATATTCTTGAGCAGACTTAGGGTTACTGTTGCACCTACGCACCGTTATAAGCTGTATACGCTTCACCGCCGTGCGAAGACTTTGCTTAGCTCTTTGTTGAACTTTGAGGTATTACCGCTGCGATCAAGTTGTGCTCCCGCGACGAAAAGCATCAGTTCATTGGGGTGTTTTTGGCTGCAGTTTTACACGTAGTTTTGCGCATTTTGCGCGTAGTTTTGCACATTTTGCGCGTAGTTTGGCATTTTTAAAGAGATTGCTGCTTTCAAAGCTAAAATTTGGAGTCTAAATGCTGATCTCATTTGTGTTTCATGTATTTTACAGGGTATCGGTTGTTCAGCTCTCAATCCCTTTTTTTTTATTCTCAAACGCATGTGATCCAGGCGCGATGACCACGACTACTCCAATGCTGCATGATATTCAAAATGATCAAAATACTTAGTCACATCTTAATTATTGATATGTTCAATTTTGAGTTCTAGAAAACCTGGAAACGGAATATGAAACGCAAAGCCTCGGAATATGAAATCACACCCGGGACTAGTTTCTACATTCTCAAATCCGTCTCTTATGAAATTCACACGAACTAGCATGCATATCATTTTAAAACTCCAAAGCACGGTGGAAGTGGAGCCAAGATGAAAGTCAAAGGCATAACCTTCGAGGCTAAAAATGTGGAGGCAATCAGTGCAGCTTCAGTAGCGCTCTGCGTCGCTCCTGCTGCCCCTGGCAAATGTATTTCAGATTCGCAAAACTCTCCGGCACCGCTCGCCGCATATCGATGAGCAGCGCCACTGGAGCGCTTGAGTATCGGGGTGTCCAAAAAATGACAGCTGGGGCAAAGGCCACCGAAGCAAAATTCAAATATTCAAGGGATTCAAACGTTGCTCCATTAAATTTAGCCTAGCAAAAATACTGCCTCCCGAACTGTTAGTTTTCCCTCAACATTTTTTGTTGCATTGCTTTAGAGAACTTCGAAACCGGGATAACCCTTACAATGAGCCGCTTCAAATTGTGTAATTGCACATTTATTACAGGCAGTTGTGATTCAGATATGTTTTTGAATAATGAATCGAGTAGAATCATTAGAGATAGGTCGTATGTTTGAAATGCAGTGCTTCGTCTGATATTTTCGAGTATTATTTAAGGAGGCTTCACCCCTGGATCTCAACAGCGATTACAAACATATATGGATCTTCTTATAGTGTTTTTATTATTCTTTAACATAACTGGTCTAAAATTTTAAAGGGTGTGAAATGAAAAAATGTCTGCTGTATCAGTCAGCACCAGTAAATTTTTCGAATCAATTTTACCTGGCCTAAATTCGCCTCACATTATGCAGCAAAGTATTCTCAGATCCTTAAGATCACCAGAGCACCCCAGAAACATGTTGACCTATGAGAGGTGTAGGAGAGAGAGTGAGGGAGATGGCGGAAGAAAGTGCCAGGGGTTTTGGCCTCACCGGATTTGTGACAGGAATAACAGGATAACACTAATGATATTCTTGTGCGGTGACAGCTGCGGCTTACGGAGCAGGGGCCCGCCAGCCTCCCTCGCTGTACAATGCGAGCGCAACAGCTCCCAGCGTTGGTTCTGCAAAGTGAGTTTGGATTTGCTACGGGCTGTACACCCTGGCTAAAGTCCTGAAGTGTGAGCTTTTTCCAGTATAAATTTTTATACATTTGTGCTGTTTTAGAGCAAATTTGAATAATGGATACCTTGTAGCGTTGTCAGATGTTAAGTCTTCAAAATTTAGTTCAAAAATCTCAATCTTATTGATTCCGGCGAGGAAAGAGCCAAATTGACATGCAACCTCTTTGGCAAAAACATCGTACATTTTCTGATAATCCGAATACCACCTGCCGAATATCACCTGAGACACGATACTTATTCCCTCCCTCACAATGGCCTGATGCTACTGAAGACTGCAGCCCAATGTTACTGGTTTCAGATCGTGTTTACAGTTAGAGTGAATGTATGGCCTGTCCCAGGGGAACATTAAACAAAAAATCGTGTTTAATAACACATACATGTACACTGGCGCTTAACTGGCTGTAATTTTAGTAATTATTTTCATTCTTATCTATTCTATTCTGTCCCGCTCTGTTCTGCTCTGTTTTGTTCTGTGCAATTCTATTTAATTCCATTTTATTCCATTCTTTCTATTCGTGCGAGATGTGTGTTAACAACACATGACATACACATACAGTGAATACATTACACGAAAGAGAGGGAATTTTACGTAATGTAAAGAAAAAAGGCTGAAATAAAACTACGAGTCACTTCCTTCTAAAGTCATTGTATAGAAGCTTAAGGCATGTTGTTAACCTATTTTCTCTATTCTACTATAATCGTAAATGCTTAAAGAATGTTTATTACCTATTTTGCCTATTCGAACCGTGCAAAGTTTGTTTGAACATCTGTAATATGAAAAACCTTGATAAATTAAGGCAATGGAAGGGGATTATATTGATGGTATTAACACCGGATAATATATTTTTCAAATTGTTAATAATAAGTCATTTGGGTCACGATGGAAAAAATTGCATGAACTTGTCAAAGAATGAAATTATGTTTTCAGACGCTGAGGTAAGTGGTAGAGCTCTTCACATCCCTTTACAGATAATAATCTCAGAACATCCTCTCAAAATTTCTGGCATCCTTGTTTTGCAGAAATATATTTCGTATTTACTATGCTTGTCTCGCTACTATTTCTAGCTCTCCTCTGTTGGAAACCCCAGCCGCATCGATAATAAACCATTTCCTACAAAGCGAGTCCGCTCCATCCCTTCGTAAGCGAGAACTGTCGCGAAAAAGAGGGTGGTTTTGGCACCATTTCACGCCGGCAGCATGGCACGTCACTATCAAAAAGCACTCAACTCTTGGTTCATTTCCATGTCTATTTGGACGACTACAGGAAGCTTCAACACAAACTCTTTCCTTTTCAATTTCCTCGCCTTGCTTTGATGCAGTGGGATAAAAGTCTGTCAGGTGCGTTCATGCATTATTTTTGGCTAAGCAGTTTCCATGCTGGGTGCAAAATAAGGTGCCGCAGAAGTTCACTTTGGAATCATGACATCTATTTGATGGCATTTTGTTCACCATCAATGCTAATGATTGGAGTCGGTTTTCCAGTCAAATCAAATTTTCGTACCTATTTTGTACTGCATTATTTATTGGGGCTACTTTTAATTTTGTTAGTTCATACGCCTCCATTTCATGGTAATATAATATGCCTATATAAGCACTCAGCTATACACAGTACAGTGCGTTTGTATTCCGCGACGCTTATTCCGGGGACGAAAAAATGGAATATTTTGTACAAACCGAGCAGACAGTGCGAAAGAAATGGGAAAGAAACGAGAAACAGAAGTTTCTAAAAAAAATTTTTGCATAGTGTTAATTTTTCAGATGAAAATTCAAGTTATTGTACACGTTCAAGTTACTCTAAATGTTCTAGTTATCATACTCGTACGCGTTCAAATTATCGTGCACTCTTATGTTGTTGTACTCGTTTGGGTCATGTTTAATTCGTAGGTGAAATGTCGTGCACGTTCAAATTATCGCACACGTGAATCTTATACAAATCCATCACTAGTCTCACGTAGTTTAAAAGTGATAGAACTTTAAACGTGTTTGATGAATCCTACGTCAACAATTTTCTACAGGGATACGTGCATTCGTATTCTGTTTGTTACACTTCGAATATTGAAATTGGGCGTCAGAAAATAATTTGTTTAGTAATATTTAACTATTCATAAACATAAACAAACTGAGTCTGTCACTATAATAACTGATCAAAAACCACACTCTTTTGGTTTAAATAATCTAAATAATCATGGACTGAGTTCACCGTTAAAATAACTGATTCAATAACACAATCCCTAGCCTTTTGCTATTCAAGATAATCTTGTACATTCAGATCAAAAATATGTTAAATTGAAAGGGAAATGCTAGCTTCATCGAAGTTGATACAAATTTCATTTCATCAATTAAAGTATAAAAGCCGTTGTGTTCGCAGCGCGCGTGTGTTGCGTTCTCCAGTTTACATATTCTCCGGTACAGTATTTTTAACTGAAGCATTTTCTTGTTACATAAACTTTCCTACCGCGCTTCTCATTCAAGCTTACTTATATAACTTGGGTAATTCCATTTTAAAGTGAATTTAAGTGATTCAAAAACATCCTTCTCAAACATTCAACTCTAGAAAATCACGTCTAATTTTTTGTTTTCTTGGGTAGAAATACTTTCACACAGGGAGCTAATTTGATTCCTCCGCCAGCGAATTCAGCGCACATGACCAACTAAAATGCCTGGTTTAAGTTATAATTTCATGGGTTGAGTCTTTAAACTTGGACAAACCTTAGTTTCTGCTTCTAGTGAAGACATTTCTCGAGTAGAAGTTGCTCATGCTTGGTTTGATCACGCGATCCAAGTACAGAGACTTGTTAAACGTCGCTGATGAAATCAAATTTTGTTTGTCGACTCCATAATTAATGCTTTAAATTGAATTCATCTTTCGTACTGTAAAACAATGACATCAGTGTAAACTAAACTTCATGGAAATTTTACTCGATACTTCATTACTTCGAGTTATTTCGCTGCACTACAACGATCCAACATCTTTTTCCAGTAATAACTTCATTCGACCAGCCCATAATTAACCTGCAATTCAAATTCTCATCTCGTTCGTGTATTTCTAAAATTTTCGAAAAACGATTGAAATTGGATTTAATCACATGAAATCCAGCTCACCGGAATTATTTGGATCTGATTGCAATGAGGTAAAAAATAAATGCTAACAAAGGTGATTACTTTCGAATGTTTTTGCCTCATCGTAACAAACTGTTACAATAGAACAAGAAAAAATGCCGGTTATCGTTGAAGCGTTCTGATGGAATAACGTTAAAAAGGATGAACACCCGAACAGCGTTAACATTGAAACCTTTCAACAATAACTGAGCAGCAATAAGTAAATTGAAATTATAATTTTCACCAGTAATATCAGAACCCTGAAGAAGTGTAGTTTCCCGAAACGTTTAAAATTTCGAAGCGATAACTGTCCCACTGCAGTGAGCGCAGCACTCTGAACAAACTCCGGACATTTACTTCTATTGTGTGCGGCGGCGAGGCCAGCTTGTGCATTAAAGTTCTCTGTATTACAGAGCAGTGCAGCAGCCGGCGCTGGAGGAAATTAAAGCTATGAACAATGCAACATGGGGTGCTGCAGCAACGAGCTTTGGAAGCTTAAACAGAAGATAATGTAAGAATGGCGTGCTGTGTGGTCACTATTGCAGTAATTACCAGCGGCACTTCCAGGGTGATGATGGTAACGATCGGTGGCGACATTTCATGAAGATTGACTGAACATGAGGTGGTCGTGTGGGTGACCGCCGTTATTGTTCTGCAGTGCACGCGTCAGTGGAAGAACGTTGCGGTTAAGCGCATTTCAGCGTTATTTATTGCAGGTTACATTCGGTTACCTCATTCTAATTTTACTTTGTTTTGTTCTAGATTTTGTTCTATTTTGCGTTTATATTTTTGTACTAATAATGCGCGAGAGTATCAAACATAGAAAACTATGTCGTGAATAAAATTAAATTTTTAACACTGAAAACGTGAAATAAAAATGGAATCATTTTATTCCCTGGAACTACGAAGAAGAAAATGGTCAATAAAGAGACGTAATTTATTACCCGCTCTGAGTTTCATTTCGTTCTGCTCCGTCAGAGCATCGTAAAATTAGCTAATTTAAATTCCCTAATCTCAATTCCAGCTGTAACTGCCGCAATCAAACATTTCGAGGGCTCAATCAAACTAGTAACGTACCATTATTCAACGAATATTTAAGAGCAAATGATTTTAATATCCCATCAAACTTCGGGGAAGGTACTAACAGAATAAGGCCTTTTTTCGTTCACTTTGGGATGCCTCCACCAAACCCTGTTTTGGAGTTCATCGTGAGCTGACGTCACCACGAGAACACCCACCGCGGTTCCGTAAAACTCGGCCCGCATGAGGTGCCCAAGTGGCCTCTGACAACAGAAATTAGCGAAATGATCCTATGATTTGCTGTAAAGGAGCCGTGCAGCCCGTTGGCTTTTGGAGGCAAAATGAGCGATCCTGGGAGAAAATGTGCCCGCCTGGTGCGATTTTACAGCGGACCAGGCGTCCGGGGGAAAAGTTGGAAAATGTATATCGTTTGTGTTCAGTAATATACGACAGCTTGAAACAATCTCTTGAAATTTGCATGTAAATATATAGCATACATTTGTCATTTGTAGGTGTTACCTTAAATATAAATACACTCGCTGTACTTCATCTAAAAAAAACGTTGAACGTGGAATAATTTAGTGTTCTTTTGAACATCGGAACAATTTTAAATACTGGTTGCATATGGAGACACCAAGAAGAGTCCATGGAGTGAGTGAAAAATCACGCCCTAAAGCTTAAGATTTAAATATTTGCTACATTATTTTATAAATCCGTTTTCATGAGTTTGAAGCAATAGCCCAACTATCTAAGTATGGAGAGTATGAAGTAATGTTTTTCATTTATCGAACGAAAATCTTTTGATGTCCGAAGAATGTAAAAACTATGTTTAAGAAAGGCTATTAAATTTTAAGTTCAATATCTCTCTCGTAAAACTCTGCAAGGCGTAAGACTTGAGAATTTAATTGAAAAACAGCTGATATTTCAGAAGCTTCTCCTCACACCATGACGTCAATTTGTCGTCAATATCTGCACTCACTTATCGCTGTATGACACACTAACTCTGGAATTTCGATCCCGTTGATGGCACGTTAATACCGATCATTCCCAAGCTCAAAATTAAAGTAAATAGTGAAGAAACACTGTGGCAGTGAAACAGTTTCGCATTTAGTTATGCAACTTTCTCCTTTAATTTATTCGGTTCAAAAGTCCACTTTAAAATGAGTGCACTACATTAGCATTATAAAATTTTCTGTTTTTCGTACGTATTTTTTGTTATGTGTTTTCTCTTGCCTATGAACATTAGTGACGTAAACGTGAAACAGAAAAAGCTTCCGAAAGCGTTAATTAAAACAGGAAGTAAATAACAATGTCGCTTTTAAGCATATTTTGAAATTTTCACCGACTTTACATAACCCCATCACATCTCAAGAGGACTTAAGTACAATAAATTTAAATGTTCCCAGTCCTATGTTTGACTCTACTTTGATTATTTACATTTTCGAACCATTCGATTATTTTAAATGCTCGTACTATTTGATTTCTTTAAAAACTCGTACTATTTGATTATTTTTAGTGCTCGTACTACTTGATTATTTTAAATGCTCGTACTATTTGATTATTTTAAATGCTCTTACTATTTGATTATTTTAAATGCTTGTACTATTCGATTATTTTTAATGCTCGTACTATTTGATTATTTTAAATGCTCGTACTATTTTGACAAATTATATCATATTATTTTCACTGTACGACTTTTTTTTGAGGGCTTACCGAGTTGACCGATGCTGCTGTCGAAGGTTACAAGCCTGATATCTGGGAAATACATCTGGCCCTGTCAGCGTAGCGCTGTCGATGTCGCTGCAATTTGGGGGAGTTATTGAAACGAATTAGTATTTTTCTAACACACGTTTCTCCAGTGATACATGAGAACTTTGGGTGCTAGAAGGCTGGCACACGTTTTGAAAAAAAAAACATTTAAATTGGAGGCAGGGTCAGAAAAAATAATTAAGCATGTATTACATTTTTAATTTCACGAAACTACCGATACTGCTTCGACACTGTAGTATCGGTAGATCAGGGAAATTAACAAGGTAGAACATGCTCAACTATATTTTCCGACCTTGCTTCCAATTTAAATGTTTTTTATTATCATTGCAGTAACTCCGTGATTGATCTCCACTGAGTAGCATATGTAATGCAAAAGTACGCATGTAGTTGTTACTGCTAGATCTGATGGTGCCTACGACCGATTCGCTGCAACTAGAATTGTTGACGCTGTGCATTGGTCAGTTGGGCACAGTAATAATCTATTTATTTAAAGCAGTAAATTGTATCAATAGTTCTAGCGGCAGCGAAGACCGACTGCAGCCGCTGTTAGGAGCCGTGACCCTATACATCTAAGTCATTTACTACACTGGCCTCAGACACTCATTAACGATGCTACACCAATTTTTAAGTGGATGGTATTAGGCAGTTAAATATAATGTCTCCTTTATTACTCGACCTGCTCCTATAAACGTGGCAAAATGGCGATGACGTCGCACTAGTGGTCAAAAGATAACGGCAGTTTGAATGAAATTTATGGGCAGTAAATACGTTTTTCGGTATCATTATTATCAGAGCTTTTTATTATGTTTGAGTAAACATTACATAATCGTATATGGATGTGTAGATTCGTAATACGTGCTTTTCGGTTCATAGACTTTGTGTTTTCTGACTTGTTTACGTTTCAAGGAGAGAATCGTGCCGACATTCGGAGCTGTGCAGTTATTGGTACGTCAAAAAAATCTTGCTGATTAAGTTTTCAAAGTCAGTTTGTTCAATTATGAGTACTCTGCTGTTCGTACGTAGAACTGTGCTAAACGTTAGTAGTAGCTGACAATTTTTGACGATCTGGTGTTTTACAACTTAAACTTACAAAGAAATTTGTGTGATTAATTTAAACTCCCCAGTGCTAAAATAAAGGCCCAACATTGTTGATATGATCAGGAAATGCGTAATTTAAATTTGTAAATTTGATGGTATAAAGTAAGTTAAACAGCGTACAAGTAAGCTCGACCGTGTTCAATTAGATACGACTGAAAACTAATTTAGCAGCACTTTTAATTTCTGTTATTTAAGATATAATTACAAGAAACTGAATTTTGTCACACACTATTTTGAGAGCAAAAGTATTATTGCTTATCTCCAGAAATTTTCCAAAGATTGGTTAGCTACCATCTTTGTAAAACCAGCAATAGATTAGAGCTAACTTAATGTCGCCCGTTGATTCAACAAAATTGGCGGACCACTAATGTGACGTCACGATTCTTACGAACCAGCCTGCAGATACAGGCGGCATAACTTGAGACATGCATGTGCTATAATTTTTATATCCTATTAAAAATCGTCACAATACTACGCAGTTCGATGTAGCAATAATATTGCAGTCATTGCTTTCTCCACAATTTTCTTGCACCATGTCTGCATGTGTCCCAGCAATGATTGTGAAAGTTTACTCCATTGATCGAAAATGAACCGCAGTGGGCGGCTATACAGTAGGGACCACTATTGTCATAGTGTCCTCTGGCAGGGTGTATTGATTGTTGTGGCGCGTGTATGGTGCCACAGCTCCAAATACCTAGCGGCTGCAATCGATCTGAGCTGCAACCAGAGCTATTGGCACAATTTTATGCTGTATATCGACGTTAGAGTGCAATACTGCACCGAACTGAAGAAAACCGTCTAATACACTGAACTAATTCTCAAGTGATTGAAATACTATTGAGATGAATTGCTGGTATGATGAAATGCTGAAAAATTGATATCGCAGCTAAAATAAATTTCATTTTGCTTCAAATATAAGTCGAACTATTCATATTTATTCCGAAAAATGATGCCGCTATTTTCACACGTGTAACATAATATGGCAGAGAAAATTCATTAGGTGTAGGTTAACAATGAAAAAATTAAATCCACAACTGGCATGCAGCAACCACTGAATTTGAAAAACTGGACTCGTGAAGCTGTTGCCCAGCTAATTAAACTCAAATGAATTTTACAGTCCCTTGAGCAAAACAAAATTAAAATTCTAGCTAGAAGCGAATTGAAAAAATGGAACGTACCAACGTTACAGCTAGTGGCTTTAATACAACAGAACTTGTTAGTAAGGTAAGTGGATGGTTAAAAGGACATGCATTTACTAAGCAACTAACATCAGTATACGTATAATTTTTTAGCGCGAGCATTCACCCGGTTTTAAAATGAAAAAGAACATTGACGTACACATAACTTATCTATGGTGAACGTTGTCCCCTAGTGTGCGTTTTGTAAACTATGAGTAGATTATTGTTCATTTATTCGATATTTTCATGCCGTGTCGAGTTTATACAGAACTCAAAGTCTTTAAATTTGCACATTGAAGAACCAGATCATGACATACAGAAACACATAAAATTGTAACTTTTATATCCCACAGCCTATGTCTACTATAAGCGTACCATCGATAGGATAACTGCATTCTCCTACAGACACTCCAGGTCATCGCTATATATTTCACTATTATTTCTGCCACGGAAGCGAACGGAAGAATTGACACCTCGAGTGACGGCGACCGGGAAAGGCCGTCGGTGTCTCTTTTTCCATCGAATGGACTCCATATTTTCTTTCATCACATCTGTTATTTGTTATTGGGAGTTCCTGCCAGCTGTTACTGCATTTTTCAGTGAATTCATTTATAGCGTTAAAGTTCTGACTTTATTGGGTGTCTAATAAATGATGGTAGAGATGACGGTGAAATATTTTTCAGCAAAGTCTGCATCGCTATTGCGAAGTCTGTATTGCTTCACCTGAAGGGAACGTTAATAATTTGACTTGGCTGTATGTTGTCTTTCATTTGAGTGTCATTCACTGCACTTGAGTTATTTGGGTCTCATCTAAAGTTTTCAAGCATGCGTTAGCGTCGTTCTCCTCAAAGTTTGACACTTAGCCAATTATTTGACTCTTGGTCTACAGTCAATTTTTCTCAAAGCTTCTTCAAATTATCCAAACAAATTTTCATTAAATAAAAGAGACGTCTTTTGCCAGGTGTGCATCATACTCCCATTTGCTTCATTGTGCAGAGCAGTTACAAAATTACTTTAAAAATTCAACAATTTCGATTAATATTCATTTCCATATGAGAACATTTCCTCACGTCTGGTCTTCACAGTTTTTTACCGGACTGCAACAACTGCTGCCGCATCATTTTCATCGTTATAAAGAGGCTATTCATCAAACTTCGGTACGAACTTGCGTCTCATTTTTCGTGCCACAAAACAAGAAATGCTCGACCAACCTACAGAGTGTCTATTACTGGCACAATGTGGAGTTCTTTTGTCGATTCCGATCACGAGTTGCTGGTTTCCTGGAGGTAATGAAGACTGACAGAAGCTCCGAAGAATGGCACGTCATTTAGACCGTCCTGCAGGGGACGTGCTCACAGGCGACGTGGCAGCTTTTGAGAAAAAAGTCACGGAATCGTCAGAAATTTTTTGCTTCATTTTACATGGATTTGGGGGTATTTTAAAATTTGGAAGCTTTTCGAATATTATCATGCATATTTTAGGCGTGACTTATTTGTTTTCATCAATTATGGCACATTATCAATAATTAGAATAATTTTTTTGTGAGCTAAGAAAATCCTTGAAAATATTTTTGTTCACTTGGCCACGGCTAACCAATGCTTACTTCGGTATTCGTGAAAGATTTTCTGAACATTCTCCCGCAAATTCAGTGTCAGATTTGTTTAGGAATTTAGAGTTCCCATAATCTGCATTTATTTGAAGTGAAAGTGTTCTAAAGTGAGCACAGATCAACGCAAAATATCAATAAATTCATTCGAATTTATACGAAATTGCACGCAATTTCGTACAATTATTTGAATTATTTTGAGGAACCACAATTTTCAACGAAAGTCGAACTCAGCATCTCGAAATGCGATATCATCGGACAAATCCAACGCAGTTTCGATACTTGCTAATTTTCAGTAGTTGATGAACGTGGGACCTGAAAATTGAGTCCCATTTTCACACACTACACCTTGCGCTTCAGCCCCTGAGAAATGCTTCAATAAAAATATCAATTCACAAATACGCTCTTCAGAACGTAAGTGCACTGATAATAAACTAATAAAATAAATTTTCCCTCACGAACAGATACTAGACTTTGAGAATTTTAATCGCGTAATGCTTGCACGAACTTCAGCTCTGATATTCCATAAACAGTCTATCTGAGACTCTAAAAGTTTTCATGTCGGCTGCGATCATTTCGCTCGATCAGGTCGGGAGATGGCTCGTCGGTTGACAGACGTGCCACTCACTCCATCTCCTTTATTAAATATTCCTCAACCGACCTGCCAAGATCTCCCTTAAATTCCCATAAAAAGGACGCCCCAGTTCCAAAGTGTGTCAAGTGCTCGGCTAAAATTTTAGTCTTGTTCCGGAGGTTTTTGCTGATCCACGTCTGGCTGATGCGAAGAAGCTCTCGTTCCATCGTCGAGATCCTGTTGATGCTTTTATTTTATTCGCTCATCTAAAGCTCGAGAAGTTCCATCTTCCCTTACAGCATCCGAGCTCCTTCCATGAGTTAAAGAGCGATAGTTCAAAATACCGAGCACTTTTTGTCGTATAGGTTATTTCCAGCTTCATTCAGCACACCGTTATGCTCGAGCGCAAAATGAAAATGTAGAGGGCAGCAAGTTCATTTTCCTCTTAGGAGCTAAGCGATTGTCACGACCATTCCATATTCTTGAAATTTTTGATGAAATTTTCAAACTGTGTGCGATGAGAGAATACTTTCTCACGCATACGGCCTGTTTATCTCTTACAAGTGCAATTGATTTTGACATCTGCCGTTTCTCAAGAAAAGCCAAAAAAAAATTTCCAATTGATGCAAAAACTTATGTATGAATCTACTACAACTCAAAAAGGCCAGATCTAGTAATTATTATTTGGAACGAAACACTTATAATAAATAATTTCAATATTCAAAAAAGAACTGCATCTCCATTCTAAATTACACTTTGAGAAAATGGCACCATATTTTTCTCTAAACAGCAGTATGATTTCTTCCAAGAAAAGAGTGTAGCAGCAGCAATAGAAGAGGTTTCTCGGTTCTCTCGCCAAGATTATGTCATTAAAATTTGCGTGCAAATTCTCTTCCCTCGTTTCTCCAGTTTCGTGCACACAATTTACACATGCGACGCAAGAAACGACACCGTCTGTAGAGTCAACCTTAATGTGAGCAAATTATTGCGATAAAAGAAACACTTTCCTCGGCCTAACTTCTTTATGAAACATCAAGTACCGCTCTGAGCGCTGAGATACATTTCTTGTAATGAGTCTATTCTTCAATATTTTCGGAAAAAAATTTAAAAACTCTGTATGTAGCGATTAAGTCAATGCTGTAAAACTTTTCAATGACTCAAATCGGCACTGAACATGCGTAACGTGCACCCAATGACTGGGAGTCAAACAATTACCTGACAACAAAGAAGTCCATTTCCAAAATATCCAACACGGTCCTTCAATTTTAATTTTCAGAACATATTATGCATTCTGCCCCTATAATTTCATTCATATCACATTGATATTGAAAAGTAGATTAATTTGAAACTTGTATCTCAGTTGACCCAGAAATACATATGTGTAACGAAGTTATGACCTTCTGTAGTACGAGAACTATCAAGCCAAGTTGGTCACATGTTTCCCCTATTTGTTCTCAGCCAAAAAAAAGTATATCGTAGTAGGGCCCCCGTAATGAGCATCTTTTCGTGTCGAGCTAATAATTGGCATTTATAGAGACGACTCCCATCGAGGGTCAGAGTATCGACTTGAGTGGCCAAAGATTAAGACCAACAAAGGCCGGTCTTTTAACAAAGACTCTCTGACAAAAGAGGGATCAGAGGGGCCAATAAGCTATCAGTAAAGAGACTCTCTGTTCGATGGCAGATATAATGAGCTGGCGCGGGCGTTTATTGGGCAGCTTCTCGAGTGCTCAAACCTCCTTGAATGATAGACACCGAAAAAGACTTCTCTTTCTCTCAACTTGAAAAATGGAATAAAACGTCAACAACTTTCGGTACACACGTTTACAGTGAATCTACATTAAATTCTTGGAACATTCGCACGCTCACTTATTCAAAAACTGAATTTGATGAATGAAACGGCATCGTGAAACGATTGTAGACATCATTTTAGATCAATGAGAAGCTGATTACGTTCGTCGCTAATAAAGCACGTCTGGCTCTTCCAATATGTTTTCGCCGTCAACTCAAGTCCCAGGGGAAGCACTAAAACAGAATCTGCGATTCCCTGCGGAGAGCGAAAGAAATGCTATCGTTATAGCAGGCGTTGGATCGAAGACGCAGACGATAATCCCGCGCTAGGGAGAGGCGTCGGAGAGCTGTCAGAACAGGGAGCTGTGCAGGGACTTACACATCAAGTGGGAACAAGCTTTGGGAACGAGGGGGAGCGTCGCAACCCTAGAAATTGGGACTGGTATAGAGCGCAAAAATGGAATCTGCTTACGCGTAATTCGGTATTAGCTTCCGCAGTATAATTTTAGGATGAAATTCGGGTGCCTGCTTTGTGATGATTAAAGATAAAGTCTAGCTCTGACCGACCGGTGGTGCAGCAGAAGCGAGAGCGAAAGAAGCTGAGATATGGAACTGTGACATGCTGCAGGGCCGCCGCCGCTGCGTCGGTAAAAAAAAGGAAACAGAAAAAAGATTTGTCAAAGTTAATAAGAATTAGGAATAGCGCGAATCTGAACCAATGAGAAAGAGATGAACCTAAGAGGTAGAGATTATTTTAGATCAGAATGAAATTCCGTTTGAAAGGAAAGATTAAGACTTGTGTCTCATGTTCAACAGATGCAGTGAGTGAGTCACTCAAAGTTAGAGTAACAATTGCGAAAGTGAATGATTACCAAACAACAAGAATAAGACCACCTTTGAATTGAAAACGGTAAACTGCGTCGACACTCATTGAAACACCTAAAGAGAAAGATTCAGCTCTTGTCAACTTAAGCCTTGCATTTTAAAACATTCACCAACATATCAGAAACTGCATCACAGTAAAAGACTTGAAGATGAACGCAGAGTCATCAAATAGTTCACGCACAGTTGTCGATTGGGAACAGTAGTCCACAAAATTCCCATGTTTAGTAAGGCGTTATGGTGTTATTTCAATGATGACGCAAAATCCATAAAGTATTACGAGTTTCGTTAGATGTACAAAGGCTAACACCCTCCTGCAGAAGTTTATCAAATACAGGAGAAATTCAAGACTCACAAAAGTACTAATTCTTCTCAAGAATAAAAGCATTTACCGTAGTAAACAATCTTATAGTACGACCTTTCCCTGTCTTTTCGTTTTTCATTTGCCGCTACGAGCTAAGAACAATATAAAAACATTATCCAACTAACAACATGAAACATATGACGAGATGAAGCTGCTAATTCTTATTGAAAAATCGAACTATTTTAAAAAAAGGTTTAAATTTTCCTTGCGTCGAAATATTCTCTGAAATTTCCTACCAGAAAAAAATTACAAAGGTAACAGAGCACTTATCTGCTGGTGATTTGAGTTACCTTTTCTTTTACGATTTACATTCTTAGTTCGTTACTGCACAACTTATAAAACGAAGCGCTTTAACCTAATTTTCGTAAATTAAAATTACTTCCTAGTTTTTCACAAAAAAATAATTTTATACTATTTGAATCCTCATGATAAATAATCTTAAAATTCTTTAACATATTCACTGGAAATTACACCGCTCTTCAGTACAAACAAACAGAGGTGTCAAAACAGACATCGGATAAAACGCCCGAAGAATGCGCGTGGGAGATCGAAAATTCGCATTTTTTGCAGTGAACCAATAAGTGATGGAGGGCCTCGATAAGGGACAGAAGACAGGATTCCAGTGAGAGGGGCTCCCTCGGATTAGGTGAGGGCTGTGTGTCGTTATTTACAACACGGAGGGTCGCACGAATCATTATTTGCCTTCGGTGACAAAGCCAACGCGTCATCCTCACGCGGTGTGCCCGGACTCCAGCACTCCAGCGCACTATATGGCCGTGGAGCTACGAACTTTCAGGAACATCAGCACCGATACATAATAAACCACGAGAACACAAGCCTTTATAAAGTATGTTTAAGTATTCAAATGAACTCGAACGTCTCTCATGAACTCCAGCCCCAAAACATAATAAAGTACGGGAGCACAAGCCATTGAACCATGAGAACATAAGCTATTGCAACTGGACATATGTTTAAATATTCAGATGAAAAACGAACAAATCTCTAGCAATTCCATCTCCATTTCATAAAAGAACATGGGACACAACTCATTCAAACATGTTTAAGAATTTAGATGAACATGAAAAACTTTCATGAACATCATCTCTAAAACAAAATCCTCGTAGGATATGAAACACAAACATATGTAGCCATTGGCTTAGAAATTCATATGAACACGAACACTCATGAATTTCAGCCGAAATACAAGCATTCTAATTGAAATGCTTGTGGTGAAACATGCATGCAAAAACATGTGTGGCAGCCGAAATACTGTAAATGCATTGTAAATGAAATACTTATGGTAAAACAACAATATACCAAATGCATTAATTTTATAACCCCCTCAAGGATTGGATGGTCAACACAATAGTTGGATAGTTTTTGTTCTACTTGAACAATCGCTCAATCCTACGGTACTTGCAATAATAATTTTAGGATTTCTGCGTAAATGATTTCCACACAAACTTTAACGATTTTTTACGTTGGAAATTCGTTGCAATAATTTCTAAGATGAACTTTTTATTCAAGGGTGCACGATACTGCACTTCAAACACGCGGGCAGAGTTACCCAGAATTCTCAGCAATTTTGTTGGAATGACCTCGTTTCCAAGCAATTACACAGAAACAGACACCGGCGTATGTTGCTAGCAGCGGGGACACTGCTTTCAAAGAATCTTGAAAACGTCTTGAACATTCAAAACAGTATGGTAAACAAATTATCACGATTCTTGCAACCGCATTTTTGAAAAATAATGGTTCTATGTACAAGATAGTTTATTTTCTTTGCTATTCTCAAATTTTACAAGAAGATGAATATAGAAACTGACTGTAAATTACGGTTGCTTGTTACGGGCAGAATTCGTGGAGTGCGAACTATCAGATATCAAAATCTGACAGCATTTTTTAGACTCTTTAATGCTGCGAGTAATTAGCTGTTAGTTGTACTTTTTAAAATTTAATGTTGACATAAACATGCAAAATTCATGATGACGTGAATTATAATTTTACTCATCGAAATACTGTTTTGCAGCATGTTCTCGGAATAAGCCTATCAAACTATGGATAATTCATGTTTTCAGAATCGTTTGTCTGCTCGTAATTTTACTTTTATTGATGCTGAACAAAAAAGTAAAGAAAAGTGAAAATGACGTTCGATGTCACGTCCTCAACAATCGCGTATTGTACAGTTAGAAAAAAGTATCAGAGGATGAGCGGAATAACAAATTTTTTTCAATTGAATTTTACGCTTTCAAACCAGCATTTGCTTGCATAAATAACAGACTTACTTTTCGTCTGTACATTACTAAAGCCATGTATAAACAAGAAACTCTTGAACGTTTACACGAGATCCAGTAGCAGATATGCACAGTTTCAATCATGAAATTTCCCCACACTGTAGCCAGTCTATAGAGAGAAGAGACCCGTGAAAGCGAAAGCCAGATAATAATCACTTTGATGCTTAAAATACTTTAAAATCTCCGAGCAGAATTTTCACGGCAGAGTTCGATGTGTAGGGACGACCTTTGAAGGTTTATCACCATCATCTGCACCACAAAACTTCCCTCGTCAGAGATCGCTCGTGAATGCGACACCGCCGACCCTCATTGCGACAAGCGGGTCTATTCAATTTGTACGCGCGATTAAAATCTGCTGAAGGATGATAAGGAAGAGGTCACGTGACTCTACCATTAGATATCCCGACCGCTATTTGGCAGATCATATTTCACCGCCAGAGAAGGATCGATAATGGTGTTTTATATATATGTTCCTGTTTCACGAAGATGCCGTTAATGTATATGGCTACTAAAGGGACCGGTTGTGGTGGAGGCCGAAAATGAAAATAACAGAAATTACTGGTAGTTTTGCTCGTAAAAATATCAGACTTCTCAGTTTGTCCGCTGTGCAAGGTTCGAAGTTATCTTTTCAGATGTACGAAAACCTTTGATCATTTAAAAAATATTGATACCAGGAAAGTTTGCCCTAATTAACGAGAGAAATGACAAAGAAACAAGTAAATCTTCTGGCTCATAATAATTGTTTCTAATACTAGCGATCGTCAATTTGTCCGTGAACTCATTAGGAATTTCAGACGCGTATTCATTTACGAATAATAATTTGTGCCTTGTTTCTTTAATTTATAAGCCCAGATAACAACACGACCATTGATATGACGTCACATTTTTTAGTTTCTTTACTAAACAATGAAATATTGGTTCAAACAATTAAATAGGTCACGAAGACTAAGCTCGTTTTTGTTAGCGCAAATGATCAAAAATTATGTTATATTTGTGTAATCGAGGTGTGTAGAGCGACAAATATCCTGGTATAAATTTGAGCCAAAATACAAAAGATTCCTTTGAAAGCCCTCATGTACAGACTCAAAGACTCATTGTCACACTTAAATGAGAATTTTATCCCTGATTTGACACGAGCAACGTGCATTGTGAGGATGATTGAATTGGAATCAAAAGGCATTACGTGGAGATATTTATTTTAATTTTAAAAATCATTTATCTGAGAGTTAAGTAGAATGGTTATGTGTATATTTCCTCAGTACTTGTTGGGCGTACACGTATAGTTTCCGACACATAAGCCCTCATCAGAACGTGTATTTGTATCGTCGATTCCCCGCCAAATATCCGACTCGATCCGTCGAAGCCAGAGGCTGTCTATCCTGAATGGTTGAAAATTTACAAAAAACAGAATAAAATTCAGGTAAAGAGAAAGGATAAGAGTTGCGTAGGAGTTCCTAGAAAAAAAAAGGACTTAAAATTTCCTTTCAAAAGGCAATGCTGCTTTCACGAAAACTATGGTAATGATCAATGGCAACGTTGTCAGTTTACGAGATAAATTTCTTCCATGTTTCCCTCATCGAAGTCGAGAGTTTCCCTCTAAAGAACACGAGAACAGTCGAAACAAAATTCTTTGGTAGTCTCATCTCTCTGGAAAATGCGTCACCTCTTTGGCTGCGAGTTCTGCCAATGATGAAATTGACCATTGGAATGTCATCTCTTAGATTGTCTGCGCCTGCGTGTCCCAGCATCGCAAGGACAACCCGAAATAAGAAAGGCTCCAGAAGTTGTTATCTATGGCTGATTTGATGCTTCCTGCGCAGACTTTCATCGTGAAACACTTGCGCTGAAACTTTGCTGCAGTTCCATTGGAAGTTCCTCGTCGTTCATGGCTTCCCTTCCTGCACATCAAAAGGCTTTCCTCTCCAACACAATTCAGAAACAGATTCTGAAAGTCTGAACAAACTTGCGCCTTGCCATTGACGTTTTCCAAGTAAAAACAAAATTCTATTCGTCAGCGAAATGCTCGAAATTACGAAATCCAAAGGTTCTCCCTAGACAGGAGTATTTTCTATCAGCGAAAATAAAAGATAGTGCGTTTCGCCAGGTTTGCGTTTTTTCATTTATCGTGTTAGGAGCGATGTTGTGTTGTATGAGCTTTAGAAATACAGTGCGTAATAAAAATAAGTTAGTGTCCCATGAAGTCTTTCCTTGGATATTATCCTTTCGTACGAGCGGTTCAAAACACAGATAACTCCCTTAAAAAAGTAGGCCCTTCATGCAATCTCCCCTTCCAGAGCGCGCCCTGCAAATCGATCTCGCATGTTAGTGACACGTCTGCAAAGTTGCTCGAGATTTGTGGCCCTGCTACACCATATCTGCTTCGGAGATCCGGCCTCCACCGTCCTCTCAGAATCTAAGCTAGGCATTTGTGTCCACTTCCAGCCTTGTTTATGGAGCATTTAATTCTAATGGTTTGACCGGAGTGTAAAAAACATTCAGATCCTCTGCTCCTTTTAATCTCTCTGCTCCTTTTAATCTTACTGCGAAGAGATCCGGTTTCCAGGGTGTCGAAAGCATTACGGAACTAATGGACGGCGATAGCTTTCCTAAACACAAGAGTTGCTTTACGCTCAGAAGTACTAACCATGCCGCTCCTCGTCTTGTCTCAAGTGGATCTGTAACACAAAAGTTCGATTCAAAGCGCGTGGACTTTTGAGCGCATCATGACTGTCGTTTTTTAATTTCGTTCCCAGTCTTATTAAAATACCGGTGTGAAATATCTGCAATAGAAAATGAAAACTCTTTCTGTGTTCAGATTGCAATGTTCAATGTGATTGAGTCCCAACTATGGTTGATTTGCTGAGTCTGTAGAGTTTTCTCATTTGACCTCTAATTTTACACAAAATTATGAAAAAGGAAAAAAAGAAAAGCACTTTATACCCATAAGAAATAAAAAAATTAGAAGTTTAAGCAGCTATTGCGAATTTTAACAACCCCTATGCAAAAAATCCATTTACATGGGCATAGATATCACATCATGCCTTAATATCCATTGAGTTTCATTCATTTTTTTAGTCGATCACACCATGCTTCTAGTATAAGATAGGAAAATACAATAAGAAGAATCTAACCATGGAATATGTGGTTTGTAACATCTAACAAGAGTGTTTAAAAAGCGTCTCTGTGATATAAAGACTCCCTTACAGGCATAAGTATAATATTCAAATCATACATATAATATAGATAAACATTTTTGACAGGTGTCTGCAACTTTCGATTAGCGTCAGATAAATCCAATGAATAATATTTTATACAATAAAATGCAAAGTAGAGATACACAAATGATTTTCAGGCTTTATCGAAGATTATCGAAAGAGGTCATATTTGCTAGGCTATGGGTGCTATTCACAAATAATAAAGTATTTTTTTCCCGAATGCTTTTTATTTATGTGAAATGTAGAAAACGTTGAACGCCAAAACTGTAAATGCAATGCAGAACAGAACATATGAGCACAATTTCCAAAATAAATGGTTCCCGGCATATTTTCTCTTTACATCATTCGCGTGCCTGTGATTGAATCCCTAAAACTTCACTTAAGACGCACGACGATTCTGTCAGGATCGAATGTTAAGAATTTTCCTTCTTTTCTGTTTTGCGCCTGGATTTTAATTTTTTGCAACCATGTGCAAGAAGCCATACACAAAGAATCTATGCGTGCCTAAACAAGAGAATGCCATAAAAATGGAACTTATTAGGTAAAACCTGAGTTTATGTGAAAAAACAAACATAGCGTCACTGTAAAATCAGTCTCTAAAAGGGCACAATTAAAATTCAAACACAGATGAAATAAAAAAAATCTATCTCAGAGAAGCTAAAGAATTCCGACTGCACTCGTACTTCAAAATGAGGACTGAACGAAGTGATAGTATCCCAGTAACTATTAACTTGCGTAGCTAAAATTAACTATTACCTTCCGTAGGTAAAATATGTAACGGCATCTTGAACCGATCTTTAATTATGGTAGATTTCTTTGCGAAATGAAATCGATTAGGAGTATGGTTAACCCTAGTTCAAACACGTAGATTTTGATTCGACTTCTGTACGTTTGTTGTTTTGAACAGAAAAAAGACGAAGATTTAAGGAGAAACTGAAAAAGTTTCAAAGTTATAAAAAACCGGAAGGCTCTTGAACATTCCATGTGTGTTTTTTCTAATGCACAATTTTCTACAAGTAGTCACGAAACCTAAATTTTGAACCACTCATGCGCTGACGACGAGGCTTTTCATAATGAAAATGAAAAAAAATATGTTTTCAATTCTTTACTTTGACTGTGTACTCATCAGATTACCATCCCCCACAAAAGAAAAACTCTACACAGAGCAAACATATCTTCAAGCACTTCCCCAATATTCTGTGCCTTCAAAAATAAAAACGATTTGATTCTGCAGATATTCAATTTCTACAGCGTGGCTCTGGAAATAACGGAAAATTTAATAAACAGTAGATTCTTCAAATCGTAGCGCTCGCATTCACACTCTCCCCACACAACGCGTCCAAATTTTATGCAAAGCTATTCAGAGCAGCGAGCATTCTTAACGCGATCTTTTAGCGCGTATGCGAGCATGAAATCAGAAAGTAGTCATTTTCTCAAGCTATAAGTCTTAACTATTCACGTCAAAAATCAGTGAGTTCGAGACCTTTACTCGTTATCGATGAACATCTTTAACGTTTGGCATATACATAGTGCCTGTTTCCACACGCGGTGAGAGACGGAGACTGCAGCCATCTTCGGTGCCTATCACAGCACCCCAGTTGTGCGTCTCCCCTGGGGCTGGGGCTGAGCCTCTGTTATTGCTGCGGGAGAAGACGAGTGCTCTATCCTATGCAAAGCATCATCTGTCCTGCGCCCGGCCATCCACACGATTTGCTGCTGGATGTTACGGCATGGCAAGGAGTGCTGTCGCGCTCACGGTGTAAGGCGAATTTTTCGCATCCTTGTATCGAATGTTTGAATAAATGCAGAAATTGCGACGGTAATATTTCATGGATGCTGAGGCGTGTGTGAGGGTGTTAATGCCTCAACAGTACGTGTGAGGAGAATTTTTGGGGTCCTCAAGTCACATGTTAAAATAAATAGAGTAATTGTGACATTAATATTCCATAGGCGCAGCTGGGTGTATGACAAAATGTTAAAGGCGCATTGACTGCGCAAGACAAGTTTTTTTCTAACGTAATGCAGAACTATATGGCAAGTGACAAACTATTCAGTATAATTGCTAAATATTTGAAGTGAGCAAGTTTGCCGATTACTTTCTTGTCAAAGATTTGCATTAATTTTTCAAATTGGTCTAGCTTATCGTAGTTCCTGAAACGTGTCATAAGAGTTATATTTCAATGAAGTTAATAATCGAACTACGAAAAAAATTGCATTTATCTTAGATTCACGATGCAACTTCGTTCTTCATTTTCATTAGAAGTGCTCAAACTTCTTCTACCTTGGTTTTTGCATGAAGTGCAAAGCGCGTGGACTTTTGCGCGCATCATGAATGTCGTTTTTTTTATTTCGTTCTCAGTCTTATTAAAATACTGGTGTGAAATATCTATGAAAACTCTTTCTGTGTTCAGATTGACTCAGATACTCTTTCAGTGCATTCATCTCATCCTTATCAGATGAACTATTTGGTGGAATTTAGCGCAATAACTGAAGGTTATTTTTATAACGGGATACGTATTTACAAGCACTAAAATTATGTTACCAATCAGAAAGTAAGTTTTCTGGGTTGTTTTGCAGTTTCGCTGAACTTTTCAGACATTACACTGAACTTAAAATCGTTATTAAAATTCCGAGCGAGCAAGACATAACATTTTCAGTCATATATTTCATCACAATTGAAAGTCTTGCGCTCCCTCCAGCTCATCTTCTCTTCTCTTGAAAGTAAAATCTCTTCCCCTCTTCCATCTGCCCTTCGCACCGCCCCTTGAAAAAAGACAAGCTCTTCTAAGGTTTCCTTATTCTTTTACGAGGCGGAGGAAGAAATATCCGACCAAAATGCAGCTTCTTTCTCATAAAGCGAGTGTTGATTTTCGGTGAAAATTCCACCGAAAAAGTACAATTTCTATTATTTTCATAATAAAATCGTGAGTAAATGAATTGTGAAGCGCCACCCTAAGGTCCCATAAAAAATCGCCAAACCTTTATTTCTTCTTTGTCATCTCCAGAAGTTCAGTAGAAGCACAAAAGTTATTAATTGATCAAGCAAAAATGTTAACCATGATAGGAACAAAATCTGTCAGGTTTCATGTTCGTTGCAAAAATTCAAAGTTTGGTTCATTGAACAAAACGTGAGTCAATTATAAAACTGCCGAGCTCTTTTTGTTGGTCATTAAAAAGTCTCCCATCCACAACTTTGAATTTCAAAAAGTCTTGTTCACAAATTACTAAACGGTTCCCGGTGAAAGTAAATGGTGCTCGAGCCACCAGGGGAGATGAAGTACTGAGGTATAAAATCTACAGAGTATGTTATTATATTTAATAGATGTTTCCCATGTTTCGCCTCTGTAATTTCGCATTCCAGTTTGAAAACAATAAACATTAATTCTCACTTGTGCGGAATTCTCCCTCAAAAAGTGGTGATGAACTTGCAGTTCAAACTCATTTTTCCGGAATATCAATCAGTGAACCAACAAATTTCATCCCATAATTTTTGCCGATGAATTGATTTCGTAGAATCATCAGCAATAGATTTTAGAAGCCAAAGCGTTGGTTATAGGTAACGTCGACTGCTGAATAAAAATGCGTTTTAAAATCTGTCGGGTTCATGACGGTAAACCAGGCATTTGTCTTAGAATTTAAAGCAACTTCCTGAACGTAGCCAAGCAAAGAGCAGGCCACGCTAACGCTCACGTTGTTTGGTGGTAAATCTCAAACACAGCAAAAGAAACACGTTGATCCAAATGGGCTCTAGCGCAGACAATATCTTGTTACAAAAACCGGAAGAAAATGACGTGTTTTACTAAGAGGCCTCCAAAATAGAATTGTTCCTGTGCAACATGAGTCTGCAAAGCTGGAGGGTCCAGAAAACACAGAACGTGTACCCCTTTTCGTTATGAGTTTAATTGTCTCAGACTCATCAAGATTTTGCCTCGGTCTTATATCACAACCCGTACGTCTAGGCTCCCTTCATTGCTCCGAACTAACTCGCAAGTTTCGTTTAAGTTTCAAAGTATGCCGGTTAAGGTATTCAAGAGCCCTCAGGTCTTTTAATCAGTCTTTTAAGAAGAGTTCTCCTTTGAACGGCTTTTCAAACTCAAGCACTTGGAGCCGGTCTAACCAAGAGACTCTTAAGCTGGCGCAGATCTGTAATAAATCTGTTCCTTATTCAAATTTACTTCATCACTCAACGCACAGTATTTTCGACTTTAGAACACAATAGCATTCAAATACGTGGTGCACAAAACACGAAGCAGAGAATTAAAGTCGCTTTTTAAAAGCATCAAAGCCGTTAAAAGGGTTGCTGATGTCGGGCATTTACTAAAGGGTTTACAGAGTGAACACAATTTAGTTACGCTCTGTTAACAAGAATAACCTTTAGGAAAACTTGCTCAGCTTCAATTCAAAACAAAAGAAAAACTTGCTCAGTTAACAGCACTTGAATTCTAAGCGGATCTTGCATTTGTATGCCTGTTTTTTACTTCTGAATTCTTGTCGAAATGGACTTGAGTGGAAGCTAAATAATGCCATCAATAATGCAAAACAATAATGATTCCAAACGATGAAAATAATTATTGGAAAAAGTTTCGATCCTTTTCTCCCATGCACTCGAGGCAAGACAACAATGATGCGTAATTCGTCGCAGAATAATTTCTCATGAAATCAATTAAAAAGGAACTCCCTTCCTTCAAAGTAAAATGGTCAAATTTCTCTTTCTTATTGAACGCATGTTCATCTATTAATATGTTATACATTTACTTGAAGCTTAAAGATGAATTTTTTCAATAATAAATTATTTGAGAATGGCTTATTAGTTTTATAATTATTTGAGTAGCAATATACCGTCTAATATTGGACACGACTTAGTTTGCTTTTCTCCTGCCAAACAACACCTTGGAACTTATGTTCATTATTATGAAGAAACACTTCAAATTTCAGACGAAATTTGTCCTTGTTAATTTTACCTTCCGTTGTAATGAACATCAGATCAAATTTCAAACTAAGAAGCCTACGTTGCGATATGGGTCTGAGTTGCGAATTACGTGGATATAAGACGAATTCTGAGTAATTTTTTTGGTTCATCCTAGCTTTTGCGCGTCTACTTGTACTAAATATTTTAAGAGTTCTTACAATATCTGACAAGCCTTAAGGATTTCGAAGAAAACGATTACAGGATAGTTTTGAACCTACATGCCAGACAATCCTGGGTTTTTTTACCCTGATTTATCAGTGGGCGATTTCTTTCATGGTGTGTTCGTGTTGTTTTATTCGAGGGTAATGAGAGCCACAGGCAGCTGAGCCCCAGTGGCACCAATGATGTTAGGACTCCCAATAAAATTAACTGCTTGCCTTCTCTCGGGAAGCTTCCGAGCTCACCGACGTTGCCTCGGCCAAACTTTTCTTGGCCTTCCTTTCAAGATCACTTGCTCTGCAGAGCATGAAAAGCAAGAGCGTAAAAATACAAATTACTTACTTGCTTATCTGTTTTTAACCTGCAAGATATAAGAGTGGTGCGTTCTCTTTTTGTCCTTATAATGCTCAAAGATGCTTTATGCTAGAACAAATAGTCAGGAGCGAAAGAAACTTTAGACTCAAAGTATAAGATGCAACAAAAAAACAAACGTTTACGCAAGTGCTCGCTGAACCTCTACAGTGCTGGAAGTGTGCTACGTCTGTTCGCATTTATAATCTTTTGAACCAGTGAGTTACAGCAGGCTGAGCGAATGCAGGAAAAAATTATTCAGTATTAATTCAAATTTCTGTATCTCATTCTTGCGGATTCGCAGAACCTTGATCGCACATAAATTTATCATGATTTTCGTTGGTTATTTACGGGGATGAAACGAGGAGTGATTGATCCCTTCTCGTCAAATTCAAACCTTCGTTAAATGCGCACAAGATTAAAATGCTCGCAATTGGCTACAACTCTTTCTACCCAAATACAAATTGATGTACAGACATGAGCGTAAACGCACATGTATTACGACAGTGTGACTTCTACCTAACGAAATTTTTTAGCGGTTATAAGATTGAAATACTTCATGGAACTGGAAAAATATTATGAAGTTTTCGCTCAATTATGAACTTAGGATAACACAGATGCACAGAAATATGAAATATCTGATAGCTAACACAAACTAAACTTCCCGGTTATCAAGATACGTTTTTAAATTAACTAAATTTCACATGCTTTTTTTTAGATTGAATGCGTAACTCTCTATGTTCGAAGATTTTCATTCCGTGTAATAGCAAGAAGGGTTGATAAATAAAAAAATGGCCTCATTTTTTGGTATTTTAAGAGCATCAATGTGTACATAGCGAGATTTATTTACAATAAAGTAGAATAATTTTACACTCTTAATAATCATTCGTGTACTATTGTGGGGAAATACTTCACTCGTGCAATTTTTGGAAAATACTTCGCTTTAGGAAATGTCTTAAAAAACCGTTATCACTGTTATTATACTTCGCTTTAGGAAATGTCTAAAAAACCGTCATCACTGTTATTCTCGAGCGTGAGAATGTCGACCAAAGTTTATCCGTGTGTGTAAGGACAATTCGTCACTGTTCGGTCGGAAAAACAAGCGGCGATTGTTTGGGGTAGGGGTAGGCGTGTTAGATGTCGCGGCCTCAAGTGCGGCGAGGGCAGGCATAGAGAACGACGCACACACGAACACACGCACGATACAAGCGTACCCAAGCCGAGGCTTTGTAGGGCAAGGAGGCGGACGTGACGTCTGAACACAGGCCCGCACAACCGGAGCCAATCGCCGCTCGCCAAAGCTATGACGCAAGAAGGTGTGTCTCAACACACACCAATGAGAGTCCCAGACGTCAGAATAAGCAAGGATTCCGCCAATGAGGTTGCAGATGCTGCCTCTGTAGAATGGAAGCGTCGAGAATGATCTCGAAAGAGGGAAGCGAAACAGATATAAGGATGCGAGAGGAAGCCTCGAGAGGAATTTTTGAACACACGTGAGAGACTGCGCAAGACGTCTGAGGGTGTTCTACACAATAGGCCAGCCTCGTCGGCTGGCCTGATACCCAACTGCAACTTGAAAGTTAATAATTCGAGGCACATAAACAACGTTGGACGTCGGAAGTCATTGGAGCACCGTCTTACAAAGGAAGCCTAATCGAAGTAAACCAGCCTCGCATCGGGGATCGTCATGAATAAACGCGTCGGAGATTCAACCAAGAGCAATTAACATCTGTGCATCGGGGTCGAACTCACAATCAACTACAGCGGCAGTCGTCAACATTGCAAATGGCAAACAGTTAAGATCGCTCACCAACACTGCAAAGTTCAACGCATGAAACTGCAATGAATCAGCTCACAACCGCTTCAAGGGATCAGCTACCCATAGAAAGAAGCGGGGAAGGGCACCACTGCAGCGAGGTAGCAAGAGATCAGCCTACGCCAGCAGCAAGCCTAAGCTGCGACGCGGAACATCAGCAGTGAGCAATAACATCGGCTGTGAACGACGCGGAACATCAGCAGTGAGCAATAACATCGGCTGTGAACGACGCGGAACATCAGCAGTGAGCAATAGCATCGGCAGTGAATACCCATCAGTGAATCATTTATTATCAAAAGGGCGAGTGTTTTATAGTTGTGAGAGCTCTTTTAGGTGGTGATTGAAGTTCAAATTCAGATGTAGATCAGCACACAGAAAAGTGCTTTTCAGAGTATCGCGAGGAATCATCTAATTTTTGGCTATCAATTTCCTGTGTCTATTTAGTCGAGGATCGACTTCCCGTTGTATGATTCGACACCGTGTCACAATTCCAGGTTAAATCGTGATGTGTTGTTCTCGCAAATATTATGATTTGTGTTACTGTGGATGCGTGAATCGTTGTCAACGAGGGAGTATTTGTAACTTGAATGCTCGGTAAGCATCACCTTTGTGTCATGTCGTGTTTAAATATTTGCGGCGGTAGAAACTTACGTACTTTTCATTGACGCCGTTGTGCCATTTCAAATCATTTCGTCCCCATGCCTTGTGTGTTTATCCACGTGTTTCCCAATAAATTCGTGTTAATCTTGCTAACTCTTTTATTCTCCAAGTCTGGTATGCAGGTGTACGCAAGCATAAAGGATAATACTATAACATGTTTGGGGGTTGAGACTCCCCCTGCGTGCGTGATTAGTAACCCTTTTCACGTATCGCGACAGGGAAAATATCAACTGTCCTATGCAAGCGTACTGTCTGTATGTCAGCTTGGAAATTTTAAAGGAATTCATTTTCAGTTGTTCAAAAATTTCTGTTTATTTTAATTCAGTCAAACAGTCGCTCGATAATTAAGCAGAATTTTCTGCAAGTACAAACACCCGTGTCATTTCGTGGACATTCCAATTTTTGGAGTAAAATTCTAACGTAGAGCGGTGCCCGTCGCCTGCACCGGGCGTGCTGTATACCGATGCCTACCGCCGATCGCGCTGTTGGAGGACGGAGTAATAAAATTTTAGATTCTGGGAGCTGCAGTCTAACCATTTCCTGAGCGCCTAATTTGAAGTGTACTTGACTGAGTGTAATCCATGTCCATTAATTTTCGAAATGTTATGAGGAATTTATATTTTCCGGAATCTTTGCTCATTTTTTTGTGCCGCTAAGGTGATCTAGTTGGTATTGTCTGAGTGAATATTGCATCAAATACTCACTCTATTTTCTTGACAGTGTGTTCGATAAAAATTTTTTTTTGAGTGCTGAATTTTTGGTTGAATTTTCTATGATCTGTACCATTATTAGGTTTAACTTAATTCAGGTGTGCAGCGATGGCTCTGGAAACTGACGCCGTGATTTAGCAAATACCGCCTTATCTCAAATGAATCTTTGAAACAAGTTTACATTTTCTGGGCTTTGAGACATTTAGTAATTAATCCAGTTGGAATTTTCATTTTTAATGATACCTTACTCAAAATAATTTGCAGAAATTTTTGGCCTCGTGTGTGTCAAGCTTCTACAATCAGCTTTAGCAACATGCTTAACATTGGATTCGAAAGCATTGGAGCATTTAATTTGTAATAATTAAAACATGTTGAAATTAAATTGAATGTTTCCAGGACATGTCGATCCATTACAGTTTACTGACTGACATGTTGAGAGCAGCATGATTCACAGTTTCATTGATTAAAATCCGAGTGTTTAGTTGTGATGATAAAAATGTTGAATGAATTAAGTGACGGTGCTGAGGATAAAAATTAAATGTAGTGTTTTAAAGTAAGTGATAATTTCAACGGTGCTGCGAATTCAGTTCGTAGTCTAATTTTATTTGCTTTGATATAAATGACGCCTCTGCTCGTGTGTTAAGTAAAGTAAAATTCGTCATTCTTTTCTATTCACAAGATCATTATGGCAAGCTCCAGTACATCAGAGTGAGAATTTAAATAATTGCTTCAACAATAATACACTAAAATCATTAAATATTTTGGGTGATTTTTCACATGTGCCAAGTATACAATCCATTTCGACACTGACATAAGACAATCAATACCTTTATATCAAATTCACTGAGCATAAAAATTTTGCTTCCTTAACTTTTATAAATTCATGATGTTTAAAAATTTCCTTTTGATGTGAATTCGACGGTAGAGCGTGGTAATTTAAGATTATTCAATCCCAGCTGCCTTCAGGTAGGAAGGAATTTTTATTACATTAAGCATCTGTAGATTTTAAAGGGAACACGTGGATTAAATGCAATTTTTGTAGTCTAAACAGTTACATGTCACCGATGAATTAATTTTCATTTTTAAGTGTGCGTTAATTGGAAGATTGTGTATTTTTCTTCAAATCGTTCGTCGTCTAGGGGAATGTTCAAGTTATACTCATGTGAGAGGTGCAAATTATATCTTACGGAAACTGAAGTCTACTACAGCGAAAGAGATAGATACTGAAGGCGAAAATTACCTAACATTCGGTATTGAATTGAATCGGGGGAACGGAACATCCATGAGAATTCTTCAGAATAATTTTTGGATTTTATAATGCATTCCTCGTATTGGTCTACGCATTTTCTCTCGTTCGTGCGCGGATTTTGGACAGGTTCGTGGGGTCGGTTTTGCCTGATCAACAAAAGTAGCTCTGGCGTGCCTTCTAATGTTTGAGCGTAAGATGGGAGGAGCAGAAACATTCGACAATGCTTTGAATTCAACATGATTAGGCGGTAACCTTAACCAAATTGTGTGGACCGTTTCGTCAGTAATTGAAATTCAATCGTAATTGATGACGAGATTGTGTTTGCATAATCAGGATGTATTTATCAACTTCATTGGGATATGTTTATTTTCCACAATGGAAAATGCTCAATATTTCGAAATGGAGTGTTATTTCTGCAGACGAATTTATTTATAGCGTTAAAGTTGAAACTGCTTAGCGACTGGAGTGTACAATGGAAATTTACTTGAGAATGTAGGCAAGAGAGGTACACCGCACAGCAGAGAGACTCTGCCGAGATTTTATTGCTTTGCGAATAGCTCACGCAATTAAGAAATTGTGGCGGTACGTTCAAGCTGATGTGCTTATGCTCGAGTGTGGTATTATGTGAACGCGAGAATGTAGAATGCTAGAGTAAATGAAGTAGAAATATCACTGGTGTATGTATTTTGAAAATACGTCGAACATCTATGGCAGAAATTTCTTCGAAAAATATTATAGCTCGTTTTCTGTGCTCTGTCTTTGCGAGTTGTATGTTTACAGAAATCCAATATGCCATTCCTTTATCAGCTAATGAAAGTACAAGAGCGAATAATGAAATCGTTTTCTATGTCGGGATTGTCTGGAAGGTCAGACTCTAGGCAGGCTTGGCAAGGAATACGTAGGATGATTAATATCCGGGTTCACTGCAGACGTTGTAAATAGATAACACATGACACGAAACTGTAGTATGTTTAGTTGCACAAAAGAAATGTGACTTATTCCTGGGTGGCGAGATTTCATGAAGGTATATTCGCTAGGTGTGTTTTTTGCGTTTTCTTACTGAAGCGGAATCCCGTGAATCTTGGTGTACTGGGAACGTTACATTTTATTTTAAGTGTTATAGAATAAGAACTGTTCCTTAATTCTGAATCTCCCATGCGCGTTGCCAGGAACTTTGCTTCTTTCCACCTGGTGAACGGTGTGTGAGGGAACGAGAATAGGAACTGCGATTTTGACCTACATTTGCAGTGGCACAAGCAGAAGTAAAGCATATCCTATTTTCTGAGTTTGAGTAACTGCGATGTTTACCGGATTTAGACTACCTGATTGACGTACTAACTTTTGGATACAATTTAGTGTGAGTTGTCGCTGCGTTCATGTGTCGAAGTTTTGGTGTTTCCTTCGCATAGGGATGTTCCAGGCACTCAAACTGTTCGTACTCCAACATCGACGGATATGCTAATTTAATTTTCTTAGTATAATAGTTATGTTAAGGTGATACAACACTCTCTCCGTCATTGAATGGAAAACATACTGCAGGATCCCGAGTTATGTAAATATATTGATAATGTCATGCAATTCAACGACGTCTCTTCGAGTGGAATGACATGATATGAATAAAGGCTAAACCGTCTCAAGGGCTGGTAAATAAGGTAATCAGGATGTGAATGTAATTTTCTCATGATTTTGTGGGTGCGGACGAGTAATCAGACCGCCTAAACTGCAGTGCACGGCAGTGTGGCGTAAGTCTGATGAAATGTTAACACTCTATTTCTATTTTCTTTGAGTAAGAGCACACGGGATATCGGCCAACCTGGTAAATCTCTCGTTGTGCATATGTTATTTCATGTGTACATTAAGTGCGTTAGGGATTTCAGCCTATTTGGTAAATCTCCCGATTTAGCGTACAATATTTGTCTGAATGTTCATATAATCTTGCGGCAACGTGGAATAATTTAAATGTGCTGCACTGTCTCTGGGGCTGAGAATCGTATAAAATTTTTATGTCATGTCTATTTTTTGCATTTTTGTGTCAGTGATATCACAATGTCAGATCGTCTGAAGAGCCTTTCGGCGTAGTAAGATGTAAAGCTTGACGGGTTGGTAACACTACATTTTGTCTATTTCTGCATTTCTTTGTATGTCGGTATTGTTAGAATGTCGGATCGCTAGAAAAGCCTTCGCGGCCGAGTATAACGTAAAGTCCGATGAGCTGATAGTACCCAATTCATGTGTAATTTTTCTCTTGTGTGTCGGTGTTGGCATAATGTCTGATCGTTAGAAAAGCCTTCGCGGCAGAGTATAACGTAAAGTTAGACGCCTTGACAATACCCAATGTATATGTGTTTTTTTATTGATGCGGATTCGGGATTTTGGCCTAACAGGCAATTCTCCTGCTAGTTCGTACGTCATGAGCAAGAATGTTTTATTTTCTTCGAAATATTTAGGTGATTCAACTGATTAGTAACACCGTCGAACGAATTTCGGCTTTGTCTAGAGTTGGTTGAGGATGCCGGAAATTAACTATTTTATGTATGTAGGTAGAAATTCTTCGCGTAGCTCACCTCCGCCTCACGCAAGGCAGATTTGAAGGAAAGCGAGGAAAGTTTCTAAGGTGATCAACCATGTAATGCGCTGTCTCTCGAGTACAAATGGACCAGGTTAGACAATTTAACGCGTATTTTACGGAAGGAGATCATTAGCAATTTAACGCGAAACTCAGGGGTCTAAGTCAGGCTGGTCGACAAGCGGACTGAGAATCAAAACCTGAAGATCTTCGCAAATAAATGTGCTTCATTTTCTACAATTATGATGGAAGAGCTGACGAGCTCCGACGTGGGAGTCCAACGCGTATTGACGCCGTAATCTACAGGATTTGTCCGCGATTTGACGCAACGAGGATCTACGGAATTTTCCACGAATTCACGTGACGCCAAGGATGAATTTTTTATGGAAAAGCCTCAGTAACTTCAATTCTCAGCAGGGGAGCCTCCCCAGGAACAGTAGCAAGCCCAGGATCAGTAGCAAGCACAGGATCAGTAGCAAGCCCAGGATCAGTAGCAAGCCCAGGATCAGTAGCGAGCCCAGGATCAGTAGCAAGCCGAAGAGGAGTAGCACGTCACAGGAACAACAACAAGCTGTAACTAGGTGCACAGGAGGAGCAACAGCAAGTTTTTGTTGCAAGAAAAACGTCTACTTTGAATCACAGGATGAAATGATAATTATGAGGAAGAAAACTTGAGGTTGGAAAATTAACTCCATTTGAGATTGTGTTTTTGGGTGGATTGCAACCGAGAAAGCTGAAAGGATGTCTCTACTTGTAACAAATTCGCCGATTTCTCGATCTCTAATTTATATGTTTATCTATGTCGATGAATTTGCCGAGAGCAATTCGAGAATAATATGTCGTGTGTGTTTTATTTGATGCGTGTAAGTTGTCGGATGTGTGCGGTATCTTTACTGTGTTCTTTGCTATTTGCGTACTACAATAATGTGTGTAAGAGATGCGTTTCAATTATTTACTGTGTCAGGTATCAATGAATTTTTCATAAATGTGTCAACATTGGCGTGTTACAAGAAGGTAAATGATGAGGTGATATGTAAGGATATTTTCATGTCGGGAAAAGCGAAGGGATTAAAAAATGGGGGGCGAATATTTTCTAAATTTTTAACGTAAAGGGTACGTCACGGTTATAATTTAAATTGACCGATGAAAATTTGCACCAACTTTGCAAGTTGGCACAAATTTTTCTGGGGCGATGCGGGTATTGTGGGGAAATACTTCACTCGTGCAATTTTTGGAAAATACTTCGCTTTAGGAAATGTCTTAAAAAACCGTTATCACTGTTATTATACTTCGCTTTAGGAAATGTCTAAAAAACCGTCATCACTGTTATTCTCGAGCGTGAGAATGTCGACCAAAGTTTATCCGTGTGTGTAAGGACAATTCGTCACTGTTCGGTCGGAAAAACAAGCGGCGATTGTTTGGGGTAGGGGTAGGCGTGTCAGATGTCGCGGCCTCAAGTGCGGCGAGGGCAGGCATAGAGAACGACGCACACACGAACACACGCACGATACAAGCGTACCCAAGCCGAGGCTTTGTAGGGCAAGGAGGCGGACGTGACGTCTGAACACAGGCCCGCACAACCGGAGCCAATCGCCGCTCGCCAAAGCTATGACGCAAGAAGGTGTGTCTCAACACACACCAATGAGAGTCCCAGACGTCAGAATAAGCAAGGATTCCGCCAATGAGGTTGCAGATGCTGCCTCTGTAGAATGGAAGCGTCGAGAATGATCTCGAAAGAGGGAAGCGAAACAGATATAAGGATGCGAGAGGAAGCCTCGAGAGGAATTTTTGAACACACGTGAGAGACTGCGCAAGACGTCTGAGGGTGTTCTACACAATAGGCCAGCCTCGTCGGCTGGCCTGATACCCAACTGCAACTTGAAAGTTAATAATTCGAGGCACATAAACAACGTTGGACGTCGGAAGTCATTGGAGCACCGTCTTACAAAGGAAGCCTAATCGAAGTAAACCAGCCTCGCATCGGGGATCGTCATGAATAAACGCGTCGGAGATTCAACCAAGAGCAATTAACATCTGTGCATCGGGGTCGAACTCACAATCAACTACAGCGGCAGTCGTCAACATTGCAAATGGCAAACAGTTAAGATCGCTCACCAACACTGCAAAGTTCAACGCATGAAACTGCAATGAATCAGCTCACAACCGCTTCAAGGGATCAGCTACCCATAGAAAGAAGCGGGGAAGGGCACCACTGCAGCGAGGTAGCAAGAGATCAGCCTACGCCAGCAGCAAGCCTAAGCTGCGACGCGGAACATCAGCAGTGAGCAATAACATCGGCTGTGAACGACGCGGAACATCAGCAGTGAGCAATAACATCGGCTGTGAACGACGCGGAACATCAGCAGTGAGCAATAGCATCGGCAGTGAATACCCATCAGTGAATCATTTATTATCAAAAGGGCGAGTGTTTTATAGTTGTGAGAGCTCTTTTAGGTGGTGATTGAAGTTCAAATTCAGATGTAGATCAGCACACAGAAAAGTGCTTTTCAGAGTATCGCGAGGAATCATCTAATTTTTGGCTATCAATTTCCTGTGTCTATTTAGTCGAGGATCGACTTCCCGTTGTATGATTCGACACCGTGTCACAATTCCAGGTTAAATCGTGATGTGTTGTTCTCGCAAATATTATGATTTGTGTTACTGTGGATGCGTGAATCGTTGTCAACGAGGGAGTATTTGTAACTTGAATGCTCGGTAAGCATCACCTTTGTGTCATGTCGTGTTTAAATATTTGCGGCGGTAGAAACTTACGTACTTTTCATTGACGCCGTTGTGCCATTTCAAATCATTTCGTCCCCATGCCTTGTGTGTTTATCCACGTGTTTCCCAATAAATTCGTGTTAATCTTGCTAACTCTTTTATTCTCCAAGTCTGGTATGCAGGTGTACGCAAGCATAAAGGATAATACTATAACATGTTTGGGGGTTGAGACTCCCCCTGCGTGCGTGATTAGTAACCCTTTTCACGTATCGCGACACTCTCATAGTGAAATATTTGCCAAGCGAATACGTCAGGAGAGAATCTCATTCCAGATTCTGATAAAAACCACAGGAGCCAAGTTCATTCATTATATTTGAGGATTCAAAAGCCCTAAGTTGATAGAAAACTTAATACTAATCTCATGAAAGTCATTGTGAAATGCTTTAGTCAAAATAAATGTTAATTAACGCCCACCCACAATTGGTAATCTAACAGAAGACCTTTCTTTTTATTTTTACCAACAGTCGGAAAAACCTTTTCGTTGTTTTTGTAGCTTCGAATACCGTAATCCAACGCTGAATGAGTTGAAGAGAGTAGAGATGCAGGAGCAGTACGGCAGCTCGTATCAGTTATACGTGGCCAGTGATCAAACAGGTGAATGTTTTAACGAGTCATATTTCGACTGAGTTATATCTGCGTACACCGGTTCAATATAATATATTTTCCCCTTCTTTTGTATAGTACTGTATTTATCTTTCTATTCCGAGCCAACGGAGCACCGTGACCAAACGAAAAGGACCAACAAATATAGAATTGATGCTTTTTTACCCGACTCAACTGCTTCAGCAGTGAATTTCTGGTACGAGGCTGATTAATTCCTCAGCATAAGAAATTAGGCTAAATGCACAAATGAACAGTAAGCTTAGTCGTGTATATTTCGTCCAGCACTCGCATTTGCTATTTTAATTCTTCTAAACATCCTAGTTAGATTTTTACTGTGATGGAGAAACAAAATAACTGAACGATATTGAATTAGTAAGAACACTGGTAATATTCATAGCATTTATTTGTATACATTTATACGAAATTATTCAGCCGCAGGTTCTGGTTGTGGCTTGAAGCAATCAATATAATGAAAAAAATTGTTCTTAAAATATTGTATGAGGTGCAATTTTTCCTGCTTAGCCTAGAAGCTTCATCTTCAAAACAAAATATATTTACTAGTATTCTACTCTTCATTGAAATACTTTCTCAACATCTTGAGCAGCCCACTACTTACTCCAAACATTTCCTACAAAACCCAACCAACATTTCTTTCGATAGCAGAAGTCACGAAAGTATCGAAATACGCTGGCGATCAATAGACGAATTAAAAGTCATGTTGTTAGTTTTCCCCGATGGCGTGCAGGAGTAACTCACTCAGGTATCTGATCAGTTAATTCGAGCTCATTAAATCGACTGGGCTGCGCCGAATTGCTGGCAATTATTTTGTAGGCCTCGTAGCGAGAGGCGCAGATCGGGGGCGGTGGGGAAGCCGTGAAAATTTGGGGACAAAAATTCTGAATAAAAACTACACGACGACAGCATTAACTGCTGTTGAAAGTCAGAGAAAACAGTATTCACTGAGGAACCCATATTGTCAGAGACACTTTCCTTACACTAAATTAATCACATCTTATCTAAATATTTATTATCAAGATAATTATACATTCTTTCTCCTCGCACAAAGAATGCGTATAAGATTAACATGAGGTATGTCACAAAACGAATTATCAGTGCAAAGCAAACTACGGTGCTGGAGTCAAGAACTACAGGGGGGACGTTATGCTCGTTATACATAAGTGCAACACGCCACATTGCAGTAACAGTTGTGTTCTATTAGTGATAGAGTTGTAGGGAATGACTTTATTGTTAATACAAGTTTCAATTTTTTTGCAAGCCTGTAGTTGACATGGCCATGATTTGTATTGCAATAAAAGTATTGATCTAAATTTATTTTATTACTCGTACAAAGGCACCTTTACATAATATTCGTTTGTTGGTGAACTCATCTATGATGCTGTTCACTTGCATTCTGAATGAAAAAAGCATAGAGCATACATTACATGATTGCTAATCTAATTTTTATTGAAATTAAACCCAAAATTTCATCAAATGAAATCTTACCGTTACTCACTGCAGTCATTCATATGCATATAACGATATTTATGTGGGCAGTAAGCATTTTCAATCTTTTTTCAATAATTAGCTCACTACACCTTCCATATATCCAATAATTACCTTAGAACTCCCTCTTTTCCATCCCAGCAAGAGTTGAATGAGAAATTATTGGAGTATTTGCGGGCGTTTTCATTTTGGTTCTGAATTTTCTACAAGGTTGGAGCATTTGTGATATGTATTAGATTGTTGAATTTCGTGGTCATGTTTGCCTTACTTCTGTAGGAGCGGTGGAAAAAAGCGAATAATCAATGATTGTGCGCCTTATTTAAAGCATAGAAAAAACTTCTGACTTGTGCAATTTTAGCGAACGGTGCAACAGTTGAAATTCAATTTGCAAAAATCAGTCTTACGTTACGCGTCATTAAAATCAACATGAAAAATTCCACTGCAGCTTTATATTGAAACTTTACTGCATCTTTTCCCAAATTATCTACATTTTAAATTTCAATACAGAATGTTTTATTTTAACAGTTTTTCTTGAATTAAAATGATAAGTTAACGCTGATCGTGCATCACGCAGATGCTTGCCAACTTCCTTTTATCAAAATGGAAAAGCGTTCCAGCAATTCTACCTTAGTTCAATTTTTATTACCATCCATAATTTAAAACTAAAATTAACCGTCAATGGACAGACTTTGAATAGAGTTGATTAATCAAGATACAAAATTAAAAATTGCCCAAATCTCACTGTGTGTCCCATTCTCCAGTTCAAACCCTTTATGCAAAACACAAACACGGATCGCGGCTTCCTACTATGGCGTTTTCATTTAGTCTTGCCTGAACGCAGCCGACATTAAAAAAAAAAGTTCGTCGAAACGAAGCGTGTCGGTGGCAGATGTGCCGATAGCCCAAACTAATGCGGGGCTTGTCATGCTGGTGCCAGCTTCTGAATCGGTCTAAATGAGCTTTTCGATCCCTGAATTAATTTGTGATTAGGCGACACTGTTTGCGTATTGCCGAATGCATGGAGGTCCAAGGCTGGTCCAATCATCGCTTCCTAAAATCAAATGAATCTGTAACTTTTCGCCCAGTAGCTACTACAGCTCTGTTATCTGGAGCTTTGCTTCAAGATTAATGGTTTGTAGCTCATGTCTGCTGTAGATGCTGTATCGGCAAAATTAACCATCCTGGCTATTAAATTTCTACGAGGAAATCACTACATGGTGAAACTTGCCGTTATCTAGGCTGACTGATTGCAAAGTCCGGTGGTATAATTGAAACGATATTTTTCTCTGGCGTTGGTGACTTTGAGCAAGAACATGAACGTGAGAAAGCCCTTCAAGCTCACAGATTTTTATGAGCGAAAACTGTGCTCAGTTACAGCCGAATTAGGGAACGTAAAAGTTTATGTAGCTGATCGTGAGTTTGCTTAATCGTACTTGCTTAAACGAAGTCATTCACTGATATATTGATCACTTCATTCATTTGAGTTTTGTTGGCTAACGTTTTTATGGGCAAAATCAAACTGTCTGATTTTTTTAAAGAGAGATGTATATGTAGATTTTATACGGTATGAAATTGTTTTTATGGTATTCTTCAAAATACGTTGACCATGATAAAACTCACGATTTAATGAACTTCTAATTGGGTAGGAAATTGAATAAATAAGGAAAAAACAGCTATTTACTCGTCAGTAAATTTTAAATCAGCATTCGTAACATTCTGATCATTTTTTCTATCAATTGAAAAAGGATGGTTCCAACAATACTGTACTTCATTTCCCAAGCCTGTTTCCCGTCAGATAATGTCGAATTCAGCCATCAATTTCAGGTCTAGAAATGTATAGCGCCCTTTCCCCCAATCATTTTTAAAATTTCAATGGGCATTTTTGGAGTTATTAGCCACGGTCAGTAGAGGAAGGACCCATACCTGCATTGACAGCAAGTGCACCAGAAAGAAAGTCTTTGTCACTCAGATATTTACTCAGGCGATATTTTCTCCGCTCAAATATTGGGCCAAGTTGCCCACCCAGGAAGGATTTAGGAGCTGGCTCGAGTTTTCGATGGGACTTGGCCATGATTTTCGGTTCGAGAGCCAAGATATTAGCTTCTCGAGTGAAATATTCTTATTGCCTTGAGAGCCTTTCCAGATTCAAGAGTTCGGGATTTTCACGCGCGTGTTCGGAAATCTGGAAGCTTTTTCAACTTCCTGGCTAAAAAGTAGCGAGAGAATGTGGTAATTCTGGTTGCGATGGAGGAAACGCGTGCATGAACCTTGTTTGCTTCTTTTATGACTGTTATAGTATGGTATAAGTCCTTGACTTATTATTCTCATCAACATAAGGGCAAAAAAAATATTTTCACCTCGTTGACGGCAACAGTACCAAATCATAAATCATAAATGACGCATTTACTTGAATGGCATTCACGCAATTTGGGGCATTTCTCATGCAGCGATTATAGGAAGGTAATTTATGGAAAAAATAAAGCCAATAAAAAACTGATTGTTAGCAAAACACTCATAGTTGCACTAATATTAAGTACCCAAAAAGCAGCTGAGGGAAGTTAATTTCAGAGACAAGCTGGTCGAAATAATTTCTCATAAGCAGAAGCCATAAAAAAAGGAGGCATTTAAACTTGGACATTTTGAGCACTGCAGTGCAGGTCACGATCCGTTTCGTTTTTTGTCAATAAACTACAAGCGCAGTAAAAACGGGTCGTGAGTAACTCGTAGGATTTATACCCGTGCTGTTTGCGGAAAACTTTTCGAGGTTTTTCATTTGCTCGGTGAATTACGAGCTTATTTTGCGGGCCCACATTAGAAGGCATCGTCCATTCCGGGCCGAATTTGAGCTTAGAGTTTGGGAAACGTAATAAGGGCAACGACATATATTTTTATTTTTTCGTACTGTGCCTATTTGTTGCCGACCTCATATCCTCCGAGGGTTCTTATCTTTGAGTTACAACCAATGCTTCTTCGACCTCCCTCGAAAATAAGTCGGAGACTTGGTGAAAAGAAAGCCCTGGTGACACACCTGGACTCTGGACTCAAAAAAACATGTTTTCCATAGCTGCTGCGTCGTTAGAAAACGCTGACGAATGGATGGACTGTAAATTGGGAGTACTGAGTTCAATCAAAGTGAAATTCTTGAATTTACGTTAGTGAGCCATCGTAGAAATGCACAGGGAGAGGGTAGAAATTCTGAAAAAAAGCTGTTCACCATGAGTAAAAGTTTTGAGTTCTTAAGTCGATTGAAATTCCCAATATTTACGAAACGGAAGTCTGACAACTATGTTTCTTATCATTTGCATAGAAATTATGAGAATTAAAGTCAACCTCGTCAGTATTTATTCAGAATTTCATCTCGTTGAGGTACATGAACAAAATTAATCGACATTGCAAAATAATCGTATATTGACATCACTGAGCATTTGAACGAGAGGGGTCAAAAAAAAACTAATAAATAGAATTTTGACCGAGCACGTCGTATTTAGAAGCTTCTTATAAAACTGGCGGTGGTTTTTTAATTCTCCGTACAGACTTAGAATTTTTCATGTTTACTTTCGCCAATTCTGCTGACGTCACGCTACAACTTCCCCCGGAATCTCAGTATATTAACTAATTGTATTGATAAAAATTTCATCTCATGAGGCGAACATTTCTGACATGAATTGCTGTCAACGGTCAAGTACTTCCTTAATCTAACTGAAGATGCTATATTCATTTTCACAGTTCAACTAATGAACGTTAGTTTAAAAACAAACTTTGTTATTTTGATCTCAAGAACGGGTTAATTAAGGAAAATAACTAAGTGGGCAACTTGATTGGAAGGTAATTATTTCTGCTTCTCCGACGTATATGTTAGTTTTCATTTATTTCCCACAGATTGAAGATCTTCATCGAAATATACCTGTCTTATCACTCATTGAAATTCCTATCTGTTCTAGGTTCTTCTAGACCAAGGCAATGATTCAGAATGAAGAAGTAATTATTTGCTTGTTTTACACAGAAAAATGTTAAAATTTCATGAATTATACTTAGAAGCATAAAAAAAAATCTAGAGCTTCATATAAACAGTTTTCAACCCATTCTTTTAAAAGGAATAATTAATAAACAGTGAGAGTTTCAGGGGAAAATATCAAAGAGCAGATGTTATAAATGCCTTTTCTGAAACTAATTATTTAGTTTCACTCGTTCAGATTATATGCAATCGTATGAAAAGCCTCTTATTTAACTGCACCGTAACGTATCGCAGTCTCAGTTGTTTTTCTACGGCGGAAAAAAGCTTAAATAAAGTCAGACCACGTACATTATCACCTCAAAGACCCATGTTATTCTCCTACTACATTTTGAAATCAATACTCATGTCTTGGGTCGCTACAAATGTGCAAATGTTGTTTTACAGTTGGAAATGAAGAGCAACTTTCGCAGAGTTTTAATTTTTGCCATTGGCTGAGCACGATCAGAAGGTTTCATGTTAGAAAGTGTATTTAATGTACTCATTGCATTAACTCTAATAATAGAATAAGAATTATGTCCATATTTTAAGTAAAGTTCATTAAAACTCATATATTCACAGATCCACGTAAACTTCATGTTTTTCTATTCCGAATTATGAACTATGTTGAAAATCACAAATTTTCAAAATTCACAATCATTACGCTTGCAAATATAACATCTAACATTGTGTTAGATTTCTCTCCGCACATATCAACTCTACAATATGAAGAACATTGTAATTTATTTTTCAATATGCTTATGAACTAACTCTAAAATTATAAAAAAAAATCCCAATCTTTAAATTCTGCGGGAAGAGCTCAATAAACGATTAGTCAATATGTTTTGCATCCATCTCATTGTTAACCGTTTCCAGCATCCATTGTAATTGCGAAACTAAAACAAGCGCGAGTTTCGCGAGTAGTTAGTGAAGTATATTGTGAACTCTCTTCAATATTGAAAGGCTTTTAATCACGGTCATGCCCAGATGCAACACGACCCAAATTTTCTTCCGGGAACTTAATCAAATGCATATCAGTAACTCTAAAGTCTCCGAAATTAATAAATCAATAGAACCTTTCATTTATAAAGGATAGGAGAAACTTATATTAGCAAGTGAAGGCTGTTTGAATTTGACGTATTCTACATGTTGGCAACTCGGGCGCCTTTGAATAAAATTTTGCGGGACGTAGATAAAATCAAAACACAAATTCCAAGAAATTAAAGGTGAATTTAAAAATAAAGCCTTAAAGATAAAGCCTCATTATCGGAAATGTCTCGCGAGAAACTTAGTGGGTTTAATCGAGCTTGAAAAACAATATCTCAATTCGTAACTGATATGATACAATGGTTTCCTAGAACGATTCAGAAGATAGAACAAAGAACTCAACGTTTTCTCCAGTCGGGATCACTTTAACTTTGAGCAAAACAAAGAATTAAAAATAGATCCAATATGTAAATGGAATCACTTTGGCTATGAAAAACGAATATTTCTCGTTAAAATTAACAATAGAAGCTTATTTAAGGTACAGACGCGTTAGTAAAACTTTGATACGAGAAACAAAATCGGATCTCAGCTCAAAATTTTGGGCAGAAATTTCTCATCCATAAGAGGCTTTGTGACACGATGGAGATATGATATTTAAAAACAATGAAAGCCGAACAGTTTCTCAAAATTAGCACATATGTTATATCAACAGGTTTAGTAAAAAAGCAACGAAATGAAAACAGCTCAGTACTTACTACATAATTCTATGTGTGTAAGTTAGTAACACTCAAAAGTTGAAATTTCAGTTAAATCAAGGTATCAGATGCACCGACAAAACCCTCGTTTCCAGTTTTAAGGTAAACAAACTTCTTCTCTTATTTAGGCATTGTCAAGTTTGCGGCAAAAATTCCGATCTGAAAGAGTTCCCCGTAATTTATTTGATAGCACATAAATTGGAGAATATAATGCTTTAACCAATAAACTTCTGAATCATTTCCCTCACTTTGAAGTCATTTCGACCTTCGTTAGTAGACTCGTACTGGCGTCAGTGTCTTACCGATATTAGGATGAGAGAGGAACTGTCAATTGGCAATGAACTTTAAAAAATTCATTTGAGAACAAATTCGACAAAAAATTAAATACGTTGAAGTTGTCTTTGAAAAAAATACCAAAGTCCTCATGGTTGCTGAAAGGATGAATCTTCTCAAATAATAATAAGGAGTTTGTGTGTTGCTGCTGTGTGTCTCCGCCTCCTGGCCGCCAGTATTGCATGAAGCAGGTAAGTAACCACGACAATTAAAAAGAAATTAAAATATTTTTGCTAATTAACCATGTCAATTAGAAAATACAATATTTTCACTAATTAGCCACGCCAATTGAAAAGAAATTAAAATGCTTTCACTAATTAACCACGTTATTTGAAAAGAAATTAAAATATTTTCACAAATTAACCACGTCAATCAAAAATAAACTGAAATATTTTTTGCTACTTAACAACGTCAAAAAATAACTAAAATATTTTCACTAATTAACCCGTGAATTGATTTTCCTTGTCATACAAGTAAATGAGAATGAGATCATAGGCAATAGAGTTTTGGCCACTCTTAAGGCGGTGCGAGAACGCTATTTAACAGTGAAGTATATATCGAAAAATAACCTCGTAAGGAAACTTTTCAATAAGCTAAATTACTTCATCGACAATCTTTAAATTAGGTCAAAATTTCATTTACAGAAGAAGAGAAAAGTCAGTGAAGCTCCCCTCGATGTAAACTCCATGAGAAGGAAATTTCATTGGCTCATGACCCTACATCGTTTCGGGGCGGCGATAGGAAGGCTGAGGTGTCGGTCTAGGGTCAGCCCTGTTCTTTATTAACGTCACGCATCAGCGGACCGTTCTGCGGTAGAATGAAGCGTGCAGTCGTTTTGAGGGTGGCTCTATTTATGCGTAGCACTGATACGGGCACGGGTCGATTTATGAACTAGATTGTGTGTGGGATCGAGAGGGATTTTCGTCATCAATAACGCATTCGACAAGAGAAAATGGTTTGGTTATCAAGTGGTAAGTGTGAAAGTTAGTCCCGCGACACATGATCGAAATTTTTTCAACATAATTGTGTCGACTAGTACGGATGACGAAGAGCTGAGTTCCTAGAAAGTTTTAACGTGCAATGAGCCTTCTTTTTCGTGACCAAGCTTTAGTCAAGCATTTATGCATCATAAACTTGTTATTCACGTTATTATTATTATATTCCTAGTTTTACCACCGCAGCCGCACAAGTGTTGATCTCAGCAGTAATTGTTATTCACATATGTAATTGTGTGGAGGAACTCTAGGTACGTTCAAGTGTCGGTTTGTTTTAATTAAGAAAAAGTAATCTACTTATAACCAAACGGCCTCCAACATTTTACGCTATCTTGTTACAGTGATTTGTTAGCTTCTTCAGGATACGATCGAAAGGCGCAATACGGACGGCCCAGAAATGCCAACATTTGTCACCCATGCGAGGCTAAAATGAACACACTTCGAGGTGATATCTGCAAAAAAGACGTTCTTAGAAAATTTCAGACTCAGTTCGCCATTAGTAGGAGGGACAAAATTATCTACGCACAGAAAATTTCTACCCCAAATATAAGTATTTTAATAAAGCCCTTATCAATATGTACAATACTACTTCAAAACTTCGTTTACCAAATTATAATATTGATTTTTAATCTCCTTTCCCATTCCATACATCATGTTTGGATGTTGCGTTCCGGAAAAAAATGTTCATTGTCAACGGAATTCCGCCATTAAAATCAATTATATTATATACACTACAAGTGAATTCAGTTCTAAAAAACTAATTCATAGAGTTTGCGCTACAGTTATATAGATACTAGGAAGTTGCATTAGTTTTCTGTACAGGCACAATGTAAAGAAATATGTGTTTCTGAACATGCCTTTGCGTTGTCAGTATAAGGCAAATTTGAGCTTTGAATTAACTTGCAAATACTTGACGCTAGCTCTCAGTGACACCACCGACGCACAGTTGAGCACGTGACGCTCCCGTCTCATAGGGAAACATTTTAAACATTAGAAACTCTACACGCAATGGGCCAGGATGTAAAGCATCGACTTGCATGGGTTGTTTACCCTCTGTGTGAACGTGACCATAAACACCGCTTTGTGATAGCAATCCACACAGTTATTTTCTGATGTTATTTTTCCACCGCTTCATGGTATCAATCTACATGGTATTTTCATCACGTTAGTCCACTAATGTTATTTTTCACTTTGGGCACATTTTCTCCACTTCTTTCAAATCACTAGCTGAATGTTGATCGGAAAACTATCGTAACTTCTAATTTAACTGTCGGTTTAGAAATTATCACTCATGTAAAGGTAACTTGTTTCCGATTTATTGTAGTCATTGTTGTTTCCTTTTTTGTTGCCGTCAGGCATGGAGCTCAGCAGTCAAAATGGGCGGCTGTTTTTCAAGTTTCATGTATGATTCATTCTTAAAAACTTTTTAAAATGAACTACTCATTTCCAAATGCTTTTTTCTCGAATCCCCTATTTTTGAACTAGGTACACTGTTGGAAGGAATTTCAATCAACATAAATAATTTACAATTCCATAACACAACTGAAAATTTGTAGTTTTCGTCCAGAATTTGAATATACTGTATATAGGAGCACACCAGATATGCCAACCAAGCAAGTAATAAACTCGGAATTAAATAGGTCATCCAATAATTCAGGAGAAGGGTTCAAGAAAAATAATGCCTTTCTTCCGTTTGACTGGGCGAGGAAAAGGGTGATTTTATGTGATGGTACTAACTACAGCATGAGCGTTCATTTTCAAGAGATATCTTTCAGCAATAATCATGAACACAACCCTTTTATTTTCAATTGTCTGACTTCAATACTTATGCATTCAAAACTGCGTAGTTGTCCGATGAGTGCGTGAGAGTAATGTTAGTGTGAGCAAAGAAGCAAAAATGAATTGAAAAAAGAAGGGAGAAATAATTTACTGAAACCTCGATTACCAGACGCAAAGTTTTCAATGTTAATTATGGGGAAATATTTTTAAAAAAAGCCTCTATGACGAGTTTCAAAAGGCGTTGAAGGTTTAGTATTCTTAATCAGTGAGGGTTAAGTTTTGCATAAAAGGTTGATATCAATGATTTCACTATATGAAGCTGATAAAAAATTTCACACATAATTTCCATTTAATGAAGCTTTTAAAATCGTTGCTAGAAAACATGTAAAAGGAGTAACAGCATGTCACCAGTTACAAGAGCAAAATTCTGACAAAGAACCATTAAAAGTTAAGAGTTGAGCATTGTTACACAGAAGATCAGAAGTTCCGTCATGACATTAACATAAACTGATTTTCTCGCTAGCAAGTCCAAGCGACCCCTGGCTCGGCCGAGACCCTCTTCTGTGACCCTCGTTTGCATTAGCATCGCAAATACCCTCGGAATCTGGCCGGCCTTGCACCTCTGACAAAAAAGCAACGATCGGCACAACCGTCAATACCGAGGGTCACTGAACGATGCTGTGCAGGCACCCCACCGAAGCCTGTTTGATGCGCAATCATTTTTGGCAAGGAACTGCACCAAAAATAAATATTACGCACCCAGTATACTGATACGTCACGAAACATGACAACGTATTACAAGACATGCTCATTTACATTATTTTTTTAAGTTTTTTGTCTTTAAACTCAATTTAAGCACCAACACTTCGCCAAATTCGGTTTAACGCATGATGCGATTGACACCGTTTTTGGCACGGCCGTCCAGACCTTGCCTTCTCTCAATGACACGCGCCAGTGCGGCCCATCTCTGAACGCAGAGGGGAGCCGGAGTCATTATCGACAGATTCTTCTCCCCGGTGCAGGTGCCTCTGGAACCATGAATTTTGATGACATTCTTGATCCGTGCCGCGTGAACCAATGTTTGTTTATTGCCTGATAAAAACGCTGAGGCTCAAAAATAAGATACTGAAACGCTCGTTTTTTGCCTTTATTTTAATGTGTTTGCCTGCGGTGCAGACCGTTCCGGTCGCTTTGTAAACGACGTTACGTCTAGAAAAGTGAGAACTTTTCCGCAATGCGAAGTGAGAAAATTTCAAATCTTTCTGTCTCCAAGTGAATTTAAAAAAAAAACTGTAATAGTAAGCTCACAAAAATGTTCATTTTTGATACCATAATTTTTCATTTTGTGAATAAGTTTTCTATCAAACGAATATCCCTACCGTGAAAATGCATCGCATCTAATAGCTGCAATCATTAGGAAGAGATCCCAGGTACTGTAGTCAAGCTCCCCATGAATCCTTTTGAAACGGCGACAAATTTAAGAGTTTTTCAGCTCCAGATCTTAACCCTACTTGCTGATAGAATCACACTTAAGAAATTATAATGTTGAATAAAGATAGCTCTTGTCCCGGGATGATTTGGGGCTGAAATCTCCCGGTTCGGGAATTCCTTTTTTTCCGGGAATTCCCGTGATTCTCAATAGAACACATATTTCAAAATATTAGTGAGCAAATAACTTAAAATTATGCTGCTTCCCGGGAATTCCCGGGATTCTAAATAGCATACATATTTCAATATATTAATCAGAAAATAACTTAAAACCATGCTATTTAATATGATTAATCACTTGGAGAGCTCGAGATAGGACTTGAGCGTTTTAATTATTGCAATTCACATCACTACACAGTGTGGTCTATACTATCTCATAATATAGTTCAACTATTACATCAGAATATATTTTGGGGTTTGGTTTCGCAGGTAATAAAGAATAGACTGTAATAGATACGATGGCAACGGCAGATGCTGTAGAAACTAAAGCCTTTGTTTGGCGATACTATGTTAAAGATTTAACTGGAGAAAGTGCGAACTATAAAAAGTGCAGCAAAAGTTTACTTTGTAAAGGCTGGTCTACTAGTGGTTTGTTACGTCACCTAAAGAGTGAACACAACATAGTGAAGCCTGAAACTGTAGACTCTGTTGCGTCAACTAATAGCTGAGAAAAAAGAATTCATATTGGAACAATGCGCCTTCATGCAAGGGAAAGCAGTATTGAAAGCACTAAACCTAAACTTACAAAAATATTTTGTACCGGGATTGCAATCCCTACAGTCAGGGCATCTATTTTCCGGTAAATCTGCTCTTTTATTTAATGTATCCTCATATCAATGAGGATCTTAGAAATTATTTCTTTACTTTTTTGATTTCTGTTTCAGCATTAACAATCGATCTTTCGTATTCTAAGGCTTTTTATAATTTCATCTCTAAGATCAAAACTAAAAAATGAATCTGCATATTGACACAAGGTAACTCTCATAAATCTTTCTCATAACATCAGCTCTTCAATATGCATGAAGCTGGCATTTTGACGTAAGATAACTATTAAATTTTTATTGCGTGCACGTTTTAAAATGAAATTTCAAATTTCTTCTAAATCACTACCTATTTTAATTAATGTTCATAAGGTTAAAGTTTAAAGTTCAACTGCGCACAGTAATGATGAAGTCGATTAATAACCCTTATATCAGAGAAACTTTTAGTTCGTGGCATTCTCAGCATCATTGTATCCCAACATCCATTGGTCTAACAAAAGAGCTATGGTGACTGAAAAACTGTCGCAAGATTTCTGCCTCTTTGAAGTTGAACTTCTTTTTGCAATACATAGAAACGTTTCCGCGCTTGTGCTAAAAGTTTCATTTCAGAAAAGCCTTAAGAATGTGCTTTCAACGCATCGCTAATTAACTTGACGACGCAAGATTTATTAGTTTTCAATGGAATAATTTTCCAGAAATGTGTTTGACCGGATTGTATACCCTCTCTTTGAACTTACCAACAACACTCAACAATTATCAGATAAAATTAATTAGACAAAATTAACACGGAAGAACAAACGCTTTTCATAAACATGAAGTGCAAATTTCAACCAACGGTTGTTTCGAAGGAAAACAGCAGCAGAGTATCGATTTTTGTCTCCAAAATTAATTATGGCAGACATTCTTTTTTGGAGAGCAACAACAGGCCCTTTGATGCAGGATTTTTTCCTTCATCAAACGCCTCCAGTTTAATTAAACCTGTGAACCTTGAGCAGCTGCATCCCTCGAATTAATGATGATCATCACGGCAATGTTCGTAAGCGCTGAACATCGCAGAGTTGATATAGCCCGAGGCTTTCCTCTCGTGCTCTGATATTCGTCAAATTTTTAGCGTTATTACACCGTCTGAACACAGGATTTTTTTGCTAACTTTGAATCTGTCACCCTTCGTTCGTTAGGAAGGATTTTTGTTGACAGGTGTTAGCCATAATAGTCTCAATTTCTTCTTGGTTTTTACATTGATTTTACTGAACATAGGTTGCAACCATAACTGTGATTCAAATCATAAATATTTATTGAAGATTTAATTTGAAGTAAATTCAAGGTTAAACCAACACGAGCGAGCCTTCAGGAGCCATGGAAAAAGCATGAGTGTTCCCATATTCTCACACGTAGATTATTACATATTCTGAAACTGAACATTGTCCAAACGCAAAGAGTGTACAGGTTGAGCCATCGGATCTTATTTTTAACTGAGCTTAACAGATTTTTAGAAAATTATCATCACTAGAATTTTTTGCTCATATGCAAATTGAATTCAAGATTCGATACTAAGAGATTTATTTTGACCACTACGAACAAATAAGTTATTAAAACACTTGAATAATTGGCTCAACAAATAAACTATTGAAAGATTTTTTCCAACAAACTGTGATAAAGTATACATTGCTGTTCGTTACGTAAAATAAAATTAATCCGGTCCGCAAATAATTATACGCATTATATGCAGATCATTTTTATTTAAAATAATAATGAGCCTCACTTATTACAGTGCATGTCATTAATTTCTGAGCGAGTGGAACTGGAAAATCCGGAATTAAACTTTTGGAGGAGAGTTATGACTCTGCTAATAGAGTGTAATGTTTTGAAGTTTTATATTGTTATCCAGGTACCTTGTATTCTTTACTACTGCATGATGTTCAGTCCATAACTCGTTACCTCCTAACCAGAAGAAACCTATCTTGCCCAATTCTTTTCGTAAAATGTTCAAGAGATATGTATTCCATGGCCTTTTGTAAATTAATAGAATGTTTGGCCTATTTGATTCCCTTAAATATAATTGCACTTAGTTTCTGTGTTTCACAGTAAGGGAATTCATTAGTTTAAAACCTTATGAATTATTTTGAAATATTAATTATCTGTATCAAGACAAGCAGCAGGTCCTGCGTCACTAAAGCAAGAGTGGCATCAATAAATCACTCATAGATTTTGAAACGTACATGTCGGCGGTCTTCCCTGCGAAGGATTCTCATGAAAATAGAGAAATTATATGATACGACGCGCATAGCGCACATGGAGTTCCATTCTTTTATATTTCCATGAAATTTACCTGCTTACTTTGTAACTTTCAACTTTTGTAACTTTTGTTTTGACTTTTAGTGGATGGTAAAATTTTGTACAATTTTACCTTCGAAATTGTACTTTCACTCGTTAAATTTCAGTCTTCTGCAAATTAACGTCGACTCATTACATGAACGAGTGACTTTAAAGCTTTCCACTCATTATTAGAGGACGCTTTCGAAATCGTTTGAAGTTTCAGTCATCAGCGCATGTTTTCCATAAATGTTTTTTTCAGCATTGTTTAGGGTCGTAAATAGGCCTCTCGCCCAACACATTCAATTCTGTTCAAACAGTAGTATTTTACTCGTTTATGCCGAAGTGTTTGACACGTTCTTACTCTATTGTTTGACACATTCAAATGAAGTGTTTCACACGCTCATACTGTCGTGATTTACATTGCGTTGTGCTTTATTTTATTCTCTTTCGTCAGAAATCGATACAGTTTCCAGGTGATGGTCTCAGATCACCACACCCACGGAGTGCATCCCATCACTACCGATACACAAAAGCAGGAGGGCCGACTGACGCCTTCAAATAATCTACTTCGTAACCCACGGTCTATAAAAACTTCCACAAGAAATATAATTGGAGACCAGAATTGATGCTAAAAAACCATCAGATATTTCCAACAGTTAGTAATAAAATTGTCTTACTTCAACGAATAAATCATTCGTCGCAAAAAAAAATCCCGTTTCAGGTTTTCCGTCTTGCGTTGAATCTGTGGCGAGAAGAGAGGTGCTATTCTACGGGCCAAACCTCCGGATCAGTATCCGATTCTGCTATTATCAGCTTCGAATCAAGACCCACTCAGAATGTATAGAAAATCCATCGGAGTGGAAAAGCACCGCAAGGCAGATCCCACAGAGACCGTCTCACAACAAGCCTACAAGCGCAAAAAAAGGAATCCACTGAATGAATCAATACACTGAAGCCCAATGAATGATGATGACGTGTTCAGAAGGTGGAGTCTCCAGTCTGAATGGACCAGATATCGAAATAATTCGCGATCTTCTTCAGCTACTGTAATGATATTACAAAACAATGAAAATTGCCAGCGGATTTTAAATGTTTCCATTCTTCCTATGCAAGGCAGTCTCTAATAAAAGCAAGCTTGTTTCGTGATATCAGTAACCTCATTCATTTGAACGGTTAAAATGGTGTTATTCAGCTTTAATCGTATTATACTCAAGAATATGCAAAAAATGTGAACAAAGAGCGAGTCGAACTCCAGAGATGAAATCACTTTTTGATTACTAACTCTAAATCACGCATTACATTGCCCTAATTGCAACGCTAGCAATTAATCTGAAACGAACAACTTCTATCCTGAAAGTACAACTTGAATCGCATAAAGCCGCTATCTCGATACAAACACGCCATAAGAAAGTCCTGAGTCTCGAGATTTCACCTTGATCTCCGTGCTCTGCTATACTTAGTGTGCACTATTGAAATTCTCGAATATAAAATATCAGAAGCGTCTCATTATTTCACTAAGTTGGGTTTTTGAAAATCGTTCGCTAGCAATGTTTGTAGTTTAGAAGAAATAAAGAGAAGCGAAGATAGTTTAAAAAATGGACCATAAATACATAGGTTCAAAAATTACTTTCTTGATCAAAATCACGGCGTCAGAAACAGCGTCATTTCAAGCGTTTGAAAAAAAGATACAACAGTAAAATTCTAAAAAGAAAAATAAGAGAAGTTACAAGATCACGAGCATCAATATCTATTGCACAAGTACTAACAGAGCGTGTTTTTAACTTGGATTTTAATAGTGAAACTTTTCATCTAGCTTGAAAAACTTACCGCAAAGTGGAGAAACTTTTTTTTACGTGGAATGCATTTTGCATAATAGAATTTTTTCGCGAAGTTTGTATGAAAAAGTACAGAAAGAACACAATTCTTGAACATGTACGTCAGATATCTAAAAATATCTGGAGAATACAAAAAAAATGATCGAAAAATATTCCTTCGCTCGAAGCGTGGAGCAGAATTACGCTCAGTAAATTTATTATTGAGATTAGAATTATCTTCCACGAGCTGCGGTTCGCTCACAGTTCACACCGTTATACTTAACTTCAAAATTCCCTGTAGAGCTCAAATAGATTTAACTCGTGGTCTGCTAAAGGAAATAATATTGCAGCGAACGCGCTTCGTCTGGAACTCCACATTTTATTGAACAATTCTCGAAAGGAGTTTTATTTAACAAGGCGTTAATAGGCAGAAATTATTATTAGCACTACAAAGAGCTTCGTAATTGCCCTGACAATTTTGAAATGATATTAAAACAATGTCTGATGGTGGTATCGTTAGAAAGTTTTGCATTTTTATATTACCTGAGGAATTTCCATTGGTATCTCTGGCCGGGTAGCGCCTCTAGCATGAATTGAACTACGACAAATCTTACTTGATTGTAGAGTTTTTTATGCCGCAGTGAACTGACTCTTCCGAAGAATATGAAGTGGAAACTTCTCATTGTGAACAACTAAAGCGAACCTTTTATGAAAAATATAAAATGAATGTAAATTATAATACATCCGAGTCATATTTTAGGCTTTTTCGAATCAGTGATAATACGAGTATGTAATTTATGTCTTTACACAATTTTGCATTAGGATACATCTCATGAGAGCTGCGGTTTTATTCTACCCAGTGTACCAGTACACATCCACATTCGCAATCAAATCCTGACTCTGCGCATAATTAAAAAAAACGGAATATTTCTAAAGACAAGCTAGTATTTCTGGCAAACACTAAATCTGTACACACATCAATAAGTTAATCAAGTTCGCGGTACGACCTGCCCCAACATTGCTTCCAAAACAACATCACCTCATTAGCACGTTTTTAGCATCCAATTTGATCGGACGCTCGTTGTGGAGACTTCCTAATTCAATCACGCTGATATGAAACAGAAATTTTGCGTTGCTGTCTCTTATCCCTACAGACATCAAACGGCCGGCCTCACACACGGACCCTCGAGGATGAAGGAAAAAGCACCAAAGAACAAGGTCCGATCTTTACCTTTGAGAAGCTTTTAGGGATCAAAGACCCCGGAGGGTCTACCGTGTCTGTGACATTATGGCTCGTGTAATACGAGAGGCCTTCCTGGTCCCCCTAGGGTCCTAACTCTGAATAATTCAACGTACCTTAATTTTACTTTTCAATTGAAGCGAATTGAAGTAGCTCCTACGGTCGTACTACGGTGCGTTCAGTTCGGTGTGACATGTTGGGTCGTATTTCGTAGCGGCTCTCCGTATGAAGTGTATTCTTATGAAAAGTATACAGTCAAACGCTGAGAAGAACTTTCATTTTTGAGTTCTGTGTGACATAAGTTTACGCCAACAATCTGCCGCGCATGAAGCCATTGAGCTGTTCAGATAATTTTTTAAATGTTTGTTAGAGCGGAATGAAATATTTCCTGCTTGACATTCCTTGTTTTTTTAATTCGTGGTTAAAAAGGTTACTTCTTTTTTAAACGATGCCTTTAGATATCAAACTCTAAAATAAATTAAAAAATCTTTATAAATATCTCAACACATTACGAGCGGAACTTTTCGCTGAAAATCAACTCACATGCATCATTCTTATGATTATGAAATTAATGTACGAAAATGAAAATCAATGGTAGATTGACTGTTTAAGAAAATCACTTTAAGGAATAATAACTTCAATGCAGAAAAAATTATGTCTACCTCAAAATTAAAAATACATTGTTAATATTAGTAAAACCATGATATATGTGAAACTAGGTAACGCTCTGAATAGCAAATGGCGAGATTTTCCCATATGTCAGCAAGATAACCGTGTTATAGTTCTAATATTTCCTCAGAAAAACATGTTTCTTAGTCGCATTCTCCCAAATTTTTATAGAATTAAATTTCTGTGTTAGAAACTTAGTCAAAAAATCCCTTACGTCATAATATTTAAAAAAATATATTTATTTTGATCATATTAAATATTTCCTACTTCCTACAGTACCAACATATTAATTATAACGTAACTCAATAAAATCTGTTCAAATTTAACTCTAGAAATACATTAGTAGGAATATTATCACGAAAAGTTATTAATCAATCAGCGTAAACAATGTTTTCGACTTTCATTGCAGATTTCCTTAAAAATTTTGTACTTCTGCGTCATAGTTAATAAATCAAATGATACACGTACAGTACGCGACGCTTCTGCTGTACTGCACTCTTGACCGTGTCCAAAATATCAAGTCATCCAATGGTAGCAAAATAATGTCCACCGCCTAGCAATCACCCCGACAATCACCTCTCTTTCTCTGCCAGCAAGGCGAAGAGTTGCACAAGCGGCGCCGATCAATACCCAATTTGGAATTAGTTAGAGTGACAATAGTGCCTTTGAAAGGAGAAAATTGCTTATTCGAGGGGCCAAAACCAACGCCTGACTTGTCTTAAAATGTGTCCAATCAGGGCTTCAGAGCGAGAAGAAAACACTCGCGTTTTACACCGAGTGATGTAGGTCACTTTAGTAAGGTTATTTGTGCTCGGCAACTATAAAAATACAAATCTGTTAATCAGTGATGTTTTAATATTTCTTTTGGAAAAATATTCCTGCGCGGAGTGCATCGACAGATAAGAGAGCTTTTTATATATCTCATGAAGTTCGTTAATGAACTTCGTAGTCTGAAAGCCTGGAAAAATTCACCATTTGAATGAATAGAGCTACAGTTTCAAAACTTTATAAATGGAACTTAGAGAGTTCTGAGAAAAGCCGTATTACAACCTTGCCTAACTGCTCTTGAAACTTTCCCTCTTGCAAACCTCAAAAAGTTTTTTCTTGAAGACGAGAGACTTCGGAGCAGAGAGAGAGCTCTACTCCCAGAATTGTGAAGTTTTGGTTCTTTTTATTGGGATTCGGAATTGCATTGGATGAAATTTGCAGTCGAAGAGCAGTGTTTGCAGCTGCAAAGTTTTACGTTAGTATAGCGTCGAAGGCTTCAGAAAATCTAGCCGGGAGAAGGTTTTTTATTTCACAAGCGGAATAACCCATAAACTGGGGACAAACAACCGTAAAAGGCGACGTACAAGCGCCTGAAATATGATGTTCCACTTCCAAATTTTTTCACTAGGCCCAAATGTTTACCAAACATGTCAAAAACCTACCTGACACTGTCTAGCAATGAATATCCTGGCAGCTTCTGTAATATGAGATATCATTTATTTATAACTTTTAAACCCTTTTCTCAGTTTTTATGAGAAATAAAATAATTGACTGTTGAAGCTCAGTATTTCTGTTAAAAACATGAAATAGCTCACGAATGATAGTGAAATACAGCTGTGCATAACAAATTAAAACGCAACACCAATTTCCTCTACAAAACTCTTTGTTGAATAGTAGTACGTTTAACACATACACAGATATGTCCCGTAATGCATTTCCATCAATCAAAAAAATCGGGATCAGTTCCTCGGCAATCATGATTCATTTCACGGCTATCATTAATTCAATTATAGCAGTCTTTCCTCTCTGATTTTGCAATGATCTCCACTTGATTGAGAGAATAAATTCCTTCCGCTCTGCTGTACAGCAGCAGCAATAGGAACAATTTAGCAGCCAATCGACCTGGCTATCCTTTATGCTGATGAACTTCAGCTGGAGCGACTACGGGACTGACGTTACCATCTCGCTGAAGATCCTTCGGCAAACTGATACAATCAATCGACTGTCTGACAAGACAGTTCAATCGCTAAAAACTTGATTAACAGACGCTATCAACTGGTAGGGAATCTGCGCTATACGCGCTGGTTGTACAGTCAGCTACGTTTCCAGTGAATTATTTTGTGTCTAGTGTGAAGAGTACGCATCATCGTCACAACATTCTCATGATGCGCTGAGTGCACTACAAAAGTATTCTCTGTTTCTCGGATAAATGAAAAAATCTGTTGTTTATAATGGTAAATTTTCGAAATAGCCAGAGATTATTGAGAAAAACATGTGTAATAAACTCACCAACGATCAAGACAATGTTCAAGTTACAAGTGACTTTATTACGCTGTTGATAGTGATTTCTTGATGTGGCAAAATCAGCGAAATGTGTGCGCCCTAAGAACCTTTCAAATGGTCATTCTCTATTGTGCCTAGCGCTGACATTTTTACATTACGATAATATGCTAATCCAACTCATCGTCACTATAAACATGAGAAGTAAATGGATTAGGAAGAAGTTTGAAAAAAAATTTAATATGTGTAGTTTGTGTACCTGACTAGGCGAAGCTACACAAACTCGGTTCATTAAACGTGTAAAAGGCGTGGAGATTTTTTCTTCTACTCTTACCCATTTATTTTCCATTGAACGAAAAGCACTCCTCAGGGGGATACAACTATTGTATCTATGGGAATTAGTGCTCCCAGGGGAACCATGTGAGCGCCCGAGCTAAAGGTTAGGTAGACTTCTTTTTTGTTGTAATAAAATAGGTTTTTGTTTTGTTACGGACCATCTTTTTTCGCTTCACTGCTGTCCTGTTTTTCAGCACCTACTACTTTCTTCTTCTACTTATTTCTTGTTTCATGAACTTCTTTCCTAGCTTACTGTTTCTGTGCACCTTGTGCATAGATTCCGCGTTCCCTCAACTCCATACTAAATGGTGCCTTCCTCTTTCCTCTCTTAGAACATCTTTGTCGTGGTTGAGGGAGGCTAAAACTTTCTTATATAATAATAATTATATAATAATGAACGAAAAGCAGTATGAGTGTATCAAGTTCAATACTCCTATGAAAATTCATTTGTCAGATTTCGTCTATGGCACTAAAATTATAAGTCAGGCGTTGGAAATTGTAAAGTATTTTTCAACCTTAAATGAACAAAAGCACATTGTTGGCTCTATACAGCTAAACCATCAGCTGTTCTTACTTTCAAGTATCTATGACACGAGATGACATATTTATGTTGCTAAATAACTGGCGTTGATTATACAAAATAACAAATAGGTACCAATGGTATGAACGAGATAGAATAAATTTACATTGTAGGATGAAATAAGCCGTAATATTGTACTGCATGATTGTGGTCCTTTGCAAAATTACTGACGTCTATATTAGAAAATCATCGGGATATATCTCATGAAATAACTAGTCTCTGCCTTATGGAATAGAAAATAATCATTTCTGCTAAGAAATAAATGGCTGATACGATCCGGAACAACTAGCATCTATGCCACGAAATATCTGCCACATATGAGCCCTAGAATTATTCCTCTTCATTTTACTTCGACCAAATTCGTATACGCCAAACTTGCAACGTCACTAATTCGTATACGCAGCACTCACATCGTCAATACTTCATATACGTCACTAACGCAACAACGAACTGAGGTGAGCATCAAAAATAGCAAAGTGCGCAATAAACGGGAATCAATATACGTTAAATATAAACCTAAGGAAAAATCCTCCACTGAGCTCTTTATGAAAGCAGGCTACGTAACTCGCCATGAATAGACGGACAGTTTACCTTGTCTCAGGCGTAGGCACTAACGAGCTGAGAGCGCCTTAGCCAAGGCTTAAAGTGTTTTCCCTTGTTATTCTCATGGTATAAATGTTTGCGGAGCAGCTTCATTTTGCCTGGGTTAAAACATGAAAATAACTATTGCGCAAATATAGCAGCAATTTACTGGTTTAAAGAATGCGTAATCGCATCGGGTAATTTTGCAAGGTTTTGAAAGCCATGTACCCAAAAGACTTTCAATTTTAGTTGACCCCCTTTAATAGAATTTTAATTTGTTTGAATACATTATATTTTATTTAGATATTTTTTAAAAAAATTAATATTTTGAGGAACACACAGCAACAGACCAACCGAAAAGTATTCATTTCCAGGGCTATGCAGTCACTCCTGGAAACTGGAACTTCCAGGACAGCAACATTTTCTTTGCTGTAAGCTCAGAGAAAACAAATCTTTTCAAATGGTATACTGTTTTAATTGTCTTCACGTTTTTTCTTGTTTGTGTATTCTAGGCTCTCGACACGAAAAATTCCGAATAAAAAATTATGTCGCGTCTTTTCATTCGAAAGGCTCTAATTGGAGCCAATGAAAATAAACCGAGTTCATTGAAAGTCTCGTCTGGCAATGTGCTCACCTCAGTTAAATGTTAAAGAGAGCAGTGGCTCCGGACCGAAAGCCGAATGGGAGAAACAATGCTTTAGTCAACTGCTGTTCATCTGACAATGGGTAAAAAGCACTGTCAATACCAGATGGCAGATGCTTTACTGTAGAACAAATTTCCACAGAGCATCAAAATCTCTTAATCGATGAAAAAATTAAAACTAAAATAGAACGTCAATTTGGGTCTTGAAGATAGTTTTATGCTCTAGTACATACAAAAGAATTAGTTTCGAATTTCTTCATCTCATCACCTTGCGTTACTAAGTTTTCGATCCAGAAATTTTGTATTGTGCGTATGCGATGTGATTGCTCGCATGCTAGTTCCTATTATGTACATACGCACAGCAGCTACCTATACCAGCGCCAAGAACTTTTACCATACATACCGTATTTTTCCATTTACTATCAATTTTTCCCATTATCTAACACATGCTTCGTTAGATTAGTGTAAAATATTTACGTATAAAATATCATAAACTTGTTTTGTAATTTAAAACTTGTTGTTTGAGGTAGTTACTGATAGCTACGCGAATTTTTATGCGTTAAAGAAAGTTTCGAATTTATGCCATCTTTTAGATTTGAATGCAAAAATATGTTTTTCCAAACATTACGCTTGCAACCTTATTCCCATATGTTGCTGAAACCAAAGCGCATATGTCGATGTACGCAGAGACTCTCAAAAGCGTTTACCCCACTATGTCCATACTTATATTTTTTATTAAATTTATTTGTAAACATCATCAAACCAAGAATTGCTTGCAATGGGAATACATTTTCATGGTTTTCTGTCAATCTCTTCTACAAACGTTGACATGAACTGTTATGAGACCCACACATGTTTACCAACAAAGGACTTTCATATCAAGACATTTTGATAAGCGATGTAATTCATTTTATGTATTTACTTTACTAAAGATAAACTGTTCTCTTCCTATTTATGTCGCATGTTGTTATTATTTGCTTAGTGAGGCAATTTCTCAATTCTGACGCTCCTAAGTATATAATGACAACAATATACAGGTGGTCAATTTCAATAATTACTGAAATTGCGTCGTAAAAAGTTTTGGAAGCCAATATGTTGGCATGTATCTCATGTGGCAACTTGGAAATAAACCTTTTTTCTTTTTTCCTTTTTCTTGGTTATCATTTTGCAACAATTATTTTCATCTTTTTGACAGCAGCGAATTCTTTTGCGACAGAATTATTTATTTAGGATGTACCATAAGTTTATCGTGCGGTAAAATATCTTCTTCGAGCTAGGTATTTGACATACTAGTTGATACGTAGAAGCGAAGAAATAGTTCTTATTGTCGACCTCTTTATCATAGACTAAGATTTATTTAAATCCACCAATTTTTCTTGCAACATATTAATCCCTGGTATCGCAAGTTCCTAAAATCGTATTTCAATGTAAGTGCTCACTTACAAGAGCGTTTTCAACAACGCGTCACTGGTATTATCTCATTTTTTTATTATTACCTGTATTTACATGCGTTATCAAATTTAGATCAACGTTACAGAGGGAATGCATTTCTCCATGCGTTCCTCTGAATCATTCGTTCCAACAATATTATTGACATGAGTATTACGATACCCATATGTATTTACTTTCAACCAAGTGACGATTTCTACTTAAGTCATTTCAAAAATCAATATTGGTTTTTGCGTCATCTTTACTGAAAATAAACTGTGTATTAACCAAGGGACGATTTCTATTTTAAAGCGTCTTAAAAACCAATATTGTTTTTTGTGTCATCTCTACTGGAAATGAAAGTTTTTTTTCTTTCCAGCCTCCAGGTGTTGGCGGTGCGTAGGTTCACAAGAAAGAAAAATTGTCGTTATTTTAAACGTCCCTTTGACATCACTCGCTCTATTCCATGTCAGTTCATTTTTTATGAAGAGTTCAGAGTTAATGCTATGAATGATGTCTCTTCTAACTTCTCAACCTTATGAAATTGTTCCAGTTCCTCATGTGGTACAAGACGCAGAAATTTGTGAATCATCTGTACGGAACTCTGACAATTCTATAAAATTTTAAATAACTGTCTATAAAAAGCAACGTTTTGATGTCACTAACATCAGCTTTATGTTAAAAATATACAGGAAAAATACATTTCACAGTCATTTTGACAAAAACTGTAAATGCAAGACAAACTGCATTATTCTGAATAAAAATATAAGAAATCACAGTGGAAGACGACACGAGAATAAAAATTTTGTACAGTATGAATATATATATATATATACATATATATATATATTACAACATATGTTAACTGCACCAGAGATAGAGCAAAATGGACGGTAGAGCGGAGATATAAGAAGGAAAGATGATACAATTTTTTTTTATATTTGAACAAGCAAAGAACTGGATCGGCAATAAATAGTGTTTGTTTGCGCACATATTGCATAGGCCTAATTTTGTGAGAATAAATATAAGTGTTATAATATTTGAACACTGAAGAAAATAACCATACCTCTCGTTGGGCACGGCCTAAGCCGACAAAACCTACTTCATTTCGAGACTGTACAGCGGTAGCCAAGTCTCTTCAATGTAACGGCAAAAGGGCTTTCATTGAAAATCCCTCAGTCATGATTTTGACCATCCAGGAGTCATGAGTTTCATTTTTATTTTTTAATGTCTTTCTTCATAGCTAGGCTCTTCAATCAGAGCCACATGATTCACTTTAATCCTGAATTCATGAACATGTTGCTTCGAGTTGTCTAGAGATGCTAATTTCATTCAATGGTCGACTGTGTTGCCATACCTGAAGTACGAGCACCAAATTAGCACTAGGCGTGTCACCGAATCGTTAATTACAAACGCTGAAGTTTTGATTAACTTCTGGCCAAGGAATGACCCTGTGGAAGGTTCCCATGATGATAAAATTGATATTTCAAGTTCGAGGGTCGTTACATTTCCTTATATTTATTGAATAGTTATTGACGTAGGGAAAAATTCGACGTGTACGTATGATATCAGAGCTTTAATGTGCGTAAACAAAATCAATTTGTCAATCATGTTTGGACGTAGAGTAGTTTTTTTCTTTCATTTCATTCAGAATCATAACTGGCCTACTGCTACGTCAATAACAATTAAAAATATTTAATGACTTTAAAACATTATAGCTCTCGTCAGTATCAACATTGTTTCCACCGACTGATGATTTTCTAAATGCATCTAAGTGACAAGTTTTATTTCGGGCTTCTGTTACAGGTGTTTTGTTGGAATTGAAATTATTCACGGTTTTCAATGGAGCCATATCCCAACTGTCATTGAACAGACAGCACTACAATGTTGCATATTTCTATTTCGGCAACACTATTATTCGGTATTTCTTCGGGAATGAACAGAAATAAAACTAAACGGGTGAAGTGTGCATCTTATCAAGAATTTCCCCTCTCTCTGATCTCAGGGTTTTTAATTATGGAGTTTTGATGTTCTCATAGTAATACACGTTCACTAAATGTATTTCGTTGCCCATGTTTGTTCGAGAATAGATTTTAACTTCAATAAACATCCACCAAGTTTTTACAAGCAATTAAAAAGGATACATTCTAATGTTCATTTTCTAACCGGTTGGAGAAAATCAGTATCGGTGAATCTCGAATAGCCGTAACAAAAAATTATTCCTAATTTCACGTTGTGAATTTTAAGCTTTCTCGATAGATGCAAGGTAAAAACCTATCAGAGCCATAATCCAACACCAGTTGACTGCCCGAGTGCCGCGAGGGTGTACCCACGTCGTCGAAAAAAAACGAAGTTATTTTCAAATCTGAGGTATTGTTCCACGCAGACAATTTTTTTAAATGAAATGTTCAAGTGCGTGTCTCTTCTGCTTTCAGCTCTATCAGTTTGGTGACAGGAAAACTTTCTAAACAATTGCAATACATGGAAAAAGTTGCTACTCAAAAACAGATATATTCTGAGCTCACGTATCCACTTAATAAACTGTGACTAGGGGAGGCGACACCAAACTGTTTATTCTTATATGCTAGTGTACACGGTGAGTCTAAAATGATGGGATTCGATATTTTCCTTACATAAATTTTTTAGATGTGAATGGAAAACAAACATATCCATATATCCATCCTATTAGTACCTGCGATTAAAATATTCTTGTACTTGTGCACTGGTGAAAACTCATCTCACAAATACGGTCATTAAGCATCTTTACGTGCACCGCAGAGGGAAGGACTAACCAAACCAACAGTAACTGTGTATTATTATATAGTGAATTAGACGTTTAAACTGTACCCGAACTCGGGAACAAAACTTTGCGAGTTTTACAGTGCTTTCAGAGCAATTATATTCAAGTGATACAGAAAGAAAAGAAGAAAGAAAGTAAGAAAAACAGCTAATTTCCAATAAAGTTGATACAGCGGATTAGTTTCAATGTTGTTTTTTCAATACTCATGAACATAAAGGTCTTTAATCGGCTATGAAACCTTTATAGTTATTATAATAGCGATGTCAGTGATAAAATAGAACAAACAAAAACATATACATGCACTTATGTATATGAATGGACTGCGGTTATTCTTATAATAGATTAGAAAAGCAGTTGTGTGTCGGGGCGTATCATGTGTACGGCGCGTGCTTGCGGCAGAGCAAGGCGGATTACGTCTCCGTGGGGGGTCGATCTGAAGACAGCGACCGCAGCGCGTCTTCCCTATTCGCCTGCCTACTGAAAATAAAGTGAATTGCCCTCTGTCAAGATCTAGATTTTGATTATAGTTGAGGGTTGTCTTGCAGTCTGACGCTCCAATTTGTTAAGCATTCTTTATAGTACGAATACTGTAACTGTGTAGAGTTAAACGTATGAGTGTTTGTACAGGGCGGCCCATAAGTATTTCGCCATTTCTTGAAATTGATTAGATTCCAGTAGTAAATATTGTCCTCAAGAAAACTGCGAAGCACGGAAAGTTAGGAATTATTTAAAATGATAGGTGAAATTTGGATGTTATTGTGAAAGAACACAAATAATACCTGGTTCCAGCAATTAAAAAATAAAAATTAATGCAGCAAGAGTGTCAATAGCTTCACTACCATTACTTGTTCCACACAGATTAATTTCATTTTACGGTGATGCGTCGTGGCCACCTAGATCACCTGACTCGAGTGCTTGAAATTTCTTCTTCTGGGGACATTTTAAAAGGAAGAGTTTTCATCGACCTACATAGTACTTAAAAAAATCAAAAAGGAAAATTAAAACTCCACAGGTCTTCGGTAAAGTGATGAGCAGTATCATTAAAAGAGGAAGAGTTTGTTCAAAGAATGATGCGGGTGCATCCAAAAGAAAGATATAATGTTCACCACTGAGCACGCAAATACAATTTCTAATTTCTTTGCATCATTTTAAATTATACCTGTCTATGATACGATTGAGATAATTTTAAATTATAAATTTAATAGTGAAGACTTGTCTCCGCTTAATCCGTCGTAAGTACGTCATACTTTGAAGCCACTCCTCACGATATACCCTCTTGAAGCTTCATTTCGTCTAACGGCGGAGCTCGTTCCGCTAGGAAGATGGTGTGGCCATGGGGTCCACACAAATTTAGGGTCCATGTTTGCCAACTTTTACGCGCACTCGTGTCCCATGTGAAAAAATTCGGTGTTGAGCACTGTGCCTCCAAACCAACATTGTACGGCAGACACGTGAACGATATTTTCGCAGAAGTAGAGAGTGTAGAGCAGTTAGAGATGTTTTTTGCGGGTAATTTATTCGGTCTTGCGTTTTACGTATGTATGAGTTAAGTGTTCAAAGGAAGCGCCATTTCTGTATGATTTAGTGGAAGCTTCACTAGGGGCTTTTCGGAGGTCCTTGCTTGGTATGCATTCTTATGTTCAAGAAACCATTGTGATGCTCAGGAAGTATAGAGAGAAAATGCTGTTCATACCATATACAACAAACCTTGTGAAGTGTGCGAATTTTTCGTTCAGAAATTCAAAGGGTTGAAAGGTTACTAGTTAATGATATTTCCATAAAACTTTGATTGATAAAGCAGTTTATAACTTTTTAAGTCAAATTTAGAGTAGTGAATTTAAAGTGTTAACATTGTTAATGCTAATTTTGATACGTATCATATCAATTTACTTCATGAAAGCCAAATAGACAAGAATTGCAAAATAAATGAACGAGTCTTCGAGACTATCTCAAACTTCGTTTTAAGCTAAAAAATCCAGGTCCAACAATCAAAATCTGTTTATCTGGTAAAAACCGTAACATCAGCGTACTTTCGGGAAGAAATAACATTTCCAGACTCAGGGTTGATATGATCTAGGTCAGTGTTATTCACTTATTTTTGCAAGAGAGCCACTTCGGCTAAACGCATCGATTGAGAGAGCAGCAGCTACTGCAAGTTAGGGAATATTGTATAAATTATATATTAATTATTTAATTTGAACATTTTACGAGAGCCACGCAATGAATACCACTGATCTATACAGAGCCTATGTGATGCAAAATAGTCTACGGCTAGAAAAGGAAGCCAAGTGTCCCTTTCTTGGGTTGTCCCCGAGTCCCTTACGATCCGACACTAATCACGCACAGGCAGCAAAGCAACACATTTACAGTCATAAATTTTCATCGTAAAGCATCATACGTTCAAGTTAACTCAATATCCCTATATGACGCCGCTACTCAAAGTGTGTTTCCATAGTTTGACAGTTTTTTCGCCTTTTTTTATTCTGAAGTGGCCTTTATTTTTATTCTGAAGTGGCCTTTATTTTTTGCGTCAAGCTGACGCTACCATCCGATTAGGCATTACGAATGGGATCGCTATTATCTCGCATAAAGATACACGGTTCCTAATAATTTCCGCAGAATTACACGCACGGTTTTTGCTCTTTAAACTAACCTGGAATTCCGGTTAACTCTCGAACTACGGAACGTAAAGAATAGTGGGGATTGCCTACCCCAAAAGAATCGAGACAATTTTTTGAACATATTCACCGATCGAGCTAGCAGACAAAATTTTCTGAAAGCTGGTTCCCCAGATTCAGGCCATTTTATATGGAGAAAAATTTTGGGCATAGTTTTTTTTTAATTTTTTGTGACTAATTTCCGGCCCTTACGTCTGGTGCAGGCAGTTCAAGTGCGACAGAAAAGAATGGAAGCCTCTTTATAAACGTTACATGGCATGACTAGGGAGGCGCTAAAGCCAAGATTTAGTTTATCACAGTTCGGTTTTTATCTTTCTGAGGTTCAATCAAAGTTTGTTAATTAATCCCGTATTGATCATAGCTCAAAGCCCTCGAATGATGTCTAGTATTTAAGAACGAAAATTTCGTGTAATAATGTCAGAAAAAGAACATTTCTAAGTAATAAAAGCATTGCGCATTCATAAATATAACCTGCACATGGTGAAAACAAAAATAATTTTTGCTTTTAAATTATACAACAGAACTTCAACTTAGATATTTTGTAATATATGGTTACATCACCTCGATCGTCCATTTCGCCTCTATCTCGGGTACCATGGACGTATGTGTAGCTGTTGTGCAGTGTTAATTTGTCTAGCCATCTTCTACGGTGATTTCATAGTGCTGTTGCGCAATGTTCGCCAACCTAGCCATCTTTTGTAGCGGTTTTGAATTTTTTAATTGCGTCTCACGTACCTTAATTATTAAATATATTTAATATATTCTCACCGTCACTGGAAATTTTTTTTAAATTTTTCATCCAGATGATGATGCCTAAAACTTTGAAATGTCGCATTTCACAGACTGACTACCTTTCATTTGAAGTGATTAGTAATTTCTTCCAAAGTTCACCACGTTCAGAAGTGGAACAATTTTATAAGATCGAGAAATAAGAAAAGAATCTATTATGAGTAATATTACTGAGGCATTTATAAATAGCGCTAACTAAAGTGAATTATTTTCCTATATATCGTATTTATATTTTATTTTATAACTGTTATTTGATTCAGAGTGTCCCTTCAGGATTTGAATTAATCTCAATTCAGTAAAAAATATACACAAAACCAAAACCATCATTAACTAACTTTTACAGCATACTTTGGTAGGAGTTTAATGAACTTTGTATGGAAGGAATTTCCATTTTGAATCTCGTATTGTTGTAAATATGCAGCTTTCAGAATAAAATTGTGCAACGCTGATATTTTTCCTGCACAATTTTTCTTACATATAAAGTAATGAATGTCTGTAATTTTTATCAGATCCAAAGAACCAAACTAAATAAATCATATTATTTTGCAACTTTATCAGTGATGAATATTTAATAAGCTACATCGCGACAGTATTGCGAAAAAAAAAACAGTTTACAGTAAAAATTTCCTTCAGTATCAATAAAAGTCTTTCGTTATAGCAAAGGTTGCTTCCCCTTGAGTCATCGCAGTGTGTAAAAACTCCGTTTGTTAAACATGTTGCATTGCTTATGGAGAACTTCTCCGACCTTTGACAGATTTACTCAGTCAGAAATGAAATCGGCTTACCGTCGCTATTTCTTGTTGTGGTAACCTTCGAGTGACTCGAGATGTTCTCATAAGTCAGACACCATTTGCAAATAACTCCCGGTCAACTGATTCTTTCTGTTTGTCGAATTGAGTTTTGACATCTTCAGTATTCCAGTAAACTAGCTGGGCTAACGTGAAAAATGTTTTCCACACAACTGATTTCTCATTTCGCTTGCAAGACGTTTTTTGCTTTTAGTTAATACAGTTGGGCCGAAATTTTCAGGAATTAATCTTCTGGCTTAATTGATAATATCAATTTTGTCAAAATCTTAAGCTCAAGGTAAATGCATTCATCCGCCAGTTTTTGATGCTCGAAGGAGAATAAAAAATTTTCATCGCTCGTGGTAGTCGATCAGCATTCCATTTACTATGAGTTTAAACGCGTTAGTCTTGCATTAAATCAGCGCTAAAATTGCGATCAAACGTCATCGTCAAGCTTTTCATAAGTTCATCGCCGTGAATAGACGCCGTTAGCTCTAGGAATAACACAAATCATTGCATAAGTCACAACGAGCATTTCAGTATAGTGAGGTCATCTCTGTCCAGGAGCACGAGGACTTCGCTGAACAAAATTTTTTATTACCGGGCATTAACGCATTAACTTTCTTAAGCCCTTTCAATGAAGGACTTAGAAGACCCTTTAAAAATCTGATATCTTGTTCTTACGACAAGGCAGGTCAACCTGTGAAATGAGAGAAAACGAGAACATCAGCCCTGCTGTATAGAAGACGCTGTCCGGTTCAAAACATCTTACCGAAACTAATAAATAATTTGCAACAAATCATACGAGTTTTTATGTTTAGAAGTCGAAAGCCACGAAATGTGTGAAAGCACGCTTGCAACATATTCATTTTTAATTTTTCTCGTCACTTCACAGTAACTCAAAATTACACAGAGCGCTTTTGCAGCTTTATTCTGTGAGCGGTATTATGCTGCATTACGTTTTAAAAACGTAAAATGAGAAGTAAATTTACATTATAACTCGCGGAGGTTGCACCACCGCCTACCACGTTTTCTAGTCACGATCATATTACGAAATATACTACCTTAGTAATTCTCAAAGTTTCTCTATTAAGAGGGGCTTCATCTAGAACTTTGAGAACTTCAAAGCGTGGCCGCTGTGGAGCACCAAATATTGTTTCACACCAAATTCTGTTTTATCTCATTTCTAACACAAACACAATCGCTGTATCATATTTCAGAGCGAAAATATTCCAATGAATATAAATATAAGTCTATGAATCAAAACTACATAACGATCATTATGCTTTTTCGATCATTGCTTTGCTTCAAGAAGCAAAAAACGCGTTCGCTCGCCTGCCAAAATAGGTGAGGAGCTAAATTTAGCGTTGAGAGTTTTTAACAAGGCAGCGGCCATCCCCATAACTTCGCCATCCTGGTCCTGGCCACACCTTGTGTTACTCAACTCTAAGCGCAACTTTCATGTACAAAACCAACCGTGCGACGCTCCTGGAGCAACTTTAGTTGTTGAGCTTTTGGCTGTTTTTGTGGCGAGCGCAGATGCGGACCATAGATTGGGACGGAACGTCCACCTATTTGATACGCTTTTGCCTTTAAGTAAAACTCGATTTCTCACCTAAATTGTATGTATTTTAAAGCGTTAGATTTTTGTTTGAGTTGAAGCGTTACTTGATTTGCGTAACAATATTTACAATTTTTATTCCATTAAGAAGCTTTTGATTTTAAAATTAATCGTCGTTGCATTTCATTTGGCGAGCCTTCAGAAATGATTCGCTTCCTTGTCACTATTGTCAGCAGCTTTTGAGCTCCAAGGATTATTGGTGCAATTGAAAACTTTTTTCGGGGATATAAAGAAAAAACTCTCCTGCGTGAGCTATTTCAATAGTTTACGTAAATATCTAGCAAAGCTTAAATAATTATTATTGATGGCCCTGACTCAGAAGTCAAATGACGTCGTCGTTACGGGCTTTCATTCTTCACTGTCTATTGGTAAAATAAAAGCATATTTGATCTCAAAAATAGTTCACGATATTTGTTCACATTTGCAGGAGACTTTCATGTCCTTTGAAATGAAAGCTGAAGGAGAAGTACAGTAGTTAGGAAAATGCAGTGAAGTGGTGTAAATGTTGAATTTTTACCAATTCCACATTATTTAGACGTACAACTTTTGGTTATTTGTTAGAAAATTATCAGAGAAAGAAGCAATGGGTTGAGCACTGCAAGCTGAAGAGCATTATATGCGTAGTGTTTGATTTGGGGCTTCATTTTTATACAGAGCTACAGAGCTTTTATACAGAGAAGAACCATTTAGTCAGGGCTAAGGAAAACGTGGAATTTATGCATAAGATATATTCCCACATATATTACCCTGCAAATAGAAAGTGCAAGCTATGATGGGAGAGGTGTCCTGTACTTCGTTTTGATATCATTAATACCCCTGCTGTGGCACCATTGTTATATCCGTGGTCCTTGTTTTTCTCGTGACCCCACTTTGAGTTGAGTAATATTCAATTTTCGGATCAATATTCCTTCAACAAATTCAACGAAAGAAAACTCGTAGAATGTTGGCCAACTGTTTCCTAATATTAGGAACGATGACACACTTTGATGAAATGAAATAAATAAATGTACGAGGAGTTTCATTTGAAAAACCTTGTGGAAGCAGTAGCTTCCCGTACCAGATTCATTAACTGTTTCTGGGGGTGACTAGACTTTGAACTCTCGATACATTAGAGAATGAAATAAATAAAAACACGCAATCAGGGAACAACAGAGTAAGTACAATTATTCTCAACTTGAGAAGGAAATCCGTCGATGACGACAAATAAAACAAGTTCTCGGTTTTATATTAATCTTTATGGATCAGAAGTGAACTCAGATTTTGCAGATACATTAATACTTCGTCTAGCGAACGTTTAATAAGCTCAGGATGCTAACTGAGTCCCAAATGTTTTAAATTAAATATTGGCACCTCATGAATCAAGCAGAGACCCTCTTGAGACAAAATTTCGCCTAGAAATGAATTTCCTCTTTCTTTCCTAAGGCTTTACATATGGCTTTGAGGGGAAATATCGTCGCAAGTGATCGATACATCACGAGAAGAAGTAATGCATAACAAAAGGGTCATATTCTCGTCATAACTCTGGTTAATTTATATCGTGAGCAGTTCTGTATTGCATCTATATTCACACATAAATTTATTTAATAACATTACCATCGTCTCTCGTCTTATTTAAATATAGTTTAGCCCAATTAACAGCTTAATACGAGCACGCATAGTACTTGTGTCGTTCGCTTCTGACTGAACTCGGCCAATCGTTTTCGCTGAGGCGTCCTTTGTTCTCAGAAGTCCTGAGCGCAGTTTATTTTGCCAGAACAGCAGGCGTAGGCAGCTCATAGCAGGAAGAATTTTGCCTTCGATAACGATACGGCAGTTTTTTAACCACTCGTTGATTTATAACACACCGGCCATGTGGCTTTCGTCGACATTCCTTTCCCTCGCTCGGTAACGCTTTTCTCAGGCAAGTGGAGGAATTCGGGAGTTGTAAGTGAGAGACATATAACTGAATAAAAAAAGATAAAAAGAGATAGCGAAGAAAGCTTGGAAACTGTAAGTGGACGCGAAAGATGGAAGTTCCGAAGGCCTATCTATACGTAGCTGGGGTGCCCTAACTGCATCCCCTCGGAGCACCAAGCACTAAACAAGCGTAATTAATCGAAACCTTTTTCATATCTTTTGCCCTCTGTGGAGTGCAGAGTAGAGAAAGTTGATTGTAAAGTATAACTAGTCACAACGATCCGAGAAACCCAGATTTCGCAGTACGTTTTTATTCATCCTAATTGTAGTGATTTGCGCTATCAATTGTGGTGGATTACGCAATCAATCAACCGTCCTGTAGTTTTGCCTTCCCTGACCAGCAGAGCAAAATTAGCGCTAGACTCAAGCAAATGATGAAAGAGTGAAAACCCAAAGCAGTTCAAATCCCTTGTAACTGATACACATAAATGACTAGTGAAGCATCGTGTGATTCAAGGTGCAGCAAACAATCTGAAGTAATGGCAGGTGCTTCGAGGGTGTGGTTGTGTGGGTCGTACATTCGCGGAGTCATGAAAGACGTCGTCACCTGAGGGTTATGGCTTCAGTTAAGTTTACAGCGCCATTATTCCTTGCGCAATGAGTTATCAAGCGTCCTTGTTCATGAGTGTTGAGTGCTTGCCTCTCCGTGTCATGTTTTCCGGTAGATATCTGCACCTTCTTTCCGAGAGTTGTTGTAGCACGCAATTAAACTTTAACGTGAATTTTACGGGACTATAACTTTGAGTGTAAATAAAATTCAATTTATTTCAATCTGTACTGAAAATATCGCTGGTGATTATCGTCATTGGTTGGTTTTAGGTGTACGTAACTCACGTTGATCCATGAGAAAAGTAAAGTTGAGCAGAAAATGATAATCTGTGATGCGTAGTTTCGGACGCGGTTGTGTACGGAGCAGCTCGAGAGAAAATCTCAATTTCGTGAGCCTTTTTGTGTAAGCACCAATGCAGAAGATTGCTGTAACAATTGAGTTCATTTTTCATTAGCAATTAACCCAAGTAAATATTTCTCAAAGAGTGAAGAGTATTTATTCTAAATTCGAAAAAAGTAATACTTAAAATTAATGGTTTACTGACACAGACGGACAAGGAATGGAATGACTTGGGCTCTTTTGAATGGAAATTTTCTATGAATAACTTTCATGCCGCTTGTATAGATCATCAATGAAAATTGTTCGGCTTGATTAGCTGACTTAATAAAATAAAGAAATCCTCGTAAAAACTGTGTAAGTGTTCCACCATACATTCGTAAATGGTGCTATAAATGCAGGAGATGAACGTTAAAATTTATATTTAAATTAACATCAATATACGCTATATCCAAATATTAGTCGATCCGTGTATTTGAGTAAGTGGAATTACTAAGCATAACTCCTACCTCATTCCCAATGCGGCGCAATGACACTGATATCGTTCTCAAGTTGATGATAACATAAAATAAACAGATTTTTTATTGTCTAAAAGACAGATCATGGATACTTTGCTCGATACGGGAACAAGTGCGGACACTCGACATTTGACTTGAAATCAAACTCAATACATAACGTTCCAGGAATACAGTTCTCGATTCCCGTTTGTCTTAAACAAACGACTGATGCTGCACTGCTCGTACTGTCACCTCACCACCATCACTGATTCACCACTGAAGCCGGTTATAGTTTTTGTTTCACACTCATTATTTTTGTATTTTTAGCTGTTGTTTTTTATTTCTCCGTTGTTAATTTCCTTAGTGTTTGTGACGTCAGCTGCCAAATGTTTAGTCCTGATGCCACCTAGACTACATTTAATTCCAGAATATGTTGTAACTTTTTAATGTCACGTATTGAACATGGGCTCTACTTCTCTATTCCTTCTGCGAGTAAAACTTTTGCTCATATGTGTATTTTTAAGAAATACAGTGACCATTTTGCCGTCCTAACAATCCCAAGATAGTTGATTAAAAAAATTTTTCTTACATTTTCTAGGTATTCATTATTTTAATTAATACCTTGTCATATTACTAATCAGCTAATTTCCGTAAAATCTTCTTGATGTGGTGACAAAATATTTTTAAATTTCTTACATTTTTTATATATGAAAATGAAATATTACTATCATTACAATTGGTAGATTTCCACAAAATATCCACGATGGGGCATGAAAAATCTTTTGTGAAGTGTTTAAACTTTTTTCATCTTTGAAGATGGAATACTAATATTCTGAAACTTTTAAGATTAGAATGTTCAGTCTTTCGAGGATTCTTCTTTCTATCACGCATCGGTACCCGGGTGACGACAGTGATTTAAACCAAGTAAGAAACAATTTTTTTAAACATTGTTTGATTATTTTCACTCACCTACGAAAAGAAATTATTTATTTAATTTTTTAAATGAAATTATTTTGCATTGAATGATTATTTTCAAGCATGTATTCAAGTTTTATTACTTTACCAATTCTTCCAACACTTATTATTGCTGTCTTATTTACTGTTATGAAACGAATTGCATAATTTGCATGATAAAAATTATAGTTGAAACTGCATGTCCTGATCTTGGTTGAACCAAAAAAATAAGAAACGGCAAATTTTAGTCAGCATCAAAATTTCATGGACGAATGGCTCGCTCCATTTCTTCGTCATTGATAGAAATCAAAATTTCGGTCCATACCTCTATATAAAGGCATACTCTTCCCAGTTCCTTCAATGCAATCGTTCGCGATCTGAAAACCCGTATGAAGCATGAATTTCATTCAGCTGTGATTTCTCCAATCCTAATTTTCTACTTGAATCACTGGTTTAATATTTTCGTTGCAAAATACAATTTTTAACATTCTCGGAATATTGGAATCTACTCTGACATGGAAGTTTTCCGGGAAATTTATGATATCCATTTATCGTGCTCGATGCGTGTGCTCAAGCTTTCCACCTTTTGAACTTCAGACGAATACTTCATTCTTCTGTTTGATCTAAAATGCCGTGGAAATCAGAACTCCGTGAAAAGTTTCGAGCAACTATGAGATGTTTTTTCGACGCGCAAGCCAACACCACAAAAATTTCTTCTTCTTCTTCTGCTGAGTTCCGAGCATCGGACGCCTGTCTGATGCTATCCAAGTTGAGTATTCTTGCGAGCACTATAAGGTCTATCTGAGCCGTTATCAACTTTGGTCTGGAAAATATTATCTACTAGCTAAGAACTATAGGACGCATTTAGGACAATCACCCCAAAGATCTCGCAAACGGAAGAGGATGTGCGTGACGTAACTTGCTACGATTCCAGCGACATGAATTTGAATGTTTGTGGAAGGAGATCTCGTTTTTCGCAGAAAATTACGCTAACATGAAACACGAAAGGCGGCGAAATAGCAGTCACTTGAGAGCCAAGTCTTTCCAGTGATTTCCCCAGTTTGTAAAAGGGTACAGATCATAGCGATAACGCAAAACAGTCCGAACTTTCTGAACACATAAACCACATGGTCGACGTAGAATTTTTTTGACGATTGCACTGAATTCACTCAAAATTATAACGCGGAGAAATTCATTGAACCTCGTTAGATTTTATGATATCAGGCATTTTAGTTGTGTAAATTGAATCGCACAAGTAGCATTTTGAAGAATTTCTGGAACTCGGCCGCCAAAAATTGGCACCCTGTCCAATTTCATGGATGGTTAATCTCTGACTTTTGTTGGGGCAAGTAGAGCAATGCGTCTCTGCCTTATCAAGGGGCGATACCGACGGGCAATTACGGCAGCCCTCTCGGGCATGTCCTTTTCTCGGTCTTTTTTGAGCCCTTGCTTTTAATGGGCTAAATTGCTGCCTCGGAGCTGAGAACTCAAGTAAATTATGGGCTGAGAAGAGCTTCCGTCTGACATGGTTCGCTCATCGCCAAATTAAATGTTAAATCTCGCGTGATGTGAGGACATTGAGATGGTAAAAATGAAGATCTTTGCTACCGCATTGAAATAAATTGTTATTTTGATGTAAAATGATGTTCCCTCCTTGACCTTTCGATTTTATCTTTTCAAGGAAATGACAGGGAGGTTTTTCATGAGGAGGCTCTCTATCTGTGGTTTAACAGCGCTGAACGTAATTTCCCGAAAGTCTAAATTAACTTCTCGAGTGACAGGAAATATCTTTACGCACGCATTAACTTATCATAACGCAAGCGTTTTCATTTCACCCTGTGAGTTTAGCTTGCAAATAAGGACAGTGTCAGTTTTTATGCAAAATATCGTAAAATCTAATTTGGGAGCAATGTATGAATTTTTCCATCAAAAGGTTCAGAAAGCGATTTCTCACGTTTTAGTTAGCGCTAGTTGCAATATGCCTACTACATATTGGGAAAATATTAGAGACGTCCCTTTAGTGATAAAAAATGTGTCACTCTGAACACGTCCTTTAACCACCACGCCTTCCATTTCCAAATAATGCAATGTAAAAATTCTGAGAAATTTACTTTCACCCAGGAATTGAACGAAGCCAAGAGTGCAACATGCATTACAGAGCAGGGAATGCAAACGAACACCACAGTGAAGCCATTTCACTGCAGCATGTATCTTTTCAGTGCTAGAAAGCGATGCCCTCGTTAAGAGGGCGGCCAAAGCCTCGTATAGCAAAGACGGAGGACGCAGCTAAGATTACCTGCCAAGCGCCGCTCACCAATTTATGAGCGAGATTCAAGCCGTCACTGTTCCTACTCTGGCAGACTTAGCTCGTGTCATTGCTCAGATGATGAAGGCTAAGCAGATACCTACAGAGCGCTGGGTGGTTCGACAGCTCAAGGCTGCTGACCCGAAAATTTAGTGGGTAAACGGTCTTCAGAACGCAGTGGGTGTTCTGTGAATGGTAATGAGAAAAATGACGGTAAATTAGCTTTCGTGGAGTGAGTTCTGTGAATTGTTCTTCGTGGCACAGTGGGAGTTCTTGAAATGATGTGAGAAAAGAAACAGATGAAAGTGAGTTGTACCTTGGTGCCTTAATTGAATTGTTCCAAAACAGGCTGATAGTAATTTTAGTCACCCTCAACCGCTGCTTTCTTCCAGATCTCTCATCCCCTCGCTATTTTTTATTTCTCTCGAGCATCCAAGCAGAAAAATTAGGCAAACTGAATCTTCCATTTCAAGAAATAAGAAATGAGACCAGAACAGGTTAGGTACTTGGTTGACCTGGGCGTGTATTCAACCAAATTAATTGCTATATCAAGAAACCTGGTAATCGCACGTTCCTGCGAATGAAAACTTGCATTTCTTTGTCCAATCATGCTACTTAAACTCTCACTCAGGACAAGAGATCACCGCGCCAACACGCTATCGACTGCGCTATCGATCACCCTAAAAGGTGATCGAAGCACAACGAAAGCAATGTTTGGCACAGTGAAAGCAGGCGCACTGTCCTGACAGATATATTTTATTCCCATATGTATTGAGAGCTCAAAGTCTAGTCACCCCCAGAAACAGTTAATGAATCTGGTACGGGAACTGTTTCTGGGGGTGACTAGACTTTGAGCTCTCAATACATATGGGAATAAAATATATCTGTCAGGACAGTGCGCCTGCTTTCACTGTGCCAAACATTGCTTTCGTTGTGCTTCGATCACCTTTTAGGGTGATCGATAGCGCATTCGATAGCGTGTTGGCGCGGTGATCTCTAGTCCTGAGTTCGAGTCTCACGAACTCCTCGTACATTTATTTCATTTGAAAAAACCTTGTGGAAGCAGTGTCTTCCCGTACCAGATTCATTAACTGTTTCTGGGGGTGACTAGACTTTGAGCTCTCTTAAACTCTCACATTTGAACTTAATTGTTTGGTTTACGCGCTTACTTCTTATAACACACTGCACCGGGTCATCTTACAGTAATGAAGGAGAACTTTAATAAGTAAAATATTCCCTCGGCTGTGCTTGATGGCTTGATCTTCACAACGTGTTCTACAATTCATTAATACTAAAATGTAGCTCAATGAAAATAAAAGTAAAGCAAATTTCAAAAAATTTACTAATAAATTTTCTTCTCATCGAGAAATCACAAAAATTCAATGGATTTTTTTAGCAATCTTTAACTTTTCATCATTGTGCTAAAAGGTGAATCTCTTCAGCGTGTAATGCCGGTCATTAAAATTCCTGGGCCTTCAGAGTAAATACACCATCATGCTACTGAAGTACTAGCAGCATTTTATGTTCAAAAGAAACAAAGAGTCTTTTATAAAGATGTTATTCACGGTGCCTCTTTGTTACCGGCCTGGACGCCAGTGCGACATGTCTACATCACCGTCTCAATCGCTGAATATAATGATAATCCTCAGCCCTGTCTACTTATTCGCTTTAATTATTCACTGGTTACCTGAATAGCTCGGAGTAAGTGTTTGTGGTAATAATTTAATTTTGTTTTCAAGTTGCGAAGATTGCACATCCAGAAATTTTTCTAAATATGAAACGTGAACATGTGATTTAACTTTCCCGATTGTCAAAACATCTGATCAGAGGTTATCCCCTGATTTCTCTGAATGAATGTGCGACTTGCCCAAGTACGTCAACATTTTTTGAGTGTTCCTCATTCTTGAATTTCATCAGTCTTCAGTTATCCTTCCAAAGAAGAATTTCGAATTCTAGAAAAATGAAATGCTACAAGGGTGTTGTATATTAAAATATGCATCGTATAATGTGATACTGGTTTCATGAGAACGAGTTCCGGAGCGGAGGTTTGCGCGGCTTGCCGCCGCCGGATGCCATATCGCGTTCAGGTCAGATGTCTTTATGGGACCTCCGCCGGAAGCTGTGCCTTCGGGGCGCATCGCATTGGTATGCACCGGAAGAGCATTGTTTAACTTCCGAGCGCTATAGCTTATAAGCAGAGTCGATGTATTGATGATTCAGTACAAGAATAGGAACCGAGCTGAGAGTTTCCTTTTCCAACTCCATGAAGTTAACGCTTCAGATCGGTAGTTACAGTTACCGATACTGTAGTTTGCAGCTACAGTTAGTAAACCTCGTATCGTGATGAAAAACCACGATATAACAAATGGCGACGAAGATTTCGAATCTCCAAAGTAAATTTGATCATTACAAGTGCTCTGAAATTAAGATGGCGCATTCTACAGTTTGCTGTCCTGCATTCGACGTTGGAGTGGAAACAGTGAGTAATATCTACAACGATTCAAGTACAGTGTGCAGACGTTCTTCAGAAGGCGGGAAACAATGGTGGTAACAAAGCTAGAATTATCGTTGAAGCTTCGCCTGTGAACATCATTACTGATCTACAACGAAGAATTTAACCTACGCTACATATGAGGAACTTGAAGGAAAGTTCATACAACAATTTAAAATCAAGAAATCCACTGTTGGCGCATTTGTTACATTTCTAAACAGAGAGCAAAGTGTTAATGAATCCATACAAAGTTATGCTAAAACGTTAAATGACTTAGCATCTTCGTGCAACTACGAAAATTGCGGTCGCGATCGTCTCTTGAGAGATGCTCTTGTGGCTGGTCTACATTCAGCGCAAATTCTCAGCGCGGTTCTACAGAAGTGTGACAGCAAGTCCTTCAACGAATGCGTTGAACATGCAAAACTCATTGAACAGTAAAGCTTCGACGCTCCAGATATTATTCGTGAGGATTCATCTTCATCGTTTTTCACTACAGAAAAACTACAGCCGAATTACATATGCATTCGCTGCGGAACTAGGCAGAAGCACCTTACAAAGAATTGCTATGCCCTAAAATTAAATTAATAAAATGCAAAAAATGTGGAAATAGGCCACATTTCTAAAGTTTGCAATTTACGACTGCAGCACGACCTCCTCCTGTTCAGCCTACACGAAGGGGACCTACACGAGAAGAATTTGACGCAGCTCGCACTTACATAGTGCAGCTGGAAAGGAGCGGTTCTCAGTGCAACGTCGGAAGAGAAGATGTGTCAATGAAGAGTTCAAGTGAGCTTCTACAGCGGAAGAACGAAGTTATTCTACAAAAGCCTAGGAACGATACTTGTGACTGTAACTATGTTCATAATTTCTCTGATGTACAAACTAATTACGCGTTATTTCAGTCACATTGTATTCCTCAAAGTGTCACAAAACTTACTCCCTTTGTTGCGCTCAACAATCGTAAAATTGTTACTTCCCGAGATGGAGTTAATCCTAAATATTCTTTGTCCAAAGCTAAGCCTATGTATGTAACTCAATTCTCTGATGATCTGTTTAATGATTCTTACTTGTCATCTGATTCAGTCTAACGTTAAAGATACCGTTCCTCTAGATGTGTTGCCTGATGCAGTTCCTGTATTTTTAAAGCACGCCGTGTTCTAGTAAGACTAAAAGACTCCTGCTTTGACACCGGTCAGCAGTTTACCTGTACAAAATGTACCTTGTAGATCAGGTAAAATAACTAAACCTGTAATGCGAATAGGTTGCTAAGTTTTCCTTCCGTGTGTCATATAGTCATCTAAAAGGGAGGGAAATTGTTGTATATTAAAATATGCATCGTATAATGTGATACTGGTTTCATGAGAACGAGTTCCGGAGCGGAGGTTTGCGCGGCTTGCCGCCGCCGGATGCCATATCGCGTTCAGGTCAGATGTCTTTATGGGACCTCCGCCGGAAGCTGTGCCTTCGGGGCGCATCGCATTGGTATGCACCGGAAGAGCATTGTTTAACTTCCGAGCGCTATAGCTTATAAGCAGAGTCGATGTATTGATGATTCAGTACAAGAATAGGAACCGAGCTGAGAGTTTCCTTTTCCAACTCCATGAAGTTAACGCTTCAGATCGGTAGTTACAGTTACCGATACTGTAGTTTGCAGCTACAGTTAGTAAACCTCGTATCGTGATGAAAAACCACGATATAACAAAGGGTAATCCATGCTTCTTTCTATTATGAACTCATGTGTATGTACTCGGGCCATCAGAAATGAGAACTTTGTGAAGATAATTAAATTTTACGAAATGTAAATAATTTTATAAGGCGATAAAAATAAACTGGCATTAATTATTCCCAGTTTAGTTAAGTAGCTTCAAGTGTGAGACGCGCATTTGTGACGCAAGCTTCTTTACCTCATCAATTTTTCCATCCTTAAATTCTTCAGATCGAGTTGAGCTGTAAAATATTTCAACACACATATGTTGTCATTCAAAGACCAAAGTTTTCTCTTATTTTCTAGACTCCAGATATCCACTATACAGTGTGTGAGAATATTGAGGCAATCACGGACAGTGTATAGTTTTATCATTATTTGAGCCTCATACCGCTAATTTATCTCATTAGCACAATACAGGTGAGGCCGACTGAAAAACAAACCTACCAAGTTGGTAAGGTAGAAAGCTACAGACTAAGGAACTGCGATCAAAACGTGAGAATATATAACGAAAACAATTTAATTCTTTCCAAGAATACCAGCTATTTCCTGTTACGTTTCCATTCACATTTCGTTCAAACCGCGAAAAATTTACAAATTATTGTGGAGAGATGGTTTGCGTACCGCAGTTGCATGCAACTAGCGCACAAGTCTTGCGCAAGAGAGCTCAATTCTGATGAATTAGCGCATGATTGCCACGGTCTCGAGTACTGGCTTCTAGACCCCTGTGATTCTCGGCGAGCAAGACCTTCTCAAGGGTCTCGTATTGAGCAATTTAAAAAAGAATCTAAATGATAGCTTCACGAGAATAGACGGAGAAAAACGTCGAATTTGATTTTGCTCGTCAGTCTTCTATTGAAACAAGTGCACCCTCGCTGTCTAAAATTGCGGAGTCATTCCGAAGTAAAAGTTATTTTAAAGCCTGCTTTTAAAACAAAAAACTATCTTTCAGTTCGCTGCCTGAATACGTGTTTTTCATTTTCCGGTCCTATCCACTTTCGTATCAGCGTAACTCCAAATGCGTTTCAATCAATATACAAAAATCGCAGTTCAGTACCAGCAATTTGCATTAATTTCGTTGTGGTCAGGTTCCAAAATTGGGAGTTAAGACAGACATACTATGTAGCTAAGCAAGAAACAAGCAAGCAAGAAAGCAAGCAAGAAAGCATGCAAGAAAGCAACAAGCTATGTAGTTAGCAAAAACCTGTTTTTTTAATATAGGGTATTACGTTAAATGTTCTAGGACTTCACAGTATTTGAACAACATGTCACAAACTATACTGAAGTATTATATTATTGTAGACAAAGTATATTGAACTTCTGAGCCTAATTATTGTCATCGTACTTATGTTTCTCTATTTTTAAGCTTAAGATCTGCTAAATTTCTCTCTGTCGTACACAAGCGATGCTCTTGTTTGGATACACATCTTGAACCAATGAACATGTAAGCAGGGAATTTGACTTTAGTGTCACTCTTGTTTCGCTTATCTGAATCTAAATACTCCAAGATCAAAGGCTGCTTTTATTTTTCTGTGAAACATAAAAATTTCCGACACAGAATTCCATAGGCAGCAGATAAGGCCTGGGATTATGTCCTGACTTTGCACCATGAATCATCCAATTACCTGTGGATAAAAGCAGGATTTTGAAGTTAAATTGGGTATTGAATACTTACATAGAAGTTATAGAGGTAACTGAGGCCTAACAAAAAAATGAGCTTTTCTTTTTATAGCGTCCTATTGTGTTATTCAAAGCACTAACATCCAATAAAAAAATTATCCTGACCCAAACTAAATTCATAAAAAAGGTGAACGTTTAGCTAATGACTGATGTTTTCCCTTAGAAATGAAGTTCATAGTTTACAATACGTTGCTAATAAACATTTTGATTCAATTTGATGTGCTCATCAAACTATTCTTGTGCGGTGAAAGTTTTTTCTCAAATTAACACAAAAAAGTGATTTTCCGGTCGTTTTAAAACGCCGATTTGAAATTCCGCGTTGAAATTTTTGATTTCTTAGTCATACGAGGAACAGTGGAGAGACAAAATAAACAACAGTAAACTGATAAAATTTCAGCCGGCATTTTTGCGAGAATAAACATACAAAAACCAGATTACAAAGAGTTTTTAAATAATGTTCGTGAGGAAGTGTATTTAATTCTTGAAAGAATAAATAAAACGTAGTATTGGACCACAATCTGAGATATTAACGGAGTAATTCAAAGGTAGGGCAAAAAATCCAGGGGATTTTCGTCTAGCTGCACAGATACTCAGACATCGGAGGCGGACCACCCCTGCGATGAAGCGGAGTCGGACGCAAGCTCATGAGCATCTCGAGCCGAATCCTTAGAGGGGAATTTAAGAAATCAGTGGAGATTATGCTCCTGAGCGTCTCAGGTTATGTAGCCGCGTCTGAATGCCTGGGAAGCTTAGTCCGTCCTATACCGGGCCTCGTGCCTGAGAAAACTATTTATCTATCTTTAAGCCAGTGGTCATAATTTGTAAATAATGTTAACTTTTCGCAAGAAAAAAAATACTTTACAATTGATCTCAGCTTCAATTTCTTTGAATCGTTATTTTAGGAGTTAATAAGTACTTTTTGTTATATTTCCGTGATGTTTCGAAGTCATTCTACCACACCCGGAGAGAAGTAAAAATTTTAGCCCCCTCGGCAATTTGAAAACATTTCACTATATTATTAAGCTCATTAGGTGCAACCTGATCTACTACCTAGAAAAATTATCGGAATCGATCTGAAACGAACGTCTTCGCTTATTTTTTCAATCACCTATTCGGGAGTTTTCATTAAATAATAATATTCTTAACCCAAAGTAAGGTGCATGTACAGAAAGCTATTATAATATAAGTGTTTTCATGTAGGGACATTCCAGTATTCCTTATTATACAATAGATGGATATTTCCAATTTCGAATACCTTGTAAGAAAAAAATTGTATTAGATTGATTAGATTATATTTTCGACGTTAAATCAAGTGGCGACTAATGAGCAGTTAATAATATAGCGACAAATTTCTGAATAGCTGAAAAGAAAATCCTCAAATCAAAAATAAAATGCGATGTTAAATGAAGTTGAGATACCGGACCTTATACACTATTAACAAATGTCTTATTTAAAGAAGCTATGACATTTCCTCTTAGTGAAGCCGGTACCGCTTAGAAACACATTAGTATACAGTAGGAATGGGAGGCTCGACTCTTTTCTCCCTACGAGAAGAAACGCCGGGCTAGCGCCGCCAGATATTGAACCGTCGAATACTTCACATGTAACTCGCGTCGATTCCAGGTGATGGTCCTTAAATATAATAGCCTACAGAGCTTGCAAGCAGCAACTTACATCAACATATTTGATTTTTCTGGTTAGTTTTCCCTCTATTTTTCGAAAAGAATTTTGAAGATCATAATTGAACCTCAGGAATTAATTTTATTATTAACATTACCGCGACGGGAGCCGCAAGTTATCACGGAAGGGATTTTTAAAATGCTGTTGACCGACCAGTTAACACATACCCAATTTTCTTAAATACCTAATCAAAATTAAATGAAGGCACAATATAGCGAATGCTTGCTATTTTCAAAATTGCTTCCTACAACGGATTTTAAATTTGAGTTCAAAATTGAATTTGCGGTCAACGTGTTAATAATTTACCCCATAAAACATTCACTAAGATTCCTTTTACTTTTACTTGGGTAATATTTATTTTCCCTTACCGGCGATTCCATAATAAACACTATTACAGTTAGGGTGAACGACAATTCCACATTTCTTCTGTCATCAGCTCTGAAAAATTGGTGTTCGAAAAGAAAAAATATTAATTATTAAGCCATTTTTTGACAACAACGAGCTACAAATTCACCAGCACTGCTCAGAATTTTTTATTCAGTCTGTGACTTTTCGGCAATCAATAACGATGTTCAGGTTAGCTTTGACTGATGCCAATTTGATGCCAATTTTGTTTAGCTCCGTGAGAAGCGCTCAGTGTGGGCCGTCAGCTTTATGCCCATCGTTATTGCCTGTTCTTCGCTCATCTCTGGCACTCTTAAAATTAGCCTATAACATGCCTCTTCTTCAAGATTACAGAAATTGTTTCACGTTGTTCTCATATTGTTCTCTGACTTGTCTTATTGGACGTACTTTTTATTCCTACCTTGTCTGCGTCCGTTTTTTTTAAATCTGGACCTGTACTTCACTGAGTCTCTAGAATTTGATTAGATTGTCATATGAAGCACGGAGCGGTGGAACAAGCACCTATAAAAACACTTGTACTATAAATTGCTATCTATAATTTCATTCCACTTTAGTAAATTTTTGTAATGAGTATTTCGTCAAACATGTTCAGCTTGCATACTTTCCAGAAATAATTTTTTAAGGTTCAGCCAACGTCATCCACTAAGTCCGGTATGAACATTGAGTGCGATGAGTACGATAGAATTCCACGGAATGCAATATAAAAACTCACAGAAAACTGGTCCAGGAACTAAAATCGTTACCCAAATGCTTCCTTTCGATGAGAGGTAGTGTGCATAAGTTGAGAATCAAATTTACGTACTCTACAGAGTTCCTCTTTTATTCAGAGAACTTTCCTCGTATTTTCGGCGGTCATCATACTTACACGGCGAAGTTTGAGATGTATATATCAAGTAGAAAGAGCAGCAGCAACACTGCGACCAGAGTTAAGACTTGTGAGTAACATCTAGAATGCAACCAATGTTTGCTCTGCGATTACAGAGGTCTAAAAGTTTGGCAATCACGATAATTTGAGATACCGGACCTCATCTTTGGAAGATGATCGTAAAATACAGGAAATTCCCTACAAGTCATGATCTGGCATGGTACAACCTGGCTGTAAACAAGCCCTGCCACTAAGAGCGTAAGTTCGGCCGTACCTCAAGTCCAAAACATGCGAAAACACGAGACCAGGCACGGCAGGAGCAAAACTCAGGGAATTTTACGTCTCTTCACACGAAGAGCTGCAAATGAAGGACGATGTTACAGGAATAAAAATGGATCGAAGGTGCGCTTAGATTCCGGATCTTTGAACGTAGCATTGTATAAGTTTGGAGTATTGTCAAATTCAGTATTGAATTTATGGAATCAGCAAGGTCAACGATTGCCAAGAAAGTATGTGAACTACCTCAAGGCAGTAATGAAATGCATAGATGTCAGAAGCTTTCCATTCTACGAAATAGACTCTTCGAATTTGTTTAGTTCAATTTCGAAATTTCAAAATGACAGAACTTACAAATGGGCGGTTTTCATATACGTATTTTCTAGAAATATAGCTTTGAATTTAAAACCCTACTGACAGCTATAATAGCAATAAAACAAGATAAACCTGAAAACAAGATGTATTTGCGTGTAGGAGGAGATCTTTTAAATTCGGAAAGCATTATTTACTTTGAAGTCTGTTTCAGCTTAATTAGTGTGTGTTATGAAATTTATTATCAGTTTTATTTAACTTATGATCTCCTCAATATTATTGATATATAGAATAACATTTTTAATCTTTTTTACCTAACGAAACAAAAGATTAAAAAATAGTATTCTATATATCAACAATATTAAGGAGATGATAAATTCAATACAACTGAAAATAAATTTAACACACTAATTAAGCTGAAACAGACTTCAAAGTAAACAATGCTTTACAAATCTAAAAGGTCTCCTCCTACTCTCAAATACATATTGTTTCAAAATTTATCCTGTTAGAGCTGTTTTGTAATTCTATCATCCCTTGCATGTATCCGTATTTTTACATCAGAGCCAGTGTCAGTGCCAGTGATCCTCTGAAATTTGATTCTGGCTCGAAAAAGTTCACTGTCCATATCAGACGCGAATTTTTTCACCTCCCAAAAAGTACCCAACAAAACGCGAAGCTTTTATAATTAAAGGTCGAACTAGTCATCAGAGATTATGTCGGGGTTAAAAAAGGCATGAAGACTTTCAGCGCGCGCATTTCCGGCGCCCATCACGTCGCGCTCAAGACTTGAAATAAATATTTGCAGGGCGGCGCTATGATCCTAAGAGGCAGTTCGTTGGTGCGAAATTCGCGGCAAAAGCCGCCGACTTTTGGTGCATTTTCTGGAACGGAAGTAGGCAACTTCCCTTCTTGCTGCAAGGAAGTCTTTGTCTAGGAGCAAAACTGGGGAAAATGCGAACGTCTGTAGTGGGTGCAGCGCACACAGCCCCCAGGTCTATTGTTGCTAAGGCAGTCACTCTTTCTAATGGAAAAGCTGGGTATAGCAGTCCAGTTCGTTCTTACGAACAGCCTTGGTGAGATTTTTTATGCTTCTGCGCAGGCTTCTATTTTTATTTCTTCCTGCCGAGAATGAAACGCCATTCTTTGAAATCTGTGGAGTAAAACTCTGAGTTATCGAGCAGCCGCCGTTTCTTATCATAAACAGGAAGACAATTTCAGTTCATGAGTTGAATCATGAATCAGAGTGTATGCACATGAACAGCAGTAAGCTGGATCTGATTAACGTAGAGAAAATAAAATACCCAAGTACCGAAAATTATTCTTCAAAGTATCGTTTACTTTATTATATTCATAATTTTCTGAGTGGTCATAGTTATTATCTGTACTTCGTAACGCTTTTTAGATTTATAACTCAAAGTTTTTGTTGGTGCGAAGAACGTACCATAGAATGCAGCTTCCTGTTAAGTCTTATTATATGACCGACTTATTGAACAAACACTGAGTCATTTCAAAAGGCCTGTCGTTTAGTTTTTGTTCGCTAGAAATTAAAGAGAAATAAGAGAAAAGTTAGAATAAAAAGAAACTGATAAATAGGAATACTAATAAATATTAATATGCAAGAGAATGTATTCACATAGCCGACCAGAGTCCCCGTTGGGTCAGGCTGTTTAGATGAATAATTTGCTTAATAGCTATATTTCCACGACAGCAGCAAAGTTTAATCTCAATTAAAAAATATTTCCAGGTGAAATATGCTGGACCGATCGTGATAAGACTGTAGAAGATATTCTTAGTAAAAGTATATTTAAAACAGATCGTACTCACAACATTATAAAGGGTGTGAATGTTATGATAACTTAGACTAAGAACATACTCGTAAATAACTCCTTATGTATTTGGGATGCACTTACCGTTGAATAATTTCAATATGAAGTAAACTGAATTTTACTTATTGAAGTAATCATTAAGCGCATTCTTTAGCCAGTATTAAGATATTTGCGTTCTTTAGCCAGCATTCTTGAGTGTGCTGGTAGATGTTGTTTATTTCATTACGTAGGATTCCTAGAGTTCAATTTTCCTTTAATGATACACGAGTAGTTTCAATTGTTAAAATAAAGGACGTCTTGGTAGTGAAGTTTCCATTTTTCAAAATTTTTCAAAGTATTCATCAGTCGCCCTTGATCAATGATTTTCGGCTTGCATCTAAAAATTTAATAAAATGTTTTGTATACTAGATACACGCGGATACCATAAGAGGTTTTGTTGAAAACCACATCGTTCCTCTGATGACGGCTAGAGCTAATCTAGCCGAAAGCGTGGGTCAAAAAATTGAATTTGTCTTTACTGATCCCCAAAATTTTGAAAAATGGATACGAGTAGTTGCTTGCCTCACTACTAAAAGTAGAGTTTTGAGTTTCGCCCTCGGTTATTCAATATTTACAGAGAAAGACAGTTACAGGGTAAGGTCTGAAGATCAATTATTTAAATATACCACAGGCTACGTATGGTAAAACAAGTGAGTAAAAAAGCAATTCCTGCTCGAGCCTTTCTTGAGTCGCCAGCGCCCTACTTTGAATCTGAAGTTTAAAAAGCTTAAGACTTCATGATAGCGGACGTGGATATGAGCTCGCCTTCATTACTGACAGCTAACTCCACAAATTCAAATGGACACTTTGTTAATGGGTTGAATTATTAAATTCATGAATATCCACAGGTTTCTAAGGCTCCGTCCTGTTGATCTGAACTCTGTATCTTTGACTCCATCCATCTTAAGCTAAAAATACCCTTTGTGTATTTATTTATTCATATATTTCTCCCCTCTCTCTATCCCGTTCATAAAAATGCTTAATGACCGTATCTGTGATACGAGTTTCACTAGTGCACAAGTATACAAGAATATTTTTTATCGCGGGTACTTACTATTAGGATTGAAATATTTGTTTGTCATCCACATCTGGCAGATTTATTTAGGGAGAAAATTGAATACCGTTATTTTTGACGGGCCGTGTACAGTAACACAATAAAAGCATTGGCGTGGTGTAACGGAGCGGAGAAGTGTAGGCTCACGAGGGCTGAGGAGCTACTTCGGAATTATCGGCCCGTGTTGAGCACGTGAGCTGCGGCTGCGGTTACGCCGCGCGTGGTTGGTTCACCACAAAAATATCTTGACAAAAAGAGCGCTTCTCGCTGATTTCTCTGTATTTGTTTGCTCTCTTTGGACGCGTCTCAACGTAACTTTTCAATCTCTAGCCTTAAATTATAAATTATATTTCTTCTTTCGACGACGTTAGAAAAGTCTCTTGATTGATTGATATGTGTGAAATTTGGATCTGAACAACGTTGAAAATAGTAACACAACGTTTTCAGTGTTTGTTCAAGTGAACGAGCTTGGAATTTTTTACCAAAGTTGCAGGATTCGTCACTGGAATTCCCATTGAGATAAAAAAACCTAACATAAAGTGTTACATCGAATATCGGTACGTTTGGGTTCCATCATGTTTTTAGGTTCAATAGCCTATTCGGAATTTTCACTTTTTTTGGCCAAGCTTTCTGATCGTGAAATTCAAACAATTTTCAAAGTAAAAATCAATAAAAATTGCCAATAGAGCAAGTTGTTGAGTACATTTGATGTGCATCAATGTAAATTTTTCTAATCTTTTTTTCTCCAAAGATGGTCACGTGGCGAAACATTACATACGTGAGACATTTTAAATTAATCCCATAAATAACGTGGTCAAAAAATGAGATAAGGACTACAAATTCTGGATCTAGGAAAGACTTTTACAAAAGCGCAGCGCTACAAGTTAGTACATCTAAAGCAGCAAGGGATGACCGACGCGTGTGGCAAGTTTCAATAACTTGCCGTGATGGGCGCGTTGCTCGCGAGCCAGTATCGAGATATTCTCGCTGGTCATAACGTGAGTGATTTCTTGCGCGTGTTGTCGAAGCTGCTAGCTTTTCTGTACGTCGGCCGGAGGCTTTCTACTCCGATTTTTCTCTCAGTAGGCCTATCGGCTTACTCGAGCACTTAAAGGGAAATGGATTTCTGACTAAGTTATTGAAAACAACTTATGGGATCATTACTCATCCACACCTACGAAGGCCAGATATTAATCAAAATGGAAAATAATATATAAACATGAATCTGATCCAAGTGTGAAAGGATAAAATGAGCTAAAATTTTGCTATCTTTCAATATACGACTGAGTAGTGCAGGTTGCGAGGGTACAGGAAGATATAGTTCTTAGTTTGTCATTTTTGATTCATAATGCTATTTTAATTTCAAATTACCTCAGTCAGAATTAGATGTTAACCAAAGAAATGAAAAGACATGTAGTCAAAGTTACTCTAACTGCAAAACATAGCGGTTTCTAAATCAGTAACTTATCACATGTCGCCAGATCATTTGTTCACAATGTTCGGTAGCAGCTAGAGGAATGTGACAGCAATATTCCCCCTTAGCAAGGAGAAATAATATTCTGAACGCTGTGATACCAAACAAACGTGAGAATTTACACAGAATATTTAAAATAACATCGATGAAGGCCCCGTTCGGTCTATGATGACTACTGCCAAATAACCCCAGGTATCTGAGCAGACTATCAGACCTGTGGTACATCAGGTCATTCGATAAAAGTCTTTTATAATTAGGAAAGACCAATTCATATCCGCAGAAATACCGTGAAACCGTCTCATGCTTTCAAAACAGTTACATAACTAAGTTAGAACCCTCCTTCTTTACTTCCTTAAGTCAAATAGATAAAAAACAATGGAAGGCCATACGTCTTTCAATAATATTCAGCACCTCCTCAAAAAGCCATGTAACCCAAGGCAATTTTTACGACCCTGTAACCCCCAACATGTAGCCCATAAACTCGGTATATTTAAACCCTATGAACTATTACATATGGAGCCTCGTTGAAAGGGAGACTAATCGACATCCTCATAATACCTTAGCTTTACAGAGTCCCGCCATTGTCCCGGAGATGGCCGAAGTGAATAAGGACCTCTCCATTTCAGCTTGTCGATGGTTTCGCACCCCAATCGAAGTCATTGAAGCCAAAGGTGATTTCATACAATAATTTAATAAAGAAGTATCATTAAAGATGTTTGTATAAATTTGATTCAAATATATGCATTTTAAGTCAAATATTATTTTCATTTTAGAATGCTAAAAATTTATTACTACATATTTGGAATGCTTAAAATGTCTCGAAATAGCTCATGAACCCTGTATATCGTCGCTCACTTCAAGAAACTTGAAAAACTGCGAAATAGATTGCAACATGAAGAAATTTATGTACAGAACTACATGCACGAAAGCTCCGTAGTTAACATTGATGAAACCAACCGATTATCCCATAAGAGAAAAATTGGTGAATAGAAGGTCTACAGCCTACGAAAAGATGCTGATACGTCTACCAACACACTCAATAAACCAGTCAGTCACTTAGAGGCCATTGTATCGCAATACTACATGGCTCAAGAACGCTACTACTGCTAATTAATTCATTGAAAGTTAACGCACGCTTAACACATCTCTTCCTATCAACAGAATTCTAAATATCCAAAATTTTTACCGTGCTCTTCTAGAAGTATAATGCCCTTCTTAAATTTTGAATTTTGAACCCTTTTTTTCTCTTATCTTTTCAACCGTCCTGCAATTACCTTTACTCGCCTCACGTGAGTATGTTAAGTTTCGTTGTACGAGTATCTTCGGGGAAAAATGGAATAAGAGCGTATCTTAATGCTTATTGTATCTACATTACAACTCGCTTTGATGACAATTTTGCGTTGAGTTTTGCCTTGAAAGAGTTTTAAGGTTGACATTTTGACCACCAGTACAAAACAGATATATAGAGTGCTTACAACATATCTTTTGGCATTCATATTTTAGCAAAACAGAAGGCGTTTAATTCGGTACAAAGGTACGTGATCAACAAGTCAGTTAAGTTTGAGTAATGATGAAGAGTTGCGGTTCAATAATCTCATTCATTTTTTATAAAATATCCCGGTATACGTTTTGTTTCATTGACAAAACGCATTGAACTTATAGATGAAATAAACCCAAGATTTAAAGTTTCCATGCACTATGCCCTTCTGACTTTTTGTGTAATTAAATTTCTCACCCATTATAATTCTTAAAGTGCGAAAATTTTCTGTTCAAAAATTTCGTTCTTCCCCGAGTGCTTCCAGATTTCAAGAATTGACTGAAAAGTAAATTTCGGGAGTTATTCACTATTACACTCAGAAATACTCTGCATAAAATGCTTCTGGGTTAGGCAAGAGTACCACATTTGGGTTTAGTGCAAAATTTTCATTATTGTTGTGATCAGTGAAAAATGTTAACAAGCAAATTATTTTGTGTATGGTATGATTGATAAAGCTAACGATTTATAAGAAGTCGCCGGTCAAACTCAACATTTTACTGTTCCGAACGAAAAAACTAACTAGGTAACCAAAACTAATAAATATTAACAAAATATTAGATAAACAATATTTAAAATACATTAATTTGAAATGATATTGAATTGAATAATCAACGACCAACTTCATTACTCTCCCTAAAAGCCAAACCAAAAACATTTCATCTGGATTAGCTTTTCGAATCTTAACTCAAGGACAGAGAAACAGTATGTTTGTAAGCATAAATCAAAGTATGGGCCTTGTGAAAAAGTTGCTTGACAGTCATTGTCCCTTCGTATCTTGAGGTGTGTTGAAGAGCGAAGCATTTCTTGAGATGACCTTTAAAGAAGGAACGTGTCTCGTGTTGACACGTGTAACAGGAGGGTGTTGTCCCGAGAAACGCATCCACGCTCTTGAAACACCTTCGTCTGTCTTGTCCTGTTCAACTGAAAGCATGACTCTTACGTTGAGACTTGCTGTTTTGCGAGGTACTCCCACATGGAAATTGTACGAGGAATTTCGAGAAGACGAGTCAAGGGCTGCGTGATGTTCTATGGAGATCCTAAAAAACAGGCTGAAGTTTTGCGAAAGTCATCCATGTCATACACGCTTTTGAAGTGAGACTGTTGCGCTAATGCAAATTTTTGCTGATGTAAGAATGATTTTGCAATGTTGTAGAAATTTCAAAAGATCCCTCGCGCTTTGAAATGTGTTTCTCCTATAGTTTTTAATCTCTAAGAGCTGTGAGAACAAGCCCAGCTGTAGCGATTTTTAATGACTGGGGCAAAGAAAAACAAGAAGGTAAAAAATATTTCCACACAAAGTAAGTGGAACGTTCACTTCAAACAGTTTTCTGGGGACCCAAAACACGACTGAAACTTCTAAATTTTTAAACTTTATACTTCTCACGGCTCTCCGATCCGGTGATAAACAATGCTGGGACTTTTTTACTGGTCGTTCAGAATTTATGGTAGAAGTTGCCACGTATCGTTCTCCTTTCATCGGTCACCGTGTCACTGATGGCTCATGGGCTATTTTTTCGACGTACCTCCGATCTCTCGATCGCTCTGTACTACTGTTGAAGAAAAATGCTGTTAGTCAATGATTTATAGGAAAAAACTGCTGTTAGTTAATGTTTGTTTGAAGAAAACTGCTGTTAGTTAACGTTTGTTTGAAGAAAACTGATGTTAGTAAATTTTTTATTACAGAAAACTGCTCTCAGTAAATGTTTTATTGAACAAAACTGCTGTTATCAAGTGTATTATTCAAGAAAACTGCTGTTAGTTAATGTTTTACTGAAGAAAACTGCTGTTAGTTAATGTTTTGCTGAAGAAAACTGCTGTTAGTTAATGTTTTAGTGAAGAAAACTGCTGTTATAGTTAATGTTTTACTGCAGAAAACTGCTGTTAGTAAATGTTTTTCAATACAAAACACAGTAACCTCGATGGATCTTAGCTGAAAACAGTAACCTCAATCGGTTCCCGAGAAATCGTTTACTTCAAAGGATTTTTTGGTATTCAATGTGAGCTGGCGCTTGTCTTCTGGCTCTGGGCTGACGATCGGAGCAAGTTCTGTCGCATAACACAACAATTGCACGCAGATTGGTTTGTTTTAAATAGAGACAATGTGTTTCACTGTGTTAAATATTGTATTAACGTCCGTTCTAGTCGTCCTTTCACATCCATCTCTAGAATTGTAATGATTGTCTAGAACCTTTTATATCAATTCATGCCTTGTGTACAAACGGTGTTTTTTTACGTTTAAAGCAATTTTGGTGTGAAACTGCCAACTATTTTTGGTACACCTACATGCATGTCTATGTCTTTAGTTCTTAATTGGTTTTGCACGATCACTAAATTGATTGTATCTAGTTCAGCCAATGATCAATTTCACGATTGTAAATGTTTGATATGTTGGAAAAAAGGAAATAATAGCATCCGTGTGTGTTAAAAACACGCCAGAAACTCTATTTTCTTTCATTTTTGTACATGAAATACCACTCTCATAAGAGTTGTATCATCAACAGAACGGACATTACCGATAGTCCAGAATAGATAGATCTAAGCTTCCTTGCAAATCATGCTATGGTATAAAGAAGTAATTTCTGTGAACTCAAAATCTGTAACTTTATATCTAAAAATAAGATGTGTGACATTTGCTCATTATTTATAAGATTGATTAACAATCTATAATTTTCCAAAAACGGAGTTCTACCTTCGTGCGCAACAAATATTATTTCATTTCATTTTTAATGAGAATTATATACATGTATCTACATTCAGTAATATCTCAAAGCGAAATTCTAACTGCCTTCAAAATAAATATAAGTTCCATTCATTGTTAATATGACATTGAGCGGTAATGATCAATCGCTATCACGATGGAATGTGAACGGAAAGTTTGAACACAATAGTGAACGCCTCACGATTTCAATTTTAATAATCAACTAGGAAATCGTGTTGTTTCTTCTCTAACATTGTATACCTTTAGTAACAGCTCTAAAAGTGTGCAGTCCATTTAATTTACTTCCAACTTATTTTTCTTATGAATGATCTGTTAAGGGGATGAGAGTTCATTAAAACCTACAAACGACATATTTATCACGATAGACTAAGCAAACATACAATTGTCTGTTCTAAACTTGAACTCTTAGAATCTTATTACTTGAATCTCGTCTGTAAAGCAAGTTCACTGAAATGAAATAATCATTAATGATTTAAAAACCATTCGATCCAGACGTTTTGATAGTTGGCACATTTTCTATTAATTCTACAAAACAAAATATCAAATATGATTGATATTTTCTCTAAAAAAAACAAGCGTATTTATGAGGTTTAGTAGACAAACACAGATCCAACACTACAAGGGACACAGTGGAAAGGACACGAGTGCGATTTAAAATACGGAAATATTTTTAGAATCGTTAGTATTGAGCTCAGTTGTGGAGCAGCTCTCTATTGGAGCTCAGGAGTGAGCGCAAATAGAAGCAAAAAAGAGAAATTTAAAACGTGAGTCGAAAAAATCAACGCAACCGCTCAAAATTTTAACAGCTCACAGTTTCCTGAAAAATGAACCTTGCATATCATTTAACGAAAATTTCAATTCATATACTACCATAAACGCATTGATTCTAGAATACAAACTTCTAGATTAAATTGTTTGCTGCTGATTCTTCGATCGCATGAAGCGTTGTTGTGCTCTCATATTCTAGTGTAGAGTGAAATATCTAATTTTTGAATAGTTTTATGACTCTTTTTCTCCAAGCTTGACTCTTCGTATATTTTGATAACTGAAGAGATTACATTTATTTCTAGATTGCTACGATGATCAGTACAAGTTAATTGATGAAATTATCCCACCTGAAGTACCTTTATTTGCAATCTTTCGCTGATGAGTTAGAACCAAAACCATCACCATTTCCTCCTTACTCTAATGCTATCATGAGCCTTTTTTTCCGAGCACTTGAAGCCCCAGCACCGCGTCCCTCTCTAGAGCAACATTTCGAACACGAGAGAGTCGTTCGGGATGACAGCAATACATCACACAGACGGAGCTGTTGTTCCTGCTAATGAATGGCAAGATTACCTTAACTGATGACCGTAAGACACGAAGAAAATTTCCCTTCGAGTGGAGGCTAAGAGTTGCAGTGCAAGAAGTGGCGTATCTTTTCGAGGAAAGGAATATGTTCGTGGGGTAATTCTAGAGGGTGATTTTAGTCCTCAAGTGCATCTTGAGAGCAACGTCAAGTGAGGTGCCTTTCGAGACATTCTATAAAAAAGATAAATTGATGGAGAGTTGGAGGGCTTAAAAGGACGTCTCTACAACTGATTGATGGCTGGTCAACTTTCTTGCGAAAATAAAACTTCTCGCAGCTTATGCTAACGTTGATGAACATGCTGTCTAGGCCCCCTCCGAATCATTATTTCAGGCCCGACACCATGCAAACTCTAATCGTTGAGAGACCCGAAATGTATTAAAGTTAAACGCTCACTTGAAGCAGCCATCAAATGAGACACGGAACTTCCCCTCACGAACTGCGATGATTGATTACCTGCCACGCTTCATTATTTCTCCAGGCTCTTTTGTGGCGTGTGCTACACGTGGAGATAAGTCTGTATATGTATGCCAATTGAGGTGAAAGTCACTCGTAGCACGGTTGCAATTACGGAAAATCAAAGTCATTTGCAGAATGAATTTTGTAAATGTTATCTCACAGAACTAGGCAATGCGGTTAATATTCGTTGTCATGTCTTGTGCATAGATTCAAGGCTTTCTTCAGTCTATGCTAAATAATCCCTCCGCTCTCTTGTGATCGCCTTGGTTAAATTGCAGCTAAAGGGTTTCAAATTTTCTTGTCTAAATACAACAACAATACTGTTTTATTCTATCGGTCAAAATTGCCACTTCTGGTATCCAAGTTACCTTTGATTTCTTCAATACTTCTTTAGCTTTTCCTCCCCCGTTAAAAAGCCCTGACTGTTAACTTTCGCCCCCCTCATACTACTTACAAAAAGCCCTCCAACACCTGCATCATGTGCGCAAGGCGCATCTTTTTCAGCAGTTCCGTATCTATCCTTTTCCGTTTCACCTTTTTTCTTCCCAACACACTCTGTGTCAAACTCTCTTTCCATCTTTCCTATAAGCATCGTTCGTTTGTTCTCCCGTCAACCTGACTCGGTTAAAGTCATTATTTAAATTGAGAAAATACGGTAAATATTACCTGCACATGGTCTACCTCGCTCTATTGCCCGTAATTTGAATTGAAATGTATTAGGTGCACCACACGTTTTACAAAATCACTATTACATCAACAATTCTCGATCCAAGTTCTTAGATATACATTTCAGTAACGAATTTAAAGTGACAATAATGTTAGCATGTGATAGCCATTTCTAAACGGTTGCAACAGCGATATTTGACACAGTGCATTCGTACACCTCAAAATATTCCACCACTGGGCCTAGACTAGATCGACATGCTCACTGTTTGAAATGCGGTTTATGATCGGTGGTGATACTTAAGCAGCAGTAGTAGAAAAGTATTAAGCAAAATATGTTGGACAAGGCTTTTCCTAATTGATGTCAATAACCAAATGAAGTCACTAAACTGCACAGAAGCAACTATGTCTTGAGGTAGTGTCTTCTCATCAGAATTAACAATAACATGGGTCAGTAAAATGCAAGACACGACCGACGCTGCATATTTCAACTATTAAAATTGTGATAGAAAAAATGCCTGGAATATCCTCAATTTCATACTATTTCGTAAAGGTCTACCCATCTTTCAAAATAATTCTTACTCCCAGTGCCATTCGTATTCAACAGTTTCATTACAACAGTAGTCTGAAAATCCCCAATTTCGCTCTGGTCCATTTATTTATCTTTTATCTATCTTTCGAAACTATTCATCTTCCCAGTTCCATATGTGTGAAACTCGAATTCTATTGGAATGCTTGTTGTTATAGGTTTTTATGAAAATTATCTGAAATAATTTATCTAAAATGGTTCAGAATACAATCCCTACAGCAATACAGCCAGGCGTGTTATATATGACAAAACAACACGTGTTATATATGACAAAACACATATATATATATATATATAAGAAGATATATATGTAAAATTACTCGTCCATGACATGAGTGATTACAGTTTCATCATTACGAGACGAAATTGCTGCTCGAGCTTCAACGGATAACAGACAGTGATTTAAATTTGCCGCCTATTTCTTATGCAGAAACTGATTTCAATTTAAATTCAATTAGAAGGGAGTAACTGGTTTTAATCAATAAATATTATACTCTGAAACCTGCCGCTAATAGATCCATAGTTTTGATGTTGCTAGTCCATCATTTAAACAGTTAGGTTTCACATTTATGTATCAGTCATTATATCAAAAACAGAATTCCTGAAAAACCATTCGTTTTCATTTTTTAGCTTGAAAATCTCTTAACTTTCTAATTTTGAGAAAACATGGTTCAATGAAAGTAAATTTTAAAAAAAATCACAAAGGAACGTACTTCTATTTGAGTATATTTGAATATGCTTTGAAAATAGTATTCAATTTCAATCATACAGCACAAATGTAATTAACATTTAGCCAGGAAACAGGACACGTTTAAACACTTAGTTTTATCAATATTCAAGAGATTATATTTTTGACGTAAAATCTTAGGCCAGCGTAGCACAAAGAAGTAAGAACGAGAATTCAAAATCTTGCCTGTTTTTTAACGTCAATTTGAGTTAGTTAACTTCGTGTCAAAGTTTGGTGATGATTTGAATACATCATCGCACAAAAACTCGTAAAGTTTAGGAATGTAGAACACCGTAAAATGAACTTCACAAACTTTACCGACCTTCGAACGCAAGAGTTCACTGAGCAGGATGGCCCAATCAGTGTCAGATCCACGAGGCCCTCTCGAATTTCGAGCTATCGAAGACTGATTGTTCTATGAGCCAAAATGAAAAGAAGGTAAATGAAAAATTGATCTGCGGCTTCACATCCCTAAAATTTTGACCTAGCACTTCCAGTTCTTAAACTTGCGGATCGTGACCCCCGACCATGATTGCTGTTTATTCCGATATTGAGCGCGGTGAACTAATCTCTGAGAGCGAGGGTAGTCGACGAACGTGAGTAGAAGAACGTCAGTTCGTAACTTAGAGTTTCTAATACCTCTGACAGGGCATCAGACAGCGGTCGATTCTTTCGCCATCTACAGTGTGTCCCACAAAAAAACGAACGGAGTATTTATTTTCCCGTATCAAATATACAATCATAAAAATACCGTCAGCATTTAATTTCTAGCAAAATTATCCATCAAAATTAACCTATAAAAAAGGTATTGTTGATTGTGATGGTATTACTGTAGCGGGAAAATATATACTCGGTTCGGGTTTTCGTGGCACATATTGTGAACGAAGCTGATTACTCTGCATTAACTTATTATCAGTTATGCAATTGAACGTTCAAGGTTTTCTTATTTCACAATAATTTTTCCATTGCATGGCTCCTTTATAAAAACATTCATGATCTTCCCAAAAGGTATAACATTAATTTACTAGACTGTGTTATTTATTTTCAATTTAAATTAGTGCTAACTTCTATAAACGTACCACCGTTAACTACAGTATCCGAGACGTTTGATTTTATTTTAAGTGCTCGTCAGACCTCAGAAACGCATTTTCCTACACAGTTTAAATTTCCCCACTCGTCATTCATAACCTTCTTCCACCATTCGACATCTCTCATCTGACCTGCGCACTTTCCCTCTACATAAGCTCTTAAAAATACTTCAAATATTCGGCATGCTCGTGGCATTGAAAGAGGCGAATTCCGACGTTTGATAACACAAGTTGAAAATTCTCGTTCGCTTTTCTAGACCATGAATATTCATCCATAGCACTTTTGGCTGACCAGCATTAGGTCAGCCTGGTGAAGTCATCACACTGAAGGTCAGGTGACAAATGAAACTCAAGGCGCAGAACCTCGTCAATGCACCAATGCTAAATTTCAGGAACTTGCGCTCATTTATTACTCAGTTCTTGACGTTTGGTCGACGCCTTGTGTTGCCTCGCTGTTGACGTTTTCTCTCGGTCCTGCTTAACTAATCACAGACTGGGACACGGCGTTCAACTGCTATGGTTGACTTGAGCGTTTCCTCCAGCAAAGCGAAGCACGCTTGAAAAGACAGGGTCTGAGTAATCGAATCTAAAAGACCTCCTCGAGGTCTTTTAGCCATCTTGTAAATTTACATTAGCTCTTTTCATTTAGGAGTTAAGCCTAATAGAAAATAGAATGGTTGTTTTCAAGTTAAAAATTACTTCTCACTTTTATGATATCCTCTTAAGTAGCCTATTCATTATGTAGTATGAAAAATGATATATAAGCTACCACTTACACAATGGTCAGTGTTCAGAATTTTTAACCCTACTTCTATTACAAGAATTTACGTGAAATAAAGACATATTCTCGTAATGTAACATCTAAACATCATTCGCTCAAAATGACATGCACCTACAAATGTAGATTATATCGTACTCACATCATCGTATTCTACGAGTTCGATTCACAGTACGCATCCGAACCCCTTACATAACAAGTTAGTAAAAACTCTTTGCGATGCTCTCGCCTACTTTTTTTCGTGGGAGCAATGTGTGTGTGATGTTAGAGCATGACTGTGCAGCAAACACATCAAAGGCCTACTCGGTGGGAGATACTTATCGATCATCCCGCCCGTCCATCGGAAAATCTAAAACAGACAACAGCCCCACAGCGACTGTGCTCGCCTCACAAATAAATAGTCACGATATCTAAGTCTCGCTGGCGCAGAAAGTAAGCCCCGCGCTCATGTGCTTTTGAGTTTCTTCTGTTGGTCAGTTGGAAATGTATTTGATCGTTAGTAGAAATATGATCACAATTTTGTTAGTAGTGTGAGTTTCAATGACTTTTACCCCTAGTATTTCATTCCATCTTAAAATTTATTTTACTTGATGTCATGAAAACAACGTCCATTACTGTGGGCAATTCAACTTACAAATACAAGGTTGTTTTGAAGTTAAAATTTTACAATGATGAACTACTGTTAGTGAACTGACAGTACACATATTGTCTCTTTAATTTATTTTATTAGATGCAAGTTGGTGTTTTGCTTCCACGATCGATTATTTCAAGTGGAGAATTACTGCTCGTTTTACATTTGCGTAGTGCTTATATAATTCTTGTTACTGGATCTATGATTGCAATTCACAAATTAACTGGATGATGCTTTCATAGTCGCCTTCAAATTTGTCATTTCAACCTCAGCTTCTTTTATCAAGCGCTAACTGAACGTGTTGAGTCGCAAATTTACTTTTTTATATTTTTATGCGTCCATTCTACCGCGTCAAATGGCGATATTTCTCAAGTCGGAGGAAAATCTGCTCAGATTTACGAGATGGATTAGAAACTATAAGAAAAAGCTAAATAACGTGACATGGTTCCAAGGGTTCTATAATTGCATAGTCTTCTCGCAATCATCATCGTGAACATTTTAGCTCATCGGATTGATGCTCAAACTATGACCACACACCTCATATCTCTTACGGCTGATGCAAACGAAGTTTTCATGAAAAGAGAAGTACGTATTTGCAGTGTGTTAGTACATGAAAACTTTCAATCGCTGTACTTTTTTGAAAACTATTCTGTTTTTTTCTATGCTCGTCTCATGAAGTAGAACTTCATCATTTTAATTCGTTAGGAGCTGCTAAAATGTAATATTTTTCTTTGGACAGAGAGCCCTATTTTTTGTAGAAAGGAAATGCATGCTTTTCATTTGCAACTAGCTTCGACTTAGGACATAAATCATCAGAAATTCAACTTAGGGGGAAATTCTCCGAAGCATCACTCTGCAGCACTCAATATGCTAGAACATCATTTAAATTGAAGCCTCACCCGAGCTATTGCACCGATATCTCCATAGAAATACCGTAAATGGTTGTCCACCAGAGTTAGTATTTTCTTGAATTCGCCTCTGCAGAAAACTCGGCTTGTGGCAGAGAAGAAGACAAGTCTTCTCGTGTCAGGAGCACGATGAGACACCAAGGCCTGACTCTGATGGATTACGTCCCTTGGGCTGCAAGTCATCCAGCCGACATCATTCCCTGGATGAACTCAAGCTGGCGTTACAAATGGAAGTTCATCTTCGATACTCATCTTTGTATCGACACGCGAGTGAAGATGGACTTGTCAAGCATAATTATACCTTTTCTTTCAATTGTGAAGTCTGCTTGTGCCGTGTTTTTAATATCGTGAGGGGAGTTGCAGTGTCAGTACATTAAAAGAAATGATGATAGGTTTTTACGATTGGAAGAAATCAGCGCTGTTATTTTGAATAAAACTTCTTTGTGGATCAGAAAGTTATGGCATTACCGAGAATTCTTCTTAAGTAATCAAAGCCATGTAACAATCTAAGACAACTCGTTACTTTGATCAAATCATCTACAAATTAATAATTCGAATAATTCAAACCAAAAATTTACGAAAACGAAATACGGAAAGAACAGTGGCAGTATAAACCACGGGTATTTAGGCTGTGCGCAAAATTGCAAATGCATTTTACAAAAAGGAGTTGATACGTATATATTCAAGACATTACTAACGTTTGAGTCATCATCTAGATTTTCAGATAATTCAAACCAAACCAAAAGTTCGTGAGCCCAAAACATGAGAAGAACAATGGCAGTGTAATCTATATATAGACGAAGCGTACAATCACAGTTGCAAGTATTTTGCACAAAGTTGGGCAAGTGACGGATGCCCAATGGCTGCTGCTGCCACTCCGGTGGTCTGTCTCTCTGATGCTCTCGGCAATGCACCGCTTCCCAGCCCAATCCTTGAATGCCGGCGCCGTCGCTGTACATCTGATGGACTTCTTCAAAAGAAGTCGTGTTCAGTTCCTGAGCTATTGTCAGAAGTGACAAACGTTCCGAGTTTCAGCCCACGTTGAGTCTCAATCCTTGAATAAAGATGCACCAGATAAGGATCATTCGGAAACAGGATATTGTTTGGTCTTTTAACGTCATGCGCGTGGCTAAAAGGTATCTTAATTTGGGTGGTTTTATGAGATAGTGCCCAGCAGTTATGAAAATTTAAGCAAATGATAGACGACGGTGAACGCGTTTTTGGTTTCTAACAATATCTCTAAATTTATACGGAACATTTGGTCCACGTTTATGGAAGAGCTCCATTGTACGGAACCTGGACATTCCTGATATCCTTCGCTAAGTTACACGATGAAGCAGAGTACGCGCCTAACGCAAAATATCGTAGTTTCGTTCACTGGAAAGTTTCGATGTTAATCAATTGACGAATCGGGAGAAGATTTTTCCTTACTGTTTAGAACCCATCTTCTGAAACGACCGAGTTTTAATATCCCAAAAATTAATCCCTATGCATGTGTTGTTTTCAAAAACATTTCTAGTAAACGTTATTGAGAGATAAATACACGTCCCACATTAGTTTTTAGATGAGATCCAGAGTTGGTGCATTTCTTGCAACTCAGTTGCTGGCATTCGCCCAGAACTTATGTAAGCCAAAGAAGAAGTCGCTTCTGTATTCTGTTGAGACTTGAGGCCGCTTCTAAAACTCCCAAAATGTTCTGCCCGAGCACCCTTGTAAGTTTAATTAAATTTTCAGTTTAAAAATTTCGTGTTAGAGATGGTGGAATAAATAACTTACGACGAAGTCGTTTGTACTTTACAAAGGCTTTTCATGCAAATAATCTGTCCTGAACTTGAGTGAATGTCATTCTGCATTGAAATCTTATTGAGTGCTCACATTTCAGCAAAATCTACCCAAGTTAAAACAGTGGCGACTGTTGCTGTGCCCTGAGTGGCTGATCCCCTCCACTTTTCCCTCTGAAAACTGAAATTAATTTTCTGGAAACAAAAGAGTTTGATCGTCATGTTAGATTTTTTATGCAACTAAATGCAACTAAATTTTATACGTTGTTTGACTTGTGTTTGGATTTACACCCGATTCGAAGCACCATGCTCCAATTCTGCCTAATGTTGATGCCTATTTAAAATGGACAGCTGCTGCTACGCCATTAACATGCATTACTAAGCAAAACATCCCCCTCATAGACTTGTGTTCTTGCGCTCTATTCAGCGCTTAAAGTTCAGCTAACCCTAATTCTAAAATAATTGTTCGGGGAACCATTAAACATTGCAAATATGAATCGTTTTCCATGACGCGCAGCGGAACCGTTAGCACTACTCTGAGAAAATTCATTCTAATGTTTGCTCAGATGTATTTCGATTTCATTTTTTTATTTTCTGTTTTGAATTTGCATTGCACTTCACTCATTCCGGACACAAAATCGTGAGCCTAATTTCTGTGTGCGGATACAATCTTACGACGTTCCTCTGGATTATTGGAATGGGATTGTTGTAGTATTTCGATGCGATCTTCATATATGATAATTATCTCATTCTGATCATTATCTCATTTAATCAATTCGCGACTATTAATTTTTATTAAAGAATAAAATTATATTTATACTCACATTTTAATAAGATTAGTGAGTGATTTTCAAAGCAGCTGTTTTCAAAATCTTTGATTACATTTTTTCCATTAATTTTTACTCTTTCGTCTCGTTCATAAAGTTTCATTGTTTATTAAATGGTTGGACGATGGCGAGCTCGCCTCGGAAATCAAGCGCCGGCAGCCAGTTTACGCAGCGGTAGCCAGTTTACAGACTCGTTAAGAGCAGTTCCTCGTTAGCAAAGCCGAGTCCGGTGGCGACTTAATTACGGCCACGTTTTGCCCCCTGCCTAAGGTGCTATGTTTCACTTTTCCCATCGTACCAACACCGATTTTCATCCATTTTTAAATATATTTTACTTTGATTTGTTGCTGTATGCTGTGCATCTTGATGCCGGTTTTTTTTTTTGTTGTACTGAAATTAACTCCAATTGTTCGGAAAACGCAAAAATTTTTCGGCTAGTACCCGAGAATCTTGCTCCCCGAAAGCCCATGTACTATTCATTGTCATGAACATGTAAACTGTATCCGCGAACATCTCTATTTGGCCCGGAGAGAGTGTGAGGGCCGAGTTATATGGCACATGAAACGAGGCTTAGGAGCTTTTAGTACCTCGCTTAACACATGCCACTGAAACCCTAACCTCAACTTATCGAAGAGGATAACAAAGTTAAGAGTAAATATACAGCGCGTAATGCCACGCTGTGGGAGCGTTGACCCCAGGAACGTTAACGACAAATGCATGAAGACGAACGAGAGCGTGTGATCACGTGCGACAAAGATGTTCGTTTACATTTAAACGGATGCAGCAGCCTCAGAAGCGCCTCATATGTCAGCTCAATGAGACCATATGGTCTGTCTGAGGGGAAAAGTACACGCAAATTTTCCTGCTAAATGCGACTGTAAACGAGTGAAGTGAAAGCGATCAAAATTGTGGTTCTCACGCTTGCTGCAGCGTGTCGACTATTGGTATTCCGCTGAAATTTCAGTTAAATAAAATGAATATCATTACTAGCTCTGTGATAAATCTTTATAATAATGAGTTTCCTGAGTGAATATTCTCCCCAAAAATATGCCATGGTTTGTTACTCTGCACTCTATCAACGGCTTAAAATTTCAGTGCCTGTAAATTGATATTGCAATATTTAATTTTTTTATATCAGAAAGGGTTCGAAAAAAATTTTATATTACTAGGATACCTTCCATAGCTTTAAGTCTTCATTATCTTTACCAACATAAGCTATCAACTCACGGGCACATGATCAACATAATGAACAATACCAATCTACTCACGAACAGATAATATTATAGACATATAATATACACACAGATACACAATAAATGTAGCGAAAGCTACCAGACCCCAAACAGAAATACAGTGGTTGTACGAAACTCTACATTCCTCAAAGCAAATACAGCATCATATTTACTCAAACTTTTTATCCCCACACAAACACTGAAACAATGTAACACTGACAGTTCCATATAGGCATACAGGTAAAATTAAAGTAACATAAAATACAAATTCACATGTAGACGACTAACCTGCTGTGTATCACATAACGACATTTCCTAACCATGTCTCAAAAAAAAATCTCCATCTCGTGAGAGATGCGTTCTCGTCGAAGCTATCCAACATCTGTACAATCTTCCAAGATCCTCCTGATGACCCACCACGCATCTATAACACGAAGGACGAAACTCAGCTTACGCCCGTCCAGCATAAGTCGGCGTCAGTTTAGTGCCTACCATTCACCCCGCACCCTCATCACCACCATACCACCCTAAGGGAGTTCAACGTCATCGAGGGTCACCACTTCGCTTCGGAAAATATATTTCCATGTCTTTTATAAATGTAACTACATGAAATTTTATTAATTTCATTGAATAGATAGGTTTCTCGTTGATTAATCAAGGTTGGGGGCCTTCACAACAAATAACTGTAAATAAATGTCTTAGTGCGTTTGTTCTCATGACTCATTACGGTTGAAGCTTTCTTGACGGTAACACATTGATGCTGGTGTTTCATTTAAGGATCAGCGTCATCATGCGATGGACCCGTAATTCATTTTCGAATTTTCAATAAAAAAGAGAGAACCAGGAAAATGGTATAAAACATTTTTCATTAAAATATATTCTCGAGACTGTAAAAGACTCGTAAAAAATGGACGTTTCGAGCCTTCGCTCATCATCAACAATACTAATGCGAACAAAAAGTCATCTGTAAAATACGAAAATAAAACAACTCAAAAAAATGTATGACATTACTTATTGACTAGGGATAAAGGAAATGAGCTAAAATGATTATTGAAAACAGGTTTCGTTTTAAAAATGAACAGAAACTCTAAAATCCGCAATTCAGAACACAACTTTGCCCTGGTTATGACTTTGAAACTATTTTTCTTGACTGCTGTGTCGCATTCCACCAGACGGGAAACATTTTAGCCAGCCCATCCAATTCAGCCATCCGAAATCGTGCTTTTGAATGCGACACAGCAGTCAAGAAAAATAGTTTCAAAGTCATAGCCAGGGCAAAGTTGTGTTCGGAATTGCGGATTTCAGAGTCTCTGTTCATTTTTAAAACGAAATCTGTTTTAAATAATCATCTTAGTTCATTTCCTTTATCCCTAGTCAATAGGTAATGTTATACATTTATTTTTAATTGTTTTCTTTTTGTATTTTACAGATGACTTTTTGTTTGAATTCGTATAGCTGATGATGAGCGAAGGCTCGAAACGTCCATTTTTTACGAGTCTTTTACAGTCTCGAGAATATATTTTAATGAAAAATTTTTTATTCCATTTTCCTGGTTTTCTTTTTTTTATTGAAAGTTCTAAAATACTGAAATAGCTGCTTCGATCCTTTGAAGAAGATTTACAACGAGGAAAGTCAGTAGTGTGTAACTTTTCATGAAAGTTTTGAGGGTGAAAGGACCAATCTTGCCTCTATTGCATTTAATACAAAGTTCAACGAAAAATACAATCAGCCTCTCTGTTTTCACATCACCAACGCCCAAATAGACTTTTGAGATAAATCATCATTATTACTATCATATCTAATCAAGCTTCTCCCTTAACAGCTTTGTAGTAATACTTGTCTGCGTTGAACAATGTCAGTAGTGAAATAAGTGCTCTTTCATGTTTCAATTCCGTTTTCAACTTATGAAGAGTGAAATCGAGGACGGGAAAGCGAGAGACAATACCCAGAAAATGACGCAAAACATGTGTTAATTACTGATTGCCTTGAAAATCTCGCTTTATGACGTAGTCGACACGCTTACCAAAATAGGCGCCTGATTACGATGGTCGAAATGAATCATCCGATCACGTCATTCATTAAGCAAATTAAATGATCGTATCTATATAATTAGTCTCATTGGAGGACGGTAGCAATAAATAACAATTAGCTCAATGAAATGATAACTACAAGAACGAATTCGAACTTTTATAACTGGCAGCACAATACAATGGCGTCATTGCAACAATGGCTACATATACAACAAATCTATGATTTGCCATACAATGAAATGAAAGTTTAACCAGTCGTATGTATCGTGCGGGAATAAACTTCCCATGGATGAAATCTAAATTGCTTGTTCAAAGAAAATAAATAATTATTTCATCCTTCCACAAATTGCGTTCAAAAAGAAAGTATTACTCTTATTTTAGTATTACCATGTAAGGAGCTTTGATAAAAATAAGTAAATTCAAATTACAAGCATATCTAAAATATGTTAAAAGAATCGATTCAAGCTGTGTATTTTAAAACGCGTTTCCGGTTTCTGTGCATGTGACAATTTTATTAATTGCAGTAGCGAGGCCATACTGCGATACGTTGTATGAGTATTAATTTCTTGTTAATCAGCATTTCAGGCTTCTGTGGCATGTGACAACTTTATTAATTGCAGTGGCAAGTCCTTACTGCGCTACGTTGTATGAGTATTAATTTCTTGTTAATCAGCATTTCAGGTTTTTGTGCATGTGACAACTTTATTAATTGCAGTAGCAAGACCGTAGTGCACTACGTTGTATGAGTATTAATATCTTTGTAATCACAGTTGCTATACATAACGATACACGGAGTGTGCATTGTTCTGTTTCCATTTCAAGACCAAATAATTAAAATGAATTTGGCTACGATGAGTCCTTTTATTTTTCAACTTATTCTCGTGAAAATTTTCTCTCAATTACAGGCTTGGTTGTGAGGTGACGCTAACTTTACTGCAATAAATCTGAGTGTGACAAGTCCATTCAATCGCATTTGCAAGGCACTTTAAACGGGTAATGTTTCTTATTGAGAGCAAATATTTTTTGACAAATCCTTTGCAAGGTATTTATTAATTTTACGCCGTGTGTTTATAACTAGGATTAATTTTGTCTTCCACTGAGCAAAATTACAACTGGAGAATAATTACGAGAACAAGTCCTCACGCGTAGAAATTCTGATACCGTATAATTGAATGAAAAATACTTTTAAATTCGAAAATGAAAGCCACCGTGACTTTAAATGCACGTGAGACGGTCTTGACCTTCATTGAACAATAGATTCACAGATCACGCTTCCTCACTAAAGTTGTCTGCTTCAACAGAGAAGCGCCATATTTCTTTCGAAACTCACATTTTTACTTTCATTCTGACTAAGAAATAAACGTTAAAATTCCGGAGAGATATTACGGGATAGCAGCAGGTCCGCATGCAGTGACACTTCGTGCTCGTCCGAACAAAGATGGATGAAATTTATGACAGGTTCCACCCACGCATTCTGCGTGGTAGTATTTCGCACTTGCCTTACAATTACGGCCTAGCCACTGCCAATTGCGTGCCATTTTTCATGCTCGGAATAGCATAATATCTTCATCAACTCTTCTTGCTAGCCAAGGCTGAAAATTATACATACGTAGAAGCGGCGCTGTAAAAACAACTTTACGACAGTCTGATTACATTGTTCTGAAGTCCGCGCCTGCAACCGAAGAAAATAAGTGTATTGATACGAATTGGCAGAATTGGCATCGCTGTAGGTTGAAGATATAGTAAGCGTGGGGTTCGACTTCAGTGCAATACATTTTTCAACAAAATTGGTATTCTGTCTACGCTTAACTCACTACTGAGGCAACTTTAACACGTTAATTGCAACGGGTTAAACTGAAGTTCAATATTCAATTCGCATTCAAGTTAATTTAAAGACCAATTTCAAAAGAAACGGACAGTAAATGGATCGTAATTTCATATAGTTTTGATTAAGTATTTATGAAAATTGAGTTTCTCACTGTTGGTCGATCAGCAGCGTTATGGAAATGCCCTCAATAACAACCGGTGGGTCATTTCGCTCTCAAAGTGTTAACTGCGGGGCTACAATAATGCTACCGGACCCCTGATAAACACAATGTCTAATAAAAAGGCTATGCGGTTTAAATGTAACGAGTTTATGCGAATGATGAGAATTGGCTCACAATTTCACTGTATTGAATATCACACGTGAACTTGAACCATCACGCAGTAATTTACTAATCTTGTTAATTAAAGGAAGTACACACGCATGAACTAAGTCTTTGGAACAAAAGAAAAAACATGAACCAACTGTATTGAACATCGACTCGCAATCCAGTTATTACGTCAGATGAGGATAGATTTTGCTTCATCCTGTGACTAACTGAAATTTATTTGGCTATTACATTTCGTTTTAATGAGGATTTTATCAGCTACTGACCTCCAATAAACAATAACAAGTCAACAAGAATAATTTCTTAAATTAATTGTCGATAAATATTCTCGAATTTGCTAAATTGAATTCTGACCATGATACTTAGCCCCACTTTCGGAAGATTATTATCCATCCCTCCATTTTAATTCGTAAAACGATAGTTCACTTGTATTCATTGAACCATTATATCTTTTCAAATCAGGATAGGGAATGCCTTACTTATTTGTAAGAGTCAATTAATGAAATGTTAACATTTCTCAAAAAAATTCAGTTGACGAATACACTCACCTCCCATTTCTCAACGACATTTAAACTTGATAAAGCACGTACCAGTGCACCAGCTCAAATTTTGAGTGAGCCATAATTCAACTCCGGACACGCGTCTCCTTATACCTGATATTTTTGGAGAGTGAAGTCCTGCGTCTCATTACTTCTAAACTTAAATTTCACACCTGAGCGAGCTAGCATTACTTTATAATGGAAACTGGTGATGAACGTTCGTGAAACCTGTATAAAGAACGTGCGATATTTACGACGTGTGTGAATTTATCATGAGGCATTAGGTAAGTGGGGCGCCCGCCCCCCCCCCCCCCCCCTCTCACCCCTCGAGGAAAGGGAAGTGGGGTTGACCAGGAACTGTCTCTCGTAAGGCGTTATTTTCAAGAGCCCATGAAAAAATCCAGCTGTAAGTTATCCTAGAGGAAAAATAAACGCTGGCCAGCATTTGCAAGAACCTCAACTAACTGAGTGTCTGGTCGCACTTATGTTCACTTCTAACTAGCTCGAATGAATAAAAGGCAATGATTAATATTAGGTAAAGATTGAAAGATTGAAAGATCTTACAAAAATGTTTTAAATGAAATCTATTAAAATTGCGTGTAAGATTGCAGAAAAATGCTATCATTCGCAAGTGTAAAGCGTCAAAATTTGTGAAGTGTAAGCAAGAAACAACGAAGTTTAGGATACCAAATAATTAGAATGCCTCGGAATGAAGAACATTCTACACAGACCAGAAAACTTTCATGTTGACGCCTCTTCAAGAATAACTTCATCCTGGTATAATGTAAGCTCATCATCGAAATTCTAATTCCGAAGTTGGTTTGCGCGGAATAATAAAACTCGACTTCTGAAGCACGATGAAAGCTCTCCCCTCGCTGGCGCGTCGGTTTGCATGCACGTTATGCAGCCATTAAAGTAATTGTTATGCGAGACCGGCGCCAAAATAGAGGCTATTCCTCAGCACCTGCTCTCCTCAGAACGTTGGCTTGATTTTCAGACACCCGCAGGATTGTTGTGCGGCTGCGAGTTAAGGCCGTAGCGTAATAAAGCAATGGGACGTACGTGAAGAATATAATGGACGAACTGTGATAACGTAGTTAATCGGCAATTGAGCTTTTAAAGTGTAATTTGGTTGCCCAGAAATTGATGAAGACAATGGATATGGTCGTTGTTTCAACTCTGTTGGTGATGCAGTGGTTGCATGGAGATTAAATGTGTTGCGTCTGAACGAATGACTCTCAATAGTGGGTTCGATCTTTCAATTATGACTTCAAGATTCATTCAACAGCCCCGTGTAAAAATTGCTTATCGTTTCAAAATATTTTTCGCAAATGAAATCAGAAGCGAGAGTGCTAAGAGTCAGTTTTTTTGGAGTAATTAACAGCTCTCTTTGACACTTTAAAATACGCCTTATTTGTGTACTCTCTTGTCTCTATGCACTGCGCAAAATCATTGAAGCTTGTAACTATGAAAATATTTTTCACTAGTTATAAAAACTTTTCATATTGACTCGTTTTGTGTTACGTTCGAAAGCAATCATGGCATTGGGACACTAACGGGATAATACAAGTATGATTGCATTGATCATGCATATGAAAGCAGTCCATGGAATATTTTTGTCACCAATAGACTTTTTGTCTGAAAGTCTTCACGTGCGCGTTCTCCAGCACACTGCTTCAGTCAAAGCAAAAGTACAATGGTCGCTCACAGCATATATTTTTAAAATTCATAAAGTACAAGAGCAAGACCCAATTTTACATCAACAGTAGAAAGACATACTTTCGAAAAAAGTGACATGACTATCGCTTTTCAAATGGAGATTTAGTGCATCAAAATATTCATTTACACAATTTCCTGGAATCCCCAACTACTACAAAGTGTAATCCATGCATAAAGATCGTGAAATTACGTAGCAATCTTGTACCTTACATGCACAACATGAAGCGGGCTTGTTCTTGAAGATTGCTTTTTCAAGACACGTCAAGCCATTTAGAATTCAGAGCAAGTCAGAGCTTTAATTGAGCCCGACCTTTTATTGCGATAATGAATTCAGTGTTGAGTAATAATCTGAAGTTGGCATCAGGCAAAGTCTGAGGAGTTAATAGAGTTGTACAACTGATGTATGGGAGGCAGAGGCGTGGTCGGACGAGCCTCTCTTTATGGTCAGTCATGCTCGATATGGCATAGCCTCCTCGACGGCGTTTCGGTCCGTACCAGTTTTTGCCATATTCGTTCCGAATTTTTTGATCCTCGACTTAAAAGCTGCTCGTCATCTAATGAAATTCATTAAGAAGATAACAGATGTCAAAAAAGGATGAGTGTGCAAACAATGAAAATTATTTCAATCGGTGTCAGTTTATGCCTGGGCTGAATAACTAAGAAAAATTGTGATCTAGAATGCTAGCGCTCGAATTTTTCATTAGGTTTTAGTGGGTTTTGTTTAAAATTTCAATCTATTTTGCGCCAGAAATTCTGAACTATTTCAATCGAAATTCAGGTTTAGTGAAAGAGGTGAAAAAAATTAACTGCGTGAAGGATAAACTGCAAGTCTCGTAATCAAGTCAATCGATTATCGACGTGCAAATGCAGGTATTCCTTTTTGCTCTGCCGATAAAAACAAGAAAGTGCTATGAAGTGCAGTTTAACGTCTAGACTCACAATCTTGAATATTTAAAAACATTCACCGGATTACGATAAGTTTGGTATTGATTCATTCCTGCTTTTTATTCAAGCCATACAATCTGATCAACACTCAGACAAAAGTTGACATTTTTCACCCTTGGTATAAGATTTTAGAATAAATGCATTTTAACGTATTGAAATTTGTTCACTGCTCTGGGAGAACTTTTAATTTTGTGATCGAATAGCAGCAAAATTCCTGATTCTCATCAACTGAGATGGTAACTGTGTATTAATGTTTACTTCTACCAATGAAATGGAATTGATTATTGAGAATGTGCGAACATTCGCTCAAGAAATATGCCATAAAAAATATGTTGAATTGTCCTTTAGTCTCGGACATAATTATAATATGTAAATTAAACACTAATTTAGAACTTAGAATAGACTTATTCTCCATATTCAAGAGATATTGTTACCAAAACCATGCATGATTTTTGTAACTTGCTTTCCAGTCACTCAAATAGTTCTAGCAATGACCGCAAGGAAAGTTCGAGCTATGTCTGTGAACGAAAATGAAAATTGTTTCTTCTATTCACTCTAGATAAGATCAGTCTTCGTTCAAGATAAAATGACCTTATCCTAGTACAAAACTTGAGTTTGACGAACCTCACTAGTTCAACGACCTCGTATGAAGCGAAAACGTACATTTCGCATCTTATTAAAAAATAGAAATATAAACAAGAAAGCGGAATTAACCAAAAAATTTTGCGCTTCTGCGTCAAAACAGATCTCCCTGGCTTCGTTTGTGAGTTTAGAATATGAACTGCGGATGCGATTATTGATATGCATTCTGGATATGTTAATTATAGAACAGAGTAAACAAGGGGGTGGAAGTAACCGAGTCTATTTGGTAGCCTATACCAGGTCTGCTATTTGCATGGAGATGTAATGATATAAAGACTCGACGAATGACTAAACATAGCCTGTATTTCCGCAGTGCTGTTTCAGAAACCAGTTCTTTAACGAACCTCTACGTGTGTAATTCATTTACTCACATTTACGTGGCATTCAGGGTAAATTGACATCAAAGCATATGTTCTCCGCGACAGTGCTGGTAAGCTCCCACTGCCATGCCGCAATCGAGTCACATCACGAAGTTTTCTGCTTAATAGTTAAATTTCATATTTTTCATTCTAAAATTTCCTCCCATGCGCGAGGTCACTTCCATTATGGCTTTAAAATCCAATGAGTTTTATGCCAGTTTCGAAAGTCGGCCAGATCTGCTGGAGCAATTTGCATGAAACCCGAATCGAAAATGTGCAAGAAAACTGGGCCAAATTCGCTCATGTCTGAAACAAAACGTCCATCATTTTCCGCCACATGCCACTTTCGCTTTGACGGAGTTCGACTAGAATTTGCTATTAAATTCCAATGAATTCCAGCAATTAATCAAACAAAACACACGCCTTCACTTGAATTCGACAAAATTTATGCTCGCAAAGCGGCTGCCAGCACAGCCCAATCATCGAACGTTGTTTCGATTAGATTTATACGCACAAAGGAGCCTTTTTGAAGGCCATTCAACTTGATGAACTAGCCTAAGTCGGGCAGATGATCGTGTGCTAATTGTACGGGAAAATCTTGGGCGTGCAAAGAGATATTCTTCTAGCTTCTTGCCTGCAGATCCTATGCGCCGTTCATCAAAAATGAGCCTTCCCGGATGAGCATCGTAAGTAATTGAGAGCTGATCAAGACCTCTTTCTCCCTATACTTAGAGGATTGGACTCGCCTCCAAACATCAGGCTTCTGGAGCCTCCTCCCCTGCACGATTGGTGTTATCGGCCAGCCTGAGAAAAGAATGGGATTCTATGAACGATTACGAGGAATCGCTACAGCTAGAAAAAAGCGATTAGGCCTACTGCAAGTTTTAATGTTTTGCTTGCAGCGAAGTCCTGTTGGCATCTCGTGAACTATTTGTCGTCTGCAGCTGCATTGAAATAGAATGAGTGCATTTTCCTTGAATCCAATGAAGTGAGGAATTTAATGTGTTTTAAAGCATTTCTTATTCGAGATTTTTCATACTTTGCAAAGACGTTTTGGTGCAGTGTATTAGTGTTCAAATTCAGCTCACATCAATTCTCAAGCGCTGATTGGTTATAAATTAGTGTCAGCCTCCCCTACCACAACAAAGATGTTCAAAGAGAAGATGGATGATGGCACGACTTAGCATTGAGTTAAGGGAATCCGGAATCTATGCTCAAGTAGTGTTCCCGCACAGAATCCCATGCGCATAGAGACAGCAAGTTGAGGAGAAAGGTTAGGAAAAAAGATAAAAGTTGAAGAAGAAGGTCAGAGGTTCAGAAAAACAGGGTATCGGTGAACTAAAAAAAGATGATCCTTAGCAAGACAAAAAACATTTTATTTCAACAAAATAAGGCCTACCTAACTCTCAACATGGAACCTCACATTTTTCCCATGAGAGCGTAAATTACTAAAGATACGATAATTGCATATTCCTGAGCGGCTAGTAAGTTTTTAAAATGACGTCAAACTAATTCACAAGTGCGTCATTGCACGCCAAAAGCAGCCAGAGTGATTCAGTTAGTTTTAATGATAGTTGCGAAAACAAATTTCAATAATTGTCACGCAACAGCTGAGCAAGTTTAGCAGACCTGTATTTTATAAATAATTATGAACGCACAGAATTTTTTGTCGTTTTTGCTTTATTACGTTCTCATTTGATCTCATTTTAAATCCTTGATATTGTGAATGACATAAATGATGAACATCGAGGTCATAAATACTGGGTAATTACTTACAGGACCTCCTCATTTCTTTACCCGCAAAACTTACTTCATTAACGTGTCTTTCATTTTCAAGACGCATTGTTAATATCAGTAAGTACAAATGTACTGTATTCTCTCTCCGAATTTATTTCAGTGCACTTTATATTTAGTATGCTTATTGCATTTTCTTTTACGATTTATGTCAATGTCCTTTTCATTTCGGATGCGTTGTTAACCTCAGTAAATACGAATGCATCGTATTTTTTTCAGAATTTGCTTCTCAGTCCTTTATATTTTGAATGCGTTGTTAACTCAGCAAATATTGATGTATTACATTTTATTTTTCAGAACAAGTTTGCCCAACATGCCATTCGAAAATTGGATACGTTTTTAACCATAGTAAATATGAATGTACGGGATTCTGTTTCAGAGTTCCTAGATGCCGTCGTTTTAACTTTGTCACGACGCACATTCTCTCAGAACACGACGTAGTTTTTGCCCAAGTGCTGCCCAAAACTGTCATAGTTTGGCTGACATGATATAACTACGATGATGAATGATGGGAAATTGCTTTGAAAGAAGATACCTCACGGCAAAGTTAAATTGCTAGTAGTTTTGAGGAACTCCTTCAACGGTGTTTTTTGAAAGAAGTTTTGTAAGAAAAGACGTCCTGTGCCGAGTTTTGCAAATTCAAGCCTTTTACGCAAAATCATGTTTATAGTTTTGTGTTTGTCGTGTTTTGTGTTTCGACTACATAATTATCGCATTCGAGAACACTCAGAAGATTCTTCTAGTTTCTAAGTCAGTCAAAGAAGAAGGTTTGAGTAACCAATGTCAAAATGTAAATAAACTGTGCCATCAAAATTCGTTCCAGCCCAAATTGTTACTTTTTTGGTGTAGTCTTACGCAGAGGCTCACGTTTCGGGACGCAGCCCTACGTATTTACGTCTTAAACAAAAATAAAAACATTTTACGCTCAGTTTATCTTTATTCAATTGAATGACTTACTACAGTTATTAGCCTCAAGATAAAGATCAGACGAAACCACATCCGAGAGCTGAAAATACAATTTTAGGGAAGATTTACTCACATAATTGGAGAAATTATGATTGACTACGCAGACAATATATTTCCTCGGCGCTGACAGGGCGTCATCATTCAAGCTGACAGAGCGAGGATCTTTCTTAATAGAGCGATAAATTCATCCTCTGCAATATCAGCGATATTTTGAATCATTTAGAGATCCACATGATTATGGTCGTTCTTTAACGTCAGTGTTGCCTTCATGAATCAAATAAGATGAAAGAATACTTCGGATGGATTTTGGATGCTTTTCCTGTTCAGATAATTTGTAGTTAGTGACTTCAATTGCCTGTCCAAATAATTTGTATAGAGTGACTCAAAATGTGTGAAAACATATACGTATATTTTTTCCCCGACTGAGAAACTGATTCACCGCTATTATCTCAATAAATAATCGAATTTTACACCGATAAATTATTACTTAGGGATTTCGGCTAGGTTCTCCCGTTTTTTCTGAGTCTTATACGAGTACAACTTGCAATGCATAATAATAGACAAATCCTGCCTTCGCCTCGAATCGCGTTTTACAACCAGAATTTCCTGATCTGACGTTAGCAAATTTTGCTCTCCAACAGCTAGTGCATGAATAGCTAGTGTATGATCTTGAATATTACAAAATGTACAATTGTAGTCATTCTCTTTCCCTTGGCTCAAAAGAACACGTAAGTACAAATTTTATTTTTGTCACTGATTTCCCAGCCTGAACATTCTGATAACAAGTCTTCCTACGTTGTTTAACTATAAAATTGTAGCTTGCAGTAAATTTCATAGCAGCCGTTCTCTTAAGCGCAAAGCCGATAAAAATTTTCGGTGTAGTCGTACGTTCTTCAAGCTAAAGTCCAAGTGAGCACCTGCATCAATGATTTGCAGTAGTTTAAGGCTGGTGCAAAGTTTCCTTTCGATTTTCATTGAGCACCTCACGGTAACGCAAGCTTCATGATTTGCATCACTTCAAAACATCTCCGAGTGTGCCTAAAATTACCATAGGTAATCAAGTTTTTACGCATCAAGCTACAAGTCATACGAAGTGATTGGCTTGAAACCATCAAGTGTCCGGCGAGGACGCGAGTTTCTCGGGGTTTTTATTTCTCGGCTCACATGCAATAATATTAGGCAACCATCGTTAGTGTCCCGCCGTCTGACTTAATGCCATCGGGGCATGCGAATTGGCTCTAGAAAAAATGTTCTGCGAATGCGTTGCCTCTGCAAACCTTGTGAATTGAGGGAGGAAAAACAGCACCGCAATCAGCTGCTCCAAACTGAGAGTGAGGGTGAGGAAAGAAAACACGTTTAGGATTGGTTTCTTTGATGAAATTTTTTGATTCGATGCTTGGATTATGCAAAGAAAGAACTGTTAAACTAACTGCATTGAATGTTGAGATTGAGAGACGATTGAATTGAGTGCTAAATAGGCCGGATGTAAGAGTCGATTTCTTTCCGTGCAGTACCAGTTGGAGTCTGTAAACGAGAACAAATTTTGAAAGAGACTTGAAGTAAACCGTGAAATTAACCTGAACTAAAGTATTGAATTTGAGAAGGATTGCCGATTCAACGTAATCGCTTCAAAAAACATTCCAGTATCAAGATATTGAAAAGAAAGTAGAACTCACATAAATCACTTTATGCGCATAGTCATGGAATCTCAAATTTATATTTAAAAAGTTTCGATCCTTTTGTTCAATGATGAATATTTATTCAATAGCTGATGCAAACAAGAAAGTCTTTAGTTTACAATTTATTATAAATTTTAATTTTATCGAAAGGATAGATCAAATAACCATCGGCACCTGCGAAATTCATCATGGAAAATTCATCCCGCTCCATAAACTCGTAGCTTCTTCTAAATCATCGTAGCTTCTAAATCATTAATATCCCCAATACTCTTGAGTTGTTCATAATTTAAATAAATTCCAAACACCTCGAGAAAGTCACATAAATTCTCCAAAAATCAAATTAAACTCACATATTTTGTATGTTGCGTGAGCCACACACCTCGGTCGCTCTGCGTGAGAGCGAAATCACGCAAGTAAAGGACATTTAATTTTCTTTTAGTTTCCGCTTTAATTTTCATCAATCAAACTTGGCATCCACGGTGCCACTTGCGCTGGGCCGGTGAGTGAAGGTATACCGACATGCCCATGGGCCACGGGCGAGAAGATTCATCAATAACTCCTGGCACCTAATTAGAGAAGCAAGGTATTGTTCAGAGAGGTCTCTCATTAACGTCTTGAACATGAACAAGGTGAACGAGTTGGGCGTCTCACAAACAACCGCACGCTAATATCTTACTTTGGGCTCTGACTTTCAAGGTTGATTTGTCCCAACGTTGAGAAAAATGAGAATTGATTTTACCCTTGCCCACGAACTCTCCCGTTCTAATGCCGGTTGATTTATTTTGTTAAAAAATTCCCCTGAGTGTAGGCTTCGTTCTTTCATTTCAAGTTTATGATTGAAAAACAAATAAATTCCAGTTAGCCTTAACGCGATGATTCACAGTGTAAAAGTTTGCTAAGTCATGTTTCAATCTTAAGATCTCTTATTTTTTATCAGTGGCTAAATTAACTTTAATAAAAAATGATCTAAAAAAACCGAAAAGCTTAGATAGTTGTTTTAAACCACAGATTGAAGATGCATTGTGTATAAAATGGGAAAGAAAAGTACCATGAAAACGTAAATTTATAGTAGAACTATTTTCAAGTACAGTAACTCTAAAAGAAAGTGGTTCACCTAAAAATAAATTATATCAAAAAGATTCATGAGCTCATAAATGGTTAAATACAATTCCCAGTTTAATGGTTGTGTTGAATCAATCCACACTCGCTCGGTGTGCGGTGCAAAAACCTAAGGTCTTCATTAGCAGCTTGAGCTCCGCGTTCTGAAGAATGATTTCCTGTCTTCGTAAAATTCAGCGGTAAAAACACCCGTGCATCTGGAGTCTTGGAGCAAATCCATACGGTGGATTTCTAAGTTTACTTAAACAGGCGTACGGAGACCAGTTTCTTTATTTAAAATATCTGAGATTTTTTATGAACCTGACAGTTAAAGCATAAAAATTAATATATCTAAATAAAATTATTTGTTAAAGTTTTTACTTAGAACCCGATATTTGACCCACGTACACTTACTCACACACAAGAATTAAGCAACTGAACGCCAACGTCAAGACTTCACATTGATCGAGGAAATAATTGCAAAGCTTACAATGAGCGTGTTTTGAAAAAACAAAATTTCAGAAATTGATAAAAAATTAATAGTTATCGTCATTAATTTTTGCAACAATTAAACCAGCAATATTGTCCAGTCGCATAGCGGGTAATAGAAGCCTATCTGCTTCAAGATAACAAGCATTTTGAGGAACGTGTTGCTAACACAGGACATGTGGTGATATATTGTTACTTTGTCTATGCAATGAGAGAAAAGTGAGAAAAAGTGATTAATTACAAGAAAATATTCTTTATGCTTACAAGCTTCGTTTTTAACAATAATGTTGCAACGTAGTATAATGATTTAAGCGTTGCTTGATATATCTGTGCAACATCTTCGCGCTGTGAGGGATTTTTTAGTTTGATTCTTCAAAGTATGTGTGCGCGTTTGTGTTAAAACTAACAGATCTACAATCCCTTCATTCAATGGCGCATCTGATACTTCAGTAATCATAAATGAAGACTAGTAGGAAAATAACGGGAAACTATCCGTCAGACTAATGAGTTAGAAACTGTGCAAACTTGGTCTTTTTAACAACTGTTTCTCAAAAATCATTTAAGTCTTCTTTCTCTCAGACGCATCCCAACTAAGCAAAAAATGAGTCTCCTTGAACAGCACTGTCTACTGAATTTAGCGCAGAAATTTTTTGTTTTAAATTAATGAAACCATGGCCAAAATTACTCGAGAGTCCGATTATGAAATGGAATCTAATTGGGAAATTGTGTTTTCTTTCCCCTTTCATTGAGCGAAACAAATTGGGTTTCTTCTGATATTTTTTCTATTTGTTAGCCTCTAAAGAACATGGAGAAAGTAAAATTAATAAAATAAAACAAAAATTATCCCGTTGAACTTGATTTGAGTGATCGAACAAAAAAAATCCATGCAAAAATAGATATTTCATAACATGATGGAAAAAACTCAGCTCTTAGCATTTTGATGTACGCCGCTCATTGGTGTCGATAGTGAAGAGATGACCGTCTGCCCGGCTTGTGTCAAAGTTGCAAATGACGAACTTTATAAAAAAATGTGTTGAAAATGATTTACTTGCAAGCTACAAATATACGACTTTATTCGTCTTTTTAAAGGTGTATTGTGTCTTACCAGATCCTCCTTAAGAATAGCATTGCCTTATACAAAGAAATAGCTAACAGGCAGACGCCTTAGAATTTCTATCGGTGAAAGCTTCATGGGCTTCTTTTGGGGGTCTGTTAATTTAAAATGGAGACTAAATGTGAGTCTCACCCAATCCCTTATTTAGATTCTGTGGCTGTATTTTAATTAAGACATCGAGTTGGGGCTTGCATCGATCAATTGCATTTCTTATTTGGACAAAGGCTGAAACCTCGCTTCTCTAACTTAGTAAAACGCGACGAGATCGATCGTTTTACGAGGGGTCCTTTCGGTTTAATGAGTAACCGCCTGATTAGAAGGAGTGCTTTGAAAATTTAGCTTCCAATTCCTTTGACAAGAACCGAACTTGTCGATTGTGATGGGCCATAAATCGGACGAATTGCCGTTTGATAAAGAGATCCTCCAATGCAGGGCCTCCAGAACAGACCTTTTCGTCGACTGGAAATAGCAACGGACTGATCTGACAAGGCGAACACGTAGTCATGTGACTGGCCTTCTTTCACAAATTGGACCTACGTCCAATAAGTCTAAAGGTGGAATGATGCGTAAAGTGTAAACCTGAATCCCTTCAAACATTCAGGAGTCGACTTGCTTCTTGATAGCAATCTTCTTTCAATTGCCCGTACAACACTGTTCCCGAAACCCGTTCCACCATAGTACAGCTTATAAGGTTTATCAACAGTTCCGTGCTTCAAATCTCAGCAGCATTGACGAATCGAAAGTTTGATCCCTAAAAAGACTTCTTTGAGACCGCCCCGGTTAGCAGACTCTCCCTTCACTGAAGCGAGTATTCATTAACACATTCTGGAGGCTGCCCCAGCGATACGCCAATTGGTCTCACCGGTACTGAGGTGTCACAGCACCGATAAGAACTCACTGAAGACTATCACAAGAAAAACGTCGACCAAAGTTCCCCAGTTCTTTGAAGACTTCGATCAGTAACTCTCTGTTTTTCTCAAGAAGAAGCTAGATCTACTCAAACTTTGATGAAAGTTGACGCCTGAATCTAAAGTAAATTGGGTCGCCTCGGTTTGAGCTACTTTAGAAATGCATTTCGCAATGAAAGCAGTTGGCAGAAAGTGTATCATAAAAGCATTTTCAAGTAAAATGTGTTTGTATAAGCATAAGGAATTGTTTAAAATTATTTTGCTGGCTGCTTTTATTACTTATTGTGTTGGTAAACTCTCTGTGGCAATCTAATGAAACATATCACATTTGAGTTATTTTTTGTTTTTCAAAACTGGTACACGAAATAAGCTGGTGTACGCAGGAGTTCTCGATTGGATTTTTATGTAATAACATGTGAGATTTCACTGGTTGTATAATTCCTTTTCCGGGGTCAAATTTCAGTCAAACTGAGTTCATTTCTACCAAGGTTTTGAGAGGAAATGTTCACTCCAGTCAAGGTAATGCACGTAATCTTACACTGTGGTTTTCAAATTCATATTGCGCAATGTCAGGATGAATTTTACGACCAGTCGTGCCTCTGCCCCAGGTGCCAGCAGGTTGTGGCTAGCCTTGTCCTTTTACCAAGAGGAAGAACCACGGAGCTCACGCTACGGGCTTATGAACCCTACAACCATCCTTAACTACAACCATTCTTAAGAGAAGCGAGCGTTCTTAATCACTAATTATAGTGGCTACCAGATGTAGGTTATAAAATAAACATTTTGAAATGAAATACGTTCGTTAATGTTTTACGAAACTAGGTTCTGTTCAGTATTGAGGAGTAAAATTCTGTAATTTAAATTGAAGACTTTACTCCTCGCTGCTGAAATTCGATTTATTTGCACACATTGATGAGTTTGCATTTGAGAAAAAACGTGGACTACATCAGAGATTCAAAAGTTTTCATGTGAGAAATCTGAATTTAACTTTAAAGTTAGAAATTCCTTCCTGTATGCGTTATGGCCAGAAGGATTTTGCGCATATTTGTGATACATATGTACAGGTGTGACCAATGATTTTGGGAAAAGTGAGTTTTTCTATTTTCTCGTAAAACCAAGGTGTAGTCTTGAGTAGTTTTAAGTTGTTTTTTCCGGAAAACATTATTAAGGATAAATAAAGAAATAAATTACCCACAAACCATTTTAAATAACCTGCAAAACTTAAAAGTAATTATTCTCAATACTTGCAAAGTTGACCACGCTTCTTCACAACTGTTTCGATGCGCTTAAGCATGCTGTTTGCTAATTCAATGGTAGCATGATCAAAGGACTTTCAATCTTCTGTAATTAAGGCTTCATGTCGCGCTTAATTAGTTGGCTTCTTCCTGTTCACTCGACTTTTGATGATCGACCATAAATTTTCGGTCGTATTCAAATCAGCCAAATTTCCAGGCCAAGGACTCAAAATCTCCACTTCATAGTCATCAATGAACTTTTTAACCACTCTTGCATTATAACAAGGAACGCCATCATGTTGATTAACCACCTCTTTGTCGGGAAACTGACCAGCTATCGTTGGAAGGAGATGATCTTTTAAGAATTTCAGGTACCAGGTCGAATTCATTGCTGTGTTTTTGGGTAAAATTTTCAGTGCTCCAGTTCCCTAACCTGAAAAGCAGCTCCAGTCATGAAGAGTGACAGGATGCTGCACCTTACAAACGCTTTTTACAACATTTATGCCCGTATTAACTTCTAAACCAGCACAAATAGGTTTACGATATTTAAGGACCAACAACATTGGTCAATTTTTAAGAAAATCCTGTTTTTTTTTTTTGTTTTTTAAGCCTCGCTGCTTAGTAATTTTGCTATATTGTAGGACTTTAACGATTAGGCGTAAGTATATTCTGAAATAAAGCCCTGAAATAAATGAATAAATCTTCTCAAAATCATTGGCCCCACCCGTACACAAAAGAAAATTAATATCCTAGTCTAACTGCGCAGTATATGCATGGGGAAGAGCAGGTAATACGAAAAACTGCTTTCAAAAACAGTTTACCTTTATAAAGCTGGGATGTGAGATCGTTTAGATAAGGAAATGAGGCTACTTGCTTTTCTGGACTAGCGAAATTATGTGCGAAGTAAAGGATTATAACTTGTTTAAATGATAACATTTTTCAGTATATTTCTTTATTTAAAATTTGTGAAAAGGTCTCAAATCCAAATAGTATTTGCCAGCTTTAAATCAAATTCCTAATTGGACTCAAATACAGAATTACTTAAAATTTAAAATTTTATACTTTCTTTCCGGACGAACCTCAGAGCGCTAGCGTGCAGTACCACGGCTAACATGCAAAACAGAGACGTGCCTTAGTTTGGGTATTCATTTTTCAAACATAAAGAAGAAACTAATTTAAAGTTTGTTCTTCCTAAACCGAAATTGACTGTAAAAAAGACTGTGATATCACAAGGCGACACTGTAGAATATGATGACACATTCATGGAAAAATATGCTTTATTCAATTGCTGATGTACACGACCGTCAAAAATGTCGGGATTGGATATTTTCTTTAAATAGATATTTCAGATGTGGATGACAAACAAATATATCCATCCTAACAAAACCCACGATTAAAATATTATTTGGATCGCAGATCCAAATAGAGCGTCACAGAGAGACGGACCGACCACCCGAGCTACAACTGTGTATAAGTGTTGACAGCTGGCCATTGTTATAACATAGCAGAAAACACGCGCAAAAAAATATAAGAATATATTTATTTATTTATTTAAGGAGACACCTGGCGTTTTATTTTATAAGGATGTTTCAACGACATTTTTCTACCCTCAACTTGAGCGTTAGGCGATACTGCAGCAACTGAGGCGCGCTTTTGTTTTTGTTTTTGCCTTTCGACGCCACTCTAAAAATTTTTATAATGATGAAGCATTCATCGACTGAGGCATCAGTTCCACAGCTAAATTCAGCACATTTGGTTCACTCTATTTATTTTTATTTCACTTTTTATTATTCGCGGATCAAAATGTGAATTTCTCGTAATCTTCCTTTTATGAGTTTATTTATTTGTCGGATCGGACAAAGATGGATGCAGGTAAATGTTGAGCAAAAGTGAAGAAAGTACGCAAAACAACAAAATGTCTCACAGTCTCAAAAAATTGATTTAATGATTGAAAAATCCTCAATTTTTTCGTTAAAAATAATAATTTACAGTCTCTGTCACATAACAATTAAATCAAGTTCTAAAATATTTACAATTCCAGACTAATGCTACAAAACACAAAGGCAAAATTCGATCCAGTAGTTGGTTAATGCTCTAGATTTTAAATTAATGAACTGGCTGCATTAGAAACGACCAGCACAAAAACCAAAGTACGATCATCTACGAATCTTCTATCGAGTAGTAATGCATGTGATAAAGCATAAACACGATTAAAAGATAGAGTTTCTTATCGAACGACTTAAGAACATTTAACAGAACCTTCTGTTTTCTCACTTGGAATACTTCCCTCGGTCAAAACATCGTACCAGCGGGTCATCATGCGTTCCATTCAAGTGTACACGAAATTTGAACAACATTTGGCTCCTATTAAAGCCGAGTGATTGAGAAGATTTAGCTCGTTTTCCTATCACGCATTCGAGAAGAAACATTGCTGTGCAATGCGTAGGACTGATAACCTCGGTCCTTTTTGAGCTTCTGTGAGAGCTATGCATGTCCCCCGAGATAAAGTGAGGCCAATAATTGATTCCCTATCAGTGGGGACCTCAAAACTCAGGCATGTTGTGCGCCACAGCTACTTAACTCGCACGGCCAAATTCCCGGACAGGCGTTCGAGGTTTTGAACTCAGGCCGCAGGGTGAGCGACTCAAAATGCATTGCAAGTGTCTGAATAAATTTCTATCGCAACAGTTCTCCTTACAAGCGCTTCCGAGCGAATTTCACAACATTTCGGTTCCTTTCTGCGCAATAATAAGACGTCAGCAGCGCTTAGATCCTCAGCACGGAGTCAATCTCAAATATTTTCCATTGTAGTCGTGCTGAAGTCCGTACGTGACTTGAGAGACAAAGTTTGCTGTATATTTTATAACTTGTTCAATTTGAGCGCAAGAGCGAGACCTAAAAGTGTTTTGAAAATTAGGCAGAAAATTTAGTCAGAAATGCAGGGAGTAAATCCGGAGTGAGTAACTTTGCATGCCGGAGCTCCCACTTTAAATTTCCTTCCAACGTCTCCAACTCCTGCAACAACGGCGGACTTGGCGCTCTGTGGCTTTGTACAAGCACGCTCGTTTGTTTTCTTTAGCAGAGTTTGGAATTCCACGTTAAAAATTGTTTACTGAGCAAGATCAACAAACATTAAAATAGTAGTCAAGTCATTTTGATGAGTTAGCAATTATTCTAACACGATCATCATTGCTTGGTGCCCACTGGACTCATCACTGCACAGATTGTACTTACATGGAGGCAGAAGTTTAATTCCAAATACTACAGTAATAGTAATAATTTCATAAATGATTAATGGATCTTAAAATGTAGAGAAGAAATCAGCACGATAAATAAATAGCCGTTTCACTTATTACTCATACGTTCAACTCCTCTAAATAGTTACGGAATTTCTTCATTGCTATGTGCTTTATAAAGAAGAGGAATACGATGATATACAACTTCCTCATGTATAATACTTACGGTATTTTGTGGAGACAGCAACCTTAGCGCTACATCACTAAATACACATTCTTTTGCGATCGGTAAGCTCTTAAAGTCTCTTGCGTATTCTACCATTGGCAAACAATGCGCCGAGGGATGCCAACGCGTAATGAAGACCTAATAATTAGCCCAAATAACTGACGTCGTTGTTTGGCTCATAGGAAACCGTGCATGCCTGATGCAACATTAAGACTTTTTGTTCATTTCGATTCAAAGCAAACGATTCATAAGGAGGGATAATAGTCGCTTGTGGAGCGCAGCCTCATATGGGCAATTGTCTTCACAACTCGTTACGACTCGGGAGCCTAGGCGAGATCTGGCTTTGTGCTCATATTAACTGGTCACATTTGAAAGAAGAAAAAGCTATTTATAGGGATTAACAATCACTCATTCTCAAAGCCGGATAATGTAATGCATTCTACGTGTCTATTTTCGGGAAATAATTGAAAATCATTTTATCTGTTTGAATTAATGAGTGATATTTTTGGCGTAATGTAGGGGTGATGTTAAATTGTTCATTATCAAACGCTGAGCTAGAGAACGGTTTTGACTAATTTCGAGTTCACTCAATTCACAAAGCTGAACACGAGCTAGTACCGTGAGACACAAAAGAAAACTTTTAATTGAACTTAGGTAAGAATATAAACGAATGTAATTTTTTTCTTGCAATCTAAACATAGAAATTTTTCAACTGAAAAATCGCATATAAGAAATGTTTTTTTTTTAAAACCTCTCACAATTGAGGAATAAGTGTCCACAACTTAGCTAATTGAAAGTTTCAGCTCAAATGGAAAATCAGACGCGTTGTCGTTTACTGCGTTCATGTCATTGGTCACCGACAACGAGAGAACGGAAAAGCCTTTCTTTCTGGTCAAGCTAGCAACAAACCCGTCTGAAGCAACGACTTTGATTTGTAGCACGCGGAAAAAATTCAGAACAAATAACTTGGAGTAAACATAACGTACAAGATGTAGACAACGATGTTGTGTTGTTCAAAAGCTGAGCCGCGTTTTTGGTTCGCAGCTCAAGTTAAAATTTATTTCTATTCAAGACATGTGTTGCCTTTTGGTTTCTTTTCACGATCGCTCTGAATCCATGCGAACTTTTGCGCGCTGAAAAATGAAGGCAAGGATCTTGCATAGGAGAGTTTCTTCAGGATAGACCTACGTGTTCAAAGGCCGATCCAGAGGCATGCAAAGCTTCCTAGCGAGGCAATCTGACCCGAAGTTACGTTGACGAATTGGGCAAAGTTCGCGATCTCGGTAGCTCCACAGCAAAGTTGCAGGCAGCCAAGTTAGTCTGAATCGGAGCAACTTTGGCTCGCTGCAGAAGTGTGGCCGCTTCCACTTCTCTGTGTTAGTTCACGCGCCATGCAAGGGAAAAATCCCTGAGATTTTACTGGATCGTTCTTCAATTTATTTCTTTTTTTGGCGAGCAGATGGTATTGTCCGAATTGCGGTTTGGTTGTTCCGTACAACTTTGCCTTTGCAGGCCTTTTCTTCAATTTATTTTTATTGCGCTAAGCATATGGTATAGTCCGAGTTACTATTATGTTTTTTCAGAATAACTTGTTGTCCTGACGTTACTCTGCACTTTTAAGAGCAGATATGGACAGCGAATAAAAAACTTGTAAGTTATTCAGAGCAAAATATCGTGAATTTCTACATGAAAACTTTTTCTTCCCTCATCAAAAAATAAGACCGACGATAAATAAAAAAGTATAAAAATGCTCGTAAAATTTCGCTCTGAATTTTGTAGACGAATTAAACAAAACAAAGGCACACTGGTTGAGATCGTTAGATTGGAGACTGAATTCTAAGGGAGAAAGCCAGAGGCTGTTGGTTTCATTTGAGAAAAGAAAGCCCCATTTAGAAAGGAGCTCCCTTTAAAATTTGCTTCAAAAGGTGACATGAAGTGAGGGGACGCAGAGCGGGCTGTTGAGAAGCGACATCAATGTTATGAGGTCAACAAACGAGTCCTGATGCTTGCCAAGTCGTGCTGCATTTTCTGCGAATTGCTCTCCACTCGGACATAAATTGTGAAGAAAATCACCCGAAGACGCACGAATGAACCTACCTCAAGCTGCCGGTCGACATCTTACTTAACAGCATTCTTGCCTCCGCCGCCAACCAAAGGCATGCAGGACACGTATTAAAACGTCCTCACCCTGTGATATAGTCATGAAATATAGCACACGTTTAGCTTCAAAACTATTTTTCTCAAAGTCTCTGCAGGTAATAAAATCCTATGGGCCTTTTTAAGAACTTTTCTGAAGCCTCCGAGAAAACGCTCATCACTTCTCGTTTTTAACTGAGTTTTGCTACCAAAATTTATTAAGACACTTTCCCCGAATATGGGCTTAGAACCGCCCTAGAGGTTTCAATTAGATGCTGAAGTTTTAAAGTTATCTACTTTTTTATTTTTATTTTTTCCTCTGCTTCTGAAACATCTTGCGAAAATGTTACCCCGACTTTTAACGGGGTCAGTACTAATAGAATTCACAGTATTGGTTAACTAGTTCACAACAAAATCTATTTCAATAATCCAAAGCCTATGGTTTTGATTATCGAAGAATGTTCTTTATTTTCATTTTCATATTTTTTTGTTATAGAAATCCAACAATAAATTCATCTTCACGTATTTAGGCCACATTTCTCCCCTCAAAGAAAATACACTGTATATTATTCGTTAACATTGGAGGAAATGAAGATCATTTACGTTCAAAGTGTAAAGTTAGCTCTGGAAAGCTCAGTGACAAGATTGACGATATTTTAGTTTTAGCAACATTTTGTTCGTTCAAAACAAGCTACTGGAGAAGCTCCTGAAAAATCAATACGTAAAATTGCGTTCAAACCTATAATTCTTGTTCATGTCTTGGTCTCTGATCAGTCTGTATTCTCTTATATCTCATCTTTTCTTTCACGTTTATTTTCACAGTTGGACGTCATAACATATTCTCCTCAGCACCGTAATGACATCAAAAGGCTGCTTTAAAGCTCATCAAAATACAATGCATGGACAGCCTGAGTTAAGTGATTCGATCCTAAGGTTCTCGCATTCCTTTAGCTTTATCAAGAACTGGTTCCCTCTTGTGTAAACATTCTAGTGTTTGAGTTGCTTAAACCAATGAAGCATCATTCATTCATCGAGAAAACGGCGCAGAATTGTGTCGAGATATTTTCTTCTCCCAGGCTTGTTATTTATAACATTTGTATTATTAATAGGATATGATGACATTAAAACATAACAAAAAAAAGTTCCTCCATCGAATGCTTTATTGCTTCATCACGTGTAGAGCCAGCTTAATAATGTGCCGCTGCTGTGAATTCCCCAATGAAAATCTTCTCTAATTTAGAGCATCCGAAGCACGTCAATCTGTGAATGGGAAAAAAAATTGTTGGGTTTAGAAATTTTATATTGCCCATCCTATAGAAAACAAAATATGAAATTTCTTTTCGCATATTTAGGCCGTATCAATCGTTTTTAAGGAAGTATACTGAAAATTGATCGTTAAAATTGAAGGAAATGCCGTCCAAGTTAACTGTAGCAATTTGTGCTTTACGAAAATGTACGTTCGTGTACTAACGTTTCAACAACGAAATAATGCACCCCTATTCTGTTTACTAGCCCCCTGATTTTCGACCATGATTTTGTAACGACAAGTTTGAGGAAATAGTAAGTCACCTTTAAACTTGCTTATGAGTCTTTTGCGAATACCGCTCGAACTATCGTCTTTAGTTTTATACAACACTAAAGAACGAGAAAAAAACTTGGAAATAACATCCACCTTCCTCTCACGGCATTATGTCTAAATAACTTACCTTGAAAATGAATTATTTGCATGATAAGAACGTGGTAGGGTGAATATTTTTCAGTCCCCGAACCTCCAAAAATATAATTTTAATAATTTTGACACCTTTAATCATTTCATCACCTTTCCAACGAATGTAAGAGACCTAAATAGCCTATTCAGATGCAGAAAATATTTGAAAAAATTGACTGCAGGGACTATCAAAAATTTAAGTGGAATCACCGTGTGGAGCACCTGTACGAAAGAGGAAAATTATGCAGCGTATACATAGCAAACCAAAGATTTTTAAGATTAATTTGAATTTAACTAAAGTCTCAAATACCCCATTTAACTTCTAATAAACTACTTCGAATGATATACTCGTCACTTCAACAACTGCACGCCCTAAGACTGCCCTCGTTAACTTTAACTAGTTGCTCTTAATTTTAATGTTTGACATCTAGATACCTTCTCTCAATTTGTGTGACGCCACAGAGACTTTATTTCTACAAGGTGAGCCCGGAATTATTGAGCAGAGTTGCACATTGATTTAAGGCTTCTTTGCCCACAGATAAATTCCTTAGTTGATTAGGTTGCCATTTTTGTCTCCATCTATCGAACAGATTTATGGCTCAAGTAAAGGGGAAATTGCTAAAGAAAAACAAATGATACTGGGAGTCTTGATCATGCAGTTTGTACTGTAGACAATAGGTGTACGCGTATTGAAATTTCATTTGTTTAGGAAATGAAAGATAGTAATGTGAACGAAGTATTGTTTGTTTGCACTAAACCTGAACAAAAGACCGGTTACTCTTAAAAAATATTACGTAGGAGAGCTATTTACAACACAGTAAACTTGCTCGGATTACTACCCAATTTTTCACGACTCAACTGAAGATTATTTCTTCAAGAACACATAAAGAAGTACGGGACATGAGGGAGCAACGTTCACATCTCACGGCAGCAGTTGAAGTAAACACCGTAGATCACTTGAATTGGCGCACCACAACAAATGTTAATTGAATCTTTGTACCAGAGCTGAACTGTTGTGGCACCTCCCTCCATGGTAGTGCGCCTTTGTTTTCTTAGGTTGGTGGACTGGCACGTAGCCTCGAATTCCTGTGTCAGTTTGCCCTAGGGAATTGAGTTGGTGTCGCTAATTGGTTTGAAGGCGCATGGAGAAAAGACAACCCGGCCTGACAAGGTCGAAAACAAGACACCTCTCGCTTCGTTTCTCCTCTTCCGCCGTACAGAGAAGCGCGTCTGGTAATGAGGTAACTGCGCTGCACAGAGGGTGTGTTCTCGGCACTGAGAATTAACGTTAGTGAGTGCGAAGCTTGTGCAGCTTCGAAAAAAACAAGTTTTTAAAGGGATCTGAATTTTAGTAGTGCTCTCAAAACGATGCGCCTTGACATTCATTGGCATGCGGTTGCATGTAATTATTATATTTTCACGGTGAACGAGCCCTAAAGCTTTCAAGATCCTGAATTTATCTCTCACCATTCCACCATTAGGAGAAGTTAAAACGCGTAAAGTTGTGACATAAAAGCGCGCATAAGTTAGCATAGGTAATCTTGCTAATAAGCTGAGTGAGAGATTTCCTGCAACGTTTATCTACGAGAACACGTGTTTGCCGGCGCATAATTCCCGCTGCCCCGGAAGGTGTCGACGTGCGCGGTGCGTAAATAAGACAGGGCGGCCCTCTGCAAGTCGTGGTGAGGACGTGTTAATGAGCAACACATGGCGCCCCTGCCGACCCCATGCATAACTGAGCCGAGGGTACGTGCCCTCTACACGTGCCCTCTTTTCCTCGAGTTCTCTCATTGCTGAAGTGTGCAAGAAAGATGGGAATGGCCCTCAGAAACTCTGTTTCTTTCATCACATGAAGTAATGGGTGCGTGTTCCGCGAACTTAGAACTCACGTTTTCCTGCCATAATGACATTTTCCTTGGAGAGAATGTTAGAATTATGAAGCTCTCTTAAGTAAATGAATCAGTGCTACTTGTGAATATGCAGTTTTCTTGCTCAGAAGGTTTGTGTCTTTTCGGGGTGAATTTCGGGGATGTCTAATTATGCTTTCTTACTCTCCCAGTATAGTTTTTCTCTCCCCCTTCAACACATTTGTGATACAGGGAAAGACGAAGTAAATGCGCCAGTAGTTCATCAGCGACTCGAAACGAGGCTCAGCATTTTTGTTTTTGGACCGACCAATTAGTCGCAGATCGATGCTATCGAGCACTGCGACCTATGTCTATTTTTGAAAGCCTTTCCATTCATTATAAAAGTACGGACAAATACTTTAAAGGCTGGTACTTATCACTGACACTCAATATTTTCTTCACTGATATTGCGACCAATTTAACATTTAGGTAAAAATCAAAACGACAACCTTTCACAATGTTCAAAATATGAAATCATTTCTGACACTAATTATTTTTTGCACTTTCACGCGTGAGTAAACCCATGCACGAACATGAGAAAATGCATTTTGCAGGGCAAATTTCCACTGTGAAGTAACTGCTTCAAATTTTGTATGTTGAAAAAGATGGCACGGCCATGTAGAGTTACAGCGCTGTAGCTGCTCCTGAGGGGAAACTGAAACATTATGGCGTCATAAATGTGGTGATGTGGCACTGGGGAAAGTGGTGATGTGGTGGCATTGGGGAAAATGGTGATGTGGCACTGGGGAAAGTGGTGATGTGGCACTGGGGAAAGTGGTGATGTGGCACTGGGGAAATCGGTGATGTGATGGCACTGGGGAAAGTGGTGATGTGGCACTGGGGAAAGTGGTGATGTAGTGGCACTGGGGAAAGTGGTGATGTGGCACTGGGGAAATCGGTGATGTGATGGCACTGGGGAAAGTGGTGATGTAGTGGCACTGGGGAAAGTGGTGATGTGGCACTGGGGAAATCGGTGATGTGATGGCACTGGGGAAAGTGGTGATGTGGCACTGGGGAAAGTGGTGATGTAGTGGCACTGGGGAAAGTGGTGATGTGGCACTGGGGAAATCGGTGATGTGATGGCACTGGGGAAAGTGGTGATGTAGTGGCACTGGGGAAAGTGGTGATGTGGCACTGGGGAAATCGGTGATGTGATGGCACTGGGGAAAGTGGTGATGTAGTGGCACTGGGGAAAGTGGTGATGTGGCACTGGGGAAAATGATTATGTGGTGGCACCGGGGAAAGCGGTGATGTGATGGCACTGGGGAAAGTGGTGCTGTGATGGCACTGGGGAAAGTGGTGATGTGGTGGCACCGGAGAAAGTGGTGATGTGGCAATGGGAAAAGTGGTGCTGTGATGGCACTGGGGAAAGTGGTGATGTGGTGGCACCGGAGAAAGTGGTGATGTGGCAATGGGAAAAGTGGTGATGTGATGGCACCGGGGAAAGCGGTGATGTGATGGCACTGGGGAAAGTGGTGCTGTGATGGCACTGGGGAAAGTGGTGATGTGGTGGTACCGGAGAAAGTGGTGATGTGGCACTGGGAAAAGTGGTGATGTGATGGCACCGGGGAAAGCGGTGATGTGAGGGCACTGGGGAAAGTGGTGATGTAGTGGCACTTAGGAAAGGGGCGATGTGGTGGCACTGGGGAAAGTGATGATGTGGTGGCACTGGGGAAAGTGGTGATGTGGTGGCACCGGAGAAAGTGGTGATGTGGTGGCACTGGGGAAAGTGATGATGTGATGGCACCGGGGAAAGTGGTGATGTGGTAGCACTGGGGAAAGTGATGATGTGGTGGCACTGGGGAAAGCGGTGATGTGGTGGCCCCGTAAAATTTAAGATATACTGCCGTTGAATGAGGTGACCTATTGCCTCCATAAAGTGTGATACAGTGATGAAACATGAAATTTGCTAATGTGATGCTCCTAAAAAGTGTGGTGACGTGATGACACCATGAAATATGGAGATGTAATGCTTCTATAAAGTGTGGTGACGTAATGAGACAATGAGATTCGGTTATGTAGTGCTTCTCTAAAGTGTGGTGACGAATGAGTAAAATGGCATTTTAAACTGTGGTGACGTGATGACATCATAAAATACGGTGACATGATGGTGAAGTTGGTGGATTTTGAGATAACGACAAAAATATTTATATGCACTGCATAAATAAATTTCACCAGAGAATTATTCATATGTCTCTCCTGCAGCGTTGATACACTTCTTTTAATAAAATACGAGAAAGATATAGAAACTCAAGAAGTAGCTGAGTGAAGCCACCTCTTACTGCACTTCTTTAGTTCCAAGAATTAAAAAAAAACATCATCGGTAAAGCTCATCAATTTTCATATGCATTTTTTTAAAGCTGAACTTTTCGCTCCTGGACTCGCAACTTAACAAGAGACTTAGCAGAAATTTGGTTATTGTGTCGTTGATGTTGTTCAACTTTCAATCCACTGATGTAAATATTTATAATCAAAGTCGTTAGCATAGCGAATTGTTTTTGCACCAGTATTTAGAACATAGTCATTTCTATTGTTTAAATTCATTTTGAAACGTTCACTAACTTTATCAGCATAATACGAACATACTTTCAGTTTATGTGCTATTCTGTTCAGAATAACATGCCTTCGGTAATAATATTAATAAACGGATAAAATTCCATCGCAAGGAATATTAGAAAGAGAATAATATTTCTTCATAAACGATAACAGTAATTTAAAAATGATAGTCTATGTGAAAAAAATTAAACTTTAAAAATAATGTTCATTCGTAGATGATATTCGTTTGTGGCCAAAAATTTTTCCCGTACGATATTCGTTTAGGTTACATTTTAGCCACCCGCTAATCCGTTAATCATCACGGTTCAATCATTATAGTTTTTCATATATTGTGGGGCTTTGTGCTGACGCGTCACGACGTCGGCGGCTTCACGAAATTCGTACGCGAGCGCCGCTGGGCGGTGACAAACTGCGAAACTTATGACGGTGTGAAACCTTTCATCGCCGCCCCGTCGAGTTAAGGCTTGATGAACTGATGCAGCTTTTTCTCGCCATTTTTTAGCGCGGTGTTTCAACCTCAGAGACAGCCCTGAAAAAGAACATGAAACTTGAATGAGGCAAGAAATGGCTTCTAAGCCGCGCGTACTCTGCATAAAGATGGCTACAGTTTATCATTCCTGATTAATGATATTGTTAACGCTCGTTCATTTTCATAATTTCTTTCCTCAGCAAAAAATATCGCAAAGAAAATGCGCTTAGATTATCTTACCCGTTAGATGATCAATTTGTGTGACTATGAAGTTTTCTCATTCGTAAAAATGAAGTTTATTTTTAACATTACGGATAGTGCTAAAATATTTATTCATTATAACATCACATAAACACCATGTATTATCGCTACCAATTGTGCAGTAATTTATTACAAAAGATTTACTTTTTCAACTGTTTTGAACGAAAAATTAAAAATATATATTTAGTTTGCCTTTATTTTATTTTACTCTCAAAATCACATGTAAGAAATAACGAACACCTGCGTTTCTAACAGGAAGAGACTTGTCGGATAAAAATTGTTGCGTGTTTTTGTTTAAATTCAACGAATAGCGCAAATAAACCTGACAAGAAATTCGAATATAGTTTGATCCTCCTAAATTTGAATCCTCAGTATTGAGATTAACAATCGAAAAAGGATTTGAGCGCAAGAACTTTTTAAAATTTCATTTGAAGGCACTAAATGATGTCAGCAAATTTTAAGTATTCCTTATAAACGGGAACATGCAGATTAATTGTAATCTGATGCCGTTGTACGTAATCCTAAATATTTATGCCACATGCTACCCAAAACAAATATATAAATGTTACAATAAGCCACCTGGAGATTTATTCTTAACTAGTGTACACGGCCCGTCAAAAATGACGAGATTCAATGCTTTCCTTGAACGAATCTCCCAGATGTTGATGATTAACTATGTAATATGTCCGTCCTAATAGTCCCTACGATTAAAAGATTTTTATACTTGTGCACTGGTGAATTTCGTATCACAGATACGGTCATTAAGCATCTTTATGAGCGTGACAGTGAGCCGGATGAAGCAGGCAACAAACAAATACAGTACGTGAATATTTGAATGAATAAACAAACCAATGTAAGTAAGATTTATAACCTCCCATGAATAATTGATGCATGTTTGGCATCTTGCTCTTTTGTTTGCTTCCTTCGTCTGTGTGTCCTTACTCCTACCCGGTAAACTGGACATATTAACGCTACAAAATAAGCGCTTCCTATTTTTGAACTGGAATTCATTCGAAATGAATATCTAATTTCTAATTGGTTGTGTTAGAAATTTACGTTAAATTTATCACAGCATACGTACGAATGGAAGAATTGAAAGAAGAAATGACAGTCATTTAAAACAGTTCATCCAAAATGGCATTCAGACATTAGTGAACGATTTGACTTGAAAATAACATCGTCATTTCTTACAGTGCTGGTGCGCTAGTGGAAATAAAAACCGAACAGAGTTTAATCCATTGCGCATAAAAGCTAGAACAAACCAGAATTTAAGCCTTATAAGCTATTTAGATTTGAAAAGTTTTTAGCTCGGTATTTAAAGTACCAAACAAGTTCAACCGGAAACACAACGTCAAAATTTGATGTCAAATTAACCATTTATTTGTACGTCTTCGTATAAATTAAACTGAGCAAAAAACCACCGACGGTAAATTCTTTTTTCTCATCGCCGGTAAGAACTTTAATTATTGTCATGCTTCTCTGATATCAACTTAATAAAATGCAACCAGTATAAAGAGGTTTTGAACAAGACATGTGAGCGCGAATAGGACGCACCCGGCGAGCGTTCAATTTTCAATCGAAAAGATTTCTAGCAAATTTACATGAGTGTCGTGGTTCAGTTAGAAATTATCACTGCGAGCTCTCATCACTCAACAAAATCTATTCAGATCTGTTTATTTCACTTCGAAATTTATGATAAATTTATCCCAGTGCAAAAATGGAGGAATCAAAAGAAAATGTTCATTTAACTTCGAAATGGAAGTTGCGTTTTGATGCAGGGAAATGGCGCGAAGAGAATATCCTTGAACTTATTCATTGCTCTGAACTTTTGATAGCATCGGCAAGAAGCGCAAAAAATTGGAAATTGATGGAAGGAACTTTCACACAAGCAAACCAAAGCGCTAGCACAAGCGATTCACAAAATAACCAAAATTGCCCTAACTTTCGTTTCTGCTTCTACAATCCACTAAACCACTGATTTTTGCTATGCGTAAAATATTGAAGTATAACTCTAATCTACTACCATAAGAATGAACGTCGCGTGTTTATTTATATGTTTCGTGTTACACTTCTAAGAATAGATAGGAAGGAATTAGCACTGGCGGTCTTGGTTTCAGTTCACTGGAAAATTAATACACTCGTTTTCGCTGTACAAGTGCGCTATAATAAGTCGCTCTCAAAAAAATGAGAGAGATCCAGAGTAAAAACGTATCATTTCATAAATCGCAGTAAGAAAAAAAAAATGAAAAAGCTGCCAGATTTTGCTAATAGAAATATGACGTTGTATAAGCAACATTTTCTCAACATCCCCTAATATTCTGTACAGTAATGTATATTTGATCTTTTTCTTCAATCATAAGCAGTAGAATATTTGGGTTAACAGCACCTAATTGGAGCAACTGGAACGTCTCGTAAGGTATTGCAGTTCCGGCCGAGCACTGCTTTCAATCTCCAATAAATGAAGGAGCAAACTTTGAAGAGCGCTAGCTGCCGGGGCCGCTCCAATGGGAGTGTCCACTTCAGGAAACCGATCGAGCAAAACGCAGCGCTCGCCTCTCACCAAATTACAGCCGGGAATGATCCCCCTTGAATTTCTCAACGCTCGTGTAGATCGGCATTTTAGCTCCTCTAATGAAAGGATGAGCTCTTTTGCAAAAATCTACAAGCCCTGAAGTGGCTTGGTGCTTTAGAGGTAATATTAGCGTTTTATAGCAGCTTTGTTTCGCTCATTAAGCCTCGTACAAATGCTGTAAAATTACACAGGAGCTTCGTGTGATTTAAGAACCTTAACTCGTACCTCGTGTGCGTGGCTGTGGAGTGTTATTCATCGCTTGCTCTTGAACATTTTGACTGATTAAACAAAATAAAATGTTTCAATAAATTTCGGTTACTTTCCTAGAATTTTCCGTGTAAAACGACGCTCTGGGAAGTCGCATACTTATAACAAGTATATTTGACACGCCGATCATTTTTAAAGCAAACAACGTGTGCAAGATTATTATTTTGTATAACTCCATTGAAACCACGCAATTTCACGAAAACACTCAGTCGCCCTTAATTCTTTAACGTCGGAATTCCTGTGCTCATATTACCGTTATCACAACCACCGTCACTAAACTGTGTCACTGATATCAGGATGAGGAAGAAACTGCCACTCGGCAGAGAACTCCAAAGAACACATTAGGGAACTAATTTAACGAGAAATTTCATTTATTAAGGCTATTTTCGAAAGAGGACCGTAGAGTCCTCTCGGGCGTTAAAGGGTTAAAAGCCGCCATCTTATGCGAGCCTTTATTTTTTCCTATAGAAATCAGCACCTTGCAGTTTTTACTATCTGAAAACAACTTGCGCAAATTTTTAACTGTAAAATTTAATTTTCGCATAAGAAGATGTATAACTCAAGGATCAATTGTGAATGAAATTAATGCAGATTCGTGCTGAAATGATGCAGCGGACTGCCTGACAACACAGTTCTAACTGACAGGGCGCGCTGAAGTTGGTCTATTTCAGCGTGAACTTGAACGCAGTCCGTCTCTTGGGTCGGGAATTTGTGAGTGTAGAGGCTTAGATAAGTCAGCATATCATGGCTCTAAGTTTTGAACGTGTTAAGACTCGTAGCATCAGATGCGTTTTACTAAATTGATTAGTGAAAAGAAGAATAAAGAAAAGCTAGATTATTTGACGTGTGTTGCCTTCGTTGAAAGCTTGTCTCTCTTTGATTCATTCTGCAATCCTCCTTTTAAATCCTAGGACATACTGTACGAGTATCATAAATCCTCTAGGAGGAAACTATTTTTCTTTTACGCCTTTCTAAGATAAAGTGTTTGTCTACGTAACACATACAAAGCAGCACTCAATAAACACACGTTGTTGAGAAATTACCTTTCTTTTCACATCATTCTCGTACACTGAAGCGCTCATAGCGTATCTACAGCGCGAGAGTCATTTGATGCGACGCACATTGTCGTCAAAACTCGTCCATCTCGCAGCCAGGCGCACGACCGCGTCTGCCCGGCGCGTGATGGCAGTAGTTCACGTTCCTATGATACGCCGGAGACAGCCGCAGATGGAGCAAAGCCAAGCTCGTATAGCGGGGAGTATTTTTCTATTAAGAGCAGCGGTATTGCCGGCGTGTTGACAGGAGACACCTCCGTCGTCTGTCAACAGATACACGAGCTGCGTGGCTTCACGCGCCTTCAGGAGTAAATTATCGACGCGCACATCCGCGACGCTCTGTTTTTTGAAGTTCTCGCTTGAGAACTTCAAACTTGAGAACTTCATTTTATTCCTTTTGAGTTGTTTAGTAATTATTTATATTCGGTGCTCGTTTTACGTGGTTTATGTTTCAAGACTGTGGGAATAAATGCATGTTAACATGTTGGTGTAAGAAACTCACTTTCACAATTCTATAGGCTAAAGTTAGTTTTTCACGTAAGTTTAATTTATTCATGCGCCCGTTTACTTTGTTTAAGCTGCCATAAACGCCAAACAAGTGGTAGTTCCATTTTCACTATGACTTGCAGTTTTTTCTGTTAAAAACATCGCTGTCACATGTACTTTAGTGGTACTTTTAGTTTGTAAATGAATGTCCGAGCTAAATTTTGCAATGAAATAGCTTAAAATTTTTATTGCGTCAAAATACACCATCACCATTTAAATACACCATACACGACAACCTCCAAAATACACCATACACGACAACCGGCAAAATACACCATACACGACAACCTCCAAAATACACCACTCACTACAACCGTCAAAATACACCATACACGACAACTTACAGAATACACCGTATTCAAAACTAATAAAATAAAAAGTATTCGCCAACTTACAAAATACACCGTTTTCGACGGTCAGTTTTTGTACTATTTAGTGAACAAATGAAAACTCATTTTCGAGTCGAAGTTGAGCTCTTGTTTCAGCAGATCTAGATGCTCGCGAGTCGCTGGAAACTTTGCCGTGCCAAGGAATGCGAGTAAATTATTCAGTCGTGCTCGGAAGTTAGGACAACTAAATTATCGTGAATGAATAATTGGCCGGCCTGCGCTAACGAACTGTGCGCGGACACACGAACTGCAAAAACCTAAATTTCGGCAAAAATAAATTTGCGAGGGTAATTTTGAGCCAGCGTGAAAGTAACGAAACCTGTAGAGAACCACACGACATGTGATACTCATACAGTCGGTACTTGCGCTATACGAAATCATCCTTTGGGAACTTACAAAAACTTGTACGAAACAAATTCCAGTTATCCCTTTATGTACAAAAAAAAATTCCAGCCATCCCTATGTGTACAAAAAACAATTCCAGTCATCCCTATTTGTCAAAAAAAAAAAAAATTCCAGTTATCCCTTTATGTACAAAAAACAATTCCAGTCATCCCTATATGTCCAAAAAACAAATTCCAGTCATCCCTATATGTACAAAAAACTAATTCCAGTCATCCCTATATGCACAAAAAACAAATTCCAGTCATCCCTATATGTACAAAAAACAATTCCAGTCATCCCTATATGTCCAAAAACAAATTCCAGTCATCCCTATTTGTACAAAAAACTAATTCCAGTCGTCCCTATATGTACAAATAACAAATTCCAGTCATCCCCATATGTACAAAAAACAAATCCCAGTCATCCCTATATGTACAAAAAAACAAATTCTAGTCATCGACAGCTGTGCACGACTTCACTTCCGTATCGCAGAAGTTGAATTACTAGGATTAATTTGCATACGTATCAGTTAAAGATTACAGAAAATGATGTCTTTTTTTCCTGCAACTCCTCTTAGATTTTTTATCTTATGTTTAAGTCTTACATTATGGTCTTGATGCACTTACACCTACCCACATTAACATACCGCAGTGAGGCATTGGACTTCACCCTCAAGTTAAGATCAATATTTTCAACAGAACAGTTCCTGTTACAACGAATTTTTAACATTCATATTTCCACGAAAGCTGAACCTCTATCACATGAGAATCTAGCCATTTATTCGGGAAAATTTGCATTCAATTTATATTGGTGACTCATCAAGCACTTACTGTTCTCAATTTATATTGGTGACTCATCGCTGATTGATTAAACTACAATTAGTACAATTGTGTGTAAATTTTATAGTGTATGGTATGAGGCTAGAATTTATAAATACCAAGATGGCTCTTTCTACGAAAATAAATATTCTAATAGCATTATTAATGCTATAACTGGAGCTGTAATGTAATTTGGCGTTCGAAAATACATGAAATTTGCTCGATTGCCTGGAGCGTTGAGGAATTTAGTTAAGCCAATAAATTAAAGCTGTCATCGCTCGTCGGCTTCAATTTTAGAGGCAGAATTAATGCGACGCCCAATAGAGTTGACATCTCAAATTTTTGGCAGCATTTCCGAAATACTGGATCGTTCTAAGCGGTTTAGCCCATCATGCGTTAATACTTCCACTATTTTGCCCTGAATACAAATAATTTTAAATAGTATCATGAAGCTACGGAAAAAAATCAATACGTTGCAGGTTCGTGATGGGAGCCGTGAGATCACAAAACTGAGCAATTAATTTTCACCAAGCTTCTCAAATTCTTAAGGGAGGAATTTACTCTTTTAAATCCATTCATTTCACGCTGATAACGCATCTCTCAATATCGACGTCTCATCATAAACCATATCTCAACTAAATCTTTATACAAAATTTTTCAAAGGAAATAAACTTTTTGAGTTAGCGCAAAAAGTCTACGCATAGAATCACCACACATCGCACAGCAGCCGCCACGAACAAAACCCAGAAATGGCTCAGCAAATATGCAGAGGAATCCGGCCAAACTTTTTGCAGGAAAGGACTACCTAGAGAAAGTTTATCGGTCAATATGAAAGTCTTTGTTGGTCTAACCGCCGCCTTTGGGTCAAAACAACCACAGTTTTAAAGTTGTGACGATAATAGCATTGTCATTGGCCTAGCTATCGGGTGTATGTGCTACATCAGTGAGGTGAAATAAAACTTCGATCAGAGAAATTATGGAAATGTTTTAAGCCATGAAATGGCAGTACAATTCAAAAGCACGGAAATATCGCATTGCTTCTATTCATTGAAAATTAAAATTTAGCGGACAAGTTGAATTCATTTATGGCACTGACCGCGTTCACGTTGAATTGTGTAACATTTTGAAATGATCATATTCAACGACGTTTGTTGATAACTTGGTGTTTCTTTGCGATCATCGTGCAGTGACGATAGTTTGCATCTGATTGGCTGAGATTCATTTAATTATTTCCAATTTGGAGTTTATGTTCTTATTTAAACATAATTTACAATTATTATTTCTTAAATCGTGCACCTATCAAGAAGCTTTGAGCACCAAATAATTTTACAAATATTACACGATCGCATTGTCTTACGTGACAAAGCTTCGTGTAGGTGCGATGTACTCATAGAATATGACTTCAGCACCAAATTCTTATTTTCCCCTCATTTCTTCATCACGGGTAAAAAATACTTTATGTATACTTCTACAACAAAATTAATTTAATAATTTACCATTAAATTAATTTTTCCAAACCAAATTTTTATAATTATACTTGTACGAAACAAATCCCAGTCATCCCTATATGTACAAAAAACTAATTCCAGTCATCCCTATATACACAAAAAACAAATTCCAGTCATCCAGTCATCCGACTGTATGAGTAGCACATGTCGTGTGGTTCTCTACAGGTTTCGTTACTTTCATGCTGGCTCAAAATTACCCTCGTAACTTCATTTCTATTCATTGCTTGATAATAAACTCGAATTTTTCATTCGTAGACAACTATGAAAAAATTTGGACCACATTTGGCGAATTCTTTTTCCTCACTTGGATTTCTGCGGCCCATTAATTTGCAGTCAACTCGCCATTTGAGGAGACGCAACAAAAAATTGTCTTCAATAATTCAATAGCAATGAAGATTAAACCCAGTGAACATCGGACATCTCTCTTTTTTATCCCGCCACTCCTCTTAGATTTTTTATCTTATATTCAAGTCTTACATTATGGGCTTGATGCACTTACACCTACCCACATTAACATACCGCAGTGAGGCATTGGACTTCGCCCTCAAGTTACGATCAATATTTTCAACAGAGCAGTTCCTGTTACAACGAATTTTTAACATTCATATTTCCACGAAAGCTGAACCTCTATCACATGAAATCTAGCCATTTATTCGGGAAAATTTGCATTCAAATACAACTATATTTGCTAGAGTGCCCTAGGCGATAATATAAAGATATCCATTCGTTTTTTCAAAGGAACCATGCCAGAGAGAGACACGTCTGTGATAATAACAAAGCACGCATATAAATCTGCAATATAAACCGAGTGGAAGTTAGTTCACGATGCAAAACCACGTAACTTAACCACTCCTAAAGCTTATCAAGCTCGACCATCAGCGACATCTTATTTAGGAGCAACTTTCGCTTTGAGTACGTTTCAACTTTTGCATATTCCCTCACCTAATCCAAGCCTGCAATGTGCTCGAGTGTCCGCCATGGCGGCATGCTTATAATTCTGACTTGTGATTCGAGGACACAATGCTGTATGATTAGGTCCCAGGGCTCCGTTCACTTGAGCTCACTTCGTTTGGCTCGTTCGTACATTCTGCGGGTGCAATTTGAGCGACCTAGGACTTATTATCGGAGGAAATCGAGCTGCAAGGTGAAACGCTGTAAGGGGATTCACAGCGTTTATGAATGGTGTTTTTTAGGCAGGCCACATGTTCCACTAATTGCTGGTTCCTCTGGGCAACGCTTGACAATTTTAATAGTGTTAACTGTTCATGGGTTGGCAAAGAAGTTATTTCTATGAAATATCGCTTATCTTAGTAGAGATATTATGCTAAGCCCTAATTTGCAGCTCTGAATAAAGTCCAGAAATGTACTTCATTTGCTTGGAAGACCGAGTAGAAAACAGTAAAATATGTCGTCGTTATCTATAAAAACAGAAAAAGAAAAACTGCTCGTGTGATGGGAATTTCCGCGCCCGTTACATGAAAGTTAATCTGTAATAACAGTCAAGCTTACCATAAAACCTTTCAACCTTTTGATAGATGTTAAAGTTCTAGCAAGAAAATCCTTTACACTAGTTTTACATTCTGCTATTTCAAGAGTGCAGAAAATTTCGAAGGAATCTGTATAAATTAGGTCCGCTAACGATCGAGCACGTTCCTCGCATCACTTCATATGCTTACAATAATTGTCCAGCTGTTTCCCTAGTCTACTGCAGCACGAGTACAAAGATATTCTTCTCAGGTCGCACTTCTGACGAAGAACAAATTTGCCCAAATACTCAGGAGCTCCAACCTCAAGAAATTTACGAAATAAAATTCCAGCGCAACACTTGGAGGCAGGAACCACTGACGTGGTTTAAAAAGTACCTCGGCGCTTAGCCAAAGATCTCAGAAAATGACTGGCCCGCGGAATATTATGCAAGAGACTTCATATCAAATTCAGACTCCAGGAAATTCCGGATGAACCCACTGTTGCCGAGTGCATTGTTACATATTCCAAGTAGTGTTGCATGAGTTGTGTGAAGGCGCAGCGATGTTACAGAGACGCTGCGTGTATAACAACAGATTAATTTTATTACGTATGTACATGCATGACGGTTTTTGGTGCGAAAAATTGTACACAGCAGGAAAGAATGGCAGTCTATGTACTGTTTTTTTCAGGACTACTTATGTTGAGTGCCAGGTGCAGTACGACTGTCGTGGCAATCCTCATTCTTACTGACAATTCTACTTTTTCTTGACAATCGTTCTTCCTAACTATTGTGTTTGTGTTCTATTCGGCTTCTTCCTGGGATTTTGCTTCTTCCAGATAATCCTGCCTCTCCTTGACAATCCTTCTTATTGCTGAAAAATGTTCATTCTTCTGGATAATCCTGCTTCTTCACGACCATTTATCAACTTTCTGACGGGAGCAACTCGCGAGAGCTACCAGAAGTCAGATCGTGCAGCATTGATGAAGAATTACACACTACCGACTGAACTATACACGTTTTGTATCGTATGATCTACCATGTAGACCACCGTCACAATATCATCTGATCTAATAAAAGTTTGTTACCTACTTAAAATTTCACATTCTTTCCATTCAATCAATGTCCTTGCCGTTACTTCAAGCATGCACATGAGATCTAGGCAAGCCCGTTATAAATAACAAACCTGTATTCAATGACAGACAGTGGTTTGAAATGATAGACGGTGGTTTGAAATCAACACTTATCAAAGTCAATGCATGACAAACAAATAAATTCACGTAAACTAAATTGAATTTAATTTCTGGTGAGCACCGTAATTGTGGTCATTGATGTGGTGGTACTATTCGGTAGAATTTACAAATTTTACTGGAAACGAAATACAAGTTGTCCTTAATTCCTGTCGCAAACGTAGAATACATTATCCATTGGTAAATGTTACTCTCGGGTTTGAATTTCCTACATAGATCACCAAAAGTGCACTGGCGCTCGCCATAGAAGGCACTACAACAAATTATTACGAATGTCGGTTATTTCTAAGTTCACGTAAGCTATCGCGAAAAGTCAGTACTTCAATTGTTCTGTTATTTCCTTCAAAACCGTAAGGATTATTTGTCTACAAATAATTCTAACATTGTATTTAATATCATATATGAACAATTTTATAAATAACTATGAAGCAGTGTATCTTACCGTTTAAGTGTGATGGTCGTGCGCCGTCTTATATCTCCGCTTTGGAATTTCTGAATTAGTGAACCCTCAATCATAACATCGTAATTAATAAATATTCTTTGACATGACCGTCCTTTGTTAGGAACTAGTGTAAATCTTTTTTAAGTTGTCTAGTGAATAAATTCATAAAGTTAGAAAAACGCGTAATTCTAAATTTAAATATGAAAAAAGGACCTAGCGGAAGATATGAGCGACAACTGTAAAATCCTGAGTTACCTGAACAACGGTTTGAAATGGAAAAAAGAATGAAAATATATTGCATCGTGGAATTGGTTTGAAGACGCTTCAGTACACGAGTCAAACTGATATCTAGTAGCAAAATTTAAAAATTTATCAACTTTTTTTAAAATGAAAAATTCAAAGGTATCGTAACTTTTAAGACTAAGTTTTTCATAACCACTTCCTGAAATGAATCTCTCCAATGTGTTAGCCACACTAAGTCCATAAAATAGAAGCCCTATCTCCAGGCTCCAGCATTTCTTCGAATACATCCAACATTCAGCCATCATTCCCTCGTGACTTATAATCTATTATTACCTCTATCTCAGCTGGTAATTTAAGATCATAATTACAATTTCTAAAATCCATTCAAAAAAAGCCTATTTTTAATTTACAAACAGCAAATAATGAGAAAGAACTTCGAATTTTAGAGTTTATTTTTAGTAGAGTTTGTAGCCTACTCAAATGAAGGCCTTAATCCTGTCTTCAAATTTTGTGCTGCTCATACCTACACTGAAAAATGTTAAGGTATATCAGAGTGAATCCATGAGCCTATGGTCTCATAGTGTTCATAGTGCTCATATAGGCGTAGTGTTTCTATGTGGTCACGAATGTTAAAGTATTTATCTGAATTTATGGTGAAAAATATGTGTTTTCATTTTTTATCGATATTTAATCTTAGAGATAACTTTTCCTCACATTTCTGAACGCTTGTAATTTTCGCACATCGAAATATGCACCACGAAAAAAGTACTTTTTCCTCTGGCTCTGCTTCTCGTTATACTCGATAGATTCATAAGAAAGTAATCAATTAGCAATGAAACTACCCAACGCAGTATGAATTGAAACAATGTGTGTTGACCGCCCGCTTTCTAGAATGCATTTTCTCAAAACAATACGACACAAAACTATAGGAATACGAAGCCCTTGCACTTCCTTTGAATACGAAATTGAAACAAGAACTGAGAGCTCAGTCAATATCGCGTTCGCAATATTTAATCTTCAGAGAAATTAATGTTCTCAGCATTTCAACAATCTGCACAACATGCTTCTACAAACACGGTCAAGAGACTGCAATTTATTCATTTTTCCGGTGTGCAGCAAACCCAATTGAATTTTTTGTTTATTCATTGAGCTCGCAATCATTTTGATATCAGAACAAGAACTTTATCCCTGCATTGCTGCACGTAATTGAAGAGCTCAGTCTCGGTCTAAAGAAAATTGCAAACTTTACGGAATCCAAATCAGCGCATTTTTTTCGCGTCCAACTTTGTATTTGCTACTTCATTGAGAGTAATATAAAAAACAGTGGATGGTTCCTTCATCATTTTTCAGATGTTAGGTCTATAAAATGTTGAACCCCAAAATATGCTATTTTGCAGCAGTAGAGGATTGAATTAAAGCAAATTTCAAGTTAAAATCTCGTGAGTATTTGTTCATTCGGACAGAAGTAGAGCAACAAGTCGCTCCATTTACGGTGAAGGATACAAGAGAAGCATGCGTACGATGCCTTGTTGACGGAAGCTATTCTCTCCGAGGCTGGGCTTGTGGAATTACTGAGCCTTAGACTGTTAAATTTACGGAAAAAATTCGATTTCTTCAGACGCAATCGTGAAATGGTAATTTTTTTACCCCTTGAATTTTCAACAATTATTTTTTGACCAGTCATAAGAGCGAGACGGCGCTCTAGAGTGCTCGAATGCAATACCTTTAATCCAAGTGCAATATTCATTTATCGTGTAATCGAAACACTTTCTATCAGCGTGCTTTGTATTGAAATTCAATAACGAAACAATTTTTTGCTCACTTCAACTATTTATAAGCTAACCTACTTCCCTCTTCAAAAACAATGCGTTTAGATTGTGAGAAAACTTCAGGTTTTTCCACACGTTCCCTTCAATTCGTTCCTGGAGGGCAGTTAAGATCAGCATAAATGGACGTCGCAGTCTCTTCCCTTGCATTGAAGTTGCGGAACAAAGAAAAGTTTCTGTGTCTCGCGTCCTCTGAGGTGCCGAGGCCGTCGGCACGGAGACAAAAGCGAGATGGGCGAGTGATCGTACCAGTGTGCAACGGACGCCGCAGTTTTGCGATGTTTCCTCAGGGAAATCCGCCAGATCGTTGGCGACAATCCTTGCGCTCATTCGGACGCAGGGAACTCCCTCTAGATAGATGTCCGCTACAGAGCACAAGCCAAGAGCGGTAGAGTTTTTGCCTGAATTCGGTTCCGTAGTTCATTGAAATGCAATACGCTGAGTTCGTATGAACACACTTTGCGATTCAATAAGAGTTTGTGCGCAGGCACGTTTTACATTTTTTTCAGATAACAGTAAAAAGACTTACGTTTTCGGCATGATTTTTGCGTGTTAATACATGCTAGATACGTGTTTCACATCTTTTCCTAAAAAAATCGTCAAAGATGCTATGTATGTATGTGAGTAGTTTTTAAACAATTTAAACAATTTATTATTTAGATGCGAACTTGCTCAGAATTTGCAAACATAATATGCTTCATAAAGAATTAGTTCGTATCTCGTTAATTGGATTCATTGTGTTCCACTTCAGTAATAATAAAATAGAATAAATAAATATTGTTGTACTAAATGTCTGCGTCTTTATTCTTCAGTTCATGAATTTAGTGCTTGGCTCGCTAAAGCCAAGCAAATAATAATCATGAAAGCCAATAATAATCATAAAATGCAACGTTTTCTAAGCATGTTAAACATTACAACATTTTCCCCCCAACAATAAAGAAGATTACACAGCAAAACAATGAGTACATGAAAAGTGAAAGCGTACTAAGTAAGGCCTTTTTTAGAACTTATGTCAGTACTAATGAAATTCAAATGAAATTAATTTGTACAAGAAATTATTAGGGACATAATGATAACAACAGTATTTTTATTTTAAATATAGGTTTAGTTAGGATTAAATTAGATAAATTTTGAGTCAAAATTAAAAAAAATTAGTGCTCGGTTGCGTTCCCGATTATCCAGGGAACTACACCCAATTGCGCCTCAGAAAGTTAGAGGAGCAATTACAATTTAAGTCCACTCTAGATAAGCAAGCAGGAAATGCTGGTGCTTTTATTTTTTGTTGTGAGACCGAAAGTTGTTGCGGACGCATTCCAACAATTTAAACAAACTATTTAAACAATTTATGTACTACAAGAGATGTATTTGCAGACTAATTACTTAGATCTATTACAATGATCAGACCGAAAATTACCCGCAGGTTCAGTGACTTCTACGGCATCACACCCCAACCTTATTTCAATGTAGTAATAAAATTTCCTTGTTTGGCGTAAGAGATTTTATTTTTTAATTGATTCATGATTACTCTCTCTAATTCAACATTATCTTTTTGAACAATTGTACGACTGTTACTTTGAGGCTAAACCTATTTTCTAGGGGAATCTTTCAAATCAAGGGTTTTTTTGGAGGAATTAAATATTTCTTTAAACGAACCTGGAAAAGTTTTGAGTAAAATTACAGACTTTGAAAAAATGCCGTAGGAATTTCAACAATAGTTTACACTGCATATGATGAAAAAGACGTGTAAAAAAATAAAAATCACACTATTCGTAGCTATATTCATTCACAAGTTCTATTTCAACTATCAAGATTAGAAAGCAGCCTATGTGCGAGAATGAGTCAATGATTCGAAGAAATATATCGAATACATCACAGATGAAAATTCACCGCCTAGCCACCGTTGAATATAACCGCCCGATTTACGACCGTATATTTAAGACCCGTTATTTTGTTATGTCATTTTGTAGCTTCGCCTTAAATGTGCTCATGGTCGACTGCCTCAGTCCTTAATCCGCTTATGGAGCACCCTTGTTTTCTGATGACTAAGTGCATCGTGTCTTTAAGAATATTTTCATTAACTTAAACTAACGCATGCAAAATTTACATAAGTTTACCTTTCTAAAAATGAAATGTCCTCAAGCGAAGCCAAGGCATTATTGTTTCAGTGTCATGATTATTTAAAGGACCCTAATATCTCCCTATGCTAATGTTATTAGAGCACCGCGAGCGCAGTGAAGAAGAAACAAAAAAAAGCACCACGGCCTGCTCAGGTCACGCTGTGCTGTTGAAACGAGCCAAAAATTGCATTTCTGAAATCCGAGGTGTATACGTTCATTTTTCTACGCGGTGTTGCTTTTTTGCTACCTAAGCAGGTCCAGCTGGTGTATAATGGTTATATTAAGGCACAAGAAAGTGGTGGTGCGAGGCAGGATAGTGTTGCAGATGCCGCGTCCTCTTTGCTTCTGCTCCGCACTTACAATGTAATGTAGGCTTCATGTAGACTCGTAAGTGAGTTACTGAGTCTTTCTGACTGCCGCTTGCCTTCAGTTAGGGCCACTAGAGCGCTTGATAATATAATTCAGCAGATGTTAGTTCACCCATCACAGTGAATTTTATTGCGCTTACACTAGCTTTCTGGTTATATAAAGGGGTAATATAAGACCTTAGTCTTATATTTCAAAGACATTACTATGATGCTCTAAAATGTAACACGCATGGTACATTGTTAGAATTAAAATACTCACAGTTGTTCGTTTGTCTGAACTCTCAAAGAAATATCAAAACGAGGTGCAATGGCTTCTGTAGCATTTCTGTATTCTTTTTGCGCGGCGTCTGCAGAGCGCTAACTGTTCCTCCGCATGGCACCTAAAAGTAAATTGAAAAAATTGGATTTCCGCCCCAGCACGCGCGCACGGAAAATTTTTCCGGCGAATTACTTCGCAAGGAGAAGAATAAAATATTTTTTCCTGCCTGCGCCGCACACTAAGTGTTGACATTAATGGTATTTATCGCGCATGTAGAGAATATTTTCAGATTATATTCTTATATTACGAGGACTTTGCTATGTCCAATGAAGAGAGTTTATCCTTGAGATAATTTAACTCGAAAATTAGCAGTCGCATCCGCGAAAAATAAAGACCGAGCTTAGGACGATTTAAAGAAAACAAGAGTGAACTAGAATTTGTGAACGACCGTCTCGTTCGTAGTATTTCATTGATAGTCTCTACTTGAAAAAAGGAAAAAACTGAATTCAAAAATTCAAATTAAGAGCATCATTAAAATACAGGGCTACAGTTAACTCGTTAAATCCATGCGAAATGGCTATACACTAAAACTAGCACAAGAGTTCACTCAAGACTGCGTGTCATTCTTGACTCCAAGAACACGTAAGTTGATGTATTTAATTATCGGAATTTTGCACAGCCTTGCAGCTGTAGTCGATCCCAGCTCTCCACAGTTTAATAGTGAACAGAGAATTACGCGTGTAAATGTGAGCAATGATGATCCACATTCTCTGAATAAAAAAAAATTCTTCAACCAGTTCGCTACATTCACCTGAGAGTGATGAGTGAAAATCATATCCATGAAGTTGAGAAGAAAATAATTTTGAAATGTATATCGAGACATATTTATTTAATGTGAACACATGTTTCGTTCCACTTTGCAACCTTTTTAGAGTACTTATTCAGTTTTCTCAATTTTATGGATGTTTTACATTGTATTCATTTTAGTTTTCCCCATTCATTTTTTGCAGGAATTTTTACGTAAGGTTGCTGGAGCTCACTGAACCAAGAATTCACCCACGCATATATTCCTGGGCGAAATGTATGAAAAGTAAACAGTAAAATTCATTATATTCAAACTTTCGATAAGTTAAAATAAGTATTTTAACTTCCTTGCTTGTTATTTCTGAAACCTGTTTGTTACTCAGTTTAAAAAAAAGCAAAAGTTCTTGTCACGCATATTGAGATTTCATGCAGCCAGCATTTTACATTAAAATTCGATTCAAGAATAACATTCAAGTTCCATAGAAACAAAACAAAGCTGCTCGCCAACTAACCCAGTTCGACGCATTTGTGACGCTCCCTGTCAATGTTGGTAAAAGTCGATAATTGGGTTGACGGAAATCGACGTTTATTATATGCTGGAAGGGACCATTGCGCATGTGCTCTATGGAGACATTAGTTTAATGACTGTAATTTGAAATGACTTATCGCTGGTAATTACAGACAACGTTGATGTGTGTATCCAGCCGCTGAGAATAACGACAGTAAAATTATGGACTTAAATGTCGTAGCAGAAATCATCAAATGATCATTTTGTGGTAAATCGATATGGCACCAAGAGCGAGAAACGTTTGAAGGTTCTCACTTGCACGAATTGCAGCTGAAAAGCTTGTCAATTAACAAAATCGTGAGATGATGCAGAGGGGAAACTTTTAAAATATACTTTATAGGAGAGCACTTAACACGTCTACTAAATTTGAGCGGTAGGTTAAGTTAGGTTATAAGTAGCAGAATTGAAAAATTGGATTTGTTGCTCGAATACATTTTTATCATTTCTGAGAAAGAAATGTGAAAAATTCAATTCCTCGATATTATTTTACCTCGTACGCTAAAATGTATTTTAAAATAGGGTTGTGAAATAATTTATGTTGTTTATTTATATAGGTTCGTAAATGAGCAATTTACTAATTGGTACTCCGGTTTAAATACGTAGTCAACTTGAAAATTGCTAGTCGCAAAAGAAATTAGCATACACTGTCTACACTCCACACATTTTCAACATCCCGCGAATCGTGATATTGTTGCTAAAAGCGTGACCTGATTTACCCGTACTACATAACAGTTGTAACCGAAAAGTTAGCGATATTTTTCGATTACTGTGAAAAAAGCGTAAGAAATTCAAGCTTCAATCTCGGAAAGCCTGCAAAAACCACTCTTTTTCGTAACGAAAATATTTCCATCACCAAATTTGTCGTCGTTTGTCAATTTTCGCTGGGCGTCCTCGCTAGCCTTCATTTAATGGCACTTGCAAATTGCTACCTAAACGTAGAACACTAAACGAGTTATTTTCTTTCGAGGTCTGTTACTGGCGTTTCCAAGCTCTCGATTCAACTCCCAGCGAGAGCTATCATTACCCACGGGCAAAAAGTGATCAAAATGCAAATAAACTCAGTAATGCCTGTTATTCCGCATCCCAAAATCACAACAACTCGGCCGATATCTTCTTTTGCATCGCTCCGGTAGGCACGTTCAGAACAAGCGCCTCGAATTCAAAGCTCTCAGAAATGACCACCTCCAGCGCTAGGTACATTCCCGACCAATGTGGTGCCTTTGTGGGCATAAAGTTGGTGGGTGACGCCCTTGTAATTATACCCCTGACAAAAATGAGAATTTGTTCGGACGATGTAACAGGCCATAATTATACGCATTCGTATATTTATTGCAACTTCTTCGAAAAATTCCTCGGCTCAAGTGTCCTGACAAAAGTAAATGCATTTGTATATGGTCCAACTTAAACGTTCATTGACGGTGAATGGCAAATTATGGAGTATTCAGTGTCAGTGTCCATGAGATACACGACAGCGTGCTTCTCGAAATAATGAACGTCGACTGAAATGACGCTCACCTGGGGAGGAGCAACTCTCACTGAACGACTGTGTAGGGTGAATTATGATTCGAAACCGGATTCCATTTCATATCAAGTTGCAGGAACTCGTTAACTACAAAATGCGTAATAATCAGAATCAGTTCTCTTTTTCAAGGGTTATTCTTCATGGGAGCATGAAAGTGAGAGTGAACGTCGCTAAAAAACGCGTGATAACCGTCAGTGTTTTGTTGCCTTCCCCATCCAAGAAGATCATGAAAGCAATAATGAATGTGACCAAAAACGTGTAGTAAACAGAATCAGTGTTCAACTTTGCACGTTCTCCTGGCTTCCTAGAGGAGCGTGAAAGCAACAGTGACTGTTACTGGCACTTGCATTAGAACGGAGAGGAGCGCAACGGAACTTGAGTTGGTTCTTTTGAGCCCGCATGATGCAGTGCAGGCACCGAGCAACGCTAAGTAAATAATGTGTGCCGGTCATGCGGAGGTTCCGCACCATCGTCCCTTGGATCCGGCGGACAGCACGAACTCTGACTCTGCCGGCAGCCTTTGAAGATTCTTCAGCAGGATGCGAGACTGAAGAACGTTTGAAGTCTAGAATACGTTAATCGTTTGTTTCTTCTCCTTGTGTAGATGAGTAGAAACGTTAAGTATTTTCAAGTTAAGTATGTAAAAATACTTTGCTATGTATCGTCTCCCATCATGAGATTTTCGAAAGATTTCAGCCAGTACCAAAGTTAAAAAACCAAACTGGAATAATTTTCAGGCACGTAAATGGAGAAAGGGATATTTATCTCGCTTCAAATTTTTCCTGCAGTCTCGAATAAATTGGGCAGTGCCTTCGCTGTTAGCAACGTTAAAAGCTTTCCGTGCGTAATGCCGACTAAAATCAGAAGCCAGGAATTCCAATTCGCCTATTGAACCAACACCAAATTTTCGAACATTTCGCAGCTGCCAGAACATATTGCAGGCAAGCTCGAGGTTGCTTTGAGGAGTAACTACTCAAAGTCGTAGAAATGTCGTGGAATTACTACGCCTAATACTTTCAATCATTCAGTTTACTTAGCAATGACACCAATAATAATATTTTCAAACAATTCCAGCACAGGGTTAGTGGAGCAATTCTTTCTTCCACCAATAATACTTTCAATTACATTTTAGCTTTGGCAATGCAATGACAATAACCCAGTCTAACTTTGTCGCTGCCTGCATACATGTTTTTCTCCACCCAAGTAATTAAATCGCTTAGGCGGCGAAAAACATGCATGCTCCGGCGAAAAAGTTCGACTGTGTAAGGTTTCCACCGCAATTCAACCCAAATCAGGAAGTAGAATGGTTAAAAGGAAGCTAGGGAAGTATTGACTAATTCAAGGGAGAGATTAAGTAGTTAGTAATGGCGATTTAATGAACCTAGGGAAGTATTGAATAAATCAAGGTAGAGATTAAGTAGTTAGTAATGGCGATTAAATGAACCTAGGGAAGTATTGAATAAATCAAGGTAGAGATTAAGTAGTTAGTAATGGCGAATAAATGAACCTAGGGAAGTATTGAATAAATCAAGGTAGAGATTAAGCAGTTAATAATGGCGTTTAAATGAACCTAGGAAAGTATTGAATAAATCGAAGAGATTGAATAAATCAAGACAGGGACTGAAAACTCATACAGGGGACTAGGTGAATGTTCGGAGCAATGAATAAATCTAGGAAGAGATGTCGCCAATTGTACACAGCGTCCAAACGCAAATATCAATGAAAGAAAGTAACGAATTTTGCTGTCCCGGAAATTTTGCTGTCAAAACCAAGCTGTTTTTCAACTCGCGATGGCTGGAAATTTGGTCTGGGATTTTGAATTAGACCCCTTGTGTTTTTGAATGAAAATGCAAGCACCTGCAGCAATATTATTGTTCTATTAGAATTAGTCAGTGTTTTAGTTCATTCTTTCATTTGTGATGGGAACTCTTCCACTCGCTAATATTTTCCAAAGAGAGTATAGGAACTATGTGATCATCTTAAATGTTAAGTAAATTATCAGGGGAAATATACCGAATGACATAGTAATTTTTGAAATGAAACCTGTAATCTGTACTAAATTGGATTCGTAATAGTCAATGAACTTTCCAAAATACCATTATCTGAATCAAGAAGTGCTGCACAACTTAAGTGATTTTTAAGTTTTTGTCATACATAATTTTAGGTTAATATTTGGGTTTAAAATCATGAAACAATTCATGTACGCTATTCTAAGTCTTTCATAACTTTGATTTCTCTTCGAAAAGCAAATTGGGCTTCAGTAGCTAAAAATTATATTCAATATTAAAATCGACGTCTGAGTGAAGCCAATTTCAGAACTCCGGGAAATCTTCATCCATCCTTAGCTGCGCAATTTATTTTTAAACAAGAAAAGAAAAACATTCAAATGTAATTATGGCATACGCACAATACAGTATTTCTGGAAACTGTATTATGCACGGTACTTTGCATAATTACGAATTAAAGAGTAGTTTACTCTGAAGCTACAAGTGTCGAGACCGTGTTGCGTTTCCCCGTGTGGTGTTTGCCGGGCAGCGCGCCCTGTTTGTCAGCACAGACGCCAAACACAAGCAGTTTGCAGTAACTGAATTAATGGCAGGTTCTGGGAAGAGTTTCTTAGTAAATACGCTCTCCATAATACTAAAGTACATTTCTCGTTTTGTATCATGGGTTTTTTCCCGAGTACATAAACAAGCACTGATTGCATTGAACTAAAATCCATTTAGAAAAGACTCATATAGCTTGTTGTAAATTTCTACTCTCGAGATACGGTAGCACCAACAAGATCATAGGTGCTGGGATATTAGTAAGAAATTCAGCCGTAGTGTTAATCGTTCTACTATAGTGTTTTTGTTGATGCCTGGATGGTAATAACGCCAATTAGATTTAGCAGTTCACCGTTAAAGTCAACATTAGCGTAAAGCAAATTTCATAAGCAGATTTTGGCATATTTGTACACTTCCCTCGAGAATGTTTGGAGATTCTCCCCTGATGGTCGTAGGTCAAGTCAAAATGTTTGAACTGTTGAAAGATTAAAATTCATAGCCATTCGTATTATTTAATTAATTTATCCATACTTTCTTCCCATTTGAAATATAATAATCTTGCTTAGCTCAAAGCTTCGCTTTTCTATTTTTTCTTTGCTAACACAACGGAAAAAATCAGAATAATCATCTTCGTATACCAATCATCTTATTTTATATTGTGTTGCTGGAGTTCGGAAAAACAATATTCGACCAATTCTTGTGAAAATAAGTGCAAAAACGTAGATTTAAAATTTTTGATCTAATTTTGCGTTTTTGAGAAGGGCTTAATTATTTTCCGGACCAAATAATAATTTGGCTCTCCTGTGTTGTCGCCTTTAATAGCTAAATCTGAAAAATTTAAAACTAGGATAGACCTTCAGGAATTAAATCCAGTGACATTCAAGTCAAACTAAAGGGATATCTGAGGTAGAGTATTTTATGCATGGTATTTCTTGCTGTTTGAATTGATTATAAGTTGTGTTGCATAAAGGCATCGATATTAGCGTAGTTAATTGAAAACCGTACCGCATCACAGCGAAAATGACAGCAGAAAAATGTCGTTGTTTGATGATAGCAGAAAAATGTCACTACCGCCATTAAGCGCGATGGCGCTAATGAAGGAATTTTGCACTCATAACCAAGTTCCTCTTTTCCGAGGGTGGACAGCGGTGCGGGAACGGAGAATCTTAATAAAGGAATAAAAAAACAAAGCAGAGATAAATCGAGCAAAGAGGAACGCGATAAAACTTCAAAATGGGAAAGAGGTTTGAAATGAGCGGACATTGTCTTTATCACTGTGAGATACTACTTTATTAAACTGGAGGACCGGGCTGCTGGGTCACGGAGTACTGCAAAATAAAAGTCGCGTTCAAAGTTCCCAAAAAAATCCGTGGTGGCAGTTGGTGAGAGTTGGGACCCGCCGACGCATGGGGAAGAATTTCCGAGCCCCAAGATCCGAGGCTGGGGCGAATTGAGTTGACACCTGATTGTAATAAAAGATTGTCTTGCCTTTGAATACAAAACAAGTTTTTTGCCGGCAACTACATACATTACAAGAGGCCCTTGAAGTTTTTACGGATAAACACAAAACGAAGCTATTCTCGGTGACACAAAAGAAGGCTGCCTGCGATAAGCATGTGGGTTGAGCGTAATTTATTGAGAGTAAGATGACCAAACGGAGTCGTAAAGAGTTGTATTACTGCGTCTGCAATGGCGTGAGACGGCTTCTTTGAAGGCGCGCCTCGGCGTTTCCTCCTTTGGGGCATTTGCCGAGCTGTAATTGTACTAAACGAATAAAAACGCGATAAGTACAAACCAAAAGGGGCGTAAAAATATCTCCTCACGCCCGTATGGTACTCTGAACAGAAGTAAAAAATATCCCCGGGGATGTCTTCGATAGCACGAGAACAAAGACAAAATCCCTCCGAACAAGGAGGTATCGGTGCATTTTACACCGCGCTTGAAGCTGAATCAAAGTTTCTTTAGTAATGAATGTGAGTTCATTGGTGCAGTAATGAAATTTAAGTATATACGAATGTGCAAATGGTTCTGCAAATTTTAAATACGTTTTCTCACATGAAATACAGAATTTTTTTGCACATATTAAGAGGAAAATAACTTTGATATAAAAGTTAATTAAGATAAAAATAAAATAAAATAAACTAAGAACATTAGAAAAAATGAAAAACAAAAAATTAAAACCTCTAGATCGATATTCCAAATAGAAAAAATGAAAGGAAAGTTAAAAACTTTCACCACCGATTCATCGTAGGGTCGTAAACCAGTGCTGCTGCTCAAGGAGTATGTATTTGTAAAAAATATAGAAAATAAATAAATTAGAGCACAAGAAAATCACGGCATCAATTCGTAGAACGCCGATGTGTCTTGATGTACCAAAATCGAAATTAACGCCCCTGCAATCATTCGAGAGCGAGGTGCTGCGATACACCACCGTAGAAATTTGAACATCTCAGTCTAACAATTTATTAATTTTCTCCAGCCAGCATGCAATATCAGCATATGGAGTGACAAATAAACGGAATGATTCCATAACATTCGTCATTTTCATGCTAAAATTAATCTGCTTTTCGCCTCATAACATTGTACGATGCTCACAGACTCTCTTTGACGCAGTTTTGCTTAGGTTTGCAAATTATTCATCAAAATTATTAGAGCCTTGCAAAACGTAATGCCAGAAAATCATATCATTTTCGTAATAGAAGCAATAACTGAGAAGTGTTTAGTTACCCTGTCTACTACACCATCATTTGGAACATATCAATTGCAAATACCAAAATACATACATACATACACACAAACATACAAATACCAGGCGTCTCCTCCCTAAGGGAGGGTAGCCGACAGCAGGCCACAATCATCACTCTTAGTCACTAGGAGACGAGAGAGGCAGCACTGGCCGCACCAGACTGCCAGGATCAGTAGCAGCCCAGCACAACCACCTTCCACAGCCAGGCCCGACAGCCATAGCTGGGTTACCCAGACCGCTTCAATGAGTGCAGCCCCTCCCCCGCACAGGACAGGCCAACCCCTTCACACGCGGGCAGCTTCCATGCAGTAACGCGTCGAAAATAAAATTATCTTCTTATGCACTGCCCCCACTCACTTCTGTCCGCAGTCATCCCTCTCGCCACGTCCACATTCAGACCCCTCTCATACAAAGCACGTTTCACCCCATCCATCCAACTCATCCGTGGTCTACCTCGTGCTCTAAGACCACTCACTTCCGACATATAAATCTTTTTCACCAGCCGCTCAACATTCATTCTTTCAACATGCCCAAACTATCCAGGCACTCTTTCATCCACTCGCCGGCTAAACTTTTTGATAACACCCGTCTGCCTCCTAACCAACTCATTCCTGATCCTATCTCTTCTTGTTACTCCATACATGCTCCTCAAACACTTCATCTCAAACACATCCAACTTCCTCCTCTCAGCTGCTCTAAACCCCCAGGACTCTGCTCCATACAACAATACTGGCACGATCAAGCTTTAATACAGTCCCCTCTTAGCATTCATTCTCAAACTCCTACTTTCAAACACTTTCCTCATTGCACACAATGTCTTACAGCCTTCACTCACTCGATGCCTCACCTCTACTTCCATACTATCCTTAACAGCCACGTCCGACTCGAGGTACCTAAAATTCTCTACCTCCTCTAACACTTCACCATTCATGCTCACATTCTAAGTTCCAAACACTCCACCTCTTGAACATCTCATCACCATAATTTCATCCACATTTACACTCAATTTAAGCCTTTCGCACACTCTATCAAACTCTGCAACCAGTCTCTTCAGTTTTTCTTCTGAATCAACCACAAGCGCTGTATCATCTGCAAACAAGAGCTGACACACTTCCCAATACATACTATTTTGTCCCACCAACTGCGCACCTTTTCCCAACACTCTCGCATTCACTTCTCTCCTCACACCATCCATAAACAAATTAAACAACCACGGCGACATCACACAACCCTGTCTCGCACCTGTCACAACTGGGAACCACTCACTCATCTCATTCCCTACTCTCACACATGCTCTGCTATCAACGTAGAAACTCTTGATCGCAATCAACAGTCTCCCACACAGTCCATACAAGCTTACAACTTGCCATAGAGCCTCACGGTCCACTGTGTCATACGCCTTCTCTAGATCCATAAATGCCCAATATACATCTTTACCTTTTGCTAAGTATTTCTCATTTACCTGCCTCACAGCAAACATTTGATCCACACAACCTCTACCACTTCTAAAACCACATTGTTCTTCAGCAAGCACACGATCCGTCATCACTCTCATGCACTCTTCCATACAGCTTCCCAACGACACTCAGTAGACTTATACCCCTAGAATTACTGCACACATACCTGTCACCTTTCCCCTTGTACAACGGAACTACGCACACGCTACTCCAATCCACCGGCACTTTACTAGCCTCAAAACACACATTAAATAAACGTTTATTGGTACGTTAATTTAATGTGAAAATATCAAAATAATTAGGAATAATACCACAAGTATTCAGAAATTCATAATCGCTGGTAATGACAGATCTTCAACACCCCAAATTGCTCCGTTGTAATTTTTCACATCTCTATTCTAGCCCGGTATTTTTATAGATGACAATGCATTTTACCCATTTTTTCAAGAAATTTGTTGAGCATAAAAGCTCATCTCAAAAGCATCGTGCTACGAACTTCCAAAGCACCGAAAAATCCCTCTGGCTCCGAGCGTTCACACATTCATTACACGAATCTCCTCCATTTTTAAAACAGTAATGAGCTTTTGAAGCTGGTAGACAATATCCATCATCACATATCAAAGAAAATTAAAATTATCTGGTAAGTAAAACTTTTCAAGGCGTCCTCAAACTCCACTGTACAGCTTTTTGAATGATGCAAGCCATTAGGGCTAAAGTAGCCAATCAAACCTCGCTAATAAGGCCATTGAATTTCAAGGTAAACGAGGTTCAAACGCTCTGATATGGTCAGGGCATTCCCTTTATTAAGGCTAATGGAGTTTTGGGCTTCTATGATCAGTTTAGAAGAGTTCACGCATTGGCTCTTTAGGGGACGGTGTTTCAGGGACCACGCAGCGTGGGAATGGGGGAGGTTATAGCAATTGATGAACCTTAAGATGGTCTCTTTAGGGTTCAAATTATCCAGGCATGCTTCAATTGCCTCCCAATATTGATTATTCCCAGAACACAGGCACATGTATTGGACATCACATTTGTACTGAGTTTTGCTGTAAGACACTCGTATCAGATATTAAATTTGTGTAGAGTCGTGCTTATGGAATGTCAAAGCAGAGAAAATGGTTTTTTACTCACTAGCCATTATATGCGGAAAGTTTATTCATTATTACCCAAAATTTACCAGTTGGTCAGATGATTTGAACTTTGTTGGCCAACTCGCAACGAAGCAATTTCATATACTTAGTGAACTTCCATGCGTTATAGATTTTCCATAAGATATAAACAACAAACATCGAAAGACCGCTTTATTCTTTGCAAAATGCATGTTGGTTCCTCAGAGTCGCCCATGATTCTTGAAACCCGATCTGGTCTCCTCTCACGCCAACAACTTATTAATTCATCACGCTTGCTCTTTGGTCTGTCTGCCAAGTAAAGCACGGGTGAAAACGGAACATGAGTTCGCTTAAGCCTGCCTAAATAAAGAAGAGAAGGCCTTCGTAATTCACTTTTTAATTCCCCTTGAAATTCATAATGAAGACGGATGAAGGTAGCCCGCACGAGCAGGGATCGTCCCATTGCACGCGAGGCGTCGGATGGAAAGAAGCATCGGGACCATAAAAAGTCTCACGCCGAGACAACACGCGTCCCGCCACTCGGAATGGTAATGAGAGATTGTTCTTGGGAATTATGGCTGTCTGAGCATGCGGGAGGCCCCATTACGGCTTTATTCCTCGCCAACTCACGACAATCCGATACTCAGCAGAGCTGTTGCTCGGATCCGGTCCTGAATTGTTTCCAGATTCTGGAGGATGGTCCGGATCTGTGGAGAGCATCCTTGATTTACTCAGGAATTGCACTCTCTGCATCAGGGTCGATTGCCAGATTGTATTCTTTTGTAGAGAATTTTTCTAGTATACGTTTCTTAAAAATAAATAAATTAAAAATAATAGCAAATATGAATGAAATGGCTTTACGCCAACTTTGATTTAAAGATTAAGTTTAGACTCATAAGAACTAACCTTGCAGCCTAGATACACAGTTCAAGCAAATTTCATCACAACAACATGAAATTTGCACCGTTTATATTTAGTGAAACACAAAAGCATGAGGAGCTCGATAGTATTTTAATTTCCATTTTGTTGATTGTTTAGAATTTAATTTTTCATAATACTGTGAGAAAAGCTTCAAACTACATCGTTTCGTTGGTGTTTCAAATTATATAGCAGAGATTGCCGTCGTATATTTTAACACAAACTTCCTTAGCTGATTATAATTTATTCTACTTATATATATTGATAAAAGGAAGTCTCACATTTTTCTCGTTCTGCTATAAACGCAAAAACATTGGAGAAGAATATCATTGCTTAAATATAGATGCAAAATTGTGCGCCCACATGTTTTCCTTTTGAAATTTTCAGCAGTAAATTCATTAGTAAACTCGGTAATGCGAATCTTAAAGCACCATTCAAAAACACATGTGACGTTCGAAAGCGTTCTTATGCTCCATTTCATGAGCCTAATTTTCTCCTCTCTTCAGCGAGTGCAACAAAGCCTAAAAATAGCGAACAAAAAAATTCATATCCCTGAGTAGTTAAGTCCACCACTTTGCTGTCAAATGAGAGCTTACGACTAATTTGGCCGTGTCATAAGCTTACCCAGTAGCCTGGATACGGTTATTGTCCTTAGTTATTGTTCTTAGTATTTGCTCTGAGTAAATAACGTAGAGCACGCAGAGCTTAAGATTGGACAAGAGCATCAGTCGGAGCAGCAGTAACAATTCGTGCGCGTGTAATCCGGTGATGCGCCGAACATTTTGCTCAGCCTCACTGCTCTAGTCGTGAGCAAGGATAAATATTGGAGGAAAAGGCGGGATTTTGATGGTATTGGCAAGATTTTACAGGCAACAAGCTACGGATTTGAGCTCACTGCGGAGCTTTGTTGCTTCCCATTTTATAAAATCGGAAATGTTGTAGAAAGCGTCTTCGCCATAGGAAGCGTGTTTTTCGCTGGAGTAGTGAATTTTGGATGGAATTTAAAATATTAAAACGAGACAATTTTTGGACGCAACATGATGGTACAACAAAATCATTCTCACAAGAAAAACGCGTTAAAAGATACATAAACTTCAATAAATATTGCCGCGTACGTTATTGAAATTTGTGACCTCTTAGTTTACATCCATTTTCCAAGATACATCAGCCGTTGAAACTGAGCTGTAGAAAAAGGTTTTTTGAAAGTTATTTCGAGAAACCCTACTCTTTGTAAATGTTAAAGAAGAAGAAAACTGAACTGAAATATAAGACAACTTTCTCAAGGTAACATTTTTGTACCAGAAGTCTCTGAGGTTCAGTAAATTGATCATATAAGAAACATTGAGGTAGCCAAGGTTGTAGTTATCTGAAGAAACAGAAGTGGGTAGGTGGATAGTACATTCAGTGCTGTTTGTTTCATCAAAATTAGGAAACAAAGAAGATAACTTTGGCCATAAACACGCAGGACTCGTTCACTCAGTGCACACCATGGTAGAGGGAACAAGGTAAAGTAATTTCTACGTGAAAGTAACGCACCTCCGCAATTTTCTTTCTTCGACCTTGGCCTACACCCACCCGGGCACCTGCAGCCATCCATGGTGAGTCACAGCTCTGTACAGGGTAATGACCACGGTCCCCTACCATGGTGAGTCACAGCTCTGTGCAGAGTAATGACCACGGTCCCCTACCACGGTGAGTCACAGCTCTGTGCCTGGTAATGACCACGGTCCCCTACCATGGTGAGTCACAGCTATGTACAGGGTAATGAACACGGTCCCCTACCATGGTGAGTCACAGCTCTGTGCAGAGTAATGACCACGGTCCCCTACCACGGTGAGTCACAGCTCTGTGCAGGGTAATGACCACGGTCCCCTACCATGGTGAGTCACAGCTATGTACAGGGTAATGAACACGGTCCCCTACCATGGTGAGTCACAGCTCTGTGCAGAGTAATGACCACGGTCCCCTACCACGGTGAGTCACAGCTCTTTGCAGGGTAATGACCACGGTCCCCTACCATGGTGAGTCACAGCTCTATGCAGGGTAATGACCACGGTCCCCTACCATGGTGACAGCTCTGTACAGGGTAATGACCACGGTCCCCTACCATGGTGAGTCACAGCTCTGTGCAGGGTAATGACCACGGTCCCCTACCATGGTGAGTCACAACTCTGTGCAGGGTAATGACCACGGTCCCCTACCATGGTGACAGCTCTGTACAGGGTAATGACCACGGTCCCCTACCATGGTGAGTCACAGCTCTGTGCAGGGTAATGACCACGGTCCCCTACCATGGTGAGTCACAACTCTGTGCAGGGTAATGACCACGGTCCCCTACCATGGTGAATCACAGCTCTGTGCAGGGTAATGACCACGGTCCTTACCATGGTGAGTCACAGCTCTGTACAGGGTAATGACCACAGTCCCATACCATGGTGAGTCACAGCTCTGTGCAGAGTAATGACCACGGTCCCCTACCACGGTGAGTCACAGCTCTGTGCAGGGTAATGACCACGGTCCCCTACCATGGTGAGTCACAGCTATGTACAGGGTAATAAACACGGTCTCCTACCATGGTGAGTCACAGCTCTGTGCAGAGTAATGACCACGGTCCCCTACCACGGTGAGTCACAGCTCTGTGCAGGGTAATGACCACGGTCCCCTACCATGGTGACAGCTCTGTACAGGGTAATGACCACGGTCCCCTACCATGGTGAGTCACAGCTCTGTGCAGGGTAATGACAACGGTCCCCTACCATGGTGAGTCACAACTCTGTGCAGAGTAATGACCACGGTCCCCTACCATGGTGAGTCACAGCTCTGTGCAGGGTAATGACCACGGTCCTCTACCATGGTGAGTCACAGCTCTGTACAGGGTAATGACCACAGTCTCCTGCCATGGTGAGTCACAGCTCTGCACAGGGTAATGACAACAGTCCCCTACCATGGTGAGTCACAGCTCTGTACAGGGTAATGACCACAGTCCCCTACCATGGTGAGCCACAGCTCTGTACAGGGTAATGACCACAGCCCCCTACCATGGTGAGTCACAGCTCTGTACAGGGTAATGACCACAGTCTCCTACCATGGTGAGTCACAGCTCTGTACAGGGTAATGACCACGGTCACCTACCATGGTGAGTCACCGCTCTGTGCAGGGTAATGAACACGGTCCCCTACCATGGTGAGTCACAGCTCTGTGCAGGGTAATGACCACGGTCCCCTACCATGGTGAGTCACAGCTCTGTACAGGGTAATGACCACAGTCCCCTACCATGGTGAGTCACAGCTCTGCACAGGGTAATGACAACAGTCCCCTACCATGGTGAGTCACAGCTCTGTACAGGGTAATGACCACAGTCCCCTACCATGGTGAGCCACAGCTCTGTACAGTGTAATGACCACAGCCCCCTACCATGGTGAGTCACAGCTCTGTACAGGGTATTGACCACAGTCTGCTACCATGGTGAGTCACAGCTCTGTACAGGGTAATGACCACGGTCCCCTACCATGGTGAGTCACCGCTCTGTGCAGGGTAATGACCACGGTCCCCTACCATGGTGAGTCACAGCTCTGTGCAGGGTAATGACCACGGTCCCCTACCATGGTGAGTCACAGCTCTGTACAGGGTAATGACCACAGTCCCCTACCATGGTGAGTCACAGCTCTGCACAGGGTAATGACAACAGTCCCCTACCTTGGTGAGTCACAGCTCTGTGCAGGGTAATGACCACAGTCCCCTACCATGGTGAGTCACAGCTCTGTACAGGGTAATGACCACAGTCCCCTACCATGGTGAGTCACAGCTCTGTGCAGAGTAATGACCACGGTCCCCTACCATGGTGAGTCACCGCTCTGTGCAGGGTAATGACCACGGTCCCCTACCATGGGGAGTCACAGCTCTGTACAGGGTAATGACCACGGTCCCCTACCATGGTGAGTCACCGCTCTGTGCAGGGTAATGACCACGGTCCCCTACCATGGGGAGTCACAGCTCTGTACAGGGTAATGACCACAGTCCCCTACCATGGGGAGTCACAGCTCTGTGCAGGGTAATGACCACGGCCCCCTACCATGGTGAGTCACAGCTCTGTGCAGGGTAATGACCACGGTCCCCTACCATGGTGAGTCACAGCTCTGTGCAGGGTAATGACCACGGTCCTCTACCATGGTGAGTCACAGCTCTGTACAGGGTAATGACCACAGTCCCCTACCATGGTGAGTCACAGCTCTGCACAGGGTAATGACAACAGTCCCCTACCATGGTGAGTCACAGCTCTGTACAGGGTAATGACCACAGTCCCCTACCATGGTGAGCCACAGCTCTGTACAGTGTAATGACCACAGCCCCCTACCATGGTGAGTCACAGCTCTGTACAGGGTAATGACCACAGTCTCCTACCATGGTGAGTCACAGCTCTGTACAGGGTAATGACCACGGTCCCCTACCATGGTGAGTCACCGCTCTGTGCAGGGTAATGACCACGGTCCCCTACCATGGTGAGTCACAGCTCTGTGCAGGGTAATGACCACGGTCCCCTACCATGGTGAGTCACAGCTCTGTACAGGGTAATGACCACAGTCCCCTACCATGGTGAGTCACAGCTCTGCACAGGGTAATGACAACAGTCCCCTACCTTGGTGAGTCACAGCTCTGTGCAGGGTAATGACCACAGTCCCCTACCATGGTGAGTCACAGCTCTGTACAGGGTAATGACCACAGTCCCCTACCATGGTGAGTCACAGCTCTGTGCAGAGTAATGACCACGGTCCCCTACCATGGTGAGTCACCGCTCTGTGCAGGGTAATGACCACGGTCCCCTACCATGGGGAGTCACAGCTCTGTACAGGGTAATGACCACGGTCCCCTACCATGGTGAGTCACCGCTCTGTGCAGGGTAATGACCACGGTCCCCTACCATGGGGAGTCACAACTCTGTACAGGGTAATGACCACAGTCCCCTACCATGGGGAGTCACAGCTCTGTGCAGGGCAATGACCACGGTCCCCTACCATGGTGAGTCACAGCTCTGTGCAGGGTAATGACCACGGTCCCCTACCATGGTGAGTCACAGCTCTGTGCAGGGTAATGACCACGGTCCTCTACCATGGTGAGTCACAGCTCTGTACAGGGTAATGACCACAGTCCCCTACCATGGTGAGTCACAGCTCTGCACAGGGTAATGACAACAGTCCCCTACCATGGTGAGTCACAGCTCTGTACAGGGTAATGACCACAGTCCCCTACCATGGTGAGCCACAGCTCTGTACAGTGTAATGACCACAGCCCCCTACCATGGTGAGTCACAGCTCTGTACAGGGTATTGACCACAGTCTCCTACCATGGTGAGTCACAGCTCTGTACAGGGTAATGACCACGGTCCCCTACCATGGTGAGTCACCGCTCTGTGCAGGGTAATGAACACGGTCCCCTACCATGGTGAGTCACCGCTCTGTGCAGGGTAATGAACACGGTCCCCTACCATGGTGAGTCACCGCTCTGTGCAGGGTAATGACCACAGCCCCCTACCATGGTGAGTCACAGCTCTGTACAGGGTAATGACCACAGTCCCCTACCATGGTGAGTCACAGCTCTGTGCAGAGTAATGACCACGGTCCCCTACCATGGTGAGTCACCGCTCTGTGCAGGGTAATGACCACGGTCCCCTACCATGGGGAGTCACAGCTCTGTGCAGAGTAATGACCACAGTCCCCTACCATGGGGAGTCACAGCTCTGTGCAGGGTAATGACCACAGTCCCCTACCATGGGGAGTCGCAGCTCTGTGCAGGGTAATGACCACAGTCCCCTACCATGGGGAGTCACAGCTCTGTGCAGAGTAATGACCACGGTCCCCTACCATGGTGAGTCACCGCTCTGTGCAGGGTAATGACCACGGTCCCCTACCATGGGGAGTCACAGCTCTGTGCAGGGTAATGACCACAGTCCCCTACCATGGGGAGTCACAGCTCTGTGCAGGGTAATGACCACAGTCCCCTACCATGGTGAGTCACAGCTCTGTGCAGAGTAATTTTTAAACAATTTTATACAATTTACTTACCACAAACGATACAGAAGTAGATTCTTGATTAAGTCTACTACAATTGTGAATTTGAGTATAGCTACCACGAGTATATAGCTAATGACGAACCCAACAGTTATTAACGATTGATCACACGAAAACCGATGAACGCTACGATGGAAATGATTGACTAAATGTAAGAGATGATGTCTCATTTTCAACACACTCCAAAAGATAGGCGTTTTTTTGAATGTAGTACATTGTATTCAAACGGTGAGATTTTTCTGATTTTCTGCTTCCAAGTTGACGTTTTTCATCACATGTAAACTAGCATGTGTGTCCTGTCAAAGCAGACGGAATAAAATAATGATCAACACAGAGCGTGAAAAACGTTTCTATGTTTCCTTGAAGTGTATAATGAGTGTACCTGCAATACAGTACTGATTCCCTCTCGAATTTCCATTGCATTTATCCTTCAGGTGCGGATACCGAGCCAATATTCTATATCTTTGCTAACCAAGTCAGTAATTTAAACATTATGTTTGTCCCGTTAGGCAGAAAAGCCTGTATCACAGATCAAATACTTTCAGGTGCTCCAGTCCACCCGTACGTCACTATTTAATATTAAACGTGTGGAGCGATGCATGAAGATAAACTAAAACGGCCGTAATTATAATGCACTGATGTATAATGTAGTCAAATTAGAGCACGCCGCAATCTTAGACGAATCTTGCTGTAGCAGGTGTCCTTGCTCTAGAATTTTAAGCTGTTCTGAACCTCAGCACGTGTTCTGTTACTGCAGGCACAAATGGTAATTGACTGAAAAACATTAATGCTGTATTACTGTATTGCACTGTATGTGTCATGATAATTTTAGATTTTATCAGAAACAACGCAGAGTCGCAAGATGGGTAAAGACATTATCTTTCACCAGAGCAATAACCAAGCTCAATAATAGAGCACAGTTTTCCAGAGAATACTTTGCTAACCAATGGTTGCTGGCATACCTGGACACCAGATAAACAAAAATCAAGCTGATTTCAGTATTTATATAGAGATAAAATTAAATTACATGCAATTTGAGGTAAAATTTAAGGCTAGAGTCATCACAACCGACAGGCAGAGATAACATTACCAACACAGCGCAGGATCCAATGAAGCATTCGCCATATTAGAGGCCAATTTGAGGCCAGCAATGAGTTGAAATGCATACTCCATAATTCATCAAGTCTTGTACCTGCACCTCCACCATTGTCCCATCAATGGCACTCCCATCCATCAAAGTTAACCTGCAATTTTGCACCCCACTCTTGCTCTAGCGTACCGCTGAGCTCTAGCTGTGGATGAACCAAAAGCTTGGGTATATCACTGTGGGTATATGTACGTGTTTTGGGCATTGCAAGTACTCGAGATGAGGACTCTAAGACATAATGTACTCCACGTGCTCGAGTAATTGTTAGTGCAGGATGTGTCAATTTGTGGGAGTTACGAGTAAGGAAGAAATAAAATGTACTTCAATTCATTATTCAAGTGCAATGAGGGAGTTTTAAGAGTACAGATTTTACATACATAGAGCGTACCTCAAAGGTATTTGCACGATAATTAAGACAAAAATCTCTTTTTCTGTGCCAGTGAAGGACGTTTGCTGAGTATGAACTGAACAAGGCAGAGATAAAATAGTGACAATAGAGTAATTATTATCATTATTTCAACTATATATAAAACCATTTACTGCTCTATAATTCACACTTTTCCAATTACCATAATATGGAAAGAGAATATCTTTTTATTTTGATTTCTAATTGATTATTTCTGATCATTGCTCTTAATTGTATTTGAAATTGGTTGCTGCTGCGATAATTATTATTAGAGTATCGATAATATATTTCTGATCTTTTATCTTCCTTATTAATATACTTTTAAAGAATAGGCACAAAAATAATGAAATATTAATTGGCAGGAATTAAAATGGGTTCATAATAACAGGCTTCTTGTACTCTTTAATCCTGTATTTAAATTAGATGTTTATTACTTTATTGCATTAAAAGTATATGTTACTGTACTTAACATTAATGATATCACAAAACAGCATCAAAAAAGGTGAAACGCACTAGGCTCCGTACATGCCAGTCCGCATATTATTTACGCTTATTCGTTTAACGCTAAATCAATTCCTATTCCAAAGAAAATAGAAAAAAGCATTCTTACGTCAAATCTTGATAAAATCTGAAGCGCTCAACTCTGAGGGCTCAAGCCGTGTTCTATTACTCTGTATGTCACGTGATGCTGAGCGACTGTGAATTTCACTCTTCATGACGCAAATGTTGAACAATCGTAAATTATACTCTATATGATGTATGATGCTGAGCAACTGTAAATTTTACTCCACATGACACAGGATGCTGAGCGAGGGTAAATTTTAAAATTTGTGTTTAATTGCATCATTTGCACAGAGAAGGTAAAAAGTACTCTGTTTATGCGCTCCTGGCGCAGGGAAGAGTAGAAATGTAATCGATTTTGCTCAACGTACGACGTAAGTGAGGAGAATGAATAGGTTGTAAATAATGCTACATAGAATCGTATCTTATAGAAATTTTAAAGTGGTTTTAGAGAATAAAAATTGCATTAGAGTGATGTTTCCTTCTGCCTTAAAGTAAATTATTCATTGATAGAATAAATAATGAACAACATAACTCTTATGATATTATCAATGTGTTAGCTAAGGTTGTTTCAAACTCCGAAAAAGTAAATTATTAGATTGATAGAACAAATGCTGTACAACATAACTCATGAAATTATCAATATGCTAGCTAAGATTGTCTTTAAACACCGATGTAATCAAACAAACAAAATAGGAAAAATGTTTGCTTCTTCCTATTGCATTAAAAAATGGCACTTTAATATTTCGCGGTGTGAAGCTCAAAATTGTGGTTGTGTTCTTGGAAATGATGCTAGAATGATACACAACTACTGCCCTCATGTCAATCACAATAAACTGTTATTTCTGTTTGATATGAAGTAATCCTGTGAATTATTGGACTGTAAAAAGTCAGTAATTAAGGTCGAAACCTTCATTTTAAATATGATGCAAGCATGAAATTAAGTCTTCAGCTTTAAATCGCCACCATTTCATAAAAAACGAAACAATAAAAGGTTTCTCGCATTCCTGTTGTTCACTTTTTGGCTCGTGCTCCTATTCTTTCATATCGTGTTGCCTTAAAAAGTTTCACACTATCCTGTGATCGAGAAAAATTAATTAAAATTTTTAAACATGAACGGACATGAACGCTCGCCATGCAATCCTTTTAGGAATAAGTTACAAAGTCGTTTTTTTCTGTCGCGCAATGGACTTGCCTTGAGGTCTCACACGCGTGTATGACTTCATTAGACCAGCGCTTGGCGTGTACTTCTGAGAACTAGGAGCTCGTCCTAACAAAAGCTATACTTTTTATCGAGATTCATCGTTAATCCCAATGAATCTCTGCAGACGGAGCACGTTTTCATGGGAGTAGTTCCAGGAGGAGCGAGTGTTGTGGGTATAAAACAAATACACCTTTTTACGGGCCTGTAATTTAAAGGATCTGGCTTGGGAACGTGGTAACTCAGAACGCGGAGGTGGGTGGCTCACCTTTCGGGGAAAATACCAGTTCTATTTCAGGATGTTCGAAGATGTATCTTCTCAACGTTTCTGATGAAAAAATTGAAGAGGTTTTGGAAAAAATAAAATATATATTTCATTAGGTAGCACGAAAAATTTCTAGTAACTAATCATGACGTTAAGGTGATTATTTGTTCATTAGAATCGATTTAGTTGATTTCGCAATCCCTCATTAGACTCTCAATCAATTTCATTCTTATCGGACTATACGGGGCACAAGAACAATAAAAGTCTAGCAGCCGTCATTCCCATCTGTAAAAAGACTGCTTTCATTTGCTTAGCCTTTTGAAACGAGAAAGCGCTCCTTCGAATCCTGAACGACAAAAAAAAACTCTTTTTCGAATTACCTTTATGCCTCATGTTCCATCGGCAGCCCTGAAGTGCCAGCAGCTCGTCGAATTTCCATTCTAAAGCAAAAAATTCTCGGTGGGCGAGCGCATCCTCCGTCATGCCCGCTTTGTGAACCAAAATCTCTCGAACAAAGGTTCGATATCGAGTAATCTGAGTCTGCCATTTGCGTGCACTCGCAAATATTGGTTGCTGACGGCAGACTTATAGATACGAGCGTGGAGACGAGCCTCCGAATTATTTATAAGATTAAAAGGACGGTCTACTGTCAATGTACCAACGGGAAATTATTTTATGGGCATAGAAATTGATTCAACTACGCCCACTACGAAATGAACGAAGAGATTAATTCAAATCTGAAATTGTAACGGACTATCATCATAATTATCACATTTAATTTTATTGGACATTAAAAGTTTTGTAGACAACGAATTTGTGCTAAAAATTTGAAACAGAACTGTAGAATAAAGTAATACAAAATAATGATACAACAAATTTGTTTTTGGGCAGCAGGGAGCAAAATGATAGAATTAATTAAGCAGTAGGACGAGGAAAGAGAAAGTGACATACTTTTTCATATTAAAAAATTCATTCTCACGTTCACAAGAAAATTATTGCGAGTAATCACGCATCGTTATTCTAACATCGGCATTGACAATACTTGGCACCCAACTATGAGCAGAAATCAAAGTACCCAGCCTCGTGACAGAAGTGAGGTGATGCAAGCCACTGTGGACCTAACCTCGTCACACAAACAACTTTACTGTTGTAATACACAGCATGGGTTCCTACGGCGGAAATTAAAGCAGATCCGATCGATCTTGAGCCCCGTCAACGCAGACGCCCGCGGCTAAGAAAGAAAATACTGCTCGGCTTTTTTGCCTTCATTTTAGCACATAAAGAGATGAAAATCTTCGAAGTGAATGGCGCTGTGAGTTCTTCTTGTCGTGGAGATCCGCCGTGCGGTGATGCATGAGACCAAGTCACCACTAATTAAGCATCTTAGAATTTCATCGCTCCGATTTCAGGCATAATTTATGAATGCACCTCGGACATGGAAGGTTTTTACTGCAGTAGCTCGGTAAATCCGAGAGATGAAGCAATGCACGCGGTTTTTATTCGATTTTAGAATGAATATTGATGTTTTTCTGCGATGAGCTTGGAGTGTATCGCTTTTTAAAGTGAGATCGAGCAACTTTATAAGTAATATTGTATAGAATGTACGCAACTTCCTACAACGTGTATATATGGTCCACGACCGCACACCAATTTCACTGCCACAGTTTTGACAACTGCACGAGTCATTATAATGATAATTCTGAGTCGACACTTACCGAAAGGTCCTCTGGCTTGAAGAAATGAAAAACAACTTTGAAGTTGATCTCAATGACTTGGATAGATGACTGGGATAGACGCCAAGTGCAGTGTACATACTTAAACCAGCATGGAGACCAATCTATCCCAGTCATTGAGATCAACTTAAAAGTTGTTTTTCATTTCTTCAGGCCTGAGGACCTTTCGTTAAGTGTCGACTCAAAATTATCATTATAATGACTCGTGCAGTTGTCAAAACTGTGGCACTGAAATTGCCGTAAAAACGAGGCAAAACGTTCAACAAAAGTTTGTTAAGAGCTTCGCTCTTTTTGTTGCCGTCTTCCATTGCTTCACTTAAATGTTATGCTTTTGGAAACATGATTTTGAGTAGGAAAAATGTTATGCTTTTGGTGGTAAAACATGATTTTGAGATTACTAATACTCACAAGGGTTAAATCCAGCAGAAATAAAAGATCAGTTCAAAAGAAAAACAGGCAATCAAAGCAAAGCCCCCATTCATTAATATACATGCGTACTAAAACTGAAAAAACTTTAAACCGTGAGTAAGGTACATAGTCAAAAATGACCCTTCTCCGCCAAGAGTTAGGAAAATTCAAAACTCAAATTTCCCCTCACGCTCAATGTTTTGGGTAAATATAAATTCAGCCGTTCAATTGTAGTACACTTCTTGATAAATTCTTGCTTCCAGTACAAAACGGGCGGGTAATCCTCGGACGCGTTGGACATCCAAACACCTTTGTGAAGTTCAGCTGCTCTGAAGACGAGATGACTTCGTATAAAATTCGTATTAACAAGCCAAGCCGAGGAGTTGTTCGAGTGTTGGGTTGGTGGTCTCGTGCGCTGTACTACGCACAATGTTGTTTATTTTCTCAGCAATTGCATTTGTTTGGAAAATCTTTTGAAACGACTTGAGAATCAAAACAGTCATTTTTATCGTAGATGTGAAGTGGTGGCACTCGTGCCAACGAAGAGTACTACTGACCAGCTTTCTCTGTGGCTGCTTTCCGAAAAATCTTTTGCTCAAGCAATCAACAGTGCAAGGGTTGAAGATTAAAACAGAAAACTCCCACTTCCATAAGCTTTTAAAAATAATGGAAATTTTAAACAGTAGCAATTAAAAGACAACAACAAATTTAAATGATAACATTAATTTATTTTTAATAAATTTCCGATACGTGATTTTTTAATAAATAGCATAGTGAATGATAAATTATCAATTAAATTACAACATTTATTACAAAATTTATTGTAGAATAATACAAGTTTAACAAATACAATACTTATGCATTAATTTTTACTTTCAAGTTCAACAAACCGATGTGCGCTCCAAGAAACCGCCGTTGAACATACCGTGATATACACAACTGAAGGAGAAATAACTTGAGCCTTACCCTCAGCAACTTCGTCTTATCCCTCTGTTTCCTGTCAGCATCTCCTGGGCCAAGCTTGTGAATGAACTACAGCGAGGCGCAAAATAACATTTTGCAGTAATTGGACCATTAAGGTAAGGTATTCACACAATAAGTAGCATTTAGGGCTATCAGTAGCATTCACAAAACCATTTTTATGAAACGAAAACTCTTAATTGTAATTTAACCTTCCGTTCTCTCGAAGTTCGCGTCACAAGGTATTTGATGCTTAATTCATCAGTATTTCATCTAACTGAACCCATTTTCTACCAGTAATTCCATAATTTTGCTCGTTAGTCGAGGATCAAACCTTTCTCATGAACAGAATTAACAAAAATGTTCCTATCAAAAATGTTAATTTTAAAGGTTTTTGACTCATAAAAAATTTCTCTACGTGGTGTCAAATTTATATTGATAAGAACATGCAATGTACTAGCAGAAAACCTTCCATGTTCGCAAAATTCCATATTTACTTCAGAGTGGTTGTTACTTTAGTCCTGAAAATTTTTTATACCGTTCGGTGTTGAACATCATTTTACAAAAGAGCTGGCCTTTGTTCCAGTCTCCCCAATACACAGAGAGCAAGCAGCTATAGGTACCTCAACCCTCGCGGTTAACACCATAATGACGACGCGACAAAAAAAGAAACAAGCATCTGAAATTTCACACTCGTCTTGGCGACGCTTGTCACCGCCGAGGATCTGTTATAGCGCCTAAAAACCGGTCACCACATGATCTGTTTTGTCAGCCGCGACAATTTGCGGCAGATTACACCACACGGAGGTGTTAAAAGCTGGAAAAAAACGGTGATGGGGGACACAATGCTCATTAAACTGAAGTCGCCGGGAGTCCAATCGTAAAACTGCTAAAATTTTTCAAAATTGTTGTAGAGTTAGGGACTTGTTGTTATAGTGTTTCTTATCAACCGGTATATAAGATTCAGGGACAAAACTTAGAAATCTAAAATGAAAACTAAGAATTCTTCGATTATGACACTCACTCGCAAGCCTATAATTCTACTGGTTCTTTTATCGGAGTTTCTAAAATCTCCGAGGCTGCTCCGTTAAGATTCAATGCAACTTGGCTACTATGGCTGCTATGTTAGACTCCAATCTGCAAGGCTGATTTGCGAACCTCAACCAATCGTGGTTGTTTCGCAGGCGAGCCAGCGCATCTGTTGTCCATATTGGATCATTTCCTCTCTGAAGTCGCCAACAAATGCTGAAGCTTTTCCCCAGAGAGAGATCAAGCCATTTAGGGATTGGACAGCCGGTGTCCCTAAAAGTCCTGGGTTTACGAAAATGAACTCAGGGCCGCCGCTACGCTTAGGAACATTGACAGCGGACATGCTCTACATGGAGGATGATGCGTTGCGCTATGAGGTGTCCTGTGCTCAAGATTTGGCGCTGTTAGGAAAACAACTTGCGGTTTTAAAAACTTGGACAATTGAAAACTTGAACGCTATGTTTCAAAAATAGTCAGTATGGGTTGAGGCAGGTGATGGGTATAAAATGCGCAAAAAGTGCACCTACGGCTTGAAATTTGCTTTCCTGACTTTAGTTTGGTTACACCGAATTGAAAAAATAGAAAAAAAATTTCACTCGAAATATCACTGAACCTCAGAGGGGCTTTTCCTTTGTTGAAAGAACGATGGAATAAAATTGGTAGCACGAATTTAAAGCTTTTATCCCAGCAAAAAATTGTGGTGGAATGATTTTCAGAATGAATTGACTTGGAATATACTTTGTTGCATAATTCTCCGATACGCATGAAGTATTATTTCCAGATTTTCGTACTAGATCACTACATATATTCCGAAAAAGAATTTTTTGATAACTAAGAAGTTTTATAGCATTTATCCAATTGTAATTGCTAAATATTACATCGTTATAGTTGCAGTAACGGGTGTGCCTAGAGTAAAATTACTGTCGTTGCAATTATGGAAGGAACTACACTGTCATGTATTATTTGCACTAGTCCACCCCTCTTTATATGAAATGAAAAAAGAGGGCGAAATGAAAGAAAGGCCGTAAGCAATTAAAAAATTCAATCTCTCGAGAATTGGTGAGGCCGAGTGCACACGGCCCGTATCACAGATACGCTCATCACGCACTTTCGGTTGGCTTCGGACAGACGGAGAGACGGACGGACACGGCTCCTATTATAGTATAGATTCCACTTGAGGAAATTACTTCACTGTTATAATATTTTTCTATTCCCATTGTGCATGGAAGTTAGTGTACCCTAATATAACATCGCTGTGAATGCGGTTGTGTAAATTACTTCACGGTTGTAATATTTTTCTATTCCCATTGTGCATGGAAGTTAGTGTACCCTAATATAACATCGCTGTGAATGCAGTTGTGTAAATTATTTCACTGTTATAATATTTTTCTATTCCCGTTGTGCATGGTAGTTACTGTACCCTAATATGACATCGCTGTGAATGCAGTTGTGTAAATTACTTCACTGTTATAATATTTTTCTATTCCCGTTGTGCATGGTAGTTACTGTACCCTAATATAACATCGCTGTGAATGCAGTTGTGTAAATTACTTCACTGCATGTTAGAGCAATTTTGGAATTTCAAGTGCGAAATTCACTACTCTGTTGCTGCATTACTGTAATCGTAGTAGTAAAATTTGATTCAATAATGCTCAGATTCGCAGGCACTAGGACGCAGAAGATCAAAATACGAAGGAAAATTTTGATCATATGACAAGCAAAATTTTGATCAACAAGTCTCGAGCTACAAATTTTACCCTTCGATCTTTCAACTCCGGTCGTTCTGCCAAAATTTCCCGTTAGTTAATGAGAAAAACTACGATCAGTTAGATCAGTTACTTCTTACCCAGGCTAACTTTTTCGCCCTTGCATTTATAATTTTAGCCGCCCAATGCAGAAGCTATACTACTAGGACAACTAAAAACATAGATGCCCCGACGAAAACGTTTGTGTTGGTATTGGGCTGTGCTGCGGTGCATTCAATTTATATTAACCTTCTGATTATTAATGTATTCTAATTGACTGCACCTATCATACAATAGAAGGCAAATAAATTTTCTACGCCATTTTCAACCATTTTTGAGAATACACAAAATGAAAATTTTTTTGTGCGTACATTGGTCACAAACATGCAAATTTAATTATTAAATAACATTCGACGATTGAATTCCGCTGTGACTTTATACCCTAGATTATAAGATTAGATTATTAGTTAGTTTAAGCCTCCCTCTCCGCAACAAAGGCGATCCAAAGTGAGGAAAGAAGAAGGCACCATTTAGTATGGAGTTAAGGGAACGTGGAATCTATGCAGAGAGGGCACAGAAACAGTAAGATGAGAAAGAAGTTCATGAAACAAGACCAAAGTTGAAGAAGAAAGTAGGAGGTGCTGAAAAACAGGACAGCAGTGAACCGAAAAAAGATGGTCCGTAACAAAATAAAAACCTATTCTATTTCAACAAAAATAAAGCCTACCTAACCTTTAGCTCAGGCCCTTACATAGTCCCCCTGGGAGCGCTAATTCCCATAGGTACATTAGTTGTATCCCCCTGAGGGAAACTTCATACCCTATTAATTATTTTGACAGTCGGCACTGCTCCCAAAATACACAGGATTGTACTGAAGCGCAAGTCAGATATTTAGTGTTCTCAAGTGATAAGGCTGATTCATGAGAACACTGGGAGGAGTTTTAATGTTTTCAATTTCGTAAATAATAGGGTAAGGTATAGGGTAATATCAATTCTAAAAGAGTTTTCAGTACCAAACTCCACATGCAGCAGTAGAAGGTGACCGTTTAGAGCTATTCCAATAAGGTGTTCTCCCTGCTTAAATTCGTCTCATTGTTTCTATTACCTAATAAAATGGGGTGTGCGCGACTGGTATCACACGTCTGACCAGCGTTTTACGATTTATTATCCTCTTGAGATACATGTCACCGTATCAAAACTACCAACAGGAAAAAAAGTGAGTTAAAACCTCATCCATAAAAAAATGCTAGACGCCTTCTATCTACACGCCATTTAGCACTAATTTATTTCATCATGTTTTGGACTATCACACACTAATTAAGAACCCTCTTCATACCCGGTTGTATTAGGACATAACACGTGTCGTTTCAGGAAGAAAGAAAGTCGCAGGTGTCAAAAACAACTGAGAACCAGCAACTGTATTCCAATTTTATGAATGGCGTTGGCGTTCTGAATAATTAGCAACATTGGCACGTTCAAAAGCAGGAGAAAATATTTCCCTGTTACTAAGAAACAATATCCTAACAGACGTCATATCTTACCTTTTCTACAAGCAAAGTCACTTGCAAATTACAAGTTATTGGAGACCACTTTGAGGGCCGGAAAACATCAGCCAGAAGCCGAACAAAGAAGTACCGTCGACGGATGAACTTGAAGGGCTTCCGCGACATTGTCCGGCGATTGACACGAGTAGCCACAGCGCTTCCACTCCACATTATTAAAGCACGGCAAGTGTTTTGCAGTTGATCAATTTCAACTCTGCTAGGGATCGTGAATTTCCTCGGAAGGCTAATATACATTTCGTAAATTTAGGAACAATAGCCAAGCTAGGCCAAAGCAAATTAGAATTTCAATTAAGAGAAAGATTTCAATCACCGCAGGGCTACTGCGTCATAGCTTCGCTTAGTTGGTCTCCTAGTATTTCTACTGTCTCGCTCAAACTGAAGTGCTAAACTAAAAACAAAAGAGTGAAAGAGGTTACATACAAAGTTTGCATTTTTATTATTGGATATAATTACAGTGAGATATATGTTGGAAATATAATCCAAGTCTATGCATCTAACATAAAATGGACGTTTCAGTTGTTAAGGACATTTGCAACATCTGGAAAGAACACGTCGAGTTTCGAGGAATCGGTAATAATAAAGGCTATCATCTGCTCGAAAAAATTACCAACTTGAATGCGATAAAGACTAAGATCAGAAGAAAAAACACAAAACCCGCAACGAAAACTTTAAAAAATCAAAAATCGTTACTACATGAAGAGAGAGTAAATCGTTTGAAATACGTTTGTCGAGTAAATTGAACGATTATTCTAACAATTGCTAGTCTATTGCACAGGAGGTCGAAGTAATTATCTGGATATCTAATTATATCAGTAGATCGCATTTTCTGCATAAATACGGCTAGCAGAGAGAAGAGAAAGATTATAAAGTGCCCGGTCAGTGCGAAGAATTAGTAGGCCTACACTCTACCCCACGAACAGCGGGTACTCCAGCAGCAGGATCCTCATATTCCGACGCACCAAGTTTACAACTAATTCTGCAGTTAGTTGGTAAACGAGAGCCAACCTTTTCAGCAGTTTATTTTTATTATTGAACAAGTGACTAAGCATGCAATTTATTGACGAGAATGATTTCCACCGATACGTAAGTGAAATGACTGTACAGATAAAAGCCATAAAATGACTATAATCTTTTATGACAACTAACTTTCCCAAGGTTTTCTGACGTTGATCCGACAAACGGAAAGGCCACATGGAGCTTTTTATTCAGACCGTGATTAAACGAGGGCACCAGAAATTTCTATTCGAGGAAATTCCTACTAATTAATGGATTCAGCGAGTTTTAGCGAAAGGCAATTAGCATTTAAACAAAATTTTACAAATTCCAATTCATTCTGCAGTGCAAGAATTTTACAACCAACACTGTTGGCTCTGCACTGTTAGATCGTATTTCTATTGATGATAAAATAAAAAATAAAAACTGAGAAGCTTGAACCAAAATTTGTATAAGCCAATGTACGGATAACATACTATAAAAAATTGTACCCTTTCTCAAGATTTAAACCGAGAAACGATTGAGTATTGTAATGTTCTCGTTTCATAGTAAGTTTGATATAGGGATACTCTTTCCAGAATTCGAGAAGGGCATTTTATTTTAGAGACAGAGGCCGGTGTAATTCTTTTCTCTATTTATCACTCGGTTTGTCACCAATGATGAAAAGACGTTCGTAAGTGGCATTTTCCACTTTTGTTTAAAGCCAAATGTTGCAAAAACCATTAACTTTGCAAAGAGGAAGCCGAAAGCTAGAAATTTATAGGTAGGTTTTTTGCATTTTCTCATTCTACAAGACAAGTTGGTACGCTTTGTTACCATTACGAGTCTCGAAGTGAATTTTTCAGAATGAAAGATGTCCGCAAAAGTGGGAGCTTACAGCTGGGTGTTAGAATGCTTATGTGTGTAGGGTGTGGTGCAGCAAGAGGCTACGTGAAAACTAATGAATTGGCAATTTGACGCTTGGTCAACAGTTCATTCATAGCAACAAAGTATACTTAATTTGAAACTTCTGGCCACAACAAAGGCGAGCACAAGAGAGCAAAAAGAAGGGACCATTTACTATGAACTGTAGAAAAAACGAATCTATACCCAGAGTGTGTTCCTACATAGGATACCCTGCGCATATGGACAGCAAGTTAGGAAGGAAGAGGAAGAAAAAACATAGATGAGATAGCGAAGAAGATATGAAAACTGAAAGAAGCTAAGTAGACACAAAAGAAGTTCCAAATGTCTATTTGTGACAGAGGTATCTTAACGTTATTCCTAGCCTAGAGGGCTATAAATTAAAAAAATTGTAGATGCTGACCGGGCTCCATCGCGCCAAGATTACAAGAACACAAATTTTAAAACTGAGGTCTCAAACTTTGTACATTTTGAGAAGATAAATTTAAAATTTCACCTCATGAGTATCGAACAATGAATCTAACTTCACCAATCAAAATCTCAACTTCAAAATCGCGTTGAATATAAATTGATTTTGTTCGGCAGCGAGTTAAGAAGTAGACTCAACTTCAACTCTCGAACGTCACAGCAAAGGCAATAAAAAAGCAACAATATACTTTAGGTGAAATTAACACAACGTGGTAACCAACAAAGTGTACAGGGCAATGAATAACAGCACAAATTTGTTATTATTTACTATAAAGGCATTGGCCGAAAAAGGCTTACATTATCCTGTGACTAGATGCATCAGTAACCGTAAATATTAGATGAAAAAAACCCTACGCAGTTGAACATCTCCTGTCTAATCCAGTGACAAAGAACGAAATGGCATCGCCTCGATGCGATCTTGCACAACAAAACACGCATCATTCTTTACCATACTCATCACGTAATAAATCTGAAAAACTCCCCCTATTTCGTTAATACATATTGTGTAAATTATTGGAAATTGTAGCCCAGTAAATTACACAATTGAAATTATAAATATTAAAGTGTTAATAAAGCTTCCGATTTAAAATGACTAATCTATATAGATGGACAATATACACGAATAGAACAAATCCATTTCAAATAAACCACTACAAAACACAGAATCATGCAAACTTGCCAAACGAATAAAGACTCTTCAAATTCAATTTAGAAGTGAAGCAAGCAAAAGCAAAGATAGGTAATCCAGAATTACTATTTTAAAAGTATCCATTGTAACGAACACTTTTAACAGAGAAGAAGAAGAAATCAAAGTGCGAAGAAGCTTTTGTTAAATACAAGATCTAAATTTCAATGTAAAATAAAGAAAATGAAGTCTAAGTACTAGCTTCAAAATCGAACGATAAGTGAAGTGAATAAATTTTAACATTGAACTAAACAGTCATCACATCAAGAACGAAGATTCCAACATAAACCTAGAAAGGTTAGAAAGACGGTGATTCGTATTACTAGTACGAAAAGAGATCAAAACCTGTAACCTTCTTCAATAAAAAAGGAGAAATGAATGAACCGAATAGTGAACATTGACCACTGACAACAATTGAAATACCAAAGATGTTGAATTTCGAAAATATCACTCTCATTGGTCTATAATCTGAATGATGATGGCTTGTCAGACTGCATGAATTCACGAGGAACTCGTAAAAAACTCGAAAGCAAGTGAGGTATTTTGGAACATGACGCTTTTAAGAAAACCTTACACTAAGCTGAAAAAAACGTATGTGAATCAGGATAGATGACCACCGAATTTTATCAAATTCGGAGTCTTGCACAAATGCTCTTTTGCTCTCAAGTTAGGTTGTGACTTTAACAATTTACGCTAAAGAACTAGAGTACACGTAGCTCATTCGAAAGCTACTTATGTTATTGAAGTATGCGGGCACACTGCGTGAGGAAAAGCACGTCTAATTTATCTTTGGTATAATAAGAACATTATATAATAACGATGCTCTAAAACTAATATTATCACAGGGATAGACCCAGATTATTTTCCATAGAAGACACCCATTGATTACGACTGGGTCGACACACATTACGATCTGGGTCACATAAGACCACATGAAAGCAATATTCACCAGACTCACAGTTTCGCAAATTCGAAGTCGGTTAAGGAGTACACGGATGCTTGTAACCTACACAAATAATGGATCATATTACATAACTGGTAAACCTTTACGATATACAATCATAGATTTCTAATGCGTCAACGGATACGAAAGCTCTCAACTTTTATTCCCTGGTGGCTCAATAACGAATATCAGTTCTAGACAACTATTGAAAATTCTCACATTTTCCACTTGGTCAACACCGGACTTCGAAAATATTGAATACTAATGAAAAATGCCCCGAGAAAACAATCAGCCTTATTAGCGACAACTTCTCATGAAAGGAATAAAATATAAAACTTAGAATTTCCCTTCTTGTGTCAATAAGACGATGGATTCAGTAGAACACCATACAACACGCGGTAGTAACACTATAATGATATAAAAAACCAATTCAATATCCAACCAAATCACATTGTTGAATAATTCAAATGAGAAACACATCAATGGTTTTCTTCCACATGCAGTTAATATCTACAACTCGTGAGCAAAACTCAGCAATGTTACACACGCTTCGTTAGCAGACGTCACTGAGGCACAGAGGCGGGCTGCTCCCCAATTTCAGCTAAACAACATCGTCTATTCTCCCATCACGATAACGTTTGGAGTAATAGTTTAAACTCATATCCGAGCTTCAAGTTCCGTAAGCCACAGAGGGCAAAATTTCACGGTAGAAGTTTTCGTGGCAGAACAATTCATAATTTCAACACTAACTTGGCGCATGCCTGCTTTCGTTGTTGGCCGCGCCCAAGAGAGAGAGAATGAGAGAGTCAAGCGGGTCTAAGGTAAACATTTCTCACCAATAAGTATAACAAACAACAATTCACTTGAGACCGTAACGCGATGATTGATCACATGTTTTCATAGAGCGGTTCTATTTCAGGCGGAGGCGGCGCAACGAACACGGCTCCGTGTGACGGACGCTGCGGTTGCCTTCTGGTGCTACCGCGCGTGGCTCCGCCCATTGCGCCGCGACGGTCGTTGGAGAAATAAATTCTAAACCGGTCAGATCGTGACGGTAATGGAGGTAATGCTCTTGGCTGAGAGTTAGAGGATCGGCTGCTACTCGCGCTGCCCGTATAGTATAAACTCTCGTATAGCGTTGAGTTGGAGGGCCTGCGTTGGCCAGCATAATAGTGGTAGGGTGACGGTGTTGGTGTGTCGTCATCACTTGATAGAAGAGGACGAGGGGCTGGGGAGGTTTCGGGACTCGGGGCGTGAGGAAGCAAGGCACAGCTCGGAGTCTCGCTAATGCTGCAACTACATGTTTCCGTCCCTCCTGAAAGAAAGAGAAAAGACCAATTACAGACAATGATCTTCAGCGCAGGCCCTTCTGGGAGATGACTCAACTCGCCAAGAAATAACAACCATGCATAGAGACTGCCATGCGACACGATTTAGCGGCTAAGTCAGGGCCTCTCTTAACGAGGCTTCGGTACTGAAATTAAGTCGCATTTTTGTCCGAGAAGTAACATCTCATGGCAATTATTTGGAGGTAATTGGGAAAAGTACGGATACGCATTTGGTTTATCAGTGCTAAACCTCACTAAAAAGTATATTCTCTCAAGTTAGTTATACATCATAGAGAGAAATGTTAGATACGGTAAAACTACCCACTCTCTTGAAAGTTTTACTTAGGATTCAATACATCACGATAGAACAAATGAAAGCTAAGGAGAGTAAGACAGATCGACTTCCCCTAATTGGGCCTTGGAACAGTTCGACAGCGCCCGAGGCTCTCGCTGTTAACAGCTCGTGTAAGTAAATTCCAAGTTGACAGTGCTCGGAATTAATTAGGAAGACTGTAGACGCAGGCATAGGAATCCTGGAATGTGCTCCTTATAAGGAGGGAAGATTCAACAGCTTACGAATACGTCCGATCTATCTGTGTATCAAGTCTCAGATAGTACTCAACACCATGGAAGAAAAGAAGATACAAAGAAAAAGTTACAGAACAAGTGCAATCAATAAAGTTATCTTAACTGGGTCACTACACAACTGCACACATTAAAATGCTACTTTCAAACCCTCAAAATAAGGCAAAATCAAAATAATAAAAATGGGACATATCTCGCAAAATTTACTTCAGTTCAAATGCCTACATTGTCGTAATTAGAACATTTCGAAAATACCAAATGTAGGAAATTGCTCCTGAACTGTTAAACTGTCAGGGTAACATGTCCGGTGACACGAGAACTTTTGAGGACATGTTTTTAGCTCACTACACACTCAAATTATTCATAATATTTTTTAATTAAAATAACACATTCAGAGTCAAATGATACCGTTAACCTTAGAAATCATTAACTTCACTAGTTGCCAAGTCATTTAGTCATAATTTTCGGTAGGAGCTAGAGGGCTGTGATGCCAATGTTTTGCCCATGGTAAAAAGAAAAAGAAAGCATTCTCAACGCTCTGATATATAGCATAAGAACATCAGAATTCACACAGAATGATCAAAATATCGTCGAAGAAGACCCCGGAAAGTCCATGAGGACCATTGCCAAAGAACTCCAGGCATCAGAGTTGACCATCAGAACTGTGGTATATCAGGACATTCGATAAAAGTCATTAGTAATGAAGAAAGGCCAATTCGTAACTGAATAAACACGGGAAAACCATCTCACACGTTCGAAATGGTTGCTCAATGTCAAAACCCACTAACATTGCATGCCTTTGCTCTTCTGACGAAAATTTTTCGACCATAACTTCAAGTCTTTATATGAAAACGTTAAAAATGAAACGAGAATGTTGTACTACCGTACAAGCCCAAAAACATTAGATGTGGTATTTCCACAGTTGGAATGAAAGGGACGAAACGAAGCTACAAAAATACACAAATTTTCTTACAACTTGAAGAACAATTTTAAAACAAACAGTTCACTTTACTGATAATCAGATGAGCAGAGTAATAGGTTTTCATCCCAGATAATGAAGTTTGAATATGAAAGCTAAGCGGCAAAAAACGGGGAATCAATGAAGAATATAATTAATAATTTAAGTAAAAAAACTGGAACACAGATGAAAGATAAACCATTGCTTGTGTGTCATCTCAAACAAACGAATTGCTTGACGATTCATGACAATTCTGAAGGGATTTGAAGCTAAATGCAGGGGAGATTTAAAGCTAAATGCACGGGAGATTTAAAGCTAAATGCAGGGGAGATTTAAAGCTAAATGCAGGGGAGATTTAAAGCTAGATGCAGGGGAGATTTAAAGCTAAATGCAAGTGAAATTTAAAGCTAAATGCAAGTGAAATTTAAAGCTAAATCCAAGGGAGACTTAAAGCTAAATCCAAGGGAGGTTTAAATATAAATCAAAGTGAGGTTTAAAGCTAAATCAAAGGGAGATTTAAAGCTAAATCAAAGGGAGGTTTAAAGCTAAATCAAAGGGAGGTTTGAAGCTAAATCAAAGGGAGGTTTAAAGCTAAATCAAAGAGGTTTAAAGCTAAATCAAAGGGAGGTTTAAAGCTAAATCAAAGGGAGGTTTAAAGCTAAATCAAAGGGAGGTTTAAAGCTAAATCAAAGAGGTTTAAAGCTAAATCAAAGAGGTTTAAAGCTAAATCAAAGGGAGGTTTAAAGCTAAATCAAAGGGAGGTTTAAAGCTAAATCAAAGGGAGGTTTAAAGCTAAATCAAAGGGAGGTTTAAAGCTAAATCAAAGGGAGGTTTAAAGCTAAATCAAAGGGAGGTTTAAAGCTAAATCAAAGGGAGGTTTAAAGCTAAATCAAAGGGAGGTTTAAAGCTAAATCAAAGAGGTTTAAAGCTAAATCAAAGGGAGGTTTAAAGCTAAATCAAAGAGGTTTAAAGCTAAATCAAACGGAGGTTTAAAGCTAAATCAAAGGGAGGTTTAAAGCTAAATCAAAGAGGTTTAAAGCTAAATCAAAGGGAGGTTTAAAGCTAAATCAAAGGGAGGTTTAAAGCTAAATCAAAGGGAGGTTTAAAGCTAAATCAAAGGGAGGTTTAAAGCTAAATCAAAGGGAGGTTTAAAGCTAAATCAAAGAGGTTTAAAGCTAAATCAAAGGGAGGTTTAAAGCTAAATCAAAGGGAGGTTTAAAGCTAAATCAAAGGGAGGTTTAAAGCTAAATCAAAGGGAGGTTTAAAGCTAAATCAAAGGGAAAGATAAAGCTAAATCAAATGGGGATTTAAAACTAAAGAAAACAAATATCGAAAGCTAAATCAAAGGAATATTTAAAGCTAAAGAAAACGGAGATTCAAAGCTAAATCAAAAGAATATTTAAAGCCAAGTCAACGAAAGATTCCATGCCACCAAAGTAGGATTTAACGCTAACAATTTACAGAGCAACAAATGGCAACACCATGCAGGAAAGTGAGCTACCTGATGATATGCTGTGATATCTGTGATGTCCCGAGGTAGCGAGCTGGTGTGGCTCGGGAGTGTAGACGTGCAGGCTGCGCTCCGCCAGCTGGTGGCGCAGCTGGTGCTGGTGCAGCAGCGGCGGCTTGTAGCGCGGCCCCATCCTGCCTCGCGGTGTGATCAGCAGCGGCGGAGCTGATGGCAGGTCTTCGTATACGATCCCACCGTTCATTTCTGTGCAGTTCTTCGCTGACCGGCACCTGTTTATTCTTAGCCTGATGGAGGAGAGGGAATTTTTTTAAATACGGACAGCGCATACGATGTCACCGTTCATCTCCGTGCAGTTTTTCGCTGACCGGTACCTTTTTATTCTCAGCCTGGGAGATGAGAGGAAAAATTTTTGAAACAGGGATCATGTCAACACACACTTTGTCCTCAGTTTGATTTCTGTTGTGTAAATTACAAATTGACGGGGGTTTTCCCGTAGTGATATCCATAAAGCTGGTGTGTGACTAACAGAAGAAATCCAAAAAACTTACCGAAGAAAATGGCAAGTAACTCAAGAATGTTTGACAAAGATGAAATGGAAAATGAAACATAACGAAAAATATGAAATTATAAGTTAATGTCAGCCATCTTAAAGCCATGAAATGGACACCATTTAGCAAAGAATTGAGTAAACGAATTGAAAGGCTCACAAGATTCCTTCCGCATAGCAACAACAATGTTTAAAAAAGTTTAGGAAATAAGACATGTTTAAGAAAGTAATATGTACAAAAAATGACCGCAGTGAACTGAAAAAATGTTTTCAACAAATTAAAAAACACTTCTACTTCAAGGAAATGAAGGCCTGCTTTAACTTACAGCTCGCCAGCCGGGAAGCGATAAAAAAATTAAGTTCGTTTCAAAATGGTAAAACTTGAAAATTCTTATATCCCTACGATAGCAGGGTGAATTACAGTATATCCACAAAGACTCAAGATAATGATATACAAGAAAAATCAAACATTGAAAAGAAACAAGACACAAAACTGTACGTCCTACAAATTACAAAAATAATGAATTTATACTTCTCAACATAAAAAAGGAAAAAAATTGGCGTACAAACTATTTTCCTTTTCTTGGCAACAACAATACACCTGTACACAACACCTGCAACAACAACACACCTGTACACAACACCTCCAACAACAACACACCTGTACACATCACCTGCAATAACGCACCTGTGCACAACACCTGCAATAACACCACACCTGCACACAACGCCTGCAACACCACACCTGTACACAACACCTGCAACACGTCACACCTGTACACAACACCTGCAACACCACACCTGTACACAACACCTGCAATAACGCACCTGTACACAACACCTGCAATAACGCACCTGTACACAACACCTGCAATAACGCACCTGCACACATCACCTGCAATAACACCACACCTGCACACAACACTTGCAATAACACCACACCTGCACACAACACTTGCAATAACACCACACCTGTACATAACACCTGCAATAACACTACACCTGCACACAACACCTGCAATAACACCACACCTGCACACAACGCCTGCAATAACACCACACCTGCAACACCACACCTGTACACGATACCTGCAACAACAACACACCTGTACACAACACCTGCAACAACACACATGTACACACCTACAATAACAACACACCTGTACACGACACCTACAACAACAACACCACACCTGTACACAACAGCCACAATAACACACAACACCTACAACAACAACATCACACCTGTACACAACGGCCGCTATAACAATGACGAGGATGACGAGACTGATGGCCGTCGCGATGACGAGGGTGACGGGGATGCCAGATGGGGAGGGGGCACGCTCTCCACGCGCCCCCAGCAGCGCGGGGCACGTCCACAGCACGGGGCAGTCCTCGGCGGCGGGGTCCTCCGTGGGGACTGGGTGGGGGGACGGCGACGCGCCCAGCATCTCGTGCTGGCAGGGAGAAGTTGTGCGTGTCAAGACGGAGGACTTAATGATAGGCAACGGTGTGGAATATAATAAAATAGGATAAAAATATTCCAGGGTCAGAAGAATGTTAGAACGTATGATTTGGAAGTTGAATACCAGAGCAATGGCCTGCAATATTATAGAATTAAAACTAGAATATCCTAATCCTAGAGTCAGAAAAAATGTCAGAACGTATAATTCGGCAGTTGAATACCGGAAGTAAAATTCACATTTTGTCGGATATGTTTCCCGTGATGCAAACCAAAGACCTGCAATATTATAAAACAAAATAAAAATATCTAAGTCGAAAAGAATGTTAGGACGTATTGTTCGGCAGTTGTAAAGTACCCGAAGTAAAATTCACGAACTGGACTTGCCGGATGTTTCTCACGCGACCCACACATTGCAGGGGTCCCCAGAAGGACATCGTGAGAGCGAGAACTTGCTAATAAAATAAGGCATTTTTTCATGCACCGAGAAATGGCATGAAAATCTGCGAGTCCAATTTGCGCGGTCTGAACCATGGAGGGGACGGGCAGAGCAACACGCTGTTTGCTCCTGCTGGGAACTGAACCAAAACACGTAGATACGCAACAAAGTTTGTCCACGAAAGTTTGGAACTTGAGCAGAACAAAGTGTCATGAGATACTAGATAAATGTTTAAAAAATAACGAGAGTTGAACATCGAGGGGAAAAAATACCAGAGAAAGAGAATTTCGTAAACATAGTTTTGTATGATTTAGAGGGCTAAAATTTCAGCAAAATTGGCATCTCGCTATCTCACTTTGCTTCGGTAATGAACTCTAGTATTATACATTTCAGAAATATATTCAGATTCGCCGTTGGACTAAGAAATTTGATGCGCTTTAATAATATCCACACGCAATTACCAAGCAACAATGCTGGCGGGGTGGATATAGAATTATTGAGCACCCGAGCCATACTGCGTAAAGAAGCAATCTTGAGATTTAACTTGGACCTAGAAAAATCTAGAGAGGCAATTTCCTCCAACGCTGAGGCCGAAGATGAGTGCCTTCCTCAAGTCACGCAAGTTACCTAAGGCAAATTAAATTAATTTCACCACGCACAGTAGGGAACAAAACATCTTTCTAAACTTCTATAAGGCAGTTCTGCACCTAAAACGGGGCAAAAAGAGGCGGTAAAACCGCTCTGAGTGAACTTGAAGATTGATTCTAAAAATCCGGCACTTTAAAAAAAAGCACACTTGAAAGACTTGGACGCGGCTTCCAGAAGAAAGAGGATTCGTCTCACAAGGCTGAAAAAGGAACGTCCGTGAAGTTAAATCGGAAATTTCCCACTGGACCACGGAGCTCAAAGCACGACGCAGCCAGCGAAATAAACCCAAGACTTTGATCGATCACACAGAAGACAGGCTCTCCGAATATCAGAACTAATCAACGGTAAAAATATATCGTGCTTAATGATAATTTAAAAATTTATGAGCCACTGGAAAAGATCAAAAGAAAAAGTAATGGACCGAAATGAAAGAAAAATCATTCCAGGTTTTTGAGAAAACGGAAGCAATTTGAAACTTGCGTATTTTTATGACGATGGAAAATACAAAAACACGAAATCTAAAAAAGGGAAAACGTAGCATCACTGCTTCAAACCTTGGCTCAAAATATCAAAATAAAATATTATTCATTGATAATGATGAGCCTAGGCTCAATGCATTCAAAGTAAATTTGCACAAGTTCCCAATTTTATTACAATGAAAAGTGCATACGATGCTACTAAAAACACGTCTTAGTTTCAAACTCGAGGACAGTAGTAAACGGTGTGGCATGAAATGCGTTCGCGGAGTGTATGAAGTCAAAAATAGTATTTATTTCAGCGATAGGATTTTTTATCGAAAAAAACTTGCAAATGAGGCTACTGCACGTGTCGGCTGTTTTATTAGACTGTCTCGAACAATAATTTCCTCATATCGGTTTAGAGCGGAGTTACTTTCTGTGATTCAGGGATTAACACCTGTATCGGCATAGGCGTCTTGTATCTCAATGAAACCAACATGGAACACCATGCTACCCCTTACTTGAGTCTCCCATTTACAACTCCATCAAATATCATCAGGATGGAAAACTCATTTAATCAAGCCTGTTCTTCAACGTATTGATTAAATTACCTACATTGTATCTTGAGGTTCGAGGGCCCTCGCAAAAAGCCTTAGTGTCACGTCCGATATTGAGGGCAAATTCTTGGCTTCATTTCGTGCCCCGCGGCTAGATTAAAGTTTTGTGCTGCGTGTATCAACTCCCTAAACCCAGGCAGAACAAATATGGCCGCCACAATGAAGCTGGGACCGAGGCAATTTAATCTCACAGAGTTTGTAGGAACGTGGCCAGAAAAGAACAAACTTCACCGTCCGGAAAGATTCAATCTTATTTCTGTGAGGAGACAATAGCCCTTGAGCTCCCGAGCAAAAAAATATCGAGTGAGCAGCCTTGCTTAAAATGAAATCACTGTTCTGAAAGGGCGACAATAAAATTTTTATGTGTGAGCTATGGAATGGCGTGGATAGTCCATTATACAAATTGTATTTAGCGATGTAGACATCGTGTGAGCTACGGAGATCGTTCCGCAAAATGGGAGAGCAGAACCGGCTAGAACGCAACCAAATTCAAATGTATTCCAAGGCCAAACTCTAAAACACTACGAAAGAGTGACATGGCCTTTGCCCATGTGAGATATGTCGACGTGACAGAAAAAGCGAAAATAAACAGGAACCTCTGATAGGGTTAAGGCATCAAAATGAGAAGCCGTCCAATGACTTGACAGCTTTTTACGTTTTCAGTAAAATTTAAGCCGTTGAATAACCTGGGTGAACATTTACTTCCAGATGTTAATGATCGTTTCCGCTCGATAAAACATCACAAAAAACTTGAATCAAGAATCAAAATTACGAAGGTGTGTATTGGCAATTTTTTTTACTATTCTCGACACACGCCGTTCCATTTCTATCTCGTGATGCGTTCAGTATTAGATATGGATATAGAGCTGGAGTACTTGATAGGCATATCTATTCTACAGTTTTCTTCACCACAAGCGTGCAAAGCAACGTTCAAATAACGAATATCACTAAAATGGAGGCATTTATTTTGCATCCGTATCACATCTGAAGAATTAATACCAAAAAAATAAAGAATTAGTGAAAACTATATCACAATCACACACTTCCTGTTGTTGAACGAAACGGAGTAACGGTTATTTTATTCCTTTGCTGAATATTACAGAATGCCGTCATTTTTAAAGGGCATGTAGTCTACCATGAGATACATAATTGGCGCTACGCAAGCGTGCAACTTCGGTGTCGTCGGTTACCCATTACCTCGCTGCAGCCGGCGAAACAGAAAGAGACGGTGAGGTAATTGAAACGAGAAGGAAAAAATTGTGTACGTAAGTTCTGCGCATAGAAAATCTCAGGTATTATCTACGCCATGAAGAGAGACAAGAATAAAGATAAGCCCCACAATTCTAAAAAAATATGAGAGATTTCTATAAAAGATTGCAAACAAAACGAAAAAACAACCTTTTCATACGAAGTGGCGGCTCTGAAAGACCTCATTAGTGCGGCTCTGAAAAAGACGCCTTATGCAGATAGGGGTTACTGCCCGAGATGCAATGAATGAACATTCAAAAAACTAAATTAACACAAAAGATAAAACGTTAAAAATGTTGAAAAGTTCAATGCTTCTTTTTCAGCGAGGTTCAGACCAGTGACTATTGAAACGAGGCAGAGACAACTCTGACGTGGAAAACTCAAAAGCAAGAACATCACAATTTGACCGTAAAAACACGTTGCTTCATCTTCCGTGGGTGGAAAGAAGACGTCCCGCGGTTAATGAGCAAAAATGAAGACGAAGGAAGGTTGCAAGGAGTTTAAGCTGAGATTACTCCCCTCCCTCTCTCAAACTAAACATACGGGTCCACAGGGTACTGCTGACCCGAAATCGAACCGTATGAGAGATAAAAGGCACATAATTAGAACGGTATAACAGAGTTATCAATGGAAAGCTCTCGTGCAAAACACCTTCAAAGTACATATCACTCGCTTGCTCTACTTCATTTATTCACTTATACGTGGCATACTATGTGTGATTGTCAGACAATTCTGGTGTCATCAATAACAGTCATTTAATTTGTAAGTTAACATCCTCAAAATGAATCTAATGATTTTAGGTAAACATTTTTGACTGCGCAAAAATATGATCGAAAAATTTCCCATTTGGCCTCTCAAACTCATGCACTGCACACAGGACCAACACATGAGTCAGTGTCATATGAAGCAAGCGCTTGAAAGCCTGACTGGCCATTCATAACCTAAACAGATCACAGGTCATTCATGGCTCATGTAGCTCTGGTCACAAAGCGAGTACAAAGCTTTCAACACATGCAGTGATCGCATTTTTTTGTTACTAATCCTACGAGAAAGGAAAATTCCACGATTTTTTCTTATTCCTGAATCTTCTTCTAATTCAATGCGACCTTCCTTATTCGTGTATCTTCTCCTAATTCAATGCAACCTTCTTTATACGTTTGTCTTCTCCTAATTCAATGCGACCTTCCTTATTTGCGTATCTTCTCCTAATTCAATGCGACGTTCCTTATTTGTGTATCTTCTCCTAATTCAATGCGACGTTCCTTATTTGCGTATCTTCTCCTAATTCAATGCGACGTTCCTTATTTGCGTATCTTCTCCTAATTCAATGCGACCTTCCTTATTTGCGTATCTTCTCCTAATTCAATGCGACGTTCCTTATTTGTGTATCTTCTCCTAATTCAATGTAACCTTCCTTATTTGTGTATCTTCTCCTAATTCAATGTAACCTTCCTTATTTGTGTACTTTCTCCTAATTCAATGCGACCTTCCTTATTTGTGTACCTTCTCCTAATTCAATGCAACCTTCCTTATTTGCGTATCTTCTCCTAATTCAATGTAACCTTCCTTATTTGTGTACTTTCTCCTAATTCAATGCGACCTTCCTTATTTGTGTACCTTCTCCTAATTCAATGCAACCTTCCTTATTTGCGTATCTTCTCCTAATTCAATGCGACGTTCCTTATTTGTGTATCTTCTCCTAATTCAATGTAACCTTCCTTATTTGTGTATCTCTCTTAATTCAATGCGACCTCCCTTATTCGTGTATCTTCTAATTCAATGCGACTTTCCTTATTCTTCACAAGTCGAATTTAGAGTAAAACCACACATCAAAGAAGCTTCCAAATGTACTTGGATTCCAAGACTCCATATTGCAGCCAGACACTGATCGATTGTATTTCAGAACAGTTCAACACGCGGCATTGAAAAAAATTCTTTTTCAGTGAATATAATACGCGCAAATTTCATCCAATGCGAGTCATTACCTTGCATGAAGCACGTAACCTAAGAAATTAATGATCTTTTTTATGATTGTACTCGCTACCAATGGAAATTTCTTTCCGCAGCAAGTCTATGTACACGCAGCAGTAACGTCACTCCCCACTCAAACTTTTTCACCGGAGCATGCATGTTTTTCGCCACCCAAGTGATTTAATTACTTGGGAGGCAAAAGAGATGCATATAGGCGGCGGAAAAGTTAGACTGCGTCTGCTGCTACAGGTAATAAATACAGTTGACACTTTAACTTCGACGTAAGCCACCGATGGCCACATAGGGGCATTTTAATCATGCTGCTGACCAGCCAGTAGTCACAAACTAAATTTTTAAAAATACTTTATCAAAACTAAATGAATGCACGAACCCATTATTGTGTTATTTTCAAGATCGATAACAAAAATTAACTTTCAATTGAGACGAATATTGAATTTCAGTTCAACCCATTCGATTAGATTAGTCGTTAGCTTTAGCCTCCCTACCCAGCAACAAATGCGATCCAAAGAGAGGAAGGAGGCAGGCACAATTTAGTATGGAGTTAAGAAAACGCGGAATCTAAGCAGAAAGAACATAGAAACAGTAAATTGTGAAAGAAGATTATGAAACAAGATCGAAGTTGAAGAAGAAAGTAGTAGGAGCTGAAGAACAGGACAGCAGTGAACCGAAAAAAGGTGTTCCTTAACATAACAAAAGTATCTTATTTCAACAAAAAGGCCTACCTAACTCTCAGCTCGGGCCCTCACATTTTAACCCGTTGGAGTGTTCATGAATAACCATGGGTGTCGGGTCTGGTATGCGTCACACCTCTTCGGTGAAAAAGTATTTCTACAGGAATCCAAAGGCTAAACGTCAATTTATGAATGTACCAGAAAACCTTGCTGAGGTGAGGCACATTTTGTGGGTACGGTTTTTAAATGCGGTTATGTAAGCCATGACGTATTCGTCATGTGATCTGCAGAAAAATTTCCAGTTGCGAAGTTTTTAAATGGAATGTGAACTCCAAAAAAGAGCAGGTATTTTGAAATACATCATGTTTGAATACATTTTTCCACAAGAAAAAAACCGACGAAGAAGTGAAGCTACACATTTCCTGCACTCCCGAAGAAAGCGAAATAAGTTGGTTACACTTTCAGTTTCGCAAGAACAGAGACAACCCTTCAGTACAACTTTTTACATTAAATTCACTTTACGCAAGAAGTAGATTAAACAACATAACATTCAAGGAGACGAGCATTAATACAAGGCCTAGATGGAACAACACGCATATCTCTGTCTTTGAACTCGCACAGCCATAAGCCAGGAAAGTACCAGAGCTAAAATCAAATTTTTAATCTCTCAATACTCACAAAAATCTCAGGAGGGGGAGGCGGCGGGGGCAAGTCGAACACGGGGGGAGACTGACCCCCACAATCACAATCCCACTCGTCCCACTCCATGGGGAACTGGCTCCCCATCACCGCTCCCAGCAGCCCCATTCCAACTCCTGACACCTGCAACAAAATTGAACATTGGATAAGTTTCAGCCTCCCTAACAACAATAAAAGTGTTCGAAAAAGGGGAGGAGCAAAAGCACCCTATAGCATATAGAGTTAAGGCATTGATTGCTTATAAGTTACTTTCAACCTCCCTAACCACAATAAAAATAAAGAACGTTAAGAAGGAAGGGAATAAAACAATATTACAGTTGAAGAAAGTCAAAGCTGATGAAAAACAGGACATAAGTGAACCGACAAAGATGGTCGGTAACAAAATAAAGAACCTACTCTATTTAAAAAAAAGGCTACCAAATTTTCAGCTAGGGACCTCGTGCACGTCTCACTCCCGGGAGCGCAAATTCCTATAGATGCAATAGTTGTACTTCTATGAAGGGATATCGTTTAGAAATATCGATGCTGTTTCGTAAATAATGGACTTTTTAAGAAATTCTGACAATGACTTCAGTAACACAACAAATAAATCCAGAGAAGAATAGAGATCAAATCTTTACTTTGCAGCGCAAACCAAAAAAAAATGAGAGGGAGCTCACAGCGGAAACACAAAAGCATCGAAACTTATTTCCTCGAAAGAAAAATACAATCCATTTCCTCCAACTAACGGATAGAAAAAGGCAGCTGAAGCATTTAAAAAGCATGGAATGAGAAAACCCGAACCCTCAATTCAATCGAATACAACTCATTTTATTAACATTCGGTAACATCCCTGAAAGCGAACGCCATTGCCGAGATTAATTGCTTGCAGCTACGGCCTGTCAAGCGCAGCGCCTTAGTCGCCTGCGGAAATCTCATAATTTTATGGTTTGTTGAAGTCACTCAATGAATTTGGAACCGACACAAAAGTTTCGCATAAAATAGGAACAGTAGAGCAGGCGCACTGTGACGCAAGCGCGAGATTCGAGTCGGGCAATAAGTAGATGAATCAAATACTCTCGCACTCAATGGAATTTTGAAGCATTACAAAATTTAGAAGAACGACCGGTAATCAAGGTGTTCAGTGGCTTTCTCATTTAAATAAAACAACACACAAACGAGTAAAGGTCAGTGTAATATAATGGTCCGTTTGTTTTAAATCTATAAGAATAAATACGAAATCATTGTACATTATACAAATAGTTAAAATTCCTTAACTACAACAACAGAGCTCCCAAGAGAGGAAGAAGGAAGGGATCATGTCGGATTAAATTAAAAGAACGGGGAATCTATGCTCAATGTCTGTCCCCACACTCTGCGCGCAGAAACAAGATTGAAAGAAGTTCATGAAACAAGGATATTGAATTGAAACGTAAAATAGGCTACTAGGTGACTAAAAAAGACCGAAAGAAGATGATGGTCCGCAACAACACAGAACCCTACCCTGTTCCAACAGCTCGGGACCTCGATCGCATCTTCCCTCTGGGAACGCTAATTCCCATTAACACAGTAGTTGTGTTCCCATGAGAGAAGCTAAAGAGAAAGCAATTTAATTAATAATTGCTCGAAGTTATCCTCTTCCAAAACAGGATATCGATTTATTAAATGCGTCATTTCAATGATTATGATTATAAGTTAGCTTGAACCTCCCTAACCGCTGCAAAAATAGAGCGTATCGAAGAGAGGAAGGAGGAAGGCACCATTTAGTATGGAGATAAGAAAATGAGGAATCTATGCAGAAAGGGCATAGAAACAGTAAGATGGGAAAGTAGTTCAGGAAATAAGATAGAAGTTGAAGAAGAAAGTCAGAGGTGCTGAAAAACAGGACAGTAGTGAACCGAAAAAAGTTGGTCCTTAACATAACAAAAAACATTTTATTTCAACAAAAAGAAGGCCTACCTAACTCTCAGCTCGGGCCCTCACATTTTCCCCTGGGAGCGCTAATTCCCATAGATAAAATAGTTGTATCCCCCTGAAGGGCGTAATTTCAATGACTGTCCTACAAAAATATTAAGAAAAGCCACATTGAATTTGCTCTTGGCTTCAGAGTTGCTCCAAACAAATTTTTTCCAAGACTTTGCGAGTCACGTAACCGCGAACGCAAAATACCTTAATCCGACAGCTTTAAAACCTCGGAAAGCGAAGGTGTTTTGAGAGAGCAATTCTTTGGGAATCGATGCAAAAACCGAGCGGAGGCTCAACGATACCAGTCACGGCTCTCGTGATCCGTCTTGCGCTTGACGTACAATGAACCGAGGAAGCACTTGAGCCGGAGCACGGCCGAACCAGAGAGAGAAAGAGGAACAAATATAGCCAACACTGGAACGTCTTCATCGACAGCGTAATTACAGACACGACGCAGAATGCCATGCTGAGTTCCATGAGGCACGGACCGGGCCAGAAAGCAATTGGCAAAGCTAAGCACCGCAAGTCATGGGACATCCAACTCGGCAGCTCAGGCCTATAATGATGATTGCATTGGATAAGTCCCCGGATACCGAGCTTCGGGCCCTCATGCCTCCAACGCTGGAACGTCAGACACGCAACTGGAAGATGACACACGCATTCTCCCTCGTGCTTGTCGAGTTGTTCTTAGGCCAAAAAAAAAAGTATTCACATAATGACAGTATTTCTATTGGAATTCAAGCGATGAAAATTGCTTGTCAGTCCCACAGCTGAGAACTTCAAACGAATATCAAAGGCATTCACTCTTTTCGAGGTTTTTATACCTTCTTTGAAAAAGAAATGACGAAGTTGGAAACCTAGAGACATCATACGCACATCAAGACGTCAAGCTTTTTTATTTCAGGGTAAAAATTCAAGAACAAGGGAAGAAATGTCAGTGAAGAGAGGAAAAACAGCACTTGTATTACGAGTGTTACGACTGAAAATTGTTAGGCTAGAAAAAATTTGCCCAATTTCTGCAAATATATATATATATACATATATATAATACATTATTTCAGAAGTCCAAATAGAATCAATCGTACCATACACAAACTGAATTCAAACGTCATGAAGTAAAAATAGTAAAAATAATTCACAAATATAGTAAACATCGAACTTAACTTATGCATCATGAATACGAGTTGCACTGAGTTGCCACTCTCAAAATGTGATCCAATAATTCAAATTCAAAATACTCGGGAACTCAGGAGGGCTGCAGGCACAAATTCAAAATACTCAGGAACTCAGGAGGGCTGCAGGCACAAATTGCACAGCGAAGCATAACTGCACGAAGAATGGCGTATGTACTTTGCATGATGTTCATCCGTCGGTAATAAAAAGTTTCATGCAGGGACCTATTCAAAAATATACACCCTTCTTCAATTCCCAAGGTCCGCTAATGCATTACTAGACGTCTAACTACCACTTCAAGGGCACAGATTACAGTTTTTGTCGCGATTTGCAAGCACATGAACATGGCTGGATGGACCGCAACGTAAGCCTTTTGAAATTTGGTATTTTAAATAAGAAAGCTACGCAGGAAAAACGTTAACAACAAGAAATCGAGACATTATATAAGGTAGCTTAATAATAAACTATTCGTAGCACAATGCTCTAATATATATATATATATATATATATATATATATATATATATACGAATCATAACATCGCGGACTTCACATTTAGCCATCGGTCGATGATAACGTCGAAGAGTTTAACGAATATGAACATCTAAATTTTAATTTTGGTAACACTACATCAGGAGTGTGAACGCAAAACTATCATGTTCGTTCAAACAATTAAATTACAGTAAAATGTTGATTAACTACAGAGGTTTTTCCCATGAGTTCTACGAAAACACAGTTGGTAGGGCACATGAATAGGTACACAGCACGGTCAATTTGCTGTGTCAAAATATTTCCAGCTTGACTAAGAGTAAATTGAAACACAGAACTTTTCTATACCTCAAAACTTAATTTTCTACAATAGTGAGTCAAATTTTTTGATGTTTCTATCAACGCCCTTCACCACACAACAGTAAAAACCATCGAAAAAAATTAACATAGGACAATTTTAATTCGAGTTCTTGCTGGTAAACTTTAAGCTAAACAGTTTACTAATAGAACCAAAGGCCTGTCCATATGGAAGTGAATTAACCAATTGCGTTTGATTTATGTTTTAAACCTAGAGTGCGTGATCATCCAAACACGTCATAACCCCAATATTGCCAAAATGAACATGTACGACGATATCAACATCAACGCTTGAACCATGAAGATCAAAATATCCCCGTGTTTCGTACATGAGCGAAACCATCTGGAAGAATCATTTCGAGAGGTTCACGAATTTGTGTTATCTCACAAAAGAATGCTACCGTTCAACAATCACATGATCGATATGATCGATGTACGACTTCCGCTAAACAAACATACTCGCATTGTGAAAATGAACGCATCATTGTATGTATGCATGAGTGAGTGACTGGCTTAAATGGGTCCCATTTTTTCGACCAAGCAAACTTGCTGTTCAAAACATCCGTTAGATATTCATCGAGCGCCTCTGGAGAAAAATATTTTGGGCTTAGCTTCGAGCCAGTGTCAATGTCGGTATGTGGGTACTCTTGAAATTTAGAAATGCATGTAGTTAAATAGGAATACTTGGAAAGAAAAGAGCAGTTATTCGATAATTTTCTTCAAAGTTTTGGATCAGTTGCCATGAAAATTTATAAACATAACGACGCTAGCTAAATCAGTCACCATATGAGCGATCAAATACCGTATGGACCACCAAAAGTAAACACAGTTTCAAATTACTATAACTCACGAAATTATAAATGATACAACAATATTGAAAACTACATATCTTTTCTCAAACGTTTCGGCATCTATATGGGAAATCAGGAGGATAAATGAAAAAGTACCTTATCAGCAATATTTTCGGTGACAGACACGAAAAGAATGCTTGCACAAGGTCGATTAAATTCAAATTTCTTTGTGATGAACACATTTTTATGTGGTGCAGTTTTTACGATAGGATGAAAAATACATATTTTCCTGTACTATTTACTCAAACGAAAAATGTCTTCTTACGCCAAGGCACTCCAACTGCTCACACCTAGCGAGAAAGAATGCACGTTTACACACGGTAGGCTTTTTGGTAAATAGATTCCTCCCCAGACAACGCCTTATCTTTGCCACACATAGAAATGGACGTTTTTACCTGCCAGCGCGCCGTCTCGACGCTGCGCTGACTTCATACCGAAGAATTTAGCTAGCTTCGGCTAGGAAAATCGTAGTGCATTTCGTAAGGGTTAATGATTGATTATAAATTAGTTTAAGCCTCCCTTTACCACAACAAAAAAGTTCAAAGAGAGGAAGAATGAAGGCACCATTTAGTATGGAGTAAAGGAAACTTTAAATCTATGCCCAAAGGGTGTTCCCGCAAAGGATCACGTGCGCATAGAAACAGGAAGATAAGAAGGAAGGTTATGAAACAAGATAAAAGTTGAAGAAGAAAGTCAGAGGTGCTGAAAAACAGGACAGCAGTGAACCGAAAAAAGATGATCTTAACAAAACAAAAACCGTTTTATTGCAATAAAAGAACACCTACCTAATCCTCACCTCAGGACCTCACATTTTCTCCCTGGGAGCGTTAATTCCCATAAATACTATGTATGGGTTAACGAAACAGCATAAATTACTTAAAAAACATTCCATAACGAATACTATTTGCTAATTAAAGTTGAACGGAAAGCAAATACTACGGTTATCATTTTCGAACAGGAATAATTCACTACAAATTTTAAATAATAACCTCCCTGATGCGAGTAAAATAGCGTGCTGTAACTGAAATGTTTTGTAGAGACTTACACAGTAAATTTTACGTCGATAATACGTCCATGCCGCCATAGACTCAATGCTATCCGTCGTAAATATTTTAAAATAATTGAGATAGAGAATTATCCCATTCATCTGAACTCTTAAATGTCTATAAGGGTCATCCGTGCAGAATTCATGCACACCTCTAAGGACATAATCCTTCAACTTCCGCAGGTTTGGCGAGCGGAGGACCATCTGATCGCTCTTGAATTCGAAGTCTGTTCATGGCCCCCTGAAACTTCCCGGGATATGAACCAGAGTTGGGCGATCGCGTCAGGTAATTCCGATTGGCCTGGTCGATTTGTATATCTGGTTCCTCAACGCGCGAATAGAAAATACTAGGATTTATTCCAATTTTTAGAATTTCAAGTTGCTGCCAAGATGTTTGAAGAAATGTTACAGACTGAGTTTCACACACGCAAGGCAAATTTGTGGCGACGCAGCACAGTGCACGGCCGGCACGGGATGTAGAGAGGCACAGGCTAAAAAATCTTACATCGGCCTTCCAAATCCACCAGAAAGCGCTAGTGAGTAACGAGCATAACATACTCAACTAATAGAAATAATCACAGTTTTGACTCTCGCAATTTGAACCAAGGTTTTCCCGCAGCGATTTCTCCCATTTTCTTAGGAAAGTCAATAATGTAACTAGTTCCTACCTATACCAAAGGTGTTCTAAGGAGAGCAAAGAGATAGGCACCATTTAGTAGAGAGTTTGGGGAATAATATGCTCATACTCGTAAGTGCGTTTCCAAACAAGATCCCCCGCACATAGAAATAGAAAGTTGGGGAAGAAGTTTATAAAGCAAGATAAAAATGGAAAAAGAAAGAAGTAGGTGCTAAAAAAGAGGAGAACAATGAACTGAAAAAGATGGCTCGTAACGAAACAGCAAACCCGTTCTATTTTAACATAAAAAGCTGCCCAGCCTTCAGCTCAGGATCCCCCATTTACCTCATAGCAGCGCTAATCCACATTAATACAATAATTGCATCGCACTCAGGGGAGAATTACACTTTTTAATAGTTATCGTATACACAAAACTCATCTCGTACGTACGCGTTGAGTTTAAACTCGCACGTAAGCTTTACAAAATATAATTCAACTCGTACGCCAGCATTGAATTGAAATTTAAATGTGCGTTTTCTAAAGCTTTACATTTTTTCCAGCAAGGACAAATTCCCCAAGGAACTAGGAAAACTTCTACACCCGGACTTTAAAATTCACTATCCACTAACGCACGTTCAACTCTATAGCAAGAGATGCTAACGTTGTCTATAAGGTCGCATTAGAGAAGACCTACGGTTGGAAAGGTACCGATTGGACGGACCGAGAGCGAGTGTGTATGTGTGTGAGGTGAGCAGGTGCTGTATACAAGACGCAAGGTTCTGGGGTCTCTCTCATCCATCAATTGAGGCGTCAGGCAAAGCGGGCACCCTCCTTTGAAGATGAAACGTGACAGCTAATGCTTTTTACATCATTAACAGTCTCTATCAAGTCGCGCCGTAGGAAGTGCGTAACAAGTTTAAGAGAGATCCGGTTAGCAGGAAGAAATTAAGGAAAATTGTACGTATAATTAAAATACTCAAACGAAATGTGTAGTGTAAGAAACAAAATGCTCGTCAGTTACACGCTGCATCGAAAGACGCTTCAAAAATGAAAATTAATTTGGGCTTTAAAATGAATCCCGAAACTATCTCTTGGAGATGACTGAAACTGAAAAGGTGGTAAGGAATTCCGTGGACTTTGATAATATTTTTATTACTGAACTTTAATTTCAAACATCAGTTATCTAAAATTTAATGCATAATTAATTTTGCATCGTAGAAGCAAGAATCTATGGTCTGCTGCATCCCAAAGATTAAAGACTGAGCATGAAAGAGCTCATGTAACCAGTTTGCAGGTAAAACTGAGCCAAGTCGGGTAATTTCTACGAAGATTCTACATCTCAACCCAGAAAATACACACACGCAAAACACGTCTAGATATTTCGAAATTTGTTAGTGAAATAAATCAAACGGCCAAGATCCTAAACGGAATTTTCAGCACTATAACTGGAGCAGCGTCCTGTTCTGCTACCGGTCTTACGAAACTCAACACAAAAACTACTGCACAATTTACAGGTTAACTACGAGACGGCGCGTACGCACACACATACACACACTCACTGCAATTATTTGGTTATGCATGTTGCACTGAAACGTTCATTCAGAAGATATATTTTTAACCAGCGGTACAAGCGTAAAGCAAAATTCAATAAATACTTAGATTTAAAAAAAGAAGAAACACAGAATCAAGGAACAACATCCAGTTTCTGCATTTTCATCGCATACAAAATTGCGTACAGCGAGATTCGGGCTATGCAAAGGCGTTTCTACAGAGCTTGAATTCTATTTTATAAATCTTTTCTGACACTTGCACTTTCTTTTATTTTGAAGATGTACAGCGCCAGCTATCTTTTCCATTACGAGCGCTTTTCCGGAAGCTCTCTCGAGCTTCCTTAGGTCAATACGGACTGTGAAACTGAGGGCAGACTCGGGGAAATACTGAGTTTAAGTGCAAACATGGGCGAGATGTAGCAGTCTTGAAGTCTCTAGAATACAAGGGGAATAAAAACAGCGTGCGAAATTGCGTTACCTCATATTACAGCTGAAATATTGCAGAGGCGCGAACACTGAATTGAAAAGTGGGACGTATAAAAGCGTAACTTTAATTTCAAAATGTTTTACCGCTAGTTTTTTAGGTGTTCTGATTAGGTGAAATTTTACGTCGATAATACGTCCATGCCGCCATAGACTCAATGCTATCCGTCGTAAATATTTTAAAACAATTGAGATAGAGAATTATCCCATTCATCTGAACTCTTAAATGTCTATAAGGGTCATCCGTGCAGAATTCATGCACACCTCTAAGGACATAATCCTTCAACTTCCGCAGATTTGGCAAGCGGAGGACCATCTGATCGCTCTTGAATTCGAAGTCTGTTCATGGCCCCCTGAAACTTCCCGGGATATGAACCTGAGTTGGGCGATCGCGTCAGGTAATTTCGATTGGCCTGGTCGATTTGTATATCTGGTTCCTCAACGCGCGTTGTAGCCCAAGACACAAAGTAAAAGCAACAGTACTCTAGAGCTTGCATGAGCTACGGAACTAATGCGAATGTTCACATTCAAGACCTACGTCAATACACAACAAATATTTCAATACTGCAAAACAAGACCGGTATACATACACTGATGAATCTTGAAAAAAAGAAAAAAAAACAGTTTATTTATTTATTTATTATTGAAGGGGATAAAATTTGACAAAAACTGGAATAGTAAAGCAATTGAAACAATTGAAACATTGCTAATTATAAACCATGAGACCACTCTTTTAGAAGATACTATAAGCAATAAGATGATCAACTTTCACAGGAAAGACTTCGTACAAAAATGGGAATAAATATCTTCACTGCACTCAAGAACGTGAGCTAGCGTTTGATTTATCTCAACATCGAGAGTCTAAACATAATGATAAAATGGAGCAAAGTAATGCATAGGTGATTAGGACATTTCTTTGGGCGCTGTTCTGAATGTATTGATCTTTTTCTATACCTACTAAAGCTTTTTTATGGTCTTTGATCATAGAAGCTCGTTCCGATTGCGTCACTCGAGCGTTCACTGATGCAATGGTATGACTTAGAATTAGTTGAACTGAAAAATATATGAACTATTATCATATTCCTACGTCGAACTTACTTTGAAAGGAATTGTGCATATATGTAAACGTCATTTTTGAGCGAAATACATTCACGTCGCAATCAACATTACTTCAACCGAGTTTTCACTTAACATAGATTTATTTATTTTTGCATCAAACTGATATCCAATTTTTAAGTGCAATTACGCAATCGAACACGACTTAGTTTTTACAAAGCTATAAAAATAGTTTGTTTTTTGCCAGAGCACAAATTAAAATTTCTCTCAACGCGTAATCGTGAAAATGCTACACTCTGGAAGAGAACGATTAATAAACTGAAGGCTCAGGGCTCTTCAACTGATAGAACTTTTTAAAGCGCCTGGCATTCTCGCAACTAAGGCGGATTTTCGAACAAAAGCTTTCTCAATTAGCCCTCAAATAATCGGGTGAAATCTCACTCGAACGAGAAGAATTTCAGAAATTTCGAAATGAGGAAGAAAAAGTTACTAAATAAGAACAGAATATTCTATAAAAAATGGAGAACTTTATTCCCTTAAAAATATTCAAAGCTACCGCACAGATATTCAGATGAATTTATTAGAAAAGAACACATAAGAGACAAATGAAGCATCTATAGCAGTGGAATTCATTCTGCGGCTTGCGGTGACTCAATTCACGGCTCTCGGAAAATATATAAATTAACACATTTCCTGCGAAGGGACCCACCGGTGGTCACTTAGGTGATTTTCATAGTGCTGCTGGCCCACCTGCAGTCACTAACTCATTTTTTATTAATACTTAATGAAAACTAAATGAAGCCCCGAACCAGTTAATGTTTGCTATTTTCAAAGTTGGTGACCACAATTGACTTAAAATTTGAATTGAATATTGAACTTTAGTTTAACCCATCGCAATTAACGTGTCAATTAATTATTATATGATTTATATCATATACGCCAACTTGCAATAGCTGCGGCTCTCTCAGTCAATGCGTTTAACCGAAGTGGCTCTCATGCCAAAATTAGCGAAAGTGAATAACACTGATCTAGAGGAAATTTTTCAACACACCCAGCGTGGGACCTCACCTGTTCATGGTGCGGAGTTGGGGGAGGTAGAAGTTCGGGGAGCGACAGCAACGCCACCACAGCACTTGTGACAATAAATTAAAATAAAACCAAAGTTTGCACTGCCGAACGAACACTGAACTATCAGGCAAAGGAGCGAAGTTTTTTCCAACTTGCAAACGCTCTAGCAGACGCTTCAACAAGTTCTGATAATAAAACCACAACAAAAATGAGGAAAAAGATTCGAAGCAGCGTTTACTTCAAAAAGTGACGTTGCGTATAGACGCTTTCACTTCATATTGGCACGAGCCCAGAAACACAAACATAGCCACGTTCGGCTAAATGGCACAAAATTAAACATAATTATACGTGGCACAAAATTTTCAGTGATACGTAATTAAACGTGGCACAATTGTACGTAATACGTAATTATACGTGGCACAGAATTATACGTAATTCGTAATTATACGTGGCAGAATTGTACGTAATACGTAATTATACGTGGCACAGAATTATACATGACAGATTTATACGTAATACGTAATTATACGTGAGACAGAATTATACATGACAGAGATTTACAGAATACGTAATTATACGTGGCTATGAATGTCTGCTAGGCGTAACGATATTTTTAACACTTTCACAGTACAAGGATGAAAAGTTCACGATAAAGTTCAACTCAGGCAAAGGCTAAATTTAACCAGAGCCAATCCGGACGATTATCGCGCTAATAGAATTCTAGCACTCTCAAGACTGATGAATAAGAGTTTTATTCGAAGACAATTGCGTAAAGAGGTACTAGGACCTGAGATTTTTAAATGAACTTTATATTACTCGTCGGCGTCTAATTAGTCATCTGATATCATGCAATGGAATAAACCATAACAATTCCATTCGGCCAGTAGGTAAAAGATTTATAAATATTTCTGAAAACCTATGGGTGCTGGTTAAACATTTTTACAATAATAATAATTTTTTACCTATGGATGCACTACGTTCAACTCAAGGAAAGAAATTGAAGAACGCTTTAAGTTGCCCACCTTCACCAAAAGTGATCTTCATCAAATCAAAAATTCCAAAGCACTTCAACCGGAAAACCTAGCCGACAAAAACACCAATGGCTGATCAATTTTAAATCAATAAATCAATATTTTGGGACATCTGAAAACTGGGACTTCGTTAAATGTCATGTTTTTAACAACTCACGTAGTAGGATCTAAAATATGCTTCTTTCACTTCAAGGTACTTTCAAGTTAGAATTTTTTGTGCTTCAAACAACAGTCGAGCTTAAAATTTAAGCTCCAATATACCACAACCTTGTGGCATAATTACTGGCTCATTGCAAGCCTCAATCGCATCGTTTACTTTGAGTGAGGTGATACTGCGTTAAAATAGATGCCAATTCATTGCGCGGCTTGCGATGATTCAATTGACAGCTCTCGAAAAATTTACAAATTAATAAAATATAATTTATATAACATACGCTAACTTACAGTAGCCACGGCTCTCTCAATCAATGCGCGTAACCGAAATGGCACTTTGAAGAGCAGAAATTAGTGAATAACACTGCCACAAACGTTGGCCGTAACAAAGCGTGATGCACTTCGTGTCACAGCTTAATTCAGCTGTTTCATAAGCATGAATCTGTAAACAATTCATTTACCACCAGCGATCAGCATTAGGTTGTTTCTTAAGTCTATTACAATGGACACATTAATGTATTGCTACATGAGGGCTCGAATATATTCAACAACTTCTGAGGTACATTTATGACATTTGTTTCTTAAATACGTTCAATTTATTGCGAGTTGTAATCACACTTTCATTCGTGAATCATAACAAAACTTTTTACCGTATACATTATTCAGAGAACATTTTTCTTAAAATGCTGAACAGTTGTGGCGCAATCACGATTCAATACGTAGGCTTTATCAAATCAAACCTTGTCACGCACCCACTTCCGAACGCGCGAGCGGTGACGCGTTCGGAACGCGTTGATGACTTTTGAAGATAATTAAAGTTAGGCCTAATACAGCCAATATAAACTAAACCTATTTTTACGGATGTAATACTATAGAAAAATTCCCCAAATTTTCGAAGAAACAGACGGAAAACCGAAATGGAATCCTTTAATTAAATTAGACAATGAAATGTATTACACAAGTATTTTCCATGATGAATAAAACTTATTCACCGTAGTGTCTTCAAAGCACATTCGCTTCCAACATAAATGAAATCGAAAGTTTCAATCTCTTCAATATCGTTCGTTTCTAATGACGCATTTACAGGCAGCTCTCAGAGCAGCTTGCAACGCTCACCGGCACACTGGCGCCCACACTTTCACACTACCTCTCTCAATGCCGTCACGCCAGCAACTGGCCGTTTTGGTACTTTTGGTCTCCGAGACTCCGAGTCCGAATTTCCGAAGTCAAGCTGAACTGCGGGACCCAGTCTCCCGACCGACAGTCGTCCGTCCAGCGACTCGATCTGGAACTTGGAAGTTCAAAACCTTTCGGGTCGACTCCCAAAGGGAGATTTTAGGTTCCTAAACAACCGAATAATATGGACCAAAAACTTGACCAATAATTTCCTTTGGTCTCGTTTGTTACCCATTGCGATAGAAATTCCACATTTCTTCGTTCTATTTGTTCTTATTGCTAACTCTTTTGAGGTTAGATTCGATGGAAATTGTACACAAATGATTGTTTCATGTGCAATTTAATTTTTTGAAAAATTACAATTATTGATAGAAAGCACAACAAATAATGACCAATATCACGCTTGTTTTTCAAATACAAATTAAAAGTCATAAAACTTCTAGGTCTAAGTGTTTCAGAATCGTAGACATAAAATTTTCCTGTTTTCTTTGACTCAATTCTAGTGGTAAATATAATTGTTCTGATGGTGTTATTGAACATTTACATTCACTATAATCAATATAAAACTTTGGATTATCGTACGTCCTACATAAAATTTCAAGGTTAGCGTTCATAAAGGAAGACAAAAAATCCTCTCTGCAAAATAAACAATGTTTGATGTCTGAAAAAATAACCGTCATATGTTTAACTCTTCCTACCCTCTGCACCATCATCATACAAGTGCAACTGGAGTGCATAATTCACTGGGTTTTGTCATCCCATTACAGGATGTGGCCTGGAGAGCAGCCAGTGTTAAAACGTCTGCGTTAGCATTTAACTTTTCCTCAAATTAGTGTCATTAATACCACCTCTATTAATTGACATTAGGTTTTCATTGACATCAGGATAAGAGCGGAGTCGCCACTCGGTATGGAACTTTAAAAAATAAATTAGGGTATAAACTCTACTAAAAAGATTGAGAATTATTATTCACTGTGCTATATCTACATGGTCAAGAGGCAGTTGAAAGTTACATTTTTAAAATATATTTTCTCCTTCTTACTTCTTCCTATTTCTTTTGCAATAAAATATGTGCAATTATTTCATGATAACCTAAACCAATTTCTCAAACAAAACCAATGAATGCTAAGTAAACTGACGAGATACTAAGAAATTAAAGTATGTTATTCCCAATTCATGTAATTTTACACGGGTGGGTAAATCGAAGCTTAGCAGAGATATTCGTGCACAAGGAAGTTTTCGGCAAGTTTTGCGAGTTTGCGTTATTTTTTGCATAAACGCGCACCGCCTGTGAATTTGAAAGGTACAGAAGAAAAATTAGTACATTGAAAGTGGAGGGAAAATTAAATGTAGAAGTTAGGAAATCGATTTCATTATGAACACAAGAAGCAGAATCACAACCTTAATTATTATGATCACACGAAACTGATTTCAAAATAAGGTGAGGTTTTCACAAAAGATAATTAACGTGACGCCTATCTGTTCCGATCCAGGCGTTCAAACGCCGATCCAATGACTGCCGGACGCGATCGAAGACGCCCTGAGTTTCACGAATCCTTGCGGAGGCTTCAACAATCCTACCGATGAGGCCTTCTTTGGAATAAATCGGTATTTTGTACAGCAAGCCCTTGAAATGTCCCCAGAAGTAGAAAATTAGGGATGTAATATCAGGAGACCTTGATGGCTGTGTGAAAATTTTTAGTTGTTGTAACTCTATAACGAATCATTTTCGACCACACGGTTATAGTGCAAAAAGTGTTATTTCAACGGTCCCAACCTTATGTTAAAAGTTGTTCAACACAGTGCCAGTAAGAAGAAAGTATCACACTTCAATGCAACTTGAGATGGGCTGACGCTTACCGGCTTGTGATGAACCGCTATCGAAGAAATTCATGTAAGTATTTCTGTTTTTTCTCAAGCATACATAACAACATAAAATTTTCAGTAGCTAGATTAATTTTTTCTTTGTACGTTTTCTTTTACGATGCTTAACCCAACATTCCTCTATTCTGTGAGGATCTTGTAGTTAATATCAATTTTTTTTTATCAAGAGGGTTTAATTAAGCATAATTTGTGCTTCATTCCTCCAATATTTCAATTTTCCGTAAAATTACTTTTTTTGATGAGTTCGCTTAAATGATTTTTTGGAATAATTATAGAAGACACAGAACACTTACGCGAAACGCCTTTACAAATTTCCTTCATCAAATTTATCGTAAGCAAATTAGTTCGTAAAATACAAAATGGTATTTTAATGCTTCCTTTGAAAATTTCTAAACTTTCAAATCATTACACCGTTAGAGTCATTAGAATTTTGACTTTATTTTATTAATTCTTCCTTTACTCCCTATAATTGACTTTTTTCTGTTTCGAAAATGGTATAAAATTTTACTTTACAGTTTACTCCAAATGTGCTACACTTACAGCTTGGTACAGGACCTAACAACTTAAGTCATTTCATGAAAATTGGTAAATTTGGATTTGTCGTGAAATTAAATATTTCTAATTATATTCATATACAGAGATTGAGGTTCATTTTCATGATTGTGGGACTCACGAGTATCGAATTTCTCTGTTACTATAGCATGAGGTCTACCGCCATATATCGTCTACCCAGGTTCAGTGTGAGATGTACAAAAAAGTGTTTATCGCTAAATTGAATGTATAAAAATAAATAATATCTAATAGTAACTTAACCTAACCTTAGGCTCTAGTACTAGCTAGAGGTAGATCTCATGCTATAGTGTGGTAGACTGACGCTATAGAAGCACTCTAATTTTTTACCCACCACAGTTTTCCATAAAACACCAATATAAATGAAGCCGGTTCGTCTGAGAGGTCAGATTAGTTCACTAACTGTGCTTGCGAGAGGATCTGCCTCGATATCGCTTAGTTTAATTTTGGTCTGTGCGGCGTGGTGCTTATCGAGTGTCTGTCATTCTTGGTCAACTAGAAATTTTGCGCATCAGTGGTGATGATCCAAACCCTTTAGTTCACCCGAATTGACTCTGGTCGCTGAAAATTTGGCTAGATCGTATATCATTTCGGTGGCTTGCGAGCTCGAACGTTTCTTTCTGTGAACTTCATCCAACTTCTGAACTGAATCCCGCATTCACAAGTGTCTTGGTCAGTCCGTCATGGTTGCTGGTAAGTACGAAGTTACCATGACGTTGGACAAAATTCATTTGCTTTTATAACCCGGAAACCTCAGTCACTGCAATTACTAACAAATTTGATTATGTAGAAATGGGTTTCGCGTTTCATCTCTTAGAATAATTTTTCAAGGGATCGAAAGGGGGATTTATGTTTTCTACTGGACAAAATGAACAAGCTGAAGCGAGAAAATTTTGATCTTGTTTAATAATAGATAAAATAATAAAGTGATTTTCTTCAAATTTTAGATTAATGGTCCATTGAACAAATCATTCACATCGCTTATGCATACAAATCTGGTTCACTAGTTCAATATTCCTGTTTTTAATTTTACGCGGTAGCCGCTGTACGAGACTTGCGTACAAATCGCACAAGAAGGCGAACCGTCACTGAATTACGGTTTTACGATATCCAGCTGTTGATTGAATACATTAGCTCGTCACACCCGGTCTTGTCGTACGAAGTCTTAGCTGTAAGCTTCAGCTAATAGTTCGACTTGTTATGGCTTCAATGTTTAGACACTTAAGAATCTTCTCTATAAAGCTGCTCTAAGTTTTTGCTTAGCATGCATAACAAGGTTCAGATCAGACAAGAGGTAGCCGCGTCAGCGCAAGACGCACACGTGACCTCTTCGCCAGCACCTTAAGACCCCGTAAAGACAGGAAGATTGAAGTAAATGTTTGATAAGGGAATTTGTTGACTATGATGCATCTTAAATGAAGGTTGTTTTTCCGGCTGCAGAGCTGTTATTTTCTAGACTTTAGTTTGGGTCCGCAGATTTGCTCCGGTAATAAATAATATTGTAATCGTGGTTAGTTAATGAAATTAAGATTACTTTGACTTTCGTCCATATTGCGGTTTATATTGTAGAGAAGAAAACGTGTTTGAACCAAATATTGCGAATAGTGCAATAAGGATCACAGAAACGAAGGATCTTTTCCACATAAGCCCGGCTACTAATGCAACACATCAGTTCACCCACTTGTAACTTTCGAAATAATGCACCTATCGACTTCGAATTACTCTCAAAAGAAAGAATGTTTAATCTCTCGTTTGAGAGTAATTTGAAGTCGATAGGCGCATTATTTCGAAAGTTATAAGCGGGTGAACTTTAGTGTTGCATTAGTGGCAGGGCTTATCTGGAAAAGATCCAAAACGGACATGATTTATTCAGTTTGTATTCAGGGTAAGATTCATAATTCGTAAATTTGAGTAAATTACAAGTTGGAGTACGAGATGCGTTAGCTGAGTCATTTCAGGGGAACTGAGAACAATTAACCAGGATATCAACTAAAGATGATCACAACTAACTAGTTCAGTAAACTTACGTTTCATTATCACTTTTTACGAGTTTTTTTAATAAAAACTGAGAACAAACAATGATCTCGTTGATGGTACAATAAAATAAAGGTTGCGTACTCCTAATCACCACTGCGTATTCTACGTTCTTTGCCATCTTCTACTGAAAATTAGGCTCTTTAATTAATGGACGAACCGAAGCAGGAATTTTGAACAACAGACTAATTAGCGGAGTATGTACTTTTTGGCATTTAAATGTGTGTTTTCTGTGAGTTTTCTATGGAAATCTGAAAATAAACTCTGAAAGCATGCGAAAATCATGATGCATGTTAATAATATGATAAAACCTCCTATTAGAATGCTCTTTCCTCACAAGCACAAATTCAGTTTTAAATGATTTAAACCGGGCTTCCATAGCTGAAAAATCAGTGTTTCAAAAATCAGCAGCACCAGGATTCACCGTCAACGCGTGTTGTGATTATGGACGTCTTTAAAAAGCTTTTAGCTCTTCAGATCTCAGAATCTCTTCGTTTGCATACCGCAGTTCAACGACCAAAACATTGTTTTGTATCGGGCCCAGCCTCGGTCATGGGAGTCGCTTTTTCGATCCTTTTAGCTGGGTTTTGAGAACCCTATTGATCGCGCCTCCCAGATTGTATCATTAATGCGATAGTATCGCGGATGATGCGTGCTGCGCTAAAGAAGAGGACACCGTTTCTCATGTGATCTTTTAAGGAAATGTTCGAACCTCTGCTCTGCAGAAAATTGTTAAACTTTCGTTCAATTTTCATCAGCGAACTTTGAAATTTTTGCTTAATACCCTGACGAATTACAAGACCAACATAGGAGTATGAGAATTTTGAGGAGTAACTTTGTATCTTAGAGATGTGCGAGGGTCTTGGAGAATAATCAAACAAAATTTTAATCCAAGGTTTAATCCAAATTATGTATTCATGCTACCTTCCTTTATTAGCAAATTTTTCGTTATATTTTCTAAGATAAATTATAACACTAGTTTAGTGGGCAGAAAGCTTAGCTTATAAAAATTAAAATTGCCATAGAATTTGTGAAAACAGGTAATTATGGAGCCCGGCATCCTATCATCAAAGTTAGTTTGCCGCTTGAAATTATTATCGTAATTTGAGAGCCGAAAATCTTGCTAATAATATGAACTTTTTTTAGGAATTCATGGTTACGAGTGAAACTAATAACGGGAAACTGAACATAAGTTGTTAAACGAGCATGCGAGACATGAAAGACATCTTAATCGCCCCAGGGATAATAGTAGCATTTGATTAACAACGCTATACACCCTGTGATCGTTGTCGTACAGCATCACATTTGCTATTATAATATAGTAGAGCCTTACCAAAATGTTCACTATTTGACTGCTTATACTTCACTCGGGTATTCAAAGAGCGAGAAAAACTCTTCCATTAGTGAAATGAATGAAATGAACTGTAAACTTTGCCTCGGATGTTTGCGTTTGTTCCACAATAAATTTGGTGTGGTGTAGGCTTGCCTCATATATTTGAACTCGAGGCGCTGTTTACGTTGCATGGTCATCAGGGGATTGTAATCTCTATTTATCGTCCGTATTTATCGTTTGTTCGAAGGTTTATATTAAGTGCAACCGAGACTGTAAACTGAGCGCTCTGTTAGTAAACACGTCACGATACGCAGGCTTGGATGGCGCCATTGCATTGCCCACTGCAGAAAAAAATGAAAACGTAATTGTGGGTCACATTTGTCAGGCGGTTTTCACCGTATGGCAATGGCTGAATAAGTTATGATGTAATTGAAATTATTGGTTAATACACAGTGCATTAATAAAATATATAATTTAAGCTTTTTGATATAATGAATGGAGAGAATACAGGGTGTGCTTAAAAACTGCTACCCAATTTTAACATCTTGATCACTCAAAAGCCAATAAAGAGATTGGCTTAGTCGTATTTGTTGCTAGATTTCCCCTTTTTGTGTCCAGCTTCAAGCTTGTCGGTGTCGACCATTTCATTCAGGTGCAGGTGTTCAGAGAGAGCAAATATCATCTGACTTGTGCAGTATAGAAATTTTCTAATTTATTCCCAGGTGGCACTTTAGAACATTGAAAAACAAACAATTATTGATCATTTGCCGAAAACAATTTGTTTAAACATTGCCTATTTCCAAATTATTATTTATTGATAATAATTTATTATTAAGTATAATTTATGATAGTGTTTTAATGATACTTCAGTCGAAGCCTTTCTGCTCCAATTCAACACTCTACTGGGACCGCCACGCATTTGTTCTCGAGATATTATTGTCATCTCTTTCTCTTATTTTCCTTCTAAAACATGCTCAAAATCGTATTTGAAAAGGTCTTTCAACGTCCGTATGAGTGTCTTAAACGGACGATTTTTCAAGAAGTATCAAAGAAATAAATCACACGGCATAAATGAGAGACGTTCGTTTGTCGTCTAATACCCCCAAAGTTTAGCATGGGAATGAATTCACAAAATTTTAACCATGTATAAGTTAGAAGTAAATGATTCTCACTCTGAACTCCCGTTTACCCGAATTATATGGTGATTATTAAGAAACATGGCGATGGTAACAAAAATTTAATTTCGCAGCAATTGAAACTAAGCCAATCTTTCTACAATAGAAAATTTTTGAGTAATCATTGTGCTAAAATGGGGGTAACCTTTTTTGGCCAACTTCGTATTGTCCAGTTTTATGGCTTCATTCCTTGCATTTCTTTCTCGCCATTTTGTTTGTGCTTTCTTTGATACTGCAGTATTTAATAGATTTTAATTAAAAATATTCTTACACGCAATTGCACACCAGAGAACCCTATAGATAACCCCCAGCCGCGAAGGAAAATTACAGTAACAACAAGACCCCAACCAACCAAAATCAGCTCGTTGAATTGAATTTTGTTTGCATAGTCTTTGGTCACATGAATCACTGAAATACACATTTAATCTACAAATACACCGATGCTGCCATCTGGTGTCTTGATTTGAAATGTGTACCTCTTTGCGCACTCAATGCGCCAGCAATCGGATGTATCCCTCATCGTTGAAACACAATGATCAAGTAATAAAATAGTGAAAAGGATTTCTCCTCACAAATTAAAATTTAAAGTCTCACTGAAATTGGCAGCATTATTTGCTCAATATCAAAGGTGATAATGACGGTGGTGAAAAGCTAATCAGGCTGCGATCACCGCACACTACGTGCCGTCATGCAGAGTGACATGCCTGCAGGGTTTGAACTTCTCCAGAAGTTGCCGTTGCCCACAAGAGAAACGCTAGCTAGCGAACAAGTCGGACCAAAGTATTCTTTTCAGAAGAGGAAGGGCAGCTCCCTCCATGTCGATGGTGGCGCAAAAAGAACGCATGGATTTCAAAATAGTAAAATTAGCTTTATTTTTATTACATTCAAAATGTACTCACATCACTACCCTTGGTAATGTAACTAACTTATAAATTGTAACATTTTTTTACGTTTGTCACGTTTTAAGGAGTAAGGAGTGGGGAGGATGTGTTTCTCCAGTAGGCTGTCGAGTATGAATGCTGAAGCGCCAATTTAAGCTCCACTACTTCCCGTCTGTCGGGTGTTCTGTTGGATTTGATTCTCGATAAAAGCTAAGTTATCTGTTTTCTGAAGGGGATAAGGAGAAGGAAACTCTCGGTATACAATAAATCTCTCTACATCGATTGAATAAGGCTACATGCAAAAGCTTAAGGGACTTAAGGTGACTGTTGATTTCATTTATTACATTTCATTCTTAAACTCAAATTAGGGCAATAAAACATTTCCTTCCAACCCTAGTTCTCTTCTGACTTCCGACGCTGTTGCCATGAATTCCATGCAATATGTAGAGCGTATAAGCGCAAACAAGAGTCGTGTGATTGGTTATACGAGGCTTATAATTGTCTGAAAAATGAATGGGAGGTTTAGTAGAGAGATGACAAGTAACGCACTTTGGGTCACGTGCCAATTAGAGAAAACAGGAGCACGTGACCCAGGTGTGATTGCACAATGCGCTCCAGAAACAGTATTGGAGTGTAGAGACTGAGAAATTAGTACAAAAATTCGCATGCGCCTACTGTAATGGGATTTCGTGGGAGCTTTCGCCCGTAAAAAATCAAGATAACACGCTGCGAGTCAATAGTGCGAGATTTGTGAAGAGGCTTAACCTCTGCGTGGTCTTCCTCTTTTCGGGGTTAAGAGAAAGACCAAACAAGTACATCACTGCTAATGCAATTGAGGATTATTTACTGATACGAAGTGTTTCAAGGACGATTGCTATTCTAGTTGAACCATATCAAGCATTCGTCTCGTGGCATTTTCAAAAGCTGTTCCTTAATTTTCCACTCCAAATTCAACTATCCTATAAGAGCAAGACTATAGTTTCAACGCTAAAAAAATTTTGATTTGGAAATAGTCATTAGGTACGTTTAAATTTCTTCTGCCCTTACATAGTCGTTATAATAATAGATACATTCTACTTTCTTCTTGTTTTACATAAACATCAGATAAATTATGCCCTATCAGACATTTTAGAGAGTGCTTTAGTTTATCTTCGTTCGAACTACATCAGGAAGTTACATCCATTATTTTTTTTAGCAGTGATTTATCGGAGTAAAAAATAAATTAATCCACGTTAATTTGGCCTGTCGCAAGAGCTTTGCAGATTTAGTAATACTGCTCGTCAGAAAAAATAACTTTCTCAAAAGAGCTTTTTCTAAAGAATAAGTAAATGCCCTAGTACATGTACAATAAAATTTTACAGTTTGCAAGCTCTTTATATTGAAGTCAATTTCCAACAATTTGATTGAATTTTCTTGGGTACGACGAGTAAATAGTATTCTGAAGCGGAATATTTTACTCGTAACTGTTCATTGTTCCACATGAATCTATTATGAGGCATTCGAACTGTATTTTAGAATTATAACCTGATTTAGAAAAGTTTTCTAAAATTAACTATTTCTTCCATTTTTTACATTGAGCGATATAGATATTTAGATTATATTCTTAATAGAAAGAATTTGATGCTATGAAACGCTAGAATCTCATGGACATGAAACATTTCTCATAGTCATTTCTTGAACACCCTTCGTTAGAGATACAGTCACGGTAGTGACTGTACCTGCACAGCAACTGTACGACACTCCTGCATGTCACAGCTGACGGGACTGTGATGAGACCTGACGTAGAGAAGAGGATGTGACTTTATGCTTCGGCAATAATTACGTTCATTACATTCACAATAGACTTTAAGCGCCCACTTTTGTAGTGGGCTCAGTTTTTCATCATCAGCGGCAGTTAATGAGGGACTGAATTGTCCATCAAGTGCTCCGAGCTGAGAGCTGCCTGACTGCTTCAAATTAAAATATCGGCCGCGTAATGGCATGCGTAATTTGTCATGCAAGTTTCCACTTTCAAGGAAGGTTGTTTCTATGAAATTTTGTAGTTATCTTAGACTCTAATGCAAAATTTGACGTCTTTTTAGGAGCCATTTATGTTGGCAGAGAACCACTTTGCAGTTTAGATTTCTTTGCGATAGTAAAATAGCTGATACTTATACGATAGTTTTTCATTATTGGCCCTAAATCTATTTATTGATTGAATGAAGTATTATCGTAATCCGATAAGGATGAACTTGTATGTCTCGTATACGTATACGCTGAAAGGGCATTAAAAAATTAAATACGAGAGCCATGCGCTGCAACCGAAGTCAACAATTTGCACACACCATTCCCTAGCAGCGCTAGAACCGACTGGTTTTGTCTGACATGTGCGATGGAGAAGCTGGCCATGTCATGGCATAGTCCACCATTTATGAGATTCCTCATCACGCAGCTAATGTATAAGGGGGGGAAGCGTGCCGGTGATATTTTGCGCCAAAATATTGCTGTACAGTAAAAAACTCATTGGTTTTCTTTTACGTTTTCTCATCACGTTTTTCAACGAGGTACACCACATAATTTAGTCTCAGCTGATGCTATTAAAGCATTGATGCAAAATTAATGTTGAAATAACTGTGGATTCAAATAAACTATGTAAGGAATACAGTTTCTGGAAACTGTAAATGTCCCCAAAAGGCAGTTTTATGGGGAGAAGCTGTGCAACATCTTCACTGACGTCTCCATTTCACTGCATACTCATTCGCGTACTCTCATGAATTCACAGACTCATTAAAAACCGATTATGAGTTAAAAAAGACACAACACTCATGAAATCAAACACAAGTTATCCACATGTTTTATCACCTTGAAAATTGAGTAAAAAGGCAAAAAATACACAGAAATAACGCATTTTTGATCCTGTATTCAAAGAAAATCTGCTCCTAAACCTCCACTTACGTATGCTCGCTCTAAAATCATTCACTAAATCTATTTCTTTTGAGGAATTCCGCGATCGACCTCAACAGAAGTCATTCGTTCTTTTTTGTCAGTACTATGTTAGGAGCATTGCAGCGAGACTAGAGTTTGACCATCTGTTGGCTCGGTGCTGCAATAAAGATGCGGTCTCGGACGCACCTGCACCAACAAAGCTCCGTAAACATCCCCTCTGCACCGCTCTCGCTCTGTGATCGATCATCAGACTGCTCTCATTACCCTTGTGTGTGGTTTTCTTTCTGCAGCCTAATGTGCTAAAGCGAATTGAGTGCTACTTTGCGAAACTTTCGTTGGTATTGCTTCCGTCATTCTCTTTATCTGGCGTGGTAAAAAGGAATTGAGTGATGCTTAACAAACTTTTGTTAGTGTTCCTGCCTTCAATGTATTCGTCTGGTGTCGTAAAAACGAATTATTCCTAGCTTAGTGGAACTTTTGTTAGTGTTTCTGCCTTCAATGTCTTTGTCTGGCGAGGTAAAACGAATTGACTGATGCTGAACGAAACTTTCGTCCGTGTTAACACTAACATCGTATTTTTATTGCGTGGTAAAACGAATTCAATGCTGTTTGACAAAGCTTTCGTAAGCGTAACTGCCATTATTGTCTTAGGCTGGCGGGTTAAAAATAATGTGCGACTTTTCGGCAGAAACTTTAGTATCATTGCTGTTATTGCTATTCAGTTTGGTTTGGAAAAGCGAGTTATGAAGTGTTTAAGAAAAGCCTTACTAATGTTACTGCCAGCATTATCCCTCCGTCTGGTGTGGTAAACGTAGCAAGAGCTGCTATACTATTTCTCTTTCAATATTACTGCAATTATTCCCCATTTATTTAGCATTATAAAATGGTTTTAGTGTAACTTTACGTAAGTTTATTTAGTAGTACAGACATTTTTGACCATTGGACTAGGACTACTTATTATGAGCGATACGGTGAAAATAATAAAATGCTGCTTTTTGGCACTCATTTGGCAATATTGTTCTTGTATTCCCGCATCTTTTACTCTATGGTTATTCTAATTCACAAGGTATTGAAAAAATACATGTTAGTCGTGCTTTTCTTACTTTATTTTCATCCATATTTAATTCTTTATTGTGCTATGTTAATTTACACTGTTTTGTTTCTCGTGAGGGAGTGAAGCGTCAACTTCCCTGCTCATTTTTTGCTGAGCAGGAACAACGATCCTCACTTTAATGGAGTAACTAAACCGATAGTTTTTACCATTGGTAATATAATTTAACGACACGCGCCTCAACAATCACGTCCCTTTGATCAGTTAGATCTCTCACTGTTTCCTTCGTTTCCAGACATTTGCGGTCGATCGGAATAGATCTTCTCAGTGTGACTTGGGACTTTACTGTGATATTCTTAAGCTTGAGTGGTGAGCTCAATAATCTTTCCTTTGTTTTTCAGTCGTTTGTTTATACTCAAGAGCCTTGCAAGTTTTTCTCTTTTTATTAATACGTCGTCATCAGAGGAAAAAAATTGTCTCCAACTCTGCGCTTCAAGCACTCCTGTCAGATCTTCCTGGGATGAGACGTGGCGCATCAATTCGATGTCAGCCATTTAACACGTTCCCTGCGTATCTAAGGCTGTTAACGATTGGTCTGCTTAGGTTGTAAATAGTAGAATATCTAAATCGATTTTATTGCTTGAATACATTTTAAACCTTACTAAGAAATATAAAAATGCAACTGCACGATGTATGATTACAATAATCTTTCGATAAGGTCGCGAAACATTAATTGTCATTAATTTCTACCGGTACGTGAATGAGCAATTTGCCTATTGGTACACATAGGGCCCAATACGCGGGGATCGTGTTAAAATGTATTCTTACTTCATCAGTGCACAAATCACCGCGTTCTCGAACAGGAAATGACGCCAGCACTCAGCGCAAAATGTGAGGGCCTTATTCGCTTGAGGATACGCAATGGCTTCTAAAATTATTTACGGCTTCAACGTAGATTTGTTTTGCCCTTTTGCTGGAGAATTAAAAATTTTAAATTGAAATTCAATGTCGTCTTGGTAAGTTTCCATGCAATATTCATGTTGTATTGTCAGTTTACCTGTTATGAACACGAACACAAAAGCATTTTAGTGTTCTTTCTTCAAATTATATTTTCTTGATATTTCAACCCTGATTTTCTACACGTACCTGTTATCTCATCAGTTCTACATAATCACTGATCAATACTCATGAGAAAGGCAACGCTCTCGTTAAAACAGGAAATACTCACTCATCAACCATTATTACAACAAGCGTCATTTTCTGTTACACCCTTCGAACTTACCCTCAAATATGTACAAGAAATACTTTGACATCTATCAACCACTTACGGGACAAACGTGATTTCCTGTAACATACTGCAACGTATCAACCTCCAGCTATATCATTCAATAATCTTTCCTCGGGCTTTCATGAGTTCGCACAAATGGCAGTGCACACCGCTCACTCGTTCAGTGTGTGCACGCGCACTCGAGACTCGGGCACGCTTTGAACGAGTGGGTTCGCTGCTGCGAGACTTCCTCTCTCGATAATTGATAATAAACGTCACAGCGCCCTTACGTCAAAGATGATAACCCGCTATCTCAGTGTCAGTGGGGGGCCCTGTTCCCGGTGACGGACTGTCAGTTCGCTGGAGCGGCAGTCCAATGAGGGGCTCTGTCAATATCCTATTTGCTTCATCAGATGAACAAGTTTGCTGGAGTCCTATCGAAAATGCTAACTCGAGTGAACCCTTCGAGATTTCAAGCTTTATTTGTTCTCTGGCGCGCTGGAAAAAGTTCGCTGCTTCTCGAAAAGATTTACTGTGGTGTAACAGCTGTTAAGTGTCTGCGGTATTTGTTTTGACGTCTGGTACATGAACAGTATAATTTTTTATTTGATCTAATTTGGAGGTGAAATCAAATTGTGCGCAAATGCAGTGTAGTTTTCTAGCTCAAGTTGCGAGCGACTAAGTGCCTTTTCCTCGGGCTGCCTTTTAAGAGAAACCTGATAAGTGCCTGCATCTCTTCTCTGCACGATGTTTGCTCATTTAAAAGCTATCAAACAAGCTCCTCCCTTGCTCGTATCTCGGTTCATCCTTGAAGCAATTTTCTGCTCCACCCACGAGTTGCTCTCAATAGCCAGGACGATCAGGGAGGTAGTCATCGAAACCCGTCATTTGCTCTCGAGGAGTAACATTTTTCAATTCAAAAAACTGCGGAAAGAATCAGCGTAATTATTCATCATCTTTTTTTTTGCTGACTTGTTACCCTAGGAAAATACGTATTATCAATGATATGGTTCCGCAGTGCATCCGCTTCGTAGTATTGAGGCTAGTAAAAGCGATCTAATCCTGCGAATTTTAAAGGAAATCAACGCATTTAGTGTTCTGTACAACAGATGCCAGGTGTTCTTGTGCGTACAAACAAGAGAGAAAACTCTTAACTGAATGCGTTTTCACGTACTGGTAAAAATTAATTAATCTGTTATCGCAGCTAATAAATTTTTGCTATTTTGCGCATTTTTCACGGATCGGGAGAAAAAGTAGTTCAGTTTTCACTTTCTAAAACTAAGCGGAGTGGTATGATGAGAATATTTTGTTATCAGAAATGAGCATCGACGCTCGTTTTATTTTTGCTGCAAACTGATCCGAGCTGAGAGTTAGGTAGGCCTTCATTTTGTTGAGATAAAATATTTTTGTTATGTTAAGGACTACCTTTTTTCGGTTCACTGCTGTCCTGTTGTTCAGCACCTACTACTTTCCTCTTCAACTATGATCTTGTATCATGATCTTCTTTCACAACTTACTCTTTCTATGCCTTTCTGCGTAGATTCCGCGTTTCCTTAACTCCATACTAAATGTTGCCTTCCTCCTTCCTTTCTTTGTATCGCATTTGTTGCTGGGTAGGGAGGCTAAAACTAACGATCAAACTAATCTAATCTGCAAACTGATCAGTTTCAATAGGATCTTGAGGAATTTAACAAAAATGGTTTCTGGTTATGCCGTTTGATTGCTTTGAATTGCAGTAATGCTTCAACAGTTCACAAACTCCAAGTTAATTTCGCAACCACTGAGAAATTTCCTGAATTTCATTATCAACAATTAATGGAACAAGTATTGAAAATTGTAAGTTTTTACTGCACTCAATAGCTCACTTTTTCTTCGTCTACATTTTAAATTACTTTTGCGCTATTGAATCTGTTACCAATTCCAGAACATTGATTTACTTTCGATCAAAGAAGAACTAGCAAACTATTCCACTGGCCTGAGCCTCCCCAAACTGCGAGGATACAATTCCTTCCGATCGCAACTTTCCATTAGCGCGTCCACGTTAAGTCATCGTAGGAGGATAATAAATAGCAGAGCACTGGAGAAATTCTTCCATTCTTCAAACCGAGAAATTTACCCCAGAATCCTTCACTTTCTGAGTCCAGGTCCAATCGAACGAAGTGTTTAGTGCGGGTGGCAGGTTGGGTGGAGACACCGAAGGCATAAGCACCACTAATTACGGGCTTATAAATCTAACACACAAAATTAGCTTTTAATTACTAGTCAGAAATGGTGTTCCCATACTTTGCTTTGGCCGTGACTGCTCATCAAATCTGAGACCGTCATTGCGCTCTTCTCCAGCTTAAACATTGCGTGTGAAGTGAAATTACGTTTCTGGCTCCGTTAGTTTTTGCGAACTCAGATGGATTGAACATTTTGTCGAGAGCACACTTGCGTTTGCCACGTTGTATTATCGGAGATACCATGTCAAAATTTTCAACTTTAAGAATGTAGAGTAATTAAGGTATCTGATCTTTCGTTTCACCAGCTTTCTCCCTTAATAATACAAACGGCAACAAATTATTTACGACGAATTTTCTTACATCAGTCATGTATTTGGGTTTTTCAACGAGCCATATCCATTATCATATTCATTCGAAAACTTAGGAATTCTGTAAATGCGAAACCCATTGAAAAAATGCAAACTTATTTTGGTGGTACTCAACGAAAATTTTTATACAGTATACAGGCCGATGCTGCACAAGAACCACGATTGCGGCGCGCGTTCAGTACACCTCGAAGCGAGTCATGTTAAAACTGGCCGCAACTGCGTTCGCTATTAGACGGTACCCTCGCTGCTTATCTCACTGGGCTGTCATTAGGCCTCTCATCAAGATCGATTTAATTATCACCTTTGCGTCGTCCAGCTTATGAATACGAGGGGATACACACCGTCGCCGCCGACCCTGGGTTTTTCAAGGACTTTAACGACCCTGTTGTGTACATTCATGTAGTGTGGCGTGTTCCTTCCTGCTTCAGTGGACGAACATTGCGACGCAGTTAAACTTTTCCCATGCAGGAAGTTGTTTAATTTCATGCAGGACTACGTCCAGTCGATCTAGTCTAGTATTTTAAGGACACGTCTATAGAAGTCCTGCTTGTACGGGTGTGATTTATACCTAAATTTTCCGTTTGTATGAATGATATATCTGAAATGCATGTATCACAGCTGGAACAGCGAATGTTGCTTCAAAGTTGAAGTATGATCTCTCTCAAAAGCTTTTGTTATCGAAAATGTATACTCTGCTATGTTACTGTCACTCGAGCGTTTCTTTTCCGTTTTCATTTGTCATGTTACATTTCGTGCGCGGTGTATTTTCGGGTGGTAATACTCAAAACTTACCAAATGTAACCGCAATCCTCACAAAATTCTTTTTTTCTAAAGCCTCGCCGGGAAAACACAGCGCAACAATGCAACCAATTGTGAAACCTTACGCTCTCGGTTATCACCGCACAAATAGGCGAAGCAAGCTAAAATTTAACAGTTTTCCAATAGACCGCTCCGCTTCAGTGTGTAAAACTCTCGTATTGAGTCGCAGGTTGGTCGTCTAGAACCTTTATAACTCCCATCATAGACCAAAAATCTTTCAGTGAAGGAGCATATGGAATGATGCTCTGGATGGTGTCTCGTAAGAGCTTTCGCGTGTCTTTAGAGACCCATTAAACTCTAATAGCATCCTTTCTCTCAAGACATTATTCGGCTCTCAGACTCGTTCGGATTTCCGGCTACACTGATGCTTATACGTGTACTGTATGTATCTGTTCATTCGGTTCTGAAAGCCCGTACAGTTTCTGCTATGAGCTAGGAATGATGTGATAGAAAAACAAGACTGATAGTACATTTCATCATTGGCCTTTTAATATTATTGTGATTAGCCAACTTTAACTGAAAGTATGCAACGAAACACCTTTAGAATTTAAAAAGTATGAAGTTTTTGTTCGTAATTTTAAAGGTGAAAATCGTTTCATTCATCGTCATTTTTATTGACACAAAATTACTACAAAAACAATTTTTATTTCAACGGCAGCCTCTAGTTCGAAATGAATTTCATCTTCTCATTTCAGTGTTTCTTTTTGCAATACGGAGCTACAGGTATTCTCAATGTGTCCATTGTGCTAGACTTGAGAAACGATCTACTGCTTTATCGCTTGAGGTAAATAAATAGTTTAAGGTTTTAAAAATTGTTTACAAAATTCGGTCCGTTCACGTTCCTCGAGCGACTTTCGCCAAGCATGCATCACTTTGTGATCTTTAACTCCCATTTCCCATCGTGTAGAGCATTACGCTTACCAATCATATTAGCTGTGATCGGCCATGAGCCATTTGCTGCTGTTATGTTCCGAGTCACGACCGAAGGCCCCCGTCGCCTGAGGTCCATTAGCGGTATCCGAGTTTCCTGTTATTTATATGCTGCGCTGCGACTGACAATACGGTGGAAATGGTGGATCTTGGTGGATATTGGTCTGACCGACTGGTCTTTACGCTGCTGCTCCGCGGACCACCCGTCGATCGCGTGATACGCGGCTGACTTAACAAGAGTCTGTGCAGCTTGGCACATTCTCGGTTGTGTATACATGAGGATTACGGTCGTCAGAAAAGGGCAGGAGGTGTGCAGCCGTTGTCGTGCTTTAAAAGCGACAGAAGAACAAAGAGGCAATTCGAAACATTTTTCCAAATATCAAAACGAATCCTGCTACTCGCATGTACAAGTACCAACTTAAAACCATTTACCTGCGATATATTTTGTATCACTTAAGTTCATTATTCATGGAAGCCTTTTTATTAGGCGAGTTTTTGTTCTGAAGCAACGAGTGCAAATGTAAATTTAAATTTTCCAAGCATCTGTGGAATGAGTTCACCATTTACCAACTTGAAACCATTTACCTGCAATATATTTTGTATCACTTGAGTTCATCATTCAAGAAGGCCTTTTATTAAAAGCGAGTTTTTGCTCTGAAGTCACATGTGCAAACGCTAAATTTTCGACGCATCTTTGGAATGAATTTACCGCACGGGAAATGTGAGGATATATTTTCGGGCGAAGGTTGCGTGTAGGCCGCACAGGCCTAAGTAACTCCCCTCTCTTTCTGAGGGCAACGCAGTCGATAGCGGCCAATATCAGGGCATTATCACCTAATTATTCCATTAAGCTGTCCTGCCTACCGAGCCTCTATAAGGGAAGCTCTTCAAGGACCGTGAGACTGTCCTCAACCTACCCGCCCGCCGTTGACCGCAGAGTATCAAACTCAGTAGAATTTCTTCCTAAAATTATTGACAGATATTTTTTAAACACCAGCATTGTGCTGCAGCGTAATGTTGGGAATCGTGTGGCTGGGTTGATATGAGTTTCTTCACAGCGTTTGCGTCGAAGAAATATTATTAATCCTTGTTTTTGGGAAATGCGTTATAGTTGAAGTAGAAATCTAATGGCAAATAATGAACAGATCCTTTGAAGAAAATTCATCTCCATCTACTGTATTATTAAAAAATATGAGCTTTATTTCCGCAAGTGAACAAATTTTTATAATGGGCACTGAGGATTTTTTACATCTTAATTTCCTCATTATTATTTTCGTGTTAGGTAGCTATGCAAAGTGAAATAAAATAGTGCTGAGAGAATTGAAACATGATGAATTATAAACTGTCTTTCATTAGTGGATCAACTAATATACTTGATATATACATATCAAGTATATACGCGGCTGACTTAACAAGAGTCTGTGCAGTTTGGCACATTCTCGGCTGTGTATACAAGAGGATGACGGTCGTCAAATATATATATTATAATCGATATACAGTAGGCAAAATCATATTACTATCAACTAATATTTTTTCATCTGTAGCTCCCTAAATTTCATTTTTAAAAACCTCACGGGAGTTACTGTAGTACGTGTAAACTTGAACTAAATAGAAAACACTTACAATAAATACCTCTTGTTAAGATTTACGTTTAGTGTCACAATCGCAACTCATACAAAATTTGTATCTGATGAGCGTTGTGGAAAAACTTTCACGTCATCAAGATCATCATGTGGAATGAAGAAAAATGTGGCGTCATCACTCTGTAAAGGGATCAAGTGGATAGAAAACCATTATGATGCAGTTTTTTATCTCACTCAGAATAGCCATACGAAAGTTATGGAATTGAAATAACTCTTTTTATCCCATGAATACTCGCAAAGAAACATACTGGCAAAAAGTTTTTCCTGCGGATGGTAATCTTTGCATTGAAATGAGCCCTCAAACTGAAATAAACTGTAGGTTCTATTTAAACCGTACCATGCGTAATAATTACATTAACTTTAGCTTCACATGTTTGTTCTCAGTTTTATCACCTCATACATGAATTAGATTTTTTCGTGCTCGAGTTTTTCATTTCATAGAAAATTAGCGGGAAGTTTCAGCCGGGCTTGTCAAATTGTAACAGTCGAATGCTACTCGAAAGGCAGGTTGACCGGATCCTCGACAATTCGGAATACGCTTGCCGCGCACACACTTGCAGCTCCGTTATGCCTTTTATTCGTTAATTTTTTCTAACTTGATGTAAAATATGATGTACTAATAGCTAATCGTCAATGTAAATGTACGATTGTGTAATATTATGGGTGATTTTCGATATTTTTATGGTATTTAAAAGGCGATAATACAACTTCCGTTTGTCCTCTAATTCAGAATTTTTTACAAGGATGAAGATCTTTTTTCTTTCGTGATCGTATAATTATGTTATCAATGAGGCAAATATTCAAACCTCTCAAGTTGCATCAACTTTCCAATTGTGAAACGTAGTTTCCTAAAATGACCTCGATTACACAACTAACACAGTACTTTTTGAGTCGATAATGCGCATTTTTCTAAGAATTCAAAACTACAACTCGTGCTTGGTAGCGTCCACCAATGTGTTGTGATGCTCACAAAAAATAAAAAGAATGGAAATAAATCATTAAATTACAATAAATATAAGCCAAGCAATTAAATTCCCCTTTAAGCGATCACTGAACACCTGACTCAATAGTATAACAATACTAAAATACGAGTAGCAACTGAAAAGCTGAATTAACTCGTTTACCAAAATGCCAAATGGTCTCCTTTAATCCACTTTGTATCAGTTACCTCAATTTTTAACGCGTTCAACACTAAAATATTTCTTACATCGGACGCTGCGAAGCCTGCCCGCATCAGAGCTCGTAAAAGAATGCAGATAATGTGCGAATTAATTGCTGCTGCAACTGGACCCATCGCAACCAACGTGTTAACTGTTATCTGATCTCTCAGAAAGAATGGTGCGAGTGAACGTTGCATGTCTATCTGCTCTGCACATCCCTGAGTCTGAGTGATAATACAGCAGTTAATGGAAGTAGCGCAAGCATTGTGAATTTTAAATACTTGGCGTGCTCGCTCATCACAGGGCAAGCATGTGTACCTACACCGGGAATTTTTTGCGTTAATTTAAGCATGACACCAACTACACTTGCATTCTTACTAAAAGATAGCTTTTTTCGCTGGTATCCTGAGAGATCGTTTCTGAGATCAGCCGCAAAAAAAAACTAATTTATGCTCACATTTGCGTCTTACTCAGTGATTAAGTCGGTTGTTATCAGGGCGAAATTCTAACAGAAGTGGAGAACTTTACAATGCATTAACCGGACTTGTTCCTGCGTAATCTTTTATTGTGTTTTTCATAGATGACTTAATCTAACGCATTAAATGGAACTGGTTCACTTCATTTATTGTCCTACAAGAAGTCCAGGAAACATTTGACTCTGACGGTTCAAGTTGCTGAATTAATTGTATATGATAAGATTTTATGGGAAATGCAAGATAAATGTTATTTCTCCCAATCTGATTGCTGCTGATTGCATGATGAATTCTTTAATCCATAGCCTGTAATTTACCCCATTCTGAGATACTTTAGTTCATTTACCACTGACATGACTCGAACATGCCAACTGACTCGCTTATATCACTGGTATGACTCTGTGCCAATAGACTCGTTTACGCCTCTGACATGAGTTGATCATAAGCACGTTTGGTCCTGTTCGTGCTAAGCGCGTCAAAAAGGAAGCAGCTATGACAGGCTTAGTACATTATATCAGTGCGTTAGGTAGCTAGCGTTTTTCTCGGCAAAAGATAATGAAATGAATCAAAATGAATAATTTTAGAAACCCCAGTCTAACTTGCATTCACTCTCTCAAATGGGGAAATAAATATTGAGGATACTGTGAGTCAGAGCAAATTTTGTTATCCGTGACCAAAAAGTGTTTTGGTTTTTCATACAATTTACGACCATAGGTAATACCTAACTTCCTATTTCAGTATATTAATGAATTCTTCGCTCCATAGCACAATTACAGTTTACAAACATTTGACCATTGTACTGGACTTAAGAAACAATCTACTTCTGTATCGCTTGTGGTAAATAAATTGTTTGAATTGTTTAAATTGTTTAAAAGTTTTTCAACAATCGTACGGCCTAGCAGTCCCTCTTTGGGGACATCGTCTGAAAATCAAGTTTCCTTCTTTTTCTCTGTCGCCCCGGTCGTCTGCTGGAACTGGGCGAGGAATTAGGTGCAATAAAGACAAAGTCCCTGAGTGGCATCAGTGGTACGTCCAGACTTACCTGAGGACGAAAACAGCGCGCACTTGGTGCCGCAGATACAAGAAGCTCTGAGTGTCGCTAAACTTGTGAAAGTACCGCTCTTAAAACTTTACTTGTTGCACTTGGGCCTTTCTCAGACCTGACAAGTAGCTTCTCAAGCTGGTCGAATAAGGTCGACTTCAGTTGGATAATCCTTTTGAAAAAATAAAATAGATAAATGATTTAAGGTTAAGGGCCGCTGATCTTTTCAGGGTGGAGTTTTATTTCTCCCGCATAAATGTAATGAAGAAGAATTACGCTTTTAAATTAAGATTCCCAATCATTTTTTTAATTCTGATGGGTTAGTGCAAGCATTAATTATTCCCTAATTGGTAACACGATTACTGATATCTCTAATTTTATCAAAAAAATTAGCCAGTGAATTTCTACTAGCATTGAAAAATAAATGGTAAATGATAACCCCATAACTAAACCAAAAAGTGGGTATTTCACTTCATATCATGTTATTATAATACTTGATCACAGTTTCCCCAATTTCGGTATCGACGAGTTAGTAAAGAACTTTTCGTGAGGCAAAGTGTCGCCTAAGAAACCTGGCCTGTCGGATATGATTTGTCAATATCAAGTCTGGAAGCGCTTTTTATTAGCCTCATGAAGTTCCTGCATCACGGCTCCGTTTGACGCGAAGTCGTTTACAACACTAAAAAATACAGCCATCAATCTTTGGGGTGCCGTAGGAAGTGTATCATCGCGCAGACTTCAACCGAATTGGTTGCTGACTTCAACCGAATGAGTGCAGACTTCAACCGAATTGGGTGCAGACTTCAACCGAATTGGGTGCAGACTTCAACCGAATTGGTTGCTGGCTTCAACCGAATGAGTGCAGACTTCAACCGAAATTCTGCAGACTTCAACCGAATTGGGTGCAGACTTCAACCGAATTGGGTGCAGACTTCATCCGAATTGGGTGCAGGCTTCAACCGAATTGGGTGCAGACTTCAACTGAATTGGGTGCAGACTTCATCCGAATTGGGTGCTGACTTCAACCGAATCGGGTGCATACTTCATCCGAATTGGGTGCTGACTTCAACCGAATCGGGTGCATACTTCATCCGAATTTTGTGCAGACTTCAACTGAATTTGGTTCAGACTTCAACTGAATTGTGTGCAGATTTAAACCGAATTCTAACTTTTAAGCTCAAATCTGAGCATTGAAGCCTTATTCGTACGGCGTGTTATTATTTACTAGTCCACCCCCCCTTCCCCTTCATTTGAAATTAAAAAAGAAAGCGAAATGAGAAAAAGGCGTAAGAAATCAAAAATCACAATCTCTCTAGAGTTGATAAGGCCGCGTGAACACGGCCCGTTAAAATATATAGGGCTGGAGCTTTTATCACAGATACGCTCATCAAACACTTTCGGCTGGCTTCGGACAGACCGACGGACGGACGCGGCTCTTATTATAGTATAGATTGTGAACTACAGTAGATCACTGAAGTTTGAGAAACTATCCACTCTGTTTTTTTAAAGAAGGGAATTTTTACCGAGCTAAGAAGATGCGATCAAGTAGAGTGTTTGCTCGATGTAGTTTTCTTTGAAATTATCAGTAGTCGAGTTTGCAGAACACTGGCAAGCATGTTAAACACACCACCGTAAAAAAACTGAACGAAATCGAATAGGTTTCACTACTAGGAAATTTACAACATAGAAATGATGAATAATAAAATGAATGATGTACAATGCAATGCAATTATGGAGCATTGAAAATTCTAATATTAGTTCCTGATTTTCATTTTAGAAATAATTCTAAAACTGATGGTAGTTTCATCCTTGGAAATTCAAATGTGCAATGCCACTCGCCGAAATTAATTTAATCTAGAGAGCTACGCTTCATGGTTTTCTTGTTATCCAATTTAATTTTTTCAGAGCGCTTAAGATGGCTTTACCCGCTATGCTTATTTTAATATTTTGCTCGTTAAATTAACAAACTCGCTGAAGGCAACGTTTTCGACTACTTAGTTATGCTCGTAAAAACTGTTTGTTTCGTGGATAACAAATCTTTTAGCTTATCTCTTAAACGAGAGTGGAATATTCATAAGATCTAAAATCAGTTCCCCTGAAATATTTTAACCAATTTTATAGTGGGTAGGTTTTTATAAATTTACTGTATTGCTGAAACTGTAAATCATTTTGGCCTGAATATAGTTATTTTCGGCTCCATCTGCGTTCCATAACCAGTACTTGCAAATTCTGCTCGCTCTGAGAGCTTGTTTGGCAATTTGGTCCCGCCGAACTGATAGAAATCGATAAAACGTCTTCAATCATTTTTTTTAAACCTCTGGATTACTTAATGTTAATCCTCAGCGAGTAAAATGAAAGTCTTTTTCTACTTTTTTGAGATTATATCACTATATCAAACCAGGAGGGATCATTCGCGAGAACATCAAATTTGAATAAAGCATACAATTTCGGCTTCTTGAGTGAAATTCAACTTGCTCAACATTTTAGAAATTTTGTTCATGCGCAATTTTTAACACAATGAACATAACTAGTTCAATTCCAAAGACTTCAACCCTGGCCGTTTTGCAGATTATAAAACCTAGTAATTTACATGCTTGCTATCTCCATTTAAAAGTAAAAGAACATCACAAGTGCATCGCAAAGTCAACATCTTCCAATTTCAGTGGCTCTAACTTCTTTTGTTATCGTGTAACTGGCGCACTTACGCTCGTAATGATTGGCTATTGCAAATTCTCAACTTTAATGGCCGACTTTATGACTTCCATGAGGGCTCAGGATGCCCTTGCTCTAAAGATTATTAAATGCAGGCACAGTCATTATGTCCTAGGAGCTGCGGCGATGCAGAGGCATAATGGACACTTGAATTTTTATTAAGGGATAATGAATCAGTGTTACACATGATATTCACGGCAAATCCGCGTGTTTAGGCAACAGCGATGTCGCATTGCGCATCAGTTATTCGCTAAGAGTTTTTTGCCATAACCTAATATTACACTAATTTATTACTTTTTCATCTCATGGGTTCTTGCCCATAATATAAGAATTTGTTTATGCAAGATTACACTATAAATTTGAACGTAATTGACATTTTCATTTTACTTGGTTTAATTTTTGCATATTTTCCTACACAGTGGTAATTTTGAGTGACTTCTGTAGTATTTACATGAAAATTTGGCTGCAGATATATCAACCAATTTTATGACCTTTTTGTCTGCTCTTCCTCAAACCTGGCTGACATAATGAGTGTTTGATTACATCCAAACCTATTCTAACATATTTGCCACAAATTTTCCCTAATCAGAGAATCTGAGCCCCCATTCAACATCGTGATCTCACTCACTCATGGTCTGCGAAATAAACCGATTGAACTAATCAGCAGTCGAGATAAATTTTTAGTCTACTTCGGAAGTTCCACGATCTCTTAGAAAAAAAGGCTTTCTGCGAGAGTGGGTTTCTTCGATCAACATTCCGCGTGTGTTATTGCCGAGTTAACCTCAGACTTTTGTTCATACCCTCGGGTACGAGGAGCTGCTGCTCATACAAAATTCAAGAGCACGATGCCTAGCGTCATAGCGCGAGAGCCAAGCGCCTCTTAGCAGGATTGCAAGGCGGCCGACATCCTCTATGCGCTGCCTCGCTGCGCTCTGCAGTCAATGCTACCCTGATTCTTTCCTCTTAGCAACTCCTTAGGAAGTTACGAGAGCTGCTTCTCAGGCGCCTGCTTCGTGTATGCTGCTTCCTGCATATCGCGTCGTCATTATTGTCTTGATTTACGTTTCTTGAGGATTTGCTATTCTCAGTGCGTGGAAATGAATGCGATTTATTTGAAGCTACTTTTTTCGTTGCTATGCTCGACCGGTGTGCTTTGTGTTGAATTCGCGGAGATGTTTAGCGATTTTAGAGAGTTTTGTTCCAGCCGCTGTTGAAAATGTAAATTCACGTGATTACTGCAGAGTGAAGGCTTAGTGTTAGTACATCTGGAAATTGATTACAAACGCTTTTTAATTACTTTAACGAGTCTTTTGCTGTGTGAATTTAGAATAAAATGTGTTTTGAAGCAAAATTTTAAAGCGGATAAATTAATAATTATAGAGGTATTTAGAAAGACTTATGAAACAAATAAGCAGTGTCATTAACTCAATAGGACCCTTCATTATTGAAGTGTTGGAGTTCCCCGAACGTTATTGAAATTTAAAAAACAGTTCCAAAAATTTGTGAAGTGAGTGTAAAATTCACAGTAGCATTTTGGCCTCGCAATATGTTAATGAATTTCACTGGCCCACACAGACCCTAACGGCCAAGATCAACTCAAAATCACTCAAGGTTAAACGCCTTGCTCTTCATTTGCTTTCTATTTTGACTTAGATGTATTGATTGTATACGACTTCTAAACTATGTACATTTTTCTGTTCGTTTCCTCCATTTTCGTGGTAATAAAGCTTTCAAATGAATTTTAGTAAGCATAAAGTGATTGCAATTCAAGAAAAACAAGTTCACTATCATCACGCAGTGTTCAGGTAGCCTGTTCACAAGGTGGGATAGGGACAAACAAGCCAGGCAAGCGATGAAGAATCTGTATTATTGCGTACAGGCATTAAAACTGAAGCTGCATCAAGTCACGAAAACAAAGAATGATTTAACACATTGGTTGCGATATGACCGTGCTCAAGTTTTTCCAAGTGCGAAACGACCCATTGATGAGTCGTTTGAAAAATTGTGAACAATCTTTTCAAATTAATCGTTTTGATATACCCAGTTAATGATTGCTATTTTATAAAATTTTTACCAACTTTAGCCTTTAAAGTTGAGTTCAGTTTAACCCATCGCAGTCAATGTGTTGAAGGGACCCAATTTGTCTATTTTTCACTCATGTAATACGACCTGGACTTGCTCCTTGTTTGTAGTTCAAGTTGATTTTTCTGTGATAATGAATACAAAAACGAGTTCTCTCTGTATCTTCTTGGAATTAACCCGTTGTAGAGGATTATTTGAGAAGCTGAAAAATGATGGATTGAGTTTGCATTTAGCAAATTTATGTAACAGTTCAATAACCGTGTATCGAATACATTGAAATGTGACAAAAAATAGTTAATTGCCACGGTTTTATGCTATGAAACGATAAGTATCAATAAGTTGCCCAGTTATAACCCCTTACATCTGACCAGTTTTTGCGTCACCCTGCACTTTACTTGCACGATAGTGGTTGCCTTCAGTGTGACCGATTCAAACTACGAGCTTACGTTCCCTTGTGTTCGCGCATTAAACTGTCGCGGAATATGGACTCATATATTTGACTTGGTATTTCCTATTTAAAATTCTGAGTGCTCCGAACAAAATCGAATTACAGAAATGCTAAAGGGAAGCAATCGAAATGCATTACCATTGGAGCTCAGGGACCATTTGCATGTTATTGGAGTGTCATGCATCAGGCGGAGGCGCTCGCAATGAAGTGCTTGTCTGCCTCCTTGAATTGAGCGCTGTTTGAATGACCAATTGAGTTTTGCTAACAACTTCAGCCAATGAGTGATGGCTGGGAGAAGCACAGCAAAACAGAACAATACGATTATCGTTTTGATGCAAACTCTCGATCGAGTTATTCCAAAACCCTTGACGCAGGACAACAGAGTCGTTTTCCGATGCATTTTGGTTATGTAAATTGAAGTTACCTTCTTCATTTTCCGACCTTTGCTGTTATTTCAGCTCTTTCACGTCTTGAATTACATTTTATTTAGTAACTTCAACCAAAATAGACGAATTACTCAATCGTATATTCTATTGGCAGCTCTATTTGACAGGCATAAATTTCAATTTTCAGAACTTCAAAAACATCATAAAATTTCCGATTCGATTGACTGATATAGCTGTACCTGAATGCATCAATTTATACATTAATTGTCGTATTCTCAACATGAAACTTAACTTCAAACCGGTCGGCATTAGGTCATCATGTGTGGAGAAGGAGAAAGTAGATTTTGTCTTGAAAATGAATTTAACACATAAATAACTTCTCTTGTTTTTTGTTTTCAGTATGAGAGCATGAGCGCCTTGATAATTTTCGAAAATTCTCTGCTTGTTTTTGAATGTCCTGGAGTTGAATTTTTGTGCGGCACTGCTTCGAGCCTCGGCTATTATGAATAATAATTGTCATTTCATGAACTCGTGAAATTAAAATTTGAATGCGAGGGAGCTGAAATAATAGCCAAGCTCGGAAAACAAAGTAGGTTATTTCAGCTTACAAAACCAAAATCTAGTCTCATTAGCCGCGTTTTTACTTCAATACATCATAATTGATGACCACCAAAAATATGATTTCCGTTTTCTAAGAGAGAGTATTCATATACCATTACCATGTATTGCTGTCATCTTATTTTAATCGTCATTTTGCATTTCTCTCGTCATGACGAATACTAACGGAATTAAAGAAATTCTACAAATACTGTGGTTTTTTGGGCAATGTTTTTTAATTTTCACCGACGCAATGGGCGATGAACTTTTACCTCATAACTTGAAATACTGGCAATGAGTCTGCGACAGTGAATTCGGTTTTCGGTTCCATCAAGCTCTTGAAGTCTCGTGGTAATTTCATTTTTGAAAGACCATGCAAATTTCCGGAGCCAACTGCTTCTGAATCTTGAAGTATCATATCAGAATTAACCCGTTAACAGACATGGCTTAAACTAAAGTTTAATATTCAACTTAAATATGAAGTCAGTCGTAGTAAGAAATTGTGAAAATACCATATATGAACTGCATCTTACCTTCATTTAGCTTTTATTAAGTATTTATGAAAATTGAGTTGGTGACTACTGGTCGGTCAGCAGCATTATGAAAATTCTCTCCATGTACCACCAGTGGCTCGCATGGAGGTTAACGCCTTAAAACTTTCAAATACGCTGAGGTAAATCTTAATTTGAACTTAAAGTGGTTTAATTTCAGCACAATCCCGTTACGTTTCACTTTTTGACAATACGACTTCGTTTAAAACTCACTTAGCTTTAGATTGTCCTAAAGGTCACCAAAAGCAACAAAAGCTGTTCAGTCTTGAAGGTATCGTCTATCCTACAAGAATAAACTCGCATAATCTACGCTTCAGATCAGAACTGCCAACATTTGCGTGATTATATCGTTAGATCGTCCAAATATTCATCCTAGCCGTGGCGACGATGTGAAGTCTTCTAACACCGTGCGTTTCAACGCTTACTTTTAGCAAGAGTTGCATTGAACAAAGATTTGCACATCGACGAGTGCCATCGCCGACCAACTGACACTAAAAACGTGCAGAAAGAGCGGTTCGTGTTAATGCGTCTTCTTGCAAGACTGGAAGTTTGCTGCAGAGACAATAACGATCTTCTGATTTTTAATGAAGCAATCTAATTGCATTCTGTTTCTGCTGTTGTTGGACGAAGCTGAAAAATGCGATTCAATCTCGTGCTGATAAATTAAGGTCCGTCTTCAAAGGTTAGAGCAGATTATTCGAGAACGTGCAGAAACTGGTAGCATATTCTAAATAAACATGCAAATGAAAACTCTGCACCGATTTTGAACATCGATCAAGAATATCGTTTAAATAGCATCATTATATTGTTTATTATCAAACAATATGTTGTTGTTTACCAAATTTGACGAATAAACTAAGACTTTAAATTAAAGTTCCTTTAATTTTCAAATTTTTCATTGAACAATAATAATTATTCCACAAACGCTGCTATTTCAATGGCATATCTGTTAAACATATTATTTGTTTTCCGTCACAACCGAACTTGCCGATACACGCAGCTGAGCTAGCAAGACAAACATCAATTACTACAATCTAAATGCAAAGCCAACTCGGAGACGTGAATTGATGTGCTTTCAGCTCACTACAAAATGCTTCAGACGTTAACATACAAGCATCGAACCGATAATTTCGTTTTCATAAGTCTTATTCTGCTGATTCTGAAGCACTTGAGATGAATTTCTAGTTTTACAATGAAGCAAGCTTTATTTGAGACAACTTCCTTCCTCAACGTATAATTATGTCCCGTGAGTATTCATTAATGGCATCGTGTGTAAGATTCAATTTCTCAATTCACAAAGCTGAATGTAGGCAGCTTCGGAGGAACAGCTCAGCCCCGTGAGAGAACTTCTTTATTTCTCTCAGCAAATTGAACGAGCGTCTCAAAGACTGCACGGAAAATTGCTTTCTCTCCTTGATTTAAATCCGTCGTCTTGTTAGTCAGAAAAGATTTGCGGCTTCCCTGATAGAGAAGCACTGGTTCGTGGCAGTCGCATTCAGTTTTTCTCTTGACGAAGTGACCCTCTTCACGAGAGGGCAACTATCGTCCTCCGATCTGATGTCCTGGTCGCGCTTCAAGAAATGCAAGTTGTACGCGAGCTTCTGATAACGCTAGAGATTGATTCTACACTCGACTCAGGGCTAACCCATTTTTTCCTACATTCACAAGTCGCTTTCTCAGTAGTACAGACTCGTCTACTACGCATTAATCAATTGCATTAGTACGGTCAACATGCCATTTTTTGTTCATACGACGCACTTAAAAGACTTTGTTCGTTGTACAATGCAGTACGTGTATATTGAAGAGTTTCGTTTCCGATATCTATTCAACTTTTATTGATCCATTTCATTCGTACAATTAATTCCATTTGAATAAGTCTTTTCCCAGCCGCTCTTTATGTCTTCTCTATTTCACGCGAGGGATATTATCCTCATATAACTTCGATGTTCCCATGCAATTGGGTAGGTGAAATCAACTCTATCATGAAGGATCCCTCGATGCATCAGTCACCATTCACCTTCAGGAACGTCGCCTTCTTTGTTGGTCGGAGTTAAAAAACATTGAGCCGAGCTCGTGAAGAAGCACGCAACGGGGACCTTGGACAGAAGCTCCTGTAGGAACAAATGAACGAATATGGGCGAGTGGAAGTGAACACCTCGAGAATTGTCTTGTGGAGTTTGCTCAAGTGTGCGCGCTAAAACGTTAGGAACTTTACGGGCTCTACGAAGCAGTTGTTTTTTGAAAACTCTTTTCCACTTTATAATTTGTCACAAATGCATTTAAAAATATGAATTCATTATGTGAAACACAAATGCATTCTAGATATGGTTATACATGCACATGTTTGGGGCTAAAATCAACTTTGAAAGTCAAGTACGATGTCATTTTTCAAACACTGGGATGTGACTCTTTTCCTCTAGCTGTCCATACATATATGGCATTTTTATATTCATATCCTCTATACTTTGCATAAGTTTATTACCCTTATGGGTATCATCAAGACCAACTGGCATGAGCACGTTTACGGTCACAGAGTGCAAAATCAATTGAATGTGCACCTCTCAATTGAGGAAGCGATAAATCCATTGCTGCAGCTGCGTGATGCCGAGTGCGTCGTGTGGTCTGGTCGAACGGAGCAAGTGTGACTTCGCAGTCCCAACAGCATTGGCGTTTTGCCGATAGTGCGGTTATACATCAGCTTGTGCACGCCTCATCTTATACAAGCAAAATTTAGTTTCCGTTATTCAACCAATACATACGATGATGGTTTCAAGTTAAGAATAACTGGGTCTAGTGCAAATCTCATCTTACAGGAACAAAAGTTAGTTACAGTTATTCAACAAGTATATACGAAATCTTGCCTCAAGTTAAGAACTGGGTCTAATTTTGTCCGAAGAACTTGAGTTCGCATAAAACGGTGTCGGATAATTCTATAAGTGACATTATTTTTTCCTCATTGGGTGTCGTGAACTCTGTCTTAAAAATATCAGCCATTAATTGATGTTTAATGAGTTTAATTAATGAACACAGTTCAAGGGACTCGGGATTTATAAATAATGTCCCCTAGAAAGGTAAAACCAATTCAGATAAACGATTACCAGTACAGTTATCTTCGATTGATTTCGACAGGAAATTTGCTCATTTTAGTAGCTTCTCCGAGCACCACGAATTTCAACCTCGTGCTTCAATATATTTTACTAATCTGATAAGTGAACATATAATACAGTATGTAAAAATATCAAAGCATATCTTGCCAGCGCTTGGGAAAAGTGCGAAACATACTGAAAGCAGTGACTCAAAATGAAAGTTAAATTTGCGGCGTTGTTCGAAAATTCAAAAGCTTCAAGTAATTACTGTTCGTTGAAATAGTTCTTTTATGTATGGGACTGCGCAAATTGCAGCTTGTTTCTGTCTTCTGTCTCTTGTTAAATAAGATCATCGAGAAAAATTCCATGCTTTCCATGCTTCCAAGCGAGATGCTAACACTTTCATACACGCTATAATAGTTGAGCCACTAATGAAGATATTTTGCATTTTTAACTGCGTATACTCTTATCTCCGTGCCTTAATAACACCCTGTATGACCCCCTTGTATGAGAACGTGTAAACGGAAAATGGACCCTACCGACCGTCACAGTTACGCTTTTTTTGCTTAGAATATTTTTGTTTTTTCATATATTCGCTAACTATGATGTTCTTCAAAACCCGTAGAATGTTGTTTTTGTGTTATTTCTTCAGAATTCTTGTTGATGCGCTCTGAGAAAGGAAGTACTGAATTTCAATGAATTGGGGAACTCAGAATTTGACCCAACATACAGCGTTCTGTCACATTACTAAAATTTATCCATATTGTACTAACACGAGTGGAGGATAGAAGTAAAAAAAATTGAAATTTACTATAATACACACATGCCCATTCCCATCAACAGTTAAAATTTGAAAAATTAGACCCATGACCTCATCTTGAGAGACGAGAGACGGTATTCTTATAATCTATTCTCACAAAGTTTTTGAAAACATTTTCTTTTTGGAGTAAAATCCGGAAAAATTTGGAGTAAAATGTTGCACTCATTCTCTATGAATTCAGACCAATATTTCACTTGTTATTTTAGAGTAAAATACAACATGACAACCGAAACAAGTCAATGGCCCATCCTCTGGCTGCTCAACAAGTCACGTGCTGCCACCCACAAATCACGTGCAGACTCCATGGAATCAAACTTCAATCATCAGGTTTCGCGCACAAGCTTCAGTACATTCATTTTAACATAATTTTTCAATACGAGGTTGTAGAACAAAGTGGAGTCCCTTGAATTAATCATTTTTAGCATAATTAGTAATATCATAGCTTTTATATTATTTTTTAGAGCATGCTGACGCTACTGCACTGTACGCTACTTATTACCGTTAGAACCGTAAATATATTGAATACAAACGTGGTTTCTCATAATTTCATACGATGTGGCCTTCGTTTTTTCTTCCAAACTCCCTGGAAATTCAGTTAACCCTAGTACTTTATAACACTGAGGAATTCCCAACCCAGTGATGGTCAAGACAGTTTTTGAACGTATGCGCCGTGCTAGCTGCAATGATATTTTCTGAGAACTGGATCCAGGGACTGACAATTTAAATTTAGGACCTGACCTGTATTGAATTTTTTCTCCTAGTTTTCAATTTTTATTTTTGGCTTGATGTTGCTCCCCGCTTTGAAAGGGTTTTTTTTGGCTAATATCATTAATGCCATCAGGATGTTTGTTTGTCTCTATTAATTCATCGATCTCGCAATCTTTTTGTCCAAAGGAGATGAGTTTGGTCAGTAGAAGACATCGCTTGTAGTAGCAGAGAGTTACTAATTTCCGGAATACTTCCATTACTTTACACTGAATTTTCCCCATTTTTGAAGTCCCGTCTTGTAGTAGGGGATTCGACGTGCACATGCGTATTCGGGATTAAGTTGGACTACAAATTTAGTACCTTATTAAATGGAAGAAGAGTGCCCTTTGACTCTTAGTCAAAGTTTCTTCATATGAAGCCAAGAATGCTGTTCTCATTCTTAACGCTTTTTCCTACTTATCATACTAAAGATTTTAGGGAAGAGTGATACTAGATACCTACTCATTTTTTGTCCATTGCTTATATTAGAGTATCGTCACAGTATCATTACTCCCAGTAGACACTGCTGAGCATTTTTCGAATTCAGGTTCGAGTCTGCTTGCGTAGTAACTGTGTCTCGCTCGATGAACGCCCTGTGATAAATTTTCGAGTTGTCGGCGAATGTGTGACTTTTACTATCAATTCCACAAATAAAGTCGCTGATGTAGATGATGAAGTGTAGCGGACCTTAAATGCTTCCTTGGGGGAACCCCTAAGGCTACCAAATCGTCATTCTACGACCAGAATGCCGGTATCGTCTCCATCGAAAGTAGTTCCCAAAATGCCAAGAGTTTCCCCTCTAGCGGTAAACCTAGTGAAGAACGTTATTGAAGATTTTCTAAAAATCAAGATATATGAATTTAACGGCTTTTGTACCGTTGAAAAATCGGTTAATTTCTTCATATATCCCACACTGAGTCTGTAATCAAATTTCGTACTTGGAGATGCTTCTCTATACGGGCTTTGAGAAATTTTTCTTTCGTTTGGGACATCGTTGGACATTCGCCGGCTTCCAGTCCAGCGAAAGAAGCCAGTTTCGAGCGATCGATTGAATATGTTTGGTGAGGGTTAGCTGATTACTTCGGCTGTTTTTTTTTTAAAATTGCGGGCTCCAAACCGTCGGGTCCAGTCGATTTGTGTGTTGGTTCGGGAGGACGAGTTCAGTTTTGACATCTTCCACCGAAACAACGTCGTCTTTTATAAGCCGCCGTAAATTTAAGGATTGAGGGTGTAAAATTCCTATTGAATTGTTCAAGCAAACTCTGAGGGGAAGTACGCATTAAGGATTCTGGTTCTACTTTCATTATCTGTTTGGGTTTAAACAATTTAAACAATTTAAACAATTTAAACAATTTATTTACCACAGGAGATACAGAGGTATAATGTTTCTTAAGTCTAATACAATGGTCAGAGTTGAGTATAGCTACCTGTGGGCCCGAATAAGTTCAGCGACTTCTAGGGCATCCTACCATTACATTATTCTAGGGCGTACAATAATGTTTAACCTAATTCACTCAGCCTAGTTTCGCATTAGACTGATCAACAGGATAATGAACTCGATATTGATGTTTAATTTTACAATATAGGTCACATGGACAATATTTAACAGTATATTCGATAACGATTTGGGAGCAGACTGAAAAGTAAGCGCAGTACATGGGTTAGACCGTCAATGTCGATCAATGATCTAATGTTATCTTTTTAAGGTCGCCTTCTATATCATATTTGTAGAAGTATTTCAATTCTTTATTTCCGTTAGTTTGTGTCGCAACTGTGATTTTCTTTTGCTCTTCTTTTCAGTTGCTCTCGCGGAGGAAAACGTCACGGCGCGCAACCGACTTTTATTCACGTGAGTTTTTACTTCCATACTTCAAAATTATTTTGTCCCTTTCAATTTTACATTTCTTTTTGAACACGACTTCTTTTTCAGCGGCAGTTTGTGGCATTAACCGATTCGGTGCGATATTGTACATTTATCTGTCCGTCGATTGAATTGTTACATAGATTCACAATGATGACCACTCAAATTGAGGGAGTATGAAGGTAGAGCTCCTAAAATAATATATTAAAATACACGTGTTTTCAATTCACACAAATTCTACATCAGCCCACAATGAGCGTGACGTAAAAGGAGCCCTAACAAATGCGTCGCAGCAGTCTCTAAGAATTAGACCTCCGAATGCTCAGCAATAAGAGGACGAAAAACACTGAAACATAAATTACCACCGAGGTTCAGAAACCATGTTCCGAAGAGAAAACGAGTCCCCGCTGCGTTTTTCTAAATAGCTGAGCGGACGTGACTGCCTGCTGTCCTCTCGAGGACCAAACAATGAGAGCTGCTCTGATTATCGATGCGCCGCTGCCGACGTGTCCTCTTAATGGACCACTTGACACTCGCCAAAGAAATTCTCGCAACAATCGCTAGCACTGCTTTTTGATAGTGTAGCCTGTATTGATTCCCTGTTTCGGTTTGCTTGCTGTTCTGCTCCGAGAACCCATTTGTGAAGCAAATGAATTTTGCTGCCCGCTGATCCCTTTGGATTTTGCATGTGGTTTAGATTAGATTACGTTGAAGTTAAGGCTTCAAAAAATTATCGGAGACAGGTTTAACTCGGGTTTTAGACTTTAAAATAATTCATATTTAAATACTTAATATTAATTTTACTCAGCATATCTGGAGTGATCGGTGAAGTTTCTCTCTCATCAGGAACAACAGTTCATATAGGTTTCGTCAATAAATAACTATAGTGTCATTACTACAGTTCTGAATCTTTTCACTAGGATATCACTAGATTTAGGCTCACGATTGAGAATGATGATAACCGCGTACATGTTGGACTCTAAAATATTACTGAGAAAAAATCTATATGATGCTAGATATGTGTCGTAAAACGCAGTCGTGCGCTTTGCTTCTATAAATTAGGTATTTACATCCGACGAAGAAAAACGATGTTCATGGTTCTCATTATCTTACAGGGAACACGTTCGTGTATAAGGTCCTAAAATGATTCCGAAACCTCCCAAAAGCATGTGAAAGAATCACTTATGATCAATTGGTACTGGTGTATCGGTATCGGTAGAGGTCTGCCACCTGAAATGTATGTAGACTGCTGTCCCATGAAGATGTGGTAGTTCTGTGCCTCGAGTTCCTTTAATTAGCGAAGGTAAAGTGGCTGCAGAAAACGAGCGAAGAAAGCCCAGGCGCGTAATTGAGCGGTAAGGCTATGAAATTACTCATGAAAAAGAACGCACGTCCATTGCAGGTTATTAAACGTGTGTTTGTAAACGGAGCTGGCCATCTAAGTGTAACTACAGAGAAATTACCAGAATCTGACCACTTTATGGTCAATTAGAACTTAATGCCTTCAAGACGAATTAAAATTTCATCAACTGACTATAGATTACGCAGTGCATGCACTTGAACTATTCATTAAAGCATTCATTACCATCAATCCCCTAATTTTGGATGCCGAGCATAACAGAAGAGTGTCTCAATGAAGTTGTGATGGCGGATATGCCAAGGAAAGGGGTGAAAAGGAGAAGTTTATCCCTGAGAGTCACAGAGATGAAAAGAGATAAAAAAGAAAAGATACATTAGCAGACAAAAAGACACGTATGGTTACATACATAATCGACTGATATGGAGCTCTGAACAGAAGCTATATGGAAGTTCACTGAAATCACGATTGCAAGTAAGAATGAATTTGACTTGCATTTCAAGGTGTAAGGTTAATTAATCTCGTCTTGGCTATAGTGAAAAGGCGCGTTCAACAGGAGGAGGCTCGGGCAAGAAAAAAAAATTACCACACAATGGCAAGGATCGTACTGTGGCCCAGAACATGGGCGAAGTTCGCGCAGTTCCAATGAACTTCATAAAGGAATAATGCCAGTAGTGGTGCTATCGGAAAATCCCCGGGCTAGGGCTAATAAGTTTTTGCTTTCCTAGGCCACTAATGGCCCTCATCTCAGAGTAGTCTCCATGCAAATCAATGCAGCGAATCCATAGTTTTTTCATGCCTAGAAAGTGTCAAAACGATCCTTTCGAAAGCTATGAAGAAACACATTACCTGCGACATCTCCAACACCTGCGTTTTTATGTCTTCTACAGCGTCGAACCTGTAACATTTCATGTAAATTTTCATCCTTGTGTATTTCTCAATGTCTTCTATAGTGTCAAAACGGTGACCTTTCAGGTGAATTGTTATTTTTACAACACAGCCAAGTCCCCCATGACTTTTTAGATGAAGATACGGGATCATTTTCTGACCCTTCTCTGCGTTCTGAGCACGCATCAAAACGACGCGGCTTCTGATCCTCAGATCAGGCCGAGGTGAATTTTACAGAATCTCGACGCGTGCTTATATTTTCTGCTAGAATTTCTTGGCAGCTTTTATAGCTCATGTCGACACTTGTGTATAAATCATGGATTGTTTGAAGACCGTCTGCGAGAATGAGTTGTCGATTTTTTTCTACATTTTCATACGGTTTGCTCGTGGATGGTCGTCATGATTGATGATCATTTTTAAGTGAAGTTCTGCAGGCCTTGACACGAGCGTACCTCTCAAAAACTTGTTTTCTATTTCAGGATGTTCGTCATGAGCTTCTTGAAGCATGTCAGAAGTTTCGGTACACGATTTGCTACATTTAAACCTTAACTGGGTGCGAACTCGTTGCTCGAATTTATCAGCCATCACAAATTTGCAAATGAAAGTTAACAAACGATTGAATTACACAACTCGAACACCGAATGTAACTTCACTATGCTTGAGAACTCAGCTCACTCAAGTACTAGACGTTATGTACTCGGACGCTAGCACTCCGACTTGTGCAGTCACGTTCAATAGCCGCGATAAGTACCTTCTGGAAACTGACTATTAACACTTCGCAAGTGCTTGCCGTAACTCGTTTCTTCAAAATACCCTCACGTCAGATTTCCCCTGAGTCCTGAACGCTTAGAAAAAACTGAAATGGCCTGACTAAACGCACGAATATTTGTGTTGCAATTAGCCAGGGCAGTATACAAGTTTTAGTTTCACAATGTCCATTGACATTATGAAAATCAAATTCTCTCAATAAACTAATTAAATAAAATTGAAACCGACCATTTTGCTTATCACGAGAATTAAATTTAAATTGCGACTTCTAAACCAAGTGTTTTGGTGCTCCGTGAAAGCAGCCTCTCTTTGAAATGATTTGATACGATAAGTAAACGTTCGTGAGGGTATCATTCCCATCTGACTTTGGGTCTTCTCCAGTGTGTCAAATTCATAATTAATAAACAATGGAGAGGATATGTGCATCTTCATTTTGCAAGTGTGAATAAATATATTTTTCCTTAATTCATTAATCCAGTGAAAGAGGAAACTTTTTTCAAGCACTGCTTTTTGCCGCGAGGTTTTAAATAGAGGCTGCTGTTTCATTTCTAACTGTTGGGTACAAGGAATAGATCGATTTCCACTATGTGGATAGCAGATCGCTTTGAAATTTTTTGGGTTAACTTGCTGGTGTTCTCGCTCGTTTGGGCAATGGTCTCTTTTGATGCAGGGACAGTTAGATTTCAGTATGCGTTGAGAGCTTGAATTTTCAGAACAAGGCTTCGGAACCCAGCGAACCTTGAATTCTGAGCAGACATTCTTCCACTGGAGAAGCTCGTTCGAAAGGATCCCACGAGTTATGGGGTCCTAAACTACTCAACAATGGCTTTTGTGCTATTCAATGGCGATTTTCGCTCAATTTATGTCTCGGTGGAAGCTTTCAGCTCAATTAAAGAATCGCATGGAAAGGATAGCCTAACTTTGAGGCCATGCGCTCTGTTTAGGACCAGCTGGTAAAAATTTATTCCCTGTCCACAGTTAACGGACGCCACTTCCGGAGATTGCATCCCATATTGAAAAGCAGTGCCAGCCTAATCTGGAAAATCTTTTTTATTAATGGCCTCAGCATTCACAAAGCTTTTTTTGTCCATGTGCCCTACTGCGGTGCGATCATTTTCGATAAGTGTAGAGAGGCTTATTCTGTGCGGGGAAATTTTTCTTTCCATATTCTCAACACGTACGTTCACCTCGTACACTACAGGTTCACCCCTATTCAAAACTTGTACCGAAGGCCATCACGAAGCCCTTACAGAGAGGCAAAAAGGTCACAACAGCGTAGAATATCCTCATACTAATGGTACAATAAATTCGTGCCCTTCTCCACCGCTTTTCAGTTCGAGACACAGTTAGGGCGTGTGCACCTCTCCCCACCCTCCACCTCACTGCTCGGCCACCTCACCCCTCAGTGTGCCCGTAAGCACAGAAACTTACCTGAGCTTCTCACCCTATTTTCCTACAATTCTCAAAAACAGCTTGATTTTTTGCTGTGAAACAGTTTTTAAGGTGAAGTTTAACAGAAATAAAATTTATATTTTGCTGTCGTTGTATTAAGAAACAATAACTTGGTTCAGAATCTGCGAAGGTTAGAGTAGTAACGGTCGCGTGAAGTCAGGCTACCGCTGAATTTTAAATGCCGGCCTAGGCTACGTTTTGACTGTACAAATGCGGCGCGTCACGCTGGATATTTGCACTACAGGCAGCCATTATAGTCGAGTGGACATTTTTGCGGAGCCCGTGCGCAGCAGCGACGCCGCCAGCCAGCTGACTTGCGGCACTCTACCCCAATCACGGCGGCGATTTTAAGAGGGGAAATAAATTATATCGTAGCCCATCGGAAATAAATGTGATTGTTATCTTTGTAGCTTTCATGAGAAGCCAAATAATCTCGCGTCACTAACAAATGGTTCAGAACCACTTAATGAGCTTTGAAGCTAATCTTTCATTAGTTCTTGGATGCCTAAAAGAGAAATACTCTGATATATTTTCCTCACTAAAATATCTATGATGAATATGGTTACTCAAAATTTAGGAAAGAGAACTAGTTGTTTAGTACTGTGTTGAAACAGAATAATTTTCTGTAAATTTCAGCCAAAAAATTCTGGATTTTAATATGATGTTTTGTGCTGCTATATTTTGGCTGAAATGAATTCAAACAAATCCTGTTAAACCGTCATTTTATTTTTCGCTACACTTTAGATAATTTAGAAAATACTCACACATGAATTTAAAACATATTTCTTTGCCTTTTATTTAGTTGTTGTAGAAAAGACGTACCTGCTTAATATTTACCATCTCCTTCGCTTCGGTTGGCGCAAATACGGTTTCTCTCATAGAGCCTATCGCTAAGACACCAGCAGTGAAAGGATTAACAGGAATTTCCTTAAATGTTAATCCATGCACTAAGAAAACTGCGCATTTCATATCAGGAAGGTTAAATTTAAGGCGAAATTATTTTAGATCCCAGAGAATCTCTCACGCTGAGTAAAATAATTTTTTTCCTTTATTTTGAACTTTTTGTCGCCATGAAAATACCTCCGGTTGTTGCATTCATCTATTCTTATCCTACTGCGGTGAAGTTGTTCTCATTTAAATTATTGCTATGAATTGTTTTCTCAAGCACCACTCAAACTGATAACTATCATGCTTTGTTTTTATGTCGCACCATTCCTTTTTCCGAGAACGTCAATCGGAACATATTTAGAACACATGTCGAAATTGTACTGAATTCTACTAAAAGTTTGTTTAAAATAAAACTATATTTGTTATAAGTTTGACATTTTTTACCTAATTTGAGCTTGAATTTGATTGTGAGTCATTGTGCAATATTAATAAATCTAAAAAAAATGAATTAACGAAAATAATTTCAGATTTTGTTGGGGAACTTTTCTTTCCACTTCAGTAGCTTGCGAATGCGTCACTGTTTATGTGGAGGTGAGTTTATAGCGTTGCTAGATTACTCACGTGTTTATGGTCAATGAACTTCAGATGACAGTCAAGATCTAGACAGTTGTTCTGTAAAGTGCAAGGTGGAAAATGATGAATAAGTCTGTAGCCTTTTTAAAAAGACCAAGAACTTTATTTTCAACACAGCGTTTTCCGAATATCTTTCTTTGCACAAGTTTCTTGGAACTCAACTTTTAATCACACAATTAAAAAAGCTTTAATGTAGATGTGTACAGTCAACCCTTAGAATGTTAAACTGATTGAAACTTCCAATTGTTGTCTCACTTGATTAACTGTATAGTTTCTAGCGCAATGTTCAACACGCGTTGGATGGCCTTAACACTACTATTCCTGTTTTTGCATTTCAGGCATATATGTCCACTATTTACAGTTCTCGAGCCCTGCCAATTGGAAATTAAACGTGTTGAACCTCATGTAATAACATTCATTCATGGTCGTTTTCTACTCGTTGGCGCGAGCGCTATCTGTTTTCAGATCGATAACATGCGTCGACCTGGCACTTGTGCTTGGTAAAAAGACACGATTGCGGGTAATGTAAGCCCAGTTACATCGTAGAACGACCAAGAGTATATCCATAAATTTGCCCTATCGTTTAGTAAGAGGGTCACTGAGTATCCCTCTGCCCGTTATTGGAAGATAGGAAATGTATAGTACAAAAGCTCACTGAACGACCGTGCGTGATGAGGAGCTCTCCTGCTCATTGCGTTGAGAAATGCTGGGCTCGGGGCAGTAACTGAAGCCATAATTTGGAGTTGCATAGGGCAGGCTACATTTGTGCGCAAGGAAGGTTGAAAGGGTGTTTATGGCTTGGAAATGAGAGACTAACATGACTAGTCTAAGACTGAGAGACTAGTCTAACCCAATTGTATCATTATCGTAGATTTTATTTTTTTTCTGTCGTTCATAATGGAGAAGTGCCGCGCAGGATATGAAAAGATGATTCCACTTTTATCTGCATTAAATGGAATAATTTGGATCTTAAATCGTTGTAAAACTCCATTCGTGAGAGCTCGTAAAAATCTTGGCGCACTTAAATCTGTTCAGAGGACTGTCAGAGCTTGCTAAAATTTAAAATATGTCATTTGAAAAACTCTACCGTTGAATAATTGTTTGTATTCACGTTAGTGGAGGACCAATAATTTTTTACGATGCAGATTTTGGTAATGAAAAAATTTGTACCTGCCTTTTTTTGAAAAGATTACGTTTGCAGTTTGAGAAAGTCAAGGTGAGTTTACAGACGCCTGAATTTATACATGGGTAACAGGAACCAAAATATTAATGTGCTGAAGTATTTGATCTTTTGTATCTGTTAGAGAGTTGGGAGAATGAAATCTGACAAAAACTTGTAAGCAATAGGAACGGGGCAACTTTAAATTCTAATCGAAATACTATATTATTTTTTTAAAACGGAATATCTGTTTCAGCGAATACTTAACGTTGTAATTGCACTCAGTCTTCATCAAGATGAAATCATCAAGTGCACTCAGTCTTCACAAGCAGTGCTCCTGATGAAAACTTAAAATACCACCACCAAGCACATCTCGTTGGTCACACTTCACCCTAAACGTTCCGGAACGCTTAAAAATTAAATAAACTTCTCAGGATTTTCGTCATTATTCTGTAAATTCATTGTCGTTTCTTCACAATATTTGCAGCTTGCATCGTTCTGACGATCACATGTGTGCGGTCATAATTCGAATCCACTCGATACCACTGGCGGGTCCGCGGGATCTCATCGGAACTGCACAGTCACACGCACTGCTCGGAGACTTGGTTTTGAAGTATAAGTTTGTCGCGAACCTGGTTGAATTCTAGAGCACGTCTCTCGTTTCTATTGAATATCTTTAAGTTTAAGAGCCATACTCGCTGGGCAAACGTGGAGGTCTTTGAAGATGCTATCTCGGGCAGTTAACTGGCGCTATCTGCAGTGATCGGCACGTTTCAACAACGTTGAAAGCGCCGCCGAGCACTCTATGTTTAGCGGCGCATGCAGATAAGCACGGCGCAGACATGCAACCTAAGCAGATAAGGACTAACTTCAAAATTAGTCAACCATGCAGAGACTGAAGTAACAAGCGCCAAAGCACACGGGACTGTCCACGAGTTCTATGAATTATTGCCTTGTGTCACTCCTATACGACTGCCCGGCACGACTCTATAATATCCGAAATGCAGTCACACCGCAAAAGTTCTGACGGTTTCCCAACTCTTGAGTCATTACGCTGTTTTTTGTTCTGATGGACTACTACTTGGCATGAAACGCGCTCATCGCCTGACTCGATATTTCCCACCTTATTGCTAGACCGGACTATAACATTCAGATTCTGGTCGATTCAGCATACTATTTTCAGTCTTTATTGTTGTTACTTGGAACTTCAGTAGACGGTCTAGCACGTCCGCCGTGGATCGCGGTAAAAAAACGAAAGATACGCCGTCGCTTTTTCTACTCTTTTTTGTGTCATGTAACCCCATTAGGACTGAACTCTTCTTTTGAAGAGTGGGTCTTTTTCCATTTCATTTCCATTTTATTCTTTTGTAAAAGAATAAAATGGAAAAAGACCATTTGGTAAAAATGTTTGATGAAAAACGAATTATTGAAGTTAAAAACATCCATGGTATAATTTTTTGTCCCATTTATGAATGACTTAACATCCAATTTCAGAATTTTGCTTACGGCGTTTCTTGAATATGAATCACGCAAAAAATACCTGTTCAATTCAATCAGTGACGCCGATGAACTTGCTGAATTTAGTTTGCTGCTTTTCCTAAACTTTAGCTGCCAGAACACATTCAGCATCGCTTGCTTTTTTTACGTTGACGTCAGTCTTCTCGTTACACCAAAGTTAGCAGTAAAATCTTATCGCTCTGCGGAATTCTTTCATGTTGCGCAGAATTTCAGTTTTTAAAGAACAACGAATTTACTAAAGCAAGCCACCTGAAATTGAAAGGAATCTCATTCATCATTGAACTCGAGCCCGTAAACTCAAGTCCGTAAACTCAAGTCCTCTGCAGCGTTCAGCTCCAACATTTTTGTTTGGAAGCTTGAAAGTAATTGCAAGGTAATCTTCTAGCCTGTGACTCGCTCCCGAGCACATTATTTCTGTAGGAGCCCCACTGCGATAATCCTGGGCACCACCCAGCGTCTGCTCACAGCCCCGGTCCCGCCAGCCCCTCTCTGTCTGAGCCGCCTCCACTGCACGGTTTTGAGAAAATGTTCTCTTCTTCTCAATTGTGCAATGTCTTTTCGTATCACAGCCTCGGTCCTGCCAGCCCCTCTCTGTGCTGCCTCTACTGCACGGCTTTCCTTCTGCTGAGAAAACGTTCCCTTCTTCTCATTTGTGCAGTGTCTTTTCAAATCAGCATTCGATTTGTATCCCATGCATTATTTTATTATCAAATTTTTTTGATGTTTTTCTCCCTCGTCGAACGAATTATTTCCAGCTACCGTTAGAGATTAATCATTCCGTTGGAGTGGAAAACATTGAACATTGTTGCTCTCTGTTCTAACTTTTCCTGCAATGTTCTTTCTTCTCATAAGATGTCTAGCTTCTAGTCGTCCAGACCGAGTGATTTTCCCCCGTTGCTGAAACTTCTGTTCTGGGCTTCAACAAGAATGTATATTTCACAAAGGGTGGTTAAGACTTGCTTCATCTTCAGCTCACTGGAACATTTCATGTCTCAGTAAGGTCAGTGAACAACAAAAAAATGAGTTAAATGATAATGCTTGGGGATTAACTGAGTTACACTCTGCGTTATTGAATATCAAGTTCTTTCGAGTAAACCCGAATCCTTTGACTTAACTTCCGTAAGACTCAAAGAAATATTTTTAGGAATTAATTTTAAAGCTTACAATAGCACTTAAAAGGATCATCGGAATAAGGTTAAGTCCCGAGAGAACAATGAATGCCTAGAACAAAACAGGAAATATGAACGCCTGAAATCATACGACAGACTTCCAGTAATATCTCGGCACACCAAATATCAATCAAAGTTATAACAGAAAAAAGAAAAATAATCTAAAGCAGCGCTTACTAGCAGCATGAACATCGCAGGCGCAGAGGAACAAGTGGAGGGAACATCGGAAGACGGTCGGCTACAAATTAAACACCAACTGAGAAACGGGTTTACCTTCAAATTCTCATGATATTTTGCAACGTTTCCACTCTCACTAACTAAATTAATATTTTCAATATTTATTCTTTATATATTATCAATATTTATTCTTCCTTTGAGGTGAATATTGGTGGCTTCTCGTGAAGTTTTGCATTTGATATTTGCTCACGGTACATTTCTCAGATTTTATCGAAAAAATACTTTTATCAAAAGTCTTTTGATTCTGTCTTAAAAATTCCCGAACTAATGGACAGTGCAAAACGCTATTAGGTTCCTTGAAGACTTTTTACAGGTCTCTCTATCGAGTAATTTTTAACTGTCTTCTCATCACTCACCTTTTATCATCTTTGAGTGACGTTTTCCCGCATGTATCTGAACAAAACTTACTTAATTTCATGCACAGAGACGGCAAAAAAAGAACACCAGCTATTCTATGCGTGACTCAACCACGTCGATCTCATGTGAATTTTATTAAACGTCTGGATGCCTGTTGAACAAGTTCCAGCTGTGACGGCTCCCTCCTTAATTATGTTATGGAACTAAAGCCACTGATCCACTTGGACCGGAACGCTGATTGGCTCATCTTCTCCCCGCACGGGTCCCGATCACAGCGGGATTACCTCCAGCGGCGAGATACAGATTGAGAAGGAACTGTGATAATTTTATCGCGCTCTAATCGAACAAAGAAAGTCTGTGGACGAGCAGAACGAAATTTGAAGCTTCAACTTGTGTTAAAAAATTATCAAAAAATTATTACATTCTTGTCCTAAAATATTCTAAAACAAATTTTTCTCTCAAGTTGT